>CM075450.1:8187652-11159157 GCA_037832335.1 Carallia pectinifolia | reverse complement strand
GAAGTTCAGGCACTTTTCACTTCTCCCCTCGGCCATTTTAAGGAAGGCCCAAAGCAATGAGAATATCAGTCAATTATTGATTAGCACCAAACCAGGTTGCACTCTATGCGTCGGAAAGATGCCAGCAGGTATTGTAACAGAAAGAAAACATCTCAGGTGGACGAGGCATATGCATTCACAGTGATGCAGCACTCTTAAACTGCTTAGCTCGACTCATCTGCTTCTGCCTCAGCAGCTCCACAACTTCTGTGCACAGCGCAAACATAATCAATTTCAAAACCCTTTTACTCAACAAAGCAAACTGGATGGATTGGAAAACTGCATTGTTTGCATGCCAAGAACCGTATGCTTTAAACAGCACCAACAAATCTACTTCAGTGAAAATAAATCAAAACAAATTTTATAAAACAGCTAAGTAATTAAGAATAAAAAGGGACCTCAAGTGCCAAACCTCCGACTGTGTCACGTTTGTCGATAAATTGTATGGCAGGTCAGATATGGAGGAACCTGAATTACGAAAACACCAATCTGTTGAAGTACTCATGACACTTGTCAAGAAATGTGGGCTCTGATTGTGGACTGGGGCACTGGAGAAAGAGAAAGTAAGGTATTAGATATGGACAAAAATAGCCAAAGATGGCAGTCACATTTTGTCATATATCAAACTATTGAACAAGCTTGAAAAGTCTTGAAAATCTTAAAATAATCAAAATAACTTATGTGATGAAGAAAAAAAGGTTGCCCAAATAATTTCAATATGTTAGTGAAAGAGTTAAAACATCACTTCTAGGAAGCAATGCACAAAAAAGAAAATTGAAATCAGTTCAAATATAATAAGTCCCGCTCCTTATCTGCCGCTTGGCCATTGTACTCATCACTACTCTTCCTGTCTAAGGCTCTTAAATTTGCCAACTGTCAGCAAGCATGTGGTACGATAACAATCTAAAATAGAAAAGAGATACTGGAGCTTGTATACTTTATAAAGTTATCAATTAGTTCTTGAATCACTTTAGCACTCGCATCCTGATGTTTATGTCTTCAGTTCAACCTGTTTTCTATCTCTAAGGCCTTGTGATAGTCCTCTAAAGATTCAGGATTGTATGGTAAAGTACACTTTTATTGAGTTTGTATACTTTATAAAGTTATCAATTAGTTCTTGAATCACTTTAGCACTCGTATCCTGATGTTTATGTCTTCAGTTCAACCTGTTTTCTATCTCTAAGGCCTTGTGATAGTCCTCTAAAGATTCAGGATTGTATGGTAAAGTACAATTTTATTGAGTTTACTTCCAGAACAAGTGTTTCCTTACTCTTTGCTTTTGTTTGTTTGTTTGTTTGTTTTTTTTGTTTTTTTTGTTATTTGTATTTATCAGTTATGTGGGATCATTAAATCACCCACACCATGATAAGGACGACCTTATAAGGAAAGACATGTGGGATAAAGCTACTTAACTTACCAAAGAATCTCACCTTTACAAAATATTAATGAATGGCAGGTATGTTTACCATATACAGGGGAAAAACTAAAAATGAAACAAATGAATTTTACAGTGCAAATATTTGGCCGTACAAATCTTGGTTCATGACATCTATTCCTTTCGGATACCCCACATGATTCAACTAACAGCTAACAAGGAGTCATCAACCAGAGAGCTAGAAAGACAGGATACTCCCAATCTGCCTTTTATGCCGTCGCAGAAAAGGGTGGTGTTTTAATTAACCATTTTAGGTCTTCAACATTTCCCATATCTTGATATGTAGTCAATGTTAGCTGAATGGCAGCACTCAAATTTGTTCAGCCGCTAGCTCTCAGATCAGAACATTACACACCCCTATGACCATTCTCTGATGATGTTATGTAACGAATTTTATTTGATCTTACAACCAGGCTAATTATTTCCAAGATAGCATGCAAATTTTTCATAAAATTCAATTATCTGGTCATAACATGATGCTTTAGATCACAGTATCAGACAACTCAACTCACAATAATTAACCAACTCACTTGAAAGACATATGCGGTGCCATTAGTAGCAATATCTAGAATAGATGGATAGCACGCACATTTCAAATAATGATAATAATGTGCATGGCTCATGCAGTCAACCTCTGACAATGAGCTGCATTGCTCATGCCATCAACTAATAGCAATAGCATCTAATAAATTGATGCAACCGGCAAGCAATCTTAATGACATCAGAGCTTATTCACTGGTCATTTTCAATAAGTTAAGGTCACAATGGTAAAACAGGTACTTAATACTCTTCCAATAAGTTAAGGTCATTTCCGATAAGTTAAGGTCACAATGGTAAAACGGGTACATCAATGATTTCCCTTAAATTGATTGAAGCACATAAATTAATCTTTTAGCGACACTTATGATGCCTATTTGGAGTTATGAAACATGTAACTCGATTGCAAAACCATACACCAATGATTTAATTTCAAACAGGCTAACTCTTAACAAGTTCTCATGAACTGCCACGTAACAGCAAAGCTCCAGAAAAGCAATAATCAATAACATCAATAGCGTGTGCATTCATCAACAAACAAATGATCACTGCATCGCTCATTTGCTCCTCATGTACCGGAAAGGAAATACGACAAAACTTATTAGTTCATCAAAGATTCGGCTCTCTGCAAACTAGCTTTTCCTTTTGGCTCTAATGAATTTCTTTTACGGAAGGAAAATGATGCGCATCTGAAACGTGTAAGTCTATCAGGAGATCGTAAGCCAATTGTTTGGGTTAAAACAGGTCTCCTGTTTACACGTTTTCGTCAACAAGCATACTGGAGACTCATCTCAAAATTGTGAAAATGACCAATTCGCAGTAAAGAAGGTGCATGGAGGACATCTTGCTGTTGTTGCACGTCATGCTTAGACCTTCTATATTTTGACTAATGACATTAATGTGCATGCTTCATGCAGCCAAACAAAACAGTAATATAGCCCATTCATATATCTTCTAGAAGCAATAATCTGCATCGTTCAACACTTCAAATAATGTGAGGCATACAATACAAAATTAACTAACACACCTCCCTGAAATTGTTAAGAATAGGTAAATTAACCTTCCTCTACTTGGCTGCAGTAAATGCATATTTGGCAGCACATGCCATGCAGATATAGAACGTGGAAGTAATTGCAAGACCGTGTGATAAGTATAGGGTTTCAACACAAAATTCATCCTGTCGGGCTAAAATGTAACAAGATTGCATAAATTAAGAAGAAAACTAAAAGCTCAAGGAGACAATTAGATTTCATGATAACCGAAAACATGAACACTGAACTTACTAAAACATCTACAGATAAGACTGACAGTCTCCCATTTTACATATGCACTAAATATAAAAGAGAACTATAACATTAACCCTTTCAACACTGCATTGAGTTCCTTGCTGTAAAGAAAAAAAGGCACTAAAACAAGATACATTCATTACCATTTCATCCTACAGGCTCATGACTCCTTACACCCTCAGCCAGTGCCAAATTCAGCAGTCATTCACCGCCAGTTTCCCAGCTCACTTCCTGGTAACGAATTATCCCTAGAAAAGGGCAGATGTCCTCAACCCTATGCCAAGAATCAATAATTCAATATTAGCTAGTAATTAAAAGGAACCAAATATAATTGTAGCATCTTATCATGGCTTTACCCTTTTTCCTTACCCTTTGATTCAATGTAGGCACATAGAGAGACTTACTAGTACTTTGCTTTTCTTCCAAACTATAAACAACAACGTTTGACCACATTTTCCTATTTCCTTTGCTTAGCTATGAAAGAAGTTACAAAAGCTCAAGAAATCAATTATCAGACCTTGATGTGAGGCTCATGAACCTTATACGAATCAGGCGTCACATTACACAGCCACATGCCCGGAAACAAAGACTGCAAAAACCCAACATAAAGATGTCAATTGGGGAATTGGCTTAAATCTGAGTGCTAACTATAATGAAGATTAACAAGAAAGGATATGCAATACAATTAAGGGGAATTCGCTCACATCAAGTGCCTTCTGCACATGCTTGGCTCTCTTCTTGGGCTTCCTCGAGGGCTTTGATCCGGTCAACGAAAAAACATCCTCTTCAATTTCCTGTTTGGTAAGTGGGATTGAGAATTGCAGCTTCTTCTCCTTCTCTTTTCCTTTTTCCTTCCCTTTCCCTTTCTCTTTTTCCTTCTCCTTCACCTTCTCCTTCTCTTTCTCCTTCTCCTTCTCCTTCTCCTTCTCCTTCTCCTTCTCTTTCTTCTCAGCAGCAGCAGCAGCAGCCACCTTAGCTTCGTTACCATTCCGAGGACGATTCAATTCTAGGCGACTCGGCGGCTCAGCCTTTGTCCTCGACGCAGCTGCTGCTCCAACAATCTTCAGTGCACCCGCATGCACATTAGGTTTCCTGTTGAAAGGCCGTCTTGGCCTCAGATTCCATACCTTCGGCTCCGGCTCCAGCTCCGGAATCTCCGCAGCTTCAGCATTGGAAGTCTGTTTCCCAGAATCGGCAGCAGCGGTAGCAACAGCATCGGCAGCCTTGCTGCTGTTGTTGGTGCGGAGTCGGATAAAGATCTTGTTTTTCATCTCAGGTTTCGGAACCGCCACAGCATCAGAAGATTTCTTCACGGGCGGCGTCTCGGTCATCCTCCTATCAGAGGCCGCCCCTACTGAAGCCGGAGCAGCAGCAGCCGGAGCCCTGTGGGAGGAACCGGCTTCGCGGAGAGGCAACGACTTGCGAGAAGAAGAAGAGGAATCGCCGGCGAGCTTGCGGACGCGGTGGTGGTGGTGGTTGCTGCTGCCGTGGTTCATAGACCATTTGAGATCCTGAAGCGAGAAGTTGTGGAGCCGCTGCTGCTGCTGTGGCTGCTGTTGCTGCTGCTGCTGGTGGCGCGGTGGTTTCAGGTTGGAGGAAGCCATGTCCGCGAATTGGCTATTTTGGTTATTGAAAGTCGGCTGCTGCTGCTGCTGCTGCTGCGTTTGGCTCTCGCAAGCCAATGCAAAAACCATTAATCAAAATTGGCTTTGCAATCGCTCAAATATATACACAAAATTGAGAACTGAAAGGGCAGGAAGCAAGCAAAGGAGAGAGGATACGGACAAAGAAGAAATTGATTGCCCTTCTGAAATTGTTTGTTTGGCAACAGAGAAAAAGCTGAAAAATTGAGCCTAAAAGTTCGAGAGAATTTAATGAATTAGAGGGAAAAAAAAAAAAGAGGATAGAGAAGAATCTCAAACAAATTTTTCTCGAAGAAATTAATGAGAGAAAGGCCAGAGAAAGATGACCTGGAGGAAGAGGAAGAGGGGTGAGAGAACATGTGAGTGTGTGTGTGTGTGTGTTTAAGGTTGTTTGTTGTTGGGCTTTTGTTGTTGTTGTGTGTACAAGAGAGGCAGTTACATTGTACTACCAACTACATAAGTTGGATGCTCTCTCTCTCTCTCTCTCTGAATCTGGAAACGTAAGCCAGCGATTCTCTCTCTTTCTTACCACTTTTCCGCTGTTGCCCTTGCATTTTTTTATTGTTTTGAACGAAAAACAAAAAGAAGAAAAAAATACATTGTAGGAATTATAGCGTTAGGGAATCGGAATCGGGAGTTATCTGTTTTGATGTTGTTATTTAACATTACTCATATAAGAGACACACCATTGAATACTGATAAGTTTAAATAGGATTATTATAATAGATTATAGCGACTAATGAATCTAACATTCAATAACCGCACTCACCAAACTTTTAAGTTTATTTTACACAAAGGATACTCATATAAATTTCAAGGGTAAGGGACGGAAGGAGCGTTCAAACCTGAGTTTGTTATATGGAACACACGTTGAAAAATCATAAAGACTCTCAGTTTGAGTGACATTTGTTTTTTTTATTTTATTTTGTTAAATGTTATCTCTTTGTGTGTTTCATATGGTAGTACTAGGGCTAGAAAGGAGCCGAGAATAATTTTTGACTTGTTTATATTCAAGTCGTTTACCTTTTGCTTGGGAATGTGGAAAAGAGGACGAAGAATAGATTTTGGGTGATTGTATTTGGGAATAAAGATGAGCAAAAAGAGTGCAGCGCCTATGGGCAATTTTTTCTGAGTCCTACCAAAAATTATTCTCAGGCTTTTCTTTTTTTTTTTTAAGGTTAGAATTACAAATTTATCTTTATTTTTAGTTTTTTACTTTTATGTTTAAAAATAAAATTAATATCATAACACATATTATTTTTTTTCTTCTTACTTTTCATTTAAGGAGATTATTTTTACCTTTTTTTTTTCCTTATACCACACTCTCCTAAATACAAACACGAGAATAAATAAAAATTTTCTTTTCTCTTAACGTTCGTTCATAACACTTTTTTTTTTCTCATTTTCCTCTATCTTTTTTTTTTTCAAACAAAATGTTAGTGGACAAAAATAGCAATAGGAACTTGTTATCAATGTTATTTAATTAAGGAGTTTAGTCCTGAACTTGTCGGCTATTAGCGAATTGCTCGAGTGGCATCCGCATCAAGAGGGGGTGTTGGCTAAGGGACAAACAAAAAACAACTCTTTCAAAAGACTTCTTGGGACATTGAACAGTCTAATAATTAAAATTATTAAAGTTTATAGTATGAATAGACATAAAACGAAAAACATGTATTTTAATAAAATTAGCAAACTAAAAGATAAAACATTTCAATTTATTGTATGCAAACGGAAAGATGAAATGGATGTATCAAATATATTTTGATGATTCATTAAACAAATTTTTAAATATTCAATAAACGAGTTTTCAATGAGTTGTGTATGGCCTAAACGAGTCAAGCAACCTCAAATTCATGTTTGATTTGTTTGTTAAACAAATTTCTAAAAATAATCTTAATCATTACTCGATAATGCAAATGTGCAAGTTTGATTGAGTTCTTGTGAAATTGAATCACCAAACATTTAAAAAATATGTTGGCTCATTTAGAGACCATACGAGTTTGATCGAGTTCTTGTGAAATTGAATCACCGACCATTTAAAAAATATGTTAGCTCATTTAGAAACCAATTCATAATTGCACTAAAAGCAAGAGACTGTTTTATCATTTGATCATTTGATGTAGTAATTTGAATGATAATTAAGTGTAAATTCCGTATAGCCAACATAGGTTCGTATTCTTGTGCTGACATTATCTCTCATACAACATATGGGTTTCCACGTCTAATAATTGGACATTGGACTTGCAAGGATTGGCGGACCGACTGTGGAGTTTTAAATTCAGTAATTGTTATAGTTATTACAGTGGAGTCACGTTTGGACCCCTTATTGCACGAGTAATGAGTTCTTTTTATGAAAAGAGATTGAATAAGAATATCAATAAATGACCCTTAATCTCTCCTCATATATGTGATAATTAACATATCTGCAAACACATTTTTTTCTTATTCATAAACCAAAAAAAAAAATTAAGGAGTTACTTTTTTTAAATCTGTGAGAGAAAATTGTGTCTGATCTCACATTAGATAAGATACGAGTCACTGCGTTTGGAACTACCGTAAGCAGAAATAGAGCCTCGCAAATCCATCAGAGAGGATTGCGTCTGATTTTACACTAAATAAAATGCGAGTCGCTATGTTTGAATTTATAATAAATAAAGTTGGAGTTCCGCAGAGCAAAACAAAAAAGAAAAAAAAAAAAAAGATTGCGTCTAATCTTACCTAAAATAAAATACAAGTCACTACATCTGAACCCAAAAAAGATGATCTCTAATCTTCGTTCACGTGTGAATTAGCCTGAGTATAGACTCCATCAACTCTAAGTTAGTTAAAAAAGGTTCAAATTCTTTCGATGTGCTGAACTAAACTCCAAATTAAAAACGAGAGCAATGAGGCAAGATGTTTGTTTGGGAATGGAAAAATAAAAGAAAAAAACAAATGGGGAACACCGAACACTGAACTGAGTGAGAAACGATGAGAAAAGCCAAAAACTTTTGATTGGTGGGTGCTGCATGCTAGGTAACACCATACAATTCCACTACAATCAATACTGTGGAATTTTTCACGTCTTAAGATTTTCCGTAATTTTATCACAGACATACAGTAAAATAAGGATCCAAAATTACAAAGTGCCGCGTGACAATATTATTGTCATTAATTACATATTTATAATCCTTCAATAAATAATCATAATTAATCATGAGAAAATCATAAATCCAAAATTAATATTTTATAATATAGCCAATATCATCCATATGTCAGTGTATGTGATTTTTTTTTTAGTAATCCTACAATATTTAATTTTCAATATTTGTTATTTTTATTTATTTTTTAAATATAATTTATTTATAATTTTACACTATAAAAATATTTTATTATTTTTATTTTAAATAAATCCAACTTTTATGCTGTATTAAATGTCTTGTGAGAACTACAAATAGAATCTATTAAAATTTTTGTTAGGAGAAACAAATAAAATTTTCAATTAACTAAAAAAAAATCTTACGAATATTAAATTTAATTCAGTTAGTTAGAAACAATTTTCGTATCTATTCAAAACTCGGACTTTGAGTTTTGCCTTTCCTTTCTTTTCTAGTTAGTCCACAAGCTCCTATCGATAAAATAAATAAATAAAATTTTTAAAAAAATCTTGCCAGTAGGAGAAAAAAAAAAAAAAGGAAAACGAGAAGGGCATAAATGTAAATTAGGCGAAATCAACCTCTTAAAGCCCTTGACTTTGACTTTCCTATGGTGGACCCTATCGCCGGAGACGCAAGATCTGTTTTTCTCTCTCTGGCAACTATGTTTCCTCTTACTCCAAATATGGCCTATTACTATCACACTCCCGCGCCCGTACCAGGCTCCGCCGGGGAAAATCCCCATAAACGCTATACCGCGGATGGCCGTGCCGCCGCCAATGGCCGTTCCCGAACCGAACTTCTCCATCGCGGTGAAACGCCGCCGCGACGACGCAGAAGATGCGGCGGCCTACGGGGCCAGTGAGACCGAAGATTCAGTACCGAGAAAGCGATCCAAATGTTATATTCAGGATCGTTGTACCGTCGCGGCAGATCGGGAAGGTTATTGGCAAAGAAGGCCGCCGTATCCAGAAGATTCGAGAAGAAACCGGAGCCACCATCAAAATCGCCGACGCCATCGCTGTATGACCACTTGCTCTTTGGATTTCGTTATGTTGATTTCTTTAATTAATGTTTTGAGAATGCCAGCGAATTCATGAATGTTAGGGTTTGATTTGATGTAGTCAATTAAAATTGAGGAAATTTAGGCTATGATACACTGATTTCTTTGATTGAAGATTCAATTTGTGATTTATTTGTTCAATTTTGTATAGCGACATGAAGAACGTGTGATAATTATAAGTTCAAAAGAGAGCGACAATATAGTTTCTGATTCTCAGAATGTACTCAAACAAATAGCCAGTTTGATTCTAAAGGTGCGGAGGCATTTTCAACGGAGAATTATTGTAGTTATTTGACATTGATTGGGTTGTTACTGTGAATTTGACGAGCAGCTTTGTTTTTTCTGTTTCTGTTGAACAGGAAGATGATATTCCTGTCGGGCGTCAAAACTTGTTGCTGCAGGACATGTTGCTGCAAATACGTTAAGACTATTGGTAGCGGGGACCCAGGCAGGTTCATTGATAGGAATGTCCGGGCTAAACATCGGAAAATTGAGGAATTCATCAGGTGCCACAATTACTTTGCTGGCTCCAAATCAGCTTCCGCTATGTGCATCTGCTCATGAGTCTGATTGAGTAGTGTAGGTTGTGTTCTGTTTAGACAAAGTATTTGGATAAAAAATACTTGCTCTTATATGAAGTAGGAAACAGTGCTAGGTTCAAGATAGAATTTAACTATTTAAGGCTCAATCGGTTTGGTTATGTCAGCTGATATAGTTTGTGATGATTGAACTTTTAACAATTTTGCAGGTATCAGGTGACTTGCCTGAAGTAACTAAGGCTCTTGAGGAGATTGGTTGTGAACTCAGGCATTAACTGTATGTTTTTGATGGATTTTTTTCTGTGTTTTTTTTTTTTTAAATTTACCTTTTAGCATTGTGTTGCTTAGGGAAAACTCACCCCGACAAGTGATTTCAATTAGTCCAACATATAACTATTATGCAATTTGGCCACCTCAACCATATGTGGACCCCACTTCAGGTGATTCAATATTTCATATTCTGTAATAATCCTTCATTGTGCTACAATGCGTGGCAGGATCAAATTTTAATATTTTGTGTATCATCTTTAGGACAACCAATCTTGCAGCTGATTATGTAACCTTGGAGAGGATGGTTGCGGAGACCATGGTAGGTGGGTTGATTCTTGATTGGCTGATGCGGTTCCAACATATCGAGGATTAGAAGTGAATTTGGGGCAATGATAAAGGTAGGCAGATCGTTCAGTCCTTCAGCTGAGACGTATGCTCTTTGATCTGTTTCTGTTTAGAATGAATGCTGAAATCACATCAAAGTGCCCTTCCGAGTCCATGAGAAAGACTAGCCCGTCAGCAGGCAACCAACCAATCTTTGGATTGTGATTCAGGGTTGCCTCTACAGGAATTCTTAGTGACCTCTTATTAGTCTTTGGTTTCTGATTTTATGGTTTACTAATTTTTTTCAAACTATGGACTATGCATTGTAAATAATGTGCGAAATTGCTTTTGTTATGAGCTATATCCATGTTTTGTTTTACGTACTAAGTTTTGTCCTTGAGGTTTATGGAGGGAAAGGTGAACAAACACATAGGCACATACAATTTGGTGGTAGTTTGCAGCAGGTCTAATCAATTTATCATCAAATGATTTGTTGCAAGGCTTTATTAGTAACATTTTTGTTGTCTGCAAAACAACTGTGGAGGTCATTGCATCCAACCGATCCTTTTTGCGTAATCCCTTTTTATATGCTAGAAGACCGTCTTGAAATAGTAAAATGGTGGAATGAAATTCACATCTTATACTGATCTGAGGTCTGCTTAATCTTTTGTTTGCTTAATTGCATTTTGGTTACACTTAGAAATGAAGCCCCCTTTAGGCTGTAAAATTTAAGAGGCAATTTTCAACATTTCCTTTTCAAAACTGTTGAGTGCATTGCAGGTAGCTCTGGCAAAGCAGAGGGTTGATGAGTGCAAATATTTGCAATTGATACAGCAACCTGGTGTCCAACAACCACCATAAGTAGTCCTTTCCCAACCCCCCAACAATGAAAGTGTTCCTCACTTACAAATTCCATTGTTGGTTTTGTTCTAGCATTTTCATGGTGGGGTTTGGGATTTTTTTTTTTTTTTTGTTCTTTTTTCAATTCCTTACTGCTGCACTTCTCAAAAATTTTTTGGGGGACCATAATGGAAATGCACCAGCAATTGTGGCACCAGATATGTCTAAACTTGCCAGAACAGTACATAGTAAGATATAAGAGGCACAACTGAATAAAAAGAATTTTCCAGTGCAAGGTCTTGTTTTTGAGATTTCAGAGCTGAGTTCTGAACAGATATTGTTTCATAATTAACTAACTTCATGCTGATCCATGTTATTACATTGATCACCTCCTATGTAGGAGTGGCCTTCAATTGCTTCCCTGGTATTGTCTGATTCTTAAAGAACTCGTTATGTCCAAACATATTCAATCATGAAATGGAAATAAGAAATGCTTTGATGTAGTGAATATCTTTTTCCTGTTACTGCTTGCTCAAAAAATTGTTGTAAATCTTCTCAATGGATTCTAGGAATGTCTTCTTTATGCTATAAGAGAAATTACATTTTCTAAAGTGGGCCTATGCTCTTTTCGGTTTGCAGCAATGATGTAGGAAATGTCAAGATAGTGGGAGGCTTCACTTGTCGTCTATCAACGTGGCAATGTTTTCTCAGCCTTGTAATTGGCAGTTTGTGTAGTTTGTTGAAAAGGAAATGTACCAGTATTTAGAATATCAAATGCTCGATTAATTATGAGCCTTCTATGTGATGATTGTTTGAGAGGTAGGCGAAGTGTTAATTCTTCATGAAAATGCATGTTTCTATTAGACCATGAGAGTTAACACTTGAATGAATATGTGAATTCAGATTGTCTGCATGTATGCTGGGTGGCAAAGTGTTTCAATGCTGTCGACTCAGTTCGTTCATTTTGGATTTGCAAAATTTCACGACTTGCGTAAACTGGTTTTGCCGCCGGTCCAGCGGTGGCATTTCCAGTGTCTGTGGTAAGGAAGGAAGAATGTTACCTTTTGCCTCTAGAGCAGATGGATATGTGGTCATTGAGCTACAGAAGAGGTGGAGATTTGACGCATACCTCTTCCAAACTTTTTCCTTCCTCTTATTGAGTGGTGACACTCTCCTTGTAGGCCAAAAAAAGAAAAAAAGAATGTCAACTCTGGCGCTGTAGTTAGGATGTTAATGAAAAAATGAAATAAAGAAAGAAACTGCAAAAGAATACTTAGTATATGCCTTTGAGAGTAACTACGATTGTTTTAAGGGCTGAAAATCGAAGGAACTCACGGGTGGATTAGGGCTCAAAATCGAATGATTTTCATTTCCGTAGCCTCAAATACTGAAAAAAGAAAATTCTAATTTGCCATGGTGACTATTGACCAAACATCCAGAATTTTTAAATCCTAGTACAAAGCAAAATTTAGCTCTATATTGCATAAAAATAAAAAAAAAAAGCTGAAAATGTCGAAGGGAATCAACGTTAAGAAAATTATGTAAATTATGTCCTCAGATTATCTAGAGGGACTATACTCTGTGGAGAGGGACTCTAAAATACCAACTCTGTTTTTTATAAAAAAAATGTGACAGTCCAAACAAACTGTCGAACAATTTCAGGGTTAAAAGAATCGTAAAGACCAGGGGCGCAGCGTTTACTACTACAATAGTAGAATGAGTTTTCATCATCCAACTAGTCTTCAGCTCTTGAAAGACAAAAAAAACAAAAAACAAAAAAAAACCAAAAAAGCGTAAAGACTGGCATACTGTGTCGTTTTGCCAAGTCTCAGTCTCCGTTGGTATTAGAATTGTAGTCCCTGCGGCGCTGTGCAGGAAGGAAGAGGGAGAAGAACGAATGGCAGGAGGAGCAACGGAGAATTTCATAGAAGCAGACAATGCAGAGGCCATCATCACCAGAATCGAACACAAGTCTCGCAAGATCGAAAGCCTTCTCAAACAGTAATCACCCATCTCTCTCTCTCTCTCTCTCTCTCTCTCTCTGTGTAGCCATTCATCCATCAATTTCTCAACTTTGACTTTGGTTTTTGGGTCAGGTCCAAACCCGTGGAAGCTCTCAAAACCGCGCTCGAAGGCTCGCCTCCCAAGACCCGAGACGAGCGATGCAAGGTCTTTATTATTATTATCATCATTTTTCAATTCTCCGTTATTTTACATTTCCTTTTCCATCTTAGCTTATAATAATAATAATAATAATAATAAGCACAAAAAGAATTATTAGAATTGATAAGCCTGTTGGATTTGGAATTGGGGTTCTTTTTTTTTTTTTAATAATAAGAATAATAAAAATAAAATTGCAGTCAGCGAATTGGATAGTGGTGCATAGAGCGATCATGGCTATAAAAGATGTAGATGGCATGTTCTCCTCTTTGGACCCTGAGTACTACGATATTCTCATGAAGTGAGTTTCTTTCTTTCTGTTTTTTTTTCCTTTCTTTTTTTTTTTAATTTCATCTGATTGTCTCTTTATCATTGTAAAGTTGGCATATGATCCACAATTGTTAGACAATATTGTAACACTGGTCATCCGTGTTGTAGGCTGGTTTTGATATGGGTTATGGGGCTCGTCTTTGAACTTCTGTTTCTGGTAGCCTTAAATGATATGCTTCATTCTCATTTGGATGTGCGGAAAAATTTTCTTTTATGCCAAATTTCTCGATGTTTTGCAACTACAATTTTTTTGATTAAGAAGCCAATTACCGAGCAGTCGGGGAATTTGCGTAGGATGTTCTCAGTTCGAATGGCTAGTGTGTATCTGCTAATCTTCCTTTTGCTTGGCATGGTTTGAAGGTTAGACTTCAGACAGCTGGGGGAAAGAACTTATCTTTGCATCCCGTGCTGATTGCTCGTGGTTGATCAGTCAGGTTCTGGGACCCTCATCAAGCAATAGCTTATTTAGTGTACACCAGTTATATAGTATTTCACGTTCCTTGAGCGTTAGTTGCCTTAGCACTTGGACAGTCAACTTGCGTTGGTTGGCCCCCCACACCACCAGAAACACCCTGCAAGACCTATCATCGTTCTCTTCTTGGTAGTATTTATCTAGCTGTTGGAGAAAAGAATGTAATGAATGCTATAGATTTGGCGCAGAAATTCATGTGATCATTTGTTTTCAAAGTCAGATATGAATATATTTCGGGGTGGCAAACTTTAACATAATCCACAGCGCATTTCTGTTCTTGCCTTTCCATTGATGTTCGTGAATTTCTATGGCTAGCTTTTGAATTTCATTTACTGGTGTTCATTTATTTGTCTGACTGGCGTCTGCTTTTAAGAATTGTTATTCCCCTGGGATGTGCTATAGATAGAGGTGAGATGAATGCCTGTCCATGATTTTGTTCTCCATTTTCCTTTTCTTAACCCTCTTTTTCTTGTTGGTATCTGAGTAATAACTTGCAACTTCTCAATATTATCATCAGGTACTTGTATAGAGGTTTGTCAACTGGGGATCGGCCTACATGTGACCAATGTCTAAGGATTCATGAGAAGTTGACAGAGAGAGCTGGTTTGGGTTGCATTCTGCGATCCCTTGCAGATACTGTAAATACTGTTTGACTTGCTCCCTGTATCTGGAAAATTGATATTATGCTATATTTCCATTGACCTAAAGAAAATGTTTACCATTTCTTTGGCTTTTTCTCCATGGTGTGTGCTAATACAAATCTCTTTGTCACTATACTTTCCGAGTACTATCATGGGTGGAATGCTTTCAGGACTTATTCTGAATGCCTCTGTTTCCTTGAGAGGTTCACTATGTAGATCAGGCCAGGCTTAGTTGCTCAAATATCCTGCTGCTTAAAATTTTATAACCAGCTTGCCAGGTCGATTTCTCCTCTCATCATTCAAGTCAGTGCGCGCCTATCAGGTTCCCTTTTTTTTTTTTTTTTGGATTCATCGAATCTGCTAACCTAGCGGCGAGGGAAAGGGTGAACGCTACGTGTGGGGTTCAACCCCACACCTAGCGTTCACCCTTCCTTAAGCCTAGACCTGGGGGTCGACGCACAAATCTCCAATCAACCAAGCTGTACTTGGTGCTTCGCCTAGCAGATTTCTCAAATGCCATGATTCAACCGTGCTGGATCCTGGAGGGCGTGGACTACCTTCACAATGAAGCCCCTATGCACATACAATTACATGGCCGACGAATTTGAAACCCAACTCCCTGGAGACGAAGCGAAGCAAGAGCATATTATTTCTCTTTTAGGCTTAGCAGTCGAACAACAGGGCAGGTTCTGCTTTCAGCTGGTGGCAAATCGCTTCAAGATACGCCATCAGCATAATGTCTGAAGATCAAAAGGTCTAAGCCAGCTTACCGATGACATTTAATTTGACTCGCTAAGAGCATGTCAAAAAAATGTGGCATAAACAATCACGCTTCAGTTCACCGCAAAAATACAGTTCTCTCTTGACTCCGTCACAAGTTGACACTATTTTAGCTATTACAATTAAATCTCTATAATTATAGGATTCTCTAAAGTGTATAAATCCTTTTGTCACGAGTTTATCTCTATATTAACTTCGGTTAACTGCATTTTAAAATAGAAAATTATTTCTTTAAGATGTATAAAGTTGTAATAACTGTTATATTAAGTATATATGCATTTTTTATGCTTTTGTTTTTTGGTGAACAAAATAAGAAAGTAGAGATAATGTCTTGTATTTTCGTCCGGAAGTATTGCAACTGTATGCTTAAGGAGCGCAAAGCGGTTACATTATTTTTCGCGTTAAGTGGTGAGTCGTAAATTTAATTTTACTATTTAATCTTAATAGGATTCAATTTTAAAATCTCTCACTCAAGATTGAAGCCCCTAAACTAATTAAACCCATTTTTGTAAAAACTGGATCGGACCGGTCGTTCTGACCAGTTCAACCGATGACCAGCGAGAGGTCCAATATGATTCACTATTAATTTAAAAATAAAGCAAGGACCAGTCAAAACTGGTAAAAAACCAGAATCATTGGATCGGTTCAAATTAGACAAAAAAAATTATTTATTATAATATGACCCCAAATTTTATTTAAATTATAATTTAAATTCTAAATTTAGTTAAAAATTTTAATTTATTCTTAAATTTATCAAAACTTTCAATTTGATTTTTAAAATTAAAAAAACTAATATTAATTACTATCTATAAATATTATTTGTTAATTATTTATATCATACCGTTTCAACCAGTTGATCTTAAACCACTAATATTTTCAGTTCGACAATCAATATAGTTCTGGCAACTTTAATTAAATCATCCAAACAGCGGTATACTTTTTAATTTTGTTCTCCACTTTTTTTTTTTCTTGGTCTTTTGTCTTTGTGGCCCCTTAAGATTAAGTGGCTTTGCGGACGAAGCTGTGGTTCCAGCCTTATTGTGATCCTTATATTGGTTTTTGTTGAACGGATTTTTTGTTCGTTGGTTGATATAGAAGTCTACATTCCTCAATCTTTCTTTGAAGCTAATTCTATTTTGTATTATTACTTTTCTTCACATTTCTGAACAGTCTCCTCAACTAAAAAGAGACGCTATTCTTGTCTTTAAGTTCCATGCTTTTAAGGGAAATGGTTGAATCATTTTATTAAAATTTTTTAGTCAGCTGTTTGAATTTTAATGATTTTATTTTAATTTTTTAGTCTTTTGACAACTCTTATGAAAAAAAAGGTTTTTTTGTTTGTTATAGGAACGGTAGCCCAATGTTTAAAAACAATAAACGAGAGAGGAAATTAAAATTTTCATCTCAATTCCCTCAAGAGAAAATATATATTTTACACAACTTTCATTATTACTAAAAAAATATTTTTTTGAAAAAATATAATGTCAATATATAAATTATTGTACTTATAAGTCGGGGACATGAGTCACTTATTGCTATCTTCATTCAATTTTTTCTACAGTAAAAACTCACTACTCGAACACTGTTGAGCCCGTGTGGGCCTCCCCACTCGATTTTAGTATTAACGAGTCTAAAACATACAGTACACAGTATACAACATTCATAACAATTTAAAGAATTACGGCGAGAACTTGAACTCCAGCCAATAAAAGATAAGTATATTGAATCACCAACCAAACTACGATATTATATGGTAAAAAAAAAATCTCAATAGATACAATTACACAAATATTATCCCACGAGGCAATCTTACTCTTTAAAGACTGTTGCACTCTTCTATAGAGATTTTTTTTATTTAAAAAAAGATTGAGAAAAGGTTTCTACGAAGAACTAGTGTTTGTGTCTTAAGAGTGGGATATCATTGAAAAATGGGAATCTGTGTTATCAAAAGATTTACTATTTTTAGTATGGACCTGTGTTTGCATCTTGATGGCGGGATATCATTGAAAAATAGGCATAGGTGTTATCAAAAAAATTTATTACTTTTTTTCTTTTTACAAACAGAAAAAATTCATTGCATAAAAAAGAGAGATTACAGAGTCAGGATCACAAAAGAACTCATTACATGGATAACCCCAAAAGATTTACTATTTCTAATATGGAATGAGTCTCCACATCTGGCTCAAATGAAGCCGTTTGTACATTGTACTTGGGAGAAGGAATAGGCAAATAAGTAAAAAAGAACAAATATTTTGTGTTTGAGAAATGTAAAAGAGGAACAGCCCAACAAATTTTTTTTTTAATTTGGGAAAAAAATAAAATAATTAATTTATTTGTATTAGTTTTTTATTAATACTCATTATTTTTAATAGAAAAATAAAATTCAAAATTTAACAAATATTACTTTTGCCTCTCATTTGATCATTATTTTTTAATATATTAAATTTTTTAATTTCCTTTTCTATTTTTTTCGTCAATCTCTTCGGCGAGTAAAGCATTTTTAGCCAACTAAAAAGTTAATAACCACTCATAATCAACATTTATAAAATCTGCATTATAATGTGGTTAAGTGTAAGTATATAATTTATTTAATAATATTTAATAATTTTTTAAAATTTTATTATTTTTGAATTTTTTTTATATATCATACATGTCGACATGTGTCCCAATTTATTGTGCCATTTAGGATCTCCAATATAAAATTAATTAGACAAAAGTTTTATAGCAACGTAGCGGAAAAAATATAGCGAGCATATAACAAAAAGAAAATATTGAGTAATAACAAAATAACAATAGAGTGAAATACAGCCTTGAATAATTGATTTTTGAAAAAAAAAAAAGGAGATCAACTGTTAAATATCATTTAAATTAACTACACAAATAATTTATAATTATATAAAATTAAGTTGTATAATAAAATTATATTATAAAATTATTGATTTTTTTAAATAACATATAAATATAAACAATTAAATAAATCATGTGTTTTTTTATGCTGTCTTTTATTATTTTTTTAATCTATCTAAGCTGAAAATTTAGTAATAAAGAAGAAGGAGAACGCAAGCTAGGTTGAAGACACAACTCATTAACTATTCGGGTTATGCTTGGTGCTATCTTTTATTGTATTATTACTACTCAATTATCACTAAAAGTAATAATTTAGTAATATTATAGCGTCTCCCTTTTAGTATTGACTTGAGATTAAATATTCACATTAATATTCCTTAAATAAAATGAGAATTTATATATGAGTATAATATTAAATTTTAAATTCGTTAATATTAAAATTATATTTAAGAAAATTTTATTTTAAGTTTAAAAGTATTTTTTATAAAAAAAATTGAATGAAGACGTCAACAATATAAAAATTCGTCTTAACCAACAAACCTGATAATTATTATATTTATAATAAATTTTTTTATGTTAAAAAAAATTTACCACCCAATAAAGCGTGATTAATTAATCAATTAATGTGGAAAGTAATGTTGGCTTGTGACATGGATTTATTGTGAGAAAAGGAAATATATATGGGGAAAGGAGCGTTTGCTCCCTCTCTCTCTCTCTCTCTCTCTCTCCAATGCTTTTTTCTCGCACATTCTTCTAGGCCTCCTCTTTGGGCGCATATTTTTACTTGTTTTGTTCTTTTATTCCAAATTTGATCCAAGACCATGCGCATTCGTCGCTCAATCTGCGACAGCGCATCCGCAATTCAGATCTTGTCTCTGCCTCAAAATCAATGTTGTTGTTGTTCTTGTAAATCATAGGTTTCTTGTCGGCTCTCTTTCGTTTATTTCAATTAAAAAAAAAAGAAAAAAAAAGGGAATTTTCGATATGCATATCGAGGAACTGAAAGAAGGGGAGGAGGATCAAGAAAGAGTCTCATCACGTGCCGATCTTGACGTTTCTAATTCTTGCAGAAGCGTTTCGGATGCCAAACGGGTCTTGGTCGGAGCGGGTGCCCGAGCCCTTTTTTACCCGACCCTTTTGTACAATGTTCTCAGGAACAAGATTCAATCTGAGTTTCGTTGGTGGGATAGGGTTGATGAGGTAATAAATACTACCACTTCGATAATTCCTATGTTCCCTTTTCTTTTTTTTTTTTAATTTACTGTGTTTTTTCATCGTTCCTCTATATATAATTGGAAATTTCTTCTTTTTTTTTAAAAAAAAAGTTTCTGGTAGTTTTTTTTTTCTCGGAAAAGAGAGAAATTAGTGTGGGAAGGATATTCAATATGAGGGCTTTAATGGTTTTGCAAGAATCATATGTATTTTGGAGCTTTGATTGGAATGTAGAGGAAATATCTATATTTTTTTGAAATGTAGATTATTCTTATTGTTGTGCAACAATTCAGCTTGGGACCGCGGTTTTTCCGACCAAATTCAGCTCAGTTTTGCGATCTTCTAGCAGTTGTTATAATTTTGGTAACAAACATGGGAAGTGAAGGTCAATTATATGTTCCTCAATGTACTTGTGCGGAACTCAGAGATGAAAAAAAGCTCATTATATTATCCGCCTGCTCGCTGAATTTGACCCTTTTCACTGTATTAGGAATTTAGCATTATGAGCTCATGCTGCAGGTTCAATTATGTTTTTTTTTTTTTTTAGGTAGTTTTGGTCATACTGTTATTAGTTATCAGATAAGGCATCTGGAAATTTTGTTGTGTACTTTCTCCGTCTGCCTGATAATCACTGACCTGTTCTTTTACCAGTTTATATTGTTAGGCGCCGTTCCTTTTCCCACTGATGTTCTGCGGCTCAAGGAACTTGGTGTTTCTGGAGTTGTCACATTGAATGAACAATATGAGACTTTGGTCCCAACATCGCTATACCATGTGAGTTTATGCATTCAATTTGTGAAGTATTGATGCTGTTGCATGCATTGAGAAACTTATCATTTACCTCCTGTTGGACTTTTGAGGTATCTGTTCTAGACTTATAGTTGCAAACACACGTCAAGCGCTGATTTAGTTGTCACTAATGTGTTTTGATAGGCTTACAACATTGAGCATTTGGTGATACCGACCAGAGATTATTTGTTTGCTCCATCTTTTGTTGATGTATGCCAAGCGGTGGAGTTCATTCAAAGTAAGTCGGCTGGTGGTAGATCTTTCTGCTTTTTGAAAGTTCTCTCTGTTTACTATGTAGATCCAAAATTTCATTTGTGTGGTTGCCATGTTGTTTGATAATTCACTTTCCAATCCTGACTATGGTACAGAGGCATGCCACCATGCACTGCAATTTAAATTACTACACTCTTTTTGGCATGCATCTGCTATTATACTGCACTCCATCATTCTAAAGGTGCTTAAGCTTCCATGAAAACCAAAAAACTGTATGTAGGACGTTGAAGGGATTTTGTTAGCTCCTGGCTCCAAGACAGTTTTTGTACATTCAGAGTGAAATGAAGTCATAGTCAGGAAGCCTTTACCTGTTTATGCAGCAGATGGAGTTAGTGTGTTATTATGCTGCATTGTTTGCTCTGCCCTTTTCGTCACTTGAATCAAAACATATCCTTGTTATTGTCTTTCCGCTCTTGTTCTTACCCTCATCAATTTTTTGTACTATTATATTTTTAATGGATATGCATTATGTTACAATCCACTTTTATTTTGTTGTACTTTCTGAAGGAAATGCCTCCCTTGGCAAGACGACGTACGTGCATTGTAAGGCTGGCAGAGGCCGCAGTACAACAATTGTTCTTTGTTACCTGGTGGATGCCCAATCCAACAATGAAACTCGTTTCATTCCCTGTTTTTCTGATCTCTATTGAATATCTTTAAGTATTTCTGAGATTAGCCCCGTCCATCACAGGTGGAACACAAGGATATGACACCACGTGCTGCTTATAAATATGTGAGATCTATTAGGCCTAGGGTACTCTTGGCCTCGTCACAGTGGCAGGTATGCTTGTTTTAATTATTTCTTTTTCTCCCCTTTTTGGAATTATGCTTTTCCTATTTGCATTTTATTTGCAGCCTTAATGTTTTCAAAGTAAAGCGTTAAAAGTTTTTCTTATTGGTCAGTAGAATGTGCAATCATCATCTTATAGCAAACATGGTTGTTGATCAGTAGGCTATTTGCATGTTGTTATTTTTGTCTTGTTAATAAATTAACAGTCTTATCGTGAGCTTTCATGCAGAAGCATGTATGGTTTTAATAGCTGGATGCAATCGTTTTTATGCCATAGGATTGTTATTGGACTTCTTTTAGTAGCCATTAGGGACTATTTGTTTGTACATTTTGAATCAGCCGGAAATATATGGATTCGTGATAATCTATTGGTAAAAGAACATGTTGTCTTGCTTTTGACTAACCTGCTGGTACCACAGCTTTTAGTCAATTTGTTGACATTTGGCTTTCTCATTCTTGTTTAACATTGCATTCTCTCTGGTTGTCATACTGCCTAAGCTTTTGAGAAACATGTTATACGGCATCTATAAATCTGATTTTGTAATATTTAAAGTGGGGGAGACAACTGTAATTGGCGTTGTTACCCTTCTGTTATCATTTTTAATTACAACATGAATATGTGCCTTATTTTGTGGATCTCCTTGTTTTCTCCATTTTAATGAACTCATGCACCTCTAGAGCTGATTTTTGGTAAAAAATTGCAGGCTGTTGAAGCCTATTATCTTTACAAGGTGCAGACTGGTAAACCCGGAAGCTTGATAGTCCGGCAAGGTTTAGATCTTTTGAGCAAAGAGGATGCCAAAGAGGACTCTGCAACCTTTGATGATGGCTCTGTTGTGGTTATTACAGAATCAGACCTTGATGGGTATGAAGCTTGGGAGTCGGGTGTTGTTAACAATACCACGGCAGAGCTGAGCGTGGCCTGCAGGTTTGCCAGTCAGACGGCAATTTCCAGGCTTTCACGCTTCTGGCTTGGGTGCCATGTAGAGCAGAAATGCTCGAGGAAGAAGCTCGAAGGATCCAATGGAACTGATCAATTGAGTAGCCTTAGTATTGACATCCAGGTTTACTGAGATGCCAAAATTTACTGGGAATCCTAAATTTAGGGGCCCTGTTTTAAAGTTATTCTTTTCCCCAGCACGGGAAAGTCTTAAGCGAATAATCAATCGGGATGCTTTCCCCGTGTTTTTGTTATCGTGTGATTTTTGGTAGCTTGGAGAGAAGTGTAAAGCGGAGGCTACAAGGGGATATGACATATCATCTATCGTTTTGTTTTGTATAATGTGGATACTTTCTTGGCTAGTTGGTTTTGAGTTTGAGTTTGAGATGCATGATTCGCCTGCACAAAGCTGTGGAATTGCTAAATGCTCCCCTAAAACGATTCCAGAATCAATGGGGTGCAGTATTGGAGGATTTGTATAAGAGTAGAGGCAGAACAACAGCATAAATAAATTATACTATATTATATTATATTATATATATATATATATATATATATAAACAAAGGGAGCTTGTAGCACGAATTTGAAGTTCAGTTAGGTTGTGGCAGGGCTGACATATTCAGGAGTAACTCGATGGCTTAACTTAAGGGTTACATTTTTCTTGAAAGAAAAAGGAAAATTGCAGGGTCAAATGCCTAAATCTCATGAAAAGATAGCTTGTCATAAATTTTTAGAGCGCAACCATGTAATTCACTTATAGCGGGCGCGTGTGAAGTATGAGCATGTTAAGTGGCTAACCACGCCCAGCCTAAAGATAATTTTTTTTATCAAAAAAAAATTGTTTTGTAGATATAGTGATCATTAAATTTTTTAGTTAATATCAATTTTTAAATTGTTGACATCTTTATTTTATTTCTCTCATAAAGAGAATTTATCGTTAAAGTATTACTGGATATGAAGCGGGTTTTTCTTAAATTTGATTACAGTATTAACGAATTGTAAATTTATATACCGTTTTTATATTGAAAATCCCTAATTTACGGAGGAAAAATTAGGAACTCAAATTTAGACTAATGTTGAAAGCGACACTGCTACTTGCGAGAGTTACTTACCGACATGTAACAGTTCATATTTTAACAATTAATTTCTTTGTTTTTGGGCGGTTAAATTTAACTATTTAACTCACATCACTCCTAATATTGGGTGAATCACTAAATTTGTTTCAAACTATTATGAGTCTCTGCTTTTCATGTTTTTGAACAGAGTTGAGAGTATATAAATTATTATATTTATAAAACAAAATTAAGAATTATGTGGTAATATTATTATTTAATTTTTAAAAAATTTATCATCTAAACACTAATAAATTTAAATAATACTCTACTACATCTACTAAATAATTATCAAATTTTAAATCCAACGTTTGTTATTCTCACCTTTTGTACAGGGAATTATTAGATTCAACTGTTTAAAATATTTTAAATTACCACCGAATTACTACTCGGCAGTCTCTAATCGTAGCAAAAAAGTGAAAAAACAAAACAAGAAGTTTATTAAAATGAACCCAGGCCTCACAGCCAGGGTCAGAGAGCCGCGTTTTGATAGAACTGGTGGCTGGTGGGAAAGGCAATAATCTGTTAAACGTCTTTAATCCGTTGCTTGCTGCTCATGGCCCTTTCGCCCTCGCCTTCCCATCTTCTTCTTCTTTCTAACCCATTTTTTTCTTGTAAGCTTCTCTCTCTCTCTCTTCGTGGAATTCTAAATGCAATCACTGGAGTTGGATAATTTCATTTTTATGGTGCTTTTGCTCTTTCATCTTTTTCTTTTTCTTTTTCTTTTTGTTTTTCCAGTGAATAATTGGCCTGAGCTTTCTTTTTTCTCTTTCTTTTTTTTTTACTCGATGATATTGCCTGAAATGTTCATCTGTATGTTTTTTTATGTGCTTGTCTTGGGGTTTAATTCCTTACAAGTCATTATATAAACCTTATATTATCCATAGAATTACAATTTTTTGATGGGTTTTTATTTGCCAAATCTTGAGAAACAATGAAAATGTTGGAGCTTCACTGTTATTTTTGCTTCAGAGCAATGCAATTTTCATTGAACAATGATAAATTTCACGAAACTTTACAAATAGCGGTTAAAGACCTAAATTTAAGATAATACTGAATCTATATTAAAGAGTCATTGTTATATCGACAATAATATCAATTCGCAAAAAGTCGGGAAGTAAACTTTCGTGCCATATATCACTATTCATTTCGATTTCCTATTGCTTCACTAAGATATTTGCTTGCCTTCTCCTTGGCAGATAGAACATCTTCAGGAAATCCTTTTGTTCCAAAGAATCGTGTTGCATATTGCCGTCACGACTTTGATGATCACAGAGAGTAAGATTTTGACATGCCCCACATGGTTTTATAAGTGATCAAGGGGTTATTAATTTTCTTACTTGAATGCTATGTTTGCATTCAGGTTTCAGAACGGGCGGTTTTTACATTATGATAAGCAAGTGCAGCGCAGGTATCTTCTTCTCCTTTCTGTCTCAACGGGCCTTTTTCCTACTTTGCCTTCTTCAGGAAAGACAAAGAGTAAAAACCCATATGATGAAAAGCGGCTGCTAGAGCAGAACAAGCGGATACAAAAGGAAAACAATGCTCCTCAAGACTTCCCGAATTTTGTCAGGGAAGGTTTGTCTTCCATTCCCTTTTTTGTCGCCAGCTAGCTTTCTAAAGATGTAGAATCCACATTAATGTTTGCTAATATGATTCAGGTTTCGAGGTTAAGGTAGTAACATCAGAAAATTATGTAAAGTGTGACTCGGGACTGATATACCTGGATTTTGAAGTTGGTAAAGGTGATTGCCCAAAGGCTGGTCAGCAGGTTTTTCTTTTCATTTTCTTTTGAAGACAAGACTCTTTTGGATTTTTTTTGTCATGGATTTTGATAATATGGTGGAACTAACCCCCCCAAACTTTTTGGAACCTAGCACAACCAGCAAGAAGAGTTTTCAGTTTATGTGGTGAACTATCGAAGATGATTTAGGTTTTGTTCTACTAATTGAAATTGAAGCACGATAGTGAGTCTGTCATGTTCTTTAAGCTGGAAATTAACTCCCTGTTGAAGAACTTAAACTGGCATATAACATTCAAGCATACGACATCATAACACCAGATTGTTTGTCACTTCTTAGGACCACTATGGAGGCTGCAGACTACGTAGGATTGTGATTCTACCTCGCAACAATTTAGATATTCTATCTTCTAGATTCAAATATATATGTAGTTTTTCTTTTAATTCAAATTTATATGGGTTCCGTATTTAGGTGTTCTAGCTGCATGTAATCAAAGCCCATCTACATAGTTGGAAACTCTATGGTAACCTGGGAGAATGATGACTTGGTCAAACAATTTTTTTTTTCTTTAACAAAATTACAGTTGTTGGTATAGCAGTACGGTGTCATCCCATCTTCTGAAAGAGTTGCATCATGCAAGTGAAAAAGCTACTCCTTACAAACTTATGCCTTCTGCCGACAAAGTTGCACTCAAGTTTGGGACCTTGAATCACTAAATGGGCACCTCGGATATTTGCCAAAATTAACTAATCTGACAAACAATTCATATAACCAAATACTGCCACGCAAGTTTAAGTTAAGATAATGATCTGTATACCTATGAAGTAATCAAATTGTTGAAACAATTAGAAGATTTAAAGTTTTAAGTTTCATGTATCCCTAAGACTTCAGAATTTCTGTGGTGACTTGAAGATCTCTACAGGTGACTTTCCACTACATTGGCTACAACGAGTCAGGTCGTCGCATTGACAGCACCTACTTGCAGGGTTCTCCTGCAAGAATCCGCATGGGCACTAATACATTGGTTCCAGGTGAAAAAACAAATCCCATATGTCATTGCAACTATGTGTGGCCCTGTTTGACAAACTATGATATTGTAGGTTTCTCCCAAAGAAGACTAAGTGTACGTCTATTGATTGCTTTTTGCAGGATTTGAGGAAGGGATTCGAGACATGAGACCGGGGGGGAAGAGAAGGATAATCATTCCTCCGCAACTTGGGCCACCGGTCAGTTCCAATTTGACTGTCTATTTCCCTTTTACAGTAGCAAAGCTTTACCATCACCTCTCTCCCTATTTTGCTGCTTTCTCCTTATTACTCTAGAGGAACATTGCGAATATTGGATTAATGTCCGAATTTCCTTTGATCATTCATTGGAAATCTTTATGCAAATAATTGTGAATATGGTTGCAAGGCTGTATGGTCGCAACTTGGATTCTTTTGTTCTATTCGCCGCCTCACGACTTGGTTCATGAAGAAAACCTTGTTATTTGTCTACAGGTGGGACCTTCCACATTTTTCAGCTCAAAGCAGTTTGAAGTTTTTGACGTGGAGCTTTTAAGTGTTCAGGACTGTGTAAGGAGAACTATAGGATTTTACTCTGACGTCGTATGCAACTAATGGTTGCATTCCTGCTCCTTTTCTTCCTTTATTATCTCAACTTTGCAGGTTTGGTGTTACCAATGTCCTCTACTCTTTGTTTCCATAAAACTATTTCAGTTTTTGTTAGTCAGAAATCATCTTTTAGCTTAACGCATGTTCAACTGTTGACTCTTAGAAAAAAAATGCTAAGCCAGTCTCTGAATCAGAATTAGTTCGGATTTCCTTTATCCACTTTTAAAGCCTTAAAATTTATCCTTGCCTATTTCTACTATTATCATGAAGGAATAGAGGGAAAAAGAACAACCCCTGTTTTGGCTCCGCGACAAGAATTCAATGGAGTAACTTTCTTTATGCAGAGGACTGAAAGTAAAATGGAACAGTGGCATGGAATTAAAAATGTTGTATAAAGGCTGTCATATTTCAAATACCAATCACAATTTACTTTAGTTTTAAAATAGTTAAATAAGGGCAAATCTTCTCAAAGTATCGTCTAACCCATACTATAATAATAGGTTTAATTGGACGAGAAATCTTTTCTTTCTTAAATAGTAAATATGAAAAAAAAAAAAAAAAAAAAAAGAAGATAGATCACATTATAATAGACACAAATAAATCCTGATGGAATTTTATGGGTGATGGATCAAATATAAGGCATGAATAAACCTTTCTAATTCTGTCTTGATTATCCACAAGTTGGTCCCAAGCAAAATTATTGCCACTGGTTTTGACATCTAAACTTGGAACTGAATTTTATTTCTTTCTGTTACAAACATTACAGTTCTTGGAAATATGGGATTGCATACAATAAGATGCTTAAAACAGTACAATACTTCAATTCCTATTTCCATTTTTCAAGGGCACCTCTCAATGGATTATACATTTATCCATGCTAATACATTGCTTACAACAACCCCATCAACTCGTGACCATAACTTGATACAGACATGGCTAAATACAAGAAATAATCGCCCGATATGATACAAGCCACGATTATTGATCTGCTTCCTGAGGAGCTCTACGATAAATAATGGCATCATCCAAACCTGGTCTGGCATGATACTGGCCATAAAATGCATATACTGCAATCATGACAACGCTGAAAATGACAAATCTAATCCATGCTTCATGATGCAACTGCATAAAATACAAGTTCAACCATCATCGATCAGCGGCGATTTCAAAGTTCACCAAAAACGAGGTATAGTTCCTACAAATAGCGTACTTCAATAACTCACCTGAGCAAACAAAAAGATATTGATGAAAATGCTAATGGCTGGCAGGATGGGAACTCCAGGGCAGGAAAATCCTGTGGACTCTGCATAAGCCTGAGAAAAAAGAATAATGGAAGGGGCTAGAAAAGTAAACATTAGCCATTAAATCCAATATTTCTTTCCACTTCTTATCATTGTAGTCAAGCCCTCGTGAAATAACAGAAATATTGCTAATCCTCCTGTGTCTTCTGTGGAGAAAAAGATCAAGAAGGAAGAAAATGACAAGATATTGCTAAACAATTGTACAAGGCTCCGCAGTCCTATTTCTAAGACCTACTTTTGATCAGACTAGATCAAAAATCACATACAAAGCAGTGTGTCACACAAGAGATTCAACCTTTTGTTCTTTAGGCATTAGCAACTCAATCTGGAAAATTTCCGTCATGTTCTTAGACCACTGCTAACAAATTTAAGGTCTTTTCAAGAAAAAGTAGTTCTTAACATCTGTAATCTAGAGACCACAATGCATCACATCCCAAAAAATCTTGGATGCGTATACAATGACATTGGCACAGTAGAGACCAAACTGATTTCAATTAAATGTTAAACCTCTAAGACATCACCAAGACCCTTAATTGTTAAAACCTCTAAATCATCACTCAAAACATAGCATCCAATTTTTCCCCAAGGTAGAAGAACTTTACAGAATCATAACCAACTAATATGAAGTAACATCCATTATATGGAGGGTGTAGTACTCACTTGACGGCAACTAAGGGCAGCAACAGCAATTACAGCTATAGCAACCACTACAACCAGAAAAATAATTGAAGCACTATAGCGATAACAGAGTCCGGCAATAAAACCGCAGCAGGCAACAGCAACGAGGCAAACGACACCCTCCTGCCAGGCTGTAATCCATCGTGAAGAAACTTGGCTCGGTGGCTTATCCTTCCAACGGAGTGTTACAACGCTTGCTGAAACTACGGAATAACCAGTCTGCAAGAAGTTCAATAAAATTTAAGGTGCATATGCTCCCTTATACAATCAAATTGCACAAGAACAAGTCCTGATGGACAGGTCAACAAATACAATCAGTTTCCACCAGTTGCAAACACAGACAACTTGCCATGTCATTTAAAATCCCATCCATATTTCGCAAGGGAAAACGAGTATGGTGTTTATGATATCCAAATACTGTTTAAACTTTTGCAGTACCCTACCTCATGCAGACTAAGCCATCGAAGGGACTAAAATAAGAAAAAGTTCCTCGGCAACAAGGATCAAGATAACATACCAATGAACCAACGGAGAGAATGTGGGAGAGTGCATGCACATTAAATAGGCTTGCCATAACACCAGCGACAATACCAACCCAGACTTGCGAATGAATAGGAGTGTGCCGCGTTGGGTGAACTTTAGCAAATATAGAAGGCAGTAAACCATCCCTTCCAAGTCCCAGATATAATCGTGACTGAACAAGAGAAAAATGTTATCATTGTCATTAGTAAAGGCTATATGCCTTAGGAATAGTGGTAGGTCAAATGCAGTTTACCTGAACATAAAGACCAACTAAAAGAGTCGTTGTAAGTCCAGCCACAGCACCTATGCTGATTAGAACAGAAACATAATTCAAGCCCTTTGCTCTAAAAGCTTCAGCCAGAGGTGCATCTTCTCCAAGAAGATAGTAAGGTACCATCCCAGTGATTACTAAACAGACCCCAATATATAGAACAATACACACAGAAAGGCTTCCTATGATGCCCAGCGGCAAATCACGCTGCAGTCAAATAAAATCAAAACCAATAAAGTTCAGAACACAATCTAGACAATAGTTTACAATCAATTGCACACTGCAAAAAAAAAAAAAGAACAAAGAAAACCATGCCTGTGGTCTCCTGGATTCTTCAGCTGAATTGGCAACTGCATCAAATCCAACATACGCAAAGAATACTACAGTTGCTCCTGTCAGTATCTCTTTGACACCATTAGGCGCAAAAGGTGTCCAGTTTGAAGCATCCACCTCAAAAGAACCAACAAAAATGACAACAATAACAATGATAACCTTTAAGACAGTCATGAATGAGTTCACAATCGAAGATTCTCCAACACCCCAACACAGAATTACAGTAAGAAGGGCAAGCATAATTGGCGCCAGTATGTTAATAGAAAGAGTCCCTCCAAAGAACTCTTCACCCCCATGTCCCATCCAGCTTGGAATCTGATCTTTAAAAATAGGGAACAACTCTAACACTGAAGCTATATAACTTGCCAAACTCCGTGCTATGCTAGCCGCTCCAATGTGGTAATCAAGCATCAGTTGGCCAAAAACAAGAAAAGCAGTGATCTCATTGAAAGCTGTATACGCATACAAGTAGGCTCCTCCAACAACGGCAGGAAACCGAGAAGCCAGCTCAGCATAGCACAGTGCATTTAACATGCACGACACTCCGGCAATTATGAAACTAATAGTGACTCCTGCATTTTAACATAGCAATACAACCTGTAAGCAGCAAGAATAAAAATTCATACAAGGATCATGATGATTTATTATACATGAATCAAATTTAACCTCACACTATTAAATAGGATAAAGATTCATATCAATAATATAAAGACCTCACATGTTTTATAATATCTATGGTCTTCCCCATCTACTAGCTTGAACTTTAAGCTCAATTTGAGGTTCGAAAATATTATTTGAGACCGTATGAGAGCTTGGTTCATTGTTTTGTCTGTAGGTGTCACTCAGTGGTTCGACCCTTTTTATGTAATCACTTTAATCAATTCATCCCAACGTATTGTTGTGCAAGGTGTGTTAAAAAGTGTTGGAGAATAATATATGAGCCTAGTTGGCCACAAAGGGCATTGCGCTAGGGGGACTCCCACCTCCCTCAACATTTCCCACAAAAATGTGGGGCTTTAGCTGGGGTGCTTTGCGCCCCTCCAGTTTCCTTAGACCTGAACTCCCCATCTCCTCTAACACCTAATAAGCTAATCACTGACTATTACTGCGTTCAAAAAACAATATGATCCATATAGCCTCACTTAACAACCTAAAATTTTCGGTGGAATAGTTTCTTGACATGGTACTAGAGTTTCTGTAACCAAGAGACCATGAATTCAAATCTCGCTAGACTCGCATTTAATTGTAAATTAACTGTTAACATTAGAAGCTCAGAAGATTCTTGTTTGTTGGAGATTCTTGTTTGTTCAAGATTCCAAAACAGTAAACTGGACTTTCGCGTGAGAGAGCGAGTTGAAGTCCTTTTCTTTTTTATTAAATAAAGAGTACGAAATCTCACGTGGATAAAATGAATGAATTTCCCATATACGCTAGCTTTTAGGTGGAAGTGGATATGAGTTGCAAAGTGCTATTTGACGTAAAAGATTCTGAACGATAAATACAATTAGAGGAAAGCCTGAAACAGATATTCGATCAACCGAACTGAATACAACTATAAAGACAGCTACGAGTGAACACGGGCAAGCAAGCAGCTATTTTAGCCAAAAGACGAAAAAAAAAAAAAAGGAAACGATGAGGGAAATTGAAGAACGGACCGGGTCCAGCGTCGCGAGAGACGGTTCCGGTGACGACGAAGATGCCGGCGCCAATAGAAGCGCCGATGCCGAGGAGGATGAGATCGAAGAGGCCGAGACGGCGGGCGAGTCCATCGGTGGGATTTCGGACTAAGACGTTGTTGTCGTTATTGTCAAAGGTAGAGCTGAAAGGTTTGGTGCGGCGAGCCGAGAGCCAGCACTGAGAAATCCAGGACGAAGACGAGCCAGAGGAGTTGTTGCTGCCGCTGGATTTTGGACCTCCCATCCCATCAACCGCGACCACCACTTGCCTTCCAAGCTTTGGGGAGCTAGCCTGTGCGACACTTGTAAACGGCCTTTTTTCCGACAGCTAATCATTCGCTTAAGGACGACAACATGGCCACGTTTAAAAGAATAAAAGAATGCAGTGAACACGTAATAATTTAAATAATTTATTTATTTTTTATTTTTTAAATTTAATATATTTTTTATAATTTAACAGTGTAAATTATTATATATTTATTATATATATAGTGTAAATATGATTAAATAATATTTTTATATTTATTATTTAATATTTATTATTTTGGACAAAAATAAATAAATAAACAAATGAGGAAGCGAGGTCGTACCCGCAACCTGTGAGTGGGTTTGCGCGAATTCAGTGCCATAAATGTCAGACCATCTATACAATAGACCTGCGCCAAGATGTTTGTTGACTTGTTCAGCCGTTTTAGGCTGACTTGGATTGGTTTTATTTGTCAATCGAGGACCACTACGTAGTTTACACAATCAGCGCCTCAATTACCACACGGACAGGTGGCAGGCAATAATTCGTCAAGCATGTGGAGGATGTTTTTGTCTTTTCAATTGAAAAATGCTATAATAAAATTTGTACAAAAAGGGTGAAAGAGGGTTTTAAAAAAATAACTTAATTAATTTTAAATTACATTCTCTGCAACTTTGCATCTCTCTCTCCTCAAGCTCTTTCACAAATCCCGTGAGCCAAAAATTTAAGAACTCTAATGGGTTTTTTTTTAAACTTGTTTTTTGGAAGGGGACTTACAGTTTGGTTGTTATTATGAACACCAGCAATGCAATCCAAGAGAAAATTGTGGTATAAAGATGGCGACAATTGCACGAAAAATCAAGAATAGAGGGAGAAGCGCTCGGTGGCAGTGAAAGCAAAAGCTCAAGCCATAAATCCACAAATCAAAAATGATGAAGAGAAGGTTGTGGACTAATTATAGTTTCTAAGCTCTCTAAATCCCTCAATGCCTATTGCAGGTTTGCTTCTCTTCGACTCTCTATTGCTATTATTTCACTCAATTGTAGTAAAGATTGAACTTTTTTTTTTGTTTTTTTTTTACGAATTTTTTGCTTCTCTCCCTTACCATTTTTAGTCAATTAATAAGCATTTTCTAATCAAACATTTCACTTTTAAAACTCTTTTTTTTTTTTTTTTGGAAACTGAACTTTTGAGCTTGGCGAGCCGAGGAGTCTTTTTGAGCATATCCAGATGATTGCGGGACTGAGAGGCTCAAAGGTTTTTGGATAGGGAATTTAGTCAATATTGTGTGCACTGTGCACTTCAAGTCCATTAATTTCTATACTTATGATACTGTACAAAAATTGGCTCTTAAAATAGTCTGGGAATGAGGAAGCCACTAACTTGAAGAGGTTTGTGGCTATTGCTGCTCCTGGAATAACTGCCACATTACTTTGCTTGCCTATGGACACTGTAAGTTGCAAAATGAACTCGCTTAATCTCAATGATTTTCTCGCTATATATAGATCTTGTAAGGCTGTAACTTTGTAAGAACATGTTTGAGTCTCTGGAAGAGTATCTTGGTGATAACATTTATGCTTCTCTAGATCTTACGCTATCGAAGCCTTGTGCGCCAAGACGCCCTATGTATACTATAATTTTGTAATCAAAACTTGTGAAGTAGTCTTGTGCTTTGTTAATGGCATTTGCATCGAAGTAACTTACACAAGTTGTCATCAAACTAGGAAATGCATGCTTGATTGAATTTTTCCCTTATCTTTACGACTATTTCCCCCTCGGTCCACTTTGTTCTTGTTTTTTCTATTTGGGAGTGTGCAGGTTCTGGAAATACTAGTTACCAGGCTATTGTTATATATTTAATTTCATTTTTTCATGTCATAATTTTATTATTTTGTTCAATTGATGCCCTCTGTTTACGTTTGGTTTGATTGCCGTCAAAATGGATTTTGATTAACATTACAAATATTTTGAACTTTAACTTCATGCTCATGCTAAGTCAGATGAGAATGGGTAAATTTTTACCCAATTTTATCTTCAGGTTCTTATTTGTTTTGTTGGTCCAATTAATGCTTTTTTGGAGCTGAACTTGCTTTCATGAATGACTTTCTGCAATTTTGTGGGATCAAATATTGGAATCGGGATATGAGTCATCTCAATTATGAGTGAACAGTAGTTGAATGTCTTTGTTTTCATCTTTGTTTGCTTGTCGAAGTTGGATTTGTAGTTTTTGTTATTGTTTGGAAGTAAAAAATGAAAAAAAAAATCAAAATTGGTGGTGCTTTGCCAGAATGTTTGGACCTTTTTTTTAATATTTTCTCGTTCAAGAAACAGTACATTCTCGGTAGGATCTCAAAATAGATGTTGTGGTCAATTTAATTTTGAGTACAGAGAGATGTGATGACCTTGGATGTTGTAATGCAAACGCATATGTAAAAGTAGAATGGAGACCAGAGGCAGAGGAAGGAGGAAGATACGGTGAGTTACACAAACCTAACGTTGAGTTAAGATTTTTTTTTCTTTTATGTTTGGATCGTGTTTATGATAAATCTCGTGAATGAGAATGAAAAGGTACATGTAGTGGTTGTTGATATTTCTGGCGGTCACCATGAGACCGACAATGTCTGCGATTTCAAATTTGTGCCAAGACATGATGTTCTCGCATGCTATACTTACATCTATCTTTTGTTGTGGTGGTTGTTTTTGCTTCAAAAGTATTTTATTTAGCTTAATAAAATGAAATAAGAGGAAATATCTTTGTTTTGAAGGAATCTTTATATTTTTTTTTTGGTTTCCAAGAGAAAATAAGGGCTATTGCCTTTGGTAGGTAGTGTCCTAGTTTTGTATATGGAAGTGACCGTTGTAGTCTTATTAATTTTGGGTACATGTATTTTTGTTGGTTGGATCTCTATCTCTTTGTTGCAGGAAAATACGGTTCAGGCCTTTATACATGTCTTTCACCTCTTGAAAACAACAGATTGTGTGACAGTCCTTTTTGAGATGGCAAAGGTTGTTTTTGGAGGTCATGCTTTGTGATCTAGTTCATTTACCAGTGATGTCAATTGCAGCATCAATTTACTTAGAGTATGTTGTCCCTCATAAATCTTGTAGGTCCAAACATCCAAGGATTCAAATACCTATGCATGTAATCTATGTGTCACCTTTATTGTAGATCGACTTGCAATATATTGGATCCACTAGCTGGGAAAAGTGGAAAAGGCCAGCAGAGAGAGCATTTTATTTTATTGAATTCACTATTTTATTTTGTGAATTTTCTTCAGTATCTTCGATATTTATTTTGCAAATTGTCTTCAGTATATGTCTCTCCCCCTTTTTTTTTTCCCATATTACAGGCCTAACCCAACTTGTTTATGGAGATCCAACGTTGGTGAGGGATAAAGTAATGAAATCTTTGAAGGTTGGACCTTTTTTAGTGGAGGACTTCATAGCTCTTGCTGTAGGTAGATTGGTATGTGTCTATGTGCTATTAGAGACTAATCTATAATCTCCTAACAAGATTTTATGTTTTCAGTTATAGTAAAGATGAGCTGTTTGTCAATGCAGTGTAACAACTTTTGCATTTTATCTCACAGGTGAGCTGGTTACATGATAGTTCTCTTGAACAATATATGATCCAAATACATTTGAGTGCAAATTATGTTATGCCTTTGTTTTATTCTTATTATGAACGTAATTATTTTGTCACAATTTTCAATGCATCAATGGTTGTGTTGTGTTGGTTTCTTCTTTAAATTCTAGTAAATGTTGTAGCATGTTTTCTTGATGTTATAATATGAAAAACAAAAGCTAGATATGTAATACGCTGAATTACGACATTAGATTTTAAAAACTTTTAAAGTTTTTAGTAGTCAATTAGAAATGTGGTTCTGAAACAAATTGGATAGATTTTGTCTATTTAACTTGTTTCATGGATATAATGTAAGAAATGTACGACCGAAACTTGTGAAAGGAAAAGATCATATTGGTTCTAGTTCTTTTTATGTGAACCAGCACTATGTCTTTTTGTGATGTTCCTGATACTAATAACTACTGAGCTACTTGTGTTCTCGCTTCTGTTGCCTTTTACAGTTACTTATTGGCACAACACTTAATTGTTATTGGATAAGCTGATTTATATAATTATATTTTCCCCATTCCAGTGATTTCCTCTCATTTGGTCTTATGTGCATTGGTTTCCTTTCAATAGATATTTCCTCTCATTTTATTTTAAGTTGTCCAAGAATTCCATGGTTTGGAAGCCCTTAGACATACTTCGTTTTTCACTGAATGCACCACCAAATTTAAGAACATCAAGACCTGAGAGGCCACTTTCAGCTTCCAGGGGTAGGCCTAGGCTACCTACTTCACGTTCTTGCTTTGTTGAGCCCACATCTAATGAAAGACTAAGACGAGAATCATGTTCTACCTCAAGAGGAGGAGCCCTTAACGTATTTACTGGCACGTTTGGATATAGAATATAGAAATATATACTGGGACAGTAGATAGAGTATTTTGAGTTAATGTAATTGTTGGATAAGATTTATTTTTTTTTTTTGTATTTCCACGTGTTTGATGTTACTGAATGTTTAAGTTATCCCCAATTGTAAGACACATTGCTATTAAGTTATTAGATTTTCTTTTTATCTTTATTACCCTAAGTGATTGTTTATTCTAAGTTCACTTTTTAATTTTTATGCAGGACATGAGGCAAAGCATTCTAAACAAAATATACTTTCTAGCATCTTTGATGTACAATATGAGATCAGGGCATGCACAGAAACCTGCATATAATTGGAGCTGGCTAAAGAACCAATAACATAAAACTTGAATGGCAAAGATTTGGTTCCAAGAATATGGTTAGACAAGATTTGGTTTCAGGAATATGGATAGAATGACAAAGAATTGCTTCTATTAGATTATCATTTCGGGAAATATTGGCCATTGGATTTTCTTTTTTTCGAAATTACAAGAGAGATTATTCATTAATTTATATTAAATTTTATTACTTATTAAACGGAATGCAACTTTATTACTTCCTAATTTTTCGATATTGCAATACTTTTTTTTAATGGACCTTTAGTGTTATATTCTTCGCTAGTTTTGACTTAAAAAAAATTAAAAGGAACATAATTTCATTTAAGTGATGCAGTTTTTTTTTTATTTTTATGTCAATTATTGAACTTTTTATAATTTTTAGATTGCTTTTAGAACAATTGTGCATGCTAGTTGTTGACTTTTTTTTATGAGGAAGAGTCGTTGAGTAGTTTATCATACGATGAGATTGCTATATTTGTTTATTCTAAGAAAATTAAAACATTTATCTCTGTTAAGTTTTCTAAAAAAATTAATGTGTATGTATAAAAGTACAAATCTAATCTTGGAAAAAACTGGGATATGAGAATGAAAAAAAAATATGTTATCATGTAATTCAACAAACTTTTAAATTGGTAGTCATTAATTTTATTCTCTTTTATCATGGGTAAAATTTATTTATAATCTAACAAAACATAAATTTAATTTTTTTATTTTTTAAAAAAACTTCACTCATCGTGTTAGATAAAAAAATAAATAAATTATACTAAAATAACAATCTCATCGTATGACAAACTACTCAACAACTTGACTATAAGCCTCCAGTTCAGTTTTATTAATTTAAAAAAATTTCATGCAGTAGTAGCCAAACTGTGGCATTAAGCGTTAACAAAGAAAATTCAATTCTTTTTTCTTTTTATTTTTTTTCCTTTTTTATTAAATAAGGATCACGAGACCAAAATACTATGTACTAACCAATAAAGCAACAAAGCAACATACAAGTTGATTAAAAAAATTTTAATTTGACTCATATTTTTTAATAAGTGTAACTTATTCATAATCTAAGATTATATAACAAATGAACTCTATTTCAAATTAAAAAATGAAAAAATAAATTTGTGTTATGTAATATAATGAGTGAATTTGACTAAAAAATAGAATAAAATTAACAAATATTGTAAAAACAAAAAAACAACCAAATGAGAAGGAACGAGATGAAGAAGAAGATTTTCCTTTTTTTTTTAAGCTTGAGATGAAGAAGAAGATTTTTTTTTTTTTTTAAGCTTAAGATGAAGAAGAAAATTAATAAAACAGAAACTTCTAAATCTTTCCTATTATTACTAATTTATTACAAATAAAATAAAATAATAAAATAAAGTATTATTACCATATTTGTAAGTATTTAAAAAAAAGATCTAATCTGCTTTGTTATTCGAGTCATTTGTCGACCAAGTCATTCCATCTAACGGACTAAACAAAGTGTAGTTTGGATACAATTCATTTTCTTTTTTCTATCATAAATTTTTTTCGTTCCCCATCAGTTATAACATAGGAAAGGAGGACCACTGGAAACAATTTTTTACACTTATTTCCTTATTTTTCTATGACAAATGATTAAATGATTATAACACGTATTTCTTTTATACAACACTTAGTCACTTACTACAACAACATTACTTTTCCCATATGACACTTCACTTTTGACATATTCCTTCTCTTGCTATTGTACGATATTTGGCCCCTTTCCTTAGACATATTTACTCTATCTATTCTTCCTGAAGCACCATTATATGACCGTCTCTTTAGAGGTTGTTTGGTGGCTAACATATACGACACAACAAGTAAATTATATGATACAATAAAGAAGTTATATGACACATCAAAAAAACTACACGACACGCACAACTAGCCATTAAAAAAAAGTTTTTAATGGTACATATGAGCTGTCATATAATTTCTTTGATATGTCATATACTTTCTTTTTAATTCCTCCACCATCTTGTAGAATTGCCTGATTTTGTCGTATATTGACGGCCACCAAACATACAACCAAAAAAATTTTCCCATCTTGCTATTCGGAGAAACTTTTTGGCAGTTTTTTAGGTGACTGTTTTGTTGCTGTCATATACAACATAATAGGTAAAATATATGACCCAATCATAAATTATATAACATGTCAAAAAAATTATAACATGTGTAATAAGCCATTAAAAAAATATTTAAGGGCTAGTTACACTTGTTATATATTTTCTTTTAACATGACTGTCCGTATAGTTTCCTTAATATGTTAAATATTTGAAGTGACAAGTTGTATCTGATAGATACGAAACAACCATCTAAGAGACAGCCATGTAGTAACACTCCTATCAATTTTAGATATCTTAACTCATTCCATAAGACATTTTTGTTTCTTTTGCAACACACTTGGGTAATTCTCGTATGAGCACCACTACATGGCTGTCTTTTCAGTGGTTGTTTGGTGGTTGTCATATAGGACACAACAGAAAAATTATATGACACAACAAAAGAATTATATGACATTTTAAAAAAATTACATGACATACAAAACTAGCTATTAAAAATTTTTTTAATAGTACATATAACTTGTGTCATATAATTTGTTTGATATGTCATATACTTTCTTTTTAATTTATCCCCCATGTAATATAATTGACCTATTGTATCGTATATTAACAACCGCTAAACAGCCAGCTAACATGTAGCAAAATTTTTTTTCCCTTCTCGTACATATCTTCCTTCATACAACAATTGGTCAGTTCCGTATAACACATTTTCTTCTTTCCTACTACACATTTATTTCTTTAGTACAATACATCATTTTTTTTATACGATGAGTGAATAATTATCTTTTCGTTCTTTCTCCATCCCCTCTCTCTCTTTCTTTCCCACTTAACCTCAAACCTTTGTTATAATTTTTCAATTTAAAAATTGGAAACAAATCTAAATGTTTTTCATACTGACAAAAATTACAAGTTTTATATATTTTTAAAATAAAATTTAAAAACTATTCTACAATTTTTGAGAATTCTTATATTATAAAAAATAAAATATTCAAAAATACACTTTAAAAATCTAATAAATTCAAAATGTTTTATTTCCTTTTTAATCATTCTCTCTCTTTTTCTGCCTCTTCTTTATGACTCACCCTCTCTCACTTTGAGTCATCATGACATTTCAGGATTCTTAAAAGAGATGGAAAGAGAATTTAGAGGAAGAGGGAGAAATGAAAGATAGCTTGAGAGACAAGCAACATGTCGTATATTATATCACACGTGTAACAAGTAACATACTAAAAAAATTTTATAATAGCGAGTTACACGCGTCATATATTTTATTTTGACACGTCTTATAGTTTCCTCATGTCCTATATTTTGTTGCTTGTGTCATATATTACAACTACAAAACAGCCACTTACAAGACAGCCAAAAAATTTTTCTCATTAAATATTTACTTTCATCATACTTTCAGCTACTACTTATCAAAATATCTAAACATTTATGCGATTACAATATTTATTATTTTTGCATCTTATTAATTGTCAAAAAATTCACTTCAAATTAATTTTTTTCTTTCTTCAGTACCACTATATAGATGTTCTTAAATGGTTGTTTCACGCCTGTCACATATGACACAACAAACAAAATATAAGACACAGCGGAGGAAATTATACAACATATGAAATAAATTTATACAACACCGGCAACTAGCCATTAACAAACAAATTTTGTAATGATGGTTACAGATGTCATATATTTTACATTGATACGTCGTACAAGTTTTTTACCATGTCATATATTTTTCCTATTGTGTTATATCTGACAGCTACAAAATAACCACTTAAAGGACAACCAAAAAGTTTTTCCCATTAAATATTTACTTCCGTCATGCTTTCAATTACTACTTATCAAAATATCTAAACATTTATGCGATGACAATATTTATTATTTTGGTATCTTATTAATTGTCACAAAATATACTTTAGATTAATTCTTTTCTTTTTGCACCACCACTACTGGCTGTCCTTGAATTGGCTATTTCGTGTGTGTCACATACGACACAACAAATAAAATATACGATATAATAAGGAAATTATATGACATATTAAGGTCATTACATGACACATGTAATCAACCATTAACAAAATATTTTTCTAATGGTTGGTTAAATGTGTCATACATTTTACTTTGACACGTTGTATAGTTTATTCTATCATGTCATGTATTTTTCCTATTATGTCATATATGACAGCCACCAAACGACCATTTCAAGCGCAGCCAAAAAATTTTCCTCGTTAAATACTTACTTCTATTATACTTTCAGCTACTACTTATCAAAATATCTAAACATTTATATGATTACAATATTTATTATTTTGGTATTCACGAAATTTATTTCATATTAATTCTTTTCTTTCTGCAGCACGTTTGGTTGTCCTTTAAATAGCTGTTTTGTGCTTGTCACATATGACACAACAAACAAAATATACGACACAGCAATGAAAATTATATGACACATGTAGGCAACCATTAATAAAAAAAAATTTTGGTGGCTAGTTAAATGTATCATATATTTTACTTTGACATATCATATAGTTTCTTCCTTCATGTCATATATTGTCTTTTGTGTCATATATGACAACCACTAGATGGTCACTTTCAGAGCCAAACAATTTTCTTAATTAAATATTTACTTACTTCTATCATGCTTTCAGCTACTACTTATCACAACATTTAAACATTTATACTATTAAAATATTTATTATTTTCGTATCTTATTAGGGAAAAAATTTTTTGTTGCACCTTAAGTGGTTGTGTTGGTGACTGTTTCATATAACATAACAAGTAAAATATATGAGACTAAAAAAAATTATATGACATATCAAAAGAAACTATATGACACATGTATCTTGTCGTTAATTTTTTTTTTTTAATGACACGTGTAACAATTCGTATAATTTTTTTAACGTGTCATATATTTTACTTATTATGTCATATATACAGCCACAAAACAGCCACTTAATGGCAGTCATGTAGTGATGCTCATCTTATTAATTGTCACAAAATTTATTTTAGATTATTTATTTTCTTTTTTCAGCACCACTACATGACTGTTTTTTAAATGACTGTTTCGTACCTGTCACATATGGCTAACGAACAAAATATACAACACTGCAGGGAAATTATACGACATATGAAAAAAATTATACAACACGTGTGACCAGCCATTAACAAAATATTTTTATAATAGCTAGTTTAACGTGACGTATCTTTTACTTAGACATGTCGTATTGTTTTTTTCGTCATGTCATATATTTTTCCTGTTGTGTCATATATGACAGCCACCAAACGGCTACTTCAAAGATAGTCAAAATATTTTTCTCGTTAAATATTTACTTCCATTATACTTTCAGCTACTACTTATCAAAATATCTAAACATTTGTGCGATTACAATATTTATTATTTTGGTATCTTATTAATTGTCACAAAATTTACTTCAGATTAATTCTATTAACAGTTTTTAACCAAACAATACCAAAGCTCGCAAGTTAGCTCGGCCGGTAGGGCACTTTACCCCCCTCCTCTAGCCCTGAGTTCAGAACGTAACATGTACTTTTCTGTTTTTTTTTTTTGGAGATAATTGCTTCTTTTCTTTTTCTTTTTTTTTTTTTGTGTAAAACTTCTTTCCTTTCTTTTTTTTTTCTTTTTGAGATTCAAAGTTTACAATTTAATTTTTTAGAATTAAATTTTATTGAATGTGAAAGGCTCATACACTTAATTATCCTTTTAATTTCATTTCAGTTACTTTTAATAGTATTTGAATAAATTTTTCTTATTTTTATAGAGTCTTTTGAGTAATATTTAATCTTTTAATGAAACAAATTATTACTAATGAACATTAAATAAGAAAAAAATATCTATAAACATATTGTGTATCTAAACATATATTTATTTATAAAATTCACATTAATTTTATCAGTTACAATAGTTATGCAAAAAAATTATTTTTTCTACAATTACAAAGAGTCTATCGTGTAATCAAATAAGAGATAAATAACTAAATGATTAAATTATTTCTTATATAAAAAATACATTTAATTACATCTCAAAAATAAAAAAATAATTTTAAAGCATTAAAATTTATGAGATATAGTTATAATATTTATTATGCAAAATAATTAATAATATTTTTTTTATTTTTTATCGCATAAATTTTTATTTTTATTATAAGTATACATATAGAACTCTCCTCCCTAAAATTTTTTTCTAACTTGGTCCCTATTCATATCGTATACATAAAATTTACAATATATAATTATAATATTTACTATGCAAAATAATTAATAATATTTTTTATTTTTTATCGCATAAATTTTTTTTAAAAGTATACATATAGAATTCTCCTCCCTAAATTTTTTTTCTGACTTCGTTCCTATTCATATCGTATACATCGTAATGGTGTCTTCTACGAAAAAATAAAATCAACTTGCAACATTGAAATTTTGTTTCCCGCCCGCCCTCATAATTTAAGTCATCGTCAACTTTTTCTTCTCTTATTTTACTCATATGCCCTTGTTCGTTTACCTTTTCTATCCTTCGTATTAAATAAATCAATAATAAAATTTTCAATTCTGTGATTGGCTGCACGCGTATGTGCCAACCATGTTGCTACCATTGTGTAAGCTACTAAGGATTTCCCTTGTCAATATAGGAATTTGAATTTCCACGATATTTGTTGAAAAGAGAGGTGACCTAAACTTATAAACAAATTTTTTATAAGCGTTTTAACATTTTGTTATTACTATTATTATTTTTTTTTGTCTATACTAAATTTATGAGTAAGCGCCTTTTAAGATTTTACAAGTGTTACCGTATCATCTGAAATTTAATAAAATATGTAGTTAATTTATTTTCACAATTTAACTTGACATGATTTCTCTGAATGTTTTAATAAAACTCATATTTAAGATATATTAGTTGATATGTTTAATATTTATCACTAAATCATAACGAATATATAATTACTTTAAATTTTTTGTATATGCATAATAAAATTAAATAAATAATATTTCTTAGAATTTAAATTCTGTGTGTTTAGCGTATCGTACTGCATTTCTTGACATTTGTGATAATATTTGAAAATTTAGTCATATTGCAAAAATATATTTGCTTTTTTTTTAAAAAAAAAAAGAAACTAATAAGTTAAGATTCCTTTCCCGAGACTCTATAGCAGACGACGGATTTTTATATCTGAGGGCTAGGATTGATCTTGTTGGCGAATTAAATATGCTTTTTATCATATTCATGAAAGACTGAAAGTTTAGTCTTATACCCAGATAAAATTGAACAAAATTGAGAATGTCAGTGAATGTAGACGTCATATAAACTCTTCATAAATCCAAATGGGGTATACATTTGTGAAACGGTTGTGCTTTAACGGGAGTATGTTTGGATCAATGCCCATTGATATGAGTTGTAAGAGATTTGATATTTTTTAAGTAAAATTTTAAATTTAAATTTTATTAATAAAAAAAATAGTATTGAGAGAGTCGTTCTTGTAATAGATAGTACAATACAGGGAGAAAAAAACAAAAAGGAATGGGGGGCATGTTTGGGGAAGTCATGGTGATGTCATAGGAGTGATGGAATTTGCGTAAACTGGTAGATGATTTGCTGGTGAGTCTTTTTTTTATAGAAAGATTGAACCAAGGTGTTATCGGATGCTCTCCAACTCAAACTAACGAGATTACGTGTCAACAATAAAAGGTAAAAATCAAGATAAATGTATCTCGATTCACTGTAATATCGTAGTGGGTAAATCTATTGAAACTAGGCTCATAGAATTGAGAAAAGGCTCAGAATAATAGAGAGACTGTTTTTGGGTCTTAGATCATATAACAACAATAGTTTTTGCCACTTGTCACAACATCTTACTGTAAAATTACCTAAACTATTATGTTTTGTTTGGAAGGTGGGAGAGAGAGAGTAAAAAAAAAAAAAAAAGTTAATGCTTGTGTTTAAAAAATATTTTTGAAAAGAGAAAAATTGACGTAAAAAATATCAATTTTCTTATTCACAAAATTTATTACTCTTAAAATTAGAAGAAAAATTGTTTATTCTTTACCACTTTTACTAAATGACACTATTGCTCCTACTATATAAGTAACATCTTTACTACGAAAGGAAAAATTGGTATCTTTGTACATGTTATTTTACTCTCTCGATTTACACTCTTTCCAAGTTAAAAGATTAGATTGTTTCATTGGTCTGCTTCCAGCTTCTTTGGGTTTTAAATTCTGGGTTGTTTGTCTATTGGTGTTATTCTGTTCTTTCACAGGTTACTATATCTTGGTGTTTACCGGGATAAGCATTCCGAGTTCTTGGTCTTTGTGATGATTTTGTTGAGATATGACTATGAGATAGGCGTCTCCATGCTTGCGGAGTTATTAATCGGATCTCCGAGCCCACAAATTTGATGCCAACTTCGCTTGCTTCTATGTCCAAATCTTCAGAAGCTTAGTTTTCATAGAGCAGAGTCTGCTGATGCAACAATACATGTCCAAGTCAGGAATTTGCATGCAAAGCCGTTAAACCTCCGGATTAAACTGCATTATGTACTATTGATATTGATTTCAACAACAAACCTTTGGTTTATTTTGGCTAGAGGAAAAGTATATGAGTAACAAAAACCAAAAAGAAATGTTGTTCAGGAATAAAAGTCTCGAATTTAAGTTTCAATTAGAACTAATTAACCTTAAAAAAAAAAAAAAAGGGATCACATTCACCGTAATGCAGGTTTGCATTGCAAAGCCATCAGATAGAATGATTGCAACACACAATAACAGGTGAACCTCAGAATCAAACCAATTGAGTACTATCATGAAAAAAAAGAGAGGACGCACAAGGAACATGAGAGCTCCTCTATTTCCTTCTCCCGTTTGAATGCTTTTACCAAATCACAAGCACTGAATTTGCTACCGAATACGCAGCAATGGCAGATCCTCACCTAAGCCAATCAGTTCAAGGAAGAAATTTCTAACTGATGAAAGCCATTTATGAGATGAACATTCTGTCATTATCTGCTGGACGGATGATTGGTCCTCCAAATAAGGCACTATATACTTTTTCATATCTTTCTTAGAAATTCCAAGATGATTTCCAGTGACATTAACGAATTTCACTTTTCCAGCTTCATCCAGTGTTTTCAAGCCAATCCAATCCTCCTTGTATAGTGCAGTCTGCAGGCAGCACGGAATGCTAAAATTCTATATGCAGATGATAAGTGGACGCAAGGAAAAAGGAAAAAGTAAAACTTGAGACGAACAAGGAGTGAGAAATATATCCATCTCCATACCAACACAAGAAAAGCATACACATTTCAGGGAAGAAAAAAAAAAAAAGAAAGAAAGAAAAGCAGTATATTGACATACTAGTCCCCGTCCTGCCATATCAGATTTAGAACAAATAATGCAAAGCACAAATACCTCTTTCACGGGCAAAATAGGATCAAAGGCCCCATCTGGGTAATAACCAAACCAAGCGGTTTCCTTTGGTATCAAAACTGTATCCTGCTCAAACTGGTAAGGACCGAAATCTCTTCAAAATAGTTGTTAATTGCATCCCTTTAAGGAATTCAAATAATTGTTAAAGAGGAAAAAATCAACGTACCATGATGAGCACCAGGTTTTCTAAGCTAGAGAAGCGCTCCTTGTAGGTAGAATTTCTTTCATTCTTCAACTCATTGTTAAGCTTGGGAAGAAACTTGCATCCTTCTATATAGCCAGATATGTCCTAGAAAAAATAATAATAATAGCACTCAGCTAGGATAGTTTGGCAAAAGCAAGTAAAAGGAATTTCAACTTAATAAAATTTTGGAATAAATTTCAGTACAAAATGTTCTCATGAAAAATTAGCATAAAACGTGATGAAAAAGTGGATACTCAGTTATTCATAATTCAGAACAACTCTGTTTCCCAATGTCCTTTTAAATTTTTGCAAATCTTCAGCAAAAATTCAACTCCATCTTGAAGAATGGAGGACAAAATATCAAACCAAAAACCTTTAATAGACTCCGTACAGCCGAAGTTTGAAACTTACAGTTGGGATTTTGATATAACCACTGGGAGCCAAGTGTTCCTGTAATTTATTCACATATAGGCAAGTCAATAAGCAGTCAGTATTAAAAGCATAGACAAAAAAATCGGGTTTACAATAAAGTTATCCATCCTGCATTAGGCCGTAAGTCAAATGTCAAAGAAAAAATCATTGTGGAAATGGTTTTGTAAGGGTAAATGTTACTGACAATGGGATATATTGTTTGCCTTTACCCAAATGATAAGTTGCTCACTTCCTGTCTTAATATGCAAAGATATTTTTTTTAAAAAAAGCATTTCATACCTGGATATAGTTGCTGTAGACCTCTAACTTCATCAAAAAATCTATGAGAATACATATAATGCCAGACTGCAAAAAAAGAGCCATGTCAAACCACCTAGCAATGTATCCTTTGATTGACAAGAAAACGGAAGAACAAAGAACACGGAGACACACTCAAATTATAAGCTGGGTTCAAATTCATGATGTGCTCTTTCTGAGATCAATTTAAACTAAGGGCTGAAGGAGAGGAATAACACTAGCACTTACACCACAGAATGGAACTGAGGCAGTTCCAGCATGAGGACCAGCCAGTGATATGAAATTCTTAACCTGTGTCAGGCAATAATAGAAAAATATAACGTTGAAGGAAAAAAAAGAAATGAGAGATGGACCTTTAAAATGAAGGATACAAACATCAGATAATGGAGAGTTGAATTGTGTGTTAATTGTAAGGCTCTAGTGGTACAGCTATGAGCTGTTCCATTAAGTAAATGGAATAAAATGAGAACAAGAGGCTCTAGCGATCACATCTTACAGAAATCAGAGAAGACTAGTATTTTGGACCTCATCAACGATGATCTTATGCCTTAGAGCTGGATTTAGTAAACTTTCTTTAGAAGCTTGTGACAAATGCTTTAACCAGGCAGAAGCCATTCAAATAAACTACATTGGTTTGGAGATGGCTTATATAAAACCAATGAATTTTCTAGCCTATGTGGCTCACACAAAACAAACAAAATCACTAGCTTTCTTAGATGCTTCAGATGTCCCATAAATTTAACTCAATAAAGATCAGGATAATCTCAATATGAGAATTTAAACTCGATGCAAATTCTTTGGCAGTGTAGCTATTCTTATACACTAGTTCTTACAGGTGGTGCTCCATCACAAAATTCAATAACTCCTCGACCAACCATGTTGCCCTGTCAAACAGAAGGATTGAAAACAATAGTAAATAAAATTCGAAAACAATAAAAACTTTTAAATGACATGTAAGATAAGCATCAAAAGCAACACCTATGCAATACCCCTGAGCAAACTCAAACATGAAGTATGCTTCAGGTTTAATCAATTAACTTGCATAATAAAAGCAATTCCCTTCAAATTAATTAAGCACACATCGCAAAGTTACATGTATAAGATCAAGCACCCCCATCACATCGCAAAGTGTGCAACCGCTGCCAGTTTATGCCTCCTGTTTAGTCAATAAAATTGTATAATAAAAGAAATTCCCTTCAAAAGAATTGAGCAAACATCGGAAAGCTACATGTAAGAGATCAAGCACCCCATCACATAGGAAAGTGTGCACCGCTGCCAGTTTACAAACCAAAGGAGAGGTGATGATCAATTAGGCAATCAGCAGACTAATTGATGCATCCAAATAAATGACACACAAATAACAAGTTTCAATGGGATTCTATGTGTTTATTTGATATTCAAGATCTACCAACTGAATGTCTCATAATCGAGTAGATATTGTTTAATGGGGAAAAAATAGATTTCTAACTTGCAAATCACCTGAGAAAGTCCCACCATGTTGTATCCATCACGGAGTTCAGTCATATTCCTCACCTGTAAATTGATATGAAAAATCGTCTCTAGGAACACATCACACTTCAAGTATAATGATAAAAACTTAAAAGATTCATAGCTTTCCCACCTTGTCACAAGCAATTGCCGTCTGCAATCACAAATACAGAAGATATATTAATATGGGATACATTGCAATAGCCTGAAGTTCTTGACATCAAGTTCAAGCATAACCTGTTCGAAGAGGGGCCAAGTCCAAGAATCCCACGAACCATCTCCAATTTCTCTGCAGATTGGTAAGGACATCAAATACTGTCTTCAGGAGGCAAATAAGACCATAACAAAATAACTGAAACATCTAAAAACGTTTACAATGAACTTCAATTGTTCTCATAGTCATAAACCATTCATGACAATACACTAACTTTGGCAACATTCTTTCTTCTTTCCACTTTCTCAATACATTAAACACAAGTTTGTGTCCTTTGTGGTTCCTGTACTTCCATTTTACACCAGACAAAAAACCGATATTGACGACTTACACTCAAACACATGCATATCCCTTATTCCAACCTAACGCCTTACTTCTTTTCTGACCTAGTGTTGTCTCCTTTGATGGTGTCCACAATATATTTTTTTTCCTTGTTTGGTGGTCTTTTTTATAAGTAATGAGAGTTGCTATGATGGCTCAAGTAGTTTCATTATAATGTTGCAAGTGATGCTAAAGCTCACATCTGAAACCAAATTCCAACATTCCATCATCTTTAATAGTTCTATTTCCTCCCTCAACTCGAGAACTGGGTACTTTTTCATGTCAGCCACACATCAGATAGTATTCTTTAAATGTTTTGTTAGTTCCTAGGTTTAGTGTTTATTGTCTGACTAGTGGTGTCTTTCTACAGATAATGCTTTGGATAACAGGCACAGAAAAGAAAAGCCAATCAATCTATACCATTAACTTGCATATAAACATGAACCAAAGGCACAAAGGCACTATTTACTTTTCCAACATGGTGAACTGCTAAAGAAAATCTTCTGATATATAGTTATTAATTCTCTTTTTCTAGAACCGGAGAAAAAAACAAATATACAGACTCTATGATCAACAACTTAGCAGCCACGGGCAGGCAGATGCATATAAAACTACCGTGCCCATTGTACACCATGAATAACAGAATTGCTATAGCAAGACTTCACTTCATTTTGTTAGAGTCCCCTGAACGAGGTGAGTTTTCAAGTTTGGTCAAACTGCCATGAAGGGTAGATACAAGTCTACTTTTGTTCTGACTAGAAGTTTAAAACAGATCAAGCAGATATAGAAATTTAAGAATAAACTTATGAGTATGAAGTATAAACAATAAACGCAATAGCTTACAAGCAATATCTAGAAGTTTTAGAACACATCAAGCAAATAGAGAAATTACAATTAAACTTATGGGTATAAAAAAAAACGTAACAAGGAACCACCCAAGGTGAAATAGTTGTTAACTGATGCTTCCAACTGAGAGACCTAGAATTCGATCTGTAATTCTCCCCCCTCATCAATCTTTTCCTCGTGATAGTAGACTATCTCCACTAATACTCAAAAAAAAAAAAAAAAAAAACCACAATAAACGCAATAACTTACAAGCAATATCCTTGGGACCCGGACCATTTGCTTAGGAGCTCAGTAAAGTGTGTAACTCCGTGGTTGCTGCATTTATCACCAACACCTGGCACAAATCGAACGAAAAAGAAGAAGGAGTCCAAAGATGTCAACTTTCTTTACAGATTTCAACCATCTTTAAAGACAGCATTTTGGCAGTTTCTGAAATTAAATTACACGGAAAATAAGGATGTACTCAAAGACCCAGCAAGCAAAATACAATGAAGAATCATCGGCATTTACGCCCTCAGAGAAAGAAACCAAAATAAAATCTTGAAAACCATATATATATATATATATATATATATATATATATATGAAGATTGCAATAACTGAATAAATTTTCATCTAATAACTGAATTCATATTAGCACGTTCTAACAAAATATCACAAATCCGCGGATTGCGGGAGTCCAACAATGTGTGTGTATATAAAACATACATGAAGATTGCAATGCACGAAATAGTCTAGTGGGTCAACAAATACTTCAAGAAACAGGAAGAAAGTGAATTCTTTAAAATATTAATGAAACAAAAAAAAGACAAGAAAATTGAAAAGAAAAGCAGAGAAATTTACCAGGCAAAACAACGAAGGGAAGAGAGAGCGTGAGTGGGATTAGATTGGAAGCAAAGACAAACAAAAAGATCACAACAGTAGCTGATGATGATACTGTTAATGGCGAGGAACCCATGCTACCTTTTTTTTTTTTTTTTTTTTTTGGTGCTGCCGATGTTTCTTTAACCAAACCTTTGTCTGAAAGAAAGAAACACCAACAGCTTGAAGTTTAGGTATGCGGTTGACCCGCAACTGGGACAAACACAAGGAGGTTAAAACAGGAGTTATGACAACTCAGGGATCCTTCGAACCGGAGAATATTGAGCGTAGTAAAGTAGTTAAATAGGCGAGAAACCGTGAGAAAAAGGGCGGTTGTTTGGTTTCCAAAACTGAAGACCCAAAAACAAAAAAGACAACAAGGCCAACTACCGTTCAAACTTAAAAAAAGTCAGATTATGCACAGTTTTCTTTGTCTAGGCTCGAAACTCCTACCATTCATTCATTCTTTCTCTCTCTAAAAAAAAATTGAAATTTTGAATAATTAAAAAATTGGAAATTTTCAAGAATTAAAAATTTTCAAAATTTTTTCTCTTTCTAGAGAGAGAAAGATAAAATTTTCTGCAAAATTTTAAAATTTTAATTTTTTTGGGAATTTCTAAGAAAATTTATATTTTTAATATATAATTTGCAATTTTTTATAATTTTTAAATTTTTAATCTGCAATTTCACATGACATCGTCCATAATTAGCTACTGGTTTACCCATCATTATCTGCCACGATCAAACAAACTGGGTCTGACAAGTTCTTTTCTGTCTCCGTGGAATTTTATTTATTTATTTTGAACAAAGAGAAAAAAACTATCAAATTAAAAAGGGAAAGCACATGTGTAAAGGACCGGTTCATAGTAGAGCCCACAACACGCCCCATCTCCTTTCCTTCTACATACGGTTTCTCTTTTATCTTTTTCTTTTTAATGAATAAGGATAGGATATTATTATGACATTAAAGTCTAATGAATTTTATACACTACATATATCCCAAAATACAACAACTATGATTGTGTTTCCACTTTACAGTAATGTCTCTTTTAAATACATTTCCACTCTTCTTGACAAGAACATGAACAAAGGTTTACAATGAGTAATTCTTCCTTTCAGTTGATTTTTCTATCAGGAATCAGAAACTGAAGATCTCTCAATTTGAATACTACAATTCAGCCACATGTTTGGCAATGGCGTGAGCTAGGAATGAGAATTGCTGCTGGCACATCAAATCGGGGTTGGTCAAGGATGGCGGATCTGCCCTCATTTGCAGGTCCCTGTGTCAATGAAATCGCATGAAATTTTCCCTTGAGCAAATACAGCATGTTGATGACACCCTATCAACATCATGTAAAACAATGTGATCGATATCATCCGTTGAGTTCAAAATTCAAACACAGCATTAAGTAAAAGCAGGACTGGAAGAATCAGGACAGTGATGTGCAAGTATGCAAACGAGCACAGATTAAAAATGTTTTTGAGTTTAATACTCTGTAATCGCAGTATGCAAAATAAAATGGGACAAGAAAAATTGTCTGATGGAAGAACTGTACCTTCATCCGTTGCTATTTCCTCAAGCAAGAAGAATCTACATTGGACGGCGCTATTTCTAGTGCTTGCATTGAGCTTGCGAAGCTGTACTTACTTCAACATCCACCAGCTACAAGAGATTAACAAGTTTGATAAACAACTTTGTCCCCCATGTGAATCCATAATTGCCCCAGGACCATGGCTAACAAATCACACTGTGGGTGAGCTCTACCACCAGATATGAACTCTGTAACCCTATTATCAACTTCTATGGAGCTACAACCAGCCTCTTTCTTTGCTCCATTTCTCCTCATAAGGACCTTAATTTCCTCAATGTCTCTCCATTTTTTCTCCGAGGCATATAAGTTCCTCAATATTACATAATTCGCATCATTCCATGATTCCATACGAACAACCTGATTCAATACTTCCTGAGCCCTTACAACATCCTTAGCATATGCACAGGCACATAGAAAAGAACTCACAATAATGTCATTGGCCTCATAAGGCATACTCTTGATCAACTGCTCAGCTTCCTTCAAGCAACCTGCCCTGCCTAATAAATCAACAAGACAACCGTAATGCTCAATTTTCGGGGTAAGTCCAAACTCCTCCATTGCTTTAAACCACCTCTTCCCTTCCTCAACCAGACCACCATGGTTACAGGCAGATAAAATACCCAACATGGTTGCGTCATTTGGTCTAACTCCTTCATGTTGCATCTCTGAAAATACTTCCAATGCTTCATTGGCACACCCATTAATTGCAAATCCATTTATCAAAACATTCCAGGTGACTGTTTGTTTTCTAGGCATCTCACGAAATATTCTCCTTGCTTTGCAAATTTCACCGCATTTTGCATACATATCAACCAGTGCAGTACAAACATTAGTGGCTCTGTCAAGCTTCTTCCTACTAACAAACCGATGAATCCAACCACCTAACTCCAAGGCACCCAAATCAGCAATCGCTGGAAGAATGCTTACAATTGTCACTTCATCAGGCTCTAACATTGTGCTTGACTGCATTTCATGAAACAATTTCAACGCTTCATGTGGTTGTTTATTTTGGCAATACCCGCCAATCATTACATTCCACGAAATCAAATTCTTCTCAGGCATGGCATCAAACAGAGACCTGGCAGCCAAAACATCACCATTGCTGCAATACCCATAAATCATGCTTGTCCACGAGATCACATTCCTTTCTGGCATCTCATCAAACAAATATCGCGCTGAATCCATGTCTCCCGATTTAACACAACCATCAATCATTGCATTATACGCCGCAGAATCTTTGTCAGTCATTTGATTGAAAAGCACACGTGCATTGCCCACGTCCCCAGACCTCACGTAACCCACAATGAGAGCTGTCCACGAAACTAGACTTCTTTCCAGCATTTCATCAAACAGCTTTCTTGCTAAATCCAGCATTTGAAACTTAGCATACATATCAACAAATGCGGTCGACACATACAAATCCGAGCAAAACCCAATCTTCAAGGCATGGCCATGTATCTCTAAACCTTCCCAAATGGACAAGCTCAGACTAGAAGACTTTGCCAACGCAGTAAACGTGAAATTATCGGGAACGAAACCTGTTTCCTTCCTAAGATCTCTGTAAAGACTAAAAGACTCGGCAAACTGGCGCATACCCACATGAGCTTTGATCATGGCATTGCAAAGGAAAGCGTCGTCTCTGTGAGGTCTAATATCAAACACCCGGCGAGCATAGCCAATAACGGCAAATGGTTCAGACGCCGCAGCAATGGAAGCGCAGGTCAAGACGAATTTGGTGAAGATGTTAACGTTGGTGTCTACGGCATTTCGAAGCATGAACGAATGGATTTGTAGGAGCGTTTTCCTTGTCTTGCTCCGTTGAAGAACCGAGAGGCATTTTCTTTCTTTGGGACTCCATAGAAGTTGCTGCTGCTGCTCCAGCCCCTTTGGCATTAATAAACATACGAAGGCTTACCATTCCCAGACTTCCTTTGGGAATTGTCCTTGCTTCGTTGCTTTTGAAGGTACCATGGGGCCGAGCATTAGACCTTGTTTGTTTTGTGAGGGAAAAAAGAGGAAGGAAAGAAAAGTTTAATTATGATTATATATTTTTCTTTTATATTTTTTTTTTCTTAACTTTCTATACTATTTTAAATAATTTTATTTTTTTACTATTTTTTTCTCATAAATTACTATTTACTTTTTTTTTCATAATATTTCTTTTCTCTTAATTTTTTATACCGCTCTAAACATCTTTATTTTTTTTACTACTTTTTATCTCACAAATTATTATTTATTTTTTCTTTCATCATATTTTTTTCTCTCAATTTTATCTACTACTCTAAATAATTTATTTTTTCTCTTTTTTTTTCCTTCTTTTTCCTACCCTTTCCTTCACTCCAGACACACAGTTAATGTTGCAACTCGTGGCTTCGAAGTTATTTTAAACAGAAATGATACATGGATGGATGGACGTAGACAAATAAGAACAAAATTAATTATTTTGAATTTTATTGATGAATTTATTATATATTAATTTTATTTATAAATTTTATATATTTTTATATTTTTATATTTTTATAATTTATAATATAAAAAATTGTTAATTTTTATGTATGACAAAATTTTTATTTAAAAAAGAAAGTACACAAAAAATAACTTTCTCTCGCTCTCTCTCCTCGTCTATGTAACACAGCCCCATGTTAAACGGTAAGGGGTGGGCACAAAGGTCTGCTCGGGCGAGACGAAGATTAGCCCTCGAGTTCAAAAAAGGAAAGAGAAAAGGTTCTGCTCCACCCATGCAAAATGTAACCACTTGCATTGATAGTGGAACCCGGTTCATTGATTTAAAAAAAAAAAGAAATTTTTTAAAAATATTTTATGTGTAATCTACAATTTAAATTTTAAATTGATACTTATTTAATTTTAAATTTTAATTTTATAATTTTTTTATTTTACATTTTTTATATAGTTATATAAAAAAAGAGATTAATTGTTCAAATACCATCTCCAGAAAGCTCCACTTAAACTTCACCTGATAATTTAGAAATTTAGAGTTATTTAGTGCCCTAAATTATATTTAAGAGTTATTTATATATAATATTGTAATGATAATTAGTTATGGTTAACGTCCAAACTACAAATATGATGGTAATAATCGCGGTTTTTTTTGTTTTAAAATCTCCCGCATTAGCTTGGATGGCTACCAAATCTCTTCTAACGAAAGAGCTCATGAAAAAGTTTAAAATTTAACTTTTAACTCTTTTTTAAAAAAAGAGTTCAGAGACATGATTTAAAATTTAAATTCTAACTTTCTTTTAAGGAAAGAGTTCAGAGACAAAATTTAAGATTTAAACTCTGACTTTTTTGTAAAAAAAATATTGATAGGGAGGTTTGGAAGTTTACCCTTAACGATGCAGTGCACTATTTTTTTCTTTTCTAAAATTAATGCACCAACTATTTACTTTTTTTTTTTTTTTGGTCTAGATGAAAAGACATTAAATCTCCTAAAACAAGGTAAATTACAACGGTAGCATACAGGGCTAGGACACCCCAACTAAGTCCTACCATAGCAGTTGCCGTAAAGGGGCCGGAGGATGCTGGAAAACCTGCAAGCCCAGAGAGAGACTGAATGCCTAATTGGCGAGGCCGTTAGCCACAGAATTGGCCTCATGGTAGCTATGTGAAACTCGGACGTACCAACTCTTGTGTACCATCTCTCTACAACTCTGAACTAAGTTAAAATGCTGATGAGTGCCTGGAACACCTTCCTTAATACATCTTACTATAAGCTCTGAACCCACTTACAAGCAAACCTGATGATACCAGGCAATATCAGGACCTGTAAAGACACCCCCAGAGCTCAGTAGCTAAAGCCGAGCAGCAACCTGGATTCCAAGCGAAACCAATTAGCCAGACTCCTTGCAGATTCCTCAAAACACTTCCTACACACGCCAAACAGGGGTTACCGCTTGAAGCCCCGTCTGTGTTGAGCTTGATCCAGCCTTCCTCTTGTGGTCTCCACCCCACATACCCAAGAACATGAGCACCCAGAACAGGACCAACTTCATTTGTGTTGGGGAAATTTTCAAAATAGAAAAGTCGTGTCCCCTAATTAATTTGGTGGTTATGAATATGTGTCTATTGATGAAAGGACATGTTGAAAGTCGTATCCACTAAACCCAAAAGACGCATATCTTGGCTAAATAATTACCAAATTATTCTCCCTATAAATATGTGAATTGGCCATTCACATAGTGAATAGAGAAGATAGAAAAATCTATACATTTTTGTTAGTAATTTTGGATATTACAACAACTTCTCGAGGACTTGATTTCGGTATTGTAACCTGCAGTCGAGTGTGCTTCATTTTATCCTGTGAGGGAGTTCGCATTATACCTCTGTTGCAATTAGTGAGGGCGAATTTTGCCTTAAGGAAAGTGGCGTTTGTTACACGACTTGAAGCAATTCTTTCATTCCCAATCTCACCCTCTTTTCTGTTCCAACAATCTTAAGGCAAAATTTTTTAGTTCGTGATTGAGATTTTGAAAGAATTGACTGGTCAAGTAAGTTATGTTTGAATTAAGGTATGTTTTTCTTCTTATTAGTTGTTTGCTACTGTGAAAAATAATATCCATAATATTATTTATGCAAAATGAGTTCGGGTATGCCATCATATCACTGCATGTTTCAAATTTCTTTATTATTCATGGTTTTGGATGCTATTTAAAATAGTAAAGATGTTTGGACAAAAAATATGAATGTTTAATATAATTTATAAATGCATCCTAAATAAAGAATCTAGTTCATTGAGAAATAGTAAATTCTTTAATCCTAAATTAAGGGAAATTAATATACTATCCGGTGCTACCTTATTGTGTCTTGTATTCCAAATTATGGTCATAGATGTCCCATGGAGGTCTTCAAGGTCACTGTCCACGTTGTAGCCTTCAAGACTATGGAAATTGAAAATTCCAAGTGAAGGGAAGCGCTGGACACAAGAATAAAGGGAAATTATGAGACACTTAGAACATGTGTCTATATGTTCCTGAACCCAAACAAAGTGGCGCATAAGATTTGGGTTGCAAGGGAAGGGACATAATACATGGAAAGCCATGGGTAAGGTTGAATGTTCAGTAACCAAAATTTTCGTCTAGACATTTGTAGAACGTCGGACAAAGGCTTCCGAAATCATTGGACAAATTGATGTCCGACAGCTAATGGTTCTAATGCACTAGATGAATCTGGCCGGGGAAGAAGGATGTGTTTCAAACCTAGGACACGTGTAAAATTCATTGTTGACACTAGACAAACCATGGAATTTAGTATAGCGGCAGTATTTGATTTAATTATATATGTGTGTTTTTGATATATATATATATATATAGGGTAATTATCAATAAAAAGGAATGATGTGCGTGCATGGTAATTATTTATATTAGTCCGCATGATAGTTATTTACATTAGCATGTATGGTAGTTAATATAGTATATTCATGATGTTTAATTTTGGTGATATTTATCTGTGTGCATGATAATAAAATCATAACGTCATAATTTATACATGTTAGGATGTGATTTTTGGCTTGGCATGGTACAAAAATAAAATAAAAATAAATTATACAGTTATTCATGCACACACACATGATAGTACCCATTGGGTATACATGAATGGTAGTTATATACATGAACAGTCACTTCTGCATAGTGGTAGTTATTTAAGTGAATGGTCACTTCTATGCAATTGGATCATGATTTTTAGTCTCTGTGATTTTTGCTTCTGGTTTGTTTACATATATCAGTGAAGATAGTTCCCCAAGCACGTACATACATGTGACTTTTGGAAATCAATTCATGATTAGTGAGAGTTGTTTATGAAACAAAGGAAAAGACATGACTCTTGACAAAAAGATACGATTTTTAGTGAGAAGAGTCATGACCATTGATGGAAAAAGACGTGATCTTTCATGTAAAAAGACATGACTCTTCATGGAAAAAGACATGACCATTAGTGGGAAGGAACGCGACCCTTTATGGGAAGAGATGTAACCTTGCATGGAAAGACATATGACTTTTCATGGAAAGAGATGCGACTCTTCATAAAAAGAAAGGGGAATCTTCAAAGAAAAAAACGTTACTCTTCAAAAGAAGACATGAGACTCTTCAAAGGAAGAGATATGACTTTTCATAAAAAAAGATATGACCATTAGTCAAAAGGGATGCAAACCTTTATGGGAAGAGATGCGACCTTTCATATAAAGAGATGTGGCTCTTCATAAAAAGAGACGCAACCTTTCATGGAAAGAGACATAATCCTTTGTGGGGAAAAGACGTGTTCTTTCGAAAAGAGTCATGACTTTTTATAAGTGACTATTCAAAATCTTTTCACAAGTCAAATTATTTTCTTTCTTTTACAAATAAAAGAAAGTAGTAGATGACTTATAGACAACTATGCTGTAATATAGACAAACAAATAGAAATATTGTGACGCTCGTGGATCGCGACCACTAGAGCAAATGCCTTTAATTTATTTAAAGTTAATGACCCTTTAGAGTGAAAGGGTGAGATGTTAACCGTTATATTAACGGTATCTCTTAGCGTGTAATTTGTAGTACCATAGTAAATACAAAAAACTTTCGAAAAGTCAGTTGCGTATTAAAAGAAGGTTAATCCTTAACTAAAAGGGTTAACAATAACTTGATGAATGAGATATCAAATGAGGGATGAGTTCAAGTCCATAATTATTGATCACCCATGATGGAACCTCGACTCAACGCTTGATACAACGTCAAGTCTTGAGTTCAATGAGTCAAAGTACATCATTAGCGTGATTTGAAGCATTATACTCATTTTTTTTTTCTTCATCCTGAAGTTTCATAATGCTTAGTACCTGCAGTTAATTGGGAGGTTGAGTTTTAAAAACTCTTAACAGGCTTGAAAGGGTGCTTTATAGCGGGAGCCCTAGTCTGCCTATGTGAATGTGGAATGTGTAGGCCGTTCCAATAAGTTTAAGGACTTAACTTTAAAATATTCATGAAAAGGATATGGACACAATGGCCTTTAATGTGTCAATTATTAAAAAAAGAAGTATAATGTTGTATAGTCAACTGTGCGGAATATTTCTACAGGATATCTTTAAGAATAGTTGGTTCAAAGCTTGTCTACCATACTATTCAGATATGTTGTAACGCATATTTCACTACGTAAGGTTCAATCTGTAAGACACCTTACTTATGCAGTTGACTTCTAAAATTACGAAAAATCCGTTACATTTTCTTATTTGAAAATGGCGGGGGATTGTTGGGGAAATTTTCAAAATAGAAAAGTCGTGTCCCCTAATTAATTTGGTGGTTATGGATATGTGTCTATTGATGAAAGGACATGTTGAAAGTCGTGTCCACTAAACCCAAAAGACGCATATCTTAGCCAAATAATTACCAAATTATTCTCCCTATAAATATGTGAATTGGCCATTCACATAGTGAATAGAGAAGATAGAAAAATCTATACATTTTTGTTAGTAATTTTGGATATTACAACAACTTCTCGAGGACTTGATTTCGGTATTGTAACCTGCAGTCGAGTGTGCTTCATTTTATCCTGTGAGGGAGTTCGCATTATACCTCTGTTGCAATTAGTGAGGGCGAATTTTGCCTTAAGGAAAGTGGCGTTTGTTACACGACTTGAAGCAATTCTTTCATTCCCAATCTCACCCTCTTTTCTGTTCCAACAATTTGCAGCCATAGTAATATGATGTATGCTTCTTCATAAACACCTCCCCAGTATAGCTATCCAACCTCTCCCCTCAAAAACTCTGCTTGAGTGGTCAGGGAGATTTTATTGGCTAAAAATGTGGTCAGAAGTTTCACTTTTGCCGCACATCTCTCTTCAATTACTAACAATTTTCTATGTAATAAAAAAATCATTGATTTTTGCTAGGTTCTTGAAAAATTATGGTACTTGTTTTTAAAAAAAAACTATGCAGTACAAATACTGGAAACTTTTTTAGACACGAAAATGTGACAGGTAGAATATAATTTAGATTATTAAAATAGTTATTTGGTGCCGTTATATTAATTAGATACTTTCCACATGCTTTACAAAGCATATCCATGTTACTCTTCCAAATATAATCTGGCTTGTTACAAGTACCATGTGGTCCTAGGCTGGGAAAGATAAAGGCGAAAGGGGAAGCTGAAATATGAGAACGTTAGACTTCAATATCATTCTTTAAATATTTCCATCGCATAGGCTCGTTTGTGTAAAGCGAGATGAATATTACAAGTAGCTTAGCTTGCTTGTACAAAAGATCACAAAAATAATTGAACACGAAAAATTTGAAAAAAGGGAAAAAAAAAAAAAAAACATCACAAAATCTAGACGGTATAGTTCGGGTTCACGGAGTTGAGGTCCAAACCCTTTAGCCTGGCAGAGCTTTCAACCCTGCCTTTCAGAGTGCTAAGCTCAGTCATTCTGCACCATCAATAAAAAGGGAATAAACAACGTGACAAAATACCAATAGTCTCGAGTTTGAATTTCAGTAGTCAATTAACTAAAGACCGCGAGAAAGACAAGCTAAACTTAGGTTTTTATCATAAAGGTCTCATGTTTCAATTTTGACAAGCGGGGCATAAATTTTATGAGAATCAGAATAACTGCTTATTGTATCGTTTATTGTTTGATGAGTCTTCTAACAAACTAAAAAAATAAAAAACTTGAGAAAGATCGTTTCTCAGACAGAAGGTCTTGAGTTTGGTATGAGTCAGAGCCAAATGACAAAAACAAATCTGCGAAGACAAGCTAGATTCTGGAATGGAAAGGCAATGAATTGTATTGCAAAAAACTAATAGACCATTTGCCAATGACTTCTATTGCAGAACAAGATGAGACTATGGAGTAAATCTGCAGTCTGTGGAAAACAGGAATACTAACCTTGCTATCTCTGCACGCCTTCTGGATTCTTCTGCCATGTGATTCATCTCTAAACCGGCAGTGCTTCTGTCGGTGGACCTCATCTCTGCAGAGCTGAGGCCAGTTATCGCTCGCTGCTCGGCTGCCCATGCAGCCTCCCTTGCTTCCTTCCCAAAGTCCTTTTTGTTGGTTAATGTAGTCTGGAAGAAGGAGAAAAGGGGGAAGAAACACCATGTTATATTCATGATGTTCGAATAACTTTCCTGAGCTAGGCAATCCGGTACGTGTGAATCATCACTAAGCATATCAAAATGAAAACTATCTGGGAAAAATGTAACTGCAATCATGTAAGTGATGCATGTACAGAAGGAAGAGATATTCACATTAAAGGAAGGAAGAAACATTGTTCGCGCTATTCTGACAATTGGGAAAGACATATGGTTGGCATTGATGTAATGTTCAGGGGAGGGATTTGAAAGGATCGTTAAAATTTACTCACTCTTTGGTCTACCACCAGATTCCAGGCTCTGCCACTGAGTGCATATCCGACTGCAAATTTGAGAGGATCAAGCAGAAAATAAGTCACTACATTGTACAGCCAAATGACACCGGTCCAGCCCCATCCGATACTTCTGATGCCTGCAAACTCCCAGTTTGCAGTGGCGGCAATCACAGTTGCAATCTGCAGAAATTGAAAAGACCCATCAGTGGATTGGAAGTGGCTACTGATTCAGGCACGTTTAATGAAAGTTACAAAGCATAGAGGATATTTGTAACTTTCTGATGCTCTCTTTTGTAATGTTGCAGAAAATTTAAATGATGAAGTTTGTAAAGAATTGGGAATACATTGAAATTTTTTAGAGAATTTGTTAAATAACAATAACTCATTTTAGCTTTCTACATTCAAGAAAATTGAGATTAAATGCTCCTTGCAAAAAGAACTTTGGCTATAGTCATCTAAATAAGATTAGAAACCATAAAGGCTCCAACAACTGTGAATTGGCAAAACAACGCACAGAGGAAATTTAATCTACTATGGTCAACAGCCTGAAACTAGTTGTTAACTGCATAGCCACGGGTTTGCTAGAGTGCAGTACCAGTTGGGCAATAATGAAGGCAGCAACAAGCAGAAGACCAGGACGTTCTGTAAACGACCAGCTCCTGGAGCGAGTCACAAATATCAATGCCTGGCTGATTGTACTGACTTGGAGATACACAGCAGATGCCAGTTGTCCTCTAAGCTTATTCCAATCTTCATGATAATGATGTTTGTTGAAGTCACTTACATGGAAACGTTCCTGAAAACAAAGTACAAAAATTAATGATCATAAATTAATATAGAAACGATAAATGATCAGATAATCCACTCGATTCTATGTTGGACTCAACAAATTGCTTTGCCTACCAAAGTACTCCAAGAAAAATTGACACTTTATATTTGGTAATTTGATCACTTAGTTTGTCAATGTCATGGTATTATGATAAAGCCACTGTAGTCCCTAACAAAAGAAGCATTATGAATGGACAAAGAAAGATTAGCACATCCATGGAAGCAACCTTTTTGGTTCCTCCTATCACTAATAATCAAACTCAATAGCTAAGCCACACTTCCAACAGAATTCTATTAAACAGAGGATACAAATGATAGTTGACAGGAAGGAAATTACCTGAAAGAAGTTTGTTTCATATATTGCCCAGAAGAATATAGCTGTCATTAGGGCCTGGTAACCGCCCAGGATAATGCCAGTTGCAAAAATCTCGCCAAGATTCCAACTGTCCGGGTGAGGAGAAGGCCTGACTTTGTCTTTGGATATGGTCATAATAGTACCTGATAGCCAAAAGGTAAGTCACACAAGGAGGAAACGAAGAGGAAGAATGGTGTGAAAGAAGAAGGGGTGAAGAACTAAAAAAACTAACCATCGTTAAGGATGGCAATGACGAGGACCATGAAAGGAGGGAAGTCGAATTTCCAGAAAACAGTCAGCAACATGAAACCTAGCTGTAATACAAGACTAATAGCAATCGTGAAAAAGATGTTTACAGAAAGAATTTGTAAATGGCCATACGAAATATCATAGTGTGAGTGAAGCTTACCACAACACGAATTGTGATAGATACTGCATAAATCTGGCAAACGAGAAGAAATGTTAATTTCTTAGTCATTCACATAAAAATTTTCAGACAGTTTGTAATGTCAGGGAGGTTACGGCTACTGCAAGATTACCGTGTAGTTTTTCATTCTCTGGAAGATTGCACGGCTTGTTAAGACAGCACTAATGATTACACTCAGCCCAGGTTCTGTTAAAACTATATCAGAAGCACTACGGGCAGCATCTGTGGAATCTGCAACAGCAATTCCTATGTCTGCTATCTTTAAAGCAGGGGCATCGTTCACCCCATCACCAGTCATTCCACATATGTGCTTCCTACCTTGCAGTCGTTTTACAATTTCATATTTATGTTCTGCACATTAGGAAATGGAAGCAGAATCAGATATAACGACAACAACAACAACAAAGGAGTCGGACAAAATGGGTTTTCACAACATACTGACTTACCAGGGAACACACCAGCAAAACCATCAGCTTTCTCAATAAGCTCATCAATTGGAAGTGCACCAACTGTCTGGTCCCTGTTTTCACCAAGCAGAGATGATGAGGGGTACATATTTGTGCCCATTCCAAGCCTCCTTCCTGTTTCCTTAGCAATTGCCAGCTGGTCACCTGCAAAAGTTTTCTTTATAAGTGATAAAATCACAATGCATGTTAAGTGATCCTTCCCCAGAACCCACAAGGTGGCAGTCTTGTGCATTCAGACGCCTTTTTTTTTTTTTTTTTCCTTCATGTATAGCAAGTTTCACAAAGGACTTTAAGTGCAGGGCATTAGATGAGCATCTGCCAACTTTACCATCAAAGCAGGACATGAAATATTGCATGTTAAACTCCTATATACCACTTTTGTTTGTAAAGTTTACCCTTTTGGACTTTATAAAACCACGTGCTTACCTTAGTTGGAACAGACAAGAGATTCTGAAACCATTTTAAACATGTTTAGACTCTTTATCCAAAATTCTTGCAATCTCTTCATAGGCAAAGCATTAGAAAGTATCCCTTTATTGGAGTTGCATTGTATCTCACTGTCTCTAAAAGATAGCACATCTTTTGGTGATTATGTAGGGTCTTCAAACCATAAGTTATCGGTAATATTTGTTTTGAAACTATCATTAGTTGACCATATGATTTAAAAATCGTGGCTTCAATCGAGTAATTCAATGTGATAAACATGAGATTCTGGCTAAAGACGATCAGAGGTTAAGGAAAGGTAAAAGCAGTTGAATCAACAGATAACATTAGTTAGAAGGGATGATGACATTAGTTAGAAGGGAACGCACCTGTAATCATTTTAACACTAACACCAAGGTCCAGAGCTCTTCTAATTGTCTCGGCACTGTCATGACGAGGAGGGTCAAAGAGAGGGAGAATGCCTACAAATTCCCAAGGGCCACCTGCACTGTCTTTATTGCCAGCAGGCACTTCCTATAGAAGATGGAATCTTATTGAATATAAATTCCATGTAGACATCATTGACACATCAGATACCAAATTGTTCATAATCACCTGGCGGGCAACTGCAAGCGATCTTAGTCCTCTATCTGCTAACTTGTCAATTATAGCATGCACCTTTCTTCCAATTTCTGACTTATTGTGTGCCAAATTGAGAATCTATATGGAATGCATGCAAGCTCTCAGCAAGATAAATAAGGCCTTTGCTTTCTTTTTTCTAATTTTGATGTTCTATGTTTTACCTGCTCTGGTGCGCCTTTGCTGACTCTATGCATATTACCATTGTTATCAATGTATGTCAGTGCAGTCCTTTTGTCAGTTGGATTGAATGGAAGGAAGTGAACTTCTTTGATTGCAGCTCGGGCCTTAGGAAGAAGATCAAAGTAGATTAAAGAACAGTCAACCAATCACAAATTGTGAATATCAATGCTGAAGAAAGTGTTCATATTGGGATCCAACATGGATGTTCAGAAGGATCCATTTTAAAGTTTTAAACAGTATAAAACATAAACTAGAATAAGCCTAAACCACTAAAAGAAAATACCTCCTTTGGGTCCGACAACATTGAAACGATTGCGGTGTCAATAGCATCTTGGTTCTCTAATCTTGATGCCCTAGCAGCCATAAGCACAACCATGTCCCTGTCAACTCCCTTGGAAAAAACCTGCAGGAAAATGAAACGGGCGAATGAAAACTGACTGGCATTCATAAAAAATCATGTCCAAATTATATGAAAGATGGATTATATGATGGATTATATGGGACCATCGATGCAGCTTTTTAATCTTGTTTGGTGGTTTTCTAGCAAACTCTAAAATTTATTTCTAGCTTGCAAGAATCTTAAATATATATTAAAAGTAAACATTCAGAAAATTATTAACACCTATGGTTGTTATCATTTCCTGCATTGGAAGCTGATTCAAATGAAATTCTGCTTGTAATATCAGTGAAGAAGCTTTTCCCATTGTTGTTATTTTTTAAGCTGTTGACTATGCTTTGGTTCCATGTCATGCAGATGGACAAACAATAAAGATATTAAAATTAGGACCTCAATCATATTTTTGTCCACAGTAAGCTTGTTAAGTGTCAATGTGCCTGTTTTATCACTGCAAAGCACATCCATTCCAGCCATTTCTTCAATGGCAGTCATTCTCTTTGTTATGGCACCCTGCAGAAGAAACAGATGACGATAGCCTGAAGTACTTTCATTTAATTCAATAATAATGGTTTAATTACTTGAGGGCGATTTGCTTTCATTTGCACAAACCTGCTGAGACAAACGATGTGAACCAATGGCCATGGTAACAGAGAGAACAGTTGGCATTGCAATTGGAATCCCACCAATCAATAGGACAAGTAGATTATCAATTCCAACACGATATTTCCTCTTTTGGACCGCATATATGATGATGATTTCAATAACAATCCCAACAGCAATTGAGCAGATGCAGAAGTTTCCAATGGCTGTTAAAACCTGAAACCATCAAACAAATGCATGATTAGTCCATAAGCATTGGCATTCATATCAATTGCCACACAGAGCTTAGCGTAAATGTGACAATACACATGACAGAATGCAGTTCAAATGATGCATGAAAACATGAATCGCACGTCTTTATCTTCACTATTATCCAATGAAGGACGGAATAAAAAAAAAGGCTCTTAAACAGACCTTCTGAAAATGCCCCACATGTACAGTGTTCTCAACAAGATGAGCTGCCTTCCCAAAGAAAGTGTGGACTCCAGTCGCAATGACAACTGCTTCAATTTCACCCTGCTTGCATGTTGAACCTGAGTAAACTGCATCCCCTGGATTCTTAGACACTGGAAGTGATTCTCCAGTAAGAGCAGACTGAAAGAAACAACCATACAGGTCAAGTCGAGAAGGAAACATATATTTGTTGAGTATTGGTGCAATACTTATGCCTCCGTGCTAGGTTATTTAATTTGGGTGCAAAACAACATCAAAATAAGTTATTTCAATGAATGATCTTTTCTTTCTTCCCATGGACAACAGTACACATCGAAAAATTGTCAATGACGAGTCATGAAGAGAGTATGACAACAATCCATATACTATATAGTGAAATTAAACATGTGAAGCCACTGGCTTGTACTCTTGTGCTGAATAACTACCTGGTCAATTTTTAAAGGATCTCCTTCCAATAGACGTGCATCAGCAGGAATAATGTCACCAAGTTTGATGCTAATAATGTCTCCAGGAACCAAGACTGCAGCATCTTCCTCACTCCATTTTCCATCGCGTAGCACCTGGTAATGGGAAACAAAAAGTCAGAAATAAGTTGAATTAAAATCTACTGTCTCCAGTGCAATAGAAATATCCAATAAAAGATGGAGCTGGTTTTTAAAACCTTGGCTTTTGGGGCCAACCTAGCCATCAGAGCGGCAGCAGCATTGCCAGCATTATTTTCCTCTATGAAACTGATGGTGGAATTGATTATAAGTAAGACTACAATACCAACAAAATCATGATAGTCTGGACCCTTGCCCTGCATAATAAGGTTTCATTAATATCCAGATTTTTTCAAACAATAATGTAATTTCAATGCAATTTCCCAACACAGTGACATTTGTAGCCCAGAAAAGGTTTCTGAGATTTCATCGTCAATCATCAAGCAGTATTTGAATAAGGCAAAGGCTTGAGACGTATATTACCCCTCCATTCGCAAGAGCAATGGCCATAATTGCCGCAGCTTCCATAACCCATGACAGAGGATTCCACATGAAGCGCAGAAATTTAAGTATTCTGCTTTCCTGCAGAGGGTAAAATGGATTAGACCAATCAAGCAGAGAAAAAAAGTGAAGCCATAGAACATATGAATACAATTGCAACGAACAATTCGATTTTAACCTTCTTCTCTTCAAGTTTGTTGTATCCAAACAAATCCAACCTCTCTTTAACTGAATCAGAGTTCAAACCCTCTCTTGTACAATTAAGATTGTCAAAAACTTCTTCAAGTGGAATGTTTTCCTGTACAAGGCCATTTCCAATTGTACCATTAGATCAATAGAGGAAGGTTGTGTAGACAATAAAAAGGAAAACATGTCTATCAAAAGCTTTCCTACTGTTAAAAGTGGACATACCAGATCAACAGCCTCTTTAATAACATCTTCAAGGGATGCTGTCCGAACAACCATTTTGAATATCCTTCAGCCTTGGCCCTCAACCAAGCAAAACACTGATGCTCCAAACAGATTCTGTAATCCCAAAAACTTCATGTCAAAGAGTAAACGAAATTTGCCAATAGCCCAATGAGCTCTGATACCATTGCTAGAGTTCAAATATGTCAACTCAACTTTTATCAATCTGAATACGCCACACAACAATAAGATAAACACATGCAATAAACTAATAAAATCTCTCAGCCAGTAAAGTCATCATCTATATTTTGATTATGCCCACTATATTTCTTTGATATCCAAGAAAGAGGAAACGACGGGATTCTTTTCCCAGCAGGAGCAAGAACAAATTTCAAGCACATTTATTAAGAATGCTAATAAGAACAAACTCTTGGCATCCCTTCCCGCTGAAAATAAAATTAAAACAAAAAACATTCCATTCCACCCATACTGTAAGTAAGTGCATTAATCATCTCTTTGAAACGAAGCAATATTAAGCAATTTAAACATCAAATCACAAACCCAAAAACAAAAATCGGAAGACCCACCAATGAAAAATCAAAAAGAAAAGTTTTTGAACATAAAGAACAATAAGCAATCACTTTCTCTGGCTGCAGATATTAAACCAAGAAATGAAATATCAATTGAGATTTGAGAAAGACCCTTTTGAAGCTTTCACCAGACAACTCAAGATTTCCGAGTTTCCTGGACACAACAACGAAAGATGATGTTTATAAACAATAAGAACACTCTACATTTTGTCTGTCAGGCTGCCACTAGGCTTGAAAAGAACAGCATAAGTCAACACAGAGAACCAAAAAAAATAAAAAAAATAAAAAAAAAAACACAACAAAAGAGAGGACAAAGAGAAAGGATTGGGAAGGCATGGTCAGTGGAACAGCAAAAAGATCCCATTTGTATCCAAACGGCATCATTTTGGGTGAGGGAAGATCCGCCGGCCGGCCAGCCAACCAGCCAGAGACGGACAGCTCACGGCGGATTTTTTATACTGAACAAAAACTCGGTCGCCATGCCAACGGTTGAGAAATATTTCGAAAAGTAACCCTTTTCCGCTTTCACAGATACTCAACTTTGCCGCCATACGACACGGCGTTAAAAGTCCGTTTCGTTCGGTACGTTGTTAACGTTCTAACAGCATGGTTGATGGTTCTTGGAATTGTATTTTTCCTCTAAATTCCATGCCTTGTTTGGATTACCACATTAGGATTTTTTTTTTTGCTTAAAAAAAGAGACTGCATGATGGCATTTAATAATTCGTTCACAGCGTACTTTATCCATTATTAACAAAAATATGCCTATAGCTGAAGGATTATAATAAACACAATATTGAAATAGACATAAATTTAATTTTTTTTTAATATTTTATTTTAAAAAAACTTGAATTCCAAACTTTAAATTTAACACCGGTTGAGTAATTACTACTAAAATACTTAAACCCAAGTGATGGAGAGTACAGAATTTATAATATTTCTATTCCAACTTTTCCTTTCTCTCTTTTTAGATGTGAAAGAATATCCGGAAAAGTTATATTTTGTTCTAAAATTTTGGGTTTAGTTCATATCTTTGTTTTACTTATAATTAAGAGTTAGAAATATGCATTAATTATTGAAACAAACTCACGACTATAAATCAATCTAAAGCATATATAGATCATTAAAACAATCGATAGAGGTGCCGAACATCAGTGGTCATGCAATTCATAGGTTTTTGTGTTTTTATTTTTATTTTTTATTTTTTATTTGCAATCAAGGATTTTAGAAGTTGTCATTTTATCCATTTTGTCGTAGTTTTCAACTTTCAAATTTCTGATAAATTTAGAGATCAATTCATTTTTCTAAGAACACCGATGTGGATTTTAAGTGTGAGTGCATATGGTTAGAAGTTCCATATTATAAAACAGATTGAAAAGTAAGTAGCATATAAACAAAATTGATTTATAAACTTAATATTTAAAGTTTTGGATTCAAATATAATGTCAAATCTATAACTTTATTGCTTACTTATATGTTCCTGCAACAAGTGAGGTATAGAAATCTGCACAAAATTGTTCTTGAGAATGAGAAATATAAATAACATATAAGTAAGAATAACTTTTATTTAGGGAATCTTTAGTCCAAACATGTTTTTTTTAATTGGATTCGACGTATTTTACATTGAATGAAAAATAGATTGTCTTTAATCATATCAAAAGTAATATCATGAATAATTTCATGAGAGATTATTTTTTCATAGCCTCCCAAAATATCAGAATGGCAACGGCAAGACAAGGAGCAAACCTGCAATCAGAACCGGATATGTTGGATACATTTTAGGCAAATGTATAGATTTTGCCCATTATCTTTAGTTTTTTTGAAAATTTTACTTACAATAATTTTTTATTTTAAATTATATTTTTAATATTTCTACCGTTAATTTTTTTTATCCTCTACTGTTAGTTTGCCATTAAATTTAATATTTAATAGTCTAATTATCATTACGTCGTCTAATTTAAATGACATGTTAATATACAATGATGACCTGACATCTAATAATTTTTTTTATTTTTTTTAAAATATTGTGACTTTTAAAAAATTAAAAGAAAATATTATTTATAATTTTATAAAGTTAAAATTAAAAATAAAAATAAAGAGCTTGTTATCTGTATGCATTATAACAAGTAAATGTCTGAATAAAATTAATTAAAAAAAGATAAAATATAACAGATTATTATTTTATTAAATGTCAGATCATCACTTTATACTAATATATCATTTAAATTAGATGACGTGACAATGATTAGATTACTAAATATCAAATTTAATGATAAATTAATGGAAGAGGACGAAAAATATTAATGATGAAAATATAAAGGCTATAATTTAAAATATAAAAATATTATGGATAAAATTCTTAAAAGGACGAAAGATAATGGATGATATATTTACCTTTTCTGAACAATGCTATTTCGCGCGAAAAGATTACTCACGAATTGCACGTAAAGAGCCAGTTTCAATGGAGTATCCATTGTATGGGACAGTTGCTCATCGCTTTTTTTTTAACAAAAAATTAAACTCTAATCAATATTTAGTGTTACTTTAAATATAATAGTATCTAAAATTTTTTATTTTTAAAAAAAATTATAAAAAATACTTAAAATTATCCTAAATATACTTTGTAGTTCTTTAAATTGTTTAAAAAAAACAAAACTTTTGGCTTTCTTAAATAAAAGGAGAGGGAACAATTTGTATAAGAAAAAAAAAAAAAAAGGGGGTCTTGCAGAGTCGTGATGTTTTATTAGTGACCAAAAGCATTATCCTTTTTTATTTTCCTTTTGTACACGCGGTAGCCCGTGGCCTCCCATTTTATTATATGAGAAAAAAAAACGTAACCAGAAAAAAAAAAAAAAAAAAAAAAAAAGGGCCTGCCGTGACCACCAATTGGATGAATTAGGTTCAACTTTTAATTTTTAACAGTATCTTTGAGTCCCTAGAGGGGACCCTTAATTAACAAAAAGTTTATTTACTGTAATTTGATGGTTACAGATTTAAATTCGAAAATAACATTTTTTTTTTTGTAAAAATAGAAGAAAAACAGCAAACATGACTCTTAATTGCTGGTGGATGAGCAAACATTTTTTGACCAATACTTCTTTGTATTTTTTGTTATTTTTATTTTTTCGCTTGAGAAGTAGGGGCAGTGGATGAGCTTATTGCCAGTGGGGAAATCAAACATTTTAATTAATAGGAGCGACAACATGTAAGAAAAAAAAATGTAATTATATACGCAAAAAAAAAAAAAAAAGCAAGCAAACCATACAAAAAATTTATTTAGTAATTGCAGTTCTTACTACAATTTTTGACAACCATGTCAATCAAGCATTTTCAATTTAGAAACTAGCATTTGCTATATATATATATATATATATACATACATACGAGAAATTGAAATACAAGATACATCAGAAAAATTATAATAGTATTATTTTTGTAGTTAAATGATAAGTTTCAAAAAAATCACAGTTTTATGAATACATTTTACATTTTGAATGTTTGATGAGAAGATAAATGATTCAACTTAAGACTAAATAGTATATGCATATTGATAGAGAGATTCAAAAAATTAAGTAAATAAATGTTTACAGATCACATATTTTTTCTTCTCTGATAAAAAATTGTTCTTATCTTTAATTTATAAATTCAAAGTGAGTTATTTTTCAATCAAAGAAAAAAAAAACTTCAAAATAGTCAACGATCTCTGCTCTCCAAGACACCTTTTTTTTTTTTTTTTCAATTTCAATGTATATAAGAAGGAGATAATAATTAGATTTCAACAAGGAGATGCAGCAAATCATAAAATCCCATTACTCAGATCCGCAAAGTAATTCAGACAATTCAGTAGTGATATTAAGTAAATATGTACATTGCACAAACACTAGAATTACGCAATGCAGAACATTCAACTAATATCCATACATTCAATTATTTCAAAGTGCATTTGCAGATCAGGAGGCCGGTCCGCGAAATAAAATTTTTCACACACCTGCAGTCTCCCTCCACTCTTCTGAGCAGCAGATTCAAGCAGGCGAAGTAATCTGTCTTTTTCACTGCGTGTCAGTGCTCGCCTGCTATCACACCATTGCCTGGGAGTTCCGTGAAGGACAAAACGAATCCCGGGAGCTCCTCGGGCGAGGCGTTTGGAGATTTCCTCGATCACATTAGAGTCAGTGATGTAGGCACCGGCTGAGTTTAAACCTGCATCCACATAATGGATCGCCGTGATGCTGTTTAAAAGGGCTTCTTTGGTACAGGGTATGATTTGAATCTGTTGTTCAGCTTCAGGCGAATCGCCACTGCTGGACTGTTCTTTTTGCTGGGATTGTACTCCTGAAAATCCAAGCTCAGTAACTAGTTGGTTAAGCACAGTTCCACCTTTACTAAAGCCGAGAATGTATGTTTTCGGTTGATCGGAAGATGGGGAATCTACATTGTTGACAAATAATCCTTTCCCTCCTCTTAATATGGTATTCCTCCTTGCCTGCAAGACTATAAATTTAGTGTATGGAAATTTCAACTCGTAGGCAAATTCAGGCAAAACCTAATAGTCACCAAATTTCAACTCATAAACAGAATAGAACAACTGAAAAATATCTTTGCAACTGTAAAGTCCAACCTGCTAACGTGTTAAAACATAGCACAGATGAGTATGACTGTTGTGCCAAATTAGCAGGAAAAGAAGAAACCAAACTATGCTTGCACAAAAAATCCCTTTGCCCAAATTTTAAATTCGTGTTTTTCAGCCACCTTTTGTATTGAAGAGGTAGGATTTAAAAAGATTCAGGATGGAGAAGACTTCATTCTGTTAACCTTTAACTAATAGCTGTCAAGCTCCTACATGATTGAACATAGCAACATCTGAATTACTGACGAACTATTAAAAATATACCTCTTCAAGACAATTTAGCAAGAGAAAGACGGTTGAAGTAGAAGCTGGAAATCCTTCTGCATTGTAAGCCCTTGGTTCTCCCCACCGATTTACAGACGGAATAAAGTCTGCATAGACAGCAAAGGGCCCATTGAAAACTGAAGCCTCAACAACCCACGCATTAGTAGAAGCACCAAATTTAGAGACCAGAATATCAGCTACGTTCTGCAGATCAGATAGCCTCTCAATCACTGGATTCCTGGTTCCCTGAACTCGATCTCCATTGAAGAAGATGGCATTTGCAGAAGGCACCTGCCTTTCGTGCAAAGAGGCTAGTCAAGGTATCTTCTAAAGCAAAGGTAAAGAGAAACTTATGAGAAGAACCATTTGAAATTAGAATTTTCATCATTATTTTTTCTTTGGGATCAATTATAGAAAACATAGCATTCCAAACAGAACTCACAATTAGGCCTTTTGAAGTAGAAGAGAGGCAGAGGGAAACTGCTACTCTATAGAGATTTTTGCTGTTGGGAAGCAACGGAATCTTTAAAATGCCACTCCAACGTTCCATCAATTACTAATCAATCAAAAGAAAACAAAATTAAAGTACAATAGTTGCATCTTATATTAAGAAACATATTAAACTGCACAGAGCGTTTAAAAAACAAGACAACATCAGTTCTTGTCATGCATTTGGAAGTAGACAAAATGCAGCCCAAAATGTTTCCACCAAAGCTTTTAACAAACATCTAAAATAATTGCTAATTTACCACATAGGAAGTGATATTGGCAGTCTCCAATGCTTGGAGGAAATCAGACACGTTTCAAAGACATATGATACTATCTGAAAAGAAATCATAATCCACAGAGATGAGTCCTAGTGCACACAAATCCTCAAATTATGAATTTCAACTCCTATCCATCAAAAGTTGGATTATTCAAATCACTAACCAAAAATTAAAAAAAAGAAAAGGAAAAGCCAATAGTCCAGCCATTTTTGGCAAAAGGAGCGTAAGCTTCACTGCAGCAAAGGATCGCCTCTATGGTCACAGCAGATAATAGTTCAAGTCAATCTTGATGATGGAATTTTCACCAATTGAGGTTAGCATCTGCTCATTTCCGTCGGCCTTTTGATGCAGCCCAATCAAATATTTCTAAGCACAACCAAGTAAAGAAAAAGCATTCTTCATCATCTGATAGCAAGCAACCAAAAATGAACTATCAAATAACTTTGCATTTGGGAGAGAGGATGCACTATTCCTCGGTGGAGGAATTGCAACAAGTAATGGATTTACTACAATGGGACAACAATACGTAACAACGTTGAGAATAATTTGGCAATCTTGTCAAATCTTCTTGAGACAAGCTCCTTCGACAAATGGTTTTTTTCCATCTCAGAACTAAATTCATGCCACTTAACCTGTGCATAATTTATCATCCCATCTCAGGTAATCCAGCAATACAAACCCAATCAAATATTTGTTCTTCTACTTCTACTCTACAAGTCTTTGCTGTTTCATTGCCGGTCTTCACAGCTTTCTTCTTCATCATTCCTTTCTGAAGTTTGTTTCTATTTTTTTGTCCATATAAAAACTTTGATTACTCCCCTATTATCCAATCACAGTCTTGATCTCCATCTCATGGCCTTGAAGAATCTGCAGTGCAACCAAGGAGTTAAAAATAACATAAGTAACAGCCAGCGCATCATCCTGCTAATTTCCCGGGCATGGTGAAACTTCTGGGAAAGACGAAAATCACATGTTCTTCTGCACCAGGATTCCCCAAGAATGACTCCTCTCCTCCCAATTCCCTCATCAAAGTTTCATAAGAATATCGAGATCTTTCCTTCCAAGATCTTTAAACCATCATAACAAATAACAGTCTTGAATTTTCCCACCCAATAGCTGAATCCAGGTTTTTCGTTTTCTTTTTTTTTCCCTTTTTTTTTTTTTTGCATTACACCACTTAGATCACAACAAAACAGAATGACAAGAAAATATAGAGCCAATTAGATTTTGGAATTAATTGTAAGCGCAAAAAATCTTGAACTTTGCAAGAATCACAAATCTCTGATAATAATTATAAGATTACGTCTAATCATATCTTTTTCCAACAGCAGAATGGGTAATTTAGCACCAAAATTCTTGGTCTTGCACAAAAAAATAAATACTTTATTAGTCCAAAAGGTATCACTAACCAGGTAATAGCTAAAGAAGCAGGACCCAAAAAAAAAAAAAAAAACCCTTACAAATTTTATTTAATTACATCCAAATTAGAGTTCTCTAATAAAACATAAAAAAAAAAACCAAACCTTTTATGGTTAAGGTAGTCAATTTCCCAAACTGCAGTGGTCGCAAAGTCTGAGAAGATGCCGACAGTCCGGGTCGACCGTTAATTCAATTTGTCTGATTTTTGTGCAGATGTCGTCTGTTGAGAATACGATGATGGCCACTGAGAAATAGAGAAAACGGAGACACCGGCAGGGAGGCAGCAACAACAGCGAAGCGGTGGCGCGCGAACCAAGAGAGAGATAAGACGCCGATGGGAGGCTGAGGGACATTTTGGGAATTATGAAATCTAAAGACCACCAACGCACATGGTTCTGTTATGTAGGCGTGGGATTGGCCGAGAGTAGGGTGCAAATTACGCCGATATGTTTATTAAAAATTTGGTAGCTCAGTTTAATAAAGGTTTAATTCAGTTTTATTTATTTAGTAAATGAGAGATACATAAATTTAAAGTTAAAATTCGTTTAGTAAATGAACCGAACCTAAATAATAATAAGTTTGACTCGCTACAGATTCGTGAACAGTTTGATAAATATATCATTAAAAATTCGTTTAATATGTATCATTGTGGGCTTGTTTAATGTATTAATAATATTTAATCGTATCATTTAATTTTTAATGTAAATAATAATAAAATTAGAGTTGATTTTTTATTTATCTTTTAAATGCTCTCAACATCACAAGTCTACTAAACTCACTGTCCAAAAGACCTATATCCAACTCTAATACATTATTCATCCATTATTTGGTCGTCTTTTTGTTTATTTGATTTTTTTATTAATTAAAATAAAATTGCATATTTATTTTTTTTCAAAAGAATATAAATTATTTAGATTAGAAAAAATTAAAATATAATTAGGTAAACTGATTGCTAATGTATAATATGACTAGTTATATATATATATATATATATATATATATATATAAAGCTTAGATTAAAAAAAATTACCAACGAAACAAAAATCGAGCAGAGTTCAAGCCGAGCTTGAACTTCAATAAAAATGTTAGGAGCCGAGTTCGAACCTTCGTTTTTAAAGCTTGAGTCGAACTCGAACCCAAAAAAAATCTTAACGAACTGAGCTCAAATCTGACCAAATTCGACTCATTTGCACTCCTAGCGAGAATTAAACGTATACTTGTTAGCTATTTTCTTCCACTAGTTCGCTGCGTAGACAAAAAATAGATAAATAACCGAAAGTGTTGGCATGGATGATACAACTCTATTGTCATTTAATTAGAAATATTAGATTATAAGATTTGAGAATATAATTACGTTAAATACATATTAAAAAAATTTTGTGATCTTTTGATACTAAGCAGTATCACAAAAAAAAATAAAAATAGATAAATACAAAATTTAAAAATAAAATAATAAGATAAATATATTATTTAAATTTTAATTATTAATTGAATAATAAGTTTAATAAATTTAAATAGTGGATTTATATTTTTATTTTATATTTAATGTTTGTATTTATGTAATAAAATTTATTTCTCTATAAACAAAATTTTCTGTACATATTTATTTTAAATAATATTAAAGTGATTTATTTTAATAATTTATTTATATGTATTTCTAAATTTAAATTTATATTATTTTAATTTTATTCAAATCTTAATTAGAGAATCTTATTAAATATTTTTTTATAAAAATAAAAAAAATATAAAGAGAAATACAGCTCTCACCAAAAGAAAATTGACAGAGAGAAGACGAGTCTGATTACACTACATAAACTTGTGAATCTTAATCCATACTTTTCAACACAAATAATTTATATAAAATTCCACTTATTTTATACTTCATTAAAAAAATTAATCTGTAGAAAATATCATACAATATATTATTTATGTAATATAAAACACTCTAACTATCGTATAAACAGGAAAAATGGGCGTCTGTAAAAATTTTCTTTTTTAACCGAACTGTAAAAATTGTCTTTAAAAAATATAGTTTGTTGGTGGCCCCCTCCTCAGGTAATGATCAGTTGATCACCCACAAGTCACATGCAAATGCAGCCAACGGTTAAAGATTTAACAGCGTGAGTTTGCTGCTAAATTCTGAATATAATTTCTGCATTCCCTGCGCTTTGAACATAAAGATTTTAAGTTTAACGGCTTAATTCTGAATATAATTTCTGCATTACAGGACTTTTGATTTTTTTTTTTTTAATTTTGCTAAATAAAACATTTAAAAAAAGAGGAATATTTCTGTCACACACAAGCCACAATTTCCGCCGCAACCCACCACAAGGACACATCTGACGGCCCATTTCCCTCGTCGCCCGCCCTTCTCTCCTCCTCTGGCGACGGTGGTTTAACGGCGGAGCCCTAGCGAGTGACCACACTCATCCTAATATACAAACCCTCGCTGCCGCCCGTTCCGAATTGGAGCAGCCAGCCACCCACCATGCCAGCCTCCCCCTCCGTCGTTACATCTCTCTAAGGTTCTTCAGCTCTTCCTCTCTTTCTCTCTCCCTTTCTTCTTCTCTTTTGCTTTTGTGTGTGTGTTTTTTTTTTTTTTTGGTAGATTTGTTAGTGGAATTTATCAGATTTGTTGGGCGGATATTGTATCTGTATTAATCTGTAGGGTAAATAATAATTTTTTTTTTTTTGTTTCCTCTGACCTAAATCTCTGCAGCGATTCAAAAATCAATCTCAAATATTCCTTTCCTTCGAAGTTTCTTTTTTTTTTTTTTATTTCAATTCCAGTTATTATTTTGGTTACTGCAAATTGTGATAATTTATGATTTTTTTTTTTTTTCTCTGCTGCCCTGGAGACACAGTTTTTTTTTTTTTTCGGTTTCAAAATCTAATTTTAGTTGTTCTACAACCCCACACCCGAAAAAGAAAAGGACGTGGTTCTTGAACAATGGGACCTACAATTTGATACTTGGCGTGTCGTCATAAGTTGGGTTTTTGTCTTTTGAAAGTTGGCTTTTGTGGATAGCACTGAATGTCCTGTTCGCTATACGGCGGTTTTTTCTTGCAGTAGTAGTGACTTGGAGAAGAGACAATGGCCAAGAAATCGGGATCGAAACCCTCCAAATTATCTGTCTACCTCTATATTCCCAATATCGTCGGTGGGTGCTTTTGTGTTCTGATCGTTTTAGTGAAGTTCTTGTAGTTGAATTTTTTATCGATGTGTTTTGATTTCTATGTGCATTTTCTTTATGAGATCCATTTATTTTATGGGTGGTTGTTGTGCAAATTCAGGGTACATAAGAGTTCTCATGAATTGCTTTGCCTTTGCTATATGCTTTTCCAACAAATGGCTTTTCGGCATTCTTTATCTCATGAGGTGGTATTCGATATTCCTTGAAACTTGTTTCAAATATGATTCTCTTTTTAACTGCATATATATGCAGAGTTCAGGGTGTAATTGCATTCACGTATTGTTATTTCAGCTTCGTCTGTGATGGCATTGATGGTTGGTGTGCTCGCAAATTTAATCAAGGTAGTGGTCTTTCTACGGCCTACTGTTGAGTTTTGAATGGTATATGGCTCAAGTATCGAAGTATACAAGTACAATTGTCTGTTGCATCTATGGTCTACTGCTTTGCTGTGAAGCCTGAAAATTTGTTTTGGGTTCTTGTGAACACACTTGCACACACATGGATGCATAGACACACAAGCTCACATACACGTATATATTACATTGACAATCATCAAATTGAATGTTTAATTCGTTAATCTTCATCGCTTAAGCAAATATTTTGTAGCTAGCTCTGTACATGGGTCTGGTTGGTGGGCTATTCCATTTTATTTTGCAGCCTTGACATTTGGAATTTTTGACTTGTCCTTGTAATCTGGTGGCTAGTGAACAAATCAGTTATTTTACTTATTTCCCATGAATAAATTTATATATATAGTGAGATAATCATCTAGGTCAGAGCTCTGCCAACTTGAAGTTATTGAAATGTGTTTTGATGAATAAGTGATCGGTATATTATGATACACCTATTGTAAGAACTTTATTTTGAAGATATCTCATGTTTAAAGATAGGCTTTCTTATGTAATGTAAAGATAACGCATTTCAAGAATTTTATTCATGTATTGTATCTTAAGTTCCCTGGCATCATACCCTTTTTCTGAGATCTCCAAATGAAGTCGTCCTTGTATTATTATCCAACGTTGCTGATAACTTATAGATACAGAAATTGGAATATCTAATTTATCTTTCCCTTCTTCAGTTTCGACTTTTGGAGCCGTTTTGGACATGATAACGGATAGGTAATTTCTTTTTTTTGTGAATAATGATGTTTGCCAACACTGATTTTGCTTTGCTTTATGTTACTACTTCGAATATTTCTTTGTTTGGTGATCCATGTGTAGCCAATTTACTTTATGTGTTGTTCATGTAGGATCAGCACTGCTTGTCTTCTAGTAATCCTTTCCCAAGTATACCGGTAATCTCTGTTATTCATTGTGCTTAACAAGTGATAGAAGTTCTGTGCATTCATAGCTGAGCCTTTGTTTTTCACTGGTTATCAATGAAGGCCTGGCTTGGTCTTTCTGTCATTACTAGCTTTGGATATTGCTAGCCACTGGTTGCAGATGTACAGGTAAGTACCTCCTCTGTATGCCATTACTAAATTTCTGTTTGATAGGTTTCCTTTTTATGTTTGCTGAGTCAATGTTACTTCAATTGCAGTACCTTCTTGCTAGGAAAAGCTAGCCATAAAGATGTGAAGGACAGCACTAATTGGCTTTTTAGAGCTTACTATGGAAACCGGATGTTTATGGCCTACTGTTGTGCGGCTTGTGAGGTAATTATGGCTTAGATTTTTTTTTATTCAGTGAATAAGCTTTTTTTTTTTTATATGGTTACCATTTACCAGTGTACTCTTGATGTCTCTTTTTAATTTCTTTAGGTTCTTTATATAACCTTGTTCCTTCTCGCGGAAAACCAAACTGAAAAGTTGATGGATGTAAGCCCTGATATTTTGATAAAATTTATGTCTTGTTTAACATGCATATTTTATTTCCTTGACAATCCTGAGTTCTGAGTTTTTCACTTTCTTTCAGGTTTTAATGACTTCACTTAAAGGCTGTTCACTTACTACTTTGCTACTTGGCTTGAGTTTGTTTGGATGGGCAATCAAGCAAATTGTAAATGTCATACAGGTAGCAATGAATATCTTTTTTACATCAGTTACTTTTGACAATTAAGACTTTTGGGTGTTGACTTTTGTTGGGCCTTAAGAGAGAGTGGACCACTTTGAGTTCATAAAGTTGGTAAATGTATGTTATACATGCTGAAAATGTGAGTGTGTTTGACTCAAATTTTATATTGGAATGCCGTCCTATTTGTAGTTAGTTTTGGGTGGAGAATTGAACTATACTGTACTCGTGTGTTAACTATGATGCTTTTTGGGAATATGAGAACTTAGTGAGGATTGGCTGTTAACAATTATACTAACAGCAGTTGAATATTGTGTAGTTAAAACATCTTTGGATTTTCTTTGTTAAACTCCGAAATCTTGTAATTTCATTTAGGTTTTCCTATTGGATTGAAATGTGGAGACAAAACATTGCTATTGGCTATGGTTAACTGTGTAATGCACCTTAGTAATATTATATTTACCTTTTATCTGAATGTTTTTTGCGGACTTCTTATCAGATGAAGACAGCAGCAGATGTTTGTGTGCTCTATGACAGCAACAAAAAAGGGGGTTGAAGTCCTAATACTCTGAGCTTCTGTTATAGTTGCAAGCTTTACTGAGTTCAGATTCAGGAGCTTATATTTTGGCCTTCAGATTTGTACGGTTAAAGCTGGAAATGAGATCAATAAATTTCAATGGTGTTATCATGGGAAAAAGATACGCACACGGCATTACAGGTTGCATGGAATTTACCTTTCTGATTGTGTAGATGCTTGGAATTTTTTAATAGCCTGATGGTCTAATGACTTGTTGCTTTGGTTTATGTTTTTGTTCCCCCTCAGAATACTTTGCAACATTGATGGGTTTTCAAGTGAGTGCTTTTGCTGTTACTTTAGGAATGATAGTATTGGAGATCATTGCTTTATAATTGAAAACTAAATTCCTAACTTTTGCTTAGTTGATTTTGCTAATGAATAGAATTCTCTTTGCTGAAAATCTTCAACCTTTGAGACTTACGGAACATGATGGTGGACATCTTTTTTGGTTGGGCAATTTGAAGTGTTATGAAGGCACTTCAATATAAGCACATGCTACAAATGAAACAACTATGGTTTAGGAAACAAGATGTGAAAGCAAAGAATCGTTAGGGCATGGTGAAATGACCTTTTTTTTCTTAATTTTTTTCCTTGAATATGTCAAAATATCATAGAACGTTCAAACTTTACTTAAAGAAACAGACTCTGATAAGTTGCTTAGTCAGCTTTGGCAACCTTATTCTATTAAAAGTTGCCCTTTCGACATTTGAGAAGCTTTGGATTTTTTTTTTTTTTTTTCTGGATCAGAGAAGCTTTGGAATTTTAATTGTTTGGCATATGCACAGAGCCTAATCTGCCATCAGTTTTTTTTTTTTTTTGGACGAAAAAAAATTTCACAGCCTATAGTGTATATAAGACTTCCTTTATTCTCCATTGCATCTCTTAGGTGTGTTTGGGATTGATAAAAAGTGAATAGAAAAGAAAATGAATAGAAAACAGTATAGTGACGATCATGTTATGATTAATAAAAAATAATGATTAAAAAGTTGTAAAAAAGAAAATGAATAGTAATTTGTGAGAGAAAAAGTAAAAGTTAATTGTTTGGATTGATAGAAAATGAATAGAAAAGAAAAATGAATAAAAATAGTTTACTTTCATTTTCTTTTAGCATAAAGGTTAATTTTGTCTAAAATTTACGACTATTTGTTGATTTTTATCCATAATATTTTTTTTAAAAAAATCGGTACAAAAAGTTTTTTCTGTCACACAATTATACTTAACTGTTAATTTTTTCATCAATTATGCTGACGTGACAGTTAACAGAGTGTCACGTCAGTAAAGTTGATGATGTGGCAGCTACCATGTCAGCGAAGTTGATGCTATGATCCCTATCACGTCAGTGCAATGATGACGTGGCATGTGCCACGTTATCTTAATCGATAACATGATATTTTTTAATTTTTTAAAAATTTATAGAGAGATTTTTAAAATATGTTGATATTTAATTAAAAATGAACTCAATTTAATCTTCCAAAAAAAATTGAGTTTAATAAAATTTAAAAAAAAGAAATTAATTTAAAATTAATTTTATTTAATAAGGTTGAAACCTTTTAAATCAAAACTCTTCTAAAATTAATTTTACTTAATAAAATAAAAAATTTTCAAATTCAAAACCATTTAGACAATAACTATTTTTATTTTAAATTTTTTATTAAATTGAGTAATTTTTTTGTTAGAAAATTAAATTGGATTCATTTTTATTAAATGTCAACATATTTTACATTTTTTTTTAGATTTTTGAAAACTAAAAAATATCACGTTATCAACTTGAGATGACACGACACCTGATTGTGCACAACTTTGCTAACGTGGCGTTCCGTTAGTTGTCATGTCAGTATAATTGACAAAAATTAACTACCATGTCAGTATAATTGACGGAAAAATTAATGGTTGGGTATAATTGTGTGACAGAAAAAAAATTTTATACCGATTTTCACAAAAAAAACGTTATGGATAAAAATCAACAAACAGTCATAAATTTTAGACAAAATTAATCTTTATACTTTTTTTTTTCTTTTTCCTTTCCTTTGCACCAAACATATGCATATAAGAAAGAAAAAAAAAAAGTTAAAATTTTCATTAGATAAAGCTGAATTGTAAGAGTCCTAACATGCAATAAGCCCATCCGGTGTTAGTATCGGTAACAGAAATTTTATGTAATCTAACCTGTAGCAACTTTTACAAGAGGGTATGTGCTTCTCAAAAATTGTTTCGTATGATTTTATCATAGCCGAAGTAATTGTGCGTAGTCAACAGTTATCATTATTTTAATGAGTAGATTAAAAGAAAGTAGATTGACAAAAGCCATAGTATTCATGTTTTAAACTCTAATATAATCCTCTGCAAGGATCTCAATCTAATTGGATAATTGATAATTCCGTGAGATATAGATAATGTTGGAAAAAAAATTTATGAATGACATTAATATTGCTTAAAATCTTGTTGAAATCAGGTGGAAATGGATTTAAATTAATGAACACCATTACATAGTAATATTTTTCGAGCAAAATGATACGTACAATAAAACAATAAAGTAATTGTCATACGTCCAACTAAATTTATTTGTCGGACTAAATGAAATGTGATTAGTCTGAGTTTTCTCTTTGCTTTGTTCCTTTATAATTTTTCTCTAAATTAATATTGCTCAAAATCTCACACTTCATTTGTTGTTAAACCATTCTCTCCAATTCAATTTGACCAAAAGAAAATACACAAATATTTGTTTTTCGTCACCTTACATAATAGTGGGAAAAAAATGAATGAGACTCGTGAAAGTTTGAAGGAGAATCTCTTGTTAAAACTCACTGGAGAAGCACATTTCAAAATGGAATCTGAAGAGGAGGTTTATGAAAAGAGACGTGGTTTTTTTTTTTTTTCCCTTGCTCCATGAATACTCAAAAAGGCCTAAAAAAATAAAGAGCCATTACATGTGCTGGGGCCGAAACTTTGTCCCGTCGTATCCCGACAATTACTTAATGTTATATTAAATATATTTAATATTATTTTAAAATTAGTGTATTCTGAAAAAATTTTCAGAAATTTATTTTTTCCCACTAATTCTGCGTCCAAGTCGGGACAAGTCCTGGCCAAGAACATTTATTCAAAAAAATATTGCCCATAAAAAGAAAGGAAAAAGACAACCAAATAATGTACATGAATTGCACGTTTTATTCTCTAGATAAAAAAAACCCCCTTTCCATTGATAAAACAGATTGTTTTTATGCCCCCACACATGAGCATGCTTTAATTAATCAAAGGGATAAATTAATTAACAACTCCCAGAAAAAGAAAATAATAGGAAATTGATTGGCAACTCCCTTAACCACCTAAACTTAGTAATCATCTAAACCCAAACATACACGCCAATAAAGTGAAATGTTTTAGTTTAGGATTAAATAATTGGAGCATCCATAGTTCTTAATGATAATTTGTTAAAAATTTTATACGCACTCGAGTTTTTCTTTTTCACATACTCACGTAAAGTTTCATCCTGTATTATTGTCATCCTATAATTATAATTGATGTATAGTTATAATTTAGGGGTGTACATCAAACCACTCAATCTGTCCAATCAACCCAATCCGACCAAAACTAAACTAAAACTACTAAAATCACTTCGAATGGATTGGTTATAGTTTGTAATTTAAGTAAATTGCATTCCACAGTTTGATTTCGATTTTAGAGATCTAAAAATCACTGAAAATCGAACCAACCGTCATTATTATCAATGTCCAGATTTATTTTATGAGTATTTAGTATTTTATTTTTATGAGTTACAAAAAGAAGTTGATTTTTTTTTTTTGACATAGCAAAAAGAAGTTGAATTATATTTATTGGAACATCGTAATGACATTACTTTTTCAATTCATAGGCTGTTTGTCTCCAGGTAACTTGATCCTATTTAGATTTTAGAAGGAAAGTAGTGCTCATCAGCATTGCATTGATAAGAAGCCTAGGATATGATGAAAGTAAAAAGCGTGTTAAAGGTAATTGGGAAGACATGTTTAATCTTCTTGAATAATTGATCAACATTGTCAACTCCCCCTAATCTTCTGGAGTGTTTGAAGTCCTTCCACTCCCATTCTAGTTAGTAATTATATATTTTTTCGCCCAATTATCTATCCTTTGGCCAAACCATTTGCATTTGCTGGTAATCGAGCATATTGAGGAGGCAAGCTAATGACTTATACTGCATCTAGTGACACTTAATAAATTAAGTTCAAGGGTAATATGGTTCAAACCGTCAAACCGATCAAATCAACCCACAACTGCTAACGACGGTTTGATTGGTTTCACTTTTTATTAGTTTAGTTGTGATTTTAAAAATTTTCAAACCAACAACAACGATTTGGTTTGAATGTAAAAAATAAACTGCTCCAAACCGACCTGCGTACACCCCTAATTATAAATATTATTGAAACACTGGTTTGTATAGTCTAATTAATTATTAAGTATTATGTTTAAGTGAGGGGTTAAAAATTTAAATTCAATATATATATATATATATATATATATATATATATATATACACACGCAGACACCCACACACATGAAAAACGCGTTCACATACCTTAAAAAAAAATAATGATATTGAACGCGTTCAACATCATCTCACATTCCTTTGTTTCACATGAAGAAAACACGCGTTTACCTAATTTGATGAAGCCTTAATGTATTACCGTATTCAATTATTAAATTTAAGAAGAATAACTTATGTTTTAATGAAGTACCAAACAAGAGTTAGATGAAAACATGTAAAAATAAAATAAAAAAAAAGTTAGTTATATGAATATGTAGAAGACATACAATTTATTTAACGATATTTAATAATTTATTTTTTAAAAAAAAAATATATATATAATTTATAATTCAATAGTTCATATTACTACGTGTACACTACATATGTGCCTTACAACTAAAATTAAATATGCATACAAGTAAAATAAAATATACATACAACAATAAAAAATGTTGTGTACACATTATATTTTTATTATACACATCATAATTTTTTTTTAAAAGAAAAACCTATAAAACCCATCACCCATTTTTCTCCCAAACTCATTTTCTCGTCCTCCAGCGGGGCTATACAAATAATATATTTTTATTGAACCATGCCATACAAACAATATACCTTTTTTGACAACATGATATACAAATAATATTATGTCGTCATTCTCCCAAAATAATATTTATGTATGCAGCACTTAAAACATGTGATTTTTAAACCCAAAGCCCCACTTGAACAACAGCGAAACTTCTAAGAAATGCCAAAAAGCTTTAAAGAAATTAAACAAAACGCACGTGAGATTCTGTCAAAATCAAAGGTCCTCTTCCAGAACACAAGTCCCAAACTATAAATATCCTTACCCTCTTCTTCATTAATTCACTGTTATTTTTGAGCTCACTTCAACAACACTAACAAAATTCTCTGATCCAATTTTGGCAAATAAATTTTTTTTGAATTGAACCAAAAAAAAAATGTACGGTCAAAACCTCTCAGAGTCCGATTTTGCTCTTTTAGAATCAATCCGACAGCATCTACTCGGGGACGATCTGCCGGAGGTTATCACCGCCGGCGACGTGCCGGCCAACGGCCGAAGTCATTGCTTTGACAGCCTCTTGTTGACGCAGAACTGGAGCGATCTCCTTCTGCTAGTTCAAAACTTTACTGAAACGGCGTCGTGTGGAGGCGTTGGACTTGAAGATCAATCGAGTCAACTCGATAACGTAACCGCCGCGGTTAGCCATGAACACGAGAAAAAGGATGCGATTGGAAAACACGCGCCGCCGAGTGGAAGGCATTATATGGGAGTGAGGAGGAGGCCGTGGGGGAAGTATGCGGCGGAGATTCGGGATCCTAAGAAAAACGGCGCGAGAGTTTGGCTGGGGACGTACGAGACGCCGGAGGACGCGGCTCTAGCCTATGACCGAGCTGCTTTTAAGCTGCGTGGCTCAAAAGCGAAACTTAACTTTCCGCATTTGATCGGATCCACCGAGTATGAGCCGATTAGAGTGTCTAACAAGCGCAGCTCCTCGCCAGAGCCGTCTTTCTCGTCTACGGCATCATCGTCCTTGGAAATGGATAGTGATTCAGCAACGCCGATATCCAAGAAGAGAAAAATTGGTGGAGGATTTCAATTGACATTTGGCAGCCCATCATTGGTGACTGAATTGTAAATATTCTTTTTTAAAATGCCAAAAATGTCCAAACTTTTTTTTTTTTTTTTGTTCAAAGTATCGAAATCTTTTGCAAGATTTGAGTTTTCGTATGATTCTTATTATAATTAGAGTTAATTAATTAAAAAAATTTCAACCAAAGAAAACAAAAGAAAAGGTAGAAAACTTCACAGGAATAAATCAATCAGAACTAAATTAAAGGAATTACATTTAAAGCATTTCCACCGATCCCAATCTTTAATTACAAAAGATTGTGATAAAAAAAGACTCAGTTTCAAATTCAACAGTATTTTAATAAAGAATTTATCTTATGAAGATAAATTAAATGAGGTCGTTAATAATATAAAAATTGATTCCAACCTACAAATTTGATAACTATTATACTTGCGATCAATCTTTTTTCTTCTGATAAAAAAGAAATTAATCATACATAAATCCATTGTAAATATTTTATTAATGTACTATAACATAACAAATTTTGTAGTTTTGACAATCAACCTTAAGAGCCTATTAAATCAACTAATAGAAATTACACGACCTTGATCATATTTTCACGTACGATATGAAATATAGCTTGAACATTTACTGAAAGTTCATTTTCAAAATATACAACATATTTTTACAATTTTTGTCAAAAAAAGTTAATAATCATAAAACAGAGTAATTTTGGCTTAAACCGTCAATATTAGAAAAAGCAAGAGAATTTAATGTCTGAATCTAAACCATAGCGAAATAAACAACAAAACAAGCAAAGTACAGCAAATTTTAATGCATTTAACCTTTATTATTATTATAATTCTCCAAAAAAAACTCTTTATTATTATTACTACTAAGTTGATAAGAACTAAAAATAAAAAAATACATTTTGCACGTTGCCGAGTTGCCTGTAGTTCAAAGGTGTCAGACGTCACCCATACTTCCACGCATAAAAAAACGAAGACGACGATGTTTCCTATGCTCTCGAATTATTTGACTACCATGATGCATCTTTCAAAGCGTGTGATAATTTTATAGTCAAGAACATTAAAAAATAAGTTATTATCAAAACTAACACCATTTTTATATTTTTTTATAAATTTAATAATACTTTTAAAAATTAATAAATTTAAAATAATTTAATTATTTTCGTATAAATATAACACAACCTTTAATAAGTAATAAATTTAATACAACTCAATTATTTTTAATAAATTTAACACATTATCAATTAAAAATAATCAATTTTTCAATATGCACACTTGCACATATGACATTTGAACGTTTTAAACTGTACTAAATTTTAATGTTTAATTATTTTTTAACAAATTTAGCACATATTCAGTTAAAAATAATCGAATCTCCAGTATACACATATGATATTTGGAAGTTTTAAACTGTACTAAATTTAAACATAAATGTATTATATGTGTATATTAAAAGATTCAGTTACTTTTAACTGATTATTTTTAACTAACAGTGTACTAGATTTTTTAGAAAATAATTAAAATATATTAAATTTGTTAATTATTAAAAATTTTGTTGTATTTGTAAGAAAATAATTTAATTATACTAAATTTGTTAATTTTTAAAAATGGTACTACATTTATAAAAAAATATAAAGGTAGTATTATTTTTTTATAACAACCCTTGAAAAAAGAGAAAATTTATATAGTACACAAATAAGTAATCATAAAATTGATACAAAAAATTTAAATAGTTAAAATTTAAAAAATATATTAATTTTTTTAAAAAATAAATTATTAAATTAATTTCATACATTTTATGTTGCATTAAACATATTTATCTAATCTGACTTAAAAAGAAGTGGCATGCGGTAAGGTGTCTAAAAAGACGTGTCATGCGGTAAGGTGTCCACTTGAAGCCTATTAAGTTCCCTTTCCTGCTAAAAATGAAGACGCTTGGAAACTATAGTCTGAGTAATTGTTCGGTTTAAGGGCTAATGACTTTAGCAGTTTTGCTATTGAAGTTAGTTGATAATTGGAAAAAAAAAAAATGATAGCCAATATCTGAATATAAATAGATAAAACTGGTAGCTGATAATTGGAAGTAAAATTATTTGGCAAAACTAACTGATAGTTATTGTTGTTAAAAGTGTAAATTGACATAAAGGATATGATTTATATTTATTTTATGTACAACGAAGTCCTTTTTATACTATTATAGCTAATTTTTTTAATCTCTATGATTGAATGTCTTAATTAGAGTTAACAAAGCAAAAATAAAAAATAAAAAATTTTGTTTAAAGACATTATGCACATTAAAAGATGCTCGTGTATAACTTAGTATAAATCTTTTTAATGTGTAATTTTTCTTTTACCGTAATGATTTATTAAATGATATTAAAAAAAAGTGCACGAAATTTCATAATAAGAGCTTTGTACATGTGTGTAGATCTGGTTTTATTGTACCAAGAAATTCAGATTCTTAGATGATATGGTAATTGTTGTGAGGTGTTCATACCACCACCGATTATTATAATTTAGTAGTTAGAATATTTATTTTTATCATAAATCATGGGTTCAAATCTTAAAAATAGAAAATGTTAGCAGCTTAAAAATCAAGTTTATGAATTCAATCAAAACAAACGAACATGATACTCTAATTTAATGTACTAATGTGTGAGTTATCATTGGGATTGTGTAACTTTATTCTTTTTGAGACGAGAAAAAACTAAATGTTTGTATAACCCAAAGTTGACTACATGCAACTATTTATTAATAGACAACAGTAATAGACTAGCACTGAGATTAGCATTATATTAAATATTTGTTATTAATAGTTATTTTTACTTTATATTTTAAAAATTAAATATATTATAAATTTGTCATTGAAAAATATTAATACGTTAATTTTTGATTAGTAATTATAAAAGAAAAGAATAAAAGTGACTATCAATAATATATTCGGTATAATAATGATCGCTGAACAAGAGGGCGAGGGAAAAATGGAAGAATTACAGGATGAGAGATAAATAGAAGTAAAACTGATGTGCATAGACTTTGCGGAACAAGCATAATTCTTGTTAAGAAAACATAACATGTGTTATGGTCTCTCGCAGGCTGTAGGCGAGCTCTTGCTCGGCCTCTACCCCGTCGAGGAATTTTCACGAGTTGGAGAAATTCCCAAGGAGAAGCTCTCAAGAAGAACTTGTAGAAAACACAATATTTTTGGTGGAAAGATCAGAATGATCCTCCGTTTTTCTATTAACTGAATATTTATACATCATACAAGAAACTGAAAGAGCCAAAAATAAGGAATGCATAACTAGCAGCACTCTCCCTCAATGCCCATTACATGGAGATCATGGGAAAGTGGTTTAACTGACAACTTAGTGGCTAAAAACTAGGAAAACATGGCTGAAATGTGATAATGTATCCTAAATAGATTGAGTGGCTTAATTGGAGACTGCAAGGCCTTTAACATTTCCCCCTTCCTTGAATTTGGTCTTGTCCTCAAGACCTTCTTCGGCAGATTCCTCTACACTGATGGGTAGTTTTTCTTGAACCTGGCCAATTGTCATTTGCCTTTTGAGTAAGGAGACATGTATTATAGGATGCACTTTGCTTCCCTCCGGCAAATTTAATTTGTAGGCTACCGGTCCAATGCGCTCAATAATCTGATATGGGCCATAATACCTTGCTGACAGCTTATGTTGTGGCACCTTGGATAAGGATAATTGTTTATATGGTTGCACCTTCAAATAGACCCACTCGCCCAGCTCAAACTCACGATCCTTCCGGCCTTTGTCATATGTAGCTTTCATCCGTTCTCTAGTCTTGGTGAGTTGTTGTCGTAGCTGAGAAAGTATCACGTCCCGCTGCCGCAATTCCATGTCAACATTTGGTTCTCTAGCAGTGCCTGGTTCATAAACAACGAGAACAGGTGGGGGCCGTCCATACACTGCCTCAAAGGGGGTGATTGTAGTAGAAGAATGCCAGCTGGTGTTGTAGCAGAATTCAGCCCAAGGAAGCCAACGAGTCCATTGTTTTGGATTGTCACCTGAGAAACAACGTAGGTACATCTCAAGAGTTCTATTAGTTACCTCTGTTTGGCCATCGGTTTGGGGATGATAGGATGAAGAAAATCGAAACTCAGTCCCTTGCAAACGAAATAATTCCTTCCAAAAAGAGCTAGTGAACAAGGGATCTCTATCACAAACAATTGACTGTGGAACTCCATATAATTTGAGGACGTTTTCATAATAAGCTTGGGCGGCTTTGACTGCGGTTATCGGCTGAGATAAAGCAGTGAAGTGTGCCATTTTAGATAGCCGATCCACCACAACCAAAATGGCAGTTTTTCCATTTGAGGAGGGAAGCCCAACAATGAAGTCCATCGAGACATCAGTCCATATGGTTGATGGTATTGGTAAGGGCTGCAGAAGACCCCCTGGAGCTCCATATTCTCGTTTGTTGCGTTGGCACACATCACAAGCTTTAATGGTGTCTCGCACTTGTCGCTTCAATCCTTGCCAGTAGAATTGGGTTCGGATGCGTTGGAGTGTCTTTTGTATTCCTTCATGAGTGGCCATATGAAAACCTTGTACAATTGCTGCAGTCACGGGAGAGGAAGAGAGAATGTAAATTTTATCTTTAAAATAAAGAATACCATCTTTGCATGACCATGGGCCCAAGAGTTCGCCCTCTTGGAATAGAGCATGTAATCTTTGCATTTCCATATGGCTTCTATTTTCTTCCTGAATTTTCTCTAGCCACTCTGATTTGAGAAGTGATATAGCCATCAAATTGATTGGATCAGCCCTTCGCGAAAGCGCATCTGCCACTGAATTCTCACTGCCTTGCTTGTACTCTATGGTGAAGTCATAACCCATTAGCTTGCTAAGCCACCGTTGTTGAGACGTGGTAGTGATTCGCTGGTCCCACAAATATTTGAGGCTTTTATGGTCTGTACGTACCACAAAAGTCTTTCCCAGCAAATATGGACGCCATTTTTGAACAGCTATCACTAATGCCAGCATCTCCTTGTCATAGGTAGACAGAGCAGCATTTTTTCCTTTTAAAGCTTGACTAAAGAAAGCGATTGGCATTTTATCCTGTATAAGGACAGCACCTATACCTGATTTGGAAGCATCACATTCAATGGTGAAAGATTTGGTAAAATCTGGTAAAGCAAGTACCTGTCCTTTAACCATGGCCCTTTTAAGCTCAATGAATGCTGCCTCTGCTTCAGAATTCCATGTGAACCCATTCTTTTTGAGCAAGCTTGTTAATGGTGCTGCGATTGTGCCATAGTCCCGAATAAATTTGCGATAATAACCCGTGAGGCCCAAAAATCCTCGCAACGCAGTAGGGGTTGTCGGTGTTGGCCAGCTATTTATCGCTGAAACTTTGTCAGGATCCATCGCCACGCCCATGTGATTGATGACATGCCCCAAATAGTGTATCTCTATAACTCCAAAACAACATTTTTCCATTTTGACATAAAGCTGATGAGTGGTTAGAACAGAAAATACAGCTTCTAAATGTTGTAAATGAGTCTCCCAATCTTTGCTGTATACCAAGATATCATCGAAAAATACTAAGATGAACTTTCGTAAGAACGGCCGAAAAATATCATTCATCAAGGCTTGAAATGTGGAAGGGGCATTAGAAAGCCCAAAGGGCATTACCAAAAACTCGTAGTGTCCGTCATGGGTACGGAAGGCCGTCTTCTCGATGTCATCTGGATGCATGGGAATTTGATGATATCCAGCTCGCAGATCTAGCTTTGAGAAATATTTGGCATCACATAACTCATCCAAGAGTTCGTCTATAACAGGAATTGGGAACTTGTCTTTGACTGTCGCCAAGTTTAGAGCCCGGTAGTCCACGCAGAATCGCCAAGAGCCATCTTTTTTTTTGACCAATAAAACTGGAGATGAGTAAGGGCTTGTACTGGGACGAATAACTCCAGATCCTGTCATTTCTTCCACTAGTTTTTCCATCTCCTTCTTTTGGCAATATGGATACCTGTAGGGCCTGACTGATATGGGTTCCGTTCCAGGCTTCAAATTGATCCTATGATAGTGGCCTCTATCAGATGGAACTCCGCTGGGCTTCTGAAAAATAGTCTCATATTTATCCAAGACCTCTTTAATTTGCTGCTGCTGCAAGTCTGTCCCTGAATGGGAGAGGAAGTCTTGGCCTTCTCCATAACCTCCGAGAGCCCCATTCCAGCCCAATTGCTGCCTTCCCTCCTTTTTAGAACCCAACGGAATTATTTGCAGTAGCGTTCCTCGACCGCCTTGCGCCCTCACCTCCTTCTTGATTTGTCGTTCATCCACCGCCTCTAATCCTTTGGGTTGCAATCCAGCCAAAGTCACCTTCCCTATGGCTCCTTGGAAACTCATAGTCATCTGGGAGAAATCCCAAAGAATTGGCCCAAGTGTCTTCAACCACTTAGCTCCCAAAACTGCGTCGCATCCCTCCAACTCAATCACATAAAAATCTGCCCTGAACTGGTTGCCTTGGATACAGAGTGGGATGTCTTGTAGGTAGCCTGAGCATGGAAGCTTGTCTCCATTGGCTACCATCACTCGTAGTCTTTTCCCTTCCTCCGGCTTTAACCCGAGTCGCCTTGCCCAAGCTTGATTGATGAAATTATGAGAGCTCCCAGAGTCAATTAGGATTATCAACGATCTTCTATTAATAATTGCTGGAACACGCATGGTTTGTGGTGCATCTGCTCCAGTGATGGCATGAATTGAAACCTCAGCCTCTCCTCCTCCAGGTTCGTCTCCTTGGCAGTCAATGTTCTCTCCATCTTCTTCTTTGCAATCAATCAAGAACAAGCGTTTACAACGATGCCCTGGTGTATAGATTTCGTCGCAATTATAGCATAAATTGCGGCGTCTCCGTTCTTGAATTTCCTCCGGAGACAATTTTTTAATTGGTGGGACAGGGGTTGGTCTTATTTGGGTTTGTGTTTGGGGAAATTTTGGGGAAATTTGTGATGGGGGGTAACTGGTTTTTTTTGTTTCAAATTGGTGGGCCTGTTTTTTTTTGTGTTTGGTTTCATAGAGACGGGCAAGACCTGCAGCATGAGGTAGTGTTTGGGGGTTCGCTGCTCGCACATCAGCACGCAGTGACTCCTTAAGACCACTGACGAAACAACTGATTTGCTGTGATTCTGTCATTGTTCCTGCACGTGCTAGGAGTCGGTCAAATTGTATCTGATAGTCACGAACAGACCCCTCCTGAATGAGCTTGGTGAGGTCTCCATAGAAGTCATCTAATATGGTCGGTCCATAGCGGTCATTCAATGCTCGCTTGAACTCTTCCCAAGTGATCCACTTCCGGGTTGCTTTGAATGATTGATACCATAGATGCACCCCGCCCTCCAAATGATAGGCAGCTAAGGAGACTTTTTCAGTGGTAGGTGTTTTATGGAAGTTGAAGAATTGCTCGGCTCGATCAATCCATGTGATAGGATCGTCGGTACCGTCATATTGTGGAAAATCCAAACGAACTACACGGGGTACGATTGTCCCTGATTCTGCTGGGTTGTTGGGAGTCTGGTGAGAAGTCCCTGCCTCATACCTCTTTGAGCTTAATTCATCCATCTGTGTCTGCAATTGAATGAACATCTCGTGCATCTCACGCTGCAATCGTAACATCTGCTGTTGGGTGTCATTTAAGGACACATCCATGGGCAGTTTGTTGGGGTTGTTAGGAGCAGCCCCATTATCGGATCCCTGCTCTGATACCATAATGTTATGGTCTCTCGCAGGCTGTAGGCGAGCTCTTGCTCGGCCTCTACCCCGTCGAGGAATTTTCACGAGTTGGAGAAATTCCCAAGGAGAAGCTCTCAAGAAGAACTTGTAGAAAACACAATATTTTTGGTGGAAAGATCAGAATGATCCTCCGTTTTTCTATTAACTGAATATTTATACACCATACAAGAAACTGAAAGAGCCAAAAATAAGGAATGCATGACTAGCAGCACTCTCCCTCAATGCCCATTACATGGAGATCATGGGAAAGTGGTTTAACTGACAACTTAGTGGCTAAAAACTAGGAAAACATGGCTGAAATGTGATAATGTATCCTAAATAGATTGAGTGGCTTAATTGGAGACTGCAAGGCCTTTAACAACATGCCCAAGATTAATGTGTGATAAACCATTAAAAAATGTTCGAAAAAAACTACTCGAGCCAGCAATCTTTCCGAGGGATAGGGGTCCTTATTGGAGCTGCTCCAATCAGGGTGCCCCCAGACCGAGAGCAGCATTCGATCCGGGCACCTAAAGGCCAAAAAACTATGCTTCTTTTTCTCCCCGTCACGCCTCCGTCGGACTTGATGGTTCAATGGCTCATTTGGTTTTGAAGAATAAAGGGGTGGTGCAGCAACTGCACGGCGCTCCACCGCCTGGCTGCGTCTTTCTGCAAGCAGCACGAGACAAAGTTGCGAAACTCTCCCGACGCAGTGGGCCGCGCCTTCGGTGGTGGCGACACGCATATTGCTTCCATCAAACTCGCCCAATCACCGTGTCTCTCCACCGCCATCGGAAATCCGCCCAAGTGAATCTCCAACAAACTCAGCCCAAAGCTCCAGATATCCCCGGCAAACCCATCGTAGATTGATCCGCACATATCAGTGCTTATCCTCTCAGGGCTCACATATCCCATGTAACTCACCGGCTCGACCGGTTCCGCTGTTACCTCCAATATTCTTTCCGGACCTTGTACACGTTAATTCAAATTAACTATTTAGATTAGTAGTTAATTATTATTGGAGTAAAAGTTTAATTATGTGATGCATCAATTAAATTATTATATAGAGACGTAATATTTATACTAGAGTTTTATTATATAAACACATAATAAACATAAAAAAATCGATTAATTGATTTATATAATCAAATAATTAATATTTATAATAAAAAATTAATAAAAAAATATATTTATTTTTGTTACCATACTTATCGGCTAACAGCACAGTTAGTTGAGTCCTACACGCTTATTCCGTCAGTCTAAATTTTTCCGTTATTGTGTGTGCTTACCGAAACCTGCAACCTTGATGCTGTTCTGTGAGCTGTCAAACCAAAGATTGGCCGGCTTTATGTGGCGATGGACCATGCGTTGACTGTGCAGGTAGGCTACGGCGGACAGGATTTGGCTTGCGATATTCGATAGCAGGGACTCATCGGTGATGCAGATCCCGGAGAGGGAGCCGCCGTCAACGAAATCAAGGAGTAGCTGGATTTCGCCGTCGTTATTATCCAACAAGCCATGGCATTTGACGATGTTTGGGTGGTTGAGGCCTCGCATGATGTCCATCTCGCGGCGGAGGATCTGGCGGTGCATGACGGGATCCGCTACGTTGACCGTGATCACCTTCAGAGCATAAAAGCAGCCCGTAGATCGCTGCTTCACTTTGTACACAACAACGTAGCCATCCCGCCTGGTTATTGTGCTGACTCGATCAAGTTCTGAGAAGTCAAAGTTGGGAATTTCTTCTTCTTTTTGTTCATTCTTGTTCTTGGGAGCGGACTGCTGGGAAAGTTGCTGCTCAAAATTGAGATCACGGCCGGTAATGACCAAGCTAAGGGCACGACGAGGAGGACGACTCGGCCGGCTAGTTTGACTCATTGAAATGGGCTGTGTGTGTTGATGAGTTGAGAAGAGGGCTCGGAATCGGATGTCTACGTAAATGGCGTAGATGCCTTAGGAATTGATATACTCAGCTGTAGCACCCAAAAGTCAGCAGTACTGCATTTCTGGGTCAATCTATGGAATCAGAGCTGTTAATACAAATACATGACCGGTCAAACTTTTCCGAGATTTATTCAAGGTCTCTCGATGGCAATAAAATCGTAAGCACGTAATAAATACGCAGTAATTTTAACTGTTGAATCGTGAAAGATATATTAGATTTAAAAAAAATAAATAAAAAAACAGATAAATTATTAAATATTAAATTAATTGCGTATTTTTAGTGTATTCACTATCCGTGTTCACACAGTCTTCCTTAAGAAGGAAGAGTTTAAATTTCCTGAGACAAGAGGACAACCAAGCTTTCAGGACGGAAGATAAATACCGTCATATTAAGTACCAATCGTCGTCACAAATTTAAGGGAAACATCAAAGAGCAAAATGATCGGGAATCACATTCTCGAGTTCTTCTGGACCCAGGAAAAACTTTTAGCCGCACCACCAAATTTGGTACTGTTCTTGCTAACTCAATAGGAATAAAAATAAGTTCAAGACAAGGTAACAATTCCCAAATCATGTCTAAAGTGACAATGCCGGAGGCAAGCATCATAGTCCTCAAAGCCAATGTAATCTTCTGGTTGCCATGCCATGAACAAAAACTACGGCAAGTTGCCTCAAAAGCCATCCAATGAGTTACATCATCTAGCTATAGGTTCAAGATAATGGATGCCGCCTCCTGCAATTCATGTAGATACCAGTCAAAGACTAGAGTAAGAGAATTCACATTGAAGAAGAACCCAAATGCGGACCAAAGAGTACAATGGACTTGACCATCCAAAAGAAATTCAAACAAAGAAAAACATCAAATAAATATGAACTATAAAACGAAAAAGATAAAGTCCACAAGGAAGCTGCATCAGAATACCTCTTTGGTCGACTTCTATCTTCTTCGTAGTCCATCACTCCACCAGGTTCAGAGTAGATCTCCTCGTGCCCTCGGAACTCAATGTCGGCCTGCTTACAGTGTGTAACTTCTGCCACAATGTAAGTAAGACACATCGACCAAAATATCCCAACAATAAATCTGCTACAGCAAAGCCATCATTGGCCCCCAACTGAACAAACTCAAGACCCGTCACTTAAAATTCCAGCAGATCGTACGAGAAGTCCATGTTGATTTGCATTTAGCTTCTTGCATCATTGCAAGGCTCAATTAGGTAAGCAACCCAAGACATTATTTTAACATCTAGCCACATAAGATTCACCTTCTCCCCAAGATGAAATCTCTTTTAAAAATAAAAAGAAGATAGTATACCATTAGTTCAACATTTTTTAGGTCTATGGATATGGTCCAGTGCGAGCTCTGCCTGGCTATTTAATAATACCTTAATTTTGCTTAATGCAAGATATGGGAAGGAAACGAATTGCCAAATTAACATCCCTATACTTCATGCAAGTCCCTCGTGTTTCCAAAGGAAAAAGGGACCAAACCATAAACTCCTTCCCTCTCTCTCCCCCTCTCCCCCTCCTATCTATGAGACCCTAAAGACATGCACAGGCCCAAAAAACAAAAGCACAGATTCGCATTTGTTCTATACGAGCAAATGAGGCATAAAGTTGTCCACATTGACCGAAATGACTTATAAGACTTGTGATGAAGATGTCCCTGGTTAAATATCATCATTGACAACCAAAAAGGTAACAAAAAGGATAGGCTGCTCTATATGGTATGTCATGCTGGTTTTTTCAATTGGATTGAATTCAATGGTTCATTTGAGAGACGAAATTAAGGTCAACTGACCTTGAGGGTGAGGGACTTCTTTACTTCTTCCACCCTGTCTTCTATGTCCTTGCGGTGCTTCTTGTCCAACTCACTCATATTATCGGCCCATTTTATTTTCTCTTGAATTGATACGAGTAGATTGTCTGACGTAGCCAACCTAGACAGCCATTAATATTAGTAGGATCAATACAAATACAAACAAATTCAATCAAGGTGGAAATCCAAATACGGGAAAGATTGAAAGAGATAAAAGGACTAGATAGCTAGAATGTAACTTCCATTTATAGGCTGCTACTTTAACAAACACTAATTACATCAAAGAATAGTGCCAATTAACTAGAACTTGCCATACAGAAAAGCTTTGAAATTGGCAGCAGTAACATAAAAAACCATAATCACTGCAGTTTAAGCATGTAATCATGATATTCAGATTTCAACTTATAAGGCATAGCAAGGACCTCAACTGCCATGGATGATAATGGCTGTTTTTGCCATTAGACAGAGAAGAAAACATGGAAGCACATTGTTACCAGCTTGATAATGTCTGTATCATGTTAGTTAACTGTCCAGGCCTCAGATCCCTCCCAGCAGCAACTTGAACCTGTGGTCCATAAAATATTAAACAAGCTTCAATATACCTGACAAGGGGAGAGGAAAAAATGCAGGGAAAACCAACAAGGAAACAAATTAAGTTAAGGTGGCGGAAACATCCACAGACCTCAAAGCACCTTCGCAGTTGATCAAGCTTTCCTCTAACTATTCCCTGACAGACGAGAAATAACAGGCAACAATTAGTACGTTGTTCCTTTGTGTTTCTCCCTATTAACAGCTATAATGGTCGCATTTCTCAATCTTAATAAACTTTCTCAATAAATCATAAGAAAAGAGAACTGACACTACAAATTAATTAGATTTTATGAAACAACAAAAAAAAGTAGTCATTTGAAACCTCAATAACAAAATAACTTATTGACAGTTTATCCCCTTCATGTGTACAGCTAAAGTACCAAAAGCTATAGGAGATATATAAATGATACTACCACTTGTAACAAAATCCGATCAAAAGATAGCTTACCGCATACATGCACTCATTAATAAGAAAATCTTCAAGTTCACGAACATTTGTGACATCTAGCTCCTGCATTAGCTCATCATAGGGTAATACCTGGGAAAGGAAGGACATCAGAACAAGCAAGCAGAAAAACTTGAAATCATAAAGAGGACCAAGACAGGTAAATCAAATAGCATTTTGGTATTCAAATCATTAAATTGGCCGGAAGGCCCATGTTTTGGAAGATAAAAAGGAAGACTCAGGTCCTGAAGTGTCAAAGTCATGTTACATACATAATAGCTTAAGTATTTTTATTTACAATTCAAGTGACTTCAAAATAAGGCCATAGCTCGGCTTAATCTGTAATCTGTTGTTAGGTGACAACAACAGCAATATACTTGTGCAATTATAATATTGTAAGAAAATTAGATTAAATAACACTGAGAAGATATCCTGCTGTCAGCAATGTAAATCAGCTAATTCACATAACTATGCAGGGGATCAGTAGAAATGATAAAATACCTTGTTTGTTTCAGCCAGCGTAAGCACAGTAAGTTGCTTTAGCTTGAGGATTTGATCAGGAACTAGTTGCGGAAGACGACTAGCATTACCTTCAAATAAACCAATTTAGTTGCCGCATTCATTATAGTAACCAAACAAAAGCAACTGAAAAGAAAAAACTCAATGTGAAGGATTTCCAATTTAAGTCATCCAACTGAACAAAAGAAAAGGGCACATAAAAAAAAAATAAAAAATAAAAACTCATAATCAGATAAATTTTCCATAACAAGTTGTGTGTGTTGATGTGGCTGACTGTGTCACCTTTTATTTCCATTCTCGCACTTCATCTTCTAAATATTACATATCTTGCTTCATCTTCCCTAAAAAGCTCTCCCAGTTTTTATACCACTTTTCCACTAAAATCTCGTGTTATGTTCGTGCAACAATTCTAAGCCTTCATCATCTAGTAAATACATGCAAATATTGAATGTATAAAATAACTAAACCATAAGAAATCTTTTTACTTGTAAAATAAACTCAGCCCCACAGAAAAGGGTTGACAACTTCTTTTATACTCATTACCGAATTTACTTCTTGTGTTATCTATGACATATACATGACATTAAAGAGGCTGCTATACATATCCTCATACATACAATCATCACATTAGCGAATGGAAAACGACCAACAAATAATCCGACTGTTAAGTCCAATCCAACAGGCAAAAACAAGAAGTTGTTTTTTCGAAACAATTAACTAAATTTATGCAAAAACAGAGGAATGGAAAGAAAAAGAAAACAAGAAGTTGTTTTACGCTTACTCTTGTAATCACTCCAAGTGCCATGTGCAAACAAGCGAAGCAGGTTCAGATACAAAGCATTCTCAGTTTCTTCGAGCTGCACAAATTCATCAGACAATATTCAAAGGCATATATCAAAGCTCATTTTTATACATATCCAACTTCAAATACTAACCCAAAGAAAAACCCACAACTAATAATCAAGATTATAAAAAAAAAAGGGCAACCCAGCGCACGAAACTCCCACAATTGCGGAGTCTGTTGCAAAGAGGCTGTTTGCAGGATTCAAACCAGGTTCAACCCGTTACACCAAGACTTCCCTTCAATCAAAAGAACAAAAAAGCAAAAAAAAAAAAAAAGGAGGAGATAAGTTTGAAATGGGTAAAAATTATAACCTCAGAGACGGTGGGGACGGCGAGAATCTCAGAGAAGGCGAAAAGAGAAGGGTGAGAAGTGGCGTCGACGATGACGGAGGCGACGGCCGAGCCCTTTAGAGCCGCCGCTTGCTTCGTAAACTGATCGATTAGTTCCGCTTGTCTTTGTTCTATGTCCATTTTTTTGATTTTTTTTTTTTTTTGTTCGAAGTGAAACAGAGTTTGCGAAGACAACAAGGGCTCCTCAAGGCATTGGAGGAAGAGATTAAATTGAAAAACCCAAACAAAAAGGGTTCGATTCTAGAGTAGGTTTTAGGGTTTATATAGAAAACTGTAATTTGGCGACAGGTTCTTACTGCGGACCGAAAAGATCGATGTAGATTGTCAAAGTTTCGTTTTTTTTTTTATTTTTTAATATAAAAAAATAAATCAATTAGAATTTCACATCGTCATCGTTCGAAATTGGGGATAAGTTTACAATTAAATTAATAATTATCGGCTTTTAGTAAAAAAAAAAATTTGTTTAAATAGAGTTATAATGTTTACAAATCTGATTAATTTGGGTATTTCGTTAGATCAAACGTTAATTGTTGATGTGTTATGCATTGTGGATGCTGAGATAATATTAACTAATAAATACAGTCAATATTTAATGTTTACGTGGATAAAATGATAACATGACAAATTAAAATTATGTTATTAACTTTTAATTCACACTAAAAAAAATTAATATTTTGAAAAAAATTGTGGAAAACGTTCAAACATTCTAAAAATTTTAAAAATAAAACTCAAAATTTGCGAACAATCTTTCAAAATTATTAAAAATTCAAAAATAAATTTAAAGTTTATATAATCATAAATTTCGAAATATTTAAAGATAATCCATCAAAAGTTTAAAAAATATAAAAAAATTATAAAAATAATTCAAAACTTCTAAAAATATAAAGAAATATCAATATATTAAAAACATAAAATTTTGTTTTAAAAAAATATAAATTTCAAAGAATTATATAATCTAAAAAATTAAAATTTTATTACAAATCTAAAATATTAAAAAATTTATTATCAAAAAATGTTAAAATTCAAAAAATTCATGAATTAAAAAAAAGGATCTAGATGGAAGTTGACAATTCTAATAAAAAACTGTAATTTTAAAATAAAATCTGAAAATTCAATATAAAATTTTTGAAAAGGATAAATTTTGAAAATTAATTTTTCTTAAAAAAATATAAATTTTTAAAAGAATTCAAAAAATTAAAAAAACAAATAATATTTTTAAAAATAAAAAAATATAAAAAAGGAAAATAAAATTACTGCTCTTGTGAGTTTTTTGGGTTTGGTGATGTTGTAACGGAAATGCCTCTTGTTTATCTTCTTCATTAAAATTTCTTTTTTTTATATATAGAATTTTCAATTTTCATTTAGATCTATCTTTTTTTCAAATTTATCAATTTTTGGAATTTTTACATTTTTTTGATAATAAATTTTTAATATTTTGGATTTTTAATAAACTTTTCAATTTTTAGATTATATAATTCTTTGAAATTTATATTTTTTAAAGAAAATTTTATATTTTTTAATATATTGAGATTTCTTTATGTTTTTAGAAGTTTTGAATTATTTTTATAATTTTTATTTTTTAAAACTTTTGGTGGATTACTTTAAAATATTTTGAAATTTATGATTTCTATAAGATTTAAATTTTTTTTGACTTTTTAACATTTTTGAAATTTTTGAACTTTTTTTCACATTTCTTTTTCAAAATTTTAATTTTTTGGTGAGAATCAAAAGTTAGTAACTCATTTTTAACTCACCACATCAGTATTAAATGCTCATTGTGTTTGTTGATCAATGCCACATCAGCGTCCACAACGCATTATACGTCAGTAATTTATGTTTGATCTAACGGAAGACCTAAATTGGCCAAATTTGTAAACATTTTGACTCTTTTTGAACAAAATCTTTTTCATTAACCTTATTTGATCAAAGCCGACAGTTGCTAATGTGATTTTGACCTTATCCCTTCAAAACTGTATATAAGAAAAAAAAAATTTTAAAAATAGTTTTAGGTCTTTATTGTGCCGCCCGAATATGCAATTTAGATAAAGTAACAAAATATAACAATTTATTAATAAAATACAATCACATAAATATTTTGTATAAAAAATTCTATTTTTTAAAAAAATATAATATGTAGATGTATACTTTCAATTTTATAATAATATTTATTTAATTTTAAATTTTAGTTTATATTTTATTAATATAATTGTATTTTTTTAACAAGTAATCGTATTTCATTGCTGAACACATTCGGACTGCATAGCCGGGAGTGCGAAACCATGTTCTTTTCTAAAAATAATCCTCTATTTTTAATGTAAATAAAAACGTCATATGGCGTCTTTTTATGTCGTTTTTATTTTTGTGCCAATTTACAGAATAAAAACTGCAAATTTATTAAAAACACGAATAAAGTATTTTATTGGAAAAAAAAATCTCAATTACTTCCACACCTTTAATGTTTTTTAAATTGCGTTTATAATATTTTTTAAAATTAATTTAAGGGAAATTTTTATCACATCAATTTTGTTAACTCTGTCTGAGTGTTGACCGTCCCGCATCGCCCAACCTAGTCGGATATTGTAGCATTTTTCCCCCTTTTTTTCATTTCTTAGAAATTTCTTTATGAATTTACAAGAAAAACAAATTTAAAAATTAAAAAACATTCCTTATCAGAGTTGGGATAAATAATTTTTTAGTCATAAATCTTTAAGTTTTTTTATATTTGAGTTCTAAACCTTTTTAACATTTCATTTGAGTCCTAAACCTTTTGATTTTCTACTAAATCAGTCCATCTGTTTAACGAAAGTGATCAATCTATTAAAAAATAATTTTAACTTTACAAAAAATTATTAAAAAAAGATTAAATATATGAATTGAATGTCTTTTCTATAAAAAATATGTATGTTACTTATTTAATTCGTATATTTGTTGATTAAAAAAATATTTAATATGCATATTTTATTAATGAAAAAAATATTTAATTCATATATTTAAACTTTTTTAAATAATTTTTATTAAATTAAAATCACTTATTAATGGATTGACTACTTTTTGTAACTTAAAGGACTGATATAGTAAAAAATCAAAAGATTTACAATTCAAATGAAATATTAAAAAGGTTTATGACTCAAATATAAAAAAATTTAAAAATTTAAGATTTCAAATATGCTTATCCCTATCCGACTTTAAACTTTAAACCTCAGAGTCTAGAAGGAATGCTGAGTTTTTAGGACATCTAAGGTGCATTTGGATAGACTAGTGTTCTATTACATAAAATCAAATAAGATAAAATTAATTTATTTTATATTATTTTATTTCATGTCATATACAAAATGCACCCTTAATGTCCAATTTACTGACTAATCAAGCCAGCATTTTCTGTGGGCTCAAGTGGCTAGCAAGATCAAAGTTTGAGTCCCTTGGCAGTGACTAGAAGAGAGATTAATTGCTAAATAATTATAGTGAAAATACTATTGAGACAAGCAATTAGTCTTCAAGCCATCACTAAATGATAGTCAATTGATTATTGACTGAAAAATTGAATCTTTCACGACACCCAAACGACTGGTTAGGACGGCTGGAAGATGGGACCTGCACAGACCTTGCTAACGCACTTTTTGGACCGAATCGCTCGTAAGTCTAAATACCATCATTTTTTTTTTTGTCATTTTTAGCAATTTTCAATTATCTTATGGGTTCCCTTCTTCCATTTTTTTTAATCTTCGATCTTTTTTTTTTTTTGTCAAAAAAAAGAGAGGCAGCGTCTGATGTAGAGAGGAGGAGAGTGAGAATTGACAGGAATTCGAACCCTACCAACTGCATTTGTCAAAGCCTACAGTCCTCAGGATCCGAAGCCTTTGTTTTTGTTCGCAGCAGTAACGTGATTTGATCGTACCAAATATTTGAGTTTTGTTTTTTTTTTTTTTGACATGACTATATTTGAGTTTTGTTGGACATCGATTTTTGATGGTAACTATTGTCTTCCAAAGTTGCGAAAAGGGGCTTAACTGAATAAAGTGTTCGAGAATTGGTCGTCTACTGCACAGTTTACCATACCAAGTTGTGTAAAATTTTACCAATTATGTAGTCTATCTGATGCAGAAAGGGGCAAGAGTAGATTAGTAGGCAATAGCTTATCGGTTTGCTAATCTATTTCCTCATATAGAGGGAAATACTTTAATTTGGTTGATTGGCTTAACTCGAAATTTTCATTTACTAGAAGCTGACTATAGTATATATTGGCATATATGTATGGGAATTTAACGTTCCCACATCCCCTCCTCTCCCAAGAGAAAATATTGAATACCTGCCAGTCACCCACAATCGAATATCCCCATAATGGTTTTTTCATCATCAAATGCCAATTGTTTGTGATATAAAGGCTTCCACCACTTGAATGTAAGGCCCTCATTTCGGCGGGCTATTAGAAATACTACAGTAAATAATCCTGAGAAAAGTTGATGTTTATGAATAGAGGGCCCTCAACTCGAAACCTCGATGTTTCAACGAAGACAAAACAAATCAGTTGGAGCATTCTTTGTGCATGGCTATAGCCAATATGCATGAAGGTAAATGAGTTGGAGAATGGGGCTCTGCTCAACCAAAAGGGACCAAGCAATCGATCAGAAGAACGCAAAGGATGGTATTTTGCCAACTTGGGCTTCTTTTTTCTCGTCTCTTGAATCAGACTATAAAGATTTCCACTTGCATACACTGATGACACAATGAAGATTACCCTTTCATATTGAAGATTATGATTCTTTGTAACTAATCCCACGGATTGCACACACGTGCGAACGGGCGAACCAAATGACTACATGTGCTCTATAGACTGGCAATCAACTACAAACCTGCCTTGGAATGACCGACCTGATTGTACTGTCAAACCATTGTACAACCTGCAGAATGAAACCTAAAGGATTCTGCAAGTCAAAGCCTAGTGATTTCCAAATCGTAATTTTCTCTATCGAGATGGATGAGCTAAAGTTCATTTCCAGAACAGAGCAATGTAACCATATTTTCGTAAACATTAATAATGGAATAATACAGCACAGCACAGCACAGGCCTGTCCTAAAAGAACTCAAAGTCCAGAAATTTACCTCCAGACTTCATCATATCTGTCCCGACCATTCTTTTGCTGGCGCTTCCTACACCAACTGGGTCAACTGCCCCAAATTTCCCAGGCAGTTCAGCCTCCACAGATCTTGGCACTTCCGGAGGTGTGCTGCACCTAATTAGAGCCCAATTGACGCCTTCAAAGAAAGGATGTTGCTTGATCTCGCTTGCGCCCCTCTTCACCCCAAGCCTGTGTTGTGGTTCCTTTACTAGCAAGCCTCGGATCAAATCTCGGCTAGGATAACTGGTTGCCGGTGAGTCTGGAAATCTAAGCTGCTGGCCAACGACATTGAATAGTGTTGCACGGTTTCCTGACCCTTTGAATGGAGTTTTACCATACAGTAATTCATGCAAGAAAATGCCAAATGTCCACCAATCAACTGCACTGCCATGGCCTTCTCCCTTTATTATTTCTGGGGCTAGATACTCGTGGGTTCCCACAAAGGACATGGACCGGGCTGCAGTGGGTTCTGCAACAAGCTCTGGAAGTGCGCCAGCAAACAACCCAAGCTCTGCTCGAGGCTTTTGAGTTTTCTTCTTACCCTTTTGAGGGAAAATACGAGGAATAAAGCATGCAGGCTGAATGCATACTGATGTGGGCTCAATACATGCAGGCTGAACACAAAATGCACCACCAGCAGTTCGTTTTGAAGGATCCGAATCAAATGATGTCTTAATCAGGGTGGGTGAAACAGCACATCTGAGGGAAAGGTCAAAATCTGAGAGCATTATGTGGCCATCATCACGAACAAGAACATTTTCAGGTTTCAGGTCTCGGTAGACAACTCCAAGCATGTGGAGATATTCAAGTGCCAATAGCACTTCTGCAGCATAAAACCTATCAAGGACAAAGACCAGCCTCAATTAAACTGTTATGCTTCAAGAATAAAAAAAAATGATAGTGCTAGTAACGCAACCCAAAACACATGGAGTTGACATCACCGAATATGACATCTACCATATACAAAAGAAGATAGAACTAATGACCAAACATGTCAGAAGAATGCTTGAGGATCTTTCGCAGTATTTTAGCCTTGATTACCAAAATTAAAGAAGTAATGTATCAAATTTTGATTTGGTTACCTCAAATGAAAATTGTCTATGTTCGTACTTCTATAGTAAGAAATTCCTTATGAAACTACCACATCAGAATTTGTAGTTTGTCAAAATGGCAATATATGTTATGGCAACCACTATTAATTATGCTATTCCTATTTCCGTTATGCTTCCATAGGTTTGACAACATTTGATGGTGTAAATCAACAGCATTAGCATGCTTATATGCAAGATGCAAAAATAAGATATGACTGCTGTGTTAGGGTGCTCCTTTTCCTCTGTTTTAACCCAATTAACTGCACTCCATCTTACTCTATCTCTCTGCCCCTTTATTTTTTATTTTTTATTTTTGTGTGTTCAGCTACATGCTGTAACGGCTTGTAGCCAGAAAAACACATGCAGCAGTGTAAATGGTCTATCTGAAAGTAATACCTGGCAGCATACTCAGAAAAATGTTTCCCAGGCTGTCGTTGCCTCAGAGTGTGCAGATCGCCTCCTGGACAGTATTCCATGACCAGACATGAGAACCTGTCGGTCTCAAAATGGGTATATAAAGTTGGCAGAAATGGATGATCCAATAGTTGCAAAATCTCCCTTTCTGTCTGAGCTCTAGTCAACTTCTTCCTGCTGGCAAGGGATGCCTTGTCCATTACTTTCATTGCGAAAAAACAACGAGTACCACTGAGCTCTGAAAGATAAACACTGCCAATGTCACCGCAACCAAGCCGTTTAAGTAATCTAAAGTGACTCATTCCCAAAATGCCATCTCGTGCTCGGATGGCAAGGATAGCCTTCCACCTAGGATCATTCCCTTTGTGGGGTTTATTTGCACTCCCAGTGAGGTTGCTCCAATTACTGTCATCACTAAGGCCACTGCTATCGCTTGCCCGGCTTACACTTGTTTTTGCACTCTCAAGTGAATCCCCCCTAACACTAACACTCCCTTTTGTACTCTCACAATTTCTCTCCATACTAAACATGCCATCACTTGTAATAACATCGCTACGATATGTACCGGAACAGCTATGAATAACACTCATAGCTGTGACCATACCAGTACTGTCAATGCTACTGAGTGGACTAACATTCCCACTTGGTGGTAAAGAGGCATCCCACACACATTCCTTTTCATCTGAATCAGGTGGAAGGGGAGAGTTTTCTATGTTCTGAGATGCACGAGGAACTGAGAATGGAGAAGCCAATGCAACCAAATCATTAAAGTCTTCAACCAGGCTTTCTGTCAGTGGAAGGACAGCAGGAGTCAGTTTTTTAGGTGGAATCCTGATTGACAGATCTTCTAGAAAAGGCCCCTTCAAAGACATACTCTTCATGAGGCAGGGAGCCTCGGATTTCTTTTGACCAATTGGTACATAAACTGGTTTCATTAGGTCTGTATCAACAGGTTCTGGTGGATGACTAGCCCCAGAGAAAGCACCAGGGCCACCTTCATCAAAGGAGTCACCAATGGCACTGCCGTTGGATACGACAACATCAGGAATCGGCTCTTTTTCAACACGCAAGAAGTCTTTTCCTTTCCACGGTCTTACTGGCACAGGCAAACCTGTAACTTGGGAGTCTTGTAAATTAAATCGAGCCACTGCTTCTCTTACCAAACCTGTTTGCAGCTTTGGCACGTGACCCACTTCTCCCCCTGAAGCCATACATGGATTTGACACCTGCGCAGTTGTGGGCAATTTACTGGGAAGCACCTTTAGTTCTGGCACCCGTTCCATGGCAATGTATAGTTACATGGGATTATCTTTGAAGATTAACCCTGCAAATGGACATTACAGAATTCGGTAACTTCTTCATCTTCCTGAACATTTAATTTCCAGCCAAAAAGGTAAACATTTTTCATTCTTTTCCCTATCATACTTACAATCGCGCATTTTCAAATCATAGAAAGTAGAAACTACACAAGCCTCCAGTTCTAGCATACCCAAGAAGCATGAAGACAATAACCGACTGATCTACGAAAAGTTTGAAACCATTGTTCTAAAATCTAAAACTGCAAAAGAGTGCAATCTGTAAGCAAGAGCACCCATGACCCATTTGCCGGTATTTTCCAGAAATGTCATTTAGGTGCCACTTAATTCATATTGCTTCCTGTTTTCTATTGATTCAATTAATTAACTGCCAGCACAATAGCAAAGGACATTTATGCTAAGAAAACAGGAGCGAACAATCAACTGGGAAATGTCATTAATCAAGTAGAAGCAAAATCTCTAATACCATCACATAAACACAAATCCTCACTAACTTTTTTTTGAAACCATAAAAACCCCTTTGTCTGGAAATCTCTAGCTTGTGAAATCTCACTTGATCAAGCAAATGAAACCAATGAATGAATGAATGACCCACAAAAAAAAAAAAAATGCTTTACTTCACTCACAATCAAATACAACACCAGCAAAGAAATTCCAATTATTAACTATAACAAAAGCCAGCGCTAAATGGCAAACCCCAGAGTTGAGTAAAGAAAAAGGAGAAAATAAAAACAGGAGAAAATAAAAAATTCCCTAAGCTTGCTCTACTTGCCATTTTTGGCACCTTCCTTCCACGTAAACCCGTCAATTCCGCGCAAAATAATAAGGCCAGAAGAAATAAAAAATAAAAAATAAAAAATAAAAATAACCCACCAATGGAATTGAAAAAAAAGAAAGAATTTGTAAATGGGGCAGAGCTGGAGCTTTGGGGGGGTTGGTTTCCAATTGGGTTTTATTAGAACCTTCAGAGCAGAAGCTCGACCTCTCTGCTGTTTTCTGCTTCTGCAGAAGCTTTGAGAGGATTGGAAAATTCCAGATTTGTGTACAGCTCCAAATCCTTCTATTCTTTCACCAATTCTCTCTCTCTTCCCTTTTCTCTCTCTAGACTTCTTTTGTTTTTCCTAATATTTTGTCTGTCTTATAGGTGCGGCTGTTCTGCAGCCATTAATAAAGCTTCTTCTTGCTTTTGCTTTTTTTTCTTACAGTCTTCACTTTTGCTTTTGTGTTTTGTGTAGCCGAGAGGCTACGAGCAGAGCAGGTGCCATTTCACTCACCAGTCACTACTACCACTGCTGCCAGGCCGGGAGTGTGGGGTCCACAGACCCCCATTGGTGGGATCCACTCTGTTTCTTCTTTAAGCTACACTGCTTTTTTCAATGGATGCGGACTCTCTCTCTCTCTCATCGCCGTCCGTCAGCCATTACGGCGTATCGGGTTGTGGATTCTTCGGATCGGGCCATCTTTCTTTTTTATTGTTTTTTTTTTTTACTGACTCCGACAATTTAAGAACAAGATTTAATGCCAATTGACTTTTAATTCGTTAGTTTGAATATCCTTTTGTCTATCCTTTTTTTTTTTTTGTTTTTTTGTCATCTTATTTGAGTAAGGTTGTCAAAATCGCACCAGTTATGAACTAAAAATATTAGTGGGTCAAGGTTCAACCTATCAAACCGGTGTATTTGAACTAGTATTTAATAATATATATATATATATATATATATATGAATAAAAGTAATTAAAAAAATAATAATTATAGATAATAATTAAATATTAAATATTTAAATTTTAAAGATGAAATTGAAAATTTTAATCAGATTGAAGATTAAATTGAGTTTTTTTAAATTATAATTTAAGTAACATTTGGGGTCAAATTATAATATATAAATTTTTTATTTTCATGGAACATGTTCGATCGGTCTGATTTTCACCAATTTTTATCAGTTTTGACCAATTTTTTTGATCCAGTTCACCCCTCAAAATTCACTTAAATCGGCCCGGACTCCGATCGATCACCGATTCAACCGGTCCGACCGACCAGTCCAAACCGATTTTCACAATAATATATTTGATATGAAGAGGAGTTTGCAGTTTATTATTAAATTATTACAAGGGATAATTGAAGGATAAGCCTAGAAATTTTTATCTCTCAAAATATTTTTTTTAAAATCTTATTCATTTGTGTTATTTTTGTTAAACTAACTATACTTATATTTCACTTTTTTTTCGTTAAATATATTGACGTGATATTTAAATGTTAGTTGAGAGTAAACTTGTCATTTCAACGTAACGTGTCATATTGAAAATTAAATTAGTAGCTCAATGGTTATTCGTTCTATATCTTCCATTCACAATTCAAGTTTGAATCTTAGTATCCACATTTGAAAGTAATGTCTTTCTTTGACCGCTAGTTTAACTGTGTGCACGTAAATTAGTTTCAGATTTGACAATTACTGTGATCCAATAGAAGTATATCAGCTTGGGCCCAACAGTACACAAAGATACTTCAATCTCGATCTGTAAAATCTAATGACCGACATATCAACAATAAAGAGGAGTTGGTAGTTTATTATTAGATTATTGAGATGGATAATTGAAGGAGAAGCCTAGGAATTTTTATCACTCAAAATATTTTCTTTTAAATTTGATCTATCATATTATCTCTATTAAACTAATTACATTCATGTTTCACCTCTTTTTTTTTTTTTTTTGCTAGATATGTTGATGTAATACCTAGAAGTTAGGTGAGATTAAACTTGTCATTTCAACTTAATGCTTCATATTGAAACTTAATATGGTAATTTAATTGTTACTAGACATATCTCTCCACTCATGATTCAAATTCGAATTTTAGTATGTATATTTGAAGATTATGTCATTCTTTAACTGTTAATTTGACTGTGTGCATGAAGGTTAATTCTAAATTTGATAATTATTGTACTTAACTTGAAGGAGATCCGTTCGGACTTAAAAATGCTCAAGTGAGTATCTCTTCTTAAGGATTGGATTAGATGAGACACACACAAGAATATTCTAATCTTGATTAATATATCTGATAACTAATATATCGATAATAAATTTTTATATAAATATTTTCATAATTCCTTTCACAATTAAAAAAATAAAAATAAAATAAAATATTCATTTCTCTCTTTTACCTCCTCTATATCTCTCCTCTGTCCAGTCCTTTTCTGGGCGACATGGCCCCGAGTTTCTAGTACCTCACCGAATCACAATTCCTCCACGACAACTTTTTCATTGGTATCACAATCCAAGTTCAAATCTATTACTTTTACCTTATCTCCACCTCAGCTTCTTGGGTGGCTCCTCCTACCTTGTGTTCTTCTGTTTGCCTCCCTCCCTCTTCTTCGTTCTTCTGTTTTTTAGCTTTTGTTTTTATATTTTTTTGTGTTTTTCTATTAATAAAAGGAAATCAGATCATAAGATTTACCAATCAAATTTTTTTAAAAAGTAAATAAAAAGAAAACCCCATTTTCTCTCTCCTCCTCTTGTCTTCTCTGTATGTGTCCCCTCTCTTTCTTGATCCGTGGTAGTGAAAAAGGGAAAAACGAAAGAAAACCCATTAATTAATTTTTTTGTTGGTGGTTCTTGATTTTGAAATGATATCAATGAAAAAGGAAAATAAAACGAAAAAAAATGGAATTTGGTTATCAAACGGAAGAGAGAGAAGAGAGAGAGAGAGGGGGGAGGAAGGAGAGAGAAATATTTTTTTTAATTTTTTTAATTTTAATTATTAAAATATTTTGATAACATTTAAAAAAATTAAATTTGAATATGTGACGTCGGCATTTTGTATAATATAACATATTGAAATGATGAATTTAATTTGAATAAGCGCCTCATTAAATATTATGTCGGTATACTTAAGAGAAAAGGCACATGTAAGTATTATTAATCTAATAGAAGTAATACAGTAAATTAAAAAAAAATATATTTTAAGTAATATATAATAAATTAAAAAATACTGTGAATAAAATTAATCGTTAAACTAATTTTTAATTTTAAACATTTAATAAACACACCCCTTCAACGGACTCCAAGGTGATTCTCAGATAGCTTTTTACGGTCACATGCTATTACCGTTCACCAATACAGTGAGTTAATTTTTGATTATTATAGATTATTTTCAATTTCCACAAATCTCTTTCAAGTTTCAACTAAATCTGAGAATAAATATAACCATGACTTTTAAAAATTCGAATATAAATTCTTCCGCTTAATCTATGATCATTTCAAGTTTACCGTGTGGCTCTCCACTATGATTGTTTATTTATTTATTATTCATTTATTTTTTTCATGGATAATTAATTTTCTATTACAAAAAGAAATCAAGTTGATTTGAAGGAAAAGAAAAAAAGAAAAGTAAGGGTTTCAAGTTGACCCAAAATGAACACAAGAATCCCCCACCGCATTGCTTATATGGAAGACGTGGAGCCATATATTGACCAATGCTTCTGGAGTTCTGGTAGGCAAAATGTTTTTTGGTAGAGAAAAATATTTATTATAAATATATTAATTATCAGATTTATACATTAAAATTATGAAAAATCTTATTTTGATTATCTCATTTAATTATTTTAAATAAATAGATCTATCATATAAATATTAATATGTCTGAGTAGATATTTTTTACATCTGACTATGATATTAACGAATTTTAAAATCATTATTGTGCTCTCTACAACAAATCTTCAATTTTGTTGAGACAGATAACACATGAAGACTCAAATTCGGATTAATACAAGAGAAAGTATGTAGAATTGTCATCAAATTACTACATTAGATGATTGGTAGGCAAAATTAGGGTGTGCAAATCAAGAAAATGAGTAATCACAATTATAAACAATGAATTAAAAATATGTTCCACAATTAAAGAATAATTAAACATATTAAAGATAATGAAATTAAGGATTTTTGTCTTCTCATCTTTCGTCTTTGTGTCTTTACTTGTATTTATTAACCTTATGAGTGAAGTTTCTCCTTTTTTTTAAGTAATACCCTATAGTGCAGTTAAAAAAATTACGTTAATTGTAGTGGACCAAGTCTCAATGTCAAATTCAAAAAAAGTAAATTTTATGATATCCAATAATAATCATTAACCTCTATGACAATTTTATAAGATTAAACATATATTAAATTCAAATTTATGATTACCATCGAAATTCTCTGACTACTAAAACATGAGTATGATCGGTCTTTCACGAAATTTATTCTTCTAATTCATCCTTCATGGGCGGTCTTTATCTCCAAATAAATATTGTCTTTAACGAGGGTAAATGTTTTTTTTTTTTTTTGGAACGATGATTGTAAATGTTATAGCTGTTATTGGTAGTGCGTTCATTTGAAGTATATATTGATGGAATGCTTTGAAGTGGCAAGTTGGTTTGTCTAAACGTGCCAGTGCAAGTGGAGTTTTGGATGCCTTCTTTTCCCATCTCAATATGACATGATTGGTGTGATAAAATTAATAGATATACAAATATTAATGGTTGGTCTATTTATTTTTCTTTCTCCTTCAGTCATTTAAAAAAAAAAAAACGTTGATTGGTGACCATAACAAGATTCTCAACGGTTTGCGTTGCATTGAGACGGTGACTTGTCGGTCCCTTTGGGCAAGTCCAATGTCCAAAAGAACCCCCCAGCTGTCGGACCTCAAAATCAAATTCAAAGATACGCGTGAGACAGAGGGACAATATAGACATTCGGAGAAAAGGAAGGGTACGCCTGCATGGTCATTGTCTGCGTGTCAACTTAAGCCCGGGTGTGGCTGTAAATAGTAGTGTAAACGAGTAAATACGTTAATAAAAATTTTAATAACTTAATTTGGTATTTTTTTAAAATTTTATATTAAAATTTATTTAATAAACAAACTAAGTTTAAGTAAGAGTATGTTCCACTTGATAAAATTTGTGAATAACTCATTTAAAAATTATTTAATAGAAATCTTACATTTATTAAATTTTTTTTGGTATGCATTAGAATATGTTTAGGAGGTTTATTTGAGTCGTGAAATATTTTCTGTTTTACAGAAATAATGATAAAAGTATGTATATTTAATCATTTATAAGTCTTACAAATGTGCCCATCTTGTGTATTGAGATACTGTGTTATGTTTATAATTATTATAAAAAATAAACTTTTATTTTTTAATTAATTAATTTTATTAAAGTAAATATTTTTTGTAATTTAATTTTATTTATCAAAAATAATTTTATAATTTTAATTATTTTATTTATATTAAAAGATAAAATGATCCGTTCATAAACTCAACTTGATAAAAATAAACTTGACTCAGACTTGTTAGCTAAATAAAATAAATTTGAACAAGTAGAACAGCGGAGGACTCTAAGCCAACAAGATGTAAACTTTACAAGTCACTTTGTAAGCCTGGTCTTTTGTACGCAGATTCAAGCTGTCGGGAATACATTTAGCCATTAATAGAACTGGAATCTCACATAGAAGTTTTTAACTTTTTCTTTTTATGATCAACGAGATTTTCCAAATTTCTCCCCTTTTATGTGTCAAAGTACATAGTATATACATTTCAAGTAGAATGCGACTCTTACAAACATGGAAATCAACCAAGTTTTATTTTCAATCCGGTTTACTTAGATTAAATTGGTTTAAACGTTCTTTCGAGTTCGAGTTAATTAACAAAAAAAATTATTTATTGATTGGGACCACAAAATTGGACTGAGTGTTGTGTCATGTGAATCTCCAATCCCATGAAAGCTCCCAAGAGTAGTGATTATAATGATTAGTTGAATATCTTACCACTATATGCCAAACCCCACCCCCGCACTTCCAAAAAAAAGCGGCATTTTGCAATCTCCGTTTTAAGGAAAAAATTTTCAGACACGTAACTGTGAGAGGGTAATGTATATATAATAATTTAAATTAATAAATTATAAAATATATATTAAATTTTAAAAAATATAAATAAATTATCAAATATTATTAAATTAATTATATAATTTACTGAACACAATAATTATGCACTTCACCTTCCTGCGGCTTTTCTTAAAAAGGGCAAGTTTACAAGTTTCAAAGGTGCAGGATTATACTATTGGAATTATTATTTGTTTTTCAATGCACCAAAAAAGAGTATTGGAATTAGGAAAAGTGAGGGAGCCACTCCAAAGGTGGTCGGCTGGTCGCATTAATTATTCCTGACTTGTATTTCCCACGGACTTTTTCAGTGACTTCTGGGTTGCTTGCTACTAATCCTGCACTAAATGAGAGGCTTTTGCTATTAAGTACACTTTTTGATTTTTATGCTCTGTGTTGAGGCAGAGGATGAATAGATGGATTGAGTTGAGAATTGAGATAATCTAATTCGCTTGCAAATTTGAGAGAAAATAGATATATTTTGACCTTTTATCAAATTTGAATAGTATAAATAGAGATATATCTGTGTAATAAAATAAATTTTAAAATTTATTTAAACACATTAGTATTATATATTATTATTATAAATGGTAACTTAATTTCTTATCATCAACTTCTTTTTTCCCGTAAATTTGAATTCGATTTATCTTCTTTTTTTTTTTTCAAATGATATAACTTATAAATATGTTCCGCCTTCTCTGTTTTTTTTTTTTTTGGTCCTCTCCTCTCTTGCTAGGACCATCTTGTTGGATACAAAGATTTTTAAATTGTCAGCAAAAGCAGAAAAATTTATATAGGAGCACAATAAAAATGTTCTATACATTAAAAAGCAATGCATCTTAAATATATTTAGTTATATATCTGAAACAAATATAATTTTGTAAACAAAAAAGGTCTTGGGTGTCTTCATCTACACCATTGATTCGTAAAATGGTCAACATTTCAACAACTTTTCACGAGCTAACTTGAGAGGATTTAAATGCGGAACAGATTATTGTCGATGGCACTAAAGAAACCTCTAAAATACCGGTAATTAACAACTTCTACTTTTATTTTCGATGTCTTTAATGTCTCAGATTATAATCCTCTGAATGCGCATAAATTTGCACAAAGACGCTTACATTACACCGAATGTCCAAATCACTGCGATTTCTTCTCAACCCTTCTTGGCCCACCGCAGCTTCGTTGGTCTGTTTGGTCTCTGTGTAGAACATTCGTAGTCAAATTTGGGCCCTCGAAAACATTTCAGGCCTGTCTTAGGATAATGCTTCCACACAGAGTTTTCCGTTAAAACAAGTTTAACTTTTTTTTCGCGTATTCAACAAAATTTTAACTAATAGGCACCAGCACGTATAATAGAAATTTCTTATCATTTAATTAAAGATTTTGAGTTCGAACTCTTTGAATACAACTGCATTAAATACTTATTAAAACCGTATTAAATACCTATTAAGAGACTGCTGTCGCCCATGTGGTCCGACCCGAGTCGATCCAAATTAGTCAGTTTTTCAGTTGAATACCCGACAGTCCTAAACCTAAAAAAAAAAATTAGATTTTTATTTTAAATATTAAAATTTAACATTATGTGAAATTTATTGAAATGAAGAAAATTACTTATTATATAACTCATTACTCAATAAATTTTTCAATAAAAAAAAAAAAAACTTCTGCAAAATGGTAAACAAATATGATGTGATACAGTATAGTCATGAAGATATTAGCAAGGTCCGCAGATTTTATGTCATGACTTAATCCATTCCGTTTCGTTTTATGATGTTGATTTCGTCTACTACTAAATTTTCGTCTCAAAAATTGGATGAATTATTTAATCTACACAGCACTCAATGAAGATTACCAATTATTGATGTAGAGCACCACTACTTCCTTTTGATAACATAAGTTTGATTAATTTTTCATGCCAACTCATAGTTTGATTTATTTGTTGGAGAGACGTAAATGGAAGAAAATACTCTTTTTTATTAAAAATGTGTATTGTGAATATGTTAGTTATCCCAATTACAAGTTAAGGTCGATGTTACCGTTACTATTCTCGTTTAACCAAACTCTATAAAGAAGACTTACCACCTATACATCATTAGACCCGAACGAATTTTCTCCATTCGATTGCAGTAACGAGTTTTGAATTGAAGCTCAGCAAGCCCAAAAGTTCACGAAGTAGAGATTTTCAACTTTTGTAATATTTGAAACTCGAACTTGAATTTTAATAAAAAAAAAAATATTAAATTATCAATTAAATTATTATCTAATATTGTAACAGGCAAATACTCGAACCATTAGGGGGAGCACTTATGTACAACGATACAAAATGCTTCGCACTCTTGTCATCGTTGCTGATGTCATCTTCTTAATTTGATTGTCACAATGTTATACTGATAGCCAATATTGATGCAAGAGAAATTTCATAAACCGAAAATGGTAGCGCATTGAAACTCTTTTTAATTTTAATGTAATATGAGCTTTCCATTTATCTTGCATGTTTTAGAGTACCTCTTTCTTTTCATTTTGTTAGAAAAAAAAATGCCAAATTAAATATTAGAAAAGAATTTAAGGAACTGCCGTTTGTTGTAGTCTTGGAGTAAATGCTGAACATTACTAGGCTATATGTTCTCAGTTCGAACACCATTAAGGCCAACATTGGAACTAGCCTTTAAGTGTGTCTTAATGCTAAAGTAAGTGGACATAAATTTTCACACTTTTATGTTGTGCTTGAATTGATAAAAAGTCGTGAGAAATAAAATTATAAAAAAATAAAATTATTCAGATTAATAAATAATTGTGAGAAAGAAAATGAATGGTAATTTATAAAAAAAAATTAATTATTTGAATTGATGAGAAAATTATAAAAATAAGTTATAAAAAAATAATATAATAATAATAATATTTTTTAATTAAAAATTTTCATTTATTTTACTTTTTTCACCAAATTTCATAAAACTAAACATATTATTAAAGACAAACACAATAATTTTTTAACGGGAATCATCAGACACCACCCCACTTAATTGCTTCGTCCACTCTTGGCAGGCTTTTTTTGCTCAAAAGTTTTTCAATCTCACATTTGGCGGGTAAAGGGGTAAAGAGATCTGAGATCGGATGAGGCTCTCCAACGGTCGAGATTCGGCGTAAACTACAATCAACGCGAACGTTACAAATTCCATGATTAATGAGGGCGTGATTACCAACTTATCACGCCGCCACGTGTTAATAGGTCAACTTCTGGGATCGGGACGTTCCTTTCCAGTGACGTTGACTACAAAACCCACGACTCTAAAACCGTCATTCTCTCCAGTATGCTTGGCCGTTCAAAGGACTCTCAACAACCTTCGTTTTTCACGCTTCCTCGGCAAAAATTCTCCCTACTGACCGATCTTGCGTACGGAAACCCTAGATCGCTCTGCCGCGTGACATGGCCGTGGCCTCCGCCACCGCAGAGAGGATCGACTTGTCGCCGTCGCCGCCAATGGACGCCGCTCCATCGAAGTCCGCCTCAGAAACGGGTTCTGAATCGTCGTCGGCAGCTTCCCTCCCCAGCGCTGCCGACCCGCCCGATCGTAATGATTCGTCCAATTCTTCTCCAAACCCTAACCGAGACGCCGCTGCCGAGGCGCTGGTATTTCTCTTTCTACTCCGTTTGCCGTTAACGGCGTGTGCGAGTGCATTTCAAGTGAATTTGTTTGGCGGTTACTGCTGTTTGTCAATCCTTGACGGTTATGAGCGTTTCAAATTTCATGTAATCGATGGCTCTGTTTGGCAGCCGCGAAAATGTGTGGAAAATGCTCTGTTTAAAACGTTTCCATACTTTTTTTTCCTGGTTTGAAGCATAACTATAGTCATAGCTGATTTCATTAAACTCTCGATCCATGCTTTTTTTGTTGTTAATGTACTTTTTTTTTAAAACTTTATATTTGGTGTTTATGGTAATGTATAGAGATAATTCTAAATTAGATATTTCATTTCTGTTTTTCGGTTCGTTAACAGGCCCTAGCTTCTCTGAGGAGCGAAGAGTATCGTCAGCTGTTCCGCCTTCCACCTGATGAAGTGAGTAACCTCGGACTACAAATGATTGGTTGCGTAGGAAGTATTTTACATCACACAATTACTTCAGACTTTACAACCTGTTAACTTGAAGGAACTTAAATTTTGAAGCCTTTTATTAGGTTGTTGGGTGCTTAAACTTGCTAATTCAGTGTGAACTGACTTTGTAGTCCTGAAGGATTCCCCTTGTTCCTAACTGATTCCTTCCTGAATTTTTTTTTTTTGTACTGCAAATAGGCTCTTGTACAAGATTTTAACTGTGCATTCCAGGACAGCATACTTCTTCAGGTAATTTTGATCTTTACTTGTATTTTTTATTGAGGGGCACGTGTTTATTGAAAGTATTTTAAATGTTTGTAATCAAACTTCGTGTTTTTAGAGTGGGCACTGGTCAGATTGAGTTTTGTACCCCTGTTTTTGTTTCTGTGGATACTTTTTGACTAATGTGGAGTAATTGACTGAAAATGTTTCATTAATCATAAGTATGTTTGATGTCTTGTCGCGTGTTGCAGGGACATATGTACCTGTTTGTGCATTATGTTTGCTTCTATTCAAACATATTTGGATTTGAGACAAAGGTATTTTCCAAAACCTAGTTTTAATTCTAATTATCAATGAGTGGTTTTCTGCTTCCTTAGGTCTCATTCTTGACTTTTGCTTGGAACTTTTCATGAATTTATGCTCCAGAAAATAATCCCTTTTAGTGAGATTACAAGCGTGAAGAGAGCAAAGACAGCTGGGATCTTCCCTAATGCAATAGAAATTTTTGCTGTGGGGAAAAAGGTAGTAACTGATATGGAGTACTTTCTGTTATTTTTATTTTTGTCTTTGTGTTGTTTGCAAGGAATCAGTCCGCTAATTGCAACTTAAATAAACTGCTTTCACTTCTGGATTGGGGTCACAGGTGCAAATTTTTTAAACATGGTTATTTTCTTGGCAGTATTTTTTTGCATCATTCCTGTCACGTGATGAAGCTTTTAAGCTCATCAGCGATGGATGGTTGCAGCACAGTAATGGCGTCCAACCAATGACAGAACAGGTGGTAGTTTTGCCTCACATTTTTGGTTATTTTCATGTTAGCTTCTCTTAGGGGATAAAGCGATAGCATGGTAAGTGAACCAGTGTAATAGCGTGCACAAGAGAAGAGTTACCATGCCAATTGCCACCATGAAATGAAGAAACTGAGAATTAAAAATTATGATGTAGAGCATATAAACTGTAGTCTTTGTGCTGCGTCAGGGATAGTCTAGAGAAGTCACAGCTGTAAGTCCATAACTAAAAGGTAATAAAACTTCACCTTGTTTCTTTGCTTGAAAGATTGGAAAACATAATGCTTTATGGACTGATATTATGCTAGGAAATGAATTTTTTTAGAGATAACATTCTATTTACTTATTTTTTTTAAGTTCATGCCCTTGTCTTCTCTTCTTTATTTTCAATACTTTGGATGTAAATAAAAACAAGGCGTCCCAATGCACTAGACTTTTGCACCGTGGGGTCTGGGGAGGGCCTTATTATTATATAATTATGGCTCTAATTTATGTTGTTACCTTCTCCATTTTGAGTTGGCGAAACTTATGGTTGGAGTTTTTGTTTCACTGTTGATAATTTTTATCATGTTTATCAAATTTGCCTCAGGAATCATTATCTAGGTCAAATAGCCAAGATAGTGGGCTTGTCATAATTGAAAATGTCAATAGCTTCAGAGGAGTCAGTGAAGTGGATTCTACTGCCAGGTATTTTTATGAGGTTTACAAGTTTTGTCAGCCTTTGAATTACACCATGTGGGATTCATCATAATTTGATTGTGTATATCAATCAGGCATAGGGATTCTCCTCCTTTAGATAATAGTAAGCTTTCAGCTGATGCTGAAAATGGCAGCATCTCGGTAACATTTACACAAGAAGATAAGGTGGCACAAGATGCAGAACAAGTTGAAAATACTGAGTCATCTTCTTCAACTGGACCTTCGACATGGCATGTTGAAGATCTTGATGCACCTCAGAGTTAGTCGCCTTCTTCTATAATTCTTGGCTCTGGTTCTCATTATAAATTTATAGTAATTGTTTCATTCACCTTTCCTTTTTTATTTTTAAACTTCCTGGGCTTTCCATCTCCCATAATGAACATAATTGTTGCATTCAAGGTTAGTGATTTGGATGCTTAATTCTGGACTGGTTTGAGGAGTTACAGGTCATTGATTGCAGATTTCTGAGAGTCACGGAATTTTTTTTTTTGGGTGGGAGTTGGAATGGAATATGAAATGTTGGTCAGGTTAGATGTCTGGTGCCCTCTCATGAAGCTTTCAGATCATGGGTCTTAGGATTTATTAAAACAAAGAAATGTTTTGGCTTTGGGTACTGGCTACTGGTAGAAATTTTTTTTGGGTGGTTCATTTGGACTTTTTCCATATATGTTGGATACTTCATCCTTGGTAATGCCTGTTAATGTGTCAAGTCACCATTTTTGTGATTTGCAGTACCAGAATCTTATACAAGAGTTGCAGAAACAAAATTTCCGGTAGTGCAACATCTCTATCGCGTTATGTATCTGTGGTTTTAAAATTTGCTTCTTGTTCTTCTACCGCATAAAAACCTCTAATATTGGCATTATGATGCAGTATAAAATTTTCTTTTATTTATTTATTTTTTCGTGACTGCAGATAAAGGTAGAGGAATTCTTCAGTCTGTTTTTTTCAAATGAAGCCATCAGTTTCGTTGAATCATTCCACAAGAGATGTGGAGATAAAGGTAGTTTCTGCTGATTTCCCTGAACTGTGTCTAAATTGCACTCACTGGTTACCATCTATGTTCAGTTCAAAGCATGCATATAGCTTTGTCTTTGGTTGTTTGGGTGAATCTTCTGCTTTACAGAATTCAGGTGCTCTTCGTGGTACCTACATGAGAAATTTGGGCATGCTCGTGACATTTCATTTCAGCATCCGATCAAAATATATTTTGGTATGAATGTGGGATCTGTTTTTTTTTGTATCTACTTGTTTATCATGAATTATAGACTGAATGATAATAGTTTTGTTCATTTTTATGGCTCCATCTAGGTGCAAAATGTGGCAGTTGCCAGGAGGTCCAGAAATTTCGAGTGTACAAAAGCAGGTTCTTTGATATAGCATATGTTATGCTACTGGTTATTAGTAACTTAGATTAGTGGCTTATTTGATCTCATGCTACTTCAGTTTAAGTACTGCGTGTTTTTTGGGTGAAGTTGCATGCAGCACGTCCAGGGATCTCTGCTCCTGGTCCCTATGGGTTACTTTGTTGTTATGGTTTTGTGGATTGGTCTAAATTAGATAGAGGTACATGAAACTGTGCTGCATAGTTCTTTACTATGAGAGTGGTCAGTATCTACTAGTTTATCTGGAGATTAATCTTGTTTTTCTTCTGCTACTATAAGATTACTATCAGTCACCGTATGCATGCTGAGTGACCAGTTTCTGTTATCTTTAAATTTTTGTAGCACTAGCATAGATAATCTGCCCCTATTCATTTTTGTCTCTTGACATGTCACTTTTGGATTTGGCAGTCATTTGGTTATTGAGACATCACAAGAAATCAATGATGTACCTTATGGGGATCATTTTTGTGTTGAGGTACAAGCTATTTCTATGCAATAATATCTGCTTATGTTAGAAGTTATTGAATGTGCAAGTCTGCTTTACATTAGAAGATATTATCAAACTGCTTCCATGCACAGGAGTTGTTAGATACTTTTGAGGTTCTGCTTCACCAGGGATGATAAACTTATTTGCTTTCATTAATAGTTGCCGTCATTGTTAGAAACAATGTTTGTCGTCTTTCCATCTGCGGCGACCTCTGTTTTCGCTTGTCTGCCAACTTCTCTGTGTCTCAATTTTAGTACCCTTTTCCTGTGTGGGAAAGGATTGCATGATGTATATCTGGCACGAACAGTTATGCGTTACATCTGAAATGTGGACCTAACAAATTTTTTATTTTCTGTCAGTCATTGATAATGCTGATTCCATTTTCAGTGCCTGTCCGCTGTAATATTTTGAACTTTACATATTTCAAAATTATTCCATTTGTTTTTGTTGGGATGGCTAAAAAGCAAAATTGCTGAAAGGAAGGCAGTTCGTTGGGAGAGATTGTAAAAGGAAGCACCATTTTGTGCTTCGTGGAGAATGAGGCCTGGATGGTTACTCAAGATTTTCTTATTTCCTATCCTGTCTCAAGAGTTCCTTCATAATTTCTTTTGCACGGTTACAAACAAGGAATGATATTACAAGCTATGTTTAAAAACTGAATAACTGAAGGATGGGGCAGATTGTTGAGATACTGAGGAGATTTCTACAAAGTGTTTTGCTAATGGTTGTTCACCGTGTTATGAAAATATTTTTTGTTCTCTGATATAGCATCATTTTATTGCTTGAAAATGTGCGGCACTTAGGAGTAGTTGTTTTTATTATTTAATGCCTTAGAGAACATTCCCGATATTCACTCTGACTGTTTCTTTCCCTTTGCTGGGTTTGCTGTCAGGGTCTATGGGACGTGACTAAAGATGGTGAGGATGCAAATGAAGGCTGCATTTTGCAGGTATATGTAAATGTGGCATTCAGCAAGAGAACTGTTTTTAAAGGTGTGTCTTTACTCTTACCTATATAACTAATTCGTCTTATCTTGCTGGATCTAAAGTTTCACTGAACTATTAATTCTTTTTTTTTTCCTATTTATCTCATGATTGTGGCCTAGAAGCACCTACACTTTTAAAAGGATGTGTGTTCGTGTTGGACACACATGATTGACACAACAATTGCCCGACACGTTTCAAATTCTTGTCAGACAACGCTAAAACATGTCCCACAATTTCCTCATTGCCCTATGATGTGCAGTGGATTTCTGTATTTCCTTTTCTTTTTCAGCTAGATAACTATAAACTATGTGACTGTCCAGTGTTTCAATATGGTCGAGGCTTAAGTATGTATGATACTCTTTGTGGAACATAATTTGATTATAGCATAAATATTGACTGGTAAATATCAGTTTCCTTAGCATGTGTTGGGTACAAAATTAGCTTTGACACCTTATAAGCTTTGCGTTGCGTAAACACTCTGTGTAAGACTCTGTATATCTGACCGTTCTGCTGAATCCACCCACAACATGGCAATGTCGTGCACCTGATATGCTTGGCTCACATGTGCATTTCATTCCTAACGACGGATAATGGGTCTGTACTCCAGGATTATTCGAAATCAATCTCCATAGCGTATTCCTCACAAAATGTGGTGATGCTGTGTCTTTTTGTTCTTGTTTCAGCATTTTGTTCTGTGTATGTTCTAGCTCTCAGAGCTTCCTGTGGACTATGTGATGCAGGATGAGTCTGCTTGATGTATGATGGGTATTGAGAATAAGATTTTGGGAAAGGGAAAACTGGAATTTTATTCAAGCTTGCACACTCACAGTACAAACAACAAAAAACAACACAAGCACTAACACGAACAACAATAGATAACACAGCAGAATCCACCACTGTCTAGCGGAATCCACCACTTGCAATAACAAGAACAACAACAACAGCGGAATCCACCACCAACACTCCACTTTGAGTTTCAATCTTAATCTCAATTACCCTCTCCCCCTGAATAACTGAACAGAGAGTAACATTTATAGGACATCTACTTCAGAGAAGACAAAAAAGTAAAAATTACATGTTTAAACAAAAGTCAGCGATACACACTGATAAGACTAAATAGGATTTGACGATGACTAAAGTAGATTTTTGATAGATTCTCAAAATCAAGTCTGATTTAATTTGATTTTATCTTTCGAGAATATTGTTTGCCAAATCTCTTTCTGTCTGCATCATTATGTAATGCATTTGATGCATTTGACAGGTAAAATAGTGCAATCTACTTTGGAAGAATGTCGTGAAGCTTATGCAACGTGGATAAACATGGTATGCCTTCTTTCCTTTCAGATAGAATCCCAGTGTGTTGAGTTTTCAACCCAGTTGACTTATGAGGTATAATGCGTGTGAACTACATTTTCAGGCACATGAATTATTGAAGCAGAAAAAGATCGAAAAACAAGAAGGTTGGACGATCTTTCTTTGTGCATGATATCCTATGCTTTTGGCTTTGTTCATGTAATCACCATATTCAGTCTTATCTTTCTCATTTACTTAAAACAGAAAATCCTGCTGTTAGCCTGGTCCAGAATGGTGTTCATTCAGAGGGAGAAAAGACTAGGGAAGCTTCAGAAAGGCTGCACAACAAGTCAGACAATGATCTGAGGAACGCACAGATCTCTACCACCTTGGATGTTAATTGTCAGCTTGGCAATCTTATGCCAGAAACCTTAACGAGTGCCTCATCAATATTGTCCTTATTAGTTGAATATCTGACAAGATTCTACTCAATGTTGAAAAGTCAGAGCCAAATTTCCCTAATCTTAGCTGTTGCATTTGCTGTGATCTTCCTTATGCAGGTATGCAATTTTTTTACCGTTCTTCCAGTGATGGAGTTGTAGTGACGTGCCAAGTGTTAAATCTACACAGTTTGGCCTATGAAACAATGAGATTAACTGAAATGCCCTTTGTGCGATTTGCATCATAGAATTTTGCATTATTCAACTAGCTGCATTCTGGTAGAATCTGTGTGTCGAGGTTGATGTTTTGTGAGGCATTTGCCACTTGGCGTTCATATGTTCTTCTATGGAAATTTCTTGCTTCAATAAATTCATTTACTTGCATCAGCTTTTTATCATAGATTCTTGGTTGCAAGGTCTAATTTAGTGGCTACAGAATAGCTGCCATATTCTAGATGAACGTCAATCATCTGAAAATCTGTTTTTGCCATCATTACGGTACTTCTAAATTGTTGCCATCTCTGTCTTTTCGCTGCAGGTGAGCATAGTTGTTCTATTAAACAGACCCCAACATGTACACATTTCTGCTCCGGTAGACTACTATGGCGTTGGTGGTGGACAAGGTGACGGAACAGCTGAAACCATGGCATGGCTGGAAAGGCGAATGCATCATCTAAAAGATGAAATGTTCATGGTTGAGACTCGACTTGAGAGATTACGTAATGAGCACACATGGTTGAAAGCACAGTTCAAAGATTTTGATAATCGTAAGAAACATAAATAACCCGATAATCAAACCTGACACTGTATAGCATGTAACTGCTGCTCTGCAAATATTCTTATTTTTCCTTTGCCCTGTTTAGTCTTACGATGTTCAACACAAGTGGTTTGTACTAAAAACAGTAGGTTAAAAAAGCGGCAAGCAATGGAGAAATTTGTTACATTGTTTCTGGTAATCACGGCGTTCTACGCGTGAATTAAATCTTTGGATTTGAGCCGTTAGTCTGATGCCTGTCTTGCTACTGAGCAGCCGTTGACTGGAATTTACTGCCAAAACTCAAAATATTATAGGGATTAAACCAAACTGCTGGTAGTCCAATTCCAAGGTATGCTCCCGCATCATGCATCTTTAGGCTGTTCAAGCTTCTGCATTATGATTTTTACGGTGTTCTAGCTGATTACATGACGAAATGTGGTTGAATGTTTGTATGTTGGGCATTACTTAACAACAAATGTACTTTCCAAAGTCAGAGGGTTGGAGATAAGTATAAGGTTGATTCTGATGAATCGCTGAAAGAAATACAAGTTAGTGTAATAGAATAATTTTATTCACAGTTTGTTGCAAATGTATTGTTTATTTGTGTGGGAGCACCTGCTTATGCTTAATGTGGACAAAAAGTTTTGAACCCAGTTCTGACGCTAATTTATACGCATAAGATTTGGTAGTTTCTCGGTTCTGCTTTGCCGTCTTTGACCCCTTTCTCCAAAATTTTGCTTTCGCCCTTAGCACGCTTCAAACCTGATTCGGACTCTAAAGGAAAATTTCAACGGTATAAGCCTCGTGGTTTTTCATAGTTCAACGTTTCAAGTCCACTCGGTTTCTGTTTTCCGGGAGTGAGACCTGCAAGGGGACCACCGACATTCAAAACCTTCTGATATTGCTGCAAGAAGCCGCGGCTAGGAATATCACATTAGTTCGGCGGCTAAGAAAAGCAACTTGTTAATTTCAAATTTTACTATATAATTATATTTTAAATTATATTAAAATAGTCACATAATTTATTTAATGATATTTATTAATTTAATTATTTTTTAAATTTAATAATATAATAATTTATATTATTTTAATCTCACATTGATCTCACATACTTTCCTTTAATTTTAGCTCCACTTTATTTCAATTACCAGCTTTTGTGCTTAAAAATTTTCACAATCATGGACGGAGGGTCTCCCCTCTCCCTGGTCCAAGCCTTATGATTTCATTAGATTTTATCCTTTTCCGGCATGTTCCACATTTTTTTTAACCTTAGGCCATGGATGTGGTTGTGTTTTTTTTTATTTTTTACATTTTTTTTTAGATTCTGAGCAAGGGATTTAATTTTCTTAAGGCTAAGACTAATATTTAATAAGCAATTCTCCTAAACAAAAAAATAATAATAATAAGTGCTACATCATAAAGAGAAACGTAAATTTTTTTTGGGCTTGATTTGGCACATAGAAGTTGGTAAATAAATAGTACAGATACCAAGTGTATTTTTCGTAATGAACTTGATTATTTTTACAATTATACTTATTATTTTTGTAACAAAAAATAATGAATTAATTTCTTATATTATATTTTATTAATATTGTTGTAGAAATGATCAAACTCATCACAATATGTATATTAAATATGTGCACTAAAGTATGGGTACCAAACTTTTTTGATTTTTTTTTACATCAATATTTGTGATATCTTGAGTTATGAGGTACTTATTGATGCAACTAGTTCCAAAAAATGTAGGCACAATACTTATTTGCTTAGTTTTTGGCCTCCTCAAGTATAAATGTCTAGTTGTGAAATTTTGGTTGAGGGTAATTAAGTGAAAATGGCGCTAGAGCTAGAAGACAATGAATTGGGCCAATTATCAACAACGAACTTCAGAAGCCTTCAAAAGATATAAAACTGTAGAGTGAAGAAAGAGCAAAATTAATTAAGGGATGGAAGATTCTCAATAAGACAATAAGTTTCATCCTATTAAAAACACAAGAACAATGTGTTAGATTAATTTAATTAAGGCTTCCGACTTCCCTGGGATCCAATTACTAGTCGTTTTCTTAGAAGATCCGCACCGTCAAAACCGACTTTAATCGTACAATGCTTACTTTGCGATTGGAGACTGTTGAATAGTCACTGTCGTTTCATACTATAGTTGTTTTGAACTGTTTTAGTTTGACCTAACTCACTGATAGATATGAGATGTCACATTAGACAAAATGACAAAAATAAGTTAAGTTTAGCTTTCGTTCTGGGTAGGCGTACAGATAAAAACGGATGGTTGGGAAGAATGTCGATACAATGATTTTAATTATTTTTATAATAAAATTAATAAAATATAATATAAAAAATTATAATATTATTTTTTATTTTAAAAAAATTAATACCGTTACAAATATATTTCATATTATTCCGTTATCGATACTCTTCTATTTTTTTTATTCAGTCCTCTCATTTTTTTCGTACTATATATAGCATTGACGGGCAGCTCACCACATGTATCATGATTATACTTTTGCTTTTTTGGTCCAATTAGAGCACAGTGGGGGATTTATTTAATAATGGGATTTAAAATTTTAATTTCAAATTTCTCCCCAAGTTATAAACCTGGTGGAATTAGCTTATACTTGCTTTCTTCCAAGTACTCTACTTTGTTATTCTTTCACAAATGGTGCTTTGAAAATTGTACAACTTACAACTTGGGCGGAGGGATAGTGACACTGATGAGGTCATAAGAATGGACCTCGACGTCTTTGCGAGGAAAAGATAGTTTGGGATGTCCACATTATGATTAAAACTTGGATGTTTTAAGACTCCAGAGAAAGAGCATGAGTGAAGGGAAAAAAAAAAGACAAAAAGATAGATATTACCTTATATATGTTGTTTAGACGTGGTTTTTTTTGTATAACTAGTAGGAGAGTTTATGATTTGATTAATCAAACACAATTATAATAGTCAATACTATATCATGTTAAATTGGCAATTAAAATGAAATTGGAATTAATGTGTAGTCCGTACGTCTTGTATGCTTGTATATATTGGTCAAATGCAATTTTTTTTGTAAGAAGGAGAGTTCGCGATTCGATTAATGGAATAGAATTACAATATTTAATATATTATATCATGTTAAATTGACAATCAAAATGAAATCGGAATTATTATGTAGTCCGTATGCCTTGTATGCTGTTGAGGAAGAATGGTACCCTTGTTATATAAGACAATGTTACCGTTTTAGTTATACCTATGCGAATTTACGTAGTTGTATTCTTTAGAATTAACAAGACTAGCATTATATACTTTGATCACTCGAATAAAACAATGTGTAGCAGTGGTTTTTTTTTTTTTAAATCTTGTAAACATGTAAAAAAAAATAATCGGACATCCAAGGACCAAAAAAGTTGGCCACATTGCATGAGAGGTCCGATTTGATCTCTAATCTCTGTCCGGGCTATGTACACAAAAACTCATCCTACTACAAAATTAATCCTAGCTTTTCTTTGTGATGCCTATTTAGCATCTTCTTGGCCGTGGCTTTAAAAGGACACGTGGAGCTCTCAAATCCACTGATCAAATGAAGATACGTGCTTAACTCATGACACGTGGCAACGTCCCTTTTACTACTGAGATACGGTGACATCTTGCTGCTCAGTCTCAGCTCTTGTCCCACCTCCGCATATCCCCACGGCGTGCACTCCACGCGCTTCCGCAGCCAATGCGGAACTCCGCCTGCAACGTCATTGTTGTCAACTGCGAACCCGGGAACTTTTGTGATGACGTCATCCGAGTTCACTATCCGAAGTATTCGGGTCCCACTTTTTTCCAAGTGGCACCTAAAGCTTCTGTTACCGACACGTGGCCCTCCAAAAGAAATGACGGTGACCATTGGTGCGTGACAGAAGGTGGAATTAATGTCGTACGCTGTCAGGGTGGCGAGCGCAGCGCCCAGGCTGTGGCCGGTGATCGTGAAACTGAGCGGTTCATCACCGTACATTTCAAGAACCCTTTTGATCTCCTCTCTCACCATGCTCTGTAAGCTCGGACAAGTGGCAGTTCCCGAAGAATAGAGACTCAAAAAGCCTCTCTCCACCATGGGCCCAATGGAATAATTAGCAGAACCCACATTAGTTTTACTATTATTATTATCATCACCTTCAACATCGTCTGGTAAACAAGTTAGGGTGGCGCGTAGGTTCTCAAGCCACTCCAAGCAAGTGGCAGTGCCCCGGTAAGCGATCACCACGTCGCGGCGGCCCAGCCTGGAAATCTCCTCCTTGTCCTGGCAAACGGCGACGTATCCAATCCAACTAGACTGAGTGGACACCCAGCTTGGAGCCCTGTCAATCCACCTTGGCAGCCTCACCCCACAAGTGGCCCGTAGATTCTTCGTCGTCCGATACCCAGTTTCGCCGATTCCGGACTTGGACAAGAGCGAGTTCCTCGGAAACTTAGAGGTGGCATACGTTGGAGAAGCAGGATCAAAGTCAAACGAGCGGTAAGCGGCTTCAACAAATTGCCCGTACCGCAAAATCTCGCTTCTCAAATTGTCGTCAAGTGGGTCCAGCAAGCCGTCCCAATTATTGATTCCTTGATACTCCATCCACTTCTTTCCAACCTTGGCAGAGCACCGAACTGCCCCCGAGTAGTATTTCTGGTAATAATTATTATTAATAGGCCGTTGTTGTACCAGCAATGTAATTAGACTGGTACGGAGTGAACTCGGAGAGTAATTGCAGTGAGCGAGAAGTAGAGATTCAATCCTTTGTCGTTTCGATAACGAAGTAGTAGTGGTAGAGGGCAAAGTGCATGGCCTTGCCGCTCCCACAGACAATCTCATTTTTTTTGTCTGTTGTTGTAAGTTGTAATCTGTAGAACCTTAATGTTCTCAGTTCTCTGGTGCTGCTGGTTATTGGCAGGACTGGCATTTATATAAGCGAATAATGTAAGAAGCCAAATGAGCAAGAAAGTTACAAGTGATAAATGGTTTTAGCAAAGGTAGAAAAGTGGACGGCGGTGCATGCACAAGAAGTGAAAATATTTGCGTAAGTAAACAGTTTGGGAAATAGGAAAGTGAGTGGTAGGAGGCTGTTGATGAAAAAAATTAACAGAAAAAAAAAACGGCCGTGGGGCCAACAATATTAATCCGATCTAAAAATGACGACGTCGATTTTTTTTAAGAAAGATTTTGACCCCACGGGCCTACCATAATGAATTAGAGAATGATCCTCGTTTCAAAATTACATTTTGCAATTTTTTGGCCCTTCCGACCAATATTTTGCAATTTTTTGGCTCTTCCGACCAACATTTTGCCTCAGCATACATTTTCACAGGCCGCGTCCAATGCTCCTCCCGCGCCGCTCGTTTTGGCGGCTTGGCTCCGGCGTGGCTTCGCTTGGATAAAACTTCTCACTTCCTTTCGTAATCCTTTTGCCTTTTTCACTTTATAATATTTAGTGAAATAAACAGTTAATTTAATAATTTATTTAATTTATTTAATTTTTTAAATTAGATATATCTTTTATAATTTAATAGTATAAATTATTATATATTTACCGTACTCTTATAATTTTGTGTTTAAATTTTTTTTAATAATTTAATTTTACAAAAATATGTGGTAAATGTAATAATAAGTCAATCAAATAAAAATAATCAATCCACTGACAATAATCTGACAAGATTTTTTTATTACTATTAAAAAATTTATTACATTATAAATTATACAATAATAATAATAATAATAATAATAATAATAATAGCAGTAGGTGTCATTAGTTTTACAAATTTATGTCCCTTCTCTCACAATTAAGACTTGTAGCTTGAATCTTTAAAAATGAAAATCTAAATTTTTAATTAGTGGATGTTCCTTGAGGGACACGTGATATTTTACGTGTTGTGTCTGTAAGATTTTTCCAAATAATTATTATTTTAGACCAACCTTTTACAACTCCAAAGATTAGCCCAATTGATGAAATAAGTGTGCTTTTCGCTTTATTATTAAAATTTTATACTTTTTGAGTATTAAGCCACGCAAGATTTTTTTTTTTTTTATAGATGATCTACTAGTCCTAACATATGCAGATGATCTAATTTTTAATAGAATAAAGAAATGAACTTAGTATAATGGGCACAGCTAATAATTTTATTATTGATTTTGTGTCAAAAAAATTTGTTGAAATTAACTACTGCCGTCCGATGTTTTGCACAAAATAAGTGACTATTGTTGTGCTCTTCTGTATATCAACTTGGCATTGATCATATTATGTAATTGTGATTTTTGCAACCATCCGAGGTAGAACATAGTGGTTTTTCGGCATATTTTTAAGCACATGACTTAATAGATTATTACAGTCTTAACTTACATGTGTAAGGACTAATATTCTTATACTTTTTATTTTGATTAAAAAAATTGTGATTTTGCAAGGGAGTTTCATTTCTTGAAAAGTTTTACTTTTATGCCAAAGCCAAACTTGCTGTTTTGATTGCCCTACGTCCACTTTGTCAGAATATTTCCTGCACTAATTTACTTTAATTATTCATTTATTACTTCTTCAGGTTAGTCTATTCATTTTTTGGCTGCACTTTCTACTCGTTCCCTGGGAATCAGCCGTGCCTACATAATAGAGAGATAATAATTTTCAGCACGAGAAAGGAAATCCTGTGTTATTTAAATCGCATCAGATAAGATTGGCTGCAAACAGATCCCCCCTTATCTGATCAAACTTGGTACTCGAGTAATTCGACTGCTTTACACAACTTTGGTCCTCTGATAACAACCAACTAAGGGTAGAAAAAAGTTGGGATTTGTAGGAATAATTAAAGCACGCCCGTCCTTGCATTAAGAAAAAGAAGTGACATCACCAGAGCAGAGTCCCAAAAGAAAATCTCTTTGGGCTCTTAATTCTCTTTTATCTGCTTGGACGATGAATTCCTATGTACCAACTACCAAAGACAATATTCTCAGTTCTCACTTATCAATCCTAATTGGGCTTGGACTTTGGTTGGCTGGTCTTTCTTAGAAGTTGCATAGACTCCGAGAATTGAACCTGTCTCAAATCAGTCACAAATATTACACTATTATTAATAGATAATTAATTATACATTCTAATGTAACCACATTTATAAATAATTAAGGACTGTAAATGGGCATCTAACAGTCATATGATAATATAATATGACCCCAAGTATGGAACAACTCAAGTTCCCACGTCCCTACCACAAGTCTCGAAAGGAAAAATAAGGAATGGAAAATGCACGTGTATACAGAAAAAATCATATGTAGAATATATACATAACAATCGACGAATTAATTTATACAATTAGACAATTAATGATTGTAATTAAAATGAATATATTTTTCGTCAGTTTTTTGTTGTAAATATTAATCGGCTGATTATGCAAAATTAATCAATCGATTGCTATAAGTATATTTTTTTCCTATGTACACGTAATAAGACTTAAATAGGAACGAAAATAGTAAAAAGTTGCTGCATCGAGAAATTCAAGTTGACTGTTTGAAATATAGAAAGTTTGAAATATAGAAAGTGAGTAATATTTACGAAAAAAAAAGGAGTAAAACTAGCTATCACCATTGAAATCTTTTATCATAATCTTATCTTCTTCTTAGAGAAGAAAAACATCTGCTTCTATCTACCGAAATTCGAAGATCATGAGTTTGAACCAATCTTACAAAAGAACCAATCCAATTACTTCAGTCATAAACTTTAAAGCACATACTGTCAATGTCATAGCTACTTAATCTAGTTTAATGAAATAAATTATCCGGAAGGAGATAATTAACTTTGAATTTTTTTTTTTAGGACACGAGATAATTAACTTCGTTAGTTGTCACTAACCACGAAAAAAGAAAAGAAAAACAAAGAGTTGTCATTTGAATTCATTGCATCAATACTTCTAAGATATCCATTAGTTGAATTTGCTTTACTTTGCGAGCGGGCTCATTATTTTTTGACTTTTGCTTATTAATCTTGTTGGATGATCACTAATCCTCAGTGAATTTCCTACCGCATGAGAAAGGAACAGATTTGACAGCCGAAAGTGAGTTTCACAATCGAGTGGAAGTTTCCTACGTACCTCATAGTTCTCGCATGAAATTTGATTGTATTTTGCTTTGACTGAATTGACTTTTATTTAATAATTAAAATAGTTACATTTTGTGGGTTTTTTTTTTTTTTAAGGGAGTCGCTAAATGCCCACAAAAATTTCGGGGATACAAATAGCCACAAAAGCAATTTATCCTACATGTAATAATTCATATTAAATCCATAATATTTTGTACAATATGAAGAGATTTTACATGAATATTTGCTATATTATTATAAATTTTTTTACATAGTGTAAAATGTGATTTGTTTAGGATAATATGATTCATATGTAATATATACTATTTTTGTGATCATTTGTGTTTGTGTCCAACAAATTGCCTTCGAAGACTTTCTTATTTTGGGGGAAAAAAAAATATAAGATTTGGGTTGTTGAACAGCTATGCGCATGCAGCGTGCCTGTTGAGGCGCTATTTTTTTTTTTTTTTCCTGCTTTTCGTTCAGACCCTAAACTTTATTGCAATCAACGTGCTGCAAATTAATTTTTGTGCAATATAATAAGTTCACTTTTTTTGTACTAATCAGTGAATTTTCTTCTGATAGGTCATTTCCGATTAGACGATATCTAATTTTAATCTCAAAGTGCAAAAACTCTTGCGTTAAAAAGTTTCAAATTCCAATTTTATCAAATTTCTACAAAAAGGGCCTTTAATTTTTGTTCCAAAATTAAAAAGGACTTTAATTTCGATAAGAAAAAAGAAGACATCTAACTTGTTGATTTTTCTATTAAAAAAATCTATTTTTTTTGTGGACAAAGGCAATATATAATAATTTTTAATTCATATATAAAATAATTATTTTATTTAAAAATTTAAACTACTAAATGAAATTGTGAACCATATAAGTTTTGATGCGATCCTGAAAAAGGAGTGGACGCCGTTCCACTAAATTTTCACTTGCACTAATAGATTCGTGTACCCTACCGCACACATAAGTTAGTACGAGCCGTCATGAAAAAGAGTTGGTAGGCGTGATGGTGATGCTGAAGCCGCGGATGAAGCTGATGAAAATTAAACGTGCCTTTGTAATGTGTTCCTCGTGCAGAGTCTCAAAATCTCTGGTCCCAAAGAAATTTCCACTCAGTAACTATACCATACTGGAAAAATGGGCTGTTGATTTTCCAACATAATTCTCCATTTTCCACTCTCTCTTTTCTCTTTACTCCTAATAAGGTAATTATCTTCCAATGCTCACGTCTAATTTTGTACTCTAGGAAAATGAAATCAAGTAAAGCTTAGCACCTACTGATCCATTCTGATGCATCAGAAAACAAAAAAAAAAAAAAAAAAAATCTAGCAATTGTGTTCCACTAGTGCAAAACACATCTTGTGGTTGACACGATTCTTAATTATAAGCGAGCACACCCACAAGAAACACAGAGATATACGTTGATTATAGAAGGGTTATGAAAATATCAGACACTTCCATGGGAAAGACGGCTTTTTAGAAACTATAATTGAGGATTGGCATATTTGTGCTTTAGACAAGAGTATTTTATACAAGAAAGAAATATCTTAAGCTTTCTAGGAAAATCAAGATTTTATGCTCATCAGAAGCCACATTTTGCAAAATTGGTGTTGCTTGTTTGGATGCCACTGTGTTTTGGCAGTTTTAATTATATAATGAAAGCATACACATAGTCACGAGAAAAGTGAAAAATAAATTTGATATATTATAATCAACTGCTTTTTTTTGTAATAAAAAATAAAAATATTTTTTGATCTTTTTTTTTGTTATAAGAAAAAAATGTCTGGCTGCAAAAAAAGAAAATTAATTTTAATGTGTTGATTCTATATTTTATTTTTTTTTTATTACTATATAATCGGACTCTTTGGTCATGTGAGCATTTTGATGCTCTCACCAAACTGTCACGCAATTGCCCATTTAAGGGTGGTGACCTTTTTATTTGTGGCTCCACGAGTGGTGGGTACCAAACATTCATTGTTGGGGCCAATTTTTCTTGGAGTTTAGCTTTTAGCCATTTTGGCCAGAGAGTTTGACTTCAAAATACCTAATTTGCCAAAAATAGAAAATTGACATATAGAAAATTAAGGAAATTCTTAATTGCTATGACCGGTGGGCTTTCATCAACCACGGAAACCCGCCCACACAAAAACAGTCAAGTGCTTGACAAGCACTTGATTATTCTCCCTTTCACATTTCTTTCTTTTGCAGGCTTTTCTTTCTTATCCTTTTCCCACAAAACAAACAGACCGTAAAGGATCCAATTACGAAACAAAGAAATTCAAACACAATGGGAGAAAAAAGGGGGTTGAATTCTTGTCATGTAGCCATTAGCATGACATCATTTTTCTTTTTAATTATTTCTATTAAAAGACTCGAAATTAAGATTTATAGTATTAAAAAAAAACTCTAATACTATTTAGTATAATATGACTTATCTTATTAAGTGCATATAATCATTTGTTTCTAATATTAAAGTTTGAGGTTCAACTAGTCTGAAACTTTAAGTTAAAACAAAAGAATTATATCTAACTAAACCAAAGTTGCATTTTAATTTTTGATTTCAAATTAATAACACAAACATATCTAACATGCTAGATACGCAATCTACAAAGCGGTGTTTTTTTTTTTTTTTTGCCCAGAATCTACGAAGGGGTAAATCAAAATTGTTTGTGTGTTCTGAGAATTGGATCGGGACAATTGGTTCGACCGAAACAGTTGAAAACTGAACTGATAAATAGGTTAACCGTTTTCTTTTTTTTTTATTTTTATTAATTCAGTCCGATCATTGGTTAATCTAAGCTACGTTACACTCTCATGAAAAATATATTTAATTCTATCATGATGTATATAATTGCTGGACCCAAATCAACTCTAGCAATTATGTTGGATTAAATCGATGTGAAAAGAAACAGTCTAGTCTCTCTTTTCTTTGCTTTCTCTTCTACTCTGTTTGGTTTATGTGAAAAGGGGATAACTTCGAGAAAGTCTTAAATTTCTGAGACTTATGCAATTGGTTCTTAAAGTTTTTTTTTGAGTTTTCAAACTTGGTCTAAACATTTAATTTTCATCTTAGGGTGTGTTTGTTTCCTGTAAAACATTTTATAGGAAAAAATTTTACAGATTTTTCGGCGTTTGTTTCACAGAAAATATTTTATATAGGTAAAATTTGGGGAAAATTTTCAGATTTTCAGGTAAAATAACTTTTCCTTTTGCAGAGTTGAAGTTATTTTCAAGAAAAATACAAACTGTAATATAAGTAAGTGATAAAAAAATTATTATTTTCACTACAAATATTTTATAAATGTAAATTATTTTACATTTAACAGACGGATCCTTAGAAGATATCTTTTTTCTTTTTTGATGAAAGCTGTTAGACATTTATTTTGACTTAGAGATACCATATAAAAAAATCTACAATGTTTGTTTTACGTGCTTGGTCCAGCTGCTTTATGTGATTCAATTAATAAATCCAATAGAACGAAGGTATAGAAGAAAAAAGGAAGCAATGCAATATGTAAGAAAATGCAATGTGAAACTGTTTTTTTTTTTTAGTCTGTACAAAAGATGACAAGTCGTCGTTAAAGGAATGGAGGGTGAGGAACTCCAGCCTCCTAAGTGAGGCCATAATCTCAACTAACTCGGCAAATTGAGTACTTTAACATGAGATTTTCTTGTTTTTATATTTTCTCTAATTTTATTATTTATTTTTTGGATTTTTAAAATTATTAGAGCAGCGATAGGACTTCCATTTTATTATTTACTAACAATACCCACATCTCTAGTTCAGCCCGTCCGACTTGGGCCATGTAGGCCCAAGTATCTGATTCCCGCTGGCAGTCTGCATATGCCGCAGTCATCAGCCCTCCTGGCCCAACCAGCTTGGTCCATCTTCACGGAATCACGGCTACTAAGCGAATTTGACATTGAAGTACCCGATGACACAGTCTATAGCAACCCTCGTCACTCGTGTCCGTGGCCCTTTTTATTGAATTTGAAAAAAAATATATATATATATATTGTCAGTATATAGAACATTGTAATTGTTAAATAAAGTCGGATGTTACTAGTTAATATCCCTATTTAACCTTTTCATATGGGAGATTTATCATCTGAGTACTGATAAGTTTGAACGTATTTCTGTTATAGTTTATCCAGTGATTATTGAATTTTAGACCTGACATCTAACTATCCCTAAATCCTTTAAACGCAACACTGGGCTAAGACACCCAATGTACATGTCATGGGGATTGTTATGTCATGGGGATTGTTGGAGAAGAGATTTGAAATTAGATCAACTTGGTGAAAATACGTAGTATCGTCATCCAAACTATCACCTTAAATAGTGTGCCCTCGACTCAAATCACTTGCCATTGGAACCTATTATACGAAGTACTTATCTTTAAGGGAAATATTTGTTGGGACATTTTAGGTTGAATCAAAAATTTAAAAAAATAATAAATAAATAAATTATTAAATATTATTGAATAAATTACATAATTATTTTGACACTATCTAAAATACAATCATGCAGTAAAACTTAATTATTAAAACCTAATATTGCTAGTATTGAATACCTTTCCAACTTTGAAAATACCGAGAAATCCTCAACAATTATTCTTTTGTGTTTTATACCATATTTGATAATCTTTTATACAACATAAAATAAATTTTCAAGATTTTATATTATTTTATTGTATATTTCTCTTAAATGTTATATAAAATATTATTTATATAATATAAAATATTATGTATATAACATAAGGGCATTTTACATTCATATGCATTCACAAAATTATGCATTTCCCTTATACTAATAATATTTAGTTTAAATTTTAGAGTACTAAGACTAGACTTTTTAGCTCGACTTTTCCTGGCCTTTCCTTTATCTAGAACGAGTCTTGGATCAGTTTCCTCGAGTCGAACCCCTATTATTAGTATCAGCTGCAGCCAGTAGAATTTTGTGTCTACGCCAGTTTTTAAATGCCATATTGGCGGCGGCGCTAAATGGATAGGATGTGTTCAAAAAAGCACTAACACATATATCAGATATTTGTGTATTAAATGATATTTTAATTAAAATTAAATTTAATATTTTTAAAATAAAATTAATAATTTTTAAAATATAAAAATAACAAATATTTTAAAAATTATTAATTTTATTTTAAAAAAATTAATATTAATTTTAATTAAAATATCACACAGAAACACGAACCATTAATATTTTTTTCGCACAAAGTCACTAACCAAACGTATGTACGTCTTCAAATTGTGACACGTGGCAACGTCGACGGTCTTCAAGTACGGAGAGTCCATGCTGCTAACTCGGAACTCTCGTCCAATCTCAGCGTACACCCATTTTGCATCTACGCAATTCTGGATCCAGCTAGGCTTTGCCACGTCATTGTCCACGATAATTATGAACCTCGAGATTTTTGTTATTACATCGTCCGAGTTCACTATTCGAAGGACTTTCGTGCCTTGTTTCTCCAACTCTTGTCGGAAGCAGCGGTTGCCGATGCGGGGCCCGCCGAAGGAGATGACGGTGATGAACGGTGCACGACTGAAGGTGGTTTTGATGTCGTAGGCCGCCAAAGTGGCGAGGGCAGCGCCGAGGCTGTGGTCGGTTATAGTTATGCTAAGCGGCTCGTCGCCGTAGGATTGAAGTAGCCTTTTAATCTCTTCGCAAACCATTTCTTGTAGGCTCTGGCCCGTTGGGCTTGCCGAGGTGTAAAGGCTCAAGAACCCACATTGCCCCATGGGCACATTACTAGAGTTCGCCGCCGTCGCCGCCATCGCCGCCGTCTCTGCCGCCGCCGCCGGTGTGGGAAGGTGGGTGAGGGTTGCGCGTAGGTTTTCAACCCACTCGAGGCAAGTGGTAGTGCCTCTAAAAGCAATTACCACATCTCTTCTTCCCTGCCTGGCTATCTCTTCCTTATTCCTATAGACTACCACGTAGCCAATCCAAGAAGACTGGGTCCCCATCCAGCTTGGCGCTCTTTCCATTCAACGTGGTAGGCAGAACGTTGCATGTCCCATGTAAATATTTGGTTAACAAGTAGCCAGTGGCCGGAAAACCAGACCAGCCGAAAAAGGTCTTTTTGGGGTAACGGCAGGAGACGTAGGTCGGGGAAAAGGGATCAAAGTCGAAGTAAGTGTATGCGGCTTGAACAAAGTCTCCATAACAGAGAATCTCTCCACATAAAGTATCATCCAACGGGTCAAGCATCCCTTCCCAATTTCTAATACCTTGATATTCCATCCGCCGGCTGTCGAGTTTATTAGTAAGTGGTCGAGGTGGCGTCGACCGGAATGCGGTAGACGATGCTTTTAGTTTCAGACCGCCACCAACTGGCTTAAGATACCGGTTTTTTGCTGCAAACCTTTTTTTTCAGTCTTTTGGGTTCAGCGAAGGTAATACATTGGACACTCATCGTCAGCGTTATACATGGTAGTGTAGGTCCCATCGAAAAAGAAGAGGTCTCACTTGATCTTCCAAACCGCTGAGCTATCAGCTCTACAAATTAAAAAAGAAAAAAAAAAGAAAGAAGCCTTTCTTTGATCTTATGTTAGTAAAGGCTTTTGACCCTGAGGGCAAGGACAAGGGGAATGAGAATTTTATAGACAAGTTCTCAATTATTTACTATGTTTTACTATGTTGTGTTGTTGGGTTCAATTATATAGGGAGTTTGGAGGGGTCTATTTGTTATTTATAAAGAAAAAGAACACACAGAGAGGGAGTAAAATACCATGAAATAGAATTTTCAAATGCAAGGGTAAGGTTGACCTTGAATGAAGACATAGGGAGAATCTAGGAAAATTAAATGAAAAGGTTTAGATAGATAAAGAGAGATTAAATGTAATTAAGCCACAAGCTCATTGATTAATATTAAAAGATACAATAACAAGAGAAAAGGAATGTAGAAGATTTTGACTATTTGTTTTTAGTGCAACTCACCCATTAATTTTAAGGTCTTAATACGTATGCCAAGATGCTGAGTGGTAGGGGTGTTCGTGAGTTGGGTTGGGCAGATTTGGAGGTAAATATGCATCTAATTCGATATTGACGAGTTGGATAATTATCCATTCGCATCTAATTCGTCATATAACTCAATTCATCTGATCAAATCCATCATCGGCGGATTGAATTGAATCAATTTTGAAAGATTATACACAATAAAAAAAATTATAATATTTTTCAATTTATTTCTATTATCAATCATCAATGTTTTTACTTTACTAAATTTATTATTATAATGTATATATTATATTTATTTATAATTTTAAATATATATGAAAATTTATCAAGATCTAATAAAAAATTATATTAAACTAATTTTACTTAGTAAAAAGTATTTTAAAATCAATTTACGAACAATTTATATATAATTCACAATATTAAATTATATATATATATATATATATATATATATATCAGTGTACGTGGACGAGATTGTTGGCCGCAAGAAAGACGGCACAAGATTTTTTTTTATTTTTTTTTATTTTTTTTGCTTTTGGCTGGTTGACCTGTAAAGGAAGGGGGCAAAATACCAGAGTGAATATGATCCCTGCCAGACATATGTAATGCCTTAGCCAGTAGACGAAAGTGTACACCATCTTCATCTAGTCCTCTATCTGTTGCGGGTCGAGGATGACTCTTCATTCCCTTTCTTCAAACTCCAACTCGTATTTTTCTTAGAGAAATCTCTGATCAAAGATAGAATAAGATCCATTTTGCATCATATCTATGGGACTCTTTGGTTCGGACTAAAGAAGCTATGTCACTTGATCATGTCCCTGTCTCTCTCCATTATTTATTTGTACTTCAATTGTTGCAGCATACAGTATTTGAGTGTGATAGCTTACATATCCATAAACAAGGACAACAAATAAGCCTCTAGTCCCAAATTTACATATCCAAAAAGGCTCTCAAAAATGGCCATGTATTCTCTGATCAATTTTTAGCATTACTTTCTTTCCTCACCCATTGCTTGACTCGATTTCTGGGGTTTTGTTGCCTGCGCTTCCTCCTACCTGAGTTCCTGTGATAGTTCGACGCGCCTCTATTCGAAGAACTACTAGTATTTGCCTCTTTGGAGACTGTTGGGTGGTCACTTTGATGGTGCTCAAGGAGGATTTCCATGTTGGTTGGCTGGGTAGGTGACAAGATTGGCTGAGGCAGAAACATTCCCGGTAAAACCACTAGGTCTCTTTTTGGTTCAATTAAGCCACTGTTTTCTTCTTGTAATTTCAATATGGCTTCAAACTTCTGTCTTCTAATTTTCTCTGAATCAGACTGCAGGAGCTCCTCGTCATCATCGGACTCTCCTTCTTTAGAACCCTGATCAACATAATAAGCTATTAGATAAAAGGACACCCTGCAAAGTTGGTAATCCAAGCAGTACAACAGTAATATTTCCAAGTTTATAGTGAGACTAGCACTGAGCTTTGTAAGAGCAGCATGTTCAGGCCAGAGAGCATAATCCAATGAAGTCACATCACCGGCTCGGATACATCCATCAAATGAGAAAGGGGAAAATACAGGAAAAAGGAAAGCAAAAAAGTAGCAGAAAGAATTTCTTGTCGACTTACCTAATTTTCACATTGAGGGCTTTTAGCATCACAATCTTTTACTTCATTGAGTTGCACAAAAAATCTAGATTTAATTTTTCCTTTCTTTGGAAACTGGAAAAGCCACTAAAGGGTGTTCCAATGTACAAGACTCACTCTGTGGAGTCTGAGGAAGGACTATACATCTGCAGCCTTTACCCTCATTTTTACATAAAGGCTGTTTGCGCAACTAGAACTCGTGATCCTCTTGTTACAATAGAGTAATCTTATTGTTACTCCAAGACTTGTCCTTGAAGGCTAGTGTCACAAATGTGAAAGATAAATATGTCCAGAAAAATCTGTGTTTTTGATTTTAGACAACATACCAACCGAAAGGAATATGTTCCAACTAAGTCGATCACATGCTCAAAATCCTTGGCCTGAAAAACCTTGCGGCAAACAGGGCAGTTGCCCATAATTCCATCCACTCTTCCATGCATATCTACACCATATTCGTCACAAGAAGTTAAACACATATAAAAAAAAAAAAATTATAGTGTCACAAGAAACATTATGCTTAAAGAGAACCACACCTAACATCATAAGTTCAACTTATCAATAACAGAAGACAGGAAACATGGAACACAAAGAGGAAAGAGAAAGCAATCCCAAAGGTGGGGAGCAAGGGGGGAGCATCTGATATAACATTTTAAACATCAGTTATTGGATTGTAAAAAATAACAGTAACCACACAGCTATTTTTACGCACAATCCAGATGACAACAAGAAAGAATGCTCCTTAAAGTCTCATATACTTCAGTTCAAGTGAGCAGGTTAAGGATTTCAAACTGAGGGCACTAACATCCACAGATTGGAAATGTGTACCACCTTGTCTATAATATCATTCACTATATAAAGAAAATTTCCCCTTTTCCATGTACCACAGATAAGGAGAAGTTATCTATTTATTTATTCATTTCATTTTGACAATACCTCACAAGATAACTAATCTCAGATATAAGAGAACAGCCAAAAAAAAAGAAAAGAAAAGAAAAAAGAAGGAAAAAAAAACAATAACAAGAAAACAATTCCTGATGCTTAGCCAAAATAATCCTTATCCTTACTCAAATTGTCACTTGGCAAGTACCCTAAATTTTTACACCAACATACCATCCCGATATTCCGTGTCCCTGATGGGCTGCAGATTTGCTGTTTTTGAGATATCATTGTTGCTTTCCTTCTCTTTTTGGAGCCAATCCCACCACCTTGTAATGCATTGACTGCCATAATTTGAATGACAGCACAGAAAGTTGCAGCTGTTAGATATGAAGAAGCTAACTCATACCTAGTAGCTACAACAAAAGAATGGAGAAGTCTACCTGTGAAAGCAATGGAAACAAGACATCAACTTCATAAATGGTAAGGTCTCACTCTGTTCATCTTCTGCAACCAAAGGGTACAAACACAACGGGCAATCGCCATCTGGATGATTCATAATGGAGAGATACTCCACCGCTTCCTATATAACACATACATGTGTATATATATGCATCTCATCAATTGTGACAGATATATTAATGTCTAAAGAAGAAATTACAGAGAAAGGAAGAGATGCAAACCTCTGCCTGCTTCAAGAAAATAATACTCAATCACAGAGTAAACATGTTCAAAACTAAAGAACAATTGGAAAAATGACAACCAGACAATTTAAGTTTTTTCTCAATATAACAAACTAAATCTAATGGTTTGAACAGGCAATTATCAAAAAATTAAAAAAATGATTGTTTCGGCTAAAATTTGGCAGTTAGAGATGAATTTTGAGCATATTGATTGGCTTCAAATTGGACAAAACACCGCACAACTTAATATAAGGAGACACTTCCAATTATGCGAGATCAACGAGACAACTATGAAACATGAAATCAACTAGACAACTTCCAATAATGTTTTGAGCCTGTGATGGCGATGGTCAACAGATCTCCACAGTAACGAAAGAAATTGCCATGACTTCCTAAGTCTCGTGCTCTTATGATTTTCACAACTCAGAATGGCACAAAGCAATATGCTGATACATCTTGCTCAGTAATTTGTTCCCAACAAAGGACTACAACAGTTCTATACGTAACGTACCTCGCAAAGTTCTACAAGCATCAGACAAGAGGAGAGCTCAAATGCCTTGTCTTCTATTCTGGTCACCAGATGCTTCTGCCTTTGCTCATCAAGACCCTTGGATTCTGCAAGATAAATATGGGGCGGCTCCTTTGGATACTGCCACACAACATAGGTGAAGGTTGGTCCGGACACACACACACACAAAGAGGCACAGTAGGTAGCGCATGATGACACTGTTATCTAATATAGGGCCTTAACAATGCATTGCAAACAACAAAACAGAGACCTAATACTTTTCACTTTATAATTGATATGTTATGAATGCTGAAAGGTACCTGAGAACCTGCTCGTATCCCAACAACAGCTTCCACAAACTGCAAGAAAGAAAAGCAGAGTCATATACGAAACACAGAATGGTGGGTGGGGCGGGGAATATGCATTACGGATAGACAAAATGGTTAACAAACACAGTGAATATCACATAGCATAACGGATTGAAAGTACAATTGAAAAAGTAGAAAGCATAAAGCAGGCTTTCAGCATACATACATACAATACAAGCAATCAAAACCAATGCAGCAGTTCTCTCATCTTTCAATATTGCTGGTAACTTATTTCAACAGTAAACCTCAAAAAGTTTAAAGATTCAGTCTTTGATTGTTGGTAAGTCAAACAAGAGCAAAAATACGTGAATACATTTAGTGAGACATGTACAAGACAAACGAGTAATCTAACACCATCCAATAGTATTAGTATCTTTCACGATCCAACCGTTCATCACTGCTCCCACCACGACAGTTTTTCTGGTCGAACAAACCCCATAAAGCTAGTTTCTTTTTCCTTCTTATTTTTTTTTTGGTGGAAAAAAAAACCCCTCAACAAAATTGGGGGAAACCGAGAATCCCACGACAATGGCTAATGCTATTTTTTTTTTTTAATTAACCAAGATCTGTGATTGATCACGTTCACCAATCACCATGTTAGGGCCAACAAGCCCCCAAATATACAGCAATAGAAGCCATAAGAAGAAGGAAGGAGAGAGAGAAATATATATATATATATATATATATATATATAGAGAGAGAGAGAGAGAGAGAGAGAGAGAGAGAGACCTGTTGGGAAGAGACGTCGGCGGTGCGGGGCTTGAGGCGGAGGAGAAGATGGGGAGGGAAAGAATGAAGAACCACGCATTCTTCTCCGTACACTGCTTGCACCGCTTCCACTTCCATCCTCACTTCTTCTTCTTCACCCGCCATTTTTTTTTTCCCCTTCTTCTTCTCTGAAAATCTCTCTCCTTTGGGGCCGGGAATTAAGAGATGGAGAATGGAATGGAGGCGGCCAGATGGGAAATTTGCAATTGGGAATGCTAAGGCCCGACTGACTACGTAAAAGGCAGACGGTCCATCAAATATGAACAAGAACAAAAGAATTTTATTAAGAATTTTTTTAGAATGATTCCAAATGATAATTTAGTAATAATTTAACATATTTTTATACTTTGAGTTAAAAGTTTGAATTTTCATATTTATGTTCCTCATGACTGAATTATGCTAGGACTTTTTTAAGATATAAGTTTTGATGTACGGTGTTGAGTTTGAACTCGTTTGTTTGAACTCTTGTGACAAAATTATACTCGTCCTTATTAGTACTTGAGAGGTGAATCTATGATTTTGAAATAATTAAATAAAATTTAAATAAATAGGAATTATTCCGATCCCGACCCTTTTAAAATTTTTATTTGTTGGTCAAAAAACAACTTTTTTAGAACGATCTAATATAAGTATAATATTGTTTTAGTAATTTTATGTTATTTTTTTTTATCTAAAATAAGTATCATATTGTTTTAGTAATTTTATTTTAATTTTTTTTATTCAATGTTCTTTTCTAATGTAATTTAATTAACTCGTTAAATAAACATTTCACGTATTCTAAATAAAATGATGATATATATTACTAAAATTATATCAAGAAACATCTGAAATTTATGATTATAGAAAAAATTATTCAATCTTATTTTTTTAGTTTAACGATGTTAAAAAAGTGAATAATTATTTTTATAATTGTAAATTTTGAGATATTTTACTCTTTTAAAGAATGTATATATTTTCTAAAAACTAATTTAAATGCAACGAAAAATATATGTATGTGACTCATTTGACTAAGTAAACTTAATAATATTGTATTTAAAAAATTTTGAACAAATTTTTTACTTATGCTATAACAAAACATATTGTTTTAATTTTTTTCCCCTTTGTTTTTAATTTTAATTTTTATTCTCTTAAGTTTTTACGAATAAATGGTATCAAATAGTCCTCAATGATTGTCCTATCGTACGCCAAGAGGACGCCCTGTTCGCCGGAGCTTTTCCGTGCGATTTAGCGAGCTCTTTGTGGCTTTGAGTGCTCCGTTGTGAGCTTTTGAGGCTTTTGCCTCGTTGGTGAGCGCTTTCTCTTGTGTGGGTGGTGTTGGGGTCTTTGTTTTTGCATTCCTCCGTGTGGGCGGTGGTCGGTGTTCGTTTCCTTTGTTATCGGCTACGTGGGCAGTGTTTGAGCCTTGTTTTCTATCTTTTGCTGTGTGGGTGGTGTTCGTTTGCTTCTGCGTGGGTTGTGTTTGTTTGTTACTGCGTGGGTAGTGTTTGGGTCTTGGTCTCCTGTTGCGCTTCTCTTCTCCCGGCCTCAATGGTTCTACAGCTGGGTCCCCTGCTTCCTCGCTTTTACTGATCGGGGCGAGGGAGTGGGGGACTCTCTCCTTTTGATAATCGTCAGCCCCTGTACAGTTTCGGTGTGGATGTCGTGGTGGTAGGTCTCTGCTGCTGGTTTCATGGAGGTCCGAGGTAGTGGCGTCGTAAGTCTTCTTCCCGTTGTAGCCATTTATGGCGAGTTAGGCTCCTTTGCCGTTGAGTAGTGGTGGCTGGGAGTTAATCTCTCGCTTGAGGCCTTTTTGGTTTCAGGTTGTAGCCATCTCGGGATCTGTCTTCTCCCGGCGTTAGACCGGTGCCTGGCCGCTGCTGCCGCCGTGTGTGGTGGTGGTGGCGGTTTTAGTGTTTTAAGATTTTTGTGGGCCGTTGGGCCTTGTGTGGGCTGGGTCACTATTTGGGTCTTCATTGGATTTGGTGTGAGTTGGCTCTCCAGTATAATAAAGGGTTGGAATTTGGGTTTGTTTCATCAAGCCCTTTATCTATGTATGTTATCTAATACAGTCCTTTTCTTTCTGGCAAAAAAAAAAAAAAGTCCTCAATGATTGCGGAAACAAAAATCTAATGACTGAAATATAAAACTAAGACGCGATCAAAATAATACGAACCATCTAAATATCTAAAGGATATTTTGTGAGGATTATTTTAATAATTGGCAATTTTTACTCATCTTAATATTTGATGAATCAACGGGCGACACACGGAAATTACACGGAGGGAGTGCAATCCTAAATGGATTTTAAAACGTCAGCATGGATAGAGAAAAATTGAAATTTTTATGGTGAGACGTTTAGAAAACGTCTGATTATACATGAATAAGATAAAAAAAAATTATTTTTTTAAAAATTAAGATTTAAAAGTAATATTAAACATATTTAAAATAATACTAAATATATTTAAAATATAATTTAAAAAAAAAACATATAGCCATTTAATAAACCCTTTTTTAAATTAATTTTAATTTGAATTCAAGATTTATAATCCCAAAACGATTTTTAGGCTGGTTACAAGTTCTGATCGGGTTAGGCTGTCGTTCATTGGTTTAATTTTAAGAAACAGACCGGACCAGTTTGGTTGGGCTTTCACATGATCTGGAGCCATTTGAAACCCAAAGCGTACTGCCCTTGTCTGAACTTACTAAAATTTTGAACCATTTTACTCGGTCCACAGCAACTGCATGTTCACTTGTTTTTCTACAAAATGAGTTCTGGAAGGAGCCCACATTCAATGTCTCTGTCGTTATCATGTTCTATAGAACATCAACACATGTACTGATAATTTTTGTAATGAATAAATAATAATTTTTAATTTTTATTTAAAAAATTATCTATTTTATTTTAAAATTATTAATTTTAATTTCAATCAAAACACTAATCAAAATATCAAAAATTAATACATTAACATTTTTCCTTTTCCGTATGCAAAAATGATTTGATGCCAGGCCTATCTCACACCCAGTTTCCACCTATATAATATGCGTTATCATTGTTTTTTACGTTAACCAAAGGTTAGGTGGCCATAAAGCAGACCATTAGCAGCGGTAGGCTCTGATACACAATAATTAAAGAATTCGGTAGTACTAAGAACCTGCAAGCATCTTTGACGTCCCGCTTTGATAATGGTCGCAAGATTATACAATGTCAGAATTAAGATTTATAAAAAAAAAACTCAACAATAATTTACATAGTTAGAAATAGTATTTTTAACTCAAAGATTTAAATTTAAATTTTAAATCTTTCTAATTATTCTGCATCTTCTAATTATTGGACTACCAACTCTAAAAGATTAAAAAAAAAAAAAGAAAAGAAAAGATTTTTATAAGTCAATCAGCAGCGTCCCAACTAGAAATTTTTAAGATTGGCCGGTTTAAGATCAAGAGCAATTAATAGTGAGAAGCATTGAAGATTCTTTTGATGATGCCATGACTCACACTATTTTGACTCCTTGTTTCATAGAATGCAAGTTTATATCATGTAATCTTAAGTTTGTTCTTACTATAAGGCTCGTTAAAGGTAACTGAAAAGCATCGTATTCATGTGCAGGAAACATATAAAATGTCGGGAGAAGTTTGGGACTCGAGGCTTGCATCCTGAGATTCCAAACTAAGATTATTTTATTAATATTTTTTTTAAAAAATTTTGAATATTTTTAGCACATATCATTTGATCTACATTTTAAGTTTTTTAATATAACACCAATTTAAATATAGATTTTAATTTTGTTAAAAAAAATATTGCTTGGGGTTTGACTCGAGATACCATTTTTGGTGTCCCTAATCAGACCCTAAAAACTTTAATAGCAATGAAAATTTTATAAAAAGAAGGTTAAATGTTAGCATAAAACGTAGGTTTGTTTGAAGCCTTGAAAGCAAAACATGTCTTTTGATCTGGCAGCGTCCATGCTTTGCTTTCCTTTCAATGCACAGCAGCCTGGTGCTGCCGTGTTGGCGAATTTTTTTTTTAAAAAAAAAAATCAAAGCTATTTTCGCGTTCTTAATTTTTTAATTATAAAAATCATATTTTATAAATCAATGCGGGTGTGGGTGTGCGTGTGCGTGTGTCTGTGTTTGTGTACCAATGAATTGATGCGGGCTTAACATTCAAATTACCAAACTCCTACATTGCAAATTTGAAATTATTAAATAAATAAATGTGATAGACAAAGAAAATGAAAACAAAAATGAGAACACACAAATTTTAGATGGAAAACCCTATTATGGGGAAAAATCATGGGCAGAGAAAAAAAAATCTACTAAATGAAAAGTAGGAGAGCTTAATAAAATAAAACACTTACCAGTTTTAACTGAAAAAATAACAATATATATGTATGTACAGTAAACTCCAAAATCCAAAACATAACAATTCCATACCAATTAATAGTGGGTTACAACCTCCGGCCTTCAGCCAGGTCCCTCCACTGCCACCACAAATCCTAATTAAAAATCCATATTATGTCGTACTGTAAGTTTTTATGTCAAACTGAATAAAATTTGAATCACTATATTCTAATAGAAATTAAAGTCAACACCTGTATACATACGTGACAATGATTAGCTTGAGATAACTAACCCACTTTTCAAAACCTAATGACTGGAAAATGCAGAAACATGCAAACCTAAACTCTGCATGATGATTTTTCTTATATGTGTATTAGGTGGCATTCATGATAGAAAAATTTTAAAAAATATTATACATTTGGTGAACTAACAGTCTCGGGGTACCGGTGTCTGCAATTGTCTTCAGCTTATAGCTTGCACTATTAATTGGTCGGCTTGGTTAAGTGAGGTTAAAAAAAAAAAAAAGTTAATTATCACTATTAGTTGTTTTTGGTTTATCAAAGCCATAGCCCACAATTCTTGTGAGAATTTGATAAAGTTAGGTTTTGAGCCTCCAAAGATTCCCTAAGAATTATTTGTTTCAAGATTTGAACTTCCGGCTTCCTTCTCAATTTCTTCTTCTTCTTTTTTTTTTTTTATGAAGGAGGTCAAAATGTCACTATTAAGAGTCATTAACATTCGAATACAAAATTTTTAAAAAATTTTAAGAGAATATCCTAATTAATTATATTAAAAATGTGAAAATACTTCTTTTATTAATATTCTCCCCAGTGAGGTATTTTTCATTTTTGTTTTGCAATTTCAAAAGATACAATCTCAATGGAAATTTTTTAGGAGCCGAACCCCTACAGCTTTGTAAGTCGGCTAATGGAGAATCTAATTTCTCAAGTCATTAGGTAGCCTCATTAGTTAGGAACTTTATTCTAATAAAAAATAGTAGTGGGTGATGACTTTATTAACCCTTTGAATTGACGGGAGCCAAAAAAGAAGAGATCATATTTCTCGTTAACTTTAGCTGTCTATATAACATATAACGTGCCAAGAGGTCCTTTGCCAACTTTTCAGCCACAAACTTCACTTGAATTCCAAGTGTTTTGGTAAATCGCTTCAGGCATGACCATTGCAACTGTCCTCCTAATTCTTGTGCTGGCCAATCCGGTGGCCTTTGCTGCACAGCATATTGTGGGTGGCAGCTCCGGCTGGACCAACTTCGGAACAGATTACAGCACTTGGGCTGCTGGCGAGACATTCAATGTTGGAGACACTCTTGGTAAGTTTTATCTTCATGATTGGTTTAGTAATCCAAAATTGATTAAACGATACCAATTTGTTACTCTTCAGCAATTTCTCTTAGCAAAGCACATAAATATGGGATTGATCTTTGTACGATTACCACTCGGCCGCCAACCATGAGGTTCGGGTTCGAATTTCCAACCTCCTCGTCCTCACCCGCCCTCTTCCTTAGTACGCTGCAGCTTCCTTGGACCAAAAAAGATATTTTTTGGGATCTAATCAATATTACTTAAATATCCGCGACATAAATATATAGTAATCAAATAATTAAAAATTCTTAGTATGATTATTTGATACAAATAATTGATTACAGATCATAAAATTGGAACGAAATCATTCCAATATTTTCCAACAAATGACTGATTTAATAATTAAATTCTGACCGATCTCTTTGGTAAATCAGTGTTCAACTACGATAGCACTACCCACAAAGTGGCTCAAGTATCTCAAACCGACTACAACGGCTGCAGCTCCAGCAACGCAGTGCAAACCTACGGCGATGGAGCCACAACAATAACCTTGTCCAACTCGGGTCCATTGTATTTCATTTGTCCCACCTCCGGTCACTGCGGCGGTGGCATGAAGCTAGCAATCAATGTCGTGGCAGCGAATTCAACCACTCCTTCTCCAACTACTCCGGTTACCTCTCCCAGTACTCCCACCACCACGCCGGCTTCTCCAACCACCGGTAGTAGTACTCCTGCAACTGGCACCCCACCGGCCACCCGGTCACCGGCTTCCAGCAATGGGGCCGTCGGTGACAATAAGAGAAGTTTGATGATTGTTTCATTGGTACTGGGGACAGTGGTTGCAGCACTAATGGGCTAGAGAAGAGGCAGTGCTGCGATTTGTTGTTGTGGTCATGGTTGTGTGCTTCTTTTGTACTTAAATTTTCATTGTCTTATAGCATGATATTTCAATAATTGGCTTTCATTCTGGGTTGAGGTTTTTTTGTTTGCAAAACCATATCAAAATTTAAATTAGTCATGTAATTCATTTCAGATTGGCGATCAGAGCTGCTGTTTTGTATATTTTTATGTAGTTAAAGTAATTATTTAATATTCCGTGCTTTCAGTACAATCAATTATAATACTATATTATAATTTTTTAGTTATGTATTGAAGTTATATTTGAGCTCTACCGACTTTATTATCTAAGTAAGGAATCTGAATTAACATCGATACCACATTCTTTAAGTCCAACCTTTCACTAAATCGTAAAAAAAAATTCGCGTATGCCGAATATGTTGAAGGACAAACAGTTGTTATATCTATTGGTGGGGTGAGAAATGTTAGTTATGGTCACTTTTACCTTCTATTTTACAGTTACTGTTTACGTAACAGGTGTTGATTGGTTGTTAAAAAGTTGAATGTCAAAAATATTACAGAAATGCTATTGAAAAGTGTTAATGTGTTGATTTGTAATTAGTATCTGTAAAAGAAAATGTAAAATGTGACTGTCCGTAATAAATCTATGGGTGAGGTAATTAGTGGAGTTGAGAGGATATGACAATTCAATATTGCCCACCAACTCACACATCTGGACATTTAGAAGTCCCTTACGGAAAGTAAGTAAAACCCAAAACTGCCACATCTATATTCTGTTGAAGAAAGATGACATCTCGCATATTTCTTTGATGACAAGCCAGTTGGCTCAAAAATAATTTAAAAAAAAAATAATAAGGATAAGTATATGGTGTAAACCTAATCCAATCAGCCAGCTTGTCTGCAAATTCAACTGCTTTAGTTGGATCCATCTATCGGTTCTTACTTTATATATACTCAATTATTTGTCACATGTGGGAAACTCGTTGAGAGGCCTTTTTTTTCTTATTTATAAGTACAGCACAAAATTCTAAAAACACAAATTTATTTTATTATTTTATTAAAAAATTTATTAAACCTCAGTTATATATCTCTCTATTCTCATAATATCCTTTCTAAAATTAAAATTCAAAACTTAAAAAATAGATATAAAAATTTTTAATATTACCTTAAAATTTTTTTCTTTGAAAAGAGTCATAGGCTATATGTATATTAGGCTAGAGGAATTAAATTTAAATTCCACCTCTTACCTAAACGTAATTTCTAATAATCAGTTAAAGTTCTGTTTGACAATGTTATGATATAAAGTACTGTAAATAGAAGTGTTGTGAATAAAATGTTGAGACTAAAAATATTTTTGTTTAAAGTTGTAAATTGTTTAATAATGGTTATGAAAAAACTGTGAAAAAAATTTAAATTTTGAATGGTCAATAATCTCTTGAATTGATAGAGTAAGTTTTGTTATTTAACTCAAAATTTGTGGTATGGTTAGGGTTGTTCAAAAATTAACTAATTCGACCTACTTCGATCAATTTAATTCAATCCGGACCTGCTAAAACTGCCGAAATTAAGATTGGTTGCGATTTCAAAATTTTACAACCCATCAATGATGGATTGCATGCAGATTGGGGGTTCAATCCGCCTATATATATATATAACTGATATTGTGAATTAAATTTATTGATATTAATCAGATTAAGATCAAATAATCACATTTCATATAATCTTACAAATCAATAAAATTAGAAGTAAAAAACTATTTTATTACTCTCATATTATCATCATATTCTCTAATTGTTACCACGTAATTTTATTTTAAAAAATAAGAAAAAATCGGAGTATCTCTATCTTCCTATTTTTTTGCTGTACAAGTGAGACATTTGACACTATAAAAGAGAGAGAGAGAAAGAGAGAGAGAGAGAGACTACCTTATTTGCTGAGCGGAAGCACAAATAAACAACTTTTCTATTTAATAATTTGCGTTTTTACCAAATAAAATTGATCTAATATAATTTTTTTTATGAATTTTGATCAATTCTCATGAATATTTAAAATTGAGAATGGATATGATATATATATAATAATAAAATTAGTAAGAATAAGTAAAAACGTTGATGATTGATGATATGTATAAATTGAAAAAAATTATAATTTTTTTTATTATGTCAATCCGCTCAAACCGATTTAATCCAATCCGTCGTTGGCAGATTGGATTGGATGGATTGGGTTGTATGGTGGATTGAGTGTGGATAAAAAATTATCCAACCCGCCGACAGCGGATTGGATACGGATATACTTCAAAGTCGACCCAATCCGACCCGCGAACACTCTTAAGTGTGGTTATTGAATTTTTTTCACATTTTCAAAAAGCACCCCTAAGGTGCTTCCTTGAAACCAAGGTTTTGATGACTATCACACTTGCAAAACACCATTTAAAAAGAGTTAAAAATATTAAATAAATTACTTTTAATAAAAAATACAGTTACTATATTACAATACACTTTCTACCTCAATACCAAACGTGGCTTAAGTTACAAATAAAATGAGGTTGTTAGAAATTACACTTGGTCCCACACTCCCAATTCCTAAACAGGTCACGTTAGCCCATATCTGATAGCAAAAGGCTGAAGCTCAAATCACACCTGAAAAAGCCAAAATAAAAAAAAAGAAAGAAAAAAAAAAAAACAGGAAAATGATACATGGGTGAGGCCCATTAAGAGCTCTGAATCCAAGTCCAATAAATCAACCCATTGACTATTGACCTGGAAGAAAATCTGGGGCCCTAAGAATTGGAAGAAAGAAAGCCCTCTTTAAAAAAATTATATATATATAAAATAAAGTTTCTTCAAAACATCTCTTTTCTTTTGTGAAGCAGCAAAATCTGCAAATCGCATCACGGACGGAGAAAGAACAAAAAAAATGGCGACGGCGGCGGCAGAGGGCGATAACGGAGGAGAGTTCTACCTGCGATACTACGTTGGGCACAAGGGGAAGTTCGGGCACGAGTTCTTGGAGTTCGAGTTCAGGCCGGACGGCAAGCTCCGGTACGCCAACAACTCCAACTACAAGAACGACACCATGATCCGCAAGGAGGTCTTCCTCACCCCCGCCGTCCTCAAGGAGTGCCGCCGCATCATCTCCGAGAGCGAGGTTCCCTCTTATTTTCTCCCTTTTTCTGTCAACTTTCTTTCTCTTATGGATTCTTTTTTTTTTCCCGTTTGAAGTAGGCGTTGGTCTGATTTTTAGTGGTTAATCAATGAAATTGAATTGAAACCGGATCGGATAGATGAAATCGTTGATTTATTGATGGAGACCAGGGTTTAGGGTTTATGGTTTAGGGTTTAGGACAGTTCGTCTTTATGATTTTTAATTTGTAATTGTTTATTGAAATATTTCATGTTCCTCATTGTTGATTTGACAGTTTATATGTTACTTTGGATTCTTGGGTCAAAGCAGTTTGAATGGATTGTATCATTTTTTGTGTCTCAGCAGATTCTGTTTGTTTGAATGATGTTGAGCCTTTAGTTCAGGGGGAATTTTGTAATGTGGTTGATATTGTTGGTGTGGCTAGATCATGAAGGAAGACGATAACAATTGGCCAGAGCCTGATCGGGTGGGGCGGCAGGAGCTTGAGATTGTGATGGGTAATGAGCATATCTCGTTCACTACTTCGAAGATTGGGTCACTTGTTGACGTGCAGAGCAGTAGGGATCCTGAAGGGCTTCGCATCTTCTACTATCTTGTTCAGGTCAGATTATAGACCCCTGTTCTGCACCTTCCTGGGTTTGTTTTTATTGTGTTGGTTGAACAAAAGTTGCTCTTTGTCTAACATTGGATTTTCATGCCACTAATTGAATTTCCCTCGCCCAATGCCTGTATCTACTCGGCATGAATGGGAAGCTTGCTTGTTTGAAGAACGGATATGATTATTATATGATTGTCATTCTGGTGGGGCTGACTAATATAGGTCATTCAATGATTAATGAGTGAGTAAATTCTGCCAGTTGCGTGGTTAAGTGGGGGCATTGAGCGATGTTCTGTGAACTAATGTTGTAACAGTTGGGAAATAAACTTTAGTGCGTTTAATACTGAACAGATGTCTAGGATGTTAGTGCTTTCTAGCTGATATAGTTATGTGTTTTTTAGATCAGTTGCTGCATCTTGAGATCTTCCATGGCTGAATGCTATTGTTTTGTGTTCCATCAAATGGAGTCCACTGTCTTTACATGAAGGCCTGTAGTTGAGCTTCTACTAACCAACTAAAAGCAAGAATTTCTGATATCTAGTTTTCAATGAGATTCGGGTTTCTTTATACAGCGTTAGTTTGGATCCATTTTGAGATAAAATGTGGAAGTTTCGTTGTTTGATCATTTATTATTTAAGGATGATCAAGGTTGTTTAGATGTTAGGAATGCCAATATGCCAATTGTCTTTTGCTTTGAAAGTATTCATGTCTTTTTTTTCATCTGACCGTGCACTAGTCAACTAATTTGATCTTATTAATTTGCGTATATCACTTTCTTTTTCTGGTTGTTAATTTACATTTTATGTGAATGCAGGACTTGAAATGTTTTGTCTTCTCCCTCATCTCTCTCCACTTCAAGATCAAGCCTATATAAGAACCATCACGTCTGCATCAAAGCGTTTTTTTTTCGCTCATACAAATGTGACCTTTTCTTTTACGTAGGATTGGATTTCTGAGTGATTTCACAGCACGGTTGCCTTTCTCATATTTACTGAGATTGTGTAAGGCTGTATGGGCATGACTGCCCAAATTGGGCAATGTTTTTAAGGACTGGAATTCACGAATCTGGAAACTTCATGTTATGTGCGAGTTCCTACTCTTTCTATGTCCATCTCTCTTAGTATGGAATTCCTTTTACTCCATGATGGAAGTTTTTGTTTTTGATTGTTAACCTTAGATAAAGGTGCTTTCGGACTCTTACTAGATTGTGAATCTGTAATATGAAGCTCTTGAAATTTTAAGCTGGTTGATTCTTGAACAGAAAACCAGCTGTCTCAAAAATCAGGCACAACATTTATAGTGACAGCATCAAACGTTTCCTCTGTCACCAAAATAGAATGCTCTCCTCTATGCTTTCCCTTGCTTCTCTTACTACCTCCAATATTCTGTGGTACTTCACCATAAGTGTTTAAAGTCACCCAATTTACCTGCTTTCTAATTGTAGATCCCGACCCTCTCGGGGAAGTCGCTGCTTTAATGCAAGAAAGAGTATTAAGAGTCGTGATGCAATTTCGATAGCTCCATTTCAGCAGCAATTGGCGATAATATTGGCCACGCCGCCCTTTCATTAGCAAATGTATTCCACGCTGGTCTTGTCAAAGGTTCCTGAAAGCAAAACGACCAAGAGAAGCTAGCCATTGAATTACTCATGCTCCTAATAACAGTTTAATCCTGATCTCCATTATCATATTAAAGGAAAGATATCGAGTTTAAGCATTTCCCATAAGACCCATTAAAGAAATTGATACAAAAAGAAAGTCGAGTGCAATTACGAGTACTTGGGTTTAAATAATAGTCCCGAGACCTCCACTAGTAAAGCTCCGGATACCATGATTCAATAATTCCACTGGCATTATTTCTCTTGCCTCTCACCATCACCATTTTCTTCCCTACAGCTCCTCTGTTTTGCTCTCGTTCTCCCTCTCTCTCTCTCTCTCTCTCTCTCGCTTTCTCTGGTTTGCTATCAATCTCCCTCTTTCCCTCCATTTCTTTAAAGAAAAAAAAACAAGGGAAAAGTTAAGAGGCTCTGTAGGACGAAGGAGATGGCGTGAACTGGAGCGAACTGTTTTGTGAAACCATGACAATGGTGGAGAAGGTGCCACTATTGTGGATTATTAACAGATGGCCTTAGAAGACCCAACGCTCTTTTGACAAATTGTGGGCCTTATTCTTGGCCCAGGAAAACAATGGATAGCACGTCAAATTTCCACACGAGTTAGATGCTGAAGATATTGCCATGTTACTCATAGACCTTTTTGGTATTCCACACACCTTTTGCCTACTTTTTCTGCTCCATCATCATCACCATTATAAAAAGAAAGACATTGATTGCTCTAACTTTTCAAGAAAGAACATTTAATTTTTATATATTTTATATTAAATATCCAAACTGGTTGTTGAACCGGTTAAATTTTAAATTTTTGAATTTTTCAATTTAATGATTTTGTTTGTTTTTTAAAATCTTAATAGGGATGGGAAAGGGGATATTGCCAAGGGGTTAATGGGAAGGGAGAGAGAGATGAGTGATGACCATAGTTAATTTTTGCGTTTTTTATAAATTTATTCTACATAAATTTTTTTTGAATAATAAAAAAAAATTTATTACGGATATATCATTCATTGAATCTGCGGATCAAGACCGAAGTTGCCCCTATTTCATGCGCCTCATTCAACCTTGTTCATAGGAGAGATCTCCTAATCCGAATACTGTTGGGTCAGAGTAGGTCTCTCTCAAACTGACTATAGCGATTGTCAAATTTGAAACTAGTATTGCACACGTACAAGTTAACTGGTAGTCAAATAAGAAATATTGCTTCTAAATACAGCCACTAGTACTTAAATCTGGATCGGACGTAGAAAAAACACATCATATTACACTATTATTTTGGATGGTTATTGTACATAAATTTTAACTTTTAGTTGTTTTGCACATTTTATGTTGAAATGGTTTGCGGAACTCCCCTCTCTTTCTCCCCCGTCACTTCCCATCTGATCTCTCGCCGTACACCTACTAATTCCCCCATTTCATAAGCTACCCCACAAAGGCCCACCATTTTGGCCCATTCCATGTGGTTTTCTGAAAATATGTTCATTTGTTTCTGCCCAAAACAAAGATACCCAGTTCACGCAAGGCCTTGCTCGGGTGACGCCATCATCATTTCCTCCCTCTACCACTCTCTTATTTTAACTCTCATAATGATCTCCCTGTTTATCAAAAAAAAAAAAACTCTCATAATGATCTATAATTTTTTTTTGAGCACATGATTTTTGACGCAATGATCTATAAATATTTTAAACACCAATTTCTTATTTTAAAATATTGTTCGTTCTCATAACATGTTGTGTCCTCACACACCAATTTATGATAAAAATGAAAGATGTAGCGCGGTTGTTGATGATAAAATACTAATTACCTGTAGGACGAGTGCGAACAGTGGATTGATCGTTGCTGGCCACGTCATGACGTCCAACACTAGCTAGAGTTGATCGAGTCTAGGCTAAATTACGAGCTAAATTCCTTAAGAAATGCTCAAGCTCAACCCTTTGCGAAATGACCAAGTCTAGTCCAATACTCGTAACAGAAGAATCACATCACTGTTTGTCATCATAAATAATAATACATATATTTAAGATAAGTAAGTTGACAGGAAAAAAAAATATTGTAATTAGTGAGCAGATTTCTAGATTTTGTCTTTGCCAACTATTTTTTTGTTGCTTTCATTAGAAACAATTTATTCCATATGCATAAGCTGTGCACACATCTAAAAGAATCTAGGGTTTCTGGTATTTTCGTCTAAATAGTGCAGATATATAGGCATGTACCTATAATATGATATCATGGATTGACCCATTGAAAAAAGCAACTCATGCCTATCCGTATTAATTGTATTAGTTTCATGTTGAATAACGATTAGATCATAAAATCTAGTAAGTTAATATATAAAGTACACTTTTATTCATTAATATGAATTACACTTTGAACTACATATAGTCAAAATTGAAACAATCACAATTATTTAGTCATGATTCATGGGTCCTACTAATGACCTAGAGATCGGGCCTGTCATCTGAGTTCATTGGTGCAAGTGTTACGGGAAAAAAAAGAGTATCGTTAGTTCGTTACATAATTTTATTTTAAAAAGATATAAATAAATATATAATTTATTTTAAAATATTTAATTATTTTATTATTTATTTATTTTAATTTAATTATTTAATAATTTATATTAAGACGTGTCAATAATAAAAATACATCACTTAATTTTTCTCAAGAAAAAATACTATATTATTCACCTTATTCTCATGTAAAAAAAAAAAAAAAAGTACATCTAAGGTATACATTGTCCTTGTCTCAAAAAAAAAAAAAAAACTTTTCTTTTTAGACGCCCATAAAGTCATCAATCCGCGAAGAGCTTTATTTTTGCTCCTTTATTCAAAGCTAGCCACCTCGATCTCTTTATTTATTTATTATTTGTTATTTCGTTGGGAAATAAATTAAGAAAAAAAAATTGTTGACTTCACCCCGTTAAAATAATAATAAAATCATTTGAACTATGGATGATAAAATTCATTTTGGGAAAATATAGGTGGACGAGAAAGAGAGTACGCAGAGCAGATAGAAATTTTTTTTATGTAACTAGTCGGGTAATTTGTGCAATGAAACGCTAAATTATTACAATAAAATTTACAAGTATTTTTTCATCTATTTTTTGTTGCAGAAATTAAGTTTTTGTTGTAGAAATTAAGTTTTTATTGCACAAATAAATCAATTGATTGTAAAAATTAATTTTCTATCTTCTTCTTACCTGTTTTTCTACGTTCATGTAACATGACTCTTTATAAAAATATAAAAATCGATAATTCATTAAATACAATTAAATTAGATGGCATGATTATCTAAATAATGTCATTTAGTACTACTCATAAATTAATTGGTCTTTTCAAGCCAAATCATTCGTTAGATTGGAACAACGGATTTCAGAAGACCGTTGGCATCAATTTTGCAGAATCTATGAGCTAGCTTTCTGTGATCCAGCATGTTATTATATTCGTTTATTTAATTGAAGATAACCGCCAACATAAAGCACATAATTCAGAACTATTGTTTCTGCGATTAAAATGGTAAAAAGAGTAGTTCTGTATAAGAGATTGCAGATTTAAAAGAGGTGAAAATAAGCAATCGCAAATCTTGTGGGATTATGAATAGTTTAGTAATACTTATTGAATTTGTGGATTTTATTCTCTCAAAAGTTTAATATAAATAATCAACTTATCTGTTACAGTAATTTAGTACAATTTTCTCCGTTAAATCTGTAAAACATAGTTATCAGATCCGACCAAACTCGATCGGTTGGATCGAAAATCCAGTAACTTGAATATCAGAGCGAGCTGGGTTACACAATTAGATCGAAAAGTATATCACTCAGTCAAAATCCGGTCAAACTTAGTGACTTGATAAAATTGAAATTGACCAGAATTTTATCAATTCATAAAAATTATATTTTTTTCTAATTAAAAAATATTACATTTTTTTATCCAAATTTTAGCACTTATCCTATAATAGTTTGCTACTCATTTTAATTATTAATAAGTTAATATTTATTTATTATTATAAATTTATTTATTTAAGTTTTTTTTATACTCCTTAGTTATTAGAATTTGGAGGTTGATTTTAAATTCTCACAAGATACAATTTGTCTAAGTAAAAATGAGTATATTAAATTAATATCAATTGAATAGAAAATACTGATTAAAATTTAAGATGAAATTAGATACGAGTATTTTAAATATTATTTAATGAATAAAAATAATTATATTAGATTAAAAGAATAGTATCTTGTTCTAATATTTTATATTTTAAGATTAAATATTTTTATTTATTATAATTCATATGATGTGAATATTTTATTAAGTTAATAATAATAATTATCATTATATTTTAAATTATTTATGCGATTCACGAATGACTCTACAATTACAATTAAATTAATAATCTGATGATCCTACTTCTTAAACACATCATCGGTCAGGACAAGTATGATAGCTATGCTATAAAGTACCATCTTACTTCGAAGGCACATAATTGAGATCCTTGAAATGAGTTTATTTTGCATAAGCATCAAATTGGGTAATTGTGCGCCGAGGCTCATAGCCGGATAAGACTACTTAATCATAGGTACGATAGACTATTAATTTCACATTCATATTTCACGTTTTCAACTAAAGATAAAATCACAAATACATAATAAACCATCTTATAATAGCATGACATAAATCATTTTTTGTCCCATATTTAGTCCTTTTGTTAATTATAGGCACTTTATTTTTTTATTAAAATTGGTTCTTTTTCTTTATTCTGTCACATATTTTGGTCTCTTACCATTAAACTATTGTTAATCATTGATATGTAACGCTACATCAAATGCTACCTCCAAAAATCAACGACACTTTAACGTTTTTAGAGTGCTGTTTAAAGGTAGGAAAAAATGACAAAAAAATATATATAAAAAATAAAATTATTTAAGTAAATAAAAAAAATTAAAAAAATAAAGTATGATAAAAAAATAAATAATAGTTTATAAGAGAAAAAATAATAAAAAAATTATTTAGATAAGTAAATAAAATTAAAAAAATATGAAAGAAATAATAAAAAAATTATTTTCTCTTCTAAAAAAGCACTCTAAGTACTGTATAAATGTCACGTCAGTCATTTATGACTGACTGTGATATTTTTGAAATTTTATAATTTTTTTAAGTAAATAAATAGAAAAATAATTATCTTAAAAAAAAAAAAAGAAATTGTTCATCGGCACATCTCCGCGCGTCATGGTTTTGGTTTGTTGGTCCTTTCCTTTTCGGAGTCAGCCATCAGGCCATCAATTTCAACGCTAAATCACTGCCTGTCAGTAACCAACAGGATAGAGATTTTCAATCAAATAGGATGGGGCCATTACGGCTATAAATGGCGAGGAGGAGGCAGGCAGCGAAAGAGGCGATGGTGGTCTGGGCGACGAGTTCTTGCTGGGAGGTCTTGGGTTTTAAAAGAAAAGGAAAGTTATGTAAGTACTAATAATACATATAAAATTGATATGTAAAATTTAAATAATTAAATTATAAATAATATTTTAAATTTTAAAAAAAATAATGTAATCTTTTTACGTATCATAAATTATTTGTGTACTTAATCGTTCCAGTAAAAGAAACGGTAAAAGAGCAAAGGAGGAGAGGTTTTCATTTCTTGAAAACCACAGCAAATTCCTCGACGGCGACAAAGAAATGATGGGAAAGCTTTAGAAGATCGACAGAGAGAGGGGAAATTATCGAAAAATGATTTTTTTTTCAAAAATTATTATTTTTCTGTTTATTTATTATAAACAATTATGAAATTTCAAAAAGCCCCGTCAATCTTAAATTTCTGACTTGGTATCCAAGGTGCTGCTGTTCTTTTGACGTAGCATCTAAGGTAGCATCACGTGTTATTGGCTAACTGTAAAGAATTAAGGGAAAAGTTTCATGGTCGGAGGAAAAAGTTTTGAAAAATTATTTGGAACTGTGATTAGTTATATTTATTGTGTAACTATTTATATTTATTATACAATAAAAATATAAGTAATTTTTTTTCTTTCATTTAATTGTACTTGTAATTAAGGTGCTTGCACAATAAATTTAATTAATTGTATTTCGATAATTTTTTCGGTAAATTCCTCCGGCAATGGAATGGTGGCTAAGAACTAAAACATGTAACAAAGTAAGCAAATGGATCAAATTTAACACAAAAAAAACGAAGTGTCAATAATTAACAAAAAGGCCAAATTTTGGGACCAAAACGTGATTTACGTATTACTTTTTTTTTTTTTTTTTCATGACTAAAAAGCTTCGCAACTCAAAAGCCAACATGGAAAGAAAATGAGAACGAGCATCGTCTGTTCGCACTGCAACGCCGATAAGATCCACATGAAGAAAAGTACCAATGCTATGTAGAGATGTATCCCAAATTTTAATAATTACATTTAAAGATGCCGCAACATTTACATATAGCCCACACAAAAATTGGCTTCCTACGTCAAGAGAACCCACATTCACGTAATCATGCCTAAAGGTAATATAATTCCTTAGAAGATGTAATGAAGATTTTTGGCATAGATTTAACTGAAATTTGCTAGCCCACCGTTTGCACGTACCAACAAAACAACCGATAAAGGTCTTAGGCGTCATTCACACAGGTATTATCGGTCCATGACCGTGATGTGCCATTCACCCCCAAGTTGTTTGTCGTGTGCCAAGATCTCATCCATGACAGTTGCATTAATTCAAGAGCTTTGTTATATAATTATATTTTAAATAATGTCAATATAATTATATAATTTATTCAAAAATATTCAGTAATTTATTTATTTTTTTAAATTTAATTAATTATTTAATGATAAATATTATTCTAATTTCATTTTATTCATACTTGATAAATCTTAGAGAGTATTTTCCTTCATTCAATTGGTTGGAATGCAAAAGAAAAGCCATGCCAACAGACATACCGCACCTAACCCAACAATGTCCTATGTCACGAAGAGACCCGACCCATCTCTCGACAAGATTATTAAGTTTAATTAATTCTTTCCGAGTCCAAACTTCTTTTTCAGAAAATAAAAATTGAGAAAAGGTTCGGATTCGAAGGCTGCAACCGAATTCGGGAGTTTAATGCATGTTTGAAAATGTAATCGTTTACAAATAAATTGTAACTGTATTGATATTTTAAGTAATAATTATTATTTTAAAATATATATATATATATATATTATATGAGATTTACACTTTAAATTATAAAATAATATTCATTTAGTTTTAATTTTAAATTTAAATTTAAATTTTTTTTGTTTTATATTTTTTTTTATGTCATTGCACTTTATTAAAAGATTATTGTAGTTATTATTTGTATCAGGTTACAAAATTCAACTCTCGCTTCAAAATCAGTCCCAGCGCCCATAAAAATTTTAGCATCTTCTTAGAGAAAGAACAAAGTTGCTTAAAAGATTTTTTGAGTTAAGCGTTTGAACTCAAGTTCGAATTTATCCAAGTACATTGTTTCAAAAGAAAAGTCTCAACGAAGGGGCATCATGATAGCAATTCCAAAATTTGCAGATTTCTTGTCATTAAAAAAAAAATACAGTCGCTTAGGCCTTTGTTTGGAAAAGAAAAGAGGGGAAGAAGAATGTGAGAAGAATAAATATGTGAAAAATATCTATAAAAATATTGTATATCTAAATATATATTTATTTATAAAACTGACTTTAATTTTATTATTTACAATAGTTACGTAAAAAAATTATTTTTTTACAATCACAAAGAATATATTGTGCAACCATATAAGAGATAAATAATTAAATGATAGAGTTATTACTTATATGAAAATATTAATTTAATTGCATATAAAAATTAAAAAATATTTTTAAAACATTAAAATTTAAGAGATAAAATTATAATATTTACTAAGCAAAATAATTAATAATTTTTTTATTTTTCAACATATTATTTTAAGTATACATATATAATTCGCTTCTCCTAAAATTTTTTTCTAACTTTGCCACTACCACCGCACAGTACTGTTAGGGTAAAGGGTCTTACTCGCATCTGATTATGATATTAACAAGTTATGAATTCGTAGTCAAACCTTAATATAAATTTTTATTTATTTAAAAACAGACAATAACACAAAATTTTAAATTCAAGTTATTATAAAAAAATACGCTTAATTATTATCAAACTACCACTTTACTTTAGGTGGTACTTTTACGAGACTTCTTGAATACAAACCTGCACTTCGTGATTGTCAAGCTTAGTTATTTCCAATTGAATAAGAGCGTCCAAATTGTGATTGCTAGGGTCGCTACTAGTTTTATCGAACATTAAAATAAAGCTTTTATCTCTATAAAAGAATAAAGGAAAATTTTTACGAATATGAATACAATCTTATAGATGTTAATGGACGTAAAATATTTTTATATTATATATAAAATAATTTGTAATATATAAATAATTTTTTATATAATATACAAAAATATAGAGTAAAATGATATAAAATTATAAAAATCTATTTTTTTTGTCCATTTACACTGTGTTTGGATAAAATTTTTGAGAGAGAGGAAAATGAGGAAGAGGAAAGTGGAGGGGATGATCATTAGAGGAATAGAATATTTTCTATCCTCTCTTATGTTTGGAAAGAGGTGATGGGAGAGAGGAAAATTATAAATTTTTTTGTTTAGAAAATGGTGGAAAGTGGGAGAGAGAAATATAAAATGTGTTGAAATAACAAGTTTATCTTTCATAATAAGTTTTATTAAGATATTTTATTTAAATAAATTTGTAATTTTTAAATTATATAAAGGTAATTGAGTCATTTAATAAATTTAGTAAGAGAATTAACAACTTTCTTCCTATTTTTGAGAGGATTGATTTTGGTAGGGTAGGGAGAATTAAGGGAATTAGAAATTTTCCTCTCTCCCAATTTTCAAACATTTTCCAAATACAACAATTTACTTTAATCCTCTTACTTTCCTCTCCTTCTCCCCACATTTCCCCCTCCCAAACACAGTGTTAGAGAGAAAAGGAAGATTTAACTAATATTCTATAAAAAAATTATCGGCATAGTATAAAATATTTCGTATATAATATAAAATTATTTTACGTCTATTTATGTTTACTAAATTGTGCGTTTATAATTTTATATTTTTAACAAAACTAGTTAGAATACTTTGTTAAGACTTTTTAATTTTATTAGAATGTTCTTTTTTTTATAACCTTCGGAATTTTTTTATAACTAAAAAAATTGTGCCGACTATGGAGTGAAAATGGAGGATGATGTTTGCAATGTTAAACCGCTTGGGCAAAAGCAGCAGACGGCAATAGTCGACTGCAACGAAAAGTAGGAAGAAAAAGCAATTGAGAAGTTTTCTTGTATTTTTCATTTTTTTGTCCACCAAAAAATTTATTAATTTGTAATTTTTAATTTATTTTTAAATATTTTAAATATTTCATTTAAATTTTGAACGTGAATATATCTATTTCAATTGAGTCTTACATTGAATAAAATATGAATTTACTATTAAAAAAAATTTTAAAAAATAACAAAAAAAAGAAAATAAAAAAATTGATTAAAAATGTCAGAATACTTAACAATACGTATTTTCTATAAGAACACATCTCTGCTTCTTTCTCCATCTCTCCGTGCTTCTTTCTCTCCAACCTTCAATCCTCTTCTCATCAGCCTCTTCTTCTTCATCCCAAATCTGTTTTGGTATTATTATATTAATTAATAATCAATCTATAGTTCTTTTACATCAATTTGTGAAGAATTCTATGAATCATCATCATCATCAAACAGTAGTAAGGGTAAAATAGAAGAAGAAGAAGAAGAATATAAAAGAAAAAAAAAATCGAGAAGTATGAGAAACTGGAGAAGGTGGTGGAAGGCATAATAAACCTTATCTATGAATGAATGAATTGAACCCGAACTCCACATCAAAAAATTCTGTAGCGGTTCCTGTTTTTGTTCCATGTAGAACCACGCACTTCGCAGGCGGCCGACTCGTCGTCGTCGAAGCCGTCGATCGACGATTGTTTGAATTCGGTTTCGTCGTGCATCGGGGAGATCGAACACACGTTGATGAACAATCACGATGATGATTTCGTTGACTCACAACCCCAATCTGAATCCCAATCGTTGGAGGATAATTTCATAGTTGATTATCCCATCGTTGATGTCTCCACCAGCGACGAGCACCGATTCTGTTGAGCATGTCAGACTCCCCTTCCCTCTCCCCTCCCTCCTCCGCCACTGCCGATTCGGATGCCGACGGAGCCGCTGACCAGGAAAACAAGGAAAACAACAACAACAACAACAATGGCGGCATGGCGACGCCCCAACCCTATACCGGATGGGCCACGTTGAAAATACGGGAGAGAGAGAGTGACGTGCGTGGTGGTGGTAGGTTTTGGGTTTTTTTTTTTTTTGAAAATACGTAGGTTATACGTATTTGATATTATAAATGGGTTTTTTTTTATTTTTTTAATTATTTTCTTTATTTTGCTTAAATTTTTTAATATATTCAATTACATTTTTAACGGTCTAACCACATTAAGACTCAATTGAAAAAATATGTATTAACATTTACGATTTAAATAAAACTCTTATAATGTTTAAGATAGAATTAAAATTTTGCTAAACTTATAGGATTATTGTTGTCGTTATCCCTTGTACGCTACAATTATTGGTCTTTGTTTGTTTGCAATTGCAAGAAATCGAAAAGAATAGATTCGCAGCAAACTTATCACTTTCGGCTTAATTTTTAGATCCTAGACGATTGGGCAAAATAGAAGCCATCACCTTTGTTTTCAACCTGTCATTATCATTCAACCAGTTGGGGTGCTTTTGGGCAAAATTTTGTAAAAAAATATAATTTGTTTCTAAACAAGTTAAAAGCTCTCTAATAAAAAAAAAATGTATTTTTTTTACAGTAGTTTAATTTTTAGATAAAATAAATTTGCAGTCTGCTATAAAGTATTAAAAACATTAGCAAGTAATATAAAACTTTTTTAGACAAAATTATCTTACAACTTTCTCAAGATAAATCAACTAAAAAGCTACTTCTTTTTTTCTTTTTTTTTTTGGGTTTGGGGGGTGGGATTATTGTCCTTTTCAAGGTCAAGGCACGTGTAATAAAGTAAGGCCTAATGAAAAGCGGGCAAACTTTACGCCAGAACCAAAATAGATTTACAGGCAATTCGTATGCAAAAGAGTATTCATAGACATGACGCTTCATTAAATTCTAGAAAGGAGTGACAGTTTATGAAAATAAAAAAAATTATTTTTATTATATAATTTATAATTTAATAAATTTATTAATAAATTAAAAAAATATGTAAAAGAGTAAGGCTACATTATTTTATTTAAGTAATTTTAAAATAATTATATAGTCTAATTTAATAATATTTAATAATTTTTTTATTTATTAAATTTAATTATCTAATAGTTTGTATTATTTTATTATTATTTTAAAATTATTTTATTATATTAAAAATATTTAAATAAAATTATAAAATTTTTTGGAAAAAAACATGCTAAAACTGGGCTCAAGTGCTCAGCAGGGGAAATTTTAATATGATAAATTATAAGTTTAAATTTTGTCTGAATTATTTCAAAATTTTGTAATATGACATCTCTATGTTTTATATCTTATTATTTTATAAAGGCGTTCTAAGTTTTGACACCCATGTAAGTGTGATAGCATTGCTTTTGGTTAAAAAGCAAAAAAAAAAAAAACAAAAAAAAGCATTGCTTCCACATATATTTGAACGAAAAAATTAAATGACAAGGTATAAAAAAAAAAGTGTAGTGGGTATTAGTGATTTTGATTATTAAATTATTAAAAAATATTAAAATTTAAAAAATAATAAATAATTAAATATTATTAAATTAATTACATATTTTTAATATTTTATTAAATATATTTACATAATTTAACTGATATCTCAATGCACAGCTGCACTGTTTTTTTGTTGGGATCAACTTTTCTTTGTATCCATTAATTATAAAAAAAAAGAGCTGAAAAGAGAAGCCACGTAGAGGGGTCAACTTTTGTTGAAAAAGAGACCCATGCCCGTGGACCATGAGACCACCATGTTGGACGGGTATTTGTCATGGGCAAGCAAGTACAATTACTGTTAGCGTGGGACCTCGCTTCTTTATGTGAACTTTGCTATCCATCGTCATCATAATCATGATGGACATTGAAACACGTTTGGCAGCATCCCATGTGACCTTCCTTTCCTTTCAAATTTAAAACGAGCCGTCCCTTCATCCATCAGATTATTTTAAGAAATCTAGAATATTTTTTTTAAATTAATAAAGAGTACCATAGTCTGCATATAAATTAAAATAAATAAATAAATATATAATTTATTCATAATATTTAATATTTTATTTATTTATTTTTATTTTTTAAATTTAATTATTTAATATTTATATCACTTTAATCTTATTTTAATTTTATTTAATTTACTCCTGTCAAATATTTTTTGATAATAAATTTATAAGAGTTAATCATTTTACACCAATTATTTTAAAATAAATATTTACCTAACAGAAATAATACTATAGTCAGTGTTAATTTTAGATTTATTAATATTGCAGTCAATTTGAAAGATGTTCGCTTAGGCCTAACAAAACTTGGATAGTAGATCTACCGAAATAGTTAAATGATAATAGCAACCGGTGATCCACAGTTTCGCCCACAAGTATGATAATCAACATTATTACAATAAACATTTTTTATTGTTAAAAAAAAAAACTGCACCAATATATTCTAACTGATTTTAATCAAGTTTTTATGTGTTGATAAATTAAATGAGTACTGTGTGTTTCATGCAAAGTTCTTAAAATCAGATCGAGAATCAAAGAGTTACATCAAAAATTAAAAAATTAAAAAAGGCTCATACTTGGAGATGTAATTTTTTTTTTTCGTAAACTCAGTTTTAGATAAAAGGAGAAAGCCCCTCTCTCTTTCTGTGCTCCCTCTACTTCTTTTCTCTCTTTTCTAGTCTCCGCCGAAAATCTCTATTTTAAAATAACGAACACACATTCATCCAACTATTTGCTAGCCTATATCTAAAATTCTAAATTAAATCAAAAAATATTTTTATTTTTATTGTATCGTTAATGTTTATGAATCTCAACAACTCTAATGTCATCTCGTTATTGTCATCAAAAGTTAAACAAAGCCAAAAAAATCTAATAGCTCATTATGAAAAAAAAATTGTAGGATCAGATTATGATTATATTTGTTTTACAATCTAAATCTAAACTCTATTGATATCTCATCTATATGAAATCCTAGTATAATCCAGATCATGAGATTCATGTATTATTATCGGAATATAAAATTTTACGATTTGAATTGAAATTTTAATAATTATAATTTCACGTGTTAAAAAATTTTATTATTGGTTTTTCATTTTTTCTAAGCAAATACAAACATTTTGACGTGATTAGAAAAGGAAAAAGAAGAAGAGATATTTTTAATGGTAGTTTTACTAAAACCAACAAACCTCGTCTTTTTTGTTTGTCATGAATATTAAAAGATAAGGTGGTGCCCTGCACTCCGAAAAAGAGCATTGCTTCTATTATTAAAATATATTAACAATTTAAATAATTATAACATACTTCATATTAAAACTAACAAATTTAATTTTATCGAATATACTAATAATACTCAAATTCAGAGTTGTTACTAATAAACCATAAGCACTGTTGCTTTTTACTGTGCCTTGTAATCAAGACATCAAGTCATAAGCCTGAAAATTCTAATGGATCCGAAAAATATACAAATAAAATCATTTTTTTCTCAAAAGAAAAAAATAAAAAAACATCTTTTATTTTTTAAAATTATAAATTTTAAATTTAAATCCCAATCAATAATAATATTAAAAAAAATTACGGTTAATTACAATCAAGACAAATAAAACAAGCCAAAAATCAGAAAAAAGATCTTAGAGTAGCCTCAGCCAATAAAAGCAATTAAAATCCCACAACTATTTTGTTATTGGCGATCCCTCCTTCCTCTGTATTTCTCCTGAATCATCGGCCCTCCCACCAAACCAAAACGCCTTCAGAAGTTCCCAGACAAACACAGAGAGAGAGAGAGAGAGAGAGAATCGTTCTCTGCAACTTCTCCCTTAACCCTAACTCTTTTTTTCCTTCACATTTTCATTTTTCGGCAATTATCTTGCATTTTTTTTTATTTTCCTCCAAGATTCTCCTTCTTTGTCTTTCAAGAATCGGCTTGCTCTTCCCCAGAGCTCCACATCGATCTCCTTTTCGCGCGTGTTTGGTACGCATTTTCCGTAACCGAGGACTTAGAACCGCTCGTTCTTCGTTCTTCTTTGACATTTTTGAGATTCGGATTAGTTCTGGCGCTGATTTGGCCCGCATTTTGGATTATGAATTGCTGGATTGCGAGTTCTGGTTGTTCCGATTGAGTTTGGGTGAGATTTGACTGAAATTCGAACTCGTAACTGCCTTTTCGTTTCCTGTTTGTTTTGTTTTCCTCGTGAATTCTGATGACGTCTTTATTTTTTTGCCTTTTTTTGCAGTTTGCTAGGGTTTCCGAAATGGTGAAGTGGATTTAGAGAGAGAGAGAGAGAGTTAGAGAGAGAAAGAGAGAGAGATGGACGATAGAGGAGGATCTTTTGTCGCTGTCAGGAGAATATCTCAGGGACTAGAGCGAAGCAACAATACCTGCCATTCAACCTCCGGTAATTTCTATTTAATTTTTCTTAGCTCTATTTCTCTTTCTCTCTCTAGAGTTTTACTGTTACTCTTTCTCTGACTAGCTTTTTTCTTCCTTTTTTTTTTTGTTGTTTTGTATATTTTTTTTCGGCTTTGGATTTTTTGAATTGCTGATCGGGGGATTGAGATTAAATCATTTGTTATTAGGTTTTGAGTATCAACAAATTTCTCGCTAGCTTCATGTTTGCTGATATACAAATTTGTTGCGGTAGGCACGCTTGTTGCAATACATCACTCTACTTTACTCTTTTTTTTCTTTTTGTTTTTTTTTTTTGTTGTAATGATGATTGTTCTTATGTTTTCATCCCGGAAACTATAATAGTTTGACAACAGACTTTTCCTGCAATGTTTCAAATTTGCTTTTTACATTGTGTAATTTATTGTTTGGAAACTGTGGTTGATCTATTCATTGATAAAACCTCAATTTTACTCAATATATGGACGAATGACGAAGTGCATTTGATTTTTTTTTTTTGGCTGTATGGCGGATTGTTGGACTTCGGTGTTGAACTCTTAGGAACTCCATTTTCACTAGCAGAATGTCTTTTGTTTTTTTTGGTTACAGCTGAGGTTGTGGCAGGATCAGCAGCGTGGCTTGGACGTGGTCTTTCTTGTGTTTGTGCACAGAGAAGAGAGAGTGATGCCCGCCCTTCATTTGATTTAACCCCTGCCCAGGTACTATCTCTGTGATCTGGCCTATTTTGCAGCTGTTTCAGTTTCCTTTGTGTTTTGATCTATTGGGAAAAAGAGAACAGAGTGTGTATTTTGTGTTGTTCAGCATTGAATTTCCTAATGCTGGTTCCTGCTAATCCATTGTTGAGTCACACGTTTACTGCAGGAATGTTTACCAAACACACTTCTGTCCATATTATTAGTAAAACAGAGCACTCGGTGACCCTTTTTTGTTGTTTTGTTTATCATTAGTTTTATGTTGCTGATTATTGTATTCCATGCATCCATGGGTTCATTGTTTGAATTGTATCTGGTAGGATATGCTCTCTTTTTTCGCTTTTCAGAGCCTAAATGAGCTGGTTAAATTTTGTAAGTCTAACCAGGTATTTTTCGTTGAGGCAAGAGACGTTGATCTATGACCAATTATACCTGAAATGCACGAGACATGGACTTTTCTTGACATTATTAGGGAAATTATTGTTAGTGAAACGTGAGAAATTGATGTTTTACTGTGTAGCAAGCCAGTTCTTTCGAAATGGATAGCAGTTCTGTTGCAGCATTTTTATCCCGCTTTCTGCTGCAAAAATTAAATTGCACCCTGTGCAAGCCTGTGTTTTCGGATGCCTAGCTAACCATCAATCCTGCAGCCTGTGTTTCAGTGTGTCTTTAATGCTAAGTAGGGGCTTCTTCGAGTTAGCATCTTTTTATATCTTTTACGGTATTACTCTTCTGTAATTTGACCAGTCCAAGAACAATGTTTTCAGAGATGAGATGTCCATTTACCCTTCCAACACACATCTCATTTGAGCATTTCATAATCACATTCAGACTATAAATATTTCTCTGTTGCTGTCAGGAGGAATGCTTGCAGAGGCTCCAGAGCCGTATAGATGTTGCCTATGATAGTTCAATACCTGAACACCAGGTTCTTTTTCAGCTGAGCATTCTGTTGACTATTTAGATTTGATGAAAAATATTGTTCCAATGCACTTTTATACTTATATAGAGGTGAAATTGCTTGTTTATAATTTTTCTGTCCTCTTGAGCTCTACCTTTTCCATAGTGAATATCTCAAAGGTATAGTTTGGGCTGCCAATATTTGAAGTCTGGATGCTCTCTGTTCTAATTACCATGTGCTGTTGCTGCTTTACTCTAGGAAGCTTTAAGGGCACTATGGAATGCCGCCTTTCCTGACGAGGAACTTCGTGGGTTAATATCTGAGCAGTGGAAAGAAATGGGTTGGCAAGGAAAGGATCCATCAACAGATTTTAGGTGGGTCACTTTCTTTTAGATTCTGCTATTGTCATCTCTGACTTTCGTTTTTGCTTTCTACTGCCATTTCACGTGCTTATTTATTAGACGTGCATCTATGTTTCAGGGGTGGTGGTTTTATATCATTGGAGAACCTGTTGTTCTTTGCTAGCCATTTTCCAGTAAGTTTTCTCACGCGCCTCTTGTTATGCTTCTTTCCTTAGTCTCTGGCATGGTCATGTATTTAAATTTTTCAGAATTTATTTTGCCCCTTTTGTCCCTTTTTTTTTAATAGACATTTGGAGGAAGCTCATACATACTTTTTAACAGTGTGGTTCTGATTACTTAACCACTTAGCAGCTACTAAAATGCTGCAGAAACTGAATGTAATCACCTTTTAATCTTGAATGCAGACCTCCTTTCAAGATCTTCTTCTAAAGCGAGAAGGTGATCGGTCAGTATGGGAATACCCATTTGCTGTAGCTGGTGTCAACATCACATTCATGCTCATTCAAATGCTTGATCTCGAAGCAGGTTATAGTTCAAAGTTTTTAAAATCCTTTAATTCCATTTTCAGCATTTGCTTTTGCTTTCTTTTCAGTACGTACCTCATGCCCATTCCATGCAAGCTGCTGATCACTATGGGAGTACTCATTTGATTTTGCATTCAATTCTGAATCTTACATGGAAAAATATCGCATGTCCATTTGAAATGATTTTCTTGATGACTTCAGCCATTTCCTTTATATTTTGCAAACAACATCCTCCTTTTGGCCAGTCATGGATTATGATGTTAATACTCGTTTAGCTAGATCATATTCTTTAATATCCATGGCAAATACTGCTATAAAAATTATATTTTTTAGTGTCATATTCTTGATAGAAATCTGGCATAGTCTTGAACTGATGTTTGGGCTGTGAATTTGATTCTAAAGCCTGATTTGCTTGGTTCACTCTACAGTCAAACCACGAACATTGGTGGGAGCAACATTCTTGAAATTTTTAGCAGGTAATGTCACTGTTCTGGGTTACTGCTTTCTTATCCTCTTTTATTAACTGTAACTGCGATGGCATACCTGGAGACACTCTTTACAAAATCTGCATTGATTATATGTTACTATTTATCTCCTCGTCTTTGTACTTTTGGCTCCAAATTGTGGATCTCTTAACAGAGAATGAATCAGCATTTGACCTTCTCTACTGCATCACCTTCAAGCTAATGGATCAACAATGGCTTGGCATGCGGGCATCATATATGGATTTCAATGTATGTCCTCTTGCATGATAAAGTTCCTTATTAGAGACAGAAAAAATGTTTAATGCTTTGATTTATTACCCTTTAGCTTCAATATGAGTTCTAGAGTTCTCCAATAATATTAGTGTTTGAAAGTGGTTTGCCTGCACAGATGACGGGCCAGGGCATCGTTGTGTTTTGGCATAAGGCTGGTTGTTGTTTAATTGTTGATGGCTAGGAATGTTGCATACAATTTGGTGTTTAGAATGTTCCTGTGCTGTATCACCACAAGATGCATCAGAATGCCCTTTTTTTCCCCTAATTCTGTGATGTTTTCATGACAGACGGTTATGAAATCTACAAGACGTCAGCTGGAAAGAGAGCTGCTGCAGGAAGATATAACACAGTTAGAAGATCTGCCCTCATATAGTCTTCTTATGAGGTAGCATAGAAGTTGGAGATTAACTGTCTCTTAACAGCCAGATTTGTGCCAACATTGGCACATTTTCTTCTTTTTGGGTCACTTTTTAAGATGTGTTTTGACATGATTTGGTCCCTCTCATTATAAATTCACCTAGGACCATGTCAGTGAACCTCTACTTGATATCATGAAGGGATTGTTGAGTTTCTCAAGTTTCTTGTACCAGGGAAAAGAAAGAAGATAGATGTTCTTTCAGGTTGTAAGGATGAAACCATTGGTAAAATTGTGATTATGTTTAGGCCCAAAATTCGTAAAACATCATATGGTCTTTAGATGATGTGCGGATTGCTTGCACAGATTGCAGGTTTAGGTGTGAAACAATGAGCTTGATATTTTGGCCCGGTTCATGTGTTGGGGATGTGTGTTGTTGGCGCAGCTTGATTACTTAGTAGAAAGTGGTACTTGTGGTTGGCTGGTTGCATATGCAATCGGTGCTTGGATGTACCAAATTATTTCATTATCCAACCGGTTCTTCATTCCTTTTCTGAGCAGAAGGCAAGATTCAAAAATTGCTGCAACACAAATTAGGCTGTCTGTATGATTGTGGTTGCAATTTGAAAGCTTGCGTTGAGTAAAACGCAATTTTGTGTGCTTCGTAAAATCAAAGGCACATATTACTTTGATCCTACTGAAATCACACCAAAGTATTTCCCTACATCATAATCAAGAATAGCTCTGATACTCTTCCACATAAGACGGGTAAACAAGTAGTCACTTAACACAAGGAGTGCAGTCCATACAAGCAAGCGCTTTAAAATGCTATAAATTATAACTTATGTTGTTTTTCCGATAACGAGCAGACAGACACTAGAAATTCGACAGAAATGGGGTCTTGGCAGCGACCAGCAGTAAAACTTTCTAAAATTTACTCGTAGATCCAAGGGTGGACGCTGCTCTGCCAGTTGACTGTGCCCTCAGGGAACCACAGTGCAATTTCCTTTCTCGCACTCTCCACTGAGTCGCTTCCGTGAATTACATTCCTGCAACACATCAAAGTTGGCTCCATATCAGACATTTTTAGGCAGTTTTAGAGTGCAAAAGAATTAAAGCCTAATTCATCGAGCTTGGAGGGTGAGTGCCCAATATGTGGCTTTGTCCTTTAGATCCCTTTAACAAAACCATTAAACATCATAAAACATGAAAATTTACCTTCCAATCTCAATAGCATAATCTCCGCGGATGGTTCCGGGAGCAGAGTCTGCAGGATTTGTGGCTCCAATTATCTTGCGCCCGGTGACAACAACGTTCTTGCCCTCCCACACCATGGCAACAACAGGGCCAGAGATGATGTACTCAACAAGCCCATCGAAGAATGGCTTTGCAGAAAGGTCCGCATAGTGCTTCTCAGCAAAAGAGCGTTCCACAGAAATCAACTTCAAACCTAACACAAAACTGGCAAACCATTAGACATGACAAACCAGGCACTGTTAAAAAAAGAACTTTTTCCCAATATCACTTTCTGTATAAACTTGGCCTTTAGAATCAAACTTATTTTATAATTAAATCGACACATATGCAAATCGGACAGGATTTCCATAAAATGTATGTAAATAACAAGTTTATATGTTAGAAAAGAAAAAAAAAAAAAACAGGGGACAATCACCAGTCATGCAAATGCACATAATTATCTGAAAATCAACAAATTCAAAAATTAAATTACCTTTCAAATAAAAACCCTTCTTCTCAAATCTGCTGATGATCTCACCAACCTGAAAACGCACACAAATTCTTTTCAAGACATGTACTTTTGACTTTTCTAATGAATAATAAAATTCAGAAATATGCAACAAACCCTTATGTTTTCTAAACAAAATCACGCGTAATTGAACAAGACATTGAATCAAACACCCATAATTGGACGACCAATAAATAGCAGATAATAAAAACCAATATTCACTTTAGTTCAGAGAACATTGCAAATCTTGGTAGCTCCGCCCAACAACTCTAATCAGATCTATCAGTACTTTCATTGATAACATCAACATAAGTGTCAGACCGTGAATTTTCAAAGACCCAAAAACCCAATAAAGAAAAAGACCCATGAACTAAGAAGAAAATAAAGCCTAATCAAGACGAGGGTTTTATCTCAATCCCAACCAAAAAAAAAAAAAAAAGATGGAGGGTTTTAAAAGAGGCGTAAAGAAACATATACCAGGTTTCTCTGGACCCCATCGGGCTTGATCATGATGAATGTTTGCTCCATCTTTATTAGTCTCTGAGCTGCTTTGCTTTGCACGTCGTTGTTCTAGCAAGAGACTCAATGATCGGTATTAGCTGGTCAATAATGACAAAGGCAGGTAAGAGAGGTTTTATACTGTCCCTTGGATAAACGGGCCGAACCTTTAGCCCTAGATTGACCAACAATCTCCGGGCTGCTACTCACGATTAACACTATGTTTGGAGTGTAAAAAGATGTAAAAATAAAAGTAGAGAGAAAGAAAGTAATGAGAAAAAAATAAAAGAATAGAAAATAATTTTCTCTCTCTTTATTTAGAATGGTTAGAGAAAAGGTAAAGAAAAAAAGTATTGAGAAAAAATAATTTATTTAGAAATGAAAAGAAAGTAAAGAGAAAGAAAATTTTAATATGACAAATTACAAATATACCCTTAAACTCAATTTTGCACAGGTAGGCGTGCAAGCCAAAAAAAAAAAAAAAAGCCAGAATTACAAAGAATATGCAGAAAAAATTATAAAGGAAGAAGAAGAGATAGACTTGCCAGAAGAATTACAAAGGCTTCACTGCTCTGAGGCGACATTGGATGCGATGAACAGAACCAAATCCTAATTTAATTTGTAGACTTAACAAGGGCATTGTCGTCATTTTACTGTACACTTTAAGCTTTCCTCCAGTTTTCTCTCAAAATTGGAGAGAACGGCCATATGGTACGGCCTGAGAAAATTTTCGCCATTCTTTCGTCCTACTCTCACCTCACTTTCGTTCCTCCGTCTCTCCAAACGGAGGATTTTCTCAATCCTGATGCACTTTTCTTTACCTCCGTTTTCTTTCCCCAGCTGAACTTGCACTCCAAACATAGTCTAAGCCTCCAAGCCAACAGTTTGGTTTCAAATTTGGTACGATAAAATTTTGCTCCAGTTTATTTATTTACGAAAAAATGTAGACATAATATACAAGGATTTTTAATTAATGAGTTAAATCTAAGTCCAATTTGGGTGTTTCGGTGATAAGTGTTTTCTATGAGTAATTGAATGAATATATTAATGAGTGACCCATCACCGCAATTTACAAATACGATAACTCTTATACCGATGAGATTCTTCTATTAAATTAGTCAAACAATCTATACTAATTTCCAATGAAACAAACTCCAACGACCCAACAAACCTCATTCAAAATCCGGCAGAACTCTTACATTTAATTTTGCCAAATAGAAATTCAAACACAGATCTCTCCTGATGACAAATCTCCTCGCCACACCGACCACCACACTACTCGATCGGTGGCCCGTAGATGAGGGATATCTATCTCCGTAAGAGTTCCAACATGGTGGCCCATGGCCTTGCTTAATGGGCTTTGCATTCTGATCGGGAGGTTCCTGCGTTCCCTAAATATACGTCGAAATATGAAATAACGGTTAGACCGAAAAAAAAAAAAAGAAATATGAAATAACAGTTTTTGTAATAAATGTTCGAATATAACATTACTGCTATTGCCATTAAAATAGAAAAAAAATTGGAATTTTTATTTTTTTTGTTGAAAATGACATAAATTTCCTTATGATATTAGTGTTTATATTTTTTAATTGATTTATCAAAAGAATATTCAATATTTAATATTACACCCTTAATAATAGACATAGCAAAAAATACAATACAAATTTTCTACCTTAATTTTATCTATATTAAATACAGTAAGTATCATGAAATTTGTTGCACTATTAACTAAATAAAATTCAAAGTTGTCTACAATTGCAGTAATTTACATATGTTATATATAATCTATGTATATTATTTATTTCATATATTATTTACTTTTTTATCTATTAAAAGATTTATTGAGTCGTGAGTTTTACAATAAAAGTAATTCTTATCATTCCTATAATCTTTTATTCTCTTCTCAAAAAAGGAACTTGGGACCTCAAAGATGAAAGTATAAATTTTAATTATTGGAGTGTCCCTAAATAAATTATGTATTAATTATTTGTTGCATATTTTAAATGTAAAAAATATATTGAAAGGATTAAAATATTGCTAAATAAGTGGTAATTTTTGTAATAATCTCGTTGATGAATTAGATTATTATCGTCACATGATAGCGTGAGATTAGCACTGTTGGCATAATCTGAGATTTTCAGGAACATTTGAATGTAAGATTCAAAATCAGATTAAAATCTTGTTCCATTCCAAAAGTCCCTTTGGTTGACCAAAAATTCTTTTTAAGTAAGAAAAATGCTTGGTAGTTTAACTGAGATCAAAGTTATATAGAATATTAGATGACTGATTTTTTTAAAAAATTATTAAATATTATTAAATAAATTATATAATTATTTTAATACTACATAAAATACAATTATATAGTTGATGAGCACTTAAATAGAGACTGAGGTGTTACTGTGGGCCACTACAGTATCAAAGAATAATTACTTACAAACTGCAGTAATTTTGTTGGTCATTGGTTTCCGATATGGTTAATGGTGCATGGTTAAAACGATTCTGATGCCGATAAGATTGACTTTCTGTTCCTCCTTCTTCCTCCTCCATATTGACTTAATTCTTGCATAAGCATTTCCAAGAACTTAATTAACTTGAAAAGGGTGTCGGGATATATTTTATAGAAGATGAGAAGAACTAAGTTTACGTACTTACGTTTAGCGAGTCATGTAAGTTACATGCAACTAATTTGATAACATCTAATAATTTATTTTAATTCTTTAAATTTAATATATTTTTTATAATTTAATGATTCAAATTATTATATATTTACTGCGTACATAGATACAAATCGAAGTGATGAATAAGGTATCCCCTCAAACTTTAAATGTTACAAATATTGAACTTTAGCCTTGTGCTAACAGCTTTAGCCCCTCAACTCCCTTTTATGCACCTCCTCATCTCGTTGAAAGCCCAAGTTTGACTCCTTGTTTCTTTACTTTCTTGCGTTTTTCTTTTCTTTTCTTTTTTTAATCTGTCTTTAATTTGTTTTTTTTGGCCTTTTCTCTCTTTTTTTTTTCTTTCTCCTCGTTTTTTTTTTCGGTTGTCCGCGTGTTTCTTGCTTTCTTTTTTTTTTTGGTTATCTTCTTTGCTTTTTTTTTTTTTTTCAAAGAAACCAAATTCTTTTTTTTTTTTGGCCTCTTTGCTCTCTCTCTCTCTCTCTCTCTCTTCTTTTTTTAATAAAACGGTTTCTTTCTTCTTTTTATGCCTTTAGCAATCCATTTACAATGTATTTACTAAAATAATTTTTATTTATTTTTAAAATTATCCTAATAAATTTTAAAACATTACAATTCAGATTATATAATTATAATGTTTATTGTTCAAAATAATTAATTTTATTTTTTATATCATATATTAGTTTTTATTATTTTATTTATACATATAAAATTTGCTTTCTTGAAATTTTTTTTTTTTGAATCCGCCGCTAAATACGGTTATATGTTCAACGAGTATTTTTGAAATGAGAGTTGGTGAGGATCGTCAAGTCTTACTCCTTTACAAGTAAGAATGCAAACATTCCATCCCTTCAAAACTGGCAAAACTTCCAACCATTTCAAACAAAAGATAAATAGAATGGACAAGGTTAGAAGACAGAGTGGGATCCACCAAATATCTGATCCCTCACTCCATCATCATGAAATTTGGAAGACTTGAGGAATTGATTGGGAGGCCATGATTGTTGCATGGAATTCAGCATATATACTGCCTTTGCCTTTCCCCTCGCATTGCTTCAGATTGCAATCTGTTGGGGGGAGAATATTGATTGCACTTTTGAACTTTGAATTTAGAAATTATGAAGCATGTCGGATCCCTAACTTTACTCAATTTTCACGTGGGGTGCACAGATATTTGTGTTATCCGTATTAAATACGTCTAGTTTATTAAATAATATTTTTTATTACTAAAAATATTAATTATAAAATCTTGAGTTTAAGCGTGTTGAGATCATAGTTATTAAACCCGGCCCGGCCCGGCCGGGTTACATGAACAGTACCCGGGTCAATTAAAATAATAAAAAATTAATTTTTTTTGTACTTTTTACTGTGTAAACAGTAAAAATAATATTTTTTTAAATGATAAACAGTAAAAATGAACAGTACTCCGGGACAATTAAATAATAAAAAAATTATTTTTATTCATTATTTACTGAGTAAACAGTCAAAATAATATTTTTTAATAATAAACAGTATTTATATAGTAAAAATTATATATTTTTTTCACTTTTTATTACAGGAACAATAATATTTACATACTAAAATTTATTATATTTTTATTTTTTTACTGTGTGAACGATAAAAATAATATTTTCATAATACTAAATAATATTATATAGTATTTTCTTATATAATTTAAGAATTTTTCACTTTTCACTATATATTTTTCTGTTTATAATAATTTAACGTTGTTCATAACTTCATATATTAAGTAATATGTTACAATTTACATTGAAAAATAATTTTTTAAGAATTTTTATCAAAATTTTAATTGATATAAATTACTTTTTAACTTGTAAAAATGTCGTTATTGTATTAAATTGTACAAAAAATTTATATATAATATTTGATATATTCTTTTTTTTTTAAATTAATGACCCACTGGTTGACCCAATGACCCACTGGTTGAACCAATGACCCATTGACCCAGTCGCCAGACCGAGTCAACATCCGGGCCGGGTTTAATAACTATGGTTGAGATGTGTAATAAAATTAAATATACACGACACTTTTGAATCATAAGTGATCTGATATTTGAACTGACTTATGGTGTTTACTTTTTTATAAGTTCAAAATTAATTCGCTTGATCTATCTTAGTGTGGTTTAATCGCATAATTTTCTTTTATAAATCTATGTGACATCATTTTTACTTATCTACTTTCTTAACAAAAAAAAAAAAAGTTTAATTAGTTATTAAATGTTTGACATCATCAATAAGCTCTTTCCATTTATTCCTTCCTATAGAGATCTTTTCGTATATTTTCTCTTTCATTTCTTTTTTCCCCTTTTTTCAGATGTTTGATGGGTCAGTCAGGAGTCGTGAACATACCAAGGTTGTCAGAACCGGACCGATCATCGAACCGGAAACATTAGTGGGTCAAGGTTCAACCGGTCGAACCGGTATTTGAACCGGTATTTATTAATATATATATTTATAAAAATAATTTAATAAAATAATACTTATATATGATTATTAAATAAAAAAATCGGTTCAACCGGTCGAACTGGTATTAAAATCGGTATTTAATATTAAATATATAAAAAAAATATTTATATATATTATACATCAAAATCTATATGTAAAATGTAATATTATAATACATATGTATGTATTAGAATACTTACATTTATAAATTTAAAATATATGATTTAGAATTTATTATAGGATAGAATTAATAATTTAAAAAAATTAATAATTATTTTAACAAAAAAAAGAAAATAGTAAGTGTTAATTTATAAGAAATATAAAATAGTATGTGTATTATATGAGACATTTGAGAAAATAATAAGTAAAAAAAAAAAAAAGATAACAACAAGTTATAAGTTGGTTTAGTGGTATGAGACTTATCTTTCATGTTGGAGGTCAAGGGTTCGAAAACTAAATTATACAAAGTTGTGTGAAATTTTTTCTTAATTATTAAAATAACCAACCCGGTCAACCCGGGACCGGTTGAACCGGTCCGTTGACCGGGTTTTGACCGGTCCGGTCTGCAGAGAATTTGGGTTATAACCCGGACCGGACCTCTGACCGGTCATCGGTCCGACCGGTTGAACCGACCGGTCCGGTCCGAGTTTGATAACAATGGAACATACTACCACTTGAATAGGCCACTTGGGCTTATCAATATGAGATTGTTTATGCTTATGATGTTAAGATGTCACTTCGCAGCCCAGGAATCTTTAGGCCACCTAGGCTTATCCCTCCTTTGTTTGTCCGCTCGAGCCAAAAAGCCATCCCTATCCTGTCATGGTCGGTTACAATGTTGAATAAACTTAGGTCACTTCAACAATTACATCAACTATAGTATCGTTAAAACTATTTTAAGGTCTGAATAGGGAGCCGTGCCTTTTTTAGGCGAGAAAACGTATCTCCCTTAAAAATAAGAGGATTAATTTTATCTTGAGAACCAACCCCTATTTTAACAGGGATAAGGATTTTTTTAGTCCTAAACCTTTAGATTTTTTTATGTTTGAGTCCTAAACCTTTTTGACATTTCATTTGAGTCCTAAACTTTTTGATTTTCTACCAAATTAGTCCCTCTATTTAACAAAAGTGATCAATCTATTAAAAAATAATTTTAACTTTACAAAAAATTATTTAAAAAAGATTAAATATATGAATTGAATGTCTTTTTTATAAAAAAATATACATGTTGTCTATTTAATTCGTATATTTGTTGATTAAAAAAATATTTAATATGCATATTTTGTTGATGAAAAAAATATTTAACTCATGCATTTAAGCTTTTTTAAATGATTTTTATTAAATTAAACTCACTTATTAATAGATTGACTACTTTTCGTAATTTAAAGGACTGATATAGTAAAAAATTAAAAGATTTAGGACTCAAATGAAATGTTAAAAAGGTTTAGGACTCAAACGTAAAAAAATTTAAAGGTTTAGGACTTTAAAAATATTTATCCCTATTTTAACAGGAGACACATTCTCTTTTCGTTTGAAGAGTCCGTTAATTTTTTCAAAACCACTAATCAGGAACTTTGCCAAACCTTACAACGCCTAAAGTCCTTTCTATTGGGAAATTTTTAAAATATAAAAGATCGTGTCCCTTATTTAATTTGATAATTATGAAAACACGTCTATTAATAAAGAGACACGTTAAAAAAGTCATATCGATTGATTCTAAAAGACGCATCTTTTGATCAATTAACTACCAAATTATTTTTCCTATAAATATGTGATGTGATCAGTAATATAGATATAAAGAAAATAAGAAAATCTACATATTTTATAATAGTAATTCTGTAACACTATAAAAGTTATTTTCGAGAACTTGATTTCATTAGTGTAAACTGCAGTCAAGTGTTATTTCATTTTATCTTATGAGAGAATTCCTCATAAACTGCTTGCATCCATATGATGACAAATTTTACTTTAAAGAAGGTAAAATTATTAGACAATTTAAAATAATTCTTTTATTTTTAATGTTACCCTCTTTTGATTTCAACATTTTCAAGACTCGAACAAATAGCTCAAAGTTGCTCTCCCTGTCTCTTTTCACCATTTACATTCTTTGACTTTAGTCATCGAAGATATAAAGTCAGACTATACCATACGTCCGGCCCTTTCTAGCTTTTCTTGCTGTCTTTCAAGTGCTCACTCCAATTCACTTCGGCATCCGTTAGCTCATCAGTTCGGCTCGTCCTGCAACTCATCAATTATGGATTGTTGATTTGCATCATACAACACATCCTCACTCCTTTCACAGTAAGTCGACCCCCAGAAATTTGTTGCGTCTAATTTGAAATAATCAAATCAATAACTTTATTTTGGTACATAAGAACGGTATATTATAAATATGTCAGTTATAGCACATGTAAATTAAAATTAGAGAAATTATAATACTTGATAGACTTTAAAAAGAACTCCTGAATACTCTCCAATCAGTTGGTCTGATCATCAAAAAGAAATCCACATTAAAAAAAAAAAAAAGGAAATTCGCGTTGGTGGAAGAAGGTTTGTGTAATGATATATCTTCGTGCACATAATCAGACATATGGGCCCTTGTACACTGTCGCACGTACATATTCCACTTCGCAGTGGATCGCATAAACTTGTGTTACCTTACACGGCAGCCGTTGGGCCTTCCAAAAATTTTACATTTTTTTTCTTTGGCAACATGGGAAATTTTATTGAAAGGCACACTAGGAAACAAAGATGATCAAAACAGAACATGTGTCAAGTCTTATAAGACTCCTCGGACAATTCTGTAAGAAAATTCCAAGAGTTGCTATGCCTCGAAACTTTTGAGTGTGTAAGCAATGCAATTAAAGTAATCAATTGCTCAGGGACACCCTAATGATTTAAAACCTAAAATTTTATATTCGAAATTTTAATTTTTTAATTTTAGGAAGGGGGATTTGGAGATTAAATAAGCAGAGTGCATATTGTATGTATCTCACGGTTTAACGATCTCTTAATCGAAAAAAAAAAAAGATTTAACATAGTTGCTAAAGCGTTTCCTATTTGAGAACTTATATTTTTATCTTTAAATCAGATTTTAATTCTAAAAAAAGTGCAGAATTTATAAGAATAAGAGGAACTATTCACAATATTATGGCTTACAAAGAAAAAAAAAACGAACACAAAGCAAAACAAGACGTTGCAAGTCATATGATACGAAATTATTGAGCTGACCTGTTCCGCAACCCTTATCAAGCATATATCATCTCTATTATGTTTCTTTGTCCATATTTAAGAAAAAGATTTGGAGTAGTCTGGTGATTAATTCGTCAAATAAAGAATTATTAATCAGTCTTTGCCTACTTGTCTTGAAAGAAAAATAGAAAAAAGGAGGTTAGATGTGAAAAAGAAGGGCGTCTATTAGATGTGAATTAACTTATTTTGATCAGCGATTTCTATTTTGACTCCTTTTTTTAAGTGAGTTTAATTTGCTCATAATCTTACATCACATAATAAATGAAATTCACTTGAATAAAAAAATTAAAATAATATTTTAATAGTATTAGATCATGAGTTAGTTTTACTCACTAAATAATAGAGTAAAATTAACAAATACCTATTTTGACAAAATTGAAAGAGAGATATTAATCACCGTCTAGTCTGTATTCTCTGAAATAAATGTATGTTTTGACAAAATTGAAAAGTTCGCACCCACGAGACTTTTTTTTATTTTTGCTCAACAAGTTCATGGTGATAATCCCACAAGAACACCAATACAAATGCCCAATTTTTTTTGAGTGTTGATTGGTGTGCTAAATGCAACGATATAGATAATTTTTATAATAAAAAATAATAAAAATTTATAATTTTTACTTTTTATTATAAATATTGTTAATGTTGTGGCATTTAGCACATCAACCAACATACAAAAAATAAAATAAAATTTTCTCCTTCCACAATTGAGGGTTTTTTTTTTTTTTTTTTTTGTGAGACATCCCACAAATGAGGTTGAGGCACTAGACTCCAACTCAAATTCCACGGCAGATCCCAGTGTATTGATGCATCCATTGACTTAGGCTAGACATCTCTAATTTTTTTTTTTTTTTTCAAATTTTCGATTGGGTATGTTATCACTTTCCAGTCTCGCAGTCCCTTTTTATCCATCTGGGGTAGCCTTCCTAAATGAAAAGGTTGGTTCTCCTGCCGACGAGAGAAAAGAATATATAAAATCCTATTCATCGTCCATTTCGAGAAGACTATGTTTTCGTAAAAGCGCCTTCTCGTGTGGAGGAAACTTGTTTTACGGACCAAAGTATCCGCATTAGAACTTTTTTTTGGAAAAAGGAAATGCAATACGTTGGCTATGTTGCCTCTCAAAGAAAAAGAGTGAGCATTGTAATTTTTTTAAGAGTATCATTATGTAGATAAAGAAAAATAAAGGATAGTGAACAACTTATTTTATTCTTTCGCAAGCAGTTTTTCCTCATAATGATCCAAGCTTTCTTTGTCTCCGATATCAAACCGACGTATAACAATCAACTAATTAATTTGTACAACTAGTAAGTTAATGTTTGCAACAATAAAAACTGATAAAAAGTACATTCATTTTTGTTGTAAACATGCATTAATCAATTAATTGTACAAAACAAACGATAGATTGCTATATATTTGTTTTGTGTTTGCATTTTCTCCCGTCTATTTAAATTTTTCCTTTTCTAAGCACACGCGTGTGTGTACATATATATACCCGAATAATATATAAGACATGTCTGGTTCTGAAATTAAATGATGAAAAGGCTGTTTAACCAAAAGTTTAATAACTCCTCGAAGTTAAGATATCTAAAATTCCAATTATTTGAAGCTTGGCGAATGGCATATATCACTCCAAACTTGATATATTCGAAATTTGATTAACTCAAAAAAAGAAAATAATGACAACTCGTCTCTAATCCGATCCAACTTGAGGTTTTGACAAGTCTACCTACATGAGTTATGAGATTTTTATTTTGATTTAATTTTTTTGAATATAATTCAACTAATAATTTTATACGACACAATAAATAATATTTATTTAAATTAAAAAAATAGATTTATAATAATGTAAGATAACAAGTAATTTAGTATGATTAGACCAAATCCTGAATGGAATACAATAAGTCAGCCCAAAAAAAAAAAAAGAAGATAAGAAGTCAGCAATTTAATTTTCTCTTTTTCCCTTATTTTTTGGAGAAGCTTTTTTTCCTATTTGTTAGTTTTGCTTGATTTGAAACTCGGTTGTTGCGAGATCTATCACCAAACTAGATGGCTGGTAGCTAAGTCTGCAACTCTGCCTATAATCCCAATACGAACCGACGGGCCTTTCGTTTTCTAGTTCATTTTTTTCGGTGTACTTATGATTTGGAGAAATTAATGACAAACCAGTAGCTTTCATGTCAGTAGTCCCCGTGTTGCCCGCAGTTAAAAAATGGCATGTGTCATAGGAATTCTAAAGAAAGGAATCTTGTTATTGTTGGGTGTGGAGAGGGAAAAGGAGTCTCCAGTTGTCGTTATTGTTGTTGGTATTGTGGGGGAAGTTGCGAAGGTCTTTTCAATGGAGAGAGAGAGAGGTTGAGAAACTGTGCGTGAGGCAACAAAAGAGAGTAAGTGGGAGGTGGAAGATATAATAGTTGTTATCTGGACAGAGAATAGTAATATGAGGAGAGTCTTTGCAAGTGAGTCCAACACACTAAAAATAAATTTTTGAACTTTTCTCAGGAGGACATCATTACTTGGACGCATAAAAAATTAAACGTGCGAACTGACACATTGCAACAGAAAATAATATTTGTGTAATAAGTCTTTCAATTTTTATAATAAAATTCAAAAATATTTTTTAACTATTTTTTCGTTACGAAAATTGAGAAACTTATTACGTAAATATAATTTTCAGTTACAATACATTTATTAACGCATTTATTTGTTACATGTCCACGTAATTTTTTCATTTCACAGGAGACGTGTTGGTTTTAAAAATAATATTAGTTTTTCGTTATGTGAATCTCATTTGTCAACTTTTGCGGAATTTTCCCTGTCCACGAGCTTCTTCATTTTTTAAATTGAGTGGACATATAATGAACATACATATGTGTAGGCAGGCACACATGTAAAGTAAATTGTTAATAGCTCCATTTGACCTATGCAGAAAATGTGACGCATTACAAATGCGACTCATGTTTTACTATTATTACCGTCGTCCTGTCTGGATATTTGTCGTCTTATCGATCGATAATTGCATTATTTAAAAGTAGAAATGTTCAACCAAAATTCACAAATTCATAATAATCAACTGTGTGAATGGAATTTGGAAATTGATTTGGCAGGACATGATGGGAGGCTCTCTATCGGCCATTTTTCTTTCTTTCAACGGCCATTGACATATTGATGTGAATGGAGACATTCATGTGCCCCACCACTCATTGCCTGCTTAGACTCAAATTCTCGGCTTGTTCTTCCCATTCCTAAGGAGAAAACAGAATGAACGGCTCATTTGCAGGGGTAATTTAATTTTCCTATGTACCTATTTTTAATAAAAGTATTTCTGTAACTTGCTAAAAAGGAAAATGAATAATCTATTCACAAAGCATTTCTTTTGGAGTTTTCCGTTTGTACCATGCCGCACCTCATGTCCGCCGGAAAAGTGATGATTTCAAATTAATTGTTTTCTTTACGAAATAGTTAGGATGCGAAAATATTAGAAGGGGTGAACGTGGTGCAATTGGGACCGTTAATTTTGTTGCAGTTGATCATTGTTTACGAAACGACGATTCACTGTAACTGTTGGTCTCAATTGCGCTATGTCCACCTGTCTCCTATTTCCGTGTCCTCCTAATAGAACTCTTTTTTTTAAGGAGGCACAAAATTATTGCTGCTGCAGATTTTGAATTTACGGGCTATAAATGGAAAGCACGCATGATTAAAAGTATTTGGATTCATAAATTGTGAGCTATATAACAAAGGATATATTTGCATTAATAGGTTGGTGTGTTAAGTTGGCAATTAACAATTTTTTGTCGGACAACTTGATTTACCTTGAGTGCAACAGATTGATCTACGTCTTTGAAGATAATATTATGCTAAAATGTTTTTTCATTTTTTGATAATTGATTTTCATATTTTCTAATGGAGATGAAAATTTGAACTTCAAACCTTGCTCCAACCTCTGTATGGTTCTTTATGTATGCTAGAATATCACAAGAGTCTATATACATATGTACATATATATATTTTATAGATTACAATTTTTGGTTACATACCTTTAAAAAAAACACTGTATATATGTCAACCTCTCCACTGCCCCTTGAGCTTGGCCATGAGGCTAAAACCTGATATTTTAGAATGGACTGCTTATTTAGACGATATTATACATGGTTCAACAAGAAACGATTCAAAAGCAAACTAAAATTTTGGTCGCACCAAAAAAACCAATTTAGTGAAGATAAAACATATGGCCTACTTTATCGCGATAAGTGCAACTTATGATTCTAATTGTACTCATAAGAAATCATAATTCCCAGCTAGCTAATATTTGATGTGTTTTTTTTTTTGGGGGGGGGGGGGGTTCTATCTAGCTAATATTTAATGTAAGCTATAGTTATATTTTCAGCAAGAAAGCCAGAAGTGTATAGTCCACATCGACCTTTGAGTTCCATTTAACTAGAAACTTGTATGCAGATCCGATCCAACTATAATGCACAAGAAAATAAGACAAGGGGCAGAAATATTGTTGACCCTGAACCTCCCCAATGGCAGGAAAAAGAAAAGCAAGCACTTGTCCACTATTTATGGGTATTTAATATTTCCCTCAATGCATTTTCTAATACACGACCAAATATTCTTCTTCACTATTTTTCAACAGTTCATCGCGGTTGTACCACGTGAGGTATAAATTAAAATAACTATGGTAAATTTAAAATTAAAATAATATTATACTAACGTCTTTTTCATCATACATATTATTTGTCATTTATATGAGATCTAAAATAATATTATACTTATATCGTAAATAGATTTTAGTTATATCGTAGATAGATTTTAGGTAGATCTTTTAATCAGGAAACTCCCTATCTTTTTCCTTTTCACATAACCAACCGGTCCTGAGCTAGCTGACGTTTGCAAATATCAAAGCTAGCCACAAACAATATAATTAAGGAAAAAGATCGGTACACACACTTTGATATACATATTCGTAATATATAAATATAATAATTATTTTTTATATTACATTAGTGAAAAAAAAAAATTTAAAGGAGAATTTTTTTTAAAAAAAATTTATATAATATTTACACTTTATATTTTAAGGTAACATCCATCTAATTCTAAATTTTAATTTTTCTTAAAAAAATTTTATAAAAAATAATTATTATATTGTACGAATGTGTGTACGAACAGATATGTGCAACCATTAAAGTCCTATAATTAACAAGGAGAATTAAGCAGCAAAGAGGAGAGAAGCTTCTATTTCTAGCTACATAGCCAGCAAGCTAGGGTTTTTTTTGGAAGAATGGAAGCACAAAGGGAAGTTCCAAATTACGAGCTACAGGTTTCCTTCTCCACCACTACTCCACAAGCAATCCATGAGATGGGGTTTGTACAATTTGAAGAAAACCAAGTCTTGAGCTTCTTGGCCGCCCCCTCCCACTCGCAGTCTTCTCAGATATCTCAGCCTCTTAGCACCACAACTACTAACAACCCCTTGGTATTTGGTTCCAACGAACAGGTTGGTCTGCAAATTCTTCATTTGCAAACTCTTGAAAAAATTAAGAAAAAAAAAATGTATATATGTAATATAATAGAGAAGTGTGTGTCAATTGTGATGTTATTCCATATATTTGATCTTTGCGTCATGATCCGATCATTGTGTGTCAGGTGGGGGCATTGGATCCCAAGGCTTCTAATGACGAAAACTGCACTGGCAATGGCAACGATGGCAACAATTCATGGTATCCGCCTCTCTAAGCTTTAACTTCCTTTCCTGTTTTCTTTTTGTTATCTCTGTGTGTGCGATGCGTCAACTGCAACTAACAATTAAAAAAACCCGCAAATTAACATGCAAGAACCCCACTTCAAGCCTGCAAGGTGTAAATTTAGCGAAATCAAAGGAGATCGGATCATATGGGGATGGAAATGGCCTTCTGTTTTGTTGTGTACTTTGTACTTTTAGCCTCACAGTATATAACCTATCCCTGTTGTTCCTCTCTCTTTTCCTTCTGCCTTTCCATCAGCTCCCCAGTACTTTGTCTCAGAGAAAATTCATGATGCACATTTATACTCGGATAGATCCAGTCAACGAGCAGATCTATTCTTGTCTACGTAATAACTTGCTATTTTTTGTTGGAATTAATTTAGATTCGTTATAGTTTATAATTTAGTATTCTAGTAAAATTTGTACTTGTTAAGGTAACATTTTTCTCTTGTCTATGTACGATACATATCGGACACGGTTAAGAAGTTTGAGGATCTGAAATTTGGTAGGTGGAGGAGTCCATCGTCGGAGAAGAGCAAGGTGAAAGTCAGGAGAAAGTTGAGAGAACCAAGGTTCTGTTTTCAAACTAGAAGCGATGTTGATGTGCTTGACGATGGTTATAAGTGGAGAAAATATGGCCAGAAAGTTGTCAAAAACAGCCTCCATCCAAGGTAATTTTCCGTCAATTTAAATCCTTAGTTATTGCATATGGGTCTATAATCACCAAACTATCATCTTTTGCTATTTAAATTAAATTTAGTCCCCATTGAATCATATATAATTACCACACACATGTATTCTCGCGATTTGAATCTATGACCTTCAGGTTACAATTGTGAATCCTTATTACAGCGTCTCTCTTAATTCAGTCTGAATCACACCCCATGCAAAACTTCCATATAGCAGTAATAGCTCACTTGCATGTAAACTAAGCTAGAGGACAATAATGACACTTGCATGTAGAATTCAACGAAAAATAAAGAAACAATGATGCATATAACAACTTCATTCAAAATTCAAAAACCATCAACAAGATAGTTAGCTAAAGGGAATATTGTTGGTACACTGCATCAGCCATTCAGGTCTGCCTTTAGTCATTGGTTGAAGCGTCAGAAGCAACAGTTAGCCATTTACAAATTCTCAATTGAGCAGGGAGAGCGTAGATTAGGAAGATACAGTAAGTGATTGTAGGTTAGAAAAATTTAATTTAACGCACAATTCATCCAATAACATCTAACAATTTATGTGTTATTTTTTGTTTTTCTAAATTTAATCATCAGACCATCCATATCAATCCCACCTAACCGATATCCACCAAGCATTTCTCTTACAAATTAATACAACACTTCGACGCCAACCGTACTTGCCATTTGCTTCCCTTTGACCGACTCTAATCTTATAGATGTTGTCTTTTAGCCGCCTTGTTCTTTAACAAAGATATATCTTCTGATTATTATTCCTGCCCAAGAGCTCTAAAAATTAAATTTTATTCAGAAAATAAGGTTTTCGAAAAGTATAAAAACAATAATCCTATAAACAACATAATTCAGCCTTTAACCTTGGTAAAAAATTAATTGACGTGCTAATGATAACAAAGTCACATTTATAAGTATTGACATCCCACTGTCAAGTTATCTGTTCAAAAAAAAAAATAAGTTATCTGAAAGATTAAACTTCTCATAAGTATGGTTGCTTTGACGGGCTGGGGGTTAAGTGTATTTGAACTGCAACTAGCAATACTGACGCACTAGCCCTCTTATAGCTCACATTGTGCCAGCAAGTTTATTGGCGTTTGATTGACCATGACCCTCATGTTAATAGTCTATTTAAACTCGAGATTGTTACCAATTCTATGGGCCATATAAAATTAAATATATTAATAGATCTACAAACTCCTTGTAATCTTTGGTTACAAGGAAGGCCAAAAGCCATAAAAGAGAAAAGTGTCGCAAAGAATCGAATACAAGAATATAATGTCTCAATAAAATGTTCCAACTAGTTGTACTAGAAATACGTGATAAATTTCTAATAATCACAAGAGTTTAATTGAGTCATATCATGTAAGATATATGAAGCCGGCGTGGGTACATGAAGCTAAGTCATACCCTATTATGCTAGTCATTCCTTACATAAGTACCATAAACTGAACATTTTCTGTTGATAAACTCCAATGAGATTGAGAAGACCTACTCAATGTGTGCTCATTCTTCTGGGGCGATTGACAGAAGTTACTACCGATGTACACACAATAGCTGCCGAGTAAAGAAGAGGGTCGAGCGATTATCGGAGGATTGTCGAATGGTGATAACAACCTACGAAGGTAGACACAACCACTCTCCAGCTGATGATTCGAATTCATCTGAACATGAATGCTTTACCTCTTTCTAGTATATACTTGAATCAGAGAAGAAGCACATTGCATGTTGTGATGAATATTATGTATTAGCTTGTGTGACAGCATTTGTCTACATGTCATTGTGGAGCTTTTTCCATCTCCATTAGGACAAATGCCGATTAAAGCAGCTTGAAAGATGTAGCCCTTATCATAGTTTCATCATATAATTTATATAAACGTTCTCATTATATTGAGTACATTATATTTGTGTCAAATGTATTTGTAAATACATGAAACGTGTCTAAATTTGTAAATCCATCAGACAAAGTGTCATATGTTGCGTGTCTTGGAAAAGGAATTGCTATATCATGCACTTTCTACAAGCATGGATTCAATATGTTCTAAGTATCAAATAAAACATTCGAACCTCTAATTCATATAAAAGTTCAAGTTGTTGGGAGAGAACCGGGATGTATATATCATATATTGAATTCGTCAGAATATGAGTCATATATTAAACTCTAACATCAAATATTTTTAAAAATCCCACTTAATTATACTCGGTCACAATAAACTAAAAGACAATATCATATACAGCTTGGCACAAAGACTAACGTTCTCTCAATTTAAGCTGACAAAGATGAGGTAAATGTTAAACTGGTCCAAAAAGGGTTCAAATAGATTAGCTTATTCTATGCCATTCAGAAGTACTGGCTCTTCTTGAGAGTGATCGATGATGTCTAAACTATGGAAAAGCTTTATTTGGTTTTCATAGGCTTTGATTTTCTGGGCATTCAAACAAAGTAATTTATTCTGTGCCATTCAGAAGTAGTTTCAGTCACTCAAATTGCTCTGTTTGGTCTGAAGGGCAAACATACAGCAATAACTATATCTCCTACTCTTAGTAAAGGGTTTCATATTGCACCATATCACATAAAATAATACGTTAATATTACAAGCTTCTTGTATGCAAAAAATTTGGTACGTTTCAAATATATGTTAACTATAGTAAATTCCGATCATACAATGAAAGATTAAAAATTTGCAACCGATGACCATGATAACATAATGTGCATGACCGTGCCAAGAACGTGTCAACTAATCTGCGTCCATGTAATTTCACCATGTTTTTCAATCTATAGTTTCTTTGGAGTTCCAACGAGACGAAAAATTCTTCCCAACAGTGGGTGGGCTTCGGCATGATACCTTGACACTGCTTATGGCGCCACCTTTCTGGGCAGGTCTTTGCTTTCAAATTTGGGTCTTCAGATGCCCAATGACCAATCTGCTTTGACCAATGGCCTTTGGGTTGGGCGTCATGATATTTGGGCCACGAAATGTGCCTATGCGAGTGTTTGTTTGGGCCAATAAAAATTCATGCTTTAACAAAAACGCTAGTTTTGAGCTTCGTGCATTTTGAAAACTCAATTATTGACAAGACCAAAAAAAAAAAACTCAATTATTGAAAATATTACTAAACAGTATCTTAACTGCGTTTGTCTTCAAACAAATTTTTATCTATCTCAACGCATGTTTGAGAAACGTCCAGCCAAAAATGGCTTATATTACTAATAAAGATAGTTCATTGGTACTGAAATTAGTTTTCTTAAATTAGGAGCAGTGAGAATTCAATTCTCACGACCTTTGAGTCCTCTTTTTAATGGAAGCTTTCTTCTTTTAAGAGAGTTGTAGTGCAAAATACTTTATAGGATATTTATAGACCTATTTTTCTCGTTTTTTTTATAACTAACTAATTAACTAGTAATCATTTTTATGTTTAAAAAAAAATTAGTTTTCAAAATTAAAATTGTTGAGTTTAAATTCCAGTGTAACTAATTAACAAACAGGGAGAAAAAAATAAAACCCATTATATATGAAGCCTACTGCACATCTGACGACGAAGGATTTGCACTTGGGCTTTTGCCCAAATAAAGCCATATTGCTCCAATTCTGAGCTCATCTTGCCTATGTATGTATTTTTTCCAGTTAATTGATTCCACTTGAACCTACTTTCTCTCGATTGCTGAAAACAACTCATCGATTTTACCCATCATTATCAACGTTTCAACATGAAAAAAAATTCCCAACCTAGAACAAATTGTACTTTGTCTTTTTTTTTTTGGCAAGCAAAGATGGAGATTGTTACATGGACTCTAGTTTCTGCATTATAAACCACAATGACAGGAGAACCCGAGAAAAACAGAGATGAATTGAAATTTCGGTAAGCTAGCAGGACAAAAGGGCTAATCGCACGCTATTATTTTTTTTTTATTTTTTTTTTTTAAGTCAACAAAAAAAACCCCCTTGTAAAAAATAAACGAGTATTTCGGTCTCATTAACACAAAATAGCATAACACAAAATAGATTAATGAAATAAAAAAAATTCAAAATAGAATGTAAAAAGCAAGTATGCTAAAGAAACTATTTTTGATATCCCAACAATGTAAAAGAGTATTACAATTTACATATTTATTTAATTTTAACTATTCATATTTAATAATATAATTTTTATTAATTATTCTGTTTTTTTTTTTTTTGTTTTTGGGAAATCTTATGATCCACTATTCTACCAATTGATCCCAAACACTACCTAATCGACCTAAGTAGAATCTTAATTTTAAAAATTTTTGGTTGGTCTAAGGTAAGCAGCACGTTCTCACAATATGCATTTCATGTATTACTCAGTATAGATCCATTGTAGTCATTGGATTTGTGGGTTAACATTTAAGTAACTCAATTTATGTGTCTCATTCAACAAAATTCATAAGAAGAGATCTAAACCAACATCTCCCAAATTAACTATAGTAATTGTCGAATCTAAAATTAATAACACTGAATCAATGATCAAACCAGACACATTAAAAGTCAAAATCTCTAACCTTTTTTTTTTTTTGTCTAGATCGTTCAGTATCCAGCCTATTGAGCTGACTAATTTGGACCGACCCGAGTAGGATCCCGAAGGGCGGTAAAAGTCTCCCAACAGGTATTTAACGCGGTTGCATTCCCAGGTCTCAAAACTGATATCTCTGATTAAGCGAATTCAAACTCTTACTATCTGAATCAGCGTCTGCTGGTTCTCTAACCATTTTTTGAAGCAATGGAAAAACTTAGGGCTCGTTTGGAGACGCTGTCAGTTTTTTATTTATGTTTTTCATTTTCTGTTTTTAGTTTTTGCTGTTTGCTAAATCTTTGTTTTTATTGCTGTCAATTTTTATTTTTTTTCTATAAGAATAAAAAAAATAGATAGAAAAAGGATAGTGAGAGAAATGGTAAAAAGAATATAAATATAGAGAGAAAAAAGGGGGAGAGAGAGAGAGAATGAGTAGAGAGAATGACAGAAAGAGAAAGGGTTGAGAAAGAATGAGTAAACAGAATAGTAGAGAGAGAAAAATGAGAGAGAGAGGGTAGAGAGAGAATGAGTAGAGAGAATGGTAAAACAAGAAAAAAAAGAGAGTCTGGGTAGAGAGAGAATGACTAGAGAGAGAAAAAGGAGAGACAGAGGGTAGAGAGATAATAGTAGAGAGAGAAAAAGGAGAGAGAATGTAGGTAGACAGACAGGAGAGAGAATCTGGGTAGACAGAGAATGGTAGAGAGAAAAAAGACAGAGAGAGAGAACAAGTAGAGAGAATGATAAAGTAAGAAAAAGAAGAGAGAATGGTAGAGAGAGAAAAATGAGAGAGAGTGGGTATAGAGAGAATGAGTAAAGAGAATGGTTGAGGGAGAAAAAGGAGAGAGAGAGAGAGAGTGTGGGTAGAGGGAGAATTAGTAGAGAGAATGGTAGAAAAGAGAAAAAGAAGAAAGAGAGTAGAGTAAGAATGAGTAGAGAGAGAAAAGAGAGAGAGGGTAGAGAGAAAATGGTAGAGATAGAAAAAGGGAAGAGAGGGCAGAGAGAGAATGATAGAGATAGAAACAAGAGAGAGAGGGTAGAGAGAGAATGAGTAGAGAGAGAAAATAGAGATAGAGAGGGTAGAGATAGAAAAAGGAGAGAGAGTAGAGAAAGAATGAGTCGAGAGAGAAGGAGTAGTGAGAGAAAAGATATAATGGGATAAAGAGATGATGAGCAAAGGGAGATATGGTAAAGAGGATAGATAGAGAAAAAAAATGTTGTAAGAGAAAGTATAGAAAAAAAAAGTGAAAAACAAAATCGGAAAGTTAGTTTTTATTATTTTCCAATTTATTTTTTTTTTTGAAAAACACTTTTAACTTTTCAACAAAAAACAGAAAACAAAATCAATACCAAACATATTTTCTATTTTTTTTGTGAAAAATAAACAGAAAACAGAAAACAAAATCCATTCTAAACGGATCCTTAGAGTTTCGAGCCAGTAGTAAAACTCGATTTTATTTACAAGGCCCTAAAACCCTCAAAGCCCATTCCTCTCTTTAGCTCTTGGCCCATAGCCTATGTATCTATTAACAAAGCTTTTTCTTTGCTGTTAGTTCTACACTTTGCTCTTGGATTCTCTGCGCGGACTGGAGCGCTTTCTCGACGCAGCAATGTCTTGGAGATTTTCTCAATTTCGCCGGCTTTACGGTACGTGCATTTATCCGTACCGATACTCGTACGGATTCATTCACTTTTGTTCCTTTTCTTTTCCTCAGTTCTTGAATCGAGAATTATGAATTTGAAATCAATATTGTAGGCTACGATGTAATTCTGGGATCAATCGCTGCGTTTTACGTGTTTTCTGTACCCTACACCAAGGTTGAAGAAAGCTTCAACGTTCAGGTACTCCTCCAACCCACTTTCCAAGATTTTACTATTTAATACTGTTTTTTTTTTCAATTACTTTGCCTTTCTTGATTGTTTTTCTAACTTTTTCTTAATCCCTCACTTTCCAAGATTTACAATTTAGTACTCTTTTCTTAAAATTTTTTGCTTTCTTGATTGTTTCTCTAATTTTTTTCATAACCCCACTTCTCAAGATTTGTTATTTTCCTTTTTTTTTTTTGTTTTTTGTTTTTTGATGGGTTTATTCCAATGCCCATGTGCTCCGTTTTGCTACTTGTCTTCTTTCCTTCAAGATGTACAGAGCATTCTTGGGGGCCACTCAATTGAGCAAACGCACGGGCGATTGGATTCTTGGAAATAATTGACAGACAATGTTGTTAGAGCGATGAGGATGTTTAATTCTCTGGCTAACTTATAATTGTATGTTCTGTTTTTTTCTTAGGCTATGCACGATATCCTTTACCATCAACATCACTTAGATAATGTAAGTCTACTTGTCTCTGCATTTTCCCTCTTTCTTTCCTTTTTTTTATTTATTATTTTTAAATTATGTCATGTCATGTTCTTTTTTATTCTTGAAGTCTCTTAGTTTACTCTTTTTTGCTCTTTCCTGTATTAGTATGATCATCTGGAGTTCCCTGGAGTTGTTCCTCGCACTTTCATAGGTGAGAATTGATTCGTTTAAGTTGATTGGTAATTTACCAGAGAAAACATGTGTTAATGTTGTTTATTTTAACTCTTTGTAATTGCTCTCGACGTTGCCATTTTATGCTTTCCTCGAAAATGTGTGTTGATGTTGTTTGTTTCAATCTTTTGCTGTCATTTATTATTTCTTTTCCTAAAAGATTTATTTCCCTGATATTCTGGAAATTTCAGATATTTGCTTGTTAGTTGATAACTCAAACATTCTGTTCAAAGAAGGCTTATTGCTCTTTCCTCCCTTTACAGGAGCTTTTCTTGTATCTGCATTGGCATCTCCAATTGTGCTAACAATGAGATTGCTGCAGATGCCAAAGATTTATGCACTTATTGCTGGTTAGTTGTCTAAAATCTCTCAATTTTTTTTTGTTTTTTAACTTTTTATCATCATGCCCCCTTTTCTATGCCACATAAATTTTTATATATAATTTTCCACTTACCTTGTTTTTTGTGCTAGTTCGTTTGACATTGGGTTGCATCATATTGGGTACATTACGGTTCTTCCGTATTCAGGTATGTACTTGACTTTTTGTAATCCTTTAGTTATTCTTGTCATTTCTTTTTCTATGTGGTTGTCATCTGTCTATTCATATAATTTGTCACAATTAGTGCTTCACATGCTTATAAGATTGAGGTTTTTGCCAGCCTGGGGTTAAATTTTAAGTTGGGTCATCTACCACTTTACAATCTAGAGATGTCTTTTGTTCTCTTTTTGTTCAACCTGTCATATCATTTACATAAAAAAAAAAAAGATGTCACAATGCACGAGGCTCCTGCACTTTGGGGTCTGGGTAAGAGTTAAATGTATGCAACCTTACCCCAGTTTTTCAAAGAGGTTGTTTCCGTGAATTGAATTTGCAACCTCAAGTTCACAATATAGTAACCTTATCATTACACTAAAGCCCGCCCTTTGTACATTTACATACTAAGTTGAAAATAGTTTTTTGGTGCAGGTCAAGGATAAGTTTGGACATCAAGTAGAGGCTTTCTTTGTTATTTTAACTGCAGTTCAGTTTCACTTGTTGTTCTATTGTACGCGTGCACTTCCCAATATATTGGCTCTGGGTGTAGGTGATTGCTTCTTGCAGTTTTATCTTGTTTCTGCCTAACTGATTATTGTTGCTGAAACCTTATGGTGCATGATTGGTTGGTTTTGTCTATTTTTTTCCCCTATCCTTCATAAAGGATTTGTTTCAATACTTCATGCTTCATGTGTTGAATTTTAGTTTGTTTCCAAAAACATCCTATCAGTTTGTGGAATTAAACTAAGTTGCTCTGAAAATTTTTGTGGTACTAGATTTAGGTGCAGACAAGTTCCAATGGAACAGTTATTTTTGTCAGAAGGCCATAAGTAGCACATCAGTGTTTGTAAATTAGGATACTGTTTGCAGACAAACAGTTCTGATTGTTTTGAAAACTGTAGTTGGCATCTACAAAACAAGTTGCTTTCAGCTTGTGGTACCTTTTCAGGATTAGATGGGATTAATTTATTTGTACTTATTATCTGTGCTTTGGATGTACGGACATGGACGTTGTGTTCTTCGTATCTTGGATATGTTGTTTTCACTTTGATTGTATCAGTAATTCGTAATATCTCGCTGTGGTTTGGAGGGTATGTCTCTAATGACACCAAAGACATAGAATCTCTATGAGTATTTACACTCCTGTCGCAGCTTCAGCCAAGATTCTGCATCCTTTTATTATTTTGTTAAGATGTAATGAAACACCGATAAAGCATTGTTTTTCTTTTACCTTTTTTTTTTGCATCTTTCCAATAAACTGAACTTACATGTTTACCAGTAGCATTTAACTTGTCCACTCATTTTGCAGTCAACTTGGCATATGGTTATTGGTTGAGGGGCAATGTTTATGCAACACTAAATTGTCTGGTAGGTGTACTTTATTTTTTTACAGTTTGACTGTGTCCCAAGGAAAAGGATTAATATGACAGCTCTTATTTGTTAATTTTATTTATGGTAGCAAGTGTCATGGGCAACAGCATGTCACACAATAACATACCACTCCTCACAAGACTGTTTTCTTGGCAACATATTTTGCTTAATAAGGTTTCTTATGTTTTTAATTTCTCACAACTTTATTGCTTCTTGTGGCCAGATTTTTGCCATGGTGATCTTCAGATGTGATATGATGTTGCTTCTTTGCCCCATTGCCCTGGAACTTTTACTGGTATGTTCCGTCTTTCTAGTGGCCCTTTTAAACATCATGCATTTTGTCAGTGAATGTTAGATTGGATTTACATAAGCAGATAAGTATGGAATTGGCTCAAGTGATTAGGGAGGCAGAATGTAAACAGAACAGTTGGTTGCTCTGTAGCCAATCCAAAATATGTCACATAAAGAAAGACTGTTCCAAAACCAAAAGCTTTTGTTAAGCATTACTTAAAGTGTAACCTACACCAGGGAAGCCCATTGCACAAAGAGGTACTGTAGTATAAATTTAGATGCATAAGCCGTAAAAGACCATTCTAGGTAAATGGTTCTTTTCTACCAAGAAGCTGCTTAAATGTGAATCTCCACTCTCCAGACTGGTGGGCATATAGTTAATTTTCCCACCTAAGTTGACATGGAGTAGGTTGTATCAAACCTAAATCAGCCAGTTTTTTGAATTTTGAAGCCACTGACTAACTCTTCTATCCTAGAACGGCACATGTACTAGAACCTTCTTTAGAATTAGTGTCAAGGTCCTGCAGATATCAATGGCTGTTAATGCTTGAGCAGTTGAGCCATCTACTGAACTCATGGCTGTTTTCTACTTGTCTGGGAGCAATCAAAAAATTATTAGAGTAGAACTAAAGTGCTCTATTGTAGGTCTCTGAAACTTGGCATAACCAGCAATTATTGTACACATTGCCTGCTCCTGTATAATATTCTGATATTTTATTTTGTTGCTAATATCACATCAAAATGTTAAGTTATTGTGATGGACTTTTGTGCGTCATTATAAGAATTTCAGCCGATTGATGACAGACCAGATCTATTGATGACAGACCAGATCTATTTCACTGTGGAACTCAATTAAGTACTGCATTGGAATTGCCATGCTCTCTGTTGGTTGGTAACTTTTACACATATTGTGGTAGTCACCTGTATATATGATAGCACGTTAATGTGCTTATGTCAACTTTCTGTTTGTTTTTCTTATGAAATTACTGCAGGTTTTACGATAGTGGTTGATTCAATAATGTGGAAGAAACTAGTTTGGCCTGAATTTGAAGTTTTATGGTTCAACTCTGTTCTGAATCGGAGCCCCGAGTGGGGTGTATCCTCTCAATAGAGAATTATGTGAATCTATTTTTTTGTGACTTTTAAAATGCTTAATGATTACAAGTGACTCACCTATCCCCCAGTAAGCTCCACAGACTGTGCTGGGCTCTTCTTCTGAGGACCTAGCTTGTCATTCTCCTGAGAGCCTTACGAGATCAATCACAAGAGTAGTTTTCCATTTTGCCATTGTATATTGTTCCCCTCCATCATCCTGGTCTTTCTTTTCTCTCTTCTTCCTTTTTTTTTGACTATGGCTTGCTACTCCCATCCTTTTGTCCCCAGCCAAGGAGAATATGGGTTGAATGAATTTCTCCTGTCTGGCGCATCAACCTCAGCACACGTAGTTCTGTTTCTTCCATTCCTTTAAATTTCACGGGATGCCATCAGTGCTGGTACCACCATGGTCACTTTTTTATATTGGCTTGAATCTTGGTCTACAATGGTCAGGAACAGACCTTAGCTGGTAACCAGTTGTGGTAATCAAGCCCATCACTTCTGTGATCCAGTTTTGCTTGTTATATTGATTCTGCACATTCTTCTTTCCACTTTCTGTCCATTACCATTTTTGAGGTCCATTGGTTCTCTAATTAGCTTTTCTTTATGCGTCCAATTGAGCGATGTATGGTTTTTTTTTTTTCCCCTGTGTTACTTGACACTCTTTAGACATCTCCCTTTCATTGGTATTTTACTTCTGCTCTTCCTCGATCATTGCTAGCTGCATATCCTCTTTTTGTGGTGAGTTTTTGACTGATTACTTTCCTATATATTATTGCAACTAAATGTTTAGTTTGTATGATGACCAATATTGTGGTGTTACAGTTTGTCTCTTTCCTGACTAGCAATGCAATTTTATTTGTAAAATAGAAATGAAAAGTTAAGAATGTGGAAGCTACAATTGCCTCATTTCTTTCCACTTAAATTTCAAAATATTTCCATTATTTTCCCTCATTCTGGCGTCCAAATGAAGCCTAAGCAGTACTGTGCTATTCAGGTGTGGGCTAGCTGGCCAGTAGATTAATAGGTTTGTCTTGGTATGGATATCTTTATGGTTATCATGTGTGTGAGGTGAATATTTAGATGATTCAATCATTCAATCATTTGTCTTTTTGTTTTCTGGAAAAATAAATTGGTCTAGTGAATAGATTCTTTTCTGAAATCAAATTTGGTTTGGAATCACACAGAGAGAGAGAGAGACATTACAAACAGAAAACAATTTAAATGTCACGCTGCAGATCTTGAATTGGCAATTATTTGTTTGTTTTTTTCATCAAACTTTGTAACATGAAGATTTTCCTCCTTACAGCTTGGGCTCTTACTTGACAGGAGGGTTCTTTACTATGCACTTCCAGTTTTCTCCTTCGTTTTGCTTTATTCGAAGCTCCCACACAAGGTATGCTGTATGATTGTTGACCCCAACTGACTTGAGCAAATTTTTTTATAAAAACATATATTTTTTGCTGATGCAGGAACTTCGGTTTATTATCAGTTCAGTTCCAATATTTAACTTATCTGCAGCAGTTGCGGCTTGCAGAATGTATGTTGAGTCATCTCTTTTAATCCTTTTGCGAAAATAATCTTTTATTTGTTTGAAGTAATTATGTACAATGGGAGTATTGATGTAGTTCATATTAGGATGCTGCAACAGTTTCACAATTGGTGATTATTTTTATCCCTGTTCTTGTTACCTTTGCTTTTTTTACTCGGGAATTCTTATGACTTTCAAATGGAAATCAAAGTCGAACTAGCCAGGAATGAGCTACAAGATTATCCTTTGGCAACATGAGTTGCTTTTTCGCTTTAAAATTTTCACTCTATTTCATAAGCTATCAGTGCTGCAGTGGTAGTGAATTATCAGGAAAAAAATGATGGATAACATTTGAGCTTTACATTTACATGATTATTATTGTCAGTCTCTGAGTCCTCTCTTTGTTTATGCTTGATTAATCCAACTCATGTTAGATACCATGAGTTTACACACAACACTGTAATGCATTTTATCCACTGCTCCATATAGACTGACTTCAATGAAAACTTTGTGCTGCATGCTTATAGCTTAAAAATTGGAACTCTTTTTTATAAACCTCTTTCAAATTCTTTGCTTTATGAGATTTTTGTTAATGAGTTGTCAATACTCTATTTTGCTTTAAATTGCTAACTGGCTTTACATCACATAACTCAATCTTTTGCAGCTACAATAATAGGCATAAGAGTAATTGGAAATTGCTCAACCTCATCATGCTGGGATTGCTTTCAATCAGGTTTGATTTGTTGGCCAGCTTGCATGTTGAGATCATTATGTCTTCACTTTCTTGTATGCTCACATTGAATTTTGTAGTCTGGTGTTTACTGTAGTAACTTTCATGGCATCCAATGAAAACTATCCCAGTGGCCATGCATTAAAACGCTTGCATGAGATTGGTGAGTCTTCTCTCTCTCCCCCTCCCCTCACCCCGCCCCCGGCCCACCCCCTTGTTGTACTACACTAATGTTATGCATTTAATTTAGTTCGGGTATTTCGCAATCCATATTTTTTACTTCATAGTTCATATATCAGTCATTACTGTTTCTTTGGATTGCTTGGTTTTGTGATACAAAGAAATGATTTTAGTTAGTAAAAACAGTTGGATTTAAGTATGTAGTTCATTGGCAGTAGCGTTGTATATTGTGTGTGTCTTCTCTGTATTACATTGTAACATTGGACTTTGAGCTTCCTTTATTTCTCTTAACTGGTTCTTGAACTGCTTAAACAGGACACTTGAATAATAATGAGGAATTGTGGGTTCACATTGATACATATTCAGCCATGAATGGTATTTCTCGGTTCTGTGAAAATGAATCCCCATGGAGGTATATTCATCGACACAATCCTTTGTAGGCCCTATGTTTGCTCTCTAGCTTCATCCTCAAGCGATTGCTTCCCGTTGTGTAGGTATTCCAAAGAAGAGGGCATTCCGCTCGAGGAATTTAGCCAAAAGAATTTTACTTATCTTGTGAGGTGAGCTTGATAGATAACGACGAATAGCCTGCTTGGCATTCTGCATAAATTGACTTGAAGGGTTGTCAGTTTTGTTTAATGGTTACCCCATGTAAAAGCCTATGATATGCTCCACTGATTTTATTCAATCTTTTCCTTTCTGCAACAGTGAACATTCTACCATTGATGGGTATGAATGTTTATTTTCTGTAAATGGCTTCTCAAGGGCTCGCCTTCAATTTAAAATTACACCCATTATTCTGGTAAAAATGGACACTGTTCTCTGCTGTGGCATCTGTTATTTATTTATTTTTTTTTTTTGCGAATTAACATATGTTCTATTTCCCTTCAGGTTAAAGAGCCAAGAGTATATATTCATGGAAATTCAAAAATGAAGGATGCCATGAAGATACATTGGCCAGGAATAGGATGCCCTTAAACTTTTGATAGAAGTTTGTCATTTGCTTGTTTCTCTGGTCAGGAATCTTAAAGCTTACAGGCTTGTAATTTACATAGAACTAGAGGATTTGCAACGTTCAACTTATCTATCTATCAATTCATAGTTTTATGCTGGAACAGTAATTAACTGGTTGTGTTTTTTTATTTTTTTAATTGGTTCCAACTGGGATTGAAATTCGAAACCCTTACTTTTTTTTTTTTTTCAGTTTTCTTAAATCTAAACTAATTGGTTCGAGGGAAGATGAGTAGTTTGAGAGATTGAGGGTTCGAATTATCGATCTCACTTTTATTGATATGCTACTAATGTCGTTTTTCAAAGACGATTTTAGCATCAATTGAACTATAATTTATGTGTAAAAATATTCTTTTTTTGCCATAAAAATAACAAGTGCACAAGGAAACGAATAACCTTTTATTGGACATTTCGCCTCGGACATGTGATTGACCACAAATTTTGTCGAGCACAAGCGAATCGTCGAATCTGATGAATTTTATTAAAGCAGTTCGAGTCTTATAAATTGAGTTCATGAGTTAAAAAGACAGATTAGTCATCAATTTGATGGTTTAAATTTCATGATTACCGATCGTTATTGTTTGGTAGTAAAAGGATGTATCCCATATTAAAATCATGGGTTCCAGTATGAATTAAGACGTTTGGTGAAATTAATTCCACAGGTTTCACTGGCTAGTGATATTTATTAAATTTCTAAAGACTTTGTTAATGAGATTATAAAATATTATTCTTATTTTTTTATTATGCTAAAAAAAAAATTCTTATCAAGAGCGCACATGCACCCGTTTGTGATAGTTTTAGGGATAATAATATTTTTAATTCTAAAATTTATAAATTTTTATAATTAAATTTTAATTTTTTTAATTTTTTTAAACGAATTTTATACTTTTTAAATCTTTTACAATTGAATTTTTTTGTTAACAACAACAGTTAATCAAACTATTTAAAATGTACTTTAACTAAATAGATATAAATAAAAAAAACGTAAATATCACTTTTTTCATATTTATCTGTTTTAATATCTTAAAAAATAATTAAAATGTCATATTTAAGATTTTTTTAATTCACTTTTATTTAATCAAAGTACATTTAAACAATTCCGACTGCTGTAGACAAAAAGAACTCAATTATAAAAAAATTTAAAAGATATATAACTCACTTTAAAAAAAAATTAAATTGTTAGAGACTCAATTATACAAATATACAAAAATTTAGAATTAAAAAAAACGTATTATGCATAGTCTTGTTTAGAACACCCAAATTGAGGAATTTGACCATGGACATTTCAGTAATTATACAACTTTATCTTCAAGAGAGATCAGTGCGGAAAACCAAAACCTAAGCCTCGGGCCTGCAGATCAGGTTGCTCGCACACTGGAAGTCTGGAAGTGTAGTCTTCAAAAACCATTGGCCAAAAAAACAAAAAAAGAAAAGATGCTTCTGCAACCTTCGCTCCACCATAATCACCACCACCACCACAACCACAAGGTATCTCTCTCGCCAACTTTCTCTTACTCTCGGCCCTTACAATGGGAGAATTCCCATTTCGCCCTCCGCAGAACCTCGAATTACCGGAGACTCCAAATCAGTTGTTCAATCTCACAAATCCACAGCTATGGAACTGTGGACTATGAGAGAAGACCCATCATCAAATGGAACGCTATTTACAAGAGAATTTCTTTGATGGAGAACCCAGAACTGGGGTCTGGGAGTGTGCTGAACCAGTGGGAGAAAGAAGGCAAGAAGCTCACCAAGTGGGAGCTTTGTAGGGTTGTCAAGGAATTGAGAAAGTACAAGCGATATAACCAAGCTCTCCAGGTTCAACTCTCACTTGGGGTTTCTTTATTATTTTATGGGAATAACTAGGAGCATATAAAAAATAGTTATAAAGTTGCTATAAGTAGTAGGAAGTTTTTTTCTTTGAAAAAAAAGTTAAATTTTTTTTTGAAAAATTAAAACTTGAGGTGATATTATGTAAATTTAGAGTAACCTAAGTACGTTTAGGAATTAATTTTAGAAAAAAATTTATTATTTTTTGATGTTAAACTATTTTAGATGGTTACTCTGGCTATTTTCTATGTATACTAGTGGAACTCTTATTTTATTTGCTCTTTGCTCAATTATCCTCTTGGAAGTTATTAAGGTAAAGGGTGTCTGATGTTTTTGTTAGTAATTACTTCAATTTTGTTGGGTTGGTCTCAGCTGCTGCAGAATAATCATTTGGGTTGATTTGATTTAAGTAGAAGCTTACTGATCCTACAGGTTGTTATTTAAAATGTTTGAAAGTTCCATGCTTGTTACCATTTAGGTGGAAAGAAAGAGTCTTATTTAACTTGTTATATGGTGTTTTGTTTTATTTTGGAAGAAGAATAATCAACTACTGTACTGGATGATTGTATCATTTTTTTGACCCTATGGTCCTTCATTTGTCTCATCAGACTTATGTATATTGCAGGTTTATGATTGGATGAGCAATAGGGAAGAAAGGTTCAGAATGTCTCCTAGTGATGCTGCAATTCAGTTAGATCTTATTGCCAAAGTGCGTGGAGTTTCTGCTGCCGAAAACTTTTTTCGGAGTCTTCCTGGCCATTTAACGGACAGGAGAATATATGGAGCTATGTTGAATGCTTATGTGCGGGCTAAAATGAAAGAAAAGGCTGAATCTTTGATTGACAATATGAGAAATAAAGGGTATGCCACACATGCACTTCCATTCAATGTGATGATGACACTCTATATGAACCTGAATGAGTATGATAAAGTCGACATGATGGTTTCAGAAATGTTGGAGAAAAACATACGGCTCGATATATATTCATACAATATCTGGTTATCATCTTGTGGATCGCAAGGATCTATGGAAAAAATGGAGGATGTGTTCGAGCAAATGAAAAAGGATAAAAGTATTAATCCTAACTGGACAACCTTTAGCACAATGGCTACAATGTATATTAGGATGGGACAGTTGGAAAAAGCAGAAGACTGCTTGAGGAGAGTTGAGAGTCGGATTGTAGGTCGGGATCGGATACCCTTTCACTATCTTCTAAGTCTATATGGTAATGTTGGTAACAGAGAAGAGGTATATCGAGTGTGGAACACTTACAAGTCAATTTTTCCCAGTATTCCAAACTTGGGTTACCATGCTATTATCTCATCTCTTGTTCGGATGGGCGACATTGAAGGGGCACATAAGCTTTACGATGAGTGGATGTCTATTAAGACATCATATGATCCAAGAATAGCAAATCTACTTATTGGTTGGTATGTTAAAGAGGGTAATTTTGATGAAGCTGAGAGCATCTTTGACCATATGACTGAAGTGGGAGGAAAACCAAATTCAAGTTCATGGGAGATTCTTGCTGAGGGCCATGCTGGAGAGAAGAGAATTTCAGAGACCTTGTCTTGCTGGAAGGAAGCTTTTGCTGCTGATGGATCAAAGAGTTGGAGGCCAAAGCCTACAAATGTGACCACCTTCTTGAAACTGTGTGACGAACAAGGTGATAGCACAAGTAGGGAGGTTTTTGAGGGCTTGTTGAAACAGTCAGGTTGTCTTGAAAATGAAGCATATGCTTCACTTGTTGGGTTGTCTGCTACCGGAGAAAAACTGTCAGCTGAAAATGGTAGAGTTGATAATAAAAATGCCAATGATGGTGAACAAAATGAAGGATCTGAGATGCTTTTCACCCAATTGGAGAATAGTCTGTGATGCTGCTTCCTTCTATGTGGGAACAATATTTGTTCAGCACAGGGGTGCTCCGAAGATTCAACTTAAAGGCTGTACATTTTTGGGTGGTTCTCAGTCTTCGTAACGTCATCACCTGCCCAATTCATGTGTCCTTATAACAGTCAGGAACCTGAAATGTGCTTTTCTGGGCAAACACTATATATATTTGCTCGTATTCATACGCTTCAAATTGCTGCCTGTTGTCCAGCTCCTTTGTCCTGCTAGTGTAGGTGGAGTTGGAGTTGGATCAATACGGGTCATTTCCTTGGCTTAAGATGCTAATTGATTCCGGTTGGCCAAGTATTTTTCCAATTCTCTCCGCCATTGCTTATTTTTCTTTTCAAGGTTACCATTAAAACTTTTCCGGTTGGCCAACTAAGCATCTTTCCTTTTTGACTGTTTGATCGATCCTTTACACGAGGTAGTCCACAATCAGGAGTTCTCCAAAAGGTTCGAAGCAAAACGTAGACCCGGTTGACTGGATCCTTCGACCTTCTATTCCTGAGGATGAGGTGCCAAAATGCTGTGTATTTAGAGAGATTCGAACCTGCTTTTCTAGTTATTATCACTACCTAACTTGCTTTCCTAGTTTTGGCAGGCATATATATTTCCATGACAGATGTTGCAAGTACCAATTCGAACACGTTTGTTTGTGTTCAATTCCAACCACCTCTGCAACATTGCTCATATGATTTAGCCTTTTTTTTTTTTTTCTATCAATCAAAGAAAGAATTTTCTCACATGGATCTATAAAATTCATTTACTTTCAAATGTATACTTTTTTTGAGAATTACTATTTGTGAAACTAACAGAGTGGAAATAAATCTTTTTTAGGCAGCAATTCCCATTGATAATAATAGGTTTATAACACTGCAAGCCCTATGAAGGTTTAGAATCTGGCCCAATTCCAAAATGCAGGCTTTGAACTTATTGGTATTGGTTAAGCCAACGTGTGAATAGTCAGGCGAGCGCCATGTTAAGTGGCTGATCAATTCCTATTTTTGGTGAGTGAATCTCGCTCGAAGCTCACTTATCAAGGAAAGAAAATCAATAAATTTGGAGTCGAGCCAAGAAGGACTTGTAAGAGAGTAAAGCTCTCTAAGTGTTCTTTTTCTCTACACACAAGATTTGAATTTAAGACCTGACTTATTGGTGTTAGAAGAACGAAACTCCATATCACTTACCTTCATAGACCAATGCGGCTTTCAGATACGGGGTCTCAAACCCAAAAACAAAAAATCAACAAACATATTGGTGTTAGAAGGTATGGGTAATTCTTGATGTGTGCGATAAGGCTTCACTAGGATGATGTAGAGGTGACAAATTTGAGTTACATAAGTAAATTTCTTTTTGAAAAGGGAATGAATACAGATCTTGAATTTTTTTGTCCAAATTACAACAATTTTTTAATTTTTTTTAACTGAAATAATACTTTTTACAACCAAAGAAATTTTTTTTTTTTATCGTAAAAAATATTACTGTAATTAAAAAATCGAAAACTTGTTGTAATTTGGATAAAAAATCAGACAAAAAAATTTGGGCTTCTTACTTTTTCCCTTTCGAAAATAATGATAAGATTTCAAATGCAATGGGCACCTTGTTTCAAATAGTAGGGCGTCAAAAGTGTGGAGGGTCATCTTAAATTGACTTGAGATCAGGTAGTGAGCTGCCGTGCTTTAAGGACTGGCTCTAAAATTTCTCTCTTTCCCGTCTAGTTTTGGCCCTTTTTTCTTTGTTTGTAGAGAAGCATATATTGCAAAGTATGCGGATGGAAATAGTGCAGGCATTGTTAGAAATAATAAAGTAAAAAATAACAAATGGACGCAAATAAAAAATAGAAATATATGAAATAATATTTGAGTCACATAAGATACTGTTTTTAAAGATAATTTCTGTTCTTGTTCTAAACTCAAGATAGTGTAGTAAGTCGCAGTAGTTATTCTCTCAATATACAACAAGTTTTCTTACTAATGTGCACTTTAAATAGTGAGGTAGCAGAAACAACTCTAATCTTAATTATCTCAGTAAATTTAAGCAAAAGCAGTGTATGAAAAAATAAAAATGTATGAAAATTAATTTTTTTGGAGAAGAAGATGACGATGTTTATATAATAGTTTAGGCTTTAAGGCATATAAAAATAAATAATGGTTATAAAAGTAAATAATGGGTAGAATAAAGATGATTGTAACAGTTGCAACGGTTAGTTTTTTAATAGTCCAAAACTACTAATTTGATTAAAAAATTCTAAATGATCTAAAAAATATTAAACTCGGGAGTGGACCGACAGCGTCACATGCGCTCTATGTTGCGCGAGATTTCTTATAAATTTTTTATTTTATGAAATATAAAAAACATATTAGTTTGTAAATAAATAATATTTAACTTTTCTTTTATATGTAGAATTCTATTATCTTTATATGCTCTCTTATTAAATAGTATTTAACTCTTCTTTTTCTCTTGAAATTCAAATCTTTTAAAATACTATGCTATTACACTATTTTCTAATAGGCATCACATGGAGAGCACATGCACAAGTTGGATGCGAAATATACTGTTTACAGATTTTTGATACACTGGCCCTTCAGAGGAGTTGTCCCTCTCGGGAGACCAGCTTTGTTCTGCTATTATCCCTCTAGGCAAAGAAAACACGCTTCCAGCTTGGTCCCAACCAGGATTCGAGGTTGCGATTTTCAGTTTTAAAAACAATTTTAATACTAGCTCATTGGTCCACTACTTACTTTACTGTCCACTTTGTTTGTTTGAACTTAGGCAAAACTCGAGGTAGCTTACTTACATCCACCATTCTTATACGTCAAGAAAAAATATAATAATAATAATAATAATAATAATAATAATAGTAAATCAATCAATATAGCTTAGCTTGTATATTTTATTGAAAAATTGGTTCATGAGATTTATCAAATATTTGTCCAATCCTGTTAACCAAATATCCCATCGCGTACTCAGTTGGGCATCTAATTGATTAAAAAAAAATCAAAGGAAATGGTAACCAAGGATATGCTACCATCAACTGCTTTGCTTGTTCACTTGTTTACTCGGATGTGCCAGACTGCCAGTAAATAAGTGTTCTTAATGAGTTGGCCTTTTAACTTTCCCGTATAAAATAAAACTCACATCTAGTGAGCTTGACAGAGTGGAGAGCTGGAAATAATTAGTTGGCTCCAAGCAGGTTTGGTTCAAGTTTGAGGTAGTTTTAACATTGCCTTATTCAACTTCAAGCAAAAAAGAGGTGAAAAAAAAGTAGAAGAAGGACAAAATTAAATCAGAAAAATTTCGATTTTATTTCGGAATTTTTGGTCAATGATGCGGGGCGTATTATGTTCATTGTAGGAGAAACCGAATTCCAATAGAAAGACAACTTGAAAATTATAGTTTATGATTAGAGTTAGTCAAAAACTCATGGCCACTCAACAATTCAATTAGATCTACTTGAAATTTAATTCTACGTCATTTAAATTGACTAAAAAAAATTCAATAATTCATAATATCAAAAACCAAAATGGCTTATAATTCGAGTATTTTAAATCCAAACAACCCACAATATGAATAACCAAACTCAAAAATCGATTTCTAATATATTCAAAACTCTATAAACCTGACAATACATATTAAATCTAATGAATAGAATACTTGATAAATCTAAAATTCGAATGACCTAAAATTCAAAATAATCCCACTTTAATACGAGACTCGCTCGCAACTTTAATTTACGGAGTGCCAGACATTTTTATTATAGCTGAGAGCAAATCACATATATGTTAAAAGAGGAAATCTCGCCATTATCGCGCATAGCGAGCTTTATCATCGTTCGGCTACAAAATTTATTCATCGTATATTCCAAAGACGTGTCTTAACTATAGACTTTAGAGACTTTAGAACGTGTATGTTTGGAAGATAAACATAATTTACCCTTTGTTTCAGGCTGAGCATGTGACACAAATGCCATGGTCCCGCATAACAAATGCATTTATTTTTTTGAAAAAAAAAAAAGAAATCAGTCACCGTACATTTCTGTTGTAATAGATTATACTATTCGCTTCACAAAATAGGTTAGAATATTCACCCGAGGGAGTAAACTCTGACTGTCATGCAACCGTCACCAGACCGTTTGAGATCTTATGAATGCAGCATCATACACTTAGCTCCGCCAACATGTAAAATTTCCACTCATAGCCTCCTCTCACTATCACACTCTAGCCATCCCTGTTCAAATCCATGTTACTGTTTTATTGCCCAATTGGACAGGAATCAAAACACATGCGAGATCTCACCGAAGATGGGACCCATAGATTATAATCGCAATTTTCCCACATATAATCACATGATGGACATGGCATGCCCATCACCATTGCCACAATAAATCGCCACAAAACCCCAAATTTTCTTTCAAGAAAAAGACACTAATTAACCCAAGTTGAACCATCCTCTGTTCCCTCTTCCTCGAGTTAAATTTAAATTAGAATAATCATTAGCCTACCCCAAACCCCAGGGGCAGGGGGGGTAGGTGCCCTTTTTTTTTTTTTTTTTTTGGCCAAAATATAAGGAGGTTTGTTACAACTTGTAGGGACCGTAAATTTGACGCATTCTATGATTTTCACATTGCATTATCATCATTTATAATGTACATTTATAGCTTTTGTTGTTATGTCAAAAAAAAAATTTATAGCTTTTGTTGTTAATTGCAATAATATATCGAGAAAAGTTTTTAGATTTGAGTCTTGTATATGATAAAAAATAACTGTAGAGAAAATTATATCTTTTTTAAAAATTTTTTCAACTCAACTCTAAATTAATCGAAGTTCAATACAACTTCTAGATATTAAGATTTAGACCAAATATAATATATAAAAAATTAAATATATAAAAATAACTATCATGATACTACAATGTACCTATGTAGGGATCTAAGAAGGATCTCAAAAAGATCACAAAGACAAAAACCCACAGGGTATGAATACCGACCCATTAACGACCGCGTACGCCACTGCTTGTTTGTTATATACAAGTGGTAAAAGCCGAAGCAAAACCAGACATTATTGGCACCCAAAAAAACTGGCGATCAATGGCAGACATAGAATTAGAGAACCCAAATGTGATGCCAAAGTTCATCACTTTCCTCTCTTCTCTGCTGCAGAGAGTGGCCGAGTCAAACGATCTCAGCCTTCAATTTCAGGCTCAGAAAATTTCAGTTTTCCATGGACTGACCAGACCCACAATCTCCATCCAGAGCTACCTGGAGAGAATTTTCAAGTATGCAAATTGCAGCCCTTCTTGCTTTGTCGTTGCCTACGTTTATCTCGATCGGTTCGCTCAGAAGCAGCCCTCTTTGCCTATCAATTCTTTCAATGTTCATCGTTTGCTTATAACAAGTGTCATGGTTGCTGCCAAGTTCATGGATGACATGTATGTTCTCAATTATTCGCTCCTCACCCTTCATAGGAAAAAAAAAAAAAAACTTGAAATTTCTTGCAAATGATAGCTTAGATTTGCATTTTCTTCAGCATGTTTCTTAACTAAACTGCTTCTGCTAGTCTACTGAATTGAAATTCCAGGCCTTCACTGTGTTTTATGATCTGGATTTGGTTTTCCGTACTTTTTACTTCTTTATATTTAAAAAAAAAAATTAACACGAAGCAACATATCAGCAACGAAAAAATGAGAATCAATCAAATTTCACTTAGTTTGATAAATAAATGAATTTAAAAGTAAAAAAATTACTTGATTCTCTTCTTGTTGCTGTCATATTACTTATTATATGTTGTTACGTAATGATGCTCTTTTAAAAATTCAGATGAATAAATAATAAATAAACAATTAGGAGATCTAGTTATTTACTTAATTTTAATTTGAATTGTGCAATTTTCAGGTATTACAACAACGCTTACTATGCAAAAGTTGGAGGAATTAGCACAATAGAGATGAACTATCTTGAAGTGGATTTTCTATTTGGATTGGGATTCCACTTAAATGTGACACCTAACACCTTCCACACATACTGCTGCTATCTCCAAACAGAGATGATGCTGCAACCATCTCTAAGTTTAGCTGAATCTTCACTGAACTTGGGAAGATCATTAAAGGCCCATTTGTGTTTCAGTGAAGAAGAAACTTCCCATCAGAAGTAACAGCAACTTGCTGTATAAGCATTAATTGTTAGCTCTAAATGTAGTTAGTTATAGAGATAGTGACTCCCCCACCTTGGGTTTGGCTAACTAGTGCCCCAAACACATTGTTGTTTGGTTGTATCTTCTTTTTTTTTCTTTTCATATTTGGATTTTCTTGTCAGAATTTGTACTTCAAATTATTTAGCATGTAATGTACAGGTGGGATTATCTCCTTTACAGTCTGGCAATCAAAGACACACCTTCTCTTTGCCTTTCAAGCTTCATACATTGATAAATTTACAAAGAAATGATCCTAGCTGGTGCTAAAATTTATGGCCTTTTTTTTCAAAATTAACTTGTGTGTTGTACAATACGAAAGCGTCACGATACAAACATTTTAGTAAGCTCTTTTTCGCAATTCCTATGTGGAGCTTATTTGTCCAAATTTATATAATGTTCTTATGATATCATGCAATATGTTACGGTTAGGCCATTCAGTATAAAAATCTCACTAATATCATTAATTTTTTTTTTTTACGTGTGGTATTGATATTTAATCCATTAATTGGGGTTCATGCATACAAATAAAAGAATTTATGGTTGAAATTGAATGAAATTTTTGTTTAATCGTAAAAAAAATTAATTATTCACTGATTCACGGTTACTTTATTAGGATCCACATTTGTTTGAGGGTGCACGACCCTCAAATTTATATTTTATAGTAGTTATAGATATAATTTATATTAGTTTTAACTTATGGCCTTCACTCAAATTTATGTCTTGCCCGCTTACTTATCTCACTAGAAAAAATGATGTGAAGAAGTTTAAATTTATATTATTATTTCTATTAAAGTTTTATATGTTGTTCCCTCTAAATTTTACATTTTTCATTTTACTCTCACTCTCTTGTTTTTTTTAACTGGAAGGTAATTATATATTAAAATAATATTATTATACTATGTAAATTACTATTTATCAACAAAATGATATAATTCTAATATTTATGTCACATTCTAAAATAAAAAAACTTGAAAAAAAAAATTTAATACCTTTTTGCTCCCACCACTTCAATTTTTGGATACGCCTATGAATTATCTTTTGTCCCTGTAATAATTCTGTTTACAAAATTCTGATATGTTCACAAGTTGAGATTCCATTTCCATAGTTAGGAAATGGCACTGAACAGCACAGACGGGTGTGTCCTAGCTGATTGGAACAGTGGTTAGAAAAAGAATACGAGTGAGTGGCCAGCGAAAACAGGCTCAATGGTTGTTGGGCATGGAGGGTTGGGCTGGAGACAGCAAAGAATAAAGTACTCAGAGTACTGTTCTGTCCTGTTCTAGTAATTATCTGGAAAGTAACGAGTGCAACTGGCTTATAGAATTTAATTTCAGTGATAGATTTTAGGATTGAATTATATTAAAATTAAGAGATAAGATTAAATTTTTAACTCTTTAATTTAAAAAAAATATCGTAATTATTTAATTACTTTACGTTTTATACACACGAAATCATAATGCTCTTTCAGAAAATTGTGAAATAACGCGACTACGTTTTCGTTTAATGCATTAACAAAAGAAAAGGAAAAAAACAAAGAAATTAATGAGATTTCCTTCTCTGTGACATTTGCATCAAATTTTTGATATGAGAGGACAAGCAACATGTGCAACCATGAACAACATTTGCAGTTAGCTCACATTTGTCGGCAACTTTGCCTCTTTTTTTAAATTTTCTTTATTTTTGTAGTATCCATTTTTTTCTCATTATTTGGTTGATCATCCTTTTGTATCTTCTTGTCTTCATAGTTAGAAAAAAGGTCAAAACAATTTTTCACGAGACATTTCAACGATTATTAACTTAAACCTCTATATAATTTAAATTTAAAATCTTAAGAATCAAATATGAAATTTATGAAAATGAGTAGAACTACTATATCTTACAATTCACAATTAATATACAAAAAGAAAATAAAAGAAAAGAAATGGGTTAATTACTCGAAATAGTAGTTCAGTGATAAGTAGACGTGTATTTAACATTGGCAACTTGAGTTCAAGTTTTTGCGCCTGTGCTCTTCCTAGGCAAATGGTTAGGCGTCCGCTACAATAGAGAAAGATTGTGGCACAGTAATGAGTTCTAGACTCTGTAATCACAGTAATTTCTAGTGACGGAGACACGCTCGACTTTATTAATACTTAGGTAGTGAATCTGTTTTTTTTAGAGTAGTTGAATGAGATATTGTAAATTGAAATTATTTTGATTTCGATCTACAAATTCGATGATTAATATATCTATGACAAATTTTTTTTTTTGGGTTAAAAAAATGAAATGGGTTAAAACAAAAGGGAAAAATTGAATTCCGGATTGGAAGTTGGGCATGATGACATGATCGAGCTTTAGCCTAAGTCCGCCTAGTACAAAACTGGGTCCGACCCGCTGTAACACAAGTTGGCCCTGTGTGCTCCTCTCCAAAAAGATTTGGGTTAGAATCTCAAAAAACAGAAAAGAGCATTGAGGCCTCTGCCCCACAGGATGTCATGCAAAATTGCAAGTTGACTTGAAGGCACCCCATTTTTATTTGCTTTGGTATTGCAAAATGCAAATTGAGTTGTTAGTTGTTACAAACGTGCGAGATGTAAAGTTTTTAAATTTAAATTGAAATTTAAATTCGAGATATTTAATTCAAAAAATAACTCTACTGCCAATGAATTAGAGTTCATTGGCAACTCTATATCAATGTTCTAATATATGTCACGTCGAAACTTCAAAATTCCTCAGGCAATCTCTGTATGCCCATTTGCGGAAGGCCATGTGCATGGGGAAAAGCCATCTTGGTTTAGCTTCCTATAAAATGTCGGCTTCCAGAATAGCAATTCTCTTGCGATCTCCGTTTGTCCAGCCATAATGCGCAATGTTACATTGTTTTCTTTGTTTTTTATATACAAAAAACACTGTTTTATGCAAATGAAAACTGAACCCTTAAAAATGAACGAATAGATATGAGCAAGCACTCGAAAAATAGGAAAATGCAATTGTTCCTTTTTTAAAAATAAAAAAAAAATTCGTCGCAGATATGTCGGTTATTGAATATGTAGGCCGATCTTATTATATCGTTGTCGTCCCCATTCAATTATCCCCTGAGGTGTAGACCCACCCCGTCTCCCCCTAACCGGAGCAATTGTTCTAATGGGTCATGGATCCTTCTCCGTATATGCAAGAATAACGAAGGTAACATTTGTACAATCAGTTGGATCACTGAGTTGCCTTAATGGACATTTTAAGATTGATGGAACAACCAAGTTAACAATGCAATTCTACACGTGGCCCCATGATTTTTTAAGCCAGATGTTTGTTTGTTTTTTTATTTTTTATTTTTTAAATTAGCTACAATTTTTATTTGAATTAGAAATTTTTAGTATTGACAGAGCCCTCTATTTTTGACATTCACAATTTCCATCATACACTCAAACCATACTTAAATCAATGTACAAGCGTCTCTTATGTTATCTGTTAGAACATGTATTGAAGTTTGCTATTATTTTTTTTGAATTAGTTGGTTGTGCTGCAAAGTTGCAGCCCAATCGGTGGCTGTCGCCATCTTTACGGAGAAAAGATAAAACAGGCCGCACCGTCGCTCTCAGGCCCAAAGCGGCAATTTTGGCTGTACTTCTATTAAATAATTATATTTTAAATAACAATAAACTCTATTATATTTTGATAATTTATTTATTTTTTAAAATTTAATTATCTAATTATTTATTTACATCACTTTTAATCTTACTTAAAAATTTTAAAATAAAGATAAATACCACGAAAATTTATTCATAAAATTTCATAAAAATTTTTAAATTTTATGATAATATTTAATTTACATAAAATTTAATTTAAAAAAATAAAAATACAAATAACTTATTTACACAACAACAAAAAGAGAAAAAACGTAAAGAAAATTTCGTACTATATATTAAATAGCAGTTTACATATATCCTCCGTACTTATTTTGCAGTAAAAAAATATATATATAAAAAGAAGATAAAGTTTATTAATAATATTTAATAATAATTTATTGAAAAAATATAGGTGGACGAGATTTGGTGGACGGAAAATAGACGCGAGAATTTTTTTGTGCAACTAAATAATTTTTTTGTGCAATAAGACACTGAATTATTACAACAACTTTTAAAGTATTTTTTCATCTATTTTTTCGTTATAGGAATTAAGCGTCTGGTTGCACAAATAAACCACCTGATTGCACAAAAAAAATTTTCAGTTTATTTTCCGTCCACCTAATATTGTCTACCTAACTGAACTCTAATTTATTTTTTAAAGTTTAATATATTTTTTACATATTAATATTATTGTGCCCAATAATTTACTGAAGTAAAAGATTTTCCTTCGGCCACATCTCAGAAAAATCAAATCAAAATCGCCGTCACAAACCACCAATCTCCGTATTTTCAACCACGTTATCCTCATCCATCTCAACCGCATAAGTAACCGAAGAATATATAAACACCAAAATCACCTCCCAAGGCCGAGCCCTACTCCCCAAGTAAGTCACAGCCAAACCAACCACCTTAGGCGGTGGATGATGACGAACGACAATTGATGCTTATCTTATTGTTCTTTATGATCTATGACCATGATAGTAGGCGGCCCCCGCTTCCTAACCAAAAGTCAGAAAAAGTGGATGTGGACTGGACGGCCACCATTTTGTCCTAGCCCTAGGGCTCCCCAGCCAGCCCATCTTAGCCCGCGCCCCCCGCCCCCCAGCCTCCCAACGCCCACCTCCTCCACACCAATGCCTAACCGCCGGCCCTGTTCTCAGCATCAGCCGCACGCACCCCCACCACCTCTCTTTAAAAAAATAAATAATTTAATAATGCCACCAAACCCCACTTCTCGCCCACTCCCACCGCTATCACAACCACAACCGCAGCCACAACAACAGCCACCTCCCAACTTCCCCAATCTTCCCACTTTTCTTTCTTATCATTTTCTCTATCCCCAAATACAAAAATATCTGTTTTTGGGGCTTCGCCCTGAATCTCGAATATTTTGATCTTCTCGATCCTGAAAATTAAGCGCCCAAACGAGCCATGTCCGCACCCGGATCTGGATCTCCGTCGTCGCCTCCTCCGCAAGACTCGGCGGCGGTCATCCCGTCTAATTCGCTGACTGCAATGTCCCCCGCCGCACCGCTGCAAGTGTCCGCCAATCCGCGGCGTCTCCCACCGCCGTGTTGGTCCCCCGAGGAGACCGCAGCGCTGATCGACGCCTACCGCGACAAATGGTATACTCTCCGCCGTGGAAACCTCAAGGCCAACCACTGGCAAGACGTCGCCGACGCCGTGGGCCGCCGATGTCCGGCTGCTTCTCCGCAGAAGACCGCCGTGCAGTGCCGACACAAGATGGAGAAACTCCGGAAGCGGTACCGTACCGAGATCCAGCGCGCCCGATCCATGCCCGTGTCTAGATTTACCTCCTCTTGGGTCCACTTCAAACGGATGGACGCCATGGAGAAAGGACCGCAGACGCCGGCGGCTGACTATAATAATTCGGAAAGCGACGGTGGAGGCGGAGGAGAAGATGATAATGACGACGAGAACGACGATGAGGAGGAGGACAATCAGGGATTCTATGTGGAGAATTACAAGAATGGAGCCACTCTCATGAACAACACGAGGAGTATTCATAAACTGTATCGGAATGGGATCGGAAATTATTCCGGTGGCAGTGCGATTGGTGGTGGTTCCGGCGCCGCTGGTGGTGGTAATTTTAGGTTTAGAATACCCTCCGGAGTCAGCATAGCGCAGCCGGGACCTAATTTTTACGCCAAATTCGATCCAAAGTATGCTGTGAAGGCTAGTTTGGCCTCTAATTTTAATTCGAATATGAATCAGAAGCCTATATATAGTAGTGTGTCCAGCGTGGGAGTGGGAAGCAGTAAGGCAATGAGGGGAAGCGAGGAGATTAGCAAGAAGAGAGATATGGAGCCAATGGAGGAGATGGTGGCCGCGATAAAGGTTTTGGGAGATGGGTTTGTGAGGATGGAGCAAATGAAGATGGAGATGGCGAGGGAGATGGAGACGATGAGGATGGAAATGGAGATGAAGCGCACGGAAATGATTCTGGAATCGCAGCAGCGGATCATTGAGGCCTTTGCGAAGGCCTTCTCGGAGAAGAAGACGAATAAGAAGAAGAAGCAGCAGCCTAACACAATGGCCTCCCCAGAGTCTTAGGTGAGCCTTTAGTTATTTAGTGGTTTAATTTTGCTCTAGCATTATTAGCATGCTATTGCCACTTGTTTTGTTTGAGCTGATTAGGCGGTTCAGGAAGTTTGATTGCCAATTAGAGCATGTAAATGTAACATTATTTTGTCAGAAAGTGTGCCTCGAATTGATATAGCTGTTATTAGTGTTAACTCAGCACCTTTAATCCTTCCAGGACACTGGAATTGGGTATTTTTTAATCTGTTGTCATTACTTATTGCCCCATCTTGTGTACTGAAAAAGGATTGATTCTTCGGGCCGTGGAATTTTGAATCTCCTGAATTTCTGCTTCCCCTACAAAGCTAAACTCAAAATGTTGGTAAAAGATTTGATTCAATATGCCATCATTGCAGTTGGGAGAGGGGTTTAAGGCATGAATTCCGTATGAAATGTGTTGTTTAGATTAGAAGAGGGGTTTGAGGGTAACAGTTTGACATTATCTTAACGATAATGTTTCTACTGAAACCCCATGCAGCATGACAATGACACCATAGAAGACCACCGCAGAATTGATGGTCTTGGTTTTGTGCCAGTGTAGTTCAGTATCTGTAGTAGTGTGGTTATCATGAACCCCAAGCATATGAATTGCTTATGGGTCAGTTTGTGTTTCCTGTTTGATGTCAAAATGACAGAGTGGTGATTTCGGCCATGGCTGAAACATCATGCTTGAGGGGCATGAGATGATCAATTGTCCCAGTAGTTCCTCAACAAACTACTATATTTATCTTATGTGAATCTGTAGCCACAAACAGAAACGCTCACTTCGACTTAATATATCGAAGGCATTTTGAACTTGCAGGCGAGCTGCACGCTTGCACCTGATCTCAAGTTCGTTACCCTTTTTTTCTTTGGATCGTTTATGATTTTCCATCGGTAGAGCATTGGAAGTCAAGAGACACAGTTTGCAGGGTATTCCTGCTGGGAATACGGGAGAGCGCCAGTAGAGATGTTTGATGGTATTGACGTGAGTAGTTACAGGCCTAACTTACAAGAAGAATGTTGTGAAGTTGCGAGGCCATTTGCCGGCGTACTTATCAATATGATACTAAATAGTAACTACATACTGAAATGGCCGATTCATTTACTCTTTGCTTCACTCTGTTACCACGTGGACTAGCTAAAATCATGATGTTTGCTGGCAGATTCAGAAATGGTTTTAAAAGACAAATTTAATTGTCCAAACATAACAACAAACACCGGAGAATTCTAACGTGAACTATTTAAAATATGAGTCAAATTAATTGAATTTGAGACGTTGAGTGAAACTAAATAAAAAATAATAAAATAAAATTATATCGTGTAAACTTATGTATTATATTTACTAAAAAAATATAAATAAAATTAACAAACACTATAAATACTGTGTAAAAAAAAATTGGCTATCCTGATAAAAAAAAAACATTACAATTGTTGCAATATTTGGATAATCATTTCATTTTTTGTGCTATCCAGTATTAATCTTTCATTTCATTGCACAATTGATTTTCACTTTTTAGAATATTCATTGTAAAATTGTTTTTTTTTTATTGTAGTTGTTGTACTTAGTAAAATTAAACCCATTTTCAAAAATAATCATACTTGTAGATATAAACTTTTTTTATCGACCAACTTCTATGAAAGATGTCAATTTCTTTTAAATGTAAAAACTCATATATTTCATGATATCAACGACAAATTTGATTTTTAAGATCCATGAGATCTATCCACACAAAAAAAAAAAAAGATAAATAATATTGGGTAAATTTGATCGAATGTTTACTTATTGAGAAGGATAATATACATATAGATTATTTAAAAAGGTGGAGGTTGAAAATTTTTCAAGCTAATTCATACAATAAAAATATATATGGAGAGGGAAGAAATATAAGTGGAAAGGGATAATTAGAAAGGCCGCTTTTAATATTGAGACCGAGAGAGAGTAGATGTTCATTTTTATTATAAAAAAAAAAAAATTGTTGGTATCAACAAGCTATAACTTATTTTAAATTTGAAAGTTTTGAATTTAAATCTTAATTAAGAGGTGTACAAATTAATATGTTCATTAAAAGCTCAATAACATGACTCAATAAATGCTAGTTCAAAGCTCAATATCCAAATTCGTTTAATAAATAAACTATCCTTGAGAAAGAGGAGGCTCGATCCATTTAACTTCGTGAAGAGTTCATTGAAAAATCATTTCTTATAATTATTTAACATTCTTTTTTTTTGTGTGAGCAAAAATGTGAAAATATTAGTGGTACCTTACTAAAAAAAATTGTTTTGCATCACTATGCACAATAAATAAGGGCCGTTACATTAAACTATTGGAACATGCTTATAGCCTTATATTTGTTATGCTCAATCAAGTCATGGAAACAGCTTTTTTATAAAAATAAAATAAGTTAAATGCATTTAGTCTCTTGTAGTTTAGTCGTATTGTATTTTGTTTCATGTGATTTCAATTTAACCAACAAACCCACTTACAGTTTTTAATTTTGATAATTAACCTCCAATAACAATTTATTAAATCTATTAATAAAAATTGATTATAACTATATTGTTTTATGATCATATAAATTTTATTTTATCTTTACGTGTATAGTACACTGAAATTATCAGAGACTGTGAACGATATAACGTAGAATACAGATAAAGTACACACTGAAATTCAATTTGAGAGATATATAAAATATTTTTTATAATTTTGATAAAAAATAAATTAATAATTACAAAACGATATAATTTTAGTTAATTTCTATTAATAGATTAAACAAAATCTTGACTAAAGAGATAAATTACAAAAATGAAAACCTATAGGATGTTTAATGCCTAAACGTAAATCACAAGGGAGCAAAATGTAAAAGAATCAAAGCATGGGGGACCAAATGTATTTAACTCAAATAAGATTAAAATTATGCACGTTTGATCCTTTATTGATCTCATGAATATATAAGCATCTAATGCCGATAGTTTATATTTATAATTATACACTAAAACTAAGCGTCTATTTTTTAATTAATTAATTTTATTAATATAAACATATTTATTACTTGTTCCATTTATAATAATAAATTTTATAATTTTAATTATTTTTATTAATTATTTTTATAATTTCACCGGAGACAAGAATTAAAAGTTTGGGCATAAAGAAAAAGGAGGACCGCACTGGGAATTGAACCCGACGTGAATCGAACACGCAACCTTCTGATCTGGAGTCAGACGCGCTACCATTGCGCCACGGATCCTCAGTGGCCAAATCATAATACACAAGTTTTATATATTTTTTTAAGTTCCTTTAAAGCTCGTTTATTTTATTTTTTTATTTTATATATTTTTTTCATGCATCCACCAGTATGCTTTCTTTTTTTTTTTTTTACATTGATCTTCAAGTCCTTCTAGAAAAAAAAAAAAGATATCCAGGTCCAAATATGGTAACAAATTCAATTTCAGCATAATTGTTGGGTCTGCTGTTAGCAAGACCATGGAAAACTATGCGTTTGATGTAATTATCACAAGATAATCAATGCAGCTGTTGAATAGATTTTATTAAAGTCAAGTTTGTTGTATCGTGACTGTGAATTTGCTGTTGATATTAGCGTCATTAGTGGAATGAGAGTTTGCTTTGCAAGTTCCACTTGCTTGTTATTTTACTAGTTGCCTTCACAATGAATTGCGTTCCTTTGGTAAAATTCAAGAATCATTCTTGTGTGACGATATTTTGTTCATGACGTATGATATCAAGAACTAGAGTCAGCAATAAGAAAACATGCGCAAATTATAACTATTTCCTATAGTTAAATATTTAACTAAAATTACTTGGGTTCAAATATAAAATTTTGCCTTTTAATTTTCTGGTCAGGATTATCAATTAACGAATTTCATTGTGAAATGTGAAGATTTATGGCCATTAAAAGAAGAAGGGAAAGCATTAGTGCACATAGAATAATAGACATAAAGGGAACAGAAGTTACGTAACATTGTGGGTCCTACCAAAAATATGCAAAGTTCAATAAGAATGGAAAAATATGCAATATGTATTACAGCATATATAACAAGTTATCAAAAAATAAGTTTCACGCCCTTTGTATATTATTTTATGTTTATTTCACATTTTATTATTTTTATTATATGTTGAGTATTTTTAGACCGAAAACTTTAAACTTTTAAAAACATAATGATTTTTTAACGCGTGTTTCAACGTGAACAGGAATCTTACTAATTAGGGAATTAATTGAGCCAAAATCGCAAAAATCTCAACAGTTGGCAACAAAAAAAAAAAAAGCAAAGAACTAATTAGGAAGAAATCCTACATTTCCAGTCCTAATCGGACAAGGACTTTGATTTTCTGATGTTTTTAAAATTCTTGAATCCGTTGCAAAGCCAAAGAACTAATTAGGAAGAAATCCTAATTTCTAGTCCTACTCGGACTGAGATTTTAATTTTCTTGTTCTCTTAAAGTTTTGGATCCGTTGCAATGCCGCAGCACTGCAGCAATAAATAGGAAGCTTGTTACTTGGACAATCTATTTCACGTTGTTTCCTTTATTTGCTGATTTCTCTTCGTGAAGTTCCAGGGTGGTGGGTTGCCAAATTTCTCTGATTCCAATCCCAACACTGTAATCTTCTTCTTCTTACTCAGACTGTTCCAGGATCAATAAACCAATCGTTTTCTTGCATTTATACACGCAGTGGGGATTATGGAAGCAACAACGGACAACCTGTTGCAGAAGGGCCGCAACGATATCTTCGAAATCATTGACTCTGCCATCAGCATTGCCGCCTCGCGATGGCCTGAAGATTTCGTGGCTCGCAGGAATCAGATAGCAAGGAAGTTGTGTGATACGGCCCTTCTGCTTGGTGCTTCACATGGAAGCAATTCTACGGATTGTAACTTTGGCAGCAGCAGCACGTGCAATGTTGCAGCAAGAGAAGCAGACAAGAACGAGGTTCTGGCAACGGACAACAACAAGAAAAAGGGACGACATATTATAAGGATCAAGTTGCCTGCAAACCTCAGGAAGCCTAAAATTCAGTCTGACAACAACCTCCCAGCGTTGGCTGTCCAGGAAAATCCGCTGTGCCACAAAATTGATGGAGTAGAAGGGGCTGGCAAAATCGTTCAAGAAGACAACTTTGTGCAGGCCAAGTTGGCTGATGAGGAGGAGTTGCTCCAGAAAAAGCTCGAGGACAGCAAGAGAAAGCTTCAGGAAAGATATAAGAAGATTCAAGGATCAAGAAAGCGAATCCTGGTGGTTGAGTTGGCTGATGCACCTAAGCCTCCTGTTGATCCCAAGAAACCGAGGATCCATTATGCACGTTGAAAAGGAATTGGCTGTCAATTCTGAAATCATGATTTGTAAAGATCGTTACGGCTTGCTATCCTGTTATTGGGCGTATTGGGCTGATGGGTTTGAAAATTTTTGTGAGATAATTAGACAAATGTAAAGATTGGATGTAGTAGAGGTGAAGTGAATTTTGTAATCTCTAATTTCATGGTAGAAATCTGTACTCCCCACGTAGACCAAATTTTTGTTTATGTGTGCTTTTTCTGTTTTTCAATTCTTCATGTAGCATCAATTCATAAACATGATGACTTTAAAGATAACATTAGAAAAATTTCACTCGTATTATGGAGTCTGCGAAAGGCTCTCTGTTCTTGGGAAAAAAAATGTAATTGCTACAAAATATTACACAAAGATGTTTTCTCAAAGATCAATTCGTCGGACACGCAATGGAATTGGTTTCTCCAACACAGAGACAGTAATATTGCTCCACAACTCCTGTTTGGTAGGAAGCTGAGCGATTTTCTCTACGATCTCCAGATCTTCAGGAAGAACATAACCAAAAACAGTATATGCCTTTTTCCACTCAATGTGGTTAGCTAAGCTGATAAAGAATTCTGGTCCAGAACCAACCCATGCAACCGAACCTCTTTTTATCGTTGGGCAAGCCTCTGTCGGAATAGGCCTATCGGTCATCCCGTATCCTTGGAGTGTTCCCTGAATAAGAGCATATGGTGGGCCAAACGACGTCTGCACAGCTCATCAAAAGCTTCGAATTAGAAAGATGGTTGCCATACAAAAAATAAAAAGAACCAAATTAAGATTTCTATTTTTCCAGGTCCTTCAAAACGGAAGACAAGAAAATCTATTGCAGAAGTCCCCAACAAAGCATGGAAGTTTATAAATGAAAGACAATCTAAGAAGCTTATAGAAACATAGTGCTCAAAGCATCTCACATGTTTGACATGGTTTCCTGCTGAATCCCAAGAATGTCCACGGCTTTCTGCACGGTAGAAGTGGCAACCAGCACAATTCCGCAATCTCAACGTCTCTAGAATAAATGAAACCGAATGTGGGGCACAATCAGGTAAAAGCTGTAGATATTGTGTATTCAATGAAGTTAGAACTATAGCACTCAAGAAACAAGAAAAGAAAATGTTGGCTTCATCAATTCTATTCATTATCCTATGACTGACATTACAATAAAAATGAAAAACTGGGATGTGTCTCAGAAAGTCGTTGTTAAATATTGACAACTCCAATCAAATTAATTGTCTCCAAGTTCCAGGTAAGTAGATTGTTCCCCAAATGACAAAAACTTAATAAAACCGAAAAAAGGAATGCAAATGCAGGTTTGATCCTTAGATTTAACGTAGTTTTTGCAGAGCGAGATGTGGGCTAGACTCCCACATCATTCCAATGCTATATTTTCCTACAAACAACCATCCCTCTTTCTTTATTTTTTATTTTTTATTTGGTTGTGATTACAGATAGATTTACCAGAAAAAGCAGTAGAAGATATCTGACATAAACATCTACAACTGTTGTGCCCATGTATCTCATGATGGATGTGTCAATGTGCAAGCTTTCCTAAGCCCAATAGAGAAAATAAATAAGTTCAGCTAATAAGACACCACGGTTGCTAAACTGGTCAACATGTGTTTCTGAAGATTAGTCATATTGCAGCAAATAGAAATAGCCAAGATAACAAATAATAGCAATCAGGAATTCGGCGAAACAAAAAGTAAACGATCAACTCACTTTTATGCGGAGCATTCCATATTCTGTTTCCAGTCCAGCAATGCCCTGCAAGGGAAAATGAAGATGCATTGTGACCCAAACATCAGCCATCTATGTCTGTTGTCCACAAGCATATATATGAAATTCATTCTAGGCAACAACACTATAGACAACAACAACAACAATAACAAACCTCAATCCCAAAACTACAGAGCATGAAAATAAATACATAATCTTTAGAGAGTCTATTGCTATAGAAATTTAACTCAAAACTATAGCGTAATTGCCAGAACACAAAGCCCAGATCACAAACAACGGAAGTAAATCTATGTAATGACAATTGAACTATCTGATACTTCCATTTAAGATCAACAACCTTCGTGTGAGGGTACATTCAACGTCTCCTTTTGTTTTACAAACAAAAAAAAATCCAACTCTTAAGTTTCCGTACAGATCATTTCGAGCAAATTATTCAATATGCACACATCAAATTATGCAAATTCAAACTTAATTTGGAGTCGGAACAACTATTAAATTCATAAGATTTACATTCTTTTTTTTTTTGAGAAATTCATAAGATTTACATTGACTTTCTGCCGTTCTTACCTTTCCTTTACCAAAAACAAGGCCAGAAGTCCACATAACATGATCACCCGAATCCCGCTGATCGGGTTCCCAAGTATCCTTCTGTTTCTTCAGCCAACACTAAAAATAACAAGAAAAATAAAAAGAATCCTGCATCATGCGCATGATTGTAAAATAATCTAAAAACAAAAAAAAAAAAAAAATCGAATGCCACATGAAAAAAGACCAACAAAGCCACAAAATTCACAACTCGAGAATAATCAAAAACACCAGAAGGAAAGGCATATTCAATGGAAAAGATTCTTTCTTTAATTGGAAATCAAATCGAAGAAGCATCATAATACCTCGCCAAATTGAGACCCACATGCCTGTTTATCCCCGCAAAACACCCAAGAATCACAGAGACAAGATCCATTGCCACCACCACACGTAGCCTTACAAGCCAAGCAACAGTCTTTGGAAGAATTGAGCTTGAAATCAGCGCCCCATTTCACGGCATCGCCCCACAGCTCCAGATGCTCCACCCCTCTGCAACAATCTTCATCATCTTCATCGATCCTTGAATCAAAGGAGGAGGAGGAGGAGGAGGATTCTGTGGGGCCGCCGCTGGGTCGAAAGGCCACGGAGAAGCAGAGGTAAGCCACGTAGCAGGAGACGGCACCCATCAGGAAAAGAATCACCAGCGTAAAACGGCCGAATTCTGAGCCGTTCGGCCTGCGGGCCATTGGCACTCCTAACGGCCAGCCAGCCAGCCAGCCAGCCAGCCAGTCACCAACCTCTTTTTCTTCTTAGAGCTGCTTAATTATCTTCTTGCAAGGCCTCAATTAGAAATGAAATCATCAATTATGACATAATCAGGAGCCAAACGCAGGAACGATCTCAACTACTTAAATCACGTCATTAGTTCATGTCTGTTTTTGTTTTTTTGTTCTTTTAGTTGAGGCAAAGGTAAGATGACGTCGTTTTTGCATTTAATAACTGATAAAATTAATGAATTTTAATCGTAACTCTGGAGTTTGAATTTTAAATGAAATTAATTAGATAAAAAATTTAGTTAGTAAGAGAGATGCACATTTGTAGATTTATTGATATGTTTTCTGAAATTGTTTGACCTCGTCAGATTTATTTTGAAGTTTAAATTCATTCGTTTAAACTCGAACAATTTCCAAGACTAATTTTGAAATTTGTTCAAAATATTCCATAATTTGGTTTGTTACATTGTTGGTGCGAGCACTCGCAAACCGTTCTTCCAAGAGCCTCGAAACTTATAATATATCTCACAAATTAAAAAAAAAAAAAAGCTTATATACAGCAAATTATCTCATAGATTTTTTTTTAGAATAGTGATATTTAACCCAATTACATTTACTAAACTAGACTTTTTTTCTTTTTTTTTTTCATACATCACAAGCAGACAAATAAAACTACTCAAAAAGTAAAATTAATGTCTAATAAATATAGGGTGTTATTAACGTGCTTGTTATTTTTATTTATTTTTAAATATAATTTACTTATAATTTGATATTAAACAAATATATTTTATCAAATTTTTATTTCTAATAAACCATATTTATATATAGTATAAAATTATGCATAAATTATATTTTTTTAAAAAATTAAATTAAAAATCTCCATTGACTGACGTACATCCAACATTAACCAATCCTCAGCGAATAAATCTACGCTGCACACAAGTTACCCTTCTATTAAAAACACGTTTCCTCTCTCTACACGCATATGCTCCGCACGTTATCCGGTAAGAAAGTGAAAGGGTGAGAAGGAATAAATAATATTATTCATCAAGTAGAACTTATTGCCATGAAATCTTGATTACTATTGGAAATCGAAGCAGCAATCAATAATTCAACAGCCGGCTGTCTTGCTCATTGCATGATACGGCGTGGACTGACCGGGGAAGTTTATTCTCGTCTTGGTTCTTTTTTTATTATTTTTTTCTTCGATGCCAAAAATGCTTAAACTTGAAGAAAAACTTACTTCTTAAGTTTCGTGATGGGGAATATGAAGCATGATTCAATGGTTTCACACATTAAGGCCTGTCACAACTCAAAGTTTGATCCACGTTCCCGTTATACCACGCGCCCAACTGCATAGGGAGACTCCAGTCCGTACACAGGAGGAGCATGGTGTAAAAATCAGATCGATTATTAAACAAAAAATATTAATGAGTCTAAATTTAATTAGTCAAATTAATATTTAATAATATATATAACTAATATTTAATAATATATATATATATATGTACAAAAATAATTTAAAAAAATAATACTTATATATAATAATTAAATATTAATTTTTTTTTAATTTTAAAGATTAAATTAAAAATTTTGATAACTTTAAGACTACATTAAAAATTATAATTAAATTTATAATTCAAATTATAATTTATAAATTTTTAATTTGCCTTAGACTAATTGAACTGATTCAATTTTACTAATTTTAACCGATCTGAGTCTTGTACAAATTTTACCTTGAACCGAACTAAATTTTCCGACCAATCACCGGTTAAACCGATTGAACCGACTAATCCAGTCCAGTTTTTACATCCATCACATGAGATCCCTGCTACAATGAAACAACATTATGGACCTGCTAGCTCCATGAGTGGCGAGTTCTATCCGATATCCGACAACAGGGACCGGTAGAAACATCCAAGTCCCCAAACACAAAAGAGCCTCTATATGTAAAATAAATCTCGTATAATGTATGCGGGGTTGATTAACATTGTTACTATCAATTTACAGCCAGATACTCTGTTGTACAGAAATTCTTTCTTTTTTTTTTTTTTTTTGGCTGCGGGGCGGAAAAACCAGTTAGAAGTATGTGAGCAAGATTGAACTTCAAAGCTGAACACTGCAGAAGACATCGTAAGGTAGTGAGGAATGACCGATGACTAGTGCTGCGTTTCCCTCACGGGGAGATGGGGATTTAACAATTATAGGTAAAAAATAATGCTTAAAATTTTTGCCATCAACTTATAACTCAAATGCTATTAACAATATACCAGTATAAGTAAGATCAGAAATTTAAACCCTTAATCTTTTAAACTGTCTCCTTCCCAATCAGTTGGTTTCCGTCTAAAAAAGCTCAAAAAAAAAAAATAATAATAATAATAATGCTTAAAATTTTCAGCAGAGAGGCAAAATTCATATCAAGAATCCGAACTTAACATTATGAAATAAGCAAGACAGCAGGAACCATTCAGGACAAATAGGGAAAGCAAATAGTGGTCACCATATTAACTGACCTGTAACAGAAACAGAGTAGACACAGTGCATGTAAGATATTTAGAACATTAGAGAGCTTGGTAGAGCACACTCCAAACCACAAATAATGATGTTTTGGTGCATGAATTGCAACTATATACCAGCAGCCAAGCCCAATTCATGAACGCAATGCAACGAACTTCGAGTGCATCTGCACTAGGTGTGGTTCTCTGAGCCTTATCTCACCAAAGCTTACTGGAGGATAATCAAATCTTACCAATTTGATATGTTAGTTGTGTTGGGTAACCATGTCTAGCCTTGTGTTCTTTTCGTTTATCAGCAATGTGCACAACAAGCATGCATCTGCAGATTAGTATGCATTCGAATATGTCCAATGCCTTGACCTTAGGTACAGCATTCAAAACATTTCCAAAATCCTGCGACAGAATATCTACTAAAATTTACATAAACATTTTCCCTTACCAAACTGTCTAACAAAGTATTGAGACCCAAACCCTAGGTCACTCCAATTAAACACATCACAGGAACTTGTTCCAAAGTTTTGTTACAGAGGATCTGCTTGAACAAGGACATTCACCATTAACTACTATCCAAGAAAGTCCATGCATCTGATGAATCAGTTCAATGTTTTTTTCCAACAAAATAAATACTCTGTGCCACAACATGGCAGATTGCTGTCATCTGCCAACGAAATTTTATCAAAATAATATATAAACAACCTTTAACTGGCAACCACTATGATTTTATGATATGGCAAACAAACCTCTCAAGTACTCAGAACCCATAGCTTAAGCCAAGCATACTCAAAGTAATCGTAATCCAACTTAGACCAAGTAGAACTAAATGCAAGTACACAAAACTCAGTTTATATCTTAAAAGATCATACAGAGCAGCAGATGTCAAAAATTTTATGTCAACCTTATTTTCCAAGTCAAGCTCAAGAGTCCACTGCATCTTGAATGCGATTCTGAGGAATAACATATCACAGAATGGCATAATTATGACAGTCAGGTATATCGGCATTTACTTCCATGATGATCTAGCCTATTTATTTCTATATGCTTGTCATACATGGCTTGAGGCATCACAGTTACGCTTTATGTTCATAATTACTTTCCAATGAACGTCTGGTACTCAATTTTCCAAGATTCTTAATTGTGCCACCGAAAAGAAAATATGGCCCAACCACATCTGCGCCTTCAGTCTTTTCCAAGACTTATCCATCAAAGAAAAATATCCAGAATTCCTTAACATAAACAGGAAAGCCTCAATCTCTCATCAAATTTTCTGTCCACAGAATAAGATGATGCAGAACCACTCACCAAATTCCATCAAAGGTAGAACTTAAAGAGAAATAAAAATTAATCTCATACATATCAGACTAGGCAATTCTTGTACGGATCCCTTAACAAGGGTAGTTTCCTTACAGCATAAACTTGAGTCCTTAAGATCTCCAGTCCATAATCTCAAAGGTCTTGATGAAGGCAGTCTTTTTTCAGCTTGAATTTTAAATTCAACTTTCTCCATAAAACAACACTTGATAAGATGTTCTCTCCAAATGTAAGCATCACAGGATAAGCTTCAAATAGGTCCATATCCTACAGCAGCCACTTTCAATTCATATCACTTCCATAGATAGACACAGGCACCTTCTTTGGCCAATCATATCTCTCAGGAACAAAGAGATGCCAATAACTTCGGAATCATGATCTCTAAAACAGGTTAAGCAAAAATAATTGAACACTTCCTCAGGCACTTTGCAAAAGAAAATGGCATAAAAGTACAGTGTTACATACATCAATAATATGATCCTGAACTACCGCTGCCCATGTAGCTGCTGCCGCCCATGCCACGACTGGAGTACATTGACGAGTATGAGCTGCCCCCAACCTGCCATTGACAAATTAAAACATTGGAGACCAAAAGATCAACTATCAGCAGCATCTCTTACGCAAAAAGATAAAAAGCTTACATCACCACCCCGAGACATGTAATCACCACCATAGCTAGATGGGTACATCCCTCCCATTTCGTTGCCACCATATGAACCTGCAAACCAAGCAGTATTAAGTCAAATAACTCAGACATAATGCTAACAAGAAGAATGCCACATCATTGTAAAAAACAAAAAAAAAAATCAATAACCCAAAACATTCACCTCCATAACCCATATTTTGTCGACTACTGTATGGCCCATGTGAATCCTGACTGGAAATGGAACTTCTGCTGCCCCCATAACCCAGACTAGATCTACCAAGTCTGCTAATAATAACAGCAAAATATGAGCTACAGAAGCAATATGTGCCAAGTTAGCAGCAATGATTAAACAACCAAAAAAATAAATAAATAAACTGCACACCTATCACCATATGCATCCGCATAATGAGAAGCACCCGGACCGAGCTCATATTCAAAACGGGCTCTCGAATGGCGAGCACCAGCATCAGCATAACGTGGAGGAACATCATCCTAGAATCATATAATGATGACAAAAACATTCAAGCTAGAATGTTATTCAAAGTGGGACTTTTTATAGAAACTTTTCATCTGAGCCACAAGTAAACCAACATTAAATACTAACCATTGCAGAATATGGACGTTTTGACCCAGACAGAGGATCATAATCACGAGGACGTCCTTCACGATAACTAGGAGGAGGCCTCTCAAACCTGTGTGCATAGCCATCATCGACATATGTTCTCCTTGCAGATGTGCGAGATGTACCTCTAGGAAGATCGGAATAACCAGAACCACGGGAAGAATATTCATCTCTATAGGACAGCCGTCTTTCTGGAACAACCCTAGAACTATAATCAACAGAAGATCTGCCCCTTGGAGGAGGCAGCTCATCTCGCCGAGGGTATTCCCTCTTCAAGCTAGTCTTTGGGTAAGACTGAACTGCTAAAAGAAAGCATCTTTTATATGAGCGTTCATATAGCGCCAATAATCTAGACTAGTAAACGATTGGAAATGATACATACCAGGTGCTCTTCTGTCATATGACCTGGGAGGAGGAAAAGGAGGAGGAGGCAGAGGCCTGGCCCTCGCAGGCATGGACATCACAGGAGGTCGTCTATCCCTCAACCCTACAGGCCTCTTTACACTGGCAGGTGGGACACGGCTTCCAAGCCCTCTTATTGAACGGGAAGGGATGCTGCGTGGTGCAGGGCGAATCCATGGACCCCTGATGACTCTACCAGACCCACGTCCAGACCTGAAATCACCACGACTTGAGTGTCTTCCTTTTCCTCTCTGAAGTGGTCTTGATAATCTAGCCCTAACCTTAGCCTGAAATGCAACTTCAGCTGTTAAAAAATTATTATCAGGGCCAAGAGAAGCTATAACAAAGCATAGTAGAAAAGTGAAAACCTTGCTGTCTCCTTCACCCATCTCAGCATTGTTAACACTTTTGGCACAAGCTACTGCAGCATCATGGGTGTCAAATGTAACAAAACCAAAATCTTTTCTCCTGGCAGATGGCATATTCCGTGCAAGCTCAATCTTTTCAATATTGCCATGTTTTTTTAGAAGTTCCCTAACACGATCCTCATCCCAAGAGGCAGGCAGGCCATCAATAAATACTGTCTTCACCTGCATTTAGACCATTAAGTGAGGGGAAGCACTCTGCACAAACAGATTACTACATGCACCTAACTTGTTGGCCTAAGAACAAAATAAGCTAATGAGAGATATATATAAAACATCCTAGCAACCACAAGACGCTGTCCACAAAAAAATCAAAGGAGAAAAACAAATAAAGAGAGGTGAACAATGATGGTAAAGAAAGCAACACAGCCCACAGGATATAACAAGGAAACTGTGACCATCTCTGCAAGATATATCCAGACCATTCAATGCAAGCTTCATTCAAATCGGGATAATCCTTTGCCGCCAGTTTTGGAGAAAATAAAACAACATAGCCAATACAACTGGTCCTTTGAGCCAGAAAATCCAAATCCAATGCACAATACTCAAAGAAGTAATTACCTGCGCCATAATTTCGTCACCAGGGTCTATGAAGGAATCTGCAAAAGAAACCTTCGCAGGCCTATCAACACCAAAAAAAACATCCCTCTTCTGAAGACGCTTAAAAGCATCCATGGCATCAGAACGAGATGAAAATTCCAAGAAGGCAAATCCCCGATTCATTCCCTCGTTGTTGCCATCTTCTACAAGTGTCAGATCCTCAACATTCTCAACTCCATAATGTTTTAATTTCTCTTTCAACTGAAATGACATTCAGTGAGAAGTCAGGATTATAAAATCCCCTGATAATCAGTGAAGAAAACTTGATGTTTGACAGTGAATCTATATAATCCCCTTTACTTACAGCTTCTTTTGTCCATGTCTTGCAAATGTTACCCAGAAAAAGGGTGTCACTGTCTTGACTTGGTGTAACACCACACTGTTTCCCATTGATCTGGAATTTGCAGTAATTAAAGAACATACTTAACACGTGAATTTAATTTGCTCTAAATTCAAAAGTGGACATCAAAGTTTACCACTGGGTTCTTGAGTTCCATTACAGCTCGCTTTGCTTGTTCCACAGATGCAAATCGCAGAAAAGCGAATCCCTTGTTTTTCTTGGTCTGAGGATTCATCATTAGCCTCACTTCAGTAACCTCACCAACTCGACTGAACACTCTCCGCAGATCATCCTCAGTAGCATCCTTGTCCAGACCACCAACAAACACTTCAAACTCCTTACGCTTGCGCCTTTCCTCAACAACCTCATGGTGCTCTTCTTCTTCCTCAGCATCAACCGTCTCAGCATGCTCCAACTCCTCACCAGCATGCTGAACCTCTTCTTCTCCTTCAAGTTCTTCAGGGATCTCTTCCAATTCCTCCTCTACCAGATCACCCTCTTCCTCTTCACCTACATGCTCCTCCTCAAATTCTTCCTCCACTTCATCTTCTACTTCCTGGATACCCTCTTGTTCCATTTCCTTATCATCATAGTCAGCAATGCCATATTCTTCGGGTTCATATTCAGTTTCATTATCATCAAGCTCTAACCTCTCATCCTTTTCATATTCATCTACAGTATCCTTGATATCATCCTCCTCTGCCAGAAAAAGGTAATGTTCTAGACCAGTTAAGAAGTACTCAAACCCTCCATTGTGGTCAAGACAATATGCTAAGCTTTCTATTTATTATACTGATCCAGACATCTTACAAATCATTAAAATACCAACTAAAACTCATCTCAGACCCAGTCTCTCGTTCATGTGACCCAAAAAATCTCAATTTTAAACACCACACACAAACAGAGTATTATGTGACATCCGTAGCAACTGGCAAAGATTTCCCAGTTTACGGCAATTGGATGACAGGATAAATAAAATAAAGCTACAAGATAATGGGTTAAACAACCTATAACCTAAAAGATTAGGGTTCGGTTGTACAAACACTAGGAAGCATAACCAATGATGAAAAAGACACATTTGCTAAAAATATCCAATGTCAAATCGAAGAAAGATACAATCTTTAACAATTTCCAATGAGTGAAAGAACAGCAAAGGCTCAAATACCACCAGATCCGAATAGAATTCGATAATTGAAAGCGCAGTAATACTTACTTTTTAAAGAAGTCGATCCATTAGCACCGGGATTGCCCCCCGCTTGAGCTTGAAGAACTGGCTTTTCTTCAGCCCTCGGTTGCCCTCCCACGGCCAGCTTTTCATCAGCGTCCGCCGGCCTTTCTTCAACAATCGGCGCATCTTCCCCCGATTCCACCTGCTGATTCTGCGGCTTGTCCGCCGCCGCCGCCGCCGCCCCTTGCACGGCTCTCGCCTTTCTCCTCTGCGCCGCTGCCGCCGCGCCCCTCTTCACCACTCGTGGAGGCATCTTAGATATAACTCAAAACCACCCCCCTAATCTGTGCCTCAAAACCCTAACTGATCTGCTCAAAATCGCAAAGCTAAACCCTTATTTCGGAAAATTTCGGAGGAGAAACGAAAGAAGCACAGAATCAAGAAGCCAGAAAAAAACCCTAATTCGACGGTTGTGGATAAGTAGCGACGAAAAATATAAATCTAATCTAAACCCCACACGAATTGTATTAATCCGATGGTGCCGAGAAAAACTGAAAAGCCGAGTCTTAATTTTATGCCGATATAGTCGGCAGCTTTCCCGTGGTTTATTCGGAGGGTCAGCATTGCCACGTGGATTGACACAGTTGGTTAAATATTTCGTACAAAATTAGCTGATGAGGACACGTAGCCAAGTCATTTTGAAGTTAACCGTGCGCCATACAGTGCATGATCTGCTTTGTCACGTGATGTGAGTGACGACACGTGCGGTAGGTGTTTTGAAGCACCTATCACATTTTAATCTCCCTTTGATCTTTGATCTCAAAAAAAAAAATCTACCTTTGATCTTAAACTTCAGCCTGAAACTATAACTTGAATTAGAGACATTCACTCGTTTTAATTGTGTACCAAAATTTTTTTATTTTGACATTACAAATAGTAAGTGATTAATTTATTAGTAGTTATATGAGAGAGGAAAATAGGTGTGTTGTATTTTAGAAGGTTTTGTCTCCAAATTTGCCTAATGAATATTTTTAAGAGAGAACCTAAATTTAAAAACCAATCCTATCCCCAAGCTCTTTTTTTAGGATGAGTTTAGTCATCATTAGTTTGGTAACAAAGCTTTTCTAATCTAATAGTAATAGAGTATATTTACAAAAGGAAAGTTAGAAAAAAAGTATCTAATTTTCAATTAATTCATTAGAAACAAATTTTCCTTGAAATTTGCTAACATCTTGCAATTTGTGCTCTCTAACACACCCTCGTCTTGAAAGAAGAGAGCTCTTATCCAGATTTTCTCGAGAGCATCACTACGCAAATACGTAATTTGTACAACAATAAAGAAATGCAGTTAAGTTAACAGTTTATCCTCTCTTTTTTAATTTAATATATTTTTCACAATCTTACGGTTTAAATTTTCATATATTAACTTTATATCTACTATTGCGTGTTTACGTAACTTTTTTCTATTCATTACCTCTATTATATAGTGCAACGAAGGCCCCGACAGATAGCTAGTGAGGTATTTTTCAGTTAGATTTCATGAATTTGGTACGTCTACCACAGCTTGAATCTCTTTTTTTTTTCCTGACATAAAAGTCAAAGCCCAATTTCATTAACTTGAAATGTCTGCATACAACAAAAGTTTAAGGTTGTGCGGGAGTTGCCAACCCAGTCCATACGATAGGCACCCTCTATGGGCTAATTTGCCACCCAATCTGCTTTTCGATTAATCAATCTAGATATTGCTAAACAAGAACAATAGTTCATAGAGTTTAACAAATTAGAAATATCTCTCAAAATAGGTTTGGTAGTCCGTTGTCATTTATCTTCCTTGTCCTGTAAGGCTTTGATAATTTCTAAGCAATTTGATTCGATGGTAACAAAATTCCCACCGAGGGACTGCGCCAGTTAGATGGCCTTTTTTCGTGCCAAAGCCTTAGCCATAATTGGGTTAAGAGCATGTCGCGTTGCTGCCATTCCTGCTATGATTGTGCCACAAGAGTTTTGACATACAAAAGCAAGTCCAACTCGTTTTAAGTGGCTGTTGAAAAATGCATCACAGTTGATCTTATAGCTTCCTAGAGCTAGTGGGGACCATTTATGATTTCTGGTTGGTTCTGTTTTGGCCGCCAAATTTCGTATTGCATTTTCCTCATGTTCCAGCAAAATGTTTTGGTTTATGTTTGACATTTTAATTCTCTGCAGTATGCTTTGGCGGTCGAGTGCCAAGTGCTAGAAGATGGCTTGATTTCTCGTCTTCCAAATATGCCAGCAATGTAGCGCAAGTTGTGCAATTGTATTTGAGGCCTTTGTAGTAACTAGTCTTTTTTAATTCTCTTCCCACTAGATTCCGAATGATGGAAAGCCTATTGTGGATGGACAATACTCAAGAGGACCACCAAACCAAGTTGTTTTAGCATGTGGGCAAAAAAATAGTAAATGTTTAATGGTTTCAGGTCCCACTTCACAGATTAAGCAAGTGGCATTACTTCTAACACCCTTTTTTTGCAACTTTTCCAATGTGGGCAAGCCATTGTGTAGTGCCCTCCATAAAAAAAAGTTTTATTTTAGGTGGGATTTTAAGTTTCTAGAGTTGTCGTTATAGTCGTAATGATATCCCGCATGATGTGCCGCTAAAAGTTGAGTGAAGCTCCTTATAAGAGATATAATATCCTGATCAAACAGCATACCTACCAGTTTTTTCAAAGTGTTACACAAGTGTGTATGGTTTTGGCACAATACCAATAGGAATACTTTTAATAGTAGTCGCTTCCTCATATGCAAAAAGCTTTGATATCACCTCATCTTTCCACATCTCTTTTCCTAATACTGTTAAGTCTTTGACCGTGTTGATACTTTCTATAGGCGGTCTTGCTGAGAAAATTTTGAAATTTGGTAACTTCGACACCCATGACAAATCCCATATAAAAATGTTGCCTTCGTCCCCAACTTGCCATATGATTCCTTGTTTTAAAATGTCTCATCCATACATTAAGCCTTTCCAACCCTATAAAGGTGCTCGAGTGGAGGTTGCCGTTAGAAAAATAGATGCTGAGAAGTATAGGCCTCTCAATAACCGAGCCCAAACAGCATGTGGACTTGTTAATAATCTTCAGCCTTGTTTTGCGAGGAGGGCTTAATTAAAAGCCCTTAAATCCTTGAAGCCTAGGTCACTGTCCCCAATTGGCTTTGTTAGTTTACTCCAGTTGGCTCAAGGAATTCTTTTCTCATCACCTTGTTGGCCCTACCAAAATTGCAATATTATAGAATTGATCTTGTTACAAAGCTCCACTGGAAATCTCATTACTAACATTGCAAAGGTAGGAATAGCAGTAATGACTAACTTGAGGAGGACACCTGTTCCAGCTTGAGAGAGGAGTCTTCTTTTCCAATTCTGTAGCTTTCTTTGAATCCTCTGTAAGATATAACCCACGGCCTTTGTTCTGGACCTTGCCAATTGCATAGGCAATCCAAGATATTTATCCATGGCATTGAGTTCCCCCATTCCCAACAGTTTCCAAAGCTATTGCCTTTGTTAGTGCGATGTATTTGCACTAAAATGGACTCTAGACTTGGTGAAGTTAATAGCTTGCCCCAACGGTTGACAATAGAAAGCAAGCATGTCCAATAAATAGGTAGTCTCCATGTGTGTTGTCTTGGCAAAGAGCAAAGTTTCATCTTATATACCCAACTCCTCAAAAATCCTAGTCTTTGTAGGATTTGTTAGAGAAAAGGTCATGTTATACGATCATGTGCCTTTTGCATATTGATCTTAATGGCCATGCCCATCTGCCTCCCTCTTTTATGCCTAAGTGCATAGAAGACTTCTTGCGCAATATAGATATTATCTTGGATAGCTTGACCCGAGACAAAAGCATTCTGGAATGGTGTGATGAAGGACTCAAGCCATGGCCTTAATCTGTTCACAAAAATTTTGGTGATGACCTTATAAATAAAATTACATAAACTATAAGTCGGAAGTTTACCACCCTGGTTGGATTTGATGCCTTGGGAATAAGGGCAATACAGGTTTTGTTGATGTCTTTTGGGAGGATATCGCTGCCAAAGAAATATTTGATAACTTGCACTACATCCCCATTGACAATATTCCAATATGACTGGTAAAAAAATCCCAGTAGGCTGTCCGGACCTGAGGCTTTATACTTTCCTAATTGGTAAACCACTGCTTGAATTTCCTCCATTGTTGGCATAGCATCAAGGATTTCATTGTATCGGGATATCTACATCCTAGAGTTTTACATTGTATCACAGGAAATAAAATTTCATAGTAGCACAAAGAGAGGTATAATTTCAAAATGAAAAGGAAAAAAGTTGGTATAGACACAAAGAATACCGAGTGATATATGTATGAATACTTTATTGTTATTTTTTAAAATTTAGGAATTTAAAATTTAGAGTTTAGAGTTAAAATTTAAAATTTATGATTTAAAATTTATGATAACTCTTATTCAAATTTAAATTTTAGTTTTAAACAAATGAACATATTATTATGCACTCACATAATCTATCCATCATCATTTATTTGCTCTTTTCTTTTTTTCAGTATATCTTTTACAATTAAATGATACATATTACTGTACACTTATAGAATATTCCTTCTTGCGCTGTAAAAATAATTTATTCAAAAAAATTATTATCATTATATGTCTCGGGCCCAACTCAGTGTACAAGTGTACATACAAGGCTATTTTTATTCGTGTAACCATGGATGGAAATTTTTCTATATGCTAGTGCATTATTGTATCTCTGATCCTGAACAACGTGTGAATGTGGCATCTAATTGATGAAAAACATCCGGTACATTCGGCGAATAAATAATGTGAATTAAATTTGTATTTTTTGACAATATTTCTAATTTTATTCAAAGTAACCCTAAGTGAAAGAATACCCCACAAAATAAATCTTTTGAAAATACCACATTTTTTGAATTAAATTTGTCATACTACACAAAAAAAAAAAAAAAAGAATTTTCCTGACACATGAACAAAAAGAGAAAACCTTAATAGAATGAGGGAAGATGAACTAAGTGTAAATCGAGTTAAATATTATACATATTATTAATAAATTTGTTGCACATCAATTTTAATTATAAATTTCATAAGTTTTATGAATTTTTTTTTTCAAAAACTTTTGACATATAAAATTGTTAAAATTAATGTGCAAAAAATTTATAAAAAATATGTATAAAAATCAATTCAATTCCTCTTCCGCTCTCTTTAAATCCATGTACCTTTGTCCTTAGAAAAATTAGCCTGAGCTATGATTCCAGGAATTCCAACACCCAAAGTGGCCAGTCCACCGAAAAGGCGCCGCCCCACCCTGAGCAACCCCATTCTCATTTCTTCTCGATGCTCTGAATTTCTTCCAATCTCGAAGCACAGCCTTCAAATCAGTGACCTTGGCGTTTATGCTTCGGCAGCAATTGGAATGTACGGTGGTCACTGCCTCAATGTCTTTGCTGTCTGCGCAAAACCCACTAAAGTACAGCGTATCCAAGAACCTTGCAGTAATTCCCAGTCGTTTAATTATGCCTCCATTAATTAGGTTTAAGAGAACATCTTGCTCTTTTAGACCTGTTGAATTATCTTTCTTGGAGTACCAAGCATCAAACAGCGAGATGGTCCTGTTGTTTGATCTAGCGTAGTAGAAACCGGTGTTGATGAAGTTTTTCTCGGACTGGGCATCGCCGTTGAACCAATCTGTGCTGATTTGGAGGTCTATGCTCTCGTTCTTGCCTACTCTTGAAAATGGGTTTCTTAGCCACATCACATCAGTATCCTGACAAGGAAGAAAAAACAATTTGTAAAATTAGGATTTTTTTTTTTTTTTTTTGTTGAGACAATGTAAAATTAGGATCTTTAATAGCAAAATCAATAACTTGACATAAATAAAATTAGGAATGTTACATATAGGGATGACAATTATTCCCGTTTTAACAGGATTTATTTGGTCCTGACTCAATTGAAACGACGTCAAAAAAAGTTGGTCAAAGATCAAGACGGGATCCTCGATTCTTGATTTTAGTTTTAGCAAAGCTTATTTTGGGAGCTTTTGAATTTTGAAGACCGCTGAGTTTTTTTTTTTTTTTATCATAATTGAACTAAAAAAATATTAGTCTTATTAGTGAAAAATAAAAAATTAATTTTTAAATACTAATTAGACTACCCGACTTAGACATAAAGAACTTTAAACTTCAAATGCCTGCATATAATTTAACCTATAAGCAATAAACCTAAAATAACTCCAATTCAGAGTGAGGACTCTTTTTGACACCTCTAAAAGTAACCTTAGTAGAAAATTAAGAAAGGGAAATAATATAAATGGTTTTTTTAAAAAAAAATTTATAGTAACTACGTAAATGCTATGAACACTTGAAAATGAACAACAGCGACAGCGAGGCAAGTGGAGGCGCCAAAAGAAGCTCCACACAACAGCGTACCGTGAAGAAAAGTAAACGGGGTTATTAAATTCCAATTTGGCAGCAAGAAAAGTCATTGTTAGTGTGAACATAAGAAACATTCTAACGATTAAAAATTAAAATTTTTATATTATAAATTTTGAATTTTAATTATAAAAATAAGTATAAAATTTATAAAAATAAAAATATTACTTTTATTATATACTCACGACCCAAACAACTTCTCAATAAAGGGCAAAAAAAAATCATTCCTAATTTCTACAATAGATTTAAGAAAACGATGACCTCTAGATAAATAAAATATGAGTCATCATGAAGGTAGGGAAAAGAATAAATAAGAAATAATTTAGTTGACTAGATATCGTAAACAAGATATCAGAAACAAGACCACTCAGATGTGGAACAGCATCAATCTATATTATTAAGTTTCGATCGTGCACCAATTAATTAATATACCATTGGAAAGGAATAAATGTTTACATATACACATAAATTTATGTAATAAATATACCTTGACTGGTGAAGATGACGTGTCCTCCATAATTAGTGCATTAGTACTTGAGATATTTTGAGAGAAATGCATTGCCTAGCTAGAAAAAATTATATAAATCTATAATAATAGTAATTAGACAGTAAATAATTATTCACAAATGTACTAACCTTTTGAGAAAATGCATTGAATAATTATATAAAATATAAATAATATTTAATATAGTAGATAAAAATATGACTTTGATTTTTTAAAATGAGAATGGGATGATATATATTTCAAACCTCAAAGTCACACATAAATTCTTTTTCATTTTTTTTAAAAGGACTAAAAGTCCATCAAAGATAAAACCGACTAATTAAAATTTGAGCACAAGATCAAAAACTTTTAGTAAAATATCGTAACTAATAATATTATAAGCAGTTTGCTGCGATGCTATTTCATGTCAAATACTTGAATCATGTTCATCAAAGACGCAGAGCTTAGTAGTTGAACCAAACATGTCAAATCCAATAAATGTATTTATTAATTAATTGATTAACCAATTATTAATTCCAAATCCTTGTACTTACTGCTTGCACTGAAAGTAATCATCCCCTGCGGCGATTGAAGCCGACACGTTTCCTCGTTTTTTTGTTATTTTTCTATTAATCTCGCGGTTTCGGTTGAAAACACCTAAATCAATGGCTGTGATTAAATTTGCAAAAGAAACGTGCGCACCGTGAAAATGAAGCTGTATCCGCGTCTGAGAACATCCAGCAGCAGAAGAGTCCTTCTCCACATCATCTTCACAAAGTCCTCCGACATGTAAAGCTTTTCTCCGGCGAAGTTGACACCGTCCGTTTCCAGTTTGTAGCAGTGCAGCCGCTTGAACATGCACCGATCGTACGCCGTCTGGTCGACCGCCACGAGAAGCAGGTGGTCGAGAAGCGGCCTGGTGTCCTCTCCGAGCCAAAAGCTCTCGAGAAAAAGATCGAGCATTGTGGTTTCGGATTCGATGGTTTGGTCCACGTATGCCTTGTTGACGACGGCGATGATCACAGTTTTGTTCGGCATGGCGGCTTTTTCCAAAGCCAGTTCGAGCTCATCTATTGGGAACTTGATGGTTTGCTGACAAATGACACAATTAAATAAATAAGTTATAGTTCAATTGATATTCGTACTCAAGATTGAAATTTTGAGTCAAAAGGAAATATTAGAACAAAACAGCAGTAGCGGAACATTAAGTGACATAAATTAAGGAGAAAAAGATAGAATATTGCTTACAGATTGTGATTTAAGGCAATGATCATAGGATGAGCTTTTCTGAAATTCCGATAATAAAGGGTTTGATGCTAATGAGGCCGACCAAACGAAAACATAAAGAAGGCCGGCGAAAAGAAGGGTGAGGATTGCGAGATTTCCAAGAGATTGTTTTGAGTTATCCATGTACATGTTGGTCTTGTTTAATTTAATTTTGGAGGAATAGGCAAAAAAGGGTCGGTTTTGGTCTGGCAGTACCCGGAATTACAGACGCAGAGAAAGAAGAAGAAAAAGTAGATGAAGAAGAGGGTTAGGTGGTTTAATAAGGAGAAACAACGATAAGTCAGGTAGAAGAATGGTCATAAGCAGGAGTCTCTGTGGAGATCAACTGTTCCCATGGAAAAATGGCATTCTATTATCTCTGCGTGCTGTTTCAAAAGTCAAGAAATTAATTTATGACAATTCCTAAAGCGCAACCCCACATTAAAAGTTCCATCGGACGATTGTTTTTTATTAATTAACATTTAATTAGAAGGATAAGTTGAAAATTGGGTGGATTGGCATAGATTTAATTTAATTTAATAAAATATCGAACTAGTTTCGTATTCTAGCATAATTATTTAAGACATTGAAATTTTTTGATTTTATATATTTAAATTTTAGTAATTTTATTTATTTTTTTAGTTGAAATCGACTCTTATTATTTGTCAACCTTTCAACTTCACTTGTAAGTAAAAATAATAAAATAAGAGAAAAATTAGTGGGACTTAGACTGGCAGTTTGATAAAATGATTAGACAAACGAACTAAGTAGATTTTTGTTATATATATATTTTTTTACCAAATTGTTTATTGCTTTTTCTGAATAAAAATTTTATAGATTATATTATTTTCTTAACAGCACCTTTATGCATGCTAACATTTATTTTAATAACATCTAATTTTTATAATTTAAAATTATTAATTAATTTTAGAAAATGAAATAATTGATCCACTAATCTTACTATCAACCTAGTAGTCGGACTGATAACTTTGCAAATTGGACCGTCGTATTACATTTGGTGACTAATTATGTGATTTTGTTGCCTTTGTTAATTAATGGTATAAATACTGGATAATTAGTGACACTCACACGTTGATGTCCGATCACAGAACTGTCATGGCATATACATATATATATATATATATATATATATATATATATATATATATATAAAGCCAAAATTGAGAAAAAAATCTTAAACTTTTCTTTTCCGTCGTGTGACAGTTTTACATAAATTTATAAGTTAAAAATATTAAAATATTTTATAATTTTTAAATTTCTATTACAATCAAGATTAATATTTTATAATTTTAATTGTAATTAAATAAGAATTATATTCATTTTGTATAGTACTACTTTGACTCTAATTAAATGGTTACAATTATAATTTTTTTGTAAATTAAAAATGTTATAATATTTTATAATTTTTAAATTTTTGTTACAATCAGGATTAGGATTTATAAATTAATTAATATAAATATAATTGTAATCAAATAAGAATTTTATTAATTTTATATCATATTACTTTGACTCTAATTAAATTTTTATAATTATAAAATTATATTTATAATAAAAACATTAAAAAAGAATAAAAAATTATTATAAAATTTTTATTCTAAAATAAAAAGATCACGTCTAGGCATAGAAGATACGTTATAATTCAAAAAGAAAAATTAATATAATAGAATTGTAATAGAAGATACATTACAATAAAATCAAAGTAGAAAAATCATACATGTTATGTTAAAAGTAATAATTTTATGTACTATAATAAAATTTAAAAAGAAAAATTGGCTTGCAGCCTTTCTTAGGATTTGAATAAAATTAGAATTTTAATATGTAAGATTTCTCAGAATTTAAACAGAATGAAGATTTTAATATACAAACAGTCATTTTTTTCACAATATAAAATCGCAAGCATGTTAGGCCAAAATTCATGTTTTTCCCTTGTTCTTTTATTTCTCAATAATCTTTTGTCTTCTTTCCGCTATATTTCTTAATTATAGGCAATAATTTCTCATCCAAATTATTATTATTTTTTGGTAATCATATATGCAGTCTTTTGTTCTTGATTAGTTTCTCATTCAAATTATTTTAGTAATAATTTTTACATGTAAACCAAAGGGAGTTCATGCCTAGTTTCATATTATCTTTTGTTCTTAATTAATTACTCGTTCAAATTGTTTTGGTAATAATTTCTACATGTAAGCCATAGGGAGTTAATGTCCAACTTCATACATATTTATATTTTTTTGCTCAGGTTATTTTTTGGTTGTCATTAAAGTTTTTTTTTTATCATTGTATATTCTATTAGTGTTACATAAATGAACAAAATAGCATCTTTTATAAACACGGCGAGGGGAATATACAATTAACTATTAAATACTTGCCAAAAAAAATACTATTACAAAAAATTGCACTATCTTAGGATTCATATTGATAATATTTATAGCATCTATATAGATATATTTATAATATCTATATAAATATAAGGATGATCTCATATTAAATACAATAGCATCAGTTTAAATTGTATGTGCATTGTGTTGTTTTTTTTAGCAACTTTTACTTAAATGATTTCAAAAAATTTTTGTGCACAAAACATAATAGTGTACATATACTTCTATAAAATATATAATTAATTAACTAAAACATCTTTATTGATCTCGCGTATCGCGTGGGTTATTTATTAGGGTAAGTATATAAAGTCGAATATGAAAGAAAATCTTAAATATTTTCTTTCTGCCACGTGGCAGTTTCTTATAAATTTGTAAGTTAAAAATATTAAAATATTTTATAATTTTTAAATTTATGTTACAATCGAGAATAGTATTTTATAAATTTATTTATAATCAAATAAAGATTCTATTAATTTTGCATAATTCTACTTTGACTCTAATTAAATGCTTATAATTATAAATTTTTTGTAAATTAAAAATATTATAATATTTTATAATTTTCAAATTTTTGTTACAATCACGATTAGGATTTATAAATTAATTAATATAAATATAATTGTAATCAAATAAGAATTTTATTAATTTTCTATAATACTACTTTAACTTTAATTAAATCTTTATAATTATAAAATTATATTTATAATAAAAGAAAATTAAAAAAGAATAAAAAAATTTTATAAAATTTTTATTCTAAAATAAAAAAATCACGCCTAGGCATAGAAGACACGTTATTATTCAAAAAGAAAAATTAATATAATAGAATTGTAATAAAAGATACATTACAATAAAATTAGAGTAGAAAAGTCAGATACGTTATGCTAAAAGTAATAATTTTATGTACTATAATAAAATTCAAAAAGAAAAATAAGCTTGCAGTCTTTCCTAGATTTGAATAAAATTAAGATTTTAATATGCAAGATTTCTAAGAATTTAAACAGAATTAAGATTTTAATATATATACAGTCATTTTTTTCACAATATAAAATCGTAAGCATGTTATGCCAAAATCCATATTTCTATTTATTCTTTTGTTTTTTAATAATCTTTTGTCTTCTCTCCGCTATGTTTCTCAATCATAGGTAATAATTTCCAATCCAAATTATTATTGTTTTTTGTTAATCATATACGTAATCTTTTGTATTCTATTAGTGGTATTTTTATACGTAATCATATACGTAATCTTTTGTATTCTATTTGTGGTAATAATTTTATGTGCTATTTTTTTGCTCAGGTTGTTTTTTGATTGTCATTAAAGTTTTTTTTTTATCATTTTATATTCTATTAGTGGTAGATATATGAACAAAATAGCATCCTTGATAAATACAGCAAGGGGAATGTACAATTAAATATTAAATACTTGCCAAAAAAAAACTATTACAAAAAATTGCACTACCTTAAGATTCGTATTGATAATATTTATAGCATCTATACAAATATATTTATAACATCCATATAGATATTAGGATGACCTCATATTAAACATAATAACAACAGTTGAGATTGTATGTGGTTTGTGTTGTGCTTTTTTTTAGCAACTTTTACTTAAATGATTTCAAAAAATTTTTATGCACAAAACATAATAGTGTACAAATGTTTCTACAAAATATATAATTAACTAAAAAATACTTATTGATCTCGCATATCGCGCAGGTTATATACTAATATATATATAAATAGTGCATATAGTTGAAATAAAATTTGCCAAAATGAACAACCTATTAGAATCTCTCAATTAAAAAATAATCAATCCATTCTAGTACAAGAATTTAAGTATTTCTGACAAAATTAAATACAATGTCATTGATAAAAAGCATTATACAAACAAATTCGTAGAATACCATAAACAGAATATAATTGATCACGATCAGAAAATTCATGTTTTTTATGTTTTGTAAAAAAAAATTTAAAAATTTTATCATATGCAAATCGAACACATATATATCAATTGATTAATTGAGCTGTTATATATAAGTATGCACAGACACACCTACGTACAAATAAACAACACTATGGATAGGTGCAAATTCTTTACATTAATTGCTTTGATTAGTTACCTCATTAGTCTACGATTATTAAAAATAAGCCCTTAGGATTCTAATGACCCAAAATACGCCCTTCGTCAAACTCTCCTGTTTGATTAACCGCGGGAAAGAAAGTCCGCGAAAATCAGAGAAAAATAGACAAAAAATATGTAGAGACACACCTGCGCACAAATAAACAATACTATGGATTGCTGCGAGACAATTAAAAAATATGTACGACAGTTTTGTTGGGCATGGCAGTTTTTTCCAAAGCCAGTTCGAGCTGAACTATTGGGAACTTGATGGTTTGCTGCCAGACAATTAAAGAAGGAATAAACGAATGACATCAACTAATAAATTATAATTTAATTGGTATTCGAGTCATGTTCAGAATGAAGTTTTGAGTCAAAAAAAAAAAAAAATAGAACAAAACAGCAGCAGTGGAAAATTAAGTGACATAAATTAAGGAGAATAAAATAGATTGCTTACAGATTGTGATTTAAGGCAATGATCGTAGGATGAGCTTTCCTGATATTCCGATAATAAAGGGCTTGATGCAAATGAGGCCGACCAAACGAAAACATAAAGAACGCCGGCGAAGAGAAGGGTGAGGATTGCGAGATTTCCAAGATATTGCTTTGAGTCGCCCATGTACATGTTGGTCTTGTTTAATTTAATTTTGGAGGAATAGACAAAAAGGGTCGGTTTTGGTCTAGCAGTACCTGGAATTACAGAGAAAGAAGAAGAAGAAGAAGAAGAAGGAGAAGAGGGTGGCTAGGTGGTTTGATCCTTGATGAGGAGAAACAACTATAAGTCAGGTAGAAGTACAGTCACAAGCAGGAGTTTCCGTGGAGAGCAGGAGTGTGTTTGGAGTGCGAAAAAAAGAGAGGAAAGGAAAGAAAAAGAAGAGAAATAGATAGAAAGTGAAGATAAAATAAAGTTGTTTGGAGTAGTAAAGAAAGTTGAGAGAAAGAAAATAGGTGAAAAAAAAAAGGTGAATAGTAATTTATGAGAGAAAAATTAGAAAGAAAATAAAATTATTTGAAGTGATAGAAAAATGTGAGAGAAAGAAAGTATGATAAAAGAAAATATAAATAGTAATTTATGAAAGAAAAAGTGGAGAGAAAATAAAATTATTTGGAATGATGTAGAAAGTGAAGAGAAAAAAAAATAAAAAATAATGATTGTACTTTTCTTTTTTTCCTAATTTTTTTTACATACTAAACACTTTAAACACAAAAAGTGTTTCCAGGAAAAATTGGTATTTAAATACCTGTGTACTGTTTGAAAAGTAAAGAAGTTAATGTGTACGAAATGCTAAAGTCAAGAAATTAATGTATACCAACTCCTAGTTAACATTTAATTAGAAGGCTAAGTTGAAAATTGGGGATTTGGCATATATTTAATTTAATTTAATAATATAACTAACAAACTTTTTGTTCTAATATAATTAGTTAAAATATTTTATTAAGATTTTTTAATTTTATATATTTAAATTTTAGTGATTTTATTATTATTATTATTTAATTTTTTAATTTCACTTGTAATTAAAAAAATAAAATAATTGACAATATACGTGAAAAAATAGTCCGACTTAGGTTGACAGTCTGATCAAATGATTAGACAAATGAACTGGAGTGGCTTTTATTATATTTATTGCTTTTTCTGAATAAAAATTTTATAGATTATTTATTTTCTTAATAGCACCTTTATACATGCCAACGTTTATTTTAACAAAATCTAAATTTTATAATATAAACTTATTATTTTTTTGCTATTAGAGGAAAAAAAAAATTACAATAATAAAAAATTAGTGACCACAAGAGCAACTCATGCCAATCATGTTAACACATAATTGAAGAAGGATGACATGAGGCAGATCCTCCTAAAAAGTGGATGCGGACCGATAACTTAGCAGATTGGACCCTGCCGTATTGCATTTAGTGACTAATTATGTGATTTTGTTGCCTTTGTTAATGGTATATATACTAAGATAATTAGTCACACAGTTACACTCACACTCACACATTGATGTCCGATCACAATTAATCTCTCATTTAGAAAATACTTGAGATAGTTACAAGTTGTAATTTTTAACTGAAATATCTGATTTTTTTCAACTTTGGACTATTAACTCTAAAAATAAAAAAATTTAAATGAATGGGCTTAAAAATATATAATTATAATCATTAATTATAGTTTTATTTTTTTATGCATAATAATCTAATTGAATAATATAAATTTAAGTAGGTAGTCGCATGTGTCTTTGTGGTGGAGTCCAGCTCAACCAAAAATAATGTCTAATTTAGCGGTAGAGAAAATCTGGGAAGGAAGAAGTAAGAATTTAAAACTAAAGACTCTTCTAATAAAACAAAAAAGGTTAGGGAAGAGGCCAATTCCAACAACATTTGGAAGAAGAGGAGAGCTTTGGCTAAGTGGCGAACTGTTGGGTTAACGTTAACAAAAAAACAAAAGCACAACCAAAAAAGAAAATCAAAGAAATGAGTAAGCAAAGTTGACGTTTTACAGATCTAGTAAATTGATTTGCTCGAATTATTTATCAAAAATAAGTTAGACAATTCACATTAAATTAAAATATAAACTATATTGTATCCGAAAAGTATCATTGAATTTTTTATCACTATTGGGATTCAATATAAATTTAGCCCCATCAATCTAATGGCTTTTTAAGTTTTTTTTTGTCCATTTAAAAGCTTATAATGTTGTGAGTAAGGGTAGTTCTTCCCTCTTATAAATTTCACCTCTCCCTTCCTCAATCTTAAACTCAAGACTTTTAAAATAGAAATTTGAATTCTAACCACTAAATTATTTTTTAGATTATTTTTTAAGAAACGCCTTTTAAGTTTTAATGAAACATTGAAACCGTGTTTGTTTTCCACGAGGTAAAAAGAAAAATCAAACCAAACCTCCGTGGCTCCGGCTCTTTTGGGCAGCTACTTTACTTTCTGTCTGAAGGGGTTTTGTGGCTGATTCTGCGAGATGGGGCTGATGGGTAGCAACGCAATCTGAAGGAGGGATGCTGAGACTGCCTATTTTAAACAGTATATATATATACACACATAAGTAATCTTGTTTTTGTGTTTTTGGGTTTGCTAAAAGTCTCTGGTTCTGGAGAAGCATAACAATGGCTGAATATATCTATTTGGTCAGCAAGGTGCCTATTTCAGCTTTCTTCTTTCTTCCTCTCTTGTTTCTGAAGAGTAAAGCATAGGACTTTAGTTGAATGTTGTTTGTTTAGAAGTTCTTTTGCAGTTGTTCTCTGGGCGTGAAACAAGTTTGGATGTGGCCTTGAAGGGAAAATGTTGTGTGATATATATATCGGTGCATATAATATACTTGAAAAAAAAATTTACGAAAATGAACAACCTAGTAGATCTCTCAATTAGATAATAATCAATCCAATCTAGCGCAAGAATTTATGTATATTTGACAAAATTAATACAATGTCATTAATAAAAAGCATTATATAAACAAAGTCGTAGAATATTAACAAAGTAGAACCATAAAAGAATAGAATTGATCACGATGAGAAAATTCATGTTTTTTATGTTTTGTTAAAAAAATTTTAAAATTTTATCCAATTGAACATAAAATCAATGGATTAATTTAGCTGTTACATATAAATATGTACGGACAACCCTGCGCACAAATAAACAACACTATAGATAGGCGCATATTCTTTGCATTAATTGCTGAGATTAGTTGCCTCATTTGTAGACGATTATTAAAAATAAGCCCTTAGGATTCTAATGACTCAAAATATACCCTTAGTCAAGCTCCCCTGTTTGATTAATTGCGGGAAAGAAAGTTACGTGAAAATCAGAGAAAAATAGACATAAAAATATGTAGAGACACACTTACGCACAAATAAACGAAACTATGGCTAGGTGCATATTGTTGACATTAATTGCTTAGATTAGTTGCCTCATCAGGCGACGATTATTAAAAATACGCCCTTAGGACTTTTTTTTTTTTTGGGAGGGGGCACCTTAAAAATAGATAAATAAGAATAATATCCTATAAACTTATTAAGGTAATTTATTTAAGTCTTTTACTTAAAGTAAGCTAAACAATTTATATTTAATTTGTGAGATAATAAACTCCACAATAACTGACAAATATTACTGAATTATTCATAATCATAAGAGATTCAAAATAAATTTAATTCTACCAATAACTTTCGACAAGACCCAAATCTTGATATTTCTCACCAAAAATCCAAACTTCTATCAACTATAATACACAATTGGTGGTACGCCCTTGGGATTCTAATGACTCGAAATACGCCGTTTGTCAAACTCTCCGGTTTTGATTAATCGTGCGAAAGAAAGTAACGCGAAAATCAGAGAAAAATAGACATGAGCTCCAGCAAATAGTTTTCATTCCGAATTGGAGAAAAACGTGGAGAAATCTGACTATGTTTGATCAATTACCACAATGCCCATAACCTTATCCCAAAAACTGAAAAATGCACGCCTGTAACTCAATGATTTTAGAACCGAACCAAACTATTCGATTTGATCGAAAGAATTAGGAATCAATCTCTAGTTTAGTTCGATTCGTAGCCTAAAAGTAGGTAGACTAAGAACCGATTAGTTTTCAACAAATTAGGCTGGTTCAATCGGAAACAGAGAATCAATTCTAATTCATTTAATTTAATTAGTTAGTTCATTATCTAAATAATTTGTCAAAAATCCAAACATGAGTAGGCCTACCAGTGCAATGACTACTCGCCACTATCCCACCAGTCGCTTTTAATGAATTTTGAGTAAATGAAATATATATAATAGAAGTTTTTGTTTTTTTTTTTCAGAAATTAACTTATTCATATATAACGGTACAACTTAAAGCATATATAATTTTAATCTCAAAAAAAAAAAGTTATGACTTAAAAAAGAGAAAATAAATCTTTTTAATTTTAAATATTTTCTTAAGTTAAAATATTTTTTTTCTCTTTGAAAGGCACAAAAAATTTACTGTAAAATAAAAACACACTATTTTAATATGCTTAATAGTTAATTTTTTTTTCACATAAATTATTTACTTTCCCTAGTTGATTACATTAAATATTTTGCTGATTTTATTATAAATTAAATTATAAATTACATATAATTGAATGCATCAAATATAATTTAGACTCTTTATTTATTAATATTTTTATCTTTAAGAATTATAATACATAAATTAGTTTCATATAAAATTATATAAACTAGAATGTACTTTGTTGTCAATTTATTTGAGTTAAATTATTTGTCTATATTAATACATTATATTAATGAATTTTATCATATACTAAATTATATTAAATTATTTTACCCTTAATTACCTATCTATATACAATATATTTCTTCATTTTTCAATATTATCATTTATTAATTATAGATTACGTATGATTAAGTCTCTCACGTATAGTTTTATAATATGTATAATACTTATCTTTATATATTATCACATATTATATTAATTTTTTTATATATTTGATATTAAATACTGATTTTATCGATTCAATCACAATTAAAGTGGTTGAACTGATTAAATTTTGAATCTCTTAACTTTTTAATTTAATAATCAGTTCGATTTTTGAAACTTTATTATAACTTTGCAATGCTTGGCCAATCCCATCTAATGTTTTCAACTGGCCACCCTATTCATGGCAATATTAGGCTTTCCTTACAGAAGACTACAACTAACTTCTTTTTGTGGAATAATTTTGAAAAGAAATTACGGAGATTTTTTGTATTTACTATAGTTAAATAATAAAATGATTAATTTAGAAATTTAAAGGTATAATTGTTATTTTTGTGAAAATCAACCACATCTAAGTGAAAAAAAATGTGTACTTTCTATTCATTTAATTTTTCACTCATTTCAAACATATCTAAATAACTAATTAGAAAAAAAAAATTCTTAATTTTCTTTCATACTACACATTAAATCCAAACACATCATTAGCCTATCCGCCAATTAAAGAATGGAACCACACCTTTTTTTTTTTTTCTTACCTTTTTTTCGTGAGGATTTCCACTAGCCTTGTAAAACTTATTTTTTACCATTAACCCTTGTTTATGAGGGTGAAAAATGAGGATAAGCAAAGAAATCTAGATAGAAAAGTCACATTCTTTATGTTTGAAAGAGAGGAAGGAAAAGGAAAAAGTGGTGTGGTGTAGGGGGAATTTTCATTAGCCCCATCAAAACCCATTTCTCCAACTTTGGGGGAAAAGGGGCAGTCCGTTGGACGGTTCCCCTTTCTTTTTTCAGATACGAATTTTTTTGTTTCTTTGTTTTTACTTTTTAGAGATAAAAATGATAAGCGGATTTGGTAATTAGTTTGTTCTAATTTTGATAGGTGCACATGACATGGTATTTTCACGATTAAATAATATTTCATTCTGGTTGTTGCCACCAATTCTTACTTTTTTTTTTCACTTTTCACTCCCTACCAAATAATTTTTTTTTTTTCACATTACATCTCCTAAACACAGAAAGATGAAAAATTTTATTTTCTTCTAATATTTATTCCTCGTACTTTCATCCTTCTTATTTCTCTCTCATTTTTTTTCACAAACAAAATATAAGAGATTTACTTAATCATGAGCTGCACAATATAAATAAGTATCTTTACCCTTATAAATTTTATATAATCCTTTTAAAAATAAAGCCATAAGCTATTTAATACTGAAGTGTCCGTTTAGAACACCTTGTAAACATTTATCTTATGTGATCTGTCATTCTTATCGAGGGGAAAGATAATATATAATTAAAAAGATGCCAATTGATTTTTCCAAGGAAGGCTGTTATAGATGATTTCAACTTCAAAATCATCTGGTCCCCATCAAATAGGTAAACTCGAAGTTGCGTGGTGAAATGAATGATTACTATTCAATCCTACTTGAATGAGTCATGATCGTGAGGATTGCCGTCGGCCTAGGTTGACTTATCTGGCTACTTCAGCGGTGTTCCAGTAAGTTTAACTACATAAACTCAAATCTCTCGTCTAAAGAAGAAAAGATAAAAATTTGCTAATTTTAAAAAGATTAGAAAATTTTGGTGACAATACAGTGAAAATAACACAATAAACGTGTAATGTGGTGAAAAAAACTTGTGATTCAGAGAAAAAAAAAAAAGTATGTGGACCATTGGCTGGACTGTGCACTTCTCACACATCTTCCACTCAATTGTTCGGTAGTTAAGTTCTAAAAAGAGAAAAAGTGTCAAAGCGAGATATACTAATGCCACAAAAAAGGACAATGTGATAAAAGATGGGGTAAAATGCACTTAAATTCTCCCTAATTTACTTCTTTTTCATTTTACATTCCTATCGTTACGTGGTGAGACTTCATTTGTTTGTTATTTTGTCAATTAAGACCCTCTCTCAAAATTTATTAATTTTAAAATTTTTTCAAGCATAAAAAAATTTGATAAAATTCAAATATTGTGAGGATTTAATCTTTTTTGCACGTTATGATTATTTTTCCTTTTTTGGAGACTTTTTAGAATTTGTAATTTCTGAATTTTTATGGGTTCAATTTTTCTAACTTTATGAATTAATTGAATTTTGTTTGATTACGCCATTGACGATTAATCGCTACAAACTAAACTTGGTGAATAACATCTTTGAGAAATATTAATCATGCCCAGAAAAGAAAAGATTAACACGCATTTTACTATTCCAAATGAAATTGTCAGCATATAATGTCTAACAAGTAAAAAATTCATTAATCAAACTTCTATTCAAATTTCTGTCCAAATTTCCTTCATGATGATTATGATTGATTTTCACGTATTTTATCTAATTATTATTCAAACTTGTGCGTAATTTACTTGCCAATGTAGTATTATGTTTTTCAAGGACTTTGAATTAGTGATGCTACAATGACAAAAATAGCTTTTCCTTCATTCTTAAGAATGCAAGAAGACAAGTTGCACGCAGGATTAACTGAGATGAAGTGACACTATGATAATCATTTATCTTACATTTATAGTCTTCTAATTTGACAAGAATCATTAATTTAATCCAAGAAAAGTGACCCAAGAACCAATCGACCTATTTAAAAAAAAAAAAAAAAAGCGTATTTACTCTGAAACTATGAAATTCAGAAAGTGACCCAAGAACCAGATGATGTAATCCACGAAGTTGCATTTTGGCACATCTGAATCTAAATTTTAATTTTAACACATGGCAATCGACATACCCACTTCTCTGTCGCCAACGACGTGGGTAAGTGTAGATCTTCCTCCCCCACGTCAGATTATAATTGATGTCAAGCGTAGGTCAACAAGAAGGATCGATGCAACGTCATACCAAACATTAATAAAAGGAGAAAAAGTTGTCATATTTTTTTATCTAACGATTTAATTATATTGTAATAATATTTATATTTTTTATAATAATAATTATATTTTTTATAATAAAAATTTACACTTTATTTTTTATTACAATAAATAAGTATATTATTATAAAAGTATGAACATTATTACAATATAATTGAATTGTATGATCAAAAATATATATCTATATAACAGTGTTCTAAAAAATGGGAAGATAAAATCAGGTATAAGTACCAGCACAAATTCAAATGGTTGACGCTAGTCGGGAATATTATTGTTTTTTTAATCTTAAAAGAGGTTCATAGTCTATAACATTACATATAAAAGAAAGGGGAAAAGAATGAAGGTGACCAGAGTTTCCATAAAAGCCTATAACCAATGCTCTAAATAGAGTTGATCTCTAGAATAAAATTATGATAAACAGTCAAACGCTAATTAACCAGACTCGCAAAAGGAATCAATAGATGACCAGATGACAACATCAAACCTAGTTCAGAAATCATCGAAATTTGTAAAGTATATAATATGATGTGACTAAGACTATATAAATATATTTAATAATGCATATGAGAGACATATATAATTAATTCAAAAATAATTAATAATTTTAGTTTTAAATTTAATATATCTTTCACAATTTAACAGTTTATAAAATTGTATGCTCGTTACAATCACACTATATATTCACTGCAATCACACGTACTTGCCCATTGTATTTCCATATTTGCGCGCCCACTGCACTCTCATGCTTCCATACCTAAAAAAATTTTCAGATATAACATTTTCATTGGTGAGAAATCACTCATAAGTTCCCGATCGGAACTCACCGTCCATACAAGTAAACCTATGTTGACACACAGGATCATCATGCCAGTAATCGTGTAAAGTATAAAAGAGATAAAAATGATAAAAGAATTTCGAGGTGAGAGTTGAGTTTGATGAGAGTTTTTTTATTTTTTTTTCGTTTTTATCTTTGAGGAGAGTCATAATTTATACATAAGTAAGATTTAAATCTCTAATCTCTCATTTAGGTAGTAATGTCCAATAGCCAATTAAGTTGCACCTACTGGTTTGACGCGAGTTCTCCGGGCTTCTAGTAAGGGAATCTTCCAAATATTTGGGCCGTTGCAGAGCTAGAGGATCCAAGAGTTCGGCTAATGGCCCGAAGCTCGTCCATTGTGGTGGATTGCCCGCATACCTTTGCTCTAGTTTTGTGTTGGGGTTGGGCAAATTTGAATATTGGATCGGCTCCGCAGGCCCATAAAGGCCTTTCGTGTTGGGTTTTTGTGTGCAATGACCGAGGAGGATGTTTCTGAAGCCTCCGATAGATTTAAATTAGCTTGCGTATTTTAGTTACGGGCGTATCATCCTTTGTTGGATCTCCACAAAAGAAAAAAAAAAAAATCACAAAGTTGGCTCAGCTGTTAAGTGTTCAGCTCTTAAAGTGCTCCATCTAAAATTTGAATCTTACTGGCTGCTGTTAGAGCCCCTTGTAAATATGTAACACGTGAGTCCTATTATAAACTTTAGTGATTTATTGGTGCTCCCTAGAAGGAGGACATTTCTTTTACTCCTAAACTTGTTACTACCAAAAAAATAGAAAAAAAAAGGAGTAAGTTGTTCAAGGAAAGGGAATGAAGGAAAAGAAGAATAAGAAGGGATGGGGATTATTTGCTTCTAGGAAAACAAGTATTTTGTTAAAAAAAAAATGTCCTCACTAATTTCCCTCAAAGCCTATTAATCAATGGGCTTACTATGTAACAATTCAATAACAAACATGTGGACGGCGCACAATCCATTCATTAGCTCATATGCTGGTTTTTTTTTTTTCTTTTTAAATTCTCTAAATCTTTCACCGAATTACATTATTAGTGCATATCCACCACATTACTTTTATTGCGTTGCCACCAATTTTTTCCTTTAAAAATTATTCGTTGCCTTTAGCAGGGCGACTTGGAAAATTTTGGCCGCCTCTAATTTACATCTAAATTACTGTTTTGTTCTTGGCAGTTGGCACTACATAACTCTCATTTACATATTCAACAACATTCATAATCCCATAAGTAGCTAACATAAACTTAAATAACCATATGTTGACCAACCATGGGTCCAGTGGTAGCAATAGATTGTATGATGTAACAATTTAAGGTACACATTATTTTGACTATATTCCATGAAACAAGAGTCGTATTCTTTGAGCTACCACAATCTAAAGTATTTTCAAAGAAATTCCTTATCATAAAAAAAAAAACAAAACTATATTAACATATTTAAGTAACAAATAACAATGTAATCTCATCATATAACATTTGACAAGTTATTTTTTTATATGAATTTAATCATCTAACAACTTATAATACCCTGTTGTTACTTTAAAATTACTATTATCAAGCCAAAAAGTTTTTACTTAAAAAAAAAAAAAGAGCTTAAAGAGAGAGGTTTCGACCAGAAGTCATAGATATTGACATTTAGGCTTGTATTGTACCAAAGAAAGAAAAGAAATGCTTTGAGGACCAACTGGCGTAATTTTTGAAACGTAACCAGCCCATTCAAGTAGGCTTAGTTGCCCATTTTTCAGTTAGCTAACACTACTATGAGAGTGGGCTATGGGAGTGCAATTTCCGATTCCAAAAATTTTTGCAGGGCTCAGATCCCAAAATAAAAATTTGCAGGATTAGTAGGACTTGGATCAGACTATTAACAGATCAAGCTTACAGATAATGCAGCCCAGAACCCATCTCGGCAACACCGCGAAAGGAAAACAACAACAAAGGAAACTGATACAAAGAACTAACATGACCTTGTCTTTCTTAGTGGCCACCAAGCCATTTGCTTAGAGGTGAGGTTTGAGGTTCAAACCCCACGTCTCACTCATACCAGATTTCACTCAGAACATTCTCTGATCAACTTAGCTGGACCAGAATAAACTGATCGTCTGTTTTAGTAGCATTTAAGGGAACTTGGTTACAGAATGTAGCAGACCCTCTGTCTCCTCCTCTGCTTCTTCGATTTTGGAGGTTGGAGAACTGCCTTGATAGCAGCATCAAATACAGCCTTAACATTCTGCATTCACGACACAACTCTTAATGAGGGTGCTTTTTTTTTTTTAATAAATAAAGAGGCTGCAAAATTTGAACCAACTTGGTAGAAGAAAGACTTTCAGACAGTATATATTATATCCAATGCAGCAGTACATGAAGGAAAAGAAGTGAAGCTCATAACAATATGTCAGACATTTGCTTACTGGCGTTTGTTTCGGAGAAATCACTTCATGCACGTGCAGTCTGTTAATGGTTTCCAGTACCGACTAATGATTGAATTGAGGTGGATTACACATTGGACAATGAAGAAAGGTCACATTAATTTGACGAACAGACAATAACTAACAGTAATTGAGTTGGAGACAACCAATGCACAGGTGAATGCATCTCATGATCGTTTGATAAGATAACTGTACTAAGTTCTCAGCCAATACAAATGCAAGACAAACCTGCTGGGTCTTTGAGCTGCACTCCACATATGCCAATGCCCCTATTTGCTTCTTTAGTTCTAGACCCTGATGGTTGAAGATTCAGAGTTCAAGGAATCAGTAATTGGCATACAATTTTCAGTTCCACAACGCAATATTGCTTATGGCTTTTAGAAGGACAACCTTTTAGGCATATGAGTGCCTTACCTGTTCTGTGGAAATGGTACAAGCCCCAGGATAATCCAAGTGAAATTGCCTATCCTCCCTCAGATCTGTCATTTCACCCAAAAACAAAAACAAAAAAGCGCTTGCAACAGCGACAACAATAGCACAAAAAAACATCCACACCCACATTTGAGGGAGAGAGAGAGTATGGGTTATCAAATATCACCTAGTTTAGTCCCCACGAGAACGATGGGCACTGATGGGGCATAATGTCTGAGCTCGGGGACCCACTTCTCCAACATAACGAGGGACACAGAGTAAAAGAGACACGACATGGAGAGATGTTAAGACATTATCTGAATATTGCAGAACAGTAAGATTGAAAAGAGAACTCATAAGAAGGAATCTGCGCAGAGAAGTAAAAAAAGAAGAGGAAAAGGAGCTTACTTTTTTCGCTATGTTCTCATAACTGGGCCTACTAATAAGCGAAAATGCAAGAATGAAGACATCAGCTCCTCTATAACTTAGAGGCCTCAGCCTGTTATAGTCTTCCTGTCCTGCATCAGTTGTATAAAATTTTAGGCGATGCCATTGAATTGTTCTACTTTTAAAATGCCACTTTCGAGACATCATCAAGACGAATTCACATGAACATGAAAAAAGTTGTTTGAGCTCTATCCAAGAATTTGGGTCCTTTCAAACTTAAATGTAAAAGGGGTCTACAAAAGCATAACAAAATTTCCGGTGATTGAAGGTTACAGAAACTAACATGCACATTTGACTTCCAAAACATATAAATCCATGTTGATATGTTCTGAAAACATATCACTGAGACATTTCAAGTCAATGGCAGTCTCCCCCTTGGTAAAGGTATCATCTTTTTCAATTGATCCAGACATTGAATGCATGATTCAGCAAAATCCCATCTAATTAAAAATGCATCAGATCATCCCATTTTCTAATCTCAACCAAATTCGGGGTTCATAGGCATTTTATGCCAAATATAAGTTCAGGAAAAAAAAAAACTTGGCTGTGCATAAAAAAGGAAAACCAAATTCAGAAAGTACCAGCAGTGTCCCAGAGGCCCAAATTGACAGTCTGGCCATCAACCAAAACATTGGCACTGAAGTTATCAAAAACAGTGGGAACATAATCCTGTCAAGAAAATAAGAACAAAAAGCCAAAGTCAAGAAACCCCATTGTCATCAAAAAGCAAATGCACAGAAAAGAATTGAAATCTACTCAAACCAAAAAAAAAAAGTGATTAGAAAACTTAAAAAAGGGGGGGGGGGGGTGTTGGAAAACAAAAGGGGGTGGTGGGGGAAAATAATACAGTAGGGAAGGTGTTGCTAGTGTAGGAGATAAGTAGGCAAGTCTTCCCAACAGCTCCATCTCCAACTGTCACGCATTTGATAAACTTTGTTGCTGTTGCTGCTGCTACTGCCGTTGCAGCTGTCATTCTTATGGAGAAAATAATATCTGTCAAAAAAATGCCAATTTCCTCTCTCACTTTGTGTTTGTTTGGTTAAATTACATTTGCATAAGGTAAATGGCAGACAAGAAGAGAGAGAGAGGAGAAGAGTGGGAAATAACTCAAAGTCACAAACAGAAGAAAAAAGCAGCAAAATTTTCTTTCTTTTGACCTTTCTTTGTTGGAATGGAAAGAAAGATTTTGGCCTTGGGGATCTGCTTTAATTTGAGCAGACTGCGAGGCAAAAAGGAGAAAAAAAAAGGGAAAAAGAAAAAGTGTGCGGCCGGCCCCATGATAATTAAATTAAATTAAACTGAAAATCCTGCAAGCGAAACAATTGCGCGCGTAGGCAGGTTCTTGGTTCTATGGTAATATGTGTGAGTTCAAATATATGCCAGCAAAACTACATATACGTTGGTCCATCCTTTCTTTCTTTCTTTCTTTCTTTTTTCAAAATAATAGTTAGTTATTAGTCTCTTCAAAATTATCAGAAGAAGAAGAATAAACGGAATGCAAAATATTGCAAGAGTGCACAACTCTTTTTGTTTGAATCACTAGGAAGCAAAAAATGAGTCTTTTTTTTGGTCAGTGTAATTTTGTATACATATCTAAAAATGCAAACAAATCTACAAATTGAGTTGTTAAACAGTTAAAAAAGTATTATGCTCTCAAGACTCAAGTAACAATCTACTGGATGTACTCGTTCTTTTGTTAATGTGTGATTTATCATATTAATGATATAATTGTCAAATATTTCTGTTAAAAAAAAATTTCACAAAAGGCAAGATCCAAACTTCTACGTCCTCTCTCACCTTTTGAGGTGAGGGACTTTTTTCCGATGAATTATATAGATTAGTCTACCTAATAAGCTCTTTTAGGCATCACATCCTAAGCACAAACATGGTTAAGATTTTCGAGCTCTAATTCTAGATCAAAAGGATATAGAATTTATGATAATAAAATAAACTATTTTATTACGTAAATCATACCTCAAAAAATATATATTAATATTTATTATCATTACAAATATGCAAAAAAAATTAAAAGGATATAATTAATAATTATCATAATACAATGTAGCGGGTTGATGTAACTATCTTATTCAAAATTAATATCAATTTGTAGAAAATTGTCAAGTATTTCCTTGGAATCAATGTTAGTAAAATGATGACATTAGTGGGTAGTTAATAAACTTTGATACTCAATTTAGGGACCACTTGTTGCACTTTAATTAATTGGGTACATCAATTGAATTTGGTGAGATAGCTACTACCTGACCATATTTTATATGCTAAAACATAATTATCAAGTATTTCAAAGACCCTAATAAAGTCACCAATTGTTTTTTAGTTAGAAAACATGGAAAGGTAGGGTTATCCTGCAAATTTGTCAAAAAGTATCACGACGTATATACTAATAGACTATTTATACTGAATCTTTTGGAAATAAACCTAAGTCTCAATAAGTGTTATCAATCAGCGGTAGTACATATCGTAAGTTTAGTTCACTGAATATCTTGACAAGAATTCTAACCCATAAACTTAATCAGAATCAATCTTCTTATCAACCCTAAATTGAACTAAACAATGTCATCAATTTTTAATCATTAGTAACACCAACTCCTAATTTAAACTAAACAAGAAAGGCAAAACAATGTCTGAATGTGGGACTATCGGTCATCATTAACAAGTGAAAACTCTACCTGTCAGCGCGGGAACGCTCTGATTATATATAACCTGTCTTTCTTTTTTGGCTCAATCTTTTTTAACCTTTCAGGAAAGTTCAATTCAAGCATCCAACCCACCTGACCCCACGACAACTAAATGATTCTGGTCAGCCCCACAGAGCACGCTCACGAAATCTTTCACTGCAAACATAAAATCACATGGGACCAGGTCACGCGCTCCAACGCGTGTCATTATTCTCGTGGGATATTAAAGAAGCTCCCCTGCCCAGTGTGGAATTTTAAAAAATAAATAATAAAAAAATACATAATATAGTTCAATCGCTCTCAGACAAAGAAAAAGAATGATATTTGCAATTGACCTCCAAAACGAAAATCGCAAGTGCAAATAATGAAATTTTCAGGGGCATTTTTGTAATTTAATCGATGAGAAAATTGAATCCGGAAGAAAATCCGACCCAGGCGCGGCGAGAATAGCGAAAATTATTATTCTTAATTTTAATTAAAATATTAAAATCTGGAACACGTGCGGGTGCTTTTAACTTAATCAGCCTCTCTCAAATGCATGTAAGCTCTGCCATTGCGTTTATTTGCATTTTTTCATGTATTTTATATGTTACTCTTAAGTTTCTTCAAATTGCATTTTTCAGCCGTGCATTTGTTCTTTCACCAGTTTGGGTTCTTGGGGTTATTGAAAACTGAAAGAAATAAGGAGACGCGTCCGATAGAAAAAGATGAATGTTGATTTCACGGTATTCTTATGTTATTTTTGTTTGCTAGGAAAAAATATTATGTTTTTTTTTTAAACAATGGGAAAAAGTATTATGTGCATTCAATTAATATAAAATGTGCATAAAACTAATATATTATTGCATATAATTAAGTAAACTATGCATACAATTTTTTTAAATATTGTTTACACATTAAACTTAGTTTTATGTGAGTATCACAAACTTTTTAATAAAAAAACACCTGAGATTTACATCCGGTTGATGCTGCATCTGAATCCTGTCACATAGGACTAGCAGTGGGGTCGGATTGAAATCTAGTGATTCTGAGACCCCATGGGCATCAAACTTTTGAAATATATATTTTGCTATATATATTTTACTAAATTTCCGGCTGATCTAGTGCTCTCTGTATTCGCCTAGTTTATGACTGCAATAAGTTGAAGAACAGGCTCAGTGATGCATAGAATTCGTAGCAAAGAAGAAAACAGAATTGAGAAGTGCCCTTTTCGATTCGGCAAAGCAAGTTTATGATCACCAGAGTGTCATTTTGCTTCCCACGGCTCTTTACAGTCAAACAAGTTGACTTTTGTTCATCGTGTCATGTTGCGTTTCAGCTTCACTTTTCTGTGGACCACACAGCAAATACTTGTTAGTAAGGTAAAATTATATTTAGAGTAACACTGAATAATTTTATTTAAATAATTTTAAAGTAAATATATAATTTTTATATTTAATGTTAAAATTTAGTTTAAAAATAGCTGTGAAGTTTAAAAAAATCTGAATGTGAACTGGTAAATTTCTCAGGTGTCTTAGTTATGCCCCTAAATCGAGGGGCTCCATGGTAATTGTTTTCCCGTGTACGTGCCAGATGATAAAGAGAATTACAACTTTGTGTAATCCAATGCATGACATGTATTGCCTTTCTCTTTAAGGAGAGACGGGAATCTGAACCTTCGAACTCTTCCCTCCAAACCCTTTTAAGGCAGGTGGCCACAAACTAAAACACTTATTTGTAAAAAGGATAATAACAGGTTTTTAAGTTCAGCCATGCTGTTTTCCATTTTTAGGGACTTTTATTCTTTTTAAACCTGTCTTACTATAATTCTGATTTCTGAGGGTACAATTTCCAGGCCTGGAAGAGTTTGGTTCTCCCAAAAGCAAGTGTCAGGAACATTTTGATGTTTACAAAGAATGCAAGAAAAAGGAGGTACGAAATCTTTCTTTGTTTCTTTTGAAATACCAAAAAGGTTTTTTGAAGTTTAAGGTTAACTATGTGCTGTTTTCACATCCGAAAATGAGTTTAAACAATGTTATATGATTAACATGATGTTGTTTTGACAGAGGGAAGCTTGGCTGGAACGCAGGAGGAGTCAGTCCTTTTCATGAAAGGTGCTCTCGTCATGTGAGGAATGATTCTCCAGCTGACATGGAGTGCTGGTCCTGTTTTTTACAGCATCAGAATTGTGATTATTTGGATTACTTCACAAATTTTAGGTACTCAAGGTAGGAGATGGGGAGCAATGGTCATCTCTTGGTGAGCCAAAATGGACAACCGACAACACAATGACCGGTCCAGCCAAGGACCATGGTCTCTGGTTTACAAAGAAGTCTTTCCTTTGGCTGAAAGATTACAGGCTTATTGTCTACGGTCACATATGTCCTTACCTATTATGAAGAATACAAAAATGTTACAACAAAGATTCGATGTTCTAGGTTATTGTAATTGGAGTTGTTTTTTTTTGTAAAGGCTGAAAGACTCAACTTCGAGTGTCATTCAAATTCAATTATTAAAAAAAAAAGAAGAAGAAGAAAAAGAAATTGGATCCGTTCAGAAGTGTACTCCATGGTAAGCGACACAGAAATGCAATATGATTGTTCTTTTTATTGGATATATGCGCACTCCACTGATAAATATGGACTTTGTACATCAGCTTTTGATTGACAAAGATAGGTTGATGATAGACAGATAACAAATCCAATGTCATTTTTAGAATGAAGACATATGTTTGTAATGTTTATTGCGGTTTGCTTAAACCTTGAAAAGTCAGGAGAATCTCTTGACATTGAGAATGACTCCGTTTCCAGGCTCCAAAACTAACTTGAAAGCCGGGGAGTGATGGTATGCTGGTGAGAGTGAGAAGCTAAACTTTGAAAGAACAAGCGCTAAAATCACTTTGAGTTCTGCCATGGCAAAGTGTTGGCCAGGGCATATGCGAGGGCCACCGCCGAATGGCATATAAGCTTGTGGACTCTGGCTAGACCCAAGAACACCATTTGCAAATCTTTCAGGATTGAACAGATGGGCATCAGGGCCCCAGATTTTGGGATCCTGTTGTATAATGGGGATAGGAATTTGAATGACCAGTCCCTTCGGTACCATGATGTCCTCGAACTTGATATCTTGGAAGGTCTCTCTTATCTTGAACACCACGGGTGGGTACAGGCGCAATGTCTCTTGTATCACCATCGTAAGCTGCCAATAAAAAGGTTAAATCTCACAAGTGCTAGTATAGCTCACAAGACTAATGACTCTGTCTCTATGTTGTTGCAACACTTACTGTTTTCATGTTTTCGAGCATTCGCGCATCTGGTAAGTTATCTTTGCAGATCTCTCGCACCTCAGCACGAGCACGAGCTTGCCAATCCGGATGAGATGCCTATAGCATTAAGCTCCATGATGTCGTGATGGCAGTGGTTTCGTGCCCAGCAAAGTATATAGCCTTGCAATTGTCCACCATGAACTTGTCAAGAGAAAATTTCCCTGGAAGTCCTTCACGCTCACCGTACCTCTCAGCAGCTGTTGCCCCCTCAAGTATCATTTGCAGAAGGTCCTTCTTAGTGGTGTCTGCAGCCCTTTGCTTTACAACCTTTATTATCATGGAGTTGATTTCATTCTCTAGCTTCCATATCTCTCTGTTAGCCTTAGTTGGCAAGTATCTATTTTCAAATTCACACAAGTATAACACCAATTAACGCATACTCATCCTTGTGGGACTGCATTATAAAGATGGGTCTTGATGTTCACACGCAGATTTTTGGCTTTATGCACACAAAAGCATTGCCTTAGGTACCGAATGCAACGGTTTTTCGTACCCATAGCAACAGTTTGAGTGTGTATAAAGCTAAAAATCGCGTGTTAATATCAATTCCCTTTAGACATTACTCAAATTTCACTATGACAAATCTCAATGATACTACCTCCATTGATTCTTACCGTACTCCAGGTACCCCAGCATAAACCTTGGACATGGCATTTTGAAGAGTCCTAAGCTTTAAGAATATTTCTTTCCCCTTTGCATGGTTGCTTCCAAAACTGGCTCTTGATAAAACATCTGCCGATAAGCTTCTCATGTCCTGATCGATGTTTATTTCCGCAATGCCTCCTTGACTTTCAATCCTATCCTCCCATAATCCCAGCATTGACGTTGTACACTCCACCATTAGGCTCACCATGCCCTGTAAGAATGAATTGCTTTTGCTTTTACCAGCAGTCCTTTTTAGGCAAAGTCAGTTGCTAGCACAGCCGCTTGGCTCCCACTTGATTTAACTTTTAACGCTGGAAACTAACTAAAAAGATAGTTTCCAGTACAAATGATTAATCAAGTTAATTGATAGTTGTCAATGCTCACAATTATTTCATCTTAATTTTGCCATACGCATTACAAAAGTTACTTTTATTTATTTAAAATTCAGAAACAATCAGTAATTAATTGTTAATAAAAATAGAGTTTTGCGAGTTTGAAGACATTTTAGAAGACCCAACAGTTCCATTTTTTTGGTCATCCTCAAACTACAAAAATTTTGGATTGGCCTTGGTTTTTCGGCCTTGATCGAAAGGAAACTATGGTATAATAGTAGGAGGAAAATAACAAAGAAATTTGCAGTGTTAGCCGATTTGGTTTGGAGATGGATAGTACCTTGACTCTATGCATGTAGAATTCGGGAGCAATTATCTTTCTCTGATGGGCCCAAATTGGGCCACTCGTCGAGATAATGCTTTGGCCCAGAAGTGGTGCACGATCTTTAAACAGGTAAGAAGGCTTCCCTAGGCTCAAAGATGTGCACAGGCTTATTTCCTTCACAATGTCCATGTTCGTTGTGAATAGAATGGGTATGCCTCCACTCGAGTACATGAACGTTGGTCCTGCATGAATTAGAATCCTTATTGACTCACCGAAGAAGAAGGGGTTGGAAGAGTCGTTGGTAAAGGTCGACGGTCTCGAATTCAAATTCTAATCAAACTCATTTACAACTAGCCAATTAATATTTTTGACAGATACTAGTACCAGCAAGTGCATCAAAGATGCAGTCATTATTCTCTCAAAGAAAGACTACAATTACCGCGAGCAAACATATTAATAACGAAGGACTCAATCGTATGTATGTGTAAAATACATGATTTCCAATCTTAGCACAAAAAGGAACGAATTGGATTCTCAATTTAAACTTTAAAGTGAGTAAATAGAATTTCATACTTAATCTAATCAACCTTAATTAACCAAAACAAAAAAGGGGTTTGGACGCAGAAGCTTTTAACCTTGCATAGGGTAAGGGATATGGTAATAATGAGTCCTAAATTTTTGGAAACTTTTACAATTGAGTCTTAAATTTTCTTAAAATTGTCAAATTAGTCTTAAACCTTTAATTTTCATTTCATATGAATCAATTTTTTGGCATGAATTCATCAAACCAGTAGCTACGTAGTTTGATTTAATTGAAGTAGTATAAAAAACAATTATTAAATATATCTTAAAAATATAAAAATATGTCTATGTGCATGTTTTACTAAGTTCTTTTTTTCTCTCACATATAAAAGGCAAAAATCATAAAATCTCATAGTAAAAATTTATGATTTTTGCCTTTATATGTTAGAAAAAGAAAAAAAAATTCAATAAAATACGTACATACATGTATTTATGTATTTTTAGGATATATTTACATATGTTTTTATACAATTTTGTTTAAGTCAAATTATATTTCTACCAATTTGATTAATCCCTGTCTAAAAAAAGATTGATGTGTAATGAAAATTAAATATTTAGAACTGATTTAAAAATTTTAAAAAGTTTAGAACTCAATTGTAAATTTTTCAAATGTTATTTATCACTTATCCCCACAGCACAGAGTAAATGATTGATCAAATTCTACTGACTTGATTGTCAAATAATTGAAGGGCCAAGTGCAATTTAATTACTATACTTTAAAGAAAAGAAGAAGGGCTTGTGATTACCATATTCATTTATCCTGCGATAAAAGTCTGAGAAGATGGTGCGAGGCCAACCATGAAGAATTGCTGCGTCTTTTTCACCAGGAACTGAGCTTGCTTTGGCCGCTGATTGGGTTTGGATTAGCCTTCTCATTTCAGGGATGTTTCCCAAGAGAAAAGAAGGAGAAGGGCCTCTAATCCCTTGCTTCTGAAGAATCGATCGAAGCCTCCTTGGCTTCACGAAGAAAGCAGTGTAGATGTATGCCAAAAACACAAAAACCCCACCAAAAAAGAGTGATCCAATAAGCTGTACGACCATCATAGCTAGATCTGCTTCCACTTCCCCAACTTGCTTGCCCCCTTTTGATTTCCTGTTCAGTTTCTGTTTTACAAGAAATTAGAGTGTACTTGTCCTACTCTCAGCCCTTGGTTTTTTTTGACATAAATATGGGCAGAATCCATGCAAGTGAAATAGAATTGGGATGAAAAGGAATAATGTTCGTGGTTTGGAAGAGAGGAAAGAATGACTGAAAAATAGTGGGGCTCACGTAGGCCCCACCCAAAAGCAATTGTACGGAATAAGAGTTGACCCACCTTTTTCTGTTTATTTTAAAAAAAATATGTTAAATGTATTATGTACTCTTATTTTATAATTTTTTTAATAATTTTTTTTAAAATAAAATTAATATTATAACGGATATATATATATATATAATTATTTTTTAATATAATATTTTTAACTTTTTTTTCTTACATTACATTATCTTAAATATAAAAAAATACAATATATTTTTCTCCTCCAACATTTATTCTTTTCATTTTTATTTTTTTCATATTTCTTTCCTTTCAATTTTTCTTTTGCCAAACAAAAGATTTCTTTTTTTTTCGAGCGAACAAAAGGTTAACTCTTATCGGCCCTGCCCATGTCACCCTCCACTTAAATGAAAAAAGAAAATATTATATAACAATATGCACCTATTATCATCTTCGATTTAACGAGGATTGAGGATCCTGTCTTAATCAACTACAAAGAAAAATCTGACAAATTTCGTCATTTATTGATGGTCATCACGTAGATACCTATAAATAAATATCTAGAATACATTCAGTTAATTTAATAATATTAAATAATTTATTTTTTTATTTTTTAAAATTTAATAATTTTTTAATTTAATAATATAAATTATTATATTCTCATCATATTTATACTCATTCACATAACTTTTTCTTTGTTGAACCTTCCCAACGAAGGCATTGTCAGCATGTCGCCTTCACGTGGCCATGATGACCCAAAAGCCCCAACAAGTGTTGGGTTTTCCTCCGTCATAATGCTACAAAAATTTCCACATCTTTATTTTTTTTTATCAAAAAAAGGGTTTTTGAACAAAAAAAAAAACTCGCTAACGAAGAATTAATTGCCATGTAACACTAAAAATTTAAATATTTTTATTATTATTTATTTCTTAATAAATAAAAATTAATATTAAAATATAATATTAAATTTTAAATTCAAATTACTATATTCGAATGTAAAAGAAATTTGCCCAAATTCAAATATTTATGTTTCTTTTCTCCAAGTATTCTCCTTCCATTGTCATATGCAAAAGGTAGACCACTATAAATCATTTAATTAAGAATGTGATTAGTCCAAAAATGTTTTGGTGCCTCTCATGAACAGAACAAAAAACAAACAACAAAACTTCTTATCTATCGCCAAACTTCAAATGGCTAAAGCACCGCATAATAGTTGAAATAATTGAAAGTAATGACCTCTAATTTAAAGACTTGATATTCGAATTTTAAATTTCTCCCTCATTCTCTCTTATTTCTTGTTGCTGAATTATCAACTCCAAAAAAATCAAAAAAAAAAAAAACTTCAAATGAGTAAAAATGACACGACTGTTTCGCCCGTCTCAACTGAAGTTGATCTTGGAGTAAGTGGTGTAATGTGGCCTTGCCGTGGGCTTCAGGGGCTGTGGCCCTTGGATAATTTTATTATGGTGTAATAGCCTACCATAAGATAAAAAAAACATGTAACCTAAAAAATTTAAATACAATAAACACTAAAAAGAATTGACTTAAGAGATATACTATTGGTTAAAACTTATAATTTAGAGTTCATATTAAAGATTTCATGTTTTAATATTGGGAAGAAAAAATGTGAGATGTACTAGATTGGGAAGAGCTACTTTACAATATAATTTGCATTTATAACAGACATCCTAAATAGACCAAAAAATCACTAAAAAGAAATGATAAACTCTCTTGCATTTTTAAGGGAACTAGTTGAAACATTATACTGTGATCATTCAATTTTTTTTTTTAAAAGTGACTGTTTAAATTTTAATGTTGCTATATTTATACAGAATTCAAAAAATCTATAGTCCAAGCTAATTAGCAAGAAACCACTAAAGGGATAGTTCAGTAGTAAATCGACTACATTTTATACTGATGATTTAGGTTCGAATGCCCGCGCTTGCACTCTCTCTGTCAATCTCTCATACGTCATTTCTTGAGCACTAAAACCACACTTTTAAAGAAAGTCTCCTGCCCGGTGTGGAATTATAAAATAAAACATAAAAAAAAATACATCTTAATAGTTCAATTTCTCTCAGACCAAGGAAAGAATGATATTTGCAATTGACCTCCAAAACGAAAATCGCAAGTGAAAATAATGAAAAATTTCAGGGGCATTTTTATAATTTAATCCATGCGAAAATGGGAATGCGGAAGAAAATCCGACCCACGGTACCGACTCGCTATACCCGGGCGCAACGAGAATAGCCGATTTTCAAGGTCACCTTCAATAATATTTTAATCAATTAACTTATTATTGAAGGTAATCTTTAAACTGTGCGTTAATGATTTCAGGCTCGGTAATTATTATAATTAAATTAGAGAGTTACGTTTAAATGTAACAGTATTTAAGTGATATATTTACTCTTATAAAAATTGTTAAATGAGGTGTTCAAATTAAAATTATTCTGACATCGGCCTAAGATTTCGATGACCGATATATATGCGATAAATTTTTAAAAAAAAACAGGTAACCTTCAATAATAACTTAATTAGCCTCTCTCAAATGCACGTAAGTTCTGCCATTGCGTTTATTTGCATTTTTTCACGTATTGTATATGTTGCTCTTTAAGTTTCTTTAAATTGCATTTTTCAGCCGTGTATTTGTTCTTTCACCAGTTTGGGTTCTCGGGGTTATTGAAAACTGAAAGAAATAAGTAGAAATAAATAAGGAGAAACTGAAAGAAATAAAGAGACGAGTATGACAGAAAAAGATGAATGTTAATCTCACGGTATTCTTATTTTATTTATTTCTTTTTTTTAGTTTGAGACTGTCAGTATTCAGTCTAATGAACTGACTAATCTGAACCGACTCAAACAAGATCTTGAAGGACGGCAAAAGTCTCCCAGCAGGTATTTAACGTTACTGCATTCCCAAAAACTCGAATCCGAAATCTCTAATTAAACAGTGACGAACTCCTACTATCGGCAGCAGCACCTACTGATTTTTATTTTTTATTTTTTTGGTAAGCGAGGAAGACCGAAGCTTATACATATCAAAATTAACTAAATTTGGACTCCAATTACCTAGACCGATTGGTATGAGACGATCGAATCGTTCTAGATAATTGGACTCCAATGGTGTCGTGCATCAACCGATAATGAAGTGCAATTATCTTGCTCTGATAGGCCCAAATTGGCCCACCCGTCGAGATAATGCTTGGCCCAGAAGTGGTGCAGTATCTTTAAACAGGTAAGAAGGCTTCCCGAGGCTCAAAGATGTGCATAGGCTTAATTCCTTGACAATGTCAATGTCCGTGGTGAACAGAATGGGTATGCTTCCACTTGAGCACATGAATCAGAATCCTTATCGACTCACCGAAGAAGGGGTTGGAAGAGTTTACAACCAACTAATTAAAATTTTTCAAATGTGCTAGTGCTGGCAAATGCTTCAAAGATGCAGTCATTATTCTCTCGAAGAAAGGCTACAATTACTGTGAGCAAACATATTAATATCGAATAACTCAACTGTATTTATATGCAAAATATATGTTTCCAATCCTAGCAGGAAAAGCAGGAAAATGGATTCTCAATTTAAACTCTAAAGTGAGTAAACCAAATTCCATACTTAATCTCATCAACCTCAACTAACCAAGATAAAAAGGGGTTTGGACGTAAAAACTTTTAACCTTGAGCAGGGTAAGGGATAGGGTAACAATGAGTCTTAAATTTTTAGAAATTTTTACAATTGAATTATAAACTTTTTGAAAATTTTAAATTAGTCTTCAACCTTTAATTTTTGTTCCATATGAGTCCTTTATAGGATAGGAACTCATCAAACCAATAGATACATAGTATAATTTAATTGAAATAGTATTGAAAAATAATCAAATATTTCTTTAAAATATAGAAATATGTCCACGTGCACGTTTCCCTAATTTTCTTCTAACATACAAAAGGCAAAAGTCATAAATTCTCATAGTTGAAGGTTATGATTTTTGCATTTTATATGCCAGAGAAATAAAAAAATTCAAGAAAATACGTATGTATACGTATTATGTACTTTTATAATATATTTAGATATGTTTTTTTTCTTACACTTTTGGTTCAGTCAAACTACATTTCTACCATATGACCAAATTCTGTCTTAAAAAGAATTGATATGGAATGAAAATTAAAGATTTAGGATTGATTTGAAAATTCTAAACCATTTAGAATTCAATCAGAAAATTCCTCAAAAGTTCTTTATCACTTATCCCCAAAGAGTAAATGATTGGTCAAATTCTATTGACTTGATTGTCAAACAATTTAAAGGCCAAGAGCGATTTACTTATTATACTTACAAAAAAAATAGGAGGACTGAATGAGAATAACATAAGGTTATCAATAATAAAACAACGTGAAATATTTCTGTAACAACACTAATTTTTTTTATAACAAAAAATAACGTTATAATTGTGATTTCCATATTCATTTATCCAGCGATAAAAGCATGAGAAGATGGTGCGAGGCCAACCATGAAGAATTGCTGCGTCTTTTTCACCTGGAACTGAGCTTGCTTTGGCCGTTGATTGGGTTTGGATTAGCCTTCTCATTTCAGGGATGTTTCCCAAGAGAAAAGAAGGAGAAGGGCCTCAAAGCCCTTGCTTCCGAAGAAACGATCGAAGCCTCTTTGGCTTTACAAAGAGAGCAGTGTAGATGTATGCCAAAAACACAAAAACCCCACCAAAAAAGAGTGATCCAATAAGCTTTACTACCATCATAGCTAGATCTGTTTCCATTTCCCCAACTTGCTTGCCTCCTTTTGATTTCCTGTTCAATTTCTGTTTTGCAAGAAATTAGATTAGAGTATACTTATCGTCTTATCCTACTCTAAATTCTTAGTGGCCCTGCCCAAGTCACCTTCCACTCCTAAACTTTTTTAAATAAGAATAATAATATATATTACGAATATTATATTATAAAATATTTTAAAATTTATAATTATAGAAAAAAAACATCCACCTCTTTCTTTTTCTAATTTAATAATATTAAAAAATAGATAATTTTTTTGTAATTATAAATTTATAATGTTTTATAATACGATTTTCGTAATATATATTATTTATTTTTTAAATAAAAAATTTATATAATAACAAAATAATATGAATCATCATATAATTAATATTTTAAAAAATAAAAAATAAATAATTATTAAATATCATTATATTAATTATATGTTAATTTATTGTTACTTAAAATTAAAATATTAAAAAAAAGGAAAGTATATCTATCACCTTAAACTGAACGAGGATGGGAAGATTCTGTCTTATCAAAAAAACCAAAAAGAAAAATCTGACAGATTCTGCATTTATTGAACCTTCCCAACAACAAAGACATTGTCAGCGTGTCACCTTCACCTGGCCATGATGGCACAATAGCCCCAACAACAGTTGGGTTTTCCTCCGTTCATGATGCTATAAAAATTTCCATCGCCCTTTTTGTATTCGATCATCCGTTTTTTTTCGGGGCCTTTCCTGTTTTTGAAGAAAAGACTTGCTATTGAGGAATTAATTGTCATATGGTACTAAAATAGTCTAGTTGGATTCGATGCTTTTTTTTTTATATTGATTTAAATTTAAATTTTTTTATTATTTATTATTTATTTATAATATTAAATTTCAAATTTATTATTATTACGATCAAACGTATAAAAAATTAACTCAAATTCAAACTACTATGTTTTCTCATTAATGTTCTCCTCCCGTTTCCCATTGCAAAGGGTAGACCCACTGAGAATCATTTAATCAAGAATGTGATTAGTCCAGAAATGTTTTGGTACGTCTCGTCAACAAAACAAAAAACAAACAACAAATCCTCTTATCTACTGTCAACTTCAAATAGGTAGGATGACAAGACTGTTCTGCTAATCCACGCTGTAAAATTATCGATATCTTTAAGTGTGTCACTTTTTTAACTCAAAAAGAAAAAGGAAAACACTCATTTTGGTGCCCATGGGCTCTGAGCTTGTGCTCGGGTGGATTTGGAACAAGCAGGTTCGTCCAAAATTGGGCCTGATCCAAGAAACCCACAGAAGGCTTATAGCCAGTGAAACTGTAAAAAAAAAAAAAAGAAAAAAAGAACTGCTAAAAAAGAAAGTAACCCAAAAATTTTAAATAGAATAAACACTAAAAAAAATGACTTAGGAGATATACCATTGGTTAGAACTCAGAATTTAGAGTCTGTTAGAAATTATTTGAGAAGAGAAAGTCTGAGATGTATTAAAAAAGAAAAAATTACTTTATAATATAATTTATATTCGACTTTCTAAAAAAACAAAAAAATCACTAAAAAAAGATGAACATCCGTCTCACATTTTTATCATAACTAATTGAAATATTATACTATAATTATTCTTTTTTATTCAAAAAAAAAGAGCCACTAGCCAAATTTTAATGATGCTATTGTAGAGAGAACTGGATGAAATGATAGTATTGAGTTATTTTTTTTTAATTTTTTAAAATTTAGATAAACTGATTAATAGAAAGAATAAGAAGTTGATAATTTAAACTTTTTATTTTATATCTACTGAAATATTACTGATGTCATTTAAATTATAAATTTACGATATAGTGTCGAATTAATTTAGTCCAAAATAAATTTTTAAAGAGAAAACAACGACAAAAATCTAGTGAAAAAGGAAGGCCAAAAACAGGGTAGGACAAGAAACCGAGAGAGAGAGAGAGAGAGAGCATAGTAGAATAGAAGAGATTGAGTCGCACATCTCTCCCACATAGGAATTAGGAAACCCTAGTTATTCACTTCTGGTCCTGTCTCCCATTCATTTCTTATCTGTCAACTCTTCGGCATCGATTCTTCTCGCTTACGATTTTTCCCAACGAATCTCGGCCGTACGATCCCCCTTCTCTCTCTTTCTCACACTCACTTGATGCCGTGCATCGATGTTGGCTCTCAAAGCGTGAAGCAGCAGCTTCGCTAAGAAAAGTCCGACGGTGCTGGTGAGAGGCGGCAAAATCATGTATAGAGGAGGTGGCGGCGGCGGCGGAGGTTCGTCGAGGTCGGAGATAACAGGAGGACCGCTCGATCGGAAGCGGATAAACGATGCGCTGGACAAGCACTTGGAGAAGGCGTCCCCTTCCACTTCCAGGGCGTTTAGCAGTAGTAAGGATAAGGAGAGATTGTCGGTTCCCTCTACTTCTACCGGTAAATCCCAGCTCGATCGTCGCGGCGATTCCCGCTCCGCTTCTCTTCCCAAGAACAAATGCTCCGACGGTTCGTTCTCATAATTTCTTTTTTTATTTTTATTTTTTTTTGGGGGGGAAAAGCAGAGGGTTTTGGCTGTTTGCTTTAAGTGACGGGATTGGGATCTGAAATTTTTTTTATTTTTTTTCTTGTTCAAAAATCAAAGGAAAGAAACTCAATTTCTTGTTGACAGTTTGTAAAAAAAAAAAAAACAATTGATTTAGTTGTAATTAAGTGGAAATTTTGAAAATTTTGGCTTTGGTTCATATTATTGGATAAAATTATGAGATGCCCACTAATTCTTTGTCCAATTTATGATTTGCATAATATCATTATGTGTAGGAGATTGAGATTTTAACCATAATAGAAAGCATGACTGATGTGATAAGATAATTATGGAGAATTTGTCAACTTGCTGAAGTGCGAAAAGGAATTGGATTTCTGATTTATCGTTATGTTGCACTGTTATTGTGTCCCTAACTTAGTGGCTTCGACGTGTTTTACCTCGTTTGAATCGTTAACTATTTTGGGTGGTTCAGCATCCTGGCTGTTGAAGTACAATAGCACTTGATTGTTTGGCCAATTTGCATGTGCTTGCTGACAATGCCCTTATTTGAGCAAAATGCAGAGGAATCCGAGACTGACAGTGAAGAATCAGACGTTAGTGGCTCTGATGGAGATGACACATCTTGGATCTCGTGGTTTTGCAATTTGCGAGGAAATGAATTTTTCTGTGAAGTTGATGATGAGTACATTCAAGATGATTTTAATCTTTGTGGATTGAGTAGTCAAGTTCCATATTATGACTATGCTCTCGACCTTATCTTGGACGTTGAATCATCTCATGGTAAGCATTGCTTGTGGTAGCCTGAGTTTTCTTGTAGAAGAAAAGGATGTGTGTTAGTTTTATTTTATGTTTTTTGGGTTAAGCATTGTTCTTTTGTGGTACTGCATATTCTCAGGTGATATGTTCACAGAAGAACAAAATGAGTTAGTAGAATCTGCTGCTGAGATGCTTTATGGTCTCATTCACGTGCGATACATTCTGACTAGCAAGGGAATGTCTGCCATGGTAAAAATTATGCACTGGGCTCATTCTCGAAGTCTTTATTTCTGTTCATTTGTTCTGTCTCATCTTGGTTTGATTGTTTAACCATTGTGGATGCTTCTGCAGTTAGAGAAGTACAAAAACTACGACTTTGGGAGATGCCCACGAGTATACTGCTGTGGACAGCCATGCCTGCCAGTTGGTCAATCAGACACTCCTCGTTCAAGTACTGTTAAAATATACTGTCCCAAATGTGAAGATATATACTATCCACGATCCAAATACCAAGGCAGTATCCTTCTGTTGTGCTGAGTGTTGGTAGTCATAAGAGTTCCTTTATAGTTTTGAACTGCAGCTTCGAGGGTAGTTGCATATGTTTGGCATCTTGTGGTATCTCCGAAAATTTCCATCTAGCATGTTTCTCTGTGAATGCCATTTCTGCATTTTTCAATCAAGTTGAAAATTGACAGAGTAGCTATTATATTCATTACGCTGCATATCTTTTGCTGCGTCAGTTTTTTTTTTCAGTGTTGTGATGCTTATACTTTTCAGTTTGCTTGTTTGTTGGACATTTGTCCCTTTAAAGCTGAATCATATCTTGACTTTACATTGGTTTTAAATCTTCCTCCAAAAATAAAATGCACTGTGGTTATATTGCATAATGATCTTCCTTCTTTTATGTTGAATTTCCTTGATAATACATAGACATTGACGGAGCTTATTTTGGAACAACGTTTCCCCACCTATTTTTGATGACATATGGGCATTTAAGGCCACAAAAGGCGGCACAGAACTATGTACCAAGAGTTTTTGGCTTCAAGATCCACAAACCCTAAGAGAGTTGCAAATTTTCTCTTGTTTCAGATGTACCCTGTCGGCGGTTCCTACTTCACCATTTGCATGTGTTGAAGTACTCCAAGAATTGTAGTGAGGTCGCTGAAGTTCCAAAGAATTGTAGTGAGGTTCCTGAAGTGCCAAAAGGATTGCAGATTATCCTCTGATGAAAACATTGGATGAGATATGGGCTATCATTTAACCTATTTTTAATTCTATTTGTGAATTTGACAAAGAGATTGCGAATTATTTTTTGTTTTTCTGGGTTGAGATTTGTTGTTACTGTTTTCCACTGGAAGCTAATCAATGTTTCCGTTCTTCTCTATTAACAATTATGCCTCATTATTCGTGTACCACGATGCTAGCTTCCTCAAAAGCTGCCCCTTCTCTGTCATATCTCTTGACTGCCGAAGATTGTTTAAATTGGGGCTAAAAGTCACGATGTTTGTTATTCACTTACTTGACATTAACTCTTTAAACGCTAAAGGCTATTTCCCTTCTCCAATTAGCTGAGATTTGTCAAAAAGTTATATGTTCATTTGTTATCAAACTAGGGTCCCTTGTATCTAGCTTTCAGCTTTGGTGGCAGCAGTTGGATTAGGGCGTTGCGCGTTGGATGTGTAGCAAGGGAATGGGTAGAAAATAGAAAATCATTTTTTTTATCCTTTTGGTCCATTTAGAAATTCTTTAAACTGTTAACTATAATACAGATAGTTCTTTTTATTTTAACGAATCTCACACTCTTGTTCACAAAATTAGAATTTAAAATTTTTAAAATAAAAATTTTATAGTTTAAATATCAAGATTTCCTAAAAGAAAAAGAAAATGGTGAGGGTCTAACATGTCCTTTTATCTCTATCATCTCTTCTGTCTTTGTTTCTTTCAATTTCCACTCGATATGCCAAACACATTGGATGTGCCCTTCGGGGTCGCTTGTCGACCCAAGAGAAGAAAGGGTGTTAAAACCTTCAACCGTAATTATAATGTGGGGGTTAAAGTAAGTGGATTTCTGGTGCAGAATGAATGTCACTCTATTGCTGAGACTGAGACTTCTGTTCGCTCGACAAGGTAGCAAAAATGAAGCTGTTAGTGCCTTAGTGGGAATAAAAAGAGATTGATTATGGATCATAAAAATGGGATAGAGAAGAGATAAAGATGGCGAGTGGATTGGGCTTACTTCGGCATTGTAGGAGAGATTTCAATAAGAAGATAATTGGCCTGCCGAATACCAAAACAACAGATTAAACTTAGCTTCACATGGACTTTATTTCGGGTACATGGACAGATCTCAATAGGAAGAAGATTCAATAAGTCCAAGATACCTGGTTGAAATTTTTCGGTTGTGTATTTGAGTTAGAATGACTCTATTCTTTATTCTGACTATTTTTGTAACCCAAAAAATAAAAAAAAGGAAACACACAACATAGTCTACCAAAAAAGACAAAAAAAAAAAAAGGGATTTCCAGATCAAACTCAATGTCATCTTTAAAGTTATCATGGTCAATTGGTCACTAATTGATGCTACATAAAAAATTGAAAGTCCAAAAAAAAAAAAAAAAAACAAAAAAACAAATATTTGGTCAATGTGGGCAGAACAAATTCCTACCATAAAATTGGGGATTACAAAATTCACTTCACCTCACACCCTTAGTCCCTAACTCCCTATTACACCCAGTCCTCACATTTACTCCCTTGGTCTAATAATCTCACAAAAATTTTCAAGCCCAGTGATCCACTGATCCTAGTACACCCAAAAAGACAATAACGGATAGCAAGCCATAACGATCTTCACAATCAAGATTTCAAAATTGACGCCAATTCCTCTTCAACGTGCGCAATGGATTCTCGGTTTCTTGGGATCAACGGGAGGCTTAGGAGCATCCACCAACTCAACCATCCGGATTCGCTTTCTTGATTCTTGAATCTTCTTATATCCTTCTCGCAGCTTTCTCTCGCTGTCCTCAAGCCTCTTCTGAAACAACTCCTCCTCATCAGCCAACTTGGGGTGCTTAAAATTCTCTTCTCGAACGATTTTGTCCGCTGATTCTTGACCCCTTCTTGCTTGGTCAATTCCTCGGCATACGGTGGTGGTGCCTTTTCGGACAGCCACTGGTCGGACGTTGTTCTTGGACTTATCAACTTTAAGCTTCTTGACGTTTACGGGGCAACTTGAGCCTTATAATCATTCGTCCCCTTTTTTCGACATTGTTTGTCGGAATCTCGTTCTTGTCTTCTTTTGCACCAACGCTACTGGCCGTATAATTGCTTCCATCAGAACCCAGGAGAAGGGCCGAATCGTATTCATACAACTTCTTTGCCATCTGATTCCTGCGAGCTGCGAAATCTTTCGGCCATCTCGTGGCGGCGATGGTGATTGCACAGTCGATGACTTGGAAGAGATCGTCTCGGCTCTTCTGGAACAACAGGTCGTCCGTCGCCGCCGCTGCTACTTGCATTCTCGTTACAGTATCCATAAAACGCTTCGTTTTGAAGTCTGTAGAATAAGAAATCAGTAATCGGAGATATGGAATGGAGATATTCAGGCAAACCTTGGAAATCTCAAGACAAAAATCAGCCTAAAGGGTCAATGTGAAAAATAGATTTTCCAGGTGGTCCGGTTACAACCTTCTTATATACATAGTGCTGCTGCATTGTACAGAAAAAGAAATTCCTGTTCCACTAGGATGCCAAATGTCGAATTTCTTGCGAATTAGTATTTGAAAAAAAGGAAACGTCCCATGTTGAAATCAATATTTTAAGAACCGAATCGTTCACTAAATCAAAAAAGTTAGTAGTTAAAAATTCAATTAGTTTGACTGGTTAAACGGTAAAAATTGATATTTAATATTAAATATATAAAAATTAAATTTTTATATAACTTATATAATTATATAAAATATTATATTATATAAGAATAATAATAAATATTTAAAATAAAATATATTTTAAAAATTGTATTAATATTTACATACATTAAGAATATTATAATTAATATATTTAAGAAAATATAATTTATAAAATTTAATTAGAAAAATAATATTTATAAATAGTGGTTAAATATTAATTTTTTAGTTTTAAAAATTAAATTAAAAATTTTAATCAATTGAGGATTAAATTGAGATAAAATTTTGAGTCAAATTATAATTTAAAATTTTTTAGTTTAAATTAAACCGGTTCAACCGGTCCAATTTTTTGTCGATAGTAAATTAGACTTAGGACTAGTAATCGATTTAACCGGTTGAACTGACCGATTTGATCTGATTCTAATTACCATGATTAAAATACTCTTTATTCTCAAAATTAAAACTCGAAACTTTAAAAAATTTTCCTAATCATGATTTAATGAATTGCCTAATTGGGAAGGGATGTTACTCCTAGTTTACATTTAACTACTATTAGGCCGTAAAAGTAACGGATTTTTATTGTGTTGTGATTGCAATTAATGACCCTGTCGGTGCATGGCATTTCCTATTTACTAGATTCAGAAATTCTCCTATTTAATATTGTTCTCTTAATGGAAGTAGTTATCCGCACATGCACAATGGAAGCGGTTAACGACGAAACAATTTAAGCAGCACAAATTTAGATTTGACCCAAGTAAATTTTAGTCAAGAATTTGAACTTCCAAGTCTTAAAGAAAAGAGTGTCATTGCACTTTCAGAAAAAGATATTTTTCTGAATATTTTTTTGTGTAATAAAATTATAATTTTATATAACAAAATTATTACTTTGTGCAATAAAAAAAAATACAGATTTTTTTTATTGTACAAAATAGCAGTTTTGTTGTACAAAATCATAAACTTGTTGCAAAAAAAATATTTGGACAGATACCCTATTCTAGAACGCTAATTTTTTCCTAAAGAAAATATTGTTTACTTATTACTTCGATAGTTCATTAATCCATTATCTAAAATCGGAAAAAGTAGAGTTTCCGAATGTTTTGTCTAATTTTTTTTTACTCGAATTGCAACAAAATTCTTATTTTTTTTGACTAATGTTTAACTTTTTGTAACAAAAATGAAAAAAAAAAAATTTATTGTAAAAAATAAAACTGTTGTCGCGAAAACTCATTGTAATCCAAGTAAAAAAAATTAGGCAAAAAATTCGGAAAGTGTATCCATGCCCATCAAAAATATATTCCAAATTATCAGTTAGGAAGTGAATCATTAATTATGTTTACACAAGCTCAGCCCCTCGAACAAAATTAAAAAAAAAAAACGGTTTTTATTTTTTGAAAACACCAATAGTGATTTTGAAAGAGGATGAAGATTGAGTAATTATCAGAAATCGATCTAATCTGTCGAAATTTCTTAATTTTGGAATTATATATGTTGATGGATGTATTGTCACACCAAAATTATATGGGATTTGTTGTCTAAAAAAAAAATTTGGTCACCGGATCAAGTCCAGATCTGAATTCAGGCCTTAGTCTATCAACTAGCCGTATATTTTATTACACGACACATTAAATAGCAAATAAGAAACAATTATAGTATAATACACTGAATGTTTTATATAACTAAATGATTACTATTTATAATAAAAGATTGATAAAAAATATATTTATTTTTATCACAAATATTAATCGTTTAATTACACGAATCAATCGAACGATTGCATTGTAATTATTTTCTGTCTACAATTTTTTAAAAACGAAAAAGCCCAAGCACTAAGAAGAGAAAATAGCATAAGTCGACACAATTACAGAAGAATATGCAGAGAGAGAAAGAGAGGCGCTGGTGCATGAAAATAGTGAGGCACTAACCGGTATTTGAGCGTGTCTCTGGGGATCATTTTCATTGTTCAAGGGCCTCACAAGGGTGAAGCATTCTCTAGCTGGAAATGCGGCACAAATAGAGTCTCAAGTTTATTAAATACATAAAGTAAACAAATAAAAAAAAGGTAAAATCTATTTTAACTCACCTGATGAGGCGAGAAAAATGAACTCAACAAGATTGCATTTGAGGGTCAACCGGTTGTTTAATTGAAAAACCGGTTGCCTACCTTCTTTTTTCTTTTGTTTTTTTTTTTTTTTAAGTTCTTCATTAAGGGTAATTGTTTTTTTTTTTAATTTTTTAGCAAGTGCAAATTTTTTTTTTTTTTTGGAGCTATGTCAAAAGCATGTGTGCCGTTGCAAATATATTTTTTTCCCCCAAGGTTATTAGACAAGCATTTACGATTTTATTTGGATATAAAATAAAAAAATCAAATTATATAACGAAATATGGATTTTTAAAAAATAAAAATCTAGATGTAAAAAAAAATCTAAAATTAATTATTTTAGTGTATATATTAAAAAACAAAATTAATTTTCTTTTTAAAACTCAAATTTTAGTTGTAAATATTAGCTACTTAAAATTTTAAAATTATATATAAATATTTAAAATTTGAGTAAAAGTAGATTTAAATTTTTAGCATTTTTACTCAAATTTTAGTTTCCAATATCAATTATTCAAGTTTTTAAAATTATGTACAAATACTCAAAATTTAATTTGAAATAGATGCAAATTTTTTGTATTTTTATTCAAATTTTTAATTTTCAGTACCAACTATTCAAATTTTTTAAATTATATATAAATACTCAAAATTTGAGTAGAAATAGACTCAAATTTTTAGTACTTCTACTCAAATTTTTGTTTCTTAGTAAATCTATTCAAAATTTTAAAATTATGTACAAATACTCAAAATTTGAGTAGAAGTAGATTCAAATTTTTAGTATGTCTAATTAAAATTTTAAAATTATGTATAAATACTCAAAATTTAAGTAGAAATATACTCAAATTTTTAATACTTCTATTTAAATTTTTAGTTTGCAGCATTAACTACTTGAATTTTAAATTTATGTATAAATTCTCAAAATTTTAGTAGAAGTAGACTCAAATTTTCAATACTTTAACTCAAATTTTTAGTTTTTTAACACTTATATACTCAAATTTCTAAAATTATATACAAATACTCAAAATTTGCGTAAAAGTACTCTCAAATTTTTTGTTTTGAATACCTAATTACTCATATTTTTGAAATTATGTGCAAATATTCAAAATTTAAGTAGAAGTAGATTATTTTTTATTTTAACTATCTAATTACTCAAATTTTTAAAATTATATAAATAAATACTCGGTCCAAATTTGAGTGTAAACTCAAAATTTAATTTTAAATACCTATCTTCGTAAATTTTGAAAACTATGCTTAAATACTCGAAATTGGAGTCAGGTATATTCAAACATGTCAATGAAATTTTCATAAGCCAAAAAATTAAACAAAAAAAATTCCTTGATTAATCAAATGAAGATGAATCTTACTAGTCCCCATAATGCTAAGCTAGCTTGCTTTAGAATTTTTTGCTTACTAGTTGAGGCAAGAAAATGTTAACTTAAAAGTCTTTTTTTTTATTCTAATGCTAAATAATATTATAGGTAACTATTGACGCACATTTTCCATTGCTAATCACTATACCTTGTATGTGAAAAACTCAATTAAATGATTGAGAGACAACCATGTGCTTTAAGTGTTAAGTTAGTTTTAAATTTTATAAATATTGATATCATAAACCCTTGTGCAGGTCTAATCTTTGTATCAATAAAGAAAGAGTACTGTTGTCATTATATTATGATTATGCGAAAAAGTAATTTTATGTAATGATCATCAGATACATTTTAATAGCTTGGTATAATTCTATGAAAAACTATTTTTTTTTTAACCCAAGATGACAAATGGTTTTGAATTTTACTTTATAAAATCATTTTGGATTTTGGAGGCATGCGTAAGGAATAAAAATCAATTTATTTATATATATATATATATATATATATATATATATATATATATATATATTTTTTTTTTTTTTTTTTTTTTTTTCATAGTATAAAGTCATTTTTGAATCACCAAGCGCGTCTATAGTCTAAAATTTAATTCATTTGTATATTGTTCTCCCAATATAGATTTTATTTATTTAATTATGATAAATTATTATCGCAAAAAAATTGAAAAAGAACACTAAAAAAATCAAAATGGCAATTACATCGGCATTGTTGTACGTTGCTGCAACTCAGAATGTTATTCTGGCGAACTACGGCGGCCAAAACATTAGAATTGAATTCCTGATTGCTTATTCAAGAAATTTACTTTAACACTTGTTTTTTTTCAAGTTTTGAATTGCCGGGCAAAACTAAATAATCAATTATCACGTAATATTCTATTACGTCTCTACTTGAAGTAATTATAAGATAATAACAAATATATACAGTGCAGAGAATGTCATCAAAATCCGTTGTAGCTCCAACCATTAGCTCCACAGATGTGTTTCAAAACTCTCAATCTCTCATCGTCAATGAGTCAGAAATAGGTTGTGTCCCATCTAATGTCCATGGCTTCCACTAGCTGATTTGCGTCTCAAAATTTTTTTTCTATTCTTAAAAAGAAAAGAAACAAAGAAAAGCTAATCAGCTAACTAATCAACAAAGAAGAAAAAAAAAAAATTGTCAAAAATGGGAAAATTTTCCATGAAACTCCACTAACTGTTTCTGTAGGCAACATCCCCAACTATCAGCATTGCACGATATTCGAGTACTGAAACCAAAAAAAAAAAAGCAACAACAACTGATCATTATAACCCAAAAAATAGTCTTGATAATCTGCTCTTCCACATTTTCTGATCCCACAACCAAGCCACGCTTATATTTAACAACTAATTGAAACATTTTGATAGGAATTCTATTAGAAAAAGGCTTACCATACTGAACTCAACAATCTTCTTTATGTTGTCCTCATATGATGTTTGTGTTCTAACCCCTAATGTTCAGCGAGTGTACCAAAACACATATATATGCTGATCATAGACGAGTAGAACTGAAATAAGCACTAATGAAGCGCGGATGCTAAAGCAAAAAAGAACATATGCTAACATCATGCTTTCGTTAAAGGTGAAAACTTCAAGCATTGTACAATAAAATGTTTATTAGCATCTGAAAAATCAAAAAGAAACACCACTAGAAAGCAAGAGATAGACGAATTTATTGGAAATTTGATAAATTAAATATTAGCTCACATACCCACAACTTGAACTTTGCATTTGTGACAACTATTGCCAACAAAAGAACAGGGATACAGTGAGCATTGCAAGGCTAGCCATACACATAAGACCTAAAACAGGTTATCTAAATTATATCTACTACTAAACCTAATCAAAAAAAGGTGTAACATTAGGTATTTTTACTCTCAAATTTCAAGATCAGTACAGGCCATGGTCAAATCATACATTGTAATCTAACAGGCTCAAATTAAGTAATTAAGTAAACAATCCGCCTCTCTCTCAACCCCACAGTCTAGTTGAAGAGTAAAAAGTTAAGGATTTGTGATTCTAAAAGACTATTCCTACCTTAGGGCTATATCCATATCAATACAGAAACTTCTTCCTTTTGCCTTAGTCTCTAGACAGTAATTAAATTGCTATAGATAGAGAATAACAAAGTTTGCTCAAGAATAAAAAATTCCAAGGCTCTTCATCCACAAAAATACATGCCAGAATCATAACTACAAGTAAATTTTACTATACCTGCACGACATCATTCTTTGTCATAATTCTCAACAAACAATATGACTGACATTTGAGGGCAGAGGAATCAATCTAAGAGTATGACAAGTTTCGGGCGTCACTAGCTTCAGGCCCAAAAATAACAATGGAGAAAAAAAGAAAAAGAAAAGGAAAAAATCAAAAAAAAGAGAAGAGGAGAAAATTTCGTACTTGGAAAAGAGGAACGCACGATCACATAAAAGAATTTGAATTCTATAGAACTCCCACCATAGAATCTAAATTACAGGCATTATTATCCTAAATTCGTGCTAGGATTGTGCTTGTTTAGAGAATGGTAATTTAGAGGGGCTAGGGTTTGAGAAGGGATCGAATAGAAGAGGAGAATGAGATTTTTTTTTCTTTTTTTTTTTTTTTGCCCAAAGGAGAATGCGATTTTGAGGAGCTGTGGTTTTTTTTTAATTTTATTTAACCTCTGCAACATGTATCCCTCTTCTTTAAAAATGAGTACACTATTCTCACCTTATTAGGTGAATATAATTAGCATGCACGAAAGAAATGCCTCTTTTCTAAAACCATCCGCGAAATCAATCCGCAACCAACATATTATTTTGGGCGACTTAGAGAGGTTTATGGTTTGGTTGTAGATTGAAATTTATGAAACCTGTCATTGACGATTTAAATATAAAATACTCGTTGAAACTGTTTTATCTAATATGCGAACATTCTTGTATGTTGATGTATTGCTTGCTCTACCGCTTTGAGATAATTCGCCATGAACGAAATGCCAGGACACAAAATGGTTCTCCTGCTTAAGCAAAGGAATGCAATTCATTGTAAAGATAAAATAACACTCAAGTGGTGCCATGCAAACTTTCTGCATGTCTAGGATAATCAATCTTAACTTCAAAAAATCATAATAAATTGAAAAAATAACAAAATGTTGATTCTCTGAGGATGTTTTTTTTTTGTTTCAAAAATTAGCAAATTCAAATTATTTTCATTGAAATATCTTAAGGAAGTTTTGAAAATTCTATTTTAGCTTTGAATTTTTATATTAAATTGGACATTGTTGTTTGCGGTTAATCATTATGGCTTTCCAGATACTTAAAGATATTGTTTGGAAGTCAGTCAAATATTTTATCTTGTGTTGTAAGTATTGGGAAAAAAAAAAAAAAGACCCCTAGATCTTACTTACAATTAACTCTCATTTCTCAATAATTAATTTATTTCTCAATTCAACTAAATCAGAAAAAGAAAAAAAAAAAGTGCTCTTGCAGTTGTCAAGCATAATAAAAAGCAAAAGAACATGAAGAAAAATGGAATGAACTATCAAAAAAATCTGCAGGAAATTTGTATGGACAAAGGAAGCATATTATATTGTTTGGTTTGCTTGATGCTCAATGACGCAGCAACTTCAGTTTTTTTTTTTTTTTAATGGTATAAAGAAAGCAATTGTGGAACAAGCTTTCAATAACAGCTGTGCCTCGAAATTGTATTTTGACCTAGAATTTAGAATTGGATGTAGAACATGTGGTGGTGTAGTTTACAAGATTAACGAAACAATTGTTTTGGTGTTACTGTATCAAGTTTTTACTTTCATTTAACCACCTGATATAATTTAGTGGTCGCCACGGCACTAATTATAAACTTGGTAGTATTATTAATTGTCAATTTTATTGTCACCAGCCCTTGGTTAATTGTTACTATTGTTGCTGTCAGCCTTCGAACTTCTGACTCGAGAAAGTATGACCAAATGCACTGCAAAACTTTAAAGAAAAAGTTAAAAACTTTTTCTTTGGCCTCGTGCCCAGTCACTGGCTCGAGTGCATCTAACTTTTATTAAATTTCAAATAAATTAATGACACTTGCTTTTACAATTTACTTCTTCGAAGTTTAGTATAAATTATTCAGTCTTATCTGATACTAAAAGCCCTATGTAATTCCTCTTTAACAGGTCGGTAAGAAATTACTCTTACTTATTTATTTTACTTGAAAAAAAAGAATTTTTGTTAAAATTTTCATATATGTAAGTATTCTCATGTTCAACCTTAGAGACAAAAATTCGGACCAAGAAATTAGAAACACATGTCTGCTGGTCTTTGCTTGATTTTTTATACATTTGTTTTCGGGGTCGGTTCCCTTTTAATAATATTCTGCAACGTAAATTGTTACATAATAGATTGACTTTTAGATGAGAATTATGCTTGTACATCAAGAATAGACAGATTCAAAACAAAATAAATGTGGAATATTTGACCAAGATATTTCTTAATCACCAAGTAGAGAAAAAAAAAAAAGGATAAACCTAAGAAAGAGAAAACAGTTTGAATTTAAGGTCAAAAACGTTATGTTAGGGATACGTTGGAAGAAAATTGTTTACTGTTTTTAAAGTATATTAATTAATGTGTAAATGTACCCCAATAGAAGATTAGTGTCCAAACCCAACAAAAAAAAAATAACAAAAGGGAAAAAATTTCCCAAGAAAAAAAAATAAAAAATGTACTAACGAAGGAGAAAATTTTAATAACAACATGATGGGGAAAAAAAAAGAAAGAAAAAGGGTCAGTGGGTGGAAAGTATGTTAATTTAATTGAAAAAACAACTAATTTGGTGGCAATTTAAAAAGTAAGGACAAGAAAATAAATCTAAATAAATGACATTTAAGAAATAAAAGAATAAATTTTGCGACATTTTCTCTAATATTTCATTGGCTCAAGCTGAGACAACCGCCGGTCACGTTTCTCTCTTGCTGATGCTTCAAATTAAGCCATTACCCAAAAAAGGCATTAAAATCCTACGCAGACGCCGGTCTGGCGGTCTTACAACCCCACAAATCACTCTCCACGATCGAAAAAATAAATAAATAAAAGAGTGAACAAAAGCAAAAAAAAAAAAAAGTGTAAAAAGGAAACAAACAAAATAAATTGGATTTGATTACGTAAGGATAGGGTACAAAGACAAAACACATCAGTCAGGTTTATTTATTTTTTTTATTTTTAAATTCAAAAGATATTTTGCGAAACATAAATCTTATGTGGCTTAATTTTATAGAATCTGAGAAAATTTATGAGAAAAATTATGATTGAATTAAAAAAATTAAGTGAGTTATTCTTTTTTGGAGAAAAAAAATTGAGGAAACGATGATAGAGTTCCGTAAATTTTTTAGGGAAGATTTTGTCTCTCTGGCTCGAGATAGGATTTGAGCTTTTATCTCTGATCCTATCAAAGAAGTAAGTTACGATAAATCTTGTAAAAATTATTACAGAATCGTTCAAAACTTTAAATAATAGAGTATATATTTAACTATACTGATGAACTATAATAAGATTTAAACCTATAATTTCGTAAAAATATGGTCAAATTTTTTATCATTAAATTATATAAATGATAATAATAAATGAGTTATTAAATATTATTGAGTGAATGATTTTTTCAAAATTAAGTGGATGTAGCAAATGTTTTTCTAAAATTATAAGGCATAAATGTGTTCGCGGCGTTGCTCTAAAATGCATTGCTATCTAAATTTTCTGAAATAAGTTATAAACAAAACCAAAAAGATTAAACCAAAAAAAAAAAAAAAACCAAAAATCCCAGCCAAACTCCCAAACCCAAAATTCTAACATAAACAGAAGTATTTGATCCAACAGAGGCAGAGGCAGAACAAGAAGACATTCAGAGAGAGAGAGATTAAGAAAGAAAGAAATTCAGAAGAGAGTCTCACATATGTAATGCATCAGAAGAAATCAGAAGTTCAAATCGGAAAAGAAAGCAGCGGCGTTTCTTCCGATTTCAATCCCACCCCTCCTCTCCTCTTCCCACTCTCCTCCGATCACGCCGCCGCCGGCACCGGAACGACGACAACAACAGCCGATGATGTTCCTCAAATTCTGATCGAATCTCCCACCGATTACCCAATTGTCCCTTCTCCTTCTTCTTCCTGCTCCCCAACTCCCTACAAGCGGACCCTTTTGACCCACCACCACCACCACCACCACCACCGCCAACAGCATCCTCCTCCTCCGCACCGTTCCCCTTCTCTCTCCAAATCCCCAACTATCTACCATTTCTCCACCGCCCCCACCGCCGCCCAACGGACTCATCAATCGCCTTTCTCCATCTCAATCGCCTCCAAGTCCGCCGCTTTTCGGTTCCTCCGCCGCTTCAATCACTTCCGTCGCCTCCGCGTCCACCTCCGCTTAATTCTCCTCCTTTCCCTCCCCTTGTTTTACTTTCTCGTCTCCCATCCGAGCCATTCTTTCCTTCTCGACTTTCTCTCCGCTTTCGCTTTCTCCGCGGCCTTGTTATTCTCTCTCAATCTCGCCCTCCCTCGCCTCCCTTCCATTCGCCTGTTCCTTTCCCGTTCCTTTCCGATCAAGCTAAATTCCAAATCCGCCCTACCTACACCGCCTCTGCCCGTGTTTTGGTCAATTGGGTCGAGGTCAGTTTCAGAGAAAAGGGTCAATTCTGGATGTGGGGTTCAGGTTTACAGCAACGGTGACGTCTACGAGGGGGAGTTTCATAAGGGGAAGTGCTCCGGAAGTGGGGTCTATTACTATTACATGAGCGGGCGGTTTGAGGGAGATTGGGTGGACGGAAAATATGATGGATATGGGGTGGAGACGTGGGCTAGAGGGAGCCGGTATAGAGGGCAGTATAGGCAGGGGCTCCGGCACGGATTCGGGGTGTACAGGTTTTATACAGGAGATGTTTATGCCGGGGAATGGTCTAATGGGCAGAGCCATGGCTGCGGAGTTCATACTTGCGAGGACGGCAGCCGGTATGTTGGGGAGTTCAAATGGGGCGTCAAGCATGGCCTCGGCCACTACCATTTCAGGTAAATTCAGTAGTTGTTTCCATCATTTTATTTGAAATTTCTAGTTGCTGCATTGAGGAGGTTGTGCTCAGATGATGGCATTATGAGCTTTATGCTTCTTGGTCTTATTTTTTGCATTGGCTATTATTGGTTTTCTTGGTATGTGGTCGCAGCTATTGTGATATGTGGCATTTGGATGTGGTGAATGCATGAACAGGCATTGAAGCAGCTCTAGAATTATTGTTTACTACTGCTTATAATGTGACATGGCTTATGCTGTGGCTGCGGCTAGTGTATGATGAACAAATTAGTAACGGAAAATGTGGCTAAAGTCAATCGACTTTAAGCATTATTTTCTAGGATTTTCTTTTTCTTTGCCTACTAGTTGCCAAAATTAATTGGATTTTTGCAAGAATTTTGGTAACAAATCAATTGAGAATTGATAAATAGTATTCTCCATTCGCAAGATGGCGAAATTCTTGCTATGCTAAGAACCTAATACCAAGCTCTCTTATGATGGCGAAGTGCCGCCTGCCCACTATTTTGAGGAAGTCCGGGAGCGGTTATGAATTGCAATTGGAATGCGCCTCTGTAGATTTCTTTTCCAAAATTTAATATCTTTTGCTTTATAAAAGTGAATGAAAGGTATTCTGGAAAAAAGAGAAGGGATTGGCTTCCTTGCGACCTTGTTTTCCATTTTAGGATTCTGACCTCACCTGCTCTGACGTAATCCTGGTAGTCCATTTTGTAATATTTATGCTGTTATGGGTGACTCTCTTGCAGCCTTACATATTGAAAATGAACTTGCATTGACCAAAATTTTTCCTCTTTTTTTGTTTTTAATCAGAAATGGGGATACATATGCTGGAGAATATTTTGCAGACAAGATGCACGGCTTTGGTGTCTATTGTTTTGCAAATGGACATCGCTATGAGGGAGCCTGGCATGAGGGTAGAAGGCAAGGCCTTGGAATGTATACATTCAGAAATGGGGAGACTCAGTCTGGTCACTGGCAAAATGGAATTCTTGATGTCCCAAGCACACAGAATGTCACTTATCCTGTATCTCCCATCGCTGTTTATCATTCCAAAGTTCTTAATGCAGTGCAGGTACTTGATTTTCTATCTCAATGCTTTGTGTATTTCTTGTTTGCATTTGTCTCTGAGGTAAACTTTAGTTCCTTTTCCTTGATGCCTTGTTCTCTGACTGCCTTCAGTTTTAGATGCTTCACTGATCTTTCTCCTTAATCATTGGCTCCAGTGAAGCAACAAGAGAATTGATTGTCATGGGTCAATTGATCTTTGTTGACTGATACAGTTAGAATGCATTGGGTTTATAAATTTAATATAGTGCATGTAACTTTGGGTCTTCCAATAGTTTTTCCATTAGTTGTTTCTTTGACATATTGCAAGAAGGACTGGAATATATTCTGCCTGATATTTTCGGTAGAGATGACCATGAGAATAGTTTCTTAATAACTGGGGCTGGCCTTTTCTTAAATGAATTCTAGGGTTTGCATGTATTTTTGGTAGTTCTATAGAATTCTCTCTCTCTCTCTCTCTCTTTCGTCTGATTGTTGTAAATTGTTCACAGGAAGCACGCCGAGAGGCAGAAAAGGCTTATGATGTGGCAAAGGTGGACGAAAGGGTGAATAGGGCAGTAGCAGCAGCTAACAGAGCAGCCAATGCAGCTAGGGTAGCAGCAGTAAAGGCTGTACAGAAACAAATGCATCATAATAACAACATTGACCACATTCCAATCCCAGTTGTGTGAGGATACAATGGCAGATCAATATCATGTAAACTACAAGAGATGGAGGCTGTAGGACGATGAGTTATGACATTCTACGGTTATCTCCTCTTCAGCCCATTTCTTTGAGAGGTGGTAACGCAGATAGTTGCTTGGAACTTATGCTAGAACCATAGGGAATAAGATGCTGTTGAGTAGATTGATTACTCTTGTTTGATTTGATATTGCTTATACCCTTTTCAATCATGCCAACAAAAAGGAAGAGCGAATAATTGGATGTTTGGGGTGGGGGGAGTGGCTATTTACGTTGTTCGGTAATATTTTTGTTCCCTTACTTGGTGGTTTTTGTAAAATGCGATATAGGTAATGTAATATAAGTACTGGTGCCAAGGCGAAACCTCAGCCCAGCAGCTGTTAAGTATGGACTCATTGTTTCCTCAATGAGAGAGAAATGATGTTAACATTTTTTTATGAATGTAGACAATTGTTGTCTTTGTAGATCCTGGTTCGCTATTTTATCTCCCTTTTTTAATCTTGTTTTGTTCAATTTAGCGAAAGGGATTTTAAAAGGAGTGGAGGTCACAAAATAGTTGGATCTTCTTAGTTGCCTTTGCTTTGTTCTTACCGACCTCGTTTACCCATTTTTGGCATTTTTGTTTGCGTTATGGTGCATAGTCTTTGGAAATTTTATTCGTGTTTCTAAGATAAAATAGGCACCAATTGTGGTTTATATCACGTAGACACATTGTTTTATAGTGGTTTATATCACGTAGAATAGTATTTGGTATCACCTAAATTTTGTATCAAAATTTATTTTTATAATTCCGTTATGTGGTACTAAATGCTGTTGATTTGATACCAAATGTTATCTATGTGGGATAATCGCAGGCTATCCACCCAGCATTTATTTTTTCACAAAAATGTTATATTTAACTATTACATCAAATTGCATTGATTGTTAGTTGCACATTTATTCGCTGAATAATTACTGATGTTCATTTATATGGATTTATTCTGTATCAAGACTAGAGCTGTTCAAAAATTGACCAATCTGACTCAATCTAACTAATTTAATCTGCAAGAATCTATACCCGCCAAAACTGCAAAAGTGTGAATTTGTTGCAATTTTAAAATTTGCTAAAGGCAAATTGAAAGCGACTGGAGCGTTCAATCCAACATAATCTAACATAATCTGCCTATATACATATATAAATGTTTCTTTTAAATTATTGTTATGACTAATTATTTATTATTATTCAGATTATTGTGATTAATAATGTGAATATATTATTTTATTAAAATATTTATAAATTTGATTGAAGAAAATTATTTTTTTTTTGTTATATGCAATCCGTTAAAATCGATCCAACCTGCTAATGATGGATTGGATGTGAATGTGGATGAAAAATCATCCAACCCGCTAATGGCACATTGGATGTAGATATACTCTAAATCTATCCAATTTGACCTGCGAATACCGCTAATCAAGACAATTGACATTCATTCCCTTTATTTGTTTTTGTCCAAACTTGTGCGGCCGTCGTAAGTTCGCGATGCCTTCTTTCCAATCAAGTGAGAAATTGGGAATTGCCGCTAAATTTATTTTAAAATTATGGTTCCTACTAATCTTGGGCTACCCTTTAAATTGTTGCCATCGATGAACAGATCTCAATACAGAATACAGTTTGTCGTTTAAGGGGATTGCATCCTTGGATTTGACTCTCTTCAAACACATGTGGAGAGACTGCAGAAATACACCAGAACATCCAAAGTACACCCACATCCCACCTAAACAGGACATTGTCAAGCCGGCATCATTACATATTGCAAATGTGCAACAATGAACAAACCAAAGCATTTGGGACAATCCCTTGCTTCATTCAAGCAGCAACCCAAAAACTCTGACTGGAATTCACAATAAGAATGTGACCCTGCTCTTTGGCGAGGTTGACAATGACTGATGGGACAGCTCTCTTAAGCGATAAATTCATGCATGAAATGACAGGATTGGATTTTCGAAATCATTTCATGTTCTCCTCGTTAAGTGAAAGCGTTTTACTTGTTCAATTTTAATCTTAGATTGCGAGGAATGTTTGACATAGACTACTAGAGAACGTATGTGTCCTGATTACCGCACTGTGAAGTTTTATGACGTATTGAATTATATTGTCATTGTATTACTAAAAAAGCAATATATAATGAACTCAGCCATAAAATTTCTCTGTTTTTTTCTTTGTAGTCTTGGAAAGAGAAGTCAAAGCCCTGTACGAGAGAGGAGAGAGGAAAGGTGAAGAGAGATAGGAATTTAAATTCTCGCTATTATAAGAGATATGTCTCGTTTTTACTCAATTTTCATTAGACCCTCTAAAATTTCTCTTCTAAGAGCACCACCAATGGTATATTACCAACCGTCACGCACTGTCAATTTATCAAATAACGGAACAAAATTGTAAACATTACTTGATAGGAGTCGAGAGAATGTCACGCACTGTCAGTTTATCAGATAAGGTAAAAAAATGTTAAACATTACTCGATAGAATACTAGAGAAAGGGCGAAATGGTTTTTTTTTTAATCTTTGTATAATTTTTTTAAAAAATAATTAGATTTTTTAATTAAAATTAAAATACCACATCATCATTATTTAATGACTTAGCAGTTGGTAGGAGACAAATTGATTGATGTGGCACTTCGTTAGTTATTACGCTAGCATACTTAATAGATAAAGTGATAGTTGTGTAGAATTACTATGACAAAAGTAACGTAATGAGCCGGTTTTTACACAAAAAAATGTGAGAGATAAAAATCAATAAACCGATAAAAATTTTGGATACAATCGACCCTTATACCAACTAAATTAGCTGTCATTTTATTTTAAAAATGGTTAAAGTTGAATCAATTTAAATAATTCAATTTAACCAATTAAAATTTGGTTCAACTAAACTTATATTAATTTGAAAATCTATAATTTTTAAATCAAAACACTCAAATAATTCAAACTTAAAATGACTCAAAATTTAATTTATCTAAAATTTAAATAACTCACATTTAAAAACTTCGTAACACCAAAACTTAATATATCATAAATATGATTTATTTAAAATTCGATAAACTCAAAATCTAACAAACTCTTTTTTTTTTTTTTTGAGATTTTCTAAACCTATACTAACTGGTTGCGGGAGGAGACCAAAATCTAACAAATTTAAAGAATCTACATTCCTAAATTTCCAATTATCTAAAATTTAAAACAACTCAACTCAATTTATTTTGTTTTTATTTTTTTTTATCTATTAAAACTAATAGTCTAACAGTAAAAAAAAAATGAGACAATGAGTACCAATTCTGGAGTTCAAATTTTAAAACTGTGCTATATCCAATGATTGGTAAGGGAATATGAAATGCTGTAATCTAATACAGGGGAAAACTAATGTGATTACGAAAAAATAATAATAATAATAATGTGACTACGGAAAAGGTCAAAAAAACAAAAAAAAGATCAACTTGACCGTGTTTTGTTTTGGGCTTGGCTCCGTCCAATCTCATCATTGACAGTATTGTGGACTTGTCGACCTATTCGGTATGGAACACTTAATTATGAATTGTGAGAATATTTTGGGCATTGGGTTTCTAATGGGACCTTATTGAAGGAAGCCCAAATTGATACTTATCGATTAAATTAGCTGGTTCTATCTTTGGCCAGGCCTTGTCGACTAAACGTGTGAGTTGCAATGAATTAAAAACTGGATCGGACCGGTCGGTTCAACTGAAAAAATCGAGAACCGGTCCTAGGTCCGGTCCGGTTCAAGTTTAAAAATGAAATTCGGACCGAACCAAAAACAACCGGTCAAAAACCGAAAAAATCAGTCAAAAATCAGGAAAACCGGAAAAAAATCGGACCGGTTGAACCGGTTCAATTTAAATCAAAAAATTTTAAATTATAATTTGACCCAAAACTTTATCTAAATTATAATTAAGACTCTAATTTTAACTAAAAATTTTAATTTAGTCCTCAATTGATTAAAATTTTCAATTTACTCTTTAAAATTTAAAAATTAATATTTAATCACTATTTATAAATATTATTTTTTCAATTAATTTTTATAAATTATATTTTGTTAAATATACTAATTATAATATCCTTAATGTATGTAAATATTAATATAATTCTTAAAATATAATTTATTTTAAATATTTATTATCATTCTTATATAATATAATATTTTATATAATTATATAAGCTATATAAAAATTTAATTTTTATATATTTAATATTAAATACCGATTTAACCGCAGTTTTACCGGTTGAACCGATTGAACCTTAAACCTTTCAACTTTTCAGTTTAATGACCAGTTCAGTTCTGAGAACCTTAGTAAATTGTTACTCAGTTTTCTTTTGTCCACCACCCCTTTGGTGGTCGGAATGATTTTGACTTTATCCCGCGAAAGAGACTACGTGTTCAAAGTCAAGTGGTGGATTAAATGTATGGTTGGTACGATATTAGATTGTGAGTTTGTTTCTTGTGACTTGACATCTCTCTTGTTACCTATCGCATTCTTTTCTAGCAGGACAATAAAGTGTCGCCTTGCCTTTTCATTTGAAAAATATGTTTTTTTTTTTTTTTTTTGCTTACCAATGTTAATTATAGTCCAGTGATTAAAGAATTTATTCGTATTATATAGGTTATAAATTTGAATTTTTTTCTAAATGCTTGATATTTACATTTAGTCTTGCATAATTTTGAAAGTGGCTGATGAGGAAGAGGGAGGGGAGGGAGAGGAGAGAAATGGAGGATGGAGGAGAGAGAGAGAAATTATGTTTTTTAGTTTTTTTTTTATAAATAACTAAAATTTTTTATTAGAATTAAAATGTCACATCATCAATTTAAGATGACATGATAACAAATTGGACACAATTTTGTTGATGTGGTAGTCTGTTAATTGTCACATTAGCTTACTTGACAAAAAAATTGACGATAGGATGTAAATAGTGTGATGGAGATAATGTTTTGAACTAATTTTTACAAAAAAAAAAAAAAAAAACGTGTTTAGTAAAAATCAACAAACTACAGAAAGTCTTATGGAAAATTTACCTTTAAACTTTTTTTTTTTTCGAAAGCGCTCTTGATGAATTTTATCACTAAATCAACGTATAATTTTACATTTTGGTAGTCCTTACAGTCATTGACCAAACCGCTGCTTGGACAGTCTTAGTGATTAGTAGCTCCCCACACGAAAAGTTACAGGTTCAAAATTGCGTTAAATCAAATCAGCAGTGGGACTAAATTTTTTTGCTCATTATTAAGCAATCTAGTAGTATTTGTTGAGTCACAATCTTTACTATTTTATAAATTCAACGTAAATATTTCGATTTATTTGACAGCAGTCAACTGGCACTATTTTTCTCTATGTGCAGTGGCATAGTCTTGACAATGAAATTTATCTGCCAACCACACCACATTGTCCTTGGACATTAATGTTTTGCATGCCTCATAATTCAGCCGTTCTATTATTTGCTGCCGTTGACTGTTGTCCAGATGTTATTGCCTGTGCAGCGTCAATATTTCTTTTTTTTTTAATCTATAAAAAATTTTATTAAATATTTAAAGAAAAAAAAATAAAATTTAATAAAATTTAAATCTTTATTTATTAATTAAAAAATAATTCTCTCAATCAATTGAATAAATACTCAACCTCTATACAACAACGTAAATATTAATAACAAAGTCAACCGCCCCTTTCTTGCCGTGGGCTTGGAGGCCTTGTCACGTACGATTTCGAACCCCTCCAATGAACAAAAAGAGCCCCATTGTAGTGACAGATACGGGTCTAAATGATGTGATTCTTTATTTTTTTTTTTTATAAATAAAAACAACTGTACTATAGAATACAATTGATGAGGTTTTTTTTTCCCAAAATAATTGCCGAAAAATTCTTCGATACAATAATTTAAATTATGAATTCACTATGTAGAACTTATCTTGTCAAATAATAATGAAAATGACTCAATTCTAGAAATTTCACAAATTATCAAATCTTTCATGTGTAGAGTCTTCTCAAAAATCAATGCTTTTGTATCAAGAATTTTTTTAATGCCACTACCTAACTCATATTCAAAATAGTACAAATAGAAATATAACGACGCATAACAGTTTATTTATTTATTTTTTTAACTAAAAAAGTGAATTAAGATAAATATTTTTAAAGACAACTTTTCCTGAATTTGCCATATATTTTTTTTTTCTCGATTACATTGACAGATTTATTTATTTATTTATTTTAATGATACATGACTGTTACATTAGGCCATAAATTATGTGATTGAATATATCTTTTATAAGAGAAGTTTTTTTTAGGAATATTTCATTAAATTATAAATTATATAATAGAAATAACTCACTATATTTTTTGTAAGAGATTTTTTTTATGAACGCTCACAAAAAAAAAAAAAAATTGGACCGATTAGTTCTCTAGTCGCTCGGTTAAAGAGAAAGGGACAACACTGGCAACAATTAAATAAATTAGTTTTAGCTTTGGTTTATCTATAGCACTATGTTACTAGTACTACAAAAAACAAAAAAGCAAAAAAAAAGGATGCAGAGAGATAATAAAACGAGATCAACATCCCGTTTTAAATCTTTTTATTTTAAATCTTTTTAACATCGTTGTTTGTTGTATTGTCCACGTATACTTGTCCAAAGTATGGTCCCTACGTAGGAATAATAATAATAAGTATCTTTAAAATTGTATTACGAAACATCTTGAATGTTAAGTGTATGACTTATATTTGTTTTTAATTTAATAATATTAAACAAATTAATTGACACATTTTATAATAATAACAGTCATGATATTTTATTATACAAAATTCGTAATATATATCTTTACTTATGTAGGAAATATATTCACTTTAGCAATCAAAATATAAATACCTAACGGGTAAATAGATGGAAATTGTTAATGTTGCGATTAGAAATAGGGTACACATAGCATGTCTATAAGAGACGAGATAAATCGAAAAAAATTGTAGAAAAATAAGTAGTACAAATTTCAAACTTTGGTAAACGGACAGCGATTTGAACAAAAATAGTGTAAAGATCATTGTCAATAATAAACTGAAAGAAGAAATGATAGAAGCAAAATGAGTTGAGGATATATGATTAGTGTATATGCTTTGCAGGAGATTTGATAGAGCTGAAAGTTGTTTGATTATGAGAACACGAATGAGTTCTAGTAGAGGAAAAGATTTTCAAATGAGGAGAATTTGAATTAACATCTAAGAAGCAAAGTGGATAAAGTTAAACATTTTTATCAATTATTTTGTCTAAAAGCACCAATATTCTATTTTTTTAACATAAAAAAATATTATAAAATATTAATTATTCCTGTAAATTCAGATTGAGATCACATGTTACTATTCTCTTATAAAAAAAAAGATATAATATTTTTATTAATAATAGTTTAAATAGACCTCTTCCTATATTCGATCTTATTATATCAAATATGGGAGGCCTATCACTTTTGTAACGACGGTCCAAGTAAGCAGCCCTTATATTCAGCCGCCACACGCTTCAAATCGAAAACTTACTAACGCATACCTCTTGATCACATTTATTTTGGAAAGGAGTGACACTTCAGTAATAACTCAAAACGAAAATGAAAAAAGACACGTAAATTAACGACCAGGCTCCCAATTCAAGTTATTCAAATAAACTTTTTTTTTTCATTAAAACTGGTAATTCAATAATAATAATATTAATAATAATAAATTAAAAAAAGAGAGAGTAAGGTCCAGTAACTCCTTAGATTAGAGACTCCAGTCATCTCAGCCAAGTACCCACCTCAAACATACCCACCCCAAATACCAATTTTTTTGAGGCAAAAAAATTGATTGACATACTTTTTTATCATATGTTTTGATCATATTGTAATAACGTTCATAATTTTTGTAATAATAATTATATTTTTTATAATAAAAATTAATAATTTAAATTTATTATAAAAATATATATATATTATTATAAAAAATTAATATATTATTATAATGTAATTGAATTGTATGATAAAAAATGAATGTCACCTAAAAGTGTCCTTATTTTTTGGTCGATTAACTATGAGCACCACGGCATATTAAATTCAAACTTGGAAGTCAGATGGTCTTGCGTGAACGTGAACGATTCTCGGTTTCAAGTAATTTTTTTTGGCACCCGAAAAGAGGAAACGTTCTAACCAGCCCCTCTGCCAAACCTGGTGGAGGAAAGCCAGCAGAAGAGCAGGTGACTGACTCCTTTATTGCGTAAGAAGAGAAAGGAAATCCATCATCAATGCAAATCTCTCCAATGTCTCAATAAACAACTTAGTGGGGGTAATTCGTTTGGTGCCTTTGTCTCTGTATCTATCTAGTTCTCTTATTCGTCTCTTTGTTCTTGTTTTTTTTGTCTGTCAGTGTTGAAAGCATCTGTCTTTTTTACGCCTCCATGCCGGTTTTACATTAGACATCTGTTGTCTCATCTGGGTTTGCTTTGTTTAGTTGTTTTCTCGAATTTTCAATCCTGTTTTCATTGTTCCTCTTGTTGTTCTCATCTGGGTTTTTTTTAGGTGTACCTGCAAATCAACGGGTTTGCTAAAATTGAGGTTTTAAAAAATGAAGTGTCTTCCTTACTTCAAGGACAAATCAAGAAGTAAATCAGCACCACAGTGGAAAGAGCAAATAAAGACAGATTCTTTAGGAACTGAAAGGGTGACCAAGTCTTCGTGCTCACAAACTTCACCCCGGAGCATACCTGAGTTATATAAAGAGAAGGCTCACAATCTGCGAGTGTTCGCTTACTCAGAGCTTGCGCAGGCAACCAATGATTTCAACATATTGCTGAAGATTGGGGAAGGTGGATTTGGGTGTGTCTATAAAGGTTCAATTAAGCCTGTGGATGGCGAGGGTGATCCTACTGTGGTTGCAGTTAAGAAGCTCAACAGGGATGGCCTACAGGTACGGGCTCTAATCGTGCACGAGTTAAAGTAAATTTTTTTGCTGGGCTTTTATGATTTCTTTTTCCTATAATTTTCTGTATATATAATCATCTACTTTGGCACAATTCTTAAGTGCTCCTCTGGAATACTCTTCATTTTTTAATTAGATGGCATGTGGTTTTATTTGATACTGTATTTCTCTCGTCTGTTTTATATTTGACACTTGCATAGTTTAGACATTGCCAGTTACATTGAAAATAGTCGGTCTTCCCTGACTCATTATCTTATGTCTTCTAATTTGAAAAATCAGTTTTGATATCTTATTGAAGGCAAGTTTTGGTGTAAGGGTAAAGATTACTCCATTATTGCTTAGTGGCCATGTGTTCGATCTGCGGAAACAACCTCTTTTCAAAAAAAAAAGAAAGGCTGTGTGCATCCATCACACAAGTGTGGGAGTCTTGTGCATTGGGGCACCCTTAGTGTCAATACTTGATTAAAGTGTGCAAGTTGTATATTAAATGCCTCGATATAGTGATGGTTGGAAGTTGTGTTGGTATAACAATTATTTTAAGTAGCATGCCCATTGTGAGTTGCTCTCACGAGATTTTTAAATTTGTTTTGAATGGAGACTGGTTTGTTTGGTTGTTTTTGTTTTTTCAATGGTAGCTAATGAAAGGTCAGCCTTGTGTAACCGTAAAGTTATTCCATTATAACTTAGAGGTTACTAGTTTAAGTGACATGAACAATCTCTTTGTGTAAACAAGAGTAAGATTGTGGACATTTGCACCTCCCAACCCCACAGTGTCAAAGTCTCGTCTACTGGGATGCCCTTATTAGCTAAGCTTTTGCATCTTATGACTGAGTTCATCATCCAAAATTCACCTGAGCAAGCTGGTAAGGAAAAAATGCTGAAAATATTTGATTCAAGCTCTTGCTGGGCTTTCTGCTGTTGGCTGTCGCCAAACCTTCTTGTGGATTTTTTTAGTATGGCTCAAATAATAATGTTACTGTCATAATGTGATGAACTGGTGTCACAGAATCTTACAGCTTCCATGGTTTAACATAATAATGTTTTTCATCTTTTTATTGTTTTATCTTTCTGTCTCTCTTTGATCTTTCGCTTTCCTTTTGGGTTTTGGGTGTGTTTTTCGGTTGGGGGTGTAGGGGTTTGGGATCGGTTTTATTGGAGTCTTTCAATTTGGGGATGAAAGGAGAAGGCTTTGCTGCCAAATATTTTCACACTACACTTCTCTGTTTCTTATACAGGGTCATAAACAATGGGTGGCCGAAGTTCAGTTCCTTGGTGTTGTGGAGCATCCAAATCTTGTTAAACTCATTGGATACTGTGCTTTGGATGGAAAGAGAGGGATCCAACGATTACTTGTGTATGAATTTATGCCAAATAAAAGCTTAGAAGATCATCTTTTTAATAAGGCATACCCGGCACTTCCTTGGAAGACTAGATTACAAATACTGCTTGGAGCAGCCCAAGGATTGGCTTATCTACATGATGGACTGGAAGTTCAGGTTCTCTTCTAAAACATAGCCAACGATGTATTGATGCTGCTTGTTTAGGTTCTAACTGGACATTGCAAGCAATGTGTGCATACTGCCTGTCTGGATCCTAACACAATAAGTTTGAGAGAGAGTGAGAGAGCATGGAATTTTTAGTTAGATTGAAATTTTTTCAGCCACACTGAGATGTGATTGGCTAAACCTGTCACATGCTCATTCTCTATTGTGGTCAAACTCCATTTCAAAGGCAAAATTATGGTAGACCCAATGTTGCCCAAAGCAAGCAGTTTCTCTTTTGACCTGAAATTAGGCCATTTGTGCCATAAGAGCAAGCTTTTGGTTGATATAACATGCTGCAGGGAGGTAGGGGGTTGAAATTTTTCCAACAGGACTTTGGAGTGAGGGGAGGAGGGAGGGAGGGAGGTTTTAAATGTGTCCCGTGCTCATTCTTTGGCGGGATCAAATCTCCTTTTAAAATCAAAATTGTTGTTTTCTTAATATTGCTCCAACTAGCAAAACATAGCAAACAGTTTCTTTTGGTTTGAAATTAGGTTATTTGTGCCATAAACACAAGCTTTTAGTTGATATAAGCCATATACATACTGCAGAAATGTCACCTCTGGTATCATTGATGAAATCAAAGCTGTTGCAATATTAACTCTTACTTAATTTAACCTTTGCCAGTCCCTGCTGCTTAATTAATCCGCTTTTCCTTTGTGATCTATTTGCATGTTTATAGGGATCTAAGTGCTAAGTTTGTGCTTTTGTTTTTATCCTAGTGCAGATCATATACCGGGATTTTAAGTCTTCCAATGTGTTACTGGATGAGAATTTTAGGCCAAAGCTTTCAGACTTCGGTCTTGCGAGGGAGGGGCCAATGGCTGGACATACACATGTTTCCACAGCTGTAAGTATAATATGCTTGTTAAGCGAGCACATGGTTTTCCTTTATCTTAGAACTAATTCCTCGCTGAACAGAGAACTCATTGGTTACATTGGTTTAATCTGCAAAGATAGTGGAAGACTATGATCTTGTTGCTATTCTCATGGCCACGTGCTTTCTCATGATCAGGTGGTGGGCACATACGGATATGCTGCTCCAGATTACATTAAGACTGGGCATCTCACGACTAAAAGTGATGTGTGGAGCTTTGGTGTGGTACTGTATGAGATTCTTACAGGAAGACGGTCACTGGAAAGAAACCTTCCAACAGCGGAGCAGGAGCTACTGGAATGGGTAAAGCAGTTCCCGCCTGATAGTAGAAAATTTGGTTTGATGATGGATCCACGACTTGAAAACCAGTATTCTATCAGCGTAGCTCGAAGTATTGCCAAATTAGCAAATAGGTGTTTGTTAAAGAGTCCGAAGGATCGACCAAAGATGAGCGAGGTGGTAGAGACGTTAAAGCAGTTAATGCAAGATCAGGATTCTAATGAAGTCCCATCTTTAAAGGACTGCTTTCAACCCTGTGAGAACGATCAGGTCGACTCAAATAAGAAGACAAATCTGCTGGAACCCTCTGAATCCCGGGCAAGGCGGATGGCTAACCTTGTAAAACTGGGTGAACAGGTGGAAGGAACAAGTAAAAGAAGATTTATGATCATGCAGCGGGCCAAAGTGCCATAAAACTTCTTTCAATTTGGTTCTCCCATAGTGGCTTTAGCGAATCTTCTCAGCTGATGGTTATTAATATAGAACGGAGAAAGTGAAACGCATCTATATTTTGATCAATTTGCCGAACAAATCTTGCGGGGGCAACTTTTGTAAGTAAGTTTAGTAGTTGCTTCTGCAATGGAATATGGCGATAGAGCACTAGATATTGCTGTAAAAGATCTTTTTTTTAGCCTTTCTCCCATGTACAGGCAAATAGCGTTGCAGAAGAAAAAAAAGAAAAACCCCAACTAAGGGCCAAGTAGTAGTGCGGTTCAGCAGTTCCTCTCCAAGTTCCCTGTATCAAGAGCAGCCATCTCTTTCTCGATTTTATGGATTCTCGGTTGATTGTTAATGCCCTGATTACCGGCCCTCGTACCCCTGACCTAAGAGGGGTATGGTCAGATGGGTTGCCATCCGAGCAAGAGGAGGGTGGTGCAGCCATCTCTTTCATTTTTGGTACATCTGTGGAAGAAGAAAAGAAGCATTCGAAACCATATCAAAACGGGGGAAAACAGTCTGGTGGCTGACTCCATCCAAGAGCAATTGCAAGTTTGGAAGAGGTAGTCAGAAGCACCTCACAACTAGAAACTTAAAACACTCAATTTTGGCTAAGAAATCGCAAATGATTTCTCCTCCCTCAAAACTTGATTCGTAAGCATTTGGCAAGGCGTTGCACATTTATAATCGTCCGGCTGCGTTAATTGCAAAACTGCAATTTGGTCTACCCGAACTTTTGGTGGCCAAATTCTATGTGGAAAGCAAAAGATTGCCTGCTGGGAATTGCTTAAAATGCTTAAACATATTCAATCTCCAATAGCAACCCTTAATATCGACAAATTGTGGAACTTAAATGCTTAGTTCTGAGACAAAAATTGTTGTTGTTTTTTTTTTTTTTTCCTCCTTTCAAGCAGTCGCGTAAACCACAGTTGCTTCTGAAATCTGAAATGAATCCCATGGATGGAAAAAAGAACAAATAATTCCTCCTCCATTCAAAATTGAAAAAAATAATATAAAGAAAAAAAAAGCCAATAAAAAAAAATATGAAATAAATCTGCTCGATTCATCATTGCCTCAAATAATTTTCCTATTAGCCAAAGAGGATCATTACAAAAATTACTCAAACCCATCCAAGCCAAACCCATCTCCATTCATAAAAGATAATTGCTTTTTTTTTTTTTTTTTTTTTTGTTCCCTTTCCTTCCGAGACCAAAATCCATGGATGGTCTTCCTCTCATCGATCCGTGCCTTTTCTTTTTTGGGTTTTTTTTTTCCCCTCTCATACAAAGACACAATCTTTCACATTAATTTTACGTGGGACTTTCCAGATTCTACAGATTTAGAAGGAAAAAAAAAAAAAAAGTTAAAAAGAAGCCTCTCTCTCCATTAGTAATTAGCGTATATATCATCCATTCCTTAAAATCAAGCAACGGCAACCGTGTCCGACCGCACAGCTTTGTTGGGGGAGGAGGAAGACTTGGCGTCCGATTTCCGGAGAGATCTAGAGGAGGAAGATGCCATCTTCCAGCTCTTCTCGTCGGCCTCGTCCATCTCTATTTGTTCTTGCCGACACTCTTTACTGCAAAATGGTGTGTTACCCCTGCACAATAGGAAAACAAGTACGGTTAATTTAATAGTTTATATATTTCTCATCTTTTTAAATTTAATATACTTTTTACAAATTAACAGTTCAGATCTTAAAAACGAGAATTTTGTAGCATAGCTTTTCCCAGTTCTAAATCCCAGAAGAACACCCATAAGCCACAGAAAACTCATAAAATAATTCAAAACACAACAAAACTCTTTTTATGGTTCCGATTAATGGGTGTCCGAGAATTCAGTTACCAAAACTGAGGAACTGACCTGTACATGAAGATGTCGGCGTTATGTCCAAGTGGCTTCCGACAAAGGAAACATGCTTCCAGGAAGTTTGGCCTGTTGTAGTCGAAACGGCCACCACCGTAGTAAGACATGATCAATCTAACGTTAATGAATCAAGATCAAGAGAACTTGCGTAGCGTGGATTTGCAAGAGGAAGAAGAAGAATTTGCTAGAAGGTAAATTGCAGAGCGCAGGGAGGAACCGAGGCGCACCGATGGCTGTATATAAGGTGGAAAAGTGAGGTCAGGACAAGAAAATTGAAACTGATATTCATTTTAAAATTTATAAAAATTTAATATTTATTTATATATATTATGTTAAAAATATTAATTTAAAATGTAAAAATATAGTATATTTTAGTATTACATATTTTAGATATTATATTTGGTAGATTTAATTGTAAATATTTTGTAATGTAATATATGGTAAGATTTATTAATTAATAAATATATGATATGGTTTTAAAAAATTACTTGATATAATGTATCGATAGATGTAAATAGTTAAGTTTTCAATTACTGAATTATCAATTTAGAATTAAAAATGTGTAAAATTAAAAATAAAAGAAAAAACCAACTGGGGATTTGCAGAATCCAGTGGCGTTAAATCCAATTGGTTCTTGGTGCATGTATCTTTCAGGAAAGCAACTTTTTTGGAATGGTGCCCTTTTCTTAGAATTTGCCAATCCCTTTTTTTTTTATTATTAAATATTTTATAGTTTTATCAGCCCTATCAGAAAAATTATAATTGTGTCTTTGTTTGAACAAAATTTAAAAGTCTAATAAGTATCACTTATGATATCATATTTATATTTAATTTTAGTAAATATTTTGGTGAGAATTTGTGCTCATGTCTGTATGATGTAAACGAAATTTTTTAACTAAATCACAGCACATAGGATTTGCCTTTCTGGCACCAATTCAGTTTTCCCAACTGAGTTTTTTGGCAACATCATTTGTTTTTTTTTCCCTTCTTTTTCTCTCTTTGGTGAATGGTGATAAAGAATTATTGTTTATCTAACCTAGGTTAAATCAATTAATATTTGATATATTTGTATTAGATTTCATATGTTGTCTGTATGATTTATTTATATGAAAATATAGTATAATATGTCGTCTTATTTTAATTTTGAATCTTTGGCATGCCATTTTTAAATAACATGATAAGAAAAATCTTCTTGCTAACCAAAAAATAATAATCATAAATATTGATTTATAAAAATAAAGACAGAAAACATCAATAATAAATTTCATAATGTAGTTTATATAAGTAGTGATTGATCTAGAAATTTTATTTGGCAGTATTTTTAATATTATAGAAATTTCAATAATACATCTTAAATGAATGTTTGGCGAAAGAATGATCTTAAATTTAAATTTTAATTAAAATTAACTAATAAAAAAATAAAATAATTTTAGTTTATTGATTATTACGATGGATTGAATCAATCAAATTTTTACATTTTACTTAAAAATTGATTCTTCTGCTGATAACTTATAATTCAATTAATTCTAAATCGTCTTTATAATAGAAATTTTTGAATTTAAATAATGATCCGAACTAATTATAAAAATCAAAAATAATTCCTCATATCTTTTTCGTGGGCCCGGTTCAAATGATTCCTCTAGAGAAGTCGTGGTGTACCCACTTTGGGTCTTCATCGTGCATTGATGTGAGTAGGCCCCACAATTCCATAAAGAACAACGATGAATGGAACGGGGGGGTTGGAGCTGAGCAGATGTGGGGTCCTCTTAGTGGGACCCATATGACGCGGCAGAAGTTGGCTCGACTTCCCAGGTCCATGTCTCCCGGACCCACAACCAGTGGGCCCGTGTGCCACAGACAGCTGCTTCACCCAACGTACTTTCTTTTCTTCCAATTAACAAGGACACGTGCGTCTTGTTCACGGAGCCAGCGCATCACCACGCAATTAGTTTGATAAGGCTAACGTGGCGTCTCGTGGCTAAACGACAGCGACGTTTCTTGTTTCGTGCTATTATTGGAGCAGCCCACGATCATCGATGCAGTTGAATCAACGGCGTAGATCGTTCCGCTGTATAATACCAGGGGCTGAGCCTCAATTATTGGGGTAAATACCACTTGCGTTTCCCTACAAGTTGGAGCACTGACCTAAGTGTCTAAACTGCCAAAATGTAGGACATCATGTCCAATGTCATGGGGCCCAAAAAAAAAAAAAAATCTGAATTAATTATAGCTGAAACTAATGTATTCAAAGTTGATTTTGAATGGTCCAGTAATATTGTGGAGTTTTTAAAATTTGTATCTTCTAATATTTAATATACAGATTGTTTATTGAGATAATTTTTATTGTTTTTTTAGGGTCGATATTAAATTAGATATTGAGTAATTTTAAATAAAAAATATATATAAATTTTGTAACTTATAATCTTTTTAAGTAAGTCATTAAGGAATCACTTATTATTTATTTTTTTGACAAAAAAATTAATTTATTGATTACTATTTAAATTATCATTAGAATTTCCAATGTTATTTTGTTTACAGTTCAACACCCTTCTTCTGTAAATAATTTTGTTAATTGGAAAAAAAATAGCTTTTTAATTTTTTTTGTTGGTTTAAAAAACACCTTTGCCTCTTCTCAGTGTCGTATTATATAAAGCATACTATTTTTAGAATGCAGACCAATCTTTCTATTTGCAGTAGCTATCATTTCTTTCTTTTATTTTTTGCACTTTTGTTTTTTTTATTCTTCCTTTTTTTTTTTTGTTTAATGGATTTTCAGTTTTCACACTTCATGTGGAGAGGTTTATGATTTTTGTAATATGAATTAAGAGACACTAGTTAGCAAGAGGCAGAGATACACAACTGAGACACTCAGTTGTAACAGCTTCTGAAGAAGTATCTATACCAAGGCTTTTGTTTCTGTTGCCTAAAGTGATCCTAATCATAAACATAAATGTAATCTTTATCTCTCTCTCTCTCTCTCTCCTTTTTTTTTCTTTGAGGTGAGAAGGTTGATTTTTGAGCAGTTCTGAATAATTATTTTAAGAAAATTTCTAATATTTTTTGATAGGTTCTTTATAATTTATCTTTGAGCACTCTTACACATATGCATAAATAGAAAAACTCAGAAAGAGATGCAGTTATTTTTTATATAAATATTTCATAATTTTTGTTATATATCGACTTTAATAGTATTTCACATTATAAATTGTAAAAAAAATTTTAAAATTTATAAAACTTACAATTAAGACTGATATATTATGAACTTATGAATAATATATTTACTCTATCGCCTCGGCACCTCCTCAACCCCTCTCGCATGTATCATTTCCTCTCTTAAGGCGTTAACTTTTCATTTACAATGTTACAACCAAGTGGTTTTCTTTTATAGTTATTGGCTCCAACTGAACTCATGAGTCATGACTACAGAGCCATTTTGAGGGTCTATCCTCCCCGGGAAAACCTTTATTGGAGTCTAGACCTCTAACAAATATTAAGCAATAAAGATATTTACTTTTTTAATTCGTCATTTGTAAGCTAAAATTAATTACGTTTAAATAAATATATTTTATATTTATTCATAAAGCTTTAAGGAATAACAAGTTCGATTGTCCATGGAAGATCAAGCCGTTGATCCAAGACATCAACCGTTCCCTTAAATCCTTGCCAAATTGTCATTGTTTTTGTATCAGTAGAAATGCTAATGCTGTAGCTGGTTGGTTGGCAAAGTGTGGAAGAGCTGGGAAGTGTCCCATGGATTGGGTTACTTCCCCCCCTCCGCAGTTGCTGTAACTACTCAGTAAGGATATTATGAATTAATGAAATAGTTTCTTCTTGTTCAAAAAAAGGGTTTGGGGCTGAAGTGACCATGGCTCGTTGCAATTCTTTTTCTTGCTTCTTTTTGCCTGCACGTGACATTTACTTATCCTGCAAAAGTTATAAGGTGTAGAAAATTTTGTGGGTGCGATATTCTCTGGTAACAGTTTGCTAACGTGGAATAAATTGAAATTATTGAATGAATTGAGTAGGTGAAGGTTGCTCTATGTTTGCTTTCATGTCAGTATTGCATTTATGAATTCATATGTTCGTGACGGAATGGCTTCACCGAAGTCCTTGTTTTTGGTGAAAAATATGAAAAAGTAAAGATGGTGACCAACATTCTGTTAAAAAACATTGTGACTCTATGCCAAAAAGCGCAAAGCGATCAGATAATTACGACATTCTTTACATCAAGAAATAAGTTTCAATTTTGGCTGTGTCACTTGATCCTGATGAGATTAGATCTCGAAATCTTTCACCCAGAATCAAACTCCTTAAACCACACGAACCGGCCAGCTGAGCCACCTAAGAATTTGCTAATGATCATTGCCAAAAGAGAAGCCCAAGGCAGGGCAGATGGCAAATATTGCAGTAACAAAACAGACCAAACTTGTAAGCTGTAACCGTACGTAAACAAAAGATCCACGTCACAGGGTCTTCCGCACGAGTCTTAATAAGAAAATTATATTGAGTAGGAAATGAAGGTCACCACTTGGCATCGTGCCAAACCTGTTTAAGAACCAAATATGTCCAATTGAATCCCATCTACACGAGTTCCATATTTTGGGAGGAAAGACAGGAACCAAAAGAAAGAAGCAATGTGACGTTTACCCCCGTTGAATTTAAGCGTCAATGCGTTCAGGCCCGAAGCAGATCCTAATGACTAAATCCATAAGCACAGAGACATGAACACTAACCTAAGAGAGCAGCGTTAAGAGCAGTATGCACATCTACTCCAATTTGGGCTTCAGCTTTTTCCGAGTCAGTTGAGGCAGAGCTCACCTTCTGGGTGAAGTCAGCAAGTCCCTTTTGGACCAGACTACTGTCAATTTGATCCAGCGGCACTGCCTCAACAGTGATGACATCAGCAACCGAGTTAGCATGAATGAAAGCAAAGCCGCTACTGATAAAATACTTTGTCACTTCATTCCCTTCATGGACAGATAGCACGCCAGGTCTTAACTCTGCCATTGTTGATAAATGTCCAGGAAGAACACCCATTTGTCCTGTTGTTGCGGGAATGATAATCATGTCAACCTAGATAAAGAATCTGAGATAGATAAGCTTGAGTTCTATGATAAGGTCAATACTAAATTAGCATATTTCTTTCTCAGCTCTATCTCATATACTTGAGACTATACATTCAGTGATACGGATTTCTGGCAGTCCAAATATGGGAAAGGAGTAGAGTTTTTGTTTTTTCTAAGGAAAATGCTCCCATACAAACAAATCTTACAAACATATGTGGCACCAAAAACTTTATCATTGTAGCAGTAGGTCTTATACATGTATTTAGTATGACATGATTTTTTTTTTTGGGCTAAGGGGTGTTAGTAACAATAACAGCAGTCATTTAGAATAGTTTATCCTACAGAACAAAAGTGTTCTATCATAGGGTTTGAGTCACATAATAGTCTTTTTGTGAAAACAAAGGTAAAACTGCGTGCATTTGATCTTTCTCAACGTGGGATCCTCATTCAGAAGAATGTCCATTTTTATTCTATGGGGCAGAACTGTTAAAGACAGATCTAAATTGTAAGAATTGCAGTTGATCCCATGACCAACTGTTAAAGACAGATCTGAATTGTAAGGATTGCAATTTTTTTATTTTTCATGACCAAGATTACTTTCGGTTGCAACATCTAATTAGTACAATATGGTTGAAGAGTTGAAGTCCATTCCTTCCTGGTCCCCTTCTACCCATCACTTTCCCACACTGACATCCTGAGTGGAAGGGGCAAACCACCAGGTGCAACAAGACCCAACAATTCCATGCCAGCATTTCATTCTAGCTAATAATTTTAGGTAACAGCATCATGTGATCCACACATTCTTCATTTATTGGCAGCCATTATCCGCCTTGTTCTAGATGTAGGGTGTCACAACCAATATCAGTTGGCGCCTGCACCTACCAGGAACAAAATTAGCCCGAATGATTTGATCGCTAACAAGTACTAAAAACCATATGTAAGTCCATTCCTTTGCTGCATCCGAATCAACAAGAAATTACTATATCTAGTTGAGGTCTCAGTAATAATTGAGGTAATTGAAAGCAATAGCCTCTAATGGGGGGCAATTGGGGTTCGAACACTAGTCTCTCTCTCACCCCTCTTCCCACATATGATGGCCTTGCCATCTCATCTACAGGAAAAAAAAAAAAGAAAAATTACTGTATCAATTTTCATTCTTTGCTTCCACAATTTTAGACAATCTATTAAATAGTCCTAGAAACCTGGCAAGAAACGGAAAAGTCTTTTAAAACCGAATCAAAAATCCAGGCATTATAATGCTGATGAAAGATATCAACCACTCTGTTAATTTAACTAGTGGGTATCATCAGAATTCTCCTCACATTACCTGAACTTCAGTTTCTGATGTTAATATGTTAGCAATTTATAAGGAATTAAAAATACAGAGCATTACAATAAATAAAGCAAAATTCTCAACTAAAAAAAAAAGGAGCAAAAAAAAAAAAAAAGAATCCTCATACATAGATAATGATAAAAAAAGGGTTAATATAAAAACGTAACACAACTCTTGCATTTTCTTACAAATTTAGCACGAATTTTAAAATTACCAAACTTAATACAGATTAATTATTTTTTAACAAATCTAACACGCTGTCAATTAAAAATAATCGAATTTTTAATATGTACATATAAAATTTGAGAGTTTAAACTGTAATAAATTTAGACGCAGACGTGTCACATGTGTCTACTAAGATATTCTGTTACTTTTAACTGATTATTTTTAATTGATAACGTATTAAATTTATTAAAAAATAATTAAACTGCACTAAATTTGTTAATTTTAAAAAATCATTCTAGTGACACTATTTTTTTTATGTTAATTTTAAAAAATAATGAATTAACGTAAAAATTGTGCTATTTTTAAATATTAATCAAAAAAATAATGAATTATAACTCAACTCCAGTCTACTTAAGATTGAAAATTTTGAGTTCAGTTTAATAGGAGCCAATTAAAAAAAAAAAAAAAAACATAGATAGAGAGAAAAACCTCTTTGGCGGACAACTCGGAAGCATAGGGAAGCACGAAGTTGACAATGAGCTTGGACGGGATAGAGGAAGGAGTAGGCGGGCGAGGCTTCATGAAGGAGAGAGGTGTCTTTGGTGGGTCCACGTTCGGGACCACCTTCTTCCACGCCTCCACGAAATTGGAGTTCGCCATTTCGGCCGCCGGGAGATCGGCCGAGAAAGTTCGAATCCTGCCGCTTGGATTCAGTCTGGGCGGCACGGATGCGAGCCGCATGGCTGGCCGGAACATGGTCGGATATTTGGGTCGCTCGGCTCTCGCAAGGTCGGAGACTCGGACTGGAGGGAGGGTGGGTGGGGTCCCACAAAAAGCTCACGGCCACTTTTCTACTTGGGCTCAAATGAAAATTGCAAATCCTCCGGTTGATTGGCAAATATTATTAGCTTCATATTATATTTTCGTGTTAGTTTTCTCTTGTAACAGCGGCAATCTATTAAGTGAGTTTATTTTATAGAATAAGATAAGATAAAATAAGTTAATAATTAATTATTCTATCTTAATTTATATTTAATTGATTAATAATATATGTATAGATAAATTAATATAAATTTATTATCTCATAAATCTGAGAGAGTACTATATCTCTAATTCATATAAACTAATTTATCTCCCATTATGCAGTAATATTAATAAATTATATATTTATTTTAAATTAAAATAAATTAAAATATTTTTTAAAAAATTAACATAAAATTTAAAAAATTTATTTCTCTAATATCTTCTCTCTTTATCATTCCTCTTCTCTCTCTTTTCTTTCTCTCTCCTCCCTCCTCTCTCTCACACCTTGTCTCTCTCTCTCTCTATTCCCTTTCCCTCTCCTCCATCGTCTCTCTCTTTCCTTTCTCTCTCCTCCTTCTTCTCTCTCTCTTCCCTCTCTCTCCCCTCCCTCCTCCTTCCTCCATTCGTTTCTTTCTTTCCTCTCTCCTCCTTTCTCCCTTCCTTTCTCTCTCCTCACTCTCTCTCTATCTCTCGTGCTCATTCTTTTATTTTTTTATATAAATTTAAAAATTTATCTCTTAAAATTTATTTCATTTTTCTCAAAAAATTAAAAAAAATATTAATCTTTTTTTTATATTTTAAAATTTATTTGTATAAATAAAATTAATACTTAATTTAAAAAAATATTTTTTATACAAAATTAAAAAATTATAAATAGTATAATATAAATAACATGTAAAATAAATATTAGTTTCATTACTTACTTTTAATTATTTCTAATAAAAATATTAAAATTAATAATACTTGTAAATCAATTATTTTTAAAGGTAAAAAAGTAATTTTGATATATTATACTATTTTATATCATATCATCTAAATATTAAATAGGATAACTATTCTATACTGTTTGATGACATCCAAATATAATATAAGTTAATAATTGAGCCTATCTTATATTATATTAGTTTATACTAAAGGTGTCAAAAAATGACCCAACTCGATAACCCATTTGAATCCATCCGAAAAAATTGGGTCAGGAACCCAATTTTTCAACACGAATCCAAAAGTGACCCAACTCGAAAATGACCTGAAAATTTTGGGTTGGATCCGGATTACCCGTTGGGTTAAAAAAAAAAGACAAAATAATAAATTTTTTTTAACTTTTACCTTTGATTTATCTTTTTTAAATACTAATTAGTACCATTTTCGTAAAATATAAATATATATGACGCAAAAATTAAATTTAAACGTTTAGTTCATCATAAAAATGAATTTTAAATTTAATTAAAATGTTTTATTTTAGTGAAAAATGACTTAAAAAAATAATGGTTCAGTGCAAATTCGATCTGAATCTAACCCGAATCTGAAACGACCCAACCCGAACCCGAACCGAATATAACGTGACTTGAAAGTAACCCAACCGAAAATGATCTAAACTCGAAACGACCCAACCCAACCCAACCCAACTTTTTGGCACCACTAGTTTATACTATCATGTATTGTACTATCCAATTTATATACCAAACGCACCCTTAAAGTCTATTAATCTTTTATTCGAGTATTAGTAATTTTGTTCACATTTTTTGATCTTTCGAACTCCTTTTCTAACAGACAAAAGAAGAGAAATTTTATTTTGACTTTTTTTTTGTGAGTATAATTTATTCATGATGTTAAATCACATAATAAGTAAGATTCACTTGAATAAAAAAATTAAAAATAATATTTAAATGATATTAAATTATAAATTAATTTTACTAAAAAGAAAAGATTGAGTAAAATTAACAAGAACTACGAAAGAAATGCTCAAATAATTAATTGTGTTACTTCAAAATGCCAATGCCAATGTGAGTAAGTTAAAGATTTTAGTTATTAAATTTTTAATCGGTCAAATTTTAGTCACTAATTACAAAATTATCCAAATAAAGTGTTAAAATTAGCTCAAATGTAGATCCTCCTTACCTTTATTTTTTTTTTGTGCAATTCTTACCTTTAATTACATCTGACAACGACAAACAAAGAAATAAAAAGGGTCGAATTCTATTTGTATTGTATCTAAATGGCATCACCAGATTAACAAATTGGACCAACATTTGAATTGATTTAGACGATTTTGTGGTTAGTGAGTTAAATTTCAACTGTTGTAGACTTTAATGACCCTGTAAATATATATATATATATGTGGCTGAGCATCGCCTTTCGGGACTGGATAAATATGCTAAAATCCACTTATAAATCACCCCAACATTAAGCATAGACTGGCTTTCCCAAACCCTTCTCTCTCATTTACCATTCATATATTTATTAGTATTGTGTTTAGCTTGATAAATTGAATGATTGAATCGCATCTATTAAAAGCCTGCCAAATACCAACCCACACACCACTTGTATAGGCCTGTGATTGAGTCAAAAACTTTAAAGTTGCAATCTTTAGTAGAAACTAAATTGAATCCCTCTTAGGTTTCCATACACATAAAGATTAACATGGATCATATCCTGTGATAACATTTACCTCAGATAAGACATTCACTACTCTTCCATGTAAAATGAGTCACTAAGTAAAATCAAAAGATGTTAAAAATGGACAGTTAATCCTAAAAATTCTTATAAATTCATAACAAGTATGCAACTAACAATTGTGAATTAGAAATAGAAAAGATATAAAACAAGAAACAGCATATCAGAGAGTACACAACCATTAAATCTGCCAAGACTTATTAAGGCGGCATTAAGACTTAAGTAGCTTCAGCCTTTCACACAAAAACAGAATGTAATACAAACCACACATCCTGCACTAGTCAGTCAACGATAAGCAAAATGCGGTCAATGTTTAGATATGTAACTAAGCAGACTATAACATTTCCGACAATCATGCCTACGACTTCTTGCACAGTTAAGCTTACAGTGATGTTCAAGAGTCTGTGATGAGTGGCGCTGATGGCATGAGACCTCCATTCAGTCATGACCCGGATAGCTGACAATAGAAGAAGACCTCCGCATTACAAGTTAATCAATGTAAGGGATTATTGAAGCATAACATAGGCATGGAAGAGATAAAGGAAGGAATTACCCCCCCAGAAGTCAAAAGTGCATCCTTTTCATTGAGAGGCTTCAAGCTCCCTGACCACTTGATCTGCAGGGCCACTGTTTGATCCATTTTCTGATATGTCGAAGCAACGGCTACTATTGCACTGACCAATAAAATGGGAATCAGTCAATGGGCACGAGCTTTTACATTCATGCTGAGAGAAGTTCTGCTCGGATTTTAGATTATCCGAAAGGCACCCCTTCAACAGTTTTGGTACCCCTGCTGTCTTGTGCTCAGACAGAAGCCTAGCAGAGACAGGTGACTCGGGTGTGCCAGGAGGCTTTCCTGACAAATCCAGAGGCCTATGGAAGAGTAACAGAGCCACTGTTCGGTCTATGGGATTTGTTTCTGTTTCCACTTCAGGCATCTCAAGATTCCTGTTCACCAGAATGAAACAAAAGTTGAAAAAGGAAATCTTATCAGCAAACAAAATTTTTAACAAGTTTTGTAACATTGTTTCATCAAAGAACATGCACAGAAAACAGGAGATCCCGATATTCTGCCAAAAGACACTCACTTAGCCTTTTCCTTCAAGCAAAAGTGATCCAATAAGATACAAGCACTGGAAAACTTCATGCATCAGAACTAGCTCGAAGTGACAAACCTGTTATGACTAGCACCATCTTTTACAGCTAGTTGCCCATCCCTGCTGTCATTGTTGGTGCTGCTAGTATCACTAGCACATTGCCTCTCAATTGCACTTTGAGCCAACCGGAACAGGCTATCTCGTATACAGAGTCTAATTCTGACATCCAACTGTAGTAAAACATAATAACGAACTCCATATTACTGTAGCAGGATAAAATAATCCACTTGCAAGTCATGCATACCTTTTCAATAATTTCCTGAAGCCGATATAATGTCATTTCCTCCACCAAATAGTCACTTAATTCCAGAAATATGCAATTGGAATTATCTTGTTCAATAGGCGAGCATGGGTCAAAAGAAGGAAGAGTGCTCAACTCATCAACCTCTACACTGGCCCCATCAGCATTCTGTATTTCATTTTCAAGAGGATATTTTTGACTGAGGGAGAGATCTCCACAGGAAACTTGATGAACAAACTGACGCTGTTTTCTCTGAATAGCAAGCATTGCCTGCATTTGCTGTCGTCTCCTCAACTTCTCAATCTTTTCCTGAGGTGTCATGGTCTGGGTTTTAATTGGAGATTTTGGCATCTTGTTTATGGGATTTGCATTACCCGAAGAAGCTTCAAAAGCAGAAAGTAAAGGCTGATGCTTGAATTCCCTTGACTGAATGTGAGACACCATGGGCATGGCCGCATATGGATTTGTTATACCTCCATAAGCTGAAGGAGCCAAAAATGGATTAGACAACTGTTGGAACTGCCATAATTGATGTCCAGGTATCTGCCTCTGTTGACCGAGAACTGGTGAGGGGGAAGACTGGAGCATGGGTGCTGAATATTGATCTTTAAAATGACTGGATGCGTTTCCAGATGAAGACCAATTACAATACAGATGTTGGTGTATTGTATTGTCCAACTTTTTCCGACTATTTGAGAGTTTCTTTTGCTTATAGTCCTGTTTCAAACAAACATGAAGCAAATTACTAACAAAGTCACCTCTCAGAACTTCTGGATCAATGGTAAACAGAGTTAGAAGGAGACAAGTGGAACTTCAGTTTCACACTTATTCATAAGGATTTCTACATACGAGTCAGTCAGTTGTATGTCATAAAATGGGCCATTATAGAAACCATAATATTTCTTCCATACAGAAAAAGGGTAACACAATTTTTCATCTTACTCAGTTGGGTGGTGTTCTTGTTTGCTTCTCTCAAAGTAAACACGAAAGGTAAAACAGAAAACATCTAAGGGATAATCCAGAATAGCTTTGATTTGAAAGCACAAAAGACACGCAACACCATTGTTTTAAAGATATACCAAATAGCAGCAGCAGATATCAGTAATAACTTGCTGCAGAGTCTTAAGATTTTGTAAAGAACATACGGAGATGTACGTATATTATATTTGCCAATTCATTACGTATATTATATTTGCCAATTCATTGGAAAGTCCTACATTTTCTGTTGTAAAGTGTGAGTTTTCAGAGCTGTTCCTTCCCATGTTGGTCAAATCTGTCTGCAAAAAGCCATAAAAGACGAACAACCATTCACTTTTTGTTTTTGAGCATGTAGCATGAATGTTAAATTATTTAAAAGAGGAAAGGGTTAACTTTTGATACCAGCTCCTTTGCCGAAGGTTTACTGTCATCTCCAACACTCTGTTCATTATTCAAAACTCCATCTGCATTCTGAAGACCATGACATACAGGGTCATTCCCTTTCCCATGGCCAAGGGCAAAAGGCTGGGCATCTTCTTGGACATACTCTGTCTTCATAACAAAGCTCCCAGATGTATTCCTTAGAGCCTCTAACCCCAAATTAGAAGATTCCACAGATAGGGGACAGGATTTTGCTGAGATGTTGGTTACATCTTTAGAAGAAGACCATAGCTCATCAGCATTAGCAAGATTTTCATTGCCAAATATTGTATCATCATCGCTGCAAGATATAACTTGTGAGGATATTGAGTCAGATGGGCATCATTGCAAAAGAAAATGAAAGTTGGGTATAAGACACTATTTGGAGGATTGAACACAAGGATCCTTCCACAATCGGACAATCTCACCTATCAATTGTATGTTTCTTAAAAAAGTTGTACCAAGTGAAAAAACAAAGTTTGTTGCACTTTTGTTTCCCTACAAAAAATGTGATGGTATGTAAACAAATAGAGCAAGCAACATAAAGTTTCAGAAAATTTCTTCAGTTATTGAAGGGTGAAATCATTAGAAACGTAGGTGACTAGATGCCACAGATTCAAGTTAGAAACATCAGTTGTTCAGTCTCTCCATGAAAATAAAACTTATCCATATACAACCTAATACGGATTTCTGAATTGAAGATGGGCAAATTAGACTAGAGTCACACAAAGACTAAGGCAATGTTTCAATAAAGTATTAAAATTTTAAATAAAATAAAATTAAAAAAAAAAAAAAAAAAAAGACATTGTGCTTACCTAAAAATTTGATCAAGATCATCAAAACTTCCAATGTTAGCCCAACCGTAATCAGAAAAATCCCCTTCTTCTTTAGCTTCATGGGGATTTTGAAAGATTCCAGACTCTTGATTCAGTTGAGCTGTCTCTGCTGAATAAAAAAAAAAAAAAAAAATTTGATTGATGGTGTGCAGGTTCTCTGTACCAAATTAGAGCATAACGTCTTACCATTTCCATAGGAACCAAGTTTTGTAAATTCAATCAGACTGTTGGACACTGAAGAATCCAATGAATCCTGATTGGTTTTGGCAGTATTAGACGAAGGCAAGTTAGACCAGGATAGAATGCCAGGCACTGAGGAAGAGGTTCCTCCACACAGATTAAGGTTTGAACTGCTATCCAGCTTTCTTCCATGGAAATCAACTTTAGCATCAGACAACTTCAGCTCAGTAGACTTTATGCTACCGGCTCCTTCACTCCATTGCTTCTTTTTGCAATAATCTTCAGTTGCCTCTGGATAAGGCACAATATGGTCATCGCTCTCACCAGCCTTGTCCCATATTATATTAGTAAGCTGCAAAAGCAAGAGTGCCAAGTGCCATTATCACATATAATATTAACAAGAATGATGCACCATTACCGGTTGATCTTCAAGCAGTCATAAGCAAGCAAGTTCACATTTCAAATGTGTCGTAAATAAAGCCACTAAACCCTTGGATGATTACCAATCTAAGTGAGAAAATTGGGAATGATAAAAATAATAATACACCAACTCAAAAGACACAAGCATTGACGTGGTTCAGCAAATCCAGCCTATGACCACAAACAAAGTGATCGGAGATATTGCCTTCATCCACAAACAAGGTGATCGATGATATAGCTTACGTCCCCAGACTAGGCAACCAAAAAAATTTCACTATGAAAATAATAGGAGATTACAAGTCGAACAAAATTGATTCTAACCCAAAGTCCACATATGCCCTATTAGCTCTCTGCTCACACCCTCCTTTTTCTTTCAATAAAACTAAAACAACTGTCGTTTTTGAATCAAATAATGTCTCTGGCTATTTATAAAGCTAAAAGCTGGAAAGTGAAAAAGTGGTCACTGAAGCGATCTTCCAGAAAATTTTCATGCTTTCTAAAATTCAAAAGCTCGCATTGATGGAGGCATGCCAGCAGCATGCAGTTTTGATTTGATCCATTGTACACATGAATTGTATGTATAGCGAAACGAATAATGGAGAATTAACAGATGCATCGCGTGGTTTTGTCCATTTCATGAACTCGGCCCCCATGCATTTTTCTTTATGCATTAAATGGGAGAGGATACTCAGCTTTCTGGACTTTCATAACCGCCTTTCCAACAATGTAATCTATTCTTATCCGAATGATCCAATTGAGTCGCACACTTTTTCTCTTAACAATTCAAGCCTAATGTAAACAATTGGAAGCAAAAACTAGCTCATTGTTCCTATTTGTGTGTAGGTGAGTACTTATGTTGGGAAGAGATGAAAAGTTCATGGAACAAAATTTAAAGTCAAGATCCTTTCAAAAAGGAAAACTTCAGAAATAACAAATTTTTAATAAGCTTGTCATCTCCTCTCCACCTTTCAAAGCAAGTTCTCGAGAGGTTACGCATTATGCAACAATCAAAACGAAAAAGAACAAACAGTCTCGTCCTTCTGGCACAACTGGAGGGGACATTCTAATTCGAATCTCTTAGTTCTGTTCTCGAGTCTTTGTGACTTTGTTATCCTATCCTGGCCTTTCGGCCTCTCTTGTAATTAAAAAAAAAAAAAGAAGAAGAACAAAGAATATGTGCTAGTTATGCATTGGTGATTTAGCCCTTAACTCTTACAATTATTTGCAGAATTACAAAAAACCACTCTTACAAAGGGAATAGAACGACGATCTATGCATTTCAAACATACAATACAAGCAAAGCCGCCAAATTATATTCAAAGATTGGCCTCAATTTTTCCAAGTCAAAAATTACGAACTAAGCAGGAAACCAGAGGAAATTTGACCTTCTTACATAGAACAAAACTGAGTTCTTGTAATGATTTCACACCAACACTAAAAATGGCGTCCCAAAGGTTTACACACGAAGTCTTAAAGAAACTGTTTCTAGAATTCGAACATGTCATCAGATCACAATGAAATAAATTTTCCGTTACAATAAAGTTTATCCTTCCATTACAACGACGCTAAATAATCAAAAAATAAAGATAAATATCATTAAAAAAAATTTCATAAAATTATAATAAAATTTTAAAATAATACTAAATTTACGTCAGATTTAATTATAAAAATCTTACCACGTCAGCAGATAACTGAATCGTAAAATCATAAAAAAAAGTCTTAGTGTTGTATATTAGTACTCATAATAAAAAATTAGAAATATAAAAAAGAGAAGCGGAAAACAGAGTGAGAAAGAGTTTGATAAAGTAACTGAGATTACCTCTTCGTCGTTCCAATCAAACATAGCTAAAGAAAGAGCAAACAGATCTCAGAGCAATGATTCAGATCGAAGACACGGCCGAAGATTGTCCCAAACATCGCCAGTTTCTCAGAAACCTTAACAAAAAGAACAAAACAGAGTTACTGTTTGAAAGCTAACTGCAAAGTCAAAAGAGTCTCAAATTAAGAAACCACCAAAACGCAGGTTTGCACTCATGAACAAAATTAACCTAATTAAAGAAAAAAAAAAACAGAGAGAGAAAGAAAAAAATGCCAAACAGCATTACTGCAAGCATAAGAAGTTAGGCTTTTTTTTTTTTTTTTTTTCTCTCCATGGAAACAAAGAGAGGAGGGAAAAAAAATGGTGGGGGCCCGCGTCGCGTGAGAGCCACGTGAGTGGGTGGGATGTTTGGTTGGCGCGTGGGATGGGGGAAGTGGGGACAGTATCTGAAAAAGTCTTCCAAAGTAGTGGTTCGGAACAAAGCTGATCTAATGCTGGAATTTGATTGGATAGTGGGGGGAAAAATGGTTGGCTTTTGAATTTCATTTGCATTTCATTTCATGAGAAAGTTCTGTGATGTAGGGCCCACGCGGGACCTAAATTGTGGCCGAGGTTGCCTCGCGGGTTTCTGCACAGGCGGTGGGACCAGCAACCTTATAACGATTTATTATCCATAGCGCCTTTATTTTTTTAATAAAAAAAATGTTTGCAACTATGCAATTATAATTTTTGTGTGTTGAGGAAAATTTTAAATTATCCATGTTTTTATTTAATTTTTTTATAATACATGCCTACCATACGAATATTAGTAGACTCCAGTATAACTCTGTTATACTATATTACAATAATTATTGAATCTAAAATTTAATCGTCGGTCCATCAATTTATCAAGCAGATAAGGAAACTCGTATGTTAAAATATGAGAGGGGGAATGGCAAGGCAGAAAGTTGAATATAAATTAATTATATAAAATATATGAGAGGTAATCACTTTACTTTATTTAAATTTAAAGAAAGTGAATAAAAAAAATAAAAAATATTTCAGTAATTATAATATTATAATTGATAAAAAATAATAATTAAAAATTGTGAGAAAAATAATAAATAATAATTTATGATAGAAAAAATAAAAATTAATTATTTAAATTAATAAAAAAATAAATAAAAAGTAAATAAAAATAATTTTTTTTCCTTTTTCATTAAAAAATTCCCAAACAAAGCATTAAATTAGCACATCTAGCAATAGTTGTTGAAGTGATTAACAACTTTCTTTTCGAGTAGAAAATTATGAATTGGAAGTCTGTACCAAGTTAAACAGTGAATATATGTACGGTCGGTGCGAATATTCAAGTGTTATTTTATTTTTCCTGAATTAGTATTTTTTTTGCGCACCGACAATTTTATACAACAGGACTTAAGGTGTCAACGCTACTTCTTAATTTTCTGAAAAAAAAAATTATTGATAAAATAATATAAAAACGTGATAATAAGCATAATAGTTCCGGTAAAAAAAAATTTTGTTAATTAATTTTAACTAAAACTAGAACTTGAAACTATCAGTCTCAAATTTATAATTCTTTGATAGTACATTTACGTTTAATATATTTCTTCAAAGGTTTTGAAAAAATATTAATTGTGACATAAAATAATTTATTAATTTCACAATTCTTTGAAACTGGTGTCCAACAGTTTGAAGATGCAAGAAATAAGGGCATGTACATGAAATCGAATCCCATCTATTTGTGCCCCAATCACTTCAGTTAGGTTAGAATCTCTTGAAAATTATATGTTTTTTTTTTCGAGATCCTTGAAAATTATATGTTAAGAATTCATATGTTTGCGTACATCACCGTAAATTTATAATTCAAACCATATTGACAGTATATCAGTAAGTGTAAGGTCGAGAATTCTAACTCTCAATCTCTCCAACTGTTCCATTTTCCCTTAACTAATTGGTCTAAATTTAAAAAAACTCAAAAAAAAAAAAATTCTCAATACATCATAGCAGCCAACGGTGGCTGCAGTCTGTAGATTTGGCCATTAATTTCGTGTTTGAGACCAATGTTCCTATAGTTAACTGTAACGAAAATCAATGGAATTAAGCGCCGGTCAAATAGATCTCAAAAAAAAAAAGCACCGGTCAAATATCTGGAAATGTTGACTTTCTAAGCGTTAAGTTTGTATACAAATTGTAAGAAAAAAGAAAGCTGAAAAAAATAATGAACAAATTTTTTTTTTTTATAATTAATGTACTTGGATAAAATAAATTTGACAGAAAAAATAAATAAAAAATATATTTTATTGTTTGAGTATTGTGAGAAAGTGGAGTTTTATTGTTTGAATATTGTGAGAAAGTGGGGACATAAATTCATACATTTGGAATCACCTTATTATTGTCCTTTTTTTTTTCTTTAGCTTTTTTAATTTTTTTTTCTTTAACTTTTTAAATTTAAGTCAACTGATTGAGAGGGAGGGAACAGATGAAGGTCAATGATTAGAACTTTCGACTTTTTATTTATTAATATACTGTCAATACTGTTTAAATTACAAATTCATAGTTATCTTTTTATTTTCATTGTAAGGGAAGTTTTTCTTTTTACTTTTTTTTTTTTTACTTTGACGGGATTGAAAGCAAGGATAATGGAATTAAAAAAAAATGTCATTTTGCGCGAAATGTCATTTTTCGAAAGGAGCATTTTTGTTGGAAAGTAGTCATAGTAATTAATCATGATAAGATTTTTTTAATTTGACTTAACTTTTACATTTGTTAAATTAATTGAATATTAATGAAAGAAAAAAATAAACAAATTTTAAAAGAAAATTAGTTAAAATAAAAAATAAAATAAATTTGTGAGACATAAAATTATGTGTGAATAAGTATAGTGAATCCTTATATTTAGAGAGAGACAAACAGATGAATTATTGTAAGGTTAAGGTAGTACTGTTTTCCCATGGTTATTTTGGTATTTTTTATGATAGATATTGTTAATTTAAAAAAAGAATACCCTCTTAACATATGGTTAGTACGCATAAATTAGTAAAAAACGGTAGCTTCATCAATTCTTTTGGACCCCGCTCACAGGGTTGAGCAATTACTTGAAGAGACATACTTAATGAGATTTTTTAAATAGAGATATTAATTATTAGATAACTAAAATTAAAAAATTAAAAAATAATTAAATATTATTAAATAAATTTTATAATTACTTTAATATTATTCAAAATACAGAATCAAAACGGTAGCTTGAGAAGAAAACAAAATTGGTAGCAACCCTGAGATACTGGGTTGGCCCATACCTTTGTTCCAGATTAAAACAAATCGGTAAAACATTATTGGGCCATGAAGATTCACTCCCACTCCACGCTAATTACATAGCCTGTAACAGAGAAATTCTGAAGTTTTATTAGTATTAGAGTTGTCTTTGCTTCTATATAAAAAATACGAGTATCTTCAAAATGAAATGTTTCGATGTCTTTGTTAGAGATAATTAAGAAAAAATAAAAACAAAAGTGCACATGCCTAAAAAATTAGAAACTACAAGGGGTTTATTTATGTCTAAATCGAAAGTAATGAAAGAAAAATTGCAAAACAAGCGAACCACTCGGGAGTTTATGTGTCATTGCCTAATGTCCTGCTTCGATTTGTTTGGATGTGATTTAGGCGAGTTCAAATGCTTGAAGAGCGTATTTACCGAAACAAATACGATTACCTCGATAAGATATTCCTTTTATTCTTCCTTTATGTTTAACCAAAAAATTAAATAAAAAAAAATAACTCTAAATATTAGCTCAAGTGGTCACCGATCTTACTGACCAAAGATACCTACAACACCCCTCTTTTATTTTTCTTTGTATAGGTTTAATCTTCTTCTAAGACAAAAAAAAAAAAAAAAGACAGTCCTCTTTTTATGCTTGTATGCTTTTTGAAAAACTATATTTCTAATAGGCCAATTGAAAAACAATAAAACTCTAGAAATTTGTAGTTTTAACTGAAGCATCGATGAAAAAGAAGATTTTTTTTTTTTTTTTTTGGAGGAAAGAAAAAGAAGAGAATTTGATACCGCTGATTCTATGCACATCGTATCATAGCCTTTATGAATTAAAAGTTTTTTATTTAATTATGAAATTCACTGACAAGAATGATTTGTATTTTATCCACACTTCCCTAATGGATTTGCAAATGACGAGGGTGTTAGAGTTTAATAATTGACTGTGATTTTTGGATTTAATGAATAAACATGTATTGGTCCTTAATTAAGGTAAAAGGTATTCCCAGTCTTAAATTTTATGAACAAATTATAAAGAAGCCCTGCCTGCGATCAATACAACTATTTCCCATTAACCAAATACTTGATGTAATTTTTTAAATGGAATCATCGTATATCATAGTGATATGTATTATTGGGTAGATGAATTTAAAAAGATAATAAATTGTTTAATATCGTCAAATACAATAATATGACTACTTCAATACTAAAACAGCTAAAATTTAGTGTGTAACAAATATAAGAATATAAAATCTTAATATTATGTGTAACTGGGTTAAGCTCTTGTTAGTATCTAACATGTATATAAGAATTAATATTGATATACAATAAAATTAAAATTGGTATGTAATAAATTAAGAAAAAAATAAAATATAAAAGCGATCAAATATCTGTATTACCTTCGTGGCCATTTGGCCACGACCTTCTAACAAAACTCTTTGAGATTGAAAGAATAAGGCTGTGATGAGATAGTGAGAATTTGAGTAGAAAGTGAATAAAAGAAAGAATAAAAAATAGTATAGTAATGATGATATTATGATTGATAAAATGTAATGATTAAAAAATTATGAAAAAAAATAAATATTAATTTGTGAGAGAAAAAGTAAAAAGTAATTATTTAAGTATATAGATAATAAATAAAAAAAAAGAAAAGGGGTAAAAAAAATTTAAATTTTTTTTTACTTTCTCATGAAATTTTGTTAAATATGACGTAAGAGAGAGAAAAGACATAGAAAGATGAGCGCAAAATATTCTCATTCAACTTGCTCGCATGTGCACATGTTTAACTTGTTTTTATACTTCTGGAACACAATGATTGTCAATGGAATATCTCGTAACGTCTACTCTAATCACAATGCTCCTAGAGCGCAGCCCCTAACAACTACGAGGCTTCAAAATTGCCACGTGTATTGTTTCCAGCTCATCACAACTCTACTATACGTATAAAACTGAGTCCAGAGAGAGAAAGTGTTTGTATATTAATTTTTAATATGTTTATTAATATTTTAAATAAAATAAGATTAATAATTTTTATAATAAAATTAATAATATTTATAATAATAAAATAACAGTCTTAATTTTTTATTATAAAAATTATTAATTTTATTATAAAAATAATAATTATTATTATATTTAAAATATCAATATTAAAAATCGAAATATATAATGATGATTAGAAAGAAATCAAGCCTACCCCTTCTCTGAAACAAATTTTGTCCTCTTTCGGTAACCTTATTCTTTGTTTTTATGAAAAACGAGGAAAGAAGTACACAAGAAAAAAGAGTTAAACAAGAATTGAAAGACCAATACCCATTGCCTCTATGTGGGTAATTACAGACCAACACCTTCCGAACTTTGCCTGTAAACTACGCATGTACCAAAACCATCATCTTCACAACACATTCTAATCTAAGCACGGTCTTTCACTTTTGAAAATTTTCCTTATTCTTCCATCATTTATTTCTCTTAAACAAAATTAATATGGGTGTTATCACTAAACATTGACTAATCCAACCTTTCTATCCCTACCTCCAGGATGTAACTTATCGTTGTGTCCAATCTCTTGCCATAATCAATATCGAATTAACATGGGTGTCATCCCCAAGCTCTTGTCATGTCAATGGCCAAAGAAGATTAGAACTTTACGGCTGAAATATGATGCAGAAAAATTGAATGGGTTAACAAAAAAACAAAAATTAAGAGTATTTTGATAATGAATAAAGATAAATATTATGAAAATTTTTACGAAACTTCACAAAAATTATTAAATTTTAAGGTAATACTAAATCTACTTAAATTTTAGTTTTAAAAATAAAAGTAAAATTACAAAAAAAAATTTTATCACATCAACGCAAAAAAAAAAAATCAATTCCTAAAAAATTGTAAAAAAACATTAATTATATGTATCATTGCCCCTTTTAACAATTTTGTTGGCGCCGCGAAACTTTTGATCAGTCAGCTCTAAATGTATTGAGACTTAACTTCAGGGTTACCAAAAATGTTCATGTTGTGTTAGCTATTTTGTACACGTCCATGTAGCACATCATGGAAGATAACAGCGGGATTTAACAATAACCTTATTTAATAACGGCAAAATAGTTGCCACATCATGACAAAATTAATATTTTTATTTTAATAATCTTGAGTTTCAATATTGCGAAGGGAGTGAAAGATTTATAATAATAGAAAAATTAATTTCACATCTTACGGTCTAATCGGTTTCTTAATAAAAAAAAAGTTAACAACTTAAATTAATAAATTGAAAAGTTGACAACTTAATTCGACAAAATTTATTCCTTTGGATAAATATTTCAAAATATAGAAAATTAAAAGCCCTGGGTGTTATTTTAATGGCTATCTCAACAGGTAAATGCCTCATTTTTCATGAAATTGAGCACCAAGTCGACGGTAAGTGGAGATTGTTAGCACTAAGGGAAGGTCTCCTAAAGTTGAGTTTGAACCCATATGTCGCTAATTTATGCTTGGTGACCACTATTAGGTTATGAGAAATACATTCACAAATTTACTGTAACACCCCGCAATTTGGTGGGTACCACAAATGTTAGTAAAGATACATTAGTACCACCAATTGGGTGGTCGGAGTGGTAAACAGCCTCCCATCCACATAAAAGTAATATTATATGGACAGACTGAATTTTTACCTTGTATCTATACATATTTAATTTGTGTAATTATAAATAATTTTTACATAACTGTAATTAAAAATATAAAATAAAAAAAATAATTTTCATATCACTTTTTATCGTCGAGATTACACAAAATATATTTATAATTACACAAATTACATACCTGTAAAAACGGTGTAGAGACTTATGTATGCTCATAAATATTTTTTTATAAAAAAATATGGGTTTTAGGCTGTGTCAAATCAAGTTACGAAATTAAACCTACGTAATTCTTGTTGTGATTCCAACAATAACACCTGATGGTACATGCTAGGCCTGAAATTTGCTCCCGACAGGTCTAGCATAGATAATCTAGGCTATCAACTCATATGGGTTTGTAAGGTAACACACTTTTTTATTCATTTGCAAACAAAAAAAAGTAACGATATATTAGTCCTTATACATAAGGTAATTTTCTTATTGAAAACCATTCATAAGTTAATACAATAAAGACTCCTTCGTCGCTGCTCTAAGCGCGAAATTCATAGCACCAGCAAGGAGTCTTTGGAATTTTCTTTTTTTTTTTTTTTCTCTTTTTTTAATTTTATTTTTTTTCGCATCAGAGCCCACGTTTTAATACAGAAACTGGTTTAACTCACAATCCTAGAAGAATAGCAAGAACAATGCTGAGCCTCTATTGCACTTAATATTCCGGGATTTGGAGAAGCGAATGCCAGGAACTCAGGATCACGTTCCAATCGATCCATAACGTTGACTTCCAGGGTCATCCATGCCTCAATGGCAGTTTGATCTCTTCCGCAATGAATCAGGACCGTGAAATTGGAGTCAGTGGGGCTGTCTGGACTGACTTCTCCAAACAAACTAACCCAAATAGGCTTTCCCCATCCAAAGTCAATGTCATTGAAACGAAATGCAAGCAAGCTGGAGAATGAGAACACTTGTGGGTTCGCATTGAACATCTCTGCCTCTCGATCTAGCTGCTCGAATACGGCTGCAGAGCCCCCATGGCCATGGATGTCAGACGCAGTGGTCTCCACGAAGTCCCTGTTCAATTTTGCAACGCTGTCTATAAAACTTACCAACTGCATTTCTTCAGGCTCATTTGGGCCATCGTACTCAGCTATTGATGACCATACGAGATTTCCCAACCTATAATTCGAGAAGGCTGGCGCCAGTGGTGGTCCTATATTCACTGATTGTGTGAAAAAAGATGGGGTTGGGGAACCTGATATTGATCCACAAGCCGCCATGGCGCGCTTCCAAATGAAAGCAGACAATGCTTCCGTCCGAGACGGATTGTGCACGAGCGTGCTTTTCGCCTTGGCTTTGAGGACAGCGATTGCATTAGCATCGAAAACGAACCTCCTTGTTGTGTACTTGCCTTCTGCGAACCAGAAGTCTTCAACTAAGGACGCGTACCGGGGAAGGATCGATTCTTTTGCAGGAAATAGAGAAGAAGCCCCAAGAAAATTACCAGGCTGCACAACTTCGTCAGGAGAACCCCTTGTGTTAGCAGCCCAGCTTCTGAGGAAAGAATTGATGGATGATCCGTCCAGAATCTTATGCGAGAAGCAAATGCCTAACGCGATTCCCCCACAATCAAACAAGCTCAATTGCACAGCTATTTGTGGCCCTGTTGGGTCCGTAACTTGGCAGAAAGTTTGGCAGGGAAGAAGCCTGTTAAGGAGCTCCAGCGTTGGCTTTTGAAGAAACCCAACTAAACATCCTTCAACTCGAGCCTCAGTAAACGGGACCCCCTCTTCAAAATCATCGATGAAGAGGTTGTCTTTCAGCCTTCCGGATACTGGGTAGTAGCTGCTCAGGGTCTTTGACAGCAACCCTTTTAGCTGGCTTGAGATTTGACGGGCAAGTTGTTGCAAATGGCCTCCATGGCCAATCTCATTCACTGTGTAGAAACACACTAATGGACTGTAAGTTATGGGAGTAAGTTGGTCTAGAAGGGAGAGCTTGAAGGGTTTGTTGTCGTTTACTGGTGAAGATGGCCTGATGTTTTCAACTGAAATAATATCAACTTTCATGTCTTCCTGTGCCAAATCAACTATTACGAGAGCTGCACATGTACATAAAATCGATGGAAGTTTAGACAGAGTCTTTTTGTTTTTATATTGTGGACATTAATTGAACAATAATGTCATGCATATCTGACTCCCATAGGTGCATTTTAATGGGAAATGGTTTTAATGAGAATATTATTTCCCTTAACTACATGTTTATCCATTAAACCCGAAAAAAACAGTTAAAAATTAGTTAGGTGTTGCTCAACTAATTGAAAGACAGTATGTTTAAGTGAGAGACAATTGATTCGAGTTTATTCTTTTACCCATGCCCTCTCTCATTTGTATTATGAATTATGATCATTTCTTAAGACCAAAAGGAAAAAAAATAATTTATCATATATATTATGAATTTTAATCCTCTCTTAAGACTAAAAGGAAAAAATAGATTATCGTGTATCTAACAATTTATATTTTTTTTTTCTAAACTCATTTATTCAATGATCCATATCAATTTGATCCCATTTTAATTCCATTTAAAGAATTTCACGTATTTTCTTAGTGGAAGATGGTTTTATTGGTTGCGGACAGTGCTTCTTTATAATTTGTTCATAAAATTAATGAATGGGAATGTCGTTCTCCTTAAATATCAATACATGTTTATCCATTAAAGCCAAAAATCACATAGTTAGATATAAAACTTGAACATCCTTGTCAGTAAAAATCACACACAAATCCATTATATATATCATCTTTATCAGTAAAAATTATAATTAAATACAAAAAAAAAGGATTTAAGTTATAAAGACTCTAATAGGATGTGCATGGCTTGGTCAAAAAAAAAAAAAAAAAAGGATGTGCATGGAATCAGCGATGTCAAATTCATTTCTTTTTCACTGATATATAAACATCTGTGTATCGCACGAACTTGAAAATTAATTTTCAATAAAAATAATCTTATTCTATCTAATTAAATTACTCGACTAAAATTGTTGGAAAGGATACATAAATGATCTACATATTGTAAAATTATCTCTTTTACCATATATCTTTTTAAGATTATCTATTCAAACTATAGTAGAGTCGCCGTGAATAGGACTGTAAACGGATTGATACATTTGTTAAAAGTTCCGCGACTTGACTCAGTAAAAATTCGATTCAATAAGAACTTGGCTCGAGTTCATCCATTTAGTTAAACAAGTGATACACAAATTTTAAAAGTGATAAATAATAATAGAGTCAATTCGGTTCAAACTCGTGAACAGCTTGTTTAAAAGTTCAGTTAATGCATTATTAAAAACTTGTTTAGTATGTATCATATAAGCTCGTTTTAAGTATTTATAAGACTTAATTGCATCACTTACATTTTTTTTTTTTTGAAGTTTTCTCTGATTTTTTCATCTCACCGTTCCTCGAAGACCGGTGGAATTTTGAATCGTTTGGATCTGGAAACATTTTCTGCCATTATATTCCGATGAGTATTGTCTTTATACTATAGATCTGCTCTACTTGGAGTGTGCTATTGTTCTGCAGTTGTAACAGGTCCTGAGTTTTCGATTGAATAGATTTGGATTACGGTTAATTGCACGTCTAATTGTAGATAGATTTCCATCGAATTTGGCTAATTTATCAAAATTGGATGTGGTGATCAAGGATGGAATTGCAGAAGTTACTGCAAATTTGAAGCTACTGAGGCGAGTTTGACATCAAACTGAGTTGTATCGAGTTGAGTTTTGATATCGAGTTTATACTAAAAAATTTTTTGTCAATAAAAAAAGAAATCAAGTTGATCTTGAGTCGAGTCCAAGTCTCAGTAAAAACGTAATGAGTTGAGTTCGAACCTTATTCTCTAATCAAACTGAGTTCGAGCTTGACAAAATTCTTAACGAATTGAACTCAAACCTGACCATTATTAATTCGGTTCACTTATAGCCGTACTTTAAGGCTTTCAGCAGTGCTAAAGTTTTTAAACAAATACTGATAAATGGAATGAATTGCCTTCTCTTTTTGTCTATAATTTCGAATATGTCCCGTCTATCGCACCTTGACAATTACCATAATCACACAACAGTACTGATCTTTTCCACTGACAAAATATAAAGCGACTTTCTTACATTTCGGTCAACCCCTCAGTGGTGAATCCCGGAATGTAACCGTTTTTCAGTTAATTCAGTATCATCCAATTGCTTCTTTCAATAACCATAATTCTTCATTCATATACCAATTTGAGAAGGGAAAATCAGCCGATGAAAGCTGATTCTATTGATAAAATCTTTGTTTTTTGTTTAAAAGATTTGAAATTTAAATTTTATTAGATAATTTTTATTAGTGAATGATACTTAAATATAATGTAAATTCTCTTGTAAGTCTGGAACTTTTTTAAATATTAAACTATAACAATCTTCCTTTATTTAAACTTTACGCAACCCAATAAAAAGGAAAAATCATAATTTCTGATATTTTTTTTTTATTTAGTTAAGTTTTTTCGATCGAAATTTTAATTTACCTGAACCTTTTATAACTAAAAAAGAAAAGAGAAAAGAGAATCATAACTTAATTCTAATGAAAATTCTAACTTGAAACTTTCAATTATTAGTATCAATCGGCTTATAATTCATTGGTATTATAACTTCTGATACGAATGTACATATGACGCGTTTTGGGGAAGCGACCACCGACAGCTCATCTATCACATTCAGTGGACAAGTGCTTTTTCTAGAATTTGCCTCTGCAAGTGGCTTCTCGTGGTTGTGGATAATAAGGTAAGGTAATGTAACCAAGTCAATTGGTATTTTAGTTAGTTGAATACCCTTTTGTAGATGAACAAACAGTCAGGCAATTTTGTGTGCTGGAAATGATCAGAAAAAATAATGGAAGTCTGCATAATTTCAACAGAAAACATAAGGCCATCTTCTCCTGTTGTGCATGATTTCAAGCCATTCAAGCTATCCCTTTTGGACCAACTCACACCAGCAACCTCCTCTCCTTTGATAATATTCTTCCCCATAAACGATGCCAAGAACCTGAAAACAGCTCAAATCACAAACCCACCGAAATGGTCACTTTCAGAGACCCTGATTCACTACTACCCTCCGGGAGGCTTTGGGACAATCTCCTTTTCCAAGATTATGATTCAGGTGTTCCGTACAAGGAGGCCCGAGTAAAGGGTCGGATGTGTGACTTTCTTCGACGTCCCCAGTCGGAGCTGCTTAACCAATTCCTTCGATGCGAGCCCTTTTGACACCAAGCGAATCCGACTGGTTCTCAATGCACTGTCCAAGTAAACGTCTTTGATTGCGGTGGAATGGCATTAGGACTATGCTTCTCTCACAAGATCAACGACGGAACGACTACAGCTTCTTTCATGCGAAGTTGGGAGGCAATTTCAAGTGGGAATTCTACCAAAGTTGTTGTTCCAAGTTTATCTGACGGATCGGCTTTGTTTCCTCCGCTGCAATTGGTGCCACCCCAGTACGCTTCCATATTGGAAGGCGCATGGTTCGGTGAAGGAAGTAAGAATGCTACAAGAAGATTTGTGTTTGATGAAAATGCAATAGCTGCTTTGAGAGCCAATGCTAAAAGCAAATTGGTGGAGAATCCGAGTCGGCTACAAGCATTATGTGCTTCATTTGGAAATCGGCCTTGAAGGCTTCTAAGTCAGCATCCGGCCGTCAGGATCATGCAAGGCCTTCTGTTTTAACATAAGCAGTAGGCCACGGTTGTCCAACCATTCGTTTGGAGACATTGTTTGGTCTGCAACAGCAGGTTATAAAAATAGCCTACATGACAGTGACCAAATCTATATGGCCCGCCCGGTCGCCCTTGTAAGTGCTAGCGTCGCAAGGATTGATAGCCAGTTTGTGAAAATTTTGAGGTCTGCAGCAATTTTGGAGCAGCTCAGCTTGCCGGCAGAGATTTCAGAGGAAAATGCAGAGTTCAGTTTCGCTAGTTGGCATGGATTTCGGACGAGTGATTGCGATTTTGGGTGGGAAAAGCCTGTTTGGACTGGCGTTTTTGGAGAACCAGGTCTAAACAATCCAAGCGACTCAAATTTCACAATTTCAAAGATGCTGGAAACAACGAAATGGAAGCTTGGATCACGCTTGATGAGAAAATAATAGCTGTAATTTAGCAGGATCCTGAGTTCCTTGCTTTTGCTTCTTTGCTTCTTTGAATCCTAGCATACTACCCCCATAATGAGAAATCCATGTAATTCTGTTCTATTCTATTCTTTCTTTTTTCTTGGTTCACAGAGACTAAGAGTTAAGGTAATTCTACTAATAGACCTTACAGCTAGTAGATTATTCTGTTAAAGTTGTAATTTCAAGTTACAATTGGAAAAAAGCAAAACAGAAAATAGGCTGACCACAGTCCATGCCGGTTCCTGTTCTGGGTTCATAACCAAAAGTTAGTCAGCCAACAGTCAGCCGTAGACGAACCTCTTACAAGTAAGAGAAGGTTCCAATTTTGGTGTTTAACATAAGAGCTGGATAGATTAATTGTGCACGTCTTACATACCTCCTACTGCGTTGCTACATGGTCAAACCCCTCTCTATAAATATCATTATCTACCGAGAAGCTGTATTCTTCAGAAAGTGAGATGCTTTCATCTTTGACAGAATCTCCTTTCCTTTTCTTCCGAAGATTCTCTCATCAGATGCTTCTCTCTTTAGGGCTTGGCATCGCTATGATAGGACCATCATTTCACTAATTAACTACTTCCTAGGGCAATACTTGTGCATTTAAAAAACATTTCTAGTCATAAATTCCAGGATATGGCAGTGCAAACAAAAGGGTAATCGGATTCCAATGATGCTGCCACTGAAATACGATATTGAAACAACCAGCAATAGAGGATAGAGAATTTTCATCAAAGCTGAAGCACAAATATAAAGTATAGACTGAAAGCTACCTCATTTCAGAATTTTTAAACTTGATACTGTACAAGCAAAATGTGCCCAACCATCCCCAGTTCTTTCCTTTCCCTTCTTTCATTAGCCTGCACTGCAGGCTTGCTAGATGCATATGGATCCTTCCAGCTTTGTTAACTAAGTGCCTGGAAAGGCGCAGCTACAAAATGTAGACATTTATAATTCAAGTCCCATAGGTGTCACAATCTTTACTAGGACCTGACCTTTTCCAAGCGCTAAGGCCCGCGGCTTGGCACATATTGCTAACCAAGTTGAGCATTAGAGTGATAGGAAAATCAGCCAATTTAAGGCACCCATTTATTTGTCTACTCCTCCATCCTTGTTTGCTCAGTTGCACCTCCTTCAAGTTGCATACCGTTTTCTTCTGGAATTTCGGTGGCCCCTCCGGCATTTAATTGCCTCTGAAGAGGGGAATCTCCATTTTGACCAGCTGTGATGCCATCCATTTCTTTAGCTTCATCCGACTCACTTCTCACTGGTTCTTCATCCACAGTACCATTTGCAGGAGCAGGTATGTCTGATGAATAACCCATGTAGCTCATCATACTTGCCTGTAACCAAAATAAAAGTGAAACCTCAGTATCCAACGGTGCTTGCAATGACAGCAAATAAAGGTTCCTAGCCAATGAATCTCTACCAACACAAACAAAATATACTTTATAATTATATGTCCATCTCCGGACCTTGCATTTTACTATTTGAAAAGGGCTATATCTGTGACAGTAGACACCACAAGATGAGGCCTCAGTGAGAGTCAACAACTTTTTCAAGATGAGAAAACATCATCTAGAAGCTTAATAAGCCAATGAACAAAAGTCATTTGACAAGGACATAAAGACAGCTGTGGTGTCCTCACTAGATTGATACATTAACTATGCATTAGATCGAAATCCTACAATCCCATAGCAGTCTAGACTGTTCCGTGCAAATACGAGAATCAACAAAGCACTAAAGACAACATGGAGGGAAGTGCGATGATAATCTATACCTGATAAAATTGATTCATTTTATCAATCACGATTTGGCCCATTTCCTCTATACCGCTAACAAGATAGGGCACCCCAATGTCTTCAACATGACGTTCTGTATATGATGAAAACTCGTTGAAATTTAATGCGAAGTGATCGGGTCTCTGAAGCAGATGTTGAAATGTCGGCTGCAATTCATAACATTGTTCAAACAGAGAGCGACGACAGAACACATAAAGCCCAAGTCTAGCACGAGACATGGCAACAACCAATCGTCTAACATCACGAAGGTGACCAACAAAGCGAGTTCGCACAAGAGAAAGCAAAATGAAATCATTTTGCTGCCCTTGAAACTTATCAACCGTTGTGATCTGCAGGCAAACAGTGATGACAAGGTCAACAAACCACATGGATGATGGAATATTTGATAAAAGCAAGAAACAGTAAAATTTAAAGCCTATAGAAAGATGACTGCTGCAAAATGCAAGACAAGCCAGATCTCAGTCACTGGCCCAACAAAGATTTTCTGCAAACAATTACAGGTCATCCAGTCCAAAATGTTCACCAGAACGCTGGACATGGATTTAAAGACCATATCTCACAAGAAGGTCAGGGATAATCTACAGTCTCACCTTACTAGGAGGACCAATGAAGTTATATGGAACACATCGTCTGTTGACAACATCACGAATCAGAAGCTTCTGGCCGTTGTACGTTGTCAAGATCGAAATCTTGCTAGCAGGGTATCCTAGCAAACGCATGTAGATATACACACTCACAATGTATTCAGCCTCTCCCTCATTTTGATAGAACCACGGTGAGGGGGCAGTCTCACCTCTCCCGTGGTAATCGGGCACATCTACCAACTGGTATTCATAAGAGAACCCAGCATTTGCACTGTGGAAGATGGCCCCCTCTTTCACATAAGGAAGGTCTCCCAAATCTCTGTACCTCCAATTGTAGAGTTTAGCTATGCTTGGCCTAGCTCTACCCTGGGCATTGAGCTCAATATAAGGAATACCAAGGCGAACAAACCTTGTAAACAGGCTTTGATCCATGTGGCTGTATTTCTGGAAAGCCATATTCTTAACAACAGGAGGCAATTGGTGATGATCACCAATCAATATGCAACGTTTAAGCCGTGCATAACCATCCTCCTGTCTCTGAAGCAACATTGGGATGAAAGTTTCAATCTCCAGTATCTGGGCGCTTTCTTCCATCAACAAGTTGTCATACTTAAAACCTAACTGAAGAAAGTCCTTTCTCTTCAGAGCTGCATGAGTGCAAGTCATTGCTACTATCTTTGCCTGCTTAGTCATAAGGTAATTTGCTCGATCAGCTGTCGATTTGAGCAATTCAAATGCCCTACATTCTTCTAGTTCTTGAAACATGATCTTTAGATGATGAAAGCACCCATTGGCTGCTCGCATATCCTTCTCGAATGACTGACCAGTAAAAACTGGCTGAGGAGTGTTGGAGAAGAATTCCTTAAATGGGAAGCGTTCCTGAACAAACATTGGTTTATCTTCATTACCCGCACAAGCAGCAAGGAACTGTTCCCAGCGCGAGTATACGTGGAGCAACCAAAAGTATCCAGCAGTTTCACAAGTATAACCTACATCCTCAGGAAGTTGGAGAGATCTTGCAAGCCGCTCCACTTCACTAAGCAGTTCTAGGCGTCTAACAAGCATTGCATTAACACGACCTTGCCTGCTGAAGTCAAGATCAGTTGCTAGTTCCTGTTCACCTTGACCTAGTCGAAGAAGATACCGTGCAGGCACATCCCTCTGTCACGGTGAAAATGAAACAAATTTTAGTAAATGGCCACGAGCAATGGCCTATGCTTGCACAATAAATGACATAATCACCCTCACATTAAATGGAAAGAATTTAGGAAAACATTCTCAGTTCTGTCTCTTAAATTAATTCATAAAATCAATACCTGCATTATCTTCTCAAAAAGGTCATTCAACGCCTGATTTGAATGGGTGATAATTAATGTTCTCTGAGAAGGACAGTTATGATAAAGGACATTCAAAATTTGCACAGCAGTATCGGTCTTTCCTGTACCGGGGGGCCCTACAACCATGGTCAGACCTGGCTGGATGCCAGAAATGATTGCTCCAATCTGCATAGAACAAGAAAAAATATATGTGACCAGTTAAAAAACATGCGTTGACGTGCAGTTCTTTACTGACATCAAATGGAAGAACCCAGAAGTAGATTAAAATAGTTTCACATACTCAAGGATTTCATCAGTTAAGCGGAAGGAATTTTACTGTTGAGAGCTTGAAACTAAATGTTATTATTCATGCATAGGAGGCACAATATTTAAATAAATTGAAGATTAGGGTCACTAAATGAGTTGCCGTCAACCTGAGTGGGTGTAAATCTGACCGAGTTCTGTTTTGGCTGATCCTGGGGATAAGGCCCATGGTCGGCGGGAATATATGCCTCAACAGTAAGTTTTTCTTTCTCGCCAACAGCATCCAGCATGTTAACATCATTTACTGAATTGATAGTAGTCATCTTATTCCCAGGGAGAGCATGAGTGTTGCCCTTCAAAGTCCTGGGAAGCCTGATTCGGAATGGAGGACTTGGATCTAAAACCTCAGTGCCATCTGGATTTATAAAATGTACCTGCCAGTACAGATAACAAGAGAACATTTCAGAAACATGCAATGAATAAATATAGAGGGAAATCAACAATCAACTGTTTACTCACTCTCATAGTTAACAGCACCCTTAACATTTAACACCAGTTTAGGCACATTTCGATGATCTTCCTACGGCTTCAGTCATCACCTAATCTCAAATCAGTTATACTATGATTAAAAGAATTCAGTCAAATATTTTGCATTTACTGCCATACCGCCAATAATTACCCTCAAAACCAGTTCTTTAAATAAGAGCCACTATCACTGAATCAGAGAAGCTGCATTTGGCATTACCAGACCACCAGTCAATTATCCCAAATTCTCAAAATAGAAAATGCAGTCACAGATCTTATTTGCAGAGGCAAATTACAACTTCTAACAGTGCCATTAGCAATGCAATGTCAGCAAAACATCAATTGAGACTTGAGAGAGAGGAAGAAAAAGAAAGAGGGAGGTAGAAATTAGACGACAATAATTGCTTGCATAAAAAGTGCAAGCGACGATGATTAGACTGCAAATAGACAATGTGGGAATTTCAATTACTTTGCAATTGTAAACAGATCAAAATCATAACAGTAGATTTTTACTAGGGATGTTACATCAGTGTTGAAATATTTACCAAAAGCGCACTAATGCACCCACAAACCACACACACACACACACACACAGAGATCCCAAACAAAACAAACACGTATCCACAGAAGTGTGCAAACAAGCAGATACACAAACATGTGTAAAAGTAAGACACAAGAAAATAGTACTATACAATTGTAGTAAGGAAAAATGTTACCAACCTCATAACCTTGGAAACTTTCCTTCAGGTGGACGGCATCCAAGAAGGTGTCTTTGAAATCAACCGTTTCAAGAAGATCAGGCATATTGGTCCATTGTGCTGCAGAAGGATTTCCATAGCCCAGAAATATGTTGTGCAACCAGTCGGGAACAATACAGTATTCATTCATAAGATCTCTTATAGATTCTAAAATTGCTTTAAAGTTATTTTCCTTAGGTTTCCTCCTCATTAATATATTAAACGTCCCATAAACGTCTTCTGCACCTTTCTCTGCAATATTACTAACATCCATGTGGTACTGTGCTGCGTCTAAAGCAACAGTCACGGTTCTGATTTCACCCTTCGGTGGTTTCCATTCATCCCGTTTGATTCTTCCTGTGAAATCATTCATGAGCATCCCCTCCTCATCATGGATTTCAATAATCTCACATCCCCGTACATATTGAAGGCCAAGCCTTTGAGGAACACTAGCCTTCTCAGCTTCCTCAGAACTTAGAGGCTCAAATGAAGGGCGAATTGAGAGCAGAAATAAAACATCATGCTCCTTAAGGGCATCCCACTCCGATCGTATCTGTGCCCTATAACTAGAAATGCTATAAGTAATCTCTGCTGTCACTGATGATGGTTTGACTTCACCAATATTTGGTTGTTTGACTTCAGTGATCTTAAATTCTCTTATAGGCACAGCCATTCTTGACCAACCACGAAAAGCAGTTTCCCCCTCGTTATTAATATAGGCAAGGAGATGTGGTATAGCTTCTTGAATATCTTCACGGATCTCATATGTTGATTCAAGGCGGAATAGATTAAAGTTTCGTAGCAGATAATCATGGAGAGTTAAAAACTGCAGATTAAGTTTTGGAAGTGCCAGACAGCCTTCTCCAGAATAATTAATGCTTGGAACAAGGCTTTCATCCCACATGATCAGCTCATTAGGATAAAGTGGAAGAGCATTTATGGCTTCCTTTTGAGATTGCTGTCTCTCAAAGAATGAGACCATGACTTCAATAAGAAAATCCACTCTTGCAGACCATGGATCTTTTTCAGACACTATTTTAAGCTGATTATACGTAAAAGATATCAGCAAAACAGAAGTTTCAAAAAACTCAACAATTTAGCAGTCATAATAAATTACAATGGCAATAAAAATTTGACCACCAATTTTAGCTCATACAGCCATACAGCAAACAACAAGAATATTGATGAGGAGAAAATTAATATTACACATGTGAAAGCATTGTAGAAGCAATGATCATATGTTGTCCTTATAGCTAGGCAAGGTTGAATAATGCTAACAGCTATGTTGGAGATTAAGGAACCCCACCCCCCCGGGCCGGGTTCACTTTGGCTCCTCTTGTACGCATCGGTCTTAAAAATAACAAATAACAGAAAAAGAAAATAAAAAGGTATATACACAAACACAAAGGGAGCCAAATCTCTACCATGTGACTATACAATCAACAGACAAAACACAAAGTTCTGCTTCACCCATAATTTACTTATTGATTACAACAAGCACTTCATTCTCTTTTCTAGGTACGACTACATTCATACGCAAATACCAACTACGGCCTTCCGTCATGACCACAAACAAAAATTCTAAGAATCTATACAATGACGTAAAAATTTAAACAGTACAACAAGCAAACAAGAGACGGAAAAACAAAGAATATAAAATAATAATGTTAACGCCAACATACTTTATGACAAACCAAGTCGCCCAACTCGTCAGGAGTGAGCACAGACAACTTCTTGGAGAGATCAGCTCTCTTGTGAATAGCGCCAATGTTGGATAATGCAAGCTCTCGCAACTGCAAGCAATATTTTGGAGGATAGGGGGATTCAGGGATTTCATATGCATAGAAAAAAAAAGAATAAAATAAAAAAAAAGTTCTCGACCCCACAGTGTGGAAATCTCATGCACAAGGATGCCCTTTAACTTGATCAACATGGTCGAACAACTATCAAATATAAGAGTCACTGTTTTGCAAGAAAGGGATGCAAAGAGAAAAGGAAAAGAAATGAGGGAACCTATACGAAACTCTTGTGACTGACCTTTGGAATCTTCTTAAAGGCAAGCAGCTGGAAAGCTTGGAAGCGGTCATAATGTGCTTGAAGCACCTCGTCATCTGTTAGTTGTGTCCCAACATGATCATTAATCTCAAATCTCTCATAAAACTGCAACAAGTCGACCAGCTGTGCAAAGAGTCTGCCTTTTTCATGTCTATAAAGAGCACTTAAATGGCATTTGGGAACAACAGCCACATCAGCCACCAGAGGCCTGAGGTACCTGTACCAACATGAAAGAGTAGTGGAAAAAAATCGATAAATAAAACACAGCATGAAGACTTCTGTAATTCAAAAGCATTAGACGCGCATAATTGTCAGCCAGAAACCTGTCGAGATCCAACATACATACATTCAAAGATGAACTGTACAAAAATTATCTATCCAAATAAAGTGGCTGGTTTCATAATAACAAGTATGAGAAAGAGATATGGAAAATAAAAAAGGCAGAGAAAGCAAACAGGAAAACAGAAGATGCATACCTTCTTGTTGGAAGTTGACTTAACAGATCAATAAGAAACTCCATAAACCTCTCGCAATACAAGACAGCAGCATCATCAACTTGCATATTACTGGCATCCAGAGTATCCTCTTCGGTAACAAAATTCTTCTGGGCAAAAACCTTGAAATCAAGCACCTAATAACATTAACAAAGAAAACATTAGCTGCAAAACGAGATCCTATTTAACGAAACAGGCTTTAGCCACATTACAGATTGAGGTAAAATCTTACATCAAGAAATTCTTCAATAAGATTTCTCAAGAATTTCACTTCCACCAGACCTAGAGGATCAAAAGGATCTCCTCGCTTCATTGCCTCCTTAGCCTCCCTCTTTATCATCCTTTTCCATTTCTTGATCAATTCAGGATTAAGACAAAGCTCCATCTGCAATTTACCCAACGTAACCATACATTGTGCGCTTATAAGAGCAGACTCTTAAGAAAGAGGCATAGCATACAAAACAAAATTTACCTGAAAGCGACCATACAATAAACTGTGCCATGACTGGAGACTTGCTAATCTGAGGACTGTCTCACTGACAACTTCATCTTCCAAACTCTACAAAACAAAAATCCAAATTCGATTGAAAAGAGTGGAGAAATAACATCAACCCACTATAGCTTTTCACATTATTTGGATCATCTCAAAACGGGAAATACATCTGTAGATGCATTTCAACTTTCAAAGGAAAAGAAGATCAACCAATGAAAAATAAGGTTCCAACAGAATTTTGCTATTGCAATACATTATACATGATAGATAACGTATAACTTCAATGCAACATGTAGAGGAACCAAAAATTTCTAATTTCACACGTGCACATCAACTAATAATCCAATAAGCAAGAAGAACAAAGGAAGAAGAAAACATCAATATGTAGAACATAACAAAGCTACACTTCACTCTCACAATAATTTCATGACACATCATATGACGTAAAGTTAACTAGTATAACTCAGTTATTAATATAAAGCATATGTAAGTATGTGATTTTAACAGGCAGATGTATCTAAAGAAAGGCCTAAAAGGGAAACAATAACATACCTGGAAAGCATTGATCATAAAAACCAAGTAATTTGTCTTCTCTGCAATACTCAAGTCCCTCCCCTACACCAATTTAAGATATCCACGAGTCAAATGCTACGTGTTAAAAATATTACACAATAAACCCAATGCTTGAGAGAACATCTTGAACGATAAATCACTCGGCTTCAACAGTCAAGACTATCAGCTTACCACACAAATCAATAGAAACCATGTGAAAGCAAGTAAAAATTAACAACACTCTATAACATATTTCCATGATTTGGTGGAAAGCATCATCAAATTATGGGTTAGTAAAAGGCACAAACCTCCTTCAACCGAAGAACCCTCTGAAGAAATCCCTTGAAAACATCTTTCCGATCATAAAAACATAACCAAGCAGCCACATTCTCCCGAAACTGCAAATTAGAGAAGACAAAAAAAAAAGTAAAATAAATAAAAATTCATTCTTTAAGCGAACTGTAAATACACAAACACACAAATAGCATAAACCCTAAATTTAACCACCTTCTCATTGACCATGAGAATCATGGACATAACATGCTCAAACGTGGCGGTTTCCGGGTCGAAATAGGGCCAAAGATAGTTCTCCAGATACTGACTAACTTCCAAGATCATCACTCTCTGCAACGGCACCGGCTTTCTTCCCTCCTTCTCCTTCACCTTCAGCTCCGTTTCGTATATCTGCTTCACCAGCTCCGGATCGAATTCCCTCTTCTTCTCGGATTCTACTCCGCCGCCCGTCTTCAGCCAATTCTCCGCCGCTATTTTAGTCAACCGGTCGCGTTGAATCTCCGACAGAGTTATCGAGCCGGGGAGGGTGGAGCCGGGCTTGGACTCCACCGGTTTATCGCCGAGTTGGGTGGGCAGCTCCACCGGGTATTCGGCGACCCGGTGGCGCTTGAAATCGTACGCGCCGGTGCCGTAAACTTTAGTCATTGTGTTGCGGAGGAAAAATTAGTAGAAGTTAGGGTTTTAGAGAGGCAGAGAAAATAAAGAGAAACGCCGCAAGCAGTGGCTTTCCAGAGGCGGTGCGGGGCTAGCAGCGGATCTCGGGTCTCCCGTGCCCGATTCTTTTTTAGCTGTTTGTTGTGGTAGTGGACTGGGAGTCCTGAAAAGTGAAATGTATTGGTTCGGGTCGTACGCCCCGCTTCGTTTAGTCTTAATTTCCCCGCTGTGACATTTGAACCGGACCCGGGCCACGCAAGCCAACGTGCGAGCGCTTGTGACCAATCTCTTCGATTTAAATGTAGGAAAAATTTACATGTCGCGATGTCGCGAGAATATATGTTTCGAGGAGGGTCTGTAGTGAAATGATTGTTATAATTTGTATAATTATATTAATAAAATGTGTAATAAAAATATAATATTTTATTTTATTATATATTTTATTAATATGATTATAAAAATATTTTTTATTTTCATTTAATTTATTATTTAATAATTATAAGAATATTTTTATAATTTTATTTATAAATTTTTTTTTCATATTTTTTTATATAATCAAAATAAAAATTTTATTTTTTTATTATTTTTTCATAATTTTTTCTTACAGCTTTCTTTCTTACAAATTTCTTTCTTACCAAAATTCCACCGTCCAAACAAACCACAAAAGACTAAGATTTGTGGAAAGTGGAGAGGGGTATTTGTTGGTAGAATTTTCGTTTTTTTTCAATTAACAATTGTGGCCGTTCAGTACGGTCACAACTCACAATTACAACCATTCACAACTGTAGTGAATGTTATGTAAAGCATAAAACAAAATTAATTCGAGTTTTTTTTTGAAAACCAACAGTCTGATGGCTTATTGGTCAATATATTTTTAGAAATATAAAATCTTTAGTAGTCGTTATTTAAAGTGCCAAATAAGTATTTCCGACTAGTCGATTGAAATGTCTAATCCAAACTACAGATTCATTGATTCTTTAAAAAGTGAATTGACACTGTACCGCTCTTTGGTCAATTCTAGTTCCTAGCTGGAGCCGACCGATTAATTCTGTCTAGTTCTTGTTTTTTTTAGTTTGACAGAGAAGACAATAAAACTATAAAAGCACACTTATAACGAACAAAAACGATATCATGTTTGTCACCATCCAACAACCCTAGCAAAGTTTGAGGAGGATATTATAAGATGAAGTGACTAGAAGTAGCAACACTCATTTTGGCTAGAAAAAACTTAGCACGATAGAGTCTAGTTTGAAGAATACAGATATCAGCTAGAGGACCTGAGAGGGATGAGAGCTGTTCACAAAGCTTGAGAGTAGGCGTAAAACTTTCAAAGAATTCGTGTACAAAATAATATTTTTGGACCCTAAATCTCAGGTAAATTTCAATCTACGACGAATAACAAACAACTCCGCCACTATTTTTGTCAAAATTCCAGCTATTCCGGTCTAGTTCTCCCTAATAATTAGTCTGATTCTAGTCTGACCAGGACTAATGGTCCCCCACACGTAAGGATCACACACAAATACGCAATATTATAAAGAGAATCCAACTGAGTAGTAGACAAAGAAGTCGGATGCCTTCACCTTGTGGACTCATCCATACTCCTTTACTATTTTAGAAGACTTTTTTATTTTTTATTTTTTAGGTAATACTATTTTAGAAGACTTAAAAAAAAAGATACAAAGGCTTTTTTTTTCCATGCAAAATTGACCGCGTCAAATTAGTTAGATACGTTGAAGTAAAGTAAGATTTTAATAACCGAACCGATTAATGAACCGAAAAGTGCAGAGGTTCAATATTCAACTGGTTTAATCGAGGTTGAACCGGTAAAACCGGTATTTAATATTAAATATATAAAAATTATATATGTGTGTGTGAATATTATATTTAAAATATATAAGTATTACTAAAGTGTAATGTAATATTATATAAAATATAAATATTATATATATGTATATATTAGAACAATAATATTTGTAGATTTTGTATATATAATTTACATATTATCGTAAGATAAGATTAAAAAATAATAAAATTAATATATTAATGAATGTCAATAAATTAAAAAATTCAAACAAATTTCATTTATACATGAATTAAAGGAAAATAGATGTTTTAATAAAGAATAATAAACATTTAAAGCAAATTGCAGTTTAGGAATAATATTTATATAAGATATCAATTCTTACGTACATATTTTTTGAACACATTTTTGCATACATTAACAATATTATAATTGGCATATTTAATAAAATATTAAATTATTTTAACAAAATATAAATTGAATATACTAATTTATTTTATATTTATATACAATATTCCTTTTCTCTATCCAAATTTTTATGTGCAAATCCTTAATGTGATGCTGTAGTTATAAAAAATTAATTACATTCTTTGAGTTCCAAGGTTATCATTTTTCAAAGTAATTTTTCTATTATTCAATGCAGCCTTTTCTGTCTTTCAAAATTGGACGCGCCTTCAATGGATTTCCGTTTTCCCATTTGAAATTTTGGGTGAGGCGCCTCCAGAACACGCCACGTCACTTATTATCTATGGATCAAACTGGAAAAAATCAGTCCGATTCACCAGTTTTCAGTTGAACTCGCCAATTTTTTGATTTTTACACTGGTTCACTAATCCTATGATTTGTTTACATAACTAAACAACATCATGAATTAGTTCTCCATTTTTTCAGTTAAACAAGTCGGTCCGGTCTAATTTTCAAAATCATGAAGTAAAGACATTAGCATATTAACAATCAACTTAAAAAACTACTCGAAGTGACAATTTAATGATTATTTGACGTATTTTTTTCTTCACGGCTTAGGTTTGAGTCTCAATATTAGAAAATTCGCCTGCTCCAATTACTTGAGATTTAAGCAGGAGTGCAGTTTTCAGTTCAAAACTCGTTAACATTATAAGTAGATATGGGAGAAGTTTGTTAAGCCTAACAGTACTCGAGTAATGGGTCTATCTCTTAAGGTGGTTGAACGAGATTCAAACAAACGAGAGTTACTCCAATTTTGACCCACATATTCGATGACTGCCGTACCTATAATGAATTTTTTTGACAAAAAAAAAATCAACTCAAAAAGGTTTTTCTATCAAATGAATAATCTAAAAAATCATAACAAAAGAATGGGATCAACTGTGACATATTTTAACTTAATCACTTGAAGTTATTTGAGTGGTCAGTGACTTTTGAAGTCACATAGCTGATGGGGGTTTGATTTTCATTAGTACTTTTCATCTCATTTTAAGTGAAATTATGAGGGTTTTATCCTTTAGAGTACAGTGTACGCTCTATAGCCTTTTTGAACCTATTTCTCTCTTTTTTTTATTAACACTTAATAGACTAATCATTAACCATTTCGCATGTCAAAAAAAAAAAATTGTTTAACTTGTGGGAGGAAATAATTTTTTTGCTTCAATTTTTCATTAATGTTGTCACTTATACAATATCACAAACATTATATAAGTTTTTATCTATCATTGGCACATCATTTTTATGTGGTTTTACAACTAAGTAAGAAAAATCTTCATGTTATTTCTATATTATTTATTCTAGAAATTCAAATTATAAAAATGAAATTAATTTATTATTAATACAATATAGTGATACAAACTAGGTGTCCAAATTAGTATTTTTATTATCTAACAATAATGAGTACAAAACTAACTAAATATTTTATTAATTATTTAAATAATCAGCAAAAGTAACAAATAATCAAGAACTAGTAACAAGTAATCAACAACAATAAGTAATAACAGCAATGTCAAACAGATAAATCAAACCAGCTAAACTAATCTCTGACTTCTTTGGAATTTTGGTCAGTAGAAAAAATTATAAAAAAATATTTACATGTATTCCTAACCCATTTTAGATATGAATTTGAATTGTACTATTATAATCATAATATTAATATTAAAAAAAATATCACTACCTAGTAATATTTTTTGAGCAATATAATAAGGATTTTTCAAGCGAAAGTTACTTTTGTCTTCTCTTTTACAGTCGCTTATATATGACATGTATTAATTGACTATAAAAAAGTTAAATATATTACAAATTTATTATTAAGAAGTGTTGATATATTAATTTTTGATTGGTTATTGTAATAAAAAAAAGTAAACCCCATATAATAAACACAAGATAGTAGTTAAGTAATTTTTTTATATTAACTTCATTTACTTATAAAATTATGTGAAATGTAATTTGTCACATGTTTTGTGTTACCCTCACGTTGTAGCCTGTATATTATTACCTAATTTTTCTTAACAATCATGTTGGTACAGTAAATGAATCTGCATCTAAAATACGTCTAAGCCCATGCTTCCTTATAACCACCGTTACAACAATTGTTGACCTCCAAAAAGGGAAAAAAAAAAAAAGGGTCAAAATCTTGGAGATTTCGTTTCTTTTATTGAAAGAATAAAAAATTAAAGAATAATTATACATGACTTCAAATAAATTAAAATATATAATTACGTAGTTTTATTGAATAATATTTAATAATTTTTTAATTTATAATTTTTTATGAATTCTATTATCCATCAATTTATATAACTTTGTTTTTATTTTAAAGTTAACTATATAAAATTACTAACTTTTTTCAAAACCAAAAACTTGTAGTTTATATGGATTTTATTACATCTCAAGTTCGAAGAATACAACACAGAGCAAATGGGAAAATGTTTTTTTTTTACTTTTTAAAAATAAATAAATAAATATAAAAATTAAATAATTAAAATTATAAAAAATAAAATAAATTATTGTATATTATTAAATAAAATTCTCTCACAGTTTATTTTTGCTTAAGCGTAACGGGTGGCTCGAAGAGTGAAATCGAGACATCGACTGAAAGAAAAACAAAAGAAAACGACACGGAGGAGTCTATCTAATGTCCGCATACAGTCTGCTCATGTCGCCATAAAGTGGCTAGTCACGGGATAACATTTTTTAAATTTAAATCTTCATATTTTTTTATATATGACTTTTAAAGTTTTTTAAATTTTATTTAAATTTTAAATATTTTAATTTTTTATTAAATGAGTTTATCTGTTAATAAAAAATAATTAAGTTATAAAAAATAATTTTAATCTTAAAAAATTATTTTAAAAAAATTAAATATATAAATTAAATATTTTTTTATCTAAAAAATATATAAGTTACATATTTAATATGTGTATTTATTAATTAAAAAATATTTAACATATACATTCTTTGATAAATAAGATTTAATTCATGTATTTGATATTTTTGCAATAATTTTTATTAAGTTAAATTCATTAATTAATAAATTGGTTATTTTTTATAAATAAAAAAATTAATTTAATAATAAATTAAAAAAATTTAAAATTTAAATAAAATATTAAAAGAATTATTGCTCATTATATTAAAAATTATAAAAGTTTGAGACCAGAGTACTGTAGATCCCGATTAATCACTTGCCTCATCGAATTTGTGGACACAGAGAGAGAGAGAGAGAGAGAGAGAGAGAGAACCAGTTATGGCCAACCCCAGCTCCACTGATTCAATGCTTTCTTGCCAAAGGTAAAGCCTGTAATCTTCCTTTGTGTTCTTTGTTTTGTGTGTGTGTCCCAGGAAGCCATGTGTCTTAGCTTCTCATGAACTGATGTGCCTCACTGTTTTCTTAATTTACTCTTTTGTTTGATAAAGATTCCTGGCTAATTATTATTTATTGTTTTGTTGTCTTATTCATTTTTTTTTTAAAATCTTTCTGGGGCCATATGAGTTCAAGAATTGGAAAAAGTTTCTGGATTCAGGAATCAAGATTCAAGGACCACCTTGATTTTAGTGTCTATTTTGCTCTACTTTGAATGTTAGTTCAATTTGGCTAGATTTATTTCCGCTAAGAATAGGATATGAATCTTTGAATACACTTGCTGGGTCCTGTCTTGGTGTCAAATTGTAAGTAACCCCATTTAGCTTTTTGATATTTATACTTCTCTTTGACCTGATTTTTTCCTTCTAAAGCTTTGATCTTTTTACCTTTATAAGTTCTTGCTTGAGAAAATTCAAGACCCAATTTCTCTTACTGGTAGAATTTTTTTTGTTGAACTTTCTTCTCCCAATTTCTCCAGTGAATTCCCTGCTTACCCCCGTGGAATTTTGTCTAAAACTAATTTCCTTTTGGGTTTTTTTTTTTTAAAATTTTATAATTAATGTTATAGTAGGATGTCAGGCACTTATGATTTTTATTCATTCTGAACCATTCATCTTTGACCTTACTGGGCAATAGGCCATAATCTGAAGCAATCTGCCGTCTACAATATTGCACTAAAAACTAGACAGATGAACCACCACTTGTGTGGTTCAACTAGCTAAAAGGATTCCGATCTGTGTAAGAATTCACGGTTCGAATATTGTCACGGTCAAATGGTGGGGCTAAGTTTATGCCTTTTTGCCTAGTGCTATGAATGCTGTAATAACCTGGTCACTTCACGCCTCTCTTGGGCATAGAGTCACAATGCTCTGGCGGGATTGTAAGGCACCATTCTTGCTTTCCCATTTTATGCACCAAATTTTTAAAAAAAAAAGAAAAAGAAACGAGACAGATGAAAGTAATGGGATTATATTGATAGCAGTACTGTGTATTTCACTTGTCATTTGTGGGATAATTGATGTTCTCTTTGCAGTTTACAGAAGATTGTGTCTTGCTTTATAACTTATTACATCATTGGAAGCCTGTCTCAGTGGTCCTTCTGACAAGCATATAGAATTGTGATCAATTTCTGTTGTCTGTTTGCTTTCAGTGCAATTTAAATGTATAACTGGGGACTCTATCACGATAGGTTTTATTTATCATAATATTGTAAGTGTGCATATGTGTTCTGCAGGTTACTAGGGAAAGTGGCATTGATCACAGGTGGAGCTACTGGCATTGGAGAGAGCATTGCCCGCATATTCCACAAGCATGGTGCAAAAGTTTGTATAGTAGATTTGCAAGACAAGCTTGGACAAGATTTATGCGAATCCCTTGGCGGTGAACCAAACGCTTGCTATGTCCATGGTGATGTTGCAGTAGAAGACGATATTAGCCGTACTGTTGATTTCACAGTTGATAAGTTTGGTAGACTAGATATTATGGTCAACAATGCAGGGTTGTCAGGTCAACCATGTCCAGACATTCGCAATGTAGCCTTAACAGAATTTGAGAAGGTATTTGATGTAAATGTGAAGGGTACCTTCATTGGAATGAAACATGCAGCTCGAGTTATGATCCCATTGAATCAAGGTTCAATCGTATCTATCTGTAGCGTTGCTGCTTCTATTGGAGGCCTAGGGCCACATGCATACACTGGATCAAAGCATGCTGTATTGGGTCTGACCAAAAACGTAGCGGCTGAGCTAGGAGAATATGGGATACGGGTAAACTGCGTTTCTCCTTATGCAGTTCCAACAGGCTTAGCTTTGGCTCACTTGCCGGAGTTAGAGAGAACAGAGGATGCAATGGAGGGTTTTCGCAGTTTTGCCAGGGGAAATGCCAATCTGAAAGGGGTGGAATTGACAGCTGATGATGTGGCCAATGCCGTGCTCTTCTTATCAAGTGAAGATTCAAGGTATATCAGTGGGGCAAATCTATTGGTTGATGGGGGCTTCACTTGCTCAAACCACTTATTTAGAGTCTTCAGATGATGAGTAATATTCATTGTTTGTGCTTACATGCTTTGGTTGGCCAGTTCTCTTATCAGCAAGGCTTCTTGCATGTCTCTCAAATAAGCTGAGGGGCGAGTTGCAGGTGCAAAGTCTATTAAGGTTATATATGCGTTTTGAACTTGGTACGGATGTTATTTTATTGCGCTTGGATTAATATTCATTTCAGTTAATTAAACAGTGGGTTTGAATATTAGATTAATCCTTAATTTTACATTTTCCCATAATTTGGATTAAATTTGAAGTGGATTAACTAACAAGAGCAGTCTAGTTGGCTACTAAGGCAAGCAAGACTTTTGCCTCAAATTTACACAAACTTTGATTCTGATAATACCCAAAAAGAAAAAAAAAAGAAAAAAAGGTATTGAAGTGGATTGCTTGATGAGATACTTGCAATAGCAATAGCAAGCATGCAGAAGAAATTGCCTAATTCTACTGAAAAGCTGTGAAAATTAAAAATCACATCCTCCAAATGAAAAACCAATGCAGCAATAAGGCTTGTAAGTCTCTCTTTCTGTTTCAGTGATTAAAATGGAATAATGCTGTAAGTTGTAACCATGAAGATCAAAATAAAAGGAGTATTTGCTAATGGGGAGGCATTCATGAACTATTCCATTACTTTTCTGGTTGCCTTTAATCGGGACTTGCTTTGTAGGAAAAGCAAACACAAACAAAAAGTAGATTCTATTAAGATTGTAATTGATCTTTAACAGGCACCCATCACCTCTTTTGTTTTGTTGAATAAAGTTTCTTTGACGCATATATTATGTAATGGCTCTCCGAGGCTCGAACACTAGAATACTTCAACTGTCAGAAAATATAGAAATACAGTAAACATGGAATCCAATGAAATAAACCAAAGAGAAGCGATATCAACTCTGAATATGCACAGGCCTGGGTTTAGGCCATTGATTTATGAGCATTGCCTTTTTGAGTTTTTCCTTTTTTTAAACAAGGGGCATAAGACAAATGTTGTCTAGTAAATAAGTATAGCTGACTCTCTTTTCCGTGATATAAGTTTTTTATTGAGTGCCATTCAACGGACACGTTAAATGACAGATAGAGAACAGCTACAGCACAATATAATGATTATATTAGGCAACCAACTGATTACTGTTTACAACAAAATATTGATGAAAAATTATTTTTTTTTTTACAGATATTAATCATCTAATTATATAAATCAATTAGTTGATTGTATTGTAACTTATTTTCGTTTGTAATTTTTCATATCCTAGTATATTTTTCATTAAGATCTATAAATATTATAATATAAAAAACTTGTATTATGGATAGTTTGATTTAGAATGTTCGGAAGCTTTTATATCTACTCTTCCAACGTAACGCAGATATGATCTCCCAAACTAGCACCGATCAAACAAGATATCAATATTTTTAATTCTGAACCTTTAATTTTTTTTACATTCGAATTATAAACTTTTTTTGACATTTCATTTGAATTTTAAACCTTTTGATTTTATAGTACATCAGTTCTTTAAGTTACAAAAAGTTGTCAATTGATTAATAAATGAGTTTAATTTAATAAAATTATTTAAAAAAAAGTTAAATATATGAATTAAATATTTTTTTCATCAACAAAATATACATTAAATATTTTTTTAATCAACAAATATACGAATTAAATAGGTAACATACATATTTTTTATAGAAAAGACATTCAATTTATATATTTAATATTTTTTTAAATAATTTTTTTATAAAATTAAAATTATTTTTTAATAGATTAATCACTTTTAGTAAACAAAATGACTAATTTAATAAAAAATTTAAAAATTTAAAATTTAAATAAATATCAAAAAAATTTAAAATTCAAATATAAAAAAATTTAAAAATTTATAATTAAAAATATTGATATCTCCCGATCAAACTGTCACAAAAGTTTCCACAGATACCTATGTCCTAGAAGAAATAAAACCCAAAAGAAAAAAAAAAGAAAGTAGAGTTAGGACAATTATTGTACGAGTTCTCTATCCAATGCTAGATGTAGCGGCGAATACTACATTGATATAAATATCACGAGTCAGTAATGTTTCAGTAGTATATTTTTTTTATACGAGAAGTTAAACGAAGATGTCAACGAGTGACTTTTAATCTTAATCCAAAAATCTGATCGCCGTTATATTGATGAGATAATTTTTTTTGTTTCAAACAAACAAAAAAAACATCATGAGCCATCCCGTAATAAAACAAGTTGTTGTTGATAGCTTCTTAAAGTACCAGTATGATTCCTTCAGTGTTTGGATTACATAATATGGAAATCTTAATCTAAAGTGATTAGTCAATCATAGACATCTGATTTTCCAATATCAACAGAGCATACCCATTTGTGATTCCAGTGGAAGCATGAAGCGAAATCAGGGCCCATTGTCTGAATTCTGAACATCAACTAAACCATGTTACCCAGCATTAGGGTCTGAAAAAGTTGTGAGTCGCTCCGATTTTATATCTTTTTGATCTGCCCAAAAAAAAAAAAAAAAGAAAAGACAAGAAAAGCAGGCATGCCCCTCCCCCCTCTTAAAATATGGAATACAATATGAGAAGAAATAGATAACACTCAGATTCTTTTTTTTTTTTTTTTTGATAGGAACACTGAGATTCTATTTTAAAATTGATTAATTGTTGAAAATTTTATTTGATGAACAATCAAATTTATATTGATTGATCATTAAATACTATTTTAATTGTAATCAAATATCCCTAATTTTTTATTTTCTGAGAGCCCTATTTTTTTATGGAGAAGTCCGATAAAAAAATTGCCTTAATTTAGCAATGTTTTTTCTTCACCATAAAAGAAAGCATATTGTTCTTTATTTCAGCAAACGAAATTCCGAGAAGCCTTAAACTAACGAGTTAAGGGGAATTTGACAAAATTGTGACAATTTCTTGACTTCCGAACCCTCGTAAGATTCAAAACTTTTAACAGAAATGCACTGGTTTTGTTTTCCCATTTCCGTTGATATATTTTAGAAGTAAAATTTCAAAAGACAAGGACGTTACTTATTTGTCGTTCAACTGTCAACAATATCCCTGTGTTGATTATCATTGTTTCTGGACTCAAAACAATTTTTCAGTTAATTGATTTCGTGTGAAACTCTAATTTAAAATTTTCAATTTTGAAACTGATATTAATTGAATTATACTCTAATAATCAATTAAAAAAAAATTAGATAAAGATAAATTGCTCCAGACTAGAGTTAAGAAAAATTATAAATTTTAAAGAAGACTTTCACTAAACATATCACCTATAAACAAAATTGTTCGTAAGACTCTAAATCCAAAATTTTTAAGTCGAGAATGAACTTCTTACTAACCGAGCCAACCATTATTAACCAAGGTTGTCAGAACCGGACCGATCATCGAACCGAAAACATTAGTGGGTCAAAGTTCAAACGTTTCAACCGGTCGAACCAGTATTTGAACCGGTATTTATTAATATATATATTTATAAAAATAATTTTAAAAAATAATACTTATACATGATTATTAAATATTATTTTTTTAATTTTTAAGGATTAAATTCAAAATTTTGATAAATTTAGGACTAAATTGAAAGTTTTGATAAATTTAGGACTAAATTGAAAATTTTAATTAAATTTAAAACTCAAATTATAATTTAAATAAACATTGGGATCAAATTATAATTTATAAAATTTTATACCAGTTTGAACCGGTTGAACCGGGTCCAGTTTTTGGCCGGTTTTCACCGGTTTTGACCGGTCCGAGTTAAGGGGTAACTGTAGCCATAAACCGGCCCGGACCTTTGGCCGGTCACCGGTTGAACCGGTCGGACCGGCCGGTCCGAACCGATTTTGAAAACATTGTTATTAACAAGGAAAAATATTAAATGACATAGAAGAAATAAACAGAAAAGTGTCAATAATGCAACTATAAGACATATTTGTACAACAACGTTAATTTTTTGTGTAATAAAAAATAATATAATAATTTTTTATTACATATTTTATTAATATTATTGTATAAATAATAATAACTATTATATTATTAACAAATTTTCTGTACACCAACTTATTTTCCCTAACGGAACTCTATTAACAATTGCAAGGAGTTTGGATTTCCATCTGAACGAGTCATGGGCCGGTGGCGTGTGCAAGCAAAACAAATGAAGATTGTCAAATTGCGCGTGGGTCTCATCACATTTCTTAACCTTTTCTTCTCTGGTGGCTTCAAGCTTGCCTCATTTGGTGGGTTGCAGCAGACGCAGAAGAGGAGCGTCTGCATGACAGAACCTTTTATTTTAGGCCCCAAGTGGGGTCCCACGGTAAGCCCATTTTCGCCGACCAGTGGCCTGCCTTTTTGCAAAGTGCCACCGCCCATCCTTATCTTCCTGGATATGGATTCCACGGCCTAACTCTTTGAATCCCAATGAAAGAAAATTCTGTCCCTTCTCGAATCTTTATGAATTTCTCGCTGCAGTTTTTTATGGAATATTTTAGTAATTAAAGTTTAAATTTTTTTTAAAATTTTAAGTTTTAATTTAAAAAAGAGTAAAATTTATGAGAATAAAGAGTTATTGTATCATCTTTCAATGAAAAAAAAATCTCCTAAAAAAAAATACGTACAAATTTCCGACAATACCTTTTTATAAAATTAGTTAATAATTCAAAACAGTAATTTATTAAAAAAAAAAAGGGAAAGCGAAAGGAGAGAGACGATGTTAGTAAAAGGTTCAAAAAAAAAAAAAGGGGGACAATGTTATCTTTGATAAAAAAAGACTTTATATCTTATTAATAAATGATCATTTTGATTATTTCAGTTGCTGGTCATTATTATTGTTCTTTATTTCTATTTTGTGCAGATTTTTTTTGATATTTTTGTGTCTGACTTGCATACAAATTTGTGTACTTTTAATGTAATGATTTCTTTCAATAAAAAAAAAGAGACAATAGAACATGATGTGTACCGAGGCTACCGACACTTCAATCAATATATAGCATGCTTTTGCTTAATCATGATTTTAATTAAAATTTAAATTTAAGACTTTTAATCTTAAATGTAATTTTAATACCGATTGAATCAACATTTATGCACGAGCATCAACTCCTAAGGGCATTAGTGCACGGGTTCCCACCATCCAACTGCTAACTACAAACGTACGAACATCAATTGCCAGCTCTTCAGTACATCATAGTAGATGCAAAAACCATTTAATGGCAAGTTTGGCTTTGGGGGGGGGGGGGGGGGGGGGGGGGGGGGTGGGGGTTTGGGGTGCAGATATGGTCATAGACTGTTAGGTCTTGTACTCCCAGAGGACAAATAATTAATAAGCAGATGCCTATATCCTGCAATTGGAAGAAATTGTCTCTTCGTCAAGATGACGAGGGGCAGCTCTAACATTATATTATAGATAATAATTGGATTAGGATACCTAATCGCCACTCCTTTTATAACCTTGACAAGTAAAGAACAAGCCAATGGTGCATGTTGTGTTCCAATGGCACATAAAGCATAATTGAATTCAAAAAGGGTAAGATTACATAGGGCGGAAGTGAGTTGACAAGTTGTCATAAGATTGCAATTAACGATTGGATCATAGATTTATAAATAGGTAGATCAATGCAATGTAAAATTATGTCAAATTTACGGTGTGTAAAATAGATCATTTAAAAAATATCTAAAGAATCTCTGCACATTACAATTTAATACTTAATATCAAACATACTAACTAATAGATTCAAAATTAAAATACTATTAAGACATTCAGTAAAATTAAACCTACATATTATAACAATTTGGATTGGAGGAATCAAAGCCGCTTTCCCATCTTCTTCAACCCAAAAAAAGGAAGAAGAAAATCCCTAAACAGATGGGACCAGACCAACTGTGAGTGGAGGTCAGCATCACGCTCCTCCCACAGCTTTATTCAAATTTCGTCAGCCAAATCATCGTAGAAGTTCAACAAAAGGCAACCCACCGAAAAACAAAACAAAATAAAATAAACTATAACCCACTGAAAACCAAAACAAAAATATATATAAAAAAAAGGAGGGGGGTGGCAATCTTTAGTTGTTTGGTATTCAAGACATCTCATATCTTCCTGTTGCAGAAATTCTATCCCAACACAACAAAACTATTAACCTTCCAGGATAACTCCCACAGCCAAGGAAGGAAACTTGCCTTAAGCTCATCTATGATGCTTGTTTCTTGATTTTCTTTGAAGATGGTCCAAAGGAAGGTTCCCAACAAGCATGGAATCCAAGATGATCATGTTAACGCTGAGAAGCGGTTGGGGAACCTGAAGCCAACCTCTTGTCAGCATCAGGATGGCAAGAACAGAGGACCTGACTTCAAGAAGAAGATGAAAAGGTCAAAATCAATCAAGCTTTCAGATATTGAGAGCTTGAAATCGTCGCCTTTGAGGAAGACGATAGCCCAACCTGGAAAGTCTCCACCTTCCAGAGCTCCAACTGCTGCAGCTGCCCTGCAGAAGCAGCATATTATCAAAGCAACTGATGGGTCACCACCAAATTACATGAAATCCACAAGTAGTTCGGAGGCAAGAAAGGAGCGATCCCAGGTGAGTTCCATGACTATTAGAACTGGTTTGGATGGAAAGAATCTGCGTAGAAGAAACTCAAATAGCTCAGATGCTGGTTCAATTTCTAGTAATAGGACAACTAGAGCTTTAACAAGGTCGTCTAGTTTGAAGCTGGTGAGAACTTTAACGAAGGCTCCCAGTTTCAAGCCAACCACAAGAAAAACCCCCCGAGTAGCTATTTGTTCTGACGTGAACGTGCAAAAGGCTACTTGTTCTTCTACTCTGAAGGATTCAAAGTTTCCACCGTATCTAACACTTAATCCAGGCGGCACGGAAGCAGAAGGGACCTCAGTCCTTAAGGTCTGCCCATACACCTACTGCTCCCTTAATGGTCACTCTCACACTCCTTTGCCTCCATTGAAATGTTTCTTGAGGGTAAGGAGGCATTCGTTGAAAACCCAAAGGAACATGAAATTGGGGGTTTCGTCCCCGTGTAAAGCCACCAATATGTCTGATGATGGACTGGCAAAGATTGATGGGGGGATGCCGCCGGATTCATTCGACTTTCCAACGATGGAAGAGGTTGGGATGGATTTCTTTGTTGAGATATATGCCAATGATAAAGTAGATGAAGCTGAAGCTACACAAAAGGGCACAGAGAAGGAAGACACAGGAGCAACCGAGAAAGTAAATGAGTTGGAACTTTTGGGAAGCTTCTCTAATGCATCTCCACACTTGATGATTGATGCCGAGGAACATTTTGAACCATACCCAGATACTGGCTCAGCACACATGAAGATCACAGAGTTTTTCCTGCAACAGGATTCACTCAGTTTGCCTCAAGAAGAAGTGGCAACAGGATGCTTTGACCACAGGACCAATATTGCAATGGAACATCAAACAAGCACCGAGGAAGATGACAGCAGTTTTGAAGCCAGCGACATGGAATGGGAGGAAGGTCAGACATTTGCTGCCTCCGAAGATGATGCAAGAGTTGGACATTTGGATACATCCGATGAAGATGTCGATGCCAAGATTGCATATTTATCAGATATTAAGAGGCTTGACTTGGTTTATGAACCTGAGATCATTGGAGCAGGCGAAGTCATTAGTGATTTCCCCGACGAGATTCCAGCTGATGAGGTGCTACAAGAACATTTTGAAGAAGAAACTGCCTCTGCCTCACCATGCAACAACAATGTCTTCCAACTGGACGCCGAACTAAAGAAAGGGAGAATTCTTGAATGTTGCCATATGACTGGTGCTCTATCTGGTGACCAGGTTTCTTCTGCTGTGGCTGCATTTGAGGAGGTACAAGACGTGGAGGAGAAAAATAAAGAAGCTCAGGCAGATTTGACTGACATTAAGACCAGTTCAGCTCAAGTTGAAGATGATGAAACCACTATAATCACTGGCATGCCAAAAGATAATTTGATCCATTGCCAGGAGGACAGGTCTCTTCAAGGCGATGATGCCACCACGTTAATTCAGAACAAGGCTGACGAAGATTACAGAAAAGGCCATAACTTTGGGGATACAAAAACTTTGGCTGGTTCGACTTGTGTTCTAGATCAAGAGTGTGGAACAGAAGATCACGAGCAAGTTGACAATGTCAAGTCATCAACTGAAAGAAAACTTTTGGGTTCATTACTGGGCTTCCCTGACACCAATACAGACGGTGCTGAGGTAAATGACAACAAAAACTGCATCATAGCTGAAGTTTGCCACCTTGATGGAGCCGTTGAGGACATTGCTTTGCCTAAAGATCTTCATTATGGAAGTGGCTGCATTGAGCCTCATAATTCCCAATTTGATTGCCAGTTCATGAGCATTAATGTTACTGAAGACCTGAATTTATTAGAGGAAGATCAAGATGCAGCCAACAGGGTCAACATCCCAACTCCCACAGACTCCGAGGAAAAGACTGGTTCAAAGATCTACAAAGTGCAGAAGGCAGAAGAAGATGGAAGAGGAAACAATTCCGGAGATGTGAAGACGACGGAAGAGGAAGTATGCAATGAGTCCGATCCAGCAGCAAAATTCCTCACAGACCATAATGGAACAAGCCAAACATCACAGTACACATCCCAGCAAACGGGAAGCAATTTCGACCAAGAAATTCCCAATACCTGCAATGGTAGAAAATGGAAATTCAGCAGCAAGAGAGGAATCGACGAATCAGATGAAGAGAGAACATTCAACCCAAGAGAACCAAACTTCCTTGATCCTGTTCATGACCCAGAAGCAGAAAAGGTTGATCTCAGGCACCAGAATATGGACGACAGGAAAAATGCTGAAGAATGGATGCTGGACTTTGCACTGCAACAAGCTGTCACCAAACTTGCTCCAGCGAGAAAGAGGAAGGTTGCATTACTGGTTGAAGCATTTGAAACAGTCTTGCCAATACCGAAGTATGAAAGTCATATCAAGCATACATCATCAGGTTTTTCTCACGCACGGCCTATTCAAGCTTGTAGCTGATTGCAGTCATTAAGGTGGACAAGGCATCAATCTTCAAGTTTTCATTCTGTCTGTTTGCCTGGAATTTGTGAACGAACAGTAACTGAAACAATAAATCTTATTGATACCTGACAAAATCTTTTGGTGTGCAGGTGATGATGGAGGTAGCACCTCGGTGTATCATATCTATAACGAGTTTGTGAGATTTTAATTATTATAACAGCTAGTCACATCACACTTTCAGGAGTACATGCAAGGGACTTGAGCGTATGGCTGAACAGAGTTCAAACTCAAGTCGCAGTTTACTGGTCTCTCCTAAGCTCTGGAAGAAAGAGCGCCTAGCTTAGTGATATGTGTGTAATAATAACGTAAATTACAGTGTTGGACACTCTCAAACTCACTATTTCCAACTATTCTCTGTTGTTGAAAGCTGCATTTGTGACTCCCAATATTATTAGTGTATCATGTTTATTCATTGACAACATCCCGTAGTCAAACAACCAACCTTAGAATTTCACAAGGCAGTCTATATCTGATAGACATTCGCTTCACTGTGAAATTTAAATTTCCCAGAAGAAAAAAAGTAAAGAGATCGCACCTTCAGTTATAAATGCAGTCAAGAAATTAAAAAGTATTGATTTATGCATCTCCAGCTAACAGGATACCCGATCGTCTCAGGTCATGCTTAAAATTAAACTACATATCCAATACAAACCACATACATTCCCTGAATCAAAGGAAAAATAAGAACACCAACAATGCGACAACCATAGCCATGAAAGGAGTCTCAACAGGTAGGTCTTGAGCTGATTACGTATGCCATTGCAAATGCTCGTAGGAATCATTTATCTCCCTAGTCTAATAAACCCACAAAGACAAGATAAGCTAGACCAACTATCAATCAAACTGGCCAATTTTGCATTAAGTGTCGTGATATCCTTTTGATTGGCATACAATGAATACTATTATTTCCAGCTACAAAACTTGATATCACATGCCACGAGAGAGCAAGTGATCAAACACTAATCTCATATCACCAATTAATGGTCGTGCATAACTTACTGACAAGGGCATCGTAAGCAAAACCAAATTGAACTGCAATTAGAAGTTAAAGAATTGTTGCCACATCTAAGAGCAGACTGTTTCATCGAATTGCTTTTTAGTACATAAATATTGTCTCATCTATCAAACACAAAAATTGGTATACACACAAGTTACGTTACTGACAAATGTGATTTGATTGTAGGATGTTCAAGAAGAAGAGATTCAAGTTCCCCAATATAGTTTTCCAGACGGCTGCAATTGGAGCTGTTATTTTCCAGAACTCCTGCACTGGAACTAGCCTTAGTATGGTTGCTCTGCACCACAGATTCCTTTCTCTTTATATCAGCATGAAACAAGTGAAGTGCATCTGTTGTTGAAAGTGAGTGAACAGATTCATACAAGCGCTGGAATTGATCTCTCCTCTCTTTTGTTTCGATCAGTCTCTCTTTCAAATCATTCGGAAGATAGGCAAGTGCACTTCAAAGAGGAAGAGAGACCACATAAATATACGGATATAATTTAAGAACAAGAAAAGGAAGTTAACAACAGTTTTTAAGGAATTCAAGGCATTTCTACAAGCTAGAGATATAAAGTTTTTTTTTTTTTTTTTCTATTTTTTTCTATTCCTCATTTGCTTATTTGTTTTACCTGGCAACACCCCTAACAAGACCCCAATTGTATCCAACAAGAACTGATTCCTTGAAACCAATATTAAATCCCTCCTGAGCAGATGCATCCATGCCTGCCATAAGCCCATCATGATACCCAAGCTGAAATCTCACCAATGAAAACAAACAAAGGGTTAGAAACAACCTTGTGATGGGATAAAAAATAAGCAATACAGGAGAAACTGGAACAATTGGATCATGAAACTACAGCATGATGTCGTTCACAACTTTTCTGCCAATCCCTATCCCGATAAGATGTATGATCCACTTCCTCATCCGAGCAATACCACAAGGATCCCTCTTCACCCTGAAAAACATAAAGCTAAGTCATAATTCTTGATCTTTAACAGCAATAATTAACAAGTTGTTACCCTAACAATGAAAATGGTCTCTACAGACTCAATTAGCTTACCACAACCAAATACGCTCTGCGATTATCACCCCCACACCCACTTAACACCGAAAGCGAGCAGGTCAGGTCAAGACCAGCACTCATAGATGCACGAATTTCACTATTCATGATATGAATTAAAAAAAATAAAAGTACATAGGAATAATATTTAAATTTTCTTCCTTTCTCTTTGCTGCCAAAGAGAATTTAAGGCTTAAATAGCAAAGAAGAAGCAACCATCCTCTTCTTCTTTTTCCCTTCTTCTTCTCCATTGATAATCGACATCACTAGGCTTGCTAGGATAAGGCTTACCATAATTTGAATATATAGATTTGTTTTTTCTTTTTTTTTTTTGGTATTAGACCGGATATCCATAAACCATATTGGGCCTTCTAATCTGATTTGAACTTCTGTCGGACCGTAGGGGAGTTCTCCCAGCGCTGTTTTTTTCATACACAATCTTGAATTTGATACTTTTTTTTAAAGGAAACCAACCTTGGTTAACGGTCGTTGGTAGGACACAAACACAGGTAGGCGTAATTGGGTACAAAATTTAACCTAATAATAAACAAAAACATTAAGAAAAAGCATTTAATTAATGAAGAAAAATAAAATTAGGAGGAAGGGAGGAGATTACGGATGCGTAATTGGGATGGGAATTGGACTTGTGCTCGGATTCGACCTCCTCCTCCTCTTCTTCTTCTTCTTTCCCCTCCGGCTGGCGGCTCGCCATCTCCGCACAAGTAACAACAGCAGCCTACTGAAAGGACACAATGGTACAATACTAATATCTATACTTAAGCCCTTTTTTTTTTTTTTTTTTTTTTTTTTTTTTTTTTTTTTTTTTTTTTTTGAGAAGAAGGAATATCTATACTTAACCAAGGTTGTCAGAACCGGACCGGTTATCGAATCGGAAAGATTAGTGGGTTAAGGTTCAACCGGTCGAACCGGTATTTAATAATATATATGTGTATAAAAGTAATTATAAAAATAATATTTATAAATAGTGATTAAATATTAATTTTTCTAATTTTAAGAATGAAATTGAAATTTTTAATAGATTTAAAACTAAATTGAACTTTTAAATTAAAATTAATGCTTAAATTATAATTTAAATAACATTTGGGGTCAAATTGTAATTTATGAATTTTTTAATTTTATTGGACCGGTTCAACCGGTCCGATTTTCACCGATTTTTACCGGTTTTGACCGGTTCTTAACCGGTTTTTTCCGGTTTTGACCGGTCCAAGTCACCCTTCAAAATTTACCAAAACCGGCCCGGACCACCGGCCGGTTCCCGGTTCAACCGGTCCGACCGACCGATCCGGTCCGGTTCTGACAACAGTGTACTTAACTTAAGTTAATAAAGCGGAAATGTTCTCAAAAAAGTTAATAAAGTGGAAACTTTTTTTTTTAATTTTCTTAAATCTAGGTCAACGGGAACGGGAAAGGAAAATAGTTGGGGATGTTAAAAGTACCAACCTATAATTTTATACTTGATGGCATATTATCAATACCGTTTGAATTAGAAACTCATGACTAATAAAGTGGAAACTGAAAGTAAACAAAATTTTATTACGATCAAAATTAAAATTTTATAAATTAATTAATATAACTTTAATTATAGTCAGATAAGGGTTTTATAGTAAAAATATTTATTATTCTGAATTCTCCTTTTTAATAAATTAAGAAAATTTCTCAAATTTACTTATTTTTTCTACCAGAAAAAAGAAATTATAATAAATTTTTTTTAAGAGAAAAAAGAAAACATATTTACTCCCAATTCTTTCTTTTTTCTTTAAAAAGAAAAAATTGTTTTATTTTCTTAAAAAAAGTTAAAAATTGCTAAAAAATAATGTTCAATATTAATGTCTTTTTATTTTTTTAAATAAAATAAAATGAAAATAAATTTATCAACAAATATTATTAAATTTACACATTCTAAAATTTCTTTTCTCTATCTCCTGTGTCTCTGTCTAATCTCTCTCCCATCACTCACCTTCTCTCTCTGTCCCCTTCACTTTCCCTCTCTCTCCCCACTTCTCTCTCTCTCTCTCTCTATCTTGTTTCTCCCACATCTCTCTCCTTTTCTCTCTCATCTTTCTCCCTTCCTCTCACCTATCTCTCCATCAGTTTTGATGCTTTGTTTACATAATTTAGACATATATAAGTAGTCATTAATTTTTTTATTTTGTATATATTTTGTATAATTAACAGTAATTTAAAATTTTAACAAAGATGTAAAGCGTAAATTTTGAGTCTAAAACAATTAAACTCGAAAATACAAAAATAAATTACAAATAAAAATTGTAAAAATGAAAGAAAATTTACGTGGGGTCGATCTCCGTAGATCCTCCGATTAGTGTTCCTTTTTTGACTCCGTCAAGGGCTGCACGAGCTTGATCTTAACAGAAATAAATTCCACAGATTTTTCTTGAACTGGGTAGACTGAAACCGGATCTGATTTGGATGTTTTGACTACGGTTAAGAACCGCAGAGACCTGATCTGAGCCGATCTGGCTTAATTTCACCGAGGGTCGAAGGGACTTGTTCTCGGATGAGTTGCCTGGATTTTGCTGAGGGCCGTATGAGGCTTAATCCCAGCCGGATTTGTAGTAATTTGATATTTTTAACTCTATATTCTCAGAAATTTAGATCTAGAACGATCCAAGAATATAAATTTAAAAATAACTTTAGAAATGGAAACAGCAAATTTTTTGGGCCTTACCCCTGAAATATCTCTCAAAAAAGGAGTTAGGAGATTATACTGCAGAGTAAAAGCACGTAAGAAAAGGAGAAATTTTCTTGAGAGATTTTCAAAATTTTCTTTTTCTCTCAAATTCTCTGGATTTTTCTGTTTACAGATTTGCTGAATCTGTTTTGAACTGAGGGGCATGGGCCTATTTATAGGGTTTCCCCTCTCGTGTGAAAGCACGCGTGTGAAAGGCATAAGTCGACTTTTCCGTGTGAAAGGCATAAGTCGACTTTTCCGTGTGAAAGCACGCGTGAGAAAGGAATAAGTCGACTTTTCTGACTTTTCCGTGTGAAAGCATGCGTGAGAAAGGAATAAGTCGACTTTTCCGTGTGAAAGCACACATGCGAAAGGAATAAGTCGACTATTGACTTTTTTTTTTTTTTTTTTTTTCTTTTTTTTCTTTTTTTTTTTAATGTTTACAAATGCCCCCACTTCAGGGGTCGGTAAGGAAGAACTTTGCAGACGTGATCCGCACCGAGTCTTGAAGTCCAGTTTGAAACTTGGAAACGTCCTGATGAACATTGAATCTTGGAGTCTTCTATCTTTGACCATGCCTGCTGTTGTTGGATCACAATAGGAACCCGATACGATCTTGAGAAAGTTAGCACCCCAGCCAATATAAAAATTGATATTCTGGTTCCAGGTGCGTTCGAGCTTCCATAGCCCGCAAAGGATTTTTTATATCTCTTAAAGTTCCAGAGCTCTGGTGAGGATGATCCAGTAGGCAAAGAACTTCAACCTCCCCAAGAGAAAGGCTCAGGACCTTGGAACTTCAAGACCGGCTCACAGAGAGACTGATGCTGAGTTTCAGACTCAAACCCTCCGTCGCTTTTATATTTTTGGGCCGTTCACAGTTTATACTCATGCGGGCCAGGAGTTGGATCGAATTTTGAACCTGGTTTCTGGACTGTGTTTAGAACTTGGAATTTTTTGGGTTTTGGGCTTTGAATTGAATTTGGGTTGATTTGGATTTGGGTTTTTGGATCGAGTGTTTGGGTTTGGACTTTTGGATTTGGGTTGAGTGTTTGGGTTTTGGACTTAGGTTTTGTGTTTTCTGAATTGGGCTCAAGTGTTTGGGTTTGGATTTTCGCTTGGACTTTCAGATCGGGACTTCCGAATTTTTTTATTATTTTTTTTTTTTTTATTTTTTTATTTTTTTTTTTTTTTTTGGTTTTTTGATTTTTTGATTTTTTTTTTTTTCTTCTCTTCTTTTTTTTTTTTTTTTTTGATTTTTTTTTTTTTGATTTTTTTTTTTTTTTTTTGATTTTTTTGATTTTTTTTTTTTCTTCTCTTCTTTTTTTTTTTTGGTTTTTTGATTTTTTTTTTTTTCTTCTCTTCTTTTTTTTTTTTTTGATTTTTTTTTGATTTTTTTTTTCTTCTCTTCTTTTTTTTTTTTTTTGATTTTTTTTTTTGATTTTTTTTTTTTTTTTTTTTATTTTTTTTAAACATATTTACACATAATATTGTTTCAGAAATTTACCATTGATTGGGCCGATTCGGACGCCTTCTTGGTCTGACAGTATGTAAGCGTTGTGAGTGTAGGCCTCCTGCACTAAGTATGGCCCGTCCCATTTGGAAGTAAGCTTGTCACCAGGCCGATGCTTCATGTTGATGGGCCGTCGCACTGCAAGAACAAGATCTCCAACTTGAAAAGATCGAAGACGGACCCTGCGGTTGAACGTGTTGGTGAGCCGGGCTTGGTAGCACTCAAGTTGCTGTTGTGCTTCGAGCCTCCTTTCATCGAGAGCTTCTAACTCATCCAGACGTAGGCGAGCATTCTCCTCCTGTGTGAGTCCTTCCAGAACAGCCATGCGCAGGGATGGAATCTGTGTTTCCAACGGCAGTATTGCTTCGACACCGTAGACAAGTGAGTATGGCGTCGCCTGTGTTGGAGTCCGGTAAGTTGTACGATACGCCCATAATGCCTCCGGAATTCTGTCATGCCAATCTCTTTTGGATTTAGAGACTACCTTTCGCAACAGGTTGCATAAGGTCTTGTTGAATGCTTCAGCCAAGCCATTTGCTGGGGCATTGTACATGGATGACTTGTACTGCTTGAACTTGAATTTCTCGCAGAGCTTGTCAATTAAGCTGTTATAGAACTGCTTACCATTATCAGTGATGATGAATCGAGGGACTCCATAGCGATAGATCAGCTGAGTCCGGATGAAATTGGCAACATGCTCCTTCTTTACCTCTCTAAGTGGAATGGCTTCAGCCCATTTTGAGAAGTAATCGGTTGCTGCGAGGATGTACTGGTGACCTAGGGATGACTTTGGCAAGGGCCCCACTAAGTCGAGACCCCAAGCTTCAAAGGGCCAGGATGAGACAGTTGGATGCAGTGGCTCCGGTGGTTGATGTATGTAATTCGCATGAAATTGACAAGCTTGACAGGTTTTAGCAAACTCAATTGAATCACGTACCATGGTTGGCCAGTAGTATCCCATCCTTCTGAGTTGAAAGTGCAACTTAGGCCCCGATTGATGTCCGCCACAAACACCAGAATGTGCTTCAGTGAGAGCCTGTTTTGCCTCTTCATTGGCTAGGCAGCGAAGTAGAACTCCATCAAAAGACCTTCGATACAGAGCATCCTTGAGATATATGAAGCGGGGAGCTCGTCGTTGAATTTCTGTCTTATGACGACGATCTTCGGGCAGCTTCCCGTGCTGTAGGTAGTCAATGATTGGTTGACGCCAGTCCTCGTCCTCTGCGAGACGTACAAATACAGTGTTGGCTGCTGTAGTTTCTTCATCATCCTTTTGTGGCACTATCCATTTCTGGCATACGGCAACAACTGTAGCCTGGATTTCTGACTTTGCAAGAGAAGTGGCCAGGTTAGCCAACGCGTCTGCCTGAGTGTTTTCTCGTCGAGGCACATGCTCCAAGGTGATGTTTTCAAATTCATCCATTAGCTGTCGAGCAAGTTGATGGTAAGGTGCAAGGTCCTCTTTCTTCACATCATACAATCCTGTAAGTTGGTTGATGACGAGCTGGGAATCTCCATGGACTTCTATAGTTGGAATCTTCATATCGACAGCCATTTGAAGACCAATGATCAAAGCCTGGTATTCAGCAACATTATTTGAACATAACTCACCGAGTATGATAGCATATGGTAGTATTTGTCGCTGAGGAGTGACAAACACTATACCGGCACCAGCACCATCACGCCTTGCTGCACCATCAAAGAACATCGTCCATGGTGGCAGTGTCTCAATGTAAAAGACCTCTTCATCTGGAAGATCATCCGTGAACTCCCAATCGGATGGGATAGGGTGATCTGCAAGGAAGTCTGCTAGAGCTTGTCCTTTGACTGCTTTTTGAGGCACATAGACAATGTCGTAGCTTTGTAGGATTACTGCCCACTTGGCAAGTCGTCCTGACAAGATTGGTCTAGATAAGATATATTTGACAGGATCAGCTCTGGCAATGAGACGTACCGTGTGAGCCTGCATGTAGTGCCTCAGCTTGTCAATGGCAAAGAACAGTGCTAGACATGTCTTTTCAATGGGCGAATAACTCAGTTCCGGACCGTTTAGTGTTCTGCTCAAGTAATACAGGGCAACTTCCTTTCCCTGCTCGTTTTCCTGTGCAAGCAAGGCTCCCAAAGATCTTTCCTGCGCTGCAATGTAGAGAATCAACGACTTTCCTTGAATTGGAGCTCCCAGGACTGGTGGATTGGAAAGGTACTTCTTTATGCTCTCAAAGGCTTTGCTGCAAGCTTCGTCCCACTCGAAGTTGACATCCTTCTTCATCAACCGATGGAAAGGTTGACATCTACCAGCTAAATTGGAGATGAAACGGCGAATGTAAGCCAGCTTTCCTTGTAGACTTCGCAGCTCGTGCAGGTTTTTAGGTTCAGGCATCTTTTGAATTGCCTCAACCTTTGACTGATCAACTTCGATTCCACGATGGCGCACCACGAACCCAAGAAACTTTCCTGATGTGACACCGAATGCGCACTTGAGAGGGTTCATTTTGAGCTGATGCCTCCGAAGTCTTTCGAACACTGTCTTGAGATCCTCGAGGTGGTCTTTGCGCTTCTTAGTCTTTACAACTAAGTCATCAACATAACATTCTACAATCTTGTGCAGCATGTCATCAAAAATTTTTTGCATAGCACGTTGATAAGTGGCGCCAGCATTTTTTAATCCAAACGGCATAACTTTATAGCAGTATATACCTTTTGGGGTGCGGAATGCTGTCAACTCCTCGTCTTCTGGTGCCATTCTGATTTGGTTATAGCCTGAAGAACCATCCATGAAAGACAATGCTTCGTGACCCGTTGTTGCATCGACTGTGATCTCCGTTATGGGCAACGGAAAGTCATCTTTCGGGCAGGCCTTGTTAAGATCTCGAAAATCAACACATACCCTCAACTGTCCATTCTTCTTTCTTACCGGGACAATGTTGGCAATCCACGTTGGGTAGGTGACCTCTCGGATGAAGCCGGCATTGATCAGCTTGTTCACCTCCTCCTCGATTTGTGGAATGAGTTCCGGGCGGAACCGTCGTTGTGGCTGCTTGACAGAACGGACACTCTTCTTTACTGCTAGACGATGCACCGCAATTTTTGGGTCAAGTCCAGGCATTTCTTTGTAACTCCATGCGAACACGTCCCTGTATTGACTTAATACCTGAACATATTCCTGCTCTTCTTCTACAGTAAGTAAAGCACTTACAAATGTAGGTCGAGGATCTTCCGGAGAGCCAAGATTGACCTCCTTGAGTTCATCAACAGTTGCTTGGCCACCGTCTTCAAGTTCCGGGGGAGCCTCCTTCACTTCACCATCTGATGAGTCGGAATCAGCCTCCTCGCTAATTGTGACATGAAATGCAGAACCTCTGACTTCACCTTCTTCGTTTGACTGGATAAGCCTGTCCTGTTTGGTAGTGGTGGTGATGGCACGTGCATCAGCTGCTTGGCTTCGGCTCTTTAGCGTGATCCGCACAGGTGACTTCTCCTGATAGCCTAAGCCAGGTCGGGACTGTGATGTTTGAGAAGTGGCGCCATGTGTGGACGGCAGTGTACCCATTGTGCTCGGGTTTGAAAAGTCATAGCCCGCCTTTGCCAAAAGCTTGTATGCATTAGGATCAAATCCTTCATGTGTTCTCCTTTCTGGGAGTGAGCCGCCTTTGACTGCCCCCGTGTATGGTTTGACGAAGCCTTTTAATGGTTTTGAAGATAAAACCGGCTCAATCTTTGGTATCGGCAGAGTGTAAGTCTCCTTCAGGTTGTGCAGCTCCTTTGTTTTGGGTTGGCTATGTCCTTGTTCCTGTTTAAGATCAATACAATAAGAGAAAGGGGGTTGACCTTCTGAGCGTCGTGACTTAGGTACATAGCGTAGGACTGGAGTGGAGCTTGAAGATGCAACATCCTTCGAATGAAGTTCAGCAGGCTGTGGCAGCTTTTCATTTGTTGGAGCCTGGGGTTGGGCATTGGCAGGTTCTTCGATAGCTTTTCCCTTTTTGTGGATGCCCCCAGTCCAAGTAGCTTTTGATGGAATGATCTCCGGATTGTCTGTGTCGGTGTAGAAGACTGCATCGGCCAAATGTGATTCAGCATCATCGAACGGCTTTAAGTCAGCATTGACCTTTTGAACGCCACCATTGTAGTACTTGAAGCACTGATGCAGGCTTGAGAGCACAACTCCATTTCCATGAATCCATGGTCGTCCTAGCAACATCTTATATGTGGTACGTGCATCAATCACGTGAAATAGAGTGCTAGAAGTGAGATTACCGATAGTTAGCTCCAAGCGAATCATCCCAATTGCTTTCTGTCCTCCTTGATTAAAGCCATGAATCATCAAGCGGCTGTCTGATAATTCATCAATGCCGATGCCGAGCTCCTTTATGGTGGATTTTGGGATAATATTGACTGCTGAGCCATCGTCGATCAGAATACGTCGGACCTTCTGTTCTCTCACATAGCCTGATACATAAAGCGGCCGATTGTGGGGTTTGGACCCCAGCAGGAGATCCTCATCTGAAAATGAGATAGCAGAGTAACATCCGACGTGATTTTGGTCCGCCTGTTGCTCCGCTGAGTTAGGCTCATTTGATGGCTGTGATTCAGCTGAGGTCTGGAGAGTATTGCTGACTTGATTTTGCCACACTTCTGTTGATTGCAAAGCTATAAACAGCTGAGGGTTAGCGAGAAGGGTTTGAAGAGCTTCATATACCTTCTCCGTTGTCGACTTTTTGTTGTCAAGCGGCTCCTGCTTGTGGTGTGTCACCTCCTCTGATGGTTTTGAAGTGATGGTGGTCTGGTTTGCAGAAGTTATGCCTTCCTGGTCTAGAATGATTTTATTCTGGCTTTTGAGCTTCATAATTAGCTCCTTCAGGACGAAACATTTCTCGGTTGGATGACTTACTATCCGGTGATATTTGCAGAATCTAGGATCGCTGACTCGATCCTTTTCATTCGGCCGCTTGCACTCTGGGAGTTCGATCAGCTTCGCCTCCAGGAGTTGGTCAAGGATGTCAGGAACGTCTGAGTCGGGGAATGGATACTGCTTCTGCTCCAATTCTCGCAATGTCACCTTCCGCCTTTCCTGTTGTTTTGGCTGAGTTATTTGGGTCGGAGGATTTACCTTGGCTTTAGCTCCCACTTTTACTGGTGCGGCTTCAACAGTCATCACTTCTTTCCCTTTTCCGGAACTGTTGGGTTTCTTAATCTCCCTTCTGCCCCCTTGCTGGTCCAACTGGATGGGAACCGTGCCTCCGGAAGTTTGGATGCTTATCTCCATATCATGTGCGCGGGTCGCCAATTCTTCGAAGGTTCGGGGTTTGACACCCTGCAGGATGTATAACAGCTCCCAATGCATTCCTTGGATGCACATCTCCACGGCAGAAGTCTCCGTCAGGCGATCTTTGCAGTCCAAGCTGAGGGCACGCCATCTGTTGATGTATTCGACAACGGGCTCTCCTTTTCTTTGTTTGGTGCTGGTAAGCTCCATCATACTTACCGTCCTTCGAGTGCTGAAAAATCTGTTGAGGAACTCTCGTTGTAGCTGTTCCCAACTGTCGATCGATTCTGGTTCAAGATTTATGAACCAGGTAAAAGCGGTCTCCCTGAGTGAACGAACAAACTGCTTCACCAAGAGATCTCCGTAAGTCCCTGCGTTGTTGCAGGTTTCAACGAAGTGGGCGATGTGCTGTTTAGGATCGCCTCGTCCGTCGAACTGTTGAAATTTGGGCGGCTGGTAGCCCAAGGGCATGTTGAGACTTTCGATCCGTCTGGTGTACGGTTTGACGTACATCTGTGATCCTTGGAAGGATGTAGCTTGTTGCAGTCGGATCGTGTTGGCTATCATTTCCTGCAATTGTTGAACAGATAGCGAAGCTACAGAATTTGAGGGTGGTAGCTGTGTAGAACTACCTGGTCGCTTTTCTGCAGGGAAGACGTCGGCAGGTGTGGCTTCTGGAGTAAAACCGGGTGGATATGGTTGCTCTTCGCGAATTTCAGGATCAACTTGGATCGGGGCCTTTCCTTTGAGAACGGCGATCTGTTGATCTTTTTCCTCCACGACTCTGATCAGCTGCAAAATTTTATTCTCCAAATCTGAAATTCTTTCCTCTGTACTGGTTGTGTTGGTCATCATGACGGCAACAGATGAGGCTCCGGGAAGGACTGGGGGAGAGAACTCTTCTGATTCTTCTGTGTGAGTCGGATTTTGTTGAGCAGGCTTCGTCGTGTTGCCCCCGACTTCGATCGGGGTGGGTGATCGACTCCTCCATGCTGCAAGAGAGTCAGGGGAGAGATCCTGTTGTGCGAGCTGTGGACTCTCCGTTTCAATGTTTTGTCGGGTTTGGACAGCAAGAAATTGTGTCCGTCCCCGGGTTTCTGGACCTGTGTACCCAGGTAGGGTAGTTGATGCAGGTAATGGAGCCGTTGCCTTTTTGTTGGTACCGGCAGCTGTACTTCTTTTCGGTGCCATTTGATGTGCTGAACACGTGTAAAATTTTTTTTTTTTTTTTTTTACTTTTTACTTTTTACTTTTTTTTTTTTTTACTTTTTTACTTTTTACTTTTTACTTTTTACTTTTTTTTTTTTTTTTTACTTTTTACTTACTTTTTTTTTTTCTCTCGGCTCCCCTTTTACCTCTTTTGTTTTTTTTTTTTTTTAAAGGAACAAGAGATGGGAGGTGAAGATGTCCCACCGAGCGTGCCAAAAATTTGTAAAGCGTAAATTTTGAGTCTAAAACAATTAAACTCGAAAATACAAAAATAAATTACAAATAAAAATTGTAAAAATGAAAGAAAATTTACGTGGGGTCGATCTCCGTAGATCCTCCGATTAGTGTTCCTTTTTTGACTCCGTCAAGGGCTGCACGAGCTTGATCTTAACAGAAATAAATTCCACAGATTTTTCTTGAACTGGGTAGACTGAAACCGGATCTGATTTGGATGTTTTGACTACGGTTAAGAACCGCAGAGACCTGATCTGAGCCGATCTGGCTTAATTTCACCGAGGGTCGAAGGGACTTGTTCTCGGATGAGTTGCCTGGATTTTGCTGAGGGCCGTATGAGGCTTAATCCCAGCCGGATTTGTAGTAATTTGATATTTTTAACTCTATATTCTCAGAAATTTAGATCTAGAACGATCCAAGAATATAAATTTAAAAATAACTTTAGAAATGGAAACAGCAAATTTTTTGGGCCTTACCCCTGAAATATCTCTCAAAAAAGGAGTTAGGAGATTATACTGCAGAGTAAAAGCACGTAAGAAAAGGAGAAATTTTCTTGAGAGATTTTCAAAATTTTCTTTTTCTCTCAAATTCTCTGGATTTTTCTGTTTACAGATTTGCTGAATCTGTTTTGAACTGAGGGGCATGGGCCTATTTATAGGGTTTCCCCTCTCGTGTGAAAGCACGCGTGTGAAAGGCATAAGTCGACTTTTCCGTGTGAAAGGCATAAGTCGACTTTTCCGTGTGAAAGCACGCGTGAGAAAGGAATAAGTCGACTTTTCTGACTTTTCCGTGTGAAAGCATGCGTGAGAAAGGAATAAGTCGACTTTTCCGTGTGAAAGCACACATGCGAAAGGAATAAGTCGACTATTGACTTTTTTTTTTTTTTTTTTTTCTTTTTTTTCTTTTTTTTTTTAATGTTTACAAAAGATTATAAAATTATTAACAATTAAAATAAAAAAATTTTGACATTTAATTTTAATTATTGTTATAGAAATAATAAAAATAATTTAATTATAATAAAAATAATAAAGTCACTTTAATACAGTATATTGCATAACTATCCTATGTTCTTTAGTATTAACCAAAACGTAAGTTCAAACCATAATATAGGATAGTTGTATAGTTTAGACTATTTTATATTGTCATATCTTATATTATTCAGCCTGTTACGAAATGTATTTTAGATCTGTTCGAGAGATTAAGTCTTAATTTTAAGAAAAAGATTATGAAATTTATAAGAATGAGAAAACTATATGGTAAATGATAATGTTTAGAAAAATAAACTGACAAAAAGCAATAAATTATGCCACGTGGCATCTCTGAATTATATTGATGGAGAGTCTTCGTGCCCACACGAGATATCAGGAGTTGTAGAGGATAACGCGATTATTTGACTGTTTTCAAGTTTTTTTTTTAAAATTTTAATTGTAGGTTTTTATATATTAATTTTAAATTTATTATATATCAATTTTAATTTTATATATTTATATGTATTGCACGTCAAGTTAAATTTTTTGGATATAATTTTAAAAATTCTTTATTTATATATTCATTGTAAATTAATGTTACTCTTTATACACAAAAATAATATTTTTTAAAAGCATAAATCAGTGTAACTCACCGTAAATCTTCCCATTTTTCCTTTCTCACTTGCTGTCTCTCCCGTCTCCCATCTGCATCGCCCTCCGGCTATGGATGGATAGATACATAAAGTCGGTCATTTTCTACGCTTCGTTTTGGAAGGATAAAAAATAAGGAAAAGAGAAGATAAAGACAAACTTAAAACAAAAGCAAACTCAAGTAGCCACGCCACCTCTAGGAACAGCAATTGCACGCAGCAAGCTATGGCCTACCAATGTCTAGTGGAAATCAACGCTAAAGCAGAAGACATTCTTGTAAATCAACCTAAAAATATTTGTTAAGGAAATCAACGCTAAAGTTTCCTTCTTCAAAAGTACGTCGGAGGCGAACGTCCCAGGAAAGTTGATGCAAGTGAGTATAATCAGCAATCAGTAGACGATATAAGTTTGCATCCCAACTATCTTTTGTAACTTTCTGAAGGATGATAAGCTCTGAATCAAACTCAATTATAAGGCGACAATCTCCTATCCCAAGCAATCTGATGGGCAAGCTGTGAATCATAGGTAGGGATTTTCTTTTTGTCTTTTTTTTTTAATTGTGAAAAGGGAAAAGATAGTTGACATGAGTTCGGTACTTAGACTAATTATCGGAGACTAATGAGTTGTTGTCTTTATTTAGTCTTTTTTATAAGGAAAACTTACCACCCAAAAATTACTATTAAACCCAAATAAACCTTCATCACATTTACTCTTGATATTAATAAGTCTAAAAGCCGCAATGCACAGTACATAGTATTTCTAATAATTTAAAGCCCAACAATGGAGGCTCTAACCCAAACTGATAACAAAGAAAATACATTAAATGATTAATTAGACTACTATATTAAATGATCATTATATTAGGCCTCATTAACGCACACATATCGTCTTGTCCCGAATACGTGGCCACTCGACTTGCCACTAAATTTTTCCTTTTTTTTTCATGGGTGCATAATAATTCCGTTTGTTGTGATGACCCAGCCAGTGTTTCATTTCTCAGTTTATAACTAAAAACACACGGACGTGCCAACTTGATGGGAATGGGATTAAGATTTGCACGATGAGTTACATTGCATAAACACTGAAAATTTGAATCGAGATAGAAGCAAATTACACTATTATAATATTTGATTGCAAATTATAATTTTTGTGGTTAATTATAAACTTATGATCATGTGTAATATGTGTGCACTAATATTTATACATCGAATTACATCGAGTCAACGCTTCCATTTAACAATTCGACCCATTAATTTCGCCAATTAAAGTTGTTTGCCATGTTGTTGCATGTGACAAGAAAGAGCATCCATAACCAGATTGCGGGTCATGCTATATATTTGTTTAGACCTATTACATGGATACAACACATAGTAATCAATGCAAAATGAATACAGATAATGTTATATGATATTAATCGTTTGGTTGCATGATGTTAATTGTTTAAAATTATACAAAATAATCAATTAATTATTATGCATTTGTCATATATCTATTCCTGCGTTTGTTTTTTCTTTGAGTCCATAATATTTTTTCATTTTTTTTACCAAAAAATCCAGCCATCGCAACCTGGGCTTCTTCTTCTGATTATTATTTTATTATTTTGTGCTTCATTTTGCAAAGCAGAACGCATCATTTTATAAGGAACTTAATACAATTCCTCTGAAATGAATGTAATTGTTTATTAAGTTCATCCAATCTATAGGCACATGCAGAGAATAGCGCGCATCCTGCATCAATGTCAATCCAAAATTTATGAAACATTTTCTTTTTAGAATCTGCCAGATGGACGCGACTTGCTAGACGAAAGACTATAAAGAGTACCAATACATATATTGAGTATTTTTGTTCTGAACAGTGTCTCGATTAAAATTAAGAATAATTCTTTTAAAATAAAATTAATAATTTTTGAACTAAAAAAATAACAGTTATTTCAAACAAAATTAATAATTTTTGAATTACAAAAATAACAGTTATTTCAAAAATTATCAATTTTATTTTAAAAATATCAATTTTAACTTTAGTTAGAATATCACTTAAAATAAAAATACCTAAAACACCAACATTTTTTCGACTACAAATGCCCCCCTTTCAACAGGGGGCAATCTTGGCGGACGTGGCTCTCCCCAGTCCATGGAGTCCATCCACCAACATTTTTCCTTTATTTTTGTTTTTTAAGGATTAAGGAGGATTGAGCTTTAAATTCAGGTTACTCTGTCACTAAATCTTGTGATTAGTGACGAGTAAATATTTTCTACATCTATATATTGGATAGCAATTGCATAGTAAGCAGCTTCTAACTAGGGAATGCTATTTTATTATTTGTCACTTTTGCAACAATCAAAACTCCATTCTCCCTTACGCTCTGACGTCCAAGGATGGATTTTGGGACTCAAAGATCCTATCTTGTCCTCTTTGCCATCTTGGTCGCGTCGTTTGGATTACTAATTTGTCTGGCAGACATGGAGAATCTGCGTAATGGTTGTACAAGAAAAATAGGGAAGCAAAAGGGAAGCAACTGCTTCTCCGACAGGTACCAAGAAGAGAGGTGGGTCTCCATCAACCAGTCCCATCCTCATTCTCTCCAAAATTCAGCGGCGGCCAGCATTTTTATTTGCGAGGACTACTGCCACTGCTTAAAATATGGCCGCCGCCGCTGCCCCCCTGATCATCTCTGCGTTGGTCGTCCCCGGCAGCTGCCTATTGTCTGTGACTTATTAGCAAAGTTAATTTTTTCAAATATCTTCTTCTACGTCTTCTTTTCGCTCATGTTAGTAAGGTACATTAGTGCTAGTAGGATGTTGCGTTCATGCATTCCTTTTCGAGCTGTGTACCCAAGTTTCCGCTTCTGAGGTGATCAGGGGAGGGCCCATCACCATTTTTATGTATCCCATCATTGATTTCTATCATCAAGATTCATTACTGGATCGGTTGCCAGGCCTTTGATTTCTATATCAATCTGATGATGTACATCTGGAAAAGTTAGTGCTATGATTTCTGAAAGACGATAAACAAACAAAAAAATTGAAATTATGAGAATTTGTAATTTAGTTTTTTTTAATGAGTATAATTTATTTATAATTTTATATTATATAATAAGTAGAGTTAACTTGAAAATAAAAAATAAAAAAATAAATTATGTAATATTAGATTATGAGTAAATTTTATTCAAAAAAAAAAGAGTCAAATTATTAAGCACATGAAATTATATATAGATAATTTGAGAGACATAGAGACGATACAGTTATCTTATATGTCAATTAATTACAAATTTGTTGCATATCAATTTTAGCTAAGAGTTTTATAAGTTTAAAATTTTTTTATAATTTCTAATATGTGCTAAACTCTATGTGCAACAAAATTATAAAAAAACGTACACAAAAACTAATTTGTTCTCTCTCCGCGTTTCTCCATTTTTCACCCATGTAATAATGCTAAAGAGAAAATATACGTTACACATGCGGCATGTTTACGCGTTAAAAGTGTTGATTACCTTACATGTAATGTGATATTTAGATGACTCAACTTAGTTAAATTAGTTGAAAATAGCGTATATTCACAGCAAGGTTAGAAATTTTAAAAATAAAAATACAATTATTAATAAATTAATTAATGCATAAATAAACTGTAAATCTAATCTCTCATGTTTCTCTTTCCTCTCTCCTCCCTCTTTATCTCTCCCAAAAAAAAAAAAAAAGTTAGAAAGCATTGGCGACAATATTGGAGCATTTTGCTCGCTCGGAAAATAAACCCCAAGTCACCAATAACAACTAGGCCACCACTTATTCGGGATATACATATTTTAAATCTTAAATTTTTATATTTTTTATATTTAATTTTTAAATTTTTTTAAAATTTCATTTGAGTTCTAAATTTTTTTAATTTCTTACTAAATCAGTCATTTTATTAATGAAAAATGATCAATTCATTAATAAATGAGTTTAACCTAATTCAAATTATTAAAAAAGGTCAAATAAATAAATTAAATATATTTTTCATCAACAAAATATGCACATTAAATATTTTTTTAATCAATAAGTATGTGAATTAAATAGATAATATGCATATTTTTTGAGAAAAAATATTCAATTTATGTATCTAACCTTTTTTCAAATAATATTTTGTAAGAATAAAATTATTTTTTAATAAATTAATCACTTTTCATTAACAGATATACTAATTTAGTAAGAAATTAAAAAATTTAAAATTTAAATCAAATCTTAAAAAGATACGTGACATATCACGTGTACTTTTATTTTTTTTTGATAGAAAGAGAGAGGGGAGAGAAGCAAGGCAGTATGTGTACTTTTTCAATTTTGAATTAAAAGATATGTGACATATCACTTAATTAATTTGTTTACACATAAGTGTATAACTTGTGAAAACTAGCAAAATCTGTTACTATTTGTTGACACTCGACTAGATTTTATGACAAAAAAAATTTATGATTACCACATTATTATTTATTTAAAGTTAGGGTTAAATGCATGTAACCCCCCTCTGATTTGCTTGTTTGGCAAATAACCTCCCTATGGTTTCAATTTAGGCATCAAACCCCCCTGTGATTTTTAATTTTGGCAATTAACCCCCCTATGGTTTTAATTTTGGTAATTAACCCCCTGTAGTTTCAATTTTGGCAATTAATCTCCATGTGATTTTTAATTTTGGCAATTAACCCTTTTATCAGTTAAAAAATTTTATGAAAAAAACTTTTAATATTATTTCTTATGCAAGAAAACTCAATTTTAAAAATAGTTCAAATGTTGATACATGAAATGTAAATAGAAAGTCCAGGTGATTCGTGGTCCTCTTCTCCGCATAAGCCTTGCTGCATTAAGGATTTTATATCCAGAGATTCTTGGTAAAAATAGAATTTTGGCTGACAAGGAAATCAAATTTCGCTTATTACTAACTAGATTATAAAAAAATAACCATACATATAAAAAAAACTATAAAATTTACATTAAACAAAATACAAGGATTGAGACTTAAAGATATTTCTTTTACCAGGAAACCACCACTTTTCAATAAAACTCAACAGAAAATCATCAGCTTTTGGACACAAAAAAATTGAATTCATAGGGAAAAAAATTAAATTAAATAGAAAGTCCAGATGACCAAACAATTAAATACTTTTAATACCTTTTAATTGCTAAAATTAAAAACCACATGGGGTTAATTGCCAAAATTAAAACTACAAGGGAGGTTAATTGTCAAAATTGAAACTACAGGGGGTTAATTACCAAAATTGAAACTATAGGGAGGTTAATTGTCAAAATTGAAAATCACAGGGAAGTTTGATACCTAAATTGAAATCACAGGGAGCTTATTTGCCAAACAACCAAACCAGAAGGGGGTTACATGCATTTAACCCTTAAAGTTAAGTTAGATTAGTAAAAACGTGCAAATATAGATTTCAGGAAGGATCTAACTGTTTGTTGGAGCCTTGGAGGAGAAGCCATACAAATACGAGGTTTCAAGCCGCCGACAGGGTCCCTCATCGAATGCGGAACGTGCCCACCACAGGTGGACTCGTCCTTGGCATTCATTGTCCCACGGCAACCCCCAACGACCCAACACGCACCGTTTGGACATAAAGTAAAATCAAAAGAAAATCAAAATTTAAGTAAAATTAGAACAATAATAAAGTGATATAAATAGATTAGTGAATGAAATTTGAAAAATGAAAAAAATAATGATAACTCATTATTTATTAAATGTTATTGAATAAATTATGTGATTATTTTATTATTATTTAAAATTAAGGTACATAGCGGAAATATTTTTTTTTTATGGTTGTCTCTATGTATTTAGTCACTTGCACGGATCTACCGGTACACAAGTCACAACCATGAATTTCCTCTGCTCTGGCATTCGAAATTTAATACGACTTGAGGTACTGAAGGCTATGGACAACCATTCAAAAGGACCTTGATAAATGCATTGTTAGGTGCGGCACATTATTCAAATGGCTTTCTCGTGTATTGCTGCATGCCTGCATACATCTTCAGGCCCAATCCACTTCCCCAGCAACAAAAGACTTACCCTTTGGCCAATGAATTCTAGTTCATCGCACTGGAGTCATGTTTATTACTGATTCTCCCATTCGAGTCTTAATTATAATCAAGTAATCAAAATTTAAGGAAAAAAAATTTAACCCATGAATCGCCATTCCAAATTTCTGAGCCAACAACCCAGACTGTGACTATAGGCTCCTCAAAAATGGGAGAGTTCTGAGCCACATAAGATTTGGGTCCATTTATTTTTTACAGAAAAAGTTGGTGGGTAGACGCTGTGCTGTAAAATATGAGTATATTTTGTACAACTGTAATAATAAAAAATAATAAAAAAATTATTTTTTTTCTTCACATTTTTTAGTTATAATTACACAAAATATACTCACAGTTGTACAAATTAACATTTATCTACTAATATCTATCCACTAGTGTCTGCTCATGTAATAGTACCCATTTTTTAATTGACAAAAAAAGACGTCTAACTCCATATCTCTATTTTTTCTACTGCAACAAATAATTTTCAAAGATTAAATTTACGTTCATGAGTGGAGAACTCGCATTCCATTCAATTGATTTTGCAAAGATAAGGAATATTTCTCTTAGTGGATGATCTGTCAATGATATTGCTTACATGAGAATCGTAAATATTGTTATAAAATGTCAATTGCAGTTCAAGAACGGGAAACTTCAAAACTGAGTCATTGGACAAGTTGGAAAAAATATGAAAATTTTAGCAAAGTTGAAAACAAATAGCCAGAGAGCCGAGGGCATTCCCAAATAATGCTAGGAAAATTTCAATGGATTTTTAATACTTAATTAAAGGCAGCCTGTTCCATTGAATGGAACATATTATAATTTGAGCAACAGTACATATCTTGGTATTTAGTGTTTTGGTTAGTGTTTTGATTATAACTAAAATTGATATTTTTGAAATAAAATTGATAATTTTTAAAATATTTGTTATTTTCACATTTCAAAAACTATCAAAATTGTTTTAAAAATATCAATTTTATTTTTAATTAAGATACTAATCAAGATATAAAAAATGGCGGCACTAACATTATAAAATTTAGTTGAACAAATCTTGGACTGCTAAGTATTTAGACCGCCGACAGCAATTATGATGTGGAATCTTGGACTTGTCAAAAAATAAAAAAAATTGAAGAAGGCATATGAATTCGAATGATCACACACTCTATCGAAATAAAAAAGAAGAAATCCACCAGCACTCACCTCCAAAGAAAATGCATTGTTCTGATGTTCATCCAGATGGTGAAATTGGCCGCTTGTTACACTAAAACTTAGGAAATCAGATGAACAACTGCGCATAATAGAATGGGAAATATCTTTAATAATCTAAAACATAGTTTCACTAAATAGGATCCTCAGTAGCTTACTAGCCCATAAAATCTTTTAAAAAAATGTATTATCACCTATTTTTAGATGCACTTAATGGCACGGTGCATCATTAGCTGGAATGAGTTCATGGTTGAATGAGGCTTCATACGAAGACTCAAAAAGGGCTATCAGCTTGAACGTTGGCTTTCCTACCATGTTGTCCGCTTATCTCTCTCTATCTCTCTCTGTTGTAAGCTTATTTACAATGTTGTTGGAGCCATTAAATTATGTTCTCACTGTATACACATTTGTGCAGATTGGAACAAATTGAGTTTTGCCTTGAATCAAAGAGGAAATGTGGAACAAAATGGTATTGAATATTCAGAATCGTTTGGAGCTTGTTATTCAATTCTTCCTGGTGAATGTATTTGGTAACTGAGCTAAAACAATTTGAACCGAGTGAATAAGTAACTGAATTATGTACAATAATGACCTGGAGATTTTAGACTGGATCGTTCTCTTCGTTTATTCGACTGGTTATTTATGACAATAATGATTAATTGTCTTTCAAAATTGTCATTATTGAGGATGAAGAAGGCGAAAGTAACATGAATGAAACTTTATGTCATGATTACGCAAAGAGTTATGAAAATTTTTGCAAGAAAACTAATAGTCTCTCTATGGCAATTTTTCCATGAACTAAGGGGAAAATATGAAAAATATCTCATTTTAATATTTTTAACTTAATGTTTTGATAAGATACATAATTAATGTCAAAGAGTGAATTAAGATGAAGTTTTTTTTCAGCTTCTTCCTTATATTATAATAATAATGATAATAATAATAATAATATAGATATAGATATAAGACTATTGGTAAAGAATAATGCTAAATATCCCGAAAATCATATCATAAAACATCCCAAAAAATATATTTATGGAAAGAATCGTTAACGCATTTCTTTTTTAAATTTGGCAGTGTTAAAAAAATTAATAATTTATTTCATAATTATACATTTCAGGATATTTCATGATACGATTTTTTGGATATTTAGCATTACTCAATAAATAGGGGCGTTTACAATTGATTAATTTAAGCACATTTTACATCCAAAGCACTGCATTTTAACTAAATCAATTTCAAAGATTAATTATGTGTGATAACTAACACAATCGCCTGCGATGGGGAGTGGCGGAGCAAAAGAATTTCTGCAAATAAAGGAAACAGAGAAACATTTCAGGGAAAATGAAAAAAATGGGTGGAGTAAAACAAAAATTTTTGCACGTTTGGTTCGCTGGCAGCGGTCAGCCGCCGTGTTTGTTTTTTTATGGATCTTGTCAGCCGCCATGTTTGTGGACAAGAAAGGCATTAGGACCACTGGGGCTCTCTTCTTTCTGGATGCCGAATTTTGAGCTGGGCTGAAAACAAGGCCCCAAGCCCAATTGCTTGAGTAAGTTATCGGATATTTTTTAAAATGAAAAATTATTGTATTAATAAAAAAAAGGAAATATTATTGTATTGATAAAAAAAAAAAGGAAATATTATTGTTATTAATAAAACTCCTACCATCAAGTAATAATAAATTAAGTTTATTTAAAACTACTTATAGTAAATGATCTTGTACAATTAATATTAACAAACTAAACATAATCGCACATAATAATCATTCAAAGAAAAATGTTAGTAATAATCACTTTTATTTTCTCTTTTACAGTTGTTGCTTATATGACAGGTGTTGATTGATTGTCAAAAAGTTAAATGTCAAAAATATTACAAAAATATCCTTGAAAAGTGTTGATGTGTTATTTGTAATTGATGTCTGTAAAAGATAAGATAAAAAGTGACTGTTCATAACAAATCTCATCATTTAAAATTCACTACCTACGCTTTCTTTTTGAGTTAAAATGGATAACATGTAATAATGACTATAAAGCAATTATAATAAGAAAAAAAGGGGGGATAAAGTGACTCAAAAAGTCATTGAATCTCGTAATTAGAAAAGTTATACGTAAGAGGATTCAACGATAATTGAAATGATTAGAAATAATAGTCTTCAATTAAAATATATGACAGGTGTTGATTGATTGTCAAAAAGTTAAATGTCAAAAATATTACAGAAATGTCATTAAAAAGTGTTGATGTATTATTTGTAATTGATATCTGTAAAAGATAAGATAAAAAGTGACTGTTCATAACAAATATCATCATTTAAAATTCACTACCTACGCTTTCTTTTTGAGTTAAAATGGATAACATGTAATAATGACTATAAAGCAATTATAATAAGAAAAAATGGGGGGGGATAAAGTGACTCAAAAAGTCATTGAATCTCGTAATTAGAAAAGTTATACGTAAAAAGATTCAACGATAATTGAAATGATTAGAAATAATAGTTTTCAATTAAAATATTTAAAATTTAAATCTTAATCCGTTTCTCATTCTCCAATCGTCAGTTTGTTAAAACGCCAAAAGACCTATGCCCCGTTCGCATGGGTTGTTTATTTTTCTACGTTTAGTCCAAACAAAATAAAATAAAAAATCTGCAGTTTTTTTGTTTTTTGATATGGTGGGGAAAAAAAAAATCATAAAGGTGAACCGTACGATTATAAAGGTTGCTTTGCTTGGCAAATAGAAAAAGGGGTCCTTCTTATTTTGTTGATCAAGTTTAATTATTGAATAAGCGACAAGAAACTGGGAATAGATTCCTTTAGCTAAAAAAACGATTTGTTTTCTAGTTTAAGTACCGTACAAAGCAAATTTAACATCCCATACGATCGGAACACCTTAATAAAACCCTGCGTCATATATGGTGCTTTTTTTTTTTTTTTAATCAAGAAATTTATTAAATTATAAATTATATAATGAAGTAATTTTTTTTTTAATGATTTTTACACCCTCTTCATTAAATTAAAACGTAAGGCGTTTAAAATAAGAATTTAAACTTCTAAACAGCGGATGTATCCTGAGAGGTGGTGCCTAACTGCTTATATAATTGGTGCATAATTCTTTATGCATTGTGACGACTTTGAGGTGGCCAGCATATCCTCTGCACAAAAAAACTCTGTTTACTTTTCGCAGTTTCATAATATAAAGGCAAATCTATGAATTTCATCCACCATCTTACGATTTTTTTAAAATTTCATTCACAATATTTTTTTGTTTTGAATTCTACCATCAACGTTTACTCCGTCAATTTTTTTTATCATTTTCTGTTAGTTGACCGTTAAGTGTGATACACGGCAGTCCAATTAACGATATATTTAATATTTTTATATAATTGAAAGAAAGAGATTAAAAAAAAATAGTCAGAAAAAATAAATTATTGACTGTAAGGTGATGACACATTGCAGATGTGGGCTATAAGTAGGATGATTTATTACTGATTGGACTGTCACGTATCACACTTAACAGTCAAGTAACGGAAAAGGACAAAAAAATTTGATGGAGAAAACATTGAGTAAAATTCAAAATAAAAAAAATGTTATTGGTGAAATTCTTAAAAAGTCAGAAGACGATAGGTAAAATTATTGCCATAATTTTGAATTGTACATTTATGATTTTTATTATGAATTCTGATCATTACTTAAAAAGCCAGAAATGTACGTCCAAGAGTTATGATGAAAGCAGTCCTGGCCATTCTCCCTGCCAACTTCATATTTGAAGTCACGACTAATCTTGATGTTAATTTAAATTAGTAGTTAATTATTATTCAAGTAAAAGTTAAATTATAAATATGAAATATTTTCAGTGTTTAGATAGAATTAAGAATTTGATTTTTTACTACTATATATGAACATTAGGTCTATATTATTATGTGTACTTTTATTAGTATTATGTGAAGTATTCATATTAATAAAAATTTAGTTCACATCACAGTGTGAGAACTAATTAAACTGCAATACACAACTCACTCGTACGTGTAATATTTTTGGTTCATTAATTTGGCCAATTGAGTTGTTTGCCACATGTTGCATGTGAGAAGACAGAGCATCCACACCCTAGACTGCGTCTCATGCTCTGTGTTTTGACCAAATTCAGCCATTGCCACTTCGGCTTCTTCTTCTTCATTACGTCCATATGCATATTGACATCAGAAAAGATGCAAATGAGATAAATTATTATGACTGTTAATTGTAAATTTGTAGTTTTTTTATTAATTGTAATTATATATTGAATGAATCTAAATATACAACCAATAATGCGACGTGATACTTTTTCTATCAATTTGTTTCACTCGCATAAACAAACTCACTCATTCTTTCTATTCCTTATATATCAAAAAAAGTATTGAAATCTCAAAGTTACCTAGACTTTATACTCATTAGCATGCCCTCTTGATAGATTAGCATGTGACATAATGAGTACAGATAAGAGAATAAATCAAGTTTAATATTATGTCAAATAAATTCTGAAAACCTTAAATCCACTTAAAAGTTCAAACTAATGGATGAAAAAATTCAAAAATATTATTAGTTATGTCAGATCTTTATATTTTATTAATACGAGCTCTTATACTCTTTAACACTATATATGTAAATAAAATCAGTGGTAAGCATATATATGGTTAGTATTACCAAAAAATTAAATACAAAACATATTCCAATTCAGTAATTACCAACTTCATTAGTACAGCTATTAAAAAAGGAAAGATATCAATTGTATGTACTTAATAATTCGCCAAATTTAGAGGAAGCAAACCAGATTTGAGGACAATTGTTTTGTGCCTGCCGGCCTTGTCATATTCTGCGAGATATATGTACATGTATCTATATATACATGTGTACGAGTGTGTGCTTGCGTTTGTGGAAAATAGAAACTGATTCAGACGTTTCTCTCTTTATGAAGTTTTGATAAGTTTCACAAAATATTCTCTTCCTGCTCTGTCCAAGGATGGATTTTGGGACTCAAAGATCCAGTCTTGTCCTTTTGGACATCTTCCTAACGTTATTTGGATTATTCGTTTGTCCGACGGAGTCGGAGAATCTGTCAAATTGTGCAGTGGAAGGGAATCAAAACGGCCGCTGTGATATGTACCAAGGGAGTTGGGTGTTCAACAAGTCGTATCCTCTCTACAATTCTGCAGCCTGCCCCTTCATTCGCAAGGAGTACGACTGCTTGAAATATGGCCGCCCCGATCGCCTCTATCTTGGTTACCGCTGGCAGCCTAATGGCTGTGACTTACCAAGGTAAGTTATCTATCTATATGTATATATATTCTTTTCTTTTTTTGACCGAATCGAGATTATTGCATTAATATTCGATAAATTCACACGTAAACTCGATACGAAGTGATCGAGAGAGTCTGTTAGAAGTAAGAGAAGAAAACAGCACACCTGGTGTACAAATCATATAGTCGGACTGATCATTAACAAATTGAGTATAAAATCCGAAACTACGGACTTTTGGGTACATCACATTCATGACTTTACAATTCATGTGACCGTATTGTATTCTTAATATCCGCATCTCTTTCTTTCTCGTGAATGCATATTGTTGCTGTTTTCATGACTGGCTTTTTGTTTGTTGAGTTGTATTTGATTATGTGCTAGTTGTCAATTCTGAGGTGGCCTATTATGACTTCTCTTTAAACCCATCATTTCTATCATCACGGATTGATTATTGGAACTAATCGTCATCTGGGGTGTCCCCTCTTGTGATATAATGAGATTTTGGATTTGTTGGCTTCCAATATTCCACATATTATATCTTCACATGATTTGGTGGTTGGGAGTTGACTTGAAACCAAATATTGATTGTGTTACTACTGAATGACAATGAACATACTTATATATATTTCTTTTGGTTCATTAGAAAATTTATTATACAGTGAGGTATAAAAAAAAAAATAATTCATCACATTTTTGTTAATTTCGGAGTCCCTTCTCAAAAGTAGAACTTGAAATGTTGAATACAAATATCTACATTCTTACCGACATGAGAGTCTCCTGAGAGACAGAAAAACTTTTTTTTTTCATTGTTTTGCAAATTAGAGCTCCAAATGCATTAGTTTCTGAATATTTGTTCCTCTTTTCAATTTTTCTTTCGTTGCTTAAATTGAAGTACAGAGAGATAGATTTCAATTGTTTGGGTCTAGGTAGGTATACACACGCTATACACCGAGAGTTATACACAGTCTTTTTTCTTTTAAACTAAAACTTAGATTTACGTAAGTATTATTTTAAAATATAAAGTGTAGACATTATATGAAATTTTTTAAAAAAAAATTTTTCCTTCAGAAATTTTTTTTTTGCTAATGCAGCACCAAACATTACCCCAATTGTTTTTCAATTTTATGTCTTTAATATGTGTTCTTATATATTACTGCATAATGAATCTATTTTTGCTCGGAAAGATGACAGAAAAATAATTTGCTGCGAACATTAATTCTCATGTTCTGTAAAAACGTGTTTACATCAGTATTTCTTCTTATTGTATGTTTTTACTTGGAATAGAATATATCATGTCTTAACTATACCTGAGTAACCATAAATCTCTTGTTTATGGCTTGGAACCACAAAGAAATCATACGAAAGAGCTAAAGAAAAACAGAGTCAGTCTAGGATCCTCAGTCCCATAATTAGAAGTCATGAACAAATGGTCTACTTTCATAAACATAACAAGACATCTCTTTTGTCTATTAATGCAAAGGAAATATTTCGCAAAATTTTTTAGGTGGAATCAAAGTGATATGAGTCATTCAATTATTGAATTTGAAAAAAAATTAATTATAAAGTGTTGTCGAATAAAGTGTGTGATCACTTTAGTTACTTTGGTGTTATTTATGATACTGTGGTACAGTAAAGCTTTATTGCAAAGGTCAACTCTGCCTAACATAGTCGCCCTCTCTCTTTCTGTCGAATTGCGTTGAGGCCGGCATCTGATCCAACTTAAGGGCAATCGTCTGGTTCAATTATCTTTGGAAATAAACAAGAAGTGGCCTCCTCAGCTATATTTGGAATGACATGATTAATTGAGAGTAAAGAAACCCAGTTCTTAATGTTACTAATTAAACATGAAATTGAAGTGGTGTAGCCAAGTAAATTTGGTAAAGAACAACTAATTCTAAACCAATTTGAAAGAAGTCCACTTACATAGGCGGGGCGTAAGACACGAGACGAGATGCAGAGACTGATGTAGGAATTTCTCTTAGTGGGGACAAACAAAAAAGATGTGAGAATAAAAATAAAAAATTGAGTGGCAGCAAAATAAAATTTTTAGCTAAAACAAACATAAAAAAAAATAGCAATAAAATAGGACTAAACTCCAAATCTGAGGAATAAACGTTATTTATTTAATCCCTCCTTCACAGATTTTGATAGGAATAATTTTATTCTTCTTCCTCTATTTTTCCCCTTATTTAAAAATATATACATTATTAATATTTTCTAAACTCTGTGGTAACATTGCAGGTTTGACGGTAAAGGTTTTTTGGAGAGGCTAAAAGGCAAGCAGATTATGTTTATAGGGGACTCTATAAGCATCAATCAATATGAGTCGCTCGTGTGCTTGCTTCATGCTGCTGTGCCCGACTCCAAAATCATAAATGAGGCCAATGATACTATTGTCACAGTGAAATTCCAGGTGAGCGGATTAGTAAGAAAAATCTCTTTGAAATTTCTTTTGCTCATACACTTACTATTTATATACACCAACAACGTAAAATATGAAAAGGACGGGGAAATTTTTTAAAAAAAAATCGTTTTAATTGGCTATAAACAAGTGGAAAACGATGATTTGAGAGGTACAAAAGGACAAATTCATATTCACATACGCACACACAAGTGGTGACAAATTCTGGGTCGGGTCAACTTCGAGTTGGGATATTTTAGGCATTGGATCATTCTAATTTGGAATATTTTAGATATCATGTTCATCCATTCTTGAATCATTTGAATTTTAGGCCTTAAATTGGATTTGAGGTTAATCAGATTTTAGATACATCCTATTTTACATTCATTAGATTTCAGATATATTAGGTTTCATATCTTATGTGTTTTGGACTTAGGATTTTAATTTTTTTAGATTTCAAGTTAATTGAATTTTCAGTAGTTTCAATTTTACAAATCAAATCGAATCAAATTTCAAGCAAACCAAATTGAGTTATTAAACTAGGCTAACTTTTGTCATCTCTAACATATATTGATATAAAATTAGGTCATGTTGCGTCGTGTATTAAGTATAAAAAAGCATATATTGTTCAAACTACACGCAAATGATCCAGTTAGTTAACGTGACTTGTTTATGTTACGTAACGCAACTCATTCAGTAAACAAGTTGTATTGATCAGCCTAGGATGGCCCAATTTATATTTATAATGTTTATATAAAAATGAATTTACATAGGATTTCAGGTATTTAGCAAACCATCCAGATGTATCAAAAAGATAGTTAGCAAAATACATCTATTTTTGTTTGAGAGAGCAAAATATATAGCAAGGTTATAAATTACTCATTTTTTGGATTAACAAAAACACAATTTACTTAACTTATCATAAAGTGGGTTGATTTTTTTTTTTTTTGGATAATTGGTTAGGAATAATGTTTTTTTTTTTGATCTATTAAGATGTCTATTAAATTATGAGGTACATAATGAAAACAGCTATCATATTTCATAAAATCTACTCTTTTATTTTCAAGATTTGAATTCAAAATTTTTAAAATAAAAACTTGAGCTCAATCTTTACAGAGGCCGATTATGGCTTGATCATTACTTTGTGCTAGTTCCCAATTCTAGTTGAACCAGCCCCTCTACTTTCACATTGACAAACTCTCAAAAAAAAAAAAAGAAAAGAAAAGTAAAAGGCTTTTATTTTCTAGTATAATTCTATTCATTTCAAAGTAAAATATAATTTAATTAATTAAAATGATAATTAAATTTATATGATCAGTATTTTTTTTTAACAACAAAAAAAAATTGATCAGTATTTATTTTAGCGACTTTATTAGCATATATATTTGTGGGAATCGACCTTTTTTCAGGACTATGAAGTGTCAATAATGATGTTTCTTTCCCATTACTTGGTGGACATTGAGGAAGAAAAAAATGGTCGAGTCTTAAAGCTTGATTCCCTCAAGTCTGGGTCTATCTGGAAGGACATGGATGTTTTGGTTTTCAACACTTGGCTTTGGTGGTACCGGAGAGGAGCCAAGCAGCCGTAAGTAAACATAGAACTTCCAGCCTATGAGTATACTTTTATTTTTGGATTAATTGGTTTCCACCAACTGATGATCTAATTTGAGACATACCTTCTTAGAAACGACTTGAATATCATTGAGTTAAAGTTCATTCGTGCTGTCTATGAATACGTTGATGCATATACGTGCAGATATAATATTTCTTTTTTTTTTCGTCGTTTTTGTATTAGATTAGTTGAAATATATTTTGTGGATTTCCAAATTTCAGATGGGACTATGTTCAGGATGGTAAGAAGATACTCAAGGACATGAATCGTATGGTTGCATTCCAGAAAGGTTTAACAACGTGGGCCAAGTGGGTTGACTCGGACGTTGATCCAAGCAAAACTAGAGTTATTTTTCAAGGAATTTCCCCTACACATTACAAGTAAGCAGTCACTCTTCTCGTTTTTTTTTTACCCTCTAAATTTCCTTTTATTCCAAAGGATCCCGCTGCAGAGACAAAATATTCAAACGTGTTGAGAGACGAGTGAGGGTCCCTCGCATTTTAAAAAAAAAAACTTATGATGTGTATACGGTCAAGTATTATATATGTTTATGCAATAATTTTTAAAGTAATATACACATTTTACCTTAACTGTATGCACATGATAGTTTCTTTTTCTAAAAAAAAAAAATAAAAAAAGTGAAATCCACCACCCGTCTCCTCCCCATTTCCCTTTTTTTTTTTCCTATTTGAGATTAGACTATGGCTTCAAGACCTTAATTAAAATTAATTATATGTATTAAATTAACAGTGGTACCGAGTGGAATGAGCCAGGAGTGACAAACTGTGCAAAAGATACGCGACCAATCAGTGGATCAACATATCCAGGTGGCTCACCGAAGGCACTATCCGTATTGGAGGGTGTTTTGAGCACTATCGAAAAACCTGTTCATCTGCTAAACATAACTCTTCTTTCCCAGCTAAGAAAAGATGCACATCCAAGCTCCTATAATGGTTTCAAGGGCATGGACTGCACACATTGGTGCATTGCTGGACTTACAGATACTTGGAACGAACTTCTGTTCGTAGCTCTTGCTCATTAATTAATTCTTAGTCCTACAGCATCATGTTAGAGTTGTTGGGAGTACTTTTAGTCCCAGGTTTAGGGTTCAAAATTGATGAATGTTCATGCAAAAAAAGAATTTTGTAGGTATTGAAAGTAAAATCATTTCTTGCAATAAAATAAAGTATAACTTTGAAGCAAGTTTTGGTATTTATGTACCTGTTTCCTAATTTCCTAGGTTAATTTAAGTTTTAGACCATTATAAATAGCCTTTGGTTATCTTTTTCACGTTTTCGCACCTCATGTTTTTTTAATAACAAAAAAAACCTTCCAGACAAACTCCGGGATTGCTAGTATAAACCCACGGCTGCAGCTACCTGTTAAAACATAAATGTAACTAGGAAATTTGAACATGATATCGTGACGTTTTCGTCCTTATGGTCACTAAAAAGATTAAATTAATTGTGCTATTTGAATAGAAGAAAATTCTCTTTTTTTTACAAGAAAAATACTTGGTAGAATTTTTTATGAGTAATCAAAGTAAAAAAATATCGTTGAATAGCTAAATTTAGAAAAAAAAAAAAAAAAAGATAAATTATTGGATGTCATTTGATAGATTACCATCACTTTGGTGCTATTGCTCTTTCTGAAAAAAAATGAAGCTTTTAATCATTCCGCAATTGTGATAGGAAGAAAATAACAGAAGATGGTATTGTAAACAAAAACAAACCTGAGGTCGAGTCTAGGCGGAATGGATTTTTGTGGCCCAAACGGCATTTGGTGTCAACATATTGGGTACCACAAAGTATTTTCTTCTTAGCCCAAAGTTGTGGGCTTTTCTAACTAAGAGATTGAACTCAGTTTTATTTCTCACCAGTTTCTTTTTTTATGACAATAGACCATATCTATTAAAATAAAAAAATAATAATAAATAAAAGTGTAAAAGTCCATGGAGAATGTGAAATCCTAAAATTTGAAAACTATCTTTTCTGATGAAAATTTGGATATTTTCCAATTGGTTTCACCCTGCCCATTTTCTTTTGATGTTTTAAATGAAATTTCATGTATACTTCCCAACATAATACATTTGCATTGAAGGCTAGAAAGTAATACTTTGCTCATAAATAAAACAAGTTAGCAAGTAATACTTTAAAATTAATTTTTTTTATCTATTAAGAGATCTCTTTGATTATGAGCTACATAATAAATATAATACATTTTTTCTCATAAATCTCACACATTTTTTTATGTAAAATTTTTAAAATATTAATTTAAATTCTAATTGACTCCAAAAAAAAAAAAAAAAAAAAAGAATTATAACAACCGATCAATCGTGGACTTTGGACTTGCTATTCCTGCCCATCATGTCTGGGATTCCAGTCATTGCACATCCATCGGCCTGAATGGACCCCACCAGTGGGCTTCTCAATCTCATGCGAGAGATGTAAAAACCATTCCTTTTATTCCCAGAGTCACCCAAATCCATCATCTGTCAATCTTGTTAAGAGCCCACAAATAAATGCGCTGAATCTTCCCAAAATCGTTGGACGATAATTTTCTCCTTTATTTACTCCTTTCACTTAATTTTCATACACAACTCCCGATTTAAGCATTAAAATATAAGGTATTATTACGTGATTATACAAAAAAAAATTATTATATTCTGATCATATTGTAATTATAAGTAAATTTTTTACAATCATTAGCACAAAATATGAATTAAAAAATAATTATAATTTTTTATTACATATTTTATTATTATAATTATAAAAAAATCATTTCAATTATAATATGACCAATTTGTATATCAAAATCATTCGCTCAAAAACTTTTTCCCTAAAATATAAGTCCTTTTTTCTTTTTAGCTTCGGCAGCCTTTCAGCCCTTCACTCAATCGCTTTTTCTTTTTTAATTTTATATACATATATTTTACAAGTGTTTTGATCCGGACTCGTTTGAACTGGGCCCGAACTGCATGTCACTTGAATTCTTATTACTTACCATTGTCAAACCTCACCATCTTTTTTTTTTAACAAAAATAAAAATATGTCAGAAATATGTTAGTTATCAAATTTATAAGTTAGAATTAGAGTAATTTTTTACTTTACTTGCTCCATTCAACCAAATCCATATGAAAAGACCTTCTACCCGAACGCTACTAAACCTGAACAGATTTTCTCTACGTCCGACTACAGTGTTAACGAATCTTAAACTCACAATACCGTGCACCACTTGGAATCTCCATTTTGAAGGGAATGAGTATTAATACAAAAACTTAAACTCAAGTTAATACCAAAAAAAAATACGTTAAATTACCAATAAACTATCACCTTAAGTGATATTACTATCTGTTCTTTAATTAGGCATATTAACCAAATTCATAAAGATTTTTAAAGATTTTTAGAACGTTACTTTTGTAATGCACCACCTATTATGTTATCATGTTTGCACAAATCCTCAATCCTTTTGTTTTTTTTTTTTTGGCACATCGGAAACAACAAATCCTCCATCTTTGAATTCAAATAGAGACATATAATAGTAGAGGTAGAAATTAGGTGAAGGAAAATAAAGAACAATTTTTTTTTTTTTTGTATAATTCAACAGATGGCGGGCAAATATTCTGATGGGCCTACTATGCTCGTGTGGACATCCGCAAACACAATCCCACTACATGTTTGCCAGTTCATAATATTATAAAAATGTGAGCACTCAAACGTGTTTGAGTGACAGAAAGCGTAGTTTCTTGTCAGAGATTTAAATATCTAACCTTAGCAACCTTTCTCTGCCTCGATGTGACCTGACAACTCCTACTACAGGTCGAAAAATATATTAGAATTCTTCTCACATTCATCCAAATACTAACCCAAGGGTTTATGAAAATAACCGACCACTTTCGCTGGAGATGTAACCAAAATTGCATTAAAGAAAGTGTAATCATACAGTCCTGCGGACGAAAAATCTTCCGGGGGAGATATAACAACCATGATTTTGCATTAAGTGCTACGGTGCTACCTAAAAATATATTATGATTGATCTGTTAATATTTAGAGTGAAGACTTGGACTGATCAGGTTGAATCCTTCGAAGGTGTGAATTGTGGGCCTACAAGATAAAAAAATTAAGATATTAGAAGAACAGTAAATCAAATGAATATATATAATAGATATGGTACTGACATGACAGTGTCTTTTACTTTCTGTACCAAAATTGTGGACAATTGAATACTTTCCTTATTGGGCTTATGTCCGTTTGAGCCCAATAAAGATAGTGATGATTTTTGTCTTACCAATGATTTACGTGATTCATGTGCGGTAGTAGTAGGTTGTTTTTCTTGTTCATTAATAAGTCAAGATGGTGAGTTATATATGACATGAAAACTTTTTTTATTTGTTACATATAAATTTTAAATTATTTCTTTTAAGATTTAAATTTAAAATCTCTAAAATTCATATGAGTTCGTAATTATAGCTGTGGTTTGTCCAACTCACATTTTTAGAGTCAAACTCGACAACAAAAATGTTTGGTATATAACTACTAGGTATAAATTAGTTCAAAATTAAAATTTAGTGTGAAATCTAAAATTTAAAATATAAACTTCATTAATAATTAAATATCATCTATAAAAAATACCTTCTACAAAAAGAAAACATGTTACGTATAGACCAGAAGGCAAAGACTGCAACACATATCAGATATAAGGATGCATGTTTGCAGGCTGGAGCATTTTGACCCGTCTTGGCGACATGAATACTCTTTTATTTTTTTGTTTTTTTTTTTTGCTTTTTTTATAAAGGAAGTCGAAAGGATTTAAAAAAAAAAACATTAGAGCTATTAAGATTCAAATATAAAATTAAGATTGGAGTGTGATTCTAGTGTTTATGAGTGTAAAATTTAATATTATACTTACATTTAAATGATCTTTTAATTTGAGAGAATGCACTAATAAAGAAACTCCAAGCTGAGTCATTTATAAAAGAAATACACTGACTTATCTAAATACTACAAGTGCTTAACATTATATTATAATGATCATTATTTCACATTTTTTTGTTGCATGATCGCATTTAACGATGAAAAGCACATTTGTGTATCTAACACCAGCGATCATAATAGTATAATAGTATAATGTCTGCTCGTTTATGAAACGTGTCCAAAAAGATTCACTATAACGCGACGGTTATTAAAATGGATGCCATGATCGTGATCAGAGGAGAGAATCCATTGAATCTAAAACACGAAATCTATGTCTGTGCATTAATCTTTTTGAAGACGTATTGCCATTTTTAATTTATTAAACATCTTATATATATGTTTTTTTTTTCTTTGATTTGTATAAAGTTATTATACTATAGCTCTCTCATCACGCAATCAAGGAACAAAAGCCCCGCAACTTCTTTGATGCTCTAACTGGGCAATTTCTTGCATTGTTTTTGACGGTTAAAAGAATCGGCTAATCCCCATGAATTAGCCGACAGGCATAATGAAAAGTAGCCTCGATTTGTCATTCCATGGTCGGTCAGCATAGAATAAAGTCACAACCCTCAATTAATTAATTTTAGAAAATTACATTGACATGTATCAACACTATTTGAGGAGTTAAATTTTAATCGTAATTCTGCCTAAAAAATTCGATTTAATTTCAACTCGAAAATGACCCAAATACAAATTTATCCAAAAAAAAATTTGATCTGAAAATAACCTAATTTGAATTCATTTAGAAAATGAAGTAGTTCGAAATGACTTATTCTGATACCTCTAAACAGATTACAGATTACATTGTTATAATCTTTAGTTGCACATCTTTAGTGTTTACATATATAATTATAATTAACGATAAGAACTACCAATATGTATCCTAAATCTGTATCAAGTTGATCGTGTTCAAGTAATGAAATATAATTATAATCAGTTAAGAAGAAAGAAAAGAAAGCGATTTAAGCCTAGCAATAAAAAAAAAAAAAAAACACATTCACGGAGAGAGCAAAATTGACATACAGAAAATTAGAACTGACGCGTGATGCGGTGCCCGAAATTTTAAGATTTCTCGTAAAAAAAAATGTAATGTGCAACAAGGGTTATGATATGTGCAACAAATATAATAATACGTATAACAATTTATTAAAAAGTGAATTTCATAATTGTTATAGATTGCTTTTGTTTTTTTTTTATCAAAAAAAAAAAAGATTTATCACAGATTTGTGGGTCGAAATCGGAATAATTTTTATTTGTATCGCCTTATTTAACTACATCTAAACGGGTAGACTCGCCACCTGAACACCAGTGAAACCTAACGTGTCTCTTCCACAGGAAACCTGACGATTGTCTCGTCTGAAATCTATATGTCGCGTTACAATATTTAGTCACTTTAACAGTCACTCAATCATGTATCAGGAGAGAGTGCAGACTCAGAAACTTAAATGCAAATCATAAATATGAAACGCACGTTAATTCACCACTGATCTATCACTTCAACTTATAAATTACTTTTACTTGTAGTAAATGATTTTCAGTTTGTAATATATCAAATATTTTTATAATAATTTTCAAAGTAGGAGAGCCCGTAAAACACCTCATTTGACCCTTCCCTTTTTTTTTTTTTTTCACATATCATTTGACCATTCCTATGTCCAATTATCACCGTCCCCCCAATAAAAATAATGAAAAAAGGTAACGTGCTAAAACATACTTGTGATGATCGACCAAAACAATTTTCAAAGTAGCCGTTACACCTCCTTTTCTTACAACAGTCATTTAAATAATTGTCAGCCAACCAGCGAGCCAAACAAAGCATGTAAAGAGAAAGATCCCCGGTTTATTTTATTATCTTTTTATATAAAAAAAGTTTCGGAGTAGAATGAGATTTTTATCTTACAATCATAAAGCTTTTACAAATCCATAAAATTTATAATAAAATTTATGGATCACTTAACTTTAATAATAATTAACAGAATCCCAAATCTAAATAAAATATATTAAAAATTAAAATTTTAATTACTAAAGTGACCATTATAAACAAGTCACCTGTTTTATTATTATGATGGCATAAGTAGTAGTTCCGACCCAAGACAGAAGAAAAGGCTCCCCCTTTCCGTCTTCAACAAATCCGTGTCTCTCTCTTTCCTAAATTTAATGTTCACTCATCTCCGCTCCTCTCTCTCTCTCTCTCTATATCACAACATTAATCAAGAAACACCCACTCTCTCTCCTTGGAAAAACAGAGAACAAAGATTCTTAATTTTCAGACATGGTTGATCTTATGAATCCCATTGTAATGCCGGAAATCAACCCCTCAACGCCCTTATTATGTGCAGCAACAAGCACAGTTGGCAGCAGCAGCAGTTGTAGCAGCAGCGAGGCCAGTAGTAGTAGTACTGATGATAGCCCGCCAGCATCGTTCCGTTTCGAGAGCCTCCAAGGCGACGAGTATCGGCTGCTTCCGCCGATCAAATCTTTATCTGCAGGGGGGTCTTGTTCGTACAGGTCGCTGGCAGTTTTGTCTGGCCATGTGGGATCGGTTTCTTGCTTGGCCTTGTGCGGAGAATTCATCTTGAGCGCATCCCAGGGCAGGGACATCATAGTCTGGCAGCAGCCGGACATGAAGATGTTCACGAAATTCGGACAAGGCGATGGCTCGGTTAAAGCATTGATCGCGGTCGGAAACCAGGTGTTCACTGCACATCAGGATAGTAGAATTCGCGTGTGGAAAGTGTCGAGCAGTTCTGAGAATTTGTTCAGGCTAATTGACACGCTTCCTACTACAAAGGACTATTTGGGAAAATTTATGAGGCAGAGCAATTACGTGCAAACCCGGCGGCACCACAAGAAATTGTGGATTGAACATGCAGATAGTATCTCTTGTTTAACTTTCTACAATGGGTTGATTTATTCTGGCTCTTGGGACAAGACCCTTAAGGTGTGGAGGGTCTCTGATTTGAAGTGTCTGGAATCAATAAAAGCTCATGATGATGCCATAAACGGGCTGGCAGCGTGTAAAGGGATAGTTTACTCGGCCTCCGCGGATGGAAAGATAAAAGCTTGGGGAAAAGAGGGAAGGAATAATTCGCATTCTTTGAAAGGGATATTGGATGGTCATCAGGATGTTTCATTCAATTCTGTGATTGTTTCTGAGGATGGAAAATGGGTCTACAGTGGGGCATCAGATGGATATGTGATGGGGTGGGAAGGGATGGGGTGTGATTTTGTGAGTTGGAAATTGGTGTGTGAGACGAAGGCGCATCAAATGGCTGTTCTGTGTATGTGTTTGGTGGGGGATTTTGTGTGCAGTGGGTCAGCTGATAGGAGTATTGGGTTATGGAAAAGAGAGGCTTTAGGGAGGCTTTGTAGAGTTGGCGTCATTAGTGGCCATGAAGGACCAGTCAAGTGTCTGCAAGCTTCGCCCAATAGCATTGGTGATGGGTTCTTGCTCTACAGTGGTAGCTTGGACAAATGTCTTAGAGTTTGGTGGGTGCCCAAGCAGTGCCCTACAATGGAGGACACCTCTGCAACACAGAGTCCAGATGAAAAAAAAAAAAATCCATTAATTTGTTGTAGAAAAAAGACACTCAAATTTTAGATGAAGTGCTTGTTCCCTTTTTTTTTTTTTGACCCAATATGGATTTTGGATACTGGATCTCGCACTAAAAAAAAAATTGATTATTGTTGTTGTCATTAGCCATGTCTCATAGTTTTTCTTTTTTGGGGTTTTTGTTCAGATTTTGATTTCTGCATTTGTAGGAGAAAGTGAGGCATATGTTGGAGTGGTTTGAGTTACCGATAGTTTTTCCTTTTCTGTTTGCCAGGTGGGGCTTTCATACAGGTTTTTCTTTTCTCAACAACTGTAATTAGGGTGTGAAGGGAATCATTCAATAAAATATGTGTGGCCTTTTGCCGTTCAGGTTTTTTAAATTCCATTTTTTGTTTTAGTGCTGTTCAGTCAATTTTTTAGAGCTCTTAATTGGAATCTAATCCTGCCAAGGACAAATTTAAACTAATCAATCAAAGGAGCTTTGGGACAGGAACCCCCATAACATGGCCTTGTTTCATATGAACCTGACAATGCTACCCCACAAAGCCCCGATATCAGGAAGGCGCCTAGTGCATTTATAAGCTCAATAATAATTATTAACCCTGATGGTCTACAATATATTACTTTTACTTATTCATTTCGCTCAAAAAAAATTACCGATTTGCTTGAATAATTAGTTTATATGATAAGGTTGAATTAGGGTATAGAGTAATGACTTACATCTCTACATGCTCATGCTAATAATAAAAGAATAATCAGTTTGCATTAGGTAAGACTTGGGAAATTTATCTCTGGATGTGGTTTGGTCCCTTTTCTTTTGTACTCTCGCAACGATTTCTTCTTATTTCCGTTTAGATTAGTTGAGATTATGGAGATAATTCTTATCTGGATTAATATATCAAAATTCGTGTCCTCTACTTAATCCAAGAGCTTTGGCCACCCATCAGTCCCATTTTTCCTTTTACAAAAGTGGTTGATGGCCCAGCGACAGGCTGGCTTCCCCTGCTCTCCTTTTTTAACAAATTCATGTTATCACCAGAAATGGGATTCATAATGTGCCACTATTTAAGTTAGATGTATTTTTTTATCTCAAAAAAAAAAAAATTGAATGTACTTTTTAATATACCACGGTTATATACTAATAACTTAGCTAGAAATATAAGGGGGCAGTTGGGCAAAATTATCAACAACTTCAAAATACGTACCAACTAAAGGTTTCCACATCGCATGTCAAAAAAAATAAAGGTTTCCAAAGTTTACCCTTGAGAACGGTAAGAGGAATTAACGCTTCTCCATATTTCATAGTGTGAATACTTGAGGTAACACTCTTTTTTTTTAATTGAGTAAAATTATATTGACACGTTTAAGATACACAGCTAATTCAATGACTTTTTTTTTGTTGTTTCAAATTTAATACATTTTATGATATAGTAGTTTAAATTACATGTACCAACTTTGTTGTTATAGATGTGTAAGTTACCTAGTTTTTTCATTTTTTATTTCCCATTTCTGTAACTTGGTATGAAAATTCTCTGCTTTCATCTAGTAAACTTCCATACATTTTACATGACTTTTCTAATTTTAAAACCTTGTATCACGTAGAATATGTTGACTATCCGAGTGACATTGATTGTAGCTTGTAAACTGGCTTTTGTGGGTCAATTGTCGGTTTGGATTTAAAAACCTTCTGGCTTCCATTAGGTTGGACTTTAGATCACAAAAGGACGTCCTACTAAAGGGGCAAAAAAAAAAAAAAAGAGGGGTTCCTTGAGCTCACCTTAAAGCAACCCATCTGCCTGTTGAGCCCGCAATTAGTTAAACAACTAGCCTAGCTTCGCTAACACCTTTTGTCTTTCCATTATAAATAGAACAAAAGTGCTAAAGCAAAAAAAAAAAGCCCATATAAAATAAGGAAGCCTTGAAACAATTCTTTGATTCATGTGAAAGAAAGGAAGGAACCTACCAGTACCACCTAAAGCAACAGCGCCAAGAGCTGGCCCTCGGCCTAGGAAGGTTTCAGAAATAGTTTATTTAACATCTTTTTTAGAAATGTTCTTGCATTGAGAGGACTGGACCACTCTTTTTGCCATCTGTGAAGAATAACAAATACAAGATAATCTAAGTCCTATGCAGTCATCCAAAGCAAACAAAAACAAGTCTTTGAAGGAATGCTGCCAACTTACACCATCTTTGAGTATAATGTTGCTCGTATTTGACTGAGGGATCATTGCAAAAAGTTCAAAGCAAATTTGTTGAACACTTTCTGAAAGGAAACAATTTTTCCCCCCAATTTTTTTCCAAAGTTTGTTTGGCTGACCAAAATCTTGGCATCTCGTTTGGTGCAGTATTCATACCAACCATTCCATTAAGGTGGAATTTGGGATGGTCAAGGAAAACTGTCAAACCAAACTGTATGGCGGGCATTCTCAGCCCAACCAGTAAAAGTACAGGGCTTGGACCGAGATTCTGTGCTTTTTGTGTGAAGAAAAACCTTATTTTTAAAGCCCATCAAAATTGGACCAAGGATCGTATTTAACACGTTTGACTCTGCCCACCTGGACGTTAATATTTTGCATACATGTGTCCCTCCAGAAACACTTACATAATTAAAAATTGAGATCCCTACTTTTAAAATCTACTTTTAAAATTTGGAGTTCTAATCCTACGAAGAGGATGATTCATAAAGATAAAAAAATTATTCTTATTGTATAATTTATAACAGCCTCTTATTGACTTACAAATCTCAAAGTTTGTCGAGCCAAGGAATCCCCCGTCGCTGAGCAGACGGTCAGCAAGCAATTATGTACCATATCTCATGCACAAGTGACAAGTGCTTGAAGGCAGAGATTCATATAATGCCAGCCATGGCCATGCATGACCCACTACGCTTGCTTGTAGAACAGGACGTGGGCCTGGTCATGCAATACCTTGTTCGTTCCAATAGCAGTAACATCTAACCACAGCCACTGGCCATTAGAGTGGCGAGCATCAGCTGTGTAGTGGCCCTTCGACGGCTCCATTTCATGATGTGTTATTGTGGCAACAAGTTTGTGTTTTCAACTCTGCAAATGTGGAGAAGAAGAAAAGCCAAAAAGCCCATCTCTCCAAAAAGGGAAAAAAGAAAAAAAACAAGCCAAAGTAGTTAAACAACTCAATGTTTCATAGCAAGCAAGAAAACCAAAGATGATCATATTTGAACATTATAATTCGTAAGACATGCTAACGATCAACAAATTCAACAGGAAAGGAAAAATGAAACCAAACAATTTCCTCAGTCAATGAAGAAATAAGTAGTTCCCGACCCAAAACCAACTTAAAAGGAAAGTACACGCAGTGACACATCTAAAAATTTTTATTAGAGAGACAAGACTTACTTACGTATAACAAAAAAAAAAGCAAAAAGAGTTGTTATAAAATTCAAGAGAAATAGATTAAAATTTAGATAAATTATATCTCAATACACATTTTTTTTTGTCAAACCTAATTTATTTTTTTCCATGGTGGGCAATGAATGCATCCGCCTATGTGCACCGGCCCGTGCACCTCAGCTTCCGTAATTAAAATCCATCAGGAACAAATCATTATTTTTGAAAGTTTCTGTATTTTCACAATTTTTTTTCACTCTCTGAGCAAGTCATTATATAAGATGAGATTATAGTGCTAAGCAATTTTAGTAAGATTAATGCTGAAATTGATATGTCAAGAGAAGCTTTAGAAAAACAATCAGAGTTTTTACATTCTATGAGCATGTTAATTTAATCAAATCTTAACAAATATATTAAAGAGAAATTAAGAACAAGACTATAGCAAAACAAAATTATTTTTGATAATAATTTTAATTGATAAAAGGCAATAGAAATGGTATAACGGGTAGGAGAAGCTTTCTATAAGTTTTCCTGCATATTATTGTAATAATTTTTTTTGCCCTTACTGTAATAGATATATTATTTGTTAAGAAACTAAAATGACAAAAAAAAAAAAAAAAGGAACGAGGATGAGTCCTGAGCAATGTTGTTAAAACTGGCTCGGACCGATCGGTCCGACCGGTGACCGGCCAAAGGTCCGGACCGGTTTATATCTACAGTTACCCCTTAATTCGGATCGGTCAAAATCGGTTTGAACCGGTCAAAAACTGAACCCGGTTCAACCGGTTCAAACCGGGTATAAAAGTTTTATAAATTATAATTTGATCTTAATATTTATTTAAATTATAATTTGAGTTTTAAATTTAATTAAAATTTTCAATTTAGTCCTAAATTTATCAAAATTTTCAATTTAATCCTTAAAAATTAAAAAAGTAATATTTAATAATCATGTATAAGTATTATTTTTTTAAATTATTTTTATAAATATATATATTAATAAATACCGGTTCAAATACTGATTCGACCGATTGAACCTTAACCCACTAATGTTTCTAATTCGATGACCGGTCCGGTTCTGACAACCTTGGTCCTGAGTCCATGAATTGAACTCCAATCACATTACACGACTCAGTATACCAATATAAGACCAAAACAAGCATAATGACCATAAAAATAATAAAAAATTCGTAGGCTTTCCATCATACAAAACTTAATCTTCATAGACAAAACAAAAAAATAAGCCTCGACAATGTAATCTTGTATTTTGTGTTATGGCTAAAATTTTTTTATTCTTAATTGTAAACATCTGAAGAATCACCTATCGTTTTAATCTAATCGATAATTCAATGTGTTTCTATTCGTATTAACCTAATTTTAAATTTCTTCACAGTCGCATGCCCTCTTATAAATAAGAACTTTTGAAAAGAGTCTAATAATAATTGTTTATTAACATCACATTTAAGTTTAAAGAAGATTCATTTAAACCAAAATGTACTCGGAGAGGTTTTTTTTTTTCAAACTTTATTATAAAAAAAATTAAATAAAAATATTAACGAATCATTCACAATCCCAATATATAAGTTCGACGATGACCAATGGAGGACTTTCCTTCGTTCCAACTTCCAATGATTGGAAGAGGTGGATTGAATACGACGCCGCACGACAGATGTTTGTATTTGTTTTCGTCGGCGATCTTACGAGTATTACTAGGCCCACACAAGAATGTGCTGATTCATTCTACGATGAGAAATTAATTAATTAAAAACGGCCAGTTGAAAAGCTCCGTCGCTCGTCTCTGGGAGCGTCAGCCGCAATGCCCAACCACCACCACCACCTGCACGTCCCTCTCCGGCAACCGCCGGCGTCCTCCTCCGCCGCCGCCCAATCCTTCACTTCAAAGCTGATCCTACTCCTGACGATTCTCCCACTCTCCCTCGCCGCCTTGGCCTTCGTCCTCCAATGGAAGGGCGATCGCGGCCTCACGGACCCTACCACCGCCACCGCTCGGTGGGCCCCGCGCGGCTCCCTCAACCACGAGATCTTCCCCGGCATGGAGTCCTCTTCTTCTTCTTCTATTCTTTCTTCTAAATCTCAACAATCGTCCGATTGCTCGAGTCTTGTCCGCAGCGCGTCCCCTTCTTTCCCCTATTATCGCGACTGGAAGTTCGATTTCGACGCCAATTTGAGGCCTAAGGTCCGCCATTTCTTTAATATATCTTTTTTATTTTGATTTTCTTATTTAATTGCTTGATTCGTTTAAAATTCAGTTCAGTTTTGGTTACTCGATCTGCAGATCTGTATAACGACGAGTACCTCAGCTGGATTAGATCAGATATTACCATGGCTGTATTACCACAAAGTTCTTGGAGTGACCACATTTTTCCTCTTTGTGGAAGGAAAGGCCGCGTCGGCTGATGTTTCGAAAGTTCTTGAAACCATTCCCGTCAGTTTCACAGCTTTGCTGTTACTCAGTTGTGTTTTGTTTGTTTTTCAATAAATTTTTGAATCGAGTAATGATAGGTATTATGAAATCCGTATCGTGAAACTTCTCAACTGTTAGTATTCTAGTCAAATAACTTATTTAACACCATTCATAGAAGAAGGGAAAAAAGGTAGTCGTACACTTAACAATTGGGGTGTTTCATGATACGGATTTTAGAATAGTTGTAGTTGTTCTGTTGAATTTGGTTCTTTTCTTTTGTAATGAGTTTTCTTTTCTGATTGGGAGCATACCATTAACAGTCCCTTTTTTTTTCAAATTTTTTAGGGAGTGAAAGTTGTGTACAGAACAAGGGAGCTAGAGGAGCAGCAGGCTAAAAGGTGAGCTTTTTAATTGCCAAATTGACCGATTGAATCATATTTTTTAAAAATTCCTAAACTATTGTGAAAGGATTTTTTTGTATATTATGCTTTGTTGCTAGCATTTGCCCATGATGGTTGATCGGTTTTAGGGGATGTTAAGAACATATATGGATACCATTCTTCTTTCGTTTTCAGTATGTTATTTTGTTTGACTTTGTTCGTTGGTTAACATGATGCCCCTCTTTCTATTTTTCTGCCTTGTTTTTTTTTCCTCCATCAGCCGGATCTGGAATGAGACATGGCTATCAAGTTTCTTTTACAAACCTTGCAATTATGAGCTTTTTGTGAAGCAATCTCTCAATATGGAAATGGCTATCGTCATGGCAAGGGTAAATGGTTTCAAAAACTTTATTTGTTTATACAAATAGAAATGCCTTTGCTTGTTCCAGTATTGCAGAAGTCTTGATTCGAATGTTGCATAATACCCTTCTCAAAAATTTAGGATGCAGGAGTCAACTGGATACTTCATCTGGACACTGATGAACTGATACACCCTGCTGGTAGCAGTGAATACTCGTTGAGGCAGTTGCTGCTTGATGTTCCTGGGAATGTAGACATGGTCATCTTTCCAAATTATGTGAGTGACATCAACTTATCATTGGGACATTTTATCCATGAGGTGGTATTTCTGTCCTTTTCTGTCTTATTCAAATAATTGTGATGCCTTATATTTCCAGGAGAGCAGTGTTGAACGAGATGATGTTAAGGATCCTTTTAGCGAGGTAGGTACACTTGTCATGTACATTCCATGTCCTTCATTTGTTTTAGTGATTTTAGATGTTGCATTTGATGTTTCACCTTTGAAGAATCATTCAGTAGCATTTTTTATGCTAAATCTTAAGTGTTCTTGTTTTATTAATTTTTATGCACTTGAAAGTTTCATCACTTCTAGTTGTAGTCGATTGCAGATATAGTTGCCAATAGGGTTGATAGTTGGAGCACATCTTCTCGGCTTGTGTTACCTTGTGTAATCTCCGTTAACATGGTTATTGCAATTCTGGAAGAATTGAACAGGATGATTAAGTGATGATGGTTCTGTGCATCCTGGGTTTCCATCAAAACATATGAGAAAAACTTTGTAGCTCAATAAAGCGATTGTTTCTCCTTATAAAATGAGAAAAGTTATGTGAGAAATTATATAATTTAATGATAGTTGCTAGAAAAATGATTGTTTCTTCTTAAACAGGTATCTATGTTTAAGAAGAATTACGACCATCTGCCAAAGGATACATACTTTGGAATGTACAAGGAATCAACTCGTGGTAATCCAAACTATTTCTTAACATATGGGAATGGGAAATCAGCTGCCCGAATTCAAGAACATCTTCGTCCTAATGGTGCACACAGATGGCACAATTATATGAAAACCCCAATGTATGTTTTTCTTGTTTTCAATGTATGCTTTTCTTATCAATTTAGATAGACATGAACTACAAGCTATCTTTCTAATCATGCACGTTCAAAAGAAAGGCATTTACACATGGACAAGTGTTTGCATGTACGTATATGGGCCAAGGAAATTTTCTGCCTACTTTTTGAGGCACACAACCACACATTTATAACTTGTTGATCTAAAGTTACCTTTACAAGTGTGCTTTCATACATTTTATTGTTGTAATTACACCTTATGCAACTAATAATAGTCCAGTCTGACCATTAAAAAGCATTATTTGCATTTTCGTAATACTTCAATTGAATTTTATCAGGGAGGTGAAATTGGAAGAGGCTGCTGTTCTACATTACACATATGCCAAGTTCTCAGACTTGACATCTAGACGTGATCGTTGTGGCTGCAAGCCAACAAAGGAGGATGTAAAGAGATGCTTTATGTTGGAATTCGATAGAGCTGTGAGTTCAGTTCCTATCTTAGTTTTGCTATGTTTTAGCTCTTCCCTTTCTACTGTAGTCATACTATTTCACTGAGAACTGGCAGTAACATTAAGGTTTTGAGGGTTTCAACCCAAAATGGGGGCATGGTCGGGACTTCACTAGAGTTTCTTGATGTGATACATGTAGAGTGGTTGCTCATCTCAGCTTCAAAGCATCACGGCTAGAAAGGGAGGCCACTTTTACATGGTCATAAGGCATCATTATTGCATGATTCTTTCTTCGTTTTCCCTTTTTTGTGTCTGAAATTATGCAATGTCTTCCTAGCACAAAGCCGAGGGGGTACAGTTGTTAGATATATGACCTACATATATGCATGGCATCAAAATCACCACGGACAAGTAAGATCAGTGGATCCAAGAAACAGTCTTTCTGTTGGTTGTTATTTGTTCTGCTCCTTTTTTTTCTTTTATTACATATAAAGCTGTTGTTGAGTCATGAGTGGCCAAATTGGGTTCATCGTAGAGCCTGTGCCTGGTGGCGACAAGTCTACATGGTTGTCTAATGACTCTCGATTCTGTTCTGGAAACGTAGAAACTTGTGCCGTACAACGCTGTATGCATTCATCACTTGTTGGAGAGCTACATGATCTCGTACATTTAAACTTTGCTGGGTTTTCTCACGGGCATCTAGGCAATCTTGAGTTTCTGCAAGAATGAAAGTGGTTAGCAAGACATCATCATTGCAGCTAGGGTGGAAGTTATGATGTCAGTTCACTATTATAGAAAGTGAGATGGGGTGTGAAAATTAAGATTATAGTTTCAAAATTTGCAGGCATAGGCTTGTTATTCTTTTAATGGTATTAACCTACGTAAGCGATGTTAATGGTTTAGTTAATTACCATGTTTGCTAATATCTAGCAGTTCCTGGGTGATTGTTGTAATTTTCTTTTTTTTGTGTGTCTAATCAGTTCCTGGAATTAACTCTGTCTAATCAGTTGTATATTATGAATTTTAGGCATTCATAATTGCTTCAACTGCCACTGAGGAAGAAATGCTGAGCTGGTAGGCATTGATTACACAATTTATTTTCTTATATGGAGATACATTGCTGGGAGAACTGTTGGCATTTGCTTTGCATGGTTTTTGTTTTGTTCCTGAAATATGTTGCCTTCGATGTTTTGCTTTAGGTACCATGAACATGTTGTATGGGGTGACAAAGACCTAAAACTGAAACTCCTACGGAAAGGCATTTTAACAAGGATCTATTCTCCCATGGTAAGCGAAAGTGTTTAAGGTTGGAACTTGGAATCCAGATAGTGGTTCCCACTTCTTGATTACAATCATTTTAAAAAGTTATGTTGTTGACAACGTTTGTCAAGGGAAAAACATACTTTGAAGAATCTAAATAAGATAGTCAAATAGGTTTACATTTAATGAACAACATGGTTTGTTATGTGCAACTGATTGGATGGTCTTTTTCCTCTGTAGAGACAATGCTTAGTGGGGAAAATTATTCCAATACTGTGTCTGCAATTTTTGCTATTAGGACATAACTATGCAAGAGGTTTATTGTGCTGTTAGTTTTCGTCCAGTTACTAAGCCTGCCAATTTGCTCAGTTTTAGTATCCAAATGGATCCAAGTTTTTTCTTCGAACTCCCATTGTGTTTTTCTCATGTGTGCCATGGATGCTTATTTCAGGCCATAATACAAGGATTAAGGGAGTCTGGCGTGTTCAGCCAAGTTATTGTTTCTGCCCAAACGACTTTATCAAAGGACAAGTTTCTAGCATCCATTGGCAGCACTAACTCATCGAGAGCCGTTGGCTCTGAATCGCTGCCCTCGAGAAAGATGGGTAGAAACACAGAGCATCAATCAACTGTTAGAAAGGTTTTGGGTGTGGAGTCTAGTCAATCTCATGAAGCGGCTGTTCCACCATTGTCTCCGCCAGGAGTTAATGATGTCTTCCTTATAGAAGCTTGATCTACAAACTTAACTGACATGATTTTTTCTTCTCCTTCCTGTTTAAATAGCTGATCTTTTTGGTCTCATTTGCTTCAAAGGGAAGAATCAGGGAGGAAACGAAAGATCAATTGTGTGCAGTTCAGCGATTCTTCCCGATCATGATCCAAGCGCTTGTGTACATTAGAGAGAGAGATTCCGATCGCGTATTTTCTGGGTTTTGCGACTTCAGGTTGCAATCCAAAGACTTGGTCTCTTGTATAGAAATCACTACCATACAATTGGACAGAAGAGGTGTCATTATGTGAAAATTTAAGAACCAACTGGGAATCAATATCGGCCTCTGTATCCGAATGAGATGTTTCCCATTTGCCTTGATATTTTTACCGACTTGCATCAGGGTTAACATATCCCCGCATGATATGAGTTATGAGATATGGGCTAATTATTTTTAATGTTGTCTCTGGAATCTTGGTTTAACATGGTATTATTAAATCATGTAAACTTGCCTGGTTCTTATGTCCTAACCTTTTCTACAAATTGCTGTCTTGCCTTTGCCCTTTTACATCCCCCAACACTGCTCGCTTGTCACCTCTCGTCAAAGGCTCACCAATCTAAGTTACTTCACATCTTTGATTTTTCTAACGAGTTTCACATTACATAAATATATTTTAAATAACATTAAAATAATAATATATTTTATTTGATGATAATTAATAATTTATTTTTTTTTTAAATTCAACTATTTAAAAATTTATGTTATTTTGATCAAATTCTGATCTCATTTAAATAAATTTACTAATTTTTTAAAAACAAAATTAGGTCTGCCGTTGAGTGAAAAAGATTATTTTTCCGTCAATCAATGGTTAGTCCACACCACATGACGCATCCTCCACCTAAGCAGCATTACTCTAATTAGAATGTCACATTGTTTTCTTTTATGACGTGGTAATTTTTTAATTAAAATTTAAATTTTTAGTTTTTGGGTTTCTCCTAAAAAAAAATCATAATAATTAATTATTATAATAAATAAAAAATAAGAGTTGTAATTAATACTTATATTTATAATTACATTTTTTTTAATATGTAAAACCACGTCTCTCATTATATTTATCTAAAATTATATTTATTATAATTTTACATTTATATAAGTTCATTATCTCTAATTATCTCTATTTTCCGCTGTCTCCATAATATGTTAAGAAGAAGAATGGCTTCCTCCTCCTCCTCCTCCATTTCCTCCATTTGCAAAAATCCCAAACTCTTTAAATCAATCTTTGAAACCGTAGTATCACCCAAATCTTTTTCCACACAAAGCACCCCTTTCCCTGCATTTCGTGCGGCCAAATCCGCCATTCTCTCAGAATCCGACCCAGACAAATTGGCTCAACTCTTTGAGCAGTCGGCCCACTTCCCCACCTTCCGCCGCCACCGCCCCGTCTTCCATCTCTCCATCCGCAAGCTCGTCAGGGCCAACCGCCCGGACCTCGTCGACCGCATTCTTCAATCCCAGCAAAACGATTCCTCCTCCTCCTTTGTGAAATCCGAGGGGTTCTGGATCCGCCTCCTCATGCTCTACTCCGGCGCCGGCATGGTCGATCAAGCCACGCATACTCTCTTCCATTACTCGCAAAAGGGGTACTTTAAATTGACTGAGAAGTCTCTTTGTGCAATCCTAAGTGTTCATCTGAACAATGGCATGTTTGAGAAAGTTCACCAACTGTTTGATACAATGCCTGAGAGACTCGGCGTCGCGCCGGGGGTTGTATCGAATAATTTGGTTTTGAAGGCTTTCGTTAAGGAGAACAAGATTGAATCTGCCCGTGATTGGATTGAGAAGATGGAGAAGGAAGCGGATAGTGATGCTGCTGCTCCTAAGCCTAATATTGACTCGTATAATATTTTGTTAGGGGCTTATTTGAAGAATGGGAATGCGGATGGCTTTGATGGGGTTTTGAAGAAGATTTTGAGCATGGGTTTGGACGGTAATTTGACTACCTACAATCATAGGATTCTGCGGTTGTGCAAGAACAAAGAGTGCGTTAGGGCCAAGAAACTGCTCGACGAAATGGTGTCAAAAGGGGTGAAGCCGAATTCTGCCTCTTACAATGCAATTATTGATGGGTTTGGCAGGTTGGCCGATTTTGTATCGGCGAAGAAGGTTTTGGAGAGTATGTTGACTGATGGACATGCTTCTCCGTGCTCGTTTACCTACTACACCTTGATTAGGAGCATGGTTAAGGAGGGAGAGTTTGGTTCGGCATTGGAGGTGTTTAGTGAGATTATAAGGAGAAGATGGGTGCCTCCGTTTGAGGCCGTTGAGGGTCTGGTTCGTGGTCTGGTGAAGAACTCGAGAGCAGAGGAGGCTAAGGAGGTTGTTGACAAGATGAAGAGGAGGCTTAAAGGTACTGCAATGGATTCATGGGGGAAAATTGAAGCTTCCCTTCCTCTATAAAGTGCTTGTAGTGTTGTTGCTAGTTGCTTCAGCAAGTAATAATAACAGTAACCCTTGAGGGTATTTTGATTGTTTGCATATTCGAATCTGGTTTCATTTGTTGTGTTCTAAGGACACATGTTTGCTTTTTTTTTTTTTGTTGACATAATTTCTGGACACAGAATTATCATTCTCATTTCCTTACTTCTTCGTTATTTCCTTACAAAATTTAACGCGATGAACTTGCAAAAATATTAGTAGATTGTGTAGAAAGAAAAGAGTTGGAGAAGGATTCAGACCAGTCGATATGATTCAGCCGGAAAATTATTACAAATGAAATTGGCATTTTGAGGTAGGCAACTCCTCTCACCGAGTTAGCTTAGAATCTTCTCATATATGTTTTGATTTTGGTTCTAGTGGCAACCACAAACAAACCATACTAATTTATTTTGATTGGGAATTTGGGCTACAAGACGTCGCTGACCTGGCACTAAAAGCACAATCTATTCGCATTTGCGCAATTATTTACAATCTTCTTCACAAAGATACTCTGAAGAAAATAAAGAAACAAAGCAGATGGAATCTACAACCACCAATTTGAGAGCAGGGTAAGCAAAATTTAAGCAACTTTCATATTTTTATATGCACAAGGAAGTGAACTCACATCATTGCCGTCAAATATCAACCATTTTGCATCCTGGTTACCAACAAACCAGGAACTTTGTCAGCATCCTTGGTAACGTACTTATCCACAAAGGTCTTCTCAGCCAAATTCAGCGAGCAGGCAACCTTACATTCTCATTAATCAGCTTCTTCGACTTCAAAATCTTCAGAACATTATACATCGGACAAATCCTTTTGTCAATCGAAGACAACAACAATCTAGGATATGTCAAAATGTCCTTTGGTTCTAATCTCGCAGTATTCGCTAAGAAGTCCATCGAGCTCTTAATGTTATTCTCCGAGCAACCCAAGCGAGAAGGACGTCTCTTAAAAACTGACAGAATCTCTGGCTCATTCCATCCAAAACCCGTGAACACCTCCAATTTCTTGTTCCAAGTGGACTCACTCATAGACAGCTTAACAGCAACAGCCATAATGAACGAAGGAGCCTTTGGTTCAAGGCCTAAATCTCTAGCAGCATTCACTGCACAAACCACCCCATTCCTATCATAACGGTGCACTATAATCCTAGTGAACAAATGCAGCTTCTTTGTTATGAGATTCACGGGCACACCCTCTTTTATCAGAAAATCAATATTGGGCTGCTGATTACGCTTAAGATCGAATGGAAGCAACCAAGAAGCAATCTTAACACTGGCTAAAACTTTCTCCTCTCCGCCAAGATACGACTTCAGAAGCTCCAGGGAAGGCTTAATGTGAGAAGGGAAAAGGTTTGCATCCGAATGCACTGTTCAGATAGAGATATACATTTATTTAATTTTAAATTTTTAAAAATTTTTTGTTTATATTTTAAATTTTTTTAAAATTTTATTTTAATTCTAAACTTTTTAATTTTATTCTAAATTAATTATTCTGTTAATTAAACCGTTAAAATTTATTATTGACTGATAAAAAATTTTTTAAAAAGATAAAATATATAATTTTAATTCACCCGTTAATAAAAATATATTATATAATCTTAAAAAAATAATAATAAATAAAAAAATTTAAAATCTCAACTTACTTATTAATATTTGAGAGTAAAATATAAGTATTTAATAATAAAAAAAATTAAATAATATATTTTATTTTTTTAAAAAAATTTATATTAATAAACAGTAATTTTTAACGATTTGATTAACGGAAAGATTGATTTAAAATAAAATTAAAAAGTTTAAAATTGAAATAAAATTTTAAAAAAATTTAAAATTTAAATAAAAAAATTAAAAATTTTAGAATTAAATAAATAAAAATCCTGTTCGAACCGAGCTTCTGGACAAAGAAAAATGTGCAACCGGTTGTAAATTTATGGTAATTATATTAATTTTTTTAATAATATATATCATATAAAATTTATTCTTTAATTTTTAATTAATATTTATTAAATTTTAAACTTCAATTGTGTCTTTTTTTTCACATTTTTTTTAATATAGGTTTGATGAGCCGTAGTATTTTTATGTTGTGTGCCAACAATCCAGAGAAGAAATTGGTCGGCGCACAATCCGCGCTCAATTTGAGAATCCAAGGCCCTAAGAAAAATTTCAGGAGATGGAACAGTTATCTCGTGCAAAAGCTGACCTGAAAACCCATTTTCCACGAGGAACTCCAACTTGGGCTTGAGATTCCCTGCTCTGGGTTTCAGCACCAGGGGCCGTTTTTCGATCAATTTGGCGAGTTGGGTAGTGTTGAAATGGTAAGATTTCAACAATTCAACAACGGATTGTACCCTTTGGCGAGATTTTTCGTTAAGTCGACAACTTTGGGAAGCGGAAAGAGCCGTTTTTAATGGAAGCCCACATGAGTTTACGAGGGGCATTGAACGGTCGAGGACGAGGAAGAAGAAGCTGGAGAATGGGTTTCAAGAAAACGTCTTTGAATCAAGAGAAAGCAGGTTGGTCCTCGTCGGGATGATATTTTGGCCGCTTTTCAAAGCGAAAGTGCATCTTAGCAATGGCTTCAACAACATTAGTCACAGGACAAAAAGGGGTCTGTTGTCAGAGAGAAACGGCGAAAGCTCGTCGGAAAAAATGGGAGGACCCGACCCGAGCTAATGCTGCGAGTAAGTGAGGGTTTTACCATCGAAATTAAAATTGAAATCAATCGGAATGAAAAATAGAATTACATATTTTATAATATATTTAATTTAATTTAAAATTAAAATTAATAGTAAATATATAATAATACTTTTATTATGATAAGTATAAAATAAATGTAATTAAAATTAAAAAATTATTAATATTAAAAAAATATAAAATTTAAAAAATATTATAATATAATGTCAAATTAGAAATATTAAATAACTATAAAAATAAAATTAAAAATTATAATAAAACTAATAATGATAATAATAATAATAATAATAATAATAATATACTTTACAATGATAACCATAAATATAAAATTTTTAAAAAAATCTTAAAATAAAATTTTATTGTTTTAATAATAATAATTATTTATTAATTGATAATTTAAATATTTTTGAAATTTGAAATTTTCTCATTATAATACTATGACATATTATCATTAATAAGTAGTAATCGTAATGACAATAATAACAATAAGAATAAGAATAATATTTTATTATTATTATTATTATTATTATGAAAATAATATTGTAGAGATTATAAAATAATTTATTAATAATAAATATAATAATTATTTTGACTATAAAATTTTATTATTATTTATAATTTGATTATTATCACACTGTTTGAAATATTTAATTTTTATTATAACATAAAAACATGTTATTATTATTATTATTATTATTATTTTATGAATAAATAAAATCAAAAAAATAATATAATTACAATATAAAAATAAAAACATGAGGTAGTGGAGAAAATTGAGGAGTTAGAGATAGTTAGTAGGAGAATCAGAATGATTGATATAATAAACATGAGAATCATGATTCCCTTAAAGTGGGGAATCTCATTCCCCTTTTTAAGAGAATGAGAATGCATTTTGCATAAAACAAATAATATGAATGAAAATTTAATAATTGATTCTCATTCCCACATTATTTTTTTCCTAATCAAATAACTCCTTTTTTTAAACCTTTGTTAAGGAACATTAACATGTCTCTTTTTTTATAAATAAAATTTATTAATAATTTAATATTATTTTTAAAATTTTTATTTAAGTGAATTCCATTTATTAGGTGGTTTGAGATTATGAGTAAATTACATTCATTCAAAAAAGGAAGTTAAAATATAAATCCCTCAACATTAAAACCTTATTATTACAACACAAGGATTCCAACAAAATTATGAAAAATTAACAAAAAAAAAAAAAAGAGATAAAAATATTAAATTTTTATATTCCGATACCATTTTGCGTTTTCATTTGGTCCGAAAATTTTAAGATACTTTACAAATTGTTAAAAAGCGTATATTGACCAATAAAAAATATTTCAAAAACAGAATATGCATACGAGGGTGTATTTTAGCCTTTATGATAAAAACATGAATTTTCCAAACATAAAGATTCAAAAACAAGAAAAAAAAAAGGAGGAAAATTTCGGAGCATGAGGAGGAGAAGTTGGAGGAGGAGGAGGATGAAGAGAATTTCAAAAGGAGAAGAGGGGGAAGAAAATGAGGAGGAGTAATGTACTTGGTTTTTTTAGTGACTTTTGTTTGTATCTAATTTTTGTAATATTTTTGATCGGTCAATCTAGACTTTATAATAGTTTGGCCAACTTAAAGGACAGATTTATGACGAATTTTAAAAATTTACGACTTAAATAAAAATGCAAAAAAAATTATCATCCAATTATAATATTTCATAAACATTTAAGATTAAAAAAATACTTATCCCAAAAAAAACAAACAAACAAAGATTTGGGGTTGGGGAAATGGGCTATTTTGAATGGATCCAATTAATTAAAAAAATATATACATACACTTCTTATATATTCATATAATAACAATTTGGAGTTTTTTTTTTTTTGGGACCTTAGAATGATTTGGAATAAAATAAAATTTTCCCCTAAATTAATTATTAAGTACATGAAAGTTTATAATATATATGATCAACCACAGAAGTCATTGTCACGTATTAGATTTGGTCACATATTTTTCTACATCATAATATTTCCAAATTTAATTGGTACGTAATTAATAAAGAAAAGTAGAGATACACATATTAAAAAAAAAATCATATTATAACAAAAGATATGACTGTTAATATTTGAGTTCACATCCAACTCTCAGGCTAATGTTCATCCAAATAGTTTTTGTAAAAAACAGTACCTAAAGTCGAAAAACAGAAAAAAGAAAAATTCTACCTTAAATTTCTGTTAAATATGTGATTTAAGATTTACATTTATTTAAAGAATCATACATTTTTTTAGTTCATTAAAAGATTAGTTGAACTGTGAGTTATATAATAAAAATAATTTTTTTATTCTCATAAAGCATTCATCTCATTTCACATAATTAAACTGGAGACCTCACAAAATATAATTTTTAAATTTTAATTATTAGAATATCTCTTAACGGACAACACCATACATCTTAATAATTAATATTCCCAACCGCACGTATAATTTTAGGCCAACATTCTAAGCCCATCCCAAATATGGATCATCTAAGGCCTATAGGCTCGACAAGCTCCCCAGAGCCTATGTGTGGGGTATGAAAATAGTTTTTTCCCCCAGACCAAAAAAAAATTAGTTTTTTTTGGCCTTTTTGGCTTTCTTTATTTTCCTTTTAGCAAAGAAAACGGAAGAATTATTACTATAATTTTAAAAATCAGAACAGACCCGAGGTCGGATCGAAAAATTGATGAGCCGATCATTGGGACGATTAAGTTTGGTTAAAAAATCGGATAAAACTGTAAATTGAAAAAACAGTTCAGCTTAGATTGATCTCGATAAACTACTGAATTAGAAGGATTTTTGCAAAGTTTTTTGTTGTATTATTCTATTAAAATCACTTGTGTGTTAAAATTTTATTTGAATAACGGTTTTTTCATCTTTGTATAATATAAAAATATTAATGAATAATGATATTGAGCACAAATTCCAATATCACCAAACTGCACGATTGCATCAGTTAGGAGTTTTTTTTTTTCAATTTTTTTAAAAAAATTCATAACCTAAAAGATAGTTTTTTTTTTCCGGAAATCATAATAATATTAAACACGGGTAGAATAATACTAAATACTATTTAAAATTTATTTTTTTGTTATAAAAATTATATTTAGGATAAGATTAAATACTACTTAAGATAATTATTAAATATTTTTTAGGATGTATTTTTTTTGTAAAGAATTAGTTTTTATAAAAAAAAAATGAAACCCAAACCAAAACTATTGGATAGTTTTTGCTTGGAACAATGTAACTGTGTTTTTGTGGGGTTTTCTGATGTTCGGTTCGTAAAAATAGCAGTGTCCAATATTAATAATCTTTTTCATCCGTTGGTTCGGCCACTAACTTATAAGGGCCCTCCAGTCAGTGTCGGATTCGGTTTTAAAATTTATGATTGTCACTGAACCCCCATCCCCCTTCCAGTTAGGGCCCTCTACAGCTGTCTTTCCACCTTTGCTGTCTTCGTCTAATTCTCCATATTCCACTTATTCACCGCACATCTGTGTCCTCCCCCCAACTTCCCTCAATAATGTCTCTCTCTCTCTCTCTCTCTCTCTCTCTTTCTCTCTCTCTCTCAAGCGTATGCAACGTTAACACTTAACAGTCACCTTTTGCTCTCATCTTCATAGGGACAAGCCACGTTTTTAACAACATAAACAAAAAAAAAACAAAGTCGTTGTAATGTGCATGAGATTCCAATATTTGTAAACTCTGAAAAAGGCATGTATACAGTTCCCTTTTATTTTAACAACATAAACGCTAGAGGAAAAAATGACATCAAGTGTAACAACTTGTGACTGGCAACTCGAAGTACAAAACAACATAATTTTTAAGGTAATCTATCTAACTAATCTATCATAATCATTCATTTTGAGTCACGGACCAAAAGATGGATAAACAATGATTACTACTAATCTTTTTTCTTTTGATAGAATAATTACTTGCTGAACTTACTCGATAAGCCATTGCCCTGTAGCTCAGAACTTCTATTCAGTTGTCTATAATTACTACTAATCTTTTTTCTTTTGATAGAATAATTACTTGCTGAACATGTCCATTGTGCCATTGGTTCGAGAAACATGGAAGTCAGGAAGAATATGTGAGGCCCCATGTAGCTCAGAAGGTCTATTCAGTTGTCTATAATTTCATAAAGAGGTTCCCCTCCATGAACACAAAGATGGCTGGCCCTTTGCTTTTTCTTAAAAAGACGGTTGAATGAAGGCCCACCCACTGCTTTTGAGCAGAAAAAAATTACTCATTATGAAGATGGATGAATGATTGACTGCATATGGCTAATACTTTTCCAGCATACCCATCAAGGCTTTCTGCATAATATCATTCTTTTTTCTTATTTGTTTGAGAGAAATACAACAAAGGATGATGATTTGACATTCATGGATTCCAGAGGGATTGGCAAGCACTAGTAGTAGTAACAGCGTGCTTGCCAGATCCATATTTCTGCACTTTGTTATATAGGAACCGTTGTCCATCCCGTTTATTTTTGCAACAGGAACTTTGTGTTTTTGGTTAACTAGTCTACCAGAAAACATTAAAGTTCCTTGCTTTTTAGTGCAGGCTATTAATGGTGTTTTGATGGGTAAGAAGAAGAGTTGGATCAGTGTGGTGAAAAAGTTCTTCATAGCAGAGACAGCATCAAAACAAGATAAGGTACATTGCTTTTCTTTTTTGCAAATTGCAATAGTTCAGTGTTTTTTTTTTTTGTTATTTGACTGTTTTGTTGAAGATTATGTAATTGAATTGATGCAATAAACATCAGGAAAAGAAAAGGAAATGCATATTTTTTGGAAAGTTCAAGGCCAAAAGGAGGCTAGCCTCCATTGCAGCACCGTCACCTCGGAGAGAAAGAAGAACGCAAAGTGAAGAAGAGGAGGAGCAGAGCAAGCGTGCTTTGAGTGTTGCTCTTGCCACTGCTGCTGCAGCTGAAAAAGCCGTTGCAGCTGCTAAGGCAGCAGCTGAGGTTGTCTTGCTCACTGGTGTTCCTCAGTCTACAAGTCAACCTGGCATAGAAGCAGAAGAAACACAAGCTGATCCCTACCATCCGAATCACCAATGTGAGAAAGATGTTCAAGCAATTGCTGCCATCAAAATTCAAACCGCCTTTCGGGGTTACCTTGTAAGCTTGTTCCTGATAATATCTGTTTTTGACATTGTATGTTCATTCTATTAGTTCTTATCAATATAGAGCATGCTTGAGAATTGTGAACATAGACTGTCCACCTTCGACAAACATATATCTGGTGGATTTGCAGGCAAGGAAAGCCTTGCGGGCACTGAAAGGCATAGTGAGGCTTCAAGCTATTATTAGAGGCCGAAACGTGAGACGCCAAGCTATTACTACTCTGAAGCGTTTGCAGTCCATTGTGAATATCCACTCACAGGTGTGTACAAGGAGAAATCAACTAGCACAAGGAGCTTGGCATCGCGGCAGCGAAGATGGAGAGAACCAGAATTTGAGAGACAAGATAATTAAGGTGTGTATAACAGGTTGATGTCTGCATCTGGATTACCATAGTCTTCATTTCTTTGTCTTGCCATATTCTTCTTGTTCGTAGATAGACTCTGTGTTACCATATTCAAATTTTAGCTTGAAAAAAAAAAAAACTTAATCATGAATTCAGATGGACACGAATAGCCAAAGGCGATGGGATGGAAGCATTTTGACGAAGGAAGAGGAAGATGCCTTGTTTTTAAGCAAGAAGGCAGCTGTAATTAAGAGGGGACGAGCGAGAGAATACTCGTTCGGCCATCGGGTAAGTTGCTCAACTTTGTTATGTCACCTAAATTCTATTAGTACAATATCTTTTCCTGGAGAAGTAGTTGCTCAAAATTCAGAACAAAAACTTTTCAGAATTCAGCCGAAACGGAACGAAACAAGGTCAATGGAAGACTAAAGTACTGGTTAGAGCAATGGGTGGAGACTCAAGTTGCTAAAAGTAGGGAACTTGAAGATTTGGACTCAGTTTTTATATCAAACTCAAAGAGCAGAGTGGAACATAGAGGAAAACAACCTAAATTGAGAGGTTTGGAGAGACAATACCACATCGAAGGACTGGATTCTCCCATAGCAGCTCCAAGAAGATCATTTCACAGAAAACAGGCTTCAATGGGAGAAGACAACAATTCCTTTTCAGGATCTGCTGTGGTTCCAACTTACATGGCAGCAACTGAATCTGCCAGGGCAAAAGCAAGATCAATGAGCTCACCAAAGATGAGGACAGGAAGTTTTGATGCCTACTCCGATAGCTATTCGCCATCCAAGAATAGGGTCTCTCTGATATCATCGTCTGCAGCTTCTTCTGCGATGCCAAGCACCAGCAGTGGTAAGTTTTGGAAGCCTGGCGCTCTCCAGCAAAGGTCTCCAAGCTTGAAATCTCTTCCAGGTCCTATTAAATCTACCCGGATATCGAAAGATCTCAGCTTTGATTCAGATTGCTCATTCCGGACATGGGATCATCCAACTACCTTGGGATGATTTCAGAATTATAATTCAAGGGCTAAAGATGAAAATATGCTAGTATGTGTATTGGAATTTGAACAGATAGTTTGTGAAGGAGAGCCCATTACTCTGGAAACATAGTACTTCACTAGGTATATCTTTATAAACTGAAGGCAACAGAACTCTAAATGCATCCTATGCCATCGCCTTGTTCAACTCTTTTGCAAGTGCCACTATATAGCTCAAGGCAAACGAACCAGCAACTAACTGATGAAAAGTTTTTTTTTTCTTTAATGTAAAATGAAAAAATAGAGATGATGCCTCACAATTCCACCATAGAGCATTAGCATTGTAATTTCGTGACTGGTGAAGGCGTGAAGCCACCAAATTGTTATAACAAATCTTGCGTGGTGAGTCATATGTTCAGCCTTACTATTCGACTTAGATAGAATTCAAATTCTAACCATCAGCTGAAAGTCCAAATTTTTTACCAATCCAACCACATAAAGAGTTGTTGATGAAAAGGATCCTGGCATCCACTCGGTTACTTGTTCAAAAATGGGCATCAAATTTTGCAAAAGATGATTCTGTTGTTCTGGCATTGACGCACCAAACACTAAATCTAAAACCTGAAGCAAGTAGCAGTATGTATTCAATTTCAAGAAGAGCCCATTGGACTTTGACTGTTGGGGATTCCTCTTCTGCCAGATCCAAACCCAGGCTAAATCTATCTAAAAGTTATATAGACACAACTATTTGTGTGCATCCAAGACGGGTCCCAACAAATTACACTATCAACAATGTTTTGGCATACTTTTATATTTTTAAATCTGAAGTTCAAACTGTAAACTTCACGTTCATTTCTCTCATTTTTTTATTATTAGACTATTAACTCTAATAAACAACAAAAAAAATAAAGTCATAATTAACAATTAAAATCACTAATATACATCTAATCGAGTTTGCGTTCATGTGATATATATTTAATAAAATTTAAAATTTTTTATTATTATTAAGAGACCTGTTAGACTATAAATTACTAATCACTCTTTCTATCTTCATAAATCTGGTATCTCTTCCATTGGAATCGAATATTTCTAAAATAACAGTTAAAGTGTTGATTACTGTGTCTCGTAATGAACAGCTCCAAACTTTTCGCTGCGGGGTTGTGTGTACACGTCAATGGTCCTAAGTTGGGCTGGCAAGCCCAATGCACTAGATGAAACAATGATTGATATGGGTAATTTTCATCTGGCCCAAAACATTCGAAATTTCAACTCCTCACGTATTGGGAGGTACGTTCGTCCCCAAACATGCGGACCGTACAATTTGGCACAGAGGCAGACATTATCAAAGCTCGAGCTTCTATTTTTGGTGGTGCCCCGTAGTCAAAAAAAAAAAAAAAAAAAAAGGCATATCACCATCGGATGATATGTATAGCAACAGGCGAATGATAGCCACTAATTTTGGCGTGGCTGTCAGTAATTGAACGGAAAATTATTTTTTTTTTTTGTGCAATTGAACGAAAATATGTTGCATTCATTTACAGATGAGTCCGTTTTTCTTTTCTGGTTTTCTCACATAAAAGAGATGGGTGCCATTTTTTTTTTTTTAGGGCGAACATATGCTTATGGGGAATTATTCTGCAACTTGCACCCAAAAAAAAAAGAAAGAATTATACTGCAACTTACATGGGTGTACAGTAAATTTATCTGACAATTACCTGGTTGATCACAAAGTATAAAAAGAACAGAAAAAAAAAAAAAACCAAAAAAATGATGGTTTATGTTATGGGCGAAGATATGTCAGTCTGATACTCTGTAAAAGGGTTTTAAAGAAATGAGAAATGCTATCTAACAATACCATGTAACATGAAGTAAAAAAAAATTATGTAAAAATATTTAGGTACCAATAAAACAGTAATAAAGTGATACGTATTGTTGAATGATTGACATTTAAAAATCAAAAAAATAGATAAATTGTTAAATATCGTTTAATAAATTACGTGATTACTTTATTGTTATATAAAATTGAGTTGTATAGTAAAATTCTAAAATAATTTTATACAGAAGCAGCCTTGTTCATTCTCATTTTTATATTAGCAACTAGCGTGTGATTGGAGTTTGTTTCAATGAACAACAAATGCAATGAAAAATGCGGGGTAGGTAGATTACCATATACATTCACGACATGAAACATTCCTTCCTTGCATTGTCGCAGCACACCGGAAACATATTTGGAGAATCCCAACCCTAGGGTGGATCTAGACGGAGACGAAGGCAAGGGGGCACCGAAGTAATAAAATAATATTTTTTATAAAATTAAAATTTAGATATAAATGAGTATTATATTAAAATTTAAAATATAGATAATATATGAAATTCGTTATTTTTTTAAAAATTTTATTCCTAAAATATCACAAAATAATACTCTTAGTCCTTTCTAAGAGTGCTCTTAGTCCCTTCTCCGTATTTCGTTTTTCTTTGGAGAGTTGTCTCCCTCTTTCTTTCCTTTTATTTTTATTTTTATTTTTATTAAGGGGGTGTTAGAAGTAGGGAATGAAGTAGGCCCAATACTACGCAACTGTAACTGGCTGATACACAAACACCAATTGATGATCACGTTGCCTTCCCTAAAAAAAAAAAAAAGAAAGGAGTTTGAAATGTATTCAGGTTTACAAGAGAAAGGAAATATTTGGCGGATTGTTTTAAGTAAGATCAAAATAAGATTAAAATAATATAAATTGATAGAATATTAAATAAAAAAAAATAAAAAAATAGATAATATGTTAAATACTATTAAATTAATTGTATAACTACTTTAATATTAATACAATCTTGTATTAAAACTATTAGGTATTGTTACGTGACAAAGACAATATTGTTATGTGACAACAAGCCAAAAAAACGCTTCTTTCAGGAAACCAAGATTCTGGAAAAAAAAAAAAAAACAAAGGAAACGAAGATGTCAGTGTCAGCAATTATTTGTATATACAGCATTATTATACCGTGCCGTGATCTTAATATGAACAACGAGTGGAAAATTTAGATTCAAGTCAGAGTCAAATTCTCTAGACAGCCATTAAAGCTTCCACGCGTGAAAGTGAACCCCTTTTCCCCATGGCCACCAATATTGCTCTGTTCTGTTCAACATACCAAATCCCCAGCATTCTCGTTTGGATTTAGGCCTAACCAATTAATATTGTCCATGTAGCACATGGGTTTCCAAAAAAAAAAGGACGTTCACCACACATCATAAAAAAATTAAAGAAAGCCCCATTTGAAGTCGATAGATTTTGATGGCTCAAAAAAGAGAATTCTAAAACAAAAAAACTTTGTTGGCTTTACTTAAGTAGTTTCAAATAATTTTAAAACTTTACGAGTTTGATTGAATTAAAAAAAAATAAAAAATAATCAAAAAAACAGATAAATTATTAAATTCTATTGATAAAATTGTATAATTATTTTAAAATTAATTAAGTACAACCATCTATTATTACCCTTTAAAAAAAAAGTAGATGTTTACTTCTGAAAGTCATTCAAACATATCAAGCACACCCACCAACAGAAAATTAGGAAAAAAAAATATTCTTGATCCAGCTAGGCGTTCAAAGCTTAAAACAATCTTGGTGTACTTCAAATTGAAACTTGCGGGGATCATTGTCTTTGTAATTTCTCATATTGTTGTTGTTGTTGTGTTTTTTTTTTTTTTCAAAATGACATGTTTTTGGTCTTAGAAAATGACATTCAAAAAAGTTGAAATAGTGTTGTTGGCAATGGACCCGTGGGGTGCAATGAAGTAGTGTTTTGCCAGTCAAGTCAACGTCAACATTATTATTGTTATTATTATATCAGATTTGTTTAGTGTTTGGTGTGTTCTCTATGGACTATGGTCCGATTAGTTCGATGTCTACATAGCGTGTTGACTACATCTAGAAGACTTGAATCTCTAAATTAAATGCTAATAAATTAATGGAATGTGCTTTCTCTTAGTCTAATACCGAAAGGAAAAAATTTAGCGTCAGTCTCGTTGTGTTATAATGATTAAAAGATTTATTTATACTATATAGCGATTAATAGGTTTGAAATTTTTTCAAGGCATTCAGTAAACTAAACATACAACTGATTTCATCTAATTTTAGAAGAGGTGGATTACTTTTGGGTTCAGTGTAACGACATAGCCAATTGTACGGTACAAGCAACACAATCTTTTTTAGTGTAACGGTAAGTTATTGCTTTTCTACTTGATGGACGAAAAAAAAAATCTTAAATTTTGTTGCATGTTTTGGTGACTTAATTAAAACCCCATTTAGTTAATGTTCTTTTCTATATGAATTATAAGTTAAACGTGACAAAAATGATAAAGTATAGAGAGTCATTCTTTGAAAAGCACATTTGACGATCACCCGACGCATGTTTTGTGTTGACTGAAAACATGAGCACGATCCATACTTGTCATGAGAGATAATTTGGAGAAAGAAGAAGGTAACTAACATTCTGTGCCGTAGAGGACTAGTGGAAACTAAGAAAGGAAAAGTAGGAATCAAAAGATTCGGGAAATCATTATAAGTATTCTTGTTGACTGAGTTATAGGAGCAGAGGGAAAGAAAAATAATGAATCAAAAAGAAAAAAAAAAAAAAACAATAGAAGCTCGTGATAAGCACGTGAGATGAATGAAACGGGCTCTGCACACATTTCTTTCGGGATTTCAAGACTCCATTGCTCTTTCCCTCTCTAACCTGCGTCCTGGTTTACAACCGCACGTTCATTATGGGCTAAGATCTCACCTTTTTTCCCATAAATTGTGGCTACAGTGTGAAATCACATGTACTGTTTGATTGACACCATGCTTGTATGTACATGGTATACTACAATGACAATAAAAACTTAATTTCAAATTCAATTAGAGTCGGTTACATAACTTTTTTCTTTTCATGTCTCACTTAAAAAGTACAAAAAAAACTTTAAGAAACCATATTATTTGTTTTTGGATAAATGACCACAACAAATTCTGAACTACGTGCAAATAGTAAAATCCAGCCCAACCTTTATTCTTTTGTTTCAATTTTTATATTGTTTTTGTCTAAAACCCCTTTCTAAAAAAATTCAAATTATATTCTTTTCTAAAATAGGTAATTGCATGACCCATTTTAACTTTAAATGGTGTGTGTCGCATTGAATTTTGTAATAGAGGACACACTGACGATTGAGGGGGGAAAAAAAAAACATGGTGTTGGGAAATTTTTCGTTACTCAACAAAAATTTTGATATCACTTTTGGGTTGTAGAAGCGCAAAAACGGATACCAACAAAATATAGAAGTGAGGAACAAAAAATTGGACACATAAATATAATATAGTTCGGTTTAAAGTTTATGTCTAAGGGCAAATGAGGATTAGAATTCGTTAACAAAATACATAAAAAAATAGAATTAATCAACATCATATGGTTCAAAATAAAGATTCGTTACATGATTTCTTCTTCATATAGATAGATATAGGATCTATGGGGGTAGATTGATACAATAGAAACCTCTGGTAAAATGTCCGCCCGTAACCTAACAGGTAAAGTACATTACATAGTCCGTTTTAGGGATTGGCGACTTACCCATTCAGTGACTTTGGCACTGGATTTCCCCCCCTCCAAAAAAAGGAACTCTCAGGTCGGGTGAATTCAATATCAATAATAGACGTCTGTTGGCATTCCAACTTGGTATTGCTCCTTTTTTAGTAATATTTAATTACTATTTTTTTAACTTTACATAAATAACATATAGTTTCGTATGAAAATTTACTACCTAAAAACGTAAACATAGTAAAAATTTGAAGCTAAGTTCGCGTGAATAGCTGTCTTGGCGTCATCCAAACCCAAAGTGAAGCCCGATGTGAAAGGACTTCCACTCTAAGGAAGAGTGTTGAAATGGAAGTGATGAGTCTCATATTGAAAATAGACTCATGATTCAATGTTTTAAAATTTTTAAGTAAAAAGTGGTGTTATGGCTCATTGTTATTATTTGCCTTTGTGGCTCATTATGATGTTCTTCAAAATAAGTGGTATCAGAGCCAATAGTTTAGTATAGGGACCTTAGACATTTGTAGATGTGTGTTGACCACTCGAGACACAATGGATTGAAAGCCCGATAGAAATTTGAAAGTAAATCCGCATGGGTAGTTGTCTTGGCGAGATCCAAGCCCAAAGTGGCATAAACTCAACATGGAAGGATTCACACTTTGAGAGAAAGAATTGAAATGTAAGTGATGAGTCGCACGTTAAAAAGAAAAGTTAAGAGTAATAAATAACTAAAGATCTATAATTTAATGTCTTAAAATTTTAAGTAAGAACTTGTAGTTGCTTGCTCCTAACCCAGAGAGATTTCCGAAAACTAAATTCAAATTTGATGAGGTTTTTGGGAGAAATCTTTTAATCGTGGAGGGTACTCATGGATTTTATTCCCAACAAAAGTCATCTTATCACGAAAAGGGAGAATTGGAGAAACATATCACATTTGCTTCCTTTACCCTTTTTTCTTTCTGGTTTTAGGGTGTCATGCGTCTTCCTATTTAACTCTTCAACATCGTAGTATAGAAAATATTACCTATTACGAGGTGTGTTAGATTTTAAGTTACATAATGACCTTTTTTTTAATTTTTATAAGTATTATACTCCTTAAGATTAAAGTTTTGATATTTTAAAAATAAAAATTCACTTTATTAACTACTAACGTGCCTACGAAAAGATAGTAAATAATGGATAAAATAAATATATTACACAAATGAAAGCTAAAAGATGCTACTTCTTTTTAGGACTTATAAAAACCTAGGTGTGCATATTTTCTGTTTTTGCTTTTAATGCTGGACAGGTCATCTCTTCAATTTTACAGCACAAAGGTGTTACTGAGGCATGCTTTTTGGCCAAATATCCATTAAAATATGCATATAATCACAAGGAACATGAACATATTTATAAGTAAAGATTAATGGACTGATCAATCGCACACATAAAGTGACGTCGGATCGATGGTTCTAGCTCTGTTGGTTCTTTAATTGATGGGGCATCATCAAAGTTAAAAGCAAGCCACTCATGAAAAGAAACAATAAAAGGAAAAAGAACAATGTTAATATGAGCGTACAACACGTCAAGCAGCGGAGGATTTTGGTGTCAAATGTAATAAGGTAACATTATCATTACATAAAACAAGAAAAATTACACAGAGAAGATTAGGTAAGATTCTATCTCAAGTTAAAATATAATAATTTCCTCATCCGTTATGTTAGTCTGTCTCGTTTCTCTGTTTTTCCATCTTATTTATATAATAAATTTTTTTAAAATTAAAACATGATGTCTCTATAATAAAAATTTAAATTTTTAATCACTAAAATATCTGCTCGTCGAGACTTTTGAGCATTCTAATAAAGGAGGAAGAGGACAAATGTCATGAATGAGTAGAGGGATTAAGATTAATTGATTTTAACCACAAAAGAAGGGAAGAGAACAGAACGACAACGGGACATTGATTAAAGTGGAACAAAAGTGGGATAAGGAGACACGATAACTATGATTATTTTGTGATACCATAGGTTAAAATCAAATTTGTACCCTACCAACCCCTCTAAGTGCAATTTTTTTAAGTCCTATATTGGCATTAATTGGCTTGATAATTGATTAGGACGGTTTCCATGGCATTGTTATGCGGCAATCCCACGAATCACCGTCGGCCTAGCTAGTAGGGTTTCCCTCCACCTGCTGTGTCGCCATCGGTTAATTAATCCTTAATCTTGGACTAGCCAATTAAGTGTCCCACACACTATATACTCACTCGACATTATAATTATTTTTCTCTTTAGAAGATTTATTAGGCCGTGAGTTATATAATGAGAATAATTTTAAATCTATACATTCGATATTCCTATTTATAGAATTAGAATCTTAGATTTCAAAAATAAAAATCTAAAATTATAAATACTAGGGTATTCCCAAAAAGATTATTTGTCATTTATTGCATGACTTTCTTAATGAATGTTGCAATTCTTTGACTGTATAAGAGATGTGCGCAATCCATAAATGTAGCATTATTCAGACATGAGGGGCCCTTTTTGATGGGCCTTTACAATATGATATCTAACTGATTAACTTCTGTGAAGTTTCCAAATTTTTATTTTTGTTTTATCATGACTCTGTTGTTAAATTTTACCTTCTAGAAATCATGAGCGTGCAATCTAGATTAGGTTTTTGAGCACAAATTTAAGAGGGAGGGGGAGACAATGTTGGAACAAGCAAACACTTCCACACCACAACTCAAAAATTATGAGACATGGTGATGATGGAGTGCAATATCTACTTAACATAAAAATGAATCTTTGGTATAGTGACAATACACCAAGATTTTACAAGTAGCAGACGAACTAGTGGCTGGTTTGTCAATGCATGTCTTCATCACGTTGTTTTCTTCCTCGTATCATATTTTTGTCATGTCATTTTCATGTAATAAAATTTTAAGCTTTTCCTCCTTGGAAAATTTTCAAGTTCCATTGCTTAATTAAATTGGCCTAGCAACTAACAATTTGGCTGCAGAGGACCCTTCTCTTTGTCATTCTTTTCTTTCTGTTTTATAAGTTTGCTTTTTTTTTTTTTTTTTTGCCAGAAAATTGGGCAATGAAAGTTAATTGTCTCAACAAACGTGTAATCAATAGTCATGATCATGTGTTTAACAGGCGTCCATAACAAACTTTCCTAACGGAGGGCAATCAATCAAAGGGCCAGATGATTCCCCTCGACAAACATGCACCATTATCAATAGTTGATTAAGGGAAAATTTTGGACGTTTCCCAAATCCCAGCTCAGAAAAGAAAGAAATTAAAAATTGTACCAAGCTGGTTGGCATTACAGCTTGCATTTCAGCACCTCTCAGTCGCATCAGATTGGAAAATTAAATGGACTCGTCATGTTGAAGCGTCTGACCCAAACATTAAATTATCATAACCGTTAATTGCATATTTTAATCTTTATACATGTATAATCACAAATAATAAATGATAAAAATCACAAATTTGCATTTTTGTGTCATAGCGTAACGTGAATTCGTGTCTTTTTAAACTTCAGTTCAACTCTAAAAGCTCTTCCATGGGTTGGGAACTTGGATACCCTTTCCCCTCTGCCCTCTGAAAAACCATGCCATACCAGCATAAGAACTATGGAAATTACACTTAACAGTAAATGGGGAAACTACAGAATGCTTCCTGCTGGGGATGCAGACATGCCTGATGCGCAACTTGCAACAAAAAGTTAAAAACCACAATTCCAGCAAAACTGTAACTTTAGTGGACTTAGGAACAAATAAACAAGAAATCATCCAAGCTTGTCCAATTGTTTTAGCATAAAACAGCAGATAAAGCAGAAGATCAGTCTTTCAATGCTTCTTCCAACATGTCGTCTCCATCTTCCCCTACTCTTCCTAGTCACCCTTTTGGGGCTGGCAAGAAAAGGTCCCAACACAAGCAGTCATATCCCTGTTTCTTACACCCCCATAGACCACACAAAGCACATTATTTCACGTGAGTTACGGACCCAGCAAAGACGCCTCACCCTGAGATAGAATCAAACGGCGGGCCTAATTGTCCCTCTCATCTGATCTCAAAGTAGATACGCGATGCTTACATTCCGACAGCTATTAGATTCAATGAGAACATAATCTATCACCATTTCCATCATTCCAAGACATAAAATAAGAGATGGGAAGAACACTGCAGAAGCCATTTACTTTTTACCAAAATTGGGAAAAGTATCCTTAACATTGCTAAAGAGAAAATATTCTAAGACGGGTTTTGTCTTTAGTTGCAAAAGGGAAGATTGTGGTTGCCACTGTTAGGAAAAGTGCAAAGATTTGTGAAATCTTTCTTTCTGGTGGCTTTTTTCTCTTCAACTTGTTGTCCATGTGATGGCTTCTCTTATAAATAGAAAAAAAAAGGCACCCAACATGCAGACCCCAAAGGGAATCATCAAATTCTTCCACTCATGTAGGCAGTCTACATACGGTTCTCACAAATCACAGCTGAATATTGGTTGACTCGGGCACCCAAAATATTCACCTTTAAATCCTCTGCTCAATTCTTTGTTTCCTTCACTCATCCAAACCTTTCCTGCTTTTCTTATTGTCTCCGCCCGAAACTTTTCCAAGTGAAAAATGAGATACCCACCAATCAGCTTCCCAAAACAAAATAACGTGCTTTTTCTGAGAAGCTTCATGATCTTGCTCCTCAGCTGCATAACTATAAAAATAAAACTTTGTCTCTCCAGCAACCACCCAACTTCGTTAAAAACGCTCGCAATTGATGGATACTTCAGCTTCAATGAGGTCCATCGTGCAGCTAAAGATTTTGGCAATAGGTTTCAGATGCTTCCCATGGCAGTACTATATCCAAAGTCAGTTAATGATATCGCCACTACTGTAAAATACATTTGGCATATGGGTACTGATTCAGAACTGACAGTTGCTGCCAGAGGTCATGGCCACTCTCTCCAGGGACAGGCACAGGCCCACCAAGGAATTGTTGTCAACATGGAATCACTCCAGGTCCCCAGGATGTCTGTTTATGCTGGAAATCATCCATATGTTGATGTCTCGGGTGGTGAGTTATGGATAAATGTCCTACATGAAAGCCTGAAATATGGTTTAGCACCAAAATCTTGGACAGACTACCTACATTTAACTGTTGGTGGTACTCTGTCCAATGCGGGGATAAGTGGGCAGGCATTTAAGCATGGCCCTCAGATAAGTAATGTGCATCAGCTGGAAGTTGTTACAGGTTTGTTGAAAGTATACTTTTGACGAGAAATATAAACAAGATAAATGAAGCTTTACTAGTTGTGATAATTGTTCTATCTAGAATGAAACCAGGGTCAGGTAACAGATGTTCATGGTGCAGGCTCGTTTGCCCATTATGCACATTGCACTAGACCCTGGTTCCATTAACAATCTACAACATTTGCCATATAATTGGCTGTCACCTGACAGTAAACATACAAATATGCCAGTATAGGATATTTATGCGTATGCAAGTACGTAAATGTGTATGCATCCCTGTGTCTATGAATGATAGACACAAAAAATTTCTGTGAACAGAATAGACTCCTGACTGAAAAAACCAATTTGCTGCAGGAAAAGGAGATGTAGTAAATTGCTCAGAGAAGCAGAATCCCGACCTATTTCACGGCGTTCTTGGAGGACTTGGTCAGTTTGGCATCATCACACGAGCAAGAATATCACTTGAACCGGCACCTCAAAAGGTAAAGACATGATAATTGAGGCTGCCCCCAGGAAGTAGTAAAAAAAAAAAAAAAAAAAGAGATACGGCTCTCAATTACAATAGCAAGTACCTCACCTCATCTCATAAGACAATACTGTAACCTGAACAGGTGAAATGGATTAGAGTTCTCTACTCGGATTTCACCAAATTTACCAGAGACCAGGAGAATTTAATTGCTGCAGATGGCGCATTTGACTACATTGAAGGATTTGTGATAATCAACAGGACTGGTCTCCTAAATAATTGGAGGTCATCCTTTGATCCTCAAGACGAAGTACAGGCTAGCCAGTTTAAGTCAGATGGAAGAACACTTTTCTGCCTAGAGCTGGCCAAGTACTTTGACTCAGATAAGACAGAAAAGTTAAATGAGGTAAAGTATTTTGGCAGTCATCATGTTCATTTTGCACATATTATAAGTAGACAAGTAGATAAAATTAGTATATCACAAAAGAGATTAATAAAATGGACCGTAAAACGTTACTTTAATGTGCAGGAAATCATGAACCAGCTTTCTCAGTTGAGATATATCCCTTCAACACTTTTTCTGACAGAAGTTCCATACATAGATTTCTTGGACAGAGTCCATGTCTCTGAAATCAAATTGCGGACTAAAGGCTTGTGGGAAATTCCACATCCATGGCTCAATCTTCTCATCCCCAAAAGCAGAATACACAACTTTGCCAATGAAGTCTTTGGAAATATCCTTACAGACACCAGCAATGGCCCTGTCCTCATCTACCCAGTTAACAAATCAAAGTAAGTGTTGAAAGGCAACCAAAGAAAAAAAAAAATTGTTTCAGGAAAATTTATTACTTTCTATTGACTTATGCATATGCCGGTTCAAATTTCAGGTGGGACAATAGAACTTCTGCTGTTATTCCAGACGAAGATATTTTCTACCTAGCGGCATTCCTTTCATCTGCAGTTCCGGCTTCCACGGGAACTGATGGCTTGGAACATATCTTGACTCAGAATGCTAGAATTTTAGAATTTTGTCAAACAGGACAACTTGGGGTAAAGCAATATCTGCCCCACTACACTACACAGGAAGAGTGGCAAGCCCACTTTGGCCCACAGTGGGAAGTTTTCAAACAGAGAAAATCTACCTATGACCCATTGGCAACACTTGCTCCTGGCCAAAGAATATTTCAAAAGGCAATCCCTTTCTCATGATGCTGTCCATGAACCGGTACTTAGACGCAAAAGACCTGGTATGTGGGGAAAATGCCTTGTTCCCCGTGAGAACAGATAACTATCATATTCAAATCATCTAATGCACTGCAAGTACTACAAGAGTGCTGAAGTGGCTAACTGATATTCGTTCCAAAAGAATAGAGTGAATACTACAGTAGGAATTGTTGCAGCGTGCCTTTAGATCGGACAAAATAGGGTGTCTACATGAATCATTAATGAGATTTGTGAAAGGCACCGAAGGACAGTAGCCATGTAAAAGATGTATCTAGCTTCGTAAACAACTTGTTCTCTGTGACAAACTTCATTTTCAAATGCAATATCTAATGTATCTTTGCGCATAGAAATTTAACCTGCACATGGAACTGAAATGCTAGTAGGCAACCATCCAAAAAAACAAGAAGCCAAGGAAGGTCATAGAGGGAGAGAGAAAAAAGAGGAAGAGAAATGTAGCAAAACTAGATTCAAGGAGACTGCACAAATTACTATAAGGAGCTTAACGTAATAGTCCAATCTATCCCAATGACTCCATTTCAAACAACAACATGAAACTGTGTGATTACTCGCCTGCTGCTAATGAGATTTCATGGAGACATGTAAGTACATTAGCATTTTAGAGTAAAATATTTGGCCAGAATTGAAGCGTATGCAATCAGATTAATCCCAAGCATAATTCTTTGAAGAAAAATGCTTCAACGGTGATTCAAGTTGGAAAATTTGTCCATCATTACATACTAAGAAATCAGAATTTAATCCCACGCCACGAAAAATTCCAGATTCAATCACTTCGCTTTGAAAAATCATAAAACACACCAATGCCAAGACCCTTTTGACCAGATTGCACAAGGATTTGAAATAATTCATATCTAAATTCCAAGCAATTCCGAATTCCTTTTTTTTGGGGGGGGGGGGGGGGGGGTTCACGAAAAAAGTATAGGAGTAGGAGGGACATCTCATCTTAGGGTCACGAGCACCTACAGACCACCAATAATTTATGTGTTACTCGTCTACAAGAGACTCCAACATTAACCAGCAGAATTAATACTCAGCCCACCTTGTGAACTCGAATTCCAGTTTTGAAAGAAAACAAGGATGCCCCGTTTTTCACTAACAAGCAGAAAATATATTATCAGGCAGCAGTAAAAACCAAAAAATAGACAAAACAAAAAAAAAAAAAAAACAAAACAAAACAAAATGAGGCTGTTGGACAAAAGGAAAAAGACGTGAGATAGTTGGTGGTATACCGCTGTGGAAGCGATGAACGGCGGTGGGACGGTGCTGGTGCTGATTGGCTCAACGGCGGAGCTCGATTCAACGACTGCGGAATTGAGTGTCAATTCAATCGCCGGGAGCAATAGCTGCGGTTCATACACTACCGACGAGCAACATTTTGGGGTCTTTTTTTTTTTCTTGTTTTGATTGATAGTGACTGTCAGCGACTGTCGGAGCTGCTGAGTTGCGGTGGCCGGCGTTTTGGTTCGTGGGAGTAGTGCTGACAACGTCGGCATTAAAAAAAAAAAACGAAGAATAGTAGGACGGACATGGCGGAAGATTGCGTCCGTGACCAACGACCGGAAAAGACGGTGGCGTCGCCGCCGCAACATTAAACGAAGCGTGGTGGCGCATACGTCGCCGGTGAGGATTCATCTTCTGGTATCATGTACCCAAGCAGCCGCCGGCATCTATCTCATGCCGGAAATTCTTGGAACGCAAAAGAATTACGCGAAAAAAATCCAACGGCTAAGAGCCACGCGTGGATGAACCCAATATCCGGCGGATAAGAAATGGGATGATATTCTCCACTTTACATGAATCAATGAATCATGATTCCCTCCAGCTTTAGCTCATATTGAATTTTGTTGGACATTTTTTTTGAAGTAGGAGTTCGGTTAGTGATTACGGAATTTCTTTTTTTAACCACATAAGATAAAGAATAAAAGAAAAAAAAGCCTTACAAATTGTTACATACCACTTCAAAAGTTAATTACTCTAAACAAATCAACTTATAATAACGTTTTTTAAGAAAATTTCTCTCACAACTTTAATAAATCATGGTGAGAACCACCCAAATTTACCATGAAATTTACGCATATATATTCCCTTTATATAAAACTTGTCGGATGAAACATTTTTATTTTTTAATATTTAACAATAACTTGTATATATGCATCTTTTAGTGCACCTTATTAATCTTCTGTATAACTAGTAGCATTGTATTTGACTCCACAACTGCTCACCTGTATCCTCTCTGCCACGCCAACTGAAGAGCTACGCAAAAGAAATCCAACGGCTAAGAGTCACGTGTGCATGAATCCAATATCCAGCGGATAAGAAATGTGATGAGATTCTGTACTTTACAGGAATCAATGAATCATAATTCCCTCGAGCTTAGCTCACATTGAGTTTTATTAGATATCATTTGAAGTAATGGCTGATTAGTGATTCGGATTTTTTTTAATCACATAAAACAAAGAAACAAAAAAAAACCTCACAAATACTTACATATCATTCTGAAAGATAGTCACGCTAAATAAATTAATTCGTAACAATGTTTTTATATTTAGAAAAGGCTTCTCTCACAATTTTAATGAACCATCGTGAGAAGCACTCAAATTTATTATAAAATCCGCATATGTGTTTCCTTCCCGTAAAGCATGTTAGATAAAACATTCCCATTCTTGAACATTTAACAATAACTTGCAACTTTTTTCAGCTGGGTTAACTCTAATTAATATCTCATAATTAGTTAAGTTTATTTGCAATTTGGTATGTTATTCTGAGTTTTATACTTAGGTTGCTTATGATCAGTTTGACCATTTTATGTGTAGGTCATGTGTGTCGATGTACCTTCCTGTTTTAAACAAGTGCTTTCGATACTTCAACGTCAATTTCATATATGAATTTATCCTGTATTAATGCAACAATTTTCGTTTTAAACAAAAAATAATAATAATAACATGTCTATATACATTTATTTCCCAATTCACCTTATTGATCTTCTCTTGAGTTAGTAGCATTTTATCTTACCCCACAACTGCTCGCCTGTGTTATCTCTGCCACGCCAATTGAGAAGCTACACAAATAGCTCAAAGTTCTCTCCGCATTGATTCGGGTTAAGTCTTCTTACTGTGACCTGCCTCCAACTGATGAGAATGTATGCGAATAACAAGTTCTAGACTTATTAATACTAAGAAACCTACCATTACATAAAACCTCCCCAAAGCTGCCTTCTTAAAGAAGATAAAAGAAGATAGAATCAACCTAAACACAAGGCTTATTTGGGCTCTGGGCGGTGATTATTCTTTATAAGAGAAATTGAATATCAACAAATAACCCAACGATCTTAGTTCACAAGTGACTATGTATACCTTTTCTTAAAAAAAAATAAAAACTTTTATTGGATTGATTTGGAGATTAGGCACGGGAGAAAATTGATGCAAATTTGTCACTTATTTTTAATTACTAGTAATAGTTGACGCACTGTTAAACAAAAAAGTGCTAACAACAAATAATCATTGAAATTCGACAATAAGTTAGTGCAACTAATCTTTACGTCTTATTCCGACATCTATGTAATTTTTTAAGCCAATTCTCAAATCAGGAAAAAGTTGAATTTAACCCTCCATTTTTTTTAAAAAAATTTTTATTTAAGGTTTAAACTCACTTTCTTTTTAAACATTGAATCCACTTTCAAGTTTAGACATCATGGTAAAATCAACTCACATTCAAAATCTACAATAATTATACATCGGAGAAGCTGAAAGAAGATAGGTCATGCAAGATGAGTAGGGCGGACATATTTTGCACTAATCCACGTAATTATGACATCAAAAAATTTATATTTCCCATAAAAATAGACAATGTAGTAATTATAAAATTAAATGCATAAGCATTTTAAATAAATATATTTTTTGTTAGATATAATTTATTGTAAGTAATTAATATCAACTAACACAAATAATAGATATATTATTTTTTAAAAATAAAATACCAAGCAATGTATACACGAGAACATGATTAAGTCTCAGACCTTAAAGTTGCCCAGCAAAATTGTCTGTTTATAACAGCCACGAGGTATTGGATTCAAGTCACAATAGAGTGTTTTATTAGTCAATTGTGTTAAATAATAACATTTATACGATTCTACTTGATTACATGGACGGGATCAAGATGCAATTCTGAGTTTGGTAAGGATCCATTCTATGATACGGACCACAATTTGTTAATTAATCTACGATTATAAGATTATAAGAGTTCACGTAACTTTACCACTAATTTGAGCTCATGGCGCAGTTCTTTCCTCTTGACAATCAGAAAAACAGGATGACATATATCTATGTGCACGGTCAAGAGGCTGAAATGATAGCAATTTCTCAATCACAACTCAAAACTAAACTGTTACAGAATATAAATTGCTAATAGTGTGTCTCACCTATGCCTGCATCACGTTCCAATTAATAAAACATAAAATTGTGGCATGTAAAACTTAATCAGATCTAATTCCAGAACAACATGAAGAAAATTTGGCCCTGCAACCATATGCAATGCCCCAGCCAACTTTGTGTCAACTGAGGCTGAGAGGAGCCAAAAGGTCGCATGCTTTATGATCCTGTGATTCTATGGAGATGTTAGCAAAATCTGTATAAACAGAAGGAAGCACCTCTTTATCATGTTAAACATGAGAGGTCAGAATTCTTGAGACATTAACATATAATGAGATTATAGAATTCCAATCAGTTGCTTGCACCAGATTCAGCGGGCCATAGTGGCTGGCTTCTTGAAGCCACAACCTTGCAGATTTTGATGATCAGTGAGTGTAACTACTCTATTATCAGTTAGCAGAACCCCCATTCTCATCATTCTCCACAATCCATTAGTATAACTTTCAAAGCAGAATACCATAATTTATGACTACAGAGCTATCGCCTTTGCTATCTTCTGCAAAAACCCAAACTTCCCGCATGCTGTTTCAGTTTGGCAGGCCTGCCTCCCATGCTTAATCACAAGTTGTATAAAAAAAAAAAGAGTAAGTGAAACAACAACAGAAGAGTCACATCCAAGAAGCATGTGACCTGAAACATGCATCCTGATTTAGAGAGATAAATATCATGGCAAGCTGGCGATGGAATCTAAATCTACCTCAAGATAAAGATAAATAGTTAGGGCTTTGCTCATATTCGCACATTTACATGTTGTCAGCATGTGAAACAAATGTTCAACAAATTTTCTATTTTTTCCCTCTTTTTGTGTCAAAGGTGAGTATGTGGAGTTGTGAGAACAAAGGGTCCTAAATCTTGATGGTAAATGAAAGTAAGACAGTGGAGAAAAACAAATTACACCAAATATGGGCAAGGAAATACATACTACTTCGAGTTCCAAATCGACAAATCTTGAACCCGTCTATAGCAACCTTATTGTTAATCAAAAGTATATGGATGCTAGCATCTATACACTCTCAATACAAAATCTCGCACAAAAACAACAAAACATTAAAAAAAATAAAAAATCCTACATTTAGGAAAGAGAAGACAAAGCCAAAAGAAAAAATGGGGCATAACAAGATAGCACCTTCTGTAAAAGGCCATCTTTGTGTACCCGAAGACACCCTAGTCAGTGCAGTTAATAGCCTTTGTTACCTCGAATCCTAGCTCTCATATCAACTTGGCCTCGCTTGCAATTGAAATAAGTTTCTCTGAGACCCACACACTCAGTGGATATGGAAGGGCTCTTCTCTCCAGCACATTCCCTAAATGATCGATTCTCAATTTTAACACAATCAGATTCGCTGAGACACTTTACCAGTTCCATTGCAAGCCCCTTGCACGACTTTGACATTTCTTACCAAAACAGTCGAAATCCACTGCAAGAAATTGCAATTCTTTCCTTTGACTTTCTTGTTTTATGCTTGCATGGGCACAAAAAAGAGTGCTGCTCCTAGCTAATGCTGGTTTTACGAATCTGCAAGTATAACAAGAGTGCCGGAAGGTATGACAGATATTCATCCAACAAAAATAAGTGAACATTATGCTACAAGTTAGTAATTAGTTTCATAAGATGCAATAAAGAACAGTGGCCATTTAAATGATGTACACAACTTTGTGAGCAACTTATTTTCTATGATAAATTCCATTTTTTTCATATGTAATATCAAAATGCAATAACCTCATATCTCAATTCCAAGCCAGTTGGTTCCAATTTTTAAATAAAAGAAGGCTGCCCGCCTTCAATTAACAAGCAGAAAATATCTTTATCTTCTTAAATTGGACTCCAAGAAAAATCACTTCTCGCCATTCAAAAGTAAACACATGGGGTTATTTCATACTAAGAAATCATTTTCCAAAATGCCTCAAAGAATTAAAGTTAATGAAATTTTAAAGTGAGGCATGCAAACCTGTCCAATAAGAGAAGTAACATTTATTCTATGAAATCTCAATTTAAAAGTACACAACAAGCTAATCGCATAAAAATTACTGGTTCTCAATTCATGCGAGATTCTTCTCAAACTTGACAATGTGAAACAAGCTCAAGGCAGCAATTGTTCGCTTTTTTGTTATTATAACAAGAGCGAGACTACATGACCACTCCTAAGTAGCAACAACTAACAACATGATCCCATCAGTTTATCTGCTTTATTTTTCCTCATACAAGGAACTGTCTATATCAATTTGTTGCTACTTCGAAACCACTCTTGTGAAGCCAAAAACTTTATTTCCTTATAACAATCAGCTCATAAAATAAAAAGCATACAGCTACTTACATTATCATCTCCAATATTCAGATTAGCCAAGCAAACAACAGATTAAATAAATGGAAGACAAGAGAGGGTTAGCGTGATACCTAAGTTCTCTGAACCAAAGTGGCCTCCAAAACTACCAGGAAAACCCCTTTACACCAGAAAATCCTTCGGTTAATTTACAGCCCAAATTTGATTTCTTTTTAGTCAAAAACAGGAGATAAAACTAAAAGACAAAAAGAACAAAATCCACAAGAAATTACAAGGAAAAGGGAATTGTGTTGGGCTAAAGGAAACAGAGGTCCTATAATAGAAGGTGGTACCGCTGTGGAAGCCACAGACGACGGTGGGGGGCCGGTGGACCAAGACGAGACGGCGGCGATAGGGACAACGACTGCCGGACTCCAGTCTCAATTGAGCGGCCGCCGCAGATTGAAAGCGAGGAGGGGAAGCCGATAATATAAAGGCCAGGTAAATATTAGACCGAAATTATGTTTTTAATTTTTTTTAACAGAAAATATATATTGGTGATGTTACAATTATATAGTAACTTTCAACTTTCTATAAGTATGTAATAAACATTATTTATTACACGAAGTAATAATTTAACGATAAATAAATATATTTTTATATTTATAATTTAAATTTAAATTTTTGTCCTTCCTTGCACTATTTTTTTAGTGAAAGATTGAGTGGTTGCTGAAGTAGGTAAAAGTTATAACGCGACGATAAATTTTAAATTTAATAATTATCATGATTTTTTACGGTAAATCACACTCAACCCCACTAATGATCGAGTGGAGAATCTACCCTTTTAGAGGCGATAAAATGAGATAGTTTCAAATAAGAATTACTCTGATCTTTATTTCATAGGTTTGATAATTGATATAATTATAATAAATTTTTTTGTTATTTGAAAAAAAAGTAATAAACATTATTTTAATTAATAATTTACCATTTTTAACAAACCGTTAGTATGAATAAACATTTTTTAAAGCTTTTTTATTGTTTTGTTTTGAATATAAAAAACTCTTTTTTAAATAAAAAATTTAGATTCTAAATTTTTTAAATAATATTTTTAGTCTTTTGCAAAAATTATGATTTTTTAAAAGTAAATTCAATTGTTATATTTTTTTTGGATTTTTTATATTTTTATGGAGTTTTTCAACTTTTATGAATTTTTAAATAAAATATTCAGACTTTTTAAATAAAAATCAATTTTTGATTTGGAAAAATGTCATGTAACATTTGACTGGTTAATATTTTGTTTACATAGTACAATTTCAACTGTCAAGTAACGTAAGCTGCTGTGAAATGACGAAAAATGAATACGAAATGAAATTGAGGAGTGAAATTAAAAAAAATGAATTGAGTAAAACCACAAAAACAAAAAGAAAACGAAAATGTCATGAACAAAATCATAGGTTTTTGCCTAAATTTGTTTGATATGTCATTGTCTAATTGGTGCTAGACCATTCACAATGAAATCACCGTGACTTCCTTTTAGATCTTACTCAATAAAAAATTTAATATTTTTAATTGAAACTTATCGATTTTTAAAATAAATAAATAAGAAATTTTTAAATGAAAAGCTTTTGCTGCATCAATTTCTTTAAGCTCTATAATAAAGAAGAAGAAAATTCAAACTTTCCCTCTTATCTAAATTAATAAATTATATACATTTCAAAATAAGAGAATAAGCGAGGAAATGCTTTGAAAGTTGAAAAGGGATAATTTAATAATTAAAATTTGAGAATACTGAGTTTTAAGATAGAAAAGAAGATATAAATGAACACTTAACGGCAACAGTAAAGTAATAATTTAGAGTTACGTTATATTAGTACAAATAATATAGTAAACATGTAATGCACTCAATTACATTCATCTAATTATTTTTTTTAAAAAAAAGTTGATATCTTGATGTTTTTTATTTTGAATAAAATAATTACTGTTATTTTTGAATTTATAGTTAATATTTTTAAAATATTTATTATTTTTATATTTTAAAAATATTAATTACAATTTTAAAAATAATAATTATCGTTTCACTCAAGACAAATTTTAAAATAAAATTACCAAAATATGCAAATGTACTATTATTCTTATGTTATTCTGTCAAAAAAAAAAAAACATTATTCTTATGTTATCAAATTGAGGGTAAATTACATATTACAGCCTATAAATATAGTAAATCGACAGATCGAGACCCCTTGTTCTATAATAAACTGATTACGACCTAACTTTTACGTGCGGTAACAAAAAACAACCTTAGTTAAATTGCCGTTAGAAAAAATTTGTTACATTAACAAAAATGCCACTGCAATATGCATTAAGGGTCCAAAATACCCCATTTCCATATGACCGTTTGGAACACAAAAACATAGGCAAAAAAAAAAAAATAGAAGAAAAAGTCATTGTTCCAACGGCTACAAAGTAGTCCAGAATATTATAAGAAGCAGTCCAGAATACAAAAATTTTATCTTCTTCTTCTATTCTTCTGCTGCCATAATCTTCCATCTTCTTATGTTATTTGCTGTTGGTTTCTTCTATCTACAACTATCTTCTTCCAAAAAATCTGCCATGTCTTTGAATAGCAGTACCTCCATGCAATTTGAAGGTCTCAAATTTAAGAACATCCAATGCAAAACATGTAAAAAAAAGGGCATCAGTGAAAGTGTCTGAGTCAGAAAAAAACAAAAATAAATTATATTACTATTGTGATGACAGAAACTGTGGGGCAAGCTTTCTAGGTTGGTGTCAACCAATGAATATGCAAGGGGAAGATTATAGAGCAGCACCAGAAAGTCAACATGCAGCATTAAGGAAAAGTAACGAAGTAGAGGTTGAAGTCATACTAAATGAAGTGTATGCAATAAGATCAGAGATAAGGAAGTACTATATTATGCTTCACAATATAGAAAAGCAGACTACAAATGTAAAGAATTTCTTATTCATTTTACTATGTTGCTTTATGATTCTATATTTGTTGACAATTATATTAATAATTGCTAAATGACAAAGACATAGATTTGGTGCAGAATTGATATCCAAAGTAGTTATGTTTTACCTAAACTTGTGAATCTTGGGGTTGGGAGTTAGGTGTGTAAGTCTCCTGTGTTGCTGCCACTTGTGTACTTCCTTTTTTTTTTCCCTGCCAAAAAAAAAAAGAGAGAAGAATACCAAGTTGATTTAACTTATGCATTCATCCAAAACAAAAGACTTCATTCAAATATGTTGTATGAGTAAACAAAACAACCTTTTTTTAATTTTTGGGTTGAAATACCAGCACTTGGTCTTTTTTTGATTTGTTTGTTTTTTGGCCTTGAACTTGAACCAAATGGTTGAGCTGGAGGTGGAGCTAGATTTGCTTCAGTTGGAGCTGTAGAACTTGAACCCTAATGCCAAAGATAGTACTCAATTAGTTAGTAAGCAAAAATAAAAAACATATTCTACAAAGAAAAATGAAAAGCAATATGGCTAAATAATACCTCTTTACATGTCCTTGAACTGTGTCCAAATTTTTTGCAGTTTTGACATTTAACAGTTGAAGCTCTCTTCCTCTCAGGCCTGACTTCTCCCTTCTCTCTTGTCCTCACCTGCTTGGGCCTGCCAACTTTCTTCTTCAATTTTGGTGGCAGTATTTGTGATTCTCCATCAGTGGGGTCTAAGTTGGTTTCATAAAGAAGATGTATAACCTCTTTATGAGCTGCCAAATACCTCTTCATAGTGAAGTAGTCATCACACAGGTCTTCAAGGTTTACTCTAGTGTGACTTGCACAGCAAGCCACATGCTTGCAAGGAAGTCCAGACACCATCCACTCCCTACAACTGCATGTCTTGTTCTTTAAATTTACTAAAAATTTCTCAGCATCATCAAAAACCTGGAACTCCTCACTTCTGGCAGGTATGATCCTCAAGTTCCTTGCAGCCTTAGAAACCTTCTCCAATCTCTCTTTCACCTTAGGTGTGACTCTACCCTCCCAAGTTGTGCATTTGGCATACCTTTTATGCATTCTTACCATCAATTTAACTCTAATATGCTCTAGCAGTGTAAGAACCGGCTTGTTCCTATACTTCCCTATCCAATGGTTGAATGACTCTGTCATATTATTTGTAACATGATCACTCTTAATATCAGGGTCAAACAGCCACCTACACCATTGATTTGAAGGAATACCAACTAAATACTTAACTGGTTCATCACTTTGTGCTGTTTTCTCTAATTCCTTCATTGCTTTGACATGATTTACATAGGAATATGATTTACAAGCAATCCAAAACATACACAGTAATCATTGTGTCTGCCCTATTCACAGCAAAAGAATACAAAATTAATAACTTTAACCATATACAAAATTAAATAATAAAAATTGTAAAATAGAAATTGAACCGCACATTTGCACAACTTTAATTTAACCATTTATGTTCCAAAACCCTAAATACCCTAATTTCAAATAAAAACCCAAATTTTAACCCACAAAACCAGAACAGAAACTTGCAAAATATAAAATTTCAATCCATTGCATAATAAAAAATTTGCAAAACAAAAATTGAACCCCACATTTGGGCAACTTTAATTTAAAAAATTTAACCCCCAATTTATAATTTATGTTGTAAAACTCTAACTATTTTCATTTCAACCCACAATTTAAAACGAAACCCAAATTTCAACCTACAAAAGCACTTGCATAGTAAAATAATTACAAAACAGAAACTAAACCCACATTTGCACAACTCTAATTTAAAAATTGAACCCTATTTAAATTTATGTTCCAAAACCCTGAAAGCCCCAATTTCAACCTACAATTTAAATTCATGTTTCAGAACCTTTAAAACCCTAATTTCAACTGCCAACTCATGAATTTTGAATAAACCCCTTTCAATTTCATGAAAACCCATCGATTTCATCTTCAATTTTAAAGAAAATTCCCAGCTGACTGAACCCTAAAAACCCTAATATCAAATCCCAATGCATCTACCTTAAGAAAAAAAAAACTATAAAAAACCCAATCACATGCTCCCACGGACTAAACCCTGTCTTTTTTCACATTTAAATACCCCTACTCCATGATCCGATTGTGTTTTATATTCAAAAATCCCAAACATGAAACCCTAAATTCTGTACAGTATACCAGAAGAACACAAAACACAAAACAAACATTTTACGAAGTGTAAACTTACTATTTCAAAGCAAAAACACAATCGAACAACTAATTTCTTGCAGAATCGTAGGTTTCAATAGAAGAGATAGATGGGAGGCGGTAGAAAATTTGAGAGAAGAGAGAAAAATGAAACTAGGGTTCTGAGATTCTGTGCTAATTGTTTATTATATATATGAGGGTAATTTTGTCTTTACACATTTTCTGTCTATATTGACTCACGGTCGTTAGTCAGAGGACTTTTTTTGTAATATCAGAAATAAGGGGTCTCGATCTGTGATTTACTATATTTATAGGCTATAATATGTAATTTACCCTCAAATTGACGATTCAATGGGTGCGTGCTTACTGCCTTCCATACCGCGTTGCTAAGAATGTTCTCGGAGTAATTTAACGTACCTCGGCCTCATCGCTCCGTCTCTTGCTTTTGGGTACGCGCAAACGCAACTGTGAGGCTTGTTTGTTGAACAACATTAAGCTGAAGCAAAACACAACAAAAGGCGGATATCTGTGTCACCGCGTTGAGTAAGCCGACAAGGGAAGTTACTCTTTTGTCTTTTTTTCTTTGTTTTTGACAGGTTGTGGTGGGTTTAGATGACCCAAGATTTCTAGAACCAGAGAGTTATCCAAGTTGGGTTCTTGATAGATGCCGAGCAGGTAAACAATCACGAAAAACCCATGTTCTAAAACCCCATTTCCAGCCGCCTTCTGTTTTTCTTTCTAGACGAGGTTGTGTCTGAAGCAATTTTGCCCCTTTTTGGCTCTTGTATCTATATATATTGATGCTCTGGAGACAGTGAATTCCTTGTAAGAATTAAATTTCGGTTAATTCGGTTAGAGAGAGCATTCAGTTCGAATTTTGTGATTTAGAGACAATAGTTTTTCTTATTCAAGAAAGGTTCTTTGTGCTATTACTTGTGTAAGTAGATCATTGAAGCGGTGTGTGTGATTGGGGAAAAGAAAATGGTTGAGGGGTTAAATTGCCATGTGTACGCAAATGGGTCGATTCACTACCCGAATGGTTTGTTGGAAGAGAAGCTTGATGAGCTTCGAGGTCTCGTAGGTAAAGTAGATGGTGATCCATTGAGGATTGTTGGAATTGGGGCAGGTGCTTGGGGAAGTGTATTTACAGCTATGTTGCAAGACAGTTATGGTCATTTGAGAGAAAAGGTTCTAATTAGGATTTGGAGAAGGCCTGGCAGATCAGTTGATAAGGCCACGGCTGAGCACTTATTCGAAGTGATCAACTCGAGGGAAGATGTGTTAAGGAGACTAATTAGGCGTTGTGCGTATTTAAAGTATGTTGAGGCGAGATTAGGTGATAGGACTCTATTTGCAGATGAGATTTTGAAAGATGGGTTTTGCTTGAATATGATAGATACCCCGCTGTGCCCCTTGAAGGTCGTGACCAATTTGCAGGAAGCTGTTTGGGATGCGGATATTGTCATTAATGGATTGCCATCGACCGAAACCCAGGAGGTGTTTGAGGAAATTAGACGCTATTGGAAGGAGAGAATTACAGTTCCAGTTATCATCTCTTTGGCAAAGGGTATAGAGGCTGAGTTGGGGCCTGAGCCACGAATAATAACTCCCACTCAAATGATCAATCGGGCAAGTAAGATTTGCACATGTCTATCAGTGTTTTTTTTGTGTGTGTGTGTTTGTGTGTGTGTTGCCGATCAATTATGCGATTTTGCATTTCTTTGTTATTGCTTTTGCACACATCCAATGCTGACAATGTTGTGCATCGCAGCTGGAGTTCCAATGGAGAACATACTTTATCTTGGAGGACCTAACATTGCTGCCGAGATTTACAATAAGGAATATGCCAATGCTCGCATCTGTGGAGCAGAAAAGTGGAGGAAACCATTGGCAAAGTTTTTGCGGCAGCCCCATTTTATAGTTTGGGACAATGGTGATCTTGTTACTCATGAAGTAATGGGTGGCCTGAAGAATGTCTATGCCATTGGAGCTGGTAAGCATCACGTTTCTTCTCACAAAAAGTTGGGCATTGGACTAAATTATTTGCTATTACCTATCCAGATAGTGGATAGCTGATCCCATTCCCAAATACGGAGTGGAATTTATGCGCACCTGAGAAGGTGACCATGCTGCTATGGTCGTTTCTGGTCTGTCTCACTGTGACATCATCATTAATGTCTGTTTTGAGGGACTCACTTTGATTAATGAAGCAAAGAGTTCTACCTTCTCAATCAATATCACTTGGTTAACCAAATTGACAGTTGCAACACTCTGTGTGTGTGTTTTCCACTGGCTTTTGTTTGTTATTTTGTTGCACAATAAGGAAAGTATTAATTGGCTTGTATTGGCTTGAAAACAACATAATTTGAACTTAATGAATAGTACTTTTGACATCAAATCACATTCTGCAGGTATGGTTGCAGCTCTAACCAATGAGAGTGCGACTAGTAAATCAGTGTACTTTGCGCACTGCACATCAGAGATGATATTCATCACTCATTTGTTGGCAGAAAAACCTGAAAAACTTGCTGGCCCCTTGTTGGCTGACACTTATGTCACCTTACTGAAAGGTCGTAATGCATGGTACGGTGACAAGTTGGTCAAAGGTGAAGTGACACTTGAAATGGGTGATAGCATCAAAGGCAAGGGAATGATTCAGGTACTAAACTTTGCTACTCTCCCGATGCCCAAGTCTATAGAACTTCTTTTAAAATTTAGCTGATAGTATGAAGAGGGCATGAGAAAATGGATTTGAATTTTTTTATGCATTAGATAGCATTCTCGTTGCAAGTCACCATTGTAGTTTAACTGTTTTTATAGAAGTTACTCCAGATGGACCCAGTGCAAAATAGTATAATAGATTCTTCTTATCCTGCACATAAGGTGCTGCTGGAAGCTTGAGAAGTAGTCTATTCAGGGAGTAGGGTGCGATTATAAGCCTGCAAGACAACAAGTTGGGTGGAAATATATTGCAAGATATGTCAGCCAGACATTACATTTTTGGGTTACACAAGGTTTAATTAGAAGAAAAAAAGAAACAATGTTGAAAGATAAGCATAAGCCCAATGATTACTCGCTGGTTGCTGGCCAATATGAAGAATGTGTTGAATTTTTAAACATTAGACTGCTTAACATGCTCTTTAGTCTTCAAAATAACTTCTGGACAAAGGTATGGAAGGAAGCCATGTCCCCTCCCTCCCGCCACCCCTCGGGAACCAGGAACCCTCTGTCAGCTTTTTTACTTGCCATGTCAGTTAGTACTGTGTCCAAATTCTAACTGCCAGAATACTTACCAATTGAATTTCATATTGTATTTAGATGTCTGTAATTTATAAATTTTGCACTCTTCTGAACTCAATAATGTTGTAGATCTGTTAACTTGAACCAGAACCTCTTTTTCGCAGGGGGTGTCCGCTGTGAAAGCATTTTATGATCTGCTAAGTCAGTCTTGCTTAAGTGTCCTACATCCTGAAGAAAACAAGCCTGTAGCTCCTGTTGAGCTTTGCCCCATATTGAAGACGCTTTACAGAATACTTATTTCAAGGTATTGTTGAGTTGCAATGTCTTAAATATTACGTTATGGAGTCAGTTCATGCATCTATCTCCCCTTCCTCTCTCTGTCTTCCCACTCCCCGCTCCCCACACCCCCGTGGGCGTGTGCTATTCTGCAACTCCAATTATGTTTCGTAATGTTCACCATTTATCTGAAATATCTGAAAGCTCATATCAGACATTGCGATTTGACGACTTAAATGTGTTTTCAGGGAGTCTTCAGTGCAGGCCATCCTTGAAGCGCTGAGGGATGAAACGATGAATGACCCCAGAGATCGCATTGAGATTGCACAATCCCAAGTTTTCTACAGACCATCGCTCCTTGGTCAAAAAACTTGATCCCATATGCTGCCTCCTCTACATTCAATGTAATTTTTTCACATCCTGTCAGTGTATTTTGATGTAACAAACTTGTAATGTTTACGTTCTACAATTTTTTGGTTTATCAGCTAAATTGTAAGGACAAAAGGATCGTGATCTGGTCGTTAAATTCCATACTCTTAGCCCTAAACCTTGGCAATATTTATAATAAAATCTGGAAATTAGAAGCCCCAATTAATTATTTTATAGTGGGATTTTAATGGGGATTGGAATTGAGGATTGTAATTGGGGTTGAAAGATTCTTGATGCGGAAAATGGGATTAAAATGAATTTTATAATTTTAACTAAAAAAATATAAAAAGAACAAAAAATTATATGTTTTTGTCAAGTGAAATTTTGATAAGTTCCTTAATTACTAAAATTAAAAAATAAGTCAACTAGTACTAAAATCGTTGTTAAAATGATTAATACATAAAAATGTTATTAATTTTATTTAAAATAACAAATTTAATAATAATTTTAAAAAGTAATAATTTATCTTTCTTTAATTTTTTTTTTAAAAAAATTTAGCATACATTAAAATTTTTAAAACAGAATTTATCTATTTTATTAATATAGCAATTATACATATCATCAGACACTAACATATCAAACATATTTTCATAAATCTATTATCTAAATTGACATATTTTATTTATATGAAATTATTACATGATAAATTTATTATAAAATTTTTTTAAAAAAATAAATTATTATTTTTAAAATTAATACTAAATTTATTATTTTATACAAATAATAATAATAATAATATTTTTTTTTGTATAATAATCTTTTTTAAAATCTAAAGTGCCACTTAATGACTTAATTGAAAAAAACACACGACACGACTAGGTGGTTGTCGGTGGATGTGGCGGAAAACGACGTCGTTTTGTTGATTCTGAAAACGGCGCATAGAACAATGGAGGTCATGGCCTGGCCGGTTTATTAAGCCGTTGAACGTCCCCTCGGCGGAGGAAGATAGGGCCGAGAGTAGTCTGAGAATAAAACGATGTCTCTGGTAGATTACGCTTCTTCCTCCGACGAAGAAGACGACGTCGTTCCGGAGAACAGAAAACGGGAAGAACGAAAACAAGAAGAAGAAGAAGAAAAAGGAAAACCCCAAAACCAACCACACCTCCCCAATTTCGCACCCTCGCCTCCCACTGACGACTGGTAACTTTTTTTTTTTTGTTTATTAAGCTGCTGTTTAAATTTATTCAGATTTTATTTGATCTCGATTTGGTTTTTTTTTTTTTTGTCCGTCATGTTTGGTAGGCGAGAAAATGCAAGAAAAGGTCGAGACTTTTTAGATCTTGGGGCAGCTTGTGATGGGCAGTCTTGAATAAATAGATCTTTTTTTGTTTTTTTTGTGCTTATGCAGATGAGTTAAATGCAAAATCACCATTTAGGATTTTGTTGAATTAGGGTTAGGGCTAGAGGAAAGAAATTCTGAGCGTTTCCCTATAGTTTTCCTCTATTTTATTATATGAAATTTTCATGCTCAGGTTTTTTAAGTGTAAAGAACATTTCTCTGTTTTTTTTTTGGTTTTTTCCTGATATCTTCTCACGTTTAGGAGGTCTGGGTTGAATTCGGAAAGGCAGCAAGGAGGTGGTCCACAACCATCAGCACCTTCTGTTGGGAAGCTTCCGGATGCTTCTCTTCTGCTGAATTCGCCCGACATTTCGTTAGTTGTGGGAACTGACCATGCTTCTCGAGTATCGGCTGCATTGGCTGAAAATGCCTCGCGAAAGAGAGACTCGAATATAATGCCTTTCTCTTCACCTCGTAGCAAACTGCCAAGAGGGTCCTTGCCACATACGAAGAATGTTCCTGATACGGTTGGTGGTTTGCTAGTTCCTCCTCAGCTGAGTGGAAGGTGAGTGTTGCTGTTGGCCTTTTATTGCTGTTGGTCTTAATTCTGGTGTGCACTTTTGTGCTTTTGCATCTTTGGATTTTTTCAGTACTTGCAGAGGCTATTTTACCGTTAAAGGATGTTTCATAGGACACAATGAAATAAGGAATCTAGTTGAATGGTGAATGGGATATAATGGTTACCCCATTCCTATGTTTGATCGAACAATGGTTTTGTTTAGCAGTCATTAAGCTTCCTACATTTGATAGCTATATTTTCAGTCACCAGCAACGCGGTTTGGTGGTAGAGTTGTCGGGTTCTTATCCCAGCAACCATGGGTCAAATCTTGCTACCGACGTATTTCAAAAAGCGCTGTATTTAATAGCTATGATAGCCATATTGAATGGCCCAGATGCCCTGCTTTTGCTTAATTAGGGCTTGATGTCTTTGATAAACCATTTTCTTTGGCAGCAGTTGCTTTGCCTTGTTATTTTGAACCTTTGCCTTCACAAGTTTCTTTTTCACATTCCAAGCACACCTTTTTTTATTTTTTTCCTAAAAAAAAACAGATCCATGTGCTAGAAAACAAGTGTTACTGATGATTTAGTTTTGGTTACTGCCAGGAGCAACATTGTGACAGAAGACATGGGAAAGTTGTTTGTAAGCAGACATGCAGAGCCATCTTCTCAGTAGATTGCATCTTAATTAGTGATAACGTTGTCGAATCTTGAATGTTATAACGTTGTAGTTTTTTTTGGAATGAGACGAGCATACTAATTCTTGTCATATTGTAAATCTCTTAGATGTTAAAACTTTATGGCATGCCCTTGAAACCTTGTTATTAATAACCAGGATTTACAGGAGTCTGTTGTTGAATTTCTTTGTTGGGTAATTGTTGCAAAGTGCGATCGTGAAGCTACAGATGCTAATCATTTTTGTTGATCTAACCCCTGGAGTAACAGTTCTAGGTATACTTGACTGTGGTCTGGTTTGGTTCTGGTTCTGCTTTGGAGTTGCCAATTCTATATTCATGGTTAGGAAGAACTGGGACCTAACCGGCAATAGATGTTTCAAATCTAGTTGCAAGCAATAGATGCTGAGAATTTAGTTGGAAAGCTGATTCCAGTTCGATTCTGTTGGGAACTAGCCAATCCTGTTTTAGAATAAAAAAATAATAAATTTTTACAAAAATTTTATCATAACACTTTCATGTAAAGATTAAACAAAAAACTATAGATAATTTGCCAACGATTGAATGCTTTAACTGGCAATGTACCGAAGTTTTCATTTTATCGTAGAAAACATAATCCAAATTCTGTGACGCTGGTAGCTGGCAGCTTTGTCAATATGCATGGTATTATAACCGTGCATTCTATCCATGTCCGTGGGATTGGCCAGGCCAGGTTTTGATTTCTTAAATGTACAAAAGCGTTTTGGTTTCTTGGATGTACAAAAGCAATTTGACAATGAGTAATAGTTCAATTGTGACGGGAATCGTCTTTAAGACCAAAGATCCTGAGTTTAAGTCTGAGTCTGAGTCGAAACCAATTAACAAAAATAAAAGAAGTACAAAAGCAATTAGGTCCTCATTTTCCAAGAGGAACAGGAGACTTGAGACTAAAAATGTTTGCATTAACAGAACAGAACCATATTATCAAATTACGTGAGAGTTGAGACTTGAAAATGTGCGTCCCACTACTAACTGGATACAATTCTATCTTCTTACAAAAAATGGAAAGTGTCGGCGAGATGCTAGTCTCCATGCCTGTCGTTCTTATGCAGCTCAAGCTGGCAGCAGGCTTGTGCATTAGGTGCATAATTTATTGTTCTCAACGTTTCATGCCATATCAGGGCCACTGGGGATAGGTTCATAACCATCATGATTCGTTCCAGCAGCGGCAGCATCACTTTTGTTCATGTCAACAGGAATGCACTTCAAGATAACAGATACTATTAAGCTTGCTGCTCCAATCAACACGCTGGCCAACCACAATTCCCAGCTCAGTGGCACGGTACTGGCAAATGTGCCCAAGAATTCTACTATTACAATTTGGAAAGCCACGGTGGAGAACATGACACCCAAGAAAATCCAGCTACTAAAGATGCCCCGGAAGACGTTGATTTTCTCCATGTCGCGGCTGTTGATCTCATTGAATACCTAATCAGAAAAAAGGTAAACATTGGTAGAACAAAGAGAAATCCATTGCTTTTGCAAATTTGTGCTCTGGAGAGAAGGAACAAAATGAGTTTTAAGTTACCTGACAAAAAACAAAGACATTGAATATGAATGTATTGAGGACATCAGTAGAATCTGAACCGGAGAGCTTTAATAGGCGTTTCCCATCGAATTGGAGGACTACAAGAATAACTATTTGAAAGATGCTTTGTCCAATTATATTCCTCCACATGATCTTGGTGATGAAGTTGACATTCCTGCCAACAGGAGGCCTTTTCATCAGTCCGTCATGAGGAGGCTCTGTAGCCAATGCCAATGCACCAAGAGTGTCCATGATCAAGTTCACCCAGAGTAGCTGCACAGTTGTAAGTGGAGCATTCCCTGACAATCATCTTAACATTTTAGCAACATGATAGTGTACAAAAACTTGACATTGTGGAAGGTAACGAAACTTCTTGTTGATCTTCATTTAATGAAGTGAATAAATCAAAGATTTATACATAGGAAATTTGAAAGTTTCAGCATTTTAGAGGATGAGGATGTAAATAAAGTGACCTGAGATGCATGCAGAAATGAAATTCAGCATGAGAGCAACAACATTGACTGTCAACTGGAACTGAACAAATTTCTGAATGTTCACATAGACCGATCTTCCCCATTTTGCCACATTGACTATCGTTGTGAAATTGTCATCCATTATGATAACATCTGCACTTTCTTTCGCAACCTGTAGGTGATAGTTCCCTCAACAATCGTGAGAATAACAGATACGGGAAACATTTCAAGAAAATGAACTGATAGATACGAAAAGCAGAAATGTTTAGCATCTAAGGATAATCAAGTGTTAATTCAGGGCAGGGAAAAAACCTCTGTTCCTGCTATTCCCATAGCAAGTCCGATGTCTGCCTCAGCCAGTGCTGGGGCATCATTAGTGCCATCACCGGTCACTGCAACAACTTCTTTAAACACATGTCTCAATTTGGTCACTAAGGTATGCTTGTCTAAAGGCAAAGACCGCGCCATAACCTGCATGCACAAGACGGGCATCTCAGGATGTTCCTTGCTTATTTAAAATTTACCAAATGTATTGAAGCAGCTGCAAGACCTGAATTTTTGGCATTATTTCTTCCATTTCCTCAGGGCTCTTGTTACAAAAATCTGGCCCCTCAATTGCCAAGCCATCATCTGTCAGGATGCCACATTCCCTGGCTATGGCCTTTGCAGTGTTAATGTTGTCGCCAGTAACCATTCGCACAGTAATCCCTGCAGCTAAACAAGTCTTAACAGCCTCCTTTACTCCTGGGCGTACAGGATCCTTAATTCCAATAACAGCTATTAGTGTATAGTTATCTTCAGGAATTATGTCAGCATTAGAACTGTCTTCTATATCTTTAAAAGCCAAGCATAGAGTTCGTAGAGCTTCACAAGCAAAATCGTTGATTATATCTGTAATATTTTTTCTTTTTTCAGCAGAAAGTGGCATGGCTTTGCCATCAGTACTTATGAACTTGTCACACATCGATAGAATTATTTCTGATGCACCTTTGCAGAATGCTCGAGACCCCTTGCCATCAGGAAGAGAAACAAGCACAGACATCTTTTTCTTGACAGAATTGAAAGGCTCAACTTTTACTATGTCAGATTCCTTGCGATGGATTTCAAAATCGCCCCCTATGAGCAATCCAAACTCCAATATGGCCGTCTCTGTTGGCATCCCCAGAATTTGAGTCTTTCCATCTTTTCCTTTGACAACCTCTGAGCCGGTATTCTGAAATACAGACTGCAAAAGGATGGCATGTAAATCTTTAGGTATAAACGACGCTAAAAAATCTTTGTTCTCATCACGTTTTACTTGTCTTATTTGTTCACAGATCCATATTTTGTTCACCACCATGTGATTTGTGGTCAATGTCCCAGTTTTGTCCGTGCAAATGCAACTAGCAGAACCCATTGTTTCACACGCAGATAGATGCCTCACAAGGGCCCTGTCATTCATTAATTTCTTCATTGCAAATGCAAGACTTAGTGTCACTGCAAGGGGGAGCCCTTCAGGAACGGCAACAACAATTATAGTCACTGCAATGGCAAAGAAATTCAAAAGCCGCAAAAGGTCGCTTGTCGACCATTTTGTGATCTCATGATGGTGTGCCTTCACCACTAGAAACCGTAGCAGGAGAACCAAAAAGGTCAGGACAGCAAAAGCCAAACCAATTTTTCCAATAATGGTTGCAACTCCATTAAGCTTGACCTGAAGTGGCGTCTCGTCTTCTCCTGTTTCACTCAAAGTAGCCATCAACCTGCCCCATTCGGTTCTCATCCCAACCGCTGTTACCAGCATTTTACCACTCCCATCCTGCACTTTAGTTCCTGATAGAAGAAAAGGACGTTGTTGATTTATATCCACTGGCTCACTCTCACCTGACAAGCCGGACTCATCAAGTGATAAGTTGTGGCCTGATATAAGAATACCATCAGCAGGAACTAGATCTCCAATTGATAGATGAACAACATCTCCAACAACCAAATCAAAGATGGAAACTTTCTGTCTGCATCCTTCTCTAGTCACCTGAACAATGACATTTTTCTTCTCCTTATCCAAAACTTTGAATTGTAGGGACTGCCTGTGGTCGCTTATTGCTGTAACTATAACTACTAAGAAAATACAAAGTACTATTCCTAGGCCATCATACATGCCTTTAGGCCACCCTTCAGTGGCAATACCAACTCCTATGGATATAACAGCACATACCATGAGAATAATTAATGTTAAATCTAGCAGAGCTTCCCAGACAAACATCCAAAACGATTTAGAAGGTTTCTCAGCATATCGGTTGCATCCATAAATGTCTTGCCTCTTAGATATATCGCTGGATGCAACCCCATCATTCAACGATACAGAGATTTCTTTGGCTAATCCTTCAAGTCCTCCAAGAGATTCCAGGTACTTGAAATCATGGGATCGAGCAATGGATGATAGGTCATCTGCTTCAATTCCGAAACCAGCTTTCTTTATAATTTCTGAGGGTTTGCGCGCTATTCGATTAGCAGCTGCATTGGATAAAGACATGTAGCACCCACAGGATTAAAACAGAAAAATAACATTATGCTACTGTAATCTGTAGCAGATATGATACCTTCAATGAAATGCAGTGCAGCCTTTTGCACATAGAGAGCTACTCGTATCTTTTCCTGGCCAAACATGATAACATGTCAATTGCATAATAAAGCATAGTTAACTGCAATATTTTAGCAAAGAAGAAGGATCAATACTATTCATTCACTCCCAATCATGTTTAGATTCCTGCATTGGCAGAGACCTTGTTCCCAATATTTTATTAAACCGGTTAGGCTCCTTCCATACAAGCCTTAGTTAAAAATTAAAGTTTCTCCTTTGTGACCTAGAGGTCAAAGGCTCAAGTAGCAGAAGCAGTCTCCCCGTAAAAACAAAGGTAAGGTCACCTACAACTTTCTCAGACCCCACAGCGTGAGACTCTCGTGCATAGGTTGATCGCTCTGTATAAACGATATACAGGCAGATGCCACCTAGTTCACTTTAATCTAGCTAGTCTCCTCTTGCAAAACTTTGAGTTTCTCTTATCCCAGCTATGCAGATTATGGTTAGAGCAAAACCTTAGTGCTCAGTAAAATGCAATGAACCAAGACAAGCTCAAAGAAACAACATCATAATGAAAGAAAAAAAAAAAAAAACGAACCATAAGATTAATTAGGCAGAGATTCATGGGTGACTTCATTTGCATTGATAGCCTTTCAAGCCGTTGATTGCATTATTGAAATTGAAAAGCAAACAGGTGAGTACTTGACCCTCCGTCAACTAAAGAACAGGAAAATAAATTGGTGGGGGATACAGAGGACAACGTAAGGAAAGGGGCAAAGGAATTCTATGGCATTTTGCTGAACAAGACATGGAGATATATGGTCATCCACTATAGTACAATTATTGGGATTAGACACTGAGTTTTCCAAGAACTGTTAAACACCAGGAATTCCATTGCTGGGAATTGCTCCGATGGCTTTCTAGTTTCGAATTTTCAATCGTCAAAATGGGGTCTAGACATGGCGAAAGTTTCTTGGAAGGACTTCTTTGGAAGCCATTTACGCAATGGAGGACTTGGCGACTTGCTAGGCAAGTCTTGAAGCATATGAAAACTTGCATCTTTGTCAAATTTGTCAACGTCAAACAAACAAGTATGTTAATGCACATTAACTTGATTGAAGCATTCAGAAAATAGATGTTAATCTTGGTCAAAAAAAAAAAAAGAAACTAGATGTTAATTAATTACCCAGGTTTTGAAAATTAGTTGATTGTTATCAACTAACACCCTATGAAGTATGAACTCCCCCCTCAACACAGCAACCAACCAGGAGGATTTCAGAGCTGAAATTCAAAATTAGCTGTAAATTGACTTCTCCTTATAAGTCAATTCTTATTTATCTTTTATGCGTAAAAAATGAACAAATAGGAATAGTGGCCACCAGGAGTATTACAATTTTACATACCATATCGGCAAAATAACTAAATAGTTATAATATTTAATATTTTTTGTGTAAAGCGATAAATTATAAGTTTATCCCCATTTTTTAACTTAAGATTTGAACCCATAATTTTTTTTACACAAATCAAAATTTTTTTGTCAATTGAACCACAAGATCGATAAGTTTCATTGTGACACGCTTTGTATTTTGACCATTCTCATCTGCCAGACAAAAGGATGAGAATATCATATCTACGTGTCTACTCGAACCCACATGTATTTTAAGCTTCAGTAGCAACGTCCCTTTGTTTTGTTTTTCGGAGAAAGTCACAAAGAACTCGCTAGCCCGCAGAATCTGTAAATAACATGGGAAACTCGAAAAAGAAATCTAGAATTGTGTCTTGTTAGAGGATATGGATAAGAAAAGTAAAACCCATAAAAGATTTCTGTTGAATGTTAGGTTAATCGTTCGGCTAAGGAAGACTATTCTAGCTAGAACCGAAATTCGCGAAAGTGCAATTGCTTTGACAACACGGTACACATTCTCAAAAGGTCATATCCCAATTGCTTGCAAATTCAAACCATTTACTAAAATCATGCCCACGCAACAGTAATTATGAGGGTCATTTATACAATTCTAGTCTTTTGATGCAAAATCAAAGTATGAATATGAACGGACTCACAATCATAATAATATAATGTGAATTCGAATACGATCTTTAATAAATAAATAAAAAAAACGAATATACGCCACCAACTATAATCTAAACAAAGAACAATCATTTAATCAAAACCAAAAGAACTTTTGGTTCACACTACATTTTAGACATATTTCAATAAAGAAAGAAAGAAAGTGGTGACGAAGAACCTGGACAGCCTGGCGTTTTTTTGCAGCCTCCGCACGTTTGGCAAGATCGGCAACCATACGGAAGCGGCGGCGGGGGTTCTTGACGACTCTGACGGCGGACCTCCATCGCCTGAGCGCCTCTTCAGAGGGTCTCTTTGGCTCAAGTTCGAAGTTTTCTCTCAAGAATTTCTCCATGACGACGTCGGATCCTCGCTTTCTCTCTCTCTCTCTCTCTCTCTCTCTCTCTCTCTGTCACACAGACACCAACAACACAGGAGCTGTAAGCAGTGTGTTTGGCTTTCAGTTGATGAATGGCGAAAGATAGGGAGATCAAAGGTTTGTACCGTGTTTCTGTCTTTAGGATGGAAAGTTTCAAACTTGCGCCGAGAATGGCGGGAACAAGAGAGAGAAAGATTTTGTCAGCTTTGCCAAACAGAGAGAGAGAGAGAGAGAGATGGATGGGATGAGCCAAAGCCGAAACTAAACCAGTTTGCGATTAAGCAGAGTTTGACAAATGGCAAACGTTTCGTTTCTTCTTATTGAAAGGAAGGGCCAATCAGCTGCACAATATATTTTGAGAGTATGGATTGGATACTATTCGATCCACTTATCATATATATAACATAATGAGACATACACAATTAGGCGGTGAAGAGAATTTGAAAGATGTGATATTTAAGAGGGTAGTCTGAAGATTATTTAACGTGTCTTTTTTTGTTATGGTTTAGATTTGATTTTTGATTCTGAAAGATTCGTCTGCTCCAATTATTTAGAATTTACGAGAAGTGCGATTGTCAATTTAAAGTTAGTTTATATTATAGTTGGATATGAGATATTTTCATTGGACTCGATCGTACTTAAGTGATGAGTCTGTCTCATAGAGTTGATTGAACGAGATTCAAATAAATTAAAATTATTCTAATTTCAGCACACGATAACTTTTATATTTATTGATAAATTTTTTTTTTTATCGACAAGAAAAATGGGAAGATGTGAAGATGGTACTTCGATCCGTGAACTAACTATTCTATTCTAAGTGCTCAGCTCATTGCGCAAACTCATGTAGTCGCGGTATTTTTAATATTGATTCGTCATTTATAATCCTCGATATATGAACATGAGTAACGATAAAATCATAAATATATAATAAAATTTTATAAAAATAGCATTGTAAAACCATTCACACAATGGAGCACATATCCCTTCAAAAACATGCACTCCGTTACCTCAATATCATTTCCCTTGAGTTTATACGCTACCGCAACACCTACGTCGAAACATTTTCCTATTTGTTGATTTGATTTTAACATTTTAAATTTTATTAACAAATGACTTGGGAGCTGGACATGTAGAGATTTAAAGAACTTTAAAGTAATATGAACTAGTTTAATTTTAAAAAATAATAAAAAATAGATATATTAAAATTAATTTAGATTCGTGAAAAATATTATGTTTTTAGTATTTATGTAAGAATAAAAGTTCTTAATATCTAATATATAAATAATTGAGAGTCTTATAGTGTAGTTAGAGGTGTCAAAAAGTGACTTGACTCGATAACTCGTCTGAATTCACCTGAAAAAATTGAGTCAGGAACCTGATTTTTCAACCTGAATCTAAAATTGACCCAACCCGAGAATGATTCAAAAATTTTAGGTTGGATCCGAATCACCCATTGGGTTAAGAAAAAGACAAAATAATGAAATTTTTTTTGATTTTTTGCCTTTAACTTATCTTTTTTAAGTACTAATTAATACTATTTTTTGTAAAATATAGATATATATATGATATAAAAATTAAATTTAAACGTTTAATTCATTATAGGAATGAGCTTTAAATTTAATTGAAATAGTTTATTTTAGTGAAAAATGACTTAAAAAAATAATGGTTCAGTGCGAATTCGAATCGAATTTGATCTGAATTCAACCCGAATCTGAAATATGACCTAACATAAACCCAAAGCGAATGTAACATGACCTGAAAGTAACTCAACCGAAAATGACCCGAATTAGAAACGACACAATCTAACCCTGATCCAATCCAACTTTTCGACACCTCTAGATGTAGTTAGTGAGAGCATTAATTAAAAAGTTATAATTAACGTGTGTATTTCTTTTATTGTTGTGTAGAATTTTTAATTTAAAAAATTTGTGTTCAGATTATTAAGTTTTAACATTGTTTTCAAAGCTAATTAAACTTCAGTTCTAACAAAATAATAAATAAAATTGTATTATTACTTTAATATCACTTAAATGTAATTACGTACTTATACTCTTTTATTAATAAAATATGATTCCAGTACCTTAAGTAGAACCAATATTCGCGGCCATTTGTTAGTAAAAAATCAGATTAACAAATGCATGCACCCAAAAATGATGGGAAATCTTTTTTTCTTTCCTTTGCCCAATCAAGTTGTGAAATTGGGAATCTTTTGTTTAAAATGTTACGTGTGGGCCAGTAACATTAACATGTATATATCACCTAAGGAGGTTACATGATGTGGTCCTGGCCCAATCTGGTCCAATTAGGAGCCAAATAAGGCCGATCTAAGCCCAAAGTAACTTTGCCTACTAGAATTTTAAGAAAACGAAAACAACAGAACTGGGTATCGGCAAATGGGCACGACAACGGTTTGGACCGAGGCTCTCTCTGTCTTGAGTGTCTCAGTAGTATAATCTTTTAGAGGTCCGTTTAGTTTATAATTTAGAATTAAAATTAGAATTAAAATTAAAATCATCATAGTATAGAATTAAAAATAGAATCACTTATTTTATAAAATATTTAGTTTACTCTATTGTAATCGTAATGCATAACTAATATATTGTAATCGATTATTTTTTCTTATAACTAAATACTTTTTTTAACAAAAAAATAAGTATATTTTTTTCTGTTGCATAATAAACAATCTAATTACAGAAAAAAATACTTAATTATAATGTTTAGTTTCTGCGTTTCACTTTTTTTCGTGATTATATTATTGGATTCCTTCCAATTTTAACTGGTTGTTATGGTTTCTTGGTTTTAGCATTCTTTTAAAAAAAGAGCATCCGAGAAATTTGTATCTCAAATTTTGCTTGAATTTAATTAAGTCTTCATTTTTATAATAAAAAATAATAAAATATTTATTTTTTATTACAAAAAATATTACGATAATTATAAAATTTAAAGTATTATTTTTTTTTCAGACATAAAATTTCTTGTGTTCTATATTTTTCTTAAAAAAAAAAAAAAAAAAAGGGTCAGTGTCTGGTGTCAGTGAGATGGACTTGGGTAGGGTCAAATGTGCCCGAATCCACCGTCTACTAACAATCAGCTCTGGACAGCACAAAGGCTCATAGGCCCCTCTTTGATTCGTTACTGTGGACCATAATTTATTTTCTTTTCATAAAGATCTGCATCGGGGGTCTTTTCTCTCTCCTTTTACTTCTTTATTATTATTTTTTTTTTTTTGAAAATACTTCAATGAAAACAAATAAATATAATTGATAAAATCATGTAAATAGTATTATGATAATGCAAAAAAGAGTTAGCAAAAAACAGAGATAAATAAAAAAGTCGCATTATTTTTTTGTGAAAAATTAAAGGATAACGCTTAAAATGGTACATAATAACTATATGCGAAGAGATAAAATTTAAGAAAAAGAATTTGGTAATTTCACTTAAATAATTTTAAAATAATTACAAAATAATATAAACTGTTGAATAATTTAATTTTAAAAAATAAATAAATAAATTATTAAATAACGATAAGATTATATGATTACTTTAAAATTATTTAAATAAAATTACTTAATATTACTGAAAATTTAACGGGAGAATACTATTAGAAATTATTTTACCATCTTCCTTCACATGTCTTGTATCTTTTGTGAGCCTTTTAAATGTTATCACATAGTGGTGCTCTTGTTTTATTTATTTTGTATGTATCAATTATTTATGCATTTATGTAGTTGTGTTTTTTTATTCCACTCATTTTCATTCCCTCGTGATGGTGACTAGATTACAGTATATTGTGGGGATAAATATTTTTAAAGTCCTAAACCTTTAGATTTTTTTACGTTTGAGTTCTAAACATTTTTAATATTTCATTTGAGTCTTAAATCTTTTAATTTTTTACTATATCAGTCCTTTAAATTACGAAAAGTAGTCAATCTATTAATAAGTGAGTTTAATTTAATAAAAATCATTTAAAAAAGCTTAAATACATGAGTTAAATATTTTTTTCATTAACAAAATATGCATATTAAATATTTTTTTAATCAACAAATATACGAATTAAATAGGCAACATGTATATTTTTTTATAAAAAAGACATTCAATTCATATATTTAATCTTTTTTAAATAATTTTTTGTAAAGTTAAAATTATTTTTTAATAGATTGATCACTTTTATTAAATAGAAGGACTAATTTGGTAGAAAATCAAAAAGTTTAGGACTCAAATGAAATGTCAAAAAGGTTTAGGACTCAAACGTAAAAAAGTATAAAAGTTTAGGATTAAAAAAATCCTTATCCCGTATATTGTGTAACTTTAATTAGTTTGATTGCAAGTTTATACTGTGTTTGCCAAGACTCACGTTTAGTTTTACGAAAGTTTTATATAGACGCAAAATTTTGAAACCAGTCATATGTGAATCTGAAAACTTGTCAAGTCGCATTTCGTATTGCTAATTATATATTTATAATATTTCAATAATAATGAAGTGGAAAAATCCAATAGCTTACGCATTTGTAATAATAAAGTTAGTATACATAATCTGAACCATTAAATTATAAAAGATGTATTAAATTTAAAAATTAAAAAATATAAATTGTTAAATTAATTTTTAAAAAATATTGCATTTAGTTTTTGTTTAATTCATTTTGACTTGTTAAAGTACATTTTAAACGGCTTAAATAACAGCAGTTGACAAAAAGAACTTAATTATAACGAATTTGAAAAGTATAGGATTACGACTCCATTATAAAAATTTATAAAAGTTTAAGAATGAAAAATGTGTTATCCCTTTAATAGGTTGGGGCTATGTTAGTAATTATGCTTTTATATGTTTCTGTTTTTTTTTTTTTCCCTAATGGTTTTCAATATTTTCATTGACAACACCAGCTTTTTTTTTTATTTTTTTAATTCCTTTCTCACATTTCCGAACGACAAAAAAAAATGCATTGGATTTTTAGTTTTCATTCTTATTCTTTTCTTATACTTAAAACAAACACTGCATAACTATTTGCATACTGGATTACATGTAAACGAATTCATGCGAAGCTTTTTTTTTTTTTTTTTTTAATTTAACTCAAAACATTTCACTTCAAAGAAAACCTTTAATCAATAGACATAAGTATTGTGACAAATAGTACCTTTAAAAATTAATAAAAATTTATAGGAGAATATAGAATTATCAATATATCAAAAGTAATTATGTAAAAACAATATTTTAAAAATAAAAATAATTTATTTCACAATGAAAATATAAGTTAATCAGTTCTTTGTAAGGTAACTAATGACAATATAATAATTGAAAATATTTAATGCAAATATCATTGTGTTAAAATCATAATTCCGTAGATTTTTTTTTTTTTTTGGTTTATTCAAGAAGTTGGGTAATCTAGACTTAGATTAGGCCTAGGGTGAGAACAAGACGCCATCCCCTAGCCTTGTTTAAATAGAACTGAAATTTCCAACATAATTGATTCACGTATACTAAATTCATGCATGTAGACAACTCTAACATAGACAAAAAGGTCTTATGTTTTTAGATTTATTTAGTAAAGTGGAAAGTTTTTTTTCCCCCCTTTTCTTTGGATGATTTGTGAAACTAACTTTTATTTCAAAATTATGGTATACATAATCTGTGTGATGCTTCATATAATGAATTAATTTTTTTAAGTTGAAAGGTTTCCTGAAATGTTTTAAATATCTTTAAAACAGATAGGACGAACCTTTACAACACAAATGTTTTGTTCAAATTGGACAAATCATTCAAAAATATCATTTAGTCATTTATCCCAAATCAAGATAATTCTGAATGTTTTTCAAGCTTGGCTGAATTCAATGATCATATGATTCATACAACCTTCTTCTTTTTTTGTTTTTTTTTTTTCTGTTCTTTAGAGTTGATAGTAAAAATTGGGAATTGAGAAAAGTGAAAGTACGTTCTTAAGGGATATTTCAGTGATTAGAATTTAAGACTTCTATTTTAAAAGTCTTGAATTTAAATCCTGATAAAGAAGAGACGATATTTATAAAAGGGGAGAACTATCTTTATTATATAATTTATGGCTTAATGAGTCTCTTAATAAATTAAAAAAAAAATAAAAATAAAAATAAAAGATCAAACTCTTGTCCTAATTGTTGAGGCAATACGGCTAAACTGGAACTTCTATGCACCCTAATTCTCGTAGATGGATCCATGCTGAAGTTCAACCATGGAAATTATAAGATACATGTTCCGCAACTCGAGCTCCTGCACAAAGGATGGGGCGCCGCAAGCAATGCATTCAAGCAGCACTATATGTGTCTCTTTTCTGGCGTCTAATAATTGCTGAGAGACGTCAAATCATAATTTGCCACTTATTAAACAAACAAATGGTAGTGGGCTGTACAATAAATACAATAAATCTATCTATGTATCGCGTCCCCATCAATTGGACCAAGTTCACCTTCATTCTTTGAAAATTTATCAGTCCATGATTAAGTTATTAATCATGAAATGCCAAAACACCAAGCAGGGAAGCTGGGCCAAAAGCAAAAGCAACAGCAGTAGCCTCCACTATTGACGACAAGTGGCCTATATATCAAATGTACATAAAAATCAAACACCCTTAAACATCGAGATGTGATTTGGCTTTGTACTTATCCATCTTGCCAACTTTCTCTGCCGGTTTCCGTTTTTCCCATTTTATAATCATCTTCTTTCTTCACAAACTCTAATGCCCCAGTCCCAGAACCCACGGTCGAAAAAAAAAAAGAAAAACTGTAAAAAAGATTTTAACACTTTACACAAAGTGCTCACGGACCCCAAGATATTCCTCCTATGCTCTTGTCATATCGACTTTATACATTTTTCTCTCTGTGGTTGTGTCCTTCCTGTTAACAAAAACAAAGAAAAGAGCTTGACTACGAACATAAAAAATTGGTTACGATCGAAAGCTGTAATCTAACGACAAAACAAAAAAAACTTCATTCATTTCTTCAATGTTAGGTTTCAAAATTCGGAAATCATATCAAATTTTAATTAACTCAATTCAAATTTTTATAAGATCCCTTGAAAAGAGAGCTCTTTCAGTGCTTTACATTTTTAGCAATTATAGTTAAAATTTGTTCTGTACAAAAATTATGACAAAAAAAATTAAAACACTACTGCATAAAAAATGCACAATTTATTTAATAATTTCTTTAATTTTTTACAAATTTAATTTTTTATATGTCAATTTTATATTTATTATTATTTAATTATGAGGATTTTCCTAAAAAACCATTGATGGTTGTGTCATATGAGAGAGAGCGAGGAAGAGAGGAGGGCATCACATGGGTGTATGTTCCCGTGTTGGTAGGATGGACCCACAAACAACCTGGCATGAGTTGATTAGAGGGGGACCTACGTGCGGTGTCAGCACCACCCCACCATGTGATAATGTGCTTTGTGGTTTTGTGGTGGCCCCCAGCAGCCCTTCTTCTTTCCCCTCCACCATCAGTGGCAAGATTTAAGAGAGACCCCACTTTTTTTGATATAATTGTACTAAAACACAAAGAAAGATACTGTGCCAAAGTGACAAATCCTTGCAAAAATACAAGCCGAAAGACACAGAAAGATTGAGCGAAAGAGAGAGAGGGAGAGAGAAAGAGGTCAGGTCAATTAGATCTAAAATCCCATTTTCTTTTCTGACCATCTTTTGATAATAAATGTTTTTATCTTTCAGCCTGGCAAATCTAAAGAGATTGTCTAGTTGACACAGTGTATAACAGCAGTACTAAAACAGGATACAACAGCAAGACAATGATGGTAGAATAAAAAAAAAAAGAAAACCAAAACCCCACAAGATGCTTGACCTGATTTGAGCTTCCTTTATCTTCCCTTCACAAACTGCCTTTTGTATTTTGCGCTTTGCTATTTTTTTTTTCACCTCCTGATCTGTTTGTCAATCATTCTCTGTGGGGTGAGGGGTCCTGCCTCTAGGCTGTACAATGACATGTTGATTATAACCTAAAAATAAAACCAACCACTACCAAACTAAACACTACATGATATTTTGGGTCCCCCCCAACATCCCCCTTTTGTCTTTGTTCTCTCAAGGGTAGACAGGAGCGGTAAAATAAGGGACAGAAAAAAAAAAATTCCAGTTCCATAAAGTTACAACTACACATCACTGTGATATCCTCTTTTTTTTTTTTTTTTTTCTTTGCTCTTCTCTTCTTTTTAACTCTTTGCTTTTTTTCTTTACCTGTGGTCCCACTTCAACTACTGATAAAGAGTGATGAAAATGGCACAACAAAGAAAAGGAATGGCTGACCCCACTTCCTTTACTGCTTTTCACGTATGCAATTTGTATGGTAGTAAGTAGTAGTATAGCTTGGCTGCTATTGACGACGACGATGATGATGATGGTAGAGATGTTGGATGTAAGTTGCAGTGGTGGTTGTGTTGGTGGTGGGTTCTCCTCATCTCTCTACATAATAATCTTTTGATGTGAGTTCTTCTTTGGTTACACTTATTATCATAAAATCTCCTGCAAATTGCAAAACAAAAGAAAGGCCAAAGCAAAACCAACCAACCCCATTAGAAAATTAATTCTACTTTGTAATCATATCATTAAAAATCAAAAAAGAAGGATGCAATATGGAATCCAAAGATATATATAAAATAAAAAATAAAAAAAGCTTACCTAAGCATAGGACGCTAAATTCCAACAGGGCATGTCGGCCCGCCCGTGCCGGCATACATTGGAATCGCTCCATGCCCGGACGAGAACCTGAAAGAGACGACTCAAATAATGTCATCAATGTATTGTGGAGGAACATTTCTGACTTCCCAGCAACATAATCAATCAATGACATGTTTGGCAATTACCCATCATGACAAAATGATGCATGATTGGATTCTTATTATTATTATTATTATTATTATTATTATTTAGAAATAATTACCTGGGTATTTGGCAATTAAAGGATTTGAAGGATGCTGCTTCTAAGGAAGAACCAGAAGGGAGCAAAGTCGAAGCTACTGTATTATTGTTAGCAGAAGGAGAAGCTGGGACACTAATTTCCTTCTCAGCCTCGCTAGCACCATAACAGAAGGTGCCTAGATATTCTCCGGAACCTTTGGTAGGAGATGCAAAGGGACTGTCTGGGAGGTTGTGCTCCAAACTGCATTTGAATTATATAAGGCCCATAAATCCAACCCTTTTATCTAAAATGAGTATGTGTACAGAAAAGCTAATCCATGGATCAAAATAGCAACTTTACAAAAATCCAACCTTTCATGCAAATCACTGCCCCCACCATGTGAGTTCTGTTTGCTGCTGCTGTTCTCTTCACTGCCAAAGGATTCTTTGACAGAGCCAGTATTCTGCTTCTCTAGTGGAGCAGTGACAGAAATGGCTGGCACCGGCCCACAAGCATTATCTGTGACAGTAAAATTGACTTGCATAAGCCTAAAGTTCGCTTAACATCAAACATAATGTTAAAGGTTGATTAATAAAGAACACAACTAAGTACCTTGTGGAATTTCCGCCCTGCTGTGAAATGGAGGCAAACCAACAGATTGATTGAAGATATTGGGAGAGTGTGTGGGAGAAGGGACGGGGCTGCCTGCAGAAAGAGCCCGGTTATGGTGATTTTTCTTCACATCAAAGAGCTGCAAACCCATTAATCTTCTACTTTGAAGTTCAATTGCTTGCTGCAAATCGGCTTGTTCCTCCAGCTTCCTCCTCCACAGTGCATCATGGGTGTTGTAGAACATCCTTGTTCCTACATTTGAAGAACACAAAATGACAAAGTTGTGTGCTTGTCCATGTTTTAAATCTCGTAAACAATCGGATTCTGGTTCATTTGCACAAATTACCGAGCTGGAGATCAAAGGGGTCTCTCGTATCAAGGCCGGTAGGGGTACCACATGGAGAGAACTCTCCTCTCTCAACTTGTTGCTGCTGTTGCTTCCTGCAAACGAACAAACAAAGTAAACAAACCTGAAGAGTATTAACTGAACAAAGGAAATTGCAGGAACAAACGGTAAGTGGAAGTATTTGCCTGTACTTCTCCGGGACTTTGCCTTTCTCCTTGTAAGGCTTAACAAGCACTCTAGCATCACAAACAAAATGAGGATTTCCTTTAGCCAGAATGATCTTCACAGTTTCCGGATAAACAAAAGTAACAAAACCAAACATCCGCTTTTGCTGGTACGGAATCCTCACATCTTGTACCGGCCCATAAATACTGCAAAATATCCGGAAAAAAAAAAAAGGAATTCAAGCAATGAAATTCAGCCTCGTTAAAATAAGTTCAACATGCTCAAAACCAAGTAGAAAAGAGTTGACAAGACTAGGAACCTGAAATAGTTTGATACATCTTCCTCTCTGAAAGTGCTATCAGCTGGGAAAGTCAAGTAGATCTGCCTAGAAGCCGGGTTTATCAAATCATTCCTATCCAGCCGAGATCGGCCGAATTTGTGTAAGTCCTCACCCATCATCAGAGCAGCCGCAGCAGCCCTACAAAATCCCAGCTCCCAATAAATACACGCCAACATCCAGGGGGAAAAAAAATAAAAAGAACGAATTTTACAGCAACACCAAAAGAACATATATATTATCATCAATTACCTCTGGCTATCACTCGGAGGTTGTTGTTGAAGAAGCATGTTCATGCACTTGGGAGAGTAAGGAAAAGAAGAAGCCGAACCGCCCATGAGCTGGGAAGCAGCAGCAGCGGCTAATCTTTGCTGCTGAGCAGACTTGGATCTAATTATCTCATGGCACTGTTCCATCATCTCCATCTTGTTAGGTGAACCCACCAAATTTGTACCATCCGAATCTCCAAGCCCACCGTGGACAAACCTACAATTGCTCCCATTCTTGCAGAACCCTCTGGCAAAGTAAAGACAAGGCCTCCATCCAAGCTCAGAACTTGGATCTTCAGACGCCAACACATCAGTCACAGAGGCACTCCGGCGGTGAACAGAGCCACCCCAGTAAGAAGGGAACAGGATAGAATCAGCAGCACCTGCACCACCACCAGCACCAGCACCAGCAGTACCAGTTGGACTTGACAAACTGTCCAGCTGTGGGTAAAAAAGATCCGGGCTTTTCGGGCCAAGGTTCGGAGAGCTATCATTAAGGAATGATAGCTGGTCTTGGAGCTGAAATTCATCTATCAAATCAGCACATCCCCCACCTCCATTAGCAAAGAAAGGTGCAGATGCAGGATTAAGCGAGCTCCCATTAGGACTAATCAAATCATCTTGGTTCGGAAGATCAGAAATAGCACTCCAAGAAGAAGAACTATTTGATGAAGACGGGTTCGGGATAGTAAGAGAAGGCGGGATACTAAGACCAAGCCTTGAAGAAGCTGAATTTTGCCTTGAAATAGATATTGGGTTGCCGGAAAACAGAGGAGAAGGAGATGAAGGACTAGAAGAATGGCTAGTTGGAGAAACAACTCCAAGTTCCTTTCTGGCCTTGAGTATAACTGAGTGAACAAGGGCCTCAGGGCCAAAAGCCAACCTAATCATTTCCTTTTCTCCATGGTCTTGTATCAAGAGGAGACCCATGATTTTGGAGGCATTTTCTGGGTCTAAACTTTGTATCCTTGAGAAAACAATTCTCGTTGCTTCATAACCATCCATGGCCAAATTAAAATCAGTTGTTGGAGAGCAAGTTTGCACACCAAAATCCCACCTTTCTCTCTCTCTCTCGCTCTCTCTCTCTCTCTCTGACAAATCTCCTTCTTGTTCTGGCTTTTCTTGATTTGTGAGTGTCAATAGAAACAAGTAAAACTTCTTTTTCAACCCCACAAAAAAAACTATACCAACTACTACTGACTTGAAAGAAGAGTATTACAGATAATAGAAGTAAAATAGTAATGAAGCAGCCTCTTTTGTTCCTGCAAAACAGAAATAAAAAAAACCCCATTAAGAGAAAGTTAAAAGCAAAGAAGGAAACGAAAGGAAAAAGGGTGAAAAGATGACGTTCAAAAAGGAGTATTCTCGTGTGGGCGATTAAAAAGGAGGAAACTTGAAGATTGGGAAGGGACTCAGAAAGCAAAAAAAGGAGGAAATTTTTGGGTGGTGTTAAATTTCTTTAAAAAGGGAAAACCATGAACAAAAATTAAAAAGCTACAAAAAAAATATTGCAAAGCTCTAATCTTTCTCTTCCTCTTGGCTTGCTGCTTACCCATGAAAGCCAAAAAAAAAAAAAAAGGTGTCTTTCTTTCTCTTCAGTGAGTGAGCGAGAAGACTCACGGGCTTTTAGTCAAGAAGTGGAGTCGCTTGGAACTTCTTTCTTTCTACTTCTGCTTATAATAGAAGCGTTTTGTGTTTTTGTGTTTTGTGGTCTGGGAATTACTACAAAAGCCAAACCACCGCCTTCTTTCGAGGCTGTGCTTGCAGAAGTGAGTAGTAACGGCAGTAGCAGCAGCGGCAGCAAGCAGCAGAGGAACCATCAATTGCTTCGCTGCCTTCTAATAAGGTTTTTGGGGTTCTGGGCTTCTTTCTGACTGTACTTTGACAGTCAAAGCCTTACCCTTTTTTTTCCCCACAGTATTATTATTATTATTATTACGATATCTCTCTTGCCACTCTGTCTCTCTCTTTCAAGTATTTTTTTTTTTTTGTAAAGGTATTAAAAATTAAGAAAAAAAATAAAATTATTAAAATTTTGAATATAAAATTAAGAGACTTAATCAAATATTTAAATTAAAAAATTTTAATAAAATATCTTAATAAATTGTCTGATCCATTGTCCGAGACTGATGAAGTTCTTTTATGAGAAAGAATCAAAGATTTTAAAGCGTTTGATTTTAAATAAAAAATTTTTAGATTAAATTATGATAAAATTTAATAATAAAATTAAATTTATTACTCAATACTTAACATATAAAATATTGTAAACATATGACCGTTTTTATTTCTCCTTAATATAGGATCTCAAAATTTCTGAACGATATTGTAGAATAGTGCATGCTTTCTTATTTTATGGATTAAAAAAAAAAATCAAAGGCTCACTGATAGAGAGAGAGAGAGAGAGAGAGAGAGAGCGTGCGTGTTGTGGGTTTGAGTGGATCCAGATCTGTGCCTCAAATAATGCACGTTCTCTTGCCCCGAGCCCCCCCTGACAGCCACAATTACGCCTCTTCATAACTTTTCTTTTTTTAAAAAAATCCCATTCCTTTTTTTGTCAAAAAACAAAAAAAAAGGAGCATTGAACCAAGCAATGAAGAAGATGTATTCCACGTGCCGATGTGGGTTTGTCTTACACGCGCCATGCAGTGTGGGACCCAGGTGGGAAGGTTACCATAACTCATGATTGGGGAGTGACTCAGAATTTCCCCCTTTCTTCCCCCCTTGGGATCTCTTTGATTTTTTTTCTTTCTTTTTTCAGTATTTATTGTGTCATTGCAACAGGAAGCTTACCAGAGTCAATGCATCTCCAATCAATTTTCTGCTTCAAAACAAGTCATCACTGTCCTTTCTCACACTCTATAATTAACTATGCACTAAAAGAAAAAAATAATATTAAAATAATTTAAAATAAATAATAATAAATAATTACATAATTTTTTAATAATTTTTATATTTTATTAATTTTTTATAATTTTTATAAATTTAATTATTTAATAATATATATCATTTATATATATTGTAAATTTATCTTGCGAATCCATCAATTGTTTTTCTCTAAACATTTCAAATGGACGGGACGGATATGAATTGGATTACGTTTATTTTGAGTCTGATATTTTAAATTTGAAAATACTTTATAGGCACGTATAGTTAAGAGTACAAATAGAAATACAGTAAATATATAATAATTTGAATTGTCGAATTATAAATAATATATTGAATTTAAAAAAATAAAAAATAGATAAACCGTTGAGTACGATTATATTAACTGTATGTTTTTTTATATATTTTACTAAATTTGTCTACATAATCAAGTTCTTTTCAATTATAAATTAATCCAGTTTCAAAGATCCTAAACTTCGAATATATTGTTATCCAGCTTCGAGTTTATTGTATCTCGTGATATGTATTCAAATTTTGAACTAATTAATATTGTGTTTAGATTGAGAGGAAATATGTGGAAAAGGAAGGAATAAGAAAGAAATGAATGAGAAAAAATTTGTGAAAAAATAAAATTGTTTTGATGAGGAGAAAAAGTTATAAGAAAGAAAGTAAAAAAAAAAAAGAAAATGAATAGTAATTTGTAAGAGAAAAAGTGGTCAGGAAAATAAATTATTTGAAAAAAAATGAATAGTAATTTGTGAGAGAAAAAATGGTGAGGAAAATAAATTATTTGGATAAGTGGAGAAAATTGTAAAAAAAAAGTGTTAAGAAAGAAAGATGAATAATAATTTATGAGAGAAAAAATAGTGAAAAAAATAAATTATTTAGATAAGTAAAAAAAGTTGAGAGAAAAAAAATTATGAGAAAATAATATATTAATGATTACAATAACAATTATATATTTTTTTCTCTACATTTCCACAGCAAAATAAATAGACCATAAGTTTTGTGTGAATCAAATTATGAGTTCCTTGAATCTCCAATATATCAATTATTTGAATTTTACATTAATTAAAATTTGAGTGATTCGATTTTCAAATTATTTCAAGTTCTAGTTATTTAACATAGTATCTTAATTTCAAGTTTTGAGTCCTTATTTTTTTAAAATTAATACAAGTTCAACCGAGTTAAGTTTCAGATGATTTAGATCAAACTGTAATCAATAAGTTATTTTCTTGGTTATTCATTAAATTCTTTTAAAACTGATATTATATAATTCACATTTCTAATACCTTTCGGTTCCTGTTCTCTCTTGGCAAAACATCCGGACCAGCGCTTGCTATAATTCACATTCCATGGTCCTATCACCTCTTTTTTCCGGGACCATGCCATAAAAGAGTTTGTGCTCAAATTCATGTTCACTATTCGCCATAGACATATATTTTTTTGATTAACAAAAAGAAGTTTGTATCACTAACCAAACAATTTTCAATATTTTTGCTACTCAAGCCCCTGTTATTACCGATCGACTTTTAACTGAATAATATTAAGAGTCGTCTTTTAACATAGATAATAACAAGTTAGAATTTTTTACTAGAAAGAAAAAGAGCCTATATTATTATCAGAACTTTTCTTGGACACAACCTTTTCTTTTTCAACACCTTTTCATTAATTTTTTTAGAATGAGTGCTGCAAGAATAAGAGGAAAAATAAAACAGAAAGCGAGGGAACAGTTCTCCGGTGACAAATGAATCTTGAGTTCCAAAAAGGAATGACATTCATGAGGAAAAAAAAAAAAAAGTGAATGGGATGTAGGCACCATTTTTCAGAATTTTTTTTCTCCGAATTACAAAGAACTTATACTTTAAAATATTAAAAGAGGTATATAATCTATTTAACGATATTTAATAATTTTTTATTATTTAAATTTAATTATTTAATTACTTATATTATTTTAATTTTACTTTAAAAAAAATCATACCAAATTATTTTCCTGTCACAAATTAAGCAACGTTGTCGAGGATGACAGAATATTTGATTGATATGATTATATCTTCTTATGGTCCACTTCTTTTTATTTTCCAAAAGTAGCTTTTTGAAAATATGTGGAGCCATCTTAATTGAATTAAATATACAAACAATAATATTACCTCAATCAAGTTTTTGAATCAATCATAAACCCCCGAAATAAAATATTAATGGCAATACAAAATAAAAATTATTAAGTTCTCGTCCATTTGTCCTGAACCCTACATGTTGGCGTAGTACATTTTCCAAATGAAACTCATTAACCCATCTAACATAATTGCACAAATCCGTAATCTATTTTTTATTTGCCTAATTAAAAAATATAGTGAGTTTGAGCATTTGCTCAATTGGTTGAGAGGAGTGTCTTTCAACCAGTAGGTGGGAGATTCAAATCTCATCAAACCTTATTTCTCCCTCCCCAAATGCCCAATAAAGTTCTTTATAGACAAAAAAAAAAAAAAAAAAGTCATTGGACCAGTAAATTATTTAATCGGAAGTAATATTCTTACATGCTTAATAAATTTTCTCTCTATCTCAATTAGTAAATCGAACATGAGACATTTGAGTTAACATTTTGAACTCTGACTCTTGGGTTGGAAGAACCAAACATATTGTACATGAAGATAAATTATTATCTTACTTCAATAAAAAAAAAAATTAATTTTCATCCGTGATGTATTGAGTTCTAATGAGAAAAAAAAAAATTTAATGTGTAATTCACAATTTAATATATCTCCTAATAAAAGAAAAAGATTATTTATCTTAATGAATGTGTCTAAAGATGAACATGAACTCTGAATTTATATCACTACTCATTTTTTTAACAGAAAAGATAGTTCATTGTTGATATGTAAGTTATTATATTTGTGAGCTAAAGCCGAGAATTACCCACTATCGTCTTCATTCAATCTCTCTTATAATGAAATCTACTACATAAATACTGTTAGAGTCCAGTGGGTCTCCCTCACGTCTTGTTTCAGTATTAACGAGTCTTAAACCAATCAGCACACAAAATATAGATTTTTTGGTATGAAAGAAAACGTCATTAAGATTCAAATATGTGTTAATGCGTAGAGTCGCTTACGAAATTAACATTTAAGTTACCAACCTTGGATGATAAATTTACATAACTACTCATAAATGACCTAAAGACATGTCTTTTTATTTTTAAACAGTTAACAAAAACATTGAGGCAAAACATTGATGTTTTTGATGAATTCAAATATTCCGTTGTCCCGAAAGGTTCAATTATTAAAGCAGAGGATAGTATGGTTGAAAAAAAGCTGAAGGGAGAGGACAGACACAATTACAGCGCACACACCCACTTTTTGAATAATAAGCCCAAATTGTCATGCAACAGTCCAGAGAGACAATTGCAATCCAAATTCTAAAATGAATAAGCAATTGATCGATGGCCATGTAATCGTAAGTCAAACATAAGTCCTTTCTTTCGTCATTGTTTTAACAGCATTGAACTTCGTTTCCACCAGTAGAAATCAAAGAGACAAGAAAACCAGGGCCTTGGAAACATTTATACAAGCAAGGCCTTGCTTTAGTTACAAATTATACACTGTATCTTTTTTTTTTGGTCTGTAATAGGAGTGGTCTGTGCTCAAGTCACATTAAGGAGGAGAAAGGTGACTTGATACAAAAATTCGAACCCCACCACATTAACAAATTATATCGCAATCTCTAAGTAAAAACAATTGGATGTATTTCTTCTAAAGAAATTTTTTTAGTTAAAAAAGTTTCTTAGATTCATCATTCAATTATTGAAAGGGATCTGCTCATAATTAAAATGGCACTTGATATAAATGAGCTAACTTGTAGATTTACTCTAAAAACACGGAGTTTGTTTTAGGCTCGATGTTTTACTTGCATGATCCTATTCTTTAAAAAAAAAAAAAAAATTGACCCTAAATATCCCAAACCTGAAGTCCTGAACATGTCCCATTTTTTGGCAAATAGATACAAGAGGAGACACTGTCCGGAGATTAGCCACATGTAACACAACATGGAAACATTTTTCTTTGATCTTTGATGTTGATTTATGATGCACATTCAGTCGGGATATCCGACACTAAATCTATCGAAAGAGAGAGGTTTTGGCATGTAGATTTCAAACGTTAAATGTTGTACATATATCATGATAAATAGAAGGATATATATGTTTTTACACTGTGAAAAAATGCATGCTTATAGATCATTAGTTTGTATTTGTTAGTTTTAGTTAGTTGGACAATGGATTACATATATACAAGCCACTTTAAGTGGCAGGAATCCAAATTCCTATTATTTGCAAGAACTTTTTAAGTAGAACTCCAGGTGTACGTTTAGGCTTAAGAATGATTTTAGTATTACTAAATTACCACTCATTGATTAAATTCTGCCATAGTTGATTGTAAATAAATTATATTAAAAATATTGTCTCTGGTCTTATGTAATGAAACTTTCAGTTCAAAAACACTTGGGTCATCACATGAAAAAGTTTGCACCGCTCTCATTCACATGCCCATCCAGGCCCCTCTTTTAACATATGCTTTCTGTTTTCAAGAGCTAAAGTTGCCTTTTGGGTTTTGTCCTCCACATGCGGTTTGAATCATGTTCATTCCTTTTGTTTTTCTTTTTTTTTTTTTATATTAAGTAGTCAGTTAAACCATTAATTACATAATTTCATTAATCTCATATTGTCTGAAATAGATCTAACACCTCTAAAATAAAAGTTCAAGTGCTAACAATTGAAATATTCTCTACTAAAAAGACTTATAATTGCTTTTTTTTTTTTTGCCCTTTTTTTTTTAATTAAGCAGTGGCCAGTGATCATGTTCACATTAATAGTCAATTGAGTTTGAATCTAAGCATGAAATCAAAGCTTTTTTTTTGTTTTTTTGCCGCTGCTGCTACCATGCCTAGAATCAAACATAAAATCAAGATTTCACTTTAGTCTTCATCCTAAGTTGAAACTTTCGGTGCGATTGGATGTCATCTATATAGACCATACCCTAACTAATAATAGTTTCCGTCAAAAAAATAATAATAATAATAATAATTTTTGTTAGAGTATAAAATTTCACGTCATGAAGTACAATTACCTAACCTGACAATATAATATTTATGACTTTCTTACTCTTTAAATACTCCTGGAACATTTAAGGGAATATGAAATATTAAGAGAATATTTGAATTAATATATTGTTTAAATTTAATGTACCTTTTTATCTGTATTTGTCACTTCTTCGATGATTTGATTCTTTCATTTATTCAATTTAATTAGTTCAGCACAGTGCTAGTTGGGTCTGGCCAACTGAATGGGGCGGATTCACTGCAGATTATTTTCACATGAAATAGGTCCCACGAGCATGTGGATCTCACGTCATTAGCCAAATTTGATTCCAATGTCATGAACAATTAATCATCCTGCTTAGGGACTAAAAGTCATCAGAAGGTGCCAATAACTGGTCCAAAGAATGTTGGCAAAGCTGCATGAAGTTGTGAAATTAATAACTTCCTAGCCAAATTTTGAACTCATCAACTGAATAATATAATTGCCTTCGTTGAAAAAGATTGCCAAGTAACGAGTGACACATATAGCATGTATGATGTGCCAAATTAGTAAAAAGCAAGATGAGTGGTCACGAATGGCGAAATGATGGCCAAAACACACACCCAAAAAAGTTTGGCATGTCACCAAGTTATACGTATAGTCTGCATAATTATTGCTACTTTTGCTTCAGAAATTTCATTCAATTTTGGGCCAAGTAAATCTTTTCATCAAATCGTGTATATTCATTATGAATTAGCTTTTTTGGCCATGATAATGGTCATTCGTGTTGTTCTTCTGCTTTTTTCCTTTATTTTTATTAAGTATTGAATATAATACAATTTGAGATCAGCCAATCGCTAATTTACTACTGTTACTTTGTGCAGATATGATTGAAGTGACTTTGCTAACAAAGCAATCACATGGTTATCCAACTGCAGTTTGAGCTGCTAGTTTTTATTTGGTTCCTTCCTTCCTTACTTCCTTTGAATTTTTACTGCATGTCATCAAAAGAAAAGACCATATATATATATTGATGAAAAATTAAGACTGATTCCTTTTCTCCTTTTTTCTTCCCTCGCTACGTAAGCACCTGTACTCTAATTCTACATTCGTTGGCATGGAATCCCAGAGTAAAGATGCCAACAGGTAAAATCCTAGAAAAAGGCCCGGATGGTGAACAAATTATATAAATTAAATTTGGTCCATTTGGATGTGGACATGTCTGGTAGACCGACATTTGATGACTCATAAACTCAATGAGGTGTTTTTAACCAGTTGTGCCCCACATACATATATATTTTAATAATGTCTATGATCTCTAAGAAGAACATATATTTATGATGGCCTCATAGCTATAAACATCTGTATCAGTTAATTAAGTTGGTTGGCTCTTTAGTATACTAAAAAATTTTGCTGACAAATTAAATAGAAATGTGCGGATCACATCTCCAGAATCAATCGGACCGAAATTATTAGTACGGGTAACTTGGCCGTATATAACATATACCATTAATTAATAACGCTCAAGTGCCTAGCTTCACTTCCATGAGCATTTAGTTATGTTCAAGTAATATCAGATACTTTGTTCAAAAACAAAAAAATTTATTTCAAATATTACATCTTTTATGGACAAAAGAATATTACATCTTTTTGTTTTTTAATCTAAAAAAGATTTATTATAAGTATATCGATAATTAGATCTGCAGATAAATATCAAAATAATTCTTGATTGTTAAAGTCTTATTTAACTATTTTAAAGAGACAGACCTATCACTCGAATATTAATGAAGCTGAGTATAGTTTCATTATTGGAGGTCGCGACGTTTACCGAACCATGCACCCAATGTAGCGCATCACTTTTTATGCTTGAGGACTACCTAACTTGAGCGAAAAAAAGTGCAGATGAGAGAATTTAGGTCATCAGCATAAAAATATGTAAATTTATTATTAAACTATTAATTTAGATGGTGATATTATATCTTATTTAAATCTACTAAATTAGGTAATTCATGTACCTAAAGGGAAAGGTCAAGTACCCAAAATAAGCTTTTCGCAAACGCCTTTTGTCTTAATAATTTTTTAATTAATTATGTTAAAAATACGAGATATTGTTGATAAATTTGTATCACTTACTCAATTGTTTAAGTTTTGAGTACTAGCTAACGCTCAGGCCGGCTCTCCTTACCACTTTTATTATTTTGAGGTGGCTTAGTTCAGTCATTTATGCGATGATTGGATACGAGAAAAAGTGAATGATAAAAAAAATAAAGAATAATATAGTAATAATAATATTATAAGTGGTATAAAGTAATAATTATAAAGTTGTGAGAAAAAAATAAATAGTAATTTGTGAGAGAAAAAAATAAAAAATAATTATTTAGATTAATAAAAAAATAAATAAATAATATTTTTCTTTCAATTTTCCTTTAAAAATTTCCAAGCACTGTATTAGCCTCAAACTCATCAGTTGATTTTCTCAAATACAATATAGTTAAAAGACAAAATAACACAACTGAAAAAAAAATAAAGAATATTATCTTTGACCCACTGGCCAAAGAAAAAAAACAATATATAAAAGAGTCAGGAAAGGTATGGATAAAATGAATATTATCAATTTTGTTAAGAAGTAGCTAACAGAAGGCGAATTCTTAGAGTAATGAACCTTCCCAGGTTAGCGCCGGAACTATATATAAATAAAAATTTGACGAGGACCAAAATTATTAACTTCCAGTGTTCACAAATTATTAACTTCCATTTTGAGAGAGAGAGAGAGAGAGAGAGAGAGATGACTAATGGGAAGAATATGCAGCGGCCGTATATAGTCGAGTGGAGGAGAAAAAAAAACGAGTGCAGTGGAGCTCCTCACCATCAAATTGACAAGTAAACTTTGTCCTTTGTGCGTACAATGTCCCTTTCAATTCTCAATAGAAAAATATTGTATGACGAGTGGGATATATATAAATATATAATATTACAAAGCCATGAAAATCACACGTAACATTAGATACAATAGATTTGAATTATTAGATATAATTTACACGTCTTTTGACAAATGATCGGTTAATTGTAACTAAGAATTGAAATTGTCAAATAACTTCAATTAACGGTTGAGATTCATGAGAATTAATTTTTACGTCCAATAATATAAATGTAAATGACATAAAATTGATTGAGCATATTTTTAAGCATGTAATTAATTAAATATAAATAGCGTATAAAGGTAAGAGAGAGAGAGAGAGGAAGAGGGAAGGCCCTACACAACTTTAAAAAAAAAAAAAGGTAAATGTAAGGTGCTCAAATGATTGATTCTTGGAGTGATGCTTGGTGTGGTGGCGCACCGTGCGATGGCACTGTAGGCTGTAGCCGTCGAACCAAGCGTCTCTCGCATCATTTTCTACTTACTGTTTTTCATCGAAGCATGAGATAAAGTCAAGAATAATATTTGGTAAAAATCTTTAAATAAAAGCAGAAATGACTAACCTACACTCATCACATATTTATCCTTTTATAATCAATAGCTCCGACAGAATTTTTAAACCCATTACTAAAAAGTATATACAGAAATAAAAATGTGGGTATCCTGGGCATATTTTTATCAAAGAGTATGGTGCATATCAGAAAAACAAAAAATTATATACAAAATTAATAATATTGCGTGAACATGATAAATTTAATATATCTTAAAAATAGATTCAATTGCATTATCATAACATCAAAAGTATTGTTAATTATGTTCGAACATCAAAAGAATAAAAAAGTACAATCAACAATAATGATAATGTGATATCTAGACTTGGATTCAAGTCCATGTTTGGAGATGAAAATTAAAAGATTAAAACGATTATCAAAGAAGCCAAATTAACAGCATACGTTCACTTTCAGGAATTGACAGCCAGAAAGAAGTGCAGATTAATTTGGAGGTCAACAAAGCAAATGAACACGATCTTCACGAGCTCAACTTTCATAAAATCTATATGGCTTTATATAAATATGTAAGATGGAAAAAGCAAACCAAATCGCCGCCTGCAATCAAAGAAACGAAAACGATGATTTTTCTTCGGACAATTGGCTTCTTCCTGGAAGCAATACCGTTCAGATATGCCACCTAATCAAGGTCATCAGTTCAATAAAGTTGAATGTACAAGGTCATCTTGTGTCCCTTTCATGCTAAATGATTTGTCCCTTAGAACTGATAGCTGCTGTATGTATAGTCCCTGACTTGGACATGGCTGTCTCTTATTAGAGTGTACAATTCATCAAGATTGTCTTTGTTTTTGAAACGTGGGTTATTAGAATCCTAACATTTCCCATCCCATAACTAAAACCTCTTATGGTCTCGGCATTTGAAACTAAACTTTTATTTCCGATCAGCTGATTGTTATAACGAAAATGATAAATGGATACGAATGAGACTCATGCGGAGAGAAATGAAGATACTCTTTATGCGCATTGTTAATAGATTTGTTGCATATTAATATTAATTATTTTGCACAATAATATTAATTGTACTACACATCATAAGTTTTTAAAAATTAAAAGTATAGAAACTTATAATAACTTATGATATGTAATATAACTAATGTTGGCGTAAAATAAACTTATTGATAATATGTAAAAAGAGTAACTGCATCACTTTCTGCGTCAACTCTCTCCACGTTAGTAAATCAAAGACACTGCAATAATATGGGTGAGTTTAGGTAAACAAAATTACAACTGGTGAAAATTTATGACCTCTCCTTCGACTATTGTCATTTGAAAGTGAAAGCTCATACTTTAATTGCTAAATTTTTTGGATTGAAAAGTTTATTGGAGTGATGATTACTAGGAGATGACCAAAGACAGTCGACATCAATATAAATGTAAAATTTTTAGAGTAAAGTTACTCTACCTCCATAATAGTTATACATGAAAAATGACCGCTCATAATTAACCTAGTAATAAGGATTAACTTGAGGTTGTGTGGATTAGATAGGGATATATATATTTTAGTCTTAAATTTTTGTATTTTTTTAAAATAAGTTTTAAATTTTTTTATATTTCATTTAAGTTTTAAATTTTTTGATTTTTATCAAATCAGTCATTTCATCTATGAAAAGTGGTCAATCCATTAATAAATGAGTTTTAAATTAATAAAAATTATTAAAAAAAAGATAAATAGATGACTTAAATATTTTTTTATCAATAAATATGCACATAAAATATTTTTTTTAATCAATAAATATATGAATTAAATATGCAAAATGCATTTTTTGATGAAAAAACTTTTCAATTAGTGTATTCAACATTTTTTCAAATAATTTTTGTAATGTCAAAATCATTTTTTTAATAAATTGATCACTTTTCGTTAATAAATGGACTAATTCTGTATGAAATCAAAAAGTTTATGACTCAAATGAAATCTCAAAAAGGTTTAGTACTTATATGTAAAAAATTATAAAGGTTTAAGACTTATAAAATGGATATCTTGGATTTAAATATATAGTCTTAAGTTTGAATTCCCTACATGCATTCTGTATGTTTCAAGTGGGAGCCATGACAACGTGGTTGTACTAACAATCCTTGTTTAAACGAGATCCAAGTCATTGATAAAAATTTGATAAGAATAATAGAATTATAAATCTAAGAATGTTGAAGACTAAAATAGGTCTTATCCTTAATTATTAACAATTCCTTTACGCACGAAAAGTGTTTGAACCTATCTCTACGTTTCTCTCTCTCTCTAAACACTCTAAACCCCAAAGTTTAATAACTCTAAACCCTAAAATGCTCTCTACATTTCTCTCCCCTACTTTTTCTCTCCTTTTTCCTCCTCCTTCTCCATTTTGTCTCAGCGCATCTCTCCGTCTCCTTCATCTTATAAAGTCACACCCCCAAACCTACTTCATGGGGCTTTTTGGCTCGATTTATGTTAGATCGGGCTTCAATAACAACACCTACAGCCTTCCCAGTTTCAGATCCACACTTTCTGGCTTTTTTCCCCCATTTTTGCCATCCTTAGCATTAGCGCCACCAGCGGCTCTGCAGTCCCTGCTTCCGGCACTGCCGGGGTGCTAACCTCCTATTCTGCCTACATTGTTAGCGCCGTTATACCGGCGGCCGACATAACCACCAGAGCGCCCTCTACTATAGCTTGAACTGACACTACTGGTGCTGCCCTTGGAGCCAAAGCCTACGCCGCCACTGCCTCTGGTGTCTCTGCCACTGTCTCCTCCATTGTTGGCCACATCTTCGTTGCCGCCGTTGGCAATGACAGAATGTGTTACTGTTGGCCATTTTGGATTGGGTGCTTTGTACTGATTGTGTTTATTTTAATGTTTCTAGTTTAACTATTTTGAAAATTGTTGTCAAGCTTACTCAGACGATTTACAGTATAGGTCTGTCAAAGTGCGGTTTGTTTTGTTGTATGCAAGTTTATTCGATTCGATTAGATCTAGTTAACACTTTAAGGTTATGTAGTTTTAGTCGTAGTTCGGTAGTTTATTTCGGACTTGATGCCTTGTTTGGTAATGGTCCGTTTGACCACTTGATGAATAAGCCATGTGTGTCGATTTACTATCCTACTTCATGCAAGTATTGCTGATCACTTCGCGTCGGTTTTATATACGAATTTTTCACTTATTAATACAACGATTCCATTTCGACCAAAAAAACACACACACACACAATTCTTTTCCATTTTGTTGTCGACAACTTTTAAAGAGAGAGAGAGAGAGATGAGAGGCCACGTTGATGTGGAATAGGGCAGGGAACCCCATGTGCAACCTCGGTCCCAATAGATGTAAAATGTTTAACTAGATTTGTTTAGGGCATGAGCATTTTCAGATATATGGTCAGTCTGGTAGGTCCAATTAAATGGACCATAAATACAGCTTTTTGTTTACAAAAAAAAAAAATGTACGACGAATGTATTGATTATTGTACTTATAAATTTAGATCAACTTTATTTTATCGTTGCATCTTTATTCAACTAACTTAAAAAAAAAGGTATCCATCACCTAAGTACTGTAAAATTAAGCATGACTTCACTGTTAATAATCACAGCAATTGTGATATTTAAAACCACAAGATAACCTGAAATACAGCTACGAGGGGTCAGTCAGAGAAATTAAATGTGTGAAGCTGCATTATTGTTGTTCTGTCTGCGGACATTGCGGTATTGATGTTCTTGTTTTCTGGTTTTCATTTATGTTACATGTGCAGTAATCTTGATATTAATTCTTTTGTACCTTCGATTTGTTGTAACTTTAATTAGCACTAATTTCCTCAGACATTTCTCTTTGTTCACGACAATATCAATCACCATTACGTATGGTCTAATACCTGTGAAGATCATGTCGCTATTCTCAGCAGAAAATTTCACGCTATCATATTTATATATTTTTTGAATAGGATTAAAGGCTATACTTAAGTAGTGGCAATATCATTTTATTTAATAATTTTTAATAATTCATATATATTTTTTTAATAAATTCAATCATTTACGAATTGGTATCATTTTATTGTTTCTTGGAAGCCATCCTATTTTTTTTTTTTTTATAACAATCTTTGAAGCCATTGTTGTAAAGTCAACAATTCTCTCATATCTTTTTGGGTTTGATTATTTAGATGCACAAAAAATAAACACATAAATTGACACATTGTAAGTGTATGATATATTTATTCAATAAGTCTCTCAATTTTTACAATGAAAAAATAGTTGAAAAATAATTTTAAAGTTTATTATAATAATTAAGCATCTTATTGCATAAATGTAACGTTCAAGCACAATACGTCGACTCACATATCTTTTTTTTTTTACGAGTTCAAGTAATTTTTCCTTTTTTTTTTTTTTTTGGTCATTAGCCGCTACTAATGGAGCCGCTATCATAGTCTATAACTCACAAGAGAAGTGATAAACTTTTTCAATGTCCAAATTGCCCGCCTTATAAGAAAAGTTAGCATTGCTTGCTTAAAAAAAAGAAAGAAAGAAAAAGTTCGCATTGAGCCCATTTTCTTTGCCCATCTTGACATCTTTTGATTAGCTAGATACATAACTGGTTTCATAAAATAATATAACTACTATAATAATACAAAAACGAGTTAATGAAGAAAAAATAAAAAAGTTGTATTATTTTATTAATTGTTCCCAGCTCTATTTTTTGTTATTTTTATTGCCATGTGGCTGCGTATTCCTCCTGTGTTTCACTTATATACGTTTCAGTCTTTTTCCTCCATTTTCACTTACTTTTCATCCTTAATATGATCGTTATTTATTCATTGCCGGAGGAAAAAGAAGATTTTCTTTTTTAAAATATTCTTTTGTAGCCAATAAAAAAAACAAATTTATCGCTAAAATAATAAAAATGTGAGGCTAATTTAATGTACTGGATACCTATCTATATCTATATAATATATTAATTTAAAAGCAAAGCAAAAATTTTAACTTTGTTCTCATTGATTATGAAGGCTTCTTTTTTACTTACATGGCAAAATTTAACTTTTAACTAAATTCTTAAATATAATTATTTTTATTTATTTTAATTTTATTTTGGTATGCAGTCTGTAGGTATGATTTTAACAAACTTGTTGGAAGGATATCTCGCTACCAAGCTCCAAGGTATGCATTGGTCTACTTTTACGGCATCACTAGTTTTTTTTTTTTTTTTTTTTTGATCTTTGTACAGATGCCATTTCCCTTTACACAAAATGCCCACGTGAATTAGCAAACGTGTCTCTGTTCAGCCCAGAATTTTTCTTTCTCAAAAGGAGGAAAAAAGTTAGTTCAAAATTTTCAGGTTACATAATTGCATAGCACATAATATATGAAGGTAAATTTTTTAATGTTTTAAAATATTATATTTTTCTTTAGTCATTGGACGTTCGTTCACACGAGAGAACATAAACCTCTTTAATATTCTTTAAACAATTCCTTACTTTATTTTGTAATGCATATTTTTTGCAATCTCAATGTTTCTCAACTTTTTTTTTAGTAAAATAAAAAATCACTTTGCAAGTATGACGGTCATCGAATCCGTGGACCGAAATTAAGAATTACCATTGGCGTACTCATTCAACCTTATATGTAGCGAAGACTAACTACCGAAACACTACTGAGTCTGAAATGAGTATTCCACAAATCCGACTACAATGTTAACGAGTTTAAAATTTTATACGCTGCGCTCGCACTAATCCTAAATTAATGGGAGAATGCGGACACAAAAATTTGAACTTAAGTTAATGCTGAAGGTAACACACTAAATGACCACTAAATTTTCGCTTTTGATGATAATGTTCCTCAACATCGTACTTGTTGTTTCCCTCTTTATTATTATGAACATTACTAATTAATTGGTCTAAAATTATTTAAATTGAACAAGTCAATTGGTCTGAAAGTATTTAAATTGAAATAGAGAAAATGTTATCTTTAGAATAGTCATTCTGAAAATCACTTACAAGAAAATGGAGATAATGTTATGAGAATAACGGAGAATTTATTCATATAACATAAAAATAAAATATTTATAAATTCATTTCAAAGTTAGCAAAAAGGAAAAATATTAATTTTATCAAATACTATATTACTTTCTCGTACCATTCAACAGCATTAAGTGAGAAACTAACATGTAGATCAATGAGTTATTACTTAATGGGTATTAGTGTCGTCTTCATAACTAAATATTTCTAGTTCAATTCCTAGTTAGAGCCAATTACTAAGAAAAAAACATGTAGATGAAAATTGCCTATCCGTTGCCCATGCGTTACATGAAATGAATGGGCCCAAAGTAGATTCTGTTTAGGGCTTGAAGAATATCAGAAACCCTTTATATTAAGAGCTCAACGGAGTCCACAACAGTTAAAAGCAAGCGAAGCAGTAAAAGGGCCCATTGCAGACGCGGGTGCACAAACTGCAAAAGTTTTGGGGACCTATTAGTAGAATACAGTTCTTTTTAGAAGGACTGTAAAATATTATCTTTACTTTATTAATTCACAAATCAAATAGGAAAGAGAAAAAACAAAAATTTTGAAAGAAAAACCAAAAAGTTTATATAGAAAATATATCGAACATATGTGATAGTGACTTTTGCAAAGTCTAAGAAAAAATTAAGTATATTTTTATAAAGAAACTGTTTTCATAATTTTCATTGTGAACTCTAAGTCACAATGAAATAATTTCATCGTCACGTTAAGACAAGACTCGCACTTCACACAATGATCACTTTAACTAGTAGAATAATTTACATTTCCCTTCTTCAGCACCAATTTTTCGGGACTTACAGCCAATTTTAATGCTTTTCATGAGGCAACAATAACCAAAGCAGAAAGAAGCCATATTTAGTTATCTACAATGTGAATCCTATAAAAGCTTTTATAAGAGCCAAACTAGAAGTTCTATTAATACAGTTCTATCTATATTTGTCTGTCTAGGAATGTATAATCAGCATGTTACGTATACACTATGCCAATGCTACCCAAGCACTCAACATTGTAAGTCCTATACGATGCCATAATTTCACATGCTAGCTTCGTTTCAATGCATCCACACCACAACATTCATTCAGCAACAGCAAAAACCAAGTGATCGTCAGAGTGCTGGAAATAGAAATTTGCTCTGATACCAAAATGCTGGAGATAGGGTGCTCAACAGAAATTACTCGGAATTGGAGGATAATTCGGATTTCAACTGTCCATTGCATGTCCCTCCGCATTTGCCACATCATTTATGCTAGCTTGACAATCGACTGTAGCAGGCTGACAATTGCCTTCCCATGGTACCATCAGTTTCTCACTTCCACCAATACCACCCTGTGCCTGTGATGATGTCCCAACCAGCGGATGGAGGCATGGCAAGTCAATCTGGCATGGCTGCCCAATTGCAGCTCCATCAGTACTAGACTGCAAGCCACAATTGCCTTCTTTGAATATAGTACTGGTGTTGCACTGCTTTTGGAGCAGGAATGCGCCCAACTCACTATCAATCTTCCCTCTCAGGTCCACCAAAAGGCTTCTCAACCTCAAAACCTCAGCTTCCAGAATTGCCTGACCCTGCAATTTCCTCACCAACTGCTGGTTCAACACCTGCAATTTCTTAACTTCCTCTTCCAAGTAAGCCGTATGTGCCTTCTTTTTCTCTCTATACTTTCGAACCGCCTCTCTATTTCCGGATGGCCTTTTGGTTTTCGAATTGGAACGCTCTGTGTTGTTTGGATTATCATCTTCTTCAGAGGAAATAACTTGGGTGTGCGTGTGGTAACATGTATGCGTATGGACAGCATCAGGGCCAGGAGGGTTGCAAGTGTGAGTGTGAGTACAGGTTGTGGTGTTCTTCAAGAATTCATCAAGAAATGAATCTACAGATTCTGAGCCGTGAAAACTGCTTGATGAATCGTGATTTGGTAACAAAACACGGTCTGAATGCTCTATTTCACCATCGTCCATATTGTCTCAATAAAACCTATGCTCTTTTAAGAGCCAGAAAACAGAACATATCAGCAAAAATAAAAACCAAAACTGAGATAATTGATCAAATCAATTCTTGCAAAACAACGATTGTCACAAAACATTAAAGGGTATTTAAACTTGTACTGAACTAAAACTATCAAGTTGCCAATCAGAAGTGGGATCGCTTGATAAATACCCCACATAGGACTCAACGAATACAACACTCACAGAAGGTAATTTAACAGCATCAATTGGCATAGTCAGCAGAAAAATTGCAATAAACACGTAGTTAAACAGCAATAAGCAGAACTAGATAAACCCCATCATCAACAAAAACTTGGACTTTGATAACAAGAAAAAAAACAAAAAAACAAAAGGCAGCTTTTTGGAGCAATTTAATGGATACCCGGATGGAGGTTCTTGCCAGGGAGATGAAAGGAAGCATAAAGACGACAACATCTTGATGTTGAAATATTGAAGAAGAGAATCTAAGCACCTGAGATTTAATCGAGAAGACAAATGCCTGATCAGATTCCAGGTCAGAAAAATCAAGATGCACTTGTTTGTGAAGGCTGCAATGCCGTTGACTTTGCCTGATCTTCTTGTAAAGATATGCGAGTGCCACCACGAATACCAATACCAAAAAAAGAAAAAAAATTCAGAGAATCATATCCCTTTTTTTCTTTTTTTTTTTGTTAGTAGAGGCGTCCGATTGCAATGTACTCTCATTTTTTTACAATGATATTAATATTTTCTTAACAAAAAAATATTTTTACTTTTTTAACTTTTTATTAATGCTGTTGCCAAAAAAACAAACGAAATAACGTTGCAATTTGAAGCCTTCTCTATCAAAAAATGGGTTACAAAATGTGGATCTCTATTTTTTCCAAAAGTTAAAAAATAAAAAAAATTTGTGAGCCCTGACTTGGTTAGAATTTTAAAATTTAACTCATTACTTTATTTTGATTGTCTTTATGGTTTGTTTGGATCATCAGATTTTGGTGAAAATGAAAATTGTGAGAAAGAAAATTGTGAAAAATAATGAGAAATTAAAATTTTATATTTAAATTATATAAAAAAGTAATAAGAAAGAACAATATATAAATAAAATTATTTTTACAAATAATTGAATAGTAGTCAAATTTATAAAAATATCCCTCTAACTAATTAAATAAGTTGGGACTATTTTAATCAATTTGCTTCCTTTTTTTTTTGTTTCAAAATAATTCTTAATTTTGTGTTTGACCGCAGCCTCATTCTTTTCCAATACAATTCTCATGTTCCCAAACGATAGAAATGCATTGGATTTTAAAATTTTCTTTCCTTTTCTTTTCTCATGCCTAAAATAAAAACAACGTTAGCTTTATTAAAATCTTAATCTTTGATAAGCTGTGTTGCTTGCGCATAATTAATGTGCAAAAACTTTACTTGATACATTAAAATAAATAACATGAATAAGAGTGAAAAATCAATATAATTAATGCGTATCAAAAAGGCAAGAATTGGACTAGGAGCAATAGAAAATACAGTAGAAAAATTGATATAATTAATGTGCATCACGTGAATATCTTGATTAATTGTCTCGTGCTTCTATCACAATTAATTAAGACATTTTGTAAAAATTTTTTAATTATGTGTTCGATTCTTAGTAATTTTGTTCTCTTTTCATAATATCTCAATTTCCTTTGTAACGAAAAAAAAAACAAAGAATATCTTGATTAACCAACTCAAAGAAATCTTAACAAAGAAAATACAAAGAAAAACATAGAATATCTTGGCTTTCAAGTACAAGTGCTGGAGAATGCAAAACAAAGAAAAAAAACAGCAGAAATCTTAACCAACTCCTCCAGGAATGCTCGGGCGCAGGTGGGTTGGTCGTCGAATCAGTAACTTAACATTCGGATGCCAAGAAAATAGAGGAATTGGAAGAAAACACAATTTTCTTCAAAGAAAATATTTGTTCGATACAAATCTCGTAGAGTTATTTAGATAAAGAAAAAGGATTTTATATTACTATTAGAATATTTTATACTATATAAATAATATTTTATACAACACAAAAGAGATTTATAATAATATAATAGATATTCAGGTTAAATATAATTATGTGGTATGAATTATTATCTATGTAGTGTAAAATATTTTGTGTCTAGTATAAAATTTGACATGTTCAAATGAGTTTATAAGATTGCATGTCCATTTATCGGATTACAGCATTTCTTGTTCCATTAATTTGTAGTCTCCATCTTGTTTTTTTTTTTTTTTTTTCTTTTTTGAGATAGTATTCTCCATCTTGTTAATAGATAGATTTTTTTAGTTACACGGCAATAGTTAATAGATAGATATTTAATATATGCTTATATAAATGTGTTGTTTATTTCTAAGCTATGTATATTAGACTGAAAAAAAAAACATTAAATTTGTATTCAAGTTGTTCCTATATATTTGAGTAGGGCTTTTTATCATGCATAAAATAAAATTGTTGTTGTTTTAAAAAAACTATCACGAACCCATTTAATATTTGGAGAGCTGACCATGTATTATATTTATGTATTAATATCTATATTATTAGTGCACCACTATGTTAAGGTTTACAAGTGGACACTCAATTCATTCAATAACATTTAATAATTTATTTTTTTTAGTTTAATAATCTAATAACTCATATCACTACATATTTATGCGTGTCCCAATAAGAATAAGCCACTTGATTTTTCTTTTTATATATTGACTTGAATTTTCTCTTTTATTTGTTGACAAATGTGAGAAAGTTTAGTGATTCTCATCAATTTCTAAACCAAAAAAAAAAAACGCTTATGTGACATCTTTTCTTGAATTATAGAAAAATTAGGAGAAACTTATATCAATTAGAGCAGTTTCCTCTTAATTTGAAGAATGTTAGAAGACTCATATTAGCTAGATCAATAATCATAAGTCATAACCAAAATTTTTGCCTAGATATGCTAACTTGGAAACACCTACTATTCAGTCAAAGAGGATATGTCAAAAACAAACTTTAGTCAAATAGAATTCTATCTAACTAATATTATTTATCAAAAATTTTCGTAATGAAATAACAACTATAAAATGTAAGCTAATCAACGGTAGCTTTTAATAGACAAACAGCACAAATATCCTCAACCATGATAGATAGTTTGTGAAGAATATCTCCCTAGACGGTTTTCTTCCTAATATGCCAGCAAACAACCAACCATGCAGATTAAAAATGTGCTTGGGTGAAACTCATCCTTGTGCAAACATGCAATTCCTGAGGTTAGGTGCATTTCTCCGGACTAGATATGCAATCCACCCGTTATCTTGACACAACTCTTATGTAGGGATTACTTTTAATATTAATGAAAATCAATGTTTCTATGTTAAAAAAAAAAAAACATGCAATGATAGGATTGTTGGCTCTTGTTAATCTGCTATATAATGATCTAATTCAGTAATGATAAATTTCCAGTTTGACCAAAAACAATATGTCAAAAAAAAAAAAAAACGAACATGCAATCCCTGAGGTGAAGAAGGCCCCTCCAATCAATTTGGCCACGTTACGTCCGATAGGATAGTTAGCTGCGAATCCCGAAAAAAGAAGTAAGCAACACAGCAGCGATGCAGTAACTCAACTGCAAGAGTAATTTGTCCTTGGAAGCTCTCGAAATTCCATGGTTGTTTGCTGCACTAGGCTGCCGCACATGATCTGGTCTCAGTGGTGTATTGTGATTAGTATAGGTATTGCGATAGAAGCAATATACGTATTACACATTACAATTGTATAATGTTGCGATAGTAGCTTGCTTTGTCTTCACTCCACGCAACATTTACTTAACGACCCAATTTAGGTTTGATCCTAACATATAAAACAATGGTCTCTCAGTTGATCAATCAAATTGAATGACAAAAAATTTTTCTTGTCGCTGTATCTCTTTCCTCTCTCTTATTCTCTGAAACTCCATTTTTGTTGGATTCAAGCTCCAAGTCCCTTCTTAAGGCCGAATTAAAAAATATAGAATTCTCAAAACAAGTTGTCCGAAAACCTAATTATTTATGTATGGATTGATCAGCGAAAACTCTTTTCAAGAACCAATCTGTATATCGCTCACGTTGCCAAAATTTGATAAAACAATTTTGTATGAAAAGAGAATCAGAAAGAAATAGGAAATAGAAATTCCAGTTATACGGGACTCACTAACGCGCATTCTCTATCCGCTTTTATTGGATTTTTAAAACCAAAAAATTTGATGACAATATAACTCTCCATCCGCTCTTATTGGGTTTTTAAAATTGAAAAATTGGACGACAATACAATGGAAATAGCACAAGACGTGTTAATGTGCGTAACCCAGTGAAAGATGTATTAAATCTAAGAGTTTCGTTGGAAAGATATAGGAAATATCAGCAAGTGCTGATGCGGATGACAGGAATTCGTTACCGTTTAACCAGATGTCTCGAGTTCGAGTATTTGAAAATGCAGTCGCGTTAAATACTTGCTGTAAGACATTTGTCACCCTTTGAGGTCCAGTCCCAGTCAGTCTAGATTAATCTGTCCATTGGATTGGATACTAGACGGTCTCAAACTAAAAAAAAAAAAACAAAGAAAGATATAGGAAATGGTCAATGAATAATCATAATAATGAGATTAGCCTCCAATGAATAATTAAATATTTTATTTTATTAAAAAATTAAACTTTAAATATATTTAATATTATCTTAAATATATTTAATATAATCTTAAATCTTGATTTAAAAAAATATGTGCTAAAAATGTTTTCATTACCTATAATTATTTTATATCTATTTTCTATATCTTTTAATTTTCTCCTAAATCCAAAGTGGTAAAAAGAAAAAACTTATGAGCCGTTAGAGGGATTGTGGGTCTTCCATGCATTTTTTTACCGCGTTGTTCTTAGTCTCACTGTTGTTTTGAAAATTGCATAATTGTCCAAAACAACTACAGTAAAACAAACAAGTTAACCCCTAAGAAAAAGTTTTACCCGATAGGCAAAATGGCAAAAGAAAAAAATTTATGAGCCGTTGGACGAACTGTGGGCCTCCCATGCATTTTTTTAATATATTTTTTACGAGATATTAATATTTTTTATTTTAAATTATTAAATTTATTTACGTTTGATTTTTAAATTTTTTTGACATTTCATTTGAATTTTAAATTTTTTGATTTCATACTATATCAGTCGTATAAGTTATAAAAAGTGGTCAATAGATTAATAAATGAGTTTAATTTAATAAAAATTATTTAAAAAAGATTAAATATATGAATTAAATATTTTGTTTATCAACAAAATATGCACATTAAATATTTTTTTAATCAATAAATATACCAATTAAATAGCTAACATGCATATTTTTTTGATAGAAAAGACATTCAATTCATATATTTAATTTTTTTTAAATAATTTTTTGTAAAGTTAAAATTATTTTTTAATAGATTGATCACTTTTGGTAAATAGAGGGACTGATTTAGTAGAAAATCAAAAAATTTAAAATTCAAATGAAATATTAAAAAGGTTTAAAATTCAAACGTAAAAAAATTTAAAAATTTAGAATTAAAAGTATTGATATCCTAATTTTTTATTGTATTGTTCTCAGTGAAGGTTTTTTTCTTAAATTTCATAATTGTCCAAAATAACTACACCATAACAAACAAGCAAACCCCCTAAAAAAAAGTTTTAGGCAACAAGGATATAGTTTATTTAACGAAGTTTGTTGGTTACTCTAAAAAAATGAAATCTATCTTCTTTTTCTTAAAAAAAATATATATTTATTATAATTTAACGATTTATATTACTATATTTTTTTCATTTATATCATTGCACATGACTATTCCTTCTCATATTACAAAAAAAACATTTTGTTCTTGAAATTATCACATCTTCGTCCAAAGCTTTTTTAATGCCCTCCTGGCGTTCATACTCCTCCATGTATTTTTTATTATATTTAATTGTTCTAATTTGGAAAAGCGGGCGGTATATTGCAAATAATTAACTAAAAAAAAGCCAAAAAATAAAAAGGAAGGATTTTTTTCCTTCAACCTGAAAATTAAAAGAAGAAAAGAAAAGAAATTTGTGGACAGCCTAGCAATCTAAGAAAGCACGTTTCTAAAATTCACTAGAAAAAAGGGGAAGAAAAACGAGGAAAAAACCAAACAGGAAAGTTGATATTTTTCTTGTCTTTTCCTACGAAGAAGAAGCTTTCAAGCAATCGAAACTAAAAGCTCGAACCTCCTTACAATTATTAAGTCAGAAAGAAGACCAAAGAATTCACTAAAGTCCCACAAAAAAAAAAAAAATTAATGAATCTCTTCTCTGGGAATTGAAGGTAACAGACTTCACTAAGTTCTTTTGTTAATTTTATAGTGTCTGGTTGCCTTCTTAACTCTTGTTGTGTCTGAACTGAAGTTTTTTTTTTTTATTGATGAATATAGTCGTGAGGTAGCTTAGCTTTATGGGGTTTTAGGATTGGATCTCGGTGGGAATTTACGTGAAGGAACTGCTTGGAATTTTGTTTGTTTTATGCTGCTGTTGGTATTGCTTCTTTTCCAGCTTTGAACTTTGTTTGGTTGCATGGAAAATGATGGAAAAGAAACATGAAAAAAATTCGGTTCGTATGAGTTTATTGATTGGAAATTAAGAAATTTGATTTCTTTAATGTTTAGAGAGCAAAACAAAATCAGAGTATAGTCCCCTCTGTCGGAGTTCTCTGTGCATCTTCTCTGAAGGGTTTAATTATTTGCTCTGGCTGATAATTGCAGTGAGAATGGAAATTCTTACATCTGGTGCTAACCCGTGTTACCGTGTTGTACATTTGAAGTGGAAGTTGGTTGATAAAAGCTTGAATATCCGCCAAGCAAGCCTCCCTAATGGCAGAAAGCCTAGAGCTTTGTATGCTCTGATTGATCACAGAAGTGGGTTGCGGAGATTTTCTGGTGCAAACAAGTTTTTCTTAAGGAATTTTAATCATGGGGTAGCTTTTTGTTCATTTAATACCTCTAAAGGGTCAAACAATGTTGATTCGAAGGTATCGAGCGGAAAATATGACAGTTATGTGATTGATACAGAAGAAGATGTTGGAAATATCACGAAAAGTGGAGAATCATTTGGTAAGGTTTTGATTCCCGGATTGCCAGATGAATCCAATGGTGAATCTGTTGCCTCTGTAACTAGCTGTTTTTGGGAATGGAAGCCTAAACTTAATGTCCATTATGAAAAAGCTGGATGTGAAAGTGCAAAATCTCCGCCACTACTTTTTCTTCCTGGTTTTGGTGTTGGTTCCTTTCATTATGAGAAGCAATTGAAGGATCTTGGTCGTGACTATAGAGTATGGGCAATTGACTTTCTTGGCCAGGGGATGTCGTTGCCGGTTGCAGATCCTACTATGCAATTACTGGATGGAGACACCTCACAAGAGAAGGATAAAGTATGGGGATTTGGAGATAAGGTGGAACCATGGGCTAGTGGACTTGTTTATTCCATGGATTTATGGCAGGATCAAGTTCGTTATTTCATAGAAGAGGTAGCCAACAACTTTATATGTTTCCAAATCCGGATCTCCAATTGCTGAGACACAAAATGACACTCTAATGGTCTATGTAGACACAATTGACATGCTTATATGATTTACATACCCTTACCTTAATTCACATTGCCTAACCGTTTCCATGAACATTAAAATCACTTAAAGAGATTTTTCCTTGTTGCATCTGTCTTCCATGCTCCATGTTTTTTCCCCTTATTGCTACTTTGACTCGATGATTCTGGAATTGGTGTGTGACCTGATTACTCTGTTGCTTATTTACAACAACTCTGGATTTCTTTTCTTTTTGGTTTTTTGCCTGTGAGATTAGACTTTCCTTGGCCACATCATCTTGTTTAGACATTATGGTTGTCCAGGTACATGCTACTTGGACTCCATCAGTCTCAGCATGCAGTTCAACCTATATTGGCCTGGTGAACCAACCCAGGGGTGTAGTTTTATCTAGCACCTTATTTGTTGGTACTTATAATTATAGACATTTTACTGATATTATAGTTAATTCGATTCTACATGCATCAAGTCTTCTTCAAATTTGGGAATGTTTGCATGCTGAATTTCTGATGGTCAAGTATAATCAACATCCATACGAGGAATGACTAAATGGTGACTTAAAATGGCATCTTGCACAATGATCACACATCGAAGTGGGTTCAAAATGTGACATTGGAATACCAAAAAAAGGGGTAAACACCTTGAGTTGTTGGATTTCATGGTCATGCTCTTGTAGTGTGTGAGGGTTCCCTGATCCCCACTCCCCAAAAAAGGCCCAAAAACACCATCAGCGATACTGACTGCTGAGTACCTACCAGTGCCACACAAATTAGCAGTTCCACCATCTCTATTTCTTGATGTTTTTGGCTACTAAGACTCTTCCATCGACTACAGCCAACTTAGTTGCAATCACCTTTTAATAATTGCTGAGGAAACAAAGATCTGAAGAACAACATATTTGGGTTTAGCTAAATGCCCTACAAGTTTCTTTGTTCCCAATCATTAGGCTTTTGGTTTTCAAGAAGTGGATGTGTTATGCTCGCATAAAAGTTTTGTAAACTATTTTTGTTCATCTCTGTTGCAGGTTGTTGGTGAACCGGTTTATTTGGTGGGGAACTCACTTGGAGGATTTGTTGCACTATACTTTGCAGCAAGCTACCCTCAATTGGTTAAGGGTGTTACATTGCTCAATGCTACCCCCTTTTGGGGTTTTCTTCCTAATGCTATAAGATCTCCAGGCCTAGCAAGCACATTCCCTTGGTCTGGAACATTTCCTTTGCCTGCAAGCGTGAGAAAGCTTACAGAATTGTTGTGAGTTTTGCTTTGTTATTGCTTAATTCTAACGTGTCATTGCTGCTGTCTTCCGTTTTTATCATCTTTGTTCATCTTCTCCCACTTATAAATGTTATTGGAATTTTTTAAGGTGGCAAAGAATCAGTAATCCTGGAAGCATTGCAGAGGTACTAAAACAGGTTTATGCAGATCATTCGACAAATGTTGAGAACGTTTTTTCCCGTATTCTCGAGATAACAGAGCATCCTGCAGCGGCTGCATCATTTGCCTCAATTATGTTTGCTCCCCGAGGACAACTATCCTTCAGGGAGTCCTTGTCCAGGTAGATGCTGCAAAAATTTTTCTTGCGCTTGATTTTTCATGTTCATCTACTTTTTTTTCCCAGCTCAAAGTCCAATTCTGACTATAGGTGTAAAATGAACAATGTTCCTATCTGTCTGATGTACGGAAAAGAGGACCCTTGGGTGAAGCCTATCTGGGGCCTTCAGGTGAAAAAGCAGGTGCCTGAAGCTCCATACTATGAAATCAGCCCAGCTGGTCATTGTCCTCATGATGAAGTTCCAGAGGTATACATCTCGCGGCCCCTTACCTTAGCATGCTTTTCAAATTTTTCTTGTTTATCCTATATAATTCTGGCTGTGGTACTGGAACTCCATTTGTTTATTTTTCAACTTTTTCATCCCCCATATAAAAAACATGTTAAGAACACAAAATTACCCACCTGTGTGTCTTTACATATAGACACAATGGATCAAATGTTATAAGGTAGTGGATTATTGAAAGATTGTGTCCTTGAAAACCTGCAAAGCCTCATACTTTTACATGTTGTGTTTCGTAAATTGTCTTTATTGATTCATTGCATACTTATCTGAGTTTGAGCGTTAATGCAGGTAGTGAATTACTTGCTACGCGGCTGGATCAAGAACCTAGAGTCCCATGGTTTAATTGGATTACCATTGCTTGATGATGCGGACATTATTCAGTATAGCATTGCCAGGGAGTTAGAATTTGTGAGAGAAGGATCAAGAAAATCAGTGAATGTGCAGTTCTATGGATCTAAATTCTCCCTCTGGAGCCAGATAAGCTCTTATATTAAATCCCAGTTTGGAAAATTAGAAAGAAACTAAATCTGGGTAAGAGACCACAGAGCCACCTTCATCAGTAGATAATGTAAATATTGGATTAGTTTTTTCTTGTGTTCTTTCAAAGTTAAATGTGTCATTTGCCTTTAAAACTTTTATGTCAATGATACCTTTTTTAGAATCTCAAAAAACTTGATGACTTGTACTGCTTGATAAAGGTTAAGAGAGACAAAGAAATTAGAGCCAGATTAGTTTCTTTGGTATCATCAATGTTTTGATAGAAGTAAAATTTTATTCAATTCAATCATACAAATTGAATTAATTTCAATTGAATTAGTAATTGAATATTAGTTTTAATCTCTTCTTTTGTATAGGTCTTCGAGTAGAAATGTTGAATTCAATTCAATTCTTAAAATTTTTAAGTGTTAGAGTGCATTGAACTGAACACTAATCAATTTTCACTTATTTTTTTCGAGACTGACAGACCGTGGTGTGGGTCCTCATATGAACTCCGCCAGCTTGTTTTTTTTTTTTTTTTAAAAGGATGTATCGATAATTTAGTATAATGTGTAGATGGGTAATAAAAATATGCAAACAGTTGAGAAAAATACCGTATGCACATATTTTTAGTTTTGTGTCCTCTCATTTCTTTCTATTTTTTGATCTAGGACTGTTCAGTATTTAATTAAAAAGCTGATTAATTCAAACTGATCCGAATAGAATCATGTGGATAGTAAAGGCTTTTCAACAAATATTTAAGACGATTACATTTTCAAAACTCGAACTCTCTTCTTTCTCTGTCTCTGATCTGGCCATGTAATTCCGCCATCCAACTTCTTCCTTTCAAAACTTCTATGTTCTGTGCACATGGGCCGACTCAACAAAAACGAAACCAAATCAACGATGCCTAGCAGTCCTTCCGGTTCCAACCCGTCATTAAATGACATCTTTTTTGGAGCTCTCTTTAATTAACTGATTACTTACCAAAAACAATAGCAATTCAATTATTACTTAATTACGCACGTTAAAGAATTGGGACTACGATTCCTAAGATGGAACTGTCAATAACAAATTTCCTTGTTAAGATGGGTATCAGTGCTACTGATGGCAAGATTTTAACTATCAACTTTTAATGTTCGATTGCTTCTTGACGATGATAGTAATGAGACTGTCTTCTTTTTGGCAATGAGGAAGTTTAATAAAATTTCTCCAATAACATCAGACTCTGTGTTCCGCATTATTAGTCTCAAGCTTGACATTATTTTGCATATATCGATTTCCAATAACAGTTTTATTAGAAAGATATAAGAAATAGTTATAAAATAGTAAAAATAATGAATTTAGTCTCTAAAAATTAATTAAAAAATTAATTTTTAAAAAATTAAACACTAAACATGGTTAGTTTTAACCTAAATTTACTTATTATGCCCAAAGTCTTGATTTAATTTTTTTAGGGTTTTTTAAACTAAAAAAATTTCGATTACCTATCGGTACTCTATGGCTATAGTTACTTTCTATATCTCCTAATTTTTCCTTTTGAATAAAGGGAGAAAATAACATTAAATTGGTAATAAAAGACTTTTTAAAACTAAGAATATTATAACAGACAAAATTCCATTGGTTTAATTTAGGAACGTCCGAGAAATTTGTGGGACAAATTTTTTACGATGTATTTGAATAAAATTCTTAAGAGAGAGAAAAATGAGGGAGAGGACAGTGGAGGAGAAGATTATTAGAGGAGGAGAATATTTTCTATCATCTCTTATGTTTGGAAAGAGGAGATAGGAGGGAGGAAAATTATAAATTTTTTTGTTTGGAAAATGATGGAAAGTGAGGGAGTGAATCACAAAATGTGTTGGAATAATAATTTTATCTTTCATAATAAATTCTACTAAAATATTTTGTTTAGGTAAAATTGTAATTTTTAAATTATGTGAGGAATAATTGAGTTATTTAATAAATTTAGTAGAAGAACTAACAACTTTCTTTCCATTTTTGGGAGGATTGGTTTTGGTAGGGTAAGGAGGATTGTGGGAATTAAAAACTTTTTTTTTCTCCACTTTTCAAATATTTTTTAAATACAATAATTTACCTTAATTCTCTCACTTTCCTCTCTCTCTCCTCACTTTCCTCCTTTCCAAATACAGTATCAAGGTCGAGAAACAATAAAAAACAGCCCACTTTAACCTTTTTCTAAAGCAAACTTTGCTGAAAATTTAATTTTCTTAAAATTGACTGAACGAGCAATTATTTCTATTTTTTCTCAATTTTGAAATTATTTTTTTTTATCTATTAAAAAATTTATTAAGTTATAAATTAAATAATAATATATTTTTTTTATTTTCATAAATTTTACATCCTCACTTTAAAATTAAAACTTAAAATTTAAAATTTTTATAATAAAAATTTAAGTTTTAATTACTCGTCATCCCAGAATGAACAATTTTAAATGTATTATAGATTTCTACAAGTTAGTTTTATTTGAAAATGAAGTGTTAAATACTATCTAATCTAATTTAATAATAATATTATAAATTAACTGAGAGAAATTCTCTCCTTATTTAACTCTTCAAAAGATAATTGAGAGAAAATTTCTTTTTTTTTTCAACTTCTTAAATTTAATACAAAAATTATTTTACCATCAACAAAAAAATATTCTCTTGTCAATGTTTGTTGTAACTTTGTAACTGAAGACTTTATGATTAGGCAGCCGTGCAAAGTCCAAAGTTGGGGCGCCGACGATGAGGCTGATCAGCCGTGCATTCCGCTCCACCAAGCCCTTAAATCCCAAAGCACCAAAATCACCGCCGGCATCAGGAACATCAACAGACAATGACTGCTCAAATTTAAATACAACATCAAGATCAAGATCAAGATCATGGTGTGTGTATCTGATTCTTTCCACCAACACCCCCATCAAGACCTACGTTGGTTCCACCAACAATTTCTCCCGCCGGTGCGTCCTCTCTTTTTTTCCTAAAAAATTTCTGTTTATCTTGAATTTTCTGTTAATCCAATGCGTTTCTTGAACTGGGTCCAGGAGTTTTTGATCAAATTTTGAAGCTTTCATTTCCTTCGCTGTATATTGAATGGATCCCAAAAATAAAATGAAATAAAATAGGATATCTGGTAACATTGCTATCCTTTTTCGTTCCTTGTGGATGGTTTGGTGATAATATTTGTTACCGTTTCTTTGCGTCTTTTTATATGAAGCAAGCTTTGGAACGGGCTGTTGGGTACGTGATTTCATTTTTGAATAACTAGATAAAGCTGGTTGCGCACATGTCACCCTTACTTAGATCCGCGAAGTGTGGGAGCGTCGTTTACTGGGATTCCCTCATAGATTTATGGTTAAAATTTCCGAAAACGCAGAGATTTTGTCAGGGTGATTGCTATGACTCTTGCGTTGAGATTGAAGGAGGATCCCAATTTTTCCCAAAAGATGGGAATAAAGGAAGGATGGAAAGGCATGAATTGCTGAAAAATTGAAGGTAAAATCACACAACGAACAAAAGAAAGATTGAGTATCTAAAATATTCAGCACCTATGTCTTGGACCGATAAACTCGACATATATATTATCAAGCAAATCTATTGAGCATGCAATATGCTACCTGCATTTATAGATTCTTTTGGCAATTTTGTAGCCTAGAGGAAGGCAGAAAAAGAGTTGGGATTGCTCAATGCTAATTGTTGGCTTGCGCAGTAGAACACTAACAGTAATTGTGTGACTGACATTGGTGCCTCTTGGTGCAGATTGAAGCAGCACAATGGTGAAATTAAAGGTGGTGCAAAAGCATCCCGTGTGGGAAGGCCATGGGTTTGTGCATGCATAGTTCAAGGCTTTAATAACCAAAGTGAAGGTTATCCTCTAACTCATCATTTATTTGTATCATGTGATCTATAACTCCACCAATATATGCAACACACACACACACAAACACTCTCAAACACAAAACACGTAGGTGCATGGCTGCCTTTAAAGATGCCAGTTCTCCGTTTCTGTTACTGTGTATGTCCTAGTGTTTTTTTTCTCTGGACTTTTCTTCCACTTGTTGCGACGAACCTGCTGTAATATTGTGTCTGGGGAACAAAATATGACCCAATATGTTGATCATCACATAAAGGGTTACAGCATATTTCTCCTAAACTTTTAAAGGATGACCGTGACATTGGCTTTCATTGGACATTGTGTTCATCAATTACCCGGACACTTTTTCTGATTTTACAAATTGCAGATTTACTGTGTAAACAAGTGATTAATGACATATGATCTGTGTGGTCTGCGACGTGCTAGTTGTGCTATGCTTGCTTCCCATTGCTGTGGTGTTAGTGATGTTGAATCATTATCTTGCACTGACAATTGTTTTCCAAAACATAAACCTTTTAGACTGAATTAATCTTGATGAACTTGTTACAATCTGAAAATTTTTGCTGGTTTGTGTGAGATATTTGCTGGCAATAGTTTTGACAATTTTGTTATTTGCTATAAAGAGTCATGTATTCCGCTGTTGTAGATGCATCATGCATCTATGTTGCTGCTGTTGTCGTAAGAAACATTTGTTGTTATCACAGCTTCTTTATCTCTCAAATTTATGTCCCATAAAATAGAAAAGATGGAGATATAGAGGAACAAAGAATTCTTTCCCTCTTCTGCTTCCTCCACTTTTCAGTTCGCTTCTCCTAGAGGTTTTCTTTTCTTGGTTTCCTTTGGATGGATCTTTCCTCACGGAGTGGATCTAGTCGCCATCACAAGTAATGAACTGCAAATGGTGACATCACAAGTAATGAACTACAAATGTGACACTGACTGTACTACTGAGACAACAGAGATGATTTTTTTTTTTTTTTCTTTTTTACCTTGCCTTTCTTTGTTTGCTGAGTGAGTTCAACTTTTTCGTTCCTCTCCTTTTTGGCAGCTTGTGCATTTGAAGCAAAGTGGAAAAGTTTATCAAGGAAATTGCCTTATAGAAGGAGGAATGAACTAGCGAATGACGAACGCTCAAGTCAGTTACTGCAACATAGGCACAAAGCTCTAGACAAGGTTAAAGCTTTACTTGACGGCAATAGCTTAGAAATCAAATGGCAGGCGCCTATATCCTTTCGGATTTGATGCATGCTAATGCTGTCAAGCACAAATTTTCCACATTATCCCAGTCAAGACGCAAGCCTAATTTTTTGTTGTGTAAAGTGTCGTGTAATTTGTGACTAATAAGTCATCTAGTTTTCTCCTCGCACGATTCACTAGTTAATAATAATGTCAGATAGGCTGACACTCAGAATCATAGAAAGTGACTCATAGCCAAATGGAGACCATTCAACTTCGAATATACCAGTTCTGTTGTAATCCAAACAGAAAATCATGTGCCAACAATAATGTTTCGATGTCGATACTTTCTTGTATGTTCCCATCAAGTTACCAACTTTCCTTTAGTTGATGATGTAGTATCTGTTTGTCATGCTCGTTTGTCTCCCTTTTAACTATAGAAAAATGTTTTTTTTTATGTTCCCTATCAAGTTACCAACTTTCCTTTAGTTGATGACCTGGTATCTGTTTGTCATGCTCGTTTGTCTTCCTTTAACTGTGGAAAAATGTGCAAGACACGGCCGAGAAGGAGAGGAAGTTCAGGAAGCTTGTAGCTCCTCATTGGATTATTATGCAAGTTCCAATGTTCCGGCACAGTTCCTGGCAACAACATGGGATTAGGGGCAGAAAATTTATTGGCATGAATTTAGGAGAAATCTTAATTTTCTTTGTTCTCAAGTTCTCTATCTGTAGTTGAACTTTTTTTTCCCCTTACATTTAGTAAATCATATAGATTTAAGCTGTCTGTTACATTTATTTACTATTAAATAAATGGAGAAACAGGTAAAGAGGAAACAAGCGGAAGATGTCTGTAATGTAATAAGAGCTGCTTTATCTGTACTCAACACTTTTTTTTTGTTTTAACTTAATGTGCTTTAGATACCACTACTGCTTGTTGTGATTTAGTAATAAGAATCAAACATACCAATAATTAAGTCTTGGATTCAAGTACTCTTAGGGCATTTGATGTGAGATAAGCACTTGTGAGCCGACCGTGCGATCAAATAATATAATCACGTAGATCGAAGTTGCTAGTGCCCATGTAAATTCCTCAATGAAAAAAGGCCTATTTTGGCTCTACCAGTTTCACCCAACTAATATAGATCGTAAAGTTCAATCACTGGTAATTTAAAACATCTGAAATTAAAATTTCTTAAATCTAATTGCCTCGAACATGAATAATCCAAATTCTCAAATATCCGAATTCTGATTGTTAAGAAACCAGCATTAATTGCTTAATTAGAATTAGTTGATATAACTAGTATTGTGTATATGTGGTGCAACTTGTAAGTAGTTAGGCACGGGACTAATATAACCAAGGCAGCTTCTGCAGTTGAGAACAAGGAATATCAGAAAAGGGCAAAAGTAGGCCTTCAAAAGATTTTTGTTAAATTGTCTTTATTTTTTTAACCACATTATTACTTTGTTTAACAATAAAATGAATAAGATTTTTTTTAGTTTCACATTTTATTAATGTGTTTGTAAAAAATAAAGACTCGTTATACTTTAATTTATCAATTGAATAAAAATCGGACAAAAATCATCTGAACATGTACCTGCAGCTTAACAGAAATCAGTTTTCTTCTTCTCTATACATTTCTTCTTCTTCTCTATTTAAATTTTCTCTGTTCTCTTCCACCTTCCTATCCCTAATCCTAATTTTCCTCTCTATCTATCCCGGTCCTAACGCTGATATACTTTAAATTGGTTTTTTTTTAAATGTAAACAGGAGATAATGGGTTTATTATGTAGATGACTTCAACCATAAGCAGGTTTTTTTGTTTTTTTAATTATAATTTCTCAAAGACCCCACGCTGAAACGTCTGAAGCAAGAACGACTAAAGGCCTTTAAGAAGGATCACAAAGCCCCATGGCCAGACAGCCAGAGGTGGCTGTTCTTTTTCTGTTCCTTCACTTAAATTATATCGTTATTTATTTATTTATCTTTATCATCTTACCTTTACATTTTCAGAAAGAAAAAAAATAAAAATTTCGTATTTGTTTCAAAAGGCCCAACTCAGTGTAGCACCAACTAAGTATCAAGGTCGCATTAAGTACGATACGATATAGAGGGTCTAGACTCTTGAACCGTGTTAGTATCATATTTTAGGTACGTCAAATTAAAAATCTTTAAAAAAAAAAATCCAAAATATTTGGACTCTTCCCAGTACAACGCGTTTCATGCGCAAAGCAAGTGCGTAAGAGTTCATAGTTTGTTAGATGAATTGGTTGGTTAGTCATTAGTGTATGCCCTAACAACTAAGAGTTCGTTACTGACTCTTGTACGCATTTGATATTTCCATAGATATAATTAAGCAATGGCATTCTTAGTTTTAATTTGTTTATATACATAATATAATATTAATAAACTCTAAAGATAAACTAAACTTAAATTTTTGATAATTTCGAGAAGTGAATGAGCTTAAAACGAGTTGTTAGTAATTCGAGTCATCAAATTGTTTTCAAAGGCTCATTCAAGCCCTAAACCTTGCGAATAATTTGATCAAAATAAAAATGCTTGCCATTGACATCCTAGCCTGAACGTCCAACGAATTGGAGAGGATTATTTGACGTTTCTATATTGCACGAATATTCAACATACACACACTTCCTTAGACCTCATAGTATAAAATTCTCATGCAGTAGGATGACATATATATTGTAAAATTATTCCTTATAGGCTGTGCAGTTATGGGACTACAGAAAATAGATAGGAGAGGGATACTTATTTACAAGACGAGAATAAGTATTGTATATGAGATTTTTTTTTTATTTATTATAAAATCTTAACATGTGTGCATAGGTAAGTAAAATGTATATAGAGACTAATTAAATGACTGTACATAAAAATAATAACTTCTATAATGACTATGTACTTTTTGTTACTCTTGCACATTAGCTGAATTATAGGCATATCATAAGTTTTTTGTTTTAAAAAAAAAAGCGCGGGACTTGCGTGGCACCCATGCCGCCACGTGGTTTTGAGCCCTTTCCCTGTTTACCAATTCAGTTTCCCTAACTTTATTGTATTTGTTTATAAAAAGTTTGGATCATCGCGATGTTGGACACATGATTTTCCTTAGTCCGACACATATGCTTGCTTAATCTTTTTTTTTTTTATGAACATAAATTAACGTGTTGTACACGTGTCTGACATAATATATGTTTTTTTTGGAGCCGTGTCCACGGTTCTAGGCAGAAAATGAATTACACTTCTCATAAACGAAAGTCATTTTCTAGAAAATATTTATTGATTGAGATAAATTTTCTGTTGAACACTAACCCATTGTGATTGTCATTCCTGGCTGTGGGACTAAGGCATAAGTTGAGGATTTACATAACCTTTCGAGAAAAGCAAGGTACACCTATAATAGATAGTCTTGGTAGGGTTTAAAGAGCTAAGAGCCCTCTCCCAACGAGAGTATTTTTACACGAGCCTGGATACATCATACATAGAAGGAGGGTATTTGGACCAGGGGTATCCACTGTCTTTTCAGTATTTTTTTGGAATAGGATGCAGCTCAACGAGAGTATTCATATCTGTTAAATTTTCGTTGTACATCAACTTTAATCATTATACACATGATACTTGTTGTACATCAAAATTAACCCTTATATTCATTATGCTTAACCCTTAAGAAATGTCTATCTCTAACTCTGTTACACATTAAATTTAATTATTATATACATAGTACATATTAAAAAAGAAATAAAAAGTGGGTGAAACCTATCATCTCCTCTTTTTCTGTTTTGCTCTCTCCCCTGTCCACCCTCGTCCAACTAAGTTTTCCCTATTTATACACACACACACACACACACATATATATGTGTGTGTGTATGTATTGTGCATAAAAGATACACACCACTAATGAAAATTAAAATAAGTTGTTTCTCAAGTGAAAGTTTTAGTATTAGACTTTGCTAGAAACTGGTTTTCTCTTTCTTTTATTTTTTTTTTAACAATTATTATAGATAATATTACGGTGTAGTCTACGCTCGCAAACACAAATTTAGTTGATTTGGAGCTACCTAGCTTGTCCTTGCATGTTGTAGCACGCCAAAATGTATGGAATAATTTATTCGTGGCAGGGTAAAGAGAAAAAGACATTAACGGTCGGGAAATGTGGACGTGGTATTAATTGCCCAGGTGGTCCAGATGAAGTTGAGTAGTTTGTTCTTGCTTTTGTTTTGTTCTTTCGATTTCAAGTCATCAAAAAACCAAAAAAAAAAAAAAAAAAAGGTGGATGTGGCATTTATCACGGTGATTTATTATAGGCAGGTGAGGTTGTTAAAATTTCAATTGGGAGTGTAGGTACACAGTCAATCGTACATAAAGCTAATAAGTCAAATCGTGATTAGGATCCTTTTGATATCAAATTTTCATGGTGTCTCAATCTAAATCCAAATCACATGATTGGTATAATCTTGACTTGATCATATGATTTTCGTATCTTGATCCAATCTTATAATTTTTATTTTTTTAATAGGTTTTTGAGTTTTTATTTCTATGGACTAAAGTATACAGTTAATTCAACATATAATATCTTTTACTTTTACTTTTATTGCTCCACTAATTTTCTGTTGTTTTATATCTCCTTTAAACAATTAACGGAAAAAATAAGTTGGCTCACGAGGTTTTGGAACTTATAATTATTAATAATGTAAAAAAATATATGACTTCATTTAAATTTAAATACTAAATACAAGTAAATAAGCAACTAGATGTAGAGAAAATCTTTTATTTTTAAAAATTACCCTCCAAGACTATAAAAAAGAGGGAGGTTGTTTTTTCTTATCCAAGTAGAGAATTACTGTAATTTTTCATATTATTATTGAGTTGATAAGTATAAATTAGAACATGTTTAATTATGAGTTATAGATATTAGTATGGTCGATTTTCTTTTATTTTATTAGAACTTTACGATTATACACTCATAATCTATAATCTGCTCTTTTACGTATCAAATTGATCCTAAATGGAACGGAAAAATTTGGACGACCGATGATTAATAGCTTAATAGAGTGGTTAGAAAGTAATAAATGTGTAATTTTAAATAATAATATTTATATTTTTAATAATAAAATTTTATCATTTAATTTTTTATTATATATATATATATATAATTAAAAATTACAATATTATTACTATTAAAATAATTTTTTAGACACAATTTTTCAAGCAGCCAAACTAAGCTCTAAATAGAATTTCACTTTTAACAACCTTGATTACAAGAACATTTCAATCATAAATGTGTAGGTGATGGGCGAAGCCATCAAATGACTGATTGCATCACAACATTTTTTTTTTGTTTGAATAAAAAAAATTTATTGTAAGCATATCGTTCATTAAATTTGTAGATTAAAACCAACATATTTATTATTAGCATATCTCATTCAACTACCTCAAAATGACAAATTCACTACTTGAGCATTAATGGAGTTAAACGTGATTGTCACTTAAAATTACGATAATTATCGAACTGCCTCCTAGTATCGTGTATCACTTCTTATACTTGAAGGGTCACTTAACTTGTATCAAAGGAGCACAAATGCAGGGTTCAAACTCAAGTTATCAATATAAAAATATATTAATTTATCATTAAGCTACCGTTTGAGACGGTGAATCATATCATCTTTCATAATAATCAAAGCAGCCTCTTAGATATGGAACAAAGTTATCAAATTGTTCAAATGTGAATGCAAGTCAATACTATTTAGGATGTTTATTTTTTTAATTAAAAAGATTATTATGTTGTAAAATAATTCTTCCTATTTTTATGGTATTAACTAAAAACTTAAAAATAAAATTTTAAATTTTAATATTTAAATTCTTGATCGGGGTCAACTTTACTTTTGATTTCAAATATTCCTTTGGACTATTCTAATAATGGATTCTACTAATTTCTTCTTTCTTTTCTTCACTTTTGTGAGCCTCCAAGTAGGAAATCGTTGGTTCGTCGGCGCGTAATGATCCTACTCTTCTTTAATATAGCCAACGACTTTGATATTTGAATTTGATTGTGTGGACATAAATTATGAAGAACATAAAAAATATATAATTTATTTAAATACATACAACAGTTAATTTATCCTTAAAAAAAATTTTAATATATTATTTATAATTTAATAATTTAAATTATTACGTATCACCTCAACTATTCCCATATAAAGCATTTTTCTTTTTCTTTTCTTTATAAGCCGACGCTTGTGAACCGAACAGAGCACTTAAGAGACCTTTACCTAACAAGTAGAGCACGAGTCGATTTCTTGATGAACTCGCCTACTGCCGCGTACTCCTCAAACCCTCTGATGTCGGCTCTGCAGCGGTCGAGAAGTTGCGGGAAGAACAGCCAGAAAGCAGTGACCATCACGAATACAACGGTCATCGGCCCAGATATCAACCTCGGCAACCGCCACCTGCCCCCTAACACCTTCTTTAAGGCAATCTCGGCCGTTAAAAAGAACCCGTGTAGAATAAAGAACCACGTAACCTCCCACGTGGGCCTCACGCGCGACAGGTAATAGAATATCAGCTCGTGCATAATAGCTGACACTAAAAAGGTGGACCAAACCGCCGGGATTGGGGCCCATTTCCTGCCGATGACACGTGTACTGATTCTGATGGTTGGTTCGTATATGGTCGGCCGTAGGATATTGCTGACCATTAGGTTCCACCTTCGGCCCCAAAAGTCCTGAAGCGAAGCGGAGAGGTATGGCTCGTTGAACTGAGGTTCGAGTTCTAATCTCAGAATGATCCGAGCCATAAACGCAGCGATGGCTAGGATTATCTCAAGAGCCAAGTATATATGGAAACAATAGAGACATAGGATAATTTTTGGATGAATATAGTCCTTATAATCATGGAGACGTACCAATATCGCCAAAAGTGTACCTTTCGTGGCATAGTTTAGTGGAGATTTCCGGGACTCCAATTTGGGCAATCTAGGAGATGGGGTTTCTCCGTTTTGTGATTTTGGATTTGGGTTTTCTTGGATTTTGATTGGTAGACAAGCAGCAGCAATAAATCTGGGAAGGGAAGTTATGGATGAATGTGAAGATAAAGGGCCCTTGCCAAAGGCAAAGAGCAAGAGCTTGAAATTTGCGAGCCAAGCAATGAAAAATGATGTTATGCCACAGAGATGAATGGTGGAGAGGTTGAGAGGCAGGTAGAGAAAGAAGCAGACAATTGGGAGTAGCAAAGACAGCCTTGTTTTGCCTTTTGGGACTGTGCTGCCAATGGCATAGCAGTAACACAAAGATAGGCAAACTGAGAACCATATTAGCACGAAGTTGTGAACCTCATGTCCTTGCATTTTCTCTCACCAGGGTTATCTAACTTGTATTCTCTTCGTGTTATCAATACGACAACAGAGAAGAATATATAGCCAAACAACACAGAGTATAGGTATGTTTTAAGAAAAAAAAAAAATACTAGAAAGATTCGTATGATTGTTTCAAATAACGAGTTATTGAATAATTGAATAAAAAAAAAATTGTTAAATATTATTAAATGAAATTATATTATTATTTTAGTGTTATTTAAAGGAAATTAGGAAGTGGTGTATATATATATATATATATATATATATGACCCATGAAATGGAATATTACCGAGAAAATCAACAACCATGCTCAAGGTTTTCTCTTTTTTGAATTGTACAATAAGTCAAGAAAAATTCGGCTTAAGTTGTTGGTTATTCCGCTTAATTAAATATTAAATCTGCCTATCTTTTGTTTACTTGATTTTTATGCGTTTGGTGGCCAAATTTAGAGTCGTCAAATCAGTCCTCTAATTGAGATGTTAGGATGTGTATCTTGCTGAACATTGTTTTAACAAAAGAAGTATCGGAGTAATGTTAAGTGGGTTACACCTAACATGAGATTTTGCATGCGAAGTGGACCTTGTGGAAGACAGAAATTTTGATTCGGAGGAAACAGCTTAATTTCAAAATTAAAAATCACATATATAAACGGAAACTCAAGGCCTCTCATTCCCAATTCTTATGCAAAATTGCGTCTTACATATTCATTGATTAATTTGCATCCTATTAAAATCTTGAAATTTTAATGACCCAGGATAAATTTTCCCATAAAATCATGAGAGATAACTGAAATCAATTCTATCATACTAGTATTCATAACAAATTGCACAGAGTGATTCCTATACAAGTCTTTCCTAATTTTATGATCTATTAAATTTATAGTCTACATCTATAATTTGGTGAACTTCAATAAATTTTTTTCACTGTACGAATATTTTATCATTTCACATATACATTCCACCTTAACTGTATGCATCATATTTTTTCAAAATAAACAAATAAATAAATAAAAAGCGTGTGGCAACCATCACTTGTCCATCCCTCGTCTTCTTTGCCCGTCTCCCAAGTTTTTGCTTGTGTAATATTACCGCCAGAGAAGGGTCAAATTATTGCCGTGGTTCTTACTTATTTCTGCTTCAGCAAGTGCGTTTTTCCACAGGATTTTTGGGAAAAATAGACTGAACCAGGAAACATAATGCCAAATGCTTAGTGGCTTTGGTCAAAAAATTTGGTGTGGCGCCCGCTAACAATCTTGTCTCGCCAACAATCATAAGCCAAGTCAAGTCTTTCTATTCTTAATTCCCCTCAAGCATCTAGAAACCCTTCTGTCAAGCAATATATCATTCAATTCAAAAATTAAGATGTCGAGTGAAATCCATGAATGGATTACAAGACACAAAATACATTCGACTGTAAACGTGAACAAAGCATTTTACATCTTTGTCATGTGCCATAAAAAAAAAAAGTAAGATTAAATCTAACTAAGCTACAAACTGTGTTAGGCTATAATAATAAATTCCTGAAATCCAGGATCACATTTGTGCGATTAGCTCTACTGCTCTAGTATGTGGAACTTGGAACTGCATTTTGCATTTGTATGGGATTAGCTCTACTACACCCTCTTTTCCAGTAACAGCTCTAGTACCTATACCATGGGCAACTCAAAATAATGAAGGCAAATTGATTCTTAGCTTCCCTTGATCTACACGGTTCTATGTTCATGTACGCATGTACATTTGCATATTAATGTCAGCGCCATGTTCAGGCCTTAAAAAATTTTAGGAAAATAACAGATGGATAAGGTAAAGAGGGACACAGAAATGATACAGTTAACTGTTGTTCATATTGTTTATATGTCTGTTACACGTTAAGTTTAGATGTAAGTTTCTTAAATTTTTGTAATTTTTATGTTATTTCTTACTCATAATATGTAATACTGTTAAAGTTTATATATAACAGAAATATGAAAATATATAAAAAAAAAGATAATTGTGTCTCTTCCCAAGTCAATAAATTTCCGCGTCTAACTATCAAATTTTAATATATATTACAAAACTCAATCTTGCCAAGAAGTTTAATACAGTGGTTAATTAATCATCGGTGGTGAGTCGTTATATATAGATACATATATATTTGTATACATTGAACATTGTATAAAACTAAGTTTACTTTGCAACATGTTGAATTTCTTTAATGTTGTTGAGTAGTAGTAAAAAACTGACAAGTGGCATATTCTAAAACTTAATTTTATCTTTGAAAATTCATGATAAACACTACAAAAATTCAAAAAATTGTGATTGTTAGGATAAAATTTCTCTAATTTTATGTCATGGGTTTGAAGTAATTGATCAAAATATTTTTATTGAAACATTATAGCATGTTTTGGAAAGTTAATTTCATCATTGAAAATTTAGAACAAATTGCGTCAATATTAATGACAAATTTCACGGAGTGATTCCTATACTAGCATTTCCTAATTTTATGATCTATTAAACTTATAGTATACATCTATAACTTAGTGAAATTCAATAAATTGTATTGCAATATAAAAATAAAATTTTGGATATTGTTTTTTTTTTGAAAATTTAGAATAAATTGTAAAAATATTAGAAAATTATTATTTTTGCAAAAATATTTATATTGGGCCAAGGCCCTTTTTCCTAAAGAAATTAAACAAACTTACTGGGACCGAAGCACATCGGCCTATTAGATGAAAAAGCCTAGATGACCCTATAAAGCAAAAGGTGATAAGCCACTAATAAAACATGTCCGACAAATTAAGGTATCAACATTGAACAGAAAAAAAAAAAAAAAAAAAAAACTTAGGCATCAACGAGCCAGTAACAAACTATTCAAGAAGGTAGCCTAGTTAGGAATCTAGTGGTTTTGTTTTTTTTTTTTAATCTTTTATTTTTTATTTTTTAACTTTCTTAAACTTAAATCAATTAGTTGAGGGAAGAAAGACAATTAGGAAAGTCAAAGATTCGAACCTTTGACCTCTTTTTTACTGGCATACTGTTAAAATCATTTAAACTATAAATTCATTTATGGCCTAGTGGTTTTGCTTTGTATTGCCCTAAGTTCACATTTTCAAACAAAGAATGATTTGTTAAATCGTAGTTAAAGACTTCACAAAAAGAACAATGATTTTACAAATAGTTAACACGAAAATGGAATATAAAAAGATACGTTCAAGCTTAACACTATTGGGTAGCGTATCCACTTAATAGGAGACAGTTAAAAGAGAATAATAATGAGTGCTCTTTAACTTCAACTAACAGCACAATAATTTCAGTTGTTTGTTAAAAAAAGAAAAAAGAAAAGAAAAGCAAGCTACTAATAAAACATGTCTGGCAAATTAAAGCGTCAAAAGCCGCCTCTGTCCACAAATTTTCTTGAAATAATAAGTAAAAAAAATGAGCAAAAAGCCAAAACACGGTTTTGTCCGGCCTTCGGACGAAGGATCCCTCTGAGTTGAAAAGAGCTACCTCGCTCAGACGCTCTCACCAAAAGTTTTTGGTTCTGAATTTAAATTGAAGCGACTCTGTCTTTTTCTTCTTTTTATTTTATTAAGCTATGGAACTACCTAAAACTGGATTGACTAAGAAGGTAAAAGTGATGCAATAAAATTGAGCTGATTGGAATTGTTAGTAACTAAGGAATTTCCATGTCAAAAAAAAAAAAAAGTAACTAAGGAATTAAGAGTGTATCAATAAAACTACGCTAAATCAGAATAGAGATCGAAAATTTCAAATGAGATTAACCTGTGTTGACTGTAATTTGGATGGAAAAACAATCGGAGGGAATAATTTGGTAGGTAATTAGGTATACTTTTCTTTATATTGATTTGGGTTCAAATATTCATGTCAAACCTCGCTCATGTAAATTGAGTAATTTTTGTCGAGAGTACAATAGTAAATTTAAAATTCGTTAATACTATAATCAGAAGTCATGAATGTCTGTTCAGACCCATCAGTACTTGATTAATGAGTCTGTTACTATCGAGTCAGTTAAATGAGGTATTTATATGATTTTTTAGTCTAGATGCGGCGATCAACATACAATATACAAATTTTATTATTCAAAAACAATTTTGGACCGAAAATATGAAAGTGATCTAATAAGATTGAACTAACTAGAATGGGAATTGGAAATTTGAAAGTGATTCAGAAATTTATCATCGGCTGGGCTAACTTTTTAAGCTGTATTTGGTGTGCGAGAGAAAATTGAGAAAAAAAAAGTATAATTATTACTATTTTTTTTATTTTTTTTTCTTCTCATTTTTTATACCACTTCAAATAATTTTTTTTTTTTTTCTCTCAGAAATTACTATTTACTTTTTCTTTTACCATACTTTTTTTCTCTCACATTTTTATAACCACTCCAAACGATTTTATTTTCTCTCTATTTTTTCTCTCACAAATTACTATTTATCTTTTCTTTCACTTAATTTTTTTCTCTCAATTTTTTCTATCACTCCAAATAATTTTATTTTCTCTTTATTTTCCTTCTTTTTCTCCTCCTTTCACCTCTTTTCTTCTCTTTTTCTCACACTCCAAACACACTCTTAGAGTTTTGAGTACGGATCTCGACTTGTAGGTGTCCGAAACATTACTTAATTAAAATGAAAGTGAAATTTTTTGAAACAACAGTAAAATTTTTTATAACTAAAATAATCCATGAAATCTTTTTTTTGTATTTTAATTGAAAAATTTTTTATAATCATTTCAAAAAAAAAAAAAAAACGCACGCACATCTTATTTAGTCGGACAAAACAAAATTAGGGTCTGTGCTTTTTGCCAACTATTTAGAAAAGTTACTCCCAAGACCGTGATGACCTAAAGAGAGAAGAAAAGTGTAGATTGCAGAAGAGTTTGACCAGTGACCAAGGCAGGGTGAAAAGTGAAAAGGAAAGTGCCCTTTTGGCGTAGTTTCAGGCATGAACAAAGCCTAGGGATTCCAATGTGGTGGGACTGCCTGTCCCTTTTACTACTTGCTGCTGACCGAGCAAAGCAAATTCTTCTTTCTCCCAATAATAGTCATTAATATTATTCTCCACCCCAACACCATCTGCTGACCTACCACTCAAAAACAGATTATGTAATCAAGATGCCAACTCCCTCATAATAAGTCAATGCTAAAATTATTGTCTCCTTCCTTTGTTGTTGTTTTATAAATAAATAAATGCAACCCCAAATCTGAGTTGAGTCTTATAAGCCTATTGTTTTTAACTACTGCTATATTTGTTGCAAAATCTTGAAAATTCTTGCTTCCTTCAGTCCTCCTTCCGTTAAAGTTCTGATCTTTGACTCACAAAGAAGAAGAAGAAGAAGAAGAAGAAGAGGGGTTGTTAAATGGGGTACCTTTCTTGCAAGGCTGAATCAGCAGTTGCCATCTCCAGCCCTGTTCCTCAAAAGAAGCACGAAAAACCAATCAGGATCCAGGAATTTCAGTACAGCGATCTTGAGGCTGCCACCAATGGCTTCTCTGAGCAACAACTCTTGGGAAAGGGTAGCCATGGCTGCGTCTACAAGGCTGTTATCCGGGGCCGCCATGTTGCCATCAAGAAACCATCAAAGGGTGTTGAGATTGGCCAGGAAGTGGAAAACGAGATTGAAATCTTGTCCAAGATTCAAAGCCCCAGATTGGTAAACCTCTTAGGCTATGCAGCAGATGCTAAAGATAGATTACTTGTGGTTGAGTTCATGAGTAATGGCACTCTTTATGATATTCTTCACTCGAATCCGAGGCCTCCTAACTGGGGCCGAAGAATTCGGTTGGCTTTGCAAATTGCAAAAGCCATTGACACGCTACACGCACAACATCCCCCTATAATCCATAGAGATATTAAGTCCGCAAATGTATTGATTGACCGGAATTTCAATGCAAGATTAGGTGATTTTGGTTTGGCAATAAGGTGTGGTGTTGATGATGTTTATAGACTTAGATCAACCCCACCGGCCGGTACTATTGGATATCTTGATCCAGGTTATGTCACCCCAGATAATTTGAGCACTAAAACTGATGTTTTTAGTTTTGGTATTTTATTGTTGGAGATAATAAGTGGGAGGAAGGCCATTGATATGGGGCATTCCCCACCTTCTGTTGTGGATTGGGCAATTCCATTGATAAAGAAGGGGAAGCTTGGTGCTATTTATGATCCAAGGATGGCTCCTCTTAAGGATCCTGTAATCCGGAAACAGATTGCTTTGATTGCTGCCAGATGTGTTAGGTCTTGTAGGGAGAGGAGACCCACGATGAAGGAGATAGTTGATTGGTTAACTGAGTTGAGTAAATTGGTTCCTCTTCATTCATGGAATGGCTTAAACAATCCATGTATGATGGTGGAGACAATGGGGCGTCCAGTGGAACTGAAAAATGCCCCATCGCGTCTGACAACAGGGGGTGTTGAAGAGGAGAATTTGGATGGGGCGGATTCTAAACTTGGCAGGAAATCAGTTAAGGATTCGCGCAGAGTCTATTCGGACTTGGGATTTCGGAGTGATTTGATGGGACTCATGGCTGTTACTGAGGGGGAATCTGGATTAGTGGGAGAGGCTGATGGTGCTGAGTCTAATTCAAAGTCTGTAAATCGCATTTCTAGTTTAAGATTTGGTATTGCAAAATATGGAGCAAAAGGAAGAGCCCAATCTGAGGTTCCACGAAACAATAAACTTCTCTTTCACCGGGGAAGAAACAAATCAGTTGGGGATGGCTCCGACTTGTTTTCAAGAAGGAATGATGCATTAGCTCGTTCAAGTTTTAGTGCTCAAGGACATAATGACATCTAATAGTACTTTTTAGGCCTTCTGGCTAAAGCAATTTGCCGATGGAGCAATCCTTAGGCTTGTAAGCTTCTCTTGCTTTTGTATTGTTCTTGTATATTTTTTGGTAGTTTGTCTTGAATTTCATTTCTATGTTTAATTGATTGGCAGTCAGTGCTTTTCAAAATGTCAAATCTGTTTTTAAATTCTCATATGTGTAGATCGAATTGGACATTGATGATGTCTGTTGTAAGCTGTGGACTATTCTTTTCTGATTGCATCTTTTTTTGCCAAAGCTGATGTATGCAAGGGGACGCTGCAGAGTAATCACATTGAGCTGAAATGGCTTTTCTGCTTTCTTTCTCCCATAAATTATTTTTGGATGTGCCCAATTACAGTCCAAGTCATATGTTAAATTCGAGCATGGCTTGTAAGAAGAACCTGGCATGTAAAAGATGAAGATTGCCATGTTAATGATGTTCCTCGCTGTGAATGCAACATCTTTCTTTTGAGGGTTTTGGTAGATGATAAAAGTTCATCTGCGAACGGGATCCTCTATCTCCTCCAACATTCAACAAATTTTCATGTGTTAATTCCAAATTTTCCAGGAGTGGATCACTCCATAAAAACAACGTTTCGCTAATTATTCTCAAGAGAACTAGATAAGATGAGCTGAGACATGGGGGCATAATGTTGTTGAAATGTGCACTCATGTAGTTGAAGTGTTATCTATAACCTGTTCTTCTGCAGCTGTGAAAGCGGACTGACAGATTGTTTTATTTCAGTACCAAGGTTCTAGCTGAACAATAATGTACCAGATTTCAGTTGATATCCCAATGATCAACCCCTTTTTGCCACCTACCATAGTACAGTATAGTTTTAAAATGGCTGGCACATCTTGATGTGAATAATGATTATTGGAAGAAAGGAAATATCTTGTTAGCACTACATGAAACGGTAGTTTGGTTGGCAATTCGACGTGCTTTTCCTATTATAACCTAGGTTTGAGTCTTAGCAATTGTGAAAGTGTCAGAATCCGCTTCTTTGACCCTTTAAGTTTGTCGTACTCTAGTTTAAAACTTATTAATACTGTGATTAAATGAAAAAAACTCGTTCAAACTCAATAGTGCAAAGAAATATCTTGTTAGCTGATACTCTTCAAGCCATGGATCCATCTAGGACATGGACATGGTGGACCTCCTGTAACAAGGCGCATAGGCATGGTAGTTTAGGCTGACTTAAGTCTTGGGGTATGGTCATGGTCATTGCTTCTTCTTGCCATGCACGATGGACCCAATAGAAAGTGTATTATTATTAGGGAAGTTATAGACCGTTCGGTAATGACCTTTATTACACATACGTGATAAATTTGGCATGTCTTAGATACAAACTCTTATTGCTCTATTGTGACCACCGGATGCATTTTTGCAATTCTCATGTTTGATGGCAACCATGTATTGAAAAATTGAAAATGCGCATAAACAAGCTGATATTTTTAAGTCGCATCAAATTGATTACATCCATGTGACTTTACCGTTCATGCAAACGTATCGAACATCGCTAGCTTGACAGATATATTTGGCAGAGCCGTAATTTCTATGTGAGTTTGTTGCGATCTGCCTTACTTTGACTTGGATAAGCAACTCGTGTCTTGTTCTTATATTAATCCTATTTAAATATCCCATCTTCAACTATGCGCTCGACAAACAAACCATTTTCCAGTCACCCAAACCTATAATCTCTGAAAGTTTAATCTCAGTTTTGAAATCAATTTAAAAAATAATTTTTTTTTTTGTGATTGAGATTATCCCATCTAATTAAATTTTGTTCAACTCGTAAATAATTTATCACTGTCAATTAAAGTTAGTTCAGTTGATGAGATTTTCGTTCCCTTAGTCTTACTGGCGATTATTCTTATTGAGTGATATATAAGTATAATGTAACTTTTTATTGAAACATGCAGTTTTTCTTGATTCTGGACAGGAGCAACCTATCCTCTCCTAAACTTTTTTCGACCAAAAAAAATTCCACCACCAATAATAATGATAAAAGCATAATCTTTATTTTAAATTTAATTGAGTTCTCTTCGTTCAATTCTATTATGAATTAAGTTTAATCTAAGTTATAACCGTTTTAAACCGCTCCTAACTAAAAAATTTTAAGTTAACTTAAATCGTTGTTTCCATCACCTCTTATTACCTATGTGGATTTGACCTTTCTCTTAATTGGACCATTTCTAGATCTATGTTATAAATGTTCAAACTAACAAAGACTTCACTTCGGCTCTAAGTTTTGTCCAAATTTGGGACCAACGACAGCAAACCCAACGTTTAATTGGATGTCACGTCCGACAGAGTTTGTAAATGATCCAAAAAATAGCCTTTTTTCTTGGTTCAGACTTTGCAGAGTATTGTAATGTCCAAGAAAATGACCATACAGTAATATAAAGTTAAGACCACTTCGCGTTTATTGCTGGCAAGTTGAATTCCAGGTAGCCAGACAAGAAGAAGCTTCCAAAAAAAAAAAAAAAAAAGACATAGAAGGAATACAAAGATGGTGTCTTCACCTGTTCAGTAGCAAGTAGGAAGAAATGTATTCCTGCCCTTATCTCAAAACTTTTACAACTCACGTGTTTTGTAATTTTATGTGCTCTCCTCTTAGTTATTCAATACTTGGCCAGAAGATTCAGTCAAAGAGGACAACAAAATAATGTCATGCTCACATGATGTCACTCGTATTAAAATTTTTTTTTTTTTAAATTTCGACTTCTTTTTTCGCTAAAAATCAGTAATAAATGTACAATTAAAATATCAAAATGTATAACAAGTACTGTAGAATATGCAACAAGCTATGCTATGGAGAAGTCCAATGACGTTTGGTTTGGTTGCAGATCTTTTTTTGTTTCTAATTGTACATTTCGTGAACCTAATCACCGGTCTACTCATTTTGAACAGAAAAATTGAAATATCAAAAATGAAAAACCGGAAATTGAAATATCAAAAAATTACTATTCTGATAAATGTACAATTTTTTTTTATTGAAAAAAAAAATTATTAGGTATGTCAATTATCAAATCTTTGAATCGAAATTGGAGTAACTCCCGTTTGTTTGAGTGTCATTCAACTATCCCAAAGGGACAGGCATACCTCTCAAGTACCAATGAAGTCGAGCATGATTCCGCTATAATAGTCCAGGCAAGCGAGTTTCGACTCAACGCCGCACATCACAGTTTATACTTTAAAAGGGGCCGAGCATGATTCGGCTAGGGAGAAGCGGCAGACGTGAGAATTCGAATGTTAGACTCACTGTATAAAAATACGCCGACTTATTACTAAATTATCACTTCAAGTAAAATATCAAAATGTATGACAAGTAATATAGAATATGCAACAAGTTATAGAGAAGCCTGATGACCCTTCGTTGCCTTTTTTTTTTTCCTAATGGTACATTTTGTGGTCCTAATCACTCGTCTATTAATTTTCGATGTCTATTATCATTTTTTGTTAAAAAATCAGAAATTTTACGAACTTTTTTTTAGTTATTAACTCAATGGTGGTCTTTTCATTAAATTAGTGATTCAATTAAAAACTTTTCGAAAGTTATTGACTTAAACTAAAACTTCACATTCTTCCACGTAGCACTCCCATAATGGGGATGTATTGGCCAAACACATCAATACTTTCAAATGACTTGAAATGTGATACTTACTGCGTCATGTGTCATGTAACACCACGTCATTACTATGTAATCCGTGGCTTATTTTGATGAAAAAGAAGTTTGTGATAATGTATGTATGTATGTATCAAGGTCGTTAACAGTTACCAAGTTTAAAAATTTAGACCTCAACATAAAAGTAATGGCAGAAAGTGAATGAGTTCAGTAGTTTCTCATATAAATTTATCGAGCTAAAACTAAGTTCAAACTCCAATATTAAACCCCATAAGCAATATGCAATTGCGCTCATGTTGTCTAGGGAGTACCCGGCTACTGGACCAGAGCAAATAATGGCTAGGGAAGTACGAACAGCAACCAGTCATTTTTTCCAGGACCCACTCCTTCCGCATAAGAACAGGGTACGAAATTATCCACTCGTGCAAGGGCGAAAGGAGGGGCATGGGATTGGTTTCTGAACACCCACAAACAATGATAATATCAGAGTCTCAATCTCAAATTTAATTAGGATTGGAAATATAATGTTATCAGACGCTTGAGCAATCATAATTATACTTATGGAAAAATCTTGGAGCCGGTATAACAATGCATAAACTATCAAGGCTTAATGCTGTAGAACTCACACCAAAAATTAAGCTGTAAAACATTGCTGGACTAACAACAAAATCCTCTGGCCCTCAATTCCACTACAAGTAGCAAAAGTGAGGAAAAAAAATTAATAAATAAGTTCGATATTGTCCAGAAAACTGTCCTCGCTGATGCCTTGCTGATGCCTTGCTGAAGATGCATGACCACTGGAAACCAGTTCTGCGGGATGCAAATACGACTACAATCTCAAAAACCCTCCGCAACTGCACCCCAGAGAAGCGGCTCTTTGGTTCATAACACAAGGAAAAATGAACGGAGCCAGATGACATCAGCAAAGTATTAAGAGCAAAGGTAAGATCCCTTGCACGATTTGGATCTTTTTAACTTGATCTTCCACCCACACCCTGCCTCGTCTTGATCATTCTTTTGAGTGTTGCTAGCCAAAAGTTGCACTCATCCCACTCACTTGTTGTAAGAAGTACCTGTTCCAGGAACAGGGAACCAGAACTCATTTCAGCTCGATTACACAATTGCAGAGGTAATGTGGTAACTCATGAACTATTCAAGCACGTACCTGAATTTGCAGGGCCGTGGTGAAATCATTTTTGTCTAATGCCTGGCATAGCTGAACAAGTTTATCTGAGGCATTCTTTGATATATCCATGTTGTTGAGTTTGGCAAACAAGGCACCTATTTTTCTTGAATTATCTTCTATTTCACGCTTCCTTGCTGGGTTTGCACGTGAACCTCCCAAAGCCTCTGATGTCTCGTTGAAAAGTTTTGTCAATGTTGCAATAACAGGCCTATGATGAGCTGAAGGAAATTAAAAAAAAATAAAAATAAAAAGTTACGAGGCAGCCAATAGAAAATCATTCCAGTATATGGTCACCAAATCTAAAGATGTAAACAGAAACTAGTATGAATCCAAAAGTGTCCAGATTTAAAACAACATGCCAGGTACGTTTGACGTATCAACTGTTTGCACTGTAGGTGGAGGAGCAGCAGGGACCACAGCTGGCTGTGCTGAGGCTGACTGAGTCGGACTGGGAGGTTGCAGTGAACCGATCCCAGGTCTTTGTACAACACCTGAATTTGTTACAGGCCTAAAACCCATGGGTGTTTGGGTAGGAGCCATAACCTGTGGCATTTTATGACCAGGAATTGAGCCCACTTGAGCTGCATTTGGAACCTGTGAACCAGCCGGAGGCTGCACATGCTGATAAGTTGGGTTAGCAGTCACCTGCAAAAAAATAGGAAAACATTTAATGTGTCAATGGCAAAAAGACCTTCTCACAACAAGTTTCAGATCCAAACATATACATACAGACCGGATACAATTGAGAACCCAATGTGGGTTGCTGGTACTGTTCCGCATTTCTCAGAATTGGAACATTTGAAGGAACAAAGGTCTTCACAGCTTGCTGAGCACCGGTTTGAGGTGGAGCAAAATTTGGCTGAAAGAACATCAGCAGCAAAAAGGAGAACAATGGTATGACTAAAATCATCAGAATAAAAAATCTCTTTTATACCGATGTTGAATAATTGATGGCAAACTCAACTGCCACAATCTAAAGACTCTCATTCCCCCACCCCCACCCCCCGCCTCCAACCCCTCAAATGCACTAAATCGATACTCAAGAACATGATGACAATCTAAATCAACACAAATCCAAAATCCAACCCAATGAGCACAATATAGAAATTTAAACACAACCAATTCTACGTACATACAAGTCAGCTATTCCTGAGAGACTATGGTTCCATTTATTCTTTATCGTCATTTTGTTATATTTCTTTTTTCTTTCAGCAGCTGCATGTCTTTAAACAGGTTAAAACCAAGAAGGGGACCTCTGTTCGATTCAATGCAGATTAGATAACAATTAAAACCAAGACACCATCAGATAAATAATAATTTCAAATTTAAATTACAAAAGTTATATCAATTGGTGAAAAATTAAATTAAATTAATATAAATTAATATTTATTGATAGTTATTTACTTTCTTCAGTTTATTTTTATTATTTCAAATTATTTATTTTTTTGTTTTTATCCATTTTTATTGCCTATTTATTATTAGTAACTTTATATACGTCCATTGCACACAAAAAAACAAGCAAATTGCAACAGTTTTTTTTTAGTAAAAAATCAATTTCAGAATTTCAAATGACATTTTGGACTAAATCTAAAACCATTCACTCAAATTCTCGATTTTAATAAAAATTAAAAATGGAACTTATAAGAGAAATTATAAAGGCAAGAAGATAAAAAAGAAATAATTTTCATGTCATTAGAACTCACGAGCCCAAATTTCTAAAATATAAATTCAATGGGCATCATTCTTTTAGTAATAGTATCTGGATTTAATATCTTAGATTTTGAATTTTAATCAATAAATTTAACTCATTCAATTGATTTCACATATTTCCATTGGTATAAACTTTAAATAACTCAATTTTCAGTCTTCAAAGCCCAATTATATAAGAAATAAACTTGAGCAGTAATCCTTGTTTCATTGCAATTGTAGAATACACACATAGGATTTAAGTTTGGTACAAGTCAACATTAAGTTTTATCTTATAAAAATTTGCCATTTGAAAATCTAAGATTATTTTAGTCAAAAAAATTATAAGATAAGAGTATAATATCAAGCAAAGTTTGTGACCACATAATTACTGTTACTATTTTCATATTTGTTTATGTCATTATATTTTAGCTTTTTTTTTTTCCCTCTCATCTATAGCTATCTAGATTAGGTCATTATTTATCTTAGTTTGTAGTTCCTACCAAAGTGGTAAATTTGTACTAGACATGGCTCTGCAGCTAACATGCCAAAACCACAACTAGAATGCAGCACAAATTAGCTTATAATTTACATCACAAGGAAACAAAGACCTGTGGAATCTGAGGTGCCTGAGATGGAATAAACATCTGGGGCTGTGGTGCAGGCTGATATGCAGCAGGCTGTGGAGCAGCTGGATAGCCAGCAAACTGTGGCGCAGCTTGATAAGCAGCAGACTGTGGAGCAGCTTGGTAAGCAGCGGACTGTGGAGCAGCTTGATAAGTAGCAGGATGTGGGGCAGCTTGATAAGCAGCAGACTGTGGGGCAGAAGCACCATATCCTCTACCGATATTAGAAACATGGGTTTGCTGATAATTTTCAGCGTAAGCACTGCCAGGAACACTCTGATGAACATGGGATAGTGCTGCTTCCTGAGGAATAAAGAGCATAAAGAGATGCCACAAGAGCAAGAGATAAAGACAAGGAGGAGAAAAATATATATAAAACAAAGAACTAAAAATGTTGTTCAGAGTGTGCATGTGAAGAAGATTTCTTTCGCTTAAGAGATGCTTATTATAACTAAAATCATAGGGGATACAGCGTGACAGATGAAACACCTGATGATAATGCTGAGAGGCACTAGCCACACCAAAATTAGGTTGTTCAGCAGCATATCCCGATCCGAACTGCTGTTGAGAGTGATCAAATGATGTAGTCTTTGCTTCTTTTTCTGCAAAAGAATCAAGAACCAATTACCAACAATCAGTTTGCAGGCCATGCTTGAATTATTTAATGTAAATATGCATAAAAAAAGGTTACTTCATGTTGGGTACATTTTCATGAACATGTTAACTCATGCCAGACCAAGAAGAAGTAAGCATCGCTTTGTTTACTGCTCTCCAGCACAGGAGAACAGTAGGAGGTGACTTCACCAGGGGATGCCAATTAATAAGATGAAGCTTGAACCTGATACTTTATCATCTCTAACAACCATGAAGAAAAGAAAATGGCAGAAAAATATAAAGCTGCGAGGAGAGAAGGACTATTGGAAGAAATTAAGATAAAATGCATATATGAACAGATTCGAGCTAAGTTTCTGCATTCATGCAACATGAAATGCGAGCGAGAAAAGCAATAAAGTAACAACACAAGATCTATACGCTGCAGAAAATTTTTCAACCAAAGGACATACCAGGTTCTATTGAAAGAGCAATACGATCCCTCAATATTTTAAGTTCATCAGACAATTCACCGGAACCCAAAAGTCTCAAGTACTCCATTGCAGTTGACAATAGACCCTGGCTGGCCAAAATTTCAGCATATTTCTCGACAAGCATGCAAAAAGATGCACTAAATTGTTTCTGACTGCTCGCCAAGGCAAGGACAATTGTCTTCTCCATCAAATCCTAATTAAGTAAAGAACATTGCAATCAAGCTTCCAGAGATAACACATAATGAAGTAGATACAAAATTGTTGCAGTTACCTGTAGGAGGTCAACATATGTTTTCCCTTCACTCTCAACCTTCAAACTCCTTGACCAAATTTCAACAGTTTTATCAATATTCCCCGCACAAATATAACAAAGAGTTGCCGCTAAAGTGTTATTGGCAGCCATTAGTTTTGAAGCAAGTGAATTGCATAACAGAGTCCACTCCTCATTTTGTGCAAACTGCAAATCCATCACAAACCAAAAAACACTATGAAAACAAGAAAGCAGCCTACAGATTTATTTGATAAGATCACTCAATCTTCTCTTCATAGGGCTAGAAATGTGACAAATGACTCCTAATTGTAGCAAAGGCAGGAGCTGCTGTAACATTTTCCTTAACTAGTCGTTGAGGGGAGGACGATGTAATGCCGCATCCTTCTACCAAGCACAAATCCACTAGAAAACCCCATCTTAATTCAACATAAACTTGGAGAGCTAGAATGTTTATTTAATTTGAACAAAGGTAATGACACAACATATCACAGGATTATTGTTTTTGGTTTTATCCATTCATAATTTCAACTTCAAGAGGTGAAGAAAAACTTACAGTACACAATAGGGCAAGTGTCTCTTTCCAGTATTTCAATGGCCTGGTGTTTACTAGGCTCATGAGATCATTGTTCACCATTGCACAAACAATCTGGAAACCAAAATGGAATAAAGAAATAGATTTATGTCTCAAGCATAACTCATCCCAAAAAATTATAACATTTATCTAAAACAATTGACAGCCAGTTGCAATAGAACTAAAGACAGTTAGATGGACCCACCTTTAGGTAAGATGATTGACTAATTTTAAGGAATTGATTGCGTGTTTTCTCCCACAAATAAGTGCCGCCGACATGAGCAATAACTAAAGCGTCAGCCATCTTATTTGCAGATATGCATTGGTCAACAGCGCCTTGGTAGTCCCCCACAACCAAAGCACGCTGAATAGCATCATCAAATGAAGAGTCAGCGCTCTCATCCAGCCCATTTGCTTCTTGTTGCATTTCCTCTGAACCGGGAATGGAATCTTTGAGACCATTATCACTAGTGGTTATCATAGGTTTATCAGCTTTGGGGCTAGGAAGATTATTGAAAAATTCTTCCCCATCATCTGCAGCAAATATGACGGGTCCTTTATTCACTTCATATCCCACTTTATCCATTGCCGTATCATCAAGTCGGACAGCACTTATGTCCTCAGACAGATTATCCTGTGAAGAATATTTTTCGTCAACAGGTACACTGAAGCCAAGGTGAGCAAGTAATTTTGTTCTTGCTGTCCCATCTTCTTCAAACATAACCTTTAAGAAACCCCAAGTTTCTCGGTCATCCTCTGATCTGCCAAGACGATTAAAACATGCCAATTATTAGATCAATTTGCATTGGAGAAAATGAAACATGTATTTATGCTTAATTTTGTAAAAAAACAAAATGTGCTCCCCTGAAAGGTGTGTGCATGAATTCATTTCTTAGGAGATAACATACTCTGACTCTTGAGATTTCTTCTCACATAAAGCCTTCAGCAAGGACCTGTCCGCATTTTGTATTGCAGATTCAAATTCAGAGGACCTACTCGCCAAACTCTGCTCTGTAACTAAGTTATGCAAAATGACCTGCAGGAGATAACAAAAATAAGCAAAAAAATATGAAAATTTCCATAATCACAGATAATCATCTCAAATATAAACTATACCTCTGAAGCACCAGCAGAAGAACTTGCAGACAATGATCTCGGGTGAAATGATACAAGCTTTCCCCCAAAGCCAAAAGATGCGCCAGCCGGACGCTTATACCATTTTGGAGCTCTTGCTGTCACCACACACGGAAAGGAAAACAAGAAATATACAGCATTAAATCTCAACCAAGTTCATATCATTTGCATCAAAACAGTATTCAGAAGCACACAATCCTATATTTATGCAGACTCTATGGCTATAAATTTACAACAAAAAACTGCATTACCGGATCCAACATCACTCTCCCCAGTACCATATCTACTGCAACCCTGTCATATACGATTCATGACAAACCATGTTTGAGATGATACTCACAATATAATTACATAAAAAAGCAGATTCATGTCATTTTCCTCTGGATTAACAAAGCAACAGTGAAATCACCAAAAAATTTGTGCCAATTATCGTATGCAATCCATCCTTTTGTGGGGGCAGGGAGGAATGGGTTGGACGCTATAGTTAAGGGTGACTATATTAATATATCACAATCATTGCATATTTTTCCTCTGGGCTAACAAAGTAATAGAAAAATCACCAAAAAAAAGAAAAGTTGCATCCAAAAGGTGAGCAGGAATGGGGTGGGTGCTATATTTGAAGATTAACATATTAAAATATCACAATCATTGCACATTTTAACAAATAAAGCATCACTTTCAATTAGTATGCATGTTTTGAAATTAAATCTAGCACAAAATTAACAAATGTTAATAAATTCCCTTAGCTTGCACATGCGGCAAGCCAATGTGTCCAAAATTGACCACATGGCATGTCATGTGGCATTTAACGAAATATCTAAAAATAGATAAAAATAAAATAAATAAAAATAGTGAAAAAAAATTCTTCCTCCTCTCTCGCTTTCTAACTCTTCTCTCTCTTTCACTTCCAATTAACTCCGCATAACATTTCTATACGCTCTAGGGGCTTCAATTGGTTTATTGAAGATTTAATTTTTAGGAAATTTCTCAAACTTTAGCTTAGGATTTGAGGGCCTGATTTGGAGAAGAAAAAGGTTGTTAGGACCAGATTGGGCCAGCAAGTTCAACCAGAAAAACAGGAGCCAGTTTGTTTTCCAATCCAGTTGTGTCAAAACAGCTATAACAAGGATTACAAGTGACAAAACGACTATTACCAGCATAAAGAAATAATCCATACCTCAATATTGTAGACGTTAATGTTTTGATCATAAGTGGATGATATTATGACTCCCGGTATTTTTGGGTACCAGTGTACATCAAAGGTCCAGCTAGAGCCAGCCGGCAACTCACGTACAATCTGTGCTTTCCCACCCCAACCAAAGAGAAAAACAGACAAAGATAAAGAACAGGCATTAGCAAAACATGAAGCATCACAGATGGAGTAGCAGCCGGAAGACAAAAAAAAAAAAAAAATTTGTATGCCCAAAAATATTTCATGTCAGCAAAAGCCAAAGCACAACCACCATCATATTCCCTACCTCTCCAGTTCCAGTGTTCCAACAGAAAGTTCGACCATCTTTAGCACACGTCAGCAGATAAGAGCTGTCATTGGGACACCATGACATTGCAGTTACACCTGATGTGAGACAATAAGTCAAAAACAACAGGCTAGGAGATCTGAAGTGAAATACACCCAAACTACAACTAAAGACCGGCTAGTTTTTTCCCAATTTCCTTTTTTTATTTTTGGGTGAAAGGTGTAGAAGTTGAAGGCAGAAAGTGTAGAAGGAAAACCAAATCATAGCCAGTACTTCATTCATGTATCCAAATGAAATACCAACCCAACCCAAATGCACACATTTACAAGAGAAACCTGAATGTGCATATATAAAAGAAAAGCACACACAACCTATGAACAAGGCGTAACAGGATAATGCAATCTCGAAATCAAAGAGCATGTTATCTCAATAGCATACTAGAGTCTTTAATTTTTCATACCTTTGGTGTGTCCCACAAACTCTTTTACAGGTGTCATTGTGTTACGCATGTCCCACAGCTGCTTGCAAGAAAATTTTTGAATTAGACAACTACACAGATATCAACAGTAAAACTGACGCAGGAGCGTCCTTGTTGCTGTCCTTTTAGCTATTATTTTATTTTTATTCCTATTTAGTTTTACTTAATATGTCACATGATTATTTAATTAGATGGATGGTTAGGATTAATTAGGGTTTTATTAAATCAATGGTTGAGATTTATTCTAGTTAGGACTCTAGTATAAATAATGTAGCTGCTAGACAGTTTATTCAGTTTTCAATAATATTTTTTTCAGAAACAACGTTTCTTAGAGTTTTGTGGTTTTCTATAAACCCTAACCCTAATTATTTTGTTCCGCTTCAATTTTATACCCAAAACTTAGCTTAAACTTAGCTTCTCTACACCAAACTTGGTATCAGAGCCCAACAGATCCTTCTAGTTTGTTAGGGTTTCGTTTTCTCACCATGGTTGGACGCGGAGGTCGAGGTCGTGGCAGAGGAGACGCCGGACAGCAAGCTGAATTGGCTGATTTACGGCATATGATTGAAGATTTGTCGCGGGCTGTACAAGCCTTGCAGCGGCAGGAACCCGTGGGAGCCCGAATGGAGATTCCGGAAGGCGAACACTATGTCCCGGATGCACCGGAAGGTGGTTTTGTGGACGAAACAGGTATGGAAGACTTCGAAAACCCGTTTCATGACGCTGGAACCGTTATTAACGCGGCTAGAGGTGGCTTGGAATCGCGGTTGATCCGTGCTCTTGATTTAAACGGTGGTGGAATCAAGATTGAAGTTGCTGATTTTCATGGAAAGATGCATGCAGAGGATTACTTTGATTGGGAAACTAGTTTGGATAATTATTTTGAGTGGAAACCTATGACAGAGCCAAGAAAAGTATTGTTTGTGAAGCTTAAGATGAAGGGCCTTGCACTTCAATGGTGGAAGAGAGTTGAAGAGCAACGTGCACGTCAAGGTAAGCTGAAAATCAATACTTGGGAGCATATGAAAGCAAAGTTGCGGAAACAATTTTTACCGGCCGATTATGCAATGGAGTTGTATGAGAAATTCCACTCACTAAAACAACATGGTATGTCTGTTGAGGAATATACTGGAGCTTTCAACAATTTGTCCATTCGAGTTGGTTTGAATGAGAACAATGAACAGCTGGCTGCTCGTTATCTCGCTGGTTTAAATCCATCTATCAGAGACGAGATGGGAGTTGTCCGTTTGTTTAATCTTGAAGATGCTCGACAATATGCTTTAATGGCTGAAAAGAGAGTTTCTCGTTATGGAGTTAGGCAATCCATCTACAGCAAATCTGATGGCAGCGGAAACAGAGGCTTTTGGAGTAATCAAATAAGCCAAAAAAGCAGTCGTGGAGCTGTCCAAAATACTAAGGTTAGTGCCGCGGGGGTTACCAACACTGACAAGAGTGATAAGGGCAAAAATTTAGCACGATTTGGTACTGAAATCAGTGCTGGACAGACCTCTTACAAGGTGGGCAGCAGCTCACAAGTTCGGTGTTTTACATGCGGAGAGAGGGGGCATCAATCTTACACTTGCCCACAACGACGGGTGACATTAGCTGAACTTGCAGATGATGAGGATGTACTGGGAGATCCTATTTATGATGAATATGTTGAAAACGAAGAAGATGTTGATGTGTTCCCAATTGAAGGAGAGTCTCTAGTGGTTCGAAGAGTGATGACTGCAACAACTAAAGAAGAAGAGGAAGATTGGAGGCGACGTAGTATTTTTCGAACTCGTGTTCTTTGTAGTGGGAAAGTATGTGATTTGATTATTGATGGAGGAAGCATGGAGAATGTGATTTCCAAAGATGCAATAGAGAAGTTGAAGTTGCCAACGGAGAAGCACCCACAACCTTACAAGATCCGATGGCTTAAAAAGGGTAACGAAATTCCTGTTACCTCTCGTTGTTTGGTTAAATTTACCATGGGGGCTGATTTGAATGATGAAGCTCTGTGTGATGTTGTGCCAATGGATGCTAGTCATATTCTGTTGGGAAGACCGTGGCTATATGATCATGACATGGAGCATCGCACCAAACCCAATACTTATTCCTTTTTCAAAGGTAATAAGAGATACACATTGCACCCTCTCAAAGAAGAAGCTAGAGATGTAATTTCTTCCTCTACACAAGGTAGGGTTAGTGGATTTTTGTCTGCAGAAAGATTTGAAGCTGAGTGTGGTGAATTGGGGATTGTTTATGCTTTACTTGGTAAGGTGGTACAAGCTGTCCATGTTGAAAACGACTCCAAATGTGTTCCAGAAGTGCAACAATTGCTCCAGGAATTTGCAGAATTGGTTAGTGACGAGTTACCTCAGGGTTTGCCACCTATGAGAAGTATTCAACATGCCATTGATTTGGTTCCGGGAGCATCTTTACCAAATCAACCAGCATATAGGATGCCACCTATGCAACGAGCAGAGATGCAAAGGCAAGTGGAGGAGTTGATTGCCAAAGGCCTTATACAAGAAAGCAAGAGTCCATGCGCTTGCCCAGCTTTACTTGTCCCAAAAAAAGATGGTTCTTGGAGGATGTGTGTTGATAGTCGTGCCATTAACAAAATCACAATCAAGTATCGTTTTCCTATTCCACGATTTGAGGACATGCTTGATCAATTGGCTGGTTCTACGATATTCTCCAAAATTGATTTGAGAAGTGGTTATCATCAAATCAGGCTGAGAGCTGGTGATGAGTGGAAAACAGCTTTCAAGACACCAGATGGACTTTCTAATGCACCGAGCACATTTATGCGAGTGATGACGGAGGTACTGAAACCGTTCCTAAAATCCTTTGTTGTTGTTTATTTTGACGATATTTTGATATATAGCAGCACAAAGGAAGAACATCTAACTCACTTACGACAAGTTTTTGAAGTTCTTTATAAAGAACAGCTTTATGTCAACTTGAAGAAGTGCATCTTTTTGCGCTCTGAGGTTGTGTTCCTTGGCTTTATTGTCTCTAGAGAGGGATTGAAGCCACAGCATGTGCTTGATCTAGTGCCATTACCGCATGAAGCTAGAGTAAGCGATGATGGGGAGGCGTTTGCTGAGCGTATTCGCCAAGTTCATGAAGAAGTGAAGGTTGCCTTAAAAGAAAGCAATGCAGCTTATTCTACTGCTGCTAACCAGCATCGCAGAGTTATGAAATTTGAAGAAGGTGACTTAGTACTTGTTCACTTAAGGCGAGAAAGATTTCCTAAAGGCACTTATCACAAGCTGAAATCGAGGAAGTTTGGGCCGTGTAAGGTGTTGAAGAAGATTGGTTCTAATGCTTACTTGATAGAGCTGCCACCTGACTTGCAAATTAGTCCAATTTTCAATGTTTCAGATTTGTATTCTTATGAAGGATTTAATGAAGAAGTGGCTGCACTTGAAGAACAAGTTCACCAATGGCCAAAGGTTCAACCGGAGGTCATTGAAGAGGTGTTAGATGTCAAGGAAGTGAAGTCACGAAGGGGCAATCAGTATAGGAGATTTTTGATCAAGTGGTTGGGAAAGTCAGCTAGTGAGAGTACTTGGATAGCTGAAGAAGAGTTGAAGAAAATTGATCCTGAGATCTATGATGAAGCCCTCAAGATTTTCACACCGGAGGCGAATTTTTCCACCCGAGGAGAATGACGCAGGAGCGTCCTTGTTGCTGTCCTTTTAGCTATTATTTTATTTTTATTCCTATTTAGTTTTACTTAATATGTCACATGATTATTTAATTAGATGGATGGTTAGGATTAATTAGGGTTTTATTAAATCAATGGTTGAGATTTATTCTAGTTAGGACTCTAGTATAAATAATGTAGCTGCTAGACAGTTTATTCAGTTTTCAATAATATTTTTTTCAGAAACAACGTTTCTTAGAGTTTTGTGGTTTTCTATAAACCCTAACCCTAATTATTTTGTTCCGCTTCAATTTTATACCCAAAACTTAGCTTAAACTTAGCTTCTCTACACCAAAAACATAAAAGAATATCCAATGCAAAGTCCTTACCTGCAGGGCAGGATTACTGTCTTCATCTGATGCAATAACAAGCTGAGTGGCAACATCAGGGTGCCATTGCAGCACAGAGCATCGCCTTCTGATGGAATCTCCAACACTATTAAGAAAACAAATGGAAAATAGGTTACAATGACATAAAAAGATCGATTCACTGTCCCCTGATATTATGTGGGTAGATAGCAACTTACGATATTACTGGTTTCTGCTTCTTTAGGTCCCAAACCACTACAAAAGCATAAGATATTCATTTTAACAAGCTGACAAAAATAGCTGAATGGCCAATTGGCAGTTGATGCATTATGTTTTCTCACCAGTTATTCCATTGTGGGAAGTGGATGCTAATATATGTTGGACCTTGCTATTCCAAGAAACATACGAAATTTCAGCTTGAGTCGCAGAGCCACTACCCTGCATAAAAACCTCCCTAGATTTAATGCCTGAAATGTCCAAATTAAGTATCAAATGCCCCCTAGCCTCTTCTGCCACTGAAAAAGGAAAGGAAGAAGGGACAAAAGATAGGGAAAATGTAAAAGGTAATTCATCAACAATTTGACTAGGGAAGACCCCACCAAATAGCTTTTCCCCAAAATTCTCATAGAATTTTAAAACTAGTCCTCCTTATTGGGACCCAAGAGAAAGGCAGATTGAAGTCCACAACTCTATAGCCTCGTACATTGCCATAAAGATATCAACTTTTTATCCCTATTCACCTCTAGCCTAAAGGCCACTTCAAAACAAAGTGCAACATATTTCCAATAAAATTTTTCTCACCTCTAGGCTAAAAAAAATCGCATCCTAGGCAAAGAATGCCAAACCAAGACCTATTTATTACTTTAAAACCGCAACACAATCAAACGTTCATCTGTGCCTTAAATATGATTCAACTTCTTCTTTCTCCTAAATCACATTTAACTAAAGACAGTCATCGCCATGGTGAAAAGGAAAATAGATTCAAACACACTGCTTGAAATAAGCAATCAGAAAATAGACTTCAGACAGCCTTGCACCCCTCTCAACCCCACCCTAAACTGCATCTCACAAGAAATTTACACCACCAAGATAAACAAGAAAATATCTTCGAAAAGTTCCGTGGCACAGAATCCATCATTCCAATCTAAGCGGAAGAATTATAACTACAAATGAATACCAGATCAGAGGTGGCAACCGTCCGTACTTTTGATTTCAGATCAATACAAACCAAAAAGCATCAATCCTATTCACCCTTTCCTTATAGTCGGTAAAAATAAAAACTCTCAAACTAGAAACAGCAGAAATACATTTTAGCAAGACTAGTAGTACCTTAACATTTAATGCTGCCCACTACGTGAATACATTAAAGAAATGTAAGTGAAATTTTGAATTGTGCTTCTAAAATACTGGTATTGAATCAACTAAAAGATGATCATATACACAGCTATAGACACTTAGTATTCTGCATACCTTTATGGGAGGAAAATGCGAAGGATCTGCTGGTTTAGCCAAATCCCAGATGCAGATTTCACCGTCAACAGCACCAGATGCAAGTAAATTGGGAGTAAAGGAATTAAATGCAAGACCACGAACCTGAAATGAGAAAAAGTAGAATAGGTTTGCATGCCATGAAACTATCTTAATTAAGCATAGCAGATGTGGCAACTTATGCAATGAAATGCAAAACAATGGAACGTACAGCCCCTTTGTGACTTGATAGATGTGCAACAAGAGCACTCTCACTTGTCTCGGAGCTACAAAGAAAAAAAAAAAATCAGATATTACAAGGGCTTAAGACCAAACAAAAGAAATCAAGTCTATACAAAATAAAAAAATTTTTTAAAATAGACAACAATTCAATACAGTTCTGTGCAGCTAAAATTCAGTCAGGACAAAAGCAAGGTATCCAAAAACAATTTTTGTTGTATGATAAAAAGCACTTCATATCAATCCCATCTAACGAATGTTTGAACAACAAAAACTTGTTGAGGGGAAACTGAAAAACATTCCTTTCAATCGCTATGAACTCTTCTTGCCAGCAACCAGGTCACAAACAATAATTTTTCTTGCACAAAAAAAAAAAAAAACAATACGCAAAGTTTCAAATCAAACAAAGGTAAATTCAAATTCTAAAAACCCAACTCCCCTTTTTTTATTCCATCCAAAATTGGCCATTTCTGTCCATTAATGACCCCAATTTTGATCAATTGCAATCTATCAATATAATTCCAACAAGATTGTACCCCTCACATACAGTGGTAAAATTCTAATTTTTACTTCCCAACATTCTCCAAAAAATAAAAGAATCACATAATTGATAAATAAATAAACAAACAAAAAATTAAAGACCACCAGAAGTTTAAATCAGTTCATTCTATAGCTCAATTCAAAATAATAATAATAATAATAATAATAATAATAATAATGTTAATAATAATAGAACTGAGAGGACTATCTAATTACCGGATCAGCGATATGGGGTTCCAGACATCGATATTGCCGTCATTAAGACCGCCGGCAAGAAGGCCGAGAGAGTACTGGTCGGAGCCGGATCCGTTCTTGCCCCAAGCAAGGCGGTTAAATTTCTCGGAGCTTGGGCATCCGCCGAGCAAGGGAAGCTCTCGATCGTCCGACTGGAAATTGAGCTCAAAGATCTCGATGTTGGCCGTGGAACTGAATGAATTATCCACCACGTTCGCCATGGTCCCGGCCGCCAAGTACGGCGCTTCCGGCGCCAGCGCCAACTGCGCCGATCTGCCCACCGACTTTATCGACGACATAGTAAATTTATAAAAATATATTTTTTTTTAAAATAAAAAAACCTAAAAGATTCCGCTCCTTCTCTCTTCCAATCTACAAGATTTCAAGAATTGCAGATCTGTATTTATAATTGAATCAGAATTTCAAAACCAAAAAAAAAGAAAAGAAAAAGAAAAAATCACAAGTATTTAATAGAAATTAACAAAAAGATTGATCGGTTTTTATTGAAATTTTTAAAAAAGGTTTTGTAAGAAAGACAGAAACTATGTCTCTCTCACAGACAATCAAATCTGGTTTTTCTGTGTTTCTTTCTATGCTCTCTTTCTGGGTGTTTTTTTTTTTTGTACATTTGTTTTGCGTTTGCTGCTGCTGAGGTTTGTGAGTGTGTAGGGGTGGGTTTTTATTGCCTACATAACACCTGTTTAATTTTTGTAATTGCCAGCTTGACTATTGATGCCAGCGTGGACTTGCTGTCAGTTTAAACTTTGAAGAGTGGGGCCTGTTGAAATGAGTGCAAGTGTTGTTGGTTGTAGAGACAAATTTCTCGTACTTCAAACTCTCGTTGTTCGTCAGAAAGCCCAATGATGTAGTGCCAAGTGTCAAACAGTTCTTTCTTTTTCTCTAAAATGAAAGCACAAGTGAAAAAGAGAGGAAATAATAGTTAGCAATATTTATGAGTTTTTTCGCTTCCATGAAAAAAATATGTGATAAAATAAAATTATTTTAATGGTTAAAAAAATTTTAAGAAGGAAAATGGTATGAAAGAAAATTATGAAGAAAATTGTGAGATAAAAATTATAAAAAAATAAATTGTTTGAATAAATTAGAAATATGTAAGAAATAAAATAATAAGAAAAAAATTAAATAATAAAATATTTTTTCATGTAATTGTTTTCCACTATTTTTTCACAAAACCAAACAAAGGATTTGGTAATAATAAAATATAATAAAGTAATATATACTATTAAATGATTTAAATTTTAAAAAAATAAGTTATTAAATGTTATTAGTTAAATAACGTAATAATTTTGTTGGTACTTATAATTAAGCTACGTAATGCAACTCGAAAAAGAAAAAGTAAAGTGATGCTCACACTCTTGTTAGATAATATTGATATTCAGTGTCCAAAAATACGTGAAATGATTGAATAATTATAATATTTTTTTCCCTATACAGTAAATTATAAAATTAATCTCACTACTTAATTTTACTAAAATTTAAATTTGCCACTTTTTACATAATTTTAAATTCTTTTAACTGGCTAAACCAGCGTTGGACTCCATGCTGGAAATTTCTATGCAGACGAGCAAGATATTCATCTGGGTTACATTTTGTAGCCACGTTTTGAGAGTATTGGCAATCAAGCGTCCGAATTATAGTATGGAAAACATCTTCAGCGTCCGAATTAACTGTACAACTAGTTAGAACAATCTTGTTAAAATCTCGTGGTTTAGTGTTGAATTTTGATGACTTTTATTCTCTTTTCCTAACTTTTTTTGACTTCTCTTATAAACAAAAAATCAGAAAAATAACTCACAGAGGTTTTTAAATTAGTTTGTTAAGAAATAGAAGTTAATGTCAAGATTTTTTTTTTGTTCATAATTTTTAACTTTTCTTTCGAATTTGATCATTAAAATTGAGAATAAATATAGGTCGAAGATTCTCTTAACTCATATCTCAACCTAACCTCTAGGACATTAATTTAATGTTAAAAATTTAATTAGAACATAAATTTTAACTTTCTATTTATAAGAAACAAAAAAATTTAAGTTTTATTTTTATTTTTAATTAGAAAATTAATTAGTCTAAAAAAGAGAAAGAATGTAATCATACAAAAAAAAAAAAAAAAATATATATATATATATATATATATATATATATATATATATATTAAAGGTATAACTATAGCAGTAAACATTACAAACAAAAATAAAAATACCCTCAAAAAAGAATGTGAGAAAAAAAAATAAAAGATTTATGACATCATGAATTACGCAATATAAAATAAAAATTGAAACTTTTAAAATGAAACCCTTAATTATTAATCACGTCTCATGAAAGGCTTACGGATAATACTTCCACTTGGGGGTATAAACAAACCGCTAGATCTGCTAAAACCTTTGTGACTCGGTGTGATAAAAGTTCACTCAAAACTTGATGTCAAAAATCATATAACAAACCAACCAAAATTAAGCAAGAGTAGGCTCTAGTCATTTAGTCCCATGAACTACTTATTTAAAAATTATTTAAAACACATCTTAAAATTATTAAAAAATTTGTTTAGTATATCATTAAAATAGGTTTAGTAGACTTATTTGAGTTAAAGAAACTTCATTTTTTTTTTCATGAAAATAAGAATGAAATTGTACATGTTTGACCATTCACAAAGTATGGAATTTTTGCATTGGAATACCCTTTTAAATCATTACAACCATAAACTAAAAGTAAACGTTTATTTTTTTACTTAGTTGATTTTATTAAAATAATTATTTTTATCAATTTAATTCTGTTTATAAATAAATTTAATGATTTCAAATATTTTTATTAAGACTAATTCATAAAAAGAAAAAACAAAAAACAGGCCAAATTTAAGCACGTTAAATTCAGACGAGGATCAGCTGGCTACTCTTAAGTCTTAACATCCATTTCGGAATGTCCGAAGTGCGAAAGCACGCGCGCAGACAAAAGTAGGTCACACTCTTCCGCTCTTCCGTTCCGTCCGAGTTGCTGTCGTAAAAGCAAACTAACAAAAACGCGGTGGGCCCCACCAAGTGCAAAACCACCAATTAATCGAACGTCCACCGCACCACAACTCCCACCACCACGGATCCGCACACCCATTTACCAACCACACACGACACGAACCAGAAGGAAGTAACATCTCTGTCTCTCTCTCCTTCCTTCTCTCCCTGAAATTGTTTGAATCCCTGTAGGCTGTGGGCCGTGGGCTGTGGCTTTAAGTCAATCAATCAATCCAATTGAGGAGGGGAAGAATAGAAGAGAAGGAGAGGATGGAGAGGGAGGCGTGGAGCTGCAACACGTACAACTATGGGGACGCTATGTATTGGGACGCACGCTACGTGCAGGAAGCAGGAGGAAGCTTCGATTGGTACCAGCGCTACTCTTCTCTTCGCCCCTTTGTTCGTCACTATCTCCCCACTTCCTCTCGCGTCCTCATGGTCGGCTGCGGCAATGCCCGTAATATCATCTTCTCCTTTCTTCCTTCCTTCCTTATTACTTTCTCTTTATTATATTATATCTAATTATTGTTATTATTATTATTATTATTAGAATTTAATTAATATTCGAGCCATTCACTAAGCTTCAAAGCTTTAATCTTGAGTGGTTTCTTGACATGATATGATATCAGGGTTTTATATTAAAAACAAATAAGTTTTAATTTTTTAGGTTGTATGATTTCTCGACAATGATAAAATTTTGGGGTCTTTTTTTTTTTCTTGTTTTCTTTCTTTTTGTGTTGTGTGTTATGTTTGTTGTTTGGTTGCTTAGCTTGAAGAGTGTGAACTTTGGATGGATGGATCGATGGATTTGTTATTTATGTGTCTTCTGATTGTTTGAGTGTCGTTAAAGAGCTGAAACTCATGGGAGGAATTTTTGATTGCTGTAAGTATGTTTCTAGATCGATCAGCTAGGATATAACATTCTTGCGAGTTTAAAACTTACAAAGATGGAGAAATGCTTGCAATCCATGACAATCAGAGTGCAGTACCCGCTGCTGACTGTTTGCCACATGAAACTGTTTGCCTTTTGCTTATAGATTTGATTGACATGCATTTGGATGTGGAAAAGTCATCCCTTTACACCGATGTGCACTAGTGTTGTCAGGGGCGCGCCATGAGGTGCTTCGGGGTTTTTATGCCCAAGGCAAGGCGTCTTCAGCTAGGGGCGCCTAAATGGTAGGCGCAAGGCGCAAAAAGAATAAGTGCCCTTTTGTTTAAACCCTAAAATTTTCTGATGTTAAAAGATAATCTGCTTTGATCTCATTCATCTGTTCTTCTTTGGTCTATCTTTCTTCTGTTCTTCGCTTTTGTGAATTTTGCGACCTCAATTTGGAACACATTTTCACGTTGCTGCCTGGTCAAAATGATGCAGTTCTTTTAATCCGTCACTCTATTGCCTTTTTATACAACTATCATACTGCTTGTGAATGAGACTTTTTTTTTTCTTTTTCATATTGTAGTTATGTCGGAGGACATGGTGAAGGATGGGTATGAAGACATAATGAACATTGACATCTCATTAGTGGCCATTGAGATGCTGAGAAGAAAATATGAATATATCCCACAGCTGTCTTGTATCCTTACTGATGAAAACTCAGCATTCTTGTCAAATTAGGTTCCCATTTGAATGAGGATCGTTGGTTTTTTGTCTGTGAGCTTCCTATACAAATTATCTTAGACATGCAGATGGATGTTAGAGATATGAGCTTCTTCCAAGATGAGAGTTTTGATAGTGTAATTGACAAAGGTTTGCCGCTTACTCTCCCACTGGACATTCTTTCTAAATTCTCTGACTTTCAATAAGTTAATGTGTAATTCATTCTTCCTATTCAAAATCTCACTCTTGGACTTGTGGCTCCCTGATCCTTAATCCAGGCACCCTTGATTCTTTGATGGTATGATGCACATTCAAGTCCTTCTGTAATTCCCATGTTAGTCTTTGGCCTGTTTTAATTTTCTCTCTTCCTTGGTCGTTATAGTGCTGCAATGATGCTCCAATTAGTGCTGCTCAGATGCTGGGGGAAGTGAACAGGTTTTGTAGAGCATAACATTTGAAAGTTCTGTTTCTTGTGTGCTTTTTTCTTGGAGAATTGGTGCTTTGTTCTTCCCCTTTTCAGACAGGACCATTGTTATGTCAATGGTAATTACTAATTTTTCCTTTTTATCTTCAAATTTGTAGGCTTCTTAAACCGGGAGGAATTTATATGTTGGTAACCATATACCTAAGTACAGTGCTTTATTCTTGGCTTTGTTTATCCTTCAGTTTTGAAAATCTTTAAAATGTTATTTGCTGCTATACCTTGTGTGCAGATAACTTATGGTGATCCTAAAGTTAGAATGCCACATCTGAGCCGTCCTGTGTACAATTGGAAAATTATATTGCACATAATACGTAAGTATCCATCTACAATTTGATTTCATTCGAGCTTTACTGTATGAAGTCTTTCTTAACTTTTTTTTTTTTTTTTCCTTGTTTGTTTCTTTAGAAGTGCCTCTAGCATACATCAGTGCTGATTTATCATACTATCTACTATTTTAATTGCTTTCTTGCTTTATTTTGCTATTTAGTTTTAACTTTAAAGGAATTAGGAACTATTACTTCAGTGGGGGAGAAGGGATGGTGTTGGAAAATTTATCAATTTAGGCATTGCAGAAAAACTAATTAGGAGAAAGGTAGCAAATTTTGCTCTGAAACAACAAATGAAAAACGGCACCAGTTGCATTCTAATCAGCATTTGCCAGGATCATGATTTTTTGTCAAGTTTGGATGCTATACTTCTGTATTGGCCTATCTGGCATGTATGCTTGTTATGAATTATCCTACAACATAACAAAAGAATTGTAAAATTTATCTTTTAGTCATATCACATGCTTGGCAGCCAGACCAGGATTCAAAAGACCTGGAGGTGATTTGTCATCCAGTGCCTATTTGGACCCAGTACCTCTTACTGAGCAGGGCCTACTCCCAGCCGACCATGTCATGGAAGACCCAGATGCTCACTTTATATATGTTTGCAAAAAGGTCGTCGAAGCATCAGAGGCGTGTGACGTACCAGCCTATCCATTGATTGCTGGTGTCTTGTAGCAGCATGTTTCCATGAGGCACATTAATGTGGTAGCCGATGTTCAAAGCTCCAGTGTGCTCCAAAAACATTTGTATGATTATTGCTGCTTGTACCATGATGACCATTTGTTTGCATCTGAAATTTTGTTAGAAAGAACAATTTCTTCATTCATTCCGACATTTTTGGCACAGATTACAGATGTTATAAATGTAACGAACAAGACGAGTGAACTGCACCAAGAAGTAGGTGAAATAAGCCTTCCAGGTTTGCTCTGTGTGCTAATTGAAATGCAAGTGGGGTTCAAAGAGCATAATTATGCTTAATTTGACTCAAAGAGCATATTGGGGCGCTTTGTCTTCTTTGGATTTGGAATAGCTTGCTTATGTTGGGGAGCTGCTCTCTCTTTTATTGTAGAACTTTTGTGTTCTGTCATGTAAATTCCCTGAATGAATCCTCACTCCAAGATTTTTAGTGTCATCTCGAAAAACCTTTTATCTTAGAATTTATTGCCATTTATGGTGAATTACTGTTATTGGGTCCTGCTTGAGGAGCCTGAATGCTACTCAAGTTGAATCAGTTTTTAAGGTGGTGTAGAAGGTAGCCAATTCAGGGGATTTATGCTTTAATGGGATAAGCCCAAAATCAGTGTTAAACATTTGTGGATTTGGTTAATTCATATGAGTTCATTCTTGGATGGAATTTAGTTAATCCTTAAAAAAAAAAAAAAACCCCGTTTGACTAGAGACCTTATAGTTAATTTAGTGCTGGACAGCTAAATGATGAGAATAGATTTATGTAGTCAACTCCAAGTGAATTTAGGATTGAAGCTTTGTTGTCGTTGTTGTTGTTGTTGACTAGACAGAATACATATTTTTTTCTAAAATCAAATTTGGTTCGAAAATGAATCTAAATAGAATAAAACATAAATATCTGAAATGAGGAAGCAAAAAGTAATGAAATTATATTCCTAAATAAAATTCATGATGGTTTAGGATTCATTTGATATTTAAACCACCTCTTAAACCTTCTAATTTCACTTCATAGGAAGACCAGGATGCACTAGTTCAGTGGCTGGCCAAAATGAGAAGGATGCATCAAGCATCAGTTCATCTGGTCTCAATTCAACGATTTGTTGTCTTTTTTGGTTGGTTCTAGTTGGACTGGGGGAGGGAGTAATTCTATGTAATAATATATAAAGTTTGAACATGAGATATCTTCCTTCAAACTTTAAATTTGGTAATCAGTAAACTATACCTTATACCTAACGACTATTTGTAATCTTTGCACAATCTGTAAATACGGGTATGATCCGAGGCCTGCATGGTAGCTTCTGTCAAGGTCTGACCCTAACTAGCAGGTAACTTATTTTAAGGAACATAACCTTAACTTCCCAAATTCTTTTTTTTTTTTTAGTTTTCTTAAATTTAGACCAATTGGTTAGAGGAAAATGAGACGATTAGTGAGATTGAGAGTTTGAACTATCGACTTCACAGTTGCTGATATATTGTCAATATTATTTGAGTTAGAAGTTCACGGATTAACTTCCCAAATTCAAGAACCTATAAAGTATGTAATTTGTCCAATTTGTCGGACACTTAACGAAGTTCTCTACACATCAGAGAGAATTAGACATTAGAATGTTATTACACTTCAAACGATTTGTCACATAGCAAGATTTATGGGGACTATATCAACTCCAAATTCCCCTTAATTATAAAATGTCTAATGAAAATCGTAAAACAAAAAAATTATCATGTCAAAATTGAAAATCTTAATCGAATAATTCTGGCTGAACAATGATTTGAAAATATTAAAAATGACCATTTACGGATAGAATGGAATTGTCCTTAACAATATATTTTTTTTTTCGGTTTTTTCTTTGTGTTTTTATTTACTTTATTTTATTTTTTTTGGAATAAATTAGGAAAATGAATAAACGGTAAAGCAAAAGAAACTTTACTTGACGCAAAACGAGTAATTTTTGGCTTACTGTTGGATTTAGTGCTTTTAGCGAATCACAATAGCTGGGTTGTCTTTGAAAATAGAAGACAACTCAAGCGTCCATTTGTAAAAAATAAAAGTACAGGGGTGCTTCTTTTTTTTTTTTTTTTTCGCCTTTAGGAACTAATTAATCAAGCATAATACGTCTGGAATATTGGGAAAAACAAATGACAAAGGGATAAGTATTGTCTTTTTGGGTCAATAACTTTCAAAAAATTTGAATTCGGTCAGTAACTAAAACTAAGGTTGTTAGAATCAGATCGGTCATTGAACTGAAAATATTAGTGGGTCAACATTCAACCAGTTGAACCGGTCGAATCAGTATTTAATAATATATATATATATATATATATATATATATATATATATAAGTAATTTAAAAAATAATAATTATAAATATTAATTAAATATTAATTTTTTTAATTTTAAGGATGAAATTGAAATTTTTAATCACATTTAAGACTAAATTGAATTTTTTAATTAAATTTAGTACTCAAATTATAATTTAAATAATATTTGAGGTTAAATTATACTTTATGAGTTTTTCAATTTCATTGAACCGGTCAAATCAATCTGATTTTCACTGATTTTTACCGGTTTTGACCGGTTCTTGACCAGTTTTGACCGATTTTTTCCAGTCTGAGTCACCCCTCAATTTTTGTCATCACCGGCCCAGACCCCGACTGATCACCGGTTTAACGAGTCCGATCTGATTTTTACAATAGTGACTAAAACAAAGTTCAATTAAAGTTATACCCATTAAAATAAGTTTACGATTAAATTTGTAACACTTATTCTTTCATAATAGTTAGTTCATTGATAACATGACGCCCACTTGTCATCTTATGTGCCACATCCTATCTCACCAAGTCATCAAGTCTTATTTACGTAGCTAACCACTTATCCACATATTATCCATGGCACTCGTGAATGGGTTGGCAATGTTTAAAAAGTCTAAATAGGAGCCAATAATTTGCAAAAAAAAAATCCACAATTATACGTGTCACTCTTTTTTGTCAAATTGGCAATAACAAATTCATTAAATGTTTTCATTGTTTGTTTGATGTACTAGAGTTGATATATTGTAAACGATCTTTTTTTTATGCAATTAGACATTTTTTATTCTAGCAACAACAATATGAAAAAAAATACTTTCATCTTTTATTGCAGAAAAAAAGGTTAGTTTAAAAAAAAAAAGGTTGATTGCGATGTACCAGTTTCATGTTTCATTTTTCCGTGTTATATATTTATTATTATAGACTAATATTAATTATTTTTATCTTTTAATTAGTTAATTTTGTTAAATATAATTAATTAATTTTATTAAATATAGACATTATTTGTCATTTTGATTTTATTTATAACAAAACCCTCTTTAGAGTCGTTTGATTAAAGTAAAAAAAAAATGCCATTAAAAACCCAACAACTCTAAAACCCCATGTATAGAAAACATCAGTTACAAAATCTTCCAATTAATTCCTCTAGAGAAAGAAAGCCACAAATACTATATTGCCCCTAACCGTTGCCAAATTTGGCAGTACCTTTGCAGCAGATGTACATAGAACTGTTTGAAGGTTCTAGACTTCTAGTCAAGAGGGCATTGCAGTCCTATCCATGAAAGGAAAATCCAAACAAGAAAAAGGTAAATCATTAATGACACTATCTTTTTCTAAATTTGGCAGGTTGGCTATGTTTGTGATAAAACAAACAGAGTAAAACTTGGTGGACAAGGTTTCCTTCCTCTCATTTTACCATTGCCTCCCAAAACAGTATGAGGTAGAAGAAAATTAGCATGAGGCAGAAGGAAATTTCCCTTAGGAAGGAATTATCTCCTCTGGATTTAGTCTTGACTTTTCCATATGCAACAAAGTAATATAAATTTAATTAAATAATAATAATAACTAATATAAACTTGCAAAAGTGAAAAGTATAAACCAAGAGACATGACTAAATTTGTCCTTAACCAAAGAAATAAGCATTAAGATATTCTTCATATACCTATTGGTTAAAAACTCAAACATTTGTCTTTGAGTGATTATATTCTAATCTTGAAAAGTAATGTCTAATATTTGTAATATTGGAAAACAAAAAAAAAAAAAAGTCTAGTTACATTGATGAGAATTTCAGACAAGACATTGACACAATTTTTTTTTTCTATATTGAGAAATTAATGAAAAATTAAAAATTTTAAACTAAACTTTAAATGTATTTAATATTATCTTAAATAATGTATTTAGTATTATTTTAAATCTTGATTTTAAAAAATAAAAACATATGTTTTGTTATAAGTAAACCCCACCACCCCGTACACGTCCTTTTGTCATTTCTAGTCCATTTATATTTTCTGAAAAAGAAAAATCTCCCACCAACATATTTATATCTAAAGACTAATTAGGTGTGCATCTTGCCATACCAACAGGACTAATAAGACACACCAGAAAACAAGAAGCACAACAACATCCCCTCTCTCTCTACTCTCCAAAAACAGCAAGAAGCCATCCAAAGAAGACAGCTTAACCAAATTGGAAGTGCTAAATGTGGCAAACAAACCAAAGGAAAAATGAAAATTCAACCTTTGAAAGAGCCCATTAACCCCACCCCATCAGGACCCTACCAAAATTACAAAAGAACAAAAATAGTGGACCCCACAAATAGACCCCTCTAAAAACCTAACCACTCCAAATGTGGCAAAGCCATCATGCAGCACACTCTCATATTTAGATCAACAGAGCCATGCAAACTTGCCGTTTCCGGTCTCCCTCTGTCTCTTTCTCTTTCTCGCCATTTGTGTCAATGAAACGCTCTCTTTCTCTCTCTAACCCTTAAATCTTCCTCTTTCTATCTCTCTCTTTCTCTATATTTGGTAATTATAAATAAAGCTTTTTTCTTTTGCTTTCCCTCTATCTATAGAAAGAAAGTAAAGGGCTTTCTTTAAAAACTGAGTCTTGAATGCCAAAATCTCCTTATTTCTTGTTTCTTGGGGGGTTTTGATCAATTGGGGTCTCTCTATTTGGGAAGACAGAAAATGGGCAGAGGAAAGATTGAGATTAAGAGAATTGAGAATGCAAATAGCAGACAGGTGACATTTTCAAAGAGAAGAGCTGGGTTGCTGAAAAAGGCTCAAGAGCTTGCCATTCTTTGTGATGCTGAAGTTGCTGTTATTATCTTCTCCAATACTGGGAAACTTTTTGAGTTCTCCAGTGCTGGGTGAGCACAACCCTCTTTTTGTTTTTTCCTTAATTTCTGGTGCTTCTCAGAGTTTTTGTTTTTTGTAAAAAAAACAGGATCCTTTGGGATTTTTTTTTTAGTGGTTTTGTAGATTTTTATTTTTGTAAGTGGTTGCATGCATTGATAGTCATCTTCTGGGATGCTTTGTTTTGACGGACTTTTCTGTTGAAAATGAGGGGGTTTTGAAATCTTTGTTTCATATTTTATGTGATTTTTTCTCTTTTTTTTTTTTTAATTTATGATTGCATGTGAGTTCTTTTTATTTTTATCTTTGTTAACTCAACACGCAAAAAAAAAAAAAAAGCAGTCCAATTCATTAACTTTACATGTAAAAACTGAATTTTATTTTTTTAAATCTTTCTCTGTGTTTTTTTTTTCCCTTCTGTTTTGAACTTTGAATTTTTTTTTTCCACTTTTGTCCACTTGTCTAAGACCAGGATAATGGGGCTTCGGGGATTTTGTGATGTATTTTGTGAGTGACATTTCCACTTTCCAGCCAGTTTCTAAGATAGATTAATGTGTGGCTTCAACCTTTATTGTAGATGATTTGAACGTGAAGTTTACTAAATTTTAGTGTGCTGAAGCGATTAACCAGTGAATAATTGAATGGTATTTCTTAAATATAGCAGTTTTAGGTGCTCTACTCTATTCGTTAATTTATTTTAGTGCTTTTAAATGGTTTTTGGGCCTGTGCTTATACATGGATGTGAGAATTAAGTAGAGGAAAGTTAGGTCATAGTGTTCGTAGAGCTCTCACGCTGATTTCCTCTTATTCCCTTTGCAGCATGAAGAAAACGCTTTCAAGATACAACAAATGCAGAGATTCTTCAGAGCCTGCTAGAGTTGAATACAAGGCAGAGGTAATCTTTGATGAATGTTATAAGTTATCAAAGTCTGTTCTTATGAGTGATTGGCTGAATGCACAAGGCATATATTATGAATAATGAAGGTGTAGAGCAGTAAAAATTTCCGAACTTTAGATTGAAACTTCAGGAACTTGACTTCTCCTATCCGATTTTCTTAACAATGAATGGTATTGCAGAGGACTTACAGTAATTAGAGAGGAATTTTTATTTAATGGGAATTTGAAATTAATCCTTTTCTGTCCCTTGGCACTGTTCAGGAACCGGATTCAAAGGAGGTGGATCTTCTCAAAGAGGAAATTTCAAAGCTACAAGCGAAGCAGTTGTATGTCTTGTCTAATTGCTTTGATTATTTTTGAAATGATGGAGCATATCTCAATCAGGAAATCATGAATGGTTTTATAGGCGGCTTCTGGGCAAAGACCTGTCCGGCTTGGGATTGAAGGATTTGCAACTTCTAGAGCAGCAATTGAGTGAAGGATTAATATGCGTTAAACAGAAAAAGGTTCTGCTGAATACTATCGTTCTCGTTTTGCATTTTCTGATCCATGGTTCACAATGAGAAGTAATTACAGACATCCCAGGTAAATTGGCAAAAGCTTTTAACAGAAGTTCTAATGTTTCAGGAGAAATTGCTGATGAAGCAACTAGAGCACTCCAGAGTGCAGGTAATTTGAGGTCTATTCTCCTGTACAATGTTTACTTCGTTAGAGTTGCCCTTTCTTGCGAGTGATGAAATCTGTCTAAGCAGGCACGTCAGAATCATATGTAAGTTGTTTTTGAACGGCAGTTATAATTCTTTAAGTAATTAGATAGTCAATTTTTATTTCCAGGAACAGCGAGCTATGTTGGAGAATGAAACTTTGCGCAGACAGGCAAGTTATGATTTAATGATACAAATACTAGTATCCTCAAATTTTGTTTAAGCGATCATTTACATGTAACGTAATGTAATGTTCTCTTCCGCGGCATTTTTGTTTGAAGGTTGAGGAGCTTCGAGGTTTCTTCCCCTCAAATGGCCAGTCAATGCCATCCTATCCCGAATACCAATCCATGGAACGGAAGACTTCTCTCGTGGACAATGGTTCAACCAGTCCTGATATGGCTTGTTTTTCAATTGATAAAGGAGATTCAGATACTACTTTGCATTTGGGGTATGCCATTTGCCTTTCTTAAGTTTCAACAATGTTACCCTGGATGCCATTCTTATATACACTTTATTTGCCACTAGGCTGCCAACTGATGTGTATCGGAAGCGAAAGGCGCCGGAAGGAGAAAGCCATTCCAATGATTCGGGGAGCCAATTTGGCCTGCTGTGACCATGAAGCTTTCCTTCATGGTTTCTCCCTCTGTGTAGTTGACTCTCGACCTTTCTGGAGTCATCTGTTTTGGCCAGAGGGAGAAGGAAAATCGAAGGGCTGTTTATAGAAGCTTCTTTTGTAGGAAAACTATCGGAGTTTTTGGTAAAACAGGTGGAAAAAATGTTGTAAATTATAGTCCTATCCATACTGGGTAACGGCTGTAGGCTTTAGATCTTGCTTTGATTATCTCTTTTTCAATTAATCTGTAATTTTAGCGCATTTCCAAACTTTTCATCCTGTGCTCCTGTTTTCCAAGAGCTTGCTGCAGGAGTTTGCAACTAATCCTGCAGACTCGCCTTGTCGTCTGAAAAGGGAAACTTTCCTTCGACTTTTCAGTGCTTATTTTGTAGTCCTTGAATCTGTCCTAAGAGAAATCAGGACCTGACCTGTTCTAAAGGTATGAGCATGTATTATGAACATCAAATGAAGAACATACAAATAATCACCACCCGAGGTGGGAGCTTAATGGTAAATCTACGTAGAGCCACACAAACCTTATAAGTTTCGAACCTCTGCGCGGTATTAATCCCTACCATAGGAACTATAGACTTATATCCCTACAATACCCCTTTTTTGAATTTTTTTCCTAAAAAACATACAAAGAAACCTACAATTCTAACAAACGTTTTATGGTTACAACAATACAATCAATAATACATTACAGCCTATATTTACAATTTAACGATTTGTTGATCTTGCTTCTAATGCTTCCCAATTCTGATTTTATCAACCAACTCGTTTCTTCCAGCCAATACTTCAGAGAAGAGACGATCCACTTCCTTACCTAGACCATCCACCAGCCTCTCAAACACCTCTAATTTTCTTTGCATCTCCTCTGCTTCATTGCTGCATTTTCCGTTGGCCGTGGCAGCTGCAAGGCCAGCAGCTGCCTCGTTCAGCTCTTCAACATCCTTTAATACAACCCCTCTCTCCATTATGGCCGCGCAAATTCTCGAGTCCAGATTAATCAACGAAGAGTTAGATAACGCGATCGCAGGTTTTCTCATCTTCAAATAGGCCTCAGGATCGCCACGTAAACTGGCTATTACAACCCCGCATACCCAGAATCCTATGCTTCTTAATTCGATCAAAGCTTGATAGACAACTCCTTCTTTGTCGGATGAAAATCTGTCTTCTTTCCCATCTTCCTCCCTATCTTCATCGCGCAGATCTTTGCTTAATTTCCCGAACTTAATTGCCCTGAGATGATCGATTGCGGAAGATGGTGAATTCTCCACAAGACTCAGAGCATAAGAAAGCGAGAGCCGAGCGTGTCCCAAATAAGAAAGAGCTGAGCTGATGGAGTTAAAATGATCAAGCAAACCGAGACTATAGTTTAGATACTCTTCAATAGATTTACCTGGCCATTTGCTCATAGGATATTCTATATCCACGACTAGCTTTGCAAAAGCTCTATTCATGATGGGTAGGAGCTGAAAACATTGCTGAATCCATGACAAGGAGAAGATTTCCGATCCGGGTTCCGAATTCAAGAACAACTGCTGGCTCATAGAATTCGAAACAGCCGCTTGAAAAGCCTGCCATGAAGCTGATAATGCTTCTTCTTCTGGCTGCAGCTGCTTCTGATGATGATGAAGATTCTCCAGTTTGGAGTAAAATTTGCTGAGCCTTTCAATCAAGAGCACCATTTGGCCAATTTCTTGAATGTTTGCTTTTGTATCAAAGAATTTGTAAGAGAAGACGGTAAAGGTATTGCTTTATATTGGCAAGAACATTTCTGCGTGCGGGCCTTTGAATTTTCATTAAAAAGAGCAAAAAGCATAATAAATAGTTTGGAGTCAAACGTGGGTTATCTGTTTGCGTTCAAAACACGCAATGCTGCTATCCTTGTATTTTGATAAGAAAAAAGTTACATACATATCTAATAATAAGGTATAAAATTAATATTTAAGATTTATATATATATATATATATTATAAAATTAATTACGTATTTTTCATATAACATAAATTATATGAAGATATATTTACTTTCTTTGGGTAAAGCGAGAAAGTATTCTGTTAACACGTTTCCGAGGAAGATTCTTAAGGATAAGACGATCAAGGAAATAGCGTATCCGCGTGGTTATGGATAAAGCGGCTGGTCCAATAGCGCTTTTGGACCTTTGCTGCCATGGAAGCACACAAGAAAAACTGAAACCGAAATTCCTCAGTCGCCAGCAGCAATTTTGTTTGTTTGATACTGCCCACCGATTTTCTGCTGTAAGGATTATTTGGAGTCTCGGGATTATTCGGATTTTGAATATCTCGACTTCTTTGAATACAATGGATGAATCGAATTTCATGTTTATCCATTTGAGATTTAAATATATTAAATTTTAGGTGTTTTGATTTTTTTGTCTGAAATTTTCAGTTTTCAATCTGATATGTTGACTAATCTGAACCGACTCGAACAAGACTTCAAAGAGTGACAAAAGTCTCTCAGTAAGTATTAACATGCAAACAATAGTGTAGATAATAAAAGTCTATCACCATTTAATTAGAAGTCTCGAGTTTGAGTTTGAGTCTCTGTTAAGAGAATTAAAAGTAGCATGTTAATCATGTTTCGGATCTCAGATGTTTCTACATTACAAATCATGAAGTCGAGTCGAAATGAATTAAATGACTTTTACAACCCCTAATTTTGTCAGCGGTTAGGTGTACCATATTGACGTAATGGATTATTATGGGTAGTAAACCTGGCTGCCTTTGGGATTTAACAAGGGAGATTATGTAATTAGATAATTTATAATATATTAAAAATACGTTGTCAATATAAAATTTTATTTATTTTTATTTTTATATTTAATATATTTCTCATAATCTAATTTAGATCTAAATTTAACATATTAACTATATATTTATTATTTTATATTTACGTAACTTTTTGTTATTATCTTAGCGCAACAAAGGCCACAAAAGCCAAGTGCTAGCGCCGCCAAAAGTGCAATTTTATGATCAAAACAAAGCCTACGCTGCATCCGCCGCGGCCCACCGATTGGAGCACACAACTCACATTGAGCATTGTTTTTGTTAAAGATGTTGTTCCTGTTTTTTTTTTTTGGTCTAAAAAGATATTGTTCCTTTTTTTTTTGTTAAAAAAAGATATTGTTCTTTTTTGGTCTAGTTGGCTCTAATTAGGATTCCGGGCCGTCTATTTATCTTCAAAACGAATTCAAATATTTTATTTGCTTTTAGTTTTTAAGAGGAGAATTAGATACGTACTCCAGCAAATAACATTGGGTTTTAGCAAATAAACTACAATATAATTAATTCCAAATGATTCTCACTTGAATTTTTAATTTTTTTTAGTTAATTTAATAGTAAATTAACTTAACTCACTTAAAACTTTAGTGAAATTAAAAGATCCTCACCCGTAAACATACATAAACAACACAAGCAAGAAGCTTTTATAGGTTGCTCTCAAAACAAAAAACAAAAGAAAAAAAAAAAAAGAGAAAGCTTTTATGGGTTAGCACTGTGCTTTTCTTCGGGGAAACGAAAGTTTAAATGGACACGGATGGTGCCGAAAGAGTTGACATGTCACCTACTTGGTTTAATTTAAGATATTTGTTACGGAAAGTCATTTTTTACCTTCTTTTTTACAGATATTAATCACAAATCAACAAATCAACACTTTTCAACGGCATTTCTATAATATTTTTGACACTCAATTTTTTAACAACCAATCAACACCTACCACGTAAGTAACAACTGTAAAAAAAAAAAGTAAAAGTGACTGTTTCTAACATTTCTCTTAATTTAATAACTTTTCACCCTAGTTTTTAAATCTCAATCGGACCTTTATCCGATCTGGAGTGTAATTTATTTGTTTAATAATTTGGATCATTAATACAGGTCAAATCTCTTTTCTTTAAAAAAATTATTCATATTGTTATTTTATATAAAAATAAATATAATGTTATTATATATATATATATATATATATATATATATAAGTATTCTCAATAAAATAATTCAATTATTAACAATTTTTTAAACAAAATAAAAGAAATTTTTGGTATCCGGTTCGACCGTCTTGATCAATCGAATTGAACATTCTTTTCTGGATCACTTCCTTATCTAGTGGGATTGAAAAAGAAAAAATCAAAACTATTTATTAAATTTAGATCACTGATTCGCTGGTCCAATTTTTTTAAAAAACTATGCTTTCCACACGGTTCTCGCTTTGACAAGCCTCTGCTACTTATAGATGTCATCCATGACCACTAAGATTAATCGGTGTTAATTGATATATAAATGTTGCAAGTGGGCACGGAAAACTAATCATGTTCAATCTTCAATGTTTGCTCAGATGCTGGCAACACGTAATTGACCTCGTCAAATCTTTTATGTGCTTAATGAAAAATAAAATAGTCAAATTTGCTTCCCGTCTTGTATTTTTGAGAAGGAATTGTTAATTTAACGATAAGTTTAAGTAAAATAGTCATGTATTTTATTTAATAACATTTAATAAGTTATTAATTTTTATTTTTAAAATTTTAATTATCTAATAAATTATATTATTTTATTATTATTTAAATATTACTATATAATATTCCTCTAAACTAAGGTCGCCAGTGTGAATTGTTCTAGGAAGGCTTCGGATAGTAAAAGTCAAATGAACATATGTTTATTGGAGAAGTAATGTAGGAGTTGCCCGTGTAATATGCATTTATAATTTGGGAGTATGTATATTAAAATAAACAAAAATGTTTGCTTCCAAGTCTGCTATTACAATTTCAATCAAAATAAGGAGATATGAGTTGTCACATGACATTTGTTAACCAATCACGTGCACATAAGTTTGTAGACAAAGCAAAATCCATGTCTGCTTAGCACTATATTGTCAGTTGTTTGATATACAAGTACAATCACAATTAAAGATAAAAAATAAACCTATAATAAATAATTATGATAACGAAACTTCATTTGTATCTTTAATTGAGTCACTCCCTTGGGTAGTAAAAAATTGAATAAAAAATAAATAAATAAATAAATAAAAATAAGTATAGTAATGATGATATTATAATTAATAAAAAGTGATAATTATAAAATTGTGAGAAAGAAAATAAATGATAATTTATGAAAGAAAAAGTAAAAGGTAATTGTTTGGATTGATAGAAAATAAAAAAAAAAATAAGTAAAAAATTTTGAAAATTTTTACTCTTTTTCCTTTTTCTTGAAAAAATGTCAGTTCGATTACTTTAAAGAAAAAAAGAAGTTTGATTACTTGGGAATGACAAAGCAAGCAACTCTTCTTTTTTAATCTCATTTTCTTTTTTAATCTCATTGGCTACTTTAACAAACTATCGGGTTAGTTTATTAAAAATTAGTTCAGTTCTCCAGTTATTACCGGATTAAGTCACAAGTTGTTTTCCAAATGCGGTCACCAATCTTTAAATCTAGAGTTAACAAAAAAGGGAAAATAAAATGATAAAAAGACATGGTTGAATTATAATACCCCGAATAAAAATTCTAAAACCAATAAAAAAAATACTTAGTAAAATTCTTTAAATAAGATTAAAATGATCTACACTATTACATAATTAGAATATTAAAAAAAAAAGATAAATTGTTATGCTGTGATTAAATAGTAAGATTTTAAATAGAAAGTAAACAGAAAAAAAATAAAATAATAATTATGTTATAATTAATAAGAATAATAATTAAAAAATTATGAAAAAAAAATGAATAGTAATTTATGAGTGAAAAAGTAAAATCTAATTATTTAGATAGATAAAAAATGAATAGAAAATAAAAATCTTTTCATTTTCATTTGAAAATTTTCAATCATAGAGTAAAAGTCGATTTGAGGAAATAAATAATTATTTTGAAATTATTTAAGATTAAACTATGTAATGAAATCCCTTTATGTAAATGATCACTGACATGAGTTCTCCCAAGTAACAGATTTTAAACAGCACATAGATACATCAGATTAGTTCAAGTATAGATTTGATCAAAGATTGCATTCCCTCGGCAAGGTGAAGAGAATAGCAGACAGCAAAGATTCCAAACAAACCACCTTGCATTCCCTCAATTGTTTCCCATTCATTTGTCTCATTCATGGTCAAACATTGACTATCAGAAAAATAAAATAAATTCTTACACACATTCCAGGAGAAGGCACAGGATACACACAGACAGAGCCTTGTTGCTAACATTACAGCTGACCACTAAACCAGTGAGTCTTCAAATTTCCACAACCTGATGTACTTGCTGCGGTGTGTTGTGATGACCTTCTTCATCCCAACAGCCAAGCAGTTGATGGGAGGACGCTGGCTCTGAGGAATTTTGTCTATCTGGACATCATCGGCAAGCCTTTTGCCCGACATAGTTTCAATCCCTCCACTTCCACGCCCAGGGGAATCCGATAAGGTACTATAATCCAGAATAAAGCTGGAGAGAACTTCTCCAGTATTCTGGTCTAGAACACGCAATACACCATCTATTCCACCAACTACTAATACTGACACGTCGTCACGCAAATGCTGCAAAGAATAGACAACGTTTGAACTTACTCGTCTTTCCCACAGCTGTCTCATTGTCCTGAAACACAGTGAAGACAGACAGCAGTGAATAAAAAGAGTCTGAAGACGGCTTCTGGTGAACACGTACAAGTTAACTTTAAACCCAAAGCCATGAGTTGTCCCTCTAATTGTTATCAGTATCCAATCATCTTCACACAGAAAGCTCAACATCAGCTGCCCAAACACTCCTTTTGATAAGCATGCTACAAAAGAAAGCACTTTTTGCCACGTTGCACATCCAACTAGGTTTCAACATGAGCTACTAGAGACTTCATGTATTGGTGAAATAACCTACGTAAAGACAACATTATCCAGACACCACTAGAACTAGAAGTTCTGTATTCTCCTGTATAACAGCATAAATGCTTGGTTTACCACATTTTTCCTACGAATCTTTCCTCAATTAAATTCTACCATGACAGATAGTAGACATCTATGTCCTTTTCTGGTGATTCCATCAATATAATGGAGGTGATACACGATCCTATTTGTTGATACTGTGCATAAATTATATGGAAACAAATTGAGTAACAATGAAGATACCTAAGGTCCCAACAAGAAGTAGATCCTGCAGTTGAGCCAGCAAACACCATATATGAACAAGCGTTATAAGACAATGCCTTTATGCCTGTCAAAAGAAGCCAAGTTGGAATTACACTAAATAACTTGTGATGGACAATGCCCTGAAAACGTAAATAATTACTTTGGCAATATATATCAAATATATCTCACAGCGACAGAACAGATGAGAACATAAATTCTGATACCAAGAAGCTGTTGATAGGACGTATTCTTTTTATTTTTTTCCCCCTAAGTCTACAGATATTTGTACATGCCACATGATGCAATGACCAATAAATTCCAAATTTTGATGGGAAAGCAAAAGGTTTCGGCTGAATATCTGCCTATATATGTAAAGAATTCAAAAGGAGGGAATGACCCAAATGCAGCTATGCTGAGTTTGTAATCCACACAACCTGCATAATCACTGTCTTTAAGTGTGACTACCCGCTCATCAAATGATAGACCTGACAATGTTATCCTTCCTAAAGTAGAACCACTAAAAATCAACTTATCATCATCCAAAGATAAGCAAGTTACAGCTTCAGGATGCATCCTGCACAGGAAATGGGAATACGATGAATAAAACTTGTGATTGAAAAAGCTGTACAAATACAAATGTTGTCTACAACATACCAAAAGCAAAAGCATTTTCCATTTGACATGTGGCTTATTCTTATGAACCAATATGTACACTTAGTTGTGTATCAAAACCACATACAACCCTAGAATTTAACAAGCTGTTGAGATCATTCCACACAAAGTCATAATACGACCATGAGACACAACTTTTTATTGTATATTCACTCAAAATCTCAAATAAAAGATCTCATTTAGTTGTAAAGGTAACAACTACCCTGGTTGCTTATCCTGCCATTACAATGAAGACTTGTCACAACAACGAAACATGTACTGACTGACGAGTGACAACCATAATCAGCATGTTACATTAATCTTATAATCCTAATTTAGTGGACGCTAATTGGATTTGGAATTTTGCTTTCATATATTCAGTCAAAATATCCATTTTTGCTGAAGATATTCTACATTCCTATGCACTAATTTCAAACATATCCATCAACATAACAGAATATTAATTAATATAGTCACTGATTAAAGTGCATAATCTTGTAAAAAGTCAATCCGTGTATTTTTATTTTTTAAAAGTGATTAACTCATAAATTAGAAACTCATCAATTACTGAACAAGAAATAACCACATACCTGATGATTCGAGAACACTTTTTGCTGTACATGTCATATACACGAGCTGTCCCATCCTCACATCCAACCACAGCATCTGGATCAAAGTAGCTTGATAACAAAACAAATTAGTTGGCAGACAAAGGGCAAAGCAAGACTATTTATGATACACAAGGCATTGGAGATTGCATCTGATCAATTAGCAGGTTAAAAAGCAGTGTACTAAAGAGAGGAAAGAACAAGAAAGGAAATTTAGACATGTCTACATCTGATCAATTGAGTCTGAAAAATATGTCATAGGCAAATTTAATAGAAACATAAAGGATTTATGGGGACATAGATTTGATAATTTTATTTAGTTTGTTGAAATTTTTTAAAAGCAGGCAGCAGCAGCACACAAACTCTTCTACAGGATTAAAATCTAAAAGAAATGACAAGAACACTAGGCCACTACCGCATGCACGAACCCATCACGAATGTGCTTTGATGTGATGGAAATATGGTTCTCTGTCCATTGTGTCTCCATATACATAAGTGACTACCAACCAAACCAACTATCTGCGAGAAGACATCAATCAAATTTAGCTAATATTAAGCCAACAAAGCCTTAAAAATTAATGCATGTGCAACATCTGACCACAAAGCTGTAAAGATGCATGCAGTTTTCAGATGACTTGCTAAGCAAATCGTGAAAACAGATTTATGAGATTGTGCATCTGCATACCTTGCTCTCATCAAAATCAAAGTCAAGCAGAGGTAATGCAGGAAGCGAATATTCTCGCACGCATTTGTAATCTTGCAATGACCATAGCCGCATAACCTGGGAACATCACTTTGGTGAAATTTTGATCAAATGTGGCAAAACAGATATGCTTAACTATAGAAAATAAAAGGTACATAAAAAACATATTGATATCAAAAAAGGTTTTGCAAATGCATCATGAATGGCAGCCAATAAACCAGACATGACCTTTATTAACCTAAAACCCAAACCATGGAAAATTCAAAGCATTGCAATGCTTTCTTCAGATAAAACAAGAGTCACCCGTGGAAGGTGTTCACTTGGCTTTTTAAGAGATGCTGAAGTCTACCCAATCACATGATACTTCAAACTTATACTTCAAACCTCAATGTATCCAAAGACATACACGAACTGTAAATCCAAAAAAAACATGTAGCAGTAGTTGAACATCGAAAAACACACTGCCTTTCAGAATATTGAGAAACAAAAAAACAGATTGATCTAGGACAATTTAAAATCTCCATCAAACTATCATTACAACATAAAGACGGTTAATTGCCGCCCTACAAAAATTATAATACATGAAGAACAAGAAGATCTATGGAAAAAGGACCGTGCATAAAGAAGAAACTACAGGCTACAGCCGAGAAAGAGAGACCATACCCTATCACCCACACCAGTAAGAAGCAAGCCCCTCTTTGTGCGGCACTGATCAACCCTAACAGAAAAACAGCACCATAGGAAGCAACACTCCACATTGCACACACACACACACACACACACACACATTAAGAACACAAAAGAGTGAAAAACCCAGGCCTACACACACACACACACTTAGAATTCATCTAAAAAACTGGGCTTGCATGCAAAAGAAGTAAGCAAAAGAACAGGATAAACGAAGTACCCATTAGTAGGAATTCGCCATTGATGAATCTGAACAGAACCTTCTGTCAAACTTAATCCATGCTCCTCCATCGCCAGCCGCTCAAGACACCTCTTCAGCGACCTCACCGGCCAACCAATCCTCTTCCGATAAATGTTTTTGAAACGCTTTCGCCCGTTCACGGAAAGCTCTTCCAGAAGATTCGATCCCGCTATGATCGCATTCCTCCAATTTAATTAAACAAGAAAGCCAATATGAACATCAAAAACAAAGAAAAAGGAAAAAAAAAAAATCATATAATGAAGCAAATAAATTCTCTATAATTAATTATTATTATCATTATTAGTTTTGCATTCCCGAATTCGGACATAACTAGGTAAAGGCAGCAGAGGATTTTACCAGGATTTGCAAACGACGCGACAGCGAACGATGCCGAAGAGGCCGACCAACGAGAAAATGAAACAGAGGATGTCGTGGTCGAGAGACTGTATTGTTGTCGGAGCTTTCCGGCCGCGACTTTTGCTCAGCGGTGACCGGTAGTCGGAAGGCGTCGGGTCCATTGTTCGTCAGTCACACGCGAGAAACGCTCGTGGCGGTCGCGATTGTATGCATAGCACGACCGATGCGAGCAGGCTTATAGCAGCTGCCTGCTGGCTGGGTTGTCTGGACAGGCGCGTCACTGCCGGTGGACACGTTGCCGCTTCCGGAAAGCTCTTTGGCTTACTTTCGAAGCCTGCTGGGGTAAAACGGTATCGTTTAAGGCTTCTCTTTTTCCTTTTTTCCCTCTCTCTCTCAATCGAGTGTCATTGGGTGCTTAATTGATTATTTCTCTTTTTTTTTTTTTTTTATCTACCTAGAGATTTATATTCCGAGTTATATAACAAAAGTAATTATATCCTTTCTTATAAATCTCACCATTCTCTTAGTAAAATTTAAATTTAAAATCTCTAAAATAAAGATTTGAACTCTAACCACTACCACTAAATTATCTTTTAAGACGTTGCTCATTTTTGTTTTTTTTTTTTTGTCTATAAAGAGACATAGTAGGCATTTGGGGAGGGAAAGTGAGGTTTGGTGGGATTTGAACCCCCCACTTACTAGTTGAGAGATAACCCCTCAATCAGTTGAGCAAATGCTCATTCCTGTTTTTTTGAACAAAAGCAAGGAAATTCATTGTATTAAAACAGTAGCAAGTACACAGGGGCAAACCCAACCCAGAGAGTCTATGGGCAGGAAAGCAAAAACGAACCGAACATAAAACAAACACAACCCATTAAAGTACCAGACCCAAGCACTACAACAACCTGGGCAGACCAAATGTGGCCGCCCCCATAGCAAAAAGATCCACCTCTCCTACCACTACCCATCCGAAGAAAGGGAGGGGCAGGGGAGTCAAATAGGCAACCCGAAAGCGGAACCCAACACCAACGCAGCAAAACCACACTAGACAAGGCAAAGGCGCACAGTCCCTACCACGAATGGGGTGACACCAGCACTAACCCACAAAAGGGGACGACGCTTCACAATGGAAGTACCAACCACCGGCAACAGCCCTCGAGCGAGAGCAAATAGCAAAAAATCGAGGCCGGTGCACGTTAGCACACGTCCGGCTCACCATAGTTGACCACTGCAAAGAAGAGTCAAGTGAAACTTCCGTTTTTGTTCACTTAATTGCCTATTTCATATCAAAAAGAAAGAAAACTTAAAGATGCACATGCAATTTTAAAATAATGTGTGTCTATGTCGGGTTTATATGTTTAGTATGATACCCGACTAATATTATTAGACACGTGTCAAACATTTTAAAATCTGTTAAAAAAATAAAAATAAAATAATTTAAATACGTTCATTAGAAACTTATAATTTATATATCAAACACAACTATGAGTCTTATTTGGTTTTTCATTGTTAAGAAAATTAAAGTTTATAATGTCAAGTAGCAATATCTCGTTGCATATGCCTCTGGAAATACCCAATAATTAAAGCTTGAATTTTTATTTTAGAAATTTTAAATTTTAATTTTGAAAAGTGAAAGTATGATATTTATGAAAGAAGAAAACTACCTCATTAATTTTACTACTCTTCAATATTTACTTATTATATAATAGTCAGTGTATTAGTATTAAGTAATTTTAAATTTATACCAAATTTATTGAGAAATATATCTATTGACTAATAAGTAGATATTTTTTTTTTCTATTTTAAGATGATGGAATATTTCATAAATTTATTATTATATTTTTATTACATTTTAATATATATTAGTACCTTTAAAATCTAAAAACAACATAAATATCTTAAATATTTTTGCGGTTGGTGTGGGAGAGGAAGCTAGTTATAAATGATTTAAATATCTACTAAAAATATTGTATTATTTACTCAAATTATTATGTAAATATTTTGAACCACAAAGTATGCCACTTAGCACCATATGTTACAGACCCATTTTTATGCTTGTTTTAGCTGCAACAATAACCAAGATTTAGTCATCAAACATTGGCACAAGAGAAGTTTCAGCTAGCACATCTTATTTAGTTTTTCTTTATTCGTACATCCGTTAGATGATTGTTTAAAATTAACCTTTGAATAACATTCTGTCAACAAAAGTAACACATTGTCAAATTTTTGTGACATGTAGGACTGAATTGTAACTACATTGCATAAATTGGAAATGTTTAGGACTAAAAAATTATGTAGATTTTTCCAGAATGTTTGGTAGGAAGTGAAATATAGTGGAATGTAACAGATATCTCTAAACTTTGATGAATTGTTTTAGAAAATTCTAGAAAAAGAATCTTGGTCGTTAGATTAAAATAAACTTAGTCATCAATTGATAAGCTGGAATATTATAAATACTCTATCCCTATCCCTCAATACTCTATCCCTCAAAATAACCATCTAAGAGAGATACAGTCATCTACCAAAGTATCCATGCTTATAAAGAGTTTTTCAGTGCAATACAAAATATTCTTTCCTAAACTCTCTTGCCTATCTTGTCTTTAAATAACATTCCATCAATAAAAGTATCATATTCCAAAATATTTGTAACATTTAGGATTGAATTACAAATGGTCAAACATTTAGAACTATGTTGTAAAAATTGAAAAATTTTAGAACTAAAAAATTGCTTATACCATATAAACTTCTCTAGAATGTAGGAGGTAAAATGTTGTAGAAAATCATAAAAGATGAATAGAGGTCATTAGATCAAAATAAACTTAGTCATTGAATAAAAAAGTGGAAGGCTACAAATACTATACCCCTTCCTCATCTGACCATACCCTAAAAACCATTTAAAAATCAAACATCCACCAAAAGTATCCAACACTTATAAAGAGTTTTTAGTTCAATACAAACATTCACCGAGTGCAATACAAACATTCAGCACGTGAAAGGGCTCTTACCTATCTTATCTCTTTCATCCTTTTAAAGCCACTTTATTCACTAAGTGGAAGGTTGTTTTGACTAAACAAGATCAAAATCTTCAAGAATTTTCCCGCTGAAAAAGGAATTTCGAGAAGGGATTTCAAGAACTTAGAGAGAGAGAGTTTAATAGAGAAGTAAGATCAGATACATTATATAATAACATTATGCAATCAGAGATTAGAAATGGAAGCAAAGACTAATGAGAGAAGATTTTGTTCAGGTTCACGTTAGTTGGAGCGCTTTTTTTTTTAATGGAAATTATAAAGATTTTGAAAACTTTGTTTTAAAAACAGTGCGCTAAAAGAGTAGAGTGGAATGGAATTTTCTTTTCTTTTTTTTCTGATTTTTCATGAAAGGGGTATAATGGAAATTAACTGTGACTAGAATTTTTCTTTTTAAGTCTGAAAATTGACTGTAACTAGAGTAGCAATAAAGAATCGAATGCATGTAACTTAATGACAAGGACCAATGAAATTTTTTCATGATTTTTAATTCTCCTTAAAGCAAAGATTAATAATAAACATTGTCATAAAATATTTGGAAATATATAATTATGAAAAGAATTATCAAAATTTTTTTTGTTTAACAATATTAAAAAAAATAGATGATTTTTTTTATAATTATACATTTTAAAATATTTTATAACATAATTTTATAAATGTTTATCATTACTATAAAACAAAAATGGGATAAGAGTCAAATCAAAATGGATAAAAGAAGAATAGTCAAATGTAACTATGTAAGGGAATAAATATAATCTGTTTATTGGATAGCAAAATGCTGACATTCTTTTTCTTTAATAAAGGAGCCTCTACGTTATTGTATTTTAAATAATATTAAAAAAGTTACGTAATCTATTCGAAAAAATTTAATAGTTTATTTATATTTTTTCAGATTCAGTCATTTAAAAACTTATATTACTTTGATCCCAATTAAAAATCCCTCAGGTTTTCCCTTATATTTTTTTATTCTTTGTAAACGGGCAAAATATACTCTACAAAGGTTACATTAAAACAAACAAGATCTAATAAATATGAGAGATAAATATGAAAAAATTAATAGAACATAAGGAAGGTATGATAGATACAACACAATAAGGGTATAATAGAATATAAAGAGGTTTGCAAAGGTTTCCCTTATATTTTCAGGTTTGATGCAAAGGTTAGTTTTGCTTCATTTAAAAATGATATGATAGATACATAAGGAGGGTCTTTTTTGTCCATTTAATGAATGATTATTAAAAAAATAATATAACTTGTAAAAGTTAAAAAAATTAATTTTAGAAATTTGATTGCTTAAAAATAAATTTGATTCTTCTGCACAATAACGCGAATGAAAACTTGCAACATCTAAAATTTGAGTCACAAGTAATATGAATAAAAAGTTTGAGTGGTAGCATTGGTGGTTGTTGTATCACAGTGATCCTTGATAAGAACTTGTTAGTTTTATATTTTACACGTGTGCAAATATTTTTATCATTTGTGGAAAGGGAGTTTTATGTTTAAATGGTATGATAATGTTTCTTGATACGGGTGACAGACTTTCAATAAAGCTGAGATATTTTTTCCCTAAAGCCCATATTTAAGCATCATATATACCCTTACCATATAATGTATCTTATCCAACCAAAACTGAGGAACATTGAGACATCTCTAAGGGAGTTTTTCTCCCACAAGAAGAGGACTACGGTCTACGAGGAAATGCAGACAAACTGACTTGAATAGAAAAACAAAAGAGAAAGACCTCACCATAACCAAAATAAGTTACACAATAGATGGTAAATAATCCCTACGTCACTACTTTTGCATCATCATTGTCATTTCTTCACACCACCAGCAGCTTCAGATGGTTTCACAATACTTAATTGACCACATTCCTTGTTAGCAACAGTAGCTGTTTTGACTTCGTTGCATTAATTTATAAACTTGCTCAATTTCTAGTCTCGTTAGATTGAAAAACAAACTATTAGTAAAGTTAGAATTAACAAAATTTTATTTTATGACAGAACCCATTATAATCAAAAGCAAATGCCGAAAAATTTTCATTATCTCTAAACTCCATCGATTGAAATCATATGACATATCGGGCAGTATGACTCATTTGAGTACACTGAATACAGTGCTAATTAGACACACACAAAAAAAAAAAAGAATTATGAGTGGTGTACCTGCCCCATGAAACCACACTTAACAGCAGGTCACCAAGTTATGTGACAGAACTTAAATTTGATGAGACCAAGTCACAAAGGCCCTTTGGGTGCACTGAGCCGCGCAAATCAAGTAATAAAGCATAAAAGGACTTGACACTTAAATATAGACAATCAAATCTTCAGAAGCATACTTTTGCAGAAGCACAACATAAAACAGAAGAAATCATGAATAAAAAAGTAAAAACAACTGCGAGCATTGGAAAAGACCACAAACCTTGTTTTGAAATGAGCTACTAAATTGGAAATTGAAAAAAAGAGGATATGAGACAATTGCGAATCAATTTCAATCATACTTGGAAAGTCTTCCCATTTCTACTCTGCCTTCACACAGCACAGTCCTCAATAATTAAGAAAAAAAAAAAAGAAGAAGAAAATAAGGGGAAGGCTGGCCTTAAGCACCCAAAAGATGGACGAAAAATACTCACACCCAATATTGCCCACTTAAATAAAAGTTTTAGTAACAAGAAACTGTGAAGGAAGGACAAGGAGAAAGAGGAGGTTCCAAACATACACAGAAATTTCTCTAGATATGCATTAACTAGTTGGCTTAGCCAGCCATTAACATTCATTTTTTTGCAAAAGCAAAGCATCTGTTGTGCTAGGTCATACACAACCACCATTGTATAAGAAGTGATGGTACTCAATATTTAACTTTTGCAACTATACAAGTCAAGGGAAAGGTAGGGTAAGGAGAATTAGAAAGTTCCCATATAATTTCAGAAAAAGGAAACTGAAACGGATGCCTGCCTAACTCCTCAAAAGAGAAATTTCAAAGTATAACTAGTCATCAACAACTTGAAGCAATATTCACTTGCCCAACCGCAGCCTAATATTTTTATATCAACTTAAGAAGATGGGAATAACAACGTTCACAGAAAAACTTCCCCAAATCTGCTTAACATGACTGGCTTAACAAGCCAGAAGCCACCTGCTTCTAAAGCTTTTGTCTAAGCTTTTGCAGAATGTCTCATCAGATGGAAAAACAAAAACAAAACCATTAATAAGGTCAGAATGGACATTTTTTTTATTTCATGATAGAACACATTATAAACAAAAGCGAAGCTTGAAGAAAAAATCATTAATCTCCAAACTCTATTGAGCAAGATCGGATGATAATGGGGCAAGATTATGGGGTAACATTATCACTTATTTTAGACATAGAACACACAAGTAATTACACAAACAAAAAAAATTACTAAGCATGATGCACTCAAACCCAACATACTGATTAGCAGATGGCCAAGTTATGGGACAAAACTCAAAATTGAAGAGACAATCAAGTTATAACCACCCTTTGGTGCATCTAGTAGCTCGTGTCAAGAAATCACGAAAAATGAGTTAATACTTACATATAGACAACCAAATCTTCAGATGACCAAAAGAGATTATGAATAAAAAAAGTAACGAAAATCATAAAATAGACCTTGTAAAAGAATGCGGATCTTTCTTTGAAATGAGCTACCAAAAAGGAAATTGGAAAAAAGGTTGTAAGATTGTTGGATATCAATTTCAATCATACAGGGAAAGTCTTCCTACTTCTACTTTGATTAAAAAAGTAAAAGAAACGAAAAAGCTGCCCTGAATAATTAAAAAAAAAAAAAAAGAACAAAAGCACTTATCCCTCACATTCCCACCATGAATTAAAGTTTCAATAACAAGAATTTTCAGAGAAGGACTAGGGGGAAGAGGAGGTTCCAAACATTCACAAAAATTTCTCCAGATTTGCATTAACTAGTTGGCTTAGCAAGCCATTAATCTTCATTCTTTTGCAAAAGTGGAGCATCTATAGAGTCAGCTCATACGCAACCACCATTGTATAAGGAGTGCTGGTAATCAGTATTTGACGCAAAAGTGAAACTTTAAAAGTCAAGGGAAAGGAGATATAGAAAATGCACATAAAATTTGAGAAGGATGAAGCAGAAACAGACGCTCTCCAGGCTTCTCAAAACCAAAATATGTCAATCTAGATATCAATAACTTGTGGAGGCAATAATCAATTACATCCCCCAAACCATAACCTAAAATTTTTTTCTCACAACTTAAGAAGATGGGAAAAGTAACATATGCAAAAATTTTCCCCGAACTGCTTAACGAAACTGGCTTGACCAGCCGCCTAATTCTACAGCTTTTGCAGCAGGGGGGCTAGTTGTAGCGTTAGCTCATATGCATTACCCATTATAAAAGAGCGATGGTAACCAGTATTTGATGCATGACTCTCTCACTTATCTAACTACATATAGTAAGAAATACGAAACAAGCATCAAAAGTTTCCGTATTAAGCTTCCTATAAACCCTTTTACCTAACAACCCTTAGTTCTAACACTACATACATAATCTTGATGTTCAAACTCTCATTGAAATAAGGAAAAAAAAATGACATATTCTATCCATCAAAGCATCTTTTAAGTAATAAAAAAAAAACTTGCTTAGAAATTGGAAACCAAAAACTAATAATTTAATACTAATTCAACTTTTAAGCAATAAAAAGTAAAAATTGCTTAGAAATTGGGCACTCACTATATCGGCATCCATATCCTTAGTGATCTTTGATGGCTTCATAAATCTCTTCCCTACAAATGAATAATTATAAAATTACATATATATATACTATGATGAATAAGTAAAACTTTGGGATACCTTTGCGAGTATCAAGAACTTTGCCATGTTGGTTAGTAGGGATAATTTTCTACTTCTGCAAGGCCATGTTTGGCTATTTTTTATGAGAAAGGAAAAAGAAAAGAAAATTTTAAAATTTTTCAATTCATTTTCTATCAATTCAAACAACGGGATAAACATTTTTGGGGTCCTAAACTTTTAGGTTTTTTTACGTTTGAGTCCTAAACCTTTTTAACATTTCATTTGAGTCCTAAATCTTTTAATTTTTTACTATATCAGTCATTTAAGTTACGAAAAGTAATCAATATATTAATAAGTGAGTTTAATTTAATAAAAATCATTTAAAAAAGCTTAAATATATTAGTTAAATATTTTTTTCATCAACAAAATATGCATATTAAATATTTTTTTAATCAACAAATATACGAATTAAATAGGCAACATGCATATTTTTTTATAGAAACGACATTCAATTCATATATTTAATCTTTTTTAAATAATTTTTTGTAAAGTTAAAATTATTTTTTAATAGATTGATCACTTTTGTTAAACAGAGGGACTAATTTGGTAGAAAATCAAAAGATTTAGGACTCAAATGCAATGTCAAAAAGGTTCAGGACTCAAACGTAAAAAAATCTAAAGGTTTAGGATTAAAAAAATACTTATCCCTTCAAACAACTACCATTTACTTTTTCTCTCACAAATTACTATTCATTTTCTTTCTCATAATTTTCTAATCATTACTTTTTATCAATTATAATATCATCATTACTGTACAATTTTCTATTTATTTTTTTTTCTATTCACTTTCTATTCAATTTTCTACTATTCAATTAAACAGATTGCCCTTTTGTGTCATCGCTCTTTTTATTTTTGTGGTGGCTGCTTGTTTAGGCCCTTTTTTTTCTTTTTTTTTTTTCATGCTCTCCTATTGTATCTAGGGTTTTAAATACTGGCAGCGGCTCTGGGATGACCGTTGGGCAATTCGAAAAAATATTGATCAAAAGCAAACAATTGTATTAAGATAACATGATTCCGGATATAATACTAACACTAGAATGTTAGAAAAATTTATACGAAACAGGAGTAATAGTCAGCTTAAATGACTTACAACTGACTAAGTCACAAATATCATAAGCTAACTGAGCCTGAAACTCAATTGGATGAGTGTTATGGCCTACTGCGATGATGTTCAACAAATTAAAAAGAAACTCAAGAATTCAGAATTGCCGCGTCTTTATTTTTTTAATAACATGATATATAACTAGAATGTGATATGCTTGCGTGGCCAGTGAATTAGTAAGGTTAATGATCATGTGACATAAAGGGTGGTTAGAAAAAAATATGTGACATAGAGGGATTAAATTATTCAATGGTGAAATTGATTCTAATAAAACAAAATGTTGTATATATCATTAAATAGTGCCCAAATGTTGGGATCAATTTAAGATTTTTACCAACTTCAAACAATACTTTTTGTTATCTGTTGCTATGTGGCTTCTACGTAACTTCATTGATACTGACTTGGTTATAAAGTCATCAAAAATGATTACACGGTTGTTTTGTTTATAAAAAATCAAAAAATTAATTATGACGATTGAAAAGAATTCAAAATTTTCAAAAAAAAACATCAAATTTCTAAAAGTTACAAAATTTGTTTTTTTAAAAAAGCCATAATGCTAACGTGGTTTATGACATATCAAAAAAATAAATGTGACATAATATTTAGGAACTTATAACTTAAACCAATCAATATGATAGAGTATGATCTTTAAGAATTTTAAAATTAATTTTATATGTATTTGATTCATATTCGACACATTATTATCCAAAACATGTATTATAGTGTTCAATATACAAATTAGAATTGTTTGACATGTACTTTCAAATTTTTTTATTTTATTAGCCGTTCAACAAGGTGACACAAGTGAAAATAAGAATTTTTTAATAATTCTCAAAAATTACCCTTTTTTTATAATAAAGGGTCATTATTTAACTATTATGGCTTCTTTTAAGATTTTAGTTTTGAATAACAAAAAAAATATTTATAATAAATATATCAGTTATCGAATTTACGATCAAGTCAAAGTAATTTTATTTGAGACCGTCTCATTTAACTGTCCTTAAAAGACTCCTTACTCGAGTATCAATTAGGTTAAGTGTGAATCTATTACATAAGATTATATCGATTATTGAGTCTGAAAGTCATCACCAGATTATAATTTTTAGTCGTCTCAGCAGTCATCTAACTTTTTATCAAGAAAGAGCATAAGTTAGAGAATTTTTGAGAATTTTTTTATTTTATTAGCCGTTCAACAAGGTGACACAAGTGAAAATAAGAATTTTTTAATAATTCTCAAAAATTACCCTTTTTTTTTATAATAAAGGGTCCATTATTTAACTATTATGGCTTCTTTTAAGATTTTGGTTTTGAATAACAAAAAAAATATTTATAATAAATATATCAGTTATCAAATTTACGGATTAAGTCAAAATAATTTTATTTGAGACCGTCCCATTTAACAGCTCTTAAAGGACTCCTTACTCGAGTATCAGTTGGGTTAAGTGTGAATCTATTGCATAAGATTATATCGATTATTGAGTCTGAAATTCATCACCACCAAATTATAATTTTTAGTCATCTCAGCAGCCATTCAACTTTTTGTCAAGAAAGAGTACAAATTAGAGAACTCGAACCTAAATCACAAATGTAAAAATATATAAATTTATTATTAAGATAGGGGAACTAATTTTTAACTTTTTATTTTTTATCGTGTCTCGGACGCAACAGAAGTTTTTTATTTCCTTTCCGGATTGGCCAACGGTCACCCCGGAGCCGCTGCTGCAACTTAAAACCCTAGAAACAATAAGAAAGGCCGTAAAAAAAGCAGAAAAAAGAAAAACCCTAACCAAGAAGCCACCGCAAAAACAAAAGGAGAGATGACGCAGAAAGGCGATCTGTTTAAGGGGAAGCAGAAGAAGAAAACAATCCCTCCTAATCGACATGGCAAAGTCCCTCATACTCGCATAGGTATCCCAAAGTTTTACTTATTCATCATATATATATATATATATATATATATATATATATAATTTTATAATTCTTCATTTGTAGGGAAGAGATTCATGAAGCCATCAAAGATCACTAAGGATATGGATGCTGATATAGTGAGTTCCCTTAGCCCCACCTTCTGTTTTGATGCCTAGCTTTTTTTCTTTTTTTTTTTGTTGGAAATGTTTCTACACTGAATTGAATTAGTGTAAAATTATTAGCTTTTGGATTCCAAGTTCTTAGCAATTTTTTTTTACTTTTTATTGCTTAAGAGTTGCTGTTATGGTGAATTTTTCAATTTTTTTTTTCTTATTTCAATGAGAGTTTGAACATCAAGATTATGTAGTTTTAGAATTAAGGGTTGTTAGGTAAATACTGATTTCCTATTTCTTGCTATATATAGTTAGATAATTGAGAGAGTCATGCATCTGATTACCAGCACTCCTTTATAATGGGTAATGCCTATGAGCTGACGCTACAACTGGCCTCCCCTTCTGCAAAAGCTGTAGAGTTAGGCGGCTGATTAAGCCAGTAGTGTCAAGCAGATTGGGGAAAATTTCTGCGACCGTTACTCTTCACATCTTTTTAGTGTAACTGAATATTGCCTCCACAAGTTATTGATATCTAGCTATACGTTGAAATTTTCTGGTTTTGAGAAGCTCGGAGAGTTTCTGTTTCTGCTTCATCCTTCTCAAAATTATAGGTGCATTTTCTATGTCTCCTTACCCGACCCTTCCCTTTACTTTTAAAGTTTCACTTTTGCGTCAAATACTGATTACCAGCACTCCTTATACAATGGTGGTTGCGTATGAGCTGACGCTATAGATGGTCCACTTTTGCAAAAGAATGAAGATTAATGGCTGGCTAAGCCAGCCAGTTAATGCAGATTTGGAGAAATTTCTGTGAATGTTTGGAACCTTCTCTTCCCCCTTGTCTGTCTCTCAAAGTTCTTGTTATTGAAACTCTAATCTATGGTGGGAATTTAAGGGATAAGCGCTTTTGTTCCTTGTTTTTTGTTTTGATAATTCAGGGCAGCCTTTCCTTCCTTTCCTTTTTTAATCGTTAAGGAGTAGAAGCAGGAAGACTTTCCTTGTTTGATTGAAATTGATATCCAACTATCTTATATCCCTTTTTTGAATTTCCTCTTTGGTAGCTAATTTCAAAGCAAGATCTGTGTTCTTTTGCGATTCCTATTTTAAAATTTTCTTTGCTTTTTATTTATAATCTCTTTTGTTCATCTAAAGATTTTGATTGTCTATACGTAAGTGTTAAGTCCATTTTTGTGGTTTCTTGCTTGACATGACCTGCTCAATGCACCAAAGGGCCGTTATAACTTGATGGTCTCATCAATTTTGAGTTTTATCCCATGATTTGGCCATCTGCTACTAAGCATGTTGGGGTTGGATGCATCATGCTTAGTACTTCTTTTTTTTTTTTTTTTTGAGTTATGTGTTCTACCTCTACTCAAATGAGTGATACTGCAACACCAGAATCTTGTCCAATTATTTTCTGATCTCGCAAGCTTTGCCCTTGTTTATAATGTGTTCTATCAAAAACTTTGTCAATTCTGACCTTACTAATGGTTGGTTTTGCTTTTGTTTTTCCATCTGACAATACATTTTGCAAAAGCTTTAGAACCAGGTGGCTTGTTAAGCCAGTTATGTTAAGCGGATTTGGGGACATTTTTCTGTATACGTTACTCTTCCCATCTTCTTAAGTTGAGATAGCAATTTTAGGCTGCAGTGGGGTGAGTAAATATTGCTTCTTCAAGTTGTTTATGGCTAGTTATACTTTGAAAATTTTCTTTTGAGAAGCCAGACGGGCGTCTGTTCCAGCTTCATCCTTCTGAAATTTTATGGGAGCTTTCTAAATCTCCTTACCCTACCTTTCACTTGACTTTTAAAGTTTCACTTTTGCGTCAAATACTGATTACCAGCACTCCTTATACAATGGTGGTTGCGTATGAGGTGACGCTATAGATACTCCACTTTTGCAATAGACTGAAGATTAATGGCTGGCTAAGCCAGCCAGTTAATGCAGATCTGGAGAAATTTCTGTGAACGTTGGGAACCTCCTCTTCCTCCTCGTCGTTGCTTCACAGTTTCTTGTTACTAAAACTTTTTTTTAAGTTGGAAATATAAGTGATGAGTTTTTTTGATCCTTCTTTTTGATAATTCGGGCCAGCTTTCCCTTCCCTTTCTTTTTCTCAATTTGTGGAGGGTTAGGGACTAGAAATGGGAAGACTTTTCTAGTATGATTGAAATTGATTTGCAATTTCCTTTATCCCCTTTTTTCAATTTCCATTTTGGCAGTTCATTTCAAAGCAAGGTTTGTGGTCTTTTGCAATTCTTATTTTACAGTTATTTTTATTCATGGTGTCTTCTGTCAAAATGTGCTTCTGAAGATTTGATTGTCTATATTGAAGTGTCTAGTCCTTTTTTTTTTTTGTGCTTTCTTGCTTGATATGTGCTGCTCAGTGCACCCAAAGGGCCATTATAACTTGATGGTCTTGTGACTCTCATCAAAATTGAGTTCTCTCCCATAACTTGGTGATCTGCTATTAAGTGTGGTTTCATGGACCGGGCGCACCATGCATAGTACTTCTTTTTTTTGTGTGTCTCATCAGCAGTGTGTTCAATGTACTCAACCGACTGATACTGTAGAACCCCAGAATCTTTCCCAATATATCTTCTGGTTTCACTCAATGGAGTTTGGAGATAATGAAATTTTTTCAGGATTCACTTTTGATTATAATGTGCTCTATCATGAAAGATAATTTTGTCAATTCTGACCTTACTAATGGTTCGTTTTTCCATCTAATGAGACCAGGAATTGAGCAAGTTCATAAATCACTGCAACGAAGTCAAAGCAGCTAACAAGGAAGGTGGTCAATTAAGTATCGTCAAACCACCCGAAGCTGCTGGTGCTGCGAAGAAAGGACGATGATGCTGCAAAAGTAGTGACATAGAAATTATTTATTGTCTGTCCTGTAAATCATTTTGGTTATGGTGAGGTCTTTTTCTTTTATTCTTTAATTTAATTTAATTCACACTCCTCCCAGTATTCCTCTTCTGGTGGCAGACAAACTCCCCTAGAGATGTATCATAATGCACTCAACGTTCATCAGTTTTGATAGGATGAGATATACAATATGGTAAGGGTATATATGACGCTTAATTATGGGTATTTATGGACTATATCGTCTGATTTGTTGCCCCGCCACCTCTCTCTCTCTCTCTCTCCATTTCACTGTTCACTCCCTCCTTTTCTGTGTTTATTATTCAGAATAGCTTTTGTTGTGATGGTAACTTCAAATTGGTCACTTCGAATTTCTCATTTGTTGTGGCCAATTTGATGCCTTTCTAAAAGGGGTTTCTGGGTTTTTGAGTAAAAGGCACGTTTTTCTGCTGTTTGCTGATGGAAATCTATAGTATGATTCGACTGACTGAAAAAAAGTTGCCGACTGTATACAATAGTGAAAAGAAATGGCGTCTTAATTACTTTTGCCCCTGCCATAAACTTTCTACTTTTTTATTTTTTGTGGGTATGCTCAAAGTTTTACATCTGCAATGGTGCTTGTCACTTTCGTTGGCGGGTAGATTTCTATTAGATTTATTCAACTAGGTTCTGCTTGATGTTTAGAACAAGGTATAGATGGGGCTGCTATGGTGAACCTCGACGTTCAGCCTTCTGGTAAAGGTTACAGGTGGTTAACAGTCGTATGGGAATTACTTCGAATTTTGGATACACTGGGTCTTGATTACGATGGATCGCATATTTATAGGGTTTGGGTGTATTGGGTTTCAGATGCATCTGATTTTAACTTCATCTGGTTTGATTGTTAAGTTGAGTTTTTGGTGATTTAAGTCATTCAGGAGGAGGAAAAAAAAAAGTGCGAGAAAAGGCATGATATGGTTGTAAATTAAGAGACTCATCGAGAGGCAAAACAAAATACAAGAGACACAGAATTAGAAATCGATTTAATTGATAATGATGCGATGTTTTGTGCAGTTTAATCGCATTCAATATGATTGCGGGGCTCTTTTGTCTCAAGTGGATTATAATCTTTGGTTAAATTTCAATCATACTCAGCAGGGTACTTACACAGTAGTTATCAATCGTTGCCTCGCCAATTGTTGACCACTTATTCATCGTGTTATTTGTATATTAAAGTACCGTGACGATTGGGTTACCTCTTTTTTTCAGCTTAATTGCACCCTTAAATCAAGAATCAAGCACTTAAGTTAGCAAAAATAACATAAAATAATACGGTATAAATGATGAAATAATCACATACCAACTTTGACTCTAGACCCTAACTACTACTTTCGCAGGATCAATTCAGCACCGGAAGGGAGTCCACTTCGCAGCTCATTTGCGAGTTTCTCTACAAAATTCAACAACTCATGCTTACTTTCCACATCCTCGATTCTTCCAACATCCAAGACTAGCTTATCAAGTGATTTGGCAATACAAAGCATCTGTTCAGCAAGTTCCAATTGCTTTCTAGAACCAAAAAAGCATTTTAACTCCACCACCTTGAGGCACTAGTGAGTGAATTTTGTATTCTCCTCCAGCCTTCTTCGGAAGGTTCCATAAACACCTGATTCAGGTGCTTGCCAATTACTTCTGCAAAAACCACACTGCCAGGAAGAAATCCAATCAACCTCAAAACATAAATATTAAAAGGTAAACAGAGAATTACAAGGAAGCTTCTATGTAACAACAAAGAATTTTTCAAGTTTTAATGCAACTCAATATATAAAAATTTCGAAAAATTGGGCCTGTTAGCTGAATTTTCAGTGGATTCCTAGATTTATGATCTCTTGATGCAAACATCTTATGCTTGGTCCTACAACCCGCAATGCCCAATTTGGAAAACAAACATTCCTCTATAGTAACGTACTGTTGCACATGCTACCATGTACTTATTAGCTTCTCAATTATTTCCTCATCCAATTTGGTCATGAAATCAAAAGATCCATCCTAGTGCATAGGCAAAGCATAAAAGCACAAAAATAAAGTAACATAACTTAGTTATATGATTAAAAACTGACAATAATTACATTATATATACAAATAATCCAAAAATGAGAAGTGCATATCTTGATGTCAAGTAACACACCTTTATCAACGACAATCCTATATTGGTAGCTAATACAAAATCAAAGACATTCAATTTGCTCAAGAATGAAAAGATATGAAGCAGAATTTTCAGGGTTCAAGATGCTAGGAACTAGTTGGAATTGCACAGCAGAAGCGAAAGCCTAAAAAATAGTTCTTTTCCTGTCAAATGTGCAATGAGTCAATGACATGGGCTTTCTGAGTCTATGTGTGCATTTTTATGTATGTACTCAATAAATTTTTCAACCGTAGAGACAAACTATGGAGCTACATTTGGATAGGCCAACAATGCAGGTTATGAAACACAATATAAAATGTGCATGGCTCCAATACCCCAAATGTCACGCGAACAATCAAAAAAGTTACAAGAATGCGGAGTTGCCCACCTGGACTGATAATTTATGCAAGAAGGGAGCTCCTTTTAACAAAATAGTTGGCCAAAGGAGGCACAGACCATCATCTGTCCACATAAAAAGTTCAAGATGCTCCAGATTGCTCAATTGAGGAACTTCTTGGGGTAAGAAAACACTTTCCCTGACAACCTAGAGAACAAAGACAGAGGTAAGACATAAATGGAGATAGAGATGGAACACAACAAACCATGGTTTGACATACCTTGTAAGACATATGCAACGAAAGTTTCTTTAATTGGGAGAGAAGGCCACAATGCCGGGGCAATGCTTGTATAAACATCTCACAATGTTCCCCGCCAACAAACAATTGTGACAGAAGAGGAACATTCTCCAAAGACAGAGTAACCTTTGATCCGATTAACAGCAATGAAGTGAGATTCGATTCAGAGATGACAAGCGTTTTCATACCCCTGCAAAGTTTCAAGTCCAAGCACTTCAACCTCTGTGCTTGGCTCGGAACATTTAGACCAGTTAGATTATGTACCGCGGACACAGATAACTGTTCGAGGAAGAGGCAGTTCAATAGCATATACTCAAGAGTCTCTTGATTGATATCGACACCAAACAATTCAATGACTCTCAAGTTACAAATCCCAGCGCAAAGATCGCGGGGATTTGAATGATTAGTATTCAAAGGGCACGAAGGTGAAAGCTGCTTCTGAAGCATCTCTGCACTTGGAAAGGCATAATTATTGACTGAATAACGCACAGCACAAAAAAGCAGCTGCAGCTGGAGTCGTTGTACTCTCTTTCTAAACGCAAACTGAAGCCAGCCATCAACTATAGAAGAACAATTAGAATCCACGTATGCAAAAACATGAAATTGATCCGCAGTTGCCATCTGATGAAATTTCAAGCAGTGATTTACCCTTCGCACGAACCGCTCCCTCGACTCCTGAAGCAGTGAATAATCCTCGAGTCGCTGCTGGGAAAAAGACAAATTGGGGCTAAGTGTCCACAACTTCTCCCATTGACGCGAAAGAACGCTGGTTTGAGCTGCTTCTGCATAAGACAGCTTCGACAGTATGTGAACAACAATTTCATCCGGCAATCGCCCGAGAAGGTCTTCTTCTTCCTCCCAACGCCGCCGCCGCTGCAGCAAGTAAAACGCCAGTTAATGCCAAGGAAGGAAAAGAGTAGTAAATAAAATGGGAGATCAACATTTCGGCTTGATTTTCTAGGGCTGAATTAACAGCCAAACTAATTCATACCTTGATAAATGGCTCAGACATTCTCCTTATTAGACCCACTTTATTCAGAAAATTAAAGTTCTACTTTCTCTCATAAACCCAAAAGATAATCCTACAGGCACGATAGTCACGCCAAGCTCTGGATTCTGCATAGATGAGCTTTCAAAATCACTGGGTATTTGAGGTCAAAAAAGCTCAATTTGCTTTCGCTATTCTTACTCCGAGGTCAAAAAAGCTCAATTTGGCCATTCACCAAAGACACCACACTCCAGCATATCCCAAATTACAATCGTCATCAATTCATGCAATATCACCTCTGTCTTTTTTTTTTTTTTCAGTCAACAATGACACATCTCTGTTTTTAATCGAACAAATTTCAGCAAATATGAGTACCAGCAGCATACAATTCTGTAGCCATGGAAATCTGCAACAATTGCTATAATACTTGACTCGGTCACCTACAGGGGCAGAGAACCATTCCAAACCCAAATGAGTTGCCAAAGACAACAGCGAACAATTTGTGATCCCTATAATAATGTCTAAGCTGCCTCATGGAATATACATCCCAACATTGAGATGATCAGCAATGCAACAACATAGCTCACGTGCATCTCGTTACTTCCCCTAACCACAGTCAATTTTGAATGGAAAAGAAGTAAAACAATTCTTAGAGCACAGTCATTGATCTCCTTAAAAACACATAAGGCATATGGATCCATGGAATGGTGTCAAGGCTCAAGAGGCTAACAAGCTTCTTTAAGCTTTTAAACCAAAATACATTCAAGATTCCATACACGACCATAGTTTTTTAAATAAAACAAAGCATCTAGAAACAAAGTTTAGAAAGCAGGCCTATATAATTACAGATGCAGCTCCAAACATCGTAGACCTTAATCCACAAAACACAAAATATTGTACTTTAACTAAATTTTCTCTGTTGAGGGATCCTACTAGATTAAATCCTACTATTCACCAAATTTTTTTGCTGGTAAATATGGAGATGACAAGCCATCAGTGTGAAATATGAACAAAAAGGAAGCTGACTTCACTCCTTTGGGGGCTGAACACGAGCAAAACCAACAAACGCGCAAAGAGATGTAAAATAGTGTGCATAGGTCAATCCTGCAAATATCAAGGACCAACCATTGCATAGCCTGAGGGGACTGTTGCGGCTCATACCCAATCGACATGACTAAAATTCCAAAGCAGAAAACCATATTCAATATCCAAGGGTTGTAACGAAGACGGAACCTATTCAATCCCATAATTTGGAACCTTTGTTCGCCAATATTCAGCCTTGATAAGAAATTACCTCAAATTCTTATGCTATCCATCCCACCTAGGTAGGCGTGATGGAAATCTAGCTTATGCTCAGTTTCTCAGAGCACAAAAGCATTAAATTAAAAATTCTCCATCACAGGCTCCCCGGCCCTTCCACTATGTTTCCTTTTCAGCACCAATTGAAGCCACCAAATGCAAACAAATGTTCGTCCATAATTCCTCAGTCAAGAGGGTGTAGATGCAAAAGTGGCATAGAGCATACTAAAAATGATTTTATCAGCCTCTATGCCCCTATTTCATTTTGCACTTCCAATTAAGGATGCAATGCATTCTAGTTAACTATATAATCTGGATACATCCAACGTTCTGTCACTGTCTAACAAAATCCAAAATGAAACATATAGAATTCTTACAATTTGTAAGTTGCAACTATCATTCTAAGACAGTTAAAAAAAAAAAAAGATGTACCAATTCCAATGTGAGAACATATGAAGCAAAATGCATAAGATGGTTTGGCACTTGGTGATGAAGCTGGACTCTTTCCATTTCTCAGAGTAACCTTCACTCTTACGTCGAGGCTCACCCATCCACGCTCAAATCATATTAGAGCAAGGAAGCAGCATTGATAGGACAACTCATGGATGCGTAATGAACCCAACTGATATAAGCTCCAAGCAAGACAATTAAGAGCATGGAACTGAAGAAGCTAATTCATACATTGAATGTGCACAGTAATCATAATCCATGAAATTGTGGAATGGCAAATTTAGAAAAGAAAAAACCTAACGTCCAACAAGTAGAATGCTGGTCCTGGCAAATATGGGACAACAAAGTAATGAACCATCCATGATTTGGGAACGTCCACCTACTAATACTCATGACTTGGTTACCGGCTCATCCAAGGGGAGTCTAAACTGCTGATTTCCTGAGCTCTATATGTTCTTGTATTTCGTTCTTGTTTTTTTGTACTAGTTTTTCTTCGTTTGGCAGCAACAAAAAAAAAATGTCGGTCCGACTAAAACCAATCTACCAGTCAATCAGGAGGCCACATTCACAGGGGCTGTGGAGCAGGGGCTGTGGAGCAGGAGGCAGTGGAGCATTAAATGGAGATCCGTCAGGGTTTAGAAGGCGAAGTTGGAACATCCTCTGGAGATCCCGAACAACCTGCATCTGCACGGTCCGAGTGTCCAGGTTCGGTTGATACCACCCCATTTCTCGCATAAAACGGCAGCTTTGACGTGCTCAACAGTGGTAAGCTTTATCACTGGGCGTGTCAAGTCAAATTTCTCAATTCTCCTCTTAGTCCTCTGCTTCGCTGCATCCATCCTTTCTGTTTCTTCAACCACAGACAATCGCATAACAGAAATCTCATTTGCCAAGGCTGCCACTGATTGCACAAGTTCCCCCAACTTCTTCCGCGATGATTCTAGCGCGTTTTGAACGTTCTCATTGGCATCAAGAACATCTCGGTAAGCAATAATGTCGATTGTGAGCTCACGGAGTCTGGCTCGATCATTAACCAATTTGGCTCACAATCGACATTATTGCTTAGCGAGGTGTTCTTGATGCCGATGAGAACGTTCAAAACGCACTAGAATCATCGCGGAAGAAGTTGGGGGAACTTGTGCAATCAGTGGCAGCCTTGGCAAATGAGATTTTTGTTATGCAATTGTCTGTGGTTGAAGAAACAGAAAGGATGGATGCAGCGAAGCAGAGGACTAAGAGGAGAATTGAGAAATTTGACTTGACACGTCCAGTGATAAAGCTTACCATTGTTGAGCACGTCAAAGTTGCCGCTTTATGCGAGAAATGGGGTGGTATCAACCAAACCTGCACACTTGGACGGGATTTGAAGACCGTGCAGATGCAGGTTGTTCGGATCTCCAGAGGATGTTCCAACTTCACCTTCTAAACCCTGACGGATCTCCATTTAATGCTCCACTGCCTCCTGCTCCACTGCCTCCTGCTCCACAGCCCCCTGCTCCACAGCCCCTGTGAATGTGGTGGTAGATTGGTTTTAGTCGGACCGGCATTTTTTTTTTGTTGCTGCCAAATGAAGAAAAACTAGTAAAAAAAACAAGAACGAAATACAAGAACATATAGAGCTCAGGAAATCAGCAGTTTAGACTCCCCTTGGATGAGCCGGATCATTAACCAATTTGGCTCACAATTCGGGTAGAATTTCGTTCGCCAAATTCAGAAACAGGACACAATTTTGCCAGAGATTGCTTTCCTTTACAATCTCGCTGAAAAAAATTGTCGTTGCTGCCTCTTGATCCCCCTCCATACTGAAAACCCAATTATCTTCGTCTGTACCAAATTGCAAAAATTAACTAGAAATCCAGTAATCTCGTAATAACCCTAATAACCCTAATATTTCTCGCATACTGAGAACAAGCCCACGCTAATTCGAAGAAATGTAAATAAAGATTGAACAATAAAGCAATGTTGTTAAAATATTATGCACAGAGAACTGGTAACTGAAGAATAACGAGTAACTCTCTCACCTCACCTATATGCCCGGCGCAGTGTTGGAATTGACCCCAACAATCAGCAGAAGAACTGGAGATTAAAAGAAAAGGAGAAAGATTAAGTATTAAGTCCTTTCAAGAAATCTGAAACTGAAAATCTAACAAAAGAAAAGAAAGATACAGAAGAGAAGTCAGATACATTACATTAATATAACAACAATTACATTAACACAGAGAGAGAGAGAGCGCAGAGAGAGAGGGACTTACGAGAGAGAGAGTTCAGAGAGAGAAAGAATGGAGGGAGAGTACGGGATGAGAGAGAGAGAGTTAACCGAGAGAGTGGCGAGAGAGAGTTAAGAGAGGGTGAGTGGAGAAAGAAGAGCGTGCGATGAGAGAGAGAGGGTTAACAATGCGAGAAGTGCAGAGAAAAAGGACGAGAGCGAATTGACAAAGAGAGAAAGTGTAGAGGGAGAGAGAGAGCGCTAACAATGAGAGAAGTGAAGACAGCGTGATGAGGGCGGGAGAACGAGAGAGAGAGAGAGAGCGCTTTATAGGATAGAGAGACTGATAAGAGAGAGAGAAGGAGACTTCTTATTGAGCATGGTTATCAAATTTAGTTGGGTCACAGTTAAGAAGTAAGGTTATTATATTATTAATTTAATTATCAAGTCATTAATTATATTATATAAATAATTAAAAAATATGATAATAATAATAATAATAAATAAATTTAATAAAATATTCACATTATACGATATGATATGGTAAGGGTATATATGACGCTTAAATATGGGTATGTATGGACTATATCGTCTAATTTGTTGCCCCGACGCCTCTCCCGCTCTCTCTCTCTCCTTCACTGTTCACTCCCTCCTTTTCTGTGTTTATTATTCAGAATGGCTTTTGTTGTGATGGTAACTTCAAATTGGTCACTTCGAATTTCTCATTTGCTGTGGCCAATTTGATGCCTTTCTAAAAGGGGTTTCTGGGTTTTTGAGTAAAAGGCACGTTTTTCTGCTGTTTGCTGATGGAAATCTATAGTATGATTCGACTGACTGAAAAAGAGTTGCCGACTGTATACAATAGTGAAAAGAAATGGCGTCTTAATTACTTTTGCCCCTGCCATAAACTTTCTACTTTTTTATTTTTTGTGGGTATGCTCAAAGTTTTACATCTGCAATGGTGCTTGTCACTTTCGTTGGCGGGTAGATTTCTATTAGATTTATCCAACTAGGTTCTGCTTGATGTTTAGAACAAGATATACTGCTATGATGAACCTCGACGTTCAGCCTTCTGGTAAAGGTTACAGGTGGTTAACAGTCGTATGGGAATTACTTCGAATTTTGGATACACTGGGTCTTGATTACGATGGATGGCATATTTATAGGGTTTGGGTGTATTGAGTTTCAGATGCATCTGATTTTAACTTCATCGGGGTTGATTGTTAAGTTGAGTTTTTGGTGATTTAAGTCATTCAGGAGGGAGAAAGAAAGAAGTGAGAGAAAAGGCATTGATATGGTTGTAAACTAAGAGACTCGTCGAGAGGCAAAACAAAATACAAGAGACACAGAATTAGAAATCGATTTAATTGATAATGATGCGATGTTTTGTGCAGTTTAATCGCATTCAATATGATTGCGGGGCTCTTTTGTCTCAAGTGGATTATAATCTTTGGTTAAATTTCAATCATACTCAGCAGGGTACTTATACAGTAGTTATCAATCGTTGCCTCGCCAATTGTTGACCACTTATTCATCGTGTTATTTGTATGTTAAAGTACCGTGACGATTGGGTTACCTCTTTTTTTCAGCTTAATTGCACCCTTAAATCAAGAATCAAGTACTTAAGTTAGCAAAAATAACATAAAAAAATCATAATTGATAATACGGTATAAATAATGATATAATCACATACCAACTTTGACTCTAGACCCTAACTACTACTTTCGTAGGATCAATTCAGCACCGGAAGGGAGTCCACTTCGCAGCTCATTTGCGAGTTTCTCTACAAAATTCAACAACTCATGCTTCCTTTCCACATCCTCGATTCTTCCAACATCCAAGACTAGCTTATCAAGTGATTTGGCAATACAAAGCATCTGTTCAGCAAGTTCCAATTGCTTTGTAGAACCAAAAAAGCATTTTAACTCCACCACCTTGAGGCACTGGTGAGTGAATTCTATATTCTCCTCCACCCTTCTTCGGATGGTTCCATAAACACCTGATTCAGGTGCTTGCCAATTACTTCTGCAAAAACCACACTGCCAGGAAGAAATCCAATCAACCTCAAAACATAAATATTAGATGGTAAACAGAGAATTACAAGGAACTTCTATGTACCAACAAAGAATTTTTCAAGTTTTCATGCGACTCAGTATATCAAAATTTAAAAAAATTGGCCTCGTTAGCTGATTCAGTGGATTCCTAGATCTATGATTTCCTGACGCAAACATCTTATGCTTGGTCCTACAACCTGCAATGCCGTACAGCCCGCTATGCCCAATTTGAAATACAAACATTCCTCTATGGTAATGTACTGTTGCACAAGCTACCATGTACTTCAGGATTGTTTCCTCATCCAATTTGGTCATGAAATCAAAAGATCCATCCTAGTGCATAGGCAAAGCATAAAAGCACAAAACTAAAGAAACATAGCTTAGTTATATGATCAAAAACTGACAATAATTACATTATATATGCAAATAATCCAAAAATGAGAAATGCATGTCTTGAAGTCAAGTAACACACCTCTATCAACGACTATCCTAAATTTGCAGCTAATACAGAACCAAAAACATTAAATTTGCTCAAGAATGAACAGATATGAAGCAGAATTTTCAAGGTTCAAGATGCTAGGAACTAGTTGGAATTGCACAGCAGAAGCGAAAGCCTAAAAAATAGTTATTTTCCTGTCAAATGTGCAATGAGTCAATGACATGGGCTTTCTGAGTCTATGTGTGCATTTTTATGTATGTACTCAATAAATTTTTCCGGTTTATATTTCAACCGTAGAGATAAACTGTGGAGCTACATTTGGATAGGCCAACAATGCAGTTATGAAACACAATATAAAATGTGCATGGCTCCAATACCCCAAATGTCACGCGAACAATCAAAAAAGTTACAAGAATGCGGAGTTGCCCACCTGGACTGATAATTTATGCAAGAAGGGAGCTCCTTTTAACAAAATAGTTGGCCAAAGGAGGCACAGACCATCATCTGTCCACATAAAAAGTTCAAGATGCTCCAGATTGCTCAATTGAGGAACTTCTTGGGGTAAGAAAACACTTTCCCTGACAATCTAGAGAACAAAGACAGAGGTCAGACATAAATGGAGATAGAGATGGAACACAACAAACCATGGTTTGACATACCTTGTAAGACATATGCAACGAAAGTTTCTTTAATTGGGAGAGAAGGCCACAGTGCCGGGGCAATGCTTGTATAAACATCTCACAATCTTCCCCGCCAACAAACAATTGTGACAGAAGAGGAACATTCTCCAAAGACAGAGTAATCTTTGATCCGATTAACAGCAATGAAGTGAGATTCGATTCAGAGATGACAAGCGTTTTCATACCCCAGCAAAGTTTCAAGTCCAAGCACTTCAACCTCTGTGCTTGGCTCGGAACATTTAGACCAGTTAGATTATGTACCGCGGACACAGATAACTGTTCGAGGAAGAGGCAGTTCAATAGCATATACTCAAGAGTCTCTTGATTGATATCGACACCAAACAATTCAATGACTCTCAAGTTACAAATCCCAGTGCAAAGATCGCGGGGATTTGAATGATTAGTATTCAAAGGGCACGAAGGTGAAAGCTGCTTCTGAAGCATCTCAGCACTTGGAAAGGCATAATTATTGACTGAATAACGCATAGCACAAAAAAGCAACTGGAGTCGTTGTACTCTCTTTCTAAACGCAAACTGAAGCCAGCCATCAACAATAGAAGAACAATTAGAATCCATGTATGCAAAAACACGAATTTGATCCACAGTTGCCATCTGATGAAATTTCAAGCAGTGATTTACCCTTCACATGAACCACTCCCTCGACTCCTGAAGCAGTGAATAATCCTCGAGTCGCTGCTGGGAAAAAGACAAATTGGGGCTAAGTGTCCACAGCTTCTCCCATTGACGCGAAAGAACGCTGGTTTGAGCTGCTTCTGCATAAGACAACTTCGACAGTATGTGAACAACAATTTCATCCGGCAGTCGCCCGAGAAGGTCTTCTTCTTCCTCCCAACGCCGCCGCCGCTGCCGCCGCTGCAGCAAGTAAAACGCCGGTTAATGCCAAGGAAGGAAAAGAGTAGTAAATAAAATAAAAACCAATTTTTTTTTTAATTTTTTACGATAATGAATCAGGACTCAATCTTAACTTACATTTGTATTTGAATTTGTTGTTCCCACCATCATCTGATGAGAAGAAGCTTTATCAAAATTGGTTACTTCCATTCAAAGAGCAAACAACCTTTTGGAAACCCTAAATTGATCAATCTTAAGCAAATATTCAAGCAATTAGCAATCCTCACGGGGTTAACGAAAAAGAAAAGGGGGTTTTTAAAGGCTACATCCAAATACAATGCAAAGTGGAAGAGACCTTAATCGACACTGACAAGGTAAGACAAGCGTTCGGCGAACTCGCAGAAATAAGGGAAGAGATGATGTCCCTTAAAGGACATTCCAATCCGGGATGTTTGCGAGTTGTATTGAGTAATTTAGAGAAAAAAATTGTCATTAATCCGTTATGATGGTAGATTGAATTTTTTAACATCTATATAAAATAAAATTTAAATATTTTAATTAAATATTAAATTTAAAATTTTAAAAATTTAATTAAATATTTATTCAAATAAACAGGTAATAAATCATATAATTGATGATCGAGAAATAAATAAATTACTAATTTTTTTCATAATTTTCTTTTGTCCTTGAAGAGAGGTACGTCGTCGCTATTACAATTGAAGTTTGAGAGTATGGCCTCCTTACTCTTTCCCTTCATCATCTAAGATAGGAGCAAGACGTGAGAGTTCAAAATCTGTTACTTTAATAGTACGTTTCAAGGGCCAAGAGTATGTTGTTGTCCTTAACATCTCTGTGGAATACTGGAGGTTACGCTTCAGTATAGAGGTAAAGGATGCTCTTAATTGACTCCAATACAATTTTTATCCCCGTCTTGAAGTTTGATTTCTCAATAACTTTTGTTGTACCCCACCGTAACTATCAATTGTAAACCTTCAAGATGAATGACATAACAATGTCCCTAAATCAAAAAATAGTTGATAGTGACAGTTGATAATGTTCATATTTCGCATTCAAGTTGAATCTATCATATAGTCTTTTACTTATAAAACAATATAATATTTCAAATCTGAATTTAGTACAAATGAATAGCATTTGAAGACTAAACATTACTTCAAATATTAAAAAGATGTGCAAGGAGAAACAGGAAATGATGTATGTGTAAAGATTTCCATACTAGAAAGCCAATCTCAAAAGGTACCATTAGGTATAAAATCGTAGTTTCTAGTGTATATATATTAGTAGATTGGATCGGTTAAGCACAGTTTTTAAAATTGCGAAACCTCCATCAATCTACTCCCAGCGATTTTGAAAAATTAAAAACCGTAAATAATTTTTTTCTTTGCTATTTTGGCATATACGAATAGGTTTGGTGCGGATTGGACGGTTTTTAGCAAATTGTACAATTTATGAACAACCCAAACTTCAATGATTAATGTTTAACATTTCTATTCAAAAAGTTTTTAATTCAAATTTTTATTAACGAAGGGTATAATTTATAGGAGAAAAGAGCTACTTTTATTGTATAACTCATGATTCAATAAACCTCTTAATAGACAAAAAAAAAAGAAATAAAAGATGGAAAGGTCGATCTTGTTCAGTTTCATACGAAGAATAAACAAAAACGACTTAAATTTTCGATTAAGATTGTGTTTGTTTACTGTAAAATATTTTATAGGAAAAAAATTTATTTATTTTCCAGCGTTTCTTTCTCGAAAAATAAGTAGTCAACAGAAAATTTTGAGAAAATTTTGTGAAAATTTTGGAATTTTCAGATAAAATAATTTATACTCCTTAAGAGCATAAATTATTTTTTGAAAAAAACATAAAATTTATTTTAAATAAGTAATAAGAGAAAATCATTATTTTCACTACAAACATTTTCTCTTGAAAATATTTTATAAAAACAAGTTATTTTCCAACAAACAAACGGACCTTAAATGATAAAATCGAATTAAATGAAAAATAATATTAAAATATTTTATAAATATGAAAATTTTATTATAATCAAAATGAAGATTTTATATAAATTTAATTGTAATTAAATAAAAATTCTAGTAATTTATATATTCTTGCATTGACCATAATTAAATTTTTATAATTATAAATTTTTTAACAAAATAAAATAAAATAAGTAAAATTATTCTCTAATTCTATTTTTTTTTTTAAAAAGAGATTAAAAAATGTCTTAAATTTGTCTATTTTTCTTAAAAAGGAGAAAGAGAACTATGCTACAATTTTCTTTAAAAAAAACATAGCTCACAAATCTTTCATTTTTTTTCTGGAAAAGAAAAAAATATTTAATTAAAATTTTTAAATATCCATAAAAAATGATTCTCCAAAAAAGACTTTTTTTGATTTTTTATTTTAAATAAAATAAAGAAAAAATATTTTTATCAACAAATATAATTAAATCTATGCATTACGCATGGGTCTGTATTAGTATAAGTATATAAAACTGAAACTGAGAGAAAATCTCAATTTTTTCTTACTAGCATGTGACGACTTATCATAAATTTATAAATTAAAAATATTAAAATATCTTATAAATATGAAAATTTTATCACAACCAGGATTAGGATTCTATAAAACAATGATATAAATTTAATTATAATCAAATAAAGACTCTATTGATTTATACAATCCTACTTTGACTTTAATTAAACATCTATAATTATATAATTTTTTAATACAATAAAATAATAAAAAAGAAGAAAAAAATATTTTTGAATCCAAAGAAAAAAGATTAAAAAAATCTCTCAAATTTACATATCTTTTCTTAAAAAGAGAAAAAATAGAATTATATTAAATATTCCTTAAAAGAAAAGAAAATAAAAAAAACCACTCCCAAATTTTTATTTTTTTCTTCAAAATAAAATTTTGATTTTATTTTATCAAAAAAATTAAAATTTTTTAAAAAATAATACTCAATATTAAAATATATTTTTATTTTATAAATGAAATAAAATAATTAATAAATACAATTAAATATGTACATCGAGCGAGTCTATTACTAATAAGCATATAAAATCCAAACTAAGATAAATTTTTTTTTTCTTTGCCACATAACAACTTCTGATAAACTCAAAATTAAAAATATAAAAAAATCTTATAATTATAAAAATTAATATTAGACCCACGGGATAAACAAGTTTATTATTCATTGAGAATTTTATTTTTATTGAGTATTATTTTGGTTTATTTTAGTCCTTAATTTACTTAATAAAAATAGTGTATAAATTGTACGTTGTCACCGTTATTTTTTATCAATTCAGTGTAGGTATGTTAGTCGTTGCCCCGTGAACTGAGGTTGAGGGTAAGGAGACTCACCATCGAAACACTATTAACTTGAATGAGTCTCTCACAAGCTCAACAATAATTTTGAGGAGTTTAGAATTTAACATTATACTCACACTTAAATCACTTTTTATTCAAAAAAAGTGTTAGTTTGAGGACTTAAATCTAAATCAATGCTTGAGGCGGTACATCACATCACCTTCAAGCTACCACTTCCAATAATACTATCATCATATTTCTAATAACAGAAAAAATGCATGGCTAAACACTTATATGATCAAATAATGTTTAAATTCATATTTTATATAATTATAATAACAAAAAATAATATAAATAAATATTATTTTTTTAATTCTTTTTTTTAATTACTGTTACACAAGACTATAAATATATGACCATATAATAGAGTCCTTCGAATAAACACCACCTATCAAATACACTATTATATATGTGCACTATTAAATAGCATCGACAGACTTCCGTGTAATTTATACCTTAAAAACATACTAAAATATCCTTGTTTTCTAGTAAATAAGCTGTGTACTTGATCAAAAGAAAAGAACTGTTGCCAAGAACAAAAATATGCTTGTTCTCTACAGTAATAGTGTGATTCCAATGACTAAAATGGTTGCCAACTATACACAATAGTGAAAAGAAATGGTGTCGCGATTACTTTTGCCCCTGCGGCAAACTTTCTACGTCTTTGTTGTTGGGTATGCTCGAACTTCTACATCTGCAATGGTATTTGTCAGTTTCGTAGGTGGGTAGATGTCTATTAAATTTATCCGACCACGGTTTGCTTGAAGTTTTGAAAAATATATGGACAAGGCTGCTATCATGAACCTCGACAGTCGACACTCGGCCTCCGAGGATTGTGAAAGGTTAGAGGCGGGCAACAGTCGGATGGGAATTGTTTCGGATTTTGGATACATTGGGTCTTGGTTACAATGAATCGCATACTTATAAGGTCTAGAATATGCATATTTTAGATCTTAAATTTTTAAATTTTTTTTTATTTTTGAGTTTTAAATATTTTTAACATTTTATTTGAATTTTATACCTTTTGATTTTCTATTAAATCAGTTCCTTTGTTAACCAAAAGTAATTAATTTATTAAAAAATAATTTTAATTTTATAAAAAATTATTTAAAAAAATTAAACACATAAATTGAATGTATTTTTATCAAAAATATGTATGTTACATATTTAATTCGTATATTTATTGATTAAAAAAATATTTAATGTGTATTTTATTAATAAAAAAATATTCTATTCATGTATTCAACCTTTTTAAAATAATTTTTATTAAATTAAACTCATTTATTAATGGATTGATCACTTTTTGTAAATTAAATGGCTGATATAGTAAGAAATTAAAAAGTTTAGAATTCAAATAAAATGTCAAAAAAATTTAAAATTTAAATATAAAAAAATTTAAAAGTTTAAAATTTAAAATATACCTATCCGTCTTGGGTGTATCGAGCTTCAAATAAATTAGATTTTAACTTCATTGGGTTTGATTGTTAGGTCAAGTTGAGGTTTTGGTGATTTAATTCATTGAGAGGAAATGAAAAAAGTCAGAAAAGGCATTGATGCAGTTGTAAAGTACGAGACTAATTGAGACGTGAAATACAGGACAATAAGCACATAGAATTAGAAATCGATTTAATTAATAATGACGTGGTATTTTTGTGTAGTTGAATCGAAGTCAATATGATTGGGGGCTCCTTTTGTCTTAAGGGGAATATACTCTCTGGTCAAATTTCAATCATATTCAAACGGAAGCTATAAACAACAGAAAATTATAAGAAAATTTACATTTAGTAAAATATATTATTTAATTTAATAATATTTAATAATTTATTTAATTTTTTATATTTTAAATTTAATATATTTTTATAATTTAATAATTTAAATTATTATGTATTTATTACGCTCTCCCAAACGTGTCTACAAACAAAGTTTTCTGGAAAGATGATATCAATGACCCGCTAAAGACGTAAACGAAAAGGATAGGGCAAGCGTGACCCGCAATGAAGAAACTTGGACATAGAGAAGATAAATTTGAGTTGGATCCTAGTCATCTTGGTCTCGATTTTCCATTCAATCCTGGTCCCCCCCAATAGAGCACAGAGTGCCCCACCCAAATAATTCACGTTGATCTGGACATCACAGTGCCCCAATAACTATAGGCTAACGCTATTTGGTAGTCTTTATATAAAAAAGATTTTATAATTTAAATTTTTTAAGTATAATTTATTCATCATTTCATATCATACAAGAATTTATTTAAAAATAATAATAAAGTAAATTTACATGTTATAAGAGTTTGAGTGAGATAAACTCACAAAACTCAGAGTTGTTAAACTAAATGTCAAAATTGGCAGGTTCAAGGTGAATTTTTTAGGCCAAATCTGAGTGAAATGTGTGAAATGATCCTTACCAATATTTAGACCTAAAAATATAAATAAGTAAAAAATTAAGGACCCCTTAATGGTTAGAAACACAAAAAAGTCTGCTGTATAATTTCCATTGTATACAAAAAAAAAAAAATGCATTGTGCTCTTTTATGCTAATTTATATAATAATTATTTTTTTAACTTATTAAGTTGTAGATAAATGATTTATTTTTTGTCATAAAGAATGAGCCCTAATTAGTATAAAGAGATGTTGCATTTTAGAAAGATTGGACTTGAGATGGAAAAACCAAAAAAAAAAAAAAAAAAACAGCTCATAGGTGGACCTAACTGGATTTATGATGATAAATAAATAATTTTCAGCAACAAATATTTATTCAATTAGCAATAAAAATGTTATTTTCTCCTCGTCAACCATGCTTACTCGAATTATTTGATAAAAATTCTTTAATGCAACAAGGTGATAGAGTACGTTTTAATTGTTTTTATACAATAGCGCAAAGGAAAAATTAATTTGGCCCAACCCACAGGAAGGTATTTTGAGTTCTCAATTAACTATAAGTAATACACTAATACGGTCTCCACGTTGAATCTCTCGTTCCTAAACTCTAGCATAGCGTTTAGCGAAAAATGGGAGAGAAAAAAAAAAAAGAAGAAGAAAAATTTTATGTTTGAGAAATGTTATAAGGAGAGAAAATTAGTTATTTTTTGTCCACTAAATTCATCATTACACAATTAAGAAAAAAATTAATGATTCCTCTACTATTTTATTAAAAAACTCTCTTGCCCCTTATATATGTATATGTCTATGTATATATATATATAGAAAATAAAATTGAAATTTTTATATATATTGTTTCTCTTTCTCTAACTTTCTATCTTTTTGGTAGATAAGGAACTTTTAATTTTTATTTTTCTTATTAGTTATTTATAAATACACAAAATGATGAAAAATTTTATCTCCTTCAATTTTTACTCTCTCATTTTTTTCACTTTATTTTTTTGTCTTTTATCCAAAGATAATGTAAATGAAAGTGAATCTACTACTTAATTAGAAGATTTTGTATGTTTTTAAAGATTATAAATTTGAATTCTTAATAAAAAAATTATAAATTTAAATTTTTGATAAGGCATTTAACTGCATAATTATAAAAGAGATCATTAACTTTCTGTAAATACTATAAAATTTATTTGTCTAAAAATTATAAATATCTAAACAATTATACAGTAAAACCAATACAAATTTTGTTTACAGAGCCGTAGGGCTGTGGCATATAAAAAAAAGGTAAATCTTCGGCAAGTGGAGGATAACACTTGACTGGAGTGGTCCAGAGTCCAAAAACGCGACATAACGGTCAGGAATGGCAGAGAAAAAGACTTTTATTTTATTTTTTTTTGTTTAAAAAAAAAAGACTTTTATAACAGCCACTAACCATAATGGTTTTTCTCAAAAAAAAGAAAAAACAATAAAGTTTATGATCCTTTTTTCTCTTTTTTTTTTTCACGACAATAATATTTTATTTATTTTTATAAAAAAATAAAAAAAATTATAATCATTATTATTTATTTTTTATTATATTATTTTTTAATTTTTTTATATCACTCTGAATAATTTTATTTTTTTAATTACTTTTTCTCTTACAAATTATTATTAACTTTTTTTTTCACCATACTTTATTTCTCTTAACCTTTTACATCATTTCAAATAATTTTATTTTTTTCACCATTTTTTCTCTCACAAATTACTATTTATCTTTTTTTTCACCTTATTTATTTTTCTTAAATTTTTTTATTATTCTAAATAATTTTATTTTCTCTTTATTTTATTTATTTATTTTTCTTACCTTTTCCTCTCCCTCTAAACACACTGTAAAACTTTATGTTAGGCTTCGGGAATATGCTACCGTGCTCCTCGGCCTAGGTAAAAAAGGTGACAACCTCGTGATGTGACGTGTTAACAGTCAACCTCCCTGTCCCAAGTCAATGTCCGCCACCTCCCAGCTCTCGTCATCGTAGACCGCACGCTTTCTGATGTAACCCCACCATAAGCGAATCTACGCCGTTCAACCAGGAGGCTGATACCGTGTACCTACTAAACACGGAATAGAAACCTCGTCTCATCACTTGCTTTCTTCTTTTGGCTACTAACTATTGTGATTTAATCTTCTTTCTCATTGGGGAGTGTAGCACACGTGCTCAGAAATAAGAGAAGAGACGACGAGTAGCGGATTTCAGGTATTTTTTTATTCTTTTTACCTAAAAAATGTTATATGCGTACAAATAATGCTAAACACCTTTTAAAAATATCTACATATTATATTTAACTGTATATATATTATAAGTATTTTAAAAATAATAACAAATTCGTGAAGCCTATCTCTTGATATATGTCTCTTACGTATTTCTTTATCCCACTCTTTTTATGTAGGGCTTCATTTAACTATAAATTGTGAACGTATCGTTATAATTATCTTTTTATTTAACACAATTATCTGTATATTATGTATGAGTCCGTATTGATTTCGGGTCTCGCATTTGTGCAAATATATCCACTATGGTATAATTCGATTAGTCATATTATTTAATATTTGTATGATTTATTTATTGTTAAATTTATTGAAAAAAAATGATGTATTAAAAAAAAGTAAAGACAAAGACGTTGTCAGTAGCCACCGCAAACAAGTATCAACAATATCATCGCCTAACCCCCCAAAAATAAAATACAGAAAGTACAAAACCCAACAACAATCTACATACATCACCACCACATCAGCCACCGCCGTCTCCGCCGGGAAGCCAACGTCTCCGCCTCCGTCATGGGTGCAAACGAGCCCGCCGTAAGATTACATTTTATAATTTTTCCTGTGTCTTTCGTGCTCCTTTTTTCATTTGGACTTGTGCCATTGTTGCTTAGTGTTTCAAGTTTCTGTTGCTAGGAGGCAGTCAGAGAAGATGGTCAAAACAAAGAAGAAGAAGAAGAAGAAGAAGGGAAGGGAAATGAGGAAAGACGGAAAGGCCGAGAAGAAGAAGAAGAAGGAGAAGAAGAAAGCATAGACGTGGAGAAAGGAGAAGCGGATGTCAATAATAATAATAATAATAATAAAGAAAAGGTCTTTGAGAGAAATATTGTGAATAATGAAGAAGATCAGAGAGATTTTCATATGTCAATGATGCAAAGATTGAACCCAACAAACCCTTTAAGAATTGTGGTTAATAATGCTAATGCCAGAGTTCCCACTCCATCTCCTTCCCAGACTTCTCTGCCTCGCTCCACCCCAACCCCTCAAGTAAGTTGTTGCCATTACCAGGTTAACATTAATGAGCTAATTGCTTGTACTTTTTTTTTTCCTGAAATTTTCTTGTTTTCTCTGAAAGAGGAGAAAATTTTGGTGTAACGGAAAGATTACTTTATTGTGGTCAACTGTGTTAGGTCATTAATCTGAACTTTATTACCTTGTTTTATAGGTTGTATGGTAAGACATCTTAAATTCTTTATTGATTACAATTCAGTTATAAAACCAGCAAAGTCTGAAGCTTTTTTATTTTTTTAAAAAAGTTGGGGATATTTCTGTGATAATTATGCTAGTTCTTGCCGAATTTTCAAGTTTCTCAGCTGAAACGTTTCTGGGTTTTCTTTTTTTTTTTTTTGTCGTGTGAGAAGCCATCGCTAACAAGGCTGGATTCGAGGAAGTACACCAACAAAATCTCTCTCTTTCTGTTTGTGCTGCACATGGTTCTGGCTGTTGGTCTAGTGTGCTTTCTCATATTCAAGGGGGTTCAAGGACTCATAGAAGCTTCTGATAGTATCAAGAAAAAAGAGAGGAGACTATTACATTTTCTTCTCCCTCAAGTTGAAGCAGCATCCCTACTAAGTATTACTCTTGCATTTGCGTGGCAAAAAGCGGTTAGAGTCTGGCCGAGATTCATGGTTCATTTCATATTGTGGAGCTCCTTCTTCTTGTCGTTGTCGGCTGGAATTCTCTTAATTTGTTTCCAGAACCCTCCAACTGATGGTGTTGGAGTTTGTTTGATTGCCTTTGCAATAGGCAATGGCTTGTATGCTTGTTGGGTTAGTCAAAGAATTGGATTCTGCATCAAGATCTTGATTAAATCTCTTGAACCTGCTTCAAAGTTCCGAGATTTGAACCAACCCACTTATTGGATGCTTGGGGCTGGATTTTTGTGGATGTCTTTATGGATTTTGGCTGTGGTTGGAGCATTGAACTTCTACGTTCCACCATTGATCATTATTGCATTGGGATTGAGCCTGGCTTGGACAGCAGAAGTTCAGAGAAATGTGGTTAATTTGACAGTTAGTAGGGTAGTTGCCCTGTATTACCTGAGAGGAATGCAGTCCAGCACTCAATTTTGCTTCCAAAGGGCAATGTCCCAGAATTTCGGAAGTGCTTGTTTAGGATCTCTATTTGTTCCGACAATTGAAGCATTGAGGATCATTGCTCGAGGTCTGAATTTGCTAGAAGGAGAGGATGAATTCATGTTTTCTTGTGCCCATTGCTGTCTCCATGTCATGGAGTCCATTTTCAGATATGGTAATGGCTGGGCGTTTGTACAGGTAATACTTTGATAAAATCTAAGAAGTTGCTAATTTCTGTACCCCTTTAGCTTCCTTCTATCGAAAAATTCTCAGGCTTCTATTGGGAATTTTCAGTCTTTCCAAATATTTGCTGAGACATATGTTCTCTGGCCTATGTAATTAGCCAAATAATTATGCTTAGATGGATGCGAGTTGAATTATGTTTGGAGGATTTATCAAATGCCAATCATGGAGTTCTGATAATAGTTGTTACAATTTATTTAAGACTGTTTATTCCTTATTCAATGGCCAATGGCCATTTATATTAATAGCAATCTCGTCAGGTTGAATCATCCTACCAAAATTTACATTGCTGTTGCAGATAGCTGCATACGGAAAAGGATTTGTGCAGGCGTCACAAGACACTTGGTTGCTCTTTGAGAGGCAAAAAATGGTACCCATTGTTGATTCCGATATAACCAGCTCTATTTGTTTCCTCACCGGAGTATGCAGCGGCTCCATTTGTGTTATTGTCGTGGCTGCTTGGACTTTCAAAGTTTATGAGCCCTTCACTGCCACCCTTTCTGTCCTGGCGTTCTTCATTGGTTATCTCATGGTTGGTGTAACTTCATTTTATGTTTTGATCATCTCACTATGCTTATACAAAGAATGTCGAGAAACCATTCGACCTAAAAACCTTAACCCGAAAGCTGAAATGTTTGATGAAGATTAGGAATAAATTGGATATTAAACTCTAACATGTCCCACAACACAAGTTTATTGGGCTGAAAGTGTCAATAAAGCACATGCTTACTTTAGCTGTAAAATTTCACAACTATGTGAAAAATTAGGTTTGCGGGGTTTGAACTCAAGCCTTTCAGTCATGAATACTCTTTTTTACTGGTCATGTCAGTCGTAAATATTCTGATATTATGTCAAGAAACATGTTGGTTGAGATGTAAAAATGAATGGCCTTTTAATTTCTTAATAAATCGCAGTTTTAGATCATGACACAAACTTGTTTATGCTTCAACATTTGCCCATCCAGCTAATCAATTTTAATGTACCAGACTAGGATTGCCATGGCATTGCCGCACGCTTGCGTGAGTTGTTACTACGCATGCTATGCAGAGAATCCCGAAAACAGAATGTTTGATAAAACCATCAAGGATCGCCAAGCCTTGCTAGACTCCGGTAGAGATGTGGTCGTGCCGACGCCTCGGATTCCCCGTCGATTTACAGGGTAGCTAGCTACTTGTTTAAAGGCCTAACTTCTCCCCTTAAATTTTGTACAGAAGCCGCGTGGGCACAGGCAGAGCTTGACCATATACTATCGATATTGTACCATTCTAATTATATAATGGTCACTTTCAACGACAAGGGGCCATTGTTTCAACTTCTGACCAATCGAGCTCCGAGGTTATTTATCCACACCGATTGGGGTGGCCATGAAAATGTACAATGGTTTTGGTTTTGGATGTGAAAGCTCTCAACAATTATTGGACATTTTACTGAATATTGAATTGCAAGGAATGTGGAGAGCCCACCAGGACCGGACAGGACAGGAAGCTAGAACAATGGCAGCATAAGTGTCTTTATTGTCCTTCCTTTGGATCATATGGCATGTAAGCACTTTAACCTTTTTGGGATTCCATGTTTTGACAACTCGCCATTGTTTTGAAACTGTACTGCTGAAACCCCATAAAAGGTTGTTTAGTCAACTATTAGGTATAGCCAAATAGCACCGAGTTTATAACTTAGGGTGATATTGTTCGAATTCTAGGTTTTATTAATAGTTAAATTCTCACTTCACTCAAATTGGACAAAAAAAAATTATAATTCTAGTTGTATAATTCGATTCATATGTGTGACTCGTTCGCATCCCCACGAGAGTATTGAATTTTCTTATGACTACTCTCTGATTTTCAAAGATGTAAGCACCTTTACCACTCAACTGTCAGCTTCAGTTGAGGTTGAGTGGCATTTAATTAAACAATAAAGTTAGAAGTGTCGGTGCAAATAGAGGCAGAATTATTTTGTATGTATATTGTTGATAAATTTGTTATACATCCACTTTAGTTTAAGTTTTATAAGCTTTTTGATTTTTTTTTCCTCTTATGGTGTGTATACTGTTAAGTTTGATGTGCAAACGAGTTATTAACAATGTATGCACAGGATAACTCTATCTTTGTCTTCATCCCTTTATTTTTACGTCTACATAACAGTGCTCTTAATGAAATTGGCTATTTTGAATAATAGTTAAACTAGATTTTTTTCCCCTTTCACCACACTATAAAGTAATTTATTTACGTCTATTAATAAATTATATTAATTAATTTTTTAATATTTTTTTTAATACTATAAATTATATTATTTACGTCTATTAGTAATTTTTCAATTTATGTCTATTAATATTTCAATCCTATCATGTATGAAATAATAAATCATATATAATGCAATCTGTAAATTATAATATCATAATATATTTAACAATTATTTTTTGGGTCGTTTTTAACAATTATATTTATGTGTCTCAAATTGAAGCTAAGATGGGTCCCTCGCAACTAATATGATCCCCCCACAGAGGCTCCTGATATCTTGTCTACAATAATTCCGGTAGCGGTCTTTGATTGTAGAATGACTAGAAATGATCAATTGGCACTTGAGCAAGGAGTACTAACAGTCATCTCTTAAGAAAAGTGAAAACGACTTCAAATTTTAATATCATAGATTCAAATATCAATAAAAACAAAAAAAGAAAAGAAAAACTAAAAACAGACTGATCATACAGCAACACAGGTTCTGGTTCAATGCTTTCTTTCATGACATGCATCACAAATTTCTTTCTTTCACCTTAAGTAGGACTGTTAGGTTCTTAATTTTTTGGTTTTTTTAACAAGAAAAAAATGTACTTGCAGATATATTGGCTATAGTACCTTTGGGCTGATACTAACTTTTAAATCGTTAACATTCTTATTTAATCTCTCCCACAGGGAAAATCTACCACTCAAACGTTAATGGGCCCGAATGTAATTCTGCATAACTGACTACAGCGATTGCCGAATCTAGAAGTCGACAGCTGGCTCACCAATCTATCGAGCCCATTTTTGGGTGAGGAAACCCATATGTTGTAATATGGGGGGCGAATGCCAACGTAGGAATTCGAACATAAAATACACACTGAATCACCACTCAGATTACTACATTGGAGGAGAGATAATGAATGTGAAATGTGAAGCGGAGGGTTTTTCATAGAAGGGTTTTTTTATTTGGTTTGGGCGAGAATTGGGCCTTGGTGGGTCGTAGTTTATTTGGAATCTTGATCCACTTAATTACTAGCTTGCAATTTAATTTGTCTTGCTCATTTTTCCACAATCTTTATTTTTAAAAATATTATAAGTTATCTCAATTCTCTATATTTTATTATTATAAGGTTTTATATTATATAACACACTATTTTAACGCATATTAGATTTGATTAACACATAGAACAAAGAAAATAAACTGAAACAAGTTAAACACACTTATAAAGGGTAAAATTGCATACAGTGAGTGCATATCAAGTTTATATACTATATCAAATCAAGTATTGGGCTTCCATCTAAAAACTCAAGCTAGTAGGCAGTGAAACTTAAGTGAATTATATATCATATCAAATCTTTGTATTTTATTAATTTCATATCAAATATGTCAAAAGCCTTTCCTAGATTAATCAGTGCATTTGTTATTGAAGGGGAGCTTCCATTGTAGTCTGGAGATCACTGTGTTCGAATCTTAAAAATAGTTGTGTACATCGACTCTTCTTCATATCTCATACATGTAATTTCGTGCAAATTCCTAAACTAATTTGATGAAAGACTAACATCAGTCAAATGCTAAAGTGCTCTATGATCCAGTTATTCCACTGATCCAGTCTACACAATCCAGCAGAAATTTTCAAACAAAGTACCCTATAGTAACTAATTCAAGAAACATTGAAATTTTTGTGCATATAAATAGCAATTGCACAAAATTCATTACACGAAGAAAGGAACAAAGTACTTGGCTCCTCCATTTTTTCAGACAAGTGAAAAGACCAGCAAATAAACTACTGGCAATCAATACCTACTCCCAAGCCAACATATGAGAGCACAGGTGTATGAATTACAGTAGCAAGCACTTGTACATCCCTGCTAAAATGAACTGCTTACAGCATTATTTGCTTTAAGTTTACTTTGTGTTGATTTGTTGCTTCACACTGCAATCAAATATTAAATGCACCTAAACTCACCTACATAACTGAACAAGGAAATTGGAGTGACCAATTGTACAAATGCTAATGCACCCAAAAGCCTAAGAAACCAAATAGATATCACAATGAATGCAAACTTAATGCCTGAAAGGACCACAATGCCCACAATCTTCAATCTATTTAACTAGTTTGATAAACGAAAAAAAAAAATGCAAATTTAAGAATTAAACCAACTAAGTGGGTAGACTTCATCAAGTCTTTAACTAACAAGCAAAACAGCAAGCATCTCCATCAGTCTTTTTCGGTAACGTAAACCACTCTTCATAATTGGATCATTTCGAGGATTCAGCTTAACTAGAGTAGTGAAAGGTGTACGTTAGGGTTTCTAAAGTTCGAACTTCAATTCCCTCTATCACTTGTCCTTCTTCCCATTGATGGACTACCATCTCTACTGTAGAGAAAAAAGGTATCACTTTGTCATCCAATTGACTACAAATTAAACCTACTCATTATTTAGGCAATCGAACCAAGAACAAATAAAATGGAAAATTGACACATGATGCATATAGTTTTTGGCAAGTATAGCAATATAAGGGGAAAATTTCAATACTTAAAAGACTTGTAGATAATAGAGCAATTTGGAGTTCTTTATAGATTGGTTGTTGTGGTATGACATCCAACTTTATGTTTCTAAATTTAAAGATGAGCCCCCATTCTGTATCTATTTAGGCTGAGTTTTTCCCTCCCTTGGATCAAAACAATTCAAAGATGAAAAGCCACACAAGGTCGAAATGGTCTTAAGTGTTGTCCAACCAAAGAAGCATTTGTGCCAACAGTAAATATCTTGGTTCCATTAACCTGCAAAAACGATTAATACAGTAGCCATTTGAATTTTCCATGGACTGCCCGCACTATCTTATTACCACAATTGCACCTATTCTCAGCAAGTGAATAAGATGTTGTTCCAGCCAAAGCCACATGCTCACAGAAAATTAGAAATGGAAACGCATCCAAAGGCATGCATGAATACGAATATAGAAACAGAAAACTAACCTGAAATTCATAAATTTTGCAATTGGGCACTAACTCGTAGGACTTTCTAGACCAATTCTAATAATCTATATGCATGATGCACTAACCCTAGCCCTTTTCATTGTCCTTGCTTACTTTAAAGTACATCAATGTACGATGCACTAACTCATAGGACTTTGGTGATTTTTAGTAGTCTTACACTGTGTTTGTTTTAGGCAATTGAAAAGAATTGGAAAACAAATTTCAAAACCCAATATTTTTTTCTCTCGTTTGGGAACATAAGAATTGTATAAGAAACAAAAGAGAGAAGAACACAACCATTAATACCATTTTGAAAAAAAAAAAAAATACATAAAAGCAAATTGACTAAAATAGCCCTTTTTTATTCAATTAGTTGTATTGGTATTTTAGTAACTTCAATTATTAATCAATTATTTGTAAGGGTATTTTTGTAATTTTATTCACACGTTTTTCTTTCTTACTATTTTCTCAGATAATCCAAATATAAATTTTACTTTCTCATTATTTTTTTCACGACTTTATTTTTTCATAATTTTCTTTCTTACAATTTTTTTTTACAAAAATCTTACAATCCAAACAAACTATTAATTCTCAAAATGGGTTTCGTTAGTTTTCAGAAAAATCGAAACTTTCTAATTTACTTTTCTATTTTTAGCAAATGGAAAATTTGTTGGTCCTTGTTGTGCAAGCTTTTAACAAAGAGCATTATTACATAATTTATCTTCAAAGAGACATATGATTATTTGCCTTTTTTTAAAAAAAAAATTAACAATCTAATATCTTATATACAGTATAATAAGACGTGTCCTAATAAGTCATTCTGCCAATATACATGCTAAAGGAAAGTTTTCTAAACAAAAGCTTCCGAAGGTATAGGGAGAAATTGGAAGAGTCTAAAATCAAGTTCGTGGCCCAGAAAATTCCTTTTTTTAAGGAAATGGAAGAGTTTAAAATCAAGTTCATGGCCCAGAAAATTCCTTTTTATTTCCCAAATAAATAAATATATTTATTCATTTTTTGTTGTTATCATTATTTGGTTTGGCCCGGTTTGAGGTATGGCTCACCTTGTGCCAGCTTCTTATCTGCTTGGTTATTAAGCAGTGGATGGACGGATAGGCTCACAAAACTGAAACAGAAGCTGCAGTTTTTGTAAGCAGTGACTGAGCGAGGGCTTACCAAAACCAACAACAATGGCGGCCGCTGCTGCACCACCATTATCATCATCATCATCATCATCCCTAATGCTACTAACGTACACTTCCTCCTCATCTACAGCACACCCACAAGATCTATCGCCAATCATCCTACCCTTCAAGGCCAAGTCTTTCTCTCTTTGCCCATTTGTTTTAAACTCCTGTTCTCTCAGAGAGAGGAATACACCAAGCAAATGGGTCAGCTTTTATGCAAGGAAAGAGGCCAAGTTTGCAACTTGCAGCGTGGTTGCCGCTGCCGCTGCGGCGGCGGAGACTGCGGGTTCACTGGTGGCTGAAGAGTTGGGGGAGGAAGAGAAAGGCGATGGGGCAACTGCTACCGTTACTCAGGCCAAGCCCAAGAAAGGAAAGGCTGCGCTGCCTTTGAAAAGAGACAGGGTATGCATAAAAAAAATTTAATCTTTGGTTGATTTTCCTCGTCGTTTGTCCCTGTAGGGATTTGATGTTGTGGATATGGGTGATTGGATTGGTGGGTTTTGTTTGGTTTCTGGGTTTCAGCTTCATTTCAGGAATTACGCTGGTTTTTACAAATTTTTGCCTTTTGAATGTTACAGATAATGCATTGTGTATGCTTTTGTCTCTGCCTTTTGAGATTTAGGTTATGTGGGGTTTTTTTTCTCCTCCTGTTTTCTTATCATAATTTAGTAGTTTATACACTTGAACTTGACTGCCCCTGCCCTATAAGACAGGTTGTCCCATGGCTGCACTGCGCGCCCGGATGGTGGCGAGAGCTGCAGTGAGAGGACTCATTTCCTGTTATGTGGTTTTTAGTTTTGCTTCTTAGTGATTGTCTGATTGAATAATGGATACTTTTAAATTTTGGTCTTTTTGTGTTTGGTAAGAACTATATTCTCAGTATCCTTTTTTCTGTTTTTCAAGATTATCGTAGAGTTTCAACCATACAGCTTTACTTCCTTTTATTCACAATGCCAGACGAGGTCTAAGAGATTCTTGGATGTTCAAAAATTGAGAGAAAACAAAAAAGATTATGACTTAAACACCGCAATATCTCTGCTGAAACAAATGGCAAACTCGAAGTTTGTTGAAACGACTGAAGCTCATTTTCGTCTTAACATTGATCCCAAATATAATGATCAGCAGTTGCGGGCAACGGTGAGTTCTCACTCAGATAAGTATGCAAAATTGTATATGTGGGCTATCAGTGATCGTATTAACAGCAACTTTCCTTGTTTTTACCTCATTGCTTAGGTTAATTTGCCCAAGGGAACTGGACAAACTGTTAGGGTGGCTGTCCTGACACAAGGTTGTTATTCTTCTTAATTTTCACATGTATGAATGCTAAGTCAGTTGCATTGAAAAAGTCTTCAGTCCTTTCAGTGTCACATCTCTTCAAAACAGCAGAAAATGGGGTTTTCAAGGGGATAGAAAAAGTGAGATAGAGAATTATGTGGATTGGTTATATTATGTAGTATGCACTTATTGGAACTGCTAATTCTCAGAGCATGGACATAATAAATTAAGTTAATAGTCAGTAGGGAACTCTCGTGTGGTCTATTCAGTTTTTGTGGCTGATTGTGGAGGCACCCTTTTTTTGTTTTTCCTCTGTTGGGTTTCTGTTATGGTTGTAGCTGATTGTGGGGATCTCGAAACTTGAAAAGTCCGTTGGCTTGTATTGCTCTTTAAGGATTTTTATTTCTTATCCAGTGCATGTTTGTAACATGGTCTAAGTGTTTCCAGGTGAAAAGTTTGATGAAGCAAAAAATGCTGGAGCAGATTTGGTTGGCGGAGAGGACCTCATAGAACAAATAAAAGGAGGATTCATGGAATTTGATAAATTGATTGCATCTCCAGATATGATGCCTAAGGTGTTGTCCATCATATCTTTGTTGTGGTTTAATAGATTAACTGCATCCATACCTGCTCAGTGACTTCACAAAGTGAAAAAAATTAAAATATTTTTGCCCTGTTATTTCTGTTCTATATCTAGGAAATATGAGAATTTAATACATAATGTTCCGAGGCTTTGGCTTCTATTTCTAATGTAGCCATTGGTTGGCGAGGCATTCATGGAATTTGCAAAATTGATTGGCATGATGCCCAAGACATGGCCCTGTCGTATCCTTGTTGTTGTTTAATAGATTAACCACACCCATACCTGCTCGATGACTTCACAATGTGTAAAAGTTGAAACATACTTGCCTGTTACTTCTCAATTATCTAGGAAACATAATAATTTAATACATAACTTGGGAGGCTTTGGCTTCTGTTTCCAAGGGATACCGGTGTTTGATGTGGCAAAAGTTATTCTTATTGTTGCTTGGATTTTGAAAGACATTATCTCCTTGTTTCTACTTTTCCATTTTACCACTGAAATGTATTAGAGCATTTGGGTACATAGCATTGGTTGTTTCCAAGAAAGTGGTAAATTTTGGATTTCGAAATCCATATGCGATGTCTTGTGCTTTTTCATTTTTTTTTTTCCTCCCTCCTGTCTTATACTTTTGTACCCAAGGATGCTTCTAATTGCATTGCAATGTATAATGCTAGTCTTTTGGCATTGCTGAACTCGCAAAAGGCACTTAGATATACACAGCACTTCTATTACTTTGCTTGAAAGTTGCCACATGTTGGGTAACTATCGTTGGCAATGCTTAGATAGATTAGATCCATTGGATTACTTGTCAGCTTCAATTTACTCTACTTTTTCAGTAATATGAATTTGCAGTTGAGTTTATCAATTTTAGACAGTTTAAACTCTTATTCACTTATTCCCTCCCTCAACCTCCGCCCACCACCCCCACCCCAACACGAAGTTGTGCTTGATGCTGATTGTGCAGTAATTTGTGTGACTGTTGATGAACTAGGAAGCATTTCATTTTTTATATTATATGAGTTTGCTGGATGTTATTTACATTTCTTTATGCTTGGCAACAGGTTGCCAGCCTAGGTAGGATTTTGGGGCCACGAGGACTAATGCCGAACCCCAAAGCTGGCACTGTCACGACTAACATACCTCAGGTATGTTTTCTTTTTATGTGTTGTTTTGCCCTTGAATGGGTATAATTCTAGTCGTTCACAACTTCCTACGAGGATTTGCTTTCTAGGTCTTTTGCCAGACATGAAGCTACCATGTATGTTTGAAAGTCCCACTAGAAGACAATGGCTATAAGACAATGGGATGATGATTTTGACTCAAATAGGATGAAATCTACTTGACTATATTAGTCTATCACTAACAAACAATTGCATTTAGCTATGAGTATATATTGGGAGCTGCAAAATTTGAAATCTGGTCATCTCTACCAATCTTCTACATGGTATGCAAATTGGACCAGGATGTATGCATCTGTAGCTATACCCACATTTTCAGAATAAAAGTATACAATTTCAGTTGTGTAATTTGTTGCTTGTTGCCCTCTTCCAATCATTCATTTAGCCAATTGAAATGGTTTGCTCTTATGGGTTTCAGGCGATAGCAGAGTTCAAGAAGGGAAAGGTTGAATACAGAGCAGATAAAACTGGGATTGTTCACATACCTTTTGGAAAAATTAACTTTACAGAAGAAGACCTCCTTATAAACTTTATTGCAGTAGTGGTACGTTTGAAATCTCTCTCCTCTCTATTCGTTCATGCAGGTTTTTTTTTTTTTGGGTAGTCCTCTTTATTTGAGCTCCATTGGTGCAAAATTTGTGAGTTGACTCAAGAGAACTTAAGTAGCTTGTATTTTCTGAATTGTTTCAGAAATCAGTAGAGGCAAACAAGCCACCCGGTGCAAAAGGAGTTTACTGGAAAAGTGCACACATCTGCTCGTCAATGGGGCCTTCTATTCGATTAAATATAAGGGAGATGCTTGACTACAAGCTTCCCTCAGACATCTCGATTTAATGGAACGCCTGTAAATGATATTTTTACGGTGTCTTTGTCAAAGCTTGTGTATGTTAAAGTAAAGATGATAAGGTAAAATAAGCTGAAGTGCTGTCAGTCTCCGTTACGTCTATTTAGTTTCAATGATCCATTGGCACTGTCTTCGTTGGCCGCCTATCGTGGCAAGGCTGCGGAAGTAAATGCCTGTAAAAACTGTTCTCTAAAGCCTGGAGAATATAAATGCAGCACTTCAAACACCTAGCTCAAGGCATCGGCACTATGTTCCTTGCATGACCTATTGGGTTGGTTCGAGTGATTAGGCGACTCGAATTTTATGCGAAGACAATTTATGAGACAAATTCTCGTGTTTAAATTCTCGTATAGTCAAATTTTATTGGGCCTACATTATTCTTAGTATTGCGGCTGGGAAATAGTTTGGCACGCAGTGGTGTGTGGGAATATTTTGTGCCATGAGCACAGATAAAAACTATGATTCTTGCATTGCCCTGAACCCCCTCAGCTGATATTTTAATGAAGGCCTTCCAAAACAAGGGAGTACTGCGACCAAGTTAGCCACTATCTGCGGGCAAAGACGGACCACGCCTCGGTAACATCTATAGTAATTAACCGTAACCATAAGGCAGGGGGCAGGGGGAATACAGTAGTAGGTGGCGTGGATGCCGCCAACGGCACTCTCATCCATTACAGACTCATCTTCATTGCTGATGGTTACAAGTGACTGAATGCGATAATAATTCAGCATCATACATTACACTATGATAATCGTTGTTAAATATTTTTAATATTTCAATATATGATTACAATTAATGAGGGGACCTACAAATGCGTTACGATAATATAATGTGGATCCACATATGTTCTCACATTCATGGACCCGCGGCTATCTATTGGTACCCTCCTGAAAACCTCAAAGACCATTCCTACAACATTCTGCGAAAAGATCGTTAAACTACGTTGGCGTTGCTAACATGTCTGTTGGATTCCCAGTCGCAAGGCCACAGGACCATACCACATAATGTTGAAATCTCCACTATCAAGAAGCACTAAAATCTCTTCTTAAGTGTTCTCGCAAGAGCATATTTGTTTGATAACCCTCTATAGAATTACTTCATTTTTAGGTTATGCGCAGCAAATTTGTCCCGATTCGACATTATTTGCTCCACATTGCGTCTTCTTAAAAACCAGAGCAGATCAATTACTGGACCAAAAATTCGGTGAAGCGTCCATAAATCCAGTCCGATTCAATCTAAAATTTGAAAAAAAAAAAAAAACAGAAAATATTGTTCAACCGAAATTGACCCAAAGCTTGACCAAATGGCCAAATTGGACCAAAACATCGGTGAAGCAACAAGAAGTCCGGTCCAATTTGATCTAAAATTAGAATTTAAAAAAAAAAAATTAAACCAAAAAAATAATGTTCAACCTAAATTAACTAAAAAGCTTTAACCAAATGGTCAAACTGATGAACTAGGGAGGCTTTTGTTGAAACATTTTACTTCCCTTTTTCCAAAAATTTACATCATTATATGATTTTATTAATAGTACTTGTATACATATTCTTAAACTATATTATAATATCATTTAATTTTTTTAATAATATAAACATATTTATTATTTTCTTAAAAAAAAAAAAACTGGCCTGACTATTGATTCATAGCTCCAAACCCCTGCCCGGGTTAAAGTCCAACTTACTTTGGAAACTATGCTTGCACTTAAAATTCGATATACCTGAAATCTACAACGCTCAAACTCAAATAAATTGGACTCAAATAAATTCAGAAATGGGTTGAAGATGAAGCAATGAGGAATTAAATAATAACTCAGAAATAGGCTGACATGAAAGAACAAAAGGAAGCTCGCTTTTATAGGATGATGACAGTTTTTCCGGGTTGATTGGGATGAAACGATCTCTTACGAGTTTTCAACCAGCAATTTTCATTTCAGCATCGATTTTCTTCCACTAGCTGCGTAACAGTTCCCCAGTTGTCACCACTGCTCCAGACTGAATTAGCAAATTTCATATTTTCCAGAGTTAATGAAGATCATAAAACATATAATAGTTAAGTGAATAATAGCTTTAAGAGCACTTAACCTTTAGATGGCTGCTCGATCCAAGGTCCATTCATAATATTAAGAATGCTACATGCCTCACTGTATTCCAGATTCGATAGCAACTTTGGAGTGAGTAAGAAACACCTATGCAAAGATTCATGGAAACAAGTAAGTTACTCCTAAGGACAATTTTATGGCAGGAAAGTACATATAAATTGCATGACTATGGAAAGTAAACATGACAACCACCAATTTACCCCCAAGGGGTCTCAGGGGTATGATTTGATTCACATTTGAACAGGAAAACTTTTCTACGATCAGAATCTGAGATTTATTCTTTACATAGAAACATTTGATTATAAGGTCAAACTAAGTGACCTTCCATGCCCCAGTATAATCGACAGCAAATATGATGTTGAGAGTCAATGACGGCACGATATACACACCAATATGATGCACGCAAAGCCCTGTAACCCTTAGAGATACATGGAGACTTCCTAACAGAATAAAGGAAACAAAAAATAACCACAACAATTAAAAATACAATTATTGCAACATTCAGATGTTTATACGTACTGTGGTGTGTTCGGTTGGCTGGCAGCTCTCACTAATTGCTGAAACATTTTCCTTTCATTTATGGGGTCCATTCCTGAACCAGAAAAAGTAAAAAGGTTAGCAAATGATTTCTTCTTAACATAGCATTTGTTTAAGAAACTCAAAATTCATGTCTAACCCTGATTAATCTCATCGACAACTCTGAATGGGCAGTTCGTAAGGTCTTGAAGGGAAACAAGATAAAGAATAGTCGAAACTGATCGCTCCTAAAGGGAAATTTCAGGACAAGGGTCAGTAACTACAGGCATCATGAAGGGAAGAAATTAAAATTATGCCATACCCCTCCAGATTGATGGTGGGCACTGAGAACTTGAAGTTGCCCCGCTTGCCTGAAGTTTCACAATGTGAAACTAAATGAGAACAAGAGTCAACGGGGTACCATCGCAAATTAAAATACTGGTCAAAAGCACAAGTAGCAGAGTTTGACAACATAAATAAGTATTTACACTACATTAAAGAGGACCTTAGGCAGTGTAAAGACTGTAGAAAGACTACTAAAGAAAGGCAGATAGATGTAAGACATTGAGACTTGATGTCCTTGAGTTGCCACTCAAACTAGAATAGCATGAGTTTCACGAACAGACAATCATATAAGCAGGTGCATTCTTCTAGCTACAAATAAGCAAGCAATTAACAGCAACGCTAGTTTATCAACAATTCAAATGGCTTTTCACTATACAATCTATGTTTTGGAACTAAACAGCAGGCTTAAAATTGGAAGTCACCTGAACTTCACTTTTATAAGAATTCCAAACTGATCAAAGTCCTTCTCATGCTCATCTATAAACAAACAATCAATCAAATGAGGAAGTTATCACCAATAGCATCTCATATGTACTTAATTACACCCAAAGGATCACATTACTTACCCAATGAAACTTCCCCTGCAACGGCCATCTCCTTAAAGTTACGGCTAAATGTATCATTTATCTGAGCAACAAGACTTCTTAATGTTGGAAGCCAACTTGACTGCATGTAAGAAAAAGGACAAATTTGAAGACAAAACAAAGCAACTATACACAATAACCTGTATGGTAGAAGAAAGAAGACAGAGAAAACCTAAAAACAAGATATTGAATCAAGATGATGGGAGTTGATTCATCTATGGTGATCTGCTTAACTAATTCTAGGTAGGCAGAAAATCATATGCAGTAGGGAGTGGCTATGGCGGCATGAGCACCATATTCTTGAAATTTCATGCAAATTCCAACCAGGATATTGCAGTTTAAAATGTGAGCTAGGCTGAATTAAGACCCAGTTCCATCTAAAAATGGCTGCGTTAGCCTCACATAGACTTCAAATAAGCTTGTCATTAAACGTAATAGGCCACCAAGTTTTTTCATCCCTCATACTACTAACTAGATTGGTTCACAAGTATGCATTCTCCAACCTACTAAAAACAGGGTTCAGTTCGGATTAGAACTAATAGATAATTGTGGTAAAGAAGACAAAATACCCAAATAGAACCAGCCACAAGAGAGCTTCTTTTAGACCTTAATTGCTCATCATTCATATTTCTGAAAGTTTGCGCAACCTTGATCCCTACGGCGTTCCTTCATGCAGGATTTCTTTAAAATGCAAAATTTTTATCTGTGGAATTAACGAAAACAAAAGCAGTAGCACATGAAGACTATTTTTTCACAAGTAAGCATCACACCTTCAGGGCATCTATTTCAGCTAAACAATTTCTCATTTCGTCTTCATCTGCTTCCAATTTTTTGGCCATAGCTTCTATCTGCAGAGGGAAAAGTGATTGTAGATGATGCTTTACTGCATCCACTAGCGATGGGCTGGAAAAAAAAATGACGGCAAAATGTTACCTTCTCCTGCCGGTGCTCATATTCTTCCAATACATTCTGGTTCAGAAAAAGAATGGAATTGGCTTGAGATATATTATCTTGAATAGCAGCCTCCAACTCCTCAATCGTTGCAGGCATCTGCATAGAGCATGTAGGAAAAATCGAACAAATAAATCCAATCACATTCGTTAACACATAATTCAACTAAATTTTTCTCCCTTTACGGTCCAATAAGTGCCAATTGTTTAACAAGAAAACAAAGCTACCATTTGTCAAACAAGATAACAGTGCTGATATTTTTTCTGGGTAGTGGCAATTTTTTTCCCAGAATTAAGAAGCAATATTATTTGTTTTCTGTGCAGACAAACCACGCCATATGGCCAAAGTTCATGAATGTGCCACTGGGAAACATGTCACATCAGTTAGTGATTAGAAGTGTATATCACTAGCATTGTTCTAATATTGAACTTCTAGCATTATGTTTTCTCAACCAAATTTGGGGCTATCCAATACCCAAGGTCCATAAGAAAACACACAAAACCAAGTAGACTAGGTCTTCTCTCTCATAAATCTTACTGTCACTACGAGATTTACCATTCAAACAATTCCAATTTCTCTCATGGTACAAGGAGAATAAAAATTGGCTAAAGTTTATCTTTCTGTTTCATCTAACTGTATGTTAAATCTCTCGATTCTTTTGATGCTCCCTTTCTGTGCATTCCCACATGATGATGATGCACAGAACTCTCGAACTCAAAATAGAATTTAACACAGAAAGTTGTAAGCAACAGAGAGTTGCATAAGAGAATTCAGGACCTCAAGAAATTCCTTCTCAAGTTCTGGAGTAATGTAAGCTATTGATTCTGCACGCCTCTTGGCTTCGGAGAGTTCCTGTCGACATTCCTCTACCTTCTTCCTGCCTTTACACAAACAAGCTCATATTCAACAACACACAAACAATATTCATGAAAGACGGTGTTATCAGGCTATTTGGGATTTCTAAACCTCATTTGGCATTTTACCTTGTCTAAGAAAATTGCCTAGGAGTTTAAAAATAAATCAGGAGGCACTCTGAAAAGAGTCTTGGAACCCAATTTCAATGTATAAAGCTCAAGCTATCTATCTTATACTTCGAGGCTGCTCAAGCCATACCCACCATCAGCAGGGTTGGTTTTTCAGATAAATTCAGAATCAACAAAGGACTGTTGTTGTATAAATCAATATACATGCAAGGCATGCATATACAGATTCCTGCTATGCTTATAGCAATATCCACCAAAAGTCAAAGGTGAATTGGTAAAAGACATTTCCTACAAGTAAAGACAGAACAAGAACAATATTTAGAAGGTCACAAACTCACAAACATCTAGATGGAGGGATGCTTGTTGCGCGAGCTTTTCATGCTGCTTCAGATCAACTTCCAGTTCTCTAATCTACGAGATTTTGTAACAAGAATTCAATAGAAGGTAAATATGTCAGTCTTGTAGAAGAAACTGAACAGCTGAGTTGAGACATTGTAATACAAAGCCATTGCATGGAACAAAAAAGAAGACAAACAAAAGTGATGAAAAAATTAATCTCTCGAGTTCACAGGAAAAAAAAAATCCAAGAACCATAGGAACCTTAATTTAGAAGAAATATACACTAGCCAGCCAGCGCTCATGAAAAAAAAGAAGAATCTCTCTAGTTTATTTGAAAAGAATCCATGCAATAGGAATATTCTAATGTAGAAGTGTTGGATTTGCCTTGAATTTCTATTTGTTGAAAGCCCAATGTTTTAAGGTGATAGAGCCACCATAAAAAATAAGAGAATATTTAAAGCCAAGTTGCCAAAGCACGAGAAGTTAGAATTTTCTTCATGGCATAAAAATAAAGATTTGGATGGTGGCGGGCACAGACCAAGGCATGTGGTCATGAGAAACAATCTTATGTTAGTCAAAGGGCTAGATTTTGAAAATTAAAAATTGGATCCTAGGCACGCCAACATTTATTGTTAACTGCTATGTGTAGTTCTAATAACTATTTTCTCTTTTTATTTTCACATCCTAAACATTTAGTATATATATGTGTGTTGTAATTGCTTTCATTGCAAACGTGAAAGATGGGAAATCAATAGAGCTCTTAGCACTTAATTTTTTGTATAACCTCTTGGAAAGGTTTTGAGTTGAAGCAAAAAGAGTGTCAATTCGAGTATATGCCTTTGTGTGACATTGTGATATCCCTTTTTCTTTTTTAAGCAATGTGGTATCTCTTATTTGCTTTGCAGTAAATATTTCTAAACTTTCTTCTTCTCCTGTGACGAACCACAAAAATCTGTGTTCCCTCATTCCTTCCTTTTTCTTTTTTTTTTTTTTTTGGCAGGATTCTCTATTTTGTTGTCCCATCATGTCCATACCTGCAGGGCCCATTTCTTAACTGGAGAAGTCAGGATTGCGATCTCCTTATGGGAGATATATGTGAAAACTTCCTATGAGTTCTTTCTGTTGTAGCTTAAGAGAGTTAAGAACTAAGAAGCATTCACAAAGATGCAAAAGGGAAACTGTTGCAGCAACTTCCAAATGAGAAGCAGATCCTTCAATAATAATGCCAGCCTCCCACTGCAGATAATTGAAGTACAATTGCATTGACAGAGAATAAAAAAGAAGGAATATTTTTATTAATAGGTTTAAAACAAAAAAGTCTAGATTTAGCAGTAGACTTTAGTGTGATTTGTAGTAATAAGGATCCTAGTCAATTATATCTTTAGTTGCTTTTGTTGTGAACTAGTTCATGTCTAAGTCAAAAGTTGTGTGTGACTTTGTCTTTTATTGTATTCACATTTTCTATAATAAAAAAAAAAAAGAAGATAATCTTTGTACTAGTTTCAGTCAGCATTGAGGATTAAAATTAAAACAAGAATTTGTATTCCACTCCTTCCCTCTCTTTTCTTCTACATATTCTGTCCCTCCTTCTTCTCTACCTCTGTTCTGCCGCTACTTACCTCTAAATTCTGCCCCCAATCTCTAATTTCTGCATACTTGTCTCATTCTACCTAATGTAGGCCAACTTTACAGAAGCTGTCCTACATCAATAAAGCACAAAAAAAGTAACTTACAGCACTAATATATTATGACTAACATACCTTCACTTCAAACTCAATGAAAGCCATGTGTGATTTTGAAAACTTCCATCTGCATTCAACAGTCTCAACTAGCACATTCTGTCCCAAGAAAAGGCATAAAAAAAATAAAAAAAATAAAAACAAAGTCTAAGTCCCTTAACATGAAGGCAAAAGACTAGAGCAAAGCAAATATAGAAGTGCATGCCAACATAATTGATAATGAGACAATAATTGAAATTAAAATAATACTTGGGCATCGTACAAGTACAAACACTGAATCAAAAAGCAACATCACCTTAATATCAATTGCACATTGTACCCGTTGAAGATTGAGACTCGCAGCTTCATCAATCAGCTTTGCAACAACAGTATCCATGTCATTCTCCTTCTCCATTAACTCCAGTTTCTTTTTCCTTTGAACTAAGAGTTGCATCAATTATTAACCAATCACTTTAAAAGCAGACAGGACAAAAGAACTAAACTGTCGTTGGTGAAATATTAGTGACAATAAGGATCAATTATTCTACTTACAGACACGGTTCTCCATTTCCCGCCGCATTTTCTTCTCATTTTGTACTTCACTCACAAGTTTTTCCTGTAAATGGTCTTATGAATAACCCTTTCTAATAACTCCAAAAAATAAATTCATTTTGTAGGAGGTATGAATCCTGCAGTTCAGTTGTATGCCTATGACACATTTATGTAAACTTGCATATTAGCATAAAGCACAGTGACACATGGCATTGTTATCATCATACCTATACCTATAAAATATTTATCTAAAAATTTGTATTAGCATAAAGCACACTAACGCATGGCATTGTTATCAGCATACCCGCTGTTTATGAAGACCAGCTTCCTCATCCTCTAAGTGCTTCTGCTCGCTCTGCAATGATCTAACAGTTTCTTCTAAAGCAGCAACAGAAGCTTCCAGCTCGTCTTTCCTGGACCTCTGCCTTTCAATTTCCCCAGAATCTAGACCTACATTTGTTAAAAATTATAATTCATGGTCAGGAAATTACTGAAAATTATCAAATGAATTGGAAGAAGCATTTGAGAAAACATACTACATAGGAGAAGACGTGAGCGACCAACTGGTTCAACACTTGCAGATATATGACCACCGTATCTTGAGACAGACCACCGATAATGATTTTCTGGGGTCCAAAAATCTAAAATTCCCAGCTTTGACACTTCATCAGCCTTCTCATCAGTTTGCTTTGAACCAATATACTGATAAAAACACATATACATTAGAAATAAGACATTATCAACATAAGATAAACAGATAATACACTCAAATACTAGCCACAAAACAGTATTTGAATTTCAAGTCCATGAGGTTTCCATGACTGAAAATCCAAATAATAAAATTAAAAAAAAAAAAACGAAAGAACGTAGATAGACATACTGAATTTTCCAGTCCAAATTGGCATATCAAAACCTCCCTGACAGCATCAGGAGCCTCAAAAACTTGGTCAAGCCGGGAATAAATGCCAAGCTGACGCATCTGCCCAACAAAGAGAGAAGGAACCATACCAATACTTGAACTGCTTCAAATGCAGATATATGCATTACGTAATTAAGGAAGGAGTGACAAAACCTGTTCAGAAACTTGAAATGACTCCTTAGGACGATATTCGTCCCTCACATAGTTTACAATTGGAACATCAAATGGCCTTAGGTTTCTGACCAGAAAGTCCCGATCATCAGGATCCTGGGTTATAAAAGACTACAAAACAAGCCAAGAAACCATGCACATTTAAAACCATATGGAAATTCATTTTGCCAAAGAAAAACAGGAAATGAATTACCATAGAAAACATAAGAATACATACCATGGAAGCCTACAATTACAGAAAGACTAAAATAATGCTATTGGGCAGACAAATAAATAATGTATATCATAATGAGAGGCAATGGTTCATCTCCACTACATTCCAATGGAGTAAATAATCAAGGCCTCAAGGAGAAGTACCCAGTAAAAGTGAATGATGAATGATTTATTTTCCTTCTGGACAATATTTCCAAACAAATAAATAAATAATAAAAGAATACTATCGGACCAAGCATTTGAAAAAAATTTACTACGTAATTCAGGTCTATGTCCAGATGTATACAAGACAAAATATGCATGAGCTAAGACTAAGAAGAAAAAAGGATCCAAAACAAGAGTTCTTAAAAGTACCTTCCATATGTAGTACGGGACATGACCCTCCAAATACTTTGCATGGGTCTGATCTAGGACATTGACCTGAGTTTGCAATCCAAATCAAAGGTATGAGCAAGTAGAGATGCTCATCATACAAACAGACAAGTCAAGATTGTACCTCAAGTAATACAGGACCATACACATCCTTCTTCAACTCATGCCGATGCTGCTGCAACCACTGATAAGCATCAAATATCCTATCAGCTCCAGAATTTCTTAATGCCAGTAGAAGTTTATTGTTTTTATTCTCCATATCCTTCAACCTATAAAAAGTGTATTTCAGAAATAAATTGAACAACATAATGTTATGAAAACTGTAATGGCAAGTCAGCAGCAATCTCAATCCTCAGTTTGAAACTTGACCTTTCTAGGCACTGCCCTAGAGCTACTTTCTTCTGTTTTAGAAGCTTCTCCTGTTCCACCTTCTGAGTCTTCTTTTCATTTGCAGCAGATTGCAGCTCACAAATTCGAGCAGCTAAACTTGCCTGGCCCAAAAAGAGAACTTTAGCCAAAAAAAAAAACCTATATCCATTAAAATTGCTATCTTTCCAAACAAATTTCTATTGGTCATTACAGAACAAAAAAATATGGGTTTCTTGTGACTAAAAACTTTTCAATTTACCCAAAAGTGCATTATATTAAAGGCTAAACAAGAAAAGCCACAAAACCTTCTGAATATTCAAGCATTAGTATAATTAGAATAAAAAAGGGCTATATTACATTTCAAGACCAACTAATCGTGATTTCATTATGTTAGCACAAGAACATTATATTGCAGGTTGATTTTTGCAAATAACAACTCATCAACTGGGCCCATCAGTAACAAATGCCACTAGAAGAGAATATTAGTTAAAGCCTCCAAAAGTCATCAAACTTACAATTCTTTCCTTGGGAGGTTCATAAATAGGCAGATTTTTAAGTTCCATTTCAGCAGTGGCAAGATCCTCTTTGGCTTTCGAAATTCTTTCTTGACGGGATTCTTCCTGCCTCCTCAAGTCTTCCATTTCGTGGTACTTCCCTTGTAGTTTGACTCCCTTTAAACAAGTACATAAATACCAAAAGCCAAATAATAATGATAATAAAATTTTGAAGCAATGATACGGTACAGTTTAACCAAGAGCATAAATAATTCGACATACTAGATGATTTTCTTTCTCCAGGAGTTCCATAAATCGCCTAGAATTGTCCTTTATGCGACTCATAGTCTTTTTGCAACTAGCATCAAGCAGGGCTTTCTCCTGCTTTTGTTTCCTGTAATAGATTACTTTCAGTTTACTAATCAATAAGATGACTTAAATAAGATAATCTGCGGAAGGCAGCAAACAAAAATCAGCATATCAGTTATTGAACCAACTGCCATTTCTAGACTCCGAATAAGTTCTTTCAAGAAAATCTCATGAAAACAAGATCAGTATATAAGTAGTAGCATGTAAGTCATCTCAGGGCATGCTTTCAAGAACTGGTGTGGAAGGCTTTCAATACAACCTCCATCAATTATCCACTGGAATCATTATTGACAAATGAAGTAGAACAAAACTCCAGTCTAAGCTTCTCCTGCGGATGCAAAATACCACATTTTTCAAAACACAAACCTATATTTGTACCATCATAACTAATAACAAGAAAGGGAGTGAAGTCTAATCCAGACTGCAGACTATGGGTCAAACAATGCTCAAGCAAAAGTTGTGAGACTATTCTTATTCTATATATAGAAAAAAGCAAATGCCAATGGCATTAAATAAGAACACGCCAGCATTTTAAAACTAAAATTATCACAGTGTACACTTTAGGAAATGGATACATAGAAGCCAGAGAAAACCACCTAAATTGAGTAACAAGTAACGGGAAGAGAAGCACAATGCAAATGGAGTTGAACAAATTACTCAATAGGTTTTCTGAAATTTATCACAGCTTTGGCAGCTTCATCCAGCTTCATTTTTGCATCCTTTTCCTGCTCCTTAGCTTCCATATATTTGGCCTTCTTCATGTCATATTTCAGCCATGGTAATTTCTTTTGCATTTGATTAACCTACAGATGGCGCACAAGAAAAGATTAGATAAACACCAAGCAAATGTAGCTTAACAACTATCCTAAACAAAGACCTTTTCTAGAAGTTCTTCTCTTTGGCGGACACGCTCAACATCTTTTTCAAGTTCAGCGTTAAGGGACCTCAGCTGCTTGAGAGTGTCTCCATTTCTCTGAACAGCCTAGTAAATTATAGACAAGATGTTTAGGAGAATCAGTATAAAGCGCTTGAACTTAATAAACACTATATCTGAAGGAATGATGAATTTAACACTCACTACTTCAATATTCTTCAGTTCACGGCTTTTCTGGACAAGAGCATTATGTTGAATAGGAAGTTGAGGATCGCCAACAGCCTTCTCGGTCTCTTTTAGAAGTTCTACAGGAGTTAACTTCGCAAACTCACACACCTTGTCTTGTGGTAGAAACTGAAATGACAGAAAAAGTAGGAAAATGCAAAAGTATTAAGATTGAAAATACTTTCACTTCAGACATACACCACTCACACAATGTAAGCAATAAAGACATCAACAATCATTACAGATTAAAGGAAAGAGAAAAGCAGATTCACCATATATATACAGGCTTTGAGAAAGATCACCAATATACCATACTGTACAACACTTCACCATTTAATACAACTAGTATAAATTCTCATTGGATAACTGATGGCCCTATAAAAACCAACTACAAAGTTCAGCCTGTCAAAATGATAGAAAAAGAACACTTATCGGGGTAGAAAATTGAACCAGCAATGTGCTTAAAGAACAATTTGTCAGTAGATCTACACATTATTAACAGCTCAGAGTCCCAACTGCAAGTTGTACAAGTTACCTGAGTCAAATTATTGACTTGGATGTTGAACCTTTGAACAATTTCAGCTACCTCTTTTTTGGGTACAACTTTTCCTAAAACCAACAAATGATAGGTAAGAGAAAAACTAAATACTGCTCTATTTTGTGATAATATACAAGCAATAAATTTTTCCATATTTTGTAATGATTAAATTCCTCCCAACTTGGATAAAGCACGCAGGGGAGTAGAGATAAGATATTTCAGCAATTTTTCTACTTCACAAGGTCAGAAGAAATACTCGATTATTGCATAAATTAAATTTTTTTTATAAAAATGCTAATTGAAAAAATATACATAGATATCTTTCTAGGTATCATTAATATTCCAAAGATCCATGGGTGTGTACACATAAGAAGTAACACAACCAGAAATATAAACTTTTGCAGCACTTTATGTGGCAAGCAGAATGTCAAAATTGAACTTGCTAGTAAGCCAGACAAACAGAACCTTCATGAGTCCCTCTATGCTAAAATTTTGAGAAAACCTTAATAAAAAAAAAATCAATTAGGCTAACAATGACTTCAGCACCTAAACCTAACCATTAAACAGCCACTCTGATTTGTTTCTTGTATCAATTCTCCGAGTGATGGTAATCTGCTCATTTTTTGTATTTCCTCTCAAGGAGATTTTTACGTAGCCAGACTCCTCTCCACGCTTCACAAAAGCTCCAACGCTAGTAGCCCTCCCAAGAAGCTGCAGAAACAAAAACACATCACTACCATAAAGTCAACAACGAAAATTGTCTCTTATGATAAAGAGCACTATTGTACTTAAGACCAACCTGAGGCTCACCACCAAGACCAAGAGCAATTGCACATACAATAGAACTCTTACCCGAGCCATTCGGCCCAATTACAAGGTTCAAGCGAGAACCTGGTTTGCAAGACAAGTGATCATAGGTCATGAAGTTACAAAGTTCCAACTCGATGATGTTTCCAGGCATATAATCATCCTCCCCTCTGAAAGAAAAATTCAGAAAACTTTTGAGCTCAATACTCTCAGTAAACTCATGTAAACATAAAAAGCAAAAAAGATATCCTAAGCCAGACTTTCAGAGCATGTATGTTATTGGTTTCTTTCAAAATTCTCAATATAGATGGGGAAAAAAGTAAGTTGACAAAGCAAAAGATGCTTTCTTTAAATGTCTTGCCAATTTGTAATGTAAACCAATTTAGATTACCAGTACTAACAACCAAAAAACACCATCTCAAAAGAGAAACTTTAAAAATGGGTTTAAAAAAATTAAAATTGAAAATAAAAAAGCAAAAAAATTTGATGCTTTTTTTTATCAGTATTTTGAGTTTCCTAATATTCAGAGAATTTAAACTTTAGCCCCAATTGCCTAAACTCTTCTCCCCCCCCATTAGCTCAGCTATAAAGCCAAGAAAAAGGAACTAAAATTACGTACAGGAAAATGCATAAACAACACAGATCACAACAATCAGAAAAAAAACCATAATTATAAAAAATAATAATAATAAAGAAGGATTGTAAAGAAAAGGTCCCAGCTTCAATAAGCAGGGAAGGAGGATTTAACTAATAGTGAATTTTTGCTTTTTTATTTTTGCTTTTGGTGGCTATTATGCTATAATATCCGGTTCTAAAATCCCTCGCAACCCGCAATATCGTTGCCCTAAATGTCGTTAATCTCCGCAAGAACCACACATGAAGTACGTAAAGAGATAGGCAAAGAGATGGACTAAAAAGTGCGGCAAACCTGGTGATCTTGGGCCGTTTCAATGGCGGTTCTTCTTTCATCTTTACCGAGTTATTGGATTTGACCGATTAAGGAGTTACGTGAACCCCCCAAGCGAACGAAATTGGGGAAAATTTTAGGGTTTAGGGATAGAAGATAGTAGATACCATACAGCGAGAAATGGCGGGAAATAGGAGAGAAGTGGGACCGAAAGACTTCGACTTTCTGTGGTGGATTTTCTCTTTTTTTTTTTTTTTTTTCACCTGTAGAACAACAGATAAGAGGGGGAAGGGTATAAAGAGTAGGTCTACGATTCGAATTCTAAATTATCTTTTAATCATCACAATAAAATTGTGCGTCCTTATAATAAGGTTTTCAAAATCGAACCGATCATTGAACTGAAAAGATGAGAGGTTCAAGGTTCAACCGGTTTGATCGGTAAAACCGCGGTTAAACTAGTATTTAATATTAAATATATAAAAATTAAATTTTTATATAACTTATATAATTATATAAAATGTTATATTATATAAGAATGATAATAAATATTTAAAATAAAGTGTATTTGAAGAATTATATTAATATTTACATACATTAAGGATATTACAATTAGTATATTTAACAAAATATAATTTATAAAAATTAATTAAAAAAATAATATTTATAAATAGTGATTAAATATTAATTTTTAAATTTTAAAGATTAAATTGTAAATTTTAATCAATTGAGGACTAAATTAAAATTTTTAGTTAAAATTAGAATCTTAATTATAATTTAGATAAAGTTTTGGGTTAAATTATAATTTAAAATTTTTTTATTTAAATTGAACCGGTTTAACCAACTCGATTTTTTACCGATTTTACCGGTTTTTGACCGATTTTTCCGGTTTATGACCTATTTTTTTCGGTTCTGTCCAAATTTCATTTTTAAACTTGAACCTGACCGAATCTAGGACCGATTCCCAATTTTTTCGGTTGAACTGGCCGGTCCGGTCCAGTTCTTAATTCATTGCCTTATAGTGGACTTTTTTGTTTTTTTAGTAAGATGTTTAAGTTTTGGCCCATCCTATCCACTTATAATTTTGGCGAAAAAAAAATCCACTTATAATCAGATTAATATTATTGATATTTAATATATATTGATTTATTAATAATAAAAAATAGAAGATAATAATAATGTATGATATATGTTTCGACTAAAAATTATTTTAAATTGCCGAATCTCAATATTTTTGATAAAAAAATATAGAAAGTTTTCTAAGATATTAATTTTTTAATTTTAGTGGCTACATTAGAAGTTTGAATAATGTATGTTATTTGATTACGAATTTAAATAAAATTTGAGACTCAATATTAATTTAAATAAAATTTGAAAATAAATTATAATTTTTATATTTAAATTAAAATCTGATCACAAATCGAACTGATTTTTTTTTTTTTAATTTTTTTGGCCAGTTTTGATTGATTTGTAAATTTGATAGATTTTTGACCAATTAAATATTGCCTGAATTTTTAAGTCGAACCGAACTCATGGCCTGATGGATTCAAAATTGAACCAATCCGACCGATTGTTGTAGTTTGATTTTGAAATCAGCGGTGTACTGTTGCTGGAGCTATGTAAGTCCAATTGAAATGGAATGCAGTCCTTTTTTTTTTATTGGTGTTTTTTTGTCCTAAATATGCCATTGCCTTCAAGCTGAGTCCTCGTTGTTATTCCATTTTAATTAAGTCCAATTTATGACGAAATATAGTCAATCCGTCAGGAATTCCGTTATTGATCGATTGTATTCCGTTATTAATTGAACTTAATTGCATAGCAATATTTAGCATTAAATTAAAATAGACAAAACATTTATAACTGAATTAAAAAAATTAAAAGTTTTAGAATCAAAAATATCATTATCCCTTAATTCTAAGGGAATCTCACCAATTGCATAAGCCAAGTGTAGAACACCATCAGTCCTACGTGGATTCCGTTAACACGCCTTGTTTAGTAAATTTTGGAATGCACCAATAGTGTAAAACACAATCATAAAAAGATCAAAGATAGTCCATAGTTTCATTCTTTTGGTACATATTTTAAATGCATCAATGATACATCTTCTTTAGTTATATTACACTCGCCTCAAATAAGAAGTTTCATATGTCATGCAAAGGCTTGGAAAAAATGTTTGCTGCATTGATTGTTGCACAAAACAAGCCTGATGATAGAATTGTCATTGAAAATTCTGCAGCACAACTCATTTTCATACATTCCATAACCATAAATGTAATGTTACTGGAAAGTCCTGTTCATGATTGCCCATTGAGAAATGGATAGAAAGAAGAGTGGAATTGTGGAAATTCCAAGAATATCAAACTAAAAACCAGAACTACTTGAATTGAAAACAGAAAAACTACTAGCAACCTAAGTCAATAACCAAACTGTTGCACTTTGACACAGTGACAAAGTGTTCTACTGTCAAACAATCAGCTAAGCTAACTTCATTCCATTCTGTCATGGAGAAGTGACCTGCATTCTGATTCTGCTAGAGCGCCTCACCGGAGTGATCACCTCTTCTTCTCTGCTTCCCTTCAAAACCGGAAGGAGAAAGTACAGAAATAAGAAACAAATTTGGGATCATGGAAAAATTGAAGCATAAACAATCATAAATGGATCAGAATATCCTTACATGCTTGCTGGAAATTTTCTCATATGTGGTGAAACTGCCGTAAGAAGGCGACCCTGTTGAGTAGTCTGACGAAGCTAAGGATTCTCGCCTGTTGCTCTTCCGAGACTTCCGTTGACCACTTTGCACTTCACTTGTCTCCATTGGTCCTCTATTAATGTAAGAAGAGCTGCTCCTAAAACTGCTCATTTCTGATGGGCAGGAATCTCCAACCATGTCGGCCTTTGTGTCCAGGAATGTGTGTTCTGCACTGACTAACACGGGGCTTTCATTGATCTTTTTATTATGATGCGGCAATTGAGCCACAGCAGAATCAGCATTTCGTGCTAAGATTTTCTGATTTCTCCTGCAAATGAAGGCTGTGGCTGCAAGGAGACCCAAAGCAAGCAAGGAAATCGGCAAAATGAACTTTGCTGAAAATGCATCTTCCACTCCATAAAGTGCCAGGTTGCCTGTCTGTGTATTCTGTGGATTGGTCAGTGCAGCATCCAAGTACAAGCTTTCAGGGACTTTCCCTGCTGACCTGTACCCAGGTTCAGCATGATTCACGTCAGCTTCACCTTGAGGTTGACCGGCATCAAAGAATCTGTGCTCAGTTTTGCTAGCTTCTGGGATTGGAATTGGCCCGTCTTCAACATATGTTTCACTCTGAAGCTCAACACTGTAATCACCAGCATCAAATAATCCTTGTTCAGTTTTGCTAGCTTCTGGTATTGGAATTGCCTCGTCTTCATCATATGTTTCACTCTGAAGCTCAACATTGTAATCACCAGCTTCAATTCTTTCTTCCGTTGCCTCTGCTGCTGAATTGCCAGATCTGATCACCTCATATTCTGGATCCATTTCTTCAGGTTCTGAAACCCCAAATTCCATCGGGAAGCCAAGGCTGTCCTCCGCTGCAATCTCCACATCTTCAACATTTCCTACAATATCACTTTGTTCTTCATCATATGTTTCACTCTGAAGCTCAACATTGTAATCACCAGCTTCAATTCTTTCTTCCGTTGCCTCAGCTGCTGAATTGCCAGATCTGATCACCTCAAATTCTGGATCCAAGTTTACTTCTTCAGGTTCTGAAACCCCAAATTCCATCGGGAAGCCAAGGCTGTCCTCCGCTACAATCTCCACATCTTCAACATTTCCTGCAATATCACTTTGTTCTTCAACTTGTTCGTGCTCATATTCTGTATAAATTTCTACTTTCTCTTCTGCTTCCTTGGATTGAAGCTCCTCTTTCTCTAAGTCAACACCATTTCCTTCCTTCATTAGTCCTGACACATAGTTTTCATACTTCTCTTGTGATCCTAAAGTTGTGTAATCAAAAACAAGATCACTATCAATTAAACCGTCATTCAGCGAGATGCTCAAGTTATTGTACTGCGAGGAACCCAGTTTGGGTCGTTCTCTGAAGCTAGCAACCAGATAATTTGCAAAAGAGAGCAAGTGATCTAATTGTTGCTTGAACTGTTGAGCAACAACTCCAAGACTTTCTCGGGTAAACTCTGAGATCTCAGGGGGGACATAGAGCGTGGAGGAGCTTAAATTATTAAGCACCGAAGAATCCATGACTGATGGATTAGCTAGTAACACGAGCAAAAAAGCAACAGCCAGGACAGGAAGGACAGCAAGAAGCTTTGTTCTTCTAAAGAAATGTGGCTTGGACACATTTTTCTCTTCATTAAGGTTCACTCCTTCAGAAGTGGAATTGTTGTTCAATTCAGACATAGGCAGCGCTTTGTCCTCTTCCACCACGGCTTTTTCTTCTTCTTGCTTCACCCCATCAGATAACGATGCATCTTCAAATTCTCTCTGTGAGCCAACAGATTGGGAGTCATCTTCAGTATTTTCTGCATCTGAAGAACTCAAAGAAACAAAACTCTCCTCAAGTCGTACACCGTCTCTTTCCTTGTTAAGATACAGTTCAATTCGTGGATTAGGCCTATAATGAAGAAACTGAGGCCTTGGTGAGAGATAATTAGTCTTGGGATCATAAGGCAGCATAGTTGTATCTCCATCATCATAAGGAGGAATTGATGGATCAGCATCAAGGGGAGCCAAAGCAGGACTTGGCAAAGAATGTAGCGCCTTGGGACTAATCTTAAAGCTTGGATCAAGATTAACAGAATCTTTCTCCAAGGTTGCATCCTCTGAATCATCTCGGACTATTACATCCGAAAAAGAGCCAATATCTTCATCATTTTTGAGAGCCTCATCCTCATCACTTTTCGGAACCTCCATTTCCCCCAAATAAGTAACTGTTAAATCAAACGACACCCCCTTTTTCTGATTCAAACCCTTTTCAGCCTTTGAACCCAAATCTTCAACTGAAGGACTTTTCACATCTGAAACTGAAAATGAAGTGCAAATTGGCTCATTCCTTTCATTTAAGACTTTCTTTCTTGGGGATGCATTGATTTTTGAGGCTGCCGAAGTTGTTAGAGACATGAAATTCTTAGTACTTGGCGAACGAACTCTGGCTTGTTTCCAGTTATGATCTTTGCCATTTTCTTTGTCCTCATAGTCAATCAAAGCGGCAATCAAGCTCTCTCTGCTAATGGACTTTCTTTGTGGACAATCTGGAAATCAAAAATTCAAATTAGGACCAGGAAGACAAAAACATACGAGGGCAAAACAGAATTTACGATTAATACAGGACAAAGAACTTGAAGTGAAACATGAACGAAACTTACAGTCAAATCTTACATTTTCCTTTCTCAAAGCAATTTCTATTACGAAAGAGTAAATTTTTGAGATTGTAAGCTATCAAAGGAAAGAAAATTCTAAGTGTCACCTACAGAGCCTCTTGACAATGGAAAGATTCTACAGTTTCCACTACCAACTAACTATCCTGCTGTTTTCAGCAAAATCAGATCATCAACTAGTAATCCACCAAAGAAACTAAAGTAACTAAACAGATCTCTTATTGATTAAGTATAGCAAAAAACTTAACCAACCCCTCATCAAGTTCATGACTCATATAACCAGAAAATTGGGCTCATAGTTACCATCTTTTCTCATTCTCTACTGCTTATACTAACATAATAATTAACCCAAAACCCAAATAAAAAAAAAGAGTCAAATTAACTACAATTTCACAATTGAAGGAAAATCCATAACATATATTCACCAAAAGTTCTCTTCTTTCCTCAATTTTTCTCTCAATTTCTCAGCAACCAAAAGAACCCATAAGACGATAAACCACAAAAGCATATTCCACAAAACTGAAATGGGGAACAGTGAAAAAAACAAACATATAGGAAAGGAAGGAAGGCAGGGACTTTAAAAAAAAAAAAAAAAAGAGTCAAATTGACTACAATTTGTCAAATTTTTTCTTTTCAATTAAAAAAGAGTCAAATGGACTACAATTTCACAATTGAAGGAAAATCCATAACATATATCCACCTAAAGTTCTCTTCTTTCCTTAATTTTTCTCTTAATTTCTCAGCAACCAAACAAACCCATAAGACGATAAACCCAGAAAGCATATTCCACAAAACTGAAAAAGGGAACAGCGAACATAAAAAAAACATAGAGGAAAGAAAGGAAGGAAGGAAGGGATTAAACCTGAAGGGCTATTAGCAGGAGTATTGGGATTGAAGCAGCCGCCTCTTTGACAGGCCATAATGGAGGGTTTAGCAAATGGGCTGCCACTAAAGCTCCTCCTCATGGGATCAATGGCCTCTGAGTTTCTTGCATTGGGGTTTCTTGGTCTGCTTGACTCTTGAGAGGAACAAGATGGGTTCTTGCTTGAAGCCATAGATTCTTGCTGTTCTCTTCGCAGAAGATCACTGATGGATTTGATGGGTTTGCAATATTTTCTTTGAAGATCAAAAAATAAAAGAAGAAGAAGAAAGAATTGATCTTTGAATGGAAAGGAAGAGTCTTGAAGGATCTGATTACAGAGAGAGAGAGAGAGAGAGAGCGTAACGGCTACTTTGGAATGAAGGATTGCTTTGGGATTTGAAAGTCTTTAGGAGTGCAATGTGACCGTTGTATTTAAGTTTTGGATCTGCGCATGTAACCGTTACAAAGGCCATCTTTCTTCGATTAGGGATTTTTTTTTTTTCCTTGTAAATCGCTAATAAAAAATTATGAATTTTTTTTTTACACAAAAATGGCCAGCGATTAGCGTGTTAGATGCAAGGTTGTCAGAACCGAACTGTTCGTTGAACCGGAAAGGTCAGAGGTTCAAGGTTCAACCGCTTAAACCAGAATTGAACTGGTAAAATCAGTATTTATTATTAAATATGTAAAAATTTAAATTTCTTTATACATTATATGAAAACATTAAAAGGTAAAATATAATAACATACAAAAGATAAATATTATATATAGTATAATATTATATTTGAGAGATTTAATCATATGTTAAATCATATTATATAAAATATGAGTATTATACATATTATAATATTACATTAGAGAAATTTAATCATATGTAATTTATGATTTAACATATTATAAAATTGAAAAAAAAAGTAATTAATATATTAAATAAAGACTGGTAATTATGCACAAAGTACTTTACTATAATTTAATGCATATTAAAATTGATAATATAATCTATTAATGGAAATTTAATTCTATTTTATTTATAATTTAATGTAAAATAAAATTAAAAAATAATCAATTTTAATATATTTATAAATGTAAATAATTTATGTCAATTAGTCTACTACAATTTTTTAGTATTAGATTATGTTGTTAAAATAATTACAAGAAAAAATAATGTAAAATAATAAACAAATTTTGATAACAACATAATGCTTTTAAGTGTTCTAAAAAAAATATGATGCTTTTAAAATTGTAATATTATAGAACTTGAAAAAAGAAAAAGAAAAAGAAAAAGGAAGAGAGAGAGAGAAGATTAAATGACGCCGTGGGCGTTGAAAAATAAGAGGAACAATTGAATATTAGTTTTATGGTTAACAAATAGACCTACCAAGTGGATTGGTGTAGTGGTTTCTGTGCTTTGAGTATCAAAGAATAGCGCGGGTTCGAATTGGAGGAAGAGACAAATATTTTTACAGCATTTTATCAAAAACTGACCAAACTAGATAAACCGAGACTAGTTCACCGGATCTTTTCAAACATTAAACTACCGTTAGTACCCAAACAAGTATAAAATTCAAAGAAGGATGTTTAGACTCTAGACTTCAGATCTTGACTCTCGGCTCATCCCATGTGAACTTCAGGCTACCTCGCTAACTAAACTTTTACTTCCTCCTTCACACACACACACTTATAAGTACCTCCACATGCCAATGGGACATTCTTCTTCTCAAGCCTCACCTCAACAGGCTTTGCACGAGGACTCTCAGGGTCCCTAAGGTTCTTTTTTGATCTTACAATGATTTGAGCATTGAAGTGTTTATGTTAGAAAACCCTTAACCCCAATCTTGTTATTTTGCAGGTTTATCAGTGGGGCCTCACAGTAGTTGAGCTCTCGGTCAAAGATAACTACAGTGATATTCTAAAAACGTACTAATGACACATTATCATTGCCTTATAAAAGATTTATTTGTGAGATCAAAGAGAGGTGAAAGCGTAAAAATCAAAATATTTAATGGAACGATTCATATTTTAGATAACGTTACTTATTTTCTAAAAAAATGGTAAAGAATGGATATCTCTAGGTGTGTAAGATTGTCGGGGTTACAAATTTTTATTTGCCATTAATTTTAGCTTTCTAAAGATCACGCGAAACAACGTTAGTCTTGTTGAGAGGTCGTCTAATCGAAACAAAAAAAAAAAAAAAGAGAGAGAAACGTGACAGATGATTTTGTTTCTAGAATCTAGGCGTTTTTTTTTTTTCACTTTCTTCCTAGTTTTTCTCTAGTGACAGATCAGAAGGTTGGGTCTCATTCACTGATCAGAGATCCTTGGCTCTATCTAGCGTGGGGATGTCCCTGAAACAGGTGATTGGTGGAACCACACCCCGTCTGCTCATGGTCCTTTTACCCCAGCTTATCTTTGTCCTTCCAAAACATCATTGGCATTTTCAATCTTAAAAAAATAAAATAAATAAAAATATTATTTTACTATTTGTTAGAAAATTTTTGCAATAATATAATAATAAGAAAATTTTATAATTATTTTGTTATTATTCATGTAATTTTTATATTGAATCGTATATTTTTATTTATTATTCATATAATTTTTTTAAATATGTGATATATGGTAACAATTATTTAGTATTTTCTTAATAGAAAATCACCTAAAATAAAAGACAAAAGATACATGCCAAAAAAAAAAAAAAAAGAAGTTCGCATTTTACAATTGATTTTTCTTTTTGTAATTAGAGATTTTTAATAAAATATATAAATATTTTTTCATTTGTTTATTTTTTGCAGAAAATGAAAGTCTAATTACAGAAAAAATAATTGATTGTAGGGTATCATTCTGGATCTTATTTTTAACATGGCTATTTAATTAGACTAAAATTTAAAAATAAAAAAAAAAAACCCAAAACGAAAACGAAAACGTGAACATAAGAGGAGGCAGTGGGTCCACGATGAAAGTTTGCCGGTCATTTTTAAGCACGTGACTAGCATGTATCGATTATTGGTCAAATTGGAGTTCAATTTTAACGACCCTGGTTTTGCCGTTTTCCCTGCTGTATATGCCATCGTCGTGCCGGACGAGGAGGAAGAAGAGGAGTAGAAATGGCTCTCCCTGCTTCAGTCTGCCGTTTTCCACTCTCCACACCAACCCCAACTGGCGGCTCTTTAACTTCCGGCCACCGGAAAATTTCGCGTCTCAAACCCACTTTAATGAGAGCTTCATCTTCTTCGTCCCCTGAACCAGTAGCAGCAGGGTCCCCGACTTCAGTCCACTCGTCCTCCACCCCTGAAACCGTGGCTTCCTCAAGAAACGAACTCGCAAAAGCCGTTTTTCGAGACCTCCTCCTCTTCCTCTTCCTCCAGGACCCATGATTCCAGCTTCAACTATGCCTTGGCTAACCCGAACGGCAGCCACTCAGTTGTCCGCTTTGTCCAGTCTGCCGAGTCTCAAATTGAGAAGGTTTTTTTTTTTAACATCTATTGTTTTTTTTTTTTTTATGCATAATTGAGGTGGTTCAAAATTTTAACAAATGAGGAAAAATTACAGTGTAATTAACTAATAAATTTGTATAATAAGATAATTAATAGTTATAATAAAAATAAGGATATTTTTGTAAGAAGCATTTTGGTTACATAAATTATTTAGTTAATTACATTGTTACTCTTTTTTACCGTAATAAAAATAAACGTATTTTTGTAAGAAGTGTTTTGCTATATAAATTAATTAGTTAATTATACTGTAACTCTTTTCTATTTGTAATTTTCTATGTTTGCATATCTTCTAATGACATGATATTTTTTCTTTATGCGAGCAGACAATTTTCGATTTCCGCTTCCTGGCACTTCTGGCTATTGGAGGTTCACTGGCTGGTTCACTCTTGTGCTTCCTAAATGTACGTACTTTATTAATACCCCCGTCTCGATCAGCCCGGAAATTCAGAGTTTGTCGAAGCAAAAATGGATTTTCTTTTCATGTTTTGCTTTGAAAAATGGTGGCGGCATTAGCATGATTGCCAAAGAAATGGCGCTGCTGCCCCATAATTGAAGCAAGGCATTTGATGTTAAAGGGCAAGTTATGGGTATAATAATAAAATTATTCTATTATGACTGGTAAATTATAATTTTAAGTGGAGGAATTGCCAACATGACCCAATTGACCGCCTAAAAATTAATTCATCTTATCAGCATGATTGGGTTTCAAAGTTGAAGTTAATCACGCAATATCTTATTCTTAACAACAACATAACAACACTTTACACTCATGCAAATATTCACCACCTTTGGTCTTCTTAGGGTTGTGTTTACGTTGTGGATGCATACAAAGTTTACTGGAAAACCTGTGTCAGAGGAGTTCTCTCAGGACAGATGGTTCTACCCTTGGTTGAGGCTATTGGTGAGATTTTCTTGCATTTTCTTTTTCTTTGTTTTGTGCATTCCTTAAAGCATGATGCCCATATTGTTCCTACTTTTGCTATACAACACCTGTAGTTGTTGCCACCGTCTCTCATCTTCTACTTCCTTTGTTTCAATTGTAAATTCCCTTGTCACAGCCTCTATCGCTTAGAAGACAGCGATGTTTAACATTGATAAATTACACTGCCACACTGGTAGCCTGCCATAGGAATATAAATCAAGAATTTCCCACCAAAACATTTGATAGGGCTCAAAGCAAGATTGCCGCGCACACTTGTGAGATTAGTTTGGTGACCTGCTGATTCCTAAGAAATATGTTCCTTCAGTGATTCAATTTAGTAGCACTTGCCTCTTATGCAGCTGAAACGACGTAATTCTCTCTAACGGGTTTGTAGGGTGCTATATCTTTTTTTTCTCATTTTTGTTCACCAATAAAATAAATACATAAATAAATCAAGAATCCAATGCAATATGTTGTGGCTGAGTGTAAGCAACGAAGGACACAAAATGACAAACCAGAAAATTAAGAAGAGAACTGAAGTACTTGGAGAAAAGTTGACCGGTTTCATTGATTAAAGTTCCCCATTATGCACTAGACAAAGTAAAAGAGTCCTATTAAAAAGACATAGGAAATAGTCATAGAAAAGAAAGAAAAGGAGCGGGAATTCTTGTTTGACATATACTTTGTGTTCTAACACATTGCAGATATTTATCTTGCCGGGACCGTGATGTTAATATTTGGCATGGGTCTACACGGATTATTTATCAGCAACGTATCTCCTGACACTTCTCCGAACGTTGATCGCGCCCTTAAAGGCTCTTCCTTATTCGGAATGTTTGCTTTGAAGGTATCATTTCTCCTACTTTGAAAAGTAGTATTTCAGCATTGCATTGCCAGCACACTAGCTCATCTACATGCGTCATTTCTCCTATCAAACACTCTTGTTTATCATTATCACCCACATGTTTGGGAACTTGAATTGAGTTCATTGTTTGTAATTATAGGAGAGGCCAAAATGGATGATGATCAGCTCACTTGATGAGCTGAAGACCAAAGTGGGGCATGTTATTGTGATGATTCTTTTGGTGAAGATGTTTGAGAGGAGCAAAATGGTGGTTATAGCAACTGGTCTTGATCTATTGAGCTATTCTGTTTGTATTTTCTTATCGTCTGCTTCTTTGTACATCCTTCATAATCTGCACAAGTCAGAATAGAAGGTGCCTGCATACTGTAACATTGTTGGTGTAAAAATTCTCGCATTAAATTTCCATACACGTTTCCAAAGGAGAAACCAAAGCGTATTCATGGAGTATCTGCTGGGGTTTATGGCACCCGCCACGAAATTATAGAGATATTAAATCTAGATTATCAAGCTGCACGAGTATAAACTACAACAAGAAGAGTCCTTCGCCATCTTTTTGATTAGAATTTATACTTTTATTGTAGATACTTTAGATTTTAATTTTGAAATACAGGTGTGATTTACGGTAAGGGAAATAAGATATTTGCGTGTTTTAGCAAAGAATTTCACTACGCAGTCACGCAATTTTGTCTATGTTTATGAGGAAATAATTAGTCTTATTCTTTAAAAATTAATTATAAATTCTCAATTAAGTGTTTTTCGCTCCAACATGCTAAGCATTAACAATCTTTCCTTTCATAACATACTACTAGAGATTCAACTTATTTATATTACAAACAAAATTAGGAGTGCAACCCCTTGACAGAATTATCATTTGGTCATTTATATGCACCACTTACACATTTTAAATAGTCTTAATTTTTTAATTTGAATGATGAACATGTGTAGCTGTATCAAATTAATATTCTAGCATACACTCCTCTTGATAGGATATCATTTATTGGTAGATCCGACCCATCCGATGAACAACAACGATTACTTAGGATTAAAATAAAATTATAATATTTAGTTAAATTAGTACCAATTGTGACTAATTAAATAATAAAATAACTATTTTAAATATTCTTATTTCTGATTTATTGTAATAGATAATCTTTTAATTTTTAATTAATCTAAACTAATTTTATAAAAAAATGTATCATATGGATTTGTGAATAAAAATTTATTAAATGTGCAACTTCAAAATCAACTACAATTTATAGAGTAAAAAATATTATTTTTAGTGTTATAAAAATATTATTATTATTATTATATATTGGGTATATAAAATTATTTTTTGATTTCTTTTTTTATAATTTTTTATTCAAAAAATATTGACTTACTTTTTGGTGAGTCCCCCCCGCCTCCTTTGTAATCTTTTTCGGTCCCATATAATTCTTTTATTTTGCGCACAGTGCCGCATTTTTGTACATTGCAGCGACAAAGGTAATAAAGTAATTACATTATTTATTTTTTTTATTTTTTTGAAAATTAGAGACTAATTGATAAAGAAAGAAGAGATGAAAACAAGACCCAGAACTCATGGTTGGAGGAGTTTTCCTCCAGCCACTCCTCCACCTAGTGGTAATTACATCATTTATGATTGTTTTAAAACGTAACTCAAACGTACTCGGTTGAGTCAAAATATGATTGTGTGGCTCTAGCTGTAATAACAAAGTCTTTTTCATCCGTGTTAGTGTCAGATTGTCCTTTTTTGCTCTTTTTTTTAAATTAAGCTTTGCATTAGTATAATTTGATTCAATATATAGATTCCACGTAAAAATATAAAAAAGACTTATATAAAGTGCAAATATATAACTATCAAAGTAGTTTATACTTAATTTGACCGTAACGACTATAAACTAACGAAATACATGATTCATTTTGACAAAACCTTTAATAGAAAAAGAAACTGAAATTGAATTAGACCCAACTAAAATTAAAGTTTCAAATAAATTTAATTTATCCAGATAAAATTATAAATCGGAGCACGTACTGTATTTTGACGAACATACAACAAAAATCAATTAAATATATCTTACAATAATTTCTCATGATCTTAAATTACAGATTAATAAAACAAAATTTCAATACAATCCGGTACACTTCTCACAATACACAAAAACTAAACAGAGCCCAACATCCATCCAAAATAAGTCCATGGATGCCACTCCAACACAATCTGTGTCAGATTGTTCGCCGATCATCTTCTGCGTCGATTGAAATTTTAAATTTCTCTTGTGGAAAGGTCGAGTTCCCACCCTCGAGCTATTTATTGAAGAATTACCCCCTGTCAAAAGACAAAGTCTCATCGTAGGCCTATCTTCTATTTCGATAATTTTTAGAATTTGAGAATGGTGGTTTTCACTGGGGTGCAAAAGAGTTGATTCGAATTAAGTTTTAACCTGTTTAATTTTAATTTAACTAACAAATTGAATTGAGTTGGGTCTGTTTTTTATCACGCCGAATTTCGAACTTGTTATTAACAGATCGTTTAATTTTATTGCATTAACAAAAATAAGCTGGCCAAACATATCAAATAGCATAATAAATAAAATTTTTAATGAATTTAAGTTATCTTTAAATAATTTTTTAATCAATTGTTCATAAGTTATTTACAAATTTTATTGACTTAAGGTTGCCCTTATTTAGGCTTAATTTGTTTCTTAACTAATAAACGGGCCGTTTATTAGTTTAAGGAACTAAGAGTGTGTTTGTTTCATAAGATATGATAAGATATGATAAACTAATAATCAACTATTCACCCTAACTCATATTTAGTTAGTTAATAAGATAAGTATATGATTAGTTAGTGTGAATTTATTATCCCATAAATATATAATAGTATTATCCCTCAAACTCTTATGAGCTAGTCTATAGTGTTAATAAATTATATATTTACTAAAATATCCTCTTAATTAAAATAAATTTTAAATATTTTTTAAAAATTTAACATAAAATTAAAAAATTCTTTTCTCTCTCATCCCTTCTCTCTCTCACTCCTCTTCTCTCTCTTTCCTTTCTGTCTCCTCCCTCCTCTCTCTCACTCCTCGTCTCTCTCTCTCCTTTCTCTCTCCTCCCTCTTCTCTCTCTCTTCCCTTTCTCTCCCCTCCCTTCATTTCTCTCTCCTCTCTCTCTCTCTCTCTCGTGCTCATTCTTTCATTTTTTTTCATATAAATTTGAAAATTTATCACTAAAATTTATTTAATTTTTTCTCAAAAAATTAAAAAAACATTAATCTCTTTTTTTTGTAAAAAAATAATTTTGATATATTATATTATTCAATTCTATATCATTTAAATATTAAATAAGATAATTATTGTATATTATTTATTGACATTCAAATATAATATAAGTTAATAATCTAATTTATCTTATATTATATTAATTTATATTATCTTATACCACACTATCTAATCTGTATACCAAATATATTTTAAACGTATTTATTTCCTTACGTCATTCTCACAAGCGCACCCTGAAGACAGACTCACGTGCTTCAGCCAGTCGTGGATTCTTTATTTTTGTCGGGGGCGTAGATCCTCAACCAAAAAAGGCTCTCACCTTATAATTTTGCCATTTGTTTATTTGTGCCCAGTGTTAGCAAACCCAAATTAGATTGATCGGTTCAATTGGTTGGACCGATAATTGATCCTCAATTTGGTCTGATTTAGGTTTTAAAATTGCAAAGTCTACAAAACAGTTAAAATCGATTAAAAATTGATCAAAATAAATTAAAATTAGACCGATTAGATTTGTCTAAAATAAATTAAAAAATTTATAAATTATAATTTAAATTCTAAATTTAATTAAAAATTTTAATCTATTCTTAAATTTAATCAAAATTTTTAATTTAATCTTTAAAATAAAAAAATTAAAATTTAATCACTATTTATATGTATTATTTTTTTAATTATTTATATATATATATATATATATTTAATTTAATTAATCTTTAATTTTTTAATTTTTAATTATTATTTTTAATTTTTTTTATTTATATGTATAATGTATTAGACTGATTCAATTAATTAATTTTTAATTTACTTATATTTTTAATTTGATAATCAAATTCAAATAATTTTATTTGTGCGACACTTCGACAGCGGTCTGCCCTTTATTTACTCATTTTGGTTTCTACCGCCCCACTTTTCATTGAGCCATATGGAGTAAGTTAAAAGGAATCATGCCAAAGTCTTGAAAAGGAAAACTGGGTCTGATTGCAGAGATAGAGACAGGGAGAGAGAAGGGTGAGAGGATGAGTGGAGAAGGGAAGGTGGTATGCGTGACTGGAGCTTCAGGTTACATAGCATCATGGCTAGTCAAGCGCTTGCTTCAATTTGGCTACACAGTCAAAGCCACCGTTCGTGACCTCAGTAAGTTTATTTCTTCCTTCAATAAGCTCAATTCGGTAACGTTTTTACGGAATATGCAATTTGAGTTTGTATCCTCGAATCATTTGGGAGTTCGAAACCTTTGAATTTGGCCTGAAACATTTATGGTTGACACTCAACTCTCATAAATTCAGCTCCTTTTGTGTGTGTGCGTGTGATCCAATCCAGATGATTCGAACAAAACAACACACTTGCTTGCACTTGATGGTGCTAAGGAAAGGCTACTTTTGTTCCCGGCTGATCTATTGGAAGAAGGGTCTTTTGATGCTGTAGTTGATGGTTGTGAAGGCGTTTTCCATACAGCATCACCTGTACTTTTCTCAGCTACTAGTCCACAGGTCCATATCGATCCCATCATGTTATTGTACTTTTTTCCACTGGCTGGATTGGCACCCATCTTAGTCTTACTACTTGGATGTGTGTTTCTACGTGTGTGGATTGTGTAGGGAAAGGATAGAGAGACAGATATGTGTGGTAGCAATAGCAATATACGTCTCTGTTGCTTTATTTATAGATTCAAACGTTACATGGAAGCAATAGATTGTTTTTTAATGAGATAGACAACTGGTAAAGTTTGTGCCTTTAGACCCTTCTAATTGTGTATATTGTTGTAATTACCTCTCTGACGACAATCCAATTTTGCTTATGTCTTCCATTCCAAATTTGTTTCCCATCTCCAAGTTCCCTGTGTCTGCATGCTGATATTAATCTTTTGATACAATATGGTTATCGAATGTTTTCTTTTTTCATTCTTAGGTAGAGCTTATCGATCCTGCAGTGAAGGGAACACTTAATGTTCTTAAATCTTGTCTAAAAGCACCTTCTGTCAAACGAGTGATTTTAACATCATCCATTTCAACAGTTCCATACAATGGAAAGCCTCTTACCCAAGGTGTGGTAGTTGATGAGACTTGGTTCTCAGATCCTGCTATTCTTGAAAAACAGCAGGTATTGTACCTTTCCCACCTATTTTTGCAGTACCCAATCTTATCTGTGCTCTTTCTATGCTGCAAACAAGTGACCTAGTGGTTTAGCCAATGAACTGCATTAATGACAAAGGAATTTGGAAGATATATGGTGTTTTAAAGACCCTTGTTTTCTCTTTCAATTTCTGTTGTTCTCTTATGGTATTCGGTTTTGTTTACGTTCAACAGCTGATTTAAGGGCAATATGACCACAACTCACCATCCTTGAGCACATTATTCATTATATTCACTGCTTTTGGAAGCTTGACAGGGTTAAAGGTCAAAACTCCAAATAGAAGGCTGAGGCCAGTTATCTAGTATCCTTACAGCTTACTTTGACTTGATACATTGTATGTGTGAACTAAAAAATATAAGTACATACATGCTGTATTTATAAGAGCGTTTTATTGTAGGTTGAACAAAAGAACCGCATATTCAATTGATAGCTGCAAAAAAGGATTACACTTGTTCCTGATATCCAACACATAAATTATATGTGCTTTTGAAATTGTGCTTGTTTCCGGCTGCACTGTGTTGGTTGAGAACTCAGTAGCATGACTAATTTGGTTTCACTTCCAGCTATGGTACCAACTCTCAAAGACATTAGCAGAGGAGGCTGCTTGGAAATTTGCAAAAGAGAACAAGATTGATTTGGTTACAATAAATGCAGCATTTGTGATGGGTCCTCTTTTGCAGCCAACGCTTAATTTCACTGTGGAGATGATTCTCAACCTGATAAAGGGTATTCTTCTTCAACAAATCAGTTGCAAATCAATGTGTTATTGGAATGAAACGTTTTTGCAACGTAGCCGAACTTAATGTTTTCTTTTGAGGCATTCATTCAAGGTTATTTTGGTGCAGGACAAGCGCATATGAATGGATACTATAGATCTGTTGATGTAAGAGATGTGGCAGATGCACACATTCGAGCTTTTGAGATTCACGCTGCTAACGGCCGGTACTGTTTAGTAGGAACTGCTCTACCTTTTTCTGATGTTCTGAAGATTGTGCATCAACTCTACCCTAACTTGCATCTTCCTGAAATGTAAGTGATTGTTTCTGACGATTAGTTGCATGTTAGTCACAGTAGACGGGCTATTTAGATCACCGAGTTAAACATGAATTGTCCCATGAAATCAAGGGTAAATATCCATCTGGTTTGACAACTTTTTGAACTGTGGAATCACCGCTCGAAAACCAATTTTTACCATTTGTGCTTTCGAGTCTCATTTTCCATCTGCAAACCGTGTTACTCATACGGTGCTATTCTTGACAGATGTGAAGGTGGCGACAATTTGTTGCCGGCATTTGATGTTTCCAAAGAGAAAGCCAAATCCTTGGGCATCAACTTCACTTCTCTGGAGGTGACTCTTAAGGACACCATTGAGAGCTTGAAGGAAAAGGGCTTTCTCAACATCTGATTGTGATTTTTGGCTGTCATATATGGGACATAAAACCAAACACCTTCTCAAACTCAAAAACTTTGACTTCTGATGCCACCATGTGCTATGTCCTTTTAGTCCATGTTAATGTCATGTCTCACTTGGAAAGATCTGTTTTCTCTTTTGGGTCCAAGGAAGCTGCTAGAGCAGCGGAAGAAGAGGAGGATTATAAGGGCAAGGTCTGATGATCGATCTCCAGACCTTATGGCAATTGCTTGGGCTATGCTCAATCCTCGTTTTGAAAAGATCTGTTTGCATTATATACACATTTTAATGGCGATGCCTTTTTAGTTGAGTATATTGACTTTAAAACTCTTTGACCGTTAAATAATGGAAGAAGATGCCCTGAGATTCTCTTTAATTTTTGTTGTGGATTTCCTTATTTCCTCTTAAAAAGAGGAACTGAATGAAAAATTTTGCACCCTTTTTTTGCCTTCCCAAACAAAGGGATAAACATTAAAAAAATTCTAAACTTTTAGATTTTTTTTCATTTAAGTCCTAAACTTTTTTGAGATTTCATTTCAGTCCTAAATCTTTTGATTTTGTTCCAAATCAGTCCTTCCGTTAGTCAAACCGTTAAAAATTATTGTTCACTAACGAAAATTTTTTTAAAAAGGTAAAATACACTATTTAAATATTTTTTTTATTATTAAATACTTGTATTTTACTTTCAAATAGTAACATGTAAGTTAAGATTTTAGATTTTTTATTTTTTATTTTATTTTTTTTAAGATTATACAAAGTATTTCTGTTAACTGGTGAATTGAAATAGTGTATTTTATTTTTTTAAAAAAATTTCCGTTAGTGAACAGTAATTTTTAACGGTTTGACTAACGAAAGGACTGATTTGGAGCAAAATCAAAAAGTTTAGGACTGAAATGAAATCTCAAAAAGTTTAGGACTTAAATGAAAAAAAATCTAAAAATTTAAGACTTTTTTTATACATATCCCCCAACAAAGCGTTAAGGACGTATCTTCTCAGAATGGCACTGTACTGTCCGATACAAACATTTTTTTTTTTGTCCCATACAATATTATAATAAGAGGACCAACAAAAAAGTTTCTAGATAATCACCATTTACTTGAAATGTCAAAACTGGAACACAAAGAAAAGTGGTAACAAAATGTTTCAATCAATTATTTTAAAGGCATGAGACATTTGTGAAGAATCACAAATTTTGAGTTCTAAGGCTTTTATGATTATATCTCACCAGGTGATTAGCGGTACCTTTCATTTAATAGAATTTTACTGTATATTTTAATTTTAAATAGTAAATAGTGATTATCTATCAATAACTTAGCTTATTATATATTAATTTTAAATTTCTTATATATCAATCTTAATTTTTATAAGCATCTTATATATTACGTATAAGTTTCAACTCGTTATATATAACTAAAAAAGATTTTATGTTGTTATATTTATTGGATGTGCATCTTATTTCTTATACACATAAATTAATATTTTAAAAAAATAAACAAATAAGTCGGTGAGAATCACTATGAGGCCCATTCTCCTGTCTCTTTCCCTCTCCCCTGCGTCAGGGCCGTTTGCCGACCCGTGTATCATTTTGGAGATTCGATTTCCAGTGGAAACAAAGTTAACTTTTAAAATTAGCTATCTGTCGAATATAATAAGATTATTATTTTATATAATAAAATTATTATTTTGTATAATAAAAAAAATTTATATTTTTTTATCGTTTGAAATAAGATTTTTATTATATAAAATAACAGTCTTATTGTATTCAGACAAATGTTTGATTATAGAAATATAATGAAACCTTTTTGCAGTGGAGACCGACAAATACAGAAAGCTATCAAATCCACAGTGGGGACCTGCCACATCTCCACCTTCTCCAAGTGCCAATAAAGAACAAATAAAAGGCAGACAAAGAATCACAGAGACACAGAGACAGAAAGGATGAGTGGAGAGGGGAAGATTGTGTGTGTAACAGGAGGGTCAGGCTTCATAGGTTCATGGATAGTCAAGCTATTGCTCCAATGGGGCTATAATGTCAGAGCCACTGTCAAGGACTTAAGTCAGTCAGCTGTTCACTCCTTTCACAGTTTCATTTTAACATTTATAACCAATCTATTTCGGCTTAATCTTCATCTCTCTTGATTCATTGGATTTACTGAAGTTTCTATTCCACTTTCCTTTTAATCTGTTGGCCCCAGATGATCCAAAAGAAACAGAACACTTACTTGCACTTGATGGAGCTCAAGAAAGGCTTCATTTGTTCTCTGCTGATTTATTGGAAGAAGGGTCTTTTGATGCTGTAGTTGATGGTTGCCGAGGCGTTTTTCATACTGCGTCCCCTGTGATTTTCTCAGCTAAGAATCCACAGGTTCATTCCTCTCACATGCTCTTTTTAAATGCATTGCATAGTGCAACTACTCTTAATATCGAAGTTCTAATGCACAAGGCTCTCAGACTGTGAGATTTCAGGAGGGTGTACGCAACCTTCAGACATAGTTGCTTTCACACGGAACAAAATTTGGTCTTGCATCCAGATTTTATTAATAAAGCTGCAACATGATTTTTTGAATCTGTTTAGAATGCTACTCTTCTAAATGGAGGTGGAAATATAAGCAAGATGATAGTTGCAACAGGATAGCTGATCAAGTTTGTGGTTTTCTGCTCATAGGGAAGATGCTTGGTGTTTTTACTCACTTTCTTTGTTAGTAAATCAAAATTCCCCGTAAGGGTAAGGAGGGCTTGCGCGTTTGTGCTTATAGGAGCAGGGAACCTGCAATTGTGTCTGTCAAGTTAATTTCTCTTTCATTTCTAAATCACCTTTTCATCTATAGTTTATTGTTTCAGGCCGAAGTTATTGATCCTGCAGTGAAGGGAACACTTAATGTTCTAAGGTCCTGTTCCAAAGTAAGTTCTATCAAGAGAGTGGTTGTGACATCTTCCTTAGCAACAGTTGGATTCAGTGGAAAACCAATCGGCTCAGATGTAGCAGTTGATGAGACATGGTTTTCAGATCCAGCCATTCTTGAGAAAATGAAGGTATCTATATAGCATACCTAATTAACGTTGTTTCTTTTTTTTTTCATTAATTGATTCCGACAAAAATTCAAACTTGAGAATTTTGGTCTCAAAAATAATTTTAGCACCATATTGCACTTCTTTCAAGTCCTCTAAGTTGTTTATGTTTGTTCTGTGACCATTATGTTGGAATGATATCTGATAGAGATTATTGTTTTCATCTCTTCCTGTCAACAACGAAGGAGAATTTCATACATGAACTGACACATTTTTTCCAGCTGTGGTACCACCTTGGCAAAACCTTGGCAGAGGAGGCTGCCTGGAGATTTGCAAAAGAAAATAAAATTGACTTGGTCACAATACATCCAGGATTTGTGATTGGTCCTCTTCTACAGCCAACCCTTAACCAAAGTGTGGAGATGATTCTAAACCTCATACATGGTACTTTGCAGAAACTGCTTGAAACTATTCTATATAAAGCATTTTCCTTTGGCTATCTAGTATTAATTGCTCACCTCATCTCAGCTTCTCAAAATAAAGATTTTAAAAAAAAAAAAATAGTGCTTCCACCTAAAACTGTGTGCCTTCTTGCCAATCATATCAGTTGAGGATATATATATAAATATACATATTTGAAAGTTTAAGAGTTTTAAAAAATTTTAAAGTGATATGGATAGTTAAATAGTAAAATTTAATAAAATAAAATAATAAATAAATTGTTAAATATTGTTGAATAAAATTGTGTTACTATTTTAACAAAATTATGTAGTCGTGCTCTGTTCCCTTTTTTGTTTTGTTTTTGTTTTTTTGTGGTGCAGGGGCTCAGGCATATCCAAATGGCTATTACAGGTCAGTTGATGTTAGAGATGTTGCAGATGCGCATGTTAAAGCTTTGGAGCTTTCTTCAGCCGCCGGCAGATATTGTTTGGTTGGAAGCACTGTTCACTTCTCTGAGCTTTGGAAGATTGTGCATCAGCATTTCCCTTCTTTGCGACTTCCTGAAAAGTAAGAGTTATTTTTCGCGGTGTGTTGGAACTTGGAAGTTTATAGCAATGTTATTAAAATTGAACTGGACCGATCGGTTTGACTGGTTTAACTGGAAATCGACCTTTGATCCAGTTCGGTTTACTCCTTGAAATTGGATAGTCAGAGAACCGGCCGGAAACCGACGAATCGGACCTGTTCAACCCGAAACCGGTGAACCGGTCCCGGTTTATGTGATTCGGTCAAAATCATCTAATAGTTGACTGCCACGTGTTGCCGCTGTAATGCGCCAGAAAATGCTGAAATAAATTTTGGTCCTCCTCCACGTCGAACTTACATCCTAAGCCTTAGCAAATCAATACCCAGCCAGTGCACCAAGTTGTCCTCTTGTTTCTATATATACAATTAATTATTTTATTACTTCCAAAATAAGGTGCCGATCTGCTCATTGTTTGTCCTTTTTCGAAATTTTTTTAGTTTATTGATAATATATTAATATTACAATTTTAAAAACATATTCTTATTATTAAATATATAAAGTTAATTCATTATTATTTTTTATAACTTAACATTAAAGACTTGTAATATGCTAATATTTTTTATTTTATATTAAATAATAAATAACATAAAATTAAATTTATTATCTATCATGTTAATATTTACAAAACTTATTATTGAATCTCTATCAATAACATTTTTCTTAATTACTTACTCATCTTTATTCTTTAATATAGTAATTAATTTTTAAATTTTCTCATATGTTAAATTATAAATTAAGTATTTCTCTAAAAAAATATAAATTAAGTATAAAAATCTTTCGAATATAATATTATAATATGTATAAAAACTTATATTTTGTATGTTATTATATTTTACTTATCAGCATTTTTATAGAATGTATATATTTTTATATATATTTAATATTAAATACTGGTTTTACCGGTTTAATCTCGATTAAAGCGGTTGAATCGGTTGAACCTTAAACCTCTGAGCATTCCGGTTCTATAACCGGTTCGGTTCTTACAACCTTGGTTTATAGATGGGAGGACCATATCAGAAAAATAAATTAAAAACAACGCATAGTTTAATAACCTATATTATATTTTCCAAGAATAGTCTAGTTGGCATTTACTCCTAGAAAAATGATCGTTTCCCTTATTTTTACATTTTTAATATTTATTTTAAAATAAATATTATATAAAGAATATTAATAATTATCTCACTTAATTTTTTAATTTTTTTAAAAAATTATTAATATTTACTAGATAGTAAAAAATTATAATTTTTGAGATATTTTTAATTCTCAATATTAATAAAATTTTGAAAAGAAAAGAATATTTAAAAATTTTTGAAAAAAGAAAATAATTTATTTATATAAATATGCATGAAAAAAAAATCAACTAACAAATCTAATTTATGTGGTAAGTAAAAATAATAATAAAATTGTATATATATTTTTAATAGTAATTTAGTTTAAATAAATTATTATTAATATTATAAAACGAAAAGTAGTCTTGAATTATTTTTCAATCAAATGTTTTTAAAAAGTCATATAAAGAAATAATATAATCAAAAAGCAGTACAAAAAATTTTACTGAACACAATTCTCTGTACTTTTTCAAAATGAAATACAAATGTACTTCTCTAAAAACTAAACCAAACACCCCTTAAGCCAGGGGTATAGATTTTGCTTTGTAAATTGGCCTGCCATAATACAAATAATATAATACCATACTATAATTTAATGTTATGTCTTTGGACTCGAGTCTCACCTTTCCATTAACGTCTATTTTAAGTAATCACTGACTATTACTACGTCCAAAAAAGAAAAGAAAAAACAATTTAATTTTATATGTCCATAACTGTATCGCATGCACTTGAATGGGAGCGACATTAGGCTCAATAAGCAATCAGATCAAGGAGTTCCATAACTTAATGTTGATTCATGGCAGATGTGAAGATGACAAGTATTTCGTGAGGTATGAGGTATCTAAAGAGAAAGCAGAAACTTTGGGAATTAAATTTATTCCACTGGAGACGACCCTTAAGGACACAATTGAAAGCTTGATACGGAAGGGCTTCCTCACCATTTGATTCTCGCTATGAATGTGAATTATGTATTAGCAAATGTTGGTCCATGCGGCCAAGAATTCCATTGTTCTTCCAGTTTCAGTAATCGTGTATTTTCCTTGTTCTACTGATAAAATATTTACAGCGCATGAGACTTGTACATCATGTCATGTAAAATTTGTTTGCAATAGAAAGACTATTTTATAATTTGTGTGTCATACCGTTTAAGGGTTAATTTCGATGAAGAAGCTGTCAATTTGATGCATTTAGAATGCAGACTCACATTATATTACTATGTCTTTGAATACGTCCTCTGGCACTCATCGTGAACAATAGTGAGTGTTTGGTTTTAACTTTCGGAAATGTAATGTATGGATATTGTTTAACTTTTTAAGGGGGTGTTTGGTTGATTTTTTTTTTGTTTAGGAATGGAAATGAGAATGAATGATTCTCATTCTTAATGTTTGGTAGGAAAAAGTCCTATTTCCATTCCCTTATTTTTGAGAATAAGATTCTTCCATTTATAGGAATCATCATTCCCACTTTTAGGTAGTTAATCATTCTCATTCTCTCATCTTCTCTCTCACTTTGTAAATTGTTTTATAATAAAATATTACAAATAAATCTCATAAATAATAATAATAATAATAATTAATGATAATGATAACGACAATAAATATTTTTATATTATAATAAAATTAAATATTTCAAAAATTAGGATAATAATTACATTATAAATGATAATAATATTATCTATATTTTCATAATATTAATAATAACCATAAATAATAAAATTATTTGCATAAAAATTTCATAATTTTAATAATAATTTATTTATTAATAATGACTTATTTTATAATATCTCCAATATCATTTTGGTATAACAATATTATTCATACTTCTTCTTTGTTATCATTATTAATAAAAATTTATGTTATTTTTTAATTTTTGATTTTATATTTATGATTGTTATTGTGAAATAAATAATAATAATAATAATAATAATAATAATAATAATAATGATAATGATAATAAATTATTATTATTATTATTATTATTATTATTGTTATTTAATATTTTTAATTTGAAATTATGTTACAATATTTTTGTATTTTTAATTTTTATTTTGATATTCATAATTTTTTATTTTTTGTATTTATTGGTTATTTATTTTTAGTGAAATAAATATTATCATATATTTGATAATGATTCTGATTCTAAACTAAAACAAACGACTACAAAAGGTTTTGATTCCGATTCCTAAATAAACTAAATATGTTATAAAAAATATCATTCCATTTCCGATTACACTTAATTTCGATTCCAATTCTAATTTTGATTCCAACTCTTAAACCAAACGGCCCCTAAGTCTCATGATTGGTATTCAATTGCGAAAATCATTATATGAGGTGTTTGGTAATTTTCCTTTTTTATTGTCTACTAATTGCTGATAAAGGTTCCAAAAGTGGCTGATTGGAAAAAATACCTCCTAGTTACTTTTATATCCTATTTTAGTTTACTTGTTATTGAAAGTTATTTTTTAGGCATGCTTTTAACCTATTGTTAATTGTTGTACTATTGTTAATTATGATTGTTGATTGTTATTATTAATTGTTGAATGCTGTTGTTGCTAATAATTAAAATAAAATCGTTTGTTTAGACTGATATTTATTATTACTGTTTAAATAATAAAATTACCATTTGAAATATTATGTTTATGTTTTTATTAACAAAATATATTTTTTGTCAATTTTTTATTAAAAAAAAAAACAACTTGAGTGTTCCTGGCTGCATTTGCATCAAATAATACAATAAACAGAACATATTGATTTATTAATGAGTACACGACAAAATAAATAAATTTAGTTTAACAAATCAATATCATTTAATTCAAGAATTAAAATATAAATTCTAATCCTTTTTTCATTCACTAAAATGATAGCAATTCTATTACGGGGTAAAGCATTATCATGACCTCGTGACTTTTATTGCACACTTATTTTAGTAGTCTTCTTTTATGTGCTCCTTGCCGCTCCCCAAAGACTCCATGAATCAGTGCTCCGATGGTTAATTTATAGAACAAAAATCGATCCCCTTGTATCCTTCTTTTCCATGACCTTGCTAAGCAGTTTGCCAGCAGACCTAAAAATTAAATCAAAGTGTCTAAGACCTTGATGATTCAAATTTAACAGTAACAGGAACATCCAATAACAAAAACAAATCCCCTGTTTGTCAAAGCTCATTTTTCTATTCCTTGCTATGTGTCATTCCGCTGTGCAATCTTGAACAAAATTAAGGGTATCATTTTCAGAAATTATTTAGAGAATTGTTGATGATTAATTGATTATTACACTAAAAAAAACACCTAATGTGTTAATAGGCGCGTGATTTAATGGAATAACAGCTGAATTTTTAACTTCAGTACAGTTTACAGCTATTGGCATTAAGAGAGTTATTTCATGACTGCTATTATACGACGTATCAGATGAAATATACGACGTGATTAAAGAATTATAAGAAAATTATATAACATGTCAAAAGAAATAATACGACGTGTAATTAATTAATAAAAATTAATTTTTTTAATATTTAATTACATAAATCGTATAATTTTCTTTATACATCATATAATTTTCTTATAATTCTTCTATTATATTATATAATTTTTTCTATCACATCATATACTAACAATCACAAAACAACCAAATAAAAAACAGCCCAAAAGTTCCTTTCATAAATCACTTGGCTATTCGCTACCATCTAAATACTGTGCAACTTTTTGTTGGCTTCGTTAACATCTTCCTCTAATAAATCCAAGATGTCAGCACATCCACCAACTGTTTAATGACTTGCACAACTTGCCAATTCTCCTTACAATCATTACTTTTTTTTTTAATAGCAAAAATATTATCCAGACGTTTTACAAAATATATCACGCCCATGTTATTTTATTTTTTTTAGCGATAAATAATATAATGTAAGTACATTAATTATTATATTTATAAATTAAGATAAAATTATTTAGTAATATCATCATTCAACTTATCTAATAAAAAGAACTGGTTACAGAAGTATTATTAAGTTTAATTGAGTCTCTTTTATATTCGACTACAATATTAACAAATGTAAAACCTAATATTATACTTTACACATAAATCCCTTTTTTGAAGATTTGTTGGTCTAATCCGATCAATTCGATTAGTCCAGTTTAACTAATTTAATTTTTATCAATTTTGACCAATTTACGATTTGCATTGAATCGATCATCAACCAGATTAAAAATCTGACTAATTATCAATTTAACTAGTGAATCTAACTCGTTCAGTCTGATTTTTACAACAATACAACTCTTTTTTTTTTTTTTTTTTTTGGGAGGCACAACAATGCAACTCAATCAGCCGTAAACAATTATAGTAGTTTACTAGAATCCACATTTTTAGTTTTTCAGAAAGGAAAATGATAGTTCCACGAGTAAAGAGGTAGAAAGTGATGGGGAGAGAGAGAGAGAGAGGAGAGGAGAGAGAAATAAGTATCTGCAGGTTCTATAATTTTTAATTTAAAAAAGATGTATAATGTGAACAATAAAAAATAATTAAAATTGATAGATAAATAACTTAAGTTTAATGGGTAACAGAGTTATAAAAAAAAAAAAAAAAAAAGACAAAAAGAGCTCATCCGACCTCTCTAACAGTACTGTCCCCGAGTCCTTTAGGAAAATGTACCAATCGGCGAGTCTTCTTGTGTTTGACTTGAAATATGTAGTTAGTTTCTTTTTCTGATCTTCAAGTGGAATACAATAATGACTACTAATCTTGAGTAAAGAGACAGTTAATGCAATGTTACGAGGGTAAGGCAATTTTGTTTCCTAATGGATACAATGTTCCCATGTGACTAAAGTTAAAAAATTATAAAAGACATCTGCTAAAAAAATAAAAATAAAAATAAAAATAATAAAATAAATAAATAAATAAATAAATATATATATATATATATGAAATGAGAGGACAGGGCAGATAGGTCGAGGTGGACCTCACACGACTCCTACACATTTTTTTTAAATAAAAAATAAAAATGAACTATCAAAAAAAATTATTGATTGCATATTATATCGTATTGTTTGTCCATTTCGTATGTTTTATCTTACTCTGTTTTTTCTTTAGTATTATTATATGGCTAAATGATTTGGCTACACTTTATTCAAATATTCTTTTTAAAAAATAAATTATAAATATACTTTATGTTATTTTAAATATATTTTTTAAATATTATTTAAAATTTTGATTTTTGAAAAAAAAAGTTTCATTTTTTTTTTCGTTCTAAGGCATTTTGGACGCTTTTTAAATGGCGGAGTATGGCCATTTATTTTTGGGTTAAAATCTAAAAAATATTATGATTTTTTTGTAAATTAATAAATATAACATTATTTTTAAAAATTTAAAATTTAGACTTTTAAAGAATTTTTTTTAATAAATCTATCATTTTGTCCCATATAATGAACAAAATCTGTCAAAAATAGTGACTTATCATGATCATATAAACTAAATGCTAATATGTAATATAAAAATGTGACAAGTAAAATACATATTATATACAAAAAAATTATATTAAACTTGAAAATGTAGTAAGTTTGTTAGAAAAAATTTTTTTTACAAAACTTAAATTGTAAATTTTTAAGAGTGATACTTACATTTTTCAATTTACTTAAGGAGTGTTTGGTTTTGCTGTTGAGAATTACTGTTGTTGTTACTGTTATTGATTGCTGATTGTTATTGCAGATTGTTGTTGCTGATGAACAAAATAAAATCATAGTATTTAGTTAAATTAACACTAACTGGTATTGATTAAATAATAAAATGACCATTTTAGACATTATGTTTCTCTATAAAAAATTTATTAAGTGTGTGACTTAAGTTCAATTAAAATTTATAATAAATGTAAAAAATTAAATAAAATATGGTTCTAATAAAAAAAGTTTTACTTTGAAAGTGTGGTTGAATTTAATTAATAAAAATTAAGATTTTTTTTGTAAAAAAATTATTTTTTCACAAAATTGCCTTCATATTAAAATTTTAAATTATTCAATTTTTTTTCTATCTCACAGATGAAAATGTTAATGACTATAGCATATATAATTGAAAATAAAAAAAAAGAAAAAACAGAAATATTAAAATTGCATTGGCATCATTTTTGAACTACTGTGTCATTCTGCTAAAAAATAATATTTTTCTTGCAATATGCATGCACTATTTTTGGTTTAGCTCGTGTGTGAACGGTCAAGGCGAAAGAAAAAATATTTGTTTTGCAATTGTACGCACATGGGCCAAGTGGTGCCATTCTATCGTTCCTACTGGGCATTGTACTCGTGTGTTTTTTTTGGGTAAGGGATAATTTTATACTTATGTAATTATCAACTATTAATAAAAATAAAAATAAGAATTTCTCTATTTTTCATATTAATTATTTTTAGAAATTTTTAACAGTAATTAACTACTAATTTATTATTTAATCAAACATTGAAATTTTCTACTCTTCATAAAAATAACAGCAGCAACAGCAACTTAAAAAATAAAACTAAATACCCCTCAAAGTCGTTATTTTTTTTTTAAATTTTAATCATGTATTTTTTCTGATATTTTGTTTTGTTTTTTTTTTCCCAAAATGTGAGTAGGAACTATGTCCAGTCATGTAGCGGGACAAAAATGAAAAATTACATATGACTAATAGTTTGTGCATCTTCCTACCGGTCTGGGACCGCTGACGAACCATCCGCCGCCGCTGTTCTTTGTCCGGTCGGCCTCCGAGGAAAGAAACCAATAAGCAATTGTCATGTCTTCTCTCATCTTCTGTCAGATTCTTCTTGCCACACTCCTAGTTGCTGTACAATCTGCTGCTGCTGCTGCTGCTGCTGCTGGCTTATCAACCCCAGATGATGATGCTATAGGGGCTTTGCTTGACCGTTTGGATTCTCAGCGGTCGTCTCCATCAGTTCAAGAATCGGCCGCCAAGGGTGTCTTGCAAAGATTGCTTCCTTCTCATGCCAACAGTTTCCATTTCAAGATTTTATCATCCAATGTATGTTCCGCCTTTTTTTTTTTTTAGTGAATTTTAAAGGGTCTCCCTCTTCATTTTTGTTTTGAAGGCTTTTTTTTTTTTTACGATTTTTTATGAATTGATTTTTTTAACTAATGTGGTAAGAAGTTTTTAATAATTTTACTTTTATTTTTTAAAATTAAAGTAAATTTAGTGTTATGTTAAATTTTTGAAACTTAACTGTTATTTGTGAAGTTTTATGAAAAGACTTTTTTTTATGTTTATTTTTTTTAACAGCGTGAAGTTGTTTTATTGTTTGATGTCTTGTCTCTGTTTTTTTTTTCTTAGAGTTGTTATTTTTTTTTTTGTCAATATCTATATTATAATTAGCAGAGAGGAAATTTGGAAGAGATAATGATCGAACCCGGCTTCTTTATTGACATAATACTAACGAACCAATAAACGAACTGCTTTAAACAGTCAGTTCTTTTACTTAGAATTGTTGGTATCTATGTAACATATGCTTTGTTTTGTTTACCAAGTTAGCAGATTTTGAGGCCGCAGGTACTAGGCGTTGCTTGCTTTTGCATAATGGTTGTTTTTTGCTGATTAATTTTGCAATTCCAAATGTTCAGGATTTTTGTGGCGGGCGCAGTTGCTTTTCAATAAACAATTACGAGCAATCCAGCAGCAATGGGCCTGAGATAATGTATGCCTCATTGTTTTATGCCTTATTTTATTGCGGACCGAGGAAAACTCTTACTTAAATTTTCAAATGAGTTCTTTCTTTTTCTATACTCAACTTAGCTAAGAAGGTTAAAACTAGTTCGCTGTTAGCAGTAGTATACCCATCATATTCATATGCAAGTTTAGGAGGTTTTAACACTAATTCCAATGACCATGACCGAGTTTCATGTATAACCTGAGCAATGTTATTGAAAGACCTAGATGCACGTTTCAAATTGACATACGGAGTTGTCTACGGCTTTAAATGGGCCTCTTTAAATCACTTTTGAGAAGCATAGGAGGTGTCATCTCAGTGAATGCGATGGCGGTTAGTCTTAAGGCAGTTTATCTCTCCGAAACTTAAGAATAAGTAGGATATATTGCAATAATATGAATGGAAAAAGAGATGACTGGCGATCGCCAATGTGTTGTGCTTAGCGTAAAATGGAAATATGCATTTACTTAAGGTTGAGGGACATAAATTCCTAAACTCTGTAGAGGGTTGGACTACATTACGTTTTTCTTTCCAGATTGTGAGTTAGTCCATTGGTTTTAACTTTTAAATATTATAGTTGCTTTTCCTTTGCTAAAATGTGGATCCACTCCAGGATCAAAGGTACCACAGCAGTTGAACTTGCATCAGGCCTTCATTGGTACATAAAATATTGGTGTGGCGCTCATATTTCATGGGATAAGACTGGTGGTGTTCAGGTGGCTTCAATTCCCAAGCCAGGATCACTGCCTCCTGTAAAAAATGATGGTGTAATAATTCAGCGGCCAGTCCCATGGAGCTATTATCAAAACGTTGTTACATCGAGCTGTGAGTTCTAAGTGTTACATCTTGTTTTCACATATAGATCCTCTTGGATGTTTGCTTTGATAGTGAATGATCAATTCTTAGCAACCAGCTCAAACGTAATTAGAGATTGAAAAAAGAAACCCATAGACTGCGTTGCCAACATAAATCTGTTGCACTTCGAATATGATACCTTCTGATGTGCTATTTTTATATCATTCATTTGATGGAACAGGCACTTAGTTTAGTTCATTTTGACTCTATTTCTGCTTTGCTTGAAGGAAAGCTATCACTGCTCCAACCCAGTTGAGATTATGTGTAATTAGTGCAGGATAGAATTTCATGCCATAAGGCTTTCACTGTACAGCCCATTTTTGCTAACTTACATGCTTAGATTTTCAACTATAGTTCATCATTTCGCCAACATCCAAAGGCTGTTCAAGATAAACCAGTGTGACCAACATGCTGACATTGGCTAGTATACGTACCACTTTTCTTATTTGCAGATTCATATGTTTGGTGGAATTGGGAAAGATGGGAGAAAGAGATAGATTGGATGGCTCTTCAAGGGATTAATCTGCCCTTGGCATTCACTGGTCAAGAAGCCATTTGGCAAAAAGTTTTCATGGTTAGTTAATATTGAGGTGGTGCCAGAATATAATGTGGCCACATTCTTTATAACCTGGATGCTGTTCTCATTGAGAAGTGATGGATCTTTAGCTTGACATTAGTAGTAGTAAGTTACAACTTCTGGCTATATGTCTAATGAGTGTAGATGAGCCACTGATTCGTACATGAATTTATAAACTACTCCAGATGTTCTAGTCCCTCCTTTCGGTGAATCGATGAGCAGTGTATGAATTGGCAAGTGCCTGCTGTCCTGTGTGATGGTAAATTAGAGTTAAAGCCCAAATGTTGCAGGTTGTAAAGTAGTCTGTTTAATCAGATTTCTTGGAAAAGTGAATGCGTTTAAAGTTCTATCCTTCTTGTTTTTGATGGCTAATAAACAAAGGTGATTGGTTTCTTTAATTTTATTCTTAATGGTGATTTTATGGGACCTTATTTGGATAATGGCACCTTGTTTTCAAATGTCAAGAAACCAGATCTAAACTGGAGCCAGTTCCATCGGCAGCTAGGATTGTTGCAGGGTTTCTTTATTCGCAGTGATTCTTGCTAGCCTTTCTGTGGTGCTCTCCTCCTTATATTTTAACTTTTCGTGCATGTAGCTAGTGCCTTAATACATTTGGTTAGTGTAAGTTGGATAGATTTTCTTGCCCTCGAACAAGGAGTTCATCTGATTATGATGTCCTTGTTTTGCCTTTGTTTTGTCCTCGGTGTAACTTGCTTCCCAGTTCCCTATTTGACTTATTCACTGTTATTGCAGAAATTCAATGTTACCAAACAAGATTTGAATGATTTCTTTGGTGGGCCTGCTTTCCTTGCTTGGGCTCGTATGGGAAATTTACATGGGTAGGACATGAGTTTTATATTACTATGTCCTTTCTTTTGTTTCAAATAAGTAATTCTTGATGTTCCAAGATTCTAGTATAGTGCAATATTCCTGAATCTGAGGGCATAGAAGCTACATCTAAGGCAGACCAAATAATTCTTTTGTGGTCTGGTGATGTTTCTGTGTCTCTTACAGTTGTTGAATTGTGCTTTGAGTTTATAAACTTAGCATTTGTTTACCTACAGGTGGGGTGGGCCTTTATCACAAAGATGGTTGGATCAACAATTGACTCTGCAGAAACAGATACTATCTCGGATGCTGGAGCTAGGCATGACCCCTGGTAAGTTGAATTTGTTCACTAGAGCATAGAAACCTGTTGTGAGATCAAAATCCTCCTGTCATATAATTTGATATTGAAACCTGTTGTTTGATCATAATCCTCTCGTCATATAATTTGATATAGTTTGCTTGGGGTTGCATTGTTACTCTGCCATATCATTAATCAAACATATCCTCTTCTTGGTTCCAGTGCTACCATCATTCTCTGGGAATGTTCCAGCAGCCTTACACAAGATATTCCCTTCAGCAAGTATAACTAGACTTGGAGATTGGTATCTTGCCTGTTAATGAATTGCTTTACATCATATTTTTTGCGACAAATTCTTAGAAGACTTTTGGTGAATTCTTAGACTTATAGTTTCCACTTTAAGTGAAAATCTTCCTAGTGTTCTTGCATTAGATTCTATTTGTAATTCCTGCCAGGAATACTGTGGATAAAAACCCCCGTTGGTGTTGTACTTTTCTTCTTGATCCTTCTGATCCCTTGTTTGTTGAAATTGGGAAGGCTTTCATTAGGCAACAAATTGAAGGTACAATTCATAACTTCTTATCTAATTCCTTGATACCTGAGCTTTTTTTTATTTTTTGAAGTTGCATTGCTGTAGAGCATTGGATTAGCTGAGGATGATTATGATTCTAGTCTTGCAGTCTCAAAAGTGTGCGGTGTTTTCTTGAAACCTTTGAGATAATTATCTTGACCACTGTTATCATATTTTCAAATCTATTTGAGAAAACCTAAAAGTTTTATGTCTGGATTTTATACACAATACAAGCACTACCATTATAGGTAGTTAATGCATGAGATAGTATTAGAAAAGTATTTTTAATTTTTATATAAAATTGATGATTCAAAGACCAAAAATAGTGTCTATACTGTTTTTGTTATGTAAATAGTTGGTTTGAGAACAAATTTCATGTTAAGCAAAATTTACCAACCTACATGTATGTCTACAATCTTTTGGCCGTGACATCATCTTTCAGAAATGTGGTCTTAAGTAACATAAAAGTGGTGGAGTTTCACAAACTAGCAGTGGTACAAGGTTCATCAATCTTCCCTTTGATATAGTTATTGAAGTTCAATATTCATCTAGTTTCTAAGTTTTAAAGTTAAAGCTTTCCCATTTTTCTGATAGTTCTGGCTTCATACAATACATATGCCAAGTTTTCTAAAATATGATACTTCTATTGTGTTTTCCATTTTGTGGATGTTGCTTCAGAATATGGGGACGTGACAGACATCTACAACTGGTAATTTTCTTCAATTACTTTGCCAGTGTACATAATATTGTTGTTAAATGCTTAAATTGAAATAGTTCACCAACATCTAAATGGTAATCTTTTCACCATTTTTTACATGGAACCCTTCTCTTATCGATGAACAATATGTTTTGAATATTTTGCTCTTAGGGAAATAAATTGCTGCTGTAAGGAAAAAATACAAATAAAATATCTGCCTCTCTTTCCCTTCATATGTTGGTGCATATGCTTCCTCACATAACTGCGTTGCAATGTTTGATGCAGTGATACATTCAATGAAAATTCCCCACCTACAAATGATACAGAATATATCTCTTCACTTGGTGCTGCTGTGTATAAAGCTATGTCTGAAGGTGACAAGAATGCTGTGTGGTTAATGCAAGTATGCTTCCTGTTTCTCCTAATGCTCCTCCCTCCCTTATCCTTTCTGTTTCTGAAGATTTTTTCTTTTTTTTGGGTACATACCGTTTCTGAAGATGATATCAACTAATTAAATGAAAACAACTAGGACGTTTAAGATCCTTGGTGGTAATATACACATGAAACGAGCAGATCTCGTGGATTTATTGCTGTATGCCAACTTGTTTCTAGTAAAAATTGGCAGGACTTTCTGCCTGTGTGGTAATGTTCTCTGACATATCTGACAACTGGGGACTAATTGTGAAGTAAGTTTTTCTTATTAAATAGGGTTATAAAATCATGTTTTGAATTGCAAGATCCCTTCATATATCTTTCTCCAAAATTTGCCTCTACTGAGCAGCTGCGAAGACTGTTGACTTTTGTTTCACCTTCATTATAACATTTGACATTGACAATGTCAATCACCCCTGTATGCTTTAATTTCATTGAATTGCCAAGAACGTAAAGTTTAAATGTTTTAACCTCAAGATTACCATGTAAAATTACTTTTTTTTTTTTCACATTTTTTCTCGTTGTTGCTATCAGAATGCATAAATTAATCTAAGTTTACTATTGTATTGATATCCAGGGTTGGCTCTTCTACTCAGACTCTGCGTTCTGGAAGCCACCACAAATGCAGGTATTGGTTCTGTTTAACAAAAATACGACCATCTTCTTGATGGTGCAAATGCATTTTCTTACTTGGATTCTGCCACCACCTTCTTAAGGATACAAATGTGTCTTCTGACATGGATTCTTCCAAGAATATGGGGATTTTGGATACTTAATTATGTTCCCAATAGTACCAAGAAAATGTTTAACTGGCACCTAGGAACACTTTTAGGGACTTGCAATAAGGAGAAAAAGAACAGGAATAAAGCTGGTTATATTTTGTACAAGAATAAGATAAAAGGTGCTTTGCTATTTCTTGAGTGTTCCTACAATTTGGTCCACTCCAGAGAGTACACAAATGAGATTTTGACAAAATGCATGATTATTTTGAAGTAAGAAAAAATATGCCACAGTGTGTTCTCTGTCTTTCATAGCCGATAGGTTATATATGGTACTTTTGGTTGGAGTACCCACTCGTCTTTGTCTTCGTTTATTTACTGTTACTTTTTATTGTCACTTGCCTGGCCATAAGCTGTCGCAAAGTTTATATGAATTTTATCTCTTATGGGTTTATTACAGGCACTCTTACATTCTGTTCCATATGGGAAAATGATTGTTCTAGATCTGTTTGCTGATGTCAAACCAATATGGGAAACATCCTCGCAATTTTATGGCACTCCCTATGTCTGGTAATGAGCTGCAACTTGTTCTATTACCATGCTGTTTAGATCTCTCTTAGCTGTCTTTGTCCCTCCTTTTACCCTCTTTTTTCTGAAGTTGTGGTTCTATACCAGTAGTAATTATGGTCAGGCATGATCAACTTCAATATTTATCAGGTGCATGTTGCATAATTTTGGTGGAAACATTGAAATGTATGGAACATTGGATGCAATATCTTCAGGTCCAGTGGATGCCTACATCAGCAAAAATTCAACCATGGTATGCTGAAGCCATGTGCATTACAATTGTCATTCATGATGATATTTGAAGCATGTTAAACGCGTTAACCCTGCACTATATTGCAATAATTTCTCTTTTTAGCACGATGATGGAGTTGAATGAATGGCACGAATTTTATCTCATTGTGATGCATCTGTTGTCTGCTTCTTTATTAGAGCAGATTTACTTGTGTAACTTATGACTAATTATATGTAGGTTGGTGTTGGTATGTGCATGGAAGGAATAGAGCAAAACCCAGTGGTTTATGAGCTAATGTCTGAAATGGCATTCCGGAACAAAAAAGTTCATGTTCGGGTAAATTTTCGTATGACAGATGCTGTTTGAGTCATAAATATATTTCAAAAATTGCTGTCTCATTGTTTTTGTAAGTTCTAGATTGTTACAAACATTAATTTGCATTTATGGTCACTTTCTCCTCTCACTTAAGCCTCTGTGAAGGCCAAATCATAAATGTGAATTTGAGGTCAACACATGGATGTACTTCTGTATGGTCATGATTACATTGGAATGCTTTTGCAGGACTGGTTGGAAACCTATGCCCACAGACGGTATGGTAAAGTGGTTCATCAAGCTGTGTCGGCTTGGGAAATTTTGTACCACACAGTCTACAACTGTTCAGATGGAATTGCTGTATGTCTTGGATCACGCTGATGATCAGCAATATATTTCTATCTTATCATTGCTTTTATGGGGAAATGATCTGTTTATTGCTATTCTTCAAAATGCCACCTTCTAGAATGATGTCTATATTCTGGTGGTGAACGCTCTTAGAATACCCTTTAAAGCAATAACCCTACTATTCGAGTAGATGGCCAATTAGAGATATTAATGCTACATTATTATAATATATTTAGTGGTAATTTTTGATGCTGAATCTTCTATTAAGGCCAGCCTTTTGCGTCAATATTTACTTTTCATGTGTTGCAGGACCATAACATAGATTTCATTGTAAAATTTCCGGACTGGGATCCATCAGAAATTTCTGGATCTGATGCGTCAAAGCAACATATGATGCACATCCTCCGCACACCTTCTCGAACCGGAAGATTCCTGTTCCAAGATGGAAGTTCAGACCTCCCTCAAGCGCATTTATGGTACTCCAATAAGGAGGTCAGTAATGCTTTAAGACTATTCCTTGATGCTGGAAATGACCCTAGTGGAAGCCTCACATATAGGTAAAATTGTATTACTTATTATCCAAATTACATCTTATGCTTCTTGTTTTTCTTCTACTTTGGAATTTTTTGGCATTTATTACCTCCAAGGTTTAGCAAGTCCCAACCCCTGACTTGCATCTACCCAGGGGAACGCATGTCTGTTATTGCCTGCTAAAATGCCAGACTCAGACTCGACATGTGGTGATTCTTGACAAAATGCTAATTTCTTCCACATGTTATTGGAAAGTTTTTCATTTTCAGCTTCGGAAACTGAAATGAGACACTTAATTAATCAGGTAAAACACTAGTTGAATTGGTTAGGGACTTAGGGTTTGGTAAATAGGTTTGCCAACTTCTGATTACTAATATTAAGGAAATAAAATCATATAATTGAAGTGTCAATTGGAATTTTAGCTTTTTTTCGATGTGTGCTGTTCGTTGCATATAACCGATGTTGTCGTTCGAGGGCACAACCAAGATGTGAATGTTGGCTGGCACGAGTAATAATACTTCAGTGCCAATTTGTGCTGATGATAAATATGGCATGATTGCTCTATTTAATTATCAACAGATAACATTTTCTTCCATCGGATTTTATTATATAATGACAGGTACGACTTGGTTGATTTGACAAGACAAGTACTTTCAAAACTAGCAAACCAAGTATATATTGATGCTATTAATGCTTTTCGGGGGAAAAATGTTGGAGCTTTGAGACATCACAGCCAGAAATTCATACAGCTGATAAAAGATATTGATGTACTTCTTGCTTCTGATGATAATTTTTTACTTGGAGCATGGCTTGAAAGCGCAAAAAATCTGGCAGCATCTCCAAGCGACAGGAAGCTGGTAAGAATAGTTGATTTTTACATGTGGTGAATAGCAAACTGATATTTCGCTATTTTGTTAGACAAATGAAGCAATCATCTGTCATTATTTATGTTTGCTTGCTGCAGAATGAATGGAACGCGAGAACGCAAGTCACAATGTGGTATGATACCACTAGTACCAACCAGAGCAAACTTCATGATTATGGTAATCATCCTACAATCGACCCTTCAATTTACGTATCGTAAGGTCATGGTAAAGGGACAGCATTTACCCTTTGGCTTTCTGTTTACTTTGTTAGCAAACAAGTTCTGGAGTGGGTTGCTAGAAGACTATTACCTCCCACGAGCTTCGACATATTTCGATTATTTGATCAAAAGCTTGGAAAGAAATGAAAGGTTCCAGATTGGGGAATGGAGGAAAGAGTGGATAGCTTTCTCAAACAAATGGCAAGCGGATACAAAGCTCTATCCTGTGAAGGCTATTGGAGATGCTCATCTTCTTTCTGAAAAACTATTTGAAAAATATCTTGTGGAGCAATAACTTGTGGTCAGCTCTTGATGGTGACAGATATCTTTGTTCGTCGTCTTTTACTTTCTCATTCAGATGTACCAAAAATAAAAAAAATTTAAAAAAAGCTTGTGGAAAAACCCTGATTTATTTTTCCCCCTCTCCTGTTTTTAACCTTTTCTGTCTATTTTCTGGGTAGGAGAAAAAAAAGGGTACATTGCCATCTGCGAGGAATAAATGTACTGCAAATCCTAAAATATTTTTCTTTTTCAAACAATACTAATATTATGGTAAACTAAAGCTTTTCTTTTTTCTTTTTTCTTTTTTCTTTTTTCTAAACTATGATGATGGTGTAATAGTCCAGTCTTTCATTTGTTGCAAATCAATTCTTCCAATTTGATCAAATATAATCAAAGCTTAATGACTTGACTGGCGTTATATTAACATCTTTTTTATCTCCATAATCTCAAGCTGAACTAATTGCCAACACAATTGAGTTATAGTTTTCAAAGGGAACTTAGCTCCCATTATCAGCACAATTAGAATCAAGGGCATAAATTTCCCTGCCTAACTTGTTATTGACGGGGTCACTTGCCATAATGCTACTCCCCACAGCTGCACAGACACGACTCTACGCGCTTGATTGCCCAAATTTGCAGTTTCCTTGCGGCATTTTTAAAGAGTGTTTATCTTCTTCACTCGATATTTCGAATGGCATTAAGGGTCTCAATTGCCTTTGATTCCAAACCTATATGGCCATTTATCTCCCCTTTCATATCTTCATCATCATAATCATCAAAATGTTCCTTGTTGGGTCCATATAGTCATAAGATCCCTTCTGGAATGCCAAGCTTGCCACTAAGATATAGTTGCGTAGGGATATCGCACTTGTGTAGATTTGAAACTGAGTCTGTCTGTGTCATGGTTAATGACCCTGTTAATGCTAGCAAAGGCTCTAGCAAAAACTTCGTACTCTCACTCTTCCTTCCCTCCTCTTTTCTCATTTCTTCCAATATAGATTTACTTGTCTCAATGCCTATTAAGAAACAGAAGCATAAGTGAAAAATGTAAAAACAGAATTGAGCATCATGGTTAAATTCTCAAAAAGCAGTATTTTCACCTGCAAGGTGTGCACCGTGGACATAACCACTAAATCGTTCACTAGTGTGTTCACCTGTGAAGAAGACGCGTCCAACAGGAGCCTGAAAGAAAAAAATGGGGCAAAACAGTTCTGGTCACAATAAGATCAACTGGCAACAGCCTATGGCAGGTACCACTTACGGAGGAATGCAAAATGTTTCATTCTTTATTTTCTCCCCTGTTCTTTCAGTGTCCTTTGTCCACATCAATCCACGTCGTTTAGCGACAAATCTAGTTATTTTTGAGTTCTGTCAAAGTGTAATGTCTTTTCATGCCAAAAAGTGAAAACTAAAGCAAAAGGCCAAACACTAATATAACTCAATCTCTACACTAGCAAAAACATGCTATATACTGCATGTACCAAAAATCCATTCCGGTTCATTTTATTCGCTCTTTCCTACGAGAAGCTCAATAAGGCCAAGGAAAGAGGCGATCATCTACTTGGAAAAGGAGTCTATGTCCTTAGAAATTTTCATCAAGTGATTCTACGGATAGAAGTACTAAACCAGGATAAAGTATATCGCAAAATATAGTTGTCACACCAGTCAAACGGAAATCAATTAGACAATGCAAGAGCAACGCACAGGAGAAATTATACTTCAGTCAGAGGGAGATTACCTTAATGTCATGAACAAGTTCATTATCGAAAATGATGGGGTAGTTGCTGTAGCTGCCACGCTGGAATCTGTTATTCCACCAACGGGGCACAAGTATGTTAGTGGCGTCGGGTATGTTGGGTCCAAACATGTCTCGAAGGACCCCCATAGCTTCTTTTAGTGTCTTGTGATCTGATTGAGCTTCAACGCGTTTTGACTCTCCATTAGTCAAAGTTACGACCAGGATATTGGAACCGGGGAATGCATTTTCCATGTGCTGATAACACAGCAACAGATCAGAGGCCAGCTTGAATTAGTTAGTTGGCATGTTTAACATTAAGTACACGATCTACTTCTAAAACATTAAGTACATGATCAATTGAACATAATATCCTGTTTGCCAATCCAATAATTTTGTCAAAGATTCCACATTGCCTCAGCAAGAAGCCACGTCTTATCAATTATGTATTTCAATCCTCTCCTAGTCAACCCAAGAAGATTAAATTTTTACTTTAGATGTTTTCCTATGGGTTTGAAAGTAGTTATCAACCATATAATAGGTTGTTCATGAGAGCGAAAACGATATGCCAATGTGGCCGCCTTTCTCTCTCATCCCAATTCAACAAATAAATAAAGTTAGTGAAGCATGTGATTGCTCTTATTTTAATAAAGCGAAAAGTTGCAAGTAACGGCCTACTTGCTCTCTTACAAAAGAGCGAGAAGTGGCCAAGCCAGCCATCAGTTGCTTATAGCAGCTACCATTGACAGCTCTAAAACAACGACAGTAATATTAAAAAAAAAGTACAAGAGAGAAAGATACAAAAACAAATAATGCAAAGAGAGTGCCTACTAGAGAGGTAATCAATAATTTTTCATCCTATTTAATCCAGTTAGCGTCATAAATGGATGCACCCGGCAGCCCCAACATAAACGACAAGCAACTACGAGAGGTAACGTCAATGGACATGTCAAACCAAATTTCTCAAGAAAGAAAAAAACGTCAAACAAAAGGACGAGCTATTTAAATAGGTGAATAGAGTTTTAGGTCTGGTCATTTGTGTTGCATGTCATTTCAACGAGAACAAAATAAATTATAAATTGACATTACACATCAAAGTGACAGAAAAAAAAAAAAACCAAGATTTAAAACTGATAATCAAAATTTAATTCACTTTCAACCAATTGTTATGCAGTAGAGCACACCAACCCTCTCTAAGTCAGAATGTTAAGAATTTAAATTTTTATTTTTTATGTTCTGAAAGAGAAGTATTATATTTATAAAAATTGAAAAAATTAATTTACCGTGTACAGGATTTAGTAGGCCTGCCACTAATAAAAGGAAAAAAACCAACCCATTAAATTGGATACCACATGCTACCCAAGATACTATTTGTGCATTCAACCAATAGCAATCAGCGATTGACACTTTTGGACTGAAAATATCAAAGCTTCCATTTAAAAAAAAAAAAGCAGACAAACAAGAGGAAGCCAAAGAAGAATGAAAATAGCAAAAGACTAACCTGCCAAAATGTGTAATACCCTCTCCGTTCGTGGGCATAAATGAAGAACTCCTTCTCGGGACCACATGGCCAGAATTTATATGGAAACTTCAGAAAAATCTTGGTGTATACCATGACGTCACATCTCTCGATGGCCTCTGTTTTCCACCTCTGCGAAATTAGTTTTTATTTTCGATTTTGTTAGTAATGTAAGCAACAAAGTAACATTGTCGTATAGCCACCAAGATTACACAGAATAGGGACCACATTTACCATAATTTAAAAAAAAAAAAAAAAGAGAACTTCAAATAGGAAATTTTTAAAAATTTGAAAATGATATGCATTGTAAAATAATTGAATTTTAAAATATATATAAATAAATAAATTATTACATAATATTAAATAAAATTATATTATTATTTTGATACTATTTAAATAAGATTATGCAGTTTTGTTAAAAAAAATAATGAAATCTTGTGTGATAAGACAACTAGAGTACTAGTAGGAGGAACTACAAAAAAAAAAATTTGGATATTATTATAAATTAGTCAGAAAAATTTTGCATTATAACTCATTAAATTTATTATGTAATCGTATAAATTATATGCGTAACAAAAAAAATATACTAGGTATTTGTTACACTTATTATGCTTATGATTACGTAATAAATTTAATAAATTATAATTAAAAAAAATTTTCAAACATTTTTTTTTTGTTGGGTCCAATCAAACACTTTTTCTCCTGCCAACTCTTCCGAAAAGATTTTTGAATAGAAGATAAACAGCGTGGCCCTACGCCGCTAAAGTTTTTCCCCAGCTGTACTGCCTAAGTCTAGGCGCATCCCATATATCGCGCGAAAAGTTAGCATCCTGCTGCCAAAAATTTATTGATCGAACTTTCGCCAAAAAGAAACCGATTCACAATAATTGGAGCAATCATAACTCCAAAGATTTTCAAATAACAAAAAACTTGAAAACTTATCTTAAAGAATTTTGAAATAATATGTAGTTGAATTAAAAAAATAAAAAATTAATAAATTATTAAACACTTTTAAATATATTTGTATTGTTGTTTAAATGAAATTAAGTGGTGATTCACGATAGTTTTGGGATTAAAGTCAAAATTTGAAAATGGTAATTCTAATTTGGGTTAGGGTCAACAGTCATAAAAAAAAAAAAAAGTAATCATAGTTTTTTAGATTTTGTTATATATTCAAGTATGCTAAGAAACGTGTATTATTTTTTAATTCTTTTTTTTTTGTAAATTAGCTTGTATTAAACATGTACAAGTGTAGTTAACTAAAAAAATCTCTACGACTAACTGAAAAGTATGTATATATTTATCTAAAATATTTACACATGTATGCATAATAAAATGTTTATATTACGCATACAATGTATGTGTGCACGCATGCATGTATAACGTAATAAGTAAAAATTAAATACACAATAAATTATGTAGTTAAAATAGTCAAAGCTATGTCTAATAGAATTCGTGCCTGAAATCCTAAAAACTCTCATTTTGCTTCTTTTATTCTTTAAAAGAAATTATCTACCCCATAAATCAACCAGAAAACTAACCCCAATTTTCTAGAGAGTGCCGAAATGTGAATTAAAAAATCCATTGCTGGCATGGTCTACTACATTTTTCTTTCTTTTTTTTTTTTAAAACAAAATGCAACTTGTCGCGCTTGATCTTCCCCGTGGTGAACCAACCCAAAGAAATGGACCATTGAAGAAAGCTGTTTACATATGGCCTGATGGGTGGCCCGTGGGTTACTAATTCTGTGGATCATCGGTGCAATAATCCATGATATTTTGCAAAGGACAAAAGTAGTGTATGGCTTGAGCCATACACAAATAAGGCAAAAAAAATTTTGAATTTTTTTTAAAAAATTAAAATTTAAGAATAATATTAAATATGTTTAAAGTAACATTAAGTATATTTAATGTTTATTATTTTTTTTTTTTGAAAAAAGAGTAATGGAACCGTTTTGCAAAACATGGTTCTCGTTCCAGGAGAATTGCCAAGAGTATATTTAATTTCAAAGATCGATCTGCCATAGATTTTTTACCACTTCAACTTCATGGTATTTAATGTTTAGGGGCCACAAGGCCCACAACCTGAAATATCCAAAAAAAAAAATCTGACAACTCCTACGTCATAGGGACCTATTCCTCAGGCCTAGGGTCTCTCTAGACATCTCTTGTCCCTATAGATTCCAGTGAATTGCTCCAAAACAATGCTAGGCACATTGAATGGATTGAGGTATGGGGAACCTCATGTTTCTGAGTTCACAATCTGATCGCACGGAGAGATATTTGGAGTTGGGTTTTGTTACGTGGAGAAAGAATTTGGCCAAGACTTGTCAGAGTGAAGTCATGCCTACTTATATTAAAAATTATCATTATTTTTTCTTTTGTAAATTTAAAATTTTCTGCTAAAAATAAAGTAAATTTGAAAATTAATCTATGCTACTATGTATAAGATGACTATTGAAATGGATAAACCTTAGGAGCAAAGTCCCGTGATTGCAATAATAAAGTGGTATTTTGGAGCTAAATGCATGCCTAAGTATCAAGCATGAAACACACTTTAGTTAAAACTGGAAAATGAGACCCTAATGACTGCTGGTATTTTAGAAAAGATCAAGCCTTCCATGAAACCGTGTCAAACGTTGATTAAAAGGGGAAAAGAAAAAAAACAGGAAAGAAACAAGGAAGAGAAGACGTACAGGCAAAGGAGGCCTAAAGGTAATGAGATCGCTTTGCAGAACGCCAATGCTAACGGACAAAATCACATAGTTGGCTTCGTAGACGCAACCATCCTCCGTTTTCACTGTAACGCCGTTTCTCGAGTGTTGTAATTCCTTAACAACCTGCCCCAATTCCATGCAAAAAAAAATCATCAGCCATCTCCTAAACATATTTCTGTTTTGTTCACTAAAAACAAAAAGATCATTGGAAGACAGCGAAAACAATATCAGATTCCAAGACAACAGCCACCCAAATAAGAATCTTTCGGGTCAAACTGATCAAGCTAAGAAAATTTGTGCAGTTCAGTTGAATTATTGAGGGGAACAAAAATGACAAAAGCAAAACTATTTATAAAAAAAAAAAAAAAAAAGACCCGACCCGATTGACCATTTGTGTGAAGTTTTCAAAGCGAAAGCAATATCTGATCACGAAGTGTGCCAAATAGTGTTTTCATATGGCATTTCAAGGCAATATGATTGAAATCTGACCTCTTGGTAGTCCAAAATTAGTGGTTTTATATGGGAAATCTCAACTCAAAAAGTTCTCTAAAAGCTTTGGTTTGTTGTCATTAAAAATTGCCATCAAATTGTCCATGGCCACACTTTTAAGGTTTGACTAGTTAGCTCTTAGATTTTCACAGCATAAATTCATTGTTTAAACAAGGCTATCGAAACTATTCCACAAATATCCTAAAATTAAATAACCACGAATATATTTAATTGATTCTTGACACACTTAGCTACTCTTGCGTTCTTCTTTCTTGTAAATCAACCCGAAAATTCTTCCTTCCACCCAAAGAGGGACGGGGACAAAAGAAAAAGTTTTATGAAAAAGTGGCACAGTGAGAATATTGACACGATATCTCCAAGAAACCCAGAACAGAATTCGGTTGACGCCAGCCAGACCAACTTTTTAAGGTAAATTTCTGAACCAAATGACATAAATGTCATTATCCGCCAAGACCAAAAGTGGGGGCAAACAATCTCAACAGTAGAAAAGATAGCAGTGAATGAATACACGTTACAAAACAGAGTTAGAGGTTTCTTTCAATATTTCTTCCAAATTCTCGCGTCCCTTATGAATTCAGTTATTATTTTCAACGCTTCATGTACCAAAAAACAAAATAAGACAACAAATTAACCTTCTGCTTACCTTGTTGAGTTTGAGGCGGGTGTCCAAGATTTCACCCTCGGATGTAAGCAGAATATCCTCGGCCATTTTGTATAGCAAATACTCATATCCTCTTTCATCTGCCACTAGAAATTCCCTTTCTCCAAAGTCCAAATATGTTGATATTGGCTCTACCTCTGCCCAGAATGACAGGCCAATTCTCAGTTTCGCAAAACCCAAAAACCACAAAAAAAAGAAAACGAAAAAAAAAAGGGACAATGAAAAATTAGCCGTGAAACCGACCTGCCATCTCAAAATCATGGAGGATGAAGTCAATGGCGAGCTCTATAGGCGTGTTTGGTGTGCTGTAAAAAGAAGATGCAAGGTTTGAAAATACCGTTTCAATATAGTACAAGCAAAACAATGACATGAAGGCTTAATGTTTCGAGTTCGAGTTTCAATCGGAACGAATTAACAAAAATACAGTAAAAAGCACAAAACGGCTCTGCCAAGAAAGATTAAAAAAACTCTTGCACTTACCAAGTCGGTTCAATGACTTCACCGACATGGCTACGGTTGGCTTCTTGGCTCTTCAGCTTCTCAATTGCTGAGGCCACCGCCTTCTTGTACGAGTCCGCCGCCACTCCACTTGGAAATATTTTTCCACTGCAAAGTCCAATTACAATACGACTCGGAATAAAATTCTTCAAAAATCAAATTTTTTACTTTCACCAGAACAACAACAACGGAAAAAAAAAAAAAAAAAACGCCGTCGTATCTTGAGAGAGAGAGAGAGAGAGAGAGGGCCGGAATTGGATACCTTCGATCGTAAATATTATAACGGGCATTGCTGTAGTCGGAGAAGCAGGTACGGAGGCCGGATTTGGAGGCGAGTTCCCAAACCGGATTGGACTCTTTGCCGCCAACTCCGGCGATCCAACCGGCTCCGAGCTCCACCGAGACGCCGCCGAACTTTTCCTTCCGGATCCTTCCGCCGATACGGTCAGACGCCTCCAAAATCACCAGGTCCTCTATTCCATTCTCCGCCAGAACCTTCGCCGCCGAAATACCTACGCACCATAAATTAAAACAAACAAACAAACAAACAAAAAAGATTAATTAAAATTAAGCCAATGCCAATCTCTTGTTGATCGTACGGAAACAAAAACAGAGCAGCGGCGAACGAATGTACGGGGGAGGAGCGGTTACCGGAGACGCCGGCGCCGACGATGATGACGGAGGAACGAGAAGGCGAATCCATGAGCACCACGGAAAAAAGAGAGGCTTTTGTTTTTGTGTTTCGTTTGCAAGAGGCGTAGAAGTAGCGGGAGTCGGTTTTATATAGAGGTAAATTTTTTTTTTTAAAGATTTTTTTTCCTTTTTTTTTTTGTCTTTTTGTTGGTTCCAGGCAGCAGAACGCGCAAAACGGATGGGTATATTCGTCTTTTCATTCCTTTTTCTAACCGACTAAAAAATCTTTGAGATTTTCCCCTTTTTTTCTTGTGTTCTTTTCCAAGTAGGGATTGGATAGGCGTACGGCACAGCTAATGACTCGTAGACTTTTTTTTTTAAAAAAAAATTTAATAAATAAATATCATTACATAAATATTAAAAATAGATATAAAATAATAATACTGAATTATTATTTATATTTAAATTATTAATTACATTATATACATTATTTAATTAATAATTATGATTTAAATAATAAATTCACATCATTATTTTTAGTCTAATTTTTATATGTATATATTATTTTTAATAGATATGTCACTAATTTTTTTGGGCTATATCCCATCTTCAGATATTACATTATTTTTTGAAGCAATATCTTTAATATAAATTAAATATAAACCAACAAGTGTAGTCTAGTTGGTCATCAAACTCTACCTTTAAATAAAATGTCAAGTTCAAATTTTTACTCGTTGGTCAAATCTCTCTTCTTTTATATATATGTATGTATAAATTATGATCATCTCCAATGACAAAAAAATATAAAATTAAAAAATAATCAGAGAACAAAACTTTGACGAATTTATGAATGCAGCGTAGAATTTCTTTGTTTTTTTTTAATAGATTGTTGACCTCTTGTTGATTGGGATGATTACATTGCGACCAAACAACTTTATTAACAATTATTTCAAAATAAAATCCTGTAAATTAATCTATAATACAAGATTAGGCCAAGAATACTCAGTGATAAAAAAAAAACCTTAAAATATCAAAATTTGTAAATTTATCTGTATCTGAACGCCCAAAAATGTGTCTAATAAAAATTAAAATTTCAAATATGAGTGTTAAATACTTATAGCATGCATCTCAGACATTTCTAACTTACATATCGCACTTTCTTATTCATATAACGAACACTTCTAATTATTGTGTTGTATACATATCAAATACATATGAAACTAATTTTAAAAATTTTAATAGTTATCTACATAATAATTTTTTTCTATAAACATATTAATGAATAGTTTCATAATACAAAAATAATAATCAATAAAAATATTTTATTCTAGTATTTAATTTTAAATTTTAGTTTATAACTTCTTAAATATCGTGTTACATATATATATATATATAATATTTTTAAAGTTATTATCGCTATTTAATATATATAAATTATGTATCTTATAATTCTATCCATGTCACACCAATGTTTTAATTTTTAAAGAATGAATAAAAATAAATATTAGGAAAGATCTTGAAATTTCACAACAAATTTCTAAATTTTAGTATAACAGTAAGTCTAATTAAATTTTTAGTTTTAAAAAACAAAATAAAATTAGTAAAAACTTCTTGCCACATCAACCAAAAAGCTAAATTGTGAAAAATTATGAAAAAATTTTAGTGCTAGTGCTATATAGCGCTACTCTTAAAAATTGTGAATAATTTTTTTTCTATCAACATATTAATGAATAGTTTCATAGTACAAAAATAATAATCAATAAAAATATTTTATTCTAGTAATTACATTTTAAATTTTAGTTTATAACTTCTTAAATATTGTGTTACATATATATAAAATATTTTTAAAGTTATTATCGCTATTTAATATATATATATATATATACATTATGTATCTTATAATTCTATCCACGTCACACCAATGTTTTAATTTTTAAAGAATGAATAAAGATAAATATCAGGAAAGATCTTTAAATTTCACAACAAGTTTCTAAATTTTAGTATAACAGTAAATCTAATTAAGTTTTTAATTTTAAAAAACAAAATAAAATTAGTAAAAACTTCTTGCCACATCAACCAAAAAGCTAAATTGTGAAAAATTATGAAAAAATTTTCGTGCTAGTGCTATATAGCGCTACTCTTAAAGAATTCATCTATCATTGTGTTGTGTTCGTATCTTTATGTTTGTGTCAATGCACCCTAATAAAAGCAAAGAGCCCAAAATGGCAAAATGGAAGGACATTTGTGGGAGAGGAGAAGATGCTTTCCGTCCTAATAAGCTTTCTCTTTGTAGACAAAAGATTAAAATTAAGATAACTTCACTATCATTAACCAAATCTGTTATTACATATACGCGTCAATGGGTTGTTTTTGCTTTATTGAGCAGAGTGTACATCTAAGGCTAATTGCTTGGTGTGCATTTTGTGATGAGAGAATCAAAATATTTCCACTTTCGTATATTTCCATTTTTTCTTACAACTTTAATAAAAGTAATGTTTCTTCATTCTTTTAACATGTTAAAATGACTCTTTTTTTTTTTTAAATAATTTTCTTTTTTGTTTAATTAGAGTTTAAACTTGAGACATTCAGTTTTATAAATGATTCTAATATTAATTGAACTATAACTTATTGGTGCTTTTTTAATACAAATTAGGTGTATACCTAACCTCATTTCGATTTGGTTCTGGTGGTCTGGTATCACAAGAAGGTTGAACTTTAATAGAATTTCAGTGAGACGATTCCATTTTGGTTTAAGTTACTTGTGTGTTTTGATTTTTATCTAATTTTAGTTGCTAACTCATTCCGCAATTTCACTTCTAAACAAGGTATAAAATTAAAAAAAAATGAGAATATTCATAGTAAAATTTTATTTGAATACTATTAAAGTTAAGACAATAAAACAAATTTATAATCAAAGATGTAAAAAAACGAAAATTTTGAAATAAATAAAGGACTTGAACTTAATTTTTACTTAACTAAGTTCAATTTCAACTAGTTAATGAATGTTATAATAATATAAAGTTGGGAGCCGTTGAGAGAGTGGAAGATTGAGAAAAAGGGATATATAATTGATATGAACAAACATGAAATGAGAGATAGGCATTTATGCTTTATAGGTTAAGTTTTGGAAAAATAAACCTTGTTCTCCTCATTTTTTTAATTTTAACGTTTTAATTTTGGAGAATTGGGGATTCAAGGTTTGATTCTGGTTTGGTTTTACAGTAGGTTATATAATTATGATTCCTGTTTGGTTTTTAGAAGGAGCAAAACGTAATCAAATTGTCCCTCCCTCAGTTGCAATTCCTGGCTGGTCCGGCTATAGTTCTAACTAGACATGGAGTCAAGGATCTAGTGTGGTACGATTTTTTCGTGTTTTCATTCCAAATCTTCAGTAATTAGTTTGTTTTTATGAACACATATAATCTACTAAAGCTTTCTTTCACATATGTACTTTTTTTTTTATCTAGCAGAATATAAGTGAAAGATATTTATATGAAAGAGAACTCCATACCTCACGTATAAGAAGTTTCTTTCGGGAAAAATACATAATTACTGACAACAAAAACATATAGAGAAAATGAAACCTTTCTCTTCTCCACAGCAACAATTTTAGAAAGATTAATACCCAACTTGTAAACTATCCTCATTGTCTAGTTAGAGTAAAGGAGAGTAATTTAATTAATAGTGAGTTTTAAAATTCGAGCTTCAAATCACTTTAAATTATAAAATTAATGGCCACTATAAAATACACCCTAGTGGTTCCCTTCTTCTTCTCTCCATGTGGGCCGATTATCACACCAACTTGGAGATTCACAATATTAATCCTTGGGTTGGTGTTGAGTAGCATTTCATTTTCCTAAGAAATATCATTAGTCTTAATTTATCATTAGCTACTCCATCGTGTGGTTAATTGAAGAGAAAATATTAGTGTGTTGATTTTTAATGTCTTAATTGATATTCTAAATCAAATAAAATTGATATTTTTACAATAAAACTGATAATATTAGTAATAAAATTTTTTTTTTTAATTTTTATTATAAAAAATATTAATTTTATTATATTTAAAACACTAATTAAAATATTACTTATTAGTACTCAATAGTTCCGAAGATGTCCAGACATTTGATAGACCAGCGAGGGCCACGCAAAGCCGCACGTGACATTCTTCAATTGTGCACGTTGAGCAATTGAATTCTGCTCCGACGGCGCTTAGTTTAAATCAAATCCTAATCACATCCGCATCAATATGTCTCATAGAATTTGAACGTTATATATCTAGTGACGGATCAGGACAAATGTGTCGTGATAGACTCAGAATAATTTTTTTAGGAGAGACCAAAAAAAACATACTTAGATCTCAACCCAAGATCTAAAACGGAACACAATTATTTTTAACGCTAGGCTAGATGTGGTTTATTGTGGAATACACACACACTACAAATCAGGGGTAAGGGATCTGGTTCTTTTAGCACAGTTGGTTTGAGTATTTTGATAAGATTTTTTAGTTCTGTATTCGAATCATAGAGATTTTGTACACTTTTTATGGTCTTTTTGGGTTTTTGTTGTAACAAACAAAAAGGATAATAAGTGGCAATCGCTCCCCTCCTCTCCCTTCCATATCTGCCCCTACATGTATAAATCAGAAAACAACGTTGATTTCCATTGCCATGGTTACGTAATGGATTTTCCCGACAAAATGTTTCACCATGTTACACCGTAAAATGATACAAGAAAGACGCGGACTTAAAAACAAAAACAAGTGTTACATGACAATATTGTTGATAGCCGCATTGGATGCGTGATGCGTCTATCTTGTATGAAGAAACTTAGGTCTGTGTCACCGTTTGTATTGTTTGAGATGGTAAAGCCTTTGCCAAATTAAATGGTGAAACTAAATATACGTTGGTCTTATGGGATCACAAACAGTTTGGTGACATTTGCTGAACTCGTGGGACCTGTTTCCTCACCAGTTTAGTGTTGATTATTCAGCCCACCTCATGCAGCGATTTATCGTAATTCTCTATGCTGGTGGATCTATAGGGTATTACCCTTGCTTACCAATTTTTTCCCAAAAAAAAAAAAAAAGAGAGAAACTTGTGTCTGTTTAACAAAGGCTAATTTGAAATTGCAGTTTAATTGTTAGATTACTAAGGTTGAAGTTGAATTCTAAAGAGGAAGTAACTTTCCTTCCTGCTAATATACATTAATTTCTGAGGAAAGGGACACAATAATGGGCCTAAAAATGAGGAGTTGGATGGATGAAATGAAAATACTCTTTTCCGGAAAGAAATTAAGGACCAAAACTGAAATGCAATACAATTTGCCAAACTCACGGAAAACCCATTTTTGCTAGACTTTGACATATCAAGTTTACCTAAAGCCTCGATGTAAAGAGATGCCAACAAAAAGATCAAAATCAAAGCCAGCAGATATCTGGTAGCCGTTTACCAGTAAAAGGAAAGTGGGATATTACAAATTAAGAAGCTGTAGACAAGTGTTCAATATCACGCTGTGCAACAAGTCACATCTACTACTAGTACATCACTCAAAAAAATAAGCTCATTCACACGAGTTAGTCCAAGAAAATGTTTGATGGGATGCAACTTCATGTACTATAACAGCAATAAATGATATTGTTAGAATTTAATACGTAATACCCTCTCACCCATTGGTTAATTTTTTAACATTAATTAAGTTTTAATTTGTAATAACCGAAAATCTTGAATTCAAATATTAATGCTTGTAGTGTATAAATTAGTAGTGGATGTATTGATTATTATTGTGAATACAAATTCATGCATATTGTTAATTAATTAAAAATATTTTTTATTCCTAATTTTGTTTGTATACACAATATAGTTTATATTGCATGTTTGTGTTATATCGTGTTTGTATCTATATATTATAATAAAAGGAAAAGAGCTCAAAAAGGGCAAGATATAAGGATTTTGATGAGATAGGAGAAGATGCTATCTGTCTTAATTAATTTTTTTTAGATTTAAAACCCTAATATTCAGAAACTCATTAGACTATGACTAATCCAATTCGAGTTGAGTAGACCCATTAAAGGAGGTAAAACTCTCTCAACGCTTATTTTCTCTATACACAAGATTCGAACTCGAAATCTTATTTAAGAAGAATCAACTCCTTGTAGACAAAAGATGAAAATTAAGATTACTTCACTATCATTATCCAGGTTAAGTCTGTTATTACACACAAGCGTCAATGGGTTGTTTTTGCTTTGTTAAGTAGAGTCTACCTCATATTAATGGCCTGTTTGGATTTGTAATAATCCTAGGAAAAGAAACAGAGGGAAAGAAATTTACTATTTATTTTCTTTCCCTACATTTTCTATTTCACATTTTTCTTATTTATCCAAATAATTTTTTTTTTCACAACTTTCTTTCTTCCCATTTTCACTCAATCCAAACACCCTATAAGGGTAATTGCTTGGTATGGATTTTTTGATGACTTGATGAGAGAATCAAAATATGTCCACTTTCGTTGAATTTCACTTTTTCTTATTCATTCAATTGGAGTAGCGTTTTTTATAGAAAAAAAATTACTCACTAAACGTTTCCGTTATCTTTGTCTACACAGGACTGCCATATCAAAATGATTTGGATACTAAAAAATTATTTGGTGACATGGCAACTTTAAAAAAAAAATTTACAAAAAAAAATTACAAAATGAAGAAAGTTATAATTTTTACTTTTTTATTCTAAAAAAATAAAAAAAAATACTGGACATGGATTGAAAAGCAGTGAAACATTATGGATAGATTTATGCTTTTTGCCTATTTTTTGAGACGGTCGCTTACTTAGATGCTATTCTTAAACAAAGAGAAAAAAAAAAAAAGAATTTCGCTTTTTCTAAGTCAAAATTCAAATTTTGCTATTAAGCATTTATTCAAATTAACTTTGTTTTTCCTTCCATTAAAATTATTATGCCAATTACTAGATGAATTTTCTTTTTTGGTTTTCAATCAAGGGATATTAGAGTTAATTTGTGCGCGTTATATTACTTAAGTTCCTGACTTTTTTTTTTTTTGTTTTTTGTTTATAAAGGCTAGGATTTAAATTTTAAACTAGAAACTAAGAACTTGATGTGGTTAATGACAGGTTTACGATTTTTTTTTTCTATCATGAGAGACTGAAAAATCATGAATGAAGAATACAATCAGTAGAATGCAAATACAGAATTAAAAGTTTCTATAAGAGTATCCTAACTAATTGTACTAAAAGTAATAATTAAGTTCGCGATTTTGAATTAATGAAAACGAAATATTTATGTCATGAGTGAATAACTGAAAATAATATTTTTAATTTTATTACACCTTCTGTGAAAAGACTTTCTCCATATATGAAGTATACGCTGAACCATCATTGAAGAAAGTTACACACATACAATGGACAAGAAGATCAATAAAAAAAAACATAATCATGCTATTATCATTTGATTAGATTAGATTAAATGTTATTGTTGTTGTTACAAGTATGGCTGTTGCTACAACTGTTGTCGCCAAAAACAGGGAGAAAACAAGCAATGTTGTGAATAATGAGAGGTTTCGAAACACAATCATTCAATCCTGCTGCCATGAAAGCCATCTTGACTGACTCTGATGTATGAGAGGTGACACCAACAATGGGACTCCCCACACCCATGGCTCGTAGCTGCTTTGTTGCCTAATCACAATATAATGATTTATTTCATTCAAAATGAAATTGATAAGACGGCTGATATTATAACTTTTTCATTGACAAGTAACATTTTTTTTCGTGAACCTTTTGCTTTATTCCAAACAAAGCATTCTTACTTTTCTTTCTTTACTTTATTATTCTTCAAAAATATTTGTTAATTTTATTTTTTAAAATAAATAAAATAAAATTATAATTTAATATTATATAATTTATTTTTTTTTCTTTATTTCAAGTGAAACACGTTTGTTATATAGTATAAGATTATAAATAAATTATATTCACTAAAAAAATATGAATCAAATTAAAAATTTTATTTTTAAAAATTTAATGAGTACGAAAAATTTTCCTTCTTTTACTTTTCATTTTTCTTTTTCTTGAGAAGGACGCTCTTCGACCTTCTATTACCCGCACTTTTCTTTAACTTCTTTTTTTTTTTTTGCATTAATAGTTAAAATTGAATACAAATTCAACAATTTTAAACAATACCTCTTTCCCATTCATGATAGGCATGTCCATGTCCATAAGAATGAGATTGAAAGATGCCCCAGCAAGATGAAGATCAACAGCTTCTTTGCCATTTTTTGCCAATTGAACGTTCAATCCAAGCTTCTTTACTAGCATTTCATGGAACATTCGGACAACACCATCGTCATCCACCACAAGGACAGTGAAAATGCTCTTCGTATTGTCAGCCATCGCGCCACTAATCATCATCGAGCTCTGACTCTAAATAAAAACCACAGAATAAGAGCCTCGTACAGTAAATTGCCAAGTCCCAAAATTACAAATCTTGTACAAATATATTGATGAAATCCAACCTGCTAAGATGTCGGTCTATTTCCTATTGAAATAGAATAACTTGAAATGATTTTTATGCAACTCACAATCATGCAAACATCAAAACTTGTTTTTTTACATGTTATCATCCGTACAAAAACAAATACAGCACATCTAGATAGCATATGGAGAAAAAAGAATTAGCAAATACAATTGGTAAATCTTAGTTTACCTTATAATGCAACAGAAATTGATCTATGAATTAAGGAATGCCTTCTGTAACAAGGTTTATATAAGCCACAAAAGTGAGAGCTCTTAGATTTTTACATTTAAGTATATTTATGAATGTATGTAATGAAATTAAGTGAAGGTTTGTCTTCCAAACAAACCATATAGTAAAAAGATGCTTTGTTCAGAAAAGTGAGATCTCTAGTTTCATGTCTGATATGCAATCTCATGGCTTTCAATTTTTCCTTTTCCCGTAGAAAATCCCATCTCTTCAATATAACTCTAAAGGAACATAACATCTAAAGGACACTACTAGTTACATAAACATCTAATCAGATGCACACTAATTATCTTGAGAATTTAATGCATATCCATAATCTCGTAAGCAGATATGGGCATTGATTAAATAACTTTTTTTCAATCTAGTTAAATGGGGGATGAGAGACTTATATAATCTAATACCAATGCCCGGAATTATCCGAGCATTGGCTTTTGTCATGCTGAATCTGAAAGGAACCAGTTGCTAAAATACAATGATATTTCATAGTTAATCATGGACAGCTAGTGAAAAAAAAAAAAAAACACACAGCACAAACAGATCAACTGATGTAATTATTTGTTTCATTATTCTACTATAAAAGAAGAGCAACCATATATAAGTACATTAGGAAAACAAATAATTACATAGTTAGCCATAACAAAACATAGTTAGGAATTAGGATGCATATGAACCTTAATGTAAAGTTTTGAGGGCCAATGGCATAATACATGAAATTTTGGAAAGCTCAATATTATAGATTACAAAAATTTGGCTTGAAATTAAGGGTGAATTTTAAAAACCTTTTACATTGTTCTTTATTTAAAGATATTTAGGATCCAATGTACAATTATATAAAGTTAAGGGAATAAGCAATTATACAATCTGAAGCCAGTGTTATATTTTATAAAATGTAAATTACTTGGGGTTAAAATTTCAAAAATTTTCCATCCCAACGGTCCCTTTCTTAGGTCTGCCTTTCAATTCAAGTTCAATTATATTTCAAGCTTGAAAAATGGGGTATAATTTAATTTTGATTTGTTAGTATATAAAAAATAAGTCTTCGGAGCCTATTTCTCAACACTTCTTATGGTCCCAAAAAAAAAAAAAAAACTAAAAATACTTGAGGCTTTTCAATTTGCTCCAATAGCACAAAATATCAATGGGGGCATATATAAATGATAATGTTTGATATATCGGTTGAATAGTGTAATTGGAAGACGAATAGAGGAAATAAATCATAAGCTAAAATTCCATTTTGATTTATGTGGCACATTTTACTCTACGAAAAACTAAAATCTAGGAAACAAAAACCGATTTCTAACGGACGTTGCATTAATTATATCAGGTTTTCTCAGGTAATTTTGATTTGCAATATAACGTAGAGCATGAGCCCAAGACTTTTTGTCCGAAATTGTGTCTATAATGTAACAAACTTATAACTTTTAGTAACAACATTTATATTTTACTTAATAAAAAAATGAAGTGTTAAAAATTTTTTTACTTAAAAGATAAGTGTTGTTACTTAAAATTAAAAGTTTATTATATTTCGGACACTTTTTCATGTTAAAAAATCTTGAGTTCCTAACTTTTTCCCTACAACTTAACAGCGATATTGAGATAGTATAATGAGTTTAGGCAAGACATGTGCCAACGCAAACCCAGGCCGATGAAGCTTATTAGCAGGCGGGATCGTTATTGTTTGGGAATTTGCAGCTTACAAATGAAAACAATTTTGTTATTTTATTTTTAGTTCTCTTACCTAATTGGTTTTCTCTAAGAATGAGTAGCCAGCAGTGTTAAATTTCTTTTTTTTTTTTTTCTTTGTTAATTAACTGATTCGAATTGCAGGCATTCAACTTCAAAGCATGGTATTGAAAACCGGACCGGACTGGCCGGTTCAACCGGAAAAATCGGGAACCGGTCCTAGGTCCGGTCTGGTTCAAGTCCAAAAATAGAATTCGGACCAAACCGGAAAAAACCGGTCAAGAACCGGAAAAACCGGTCAAGAACCGGAAAAACCGGTCAAGAACCGGGAAAACCGGGACCGGTTGAACCGGGTGAACCGGTTCAATTTAAATTAAAAAATTTTAAATTATAATTTAACTCAAAACTTTATCTAAATTATAATTAAAACTCTAATTTTAACTAAAAATTCTAATTTCGTCCTCAATTGATTAAAATTTTCAATTTAATCTTTAAATTTTAAAAATTAATATTTAATCACTATTTATAAATATTATTTTTTAAATTAATTTTTATAAATTATATTTTATTAAATATACTAATTGTAATATCTTTAATGTATGTAAATATTAGTATAATTCTTAAAATACACTTTATTTTAAATATTTATTATCATTCTTATATAATATAACATTTTATATAATTATATAAACTATATAAAAATTTAATTTTTATATATTTAATATTAAATACCGGTTTTACCGGTTTAACCGCGGTTTTACCGGTCGAACCGGTTGAACCTTGAACCTCTCAGTTTTCCGGTTTAATGACCGGTTCGGTTCTGAGAACCTTGCTTCAAAGACAACTTCAAGACTATTGATTCTCACAAAATCTTGTTCCAATCTGACCTAGCTGGCGAGTGATTGCAGTTCGTGATAGAGAATAGGACAACAAGCGAGTGTACGTTTGTTCACTTCTTCTCTTCTCTGTCACCCCCATCGCGCTCACCACTCTACGCCCCACCTTGCTCTGGCCGCGGGTCCTCTCTTTCTACTCCTCGATAAGCGGACCCCGAGAGCATGGGGATTGGGGGTAGTGTCAAAACGGATCATCGGGTTGGGTTTGGATTGGGTCACTTCGGGTTCGAGATACTTCGGGTCGGGTTACTTATGAGTCAAGTTATCTTCGGGTCATTTTGGATTTGGTCACTTCGGATTCGGGTCGGTTTCGGGTCAACCCACGGGTTGGCCACGTTATAAAAAATAATGACGTGATATTTTTTATTAAAAATTTCAAAAATTTTACTAAAAATTCTTAAAAATAAAAGAAAATCATATGATTGAAAAATAATTGAAGAAATTTCTTTTAAAATATTTTTAAAAATTAAAATAAAATTTAAAACTGTACAAAAAATCTCAAAATATTTTAAAAAATTTTATAATTAAGATTTATATTGAAAATAGTATAATCTATTGTTTTTATAATATAAAATATGCTAAATTTTTTCATTTTATTTTTTTTTCCCTTAAGAAAAAAAAAATCGGGTCAAACGGGTCGGGTTAGGGTTGGGTCGGGTTTGACTCAAAGATTTTCGAGTCATTCGGGTTCGAGTCATTTCGGGTTAGGCCATCTTTCGGATCGGGTTCGGGTCGTATTTTTTCAGATAGGTTCGAGTCAATCCATCGGGTCGGATCAGATTTTGACACCTCTACTAAATAGCGATATTTATTTGAGTTTCGTTACAAGGACATAAATTAAATTTATTAATAATGTAACTGTAAAATATATTTGTGAACAAAATTAATAAAATTTAATATAAGAAATTATCACGTTATTTTTTGTTTTACAAAAAATTAACGCTATTACACAAATATACTTTACAATTACATTATTAACACTTTTCTGTCTATCTCTTTATGTTCTCCAATATTTTTCTTATTTATTTAGAAGAACAATTCAAGGAGCTAGATAGCAGCATAGAAGTAAAGTACTAGGAGCATAGAAAGCATACATTTGAGTAGTAAGAACTTAAATATCCAAGTTACAAACATTAGAAATTAATGGAAATGATATCATTTGCCAGCGGCCTCCAAGACAGGAAGAAAAGGCAGCATTAGCTGTTGGAATGCGGCTTCCGAGCCAGGAAGAAAAAATTTGGCGTGAAAATCCCTTTCCTGTACATCATTGTAATTTTATCGGTATTATTTAAACAAACAAATGAAATTAAAAAAAGAAAAGTTAGGATTCCTGAGATCAATAAATTAGAAATCCCCTCAATTTTTATGATAAATTTGAGGCGATTTTTCATCCAAGTGGGCATAGATACAACCACATAGACAGACATAAGCTGATTCACACACATATAGCAGCTACAGGGTCTGGAAAGAGTAAAGGAAATTGCGTTTGATATGGGTTGGGCCCTTGGGTCAGCTAATTCGAGCAGAAGATGTCCCAAATGCCCATTAACAGGTAAACCAATCAAACGTTAAATGAGCTACCTTTACTCAGTTTTACGAAATTCACAAAGTTAGTAACCTAATTATGACTTGCTAAATTCAGGCCCAAGTTATGGAAACTCTTAATATCTATTTAATAAAATCATTTCCTTCAGATCAAAAAAAAAAAATCATTTCCTTCCAATAATAGAGTATCTAAACTTTTAATTTCGAATTTAGAATTCAATTCTTAATTTCTACAAATCAAAAAAAAGTCATTTCCAATAATTACAAGAAAACTCACCTGCCACCTTCTACTAAACCATCTCCTGCCTTTTCAAGTACATCTTGAACCTTCAGACTTCCTTTTGGAGCAAGTCCTACAAATTCCAGAACCCTGACCTACAAAGGAGAGTTTAACCAAAAAAAAAAAACCAAATAAATAAGACTGAAAATTTTCCAAGTCCATTAAGATGTTAAGAACTTAGACTTTATTTGGAAGTCTTAGATTCTAATCTAAAAAATAGGAGCATAAAGTTTGCGAGACTAGAAGGAACTATCTTATTTATTTAGCTCATGATCGAACGTCTTCCTAATGAAGTAAAAAAAAAAAATAGTTAAGTACCAAGCAACTAAAACTACCAGAAAAGGCATGCAGCGTTTTTACCAAGATTCTGGTGGAGAACATCCCAATAGCTGATGAGTGGAAGTTACTGAGTGAGAAGTGATTCTTATCTAAAGGCAAGTACCATGGGACAGGTGAGTCCGCTGCCATATCTTTTGACCATATGACCTTCAACAATCAGAATCGAGTTCAGTTACACGGACAGGGAAAAACGGATGGGAAAACAGTAACACACTTCATGTATTAGTTATATACAAATGTGAAGAAAGCAAAGAATAAAAAAGATAAAAGTAGAAGCTGGTAACACCTCATAACCAGCTTTCTCTAGAGCTTCAAGGCATTGCTCAGTCGTTCTGATCTCCGGAAGGCCATTACCAACTTCTATCAATGCCTGAATCAATGGAAAAACAAGCAATCATTTACGATCAACGTCACAATTGTTGCAGAAACAGGACAAGTTTGCTTAGGCCTCTTTGGTACATATGACCTTAATTTTTTGATGCCCTTGATTGTGGGGATCGAATGAATTCGTCAAGCACCACTCGTATGCAGCGAAAAATTGTCCGGGTTTCAGTATTCTTAAGATTTCTCTGTAGCAGGCAGTCTGTTCAGGATATATATAGAACTTAATTAGAAAAACAGTTCTCTGCCACCCATTCTGGGGAGTGGAGCAATAAGGGTATCTCCCCTCCCAACAAGGGTCCTCTCCGGATTCGAATCCCTGCACATTGGCAGGTGAAGCCCATCCGGGGCCAGCACACTTCTACTGGATCAACACTTCGTTGGTTCAAGAGGATATTTTATACGGAAATGTGCAACATATAAAAAAGCAGCAATTATGGACTGATTTTTGTGCGAGAATCCATAGACATACCGCATCTGGTGCATGACATGTTGCTTCAATCGCATATGCTGCATCAAAACTATTGTCCGGAAGTGGCATTTTCATGAAGTCAGCCTGAGAAGCAAAGAAGATATACATCCCCATCAAAAAGACCTTGAAAATTTCTCCTTATACTTAAACGTTGGGACTTGATCCACACATAATGGAATCTACCTTCACAAAATCACAAGTCTTGTGCAGTCCTGCAATGCGATTTTTTTCCTGTCAAGCAAGAAACACAACACCGGCGGAATTCAGAATTTGAGAGCGACTTGAATTATATTGATCATCGACACTGCAATGATCCAATTCGACAAAAAATCTGTATTCACCTCCCCTCTTTCTATCTGATATTCATTGTTGTTCAGCCCTGTAACTGACGCCGAACTGTAACGAGAATCACCATATAAATCGTGATACTCAGAGTCCACGTATGTAAAAAGAAGTACAAATTCGTCAGATGCAACTGTAAATAAATTGAAATTCATTGTGACAATCACAAATCAATACGATCGCCAATGACCTGAATCGGGCAATTTCTCGGAGTGGTCCACCAATTCCACATCCTACATCCAACACCTTAAACAAAAAGGGAAAAAAAAAAAAAAGGGGATTCAAATCAACGGACCAAACTGATCAACTATAGATCCATCTCTTTCTTTCCTTTTTTTTTTTTTTGCCTTTGCATTGCGGAAACAACCTTTTGTCCAGGCTTCAGTGCAAGTTGTAAAGCTAGGAAGTGCTCGTATCTTTTTATGCTCTCTCGGAAGCTTTCCCCCTTAAATCTGCAATAAATAATAGCAACATGCATATCACGAGCATGGCAATTTAGTTTCTGCTCAACAGCAATGCTGCATTCAATTGACTATGAAGTGCAGAAGAATATTGATGTAGAGCAAACGAACAGGAAAGAACACGGGAATCTACCCGAGAACTAAAAACACACGAGAATCCATCCGAAAATATATATCAAAGTGTACCAACCTGGGTGCAAAATGGAAGGACTCCCCCCACCCATACTCATAGAAGCTAGTAACCAGATCATAGTACTTGTTAGACTGAAAATTGTCAAACGAGACAAATGGTCACACATGAACCTTAATATTCTACGAATTAATGAAGAAAAATTAACGTTGTTTTAAGTGTCAACCATCTAGCTAGCTGCATTCACCTACCACGTCGGCATAATTAGCCTTCCTCTCTTCCTCAGCACCTCCATATAAATCATGATACTGCTCGTACCTAAGAGAATATTAAGCTAATTAATATGTGATTAATTAGTTAACATGCATTCTATTTTACATAATTAACGAATTAAGGTGTCCATTATTGATAAAGGGTAAACATATATTTACTTTTCGACTGCTGCATAAACCTCATTCTTTTCAATCTTTCCACCCACATGAGCGAGATGCAATCCACTGGCCTTCGACATTTCGGGTATGGTAGAGCTAAAAACCTGCAATAATCTTTGAATGAAAAAAATTGGGAAAAATAAAAAGAAAAATTAAGAAACAAGAGAATGTATACATTATCAATTAATCTATATTTGTCACACTTTTCGCAGGAATTAGCTAAAAGGGACTCCTGACAACATGTTTATAGATCAGAGTGAGAGAGATTAATGTGAAGAGAGCCTTCTCACTCTTGATTGGGGGTGGAAGTGGTGAAGCGTACACTTATCTGTAAGCATGAGTGTAACTAACTTATTGTGTATATATAAACTTTCATCAATTGATTAATTAAGCATGTACTATTATGCAGTCACGTGATCTACGATATGTAGAAGACATGTAATTAATTTAATAATTTTTTAAAATTTTTTTAAAAAATTTAATCTATTTTTTTATTCCAATAATTTAAATTTTTACAAACTAACTTTATACTTAACATTTTATGTCTACAATTTTTTTTTTCAAATTAAACAAACATGGATGGTCGTCTCATGGCTGTTAGCTAGCTAGGTTGAGGAGTTCGAGGAGCTCTTACGTTACGATTTCTAGTTCTGCACGCCAAAAGATTCCTCAATTTCACTGAAGAGACGACTCGAATACTTTATTCAATACCATTATGCATGAAAAAATCAGAAAATTATAATTAATGACTATAATTTTATAAATTGAATTAAATAGAATATATAAATAAAATTATTTTAATTTTTATTTATAAATCTTATAATCAATATATATACATTGATCTTTTCTTAAACTAAAAAAAAAAAGACTACGAAAGAATATATTCGCAGACTCATGTTGACTGCAGTATGTATATTTTTTTCGTGTCCCCAAATATTCCTGAAATTTATTCATACGGGAAAGTGTGTCCCAACCCAGTTGAAGATCAAACAAACATGCGCTGTCCGCGTAAATTATGGAAGGAGACAATCTGAAGATGATGGTGCAGGGATGGCAGGGCACTTCTTCGCAGCTGATTAATTATTGATATTTTTATAACTAGTTCATTAAAAAGAATGTGTTTATTATTTTTACTTATCTCTTTAACACGTATAAGTAACTCAGGATCTCATATAATATAAATTTATTTTATTACTTTTTAAGTTTAAATGAACTCCACTTAATTCATTTACATTTAAAGTTAAATTTTAAATGAATGAAATTATAAATCTCAAAAAAAAATATATTTATTAAAGAATTAAGTGTTTACGTAGGTGGAACTTAAAGCAGTATTAGTGTTCATAAATTGGGGGGTGCGATTATACTAATCTAGGCTTGTTATTTTACCATTAGTTCTCACTTCCGCGCAATAACAGGAACACTTTAAGGTCCAATGGCTAACTTTGAAGAAATGGATAAATGCTCTTGCAGACATCTACGACAAAAAGAGTCACCATGAAATGAACAACGTCTATTGAGAATGAAAGAGAATATCACATCGGATCTCTATTGATCATTTGAGTGGATTAATAATTTGTGGTAAAATTTCTATACTATTACGTTGAACGAGAATTTACGTAATTTAACTTATAACTTAATTATCGAAATATGATCATAGAATATTTTATTACAAAATAATAAAAGATTATAAAGTGCACTTATTATATCTCACTACTCAGAATGTTATCACACCTTAGATCATTGTAATCAATATTTCCTCACAAAATACTCTGTATTTTCTACGCACGGATCATAAATCGCGGGGAAGGCAAATGGCCTTCTATAGTTGCACTGGAGGAATGGAGCATGAATGGATGGACATGGTTTAACGACATGCATGCCACCCATCATCAATAAGTACTCCTCGCATGGTCTCGGCCTTCTAGGCCATGAATTTGCTTATCCGTTGGAGCAATCCAAGGCAACTTCAATTGCCTTTTTCCTGGGCAGCACATGAGTTCCACTTTTTGTTTTCTTTTTCAACACAAAACTGTACACAATTGAAAAGGCACACGGTACAAAAACGTCAAAATAATTCACTGAAATTACATTATCTCAGATGTGATTTCATTTATGAAAAAAAGTTAAGAGGAAAGGAATCTATCTTAAGAAAGTATTTACAATGCAATAAATTTATAATTTTAAATAATAATATTTATATTTCATATAATAAAAGTTTTATTACTTTATTTTTTTATTACTAAAGTATGAATGAATGTTATTATTAAAATTTATAAATTTATTAAATTATAAACATTTTCTCAAACTAAAATTTCTGACTCCAAAGTGATGCTCTTTCTAAATCTATTGGAAGGAATGAAATTTATTGGGCGATAAAAATTTATGCCATGTGCTAAATTAACTTGTCAAAACTATACATTTTTTAAAGTGAAAAAAGATTCATTTCTAGTATATTGATCATTAAATTTATAAATTAAAATTAAAATAACTCCTAATTATTTTTCTCATTTAACTCAATTCATAAGAAAAAATTCACTACCTAAGCTGAGGCCAAAACTATACACCTGTCTTGTTACATTAAATAAAAGAAAGGATAGAATTTTGACAAAAAAAAAAAAAAGAAAGTATAGAATACCACAATAAAGAAGGAATCAAAAGGATTTGTCAATAGATATTTAAATAAAAGAATGCTTGCCTAGGTAATCAAATTCTATTTACATTCAAATGGGTTCTTTTAAGAGATCGGATCAAAAAAAAATCTTGCACGTGAGAGGAAACTGCATTATTTTTGTGTGGGATTTTATCTTATATGCTTTGTATGCCATTATGATTTTATATTAATTTATCGTAAATTTATAATTTAAATGATAATGATAATATATTAATAAAATTTAAGGTAAAAATTTAAAATTTTGTCACTTTTAATTGTTTCTCTTCTCTCAAATCAATCAGTCTAAATCTAAGATATCTAAAAGAAAAATGTATAACAATTAAATTTTATTTTATATTTTTGGGTATCTCCTATAATTTTTATTGAAAAATTCCAATTAAAAAATTAATTATCTAATCTGAATGACTTATTCTGATTCGGTCAAAGTCGTAACGAAGAAAAAAAAATATAGAAAAAAGATAAGTTGCACATGAAAAGTCATCAACATCTCGCGGAGGAAGGGGCTTGGGTCGTCTTGTTTTTCTTGTTTTTGACGTAGCTTGGGTCGTTTTGTTTGGGCTTTTCAGGTTGAGCATTCTTTATTGACCAGCATCAATTTTGGTGGGAGTTTATCCACATGTCGCGTGATAACACTTAAATTAGTTATGTATAACATACATAATTTATTTAATAATATTAAATAATTTATTTATTTTTTAAAAATTTAATAAATTATTTATAATTTAATAATTTAAATCATTATATATTTGCTGTTGACACGCTAAACATTGTCAATAAACTTTTTTGTTTCGGATTTGCTACTGGGACAGGGTTGGTGAACAGGGGTAATGGGTTTATTTTATTTTATTTTTTTGACATAATTTCTTACACAGCAGCAACTTTAAACTTGTTATATATCAATTTTAGTCTTTATATACACGATACATATTACATATAAGTTTTAAATGTAATGCACATGATATTAAAAATTATTTATTTTTATATTTATTACACGCTAACTTTAACTTTATATATACGATACGTATTACACATAAATTTTAAATCTATTGCACATGATATTAAAAATTCTTTGTTCTTTATTTATTACACGCTAATTCTTTATTCTCATAGTTATTACACATTAGCTTTACTTTTTACACAAAAACTAATTTTTTGAAAAAAATTAAAGAAATTAAAAGAATCTGCTCTACAACCCACTATCTCTCTTCTCTTTCCCTAACAATTTCCCGTTTTTGTTTTGGTGGTAGACAACGTACAATGCTGCGGCCTTCTCCAATTAATAACCAAGCTTCGCTTTCCCAAATTTGCCCTTCTCATTCATCTGTTTTTCCTTCTTTTTTTTTTTTTGAACCATTTTGTTTTTCCATTTTCTCCTATGGACAAATGACAATTAAATTTTATTATTGTTCTCAATAAAATTTTTCGCCTCACTCTCACTGAAATTTTATTTTATTACTACATTCTTATTGTAATCAAAGTTACATTTATGAAAAAAAATTGATATTATTACAAATAAAAATTTATTTTTTCAATTCTTAACTAATAAAAAAATCCTCTGCTTTTAGAAAAAGGTTTTTATTTTAAAATTTGCTCGTTTCTTTTCCCAAGTTGTTCAATCAGTGGGTGCTAATTGGGTTGGATCTTTTGTTTTTTCTTTTTTTTTTTTGGGGAAAATTCATGACTTCTTCAATTCTATTTTCCACTATCACAACTCATAAGAAATTGTGTCCTTCGCTTCTATTTCCCAATGGTTGTTTTATTCATTAGATATTGAGCTTATTGAGTCCAGGTTTGTCGGTAGTAAGCTTTTGCATTTCTTTGTTATCGAATGACTTGATTGTAGAACACGAAATTGTAGATCAAGAAATGAGGATGACAAAATGGGAGTCAGCAGCTTCCCTGTGGACATTGTAGACAGTCCCAAAGAGTACAGCTTTCACATGTATGCCCCTGGCCTGCCCCAGTAAGAAATTAAGGTATAGTTTTTTTTTTTTTTTTAAACAACAAAGATCATGGGTTTACTTGTCAATTATCATATCTGTGAGTTAAAATAAAAATAATCTTCATTTGAACATCTTACTCAACTATTTCCATAGGGATAGATCCACTATTGAAATATTATTAGATCTAAAAAAATCTTTTTTATAACTGACAACGATGTTAACGAATTTAAAACTTAATAATACACTTTCAGCATAAATTTCAGGATAATAGAGTCTACGAAACCGATGGGACTCTAACTGAAAGGGTGAAACTGGAGCCAAGCTACCGACTTCAGTGGTTTATTAAGGTATAGTTGGCACTTTCTTTTTTCTGCTATATCATCATGTTTGTTCAAGCGTAAACTTCATAGCCTACGCCTAACAGCTCATGAGGGAGAATCCTCTACAGAACAATGAGAGTTGTTTGTTAGAACTATAAATATTTATTCTCTTTAATTTTTTTAAAAAATTAAACTTTTTAGTCCTATGACATAAATAAAATAGTTTGCACATGGCACTGGTTAAAATTTAGTAGGCTACAATGCTTATTTTTTCTTCTTTAATGCTCCTTTTTTTCCTCCGTCTTGCTTTCTCTATAGCTTATATTTCTCTATTTACGTTGTTTTTCTCTTCCTCCATTATCGTGTCATCTTATCTGTATCCTTTTCTCTCCACATTGTGTCTCACTTTCTACATTTGCTATCTCTCTCAACTTTGCCTTTTTCTCTCCGTCTGGTTTTCCTGTGCGCATTGTCTTTCTCTTTACTTTGCTCCCTCTCTACCTTGGTCTCCTTTTTTATTATTTAATCAAAAATCACAAACATTTCATTTTTCAAATCTAATAACTTTTATCTACTAAAAGAAAATGAAATCTTAAGTAGACGGCAAATATCATAAAATGAAACAGCAAACTACAAATTCAGAACATCAAAATTAGAAAACCTACCAGAACAAGACATAAGTAATTATGAAAAATTGAATCAAATTTTTCTAGTTTCTAAAACCTTCAATCTGGTTCCAAATCACTAAAGGTGGTTTTAAAATAATGAAAATTGTCCTTTTTTCTTTTCCCTCATGGATTTTGATGGTTGTATGGCGGAAGTATCATAACGGGTCATTGACTTGGATTTAGGTTGAGTTACTTCAAACTTAGTTCATTTCGAATTAGTTACTTCTAAGTTAAGTTTTCTAAGAGTTGCTCAGGTTTTGATCAACCTGCAAGCTGCCAAAACACTATTTAAAAATTGATTTTTTTATTTTTTTAAGTTTTTATTTTATTATATATTAAAATGTTCATAAATATTATTATTTATTATTTACATAATAATTTGTATCAAGTGCATATAAATTTTTAATAATTTCTTATACTAAAATTTTTATTTTATCATATATTATAATCGACATATATATAATATTAAATAATTATAAAAAATAAATAATATAATATTGATATGAAATAATTAACTACACATAATAATAATAATAATAAATTAGAAATATTTTTATTAAAAGTAACATATATTGTAGAACCAACAAAAATCAAGTATCTAATTGTTATCAATGAGGTCAAGTTTTACCTTAAATTTTAAGATCATTTTAGGTGAAATTTAAATCAACTTTTTTAATGAGTTCCAATCAATTCCAATCGACCTATTAAGTTGAGTCGGTTAAAATTAAATAATGATGTAAGTCATGTGAGCTTAAATTAGACAACTTTTCATAAGGAAAACATCTGATATCTTGAGACAAATTATAATAAGTACTACACAATTTTATTTCATAATTCTGATAATTTTTTTTTTATTTTTATGAATTCAGTTACTTAATTTTATAATTATTTTAAAACTGGATAATTAAAGCCAACTTCCCTTTCTAACAAGTGTCGGTGCTTGTAAGCACAGCGCCCTCTGGTCGAAGGACGTCACTGCTTGTAAGCAAACTGCCTCTGCTACTGCCTCAAAAAAAAAAAAAAAAAAATTGCCCTCTGGTCGAAGGACGTCACGTGCCGAATTTACTGTAAAATTGGAGGAGAAAGGTATTAACTATAAAAATAATAATAATAATAAATAAAAAATCTGAGTAAATATTTATAAATAGCAGTAATATATGATAATTTGAATTATTAAATTAAAAAAAAATATTAAATTTAAAAAATAATAAATAAATAAATATTATTAAATTAATTTATATATTTTAAATTCCATTCATTCGTGTTTGCGTAGTGGTCGCAAATAGCCGAATATTTGACCGCCGGGAGGGAGAGATTGGTAGCAGAACGAAGCGATTTCAGGAATCTACTCGGACAAGTGGGTGGACTCTCTCTCTCTCTCTCTCTTCTTGTTTTCCCCCTTTCATTTGCTTGGTTTCTGAGAAAATTTGAGGTGAAACGGAAAGGAAAATTTGATTCTACATTTTTATTGTTGTTTCTGATGTGAAGAAATCATCAATTACAACTCAAAATTTTCCGTTCTTTTTAGGCGATGAAAACCTTGACCTTTAATAATCTCTGTCGATTTCTTTTGTGTTTTTTTTTTGGAACAAAGTACAAAAATATTACTCGAACATTTGATCAAGAGAATTCTTTTGAATGGCTTGAACTTGAAAACAATCTTAAAGTCTGGACGCAGCCGAGGCTGTCAATCGAATTTCTTCTTGGAACGGGAATTTTAGAATTGGTGTTTGATATTCTTGAATCCGAGCCGATGGCTTTCATAATAATCTTCTTTAGTCATCATAATTGGTGTTTCCTGTTGCTTTGCCAATGAATTCTGTTTTTAGACGGGAAAAGAAATATAAGAAATATGTGCATGGCTATTCTACAACTTCGGTAAGCTAGATTCTATTTATGTCTTTAATCCTGTTTCAGTGAGTATTATGTTGTTCATATTTATCCATCATTACTGGATATAGGCACGGTTGAGTTATTTTTTCTTGAATCTGATTGAACAGGAAAGGAAAGTGGCTGGTAATTGTACCGGTGGAGATAAAAGTTTGCTTGAGCTAATTTGAACTCTATATTTGAAATGAATAGTGATAACGATTTCACCTTTTGCCAGGTATGCCTAATGTTTACATCCTGAGATTTCATGGCATCCGAATCTATTGTGATGCTTTTGATCTTAATAGTTACATCGGAGATGTTTTTCTCTTGGAATCATAGTTATATAAGGTGTTTCACGCGTGTTATGTTCTACTGTTACAAGATCTGTGATTCATCGTTTATGGAATTAGGTCGGAGTTCCTGCCAATCAAGATGGTTTCGAGGCAAAGAATCTTGCTTCAGATATTGACAGTATGACTATTAAAGACGGATACACAAAAGGCATTAGTAGTGGTTCAAGTAGTAGCATACCTTGGAAAGATGGAGTGAATAGCACCTCTACAAAGGAGGAAACTGTTGGTTCTTTGTCTTTCAATGTCATTGATACATCAGCTGCAAAACATTCTAGTGAATCATCAAGACAAGTAGCATCTGGAGATACTGGAAATTTGGTTAATAACTCAAAAGAACAAAAGCCTTTTGCGAGGAAGCCTACAGCAAGAGCTAAGGTTCCTTTTGAGAAAGGCTGTAGCCAAATGGACTGGCTCAGGCTTACTCGAACTCATCCTGATTTAGCAGGTACTTGATGATTTTATGACTGCTTGCTTAGTCTATTATCCTCCTCCTTTGTTGACTGACATCGACAATGCTCAATATTGCAAACTAATGAAGTAGCACTCATTCATTTTCACTAATTACCTCTTGGTCAAATATTTTCAAAATTTTGATTGTAGGGTTGAAAGGACAATCTAACAAGAGGCTCATATCTTTGAGTGAAGTTAAACAACATCAAACAGAAGGCTCCATGTGGACTGTTCTGAAAGGTCGTGTGTACAATTTGTCTCCTTACATGAAGTTCCATCCCGGAGGTATGAACACAATTTTATGTTGGTGATTTCCAAATATTAGGCCTGCAGAATCCAATATTTCCAGTAGCTATAAATTGAGAAGTTATAAGTCATGTTTTTTCCATACATTATGTGATATATAGTGGCAATAGGATTGTATGCCCGATTCTTTTGAAACCATTTTCAGGTTCCCATCTGGTCATTTAGCTTTTTTTGTATGATGGACTTGAGTTAGCCATGTATGCAGAGGCATAAACAAGGGCACACTTTATATACCGATTGGCTTGAATGACAATGAGAATGCTAATTATCTTCTTGTCAATTTGTTTCTCAAAATTCTCTTCTTTTCCATGCATTTTCCATATCCCATCTCTTGACTTTTACTATAGCACATGATTGGGATTCAGAAGTGCAGAACAACTCCAGAGAATGTTTCTTGGTTTCTTAGCAACCTTTGTTTGAGCTTGCATCTCCAAAGTAGTCTTTCCGACTCCTTCTATGTAGAGACGTCGAAGTCTAATCTGGAGCATGAGGCTTTGCCTCTTGCATAGTTTGATATTACCATTGGATCATTCTCTTCAACCATGATGGAAGAAAAGACTTACGACAACCTTACATGTAAATTAGCCAATTTTGCTATAGAAGGTGTTTTTTTTAATTAACTCATCAAGCCGTATATGGCTACATCATTTCTTTTACATCCTAAATGTATAAAGCATGCAAACATTGAAGATGTTTGTTGCTTACATTGGCTGTGAACTTCTCCAAAGCCAGAAAGTTTTTTGGTGTGAAGTGCGGCATCAGCAGCTTCACCTTGGGGTGACAAACTGATGAATGCATTTTAAAATTATGATCATTCAATGTAACACCTGGGATATTAAAAATCAGTTTGCTCACAGAATCCTTATTCTGTCTTTTTTAATAAATTACACGGCAACTTATGCTGCTTTAAGAAAGTCCTGTTTTCAGGTGTTGATATGCTGATGAAGGCAGTGGGAAAGGACTGTACATCTTTATTCAGTATCCTTTTTGTCTTTAATTTTCTTTGGGTGTCAGTAGAGGTCATTACTTACAAATGTTTCTAGCATTTAACTCTTGCTAGTCTGCCATAAGAAAATTTAAATTTCCTGGAAATAATATGTTGGGAAGAAAATGAAAAAGGACCAAAGATGGATAATGTGTTTTTTATGTACAATTGCTATTATTAGTAATGGGTTTTTTATTTTCTTTTTCACTAGGCTATCTAAAATCAAATGGATGAACAAAAAGTGATCTGTTGTTGCGTCAAGAAATAATCATGATGGTGAAAACTTAATACATTGGTTAGTGCTAAGTAGTTTTATGTTCTTGAATATCATATTATATTTATGAGTCGAGCTTAATAGAGAAGAAGGGAAAAGGAATGTTTAAAAAAAAAAATAGAGAGATCAAATTCTTGATTTGTGCATGAGATTTTACTTTCTTAAGCGGTTGAAAATTGGTGCACAAAATATAATCCTTATATAATATGCCAGACAAATACCATGCTTGGGTGAATGCTGAATTTTTGCTGGAGAAGTGCCTTGTGGGTGTTTTGGATGATAGTAAGTGACAGCATTCGCATGTGGATACTGTGCAAGGGTCCATGACCCTACTTATTGTTCCGCAGCAGTGTCTCAGTCATTCCTGCATATATCAGTAGAAAACCATAAGATGCCATGCAACTTGCAACTCGCAACTTTTGCTTTGGTGTAGTTCCACACATTTTAATACTCGTATTGAGGAGATATTTCAGTGGAGTTGATGTAATACATTAGAATCTAAAGACAAATCCAAGTGAAATTTCTTCCCTCACTTCTTATGCAAAAGGGGTCATTTTTTTCTTGTGCATTATCACTGCCATGGCTTTGTAACCACACGAAGACTGCCCCACAGTTTAAATATATGAATATGAGCGTGTTAATCTGTATGTTAGACCGAAAGGATAATCATTATCCCGCCATGCTTCCCTCCAAATATGATTTGGTTTTGCCGAACAACATGTGAAGGAAACATGATCATGCTATTGGAAAGGGCCAAACAGGTTTAGGGATTTGGCAGATACAAAAGCAGAGCATGTGCCTCAGCATTAAGATCTTTAGAAAGCTGGTTCTAAATGACCCAGTTGAAACAGAATCAATATCCAAGTGGAAAGGAAAACCCTAACTTGGTCGAGCTCAGGACCATAGAGGGAACCGAAATCGTCAATTGTAGTATATGATAATAGGAGCTGAAGAATGTAATTCTTGTCCCAGCTAAAATGGCCGTGAGCTTACAGCTCAGAGTCTTGAAATTGCCGTTACCTCGGGAATGGGAAGGAACTGTGAAGTTTTCCTTTGCAGAGAATGCCTCAACCATCATGGAACTATTCCTCGCATCTCCAACAGTGAATGTGAGGCTATAGACTTTGTTTGGAACTTTTCTTATGATTTGAGCAATGGCACTCATTTCCGCAACAAGCTCCGCAGCAGCCAGTCCAGAAGGAACATTGAAGTGCCTTGCTTTGTATCTATCAACTTGATCACTTTATTGGATTCAATGATCCACCCAGGAAATGGGGATGTGAGATCTTCCTGTTTTGGTGGGAGGTAGAAACTTTGTCTGTGTTTGCAAATCGATAAGGACCCACCTCGAAGCCAGAATTCCTTTCCAACTTACCTACAAGGGAGCATTTGTGCTACTAATCAAAACTAGGGACACTCGCAACTAGTGGGAAGCCAACAAAAACAGCAAATGATCCAAGTTGGAAAAACAGAACATCATAAGCAAACCTCTTGCGGGAAACACTGGAAAGAGCTCCTTGATAGCAAATGCATCTATGAGTGGTCCGCAAGCCGGGTCCTCTTGGACACCCGGGTCATGAAATTTCACTGTAAGAAGAAGCTCTAAATCCCCAAGCATCAGTGTCTCCACTGTTACTGCTATCCAAGGTCTGCAAAGTCAGGTCCCCAGACTGAGGAAGGATGGAGACTCTCAAAACTTCATCTTGGGCTCAAGTTCTTGATGCACCAAATGTGAGGCATAAAGAGAGCCTTGTTTTAGCGTTATAGTTTGGGACATTGAGGCTTCGTTGCCGAGCCTTATTGCATGGACGCCGTGGCCACAGCAAAGTACATGCCGCCTGGTTGTGGCCCAGCGGAGATGTACTCCGCTCGTCCGGGTCATGGGTACTTCTCTCTGAGGATTGTCTTGCTGAGGTGGCTAGGCTTTGGTCTCTCTTCAACATTGCCATTTTTCAGGAAACCTGAATAAAAAAGTAGTGCACGTTATATTGAGAATTTAAGATAAGAGAGGGCAAGGAAATCTTTGAAAGAGTAACAAAAACTGATTTAAAATAGATTATCTTCGCTTCAAGCGGCACAAAGATGCCATCTTTAAGCGATATGTTCCTTAATGTGTGGGACAAATTTAGATGTGAACATTACCTTCCAGATATGTAGCAGCCAGGCAGTGCCCAGAGTACAGCAAGAAGCGTAAGAGGAGCTTCTAAAACCAGCAATGATTGTGGTCTAATAATAAGTGTTCAACTGCTACCAAACTGAAAGTTCGGGGTTTAAACGCTGTCGAAGTTGTCGGTGGCGCAAAACCTACACGTGCCCTTAATATTGTGCTGTCGGAACCCTGATGAGGCAGTGCCCGTTGGAAGTAGGCACAATGTTTCCTAGAGACACTATTCTCGCTTTCTCATTTTTTCACCAAAAAAAAACAAAAAGAAAAAAGAAAAGTGCCACTAATCCCATGTTCCTGCAAGATATGTACGAGGAAAAAGAGCAAACAATGAATTTATAATGACAGAAGAACTAAATTAATGAGAAGATTAAGTAAAGGGAAGATGAGATGGGTAAATAAGACAAAACAAGAAGCTTGAGCAGAAATCACTTTGATGCATTTGTCTCTTTGTTTCTGCTTTATGAAGCAGCATTTATGTATGAATTCTTAATCTGTTACACGTTAAATTTAAGTTTATCGTACATCGACTTTAATTATTATACACATAATATCTATTACACATCAAGTTTAGGCATGTTAATCATAAATTTTAAGGGGGTGTTTGTTTAGAAAAAAAGTAATATGAGAATGAGAATCAGCTACTTCATTCCCATTTTTATTGTTTGTTTTATAAAAAATAGATTTTTATTCCCTTAAAAAGGGGAATGAGATTCCTCATTTTAAGGGAATCATGATTCACAATTTTACTACATCAATTATTCTCATTCCTCTCTTAACTACCTCTAACTCCTCAGATTTCTCCACTTTCTCATATTTTTATTTTTATATTGTTGTTATATTCCTTTTTTGATTTTATTTATCCATAAAATAATAATAATAGTAATAATAATAATAATAATATGTTTCTATATTATAATAAAACTTAAATATTTCAAAAGTTAAGATAATATTAAGTTGTAAATACTAATATAATTTTATAGTTAAAATAATTATTTATTTATTATTAATAAATTATTTTATAATATCTACAATATTATTTTCATAATAATAATAATAAAAATAATAAATATTATTTTTATTGTTATTATTATTATTGTCATTACCATTACTACTTATTAATTATAATATGTCATAGTATTATAATTAGAAAAAATTTAAATTTAAAAAATATTTAAATTATAAATTAATAAATGATTATTATTATAATAACAATAAAATTTTATGTTAAGATTTTCTTTTTGAATTTTTTATTTATGGTTATCATTGTGAAGTATATTATTATTATTATTTATTATAATTTTTAATTTTATTTTTATAGTAATTTAATATATTTTAATTTGACATTACATTATAATAGTTTTTGTATTTCATACTTTTTAATTTGATGTTAATAATTTTTTAATTTCAGATTATTTAAATAGTTTAAGAAAATAATTTTAATTCCGATTCTTTACTAGACCAAACAACAATAAGGAATTCGATTCCGATTCCGGAGTAAATCAAACATATTATAATTTTAGTCATTCCGATTCCGATTCCATTTAATTCTAATTCTGATTCTGATTCCATCCTACGAACCAAACGGCCCGTAAGATATTTTTATTCTTAGGGTATGTTTGTTTCCTGTAAAATGTTTTACATGAAAAAATTTTACAGGTTTTCCGGCGTTTGTTTTACGGAAAATATTTTACATAAGCAAAATTGGGAGAAAATTTTCAGATTTTCAGGTAAAATAACTTCTCCTTTTACAGAACTGAAGTTATTTTCAGGGAAAACACTAACTGTACTATAAGTAAGTGATAAAAGAGAATCATTATTTTCACTGTAAATATTTTCCCCTGCAAATATTTTACAAATGTAAGTCATTTTACAGCAAACAAACGAACCCTTAGTTATTAGTTCTGTTGTATACTAACCTTAATCATATTATTCAATAATATGTTTTTTTTTTTTAAATTTAAAAAATTGGTAGGACTTATCATGAATTTTACCATGGTTCCGATCTCTCCCCTTTCTTTCTCTCTAGCCCGTCTGTCCCCATTATCTCACCCTCTGGTCGCCTAACGTAATCGTCTATGTATTTTGGGCTAGGATAGGAGACCTTGCCTAGTGACCTCACTTGGCTAAACCAAACTGGCTTTGGGGTGGAAAGCAGTGAGCATTATTGTTTGGGAAGGAAATAAATAGGAAAAAAAGGAGAAAAAAGGACCAGGCTAATTTTCCCAGCATCCACCAAAAGCAATTCTCCTAAGATTTGGTGGAAAGGCCTCCTTTCTTTTTTTTTCCTTCGTTGTTTTAGTTTAATTTATGTTTTTGTGCTTATTTTTATTTTTTAATTTTAACTTTTTAAGGATAAATCTTTTCACCTTTCACTTATTTTCAAATAAAATATTTTAAACTTTTTTTTCATATTACACTCTTTTAAATATATAAATAATAAAAAAATTTATTTTTTTAATATTTATTTATGACACTTTCACGTTAATCATTGTCCTCTCCCCTAATTTTTCCCGAACAAAGTGTTAAAAGGAGGCTATGAAGGCCACCTTTTAATTGGGGGCTATTGTAAGAAAAAGTGGCTCCGTCCGTCTGGGAAGCTCTAGACATGTTCAATTTTTTTTAAAATTTACTTATTTCGTGCTGTATTTAATGCATTTATTTGTTTTTCATATCATGTTTAAAAATTTAAATAATAAATTTGGTACAATTCATAAGATTAAGTATTATGAACTTGTGTTGCGTTATATTTGAGCTGCTCGTGTTTGTGCCACTTGTCATACCGTAATTGGACCGCTCATTTATCATGTCTAAGTCATTAATCTGGCTAAACTGTGATGTGCTTAAATCATTAATAATATTTAAATTGAGTCGTATCTATATCATTTATCATTCTTAAATAGTATCATATATTTTATAAATAAATAAATAGAAAATTTAAATGAAAAATCAAAAACTATTATTTTTTATTATTAAATATTTAAACTTAAAATTTAAAATAACAAATTACAAAAGTGAAATATTAAATTTTAACAAAAAAAATACAAACAAAATATTACATCACATATAATTTTTTTTGAAATTTAAATAAGTATATCATATAAATATTATCTTTAACTTTTATAATTCACGATTTAAGAAAAAATAAATAAATAACTTTATAAAATGATGATGTATTTTATTCTATGAAATAAAAATTAAAAGTTAAAAAAATATATAAACCATTACACTTAATTTAATAGAAGAATTTAGTACTTTTATCTTTTTAAACTATAGTTCAAAACTTGTGGCTCACTCTTCCTTTTTTGATTTTAAAGTTATTTTCAAAAGAGGTGGTACCGGGCTGTTTATGGGTTTTGCTTAAACTCAGACCCATCATGGACCATGCCTAGCCCGACATATGAGTCAAGAAATATAAGTTCAGTTCACACCATAACATTGGTCGTACCTAACTCAACTCCAATACTATATAATGCAAGTCGTGTCAGGCCGATTCGACTCTATTGGCATGTCTAGGAAGTTCGTTCCCTTATTTTTTCAGTTTCTGAATTACAAAATTGAGCTCATAACTTAGGACGCCTAATTAAGTCATTAAAATAATTTTTTTTTGGCTAAAATAAAAAATATTAATTTTGGTGTTTAACATTCGGACAAATGCCAAATTATAAATATAATATTTTTTTTTACAAAATCAATCTCTCACTTTTTTTACTATAGAATTATTCAATACTTTTTAATTATCTTATTATTAAATTCACTAAGTTATACACCAAGTACGCATCATGTCATCAAACTACCTCTTAATAAGATGTTATGCTATCAAAAATATAATGTCGTAATATTTTATTATTATTATTTTTCTTTTTATTCAATATTTTTTTCTATTAAATTTCAAATTTTAGGGAAAAATGAAAAAAAAATGTCACGATATCATATTTTTTATGATATGATATCTTTGTATGATGACGTAATGAATAGATAGTGTATACTTTAATAAATTTAATAGTTAGGTAATAAAAAAATATTAAATTATTTTACAGCGAAAACGTGAGGGACTCATTTTGCAAAAAGAAAACATTATATTTATAATTTAACATTGATCTAAACATTAAGTACTAATTTAAAATTTTAGTCTAATTTTTTTTTGTAGTTTTCATTTTTTTTAAATAAAAACCAAATAGTAGGCATTATGTTGAATCTAATTTTTCAATCTCTCTTAAAATTGAAAATTGAAAATTAAATAAATTAAATAAATAAAATAATATTTTTAATCTCTCGATTTAGGGTCCCACACTCCAAACTTTTCCGAATCAATATTCAGAAAATAGTTCATCAAAAAAAAAAAAGAATTTAGAAAATAGAAGCCGAAGGTCTATGGAAGATTCCTTTTGTCATTTTTTGGTATAAAAAAGTTCCAAACCAGATCAAGATGAACCGAAACGAATAGCCACCGTACGATCATCAAACCCGAATCCCAACCGTCAAGCTTCCGAAATCCCTCCCAAAACAATTCAAATTCAAAACTTCGAAACGCTCCATTTTACCGTTAGCCCCATCCCCTAACCCTCTTTCTTGTGGCTTATTTAAATTTCTTTTCTCCTGCACTCTCATTTCCTTTACAAAGTTCTCTAGCAGCGGACACCATCTCTGTGTCACCAAAAAAAAAAAACCCTAAAATTTCTTTCTTTTCGGCTCCGGTCCGATCCGATCCTTTTATAGCCGATTCTCTACTTCTGTCGAGACAATCCGCTTCAACGATGGTGGTGATCGGCGCCGTGCCGTTGCAGACGAGCAACAACGCGAACGTGGTGGAGCCAGCAGCGCCGGCCGGTCCGGGGAAGAAGACGATCGAGCAGATCTACCAGAAAAAGAGCCAACTCGAGCACATTCTGCTTCGACCTGACACCTACGTCGGTTCGATCGAGAAGCACACGCAGAACCTATGGGTTTACGAGAATGATAAGATGGTGCAGCGCTCGGTCGCCTACGTGCCCGGTCTCTACAAGATCTTTGACGAGATCTTGGTTAATGCGGCTGATAACAAGCAGAGAGACCCGTCCATGAACTCGGTCAAGGTTTCGATTGATGCGGAAAATAATTTGATTAGTGTTTACAACAACGGCGATGGGATTCCGGTGGAGATTCACAAGGAGGAAGGCGTGTATGTGCCGGAGTTGATTTTCGGGCATTTGTTGACGAGTAGTAATTACGATGATACGGTGAAGAAGACCACCGGAGGAAGGAATGGTTATGGGGCCAAGCTCACGAATATTTTCTCAACCGAGTTTGTGATCGAGACTGCTGATGGCCGGAGGCAGAAGAAATATAAGCAGGTCCTTCTTCTTCTTCTTCTTTTTTGAAATTTATTTTTCAATTTTATAGAGTTCGTTTCGGTTCAGTTTCGCCTCTTGTCACTGGTTATGCTTGTTGTGCTGTTATCGATTTAATTGGGAGTTCAATTCTGCTAAAGACCGAGCATTAGATCATGAGCCGTTGTTATTACATTAGATTTATGAGCATATGCTTGATTAAAATGAATGGAATCTGGGGCTACACTTTTGAATCATTAATTAAGTGTGGATGTTTCTTGTATGGTCCCATTGAGTTGTATGTTTCTATTTGCTTAGTCCATGCTATATTTAATTTAGCTTTTAGATGTGTCATTTTGAGAGAAAATTTTTTAGGAGAAAATCGAAACGTTATCGTAGTCTTTAGAATTGGGGGGAGGGGGATGGGGTTTATGTGATTATCTCATTGTTTGTATATGTAGTCTCATTGTTAAAAACGGTTTTTTTTTCTGGTGTGAAGGTTTTCTCGGACAACATGGGAAAGAAATCTGAACCTATTATAGCCAAGTGCAAGGAGAATGAGAGTTGGACCAGGGTCTCATTCAAGCCTGATTTAGCAAAATTTAGTATGACTCATTTGGAAGATGATGTGCTTGCACTAATGAAGAAGCGGGTGGTTGACTTGGCTGGATGCCTTGGAAAGACTGTGAAGGTTGAGTTAAATGGGAAACATATCCCTGTTCGTTCATTTCAGGATTATGTTAAGCTGTACCTGAATGCTGCCCTGGAACCTGAAGCAGTGCAGCCCCAGAGGTTGGTTTTTGAACTGTTATATGAACGTCTAAACATTTCCTATTATTCATCAGGAATGTGCTCATTTGGATTTCCTATTTTGACCAGCTTCTACCAGAAAGTAAACGATAGATGGGAGGTCTGCGTGAGCCTTTCCGAGGGGCAGTTCCAACAGGTAACACTAAGCTCTTTGAACTTGATTCTTTTTTTAAGCTCTTTGCTGCCGCATAGGCATGAGCAAAATTTTGGTCTTTTTCAGGTCAGCTTCGTCAATTCCATTGCAACAATCAAGGGTGGAACTCATGTTGAGTACGTAACAAGTCAAATCACCAACTATCTGGTGGGTTTTGTAAATAAGAAGCACAAGAAGGCCAATGTGAAAGCCCACAACGCGAAAAATTTTTTGTGGGTCTTTGTAAATGCTCTTATTGACAACCCTGCATTTGATTCTCAAACCAAGGAAACTTTGACCCTCCGTCAGAGCAGTTTTGGGTCTACATGTGATCTATCTGAGGACTTTCTGAAGAAAGGTAAGTCATATCGCTAAATTTGTACAAACTGACAGTTTATCTGTTCATTGGATTTTAATTGTAATTTTTTAATATCTATGCTTACTTTGTCGTAGTGGCAAATTCTGAGATTGTAAACCATCTGGTCACCTGGGCACAATTCAAGGAGGAAAAAGAACTTAAGAAAACAGATGGCTCAAAGAAAGGGAGAATCAATGTCCCTAAGCTGGAAGATGCTAATGAGGCCGGAGGGAAGAATTCTCATAAATGTACATTGATTTTGACAGAAGGAGATTCAGCAAAGGCTCTTGCAGTAAGTTGTGGGGCATTCTGTCTGTGATGTTTTAACTTTTCAGTTTGAATGTGAAATTTTTAATGGTAGTGGATACTTACAGGTGGCCGGTATTTCCGCACTTTCCATTAATGATCGAAACTTGTTTGGTGTGTTCCCTTTGAGAGGAAAAATACTGAATGTGCGAGAAGCCAACTCTAAGCAAATTAACGACAACAAGGAAATTCAGAATATCAAGAAGATTCTTGGCTTACAGCAAGGGAAGGAGTATGACAATCACACTATCAAGTCTTTGAGATATGGCACATTGATGATAATGACAGATCAGGTTTACGAATAGGCGTCTAGCCCCCCTCTTCCTGTTGTCACTTAAATTTCTAGAGTTAATTCTTGCTGAGGTTTATTGCAAGTTTTGAAAATTTTTTCTTAACAGGATCACGATGGTTCACACATCAAAGGCCTTTTGATCAATTTCATTCACAAATTCTGGCCATCATTGCTAAGAGTATCATCATTCTTAGTTGAGTTTATTACCCCTATTGTGAAGGTTAGTTATAACTAACAAATCCATTGTTTAATTCTTTTTTAAGGAAAAAAGGAATTGTAATTTTGAAAAAAAAAATTATGCAGGCAACACGCAACAATGAATGTATATCCTTTTTCACAATGCCTCAATACGAGTCCTGGAGAGAAAGTTTGGGGGGCAATACAAAGGGCTGGACAATCAAGTACTATAAGGTTTGTATGCTAAAAGAGCAACCAGGTTTGAACAATCTGCGGACAGTGATTCTTCATTGTCATCTGTTGGTATTTATATGTTTGTTGTTCTTGCAGGGATTAGGAACAAATCAAAGTAAGGAAGGGAAGGAATACTTTAAAAACATTGACAAGCACAAGAAAGATTTTTTTTGGGCAGATGAGCAAGATGGGGATGCCATTGAGCTTGCATTTAGTAAGAAGAAGATTGAAGCTAGGAAGAATTGGCTTCGGCAATACGAGGTTGGCAATCTGACATGTCAATGAACTTCATTTTGCATTTGGACCCCCGTCCCTGAACCAGTAGAAGACAGATGAGACAAAAAGTCTGTTATGAGGAACTTCTTTTTAAATAATATGCTCCTAATCTGGTCTTTTGCAGCCTGGTACTTATCTTGACACCAAGGAGAGAGCTATAAAATACAGTGACTTCATTAACAAGGAGCTAATATTGTTTTCCATGGCGGATCTGCAAAGGTCTATTCCTTCTATGGTCGATGGCTTTAAGCCTGGTCAAAGAAAGGTCCTCTTCTCTGCTTTTAAGAGGAATATGGTCAAGGAAATGAAAGTTGCCCAGTTTGTGGGTTATGTAGGAGAGAAATCTGCTTATCATCATGGCGAGCAGAATATTGCTGGAACAATCATTGGCATGGCACAAGACTTTGTTGGCAGCAACAACATTAATCTTTTATACCCGAAAGGAATGTTTGGCACTCGCCATATGGTAAAAGATATAACTTGTGTCTCCCTTCTTTGCTTGGCAATTTGTAAAGTATTGGTCTCATTTTTGTACTCCGTATTGTAACACATTGACAGGGAGGCAAAGATGCTGCAAGTGCTAGGTACATATTTACTCACCTCTGTCCCATTACACGGGTCTTGTTCCCAAAACATGATGATGGTCTTCTCAACTACTTGAAAGATGACGGCATACCCATTGAACCTTCTTGGTAAAATCTCCTTTCAAAATTTAGTTGCAAATTCATGGATTTCAAAAAAAAAAAAAAAGGGCAAAGAGAGGAGAAAACAAGGAAGCTTGCTAACATCTTTTTACTATGTAGGTATATTCCAATTATACCAATGGTCCTTGTGAATGGCTGCGAAGGAATTGGCACTGGCTGGAGTACATCTATTCCTAATTACAACCCAAGAGACATTGTTGCAAACCTTAGGCGTCTGTTGAATGGTGAGATGATTGAACCTATGCATCCTTGGTATAGAAGATTCAATGGAACTATTGAGAAAGCTTCAGCAAAGGGAGCTGGAGTTAGTTACACAGTCAGTGGCATTATTGAGGAAGTCAGCGAGACAACTCTTTGGATTACGGAATTGCCAATCCGCATGTGGACAGAACCTTATACTGAGTTCTTGAATTCTATCACAGAAGGTAGCAAAGATGAAAAGGGAAAGCCCATCGATTATATCATCAAGGTAAATGCTGATATCTGCAGGTGTTGTTCTAGGCTTCTTCTAGTTTCTTACTTACGTAATTCTGATTGCAGAGCTTCAGAAAGTACCCTGAAGAACATAGTGTAGTTTTTGAAGTTTTATTGTCAGAAGAAAGCATGACAAAAGCTAAGGAAGAAGGTTTATTGAAGAAATTCAAACTAACCACAACAGTTAGCACAAGCAACATGCATCTCTTTGATGCCAATGGGAAGCTTAAGAAATACGATACACCAGAGCAAAGTATAAGTTAAATGCCATTGTAATCATTTTCATTCTGCATTACATTTTACCGATTTAATACTTTATGTCTTTCCTTCTGCAGTTCTTGAGGAATTTTTTTACTTGAGGCTCGAATATTATGAGAAGAGAAAGGTGAGTTTACCTTTAAGTGCTTAAATTATCAGAAACTCAGCCTTGTTTTTCTTTTCTCCCCTTCCATTGAAGCTATTTTTCTATTGTATGCAGCGAGTTCTATTGGAAGGTCTTGAAGTAGAATTGTTGATACTCGAAAATAAGGTAAGGTTTATTCGTGGGGTTGTGGACGGTGAAATCATTGTCAACAATAGAAGGAGAAATGATCTGTTGAATGAGCTACGACAGAAAGGGTTCACCCCTTTTCCAAAGAAACCTAAAGTTGTAGAAGCTGTTGCTGGGGCAATTGATGATACGGAAGAAACAGAAGATGACTCTCGGACTGCTAGTTCAAATGAATCACATTCTAGTGACTATGACTATTTACTCTCCATGGCCATTGGAACTTTGACCCTTGAGAGAGCTCAGCAGCTATGTGCCGATAGGGATAAAGCCAAGGAGGAGTTTGACCGTCTGAGGGGAACAATGCCAAAGGATATGTGGCTTGAAGATCTAGATGCTCTTGAGGCAGAACTTGATGTATGGGCAAGAAAGCAAGGCTTCAATAGTAGTTGATTGATCATTATCATGCCAAAGAATATTGTTTATATTTTTAATTGCAATACGTGAATAATCCTGACCTTTTTCTATTCTGATACTTGAGCTTGGATTCAGGTGCTAGAGAAAATGGAAGATGCCAAAGCAAATGAAGAAAGAAATAAATTACTCAGCGCCCTGGCTAGTGAAGGGGGTCTCAAGGTTCCAAAACAAGCACGCAAAGTTCCAAGGAATCAAAATAAGAAAGCCACAAATGCAGAAGCAGTTGGGGAATCAGGCTCTGCAATGGATTTCGGTGAGCTGTCAGATATATTCTTTATTCATTGGTTAAGTGATTGAATGTTTGACAAAAATGTAATCTTTCTATGCTTCATCAGAGACCAATCCTGAGGTAGCAAAACCAAAAGGAAGGGGAGGTTCAAGGAATGCTCCTGCAAAAAAGGTTTGTCCTTATTTCTATGTGACGTACTCTTCTCTATTCGAGCTCTTCCAGTAATCTTGATTTTTCAATTCACTGTTCAGCAGGAAAAGCCCACTCCTGTTGCAGAGGACATTGATGATGATGAATTAAAATCATTGGAAGAACGACTTAAATCATACAGACTTGAATCTTCGCCTGATCAATTGGCAGGTAAGCTCTTCTTCTATGTAAGATTGGTTTATGTTGGAGAAGAATCCATGAAAGTATGCATTCTTTGCAGCAGATGCTTCAAAATCTGAACATGACCTTCTCCTAAAAGTTTGATGCCTTTACAAAAGAAAAGAAAGAGTCACAAACAAGGGCACTATGATGTGGAAATTTTTATTTTTCGATCATGGAATCTGACGTTTACAAAATTTAATACAGCCAGATAGTTTTTTACACAAATGAGTGGTTGGTTTACTACTATGTCATACCTTCACAGACATGGAAACCGACGTTCCCCAAGTAGCTGTTCCCAAGAAGGGACCTACCAAAAGAGCTGCTGCCCGGAAGAAGCCTGTGGCAACAGTTACGGTGGCTTCTGACAGCGACGACGACGACGACTTTGAAGTAGAAGCACTAGAGGCCCCAGAACCAAAGACGGGCAGAGGAAAGGCAGCTGCAACTTCCAAGGCGGCCGCAACCTCCAAGGCAGCCAAGCTCCCTGCAGCAACAAGGAAAAGAGCGCCGGTCAGCAAGCAGTCTCAGAAGCTCCTCACTGAAATGTTGAAGCCTGCTGTAGCTTCAGGAATATCACCAGAGAAGAAAGTAAGAAGAATGAGAGCATCTCCATTCAACAAGAAGAGCAGTTCGATCTTGGGTGGGCTTCCTAGGGAGGCTGATGGTGATGATGAGGCCATTGATGGTGAAAAAATATTGGGTTCTGCTTCTTCCTCCGACAACACGCAAGAACACATTGAGTTGCCATCAAGAGCCAGACCACAAAGGGCAAACCGGAAGAAGACCTATGTGTTAAGTGACTCTGAGAGTAGCAAGGCTGCCAATGATTCTGAGGATTCCGACTTTGGTGAAGACGATGAGTAAGTAGCTTGTTTTCCTCGAGCGAGACAAACTGAAGCTTAGATTAAAGATGGGAAAAATGTACCTCATTTTCCGCTTTAACCCCTGTTCCTTTGTTATTTCTATCTGCCAAGCGACTCTGACAGTAGCCAGGTTGCTGATGACTCAAGATATTATGGCTTTGATGAAGAGGATAAGTAGTTGTTCTTCTCAAACAGGATGGAACTTGGATAAGTAGTTGAAAACTTGTGATTGGGTACCTTTTTTTAAAAAAAATCATGAGTCTAATTAATATTTTCTTTCCTGAACTAAATAAGAATATGATTAAGTTCCTTGATCAATTACAGCATTTGCAACAAAGCTGCCTGGGTCAGCATCAACTTGTTTTGCTTGAAAAGAATATCTCAGTGTATACAGTACATATCTAACCATTCTCCAGGCACTATAGTATAAAAACATTAGGAGTGTCCTAACTCCCAAGCAATAGTAATAGTGATTTAATAGTTTGGTGATACTTCTTAATTTGAGTTAGAAGCTACTGCAAATCAATTGCAACTATAAATTATTTATGAGAGATAAATCATATTTTTGTGTATTTATAGTTTGGTTAATTGAATGTAAAAATTATAACCATTCTCGAACTAGAACTTTTAGTTAGTCGATTAAAGTTCAAATAATTAAAACTTTTAATTGAGTTTTAATTCGGTTTGACAAAAAAACTCAAACTTCTAATATAAATAATATTCGGTTTCATAAGTGCTCTTATCTTATGTATAAGATAAATAAATGATTATTTATGATATAATAATTAGAATAAAAGTTGATGGGCTAGGACTTTTGTCCTGGCAACCACTTGGGCATTAGTAAAAAAAATTCTTTTTATTTTTTTTAAAATACACTAATTTTAGGATATATAAAATATGTTTAAAATAATATTAAATATTATCTAAATTTTAATTTTAAAAAAATAAAAAAAAATAAAAAAAAATAGCCAGGACATAGCCGAGACTTCTCCCCCCAGGTAACGGCACTCTAATAATTATTAGCATTTAGCTGTTCATAATAGTTGTATTAATAGTATATTTTCTTATTATTAACAAAAAATGAAAAATACAGATAATATTATTTCAATTCGGCTTCATTAATTATGATTTTTTGACATTAAAAACTAATGAATTTTGAATATTAGAATCTGCACCTAAATTGAAAATTTTAATTTTCTTCAATTCAATTAATTGAAGATTCAGGTTCTTTTAACCACCCCTAAGCATAGCTCATGAGCCATGACCCCTTTCTTACGAATAGTGTTATATCATGGACATGAAGACAAATCCCTCCAAAAATGGAGGGAAACATTATCGACTTTACTTTCTTCTTCATATTTCGTGAAGAAATAAGAGCAGCTAATCACATAACAAGATTTGACAGTCTAAGTACAAATCCAGGTTAGCGTTAAAAAAGAGAAAAAAAAAAGAAGAGAGAGAGAGAGAGAGAGAGACATCAAAAGCTACACCTATAATTTTCAGTAGCTACAGCAGCTTAAAATGGTACATTGGTACATTTGCTGAGGTGATGACAACACCAATCACATGGCAAGGTTCCGCTTTGTTGCTTCCACCTTCAACAACAGATCCTTAATGTCTGCTTCCATCCTCATCTTCATGCCAAAGTACTTCCGATGAGATCTTTCAAGAGCCTGAAATTCTTCATACTTTTGTTTGCGCATTTCCTCAGCCTCAACCAAGCGCAACTTTGCGATTCTACTGGTATACTCTCCTTCAATCTCTTCATTCTTAGCAATTGCGATTCGTTTCAGGCCCTCGGCATCCCTTCTTGCATCATCAGCACGTGCTTGGAACATTTTAGCTTCTGCCTGTTTTATTCTCACAATGCTTTCTAGTTCATCGAAAAGCAGCTCATTCTGGGCACTCATTTGCAACCTGTTGTCGGTCGTGTGTTTCCCATTCAAATCAGTATTCAAGCTAGGAAGTAGGCTAGCTGATATATCCAATTGAGGAGCTTTGTCTGTACAAATAGATTTTCGCCATAAGGTGTCCTGGCTAGGTCCAGCAGCCTCTCCCTCGCTTCCTTTTCCTTGTCCCTTCCCAGACAAAACAGAAGTATTGCCAAACTTGGAAGTATCACTCCCTGCAACCAGAAAAAGAGGACATTGTCAGGAAGTCCATATCTGAATGACAGGAAATATACCCTCCAGATAACACAAATCAATGCGCCAGCATCATTTGGCATCAAATGATTCTAAATGTGAAGAACATAGAATGGTCATTCCTTATTCAAGCAATTCACTAGCAGCTAGTGAACACTATTTCCGCCTCATTCATCAATACGTAGGTCTTGAAATTATCAGGCCCAACAGGAAAACATCAAGTTCCAGCACTAGAAGCTCACATGCCAAGTTAATCTTTTGCAAAACCTGAATTATTGTAATTTGCTTAAGGTCTAAATAACAAGACGCGTAAATTGAGCATTTATTCTCAAAGAGCATTTGCAGATTTCAATTCAAACATGTCAAAAATCCCAGCAGAATACCCCAGTTCATAGCACCAATCTTAAATCCAATGCTTTCAGTAATCAGTGAGAACTGGTTCAGGACTTGAGTTTCACCAATTCTGAGCTAGAAACTATTTAATGACTTGGAACCACTATCTCCCCAGTCCCTATAAGTACTTAGCTCTCTATTAAAGCAATTTGAAGCAGAGAAAATACAATATCATGCCTACTCACTGAGATCACCAACATTTTAACATACAGAATGGAGAAATGACATTCGATTGCACCACAATAAAATCACAATAATAGGAGTCTGTATTTCTAAAAGGAATATAGCAGTTATTAAATTAAATTACTCTTTTCGTCAAGTAAATGAGAAAACTTACCAGCCAAGAAGTCCTTCATAAGGCTATAGACCTCAGAAAGATTAGATTTTGTTGCCATTTTTGTCAACAAATGATCAGCCATTTCATGAAGCAGCCTCCCTCTCACATCCTTGCTGGCACTGAAAATTCTTTTGACATACTGAAGTTCCTTGCAAAATGTTTCTGCTGTCCATTCCTTTGCAAAGTTTTGAAAAACCTCCTTCACAAAGCCAAACATCTCAGAGGGGTGATCACAGGCAACACAATGGAACTGCATCTCAGTATTTCCTTGAGCCCTAAGTGCACTCCTCCCATTTCTGATATAAGATTCTCGTAATGCACAATCCGCATGGCACCAATGAAGACAAGTGTCACAACCAATCCAACTACATGTATTAGATGCCATGTCAAACTTTGAACACACAAGACACATACACGCACTGCAAAATCCATTCTTCTTGGAACAAACTTTGCAATCACATTCATCCACAGGCAAAGGACTTCGACAAATAAGATTTCTGCATCTTAGGTTCAAGAAAACCTCGGCCAAATCAGAAGATGAAATACTGTTGTCAACCTGAAGATACTCAGATAGACCAGTTTTTAAAGCAACCAAGATTTCCAGTTGGGTTCGATGGGACTTTAATAGCACGTCCAAGGTTAAGTCAGACCTGTTCTGCAATGCACTTTGAAATGCACATAACTGGCCTTGCCTGTCAGCTTTTAACATTATCTCAAAAATGCTCTCCTTCAAGCATGATGCAGACTGTGCTGTCATTTCATGGAATTTCCTAGCCATTACATGAATGGGATCAGAAACTATTCTGCTGATGATAGTCTCAACAAAATCAGCCCCACCTATCGGAAACTGTTCTTGATCCTTCTGGCTATTACTCCTATATAGGCTACTGCCATGTCTATCTCTCATTGCTCGCTTCTTCTCAATACTATAATTGGAACCAGCATCATGAGAGCCAATGCTCTGCGAAGGGGATCGAGTGTCATTAGGACTTGTCTGTCCGACTGACAACTGCTTATGAAAGCTTAACTGCCTTTCAAGCCCATTGGGCATTTTAGAGCTTCCTTGCAAAGCTTGACCGTTTGATGTACCGTGCAATCCTCGAGATTGATGAAGAGAACCATTTCCATTTGCCATAATTCTTTGGTACAATGGAATATCTTTCAGCTTTGGATCATTTTGAGCCTGGCCCTGCCAACCTCCTTGATCAACCGGTTGAAATATTGGGCGACTGTGAACAGATTGTTCGCAGTTGTCCATGTCTATTGAATTCTGTGTTAGAGAACAGCTTGGATTGTGAAAAAATGACTGAGAACCAGAAACAGACATTGATGCAGTAAAACCATCAGAATTCATGCAAAATGTGCTAAAAGATTGAACACTTCTCCCTTGGCTAGGCGAACCAGGAGCCTCAGTTGTATCTCTAGTAGCACCAATAGGTAACAGAACATTAGGTAAGCTTAGAGAGAGATCAAGAGGTTCCAACAACAGCTTTTCATCCTTCTGCTTGGCATCACTGGATTGCTCCACTTTCTGCACTCTTAGAACAGGAGAGCTGCTGAACAACTCAAATCCCCTGGTACTTTGCTCTTCCTTGTCATCATCCCCATCCCCGCAGGTTCCAATATCTTTGGATTCTTTTTTCATCCATAGGCTGTTTTGAGCAGAATCAGCATCATGGACTGGTGAAACAGCGACACCTTTTCCTTTATCCTTCATAATTTGACCCAATTTCTCTGTTTCCATATCTGCATCGACTTTGGCCCCTGCAAACTCTTTTCTGACCTCTTTATTTGACTCTTGTGCTTCAATTACCCCTACCTCTACATCAAGATCATCAAGATCACTCACCCTTTCTTCTCTAATCCCCCTTTCCAAATACAATGGCTGCTCAAGGATACTTTCCTCCTCCCTACCCTGAACTTCTTCCTTCAAAACCTGTCCTTCCCAGTCTCCATCCTCACTGCCAACATTCCCAACTTCACCATCATTAATTCTGGTGTTATAATTCAAGTTCTCACCACAGTTAGGCATCCCATCTACTTCCTTGACCACATCTTTGTCACCAGAAACACTCTCTTTATGGGGCTCATTTTCTTCATCCTTTACCTGATTATTACCCTGGGTGTCACCCTCAATATCTCGTTTATGAAGGGTCATCTTGTCATTCTCATTCACTTCCCCACTCTTTTCTTCAACGATAACACCTTCCTCAACAACTTCTTGCTCAGCAACTGGAGGAACTGATGCAGGCTCTGGTTCAAGCTCTCCTTCTTCCATTTCACTGCTGCTCCCACTCTCAACACTCTTCACCTCCATTTCAATACCTTTTACCTCCACTTCACTTTTCTTCCCCACTTCCACACTCTTGGATTCTTCACTCTTCTTTTCCACTTCCACGCTCTTTGATTGCTCACTCCCTGAATCCTTGGAGTACGTTGGCGATGACTTTGATTTTGAAGTTGATGACTTGGCCTTCCCCTCATCCCTCCACCCACCTCTGACCGTCCTGGTCTGCTCACTACCTGAATCCCTTGACCAAGAGGGTGATTTCACATAATCTCTCAAACCCTTAGGAGAAGACCTGCTACCATTCATTCTTTCTTCGTTTCCAACCCTACCACCTCTATTACTCTCTTCAAAGTCCTTGCTTCCATTACCGAATCTCCTCCACGACGAAACACTCCCTTCTCTTCTCGACCTATCCCTCTCTGACCTAAACCCCTTAGGAAACTCCCTCCGGGAACCACAAAAAGTATCCGAACTGTAAGCACTCCTCTCACCACCACCACCACCACCAACACCACCAGCAGTAAAGCCTTCTCTGCTACTGTACCTGTCAAACCCTAACCCTAAGCCTTTTCTCCTATCAAAGCCTTCGAAATCGTGATCAGATCGCTTCCGGACCATCCTGGAAAGCTCTCGACCATCATCATCCGCGGCAGATCGATCCCGATCATAACGGCCAGACGAAGACGAGGTGGAAATTAACCCCTTGCGCACATTGTCTGATTTGTAATAGAAGCTTCGGGAAGATCGATTCGGATTCGAATCCTTAAGAGATTTTTTCTCCTTACATGAATCAAGATCATCACTTGATCTAAATCTCTTCATTTTCCTAATTTCCCTTACAACAACAAGATCAACAACAATAAATACAACCAAAAATTACAAAACAAAATATTTAATAAAAGTAAAAGCACAATTTTTGCCGACCATAAAAGAAAAAAAACGTCACAAACCTGTAAAATTAACCAGAACTAGAGGACAATTTGTTCAAGGAAACGGCCGCTCCGCCGCCGCCGCCACCGCCACCGCCGCCGTCGCCACAAAACGAAAGAAGAGCAGCAGATTCTACCAGAGGAACAGTAACAGAGATAAAGCAAAACGACAAGGCAGCCGGCGAATCGGAGTCATCGACGAATCTTCGCCGCCGGCGGCAGAAGGAGAGATCGAGAGAGAATCTTAGGTTAGGCGAACTCAAGTAGAATAAGGAAAGCCTTTTTACTTTTTTTTTTTTTTTTTTCTTGGGAAAATCTCAACGGAGAAAATTCGTGGAATTTTCTTTGATACCCTATCCGCGTCTTCGGACGACGTGTCTTCGGTCTTCTAACCCTTTGATACCCAATTGCCAATTGTGTCTTTTTCCCAGTTGATTAAATAGAGAGACGCTTTTGACTACAACTTCTCAAGGAATTTTTTCAATTTGACTTTTTCTTTTTTTCTTTTTTTTGTCGGCACACAGCCTTTGATTTAACTTTTTCATTGTGTTTGAGCTTGAAATATAAGTGAGAAAGAAAATTGTGAAAAAAAAATAATGATAAAAAAGTAAAAGTAAAGAAAATAAATTTTTTACATGTTATTTAGATATGTGTGAAAAATGTGAAAAAAAAATAATAAAAAAATTACTTATTTAGATATAACGAAAAAATTTTAAAAAAAAAAAACTATCGTATGAAATGAAAATTATACTCTTCATCTAATTAACGTATGGTTGCCTTGAATTCTTACTTTCTTTTTCATTGATAATTTGACGAGGGTATTTTGGTAAATTTATTAAATTCTATTTTTCTTCATTTTTCTTCCCATTTTGGGAAGAAATTCCGTACTATATAGTTATTGAAAATTTGTACAGATTTTCTGTCCTTTTTTTTTTCTTTAGCTTTTCCAAACATCAAATTATTCTTTTTTCAAGACAATTTCCTTCTCCTGTTTTTCTTTCTTTAACTTTCTTTGCACTCCAAACAAGCTATTAAGGTACATTTACAAAAATGAAGAACAATATTTGATAATTTTTTTTTATTTATTTGGAGGTATGTTGAGTCGTGTATTACATGATAGGAGTAGTTCTATCTATTTTTATAAATTCATTTTCGTTTGATCTTTTGAAATCAATCATTATTTCGCCGTTTTCTGTTCAATTGGTGGGTATTGACTGTGTTTCTCACTCTCAGAGATGTGCATTTTCGTTTTTTAGTTAACGAGTTAGATTTCCTGTTTCAAACTTCAATTTTTGTTCAATCATTTTAATTCAATCATCATTTTGTCTATTTGTGGTTTGTTCCTCAGCTTTTAGGGTTAGGGTATATGATTAAAATATAAGGTATAGCTCAATTTTAGGAATCTGTGTAATAGTTTATTATTAGGGTAAAATTACAGTCAGTGGGGTTAAGGTATGATTTTGTAAGTTTTTGTGAGACCAATGGGTTAGGTTCCTATCCCCTTTGCTCGAGTTTTGTAAGGCTTGGTAATTTTTGAAACACAAAAAATATTTTAATGAAAAATAAAATGGGTGTTAGTAATTAATTAATAGGATTTGATTAAATTATTTATTAATCTTTACTGTTTATTAAATTATAATATTAGCTTTCAATTATTATAATAATATATTGTCAAAGTTTGGTTTGTGATGTTCTTAAATAGGGAAACATAATGCTAACATTGGTTATGCATTGTGGTAAGAAGAAAATGAAGGATGATATAGAGGACAGAGACTTTGTCACCTATATTGATGTGCTGCGGATGTGCAAGACAATGTATGATGTAGAGAATAAAGGATTTCGGCTGTCAACTCACACTGGATTATGGATTAAAGGTGATGTCGATCTACATAAAGCTATTGATGAACAGAAGTCAGACACACTACACTTGTACCTGACAGCAGATGCAAAGTCAGCCCTTATACCTTACTAGATTCCATATCCATATTCTAGCAATGGTGAAACTGGGGGTAACCAGTCTGTTCACGATGTTGTTGTTGATGATGTTAGTCTTAATAATGCTTTAAATGATGTAGTAGATGTGGCTGAAAATTCTGGGATTGGAGTCAATAATAGCTCTAATTTTTCTGTTGTTGCTAATGCCTCTAAGACCCCTAGGAGAAGTCCTAGATTGAAAATAGTATCTGAACAAACTGTTGATAAGAGGCATGTAGCTAAGAAGTTAAATGTGGACACTATTGATAGGTTACATGGCACACACAGTCTAAAGTCTAAATAAGGAAAGAAATTTGTCACTAAGGTTGTAACTAAAACAGCTAATAATAAAAGTAAGAAGAAGAAACATATTAAGAAATCATATGTAAAAAAAACCTAGTAATAACCAAGATAGAGTTAGGAGTAAGAGAAATAAACCTGCAAAGAGTCATTGATTGATGAAAATGTTGAGGTAAATGATGATGAGGATAGTAAAGATCTGGATTACAAGGTCTCAGATGAGGAATATGTGTTTGTTGAATCTGATGATGATGATGAATGGTTGAAAAGTGCAATTGATGAAGAAAAGATACAGGACAAGAATTTAGGTAATGATGATAGTGATAGTGACATGGTTGATAGTGATGATTCAAGGGACTTAGATAACTCATATGGGTATATCACTATTGATGAGGATGAGGAAGAGAAAAGAATCAATTTGAGAAAAGTTGACCCAACTTTTGGGATTAATGGAATCCCTTTTAAGTATAAAGAGGGGAGAAAAGTAAAGTTGGCTGTCAAACAGTTGTTTACAGATGTTTGCAAGTTTAGGGATGTGTGAAGGGAATATGCTGTTTGGGAAAGAGTTAATTTATAGTACACTTAAAATCAAAAAGAACGTGTGGAGGCTAGGTGTGCTACTAAAGGTTGTCCTTTTTATATTTGGGTATCTGAATTGTCGGTAGGTAAGACTTTCATGATTAAAAAATTGGTGGACACCCATAATTGTGTAAGACCAGAAAAAATTAAGGGTGCCACAAATAAATGGATAGTTAAAGTCTTACTACCATGGTTGAGGGTAGACCAAAACATGAGTCAAAAGTTGATGTTCCAATGCTTGAAAGATCCATATGGACTAGAGCCATCTAAAATGCAGTTATGGAAAGGAAAGACAAAGGCAATGGAGTGGATTGATGGCTCACACACTTCTTCTTTCAAGAAATTGCCTAAATATCTAAATTTGCTCATTGAGACCAATCCTGGTAGTATAATCAAATTGAAGTTTGTAGATAAAGTTGATGAGAATGACACCTCGCCAAAAGTGTTTGGGAGAGTATTCATTTTTTTAAAAGCTTCCAAAGAAGGGTTCATTAATGGGTGTAGACCATTCATTGGGTTCTATGACACCTATTTAAAAGGAACATACAGTGGTTGTGTCTTGGTTGCAGTTGCTGTGGATGGAAATAAAGGCATATTCCCACTTGCTTATGCTGTTGTTGAGAATGAGTGCATTGCTAATTGAGATTGGTTTATAGACTGCCTATATCAAAGCATTGAACAAGACATGGAAGACAAGCCACTCACCTTTATGTTTGATAGACAAAAAGTTTGTTTGTAACCTGCCTTGGTTTTTAATGTACAATTATATTCATAAGTTCCACTAACGGATTGTGTTTTCTTGTTTATTAATAGGGTATGACCAATGCAGTCGATAAGCATTTTCCAAATTCCTCCCATAGGAAATGTGCTAGGCACATTTATGCAAATGTGAGGGCAAAATGGCATGGTCAAGAGTTGAGGACTCAATTCTGGAGGGATTGCAAAGCATATGCTTATACTGATCATAAAACTGCAATGAAAGTAATTGGTGAGATTGAAAAGAGTGATAAGGCAATGAAATACCTTAAGTCCATTAAATCAAATCAGTGGTGTAGGTGAATCTTTGGGACTGAGGTAAAGAGTGATCACGTGACAAACAATATGACAGAGTCCTTTAATCAATAGATTGGGAAGTTTAGGAACAAACCAATCTTAAAACTCTTAGAGAACATAAGGGTAAAATTGATGGCTATGTTACATAAAAGATATGTCAAGGCTTGTAGTTGGGAAGGAAGAGTAACATCAAATGTAATGAACAAATTGATAGAAGTGTCAAAGGCAGCAAGGAATCTAAAGCTCATACCTACCAGCCAAGATGAGTATTAAGTGTTAAATGATACTCAGAAGTTTTCAGTCAACCTCAACGGCATGACCTGCAGCTGTCGAGAGTGGATGGTTTCTGACATTCCATGCAAGCATGTGGCATGCTGTGTCAGTTATAAAAAAGGAAATCTAAAGGATTATTGTGATGATTCTTTCACTGTTCAGAAGTATTTGGCAACTCAGAAAAAAATCATTCATCCCCTCTATGAGTCCAACCTTGATCCTGAGGAGGGAAAAGTAATATTGTTACCTCCAAAGACAAAAACAGGTGCTGGCAGGCCTAAGAGGTGCAGGACTAAAGAGAAGAATGAAAAGAAGGTTGGAAGAACTAGAGCCTTGATAGTGAGATGTGTAAACTGTAAAAAGTTTGGGCACAATGTTAGAGGGTGCAAAGAAGTTAATTCTTTTTCATTAATATTTATGGTTCTCATTTCATATTGCACATCTGTTTTTTAATATTTGACATTTTCTTACTTGTAGGCTCCTATTAATGCCACTAACTCCCAAACAGCTGAGGGGAGTCATGATGCATCTGGTCCTAATGATAGTGGCCGACAAGTTGTAAAGGTTTTCTATTTGATAACTACATTTGTTTAATTGTTAGTTTATCTCTTTATTTTATATATTGCCCTAATTGTTGTATTTATCTAAATAAAGAAGGGAAAAGAATAAAGTTCAAATCTCAGCAATAGCACTAAAAAAAAGGTAAATTTTAATCCTGTTTATCTTTTTTAGTTTTACACTTAATATAGTTTTAGGTTCTAACTTTGGATTTTCTTATTCATATAGGGAACAAAAAGAAGTAAGACAAAAGAACCTCAATTAATACAAGAGATATACACTCCACATTCTCAGCCTCAATCTTCACAAATATATCTTATAATTCATTTACTAAATATGGATGCAAGAACATAAACATATAAAATCAGTGTGCTCCATAAAACTAATATTACATTTGTCTTCAATGAGTTTGTTGTTGTTTCTAGATTATATAACTTCACAACTACTCTTCTCATTTCAGCCCTTAATGTTTGTATTTCTGTCATTATGTCAGCTGCATCATCTCCTCTGTATGTGTTGGTTTCTCTTATGGCTGGTGCATTTCGAACTTCATGCATTGCATTCTCTTCGCCTACACTGTTCATTGGTGTACACCACCCAAGAAAACTTAAAGGGCAATTCCTCTCTTCACAAACAAAATAGAGTCTATGCTTATTCTTTTCAGATTTTGAAACTTTTACTGCTGCCCTCTTATTATATGAATTACACTGAATATTTTTGTATTTGGGTGCTTGACAGTTGAGGAAGTTGCTACTTGCTTGGGACATGGCTGTCCCAAAGAAATTTTTTTTAAGTTTTGAAGAAAAAAGGGACAATGCTGATTATAGTTAGATGAATTTTTGTAATTTTGGATGTAGGTTGCCTACTTTGGATAGAATTTTTTGTGTTTGACAGCCAACTTTTGCTCACTTTGGATGCTTTTTATAATTTCTTCCACATTCTAGCCGTTACTAACAATGTTGGAGATGCTGTAGCTCACAACAACGTTCACTTTTGTGTTCTGATATATAAAAGGTATTTTGAGCAGTTTGTATCACTTTTAATGGCATTATTGAAATTATTTTGACTTTCTACCAATGGTCACTAATGTCAGGATGTAATTTGATACCGCACTTATAATTTGGAATGTTTCATATAATTTCAGAAATGTCACAATATAAATGGTAATTAGACCCTATTTTGACGGTGTAAAATGTAATTTACCCCTTTTTCTGAGAGTAGTTGATAAAAAAGTAGTTTAAAGACTACTTTTTGATTAAAGCAATTCTACTAATTTTTTTTCTCTTGCATTTCTAAAATTTTAAATCTTATTTGAATAGTCATGGTATATCTCAAGAGAAAGAGTAACTGTTAGTCTAACTAAACATTACATGTTTATTTTATTTATCAGCAACAATAATGAGTAATTAATAATATAATTAACACGGTTACTAAACCAAATAGACCTTTAGAGTGTTAATAAGGAAAAAAAAAGGTTTTAGATTATAAAAATAAGTAGAATTAGAATTTTCGATTCATAAAGTTTGATATATATATATATATATATATCCTTCTCAGAAATTTTTTTTTTTAAAAGAGTAACTTATTTGATTTTTACATGATTAGATTTTATTTGCATTGCTGCTTAAATCGTAAGTTGCTAAAATTAGAAAATTTCTCAGCAACTTAAAATTTTACTGCTAATCTATAATTAAAACTAGAAAATTTTTCCTTTTGCCAACTGTTGTATCTGAAATGCTTGCTCATATCCTTGTTGTTTCTCTCCCTTGTGGCTGAGGTAGGATGCCTCTGATCCTTAGCATTCTAATCTTTGTTCTTAATCTCACATTAATGTACCATTCTCATTGTCACATTATCGCAGGTATAATGGTCTCTTCCATCAATTTCATCGTTCACAATCTAGTTAAGGTGGCAATGGTCTCTTCCATCAATTTCAACATTCACAACCTAGTGAAGGTGGTAGAGTGAGATAAATTGATGAAAAGATATTAAGTTTTAACTATACTGTTATGCCTGATAGTTCTATTCACACAGATTTAGAGAAAAGGTTAGCTTAATATTTCATCAGCTTTGATAAATTGGTTAGATTAGTTTTTTCTTATTACAGATAAGAAGAGAGTTGACGTAGTTATAACCTTCTACCTCCTTAATCAACAGCTAAGATCATTCCAATCTAACGATCTATATTCTTTTACCATAACATTTTAGAATAATCCATTAAAACTTATTAATATCTCTACCCTCTAATTTGTATTAAAGTGGTCTAAAAAGATCTACATATTTTTAAGATGTCTAGAATCCTTTTGAATATTTAAGAGTTTTATTTTTTCTTATTTTTTAGAATTTTTTGAAGTATTATGGAGACTTTTAAAACATTCAAAATATTCTAGAACCTTTTGAAATATTATAAATTCTCCTGTAATCTTTTAGACCTAACTTTTTTTTAGTGTAGGAACTACATCTTACAACATATAGAATAATAGAGAACCTATTGACTTCCAATACTAATAAATCAAAATTGAATTTTAACATGATAGAATATTTTGAAAGGAAAATTGGAGGAAAAAACAATTTAATTTATGGGGTTTCTTCATAGAAGTATATGCTTTATCACTTTTAAAATCTTAGCCAATTTATTTTGCATTTTGTCTGGAAGAAGAAAATCAATAAGATTTGATTTTGCATTTTGTTTGGAAGAAGAAGTTCAATAAGATTTGACCAAAAAAAAAAAGTTCAATAAGAAAGGGTTTTTTCCTTTTTTTTAGATCTAGTAATTAATTTGTTCATTCATATTATTATTGTCTAATTTGACCATTTTGTTTTTTTTTTCCTTTTTCTTTCCTTATGATCATACTAGTAATAGACTTGTGCTTTACACGGGTTATCATATTTTTTGAGGAGTTTATTTTTTATTTTTGTTTTATTTAAAAGGAAAAAATCAAAAAAAGACTTGAATTTTGAGTATTAATTTTATATTCAAAAAGATATTAAAAAATAATTTTTTTCCTCACTAAGAAAATAAGAAGAGAAATTTTAGGAGTAATTTTTCTTCCTTTTTGTCAAAAAATTTCATTTATTTTCATTAATTACGCAAATTTCTGTTGTATGAGTTCTAAACGTGTACAAATAATCGTCACAATGAATTTAGTAGATTATAATATGTGTCATATCATAATTCAATAAATTGAGTTTGTAACTATAATTGTTACTAATCTAATACAAGAATCTTCTAAGAAAACCATGTTTAGTAATATTTATAGAATTTAAATCCTAATATCATAATAATGTGAATACTGTTATATTAAAATGAATAATTAGAAATAATAATAATAATAAATAATTTCAAAAATTTTTATGTTTACTTCATTGTACAAAATTGTACTTAATGATTAATTCGATAAATTAAATTCTATATGACTAAGGTTTTTTTTTTTTTTTGAATTGAATTGTGTTAATATTTTTGTTTAATGCAATAAACAATTTTATATTTTAATGAGTTGAAAATAAAAAATTATGAGGAGGTCCCAATCAAAGATATTCTTTTGCAAAAATCACAAAAAAGGAAAATAACTAATTTCCTAATACCAACATATATTTTTACATAATTATATGTAGAGAAAAATTATAATCTAAAAACTAAAATAACTAAAAAAATTATAATGAATTATAAGTGCTAACTTTAATAAGAAATTATTTATGTGCAAAAATTAAAAGCTAAATAAAAAAAGTTTAATTAAGAGAAAAGAATAACAATGAAAGAAAAGTATATTAGTGCTTTATAATGCAAATAAACAATAATTTCATGCACATAAGAATCTTAAATTATCAAAATTGAAATTCTCAGAAAAAAAATAATTTTATTTTGGGGTCCAAAATTAAATAGACCAAAAATTTTGGTCACTCTATCTAACTCAATATTATTTTAATTAATTATGAATTGACTCACAAAAATATCATAAAATGTGCTACAAATTAAAGAAGACCCGCAGACGGAAAGTTAAACGCAACGCGCGCTATTTGGAGCGTAAGTATGCCGATGGCTTTGGCGGTCTAAAGTCAGCGTTATTTTCAACGTGCAGGCAATGATAAAAATTCTATACTAGCATATGCTGTTATAAATAATAGATATTTATTATTGTTTAATTAAAATTTTTATGTTTGAAATTTAAGACTACAGTAATATTAAATATTTATTGAGAAATTTTTGTTATTTTTTAAAATTTTACTCAGATCAGTCTAAATTAATCAATTTAATGAATTAAATATTGATCAGTCTCAAATAAAAAAAATAATTCTTTTTTTAATAATAATTTTATGAGATATTAATATTTTTAGTCTTATACCTTTAAGTTTTTTTTATATTTGACTCATAAACTTTTTTAACATTTCATTTGAGTTCTAAACCTTTTAATTTTCTACCAAATCAATCCCTCTGTTTACCAAAAGTGATCAATTTATTAAAAAATGATTTTAACTTTACAAAAAATTATTTAAAAAAGATTAAATATATGAATTGAATGTCTTTTCTATTAAAAATATACATGTTATCTATTTAATTCGTATATTTATTGATTAAAAAAATATTTAATATGTATATTTTGTTAATAAAAAAAATATTTAATTCATGTATTTAACTTTTTTTAAATCATTTTTATTAAGTTAAACTCATTTATTAATCGATTGATCACTTTTTGTAACTTAAACGACTAATGTATTATAAAATCAAAAGGTTTAAAACTCAAATAAAATGTTAAAAAAATTTAAAATTTAAATATAAAAAAATTTAAAAATTTAAAATTAAAAATATTGATATCTCATAATTCTATTGTGAAAAGAATCCAACGACAATACTCCAATTTAGCAAAGGTTGTATTTTTGCTTGTAGCTCTTGAGCGTGACTTTATAACCTTTCAAGTCTGATGCAGAGATCCAAAAGAGATCAATCCATGTTCTAATAAATCATATTGTGGGAATTGACAATTATGTTACAAGTAATTATGGACAAGAATGAACTTAAAGTTTGTGTTTTAATGAGTTGAAAATCAAACAATTATTCATAAGTACTTGATCATGATTGATCTTAGGTGGTCAGGGATGGTCAGATCGGGAAAGGTAGGAAATGTTAGGCCCAGCCCGTGACCAACACAACAAAGCAAAATTATGGGGGAGGCAAAATAAGAGTGGTAAAGTCATTTAAATTATAAAAAAAAAGAAAAAGAGTGATAAAGTCATTATCTTAAGTATAATATTCTTAGAATTTATAGGAGATTTAGTAAATATCAATTAGTCAGGGAAGGCAAAATTGGAGAAATTGTGTAAGTGCTGGGAGTAACCTGAGGCGGATCCCCAGTCTTTCCCATGTGTTTATTAGGCATCTGCTCATAAATTTTGGGCGTGGACTTATCCTTATCAGTACCAATTAAAGACTTTCGTTTGTGAAAATCATAAGAAAAAGAATAATAAACTTTCTCATACCAACAAATTTTTTTATATAATTATATATAAAAAAGAACAAAAAATTATAATCATAAAACTAAAATAATTATAATCAATTGTAAGCAATAACATAAATTGTTTAGATAAAAAAAAATTAAATTTGAAATTAATAAATCTAGTTAAGAGAAAGTAAAATAACAATAATAACAATGCAAGTAAATGATCTTTATATTTTTATAATGTGAAAAAAAGATTTGAATATTAAAATCTTAAATCCGTTGAAATTGAAATTCTAACTATGTTAGAATAACGAGAAAGGTTAAAATGGTTGAAAATATTTTTAAATAAATTCTAAAAATCCTAAAATTAAACTTTTGAAAAACAATTTAGGTAAAGTGGCTCCATAAGCATATAAATTTTCTTTCTACTCTCGCAATTATATTATACATATAATTGTTAAGCATAGAAATCCAAATAACATTTCTATAAAAAAAAGGAAAAAAAATAAAGTTACTATTGAATTTTAGTTTAATTGATAATATAATTTAATTGATATTAAAATTATAATTTATATTGAAAATATGGGATTTGAGTTTAAATTGGAATCAATTATTAAAAGGCGAAAAAAAAAAGGCGTTTTCATGTTTAATTGAAATTCGACATTAATTTCTGTCTTGTTTCCTAGCCTGCAGACAGAATACTGACAGTGTCAGAGTCTTATCCACTTTCATCGCCATTTGCTACGCCAAAAAATCTAAGGCAGGCAAAGGCAAGCATTTGCTTACGAAGCAAAGATATTTTTGGTCTCTTATTACTACACACTTGCAATGACAATGACTACTACTTTGCTTTTCTTTCTTTAATCAAACGTTCCTATGAACTTTAAAATCATCATTAGTTTCCATCCAGCTTGTAAATTCTTCAATGGCAGCTCTCTCAATAGGCCAATCATTTGTCCGCAGCTGTAACAGACCCATTCAACAGCTGAAACCCAGAAGCTGCCCCAGAATTCTGGTGGTTGTATCCTACCAGACAGGCGAACCACCACTGAATACCTCCGGCTCAAAAGAGAAGAAACAAACGAAAAGAGACACCCAACAACAGCTAAGGCAACTGTTTGGCAGAGTGGAGAAGTTTGGGAGAGAATTTAAGGATAGTTTAAGCCCCAAGCAGAAGGGTGACTGGAAGGATGTGGCTTTGATGGCTGTTTCGTTTGCTGTTTATGTATATATTTCTCAACAGATTGTTTGTGCATATTGTGCTTGGATGTCCATGTTCAAACAATCATGGTAGACTTTTTTTACACTATCGTTGCTTCTATGTTCATAATTTTCCTTTTATGATCAAGGTCCTCCAGACGATGGCTGCTGAGAAATGATATCTGGGTTCTAATGCTTTTTCCTCCTTTTTCACTTCGAATACTAATGTCTGTGTATTGGTGTTATTATACTTTGTGGGTTTTGGTTCTTCATGCTTATCTTGCAAAGTGAGAATGCAATTTGCTTGATTATTGGCTACAGCCAATAAGGCTCAAAATTTGCACCTGAGAAAAAGAAAAAAAAATATATCATTGGATCACACGTTTGGATCAAATGAAGCAGCTTGGTTTTCCATCGGCTCATTGGCTACCAGAAGAAAGCAAAGATTCAGAAGGGTGCATGGAGCAATGCTATTCCAAAAGATTCAAATCAGTCTGTTTCCATTTGTCCTGTGAAATCTTGCCATTGGATCAATTGGCTTATGAGTCTTGCATTTTATTCTGATACACAGAACAATTAGTTCAGTAGAACATGACGAATATAGTTTCTCTTTTAATGACATCTGCTGCGTGTAAATATTCAACGATTATTCGGCACACATGCCATAATTAATTGGGTCCACGTATCCGTCTAGACTCCATACCTAGTCTGTTTTATGTGTCTCGCGCTTAAAGAGGCGAGCAAAGAGTGATAAGAGCCATTGCCAGATGAGGAGTAGCCACTGATAAGTTCTGACCAGCAAATTAGCTGACTGGGGATTCGGCTCTGGCGGAGGCCCAAAAATTCCTTTATATATCTCTTTTTGCTTCTGATATACTGCCTTGTCATGCTCAGCAAGTAAGCGCAATTCCCTTGCGATTGCTTTGTCTTCTGGTGCATATTTGCGCGCCTTCAAAAAGTCATCTCGGGCAGCATCTGATTGTCCAAGTTCTGATTTGGCCTTCCCCCTTCTGAACAGCGCTTTGGCATTGTTCTCATCCTCTGCCAATACCTGAACCAAATATCAAGTTGCTCAAATAGTAATCCTTCCAGAACCATAAGCCACATCCCAGTCACTTTTGTATGAACAAACTCACCTTAGAATGGAAACTGTCTCTCAAATACATAATGGTTTCGGAAACTGTCTCTCAAATACATTATGGTTTCTACTCATGGCATTACAAGTCAAATTGCCACTGATAACAAAGGTCAAACTCTCATTTCAATCTTGTGGAAGCAACTACTTGCCTTTAAGTTACAGGAATATGCCATAGTAAACTAATAACAACAAAAAAAAGAAGAAAAAAAAAAGGGGAGATGAAGGGCAAACTGATCAATGAGCTTTGGTTGTGTCAATTTTGTTAAATTCAAAATTCCCAACAACCAATAATGCTTCAATCACATAACATACAGAGATCTAAGAAGTTGGAGAAAACTGTAAACTCATATATATAAAATTTAAAAAATAAAACTCATTTAGATAGACTTACAATACTACATTGGGCAATGGCTTCTTCATAGTGCTTAAGCTTTATCAAACATGCGGCCATGTTAAGGTGGCATGGATTTTTAACCGCTAATGCCATGTCCCGAAATTTTCCAAACAGTTGAAACATGAACTCATCGCCCAAATATGCAATGGCCTATGTCAAAGAGGGGCAACGATTTATCAGGCACATAACATAAAAAAGAAAACAAGGATAATCTGTCAAATCCAAAATTCCATTCAAGAAATATAGGGGTGAGACCATTTCATACTGTTGCATGGCCTCCTCAAGTTTCTCCTCCTTAAATAAAGCATTTCCATCCATTTTTCTTCGATCTGCAGCTCCAATCCTCTCTTCCACAGTCATGTCACCTCGAGCTTTCCCCTGGAAATGCATCAAGAACAGAATTGATGTGAACAGATAAAGAAAAAACTTGAACTGAAATCTCAAAACAATGGGAACTGTACACTTGCAATATCATTTATGTGTGACTTACTTCTTTGGTCTCATCAAATCCAATAAGTTCAACTTCATATACTATATCTGCCATGGGTGGAACATTTGGGAAGGAAAAGCTGCCTTCTTTCCCATAACCTAATTCCCAACCCACATGGAAAAGTGCACGTTCACCAGCCTTCATACTGGCCACGCCTATAGACAAACCTGACATTTCCTTTTTCTCTGCCATAGAACCCACAAATGCTTTAGTGATATGTTCAAAAGCAGCCAAATACAACAATATGACAACAGAAGTAAAAGGCTTCAAATACATGCACTATGTCTGGCAAAATGAGAATGATACATCAATGTTCTCCCATAACACTTTGCATCAGCATTTATAGATAGGATAAGTCTTCAACAGTTTTTGTTGATCATACAAACAAAGATGAAATCCCTAGTTTAAGGTGTCACTTTGAAGTCATGCACATTGGTCAGTGAGGGCTCCACAAAATATAGAAGTATAAGCATGCAAAGGCACCTCCAACATATATTATCAGCAAATTAAGCATTCAATTTGAAATCAACGATACCAGATAGTTACATTTTTTGTAGGAACCTACCCCCGGGGGCGGGGCCGGGGCCGGGGGGGGGGGCAGGCCAAAGTAGATACCTCTGTTGGGAGCAAAATAGATACCCAGAACAGAAGTATATTACAGTTCATTCCAAGAATAAGAAGAGAAAGAAAAACTATTAACAGAGAGAATCTTGCACACGGAACTTTAGAATTCTTTTACCTTTTCCTAATACCATTTCGAACGGCCGTTGCTCATACCATGTATCTTCAAACTTATGTTGGGTGCTTTCAGTCCATGCTCTATAATGCACTGCCCTTTGTACACAGTTACTTGCATTTTTAGGTTCCAGAATACAAAGGAGAATCAACAATTAGAACAAAACATTCCACAATAGTCATACTATGGTTATCACACAAGGATAAACTCGAGACAGCTTTACCCTTCAGCATTTTTGCATGAAAGGATTATTCTAACATATGCCCTTTCATTGGTGCAAGAAACTTCCTATTGCACAGGACATTAGCCTCTTCCCACATTTTCAATTTGGCCCGAAAAACATACAAGTACTTATATCACCACCAAATTGTGACTGACAGTAAGGACTGGATTCCTTAAAGTAATCATCGTCGGCAATATGGATGAGAGTTGAAGTTGGCCACTTCAACAAATCTAGATAAACTTCCTATAAATGTAGATATCCATAGCACAAATTTAATTATTTTACCAAGAAATGACATTAATTGATTTGTTTGAGGAGTAGACAAATAGAAGAAACCATGGGAGAGTTTTCTAACCCATCAAAGATATATGGTTAGCCATAACAATAAAATTTCATCATGCAGGACAAAGTCAAATCTCATAGAAGGGTTAGAATGTTAGATGTCTAATTTACTGCCCTGCCTCCATTAATAGGCCTCAAACCTCTATTTGCCGACAATATCCAAGAACGTGGCTTGAAACACTTTTAAGTACAAAATGTATATCATACCACAACAGAGACATTGAAAGACCTAGTCATACAGTTCAACGATATTATTATATTAGCTGTCAGTTAGTAGGGATTATGACAAGTTCCCATTTTCCACAGACCATAATGGAATTGACATAGGCAATACATTAGCGCCCAGAAGCATTGCAATACGAGATACTTACAGAAGCAGGTTGAGTATTTGGATGGCTTCTGATCATGACCTTCCTTAATGATTTGCTTGGTAACTTTCTCATGAAGGACTTCCACATCAGAATCAACTTTTGGAGGACCACCATCTTGAGAGAGGTCACCATGCACAAATGCAGCATTTTCGGTAACAATTTCATCTTCATCATCTTTTCCTGGAAAAAGAAAGTAAAGCACTTGAACACCAACCAGATTGTCTTATGTTTCTTTCACAATCAAAGGGCCTTACAAAGCAAAAAAAGAATTGTGCTTCTTCCCCATTAGACGTCAAAAAGCAACGAAATACAGTGGTGGCCAATTCAACATGCAAATTGCTCTCAACGCAAATTACTCCTTACCATTAATAACCATATCTCAACGGAAAAGACAAAAGCGGATGGACATAACAGAGAAGTTAAAATTTGGTATACAGTTGAGATAAAATGGTACTTTGTCTTGATATTTCGACTATTTGAAGAAAACCCAAACTGAAACCTTGTTAATTGCCAAGGAATTCTCTACTACACGCCTAAAAATGCATTCCGCTCCACGGACAACCACACAACATTGTAATTGATGCAAGGGGAAGTTTGTTAGGATCAAGCAGTTGTCATCACACGAAAAGCTTAATTGGTTAAGCGACAACCTTATCTCCTTACAAGTGTCAGAGGAACAGGATGTCAAGTCAAGAATACAAAGGAAACGCCGACAATATTAGTCAGCTTGTCAATTTTTACATCAATGCTCATCTCTCTCTCTCTCTCTCTATGGGGGTTCTTTCTCCTCCTTTATCAAGTAGTAATCTAAAAACAAGAACCGAGGAACCTTTTTCCAAGCCTAAGACCACAAATTTTACAAAATAAAGACAAACCCACCAAAAAAAAATCAACAAAATTTCAAGGACAGAAGAAAAATTACTGTAAATATTCCAAGGCCAAACGACACAAATTGGGCAAAAAAATAGTTATAAAATAGCTAAAAAAAAATCCAATTTTCTGAAGAAAAATTTGGAAACGCAAAAGAAAAGGAAAGAAAGAGAGAAAGAAAATAAAGGGAAAATGAGCAAGTGAGTAAATCTAAGACAGGGCACGTACTTGAAGAATGCGAGATGGTTGAATTTTCTTCGCTCATGTTTTTTTTTATCTGATCTGTCCAAAACTCCCAATTGACTTCTCGTTGATCAGGAGAAGAAGATTATATGAGATGAGAGGCGCAAAGGTAAGACACAAAAAACAAAAAAAAGAGTGAGGGAGTCAGGGAGGCCGGCCGGCCGGCGAGGAAGAGTGACAAGAAGAAGAAGAAGAAGTAAATGTATCGGTCGAAGAAGGTTCCAGAAGAAACAAGGTGCAGTCGAGTCGACGCGCTAAGGTGAAGAGAAATGAATGCCTTTCAAATACAAGACGATTTTTGATCTTATCACATGCACAATGTAGATTCCCCCTCGGTTAAAGGCTACAGGCGGGTTTACCCGCGACTGGGACCTATTTCGACTCGAGACTTTATTATATTTCGATAAATTTATCGAAATTTATTTTTAATATAAATATATGAATTTATTCGTATAATAATATAAATTATAACCGTAATTTTTATTATACAATAAATTTATATAATTATAAAAAAAATTTAACTTATTATATTATAAAAATTCTTTTAATAATTTTTTTTCTTAGACTTAATAGCGTTTGGAAAATTAACTCATATTATAGAATAGTTAAAAGAAAATAATAAAAATTATCTGCTATTGTTAGTATATTTATATTTGTGGCACACCTTTATTTTTGGTAAACAAAAATCCCCTCTGTAATGTTTTTAGATTCTCCGTGTCTTTTTTAAAACAGTAAAACAAAAAATATTAGTTATCGTAGAGATATTAGGCATGGACCATGGTACCTGTAATCCATTCTCCCTTCTTGTTTTCGTTTTTCTTAAGAAATTCTGAAATCCTTTTAGTTCGTTGGTTTAGGTAACGAAAAATATCTTTGAAACGGAATAAACATTTTTTTGTCCTAAATTTTTAAATTTTTTTACGTTTTAAATTCTAAATCTTTATAACATTTCATTTGAGTGTTAAATTTTTTGATTTTTTATTACATCAATCCTTTAAATTATAAAAAGTAGTCAATATATTAATAAATAAGTTTAATTTAATAAAATTCATTTAAAAAAAATTAAATATATAAATTAAATATTTTTTTATCAATAAAATATACATATTAAATAATTTTTTAATCAACAAATATATGAATTAAATATATAACATGCATATTTTTTATAAAAAAGATATTCAATTTATATATTTAATCTTTTTTTAAATAATTTTTTATAAAGTTAAAATTATTTTTTAATAGATTGATCACTTTTGATAAACAGAGATACTGATTTAGTAAAAAATTAAAAAATTTAGAACTCAAATAAAATGTTAAAAAAATTTAAAATTTAAACGTAAAACAACTTAAAAATTTAGGATCAAAAAAATACTTATCCGTCTTTAAAACTCTCCTTAATGTATCTTTGCCGGGCATCACAATGTGCATGTGTATAGTTCACTTGATGTGTGTAAATGTAACCACCCGGCAAATGTCTCCTCAAAATCACACAATCTGTAAGAATTTGGGGACCTTGGTTCCTCGGTGTTTTTGCGCCTTTGTGGTGATTTTAATTTCGAGCATTAATATAAGTCTCGAATTTTAATATTTTAATAAATGTTTTGATTAATTTAAAATTAATATTTTTAAAATAAAATTAATAATTTTTAAAAATATAAAAATAACAGATATTTTAAAAATCATCAGTCTTATTTCAAAAATATTAATCTTAATTTTAATGAATATACTAACTAAAACACCAAATTTCAAAACATAAACATTTTCTCTTTAGTTTTACTTTCTTTTCTTATTAACACTTTACAAATTACTCACAGATTATTTCTCTGCTGAAAAAAAAAAAAAAAGAGTGAAAATGTCAATGACAATAAACAAAATAACTAGTCGTTTATATTCAGATCACGTACAAACAAATTTGTACGGTACACGGGCTTAAAGCTAGTAATTACATAAAAGTTGACGAGACAGTCACTGCATTTTAACTCAATAGCACTGGAGTGAAGTTTGTTTCTTGGATGCATTGAACAATCACTTGATTGAACTGTACCACGCAAAATAGAAAAGACCTTTTCTTGTATAAGGGAAGAGGTTGCTCTCGTTCCATTTCCATTTCTGCATCGCTCATGATAACAACTCGGTCATCCACCCGTCAAAGCGCGAGCCTATGAGTGCACCCGTTTGCATTATGTTCCTATCTGGTGTCTAATGGTGTCATAAGCATGTTTTAGTGCTAACCTTCAAAAATCCAAGCAAAATTGGAGCGTAATTTTCATATCTTAACCAATGCCAAAGGCAGTGCCCAACAACTAAAGCTTTCAAAAAGGGTACAAGCAAGGATCAAATCCATTTTCATGTACCCCCGGAGAATGCAAGTTCTGCAGGAGCCACTCTTCTGTGGCATCAACAACCAGCCGCCTTGAGAAAGTAATCGTACGGACTTGATGCTGGTAACTGAAAGTAGTGGTGATGTTGGTATGCAGTTGCACAGGGATTTGGACAAGGTGTACCAGATGAATTGTGCAAATTAGGACACAAGTATTGGTCAAACAATCCATTTCCATTCTGCAATATCAGAAAATCACAAAATCAAAACAGGAGGAGTGAAACACTTCCGCGAGCTATATATGCAGTAGAGGAAGTACAGAAGTAACACCTGCTCAACGCGAAAATCAGACTGCATCTGCATCTGCATCGCCTGGTTGCGTTCGTAAGTGGAGTTTCGAATTAAACTTTCTTGTCTTTGATGGGTGAACAAAGCGGACATCTTTTGCTGCTTTCCTGCAGATAGGGCCTCACAGTGGCTAGCCATTTCAATGTAAGGCATGTCGGGAGCCGTTGAGATTGAACATCGTCCAACAGGATGTGTAGTTTCAGACACCTGCGCCACAAATCATCATCTTTGACTATTACGGTTCGCATTGAATATTTCAACAAATATGCAACAAGGTGCAATGATCTAATCAAGAAGGGGAAGAGCAAGTTCCAAGAAGGGAAGCTAATATATGAATCCCTTGAACACCCTCGCCCGTGACTTTACATAAGCATACGTGAGAATGAGTGTCTATTTAATGCTCGTATGCACATCTACTTGCACATATTCAGTGCAAAAACTGAACGGGATAGAACTCACTGCATCCAAAAGTTCACCAACACTCAGAAGCCCGGGGGGATCCAAGGCCAGTGGGATATCAAAATCTGTTCGACCTTCAAGTATACCAGGCAAAACATGGTCCTCCATTAAAAAGAGTGGAGGCTTAACCTGCACATGTAGGCCAAATGTGTGAGTTCAGAGTTCAATAGAGGAAGAAAAAGTAAGAAATGAATAAGGCAGTTACATTGGTCGCCTGTTTGTGGTCTCTTGATCCTAATTCACATGTTTGATGATCTGGCATCTCCAAGGATAAGTTACATCCAAGTGGACATGCATCATCCGGTTTATAATCTGTAAGCAACTGTGCTGTTACACTCGACTCTTGCTGTGTGATAATAAAGAATGTCAGTGCTGCTGTTCCATATAGTCAAGCCACTAACTTTGTAAGGCATCAAAATGCGAGAGTTAGTTACATGTGATGGTATTCCCAAAAATTTCACTATTATGGAAGCAAATAATTCTTTTGACTGAGACTCTGTTATATCTATTGCAGAAAGTGACTTCAAAGCATCTTCATCGTGTTCATTGGATCCGTAAACTTTTCTCAGTGGATCCAGTCTGGTATTAACAACCCGTAACTTGCAATCATCAACCAAATGTAGGAATGGATCACCCTGACAAGAGGCATATCAGGATAGATGTCAGTGAGAATCAAGATTGATTTATGATAGTGTAATTAACTTCCAAATGCATGTGATTCGCTTCAGCAAAAACAAAAATGACAGCTATAGAGGCGCAATTTTTCTCCTCTCCTGCTGCTTCCTAAATTTGGGAAGAAGGCGCCTGCACACTCAAAAAACATATAGCAACTACATAACTTGCAAACCTACTGTTTTGTCTGTAATCGCAGCTTTAGCACAGGAAATAAGAGGGGCAATATTGTATGCTTTTGACGTGAAGATAATCATAGATGTTGCCAAGGTAAAGAGGGATTGGCGACGTGATGGCCGCAGAGAGCCTGCAAAAGTGAAAGAATCACTAGCTCAAATGATGGAATAACACAACAGAAAAACCAGAATAAAAGTTCATGAAGTGCCAAAGAAATATACTGCACGCAACAATATTAGAATAATTTTTTATATTTTGGTTAACAGAAAAGAAAATAAAGTTTCTATTATAGTAACAATAAATTACTTATAATGTCTAAGAAGGTCAAAAAATGGAAAAACCAAAAATACATGGTAACATGTTCAATTGATCAATCAAATTTTCATACCAAAAGAATCTCCTAGAAACCAGCCTACCGTCAAGGCCATGGATCCAGCTTACTAAATTATGATAGTTTACAAGGTGGCAATTTGAGGAACCCAACCTCCCCCACCATATCTATTAATAGATTTAAAGTTGCCACCAGGCTAAAGCCTAATTATCTATTAAAGTATGATTTTTATGGTTAGAGGGTGACATGCTAAATTCTCACGGGGCCACAGTAGAGATGTCACAGATATACTTGTTAGGTGGATAGTACATTACTTAACAATCTCTCTTCATAACAAATTTGGATGCAACTAAATTCTTAAAAGCTTTGACATCTATCATCTTATTGGTGCCCAAAAAGCATGCCAAGCCACTTGGTTCACTTTCATCATAAATCACAGTGTTGTAACTAGTACTGAGTTTGGCTTAGGGAAACAAAATATATATACACACTTCATCTGCACTATGGTTCCCAAAATTCCCTTAGTATCAAGTCCTACCAAAGATATATCTCCCCATTCCACTACCCAATCTGCTTGCTGGAGTCCATCAAGTGGTGTGTAGTTGAAGGACAGGCGGCTACAGCATTCAATCCCAAAATCATGACTATTAAAAAACCATCATTTACCTCAGACTGCAACTCAGCTGATAGTATTTCGTTCAAAATTAATTTGAAAGCACATGATTGTTACTTCTATGCACATGAACTGAACCTCAATTTGATTTCTCTGTTATTTTTATTTTGATTTTTATTTTTTTTGCTAAAGAGACTAGTTTATAAGTACCCAACACAAATGTCAAAATAGCTACGTATGTTGTCTAATCAGAATTTTTATTAATTGCAAAGACAGAATAGTCATTGAATGTAATTTCAGACTTGAGGGGTCTACCTCCACCAAGAGCAAAGCTCCTTAGGGAAAATGCTAGCTGAAAACTTCGAATCAAAGTCTCGCTGCTGGAGTTCTACAAGACACAAGAGAAACATAAACTACACAGAAGCAGAAAAAGAGCTAAATGCAGAGCTCTTGTGACCTAATCTTTTAAAAAGATCAGAAAAATGGGATAACTTGATCTTATGCCATGCCGCAGTCGCGAGACAAACAAAAATAAATGAAGGCTTAAAAAAATGGACGACCCATCATCAATTTCTAGTATATAGTCAATTAGGAACAAATCAACCAAGGAAAGTGAGAGCAGTACCTTGGTCCTTGCATAAAGCATCACAAGGCTGTACGTATTAGCAATTGCTTCATAGTTTTCAGGCATATTTAAAGGCGAGAGGGACTGTGCCCAAATGGATGAAAGTAGAAGGGTAATTTGACGACTGCTCAACCGAAGTGATACAATCTGAAGATGATTTTATTAGGTTAACAGACATATAATTGGAACCAAAACAGGAAGACTTCTAGTTCATCCTAAGACAAACTTCATAACAGTTATACGTACATGTTCTTTAGCTGAGCTTCTTCCACTCATCTCATCTGTTGCACTAGATGATTGGAACCTTTTCATGCTACTAACTCGGCTGTAGGTTGATTTCAATCTGTTCATCATGGAAGAATTATTGATCTTTACATCCTCATGCCCTAGAGTTTGGTCCATTTTGTCTTCAGATATGTTCTCTTGAGAGGAATATTCCTTCTTCTTCAACTTCTCAAAGAGTGCAGCTGAAGAAGAAAACACAGATACACTTCTTGAGAGTGTCCTTTGTATATCTGGGGCCTTATCTGAGATGGATGCAGCAGAACAAGGACGGGGATAAACAGAACATGGTACAAGAATGACGGAGAGTATCTGATGTGCACCCACCCTGGTTTCATGATCATCAAATACCATAACCAAAAGTAATTGATGAAATAATGCCTCAGGAAAAGCCTACAGAAAAAAAAAAAAAGAAAAAGAAAAAGAAAAAGGAAACAATAGTAAATATTGGGCAAACGGAAACAACTATGATGTCGAAAGGCACAACAATATTAGTAACTAGCATATCCAAAAAAGTCCAGAGCACACTCTTGCCTTGTTTTGAAAGGACAAATTAGGGATAGATGCCACAATCTGAGCAGTACGATAAACAGCAGAAATCAAGGTCCTGGCCATAACTGTGATATTTGTCATGTTCTCCAGCATCACAGCCATAGTATCAAGAATAGGATCTGCGTCTCCAACCTACACATAGGACACCTTTTGGCTTTAAATCAATGCTTCTGAGAAAGTTATTTACTTGATATTATGGCACTTAAGCAAAAGTTATACCTTACAACACTACAAACTTTGGTTGCAAAAATTGTGCCAGTTACTAACACGGAAAAAAAAAATTATTCAGATAGTCATAGGTTTAGAACCCATTAGGACAAAAAATGTAATGTACCTTACATGATAACTGAACAAGGCACTCATCTACCGCATTGTAAATTTTACGGTTCCACTCGATTACTTCAACCCCAAGATTTGAATCATCAAGAGAGCAGTGTATGCTTTTACGCAAATGTCTTATCATATCACTCAGTGCACCAATTATGGCAACCGAAGCTTGAACCTTAGCTTTTCGAGCAAGATAGCTGGCAACATGAACAATGTCTAGCTGCATTTTGGGCTTCTTGAGAATATTCTTGTGATCAAGATGCTTAATCAAAATGGACAACACAAAGTGTGTATTTTGTCCTGCAAATCAATTGAAACATGGAACACATTCCTAACAAATTCAATGTGAAGAAAAGCTGATTAAACTCCCAAAAGGCAGCCAGTTGAAAGCAGTGTACAAGATAAATACCAGATTTCTCTGTTAATAACTGCATATCCAGCAAGACAGAGAGAGCAAGACCATGTTTAGGAGACCACAAGTCACCATTATCAAAATAGCGGAACAGAGATTCAAGAACACGCCTCACTGTTGTGGCTTCCTTGGCTAGACGCGCCATGTTATACAGGCAAACCTTTGACCAAAATGACAGATCCTTCGAATCCTCTCTGTATATTTGAAAAGAAAGATAGAACAAGAGAAACAAATAAGAGAGGAGACGGAGACATCTGTGCTGACATGATCCATAGAAAAAAGCTGACTAAACCAAACAAATGTTAAACAGTTGAAGAAAAATTACGGAGACATATTAAGTTCTCCTTTCTCACTAACAATCTCCCTCCAAGAAGGAACCCTTATCATGGCATCTGGTAAAAGAAAATCCTCTTCAGCACTTGAAACCTGGAAGTTTTCCTCGTCATGGAAAGAGCCACTTGAATTTTTCTTATGACCTCCATAATTTTCCAAGACAGCCGAGGCAACCTAACATTTGGAGAAACAAAGCAATTTGTTAGCTGAAATAAGTCAAATAAATGAGGGCAGGTAATAGTTATTACAAGAGAAATGTATTAGTTATACAATCTAGAAAATTAGGAACATTTGAGAAAATTCCAAAGGATGCACAGAGATGACACAGTATGAGAATAGCTAATAGGTTGTTACACTGGTAAACTTACATCCAGAAAATAGGAAATAAAAAGTTAACACAGAAATTTTTGTCTGCTGCCAACTTCATTAGATGCAGCTCGACAAAGAAGAAGAGTGTTTATCTTCTAACCAGAGAATAAGCGTGATGGAGACATGGTCAAGATGTGTCAGAAAATATTATCAAACAGATAAATCTTCAAGCCTAGAAAATAATATTAAAAACTATGATGCATATGAAATCCTGCGAACATTAACCAAAATTCTTTGCAAATAAAACCAAATAACTTCTTTCAGCTTAACTCACTTCATCAAATTGGGACGACATGTGAGAGAATTCACCCATGAACCAGATCTGCATGAAAACTACTTAGCAAGGCATAGACTGACAAACAATTAAGCAGGAGAAATAAGTATAAAAATGATAATTTGGAGAAACAGCCTTCGCTGGAACCCAGACCACAACGATCAATTACCATTGATGAGAGGGCCTGAAGCCCAGCAGAGCGCAAATGTTGTGCCCTTGCTTCCTCCCCCACTTCTTGAACCAAAAGACAAAGTTTTGGAACCAAGCCATCTAAATTGAATATATAAGTGCCATCTCTCTGCACGGTCAAAGACGTCAATTAGCTTCTAGCCTCTAAAGACATCTCTATTTGGGGATGACCGATACATTGTAAGGTAGTTGTTGAGGTAAACATATATAGATATACAAATCAAAAGGCTGCCAACAATACCAACCTGATTATTCACAAAGTCAAAAAGAGCATGACATCCTAAAATCCGTATCTCATCGTGACGTGTTTGATCAAAAAGAATGTGTATGATGCTAAGCAAGCTGCTTGCAAACAGTGGCCTGCCACATATTGTAACTAGTCAAGACTTGCATATGTAAAATGTCAGGAGATACTTTTTTATCATCTATAGGGATATGTAAAGTGTCACAAGTACGTAGCATCGTCATGTTAAGTAAGCATTGGCATTTCATTAGACCTATCTTTTATGAACATTACAAGAAAATGAATAGTAGAAAAATGTTCTGATCTTGGATCTCCATACATACTCACACTAATATGGTTGAATAACACTCACATTTGCTCCCTGCAAGAAATCATCAACTTCCTGTAGATACAGATAACAACTTTTACAGATTGGAACTGCTCGCTTCTCAAATCCTTGTAACACCTTTGCTCTAGATAACAACTGATCTGCTTGGTTTTGAAATGAGGATAAAATGAACGCAAATCAAATGAAAACAGGATGAACGTAACAATTAGAGAGTTAGATTAGCACAATTAACAATTATTGAGCAACCAATTGGGAACAAACAAAACTGAAGTGGAAGTCATCCAATAAATATTTGCAAGTTAAGAGTTCATTATATATAAGTCTCTTATTAGTTTTTTTATTTTCTTTCAGTTTATTTACTCTGCCATGCCTTACAAGTAAACTTCACATAGCCGCTAGGCTGTTCCTTAATTTCTTCCATTCTTATTCATCTTGCTTAGGCCGACATTATTATTCCATTGATTTTATTTCTTCTTAGAAAAATAAGTTGAACTTAACAGTCAAGCCATTATGAATCATTTGGTCCCACCTTTGCACCAATTAAACTTGCAGTTGCATATTTTCTAGCATTGAGCACGTAATGAGTTACTTAAGATTGAGAACTAAAGGTAATATGGTATGCCTAATGACACTTCTGCAATGGTTTCCCTTATGCCAAAATCACCTCCTTCCATTTTGTCTGTTTTGTCCTTTCTTCTAGTAGAATAATACCATGGCTATATGAATTGGAAAGATTAACTAGGATCAATTTTTTTGTTGCATCATTCCCATTAATGAAAAGGAATAATTAATCCCCCCCCCCCAAAAAAAAAAAAGAACAGTACTCCTAGCTGTTTACTTCAATTACTTCGTAATCCCATGGAGTTAAGGCGCCATAAAGGAATTAGTCACACCTGACATTCTCAAAAAAAAGAAATGCTTACCTTTGGAATACGAAGAGGGTTTTTAGAAGCATATTCACACAATTTACCAATCTTTCGGTCGTTTGGTTGTTCATCCTGTCAAAATCAACAGAAGGTCTAGCATAAACTCGCAAATTATTAACGAAGTGCAGAAAGAATGAAAACACTCAGCCTCCCACCGGGACTGTATTACTGTAATGAGAAAAGGAATCATAAGCCAGACACGCCGCTTTGCATAATAACTAAATAGCCTCAAGGAATGATGAATACGAAAATAGCAAACACACTGCCACTCAGATGACTTTCTCAATCTTACAGAGAATAGTCCCCAAAAAACAGATGGAAGGCAATCCGTTCATAAGCAGCAAGCACATCTCAATTGAAGAACTGTGATAAGTGATTCCAGTTACAAAATTCTCAACCTCCCAAGTACGAAGTAACTGCCTATCCAGCAAAGCAATCAGGAGAAAAGCCAAGCCAAATTCGCAACCTCTCAATTAATCAGAACCATAATTAAGCTATCCAAACAACAAATTCCGACTATATGTTCAAAAATTTCAAAGAATTGAATTACTCGGAATTTATAGTCGGCAAACAAACAGAATATGAACATGATGCATGCACACCATACAGCACATTGTACTGATATAAGGGAAATCGGTATATCTATATATATATATATATATATATATATAAAGAAAAAGAAAAAGGGCGCTGACCGGAGATCTGGGGAAAATATCGGCGAGCAATTTCTTGTAACGCTTGATGGGATGCCTGGATCTGGTACGCAAAGAAGGGCAGAAAAAGCACAAGCTCTCACACGCAGGGAACACTTTTCTTGAAACAACGCCCATCATCGTCATTATTGATTAATTAATAATTATTAATTATTATTATAAACAAATTCATAATAATTATGGCTCTTTGTATTATTGATTCCTTTCCTTTCCCTTCCTTCCTTCCTTCAAAAAAAAAAAAAAAAAAAAACAAACAAACACAAATTCAATTGTGTGTATGTATCTACAGCCAAACAACGCCTCTCAAAGACAAGAATGTCCTTCCAAAATCCAAAAATTGAAAAAAAAAAGGAAAAACAAAGAAGAACAAAGCCTACCGGAAATTGATTGTTTTGGGGGGGTGATTTCTCGGCCCTCTCCCTCTCTCTCTCTCTCTTTTCACGGCCCTCATTCTCTCTGATTTCTCGGCGCGTGTTTGCCTATTTATACGCTTCGCGAAGTGGTTGTTTTGTTGTGTGCGTGCGTGGCTTTTTTTTTTTAGCTCTTTTTTTTTTTGTTTTTTTCTGTTTTCGAATTCTGAACGGCTATATTTAGTAGCTGGCCTGGCACTGGCATGCACATATTTGTATCCAGACTGACCCAAGTTCAAATTATGCAACCAATCCTGGACCATGGGTTTATGGTTTTGGTTATGGTTATGATTACGTGCGAAAAGTATGTAATTAATTTAATAATATTTAATTATTTATATTTTTAAATATAAAATAAATTTTATAATTTAATTAGTTAAATTATTATGTATTTATAATTTGTTTACGATTACGTGTCAAAAAGTATTTTTAAATTTACAAATTGGACCATGGGTTTTTTTTGACCGACCACGGGCCATCTTAGTACAATGTGACCCTTCATTCCGTATGATAACGCCATTTTAAAAAGGAAAAAAATGTAGATGTTTGGAAGAAAATTATCAAAAAAAAATTACGTAATATAACAATTTGAGAATTTTTTATAAATATATAAATTCATTGTAAAATAAAAAAATTATTAATTTTTTATTACACTTATAATCAATACAGTCGTATATAAATTTATAAATTTATGTAATTTTTTATTATAATAAATTTATGTAATTGTATTATAATTTTTTTTTGATAAATTAGTAAAAATATTCCCTAAATTATTAAAAATATTCCCTATAAAAATCTGTATATTCTTAGTTGTACATTCATAATTGCGTGGCTTAATCTCCTGAACTTGCTCCTTGATTTCCTCCTCATGCTAACCAACTAATAACAACCACTCAGACTCACCTCGTTGAAGAACCAAGAGGACAAAATAACGATTGCCATTTTTGTTTGTTTTTGGAGAAGACAAAATAATGATTGCCATTGACCATTTACATAATTGAATAATCATGAACATAAAACTATAAGAGGCTTTCTGCAGTTGATAATCATCAGGAAGGAAAAGAAAGGATCATAGGCGAAGAACAAGGCAAGAGGAATATGAACAATAGCATCAATGCCGCCGACACCAATGCTGCCAAAAGTACGTCGAATGTAGATTGCATAGATTTCATAGCTCATACCGTTCAGACCGGACCCGGAAAGGTCATCGGCCTTGTCTTGGTCTATGTTTTGAGCTACGTTTGCCACCGTCTTTTAAAGCCTCTATCCCAGCCACGCATAACCTCTGATATTATTGTAAGTCTCATGCAATTATCAATCTCATCAAACGTTTTTCCTGGCACTTGAATCCGTCTGATCTATAATTAATGTTACATTCAGGTGGGGTTGGTCATTGCCAACATACCGTGGATACGCGATTCTTTCGACGACACTTTCATGAAAACGATGACTGATGCGGCGGAGTTTGGGATGATATGCTATGTCTTTGTGTTGGGACTGGAAATGGATCCATACGTGATCTGTAGACCGCCAACTCAGGATGCTGTGGTGGCCTATGCCGGAATTTTGTGCACTTTCATTTTAGCTTGTGGCATAACCCCGTTTCTGCAGTATTCCAAGGAACCAGATATAGGATTCACCCTTTCCCTATCCATCACCTTATCCGGAAGTAGCTCCCATATTCTAACTCGCATCATAACCAATCTCAAAATAGGTAAATCAGATATAGGAAAGCTTGTGATTGCAGCAGGGGTACATTCTGATATGATATCCATGCTCCTCATTTGCATTGGATACATTTTTTTCCCACCAGGAACGAGATTAATTGATATTGCGACTCGCGTTACAAAGACCTTAACAATGGGTGCTGCATTGATACTTCAAATACTTTTCACTGCCAAAATATCACCAATTTTTATGAACTGGGTTAACAATGAAAACCCAGAAGGGAAACCCATGAAAGGTTCACACTTGGTGCTTGCCATTGCATTCGTGGTACTGATTTGCATTGCCCCAGCAATGTATGGATATAATCCCACGCTCAGTGCATTTATGGCTGGAATCTTCTTGCCAAGTAAGGGAAGGGTATCAAAGTGGGCAGTTGGCAAAATCAACTACCTCCTAACCACCATTTACTACCCAGTTTTCTTCTTTTGGATGGGTTATCATGCAAATTTTGGCGAATTTGAAGCTAACCAGTGGTTGACATGGGCAAGGCTATTTGTCCTTACAGCAATAGCAATCCTTGGGAAGGCAATCGGAACAGTACTTTGTGGAGCAATGTTAGGTTTTCATTGGCGTGAATCCGCTGAGCTTGGATTCCTTTTGACTGCAAAGGGCCATTTCCATATCTTTCTGGCCACTGCTGCAAACATTGTAAGCTCCATTAGTTTGTTGTCTTGGTATCTGTTCTTCTATTTCACAATGTCAACTGCATATAAAATACATACCTGGGTGCTAATCATGAGACTTGAAGGTTGATTGAGCGCGGTTTTGTGGGTAGAGAAAACGAGGTAGAAGAAAGTCAGAGATGAACTAGCATGTAGACCTCACTTGTCAGCTCACTTTGACTCTCCTCTGGCAGAATTTTTCTGCCTGCCAACCTTTTCACAGTTTAAATTTATTTGATAATCAAGCTGTTATGGCCTGGGGAAGAGTAAGAAAGGGATAATTCATCAAGCTAGATTAAAGGAAAAAGGGAGACAAAATCAAGATCGACCATTAAATTGCTAATCCGCATTTTCCTTTGCCTGTTTTTTTTTTTTTTTCCTCTGAATACGCAGTATAACATCATGTCAACTTCAACCAGTACAGTTATCATCCTTGTGGCATTCCTCACGGTTGTGTACAGCCCCTCAGTTGTGTCAAAAATCATCAAACGTGCAAGGAAACGTGCACCAACTCGTCTGAGGGGACTTCAGGTGCTCGACCCCTCGAACGAGCTCCGAGTTTTGCTTGGTGTTCATGGCCAGCATAATGTGCCTTCAGCCATCAATTTCATGGAAATTTCTCGGGGAACAGCAGACCCTGGAATCCTGGTTTATGTTACTGACATGGTTGAACTCACTGATCAAATAGCTGCAACATTGGTGCACAGAGAGGGAATGGACACCGTGACTGTGACAGACAAGGAGGTCACTGAAATGAGAGATGAAATCACCAGAAGTGTCCACACCTATGTGGAAGAAAATGGTGAAGGCATCACGCTGAGAAGAATGCTTGCCCTCTCAACATTCAATGGAATGGCCCAGGATGTCTGCGCTTTAGCAGAGGACCTGATGATTTCTCTTATCATATTGCCATTTCACAAGAACCAACGTCCGGACGGGACGTTAGACGGTGGCCACCCTGGATTCCGCTATGTGAACCGTAAGGTAAAACACACTTGCAAGTTTAACAAATTTAGCAAACTTAAAAATCAACTTTCTTCTGCAGCTAGGAATCAGATTATGATTAGCGTAGAGAACTACTACACGTTTTATCCTCTCCTGATTTTAAGGAAATATACAAATATTCACTGTAAACAAACAGAGTATTTTTGGCATATGGTTTTACTGCAAGCAATACAAGATGATTTCATTTTGTAGTGCCAATTTTTATGATAAACGCTTGTTGTGGTATCAAACAGGTGCTTAGAACTGCCCCATGTTCAGTGGGAATTCTTGTTGACCGTGGTTTCGGATTGGTGGACAACATATCAAAAATGGTGCGATCCTTTCAAGTAGCAGTCATCTTCATCGGTGGCAAAGATGACAGAGAAGCACTCGCCTATGCTGGCCGTGTTGCTCGACATCCAGGAGTAAAACTGACTGTAATAAGATTTCTGCTGGATGAAAATGCAGAGAACTTCTCAAGGAGAGGAGGCAATTTCAGGATAAATCCTACCGAGCAAGAAGAAGAGATGAAGCTTGACGATGACTGTTTTGCTGAATTCTACGAGAGGCACGTTGCTGGTGGTTGTGTTGCCTACATGGAGAAGCATCTTGCTAATTCAGCAGAGAGCTATTCCATCCTAAGATCATTGCAAGGGCAGTACATGCTATTTATCGTGGGGCGAGGTGGGGGAGTGAACTCAATGTTAACTATTGGAATGAATGACTGGCAGCAATGTCCGGAATTAGGTCCCATAGGGGATGTTCTTTCAGGGTCCGACGTCTCACTCAGGACCACCTCTGTCTTGATCATCCAACAACATAGCCTTAGAGGAGAACTGGATGGTGTAGATGATGACTTCTCTATCATGTAAATGCAAAGTGAGATTGTCCCAGCACTTTAGGATACCAAACTGTAGGTAAAGAAACACATTACTTGTAGAATTCAGTGAATAGAAGAATGGACACAAATCATGCAGATTGACATTCAGAACATAACATAGATTTTCCTTAAAGTGAAGACTGAAGGGGAAGATTTTAGATCAGAGGCTTTATATTGTTGCTGTCTTCAAGAGACAAACTGTAGATACATGGATTCAATGTAACCCTCTTGCTCTATTGACTATTGTTGATATTTTCCTATGCTGGCTATTGTTGAAGTCCCTTATGGATAGGTGATATGTGAGTCCTGTAAATTTCTAGTGGTTTGTAGACGCTCTCTAATCTTAGGATGAAAACACCCCTCTTATGCGTTAACTTTTATGACCAAAAATAATTATCATCGCATTGCTAATGTACATGTTGTACATGTAAATCTTGCAGCACTCATAAAAGTTTAAGGATCTGCCAGTAGTTGCTTTGACTAGCATAATGGATGTGGTTTCCCCTGTTATTATTTCTTTCTTTCAAAAAAAAAAAAAGCCTTCCATTGTTTTTGGTTGAGGCAGTCCGCTTCGTTCCTCGAAAGAAAAGGAGATCAAAAACATAAATGTTTGGGTTTTTTTATTGTTGATCATCGAGCTTTATTCCAGACTGAAAATGAAGAGATGGTCTTCATTCCTTGGGACGAGGAAATGGAAGTTGTGGTTTCTTGCTTGTACGGGTGCTAATTTTTCACGGAGCCATTTTCACAAGGGCGGTTCGGTCGGCATGAAGAGATGGTCGAATGATTTTGTACCAGCTTATTATTGCTCGCGTGGTGCTCTCCATTTTGTTTTATGGAAAATCTTTGGTGGGTGTAGGCTCAGTAAGATTAAAGTGGGATCAAAGTAATATCAGATATAAGATGGTTCAATTTAAAAAAATAAAAAAAATAGATAAATTAATAAATATTGTTAAATAAAATGTGTATCCATCTATGTCTTCTTAACCTACACTCACATAGTCATGCTTTTGTTTTATTTAGTTTGTTGCACAAGTGATTCAGGAGTGCCAGCTTTCTTTCGTGATGTTTGCAATCTTGTATCAAGGCTTCTAAATTAACTTGGACGACTTAATTAATGGATGAATGTTCGGAGGAAGTGCAGTGATTTCCTTGCTGGTAATAGTTGAACTTTACTAGGGTCCATTCCAGTCCTCTGTTAGTTATCTGCCTATTGTAATTTCGATATTTTGGAATAAAACAATGTCATGTGAGCTTCTCTAACCATTACCCAGTAATTATACTCAGATATTTCAGAAGGTAACTGACAAAGAAGAGAAACTGGCCTAGTGACGGATGTATGTGGGGAAGTTCCTATTGCATTGGTGACGGCCATTGGGCCGGTCATCAGACTGTTTGGATGCAGCACTTGCATCTCAGTCCTACTTTGTATGGTTCTGGTTGCCTATCCTTCTGTTGCATTCATCTTCTACTGAATAAGACTGAAAAGGATACGTGCCAAAGCAATATGTTTATCATCGTTTATTTTGTAGAATCAGACAGGGGGAGGTGGTAAGTCTAGTAAAAGCCAAAAGCCAACACAATCCTCCGAATCCAAGTCCTCTTGGATAGCCAGGAAATGTAGGCCTCCACATTCCTTCTTCGCTGCTTCCCATGCTTCAGCCTCGGCTGTTGTTACGGATGTTTTCTTGTAGGTAGCATAAACATATCGTGTGGAGATTCCAACGGATAGGATCAAGGAAGCACGACCAGTGTCAGCTTCAATTGAACATACTTCCAGCCCATTCATCCAGGCTGCATGGAAGGATGTAAAGTGGTGCTTCACAGTCAAATAACATATCACACAAGTTGTTTTTAAAGTCTAACCAGAAATCAAAACTATTCCAAGGTTCTTATGAAGCAGGATAGAGGAATTTTGCAGCAGAGAAATAAGTGAATTATGTACCAGGAAAAAAAAAAAGGTGAAAGTTTAAAAAAATCAACAGGAGCAGTAGAAATTTTGAACAAGGGCAATTACAGTTTTTTAAGCTGCAAAAACAAACAATCATAGGGTTCATAGCAGGAAAAATGGATTTTGATAGAAATTGAATTTTGCCAGTCATGAACAGCATAAGAAAACTGTTAGCGAATTTTCCAATGCAACTTTTTTTTTTTTTTTTTGAATGTAAACCACCAAAATCCAATGCAATAACTATTACATAAGTAGGGATACGTGCACATTATGAACAGGAAAATTCAATCTTGCTTCTCACAAATCTAGTATGACATCCAATAATGCTGGAAAATTTGATGTGTTCAGACTGCTGGACAAATTACTGGAGGACACACCTGCTAATGGTTTGGCACGAGAAGATGCAACAGCAAGTCCAGGAATCAATGTCTTGTCACCAATCTCGATTCCCAATAAATCCAAATCTAAACCAGCACCAAATAGAAATCTCTCCTCTAGCATAGAGACTTCTTCTCGAACAGCTGAGTATGGGAGATTGCATTAGTATTGCCAGATTTCTTAACTTTCCTGAAATTAAATCTACATGCGGTAGTTTTTTGCACGGCCACTTAAAAGGGAACACGATAGTATCTGATATAATATTAAGAATAGCAGCTGCTATCTTGTACCTGAGAAAGGTAATTGGACAAATGCCCATTTTTCCCCAAATAGATTGTCTGGAAGTTCCATAGGGAAAGGATCTGATGTCAGAAGTGGCTTGGATCCCTTTTGAAAGCCAGGATGGCGTGTATATACAGTCTCATAGCGTTCTTCAAGCCATAGAAGTAGTGATAGACACTGTCAGATAAAGCATAGAGAGAAAGTAAGGAAACAAAATCAATAGAAATCAAACTTTGAAAATAAAAAACTGATGGCACGCTGCAAAATAGAATACCAACGAAGCTAGAGAAACTATCCGTATGTTACAGAGTTACAAGGACACAATCGACTTTTTGCAATGCTTTTGAATTTGGGAAACAGAATGCTTGGATGCAGTTGATACATCGGTTAGAATAACTTGTTAATACAGGGCCTAAAAAGGAAAAAGAAAATTTTCACAGGATGAACAAACTATTGATGAATTTGAGAAACCAAATACTGTTGTAGGCCTGGTAAAGATTCTAAAGTCCTTTTTTAAAACAATTAGCTTGGAAAATTGCGTAAAATATCTAAATCTGACCTCACAATGAACAATGCTAATCATGCTTTTTGTTCAACAAACCAACAACTGAATCTACATCTCAAGCTTTAATGGCTCCCCACCAGTGATAACATTGAAAAACACTTGACATTTGAAATCTTCATTAAAGAGCAGGGAAAACAAAGCCATAGAATAAGCATACAGACCCTCTTACTAGGAATAGGCTTTATGCCCAGCTCTTTGCATGCTTTCGTTATAATCGTCTGCATCTGTGACCTATTATCCAGAAACATGTCAATCAGCACCAACTATTATTATCATAGAATAGCTGAAAAATGAGCTATTACTATTTACCATTGACACACATACAATTGTAGCAAACTCTATACCCCAACATATGTCCCGATTTTCAGTATCTCATTAGTATTTAGAATGCAACAAGAGTAATAGTTTATGTAACAATTTTGATAATTTTTACAACAGGAATTAAAAATATAAATTAAAAGATATTATTTTTTATTTCAAATGTAATCAGTCTTATTACAAAAATTATCATTTTTCTTTCGTTTAAGATACTAATCGAGACACTAAAAATCAGCACACAAATACTTTATTAAACCAAAAATATGGATAAGGAGGCTAAAAATTAGGGGAGTTGCCTGAAGAAGCGGATCCTCTCAGGCAAAGGGACACCAAGATTCTCAGAAATGGTGACAATGGCATCCTTCAAAGTGATACTATTTATAACATTATTTGGGAAATACTTGGTATACTGGAGTGACAGTGACTCATCACACGCAACAAGCTCCCACAATTTTTTGCCTCTATCATCGAGTATAGGCCTAGAGCAAAAATCCACCTCCCAATCCACAATGCTCTCCGGATCAGTTTCCGGGTCAAGATAGCTCAATTCTGCAGTTGGGTCTTCTTCTTCTTCTTCTTCTTCTTCTTCTTCTTCTTCTTCATACCCGTCCTCAATCTCGACTTCTTCTTCTTGCGTTGAAACGGAGAGTTTTGGAAGGATGTTTTGGTGGAACTTGAATGGTTTCAGTTTCAGAGAGCTTGTGAATGGAACATTGGTGGTGGGTGGTTTCGAGAAAGATGCGAGTTTGGAGATGGGTTCGTGAGGAATTCTGGTGGTGTTGAAGCTAAGCGCGGCCATGGAAGCTGAGCGAACCGATGGAGTACATGAACTAGCTTCTGGTAGTTTGTCCGTTATTTATCCACTTTCCAGTGCCAATTGTCCACCACTCATTTCTGTTGATCGTTAATTTTCATGCGCTGGGCCTCAAACTGGGCCTTAATGGGTTTGTAGACAGTTAAGTCTGAAAAGGTAATTGGCCTAATTTTACTAACACTTTGGACTGAGGTCTTCGTCTGATGGCAGTGTCTTCTAATGTTATATTGCCCTTACTACAACAGGATATTATTGGGGTCCAATAACTCCGTAGTTTGATTGTGTAAGAATTTCCTCCTTTTGACCCTCTGACTTCTTTCGTAACTAAAAAAAAAAAAAAAAGATAATTGGCCCAATTTCTAAAAACACATAAGTGCTCAAAAATTTAAATTTTTTTTTCAAAATTTTAGATATCATAATAATATTAGTTATTTTATTATGTAATTTGCAATATAATTTAGATTAAAAAAAAGTTTACAGTCGAATCTCTTTAATAAATTAAAAAAGATAATTTCCCCACCAAGTGATAGGTATCCCTTTTCCATTCACTACAGATTTTTCTTTAAGTTGAGTAATATGTTGGTAGTTTTTTTTTTTTTTTTTTGGGATTGGAGGAAGAGATTTATTAATTATAAGTAAAATTAATGTTCGCGTTACCTCTTCAATTTAATAACAGTGACCATTAATTTATATCTAAGAATTTAATACTAACAATTAATTATACTAATTTGTCTCTTTAATGACATTCGGTGTCTTCATTATAGAGTATAGACAGTGTCGTTAAGCCATGTGTTGCGAAAATATAATCAATGTACTGATGTCTTAACTAAAATTGTAAGAGCATCTTCAGGCATCTTCTGGTGGGTTTAGATGGAATTCTCCTAGAAAGATCATCTTCAGGCATTGGCTTGCTCTTCATTTGGCACCGTAGATGATTTTTTAGCCGCTAACTCGCATCTTGTGCTTGTGAGAGGAAGAGAGTTTTAACACCACACCTCCTATTTAATTCATTTAATTAGGCATAGTCTAAATGGTGGAAAATAATATTAATTGTAAGGTTTTGAGGCTCTAGAAGTTTTAATAAATAAAAAAAAAAAGATTAGAGCAACATTTATTAAAATTAAATTTTAATTTTTTTAAAAATATTATTATTAAATTAATCAGGTGCGTTAGTCTCAAAACACCTGGAAGAAAAGCTATGCTCTTAAACATTTTAAGGTTGCCAATGACAATTTTATCATTTAAGGTTGCTGGATTTTTCGCCTTGAACATTTATTTTATTTGATTTAATGCTTCTGAAATTCATTCATTATTTTTTAGTGTTTAATAAAAATAAGAAAAAAATTGTATAGTTAGAAGTTACCAAAAAAATCTTTCGAAATTATAATTTATTGGATTCATTATACAATCAGTTAGATTTATTATGTAACAAAAAAATAATAATTTTTTTCATTAAATTACATTTATAATCAAAATAATTATACAATAAATTTAATAAATTATATTTCAAAAATTTTTATGATCAATTTATTTGATAACGTAACATGACCCTAAAAATAAACAAATAAAAAAAAGTTTGAAAAAACGATGTTGCCCGCTAACAAAAACTGGAGCAGAAACGGCGGCGGGAGTCTGGTGAGAGTGAGAGAAGCAAACGGTCTCTGTAGCTCGAAAGCCAACAAATAATGGAGGCGGCGGTGATCGACGCCGGCTCTAAGCTCCTCAAAGCCGGTACCGCCGTTCCAGATCAGGCTCCACCCATTGTAATTTCTTTACTTCTACTCATTATTATTATTATTATTTTGTTTTTCTGGGTTTCCAGCCATCGTTTCTTTTCCGAGAAATAGAAAAACATTTACGTTTTTTTCTTTTTAAATTTCTTTATTTTGTTGAGGTGGTGGCGTTTGGGGTTTCCGTTGGTTTCCCTTTGCCTGTTGGATTTCTTGAATTTCTTTGTAGGGAAAATTATAATCAAATTCCTTTTTTTTTTTCATTATGTTTTGTTTTTTTAATTTTCTTTTCTTGTTTGTTTTTCCTTCCTAGCTTGTGCGCAGGGTTGCGAACAGAATATTATGAATTTAACATCTGGAGTGGAATGCTAAGCAATGTCTATGAAGGTTGTTGTGATGCTTAGTAAAATTTATTGTTTTAGGGTTTTTTGGTAGCCACCTTTTTTCTGGTTACCTTAGGAAAAAAGAATAGAAAGTAGAAATTGGGGTGGAGGCCGGTCGGGGGAAGAGACAAGGGAACAACATGTATTGGTTGAGGAAAATGTTGATCATGGATCTCATGTTTTGACAGCGTTTGCTTTGCCCTATCTTGCATTGTTTATGCTTCTCTGCTGCCTCTTGATTCTTGCCTAGGACGCTTTTGTTGTTGACTGCGAACCTTCTTCATGCTGCAAACAGATCATTCCTATTCAAATGCAATGCATGCCTGACTATGAATCTTCAGCTAATAGTTTATTAGTGGATGATGTCAATGTTGATCCAATTGTTCGGGGTTTCATAAAAGATTGGGATGCGATAGAAGATCTCCTCCACTATGTTTTATACACTGGCCTTGAATGGGAAGAGGGCAATGAAGGCAAATCTTGTTTACAGATCCACTTTGTACCCCCAAGGTTAGCCAATATTTACTTTTGACAATCTCATAAAAAATTCTTGTGGACTATTTTACATTTTTTCTGCTTCTGGTGAATAGTTTTTGGTGTGTTCTTGCACATCACAAGAGTCCAGAGCATTTTTTGAACTTGACATTAAGTTCTCACTGTGCTATTATATATTTCCATTCATTTATTATGAAGAACAGTATTATTACATTGCACAAGGATAGAAGGATAGTGAAGTACAATCACTGTATTTAATCCTGCATAAAAAGAGGATTGTATATTACAGGCTGTCAGAGAACAACTATACACAATTGATGTTTGAAACATTTAATGTCTTGGGATTTTATGCATCAGAGCAAGCAGTACTCTCCCTTTATGCAGTTGGACGCATTTGAAATGTTAACTTTCATTTCCTATTCTGCTATGGTGTTTACAAATATAGATCCTGCTCTGTTTTGATATTTTGTGGATAACATCATGGTTTGCTCAGTAGCAATTAAAATGGTCGAATAACAGTTGATCAGTGGATTTTGGAAGAAGGTGAAATGGGACTAGACATGAAGACTATTTTCTACCATTCTCCAATTTATGTTGTAATTTGGATTGTTCTTATTCTATTGTTTATTTACTTGTTTGGGGGTGTTTTAGCCTAATTTGGAATTTTAGTTGACATTGTCAAGGAGTAACTTTAGGAGCAGGTTTAGGCGTTTAATTAATTGATTCATGTATTTTTTAATTAGTTACTCTTTGCAAGGGTTACAAAATTAATACAAGTAGGGCCTTAAGCTTTCTTTTTTTAGTGAGTCTGTTCAGTCAATTCATCTTCAGTTATAAATGAAACAAACTCTCTTTTGAGACATGCTATTTCTTCTTTTGTGGATTCCATAATTCTATGAAGGTTTTATTGAGCATTAGTCTTTGATCATCTTTTTCACACTACTGTTTTTACGTCGAAAGGTGGCCTTCTATTGGATCCGTTGTAGCTTTATCTTTTTGTTTTCCCCGTAAAATCTGATTTTTGTTTTTCCCATCTTGCAGATATAGCGCCAATCATTGAAGGTGCTGTTCAGCACATTGCCTCTAGGAGATTCGAGATTGGTGGTGTTGATTTGACAACATTGCTGTCCCGAGAACTTGTTAAGTCTAATCCTCTGGTGAATCTCAAAATATCTGATGTGGAGGTATTAAAAGAGAAGTACTCATACTGTGCTGAAGATCAGGTTGCTTATGAGAAGACCAAGCTGTTGAGGGAGGCAGAGCAGCATATCCTTCCTGATGGACAGGTTTGCTTTGTCAGTAACATTCTTATGACTGAACTGGTCATATATTAATGTTATATACTTCTGCAATTCAATGAAGAATATGAATAGTTGATATAGGATCAACCGATGAGCCAGTATGTCACCTGGTGGTTCATGGTCTACCTTCACTTCTCTAGACCCTGTGTTTCCATACGTGTACTCAACCGGCTGAATTAGTCTGTAGTTACTGCCCAGTTTGCTGGTTGAACTGTAGTCATTGTGAATCCATGGGCCTACATTCACTTTGACCGGTCTCCTCATCCAAAATGGTTGTTTGATTGGAACTGTCTCATGGGTCTTTTTGTCCAAATGAGTGGTCCTGTCCAGCTGGTTTTGTTATATGTTAGAAAATGAGAACTTATGATACTAAATGTGCTGCACTTTAGAGCTTACCCCAAAATACCAAGCATACTCGGTCAAGTTCTTTATGAGCAAGTGGTCTCAGTGCAAAGAGTTTAAGGTTGATTTGTTGTTGCATGTTTACTCTGCTTTTAGTCTGAAGCTTAGGAATATAGCTTTAAATGCAATGTTAGGTGATAACTGTTGGAAAAGAGAGATATATTCTTGGGGAGGCTTTGTTCCAACCGTCTATGTTGGGTTTAGAGGCACATGGAATTGTTGAGCAGCTAGTTCGCAGCATTTCAACAGTTTCATCTGAGAATCACCGTCAGCTCTAGGAAAATACTGTACTTTGTGGTGGTATAACCTCTATGCCCAGTGAGTGTTTGTTGTCTTTGACTATCAATCAAGACTCATGTTCCATACAACAGATGCTAGTAGTTGCTAGTAACATATTGTACTGCTTTTTTTTTTCCTTGGGGCGAGGGGAAGTGTCCTCAAGATGTTAGACCACAATTGTCAACACTGCAGTCTATTTATGGCCTGGCCTAATATATACTCATAGAATACATGGCTTCAGAATAATGATTGTAATGGGAATGGGCTAGTACCTTTTACGTTGATTCATGTTACTGCTGGCCACATAATGATGTCTATGCGTTGGTTGTTAAGTTGAACTTTCTTAAAAGCCATCTGTTTCTTCGAGAAGCTAACAGATTGCTTTTTGCTACCTGCTGCAGGATTCGAAGATAGGTTTCAGAAAGAAGCTAATTTGTGCTAGTCAGTTGGTCGTCCTTCACTTGTAAAGGTACAGCTGTACACCATTGTGGAGAACTGATAATTACCACTCTATTTAAGGTCTCCCTTTGTCTAAGTTCCTGTCTATCTTATATACTACTTATCTTGGAGTCAGATTATTCATGTTTGAGTTTTGCATTTCAGAGTTTAAGCATGATTTGCCTTGATTATGTTTGATTTGAGTACCAAAAAATGAATGGTTTTGTCTTGAAATATGAATTATCAGATCAGGCGGTATATTTCCTCTTTCACAAAACTGGAAAAAACTCAGCTGAGATACTGGCTACTGCTCCAAGCCTCCATATCTGTGCCCTACATATAAAAGCACATGAGACATAAAATTGTGGCCTTTTAGTTGTGACTATTGTAATACCACAACTGCCCTCAACCTGCTTCTCAATTACTTTGTGAAACCATGGTGTTTTCAAGGTACCCTTGCCTTTTCATCTTCTGTTAGTCGTTATCCGTTTGACTGCTCTAGGTCTGTTGTCATCTGTTACTCCCTTTCTCACTCCTTTTCTCTCTCTGTTCTGCTGTATTCACACCTCACTCAATAGTCAGTGTTTTGTTCTAAACAAGTCTTGAACAATAGCGTGGCTAATATTGCTCACATGCGTGGCTGCTGGAATTCTGATAACAAGATATATTGAGGCACTTTTCTGCACCATATTTTTGTAAGTTATAATTTTGTATTTGTGATCCAGGGTGGTCGTGTGTCTTTATTAGCTAATTAATATGTATGATTATTTACGTTCTTAGTTTTTGTTTTGGACCATAATTCTTGTGAAAGCTTATTTTGAGCATGGGCTTTCGAGGTAAAAGATATAGCTAAACCAAGCATACTTGGTAATCAAGGTTACTTGGTCTTGTTAATCTTGTGACTTGAAATTAGTGGAACAATCAAAATCTTAGGTTAGTTGTGAACTTTTACTCAAATTTTACACTTGGGATTGTAGTTGTGGCAATTGACTCTCTCTCTCTCTCTCTCTCTCTCTCTCTCTCTCTATGTTTGAAATGTGTTTTGCATAAGAGAAAATAATAATCGGAGAAAAAGACTCATATATGCTGTTGGGAGAGGAAAATGAAAAGGGTCAAGCACCTGCCTTCCACTTGCCACCCTCACAACAATTAACTTCTGTTCCAAAAAAAAAATTCACTTAATTGGGGACCATAAATCTGCTAAACTACCTGTAGATTACCATCCTGAAACGTGCCAAATGTTAAGCAACAGATGCTTCTCAATCCAACCTCATTTTATGTCAGTACTAAACTATTGTTACTGTAATTATGGCCCGATGTACCATTCCTGTCCCTCCAAAGTCAATAAAATAAAGGATTTTTGTCTTTTGTTTATTACAGCCACCAGAATATATGCCAGAGAAGTTGACACAGTATTCAGCCTGGGTGGGAGGTGCTATACTTGCAAAGGTTGTGTTCCCTCAAAATCAGCATGTTACCAAGGGAGAATATGATGAAACTGGACCATCCATTGTTCATCGAAAGTGCTTCTGATACATTTCTTGTGGTCAGTTGTCAAGGCTCTATCTATTCCTTCTTGCATTCTACTTACACTGCTGTGACAGAACATAACCAGAGGTTGAATGGTTTGTCAATTTGGGGTAAAAAAAAAAAGCGAGGCAAAACTGCGTAACTAATATTATCTCTGCCTGTCACTTATTGTTCATTAACCAATTGAGATGATTTTTCACGCGATCTCAGGTCATTTCTGATGCATTGCATCAATAGTTCATGACACACCTAAGAATGGAACTGGAAGGGGAATATCTTTCTTTGGCTGTTTGTGTGTATGTGAATGCCTGATGCCATTGCTCTGCTTCTGGCTTTTGAATGACGCTCGACTGCATGTGTATTGACAAGGCATGTGCAATTCAATTGTTACTTCTGGATTAAAGCAAAGGATTTAATAGATGCTGCCGATAATATTAGCTGCCGATCGGCATGTAAATTTAAGCAAATCATTCAATTGATTGTCATCTATTCGATTTTGTGCTCACACTTGCCTTTCCTTAGATTTTTTTGTTATTCTCTATTGTAATTCATGTCCTTATGATTGGACAATTTTTTTTCTTTAAGTGTCATCAATGTTGTGAAGGATAATCTCATTGAGAAATTGAATAATCAGTTTGTGAAAAGCTAAATTATATATTGAAGTCAGAAAAGAATTTTCAATTAATGTAATGTTTTCAGACATTTTTTTCTGTTCGTACATGTTCTTTTCAAATATTGATTTCCATTTTCTTAAAAACATGTTGCTCAATTTATAACCACTTGAAGTTGTAGTTTGACGGTACTCTAACGTGCTTTCTCTACTCACGACTTAACTTTGAGCCTCAGTGACAGCTCTTAGACGCTTTGACCTTCAATTTTTTCTGATTTAACTGTTAACTACGTACCGCTAGTTTTAAACTCAACAATTGTTGTAGTCAGTTTGAAGGAGGTTTGCTTTGATTTAATAATATTTGAGTGGTGAGTTTTTTTTATGGGTTGGATTGAATGAGATATATGAATAAGGACTATTTTGATCTCGACTTGTAGATTTAATGATTGATATTATCCATGACACATTTTTCTTTTGTCAAAAAAAAAAAACAAATATTGCTTGATTGATAGTTATTATCATCTCTCATTTACAATTTGGTTGTTCAAACACTAAATTAGTTTGGTATTCTGCAATCTATCCTATATGTGACTGCGTTTGGCTTCACTTTTAATGATATCTCTATTTGACTAAGTATTTGCTATTTTAGTTACTGGCAAAACATGTATTTAATAATTCTGTAGTACCATTTTGAATTTTGGTCATTTGGTTATTCTGCAGTATCATTGTACCTCTCAATTACAAAACAACTGAGGGTTTGAGTTTTATGTCAGGAAAAAAAAAGGAATTAAAGGAATAGATCAAAAGCTGAAAATACTCTTCTATAATCTATAATGAAATGTGGCAAAAACAGAGGCATAATGGGCGTACAATATCAGTAAATGTTCCTTTTTTTTTTTTTTTTTTTGTAATTTGGATTGTCATATATTTACAATCTAAATTTATTTACTCTAATTAGAAATGCATGAAGCAATACAAATATGACTGAAGTCCAATAGAGCTAACTGATAAAGAAATGCATAAAATTAAAAAATGGCAGATTCTTTCAATCCTCTACAAACTATCATCGATCGCTGGAAAGAATTAAAGATAAGGGTTCCTCTCTTTTTATTCTACGAGCACCTTGGAAAAACTTGGGCACTATTGGTCAATTTAACATTGGAACATGAAGCTTGGGCAGTTTGTTGTTCTTCCTCGCTTGTCAAGCTAATATCTTGCAGTGAAATTCCTTGACAAGGGAAGGTCTTGCTGCAATCAAAGTTCACGGCCACTTTTGAAGCACTGGTTCCTTTGATGTTCTTGTACACAACATTGCTTACTTGCACGGCATTAGCCTGCAGCGACATTTCCAATTTTTAGAGCATGCAATTGACTAAGATCACAGTAAGTTGCTGTTTCATTTGATACCAATCGAGGGCTACGCATACAATAAAAATGTTCTTACCTGTTCTGGGCAAGGTTCATCTTGGTCACAATAGTTCTGGTTTATAATTATGGGATTTGTTACATTTTTTACCACCACATTTTGGAATACAATGTTTTTGGCATACCCAGAACCTCCCTGCACATCAAAGGAAGATAAAACTCTTAGCTTCCGTTGTTGTTTTCTTTTTACTAAATACACAGAGATTATGAAAGTTATTTACGTAAAAAATATAAGTTTATATAATGCAAACACAGATATTTTAAGATTTCAACTCTTCTCCTCCTTTTTTTTAAACTAGGATGGTGAAGCGCAACAAAGAAATATTACAAAATCAATCATGGGTTTAACATAATTTTCTTAAGGTCTGATGTAAAATGTCTTCAATCATATTGATATCGATTTTTAACACACTGAAGGACTTTATGAAGCTTCAAAAATTTGAATATGAGTTAGGTAAAGAAAATTGGTTAGCTTAGCACAAGTCAAGTGGTCAGTTAGGACACCCTTCTTTTAGTCAACACAATACACATAAGCACATACATATTTTAAAAATAGTTATATGGACATAGGAATTGAATGCAGAGATTAAACTGAGTTCACTTTACTCAATTTTAATATTAGTTGTAGTTGATTCATCATTTATCAAAAAAAGTGTCAGCTGCATTTAATGATTAAGATTCAACGATATAAGCACACATATGATCCTGTGTCTATTTCTTACGTCTAACATTTTTTTTTAATAAAAAAAAGTCCCAACTTAGTCGATTGAAGATCACTTGATTTAGATGTCGTGAGCAGTTAATCTTTTGGTACACCTAGACGTTGCAAATTGCACCCTTAAAAAAAAAAATTGATATCTGAAAGATGAGGCTCACCTGCCAAGTCTTAATCCTCAACCCGTTAGTGGTTCCAGAAAGAGTTGCTCGATTAACAAACACGTTTGACACTTCGGCTTCTGAATTACCAGCTCCTAAACTACCAATACTGCAAATAGAACTTGCACAAAATAAGTGTTTGAAACTAGCACGAAACCCATTTTGTTGAAATTGGTGATTTGTAGGTTTGAAAAAAGTTTGATGGAAGTTGAAAGTGGAGATGGACCTTATTCCGTGACCTGGTCCGCAAGTTATGTCCGTGGCGTAGACATTTTTAGACCCACTTACTATCGAGATACAATCATCCCCTTCAAGAAATAAACAAAAATGAATCAGAAAAAAAAAATATATATATATATATATATATATATATACACAAACATATAGGGACTCAAAAATGAGTTGATATGAAGATTGTTGGAAATACAATTTATGCAAATTATCAACAAATTTATCGTAAATTAATTTTAATTGTATTACATATTTTTAAGTTTTTATTAGTCTTTACACTTTTCTTTTTTTTTAATAAAAAATTAGAATGTATAATACTACTAAAAGTTTTTTTTTTTTTTTTTACATCAAACACATTAACAACACAGACAAATGGTATGTTAGTCTTTTTATGCGTCAGCTCATTTTGACATTTGTCAATCAGTTTTCACTAACATATTGGCTCACCTGTCCTTATCACACAGTTTTTAATGCGAATGTTTTGGGTGCCACTGACATGGATACCATCGGTATTAGGGCTCTTGCCAGGGGCAGTTACCCTAAGATTAAGAGCTCTAACATTGACACAACCTCGAAATGTAAGATGCATTTGTTGCGAATTTTTGAATCTCAAGTTGGCAACGATTAAATTTCTGCATCCATTGAACGTCACAGCCTGCAAGACAATTAATATTTTGGCAATTAAATTATTAATTACTAATGAAGCCAATAATATCAACAGGAAAATTATCAGCAACCTTTATTATTCTTAAAGAAATTTAAAAAAGTGAGAAGGCCCATGAACTTACGGTGGGTGCAACGGTACATGGCTGCATGCACAAAAGTGAAAAAGCACACATAATCAGTCCATTATCGTATATGGGAGTATGAGAAACATTGATTTTTCTGAAAATGAAATAGAAAAAACAAAAGAAAATCTGGGAATTGAATTGAGTTGACGTACAAGTTTTTTGTTGATTTTGCAGGAGTTTTGCCACCAAATCCTCCCATTTCCATTGATGGTGCCACCACCTCTAACTCTGAAATTTTGTACATTATTGAAAACAATCCAATGTTTCCTGTCTTCTTCGTAGTCCTTTCTTTTAGGGGAAGCTTTAATCGTTCCGTGGACCTGCAGCCATGTTAGCGAAATTGTCAAATTGTTACTTTACAGAGCAGCTTCATTGTTATAAAATTACGTACTTCCGACCCTTTTCCGAACAAAAACTGAACATGCATAAACTCACCCTCAACGTAAGATCAGCGTTACAGGGGCCTGAAAATGTAACTGGCTTAAGATGGTATATCTTGTTCTTAGGAACCACAATAACTGTGCTGTCGGTAGAAGAACAAGCCTCTTGCCAAGCTTTCCCAAATGCCTAATAAAATTGCCAAAAGTAGAAAGACTTTGAATTGCATACACAAATAACATATACTTTTATTAACACAATTGCATTTTGCACCAAAATCATACCTCGCTGTCATCAGTTCCATCCGCTTTGGCTCCAAAATCGTCCACATTTACAATATTTAGCGAACGTTCAAAAGTGCTAATGCTTCCCCGGAGCAGCGCCTTATGAAAATTGTCAAGATTAATGCTGTCGACGGGGCTCGGAAATGTAGGCTTGTAGGCAGTAGGAGTGGCCCTTCTGTCAATGGTTGTAAAATATGGATTATATGCTTTTGAATTATAGCTATCATGATGTATATAATTTGTTTTTGGGTTGTCATAGTAAGTGCTAAAACAAGAGACAAAAGGGGTTAATATCATGAAGAATAAGTAAAGCAGCAGCAAAGGACTTGGTGGATGTGTTGGATGCATTTTTTTAACTTTCACTTTTTAACAGAGCGAAAGAGAGAGAGAGGAAACAGAAACAGACAGCTGAAAATATGTGCTCTAAAGTTTGCCACAAGTCAGAAATATATAACTGTATGGGATTGTTGTGATGTGCACAAACATATATATAGGGAGAGAGAAATAAAGGGTTTTTTTTTTTTTTTTCCTTTGACCTTTAAGAGGTGGAAAAAGAGAAATTCAATGGCTTAGTGCTGAAAGAATGTTGTTCACGGCTGAGCAGAGAGGGAGGGGGGGGGGGGGGGGGGGAGGTATGGACTGGGAGATGCTGCAGACTGAGACGGAAGGATTATTGGGCGGGTAGCCTACCTTTTAGTTTCAGATTTCTCTTCAGTCAAGAAAAATCAAAAAGCAATGGCAAGTTAGCTAGTTATCAATTAGGCCTGGAAGGAGAACAACTATGGTTTGATATATGCCTGCTTACCAACACATGCCAGCATATGCATAATGGTGTTTATATTTTATTCTACCATTCATTCATATTGTAAATAAAACTGCCTTCATTGTAAAATATACACGCACATGGAATTTTATATAGCATTTGGGAAAATTGAGGAATTAGCTTAAAGGAAGCATGGTTTTAAATTGAAACTATCAAAGTATGACTAGTATTACGATTTTTAATTCAATAAACTTAAGAGAACACGAAAATTAAACGCACTTATAGACACTTGCAATAATAATGGCGAATTATTCTTGACACTTTTTATTTTGAATGATAATCAATAGTTATAATTGAATGATACCATTGTGAGTCTTAATTATCATTGAAGTTAAGAAGATGTTTTTAATTGTGAAGATTGCAGCCCCCACTTCGCCGAATGTGTACGACTTGGAATTAACTAAGAATGGCATGATCCTGGAAATTTTGGTTATTGAGGATATGGGTATAGATATGCATAAGTTACAAGCAACAGAAATAAAGGTAAGTTCCCTGGAGATTGATCAAACAAGAAAAAAGTAAGTTCCCTGCAATGATTTAGTCTTCAAAATGAGAAAGATAAAATTTTACCATTTTTTTCTCATCACAATAAAGTTTTCACATATCTTCTCTAATCATTTCTATTCAGGATATTATATATATACATGAGAATTAAGAAAGAAATAACAAACATATACATTTTTTTTGTCTCTTATTATATTTTTATAATTGTTTGTTATTTTTACTTTTTTTAGTATAATGCACACATAATCTTACACTACACAATTTTTTCATCATTTTTTATTCTCATTGGAGCCCTCTTAAATTGTTGTTTTCACTTACATTACATCTGAAATTGAGTTGACTTTTTTACTTTTTAAGTGAGTAATTCTATGGATGTGCACAATATAAGGATATGTATAATGTCAACAATAAAGCTTCATTATTAAGCAAGAAAATCAAATTGGTGTCCACAGTATCAAGAATGTCAAATAGTTTCTTTCAAAAAATTTACATAGGGGCTGTCGTTTTTCTTAACTAGGAAAAGAAAAAATAGCATTTGAATTGTTGGGTGTACATCCATCATCCGACTAGTTGGAAAGTTCTCGTTGACTGGGAAAGTTTGCATTCTTGTGTGGCCAATTGAGTCAAATATAGAGAATGTTTTTAGAAAAGAGCAGCGTTTCTGCACTATACGGTGCAATCACATTCTAGGGCCATATATTACTAATAAAGTGTAATTAATTTTTAATTTAATGTAATTATATTTATAAAATATAAAAAAAATTAAAATTATTATCTTAAAAATTAAAAGTATAGATTTTATATAATATACGTTAAAAAAATAAAATTTTTAGTTTCGGAAAAAAAAATTTATACAAATTATTAATATAATTATATTTTATTAAATATAAGTTACATTTTTTTCTCTCATGTATGGCGCCCACTGTCCTGATGACTTTTTCCGTTTAGAAAAAGATCCTGTTATATGGTCAGATAAATTAGTCGAAAAAATTTTTAGAATGCGACTCGTTGAATTTATTGTGTAATTGTTTTAATTACAAATGCAATTAAATCAAAAAATAATCATTATTTTTTATTGTACAATAAATTTAACTGATTATACAATAAATTTAATAAATTACAGTTTCAAAAAATCTTTCAACAAGTTCTTCTCCGACCAAACAACTTTTTCCTTAAAAAAAAAATAGAGCATTATTAGCCCATTACACATCTCAGCCGCGCATTGCGGCTAATAACTTGTTCCGATTTGAAAAACGGAGTATTATAAGTCTATTACACATTTCTGTGTTAATGATGAGTGTGTGTGGTCAAAGCCTTTCTTTGACTTTGACATTTTGATTTCGTTGGAAATATTTCAACGGAAGATGCAATTCCACTTACATATCCTACGACCCAAAAAACTGAAATAACTAACAAGCGTTATGCAATTGAGTATTAACACCAAGTGACACGATGTCGAAAAAAAAAACGGCGTACATGTTTGGTAGAGAAAGTTGGCGAAGTTAGCACCATTTTTGAAAAACATAGAAGGTAAAATTATGGTGAGGTAGGAGAATGGAAATTGCGGTACGTGCTTTTCTTTTTTTAAGAAAATATTAGGTAATAACATTTAAATGATAATAAAGTAATAACAAAATGATATAAGTTATTAGATCATAATTTTTTTTTTTAAAAGTTATCGATGTTATTATATGAATTATATGATTATTTTATTATTATTTAATATTAAACTGTGAAATAAATTTTTTTTTTTTTTTTCCTGGAAAGGGGGTGTATGGGTTGAAACTTGAAAGAAAGCACACAAATAAAAGACGTTCCTTGAGAAGCTAGGCATCATGGGCTGAGCTGCCATGGAGTGTTGGGCAAAAGGGGAATGGGGCCATTTTGTGGCTTTGAGATGTTGCCTCTTTGAGGGGACTTACTCTTTCGACCATATAAAAAAGATCAAAAGAGGTTCTCCAAATACATAGCCAATCATAAGAAATATAAATTTGTTATGTGCAAAACATACATAACAAAAAAAAAAATTATTTTTGTTAATTGTCTATAATTGAGACTCAAATTAGAAACCTTATATTTTGAAGATAATAACGATTTCTGTACCTATTAAATTGTAAATTATTTTTTCAAGAAAACAACCTTTTGGCAATGTAATTAATCCAAAAAGAAACAAAAAAGGTTACTAAGAAGTTTGGGCCTATACATAATAATATCTCTTAAATTATATGAGGCAGAGACGGTTAACAAAAAGGATTAAATGAGAAGCAAATGACAACATGTTCCATATGGGCAATTGCGTGGGCCGTGGAACTGCTGCTTGCGTTTAGCTAGTGGAAGAACAACGAAACGAACCGAATTACAAGCACATCTTACGTATCTTCCAAGAGACAGTTTACAACTTTTACGCTGGGCTTGAGAGTTTGGAGTAGTCAAAGTCGAATCTAGAGTTTCCATATTATTTGTTTTTAACATAAAAAAGGCATACCATTAAAATATTAAGTTATGATTTTAGTATATTCAAACTAACAATCATATGCTCGCATCTTGATATATCTTTTATTTTATCATTAACAAATGTGCATCGCAAGTATGATAGTCTCCCTTCAAGAGAACCCACATTAGAGTATTATTAGACTTGAGTGGATATATGTTACGTCCGATCGCGGTATTAATGAATTTAAAACTAATATTACACCTAGACATAAATCTCCTTTTATTTGGGGCTGGTGACAACAAAAGAACTAAATCTGTGTTAATGCAGGAAAAAATATATCGAATCACTACTAGAGTATTATTTTCGATTATTGGTACAACTTACACAACTTACACATTGTGTTTCCACATAATTTCTTTTACATTAAAGATACGTATGATATTGAATTTGAATTTCAAGTGTATTATTATTATTATTTTTATACCAAAATATAATTGACATGATGGAGAGTTCGAACCTAAATTGGGTGCGGTTAACCATATGTTTAACTATTAAATTCTCCCGTAGCTCCATCGCGAGTGGTGGGTTGGTCGTTATGTTTGTTGTATGGGATTTGTATACCTCTTTGGAGTACGGTTGGCCAATTTTGACTGGGTGACCTTGAAGCTTTTCTCATTTCTGCCGTAAGACCAACTTTGGCACAGCGTCACTACCTATTAGACGCAAAACAAATTCCTAGAGAATCATTCGCCACTCGATTATTCGAACACCCTTTTTTTTTTATTTTTTTGTTAATTAATCTTTCCAAATTTTTTATTAGAATACCTATTAGTTTACAATTATACAATGAAGATAATGTTTTCTCTTTTATAAATTTATCCCATCCTTATCAGAATTTGAAAAATAGGAAAATGAGGGATGCCAAGTACTTACCTGCTACATTGCAGTGTGTGGTGGTATAAAGTTAATAAATTTAAAATAAGATGTAATGAGCTAGAGATAAGTAACTAATAAAAATCTTTCAAGGATTTCAATAGCTTTTATTTTTTTTCTCTTAAAAAAAAAAAGCTAAGAGCACTGGAAGTCTCCAAGGATTTCAAATGCTTTTTTTTTTTTTTTTTTGGTCTAATCTATAGCTTTTTATTTAGAAAAATTTATATTTACGTCCTCTACTTTAGGTGCAGTAACAAATTGCACCCTCATTGTAAGTCGAGCATACCGCACTTCAACATTTGAATCTAGTAACAAGTCATACTTCCTATCAAAAACTCTGCCAAAAAATATTTGAAATGACATAATTAGACCAAAATGCTACTCTGTGCATACAAAGTGAATATGTATGCTGGAAAAGAGAGAGAGAGAGAGAGAGAGAGAGAGAGAGAGAGATCGTTAAAACAGAAAAGTATGAATGTTGAAAATATGAATGACCGTGTACACCTAATTCTTTTTGCAACGTGAGTGATTCATCGAGGAAAATAGATCTTGTTATGTTTTACGTGGCAAATAAAGAAGGAAAAAAAAAAAACAAAGGGTGAAAGATTCTTTTGCTGATTTCCGTTTGGGTTGATTGAAATCCATTAGTCTTGGGATGCAATATGTTACACATAAAAATAGGGGTGCCCCTTGTTACGGTAATCAAAACAGATAGTGCGGAGTGAAAATTTCATATTTTTTGTTTTTTAAATTTCCTTTTTTCGTCATGAATTTTTTTTTTTTTTGTCGTCTATCACTGGTATCTGAAACTCCAAAACTACTGGACTCTAATTAACTTGGGTCGAGCTGGTGGACTCATGAGAGGGACAAAACTCTCTCAATATCCATCTACTCTACTCACTATACTAGAACTCGAAACCTAATTTCCTTTTTTTTTTTTGTCCTAAAATTCCCTTTTTTTTTAATAGCCTTTTTCCCCCTTTTAATGACATGGTCTGTGGGCTGATGAGAGTCCATGACCTTGATGGCCCAAAATAGAAGATTACAGTGGGCCTCCCTAAAAACCTAAGAGGACTGCAAGTTTCTTCCGTCTGAGCGAAGTCAAAACTGGGCCTAAAATGGGTCTTCATCGTGATTAAAATAGTCCAAAATGATAGGTACCGTCTGATCAATCAACACCACAGAAACGTTTGCGTGTCAAAATCAGGAGCTCCAGATGATCGAGGCGTTGCCTCGCGGAACGGTGAGAGTACATATACCAAGATTAAACTCGAAGCAACGAATCAATTTGCTTGCTTGATCCTCTGGCTTCATCATTATAAAGAGGAAAATGGCAGGCGGAGGAGGAGGAGGAGGACTCTGCGCGAGAGCAGCACCGTCATTTCCGTCAGTAATACGACGACGTTTGCCCTTAGTCGGGGCGTTCTGCATGCTAAGCTTCGGCCTCTCAAATCTCTCCGTCACCACCCTCAAAACGGGCAACGCTCAAGCTCTCCCCTTCCTCTCTCTGTTCAAGTAACCTCTTCCGACTACAATCTTCTTCTTCCCGCTTTTTTTTTCTTTTTCTTTGTTTTCTTTTATTTTTTTTCTCCCTTTTTTTACTTTATGTTCCCTTAGCAATGTTAATTAAATCAATTTTGCAAATAAATTGTGGATTAGATCAAGATTTAGTAGCCAAGCGCAAGCTAATCCGATCAAAATGGAAGCAAATGCCAACACCGTACCTAGCATTGTTGTTTACGTCACTGTCCCTAACAGAGAAGCAGGTACTGTTCTGTCTCTCTTTCTAATGTTGAGATTCGCTCCGACAGTCGCTTTGTACTTTCTTTTTTCTTTTTTATACTCGTCGATCAAAAAAATCAACACATTAAATACTTTTTTGAAGGCAAAGTTATAATATATTTAACTTTTATTTTTTTCATAGTAACATGTGCCACATTTAGCGATTGTAAAAGATGTTGATAAAAAGTTACTGTACTTGCAAAATCCTTCTAATGTTTGGTTGGGACTTGGGAGATACTATAGTTATTGAAGTTTTTACTTCCAAAGTTAACGTTGTATTTAGTTGTTGTTGTTGTTTTTTGTTTTTGTTTTTTTTAGCTTTTTCTGGGGTTGTGGGACCTCCGTCGTTAACTTGGCATTCTGAGTTGAGGGGTTTCTTTGATAGATTTCGGTATTTGTGTTTCAGTTGTCTTAATGTGGTTGAAAATGGAAGTGGCCGAACCTTGAACTGCTTGTTTAGATACATTCCAACTGTTTTCAGTGGATTAAATCGGATGGCTTTTAAAAGGGTCGTTCTGGACGTTATTGCTCTTTGATGTGTATTGCAGTACTAATTCATAAGAAACAGCTTCGGCTTTATGGTTGTCATGAAAGACCCATTTGCAATGCATTTATCATTTATGTTGTAATAAGATGTTGGAGCGTTGGATACCTGTTTGTTTGGCTTGATTATTTATGTTTAGGACGTAAATGGGGTTTTTTAGATGTGGGGAGTGAAGAATTGATTGTACACTAATGTGTTTAGACTGAAATCCAGCTGATGAAAACCATTATTTAACTGGCAGGTCCTTTTCTTCTATATTACGGAAAATTATCTTTGTTCATATTTATTTTGTTTCCTTTCTTTTCTCTCTCTTTTTTTTTTTTGCATGTTGGTTCTTGTACTGCAGAATTCACTCAATTTCTGCCAATCGCATGGTCATTTGGGGTGAGAGCGAAAAAGAAGTATGTTTTCAAGCACCTTATTTCTTTCTCGACAATTGTTCCCGATTTTTTGCAGGAAATAAGTTGGCTCACAGCATTGTCAAGGAGAAACTAGCAGCCTGTGTAAACATAGTACCAGGCATGCACTTCATTCTTTTTATCTTCTGTGCACTTTGTGATGCCACTTGCAAATTTATTTGTTTAAAGGCTTTTGCTTCTTAGTGTTTGTTAATTTATTGGCAGCGAGTTAACATTTGTGTTCTACCTAACATATTCAGCATTCCTAACATAACCTTTTATGAGGGATCAACATTATGAACAACAATGAGGAAGGGAGGTTGCAAGTGGATATCCCTTCCATTTACCCAGTGTGCTCTGTGTATATGCCGACCTTTATCTTTGTTTCCCTTTTCAATTAAAAATCTGAAGCTGTATCTTTAGGCCAGGCCTGGCCTTGGAGGGAAAAAAGTCAAAGTATATTATCAGGAGGTTCATCACGTTAATGCTTCCTATGTGAAAATGCATACGCACAATAACATCTAATACATTTGCTAACTTTTATTTTTTTTTATCATTTTTTTTTTTGGAGAAGGATGGCAAGGTAATGAATTTTTGGAACCACTTCTCAACTGGGGAGAGAGAGAGAGAGAGAGAGGTAGAAGAGTACTTTGGTTCTTTTGATGGCAAAGGGGGAGAGAGGGCATTGTATGTACTAACTCCATTTCTAGATTTACGTACATGTTTGGTTGGTCGTGCTTGCAGATTGTTAAGCCTCCCCTGACAAAACATGGTCTAAGGCTTATAGATGTGTTTATTTCTAGAACCATCCGACAAATGCGCACTGTAGTGCCCTTACAAAAATCCTGTGGCGCAAATAGGCTTGTTGGGTCTATATATCTGAGTATAGAGTGCATACATGCATTTGGTACAGAAGACCTATGCCCATTGACAGCCAAACTGCCCTTACTGTTTCCTAATGTGATTCCTTGAGTGGATTGACTCGTTAACCTGACTGTTGCAAGAGAAAGAATTTTTCCCCATTTCCATCCTTGGGTATCACAAAATTGACGATCTAGAAATTTAGTATTAGGATGTGAATGGCATGACCAAAAGTTGCAGTATGGTTGAAGGCATGAGTTCTCTTTTGTCCATGCGCTAAAATGAAGAGAAAAGTGATTTGTGAATTTATCTTCAAATACTTGGTATGTGTACATACAGAAACATGAACAGACACAGATCATTCATTCAGTACTGATCCTTGGATAGTTTTTTCTGGGCACCTGCATGCTGTATCTGTAGGTCTTTACTTGTCATGGGCTATGTGCGAATTATCCCCACCATTTATGTCCCTTGAAATATAAAACAGCTTGGAATAGCTGTAGATTTGCTATTTTATATGTGCTGTATCTGTGAATTACCATTGCCCTATCCCCTCTGTGCTATTTTATCTTTGTTAATTGCTGACTTATAATATCTGTGCGGCATGATTTTTTTTTTTTTTTTAAATAATCTGCATGTTTTTTCATGCGCAGGCATTCAATCAGTTTATCAGTGGCAGGGAGAGGTACAGTGCCTTCTTTCCTGATTATAATTTTTTTCTTTTGGGCGATGAGTTAGGCATATGGATAACATTTCCAAGCTTGTAGATATCTTTTGTGCATTGTTGTCTTTGTAAGTAAGTTGCTTACATTTGGTTGCAGATCCAGACAGATTCTGAGGAATTACTTATAATCAAGACCAGGCAATCCCTGTTAGAAGCACTGACAGAACATGTGAAGGCAAATCATGAATATGAGTAAGCATAAATAACTTGGAAGTAAACTTGATTGCAAATTAAAAATGTTAGAGCAACGACTTGGATTAATAGGTGATCAGAGAAGATCTACCAAATTGTTCCAATTAATACACTAATTGGACAATTTGTCACTGTAAATATTAGCAAGATTTACCATGTTCCCCTTATTATTTTTTCTCCTTTTTTTTTGCACAGGGTTCCAGAAGTAATCTCTTTGCCCATTACTGGTGGCAGCATTCCATACCTAGAATGGCTGAAAAACAGCACAAGAGATTGACTCAGTTATGCTAGATTTTGAGGACTGCTTGCCTGTACACAGACTTATCTGGAGTGATGGACTGCTTTGTACAATGGGTTTGCCTCTTCCTTACACCTGCTAGATATGGATAAAGCTGGCATGTTATGTTTACATTTTGTATCGAGGAGATTAATGCTGGCACGTTATCTTTATATTTCGTATTGTGTTGTTGGTGATGCAAAGAAAACTTGTTTGGGGGGGGCATCCGTTCTGTAATAGCATCATCTCGCTTCCTGAATTGATCTAAATTTTCCGGTCTGCAGTCCGTTCTTCTACTCTTTGGTTGGGCTCGTTCAAGTCTTCAAGACAATATTCGCACGTGTTTTATGCACATCTACCGTTTTCACTCATAAGATTTGAAATAAAAGTCTTGTGAGTTGGGGCATATGCCCATTTTTTATTCGTACGTGTCAAATTTATAATTCACACAAGAAGAGCAGCATGGCTAGTCAGAATAAACCCACGTGACGATCTCCAATTATTCTCCTCCGGGATCGCCGTATTTTTCTTGACCGTGTAACGTTATCGCCAGCCATATGCTCCGTCGGGCTTGTAAGCCAAGCGCTAGTGGCTGCACCAGTGAAAGCTTTTTCTTTTTGAAATCAAGTATACAATACATATAATTTCAGGGTTTCTTTTTTTTTTTTTTTTTATGTCAAAAGAAGGATATTGTTTGTTGGTTGATTGGCGTAATGACGATTACCTAACTTGAACTATGTAATGAACATTACATAATGTGCAGATTTTGTCAACGCAATTCAGTTACACTACGATATGTTTAGACGTCCAAACATAGTAGCAAGGGTGTAATGCAACGTAATTACATCATCATCTTCGTTGCATCTTACCAAACATAGCTTTAAAAATTTTAAAAAGTTCAGTCCAAACTCAAAACAATCATGTCATACGTTGATGCCCAATCTTTCACACTTACACACTTGGAAACATGGCGAATCATGACAACCAAAGGCCAACTCCTGGAATAGAAGACTAGGACTTATCACTCTCATGATGCCTTCTAGGGCTCATCTAACTGGTCCTGCAAGGACATGAAGAACTTAAATTAAGCGCTTATGAAACGGGTTCAACTTTTGTAGAAATGTCCGGGACTTGAACAAATAAAGAAAAGGAGAGGACAACGGAGATATGGGGGTGCTGACCTGGACATCTGAAGTCCAAAGAGTGAGGTTGTCCCTCAGGAGTTGCATGATCAGAGTGCTGTCCTTGTACGATTCCTCTCCCAAAGTGTCTAGCTCAGCAATGGCTTCCTCAAAAGCCTGCACAAGATATGGAAAAATTTTTAGTTTATCTCGAGCATGTATTCACATATGAAAATTCTGTAACCTTGAGCAAAGCCGTCAAAAGGATTTATGCATGTTCTGGTAAATTGCAAATGACATTATCGCTGAAACACAACTAGAGCCACAGTCTGCAGATCTTGTGAAAAGCATCTAAGATGTTACAAAGGTTTAAGCAAAAAATTTCAGAAACCCTGATTTCCATTAACCTCCCTATCTACTGCACACAAACTGCATGAATACATTAGAACACAAAATCTTGACTTAAAGTCGCTCGTCATTTATAATGAAGGGGATCCATAAATTTTGGGAAGCCTTTCTTCCTGCAGAACTTCTTGTTCCATAACAGATTATGTTATGACCCTGATTGCAAGGTATGGGACTTGAGTCCCACATCGAAGTATGAAATTCCACTGTGGGACTTATATGGACTTGGGCTCTCCTACCTCAATAATTAGCTTTTGAGGTATGGTTCTCCTAAGATCCATATCAGATTATAAAACTTCACACACATCAACCCATCCCTGAGATACCATAAGCCTGTCTTATGAACTTCCATTTACTGAAGCACATAACTTGACCACGTAAGAAGTGGGGAATTGAAAGCTCCTTATGGAACATATGGTAATCAGCATATACATTCGAACAAATTAATCATAACAGCACAATAGCCTGGAACAAATAACTCGTCAAAAAGCAAGCAACATCTTGTAAAAAATCTTCATTCATGGTAAAAATTTGAATCAAGTTAATACCAATTCTACATTGAACAACTGAATACACTGCAATAGGGGAGAAACCAATCCCCAGCCTTTGTCGTATAAATTCGAAGACTCACCTGTTTAGCCATACTGCAAGCTTTGTCAGACTGATTGAGAATCTCGTAGTAGAACACCGAGAAGTTGAGAGCCAGCCCCAACCTTATTGGATGCGTCGGTGCAAGATCCGCAAGTGCAATGTCCTTCAATTTCGAAGTCAACAAACGCAATCAGAACGACAACGAGAAGTCTTAAGGATTTTTTCCAATTTCCCACCAAGTCAAAGTACCAAACTTTCCACAAAATTTCAAACAAAATTCCCAAATTCATGATCCACTATCATCAAACATGCACAATCCCACTTAAATTTAAAACCCTAATCTCAACTTTAGAAATCCCCAATCACAATAATAAACCATCCAATCAAGCAATATAATTTCGAACAACAGAGGACCGGACCGGACCGGACCAGAACAGGCTGTAGTCCAGTCAGATGTTACCTGAGCAGCCTTGTAAGCCAACATAGTATCCTCAGCAGCGGCCTTTCTCTCATCGCCAACCTTAAACTCCGCTAAGTACCTATGATAATCCCCTTTCATCTTCAAATAAAACACCTTGGATTCACTCGCCGCCGCGGACGGTACCAAATTGGAGTCCAACAACCTAAGTATACTGGCGCAGACTTCGGACAGCTCGACCTCGACTTTAGATCTGTACTCCTTGACGAGCGCCACGTGCTCCTCGTTCTTCCTCCCCTCTTCCTTCTGCTCGATGGAAGACACGATCCGCCAGGCGGCGCGGAGGGAGCCGATCACGTTCTTGTAGGCGACGGAGAGGAGGTTGCGCTCCTCCACCGTCAGCTCTCCGGCCGGGGTCGAGCCGAGGACCAGCTTCTGCATGAACTGGACCATCTCCTCGTAACGCTCGGCCTGCTCGGCGAGCTTCGCGAGGTACACATACTGGTCTCTGGTTAGGTTGTCTGGAACGGCAGCTGTCGCCATTGTTGTTTGTTTGTCAGCGTTAGGGTAGTGAGAGAATGGTAGGGACGGACTTACTGTGTGGCGTGCGACATTCCCCCGGGTTATGCTTGGGTTTTTCTACTGTTTATTTCTTTCCTTTAATTATTTATTGAAACTAAGATGAATTACAATTCAATTAATAGATTAAAATATAAGAATAAATAATTATTATTTATAATAAAATTACGTTATTTTTATTGGTTATTTATTATAAAAAATAATTATTTAATTGTATAATTTGCTTGATTAATTACGTTGTAACTTCTGTCTGGATGTTTTGTATTTGGCATAAGAAGGCACTAAATTGATTTCTTTTGTCTCTTTCATCACCTTTTTTTTTTTTTTTTTGGGACCAAACTCTTCCATAGTTCTAACTTCTAACTTCCAACTTCTTGTTTTTTTTTTTTTTTTTAACAAATAACTTCTAGCTTCTATCACCTTACCCGATTTGCAAGAATGACGCCAAGCTTCTCATTTTTATTTTCAGATGAAAGCCATATGTGAACCTTTTTTATCCATGAAAATAAAGCATAATTTCAAGGATGTTTATGTAATTGAGTCTACTTTTTTATTACCAACGAGTTTTGTACAAATTTTTTGTACTTATAACCCTATAGTTTCCCTCTTCTTATTTAGCTCGATTGAAGAAAATAATCATTATAAGAGGCAATGCACATAAACAAGTTTCTTTGGCCTAAAATAGAGAGTTTGAGTCCAGAAGAGAAAAAGAGTGTGATGAAAGTTCGAATTTCTATTACTGCACAAGACGTGTCCATTCAAACTAACCGAGTATCTCAATAACTAGAATGCTAAAATATAACTCAGGCTTATAAGGATTTTGCTGCATTGATGAGTTTATGGTGGGTTGTCTTTAAATACGAGGAAATGTGTATGGTATACATGCATAATTTAGAGAGAATGATAAAGTATGAATGTTTTAAAGATGATGCATGTTTATGTCATGAGATATGATATTCATTTGATACACTTTTCCGTACTTGTTGAATAACTCAAAATATGTTCAACAAAAATATATTAATAAAAAATCGTACAAATACGTCATATATTATAAATTTATATGTCATATATTTTTAATATTAATGTCGTACACGTCTAATGTATATGTTGAAAAATTTTAATTAGTTTATTGTATACATATTAAATATAAAATTAAAATCAAAAATTTTAAAAATCATATACATAGTAAAAGGATAATAATCGATGTTAAATATTTTAATTAACAATATTTTAAATATTGTGTTGCATGCATATATGTTATACTTTTAAAATTCTTAACGAAGCATTGATTTTAAATTAAAATAATATGATAATTTAGATCTTAGGTTAGATTTATTGGATGCGTTCAAGTTTTAGATAAAAAATTTTAAATTTAAGTGTCGTTAAATTTAATGTTCTTAGGTTAGATTTATTGGATGCGTTTAAATTTAGATCTCAAGTAATACAAAGTCTGACGTAACTATCTAAACACCACATTCACTTTTTTATTTTTTTTATCAAAAAAAACAAGAAAAACAATAAACAGGTGTGTTTTGGAGTTATATTACATGTTAATAATTGGGGAGGGGAATTTGCAAGTATCTAAACATCAAACACCCCGCAGGCGAGATTTTCGTAAGCCCAAGAGACTCTCTCAGCCGCCTCCTCGAAGCCATGGCTGGCCAGCATGCATGACAGCGAGTGTTAACGAGACCATTTACTTATTTATTTATTTATTCATTTTGTTAGGAGAAATGTCAAAAGATTATTTAAAAAGAATAAAAATATTAAAATTTAAACACATAATTAAAAAATTTTAATAAAATATCTCAATAAATTATATTAATTAATTGTATTTGAAACACGAAAAGTGATTCTTTATCTCTCTCGTATCAGCAAAAGATAGTAATTTGATTGTCGGGGAATGTCCTAGGGGAACATATGGGAACATATGTGATGCGCACAAAATATCATCGTCAATTTTGTCAATTAGCCAACTACAACGAAAATTTTTTGTATGGATGCGAATATCATAGAGACAAATTGACATTCAATATATTTTTTTGTAATATAAAATTATTTTATGGATGCAAATATTATAGACACAAATTGTTATCAAAATAATATTTTTGTCATATAAAATCTTTTTTTTTATTTATTTATTTGCGTTTATGAAATTTTGAATTTTTTAATAAAAAAATAAATGAATAAGAGACGCCAGCACGTGCGAGTAGTGACCACCGTCCGCTTAAAAACCAAATGACAGCTGTCCACTTAAAAACCAAAAAGTCCCACAAAAGCAATGAAAGCTAGAAATGAAAAAGAAAAAAATAAAATATTAAATAGTAATAAAATAATACAAATTATTAGATAATTAAAATTTTTAAAAAATAAATATATTATTAAATATTATTAAATAAATTATATAATTATTTTATTGTCTATAAAGTTAAGTTAAATAATAAATTAAAAAAATACTTATAGAGAAAAATTATGTAAGATGCATATAAGTAATCATAATGTGACACACAATATCTACAATATTTGATTATAAAGAATAAATAATGAATAAATTATTATATTAATTGTGGCGCTAAATATGCCTACTTATTATATTAAAGTTTGCTTTCAATAAAAAAAAAAGTTATATTTGTTATGACTAAGAGTCTTATTACATAAATTTATTATTTAATTAATAATTTAAATTTAAATAATAGATATATATATTATATATATATTTTTTTATTTGAGACCGTCTAATATCGAGACTAATAAACTGATTAATCTGAATCGACTCCTGCAGGATTTTAAAGAAAGTTTTTGAGCAAATATTTAACGCGGCTACACCTCAAAAAATTAGAAGCTGAGACTTCTGATTAAACAGTGATAAATTTATATCATCTGTATTAGTATTTATTAAATATTTTTATTTTATATTTAAAATTTATATTTATATATTTTCCTATAAATATTCACAGATTTTGACCGGGCCCCGCGCTTCGAAACCAAAAACACAAAGCTTATTAGTAACCAACCAATCAAAATCAGCGTGAAAACTTAGAAGTCGCATTCCCCGACCAAACACCAATACAACACACGAGGACAAAACCTTGGCGCCCCGAATGCCACATTCCCACTGTTCTCCTCCGGTCTCACATATATCGCCAGAAGGCATGGAACCATAGGCAATAGGAATAAAAGCATCGTTCTGTTGTTCTGTTGTTCGGTCCTCATCTTTGGAATCATCGTTCTTCTCAATGGCCTCTTTCTCCGGCCTCTGCTCCTCGTCTCCGACTCTCAAGCCCAAACCCTCTCTCCCTAGAACCACTCTCAGTTCTTCTTCTTCTTCGCTTCTCAGAACGTCGCTCGCACTCCTGGCTCGGCCCAGAACCGGTCCGGTTCAGTCGGTGGCTCGCGAGATCTCGGCGGACTTATCGGAATACAGGTTGCCGGAGAAGCCGAAACGGGGATTGGAGAAAGACCCAAACGCTCTGTGGAGGAGGTACGTGGACTGGCTGTACCAGCACAAGGAGCTGGGCCTGTACTTGGACGTGAGCCGGATCGGGTTCACGGATGAGTTCGTGGCGGAGATGGAGCCCCGGTTCCAGACGGCGTTCAGGGCCATGGAGGAGCTGGAGAAGGGCGCGATTGCCAATCCCGATGAAGGCAGGATGGTCGGCCATTATTGGTTGAGGAATTCCGGCCTCGCTCCCAAGTCTATCCTGAGAACGCAGATTGATACTACGCTTGATGCCGTCTGCAAGTTCGCCGACGATGTCGTCAGTGGTAAGGTCAGTTTTTTCTTTTCAGTTTGGTCGTCGGTTCCTTTGCCTGATTGCCTGATTCTCGTTAATGGATTGGTGAATATCTGTGTTAATTTTAGCCGCTTTATGGACTTGATTGTTAAAGTAATGTTAATGCTCAGGAAAAACATACACGGACGAAAAAAAACCGACGGGGACTGTAGCTCGTCCTCGTCGGTTTTCGCGGTCCGTGTAATTGGACCCTAATGCTTAATAGTTATAAAGTGCTTTTATAAGGATGCTCTCTATAGCTGCTCCGTAATCATCCTTCTTTTGTCGTTGACCTTGCAGATTAAGCCCCCATCTTCCCCAGATGGCCGTTTTACTTCGATACTGTCGGTTGGAATCGGAGGTTCAGCACTCGGACCGCAATTTGTTGCAGAGGCTTTAGCACCTGATAATCCTCCCCTCAAGGTATTCAAATACATTTGTTGATCTTTCTTACTTGGAAAGGCAAGCATAACTGTTGTATATATGTATGTACGTATGTATGTCACATGATTGTAGCTTTAACGAACATTCCTGCAACCTTTCTCTTTGTACTTGGTGCCTTTGCGCACCCTTTGTGGATGTAACCTATATTTGTTAGAAAAGCTTCTGTGTTTCACTTATATTTTGGTTTTCAAAAGGGAAACTAGAATTCATATGAAATTTACTTTGTCATGCACATTCCATGACCTGTGAAAAATGCAAAAGTTCAGGGATCCTGCTTGAACTATGTTCTTGTTATGAATTAAATAGCTGCAAGTTCATTGTTTGAGCAATGTGCTATAAAATATTTTTGATTGTGGTAGACAAATGTTTTGTCTTATGGCAGATAAGATTCATCGATAATACAGATCCAGCGGGAATCGATCATCAGATTGCTCAGCTTGGACCCGAGCTGGCTTCGACACTTGTAATAGTGATATCAAAGGTCTCTACAGGCATCATACTTCTCTAGGAATGATAAATTACTATGTATTTGACTTTTCTATTCATGATGCTACATGCTATTGTAATGTTGCAATTGAAATGTTGGTCTCCATTTTGTGCAGAGTGGAGGTACGCCTGAAACTAGAAATGGCTTGTTAGAAGTACAGAAGGCCTTTCGTGAAGCTGGCCTGGATTTTGCAAAACAGGTCTTGATCTCAGGTTCTTGTTTCTGCTTTCAATAATTTTCCCTTGCTTATATTTAGAAATTTTCTTGTACTTCTAAATTGCCCCAGGGATCAGAATAAAACATTGTGGAAGCACTAACGTGAACTGACTATTTCAATGTAGGTTGCTTGCACTTTGTTATTTGCCTTGAATAAACGAATTAGTTGCTGTGGACTTCCTCAGTTATGTTGATTCGGTTGCATCCCAGATGCAATATATTAAGTCTATACATCATGATATTTTCTTGGTTGTGTCATGATCAGCATTGCAAGAGCATTTTCTTTTATACTTTTGGTATAGTGCTAGACTTTTGCAATTACTCATGTACTTGATGCTATCAAAATTTGTTGAACCAATGCCCATGTTTAATGATATTGGCTTTATCATGTAGTCTCTACTTGATCTCAGTAGTAATCTATTCAAATATTTAATACCTGGCATCAAATTGCTGGAAATGGTGAAAAGTTTGACATGTTTCTCACCTTGTTGCTTAATTCTTGGCTTTTCTGTTATGTCCTGACGTCATGTCTAATAAAAATCCATGTACTGCAGATGCTGTTCCACTCCCTCATTCTTTTAGTTATATAAAACGTTGATGTATAATTGATTGTAGGGTGTTGCCATAACACAAGAAAATTCTTTACTCGACAACACGGCAAGAATTGAGGGTTGGTTAGCTAGATTCCCTATGTTTGATTGGGTGGGTGGTAGGACATCTGAAATGTCTGCTGTTGGCTTACTTCCAGCAGCACTTCAGGTAGATGATCTTTCGATTTACAAGTCCTTTTTTTTTTTTTGTGCTGCAATTATCATATCCATTGTTTTTTGACTGATTTTTGCTTTAGGGAATTGACATTAGAGAAATGCTCTCTGGTGCATCACTGATGGATGAGGCAACTAGGACCACAGTGGTAAGTGTTGGATCTTCCATGTTTTGTGAGGATAAGGTATCTTTACGATGGTTGTTAATTTACCGGATGCTGCTGTCTATTGATTCAAATACTTTGCAGTTTAAACTTGGTAATTCTGATTTAGTAGTCCTGATTTGTTGGACATTTGGTGTTTGTTGAATGGCTTTGGGTTACCAAAACAGGATTTTCACGCTTCAGCATTTGAAGTATAAGCTAATGTATAAGTACATACGTCTGTGTACAAAATTAAGGTCCATCACTACGGTCTCATTTGTATGTGAAGTTCAAATCTAGAGCTCCTTTCTTTGTCCTTAGCTAATAAATTGTTGGATTCTGAAAAACAGACCCTGTAAATTTACGCTTTGAATATCATTTCCTAGGACAATAAAAGTTTGTCATCAGCAAATAGCTTATCTGTCTGTTGCTTTTCATGTGGTAACAAGATTGTACTATACTACTATTGTTCCTTTCTGACTGAGAATTTTTCTCATCCAGCTTAGGAATAACCCGGCAGCTTTGCTGGCTTTATGTTGGTATTGGGCTTCTGATGGGGTGGGATCCAAGGTATTTATCTTTTTGCTACTTTCAAACATTGGCATGTGGACTTTGTAATATTTGAGGCTACCAAAACAGTAACTGAATTTTTCCTTGGTACTTTCTTCAGGACATGGTTGTTCTTCCTTACAAGGACAGTCTTTTACTATTTAGTAGGTATCTGCAGCAGCTCGTTATGGAATCACTTGGGAAGGAGTTTGACCTAGATGGTAATCGGGTATGTGCAATTCGTCAGAGGAGTTTGTACTGTCATATTACTCATGTAATGACAAGTTTGTCTTGTTCTGGCTGTACGCAAGCCTACCAAGCGAGCTAATCAAACAAACCAGTTAGAGAAAAATATATTTCTCCGCATTTGTTGTTGTTGGTGCAAAGTCCAAGATGATATGGTTGCAAGTGCTCAGTACTGTGGCAAAAGGCTTAACTTTGTTGCATGGAAGTTCTTGGTTTGTGTCCTGCTTCCTGGATATTACTGAAACCTCAGTCTCCTTTTGACTCAATGACTTGGTTGAAATCTTTTCCAGTATTAGTTCAGCGTGAATGGACAGTTAAACGTGGAGAGATTCCCACAATCTTAGTTTGATTTTGAATTAGATGTTTGAGGGACACTTTTCTTTCATTGAATATGTTGGACTCCTAGTTGGTTTTTGATATTTTTGAGACCTCTGCATTTGCAGGTGAATCAAGGGCTCAGTGTCTATGGAAATAAAGGGAGCACAGATCAGCATGCGTAAGTCATACGTATCCCATATGATAGTATGTGATGAACATTTTGATGATTTCTATCCTGAGTTCTGATGCACAGATTTATTGAATTTACAGCTACATTCAACAATTGAGAGAGGGTGTGCACAATTTCTTTGTGACATTCATTGAAGTCCTACTCGATAGACCCCATGGTCATGATTGGGAGCTTGAGCCAGGTGTCACATGCGGTGACTACCTGTTTGGCATGCTGCACGTAAGATATATAAGAATGGCTATTTCATAATGTTACCAACAATTTATATCTCCAAATGAAATTTCACCTTTATTCTTATGCTTTTGGGAATGAATGACTTTCATTTTCATACTGATTTGTGTTTACTCAGGGAACTAGGTCAGCTCTGTATGCTAATAACCGGGAGTCCATAACAGTCACCGTCCAAGAAGTCACACCCAGATCAGTTGGGGCTATGATCGCTCTTTACGAACGAGCAGTTGGGATATATGCCTCTCTCATCAATATAAATGCTTATCATCAACCTGGTAGATACCTATATTCTCTTTCCTTGAATGATGGCTAGATCCAATAGTGAAAACGAAAGTTCATGATTGTAGTGCTCTATGATTTCTTCCCTATTCCACGCAATCCTAATAAAGATTCATGCATTCTTGTTAAGTGATCTGATTGGTTTCTTAATCATCTTAGGCGTAGAAGCTGGGAAAAAGGCAGCAGGAGAAGTGTTAGCTCTTCAGAAGCGGGTCTTGGCTGTACTCAATGAGGCCAGGTGAGATCTGTCATCTCTGTGGTCCAGGGTGACCTGTGCTCCTTGTGCATTTCCGAAATGTCCTCCCCATATTGTTGTTGTGGTGTTGTGGGAGAGGACCAACCTTCTTTGTGCTTTTGATATGTGGAATGCATGCTTAGGAATATGAAATTATATTACCTTTACCGATTATGATGGCTGTAGTATACCTTTTTCAGCTGTAAAGAACCCGTGGAGCCATTGACGCTTGAGGAAATATCCGATCGATGCCATGCTGTTGAAGACGTATGTAAAACATCCTATGTACGAAGGTATTTGAGCAATGAACCGTTTCGCTAACCTCTTCTTATTCATTGCTGCAGATTGAAATGATATACAAGATTGTTGCACATATGGCTGCCAATGACAGAGCATTGATAGCGGAAGGCAGTTGTGGTTCGCCACGCAGCATCAAAGTCTTCCTTGGGGAATGTAATGTGGATGACTTGTACGCCCAGTAGAAGCAACCACAACGCACGTTGTTTAGCTGAAAAAAGAGCTTCAATAAGCGGATATCGACATTGTCGTATTCGATACAATTTGGTAATAAATTTCCGTTGTCCTTCATCTTACTTTAGATGTTCTTCAATGACTTGAGCATTCGTAGGCATTGAGAATTTTTTGTTTTTTTTTTTTGGGTCCATGGAATGCTCCATTGGCTGTTGAATTGTATACGATGGTGGCCTTTCCCTGCCATTTCAAACATAACCGGGATTTGATTTTAGGCTTGTTTGCTTCACGCACGACATGATGCTTTTCGTTTCGGTATGTTTGAAATTGGCGTGCGTCTATTTGACATGGTGACATCAGGAAGAATGTTTATCAATTTTACTTATACAATGAGTTATATTTTAATTAATATTGGAATGGTTTTTAAAGTTGAAGATTTTGAATTTGAATTTTAACCGCAATTAATAATTAAAATCTGTAGTCAGTCTTTTCAGTTGCTCGTTCCACAAGCGTTTTTTTTTTTTTAATGGGTACATAAGAAAGTAAAAATAAATAAACTAACTGCAAAGGAACAGTATCATAGTTATTTATCCAATAAAGACATCATCCTAATAGGAGGTTGGAGAGAAATAATATCATTAGCCTGCCTTAGTTAAAAATTAGTGCATGAATTTGCTTTTCATAAGATATGTTAAGAGAGTCATTGATCAATTTTAGACACAAAAACATCTAACATCATTTAATAATCCAAAAAAAAAAAAAAGATGAGCCTGACTAAACTGTTTAAAAACTAATTGCAATACCTCCAATAAATTAGATTCGAAAATCACGACTCCTTAACCGAGTTCTCGGCCAACTAACCCCAAGACCACATCCGAAAGCTACCCTTCATGGCTTCGTGCACGAAACGGTCGGTAGGATGTTGTTCTGGTGGGCTTTGGTTCAAATCATCATTGTCATTTTCTGTGTCTACCTTGGCATAAATTATGCTTCCAAAAATTAGTGAAAAAATCAAAAAGCTTATTCCTCCTTTGTTCTTGCCAGCAATGGCATGTTCACAATTTTCAAATTAAAGTTTTATTACGATTCCACCTCCCACGTGGAATGGTGGGCTCAAGTCCAGCTGGCAACATTTTGTAAAACCCTTCGCATACATTTTACATGCGTCAACCGTGGACCAACCTTTTATTTTAAACCTCCAAAGTGCACAGGAGTTTCGAAAACTTTGGCAAAATAGCAAATTTAATAATCTTTCGTTTTTTTTGTTGGATTAAAGCGCTTGAGTCTCCTATTTCTTTTGTATGTTACTTTCACGTGATTTTAATTTACATTGTAAGAATTCCTATGGTATTTAATTTTGTTAATTGAGACATATTGTCAAAATTCATTAATTTAAAACTTATGTTTAAACATAAAAATTTTATAAATTCAAATATTGTGGGATTTAATCATTTTAACTCATTTATTTTAGCTAGAATTTTTTTACAATTTATAATATTTGAATTTTATGAGTTTAATTTTTCAAACTCAAACAATATTTTAAAAAACTGAATTCAAAAAATTTTCAAAAAAAAAAATCATGTCGACTCAAAAAATTAGATGTCATAATATTTAAATTTTGTAAATTTTTTTGAGAATTAAAAAAAGTTTAAAATTAATATTAATTTTTAAAATTAAAAAACATAGAATCTTATAGTCTAAATTTAAATTATAAAAAAATAAAACGTAAAACAATCGATTTTAACATTTTTATAAACTAACCTTTTTTTTCAGATCTTTTTTAAGATCAACCCTTTTTTTTTTGAGAAATTTTTTTAAGATCAACTTTAAAAACAGTGAGGTCCGCTGTTGCACCACGTGACATGCACGTGGGGGGATATCGTGTCCGATGGGCGTTTTCGACATTTCAAAGTGACGACAAAACACGCACGAAAACAACAGACGAGCTGACACCACGGCACATGGAGCAAACGAGCCGAAAAAAGAGCAGTGCCCATGGGTCTCGCGGGACCCACTCCCCACAGTCCCACCACACCCACGTGACTCGTAAATGATTCATTTTCTTTTTTTCTTCTCTTTTTCAATATAAATATATTAGCGGGAAATTAGTGCAAAGGTGGCCCGCACTTACAACGTTCGACTTTTTATTGATGTTTGAAAAAAAAAACATCGGATAAAAACAAAGTCCCTTTGCCACGTGGCTCTTGCCCGTTAGTGTTTTCGCCAACACCGCCGTCCGCACACCCACCTACACGTCCTTTTCTCGATTACGTGTGCGCTTTATTTTCGGACGATTTTTTAGAGAATTCTAATTAACGTTCCCAAATCCTCAAGTTAAGCATTTATTAATAATAAACCTTTTTTATCTGAAAAACCCAGTCTTAATAACTCCTTTACAAGGAAAATCTTAATCAATATTAAAACTGCCCGTTTAGTAATTTACTTCGTCTTCCATTATTGTGTTTAAGAAGAGTATTAATGTTATAAAAAAAAATTATTTTATTGTGATTTTATAGTCACAGTTAAGTTAATGTAGTCTTAGTCTTATTTTAGGATTTAAGGAGTATTTATTGGTCACTAAAAAAGTAGAGAATTTTTTTAATTAGTATTTAGAAAGTTAAACTCATAAAAAAAATATGACGATAGTTAAATTTTTAATTATACTTTTAATCAATAAAATTGTTGACCGATTAAATTAATACTTAGAATTGATCACAAAAAATTTATAATTAAATTTACGTATCACTCGCCTATAAAGTACATTAACAACCATTAACAAAATTCTTCGAACTCAATATAAAACGCATAAAAAAAAAACCCCAATTCTTAACCGAGCCCACCCGTTCGGCCGGTTGTTCTATTTCTATTTCTATTATTATTAGGTTGAGAATTTTGGAAAATTATTTAAAAAAGGAAAAGAAATGGTGAAAACCCCTCATATTTCCAAAAACAAAAAGCTCAGCCGCCTCACCCGCTCAGCTGCTGAACTTAACGAAGAGGGCTTTTGAGTCTGACAGAAACAAACGCTTTTTCTTTTTTTTTTTTGGTTTAATCTTAACGTGAGTTACCATTGCTTCTTGTCTCAGTCTGCCTTATATTCCGGCACATCGTGGAACTTATGTTCCTTGTTTTCTACGATCTGAGATTCGCGTTGTTTTTTCTCTGTGTGCGGTGAAACAGAAGCAAAATGTTTACTGAAGGACTGGACAGCAATGCCCTTCGTTGGGTTCGAGAGGTAAAATTGAAAAACGCACGCTTGAATGATTCAAACCTTTCCTTTTATGCTTCAATTTTTTTAAAATGGAAATTCTTGAAATAATTAATAGTTTACTGAGATCTAAATAATAATATTTGTTCAGTGTTTTTTTTTTTTTTAGTGAGTGAAATTGAATGTGTTTTTGTTGTGTTCCAGAACCAGAAGGAACAACCTAGTACATTCTCGCATTCGAATCTGGGGCCCCGGTTTGATCCTGTTACCAACATTCGAAACAGCCGAGGTTTCGGCTTGCCTCCGCCGTCCAAATTCAGGAGTGGACATCTGCCGTCGACGGTGATCCCTGTGTCCTCCAGAACCATACCGGCCGATACCGATAATAGCCGGTCTGCTTCCGACAATGATGTCACCACGGATTCCGATGAGGATGATGTCTATGGTGGTAGGTATTCTCTGGAGTCGTCCCCGCAGGACGAAAGAGTCCCTAATGCCAACACCGTGGCACAGAGATATGGAAATGCCACTCAAAGGAGTGTGCGTTATGCGCGGGATTACGTGTATTCTGATGTTAGTTCGTCTGTGGAAACGGTGACTGGGAGACGCGGAAAAGTGGCTGAGAAGTTGGCTGGTGTGAATGGGAGGTATGCAGGTGGGAGGAATGTTTATACGGAAGATGATGAGGAGGAGGAGGAGGAGTCGGATTCGGCTGGTAGCTCCGAGTTTTCCACCACTCAAGTTGGCAGCATTAATGGTGGCTTGCCTAGGAGTAGGCTGCGATATTCGGAGGGTTATGCCTCAAGCGTGCCTTCCCAGACCAATGCAGAAAGTGTTTCTGGAAAGGTTTGTTTTAGTTTGTTCTAATTTTGGCAGGAATTTGGATTGCTGGCTTGTAGTATTTGATTGTCATTTGTTGTACAATGTGCAGTGAAAATTTTATGATCAAGTGTTTTCTGATTATATACTGAAGTCCTATAGTCCTGTATTTAGTTATTGGTTTATTCATCCTTGAGTTGCCCAACTATTTTAAATATATTGGCAACTAGTGGAGCTTTCTATGGTTGGATATGTGCGCTTCTGACTAGATAGAGGCATGCAGAAGAGAGAGGCAGTCCTTGTATCATGTCAGGGTGCCGTTCATAGTTGGCACACTCATACTCCGTTCACACATTTAGTTTTTCTCCCTGTTTAGCTTAATGGGCTGCATGCTCGTGTTGTACACTTCTATCCCTTACTTCTATTGTCTTGCAGGATCTTCATTCCAGGAACCTGCATAATCCAAAATTTTCTTATGAGGATGATGATGTTCCCAGTGCACCTCCTTTCTGTGGTTCTGCTCCTGAGATCAAAGAAGGCACTGAACAAGCATCTGGAATTCATAGATCTGAAAACACTGATGATGTACGTGGATTCTCTACCAAAACTGATCCAAGTAAAGCTAAAACTACTCCTGCAGTAGAAGTAAAGAACGATGCTGCAAATAAGAACTCTGGACGGTTTGCAAGGTCTGTATTCTGTATAACATATCTAATGGTTGATTAGGTAGAAGATGCAACCTAGTGATCTTATTTTATCCCAAATTTTTTACGTTATTGAAATTTCTTGAAAATGACTAATCAAGTGTTTGTTGCAAAATGCACGGCCTTCAATTTTTTTCTGTTTGAAGAACAACTACGGACGGAGTAGCTGCTATGCCGGCATCTGTCGGTTCAAATCCAGCGAGACTCCCAACATTTCATGCCAGGTAAGTGTGCCAGCACGACATTGCAGGTCCATTCTTATCATTTACAGTGGTCATGAATTATGCTGATTTCATCAATACAGTGCTTTAGGCCCATGGCATGCTGTAATTGCTTATGATGGATGCGTGCGCCTCTGCCTCCATGCATGGGCAAGGGGTTGCGTGGAAGCTCCAATGTTTTTGGAAAATGAGTGTGCTTTGCTAAGAGAGGCCTTCAGGTGAGATTATTCTTCTTCTCCATGATATTGCAAAAATGTTTAAGTTTTCCTTATATTTTGAAAGTCACAGGAAATGTTTCCTCAATTGACCTCGTTCACAACATGTTTGGCTTTGGGATCAGAAAAATATACTTGGACAATCATGTACAACATCATTTGCCATTTAATATACATATTATATGAACAATGATACTGTTTTAACAGTTATATAAATGTTCCACCAATTTATTCCTGCTGCCTCTATCTTGAATTGTAGTGTACAACACGTGCTGTTGCAATCAGAGGAGGAATTATTGGTAAAACGCTCTTCTGAGCTAGGCAATGAGGGAACTGTCCCAAAGCCTAAGAAAATTGTTGGGAAGATGAAGGTGCAAGGTAATGTTTGTCTAAGCATTGCTGTGTCTCAGTTCTGCTTTCAGTAAGTTCCTCACATTTAATTCGTTGAGCAGTACGTAAAGTCAAAATGGCTCTTGATCCTCCTACTGGCTGCAGTATGTCATCCTTGAAGGTGCCAAAGATAAAGATGACACTGGTACATTATCGTTTCTCTAAGCTGCAGTCAGCTATTGTGCACGGCTGGCATGCCTTTCGGAACATCAGGGTTGCACCTCGTGTACCTGCTCATGGTTCTTTTTCACGTCAAAGCTTGGCATATGTGCATGCCAGCACCCAGTATATAAAACAAGTGTCTGGACTTCTTAAAATTGGTGTTACAAGTCTGCGTAACAGTTCATCGTCATACGAGGCTGTACAAGGTATGAAAATTTGAAAACTTGGTACTAATTAAAGCCAGTTACTAGTAGCATTTAGAACCATCTAGGCATAAGGCTTTGAAATAATCGTTTTTATAGGAACCATCTAGGCATAAGCTCAGTCGTATGGTTAAATGTAAGATGCCTAATTTACTATTTTCCTGGACATCTGAATCTGTTGAGTAGCTTATGTGCAATCCTGTGTAGTATCCTTTCTCTAATGCTCTCTTTTCTATCAATTCACATTGCCAGAAACATATTTTTGTTCTTTGAGGCTGAAAAGTACAGCAGAAGAAGATGCCATCCGCATGCAACCTGGATCTGGTGAAACGCATGTCTTGTATGTCAAGAACCTGACAATCAGTGATCAGTTCAATTTATTTCTGATTTTACCAAAGATAACTATTGACATCTCTACAGCTTTCCAGACAGTCTGGGGGATGATTTGATTGTGGAGGTCCAAGATTCAAAGGGAAAGTATTATGGCCGTGTTGTTGCCCAAGTTGCTGCTATTGCCGATGATCGAGTAATATTAATAGCTTTTGAAGTAGTGAGTCAGTACTTATTATTTTTTGGTTTAAAGCTCATGTTGGAACTGGATGCAGGTTGATAAGCTGCGGTGGTGGTCCATATATCGAGAGCCGGACCACGAGCTTGTGGGAAAACTGCAGCTGTATGTAAATTACTCAACAAGTGCAGATGACAGTGGTATGAAGGTGCTACTCTGAACCCTGTGCCTTCTAAAAGGCCAGCATATGACAAGGTTTAGTATTTCCTTGGATGATTGTGTTACGACAGTTAATGATGAAAGGGGAGCCATTTGAGATAAATGAGAAGCAAATCTGTAAGAGGCGTAGGGTTGGTTATCTGATCAAAATTTAGGGACGATTCATGTAGAATAACATACTTCAATCCTATTCATCAATAGTAATGCTGTATTTTTATGTGTAATGCGTCACAATAGATGGCCGAGTTTATGGAATATAGGCTGCATATGAAGAATTATGTAGGTGTTGCCAACTGTAAAATCAGGTGTTTCACCATGTGACCAAGATGCATTGTCAGATTCGTCACCTCAACATTAAGAGAATCAAATGCCACTGCCGTGCTAGTGGATGTGTGTAAAATACAATCAAAATTGGTTACAGATTATTGATTCATTTGCTTTGTCTATCCTTCCTCAGTACCTTTTTCCAAGCCTTGACTGAAAAAGATTGAATTTATATTCTGTGCAGACTTAGTTGCATGAAATTATTTCAAAGCTTATAATATCTGCATGGAAACTTCTTAGTTTACCGCTCTATATGAAAATGGACTAATGTTATTGATTCATGCTTTCATTATCCTAGTGCGGCTCTGTGGCTGAAACAGTTGCATATGACCTCGTTCTAGAAGTTGCTATGAAGGTTCAACAATTTCAACAGAGGAACTTATTGTTATATGGTTCATGGAAATGGCTTCTCAATGAATTTGCCTCATATTATGGGGTTTCTGAAGCCTATACCAAGCTGAGGTAAATGTTTTGGTGCTTGATCCCTGCATATTTAATGTATTTGTACTTAATACAACTTCCTAATGGGCTGCTTTTGTACTACACTTTCTATGTCTAATATATCCATCCATGTTCACATTTTACACATCATGCTGACTGACAAACACACACACGTTCTCTCTCTCTCTCTCTTTCTCTCTCTCTTGGTGTTGCTCGCTCTCTCTGTGATTAGAACTTCTAATTTAAAAGTATACCCAAGGAATGCATTTATAGGCTACTTATTCTCTTCTTTGGTGAGTTCCCCTCTAGTTTCAAATGTGCCATTTTTTGGTAGGTATCTTTCCTACGTGATGGATGTAGCCACGCCAACTGCTGACTGCCTAACCTTGGTATATGATTTGTTAATGCCCGTTGTAATGAAGAGTCATAGCAAAAGCAGTTTGAGTCATCAAGAGGTGTGCTTTAGTATCTCTATTATTATATATGTTGCAGAGATTTGTCATTGCTGTTATAATTTTCATTTTACTTTCTATTATGATGAGATATGGTCTCAATTGGATTCTGTTTTCTTCATTTTTTTCACGCATTTAATGTGTCACCAGAACCGATTATTGGGAGAAATCAAGGATCAGATTGAACAACAGCTTGCTTTGGTGTTTGAGAATTATAAATCTCTAGATGAATCATCTCCTTCTGGTATCATGGATGTTTTCAAGTCTGCAAGCGGGCTTGCAGCGCCTGCATTAGAGCCTGCTGTCAAGCTCTATACCCTTCTTCATGACATATTGACTCCTGAGGCACAAACAAAATTAACCCAATATTTCCAGGTACACGAAATTAAAATATGACCTTGCTGACGTTGTTTTCTGATTTAATTCATATCATTGAGAGGTGGTGCTTTCCCCAGGCTGCTGGAAAGAAAAGATCAAGGCGGCTCTTGGCTGAGACAGATGAATTTGTTGCCACCAATACTGAAGGGATTTTGATGGATTCTGTTGCTACTACTACTGCTTATCAGAAGATGGCTGCCCTTTGCATGAACGTTAAGAAAGAGATACATACAGACATTGAAATCCACAATCAACATATTCTCCCCAGGTTTGTTTTTCTTACATTTTTTTTGTTGCAGGTGGGGGATTTTGTTTTTAGGATGCCATGTGGAATTGGGCCCTCTCTAGGAATTATTTTAGTTTTTTTTTTTTTGAACCCACAGAAAGTATGTCAGATAGTTGGCTTATCTTAAATGCTCTTGTGAATTGATGACTTAGAGCTTCACAAGTTTCGGTGATCATGACATCTCAATGTATCTACTCACCAAGCACGGATAAGTTCTGATTGCTGATTTTGGCTTGTTGTATCCTTTAGCATTGAACTTTGATATCTGTGCATATCTCCGTATGGTCTAATGTCCAACTTTGGACTTCCAGCATTGGGAATAGAATATTGCAATTGCAACAAGTTAAACATTTAATTTCTGATTCGAAAGGTTTTAATCTCACCAAGAAACTGGACATACATAGGTTATAAACAAGCCATGAATATCTGCAATCTTCCAAAGAGAGAAATTGTGTTTATTCAACAATTTGTTTTTCATGTCCACGGTTCATTTAAATTTACCTATTTAACCATCCAAGAGCATCTCTTGTTTCTCCTTTTGTAAATTCTCACATCTAGTGGCACTGTCTGGATCAAATGACGTAAGAAGACAAGTTAGCAACTTTTCTCTTCCCCTCTCCAGCATGATCTACATTTTCCATTGGGTTATCATTTTGAGAGCATCTCACAAATTCTTTTTCACTACTTTTAGATAATAGGGTATAGGAACCATGTTCTTTTTATTCACTTTGCAGGAGAGACGATGATAAATTGCACGGGCATTTTAACTTTAGAGCAGGACACTTCCTGTTATTTCCATATGTACCAGTTTTTATCCTGAGGCCTTTTGACATTAACTGAAGTCTTTTGTTAAATCTAAAATTTCCCAGCACATCCTAAATGGTCTTCACATCTATGTAATTAGTTTCTCTGCTAGGTTCTATGCTTGGTGTTTTGGTGATCAACGTCAAATATGCTAGAGTTTGATTTAAATCTTCTTTTCCTGCAGCTTCATAGATCTCCCACATTTATCTTCATCCATATACAGCACAGAGCTTTGCAGTAGACTGGGAGCTTTCCTCCTTGCATGCCCTCCTACTAGTCCTTCACCCCCAGTTGCAGAGCTTGTGATTGCAACAGCCGATTTTCAGAGGGACCTGGCTAGCTGGAGCATTATGTAGGCACCCTTTTTAATGACTCTCTAATGGTATATGGTTTTATGCATTGGTTCAGCTCACTTCTTAATGTTTTTCAGTCCTGTGAAAGGAGGAGTTGATGCGAAGCAGTTATTTCATTTATACATCATGCTGTGGATTCAAGATAAACGCCTTTCTTTGCTTGAGTCCTGTAAATTAGACAAGGTACATTTTTCAGCGGTAAAACAATAATTACTTTTATTTGTGCATACTTATGCGAAGCTTCAGCGTGATAAGATACTTTGCAAATTTTCAGCGTGGAACTTGCGTATATTACACTCACCTGAAGCTTGATCTCCTTAATTTCATCATGATTCATGTTTGAGTGTAGAAGAAATTGTAGTGCATTCAGTTGCCTTGCAAACATTATTGAAGTCTAATGGTTATCTAATTGCAGATCAAATGGTCAGGAGTTAGGACACAACATTCTACAACTCCTTTTGTTGATGAAATGTACGAGCGCCTAAGGGAGACTTTGGACAGCTATGAAGTTATTATTTGCCGGTGGCCTGAATATGTCTTTGTGCTGGAGACTGTATGTCAGATGCCCTTTTTTGGCCCTCAGTTATTTATTTTCTTATTCCATACCCTTAAGCTTTTTTCATTTGTACCTCTTTTTTTTCTTACCCATAGTGTTGGTTGGTCTGTTGGACATTGCCTATAAATAGGCCTATAAAATTTCTTGGCCTCCTTAAGCTGAGTTAGGTGTTGACCCATGGTCAAATGAACAAGTACTGTGGCTAGTTGTTTCTATGGCCAATGGAAATTACTGAGCAGTCCCAAAATATAATGCTGGTTCCTATATTCTTATCTGATAATAATTAACAAGCCCATGTCTACAGATGCAAACTAATAATATAACACATCTGCACGAATAGGAAAGTGAAACATTGATGTAACTAGAATGCTCGGCACTTAAGCTGTGTGGAGGCTAATCTATTCCAAGTTGTGCATTTTCTTTTGTGAGCTACATTTAATTGTGTATGAGAAAAGAAATTCTTTTACGAATGATCTTTATCAATTTTTTTTTTTTTTTTGGTCAGAGATCTTTATTAAATTTAACTTGCATTTAATCTAACAAAAATGGTTTGTGTTTTGTTGCCTTTGCTTCCACCAAAAGGCTATTGCTGACATTGAGAAGGCCATAGTGGAAGCTTTGGACAAGCAATATTCAGATGTTGTAGCACCTCTTAAGGACAATTTGACCCCCAAGAAGTTTGGTTTCAACTATGTTAAGAAGCTTACCAAACGATCTGTATGCTCGTATACGGTCCCTGATGAGGTGAGCAAACCCTCGTTCACCAATCAGTTATTGCCCTGGGTGTGAGTTAATTTGGTTTTTGTTCTCTTTCTATGCTACTTCATTCTTTTGAAAAATAATACATACAATATTAGTAGTAGTTTATTAGCAGTAATATCTTGACTGTTGGGATGCTGATATTAATTAATGTTCTCTATGGTTGAAATTGTGATGTTTTTCAGCTGGGAATTCTGCTTAATTCCATGAAGAGAATGCTTGATGTCTTGCGGCCTAAGATAGAGACTCAATTCAAATCATGGGGTTCATGCATACCAGATGGTGGGAACACTGCTCCTGGTGAGCGTCTTAGCGAAGTTACTGTGATGCTGAGAGCCAAATTTAGAAGTTATCTGCAAGCTGTGGTAGAAAAACTGGCAGAAAATGTGGGTATCTTCTTGAAAAGAGCACATTTGCCTCAGAAATTTCTTTTCTTCTAAGACCTGTTATCCTATGAATCATTGAGTCGACACCAAGGATATATTTACAGTACTACTTCATTGATCAGATTGGAAGAAATCATATATTTATCAGTAGACTATGTCAGTAATAGATCGGTAGTCATTAGAAAGATCTGAGGTGCAAAAAATTCAATTTCTTTAATTGAGTGGCAATGCGATTTTTTATGCTCTTTTGTGTCTATATGAATGTTGGTGTGTGCTGTTTTTTGATTTTTTGGACTATCCTCTAATTTTGGCCTATTTAACAATAAAGTGCCTGGCACTTTATTACGACTCATGCCTACTCAGTTTCATGCACAATGCATTTTCATATGCAGTTTTCCCCACTTGGATAGTTGATTCAGCCATGATTACTTCTGTGGACCCTGTGATACAACTTTTTGCTTTATATAGTCATGCAACCATGATTCTATTCTTGTGTTCGGCTTCTGTCTTTATTTTGTTTCACAAGGTTCTAGCACTGTGTCCTTGATTCTCTTTTTATCTTGTTGCAGACCAAGCTGCAGAATGCTACAAAATTGAAAAAGATTCTCCAAGAATCAAAGGAATCTGTGGTTGAATCTGATATACGAAGCAGAATGCAGCCACTGAAAGACCAGCTCACAAATACAATTAATCATCTCCACTCATTTTTTGAGACTCACGTTTTTATTGCAATTTGTCGAGGTTATTGGGACCGAATGGGCCAGGTAAAAATTCATGGGATTGGACCTCACTGGCCAAGTGACCATCAATTCTGATATGGAAAGTATGGTTCTTTCTTCCCTTTGCAGGATGTTCTGAGTTTCTTAGAGAACAGGAAGGAAAACCGGTCATGGTATAAAGGTTCACGAATTGCAGTGTCGGTGAGTACTTGTATTGTTTGCAACTTCAGTAGTTCAAAATACCCTGTTTGATAATTAGATCCTCAGTCATAGGATTCACCTCACTTAACTCGGTAGAGCAGCAAAGCTTACAGTACACCAGTTGAAATCTTTGCGTGTTTGACTAGTTTCATGCATTTTATGTTTTTAATTACCTCCAAGCAGGCCTTTTTTATTAGGCTATTTTCTGAAAAATGACTTGTAAATCACACAAGGTTGTCATACAATGAAGGTGGCATCAATTTCTATCAATGTTCCACAAAGGTTCTAGATTCGGGATTTCAAAGCTTGTGTAGATATCATGTTTTCATTCTCTTCCATCACAATTGTTGTGAAGAAGCAGAACCCAAAACGTTGGCATTTTGTATGCGCAATGTGGTCATTTTCATGTGAGAAATTTCGAACAGAATGAAAAACCTTTTGGAATAAGCTAATAGAGAGTAAGGCCATTATCGGTCACTGAAAGGTGGTTACCTGTGACTAACATAATTCGAAAATTCTCAATTGTTGGCATGTTTATTTGCAGGTCTTGGACGATACCTTTGCATCACAGATGCAGCAACTACTTGGGAATGCTCTACAAGAGAAAGATCTTGAGCCGCCAAGATCCATCATGGAAGTGCGTTCAATGCTTTGCAAGGATGCTCCCAATCACAAGGATAACACCTTTTACTACTAGACCTGATTGCGATGAGCAGGTAACGTACCGGAACTTTGGCACATTTGGGATATAGAAGGTGTCCATGAGATGCGGTGATCTCTGAGTCTGATGAAAGATTATTGCCCGTTGATCATGTAGCATGTTTCCGGACCTACGAAAGCTGCCACTTTTGTCGAACAGAGCAAGTAACTCAACTGCTTTGCCTCGAGTATCCACCCTGGGAAATTCCCAGGCTTGCGTTTTTACAGTCTCTTGTTTAATATAGGGAGTCAGTTATGGATGGAAGTCAAGTTTTACGGGTGTTCGTTATCTTCACATTTACAATATATGATATGATATGATAGCGTGGGCTCAAAGAAAAAAAGAAAAAAAAGAAGATATGATATGATAGTGTTTCCTTTCATGGTCCGTAACGACGTGAGCCAGGTTAAGTGTTCGATGACCTGGATGGCTTGTGTTATGGTCGCTGTTGTCATTTGCCCGGCTCTATTTGTGGCATTTTTTCCATAGCCAAATTTGACTGCTCAATGAATGATATTTGGCTAATTTGATTATAAATAAATAATTAATGAGTAGTGATATATAATAAGAAATTTTTTTTTTTTTTACTACATGATTTGATTTTTTTAGCTGATATAACAAAGAACTTTTAATAATTTTACTTTTATTTTTTAAAATTAAATTTTAATTAAATTTAATGTTACTTTAAAATTTAAGAGCATTTCTTGAAATTGTGAAAAGTGAAAATCTTTGGTGATGCTTACATTTATTCATAATTAATTGATATATGATAATTCAATAAAATTTCCCCGACAGAATATCCAGGGTGCTGGAGGAGGTTATATCTTCGTCTTTTTTAAACGCAACAGGCCCATTTTATGTGCAGTAAAAATTGGAAACATTTTCCTCAAAAAGAAAAGGAAATGTTAAATAGGTTATAATTGAAGCACACGCCTACCCCTCGCTTTTCGACGTTTTACTTACTAAAACCCCATCTTAGAAGAGGAATTGACATGAAGTTTGAACCATGAAAGGAAAGCCTCATCCAGTCAAGACCCGTAAAAAAAGGGAAGGGAAACTTAGAAGCCTTCTAAAACCCCATCTTAGAAGGCTTGAATTCAAATTCAAAAACAGAATGATTGTACGTCTCAGCATCAGGCCAATAAGTTAAAATTTGCGAAAATAGGATAAAGTCTGGATTCAACAGGGCAAGTTAAACTGCAACTGGGGATGAGGGATAGTGCGTAGAGAAGGAAACTTCCAATTTTCCCAACAAATTTGAATTGCATCCAGAGTGCTTCTAAAGGAACAATATTTACAAGAATAATCACATCAGAGAATCCCATCCACTTGTGGCATGAAAAGAATTGCTTACAACATGTCAGACAGCGAGCTGCATTGGTAGCACTTAGCATAAATACAACAGTGAATCCCAGTACGACGACATTCTTCACGCAACAACAGCCATATCACAGGAGCTTTGATATAACATGACAAGAGGTCCAGAAGGCTTTTGAGGCAGCCCTAAGTATCATAGGGTTTTGGTATATCCTGATAGATACAAGTGGGGCAACAAGACGGGAACAGCGGTCAGCAAGAAGTTGCCGTTGCTATAAAAATCGATCATATGAATCTTGACGAAGATGCATCAATGCCAAGTAAATAGTATTGAACGGTTACACAAGGCCAGACCGCATGATAAATATGACACAAACAAGACCAAGAATATTGCATATTCAGCAAAGAAACAAGGACCAAATTGAAAAAAAGTTTCTGAAGCAGCGTACCCAATTGCAGTTGCCCCCCAGGATGCCACGTTATAAATGACTTTGCTTCCTTCCCATGCTTTCCGAAGTTTTCCTTTTCTCTTTTTAACAGAGAATGTCTTGCTAAGAGCTAATATAAGAGTTGAGACAAGTCAGAACTGTTATGTGCAAACTGATGACAAACAACTTCAACTAAAACAGATTTTAAACCACTGAGTGAGTAAATATATATATATTTCTTTTCATGTACTGACCTTCTTGGAGTTGATTGGGGGTCAAGTTCTGCGAACAAAAAAACAAAATTGCAACTAAGAATCATTTGATCATGAAGATCTAAATGTAGATGTTAAAAGAGGAGCAAAATAGCCCTTTCAAATGCTGCCAAATCAAAGCAGACCATAAACATGCAACGAAAATGATCTATTAGAATACCATAGAGCCTCTAGTTGTTGTAACAAAATGCTACCACACCAATACTCATATACATAATCCAACTATGAATACCTTTTTACTAATTTGTGTTTCAAATCCTACATCTCTTTGCATACCTTTGTCTGTTTAAGGGACAACAGATAGGCAGCCATGAAGCATGCAATGCCTTCTACTATATCTTCCTGCCGAACAAGAACATAGTCTTCTTGTTCTGAATTAACATTTTCACCTTCCCAAAGATCATTTTCACTGACGACATCCCATGTACTTCCTTCTTCTGCAAGTGTATGATAACTCCATCAATATTAGAAAGAGGAAAATACGGCTATTGATCCGAGCACCAACTTTGTAAAACTATGGTTCAAGGCACAATCAGATGCTTGAGCACCATTATCTGAAGAGATCATTTGCAAGAAAATCTTGCAAGGGCAATATTCAAAAACACACCAGCAATATTTTGCAGAAGTGATGCTTGAGCACACTCTAGCTTTTCAAGGAAGTCAGGGCCTTCAACTCTAGATTTGAGAAGGTTGCACAACTGCAGAAGAAAACAACAGAAGCATAATCTAAATTAGCAATTCGAATAGCTGTGACATGAATGGCATTTTATTTGGGCTAGAATAATTGTATAATACATTCATATTTGCAACTTACACAAATGAAAAGGTAAAAATTTTCAATCAAGAACAAAGTAATGAAGAAAATGAAGGCATTGTTTATACACCCACACAGACTTCTTGTATCGCCAATAGACAAAGTCATTCCATATGGTAATATTTGAAACAAACCCCAACCAACATAACCGCACTTATAACACATAGAGAATTAAGTAATAAGTATTGGGAAGTGTTATAGCATCTAACCTAAAATCCCAAGTTGTCCGGGGAGAGAACCGTATATTATGGTCACATATTTATACTACGGTCACTACCTTGTACTCCAAACTTAAGCAGCATTGAATTCTTCTCCTCATATCTAAGGCATCAATACCGTATTTGATTTTACCGAAATATCAAAAAAAATAAAAAGCAGCAACAATCAGGAATCGATGACCAAAAAAGTATCCTTGTACCTGAAATTCTTTACAACAGCTAAAAAGAGTTTATCACTCAAACATGACACCATTTTTGGAAATAAACACTACGGAATACATTGCTTGGCAAGATATTCAAAGTCCTGATTCCCGGTAGGTCAAATTCACATATTTCCATGCCAGCCTAAACAAGTCTGCAAATCATTCATTTTTGCACTTATGCCCAAAAAATTTTTAAAAAAAAAAATACGAGTCATCTATGAGATCAATCGTCAAAAAACTTGCTTTAAGCTAAGATCTCTCTCTCTCTCTCTCTCTCTCTCTCTATGCAACAAAAAATTCTTATGAAATCAAACATCCAAGCAATAACAAAGTACTCAATTTTCTGCAACTAACGCTATAATTGACGCTCTTAACTTCCCCAATGATGTTTAACCAACAGAAATGTTGCTTTTTAAACTTCAATTATCTAATTTCAACTCAAAACCCTAACAATCACAGACACTAGAAAGAGTCAAACCCTTACCTCGTCGGCTTCTCTGTCAGCAAGCGAGGCCGAGGAGCTGCTCTGGCTCTGCTCCTCCTCCTCCTCCTCCTCCTCCTCCTGGTGCTTGCCGTCGCCGTCGTTATCATCGTCATCGTCAACGCCGCCGCCAGCGTTGCTAAGCAATTCAAGAGCCCTCTTGCACTCCTCGACCACGGCCTGCAACGTCTTCGTCGTCACACGAACCCGATCCTTCTCCTTTCTCTTCTCCCTATCACCCTCCTGACCACCCACCGGATTCGAACTCGAATCCTCCGATTCCATCCCTTAATTAATTAATCAATCAATCAATTAAGATTAAAAATCCCTTCGCCGGAAAATCAACCAGAGAATCGGCTTTCCCGAAACCCTAAAAAAATTCCGATTAAATTTAATTCAATCCAATTCGTATCCGATCCATAACTTTTCGAGCGATCCGAGGAAAATAGTAATATTTGTCGAAAACTAACATGTGTTTTGCGTGTGCCTTTTAATTCGATCAATTTTGTTGTGCGCGTGGTTTTTTTCTTTTTTTTTTTTTATACTGTCCTCTGGTTATGGTAAAGGAGAAAAGGAGGTCTTCGTAGCTGGCCGCCAGGCCCGCGTTGCGTTTGGGTTTTGCAGATAATTTTATAGTTGATTAATTAATCAATTAATTAAAGGGTTTCGGTAACGTTAATTAAGGATTTTAAATTCCACGGTGGTTTGGACTTGGAGTTAGCTTTGAAGTCCCCGGTTGCACGGAAGCGCCTCAGATTGACGTGTGTCTTTAGCATCTGCCTTGATTAAACGTTATTAATTCCTTTCCTTAAGCATATTCCGTTTGTCTTTATATATATATATATATATATATCTCGTTTTGGCGTTTTGCTAAAAAAAAAAAAAGGCATATCCTGTTTTTTTGGTTCTGCTCCCCCTGAATTTTTGGTCATAATATCTGAAATTAATGACAGAATGAATGAGTATAGCATCAATTGAACAAGAGTTGAAATAATGGGTGCAGAGCTCTCCCCTGGAGGCTGGAGTGGTGGAGGGTTACTCTTCGACCCTTCTTATGGAAGTTTCTCACATATATTAGTAAAAGTGTTTGTATCTCATGTCGTTTTTGTTTAATTCTTTTCTCGTTTTTTTTAACAACTAACAAACTAACAATTAAATTTAAAAAATAATAATAATAGAAATCTGGCTCAACCTCACATTTAAGGGGTCAACTTTTATCTATCATGGGCTCTCCTAAACCATCGCTATTGAAACGGTCTTGGGCTGGCTTTGCCCACATGTAAATTCTTTACAGTTTACACCATTCCATTACCATGCTGGGAATATATTTTTATTTTTATTAGAGCTAGAACCAGAAATACAATAGTTTGTGAACACAAAAAATATATTAATTTTTTTTTTAAAACCTCTTACATAATTATTATTGATTCCATATTTTTTTTCACTTTAATGATGATGTCAACATTGTTGTTATTTGGGGATGTAGTTGACGATCATCACTAATTTTGTTGTTTATCGTGATAATTGTCAATAATAAACGACAAAATTGGCTCGAAATTTTGTTTTCAACTTGTAATAAAGAACGGTGGAATTAGAATTTGATGTAACAACTTACCCGCTGGTTACGGCATTTTGGCTCATGTGGCCTTTTTTATACATGGGAAAAGAAATTAAAAGAAAGCAAAAATATAATAATACCTAATAAAAATAATATCATATCACGCATGAGACACCTTTTTTAATTAATAAATCTGGATAAAAATTTCTTTCTGGTAACACATGTTAAAGAAGACTGACCATGCTTTATCGTAAAAAATCTAAATACCCATTAACAAGATTGTTAATGAATGAGAAGTTTGACTCTTGCTCGATACCGAATACGAAGCTTTGAGAGAATTAATCGTTAGAACAACTTATTGATGACCCATTTCCCAACCTAGCTCCAATCCAAGACGAATCTCCAGCAGTTCTACCGCCATGTTAGAGCTGCAATCTTCCGAGCCCAGCTTAAGTTTACATCGATTGCCTTGAGCGCTTCCATCTGTATTAATTTTAATGAAATCTGGAGCGGTGGATCCCATGAAACAAGTCTTGTGATGATAGCATTCCTCTACTCTAAAACCAAAATGACCGAGCTAATATCCAATAGGAGACTATCAATTTCGTGCCTCAAGTTAGACAAGCTTTGCCTGGTGCCGCTAAAAGTCTCTTCATTCCTTGCAGTCTAAAAGAGCCCAGCAGTACAAATAAAAAACAAGCCGTCTTTATTAAGGTAATTTGATCAAATAGTAGCACGAAAGAACTTGTCCAACCAAGGGCCAAGCAACCAAGTGCTAACGTTTTTCAATTAAAAAAAAAAAAAGATTTATGTCTCCTATGAGACTTATGTCTATCATATAAGTGCATATCTCTCTCTACCATGTTTTGTAACTCTATAACTGTACTTTTTTTTGATAACTACATTTCAAATAAGATATATAAATATATAATTTTGTGTTGTCAAAAAAATAAAAAAATGAAAATAATAACTCAACATTCCTAGCATAGAGCATTGCATCCACTCCCAAGAGAAGGTAATACATTATCAGATGTTCCAACAACATAGTACTGGCGGCAGGTGCATGTTTAACATCATCAACGACTCTAAGGGTGTGTTTGTTGTGTAATAAAAAAGGAGAAGAAAAATAAAAATATAATCATTATTATATATTTTTCTTTCTTATATTTCTTTTTTCTTACTTTCTACACCATTCCAAATAATTTTATTTTCTCTCCACTTTTTCTATCACAAATTACTATTTATTTTTTCTTTCACTATACTTTTTTTTTTTCATTTTTCTATCACTCCAAATAACTTTATCTTTTCTTCACTTTTTCTCTCACAAATTACTATTCACTTTTTCTTTCACCGTACTTTTATTTTCTTTACTTTTTCTACTACTCCAAATAATTTTATTTTCTCTTTATTTTATTTTATTTTCTTTTCTCCTTCTTTCCCCACTTTTCTACTCACTCTAAACATACCGTAAGAACACCCAAATCCTAAACTTTCAGATTTTAATTTGACACCATTTGAACACTTATACCTATAGCACAACTGTCTGTTGGTGGTTCCTCTTACATATATTTGGGGGCTTTCCTCTCGTATTATTTCCTTAGGACGAAAGAAAAATAAAAATTCATGACCTGCGGACTGCAATTTGACATTCAAAGCCTATGTTTTCTGCTTTAATAAGAAAAGAATTTGAGCATCGAGCACTTAACATCTCATTCTACAGCGTAATTGATGGGCAATTAGTTGCATCAGTAGCGGTAGGAGACTCCTTCCATGATGCCGAGCAAGAACTGAAGGATGGAATCTTTTTTTTTCCACCTAGTAATGATGGATATTTTTAAAATTATATTTTAAAATATCTTAAATTAAAAAAATTAATAAATTTTTTATAATTATATATTTTAAAATATTTTATAATATAATTTAATATTTGTTTTTCACCTCTTGATAGTTGATACTACTTACTAGTCTTCGTTGGTGATTGGGGTGCTGTTTTATTTTATTTTTTTTTCATTAATTCAGCCTGGAATTCCAGCATCGTTGCTCGCTCATTAATAACAATAGGAATTAAAATAGGGATTTTTGGAAGAATATATTAAATTCATTAATACTATTATCTTAAAAGATTTTTAATTATCACTTAAAGCAGTGATTCGATAGCAACATAATACGTTGTCTTCTGTATTAATTCATATTCGAGTTTTTATGTCGTTACTTGCTTCCTTAATTGGAGATTAAATACTGTGACATGGTATTGTGAGTTTAAGATTTATTAATACTGTAATCAAATATAAAAAATATCTGTTTGGACCTATTAGTATCTGAGCAGAGGTTCCTTTTTATGAGTTGGATTAAATGAAATAGTTAAATGAGAGATACTCTAACTCTGATCCGTAAATTGATAATTGAAACGCTTACGATAAATTTTTTTTATAAAAAATAAAAAAATAAAAAAATTCAAATAATAAAACCTTTCACTAATTTAACAAAGTCAGCAACAAATAATTTTAGTCTTCACAAATACAGTAATAACATGGTGCGTTTGTTTCCTGTAAAATGTTTTATAGGAAAAAATTTTACAGGTTTTCTGACGTTTGTTTTACAGAAAATATTTTATATAGGCAAAATTTGGAGAAAATTTTCAGATTTTCAGATAAAATAACTTCTCATTTTGCAGAGCTGAAGTTATTTTCAGGAAAAACACGAACTGTGCTATAAGTAAGTGATAAAAGAAAATTATTATTTTTACTGTAAATATTTTTCTCTGCAAATATTTTACAAATGTAAGTTATTTTACAGCAAACAAACGAAAGTTGCGTTGCACTGTTTTTTTATCAAAAAAAAAAAAGAAAACCCAATTTTACTTTCATTTCAAAGAACGCACTACAGACAGCGACAGGCATGTAATTACGAGAATACCCTGCAGTTCTCATATTCTCCTTTTTCCCTCCAAGATGCAGGGCGAGAAACGGAACGGAAGAGAGAGAGAGAGAGAGAGAGAGAGAGAGAGAGAGAGTAATAAGAAGGGAACACGGGAGACAGGTACAAGTGTCGCGTGTTAGAAGGAGGAAAGGACCCTTCCCCTCCGCTCTCCTTGGGGCCCTCTTTTTTTTTTGGCTTAACCAGCGCGTTTCCATTGAAACCCAATTTCTCTGTGGACTCTCTCTTTGGGAGCGGGCAAGCCATTCCAAGCAAAGCAAATCGCCGCGCACAGAGATAGAAGAAAAACACAAACACAGAGAAAAAAAAAGAAAGAAAGAAAGAGAGAGAGACAGAGAGAGAAAATCCTGTGTTTCCATTTAATTTCTATTTTAAACTGAGGTACATTTTCTTTATTCGATTTCTCAATGCCTTGGAAACTTGTTTTGTTTTGTTTTTTTTTTTTTGTGGCGTTAGATTCTGATCAATGCGGTGCCGCAGATGCCGAGTGATCGTTCTGGCGCCTCGCTGATCAACGACTGAGATGTGATTTTGGATATTTCGCGGACCAGAGGATGACTGCAAACAAAAACACGGAATCGTCTCAGGTACTCTTCGGTCACAGACAATGCGGATGGATTTGGACACGTTGATTCTCTCTTGATTTTGTGTGTGCGGAGGAGAGGACTCTGGTTCTTTTGAGCTTTGATTATTAACAAATAACTATACATTTGTGTTTACAGGGAGATGGTGGTCCTCCGCCGCCTCCTCCGCCTCCAGGACAGCCGGAACAGCCCGGATCTCGCAATGACAACACGGTCATTTCCTTCAACTTTTTTTTTTTTCTTGTTTCGTTTTGTATATGAATTCGTTATGATTATACGATTTGATTGTTAAATCAATGCCATTGTCGTCGCAAATAATCAGGCATTTGGCCGTATGTATCTGTTTCTTTTTCCTTTTTTTTTATATTTATTTTACTATTATTATATGCTGAGTTTTCCTTACTAAAGTGATTGTAGTTTCAGTGTGGAACAACAAACAAGAACAAGAACAAGAACAAATCTGTAACTCCAAATTTAATTTGGTTGGTTACTTAAATATTTTCTCATTAATTAAAACAGAGATATGTTTTCTGGAATAATAATGCGTCATTGGATTTTATGGCTTCCAGTTTATTTCTTTAATGTGTCAATTGCTTGCTTTTTGATTAGTTTTTTTTTTTTGTTTTGTTTTTTGAAATTTTTGGTTGCTTCTAAGCTTAGTCTGAATTATAAGATGTTATTACAGGTTTTCAAGAGTGGGCCTCTTTTCATATCATCCAAAGGTGTGTTCTGACGATTTGGTTTATGTATCTGCTAACACTTTATGATTAGTGGCAACAGAAGGAATGGAAGAACTTTGAATGTTCTTGTATTGAGCTCTTCCTTTTATGCAACTAGTAGCCATATGGTTGCTATCAAATCGCTTGCTAATTTTATTGTGCAGGGATTGGATGGACCTCCTGGAAGAAGCGCTGGTTTATCTTGACACGTACTTCACTTATTTTCTTCAGAAGTGACCCGGTAAGTAGCTAGCACATAGCACATATCGAGTAAATGCCGAACCATTGTTAGTCAAATCATGTAATCACAGACGTTTTAGTCTCTTCCCCTGTGCTTTCCTGTCATTGATATTTGGAAGATTTAGGTATCTAAGTGTGCTTGCTTACTAAATTTTCAGAACGCTATTCCTCAAAAAGCAGGTGAAGTAAATTTGACCCTTGGTGGTATTGACCTCAACAATTCAGGCAGGTTGGCTTGCATTTTCTATCTTGAAGTTATTAATTTTGAATTGGTTTCCCGTAGTATTGAACTAACACTGATCCTTTGCATGATCTTAAGTGTGATCGTCAAGGAAGACAAAAAGCTGTTGACTGTTCTCTTTCCCGATGGTCGTGATGGACGAACTTTTACTCTTAAGGTTTTCCTGTCTTTCCTGCCTTTCTTTTGTCCCCGATATTTCATTCAGCATCATTGTTGCAGTCCCTTATATTCTTGTATGGCTGCCAAAGAGCTGCATGAGGATATTTAATTTGTCTTAAGCTTGATTGAGATTAGCCACAGGGATTTAGATGGTATAAAAGTTTGTCTTGAATTAGACGGATTCTTTGCTTACAAGCTCAAGCTTGTACAGTCATTTTGCTAGAACTTGATAGGGAAAGTGACCAAGGTTGTTCATGATCCCATGAAACTGAGCTTATTAGTGCTCAGGCTTGGCATATCAAATAAGCAAGCATGAATATGAGCTGTGAGCTCGTTTTCCATACCAAACAAAGGGTTTGAGTGAAGAGTAATCTAGCTGAGCCTGTGGTTTGATGCAATTTCTTCCTTAGAATGCTCAGTCTTGACCCTGGAACCAACTGCAACATTAGAGGTGCTTTTGCTAGAAACGAATTAATGAAAATTGGATTGGCCTTCAAATTTACATGATACAAGTTTTCTTGAAGTAAAACGTCAAAAATAAAATTTTGAGTCAAGTGGCACGTAATAGAGAGAAATCCTGTAATATAATCAAAATTCATGAGGCAGAAACGAGAAGTAGGAACTCTTTTTCTGTCTACTTCTTTTCGTCTTCATATTAAAATCATGGTATTTGTTGATGGTCTGTGGTTCATTTTATTGGAGTTGCAGGCTGAAACTTTAGAAGATTTAAATGAGTGGAAAATTGCACTTGAGAATGCTCTAGTACAAGCACCAGATGCTGCACTTGTGATGGGTCAAAATGGTATCTTTAAAGATGGTCATGCTGATGAAGTCGATGGCTCTTCTGAACAATGTATGTTTTCTGGGTTTGTCACCAATATTATTCAAAGTCATAGTGCAATGTTTGTATCTGAATTCTTTTCTTCTTATGCTGTCAGCAATTGAGAACTAAAAGTTGCATACGGGTATAGAGAAAAAGTATGGGTTAAACGATACTTGTGGCAGAATATCTTGTTCTACATGAGCAGCTCTGCTTTTTACATGAAAAAAACGATGAACAATATTCTCCATTATCTCGATTGTCTACTTTGGATTCATTCTTTATCCCTGGGTTTCTCTTCCTGTTTAATATATTAACATCTTTATATTTGTGCTGGTCTTGGCTGCATTAGTCAGTGTGGCTATCTGTGAATGTTATCGTGCAATCAGATTATTGACATACTATTTTTCCCCCCTGTTTAGCAAAGGACAAGCAGCCTGGGAAATCTTTGGTCATTGGCAGACCAATATTACTTGCTTTAGAAGAAGTTGATGGATCTCCATCCTTTCTGGAAAAGGCTCTTAGGTTTATAGAGGAGCATGGTGGGTGCTTTTATTTGCTGTTCATTTTTAAGATGCATTTTTATGGAACTGGGATAAGTTACTTCCTTGAGTATTTTGCCTTCTATTTGAGTGATAATGCATGCATAATCTGTGACTAGATAATGTCGGATTGGTTTCATAGATTTCATGAGGAGGGAACTAACTTACTACTGTATTTAATACTGGTGTTCACTTTATAAACCATCGATGTGATTTATGATTACTAGTTGTGACGCAACTACAATCACTTTCTTCAACTATTATGGTTGGATATGATTTTTCCATCCCTTGAGGGAGGGGGTATGTGTGTGTGGGGTCAACTTTATATCATATAGATAAGAACCATTTTAGCTTTGTTTCTGATGTTTCTTATGTCACCTCAATTTTCTTCATATTATCTTTAACATGATGGTCTGTTGATATCAGGAGAAGCACTAAATCTGTTGGACCATTTCCATTTTTTTTTTAGAAGGCAATAGATATGATTTCTTTTCACCTTGATTGAACCTGACAATTTGAAACCGATCAACAGGAATCAAAGTGGAAGGCATCTTGCGGCAAGCTGCTGACGTTGAGGATGTTGAGCGTCGAATTCGAGAATATGAGCAGGGTTCGTTTTCATATATTGTTGCTTCCTTTGGATAAATTATAACCTGTTTAACTACACTTGTAGGTTACTAGACATATGCAGTTTGGGTGTCCCACATGCACATTACCCCTGACTTAAGAAAAATTAAGATTTTGAGATGTTACGCAGTCGTGCCTATATAGCATATAGAGTAGAGTACAAGAAGAAGCCAGAATAAATGGCAGTGATACATCAGAAATGCTCTGGGTAATGAGTCGGTTTTCTAAATTGTAACACATTTCAGGGAAAATGGAGTTCTCTCCAGAAGAGGATGCACATGTTATCGGTGACTGTGTTAAGGTATATCCATTTTTGATTCACAACAAATTCCTGGTTCCCTCTCTTTCAGCTTACAGCATATTTTGGAACTGATAATTTCTACATTAAACTTTTTTTTCAATTTCCAGTACTTCCTCCGGGAGTTGCCTTCGTCTCCAGTACCAGCATCTTGCTGTAATGCACTATTAGAAGCTTGTCGTAAGTCCATTGCTGAAGTGTTTATTTCATTATTTCTTCTGTTCCTGTGTTACATTATGGATTGCCACTACATACTGTGCTGGATGTGGCTTGGAATTGAATCAAATGTGGTAGCTTTCCTTGATTTACTTAATTATGCCTTATGTCTGAACTCATTATATGTCATCTATTTAGCTTTAATTCCTTTCATTAGTATAAAATATGTACATGCAGTAATCAAGAAACCATAAGCGAATCCAATCCATTATCCCTTACATCACTGAGCTAAAGTGCACACCTTGATTCTTCTTGCTATTCTTTTTCATGATGGAAATCTTAGAAAGCAGTGTATTCCTGGATGCCATAGATGAAACAGTAGATGGATAATCAAAAGCTTGATTTATAATCCATCCTGAATGGGTGGATCTACCTGAGATTGATCCTTTTTAGAATGTTTTATTTTGCAAATTGGGATGGAGAAGAGTGATATAGAGTAACTGAAAATATAAAGCGCAATTTCAATGATACATCTGAAGATTTTTTATATTTGTTTATTTATACTTTTCCAAGATATAAACTATTCAAGCGTCTTCTAAGTACGTAGAATTGACATTCTTGCTGCAGTGAAATGGTAAGATTATATGGAAATTTGATGTAACCGCAATAAGGAATTCTTGTTAAAACTTTCAGGCGATAAAATATTTTGATATATTTTTGCTTGCTTAAGTATCGAATTAGCTGATATTTTTTCTGATGGTCAGGAAGCGATCGTGGCAGTAGAGTCAATGCCATGCGAGCAGCAATATATGAAACATTTCCTGAGCCCATTCGTCGCTTACTGCAAAGGTAGTTTAGCTTGCTTCATTAATGTGTATCTGTTATGTGCAAAAAGAAAATCCCATTTTGAGCATTCATTTAACTTGTCAGTTCTGTTTTGATATTATCTGCTTTCACCATATGTCCGACCCTTCTATTTATAATTCTCTCAAGAAAAGTTTTACTTGCTTGTTGTCTATCTGTGTTTGGTACCGTGGTGCCATTGCCAGAATGTATTCATCTTTGGCCTCATCAGATTTGTACTGGTAGTTGGTTAGACCCCAGAGGCTGGGGAAGAGCTTAAAATTATTCTTACCACCATGAGCACATATATATAAATTCTTCAGCTCACTTGAGTTTTCTTGTCTTCTGTCCTTCACAATGCATAATTGACTACAACTAAATTGATTAACATGATCTCTTGTTCCGCAATACTATTTTAGAGGGTGCTTCTGAATCAGTTTATGTATATTAAGCTGAAGACAAAGCACAGTGGTTTTCCAATCTTTCTGCATGTATTATTGATGTGCAACAAATGTATTGTTTAGAGTTACTCACTGTACCAAATACTCTGAAGAACTAATATATAATTGCTGTGTGGCTGTGAAAGAGTTATTGATAGCAAAGGATTGCCACTTGCATCATTGAATGAGACACAACAAAGGTAAACATGCCGGATATGGAAACATAGCTTTACTGGATTTTGTAATTCATTTACATAAAGTGTGCTATCATGCGTGCATGAAAAGGATATTGACTGTAAGATGTCCCTTCTCACAAATTTTTCCGGTTCTCTTTTCCTTTGCCTGCTTGCATGAGATCATTCTAGTCAAAGGTGCTTCATTTTTCTTTCTCTTCAGAATTCTTGTAATGATGCAAACTGTTGCTTCTCACAAAGCTGTGAACCGAATGAGCACTTCAGCCGTGGCTGCTTGTATGGCACCTTTACTGCTTCGCCCCCTTCTTGCTGGTGAGTGTGAAATCGAAACTAATGTTGATGTGGGTGGTGATGGCTCCATTCAGCTTTTGAAAGCTGCTGCTGCAGCGAATCATGCTCAAGCCATTGTTATCACATTATTAGAAGAGTACAACAACATATTCAGTGTAAGCAGTAGTTTATCTATTGTTTTGCATCCTTCAAAACAAATTTGTATTATTATAGAAATGGGCAGACTTTGAATCAGAAATTTTTTTGATTATCTTTGAGTTTCATGTCAAATTGCTTGTTCTTGGTTTAAAGGAGCTTAGTATGATTTGGAATCTATAATCAAAATGAAATGACTAACATTTTGTTATAATGCGTGGGGCAGACAATCTTCTATTTCCCGAAATGAGTAGCATCTCACGAAGTTATCAGTTCATCTGGTTGCAGACACTGATGAAATGTGAAGTTAAAACATCTAAATGTCTCTTATGTCAGAACTAAATAGTGGCAATTGAATGAGAATGTAGACCATACTATCTGCTAAATGTAAATGTGATTTATATGACGGCCAAAAACATCAAAATCAAAGTTGAAAATTTGGAAGTTATTTCCTCACATCATCTTTTTCACCTCGTCAGGAATTAGTTTTGTTTTGCGCATTCTCTAAGTCACATAGTACTTGCAGGAGGGTTCCATGTCGCCTGGACTATACTCCGACTCTGAAGGGTTTGAAAGCGAGGATGAGGAGGTAACTGATGATGATGAATACTATGAAGATGATGAAGATGATGATGCAACACAAGAGTCTGATGCATACTCAGAAGATGATCTTGACAATGGCCCTAGTGGAACCAGCACCGAGACTGGTGCCTCTGGTGAAGATCTCTATGACAATAAGGCTCGTCTACTTTTCTTACAAAAATGAGCTTTTATATTTATACAATGAGAATATGGTACTGCACACCCTGTCATAACTAAGGTCTGCATTCATGATGCTGGATTTAGCTGTTTATCTTCTTTCTTTGCAGAATATTATTCTCCTATTGGCTATCAATTGATGCCCATCTTATGCATAGTTTATTAGTTTCTTCTAGGGATTTGTTTTTGCCATGGGAAAGCCTAGTCCTTGGCCAACTCTTATTGGTTGTGTTTAAAATGGCATCTAGTTTCCAATCATTTCAAAAGCTGAAAATTTTTCGTCGACTCTTATCTTCTCTTATGCCTTCTCCTTTTCATTGTGTTATTTTTTTTGTCATTTGACATCTGTGCTTATTCTTCTCTAATGCTATAAGTCAGTGAAGCTTTGCCTCATCTCCCATTACCAATGTTCTGTGACTAAATTATGTATCTATCATAACTCTGCTAACTAATGTTTCCCTTTGTTTATTCTTTGCTTCTTTTTTTGAGAAGGAAATAGCTATATTTGAACCAACTATTTCAAATATGCAGGGTTCTGTGATTCTTAGCTCTGGTTCCAAGTCCTCTGAAGTAGACAATGAATCTAAATCTGAACTGATGTCACCAAGTGCAGATTCTTTGTCCCCACATGATCATGTTGGAAGAAGTGAGGAAATCATAGGGCCAAGTGAGAATACTCTGAGAAAACAGGAAAACAATTGTGTTAAACTATCAGGAAATATTTCTAGGGAAACAACTTTGGAGAACAGACAAACTGGTCAGGATGCATCTGCATGTGTGCAGAAATCTACAAGTCTATCAAATGGACCTTTGCAACACACTAAGCGTCCAACTGTTTGGGGGCGTACCTCTGTGAGTAAATATTTCTTGCCCTTGGATGTGGTTTGGACTATCCTTATCAATCATTACTAACATGTTCCTAGTACCTCTTTGAAATGAGTTCAGGCAAGAAAGAACCTTTCAACAGAATCCATTGACTATAATTTTGAGGATGAGTAAGTATAGAATGTGTTATGCTCATATAAAATGTTTTGTTTATATTTGCTCGTTTTACGTTTTTATCTTTTGTAATTGTAATACATCTGATGCATCTTCTTTGAACATGTTTTCTTTGCATTGTGTTAACTCTCAAACTGCTCAAAGAAATGTATGTGCGTGCATGCTTTAGTAGTACTGGTGTGTAGGACATACATATGCATTCGAGAGGAAGAGTGTGTGAGAGACTGTCATTCACATGTTCAAACTTATCAAATTGTCAACAAAAATTCAGAAGCCAAGCTCGAACTGATGGCCAATTCCATTGGACTAATGCATGTAGATTTGCGAATTCATAGAGAATGCTGCTGGTCTTTTTATTTTTCAATTGGTTTCTATCCTTAGATATGAAGTTTTGAACACGTGGATACAAGGTTGTAAAGTTCTCATTCTTAGATCGACATCCTTCTCTATTTTTATTAATGTTTTATTTAAATTTATCATTGCTCAGTTTTGTTGAATAATGTCTAGTGGAAGTCCATTTCTTGAAAACAAAAATTTGTTTTTCAATAGTTAGGTGTCTCTGTTTCTGGTTGTTTCTGGACATGATTCAATTATGGCTGCAGCTACTATGTCATGTATGTTCCTGAGCAGTATACAATGAGGCATCTAGAAAATACATATTCTATTCTATTCATTTTCTAAAATTTATTTGCATTTTAAAAATTTTAAAACAACTTCTTGAGTCAGTATGATATGCTTTTGCTTAGCAGCATGGACTTTTATTGGTTTCAGCTATGGTGTAAATCTGACTTTTCTCACTTATATGTAGAGTTGAAGTCCAAAAGCTGGATGCAAGTAAAATTGAGTTACAAGGCAGAATCTCTGAAGAGGCTAGTACATTAAAGAAGTGTCTTCCTTTTCATCAACGTAATAAGTTTTCTGTGTTGCCTGTTATAATTTACTCTATTTTCTTATACAGATTGAAGGTAATGCTGTTCTTCAGGCCAACTTGGACCAGCAGAAAAAGGCCTTGCATGATAGGCGATTAACTCTTGAGCGAGATGTATGTTTTATATGAGAAATTACATCTTCTCCTGGTTGAACTCCTACATGCTTTTCTTAAGCTCCCTGTGCAAGATATTTACATGTTTTACACTAGGATTAATGATGATAACGTTTCTGAATATATTGGTTTAATGACATACAAGATTATGGTAATTTGCTCATTGTTTAATGAGCTCTTTTTTTTTCTTTTTTTTTTTTTTTCTCTTTTTGCAATTTCTTAATGCCTTTTCTTTTGATTAGATGTGTTTTTCTAAGTGGGCGGAGGGAGATGCAATTAGGAGTTCAACTGGAGAATGTATCTGTGTTAGCACGAAGGTTTAGGGAAGTTTCCTTGGTCCATGAACATAGGAGGAAGATGTGGTGGCGGCTTTTTTTTTTTCTTAATATTTTTTCCGTGACGGTATTCACTAGGCTATACTAATCTCATTTTTAAGTTTGCAAAGTGATCTAATTCATTACCTCCACAGCATTTTCTGGAATTTGAGTTAAATGAATTGCTTAATTTTAGAAATTTAAACAAAGAACTTTTGGGCTGTAGTTGGATGTGGAGGAATAGAAGGATGCAGTCATTAGCTGAAAATTAGCATTCGTGTTGCATATAATATAGAAGTTACATTAGCATTATGTACATTAAGTTACTCTGATATGGGAAATTTTTTGTTCTATTAAGTGATTGGCCACATTGTTTGCATGGCTTTTTGAGCTGTAAATAAGAGAGATATTGTATGCATGACTAAGGGTGGAAATTAAATGTATTTGCAGGTGGCAAGACTACAGGAACAACTAAGAGAGGAGAGAGATAAAAGGAAAGCTCTTGAGGCAGGGCTTAACACATCCCAACGACCCTTGCCTGTTCCAGCTATGATAGATGAAAAGGTTAGTTTCTGCTTTAATTGCTTTGATGAGCTAGATTATGCATCAAATTTATAACTTCTGCTACAGTTGAAGGCAGATATTGAGGAAATAAATCAAGCAGAAGCGGATATCACCAATTTGAATCAGAAGATTGATGAACTCTGTATGCAGCTCAACCAACAGTGCGGACAAAATGATGGTTCTATTCATGACTCAACATCAAACAATCAGGCAAAAGTGTAAGCTCGTTATTATTTTTAATTGTCCATTTCTGAATTGTCTTTTAGTTGCTTGCCCACCGACAATTGAAAAGAAGTCCTTTTCAGTTTTTGGAACACACTAAGTGTTGGCCATTGCCAATTTTTCCTTTATTTTCAAACATTTCTTCTCCCATGTTATGAGGGGAAAAAAAGCATACTTACATTTTACAGTCTGCACACTTTCAGTTTTAAGTGAAACATGGGTGTAGTTAATATGCTCTGATTGCAGGAAAGATAAACAGCAAGAAAGAATTGCTGGTACTGAGCATATTCCTGGAAGCTCTGCAAATAAGGTAATTTTGATTTGGCACCAGCAATGTGTTGTTGGCAAATCAGTGCTTGATTTAATTTTCAGCATTCCCTTTGACAGAATTTCCATTGGCTTTATTGGCCTCAGCCTTGCTGGAGAGAATGGACCCGAACATGTTTTAGCTATTTATAATCTTTTATATGCTTTCTCATGAGAGCAAGTTCCTTAGTACTCTTATTTAACACGGATAGCAACCACCACCATAATCTGTTTCAAAACTCTGCCTACTCATTATAATAGATATTTACATTCGTATGTACATGTTTGCCAGCATGGTTGATGTAATTTGCCTTTATGGTATATTTTCATGCACATTTTTGCAATGCCTACTGGCCTTTGTCTGTTTTGCTATTTTTCTTCATTGTAGTTCTCTTGAGTATGCCATTGTCAAGATCTTTAACAAAGTTAGCTTACTGGTTCAATTGCACTGGACTATGTAGATGAGGCAGCTTCTCATTTTTTAGGAATGTAAAGGCAACCTTTTAATCAGTGCGTCCTGCAATCATATATCGCCTTTGATGACATGCACAAAACTAACAATTTATCACACAGGATGTTACCATGGATGGGGCTGAAAATTTTTGTAGGTATGAGCCAATGTTTTCACCTAACAAGCACCCACCTCAAAACCAGCAGCAGAGGGATCAGGAACATAGCCGCTCCAGGCATGTTTCAAGCAATTCCAAGAAGTCTTGTACAAGAAGTGAGGTAGACATGAATTTTCTAGTTGGATCTTCTTTAACAATAAGTGTACTGTCTGGTTTGCGTGGATGATATGCTGATTCACGGGAGACTTCTTTTTGAGTCTTTCATAGCATGCAAGTTATTTGCTTTGTGCTAATTGCCATAACTCTTCACAATAGGGAGCAAATTCAACAACTTCTGCACTAACGAAGTTGACAACTAGACTTAACTTTCTAAAGGAGCGACGCAGCCAGATTGCATGTGAACTCCAAAATCTGGACAAAGGGCATGGTACAGGTCAAACGGTCACAAATCCTGATAATGGTGGAGGACGTGAAGGTTCTCAATCAGCCCAGAACCCAGACAAAGGGCTGGCAATTGAAGGCCAATCACTTCCAAATTCTGAAAATGAGAGAAAATCTGATGGCCTATCAGCTAAGAAAACAAATGCTGGACTATATTTGGATATCCAGCAACCCCGAATACTTGACAGAGGAAGATTTGAAGCCCAGACGGCCCACAATGCAGAAAAGGTAAAAGGATCAGAAGGTCAAAGGCCACCAACACCAAAGTACAGCCGTAGATGATACTTGCAACGATCGTCTTGTGCACACGCAAAACTCTTTTTTCTCCCAACTGGAGAAGCTTGTCGTAGCAATTCGAGTGGTGGCTACACCTACAGAAGATGCTCAAAATCCTGTCACACCCATAAGTCCACCATGTAAATATCAAATCAGTTCCTCGCTATATTCTTAACCAGCAAGTTGAATTATCTGTAATCTTGGGTTCTGAACTTTGCTGCTTTGAAGACAAAGCGCCACCACATCCTTTCCACGGGCAAAGGCCAATTTTTGGATGCAACTGGAGTTGCTTGCACTGTGCAAGAAGAGCCTAGTAAATGACCAGCCAGGAATCAGCCAATACTTTAGGACCTCGTTTCTGTGCGTGGTCTTTTGGCAATATCAACTGTGACGGAAACGATTTTGATTATATGATATTTAATTTAATCTAACTAATTATGTAGCTTGTATAATTTGAAGGCTGAAACCTGGTACGCTAGTTAAGGTCTTTCTGTTGTGATATAAATGTCACAGATTGTGAGTCACAAGGCCCTTGTTCTTATTCTTCCAAATCTTCATTGCATGAAAATAAAATTGTAGGAATTGATTGCATTAAATCATGCAAGGCCAGGCATGGAGTTAGAAGAGGAAAAGTACCACGATCAATTGTGATTTTAATTTCGCTGAACATATGTTGTGACTCATTGTAAGAACGACCGGTTGTTTAGGGTTGGAACATTTTGCCCATTTGTTTAGTGACGGCGGGTGGTCCCCAGTGGAATGACCTAACGTCTCAAAGGTTGAGGAATGAATGGCCCGCGTGATTTTCCCGCAGAGCACGTGTTCACCACAAGTCCCGTTTACACAGTAACGACTACGGCACCTCCAACATGGGACAAAAGTCAAAACCCACAATTATTATTATTATTATTATTATTGTGAAAACAAAACCTACGATTATTCTTGCTTGCCTCTTGTCTTTGTTTAGGCCGCTCAAATAGGTTCCAGTCACAAATTGATTTGACGATTATTGCGGCTGGCGGGACCATCACCATCGGCTCCATTTGTTCAATGTGGATTAAAAAAAAAAAGAGTCCGCAAAAAAACTGACCGAAAAGCATTATAAGCTAATTAAATTATGCAATAAATAATTGTTATTTATAATAAAAATAAATAAAAATATTATATTTTTATTAATTTTTTTATTATAAATAATAATTACTTAAATGTATAATTCAATCGATTGTATTATAATTCTTCTCGACTTATTTTTTTTGTCTGTATGTTTCTCGTTGCAACAAAAAAAAAAAATCCCCGGTGCATTGTCGCCCAGCCAATGAGAATGGCGGGATGGTATTGAGAATAATTCTTTTTGTCAATGGAACATAAAGAATCACAGATCTCTATTCCCCACGCCATTAACCTCCCAGTTATGAGGCAGGCTTGCTTCCCATTTCCACAAGTTGGTTGGAAAACCACAACCCAACACATGTTTAAGAAGGAGAAAGTAAAGTGAAAAGTTTGGAGAGATAAAAAAAAAAAAAAGAAAAAAAAAATTGAATTCAATAATTTGGACAAAAAAAGATTAAAAGCTCCATTCTCCTCATGCAACAATCTTAAAATTATTGTAGTATCATAGTATTAGTAAAGACTAATTCTTAATAATAAGAATAACAATCACTTCTTCGCCGTCATCACTAAATTTTAATTCCCTTTTGGTTTTGGGATTTGAATTTTTAGAACTGAAAGTCCTTAAACAATTTCCTGACTTGCTCGAGCGTCACGAACAGAACCACAGTGAAAGGGCCCTGCCTTGAAATCGTAGGTATAAAGCCCTTGTAAAGGGCCATAACCCCTTCAGCTTGAATGGTTTTCATTGCACAGTCGATGGCCCCATTGTACGGTGGGGCCCTCCCCGGCTCCACTTTCATGTTCATAACCCTAGTTTTGATCACGTCCACTGGATTCGAAGCCACCGCCGCCACGAACCCCGCAGCGAAGCTCGCCGTCACGTGGGTCCCGAGCCCGTCCCCCATCACGTGGTTCTCCAAAATGGCCTCCTTGATCTGGTCGTACGACGCCAGCTGCGACGCCGTCACGATCATCGCGCGGTTCACCGTCAGGGAGGAGCCGCGCCACAGGCTGGCGATCCCTTCCTGCTTCGACATTTGCGTGATGGCGTCCACCACGCCCTTGTAGTTCCGCCGCTGGGCCACGGGGAGCCGCCCGTCCGCCTGCATCCTCACCATAGCCACGTCGGCGGGGTTGCCGACGGCGGCTCCGATTCCTCCAGCAATCAATCCGGCGGCAATTTTCCTCGCCAGCGGCATGTTGCCAGTCTCCGGATTGCTCCACTTCTGCTTCAGAACATCGTAAAGGCCCATACGAGTAGTGGAGTAAAGAGTCTGGCGGAGAACGGTGGCGGATACGCCAGAAAACAATGCAGCAACGCCTTCAGCCTGGACGATGCGCATGCCAACAGAGATAGGACCCGCCGGACGCGGAGGAGGAACATGGACGGAGCTGGGATGGATGACGGCGGCGCCGGCGCCGGAGTTGAAGGCAAAAGCCGGGCGGAGATGGGGATCGGGCAAGCTCTCGCCTTGCAGCTGCATACGGACCTTAATGAGGTCCAGCGGGTGAGTGGAGCATCCGGCCACCACGGAAGCAATGCCGCCTTCAGCAAAGCCCTTGACACCCATGATTTGAATTAATTTTTTGTGCTTTCAAGTTTAATGGCTATTTTGGTTAACAAAAATTAACAAAAAAAAGAAAAAAAAAGGGACTCAAAGGAAAGACCAGTTGGGGCTGAGGTCACTGGAGACGAGGAGATGGGAGTGCAAGCTAAAAGCTATGGAAGAAGAGTGAGGGACGAAAGGCCTTTGAGACATACGCTAATGAAATTAATTCCTACAAAAGACTCTGATTTTTTTCTTTTTTTGGGATGGTTTTGGGGAGGAGACGGTTTAGGAGTATATATAGTGGTGGGGGGAAGAAGGGAAGCGTTGGAGAGGGCTAAAAGGAAAACGAAGTGAGAAAAGGAAGACGACTGGAAAGGTTACTCTGCGTAGAAGTCGAGAAAAATTCGCTGGAGTGCTGGACTGGTACGCGGTTCTGCGGGGTCCATATTCGGTGGGTGGGTGCGTCATGGGTGGGCTATTCGGTTCATTGGTCTGGGTCCTGAGGGGCTCTGCTGGCTCGACCGACGCCCTTGCTGACTTGGTCGCTCGCTTTGTGTTTTAAGGAGCTCGGACACGGACCAGACCACCCAAAGAAGAGGTCGTGAGTCACCTGTTCGTTTCCTTTTTATGTGGTAGACCAAAGCCTATGTTTTTTATCAAATTAAAAAAGGTAATGATATATATTATGAAATAATATGAATAATTTTTTTGATAATTATAAATTTGAGAATAATAATATAATTTTTTAATATATATTATAGTGTTTATTAATTTTATTTTTTTATTTAAATAAATCTCACTTATCGTATTGTATAAAATTATAAATAAATTATACTTATTTAAAAAAAATTAAAATAAAAATTATTTTTAGTTTACCTTTCTTCCTTCCTCGACCCTGCAGTCTCGGAGAGTTGGCTTTGACTCCAATTTAGGTTGTATCCGCCTAATTAATATTAATTTCATTTTCGTATTGAATTTTTTTTTTCTCTTTCCCACATCTTAGGAAAGAAATTTTGACCATATTCAATTTCTTTATAAGTACCCATCTAGAAATTTTCTTTATTTTTTCGCGTTGTGTTGAGGATTTGAGAGAATTATTTTGTAGATATTCTTACGTGATTTATATTTAGTGTCTAAATTAATAGATAAATCATAAAATTGTGGGTGAAATGATTTTAGTTTAAAAAAAAAATTTAATTGCGAAATGCTGGGTTCAACCGGCCCATTACTAGCCATTAAAGCTAGGAAAACGTTATTATTTAATTAACTTTATGGTCTTTTGGTATGATCTCAGTATTGCAAACCTGTTCAGTGTAACATCTTTTTTATTTCTGGGGAAAAATGTATCAACCTGGACTAAAGCTCATGTTTTGGAGCTTCCACGCCTTACGCAATTGGAGAAGTGGCTGAATATTTGATAAGAACATATTATGTAAACCTAAAAAATAATTAAAGTGGACGTCTATATGAGACCTGAAATGCCGAATTCCTTTCTGTAAATTGCAAATTAAAAAAAGAAAACATGGCCATCACTACATAATACTTTAATTTTATGGATAATAAAAGTTAATTTATTTTCCCTTACATTTACAAGTGATTCGAAAAAAATTGTGCAAATAGAACTAAATTCAAACTTTCAAATTTTATTAATAACAAGGCAAGATGTAAAACGTGGACGATTGAAATTGGTAAAGTCTAATGCCAACGGGCTCCGCAATAAAACATTGGTAAAGGATGACGAGTTGAAGAGGGGAATCTTCTATAGTTCTTTTCAACCGCTATAATCAACCATTTCATATTCAGATTTTTCACTAATTAAATAGTAAAAATATAAATTGCAACGAACTATAAGTACATGATAGACACACAATGATCCAAATTGTTAGATTATAAAATATATATTAAATTAAAAGAATATAAATTAATTATTAAATATTATTAAATTAACTGTATATTTTTTACATATTTTATTAAATGTATTTATATGGTTTTACTCGAATAACGCTGATATACAGAGAACAGCCTCGAAGCTACCTCTCTCTTTCTATAAGCTTTGATATTTCTTGCAAATTGCATATGCATGAAGTCCTCGTCTATTCCAAGTCCAAAGTTGCGTCGGATGTTAACACTCGCCGGTCGCCACGTAAAATTGAATAAAATGGAATCCATCTCCAAAGCCGCGTCAAACACCCCAATTAATTTGCGTATTTAATTTCTTTGCGTTGTGGCTACCACATGTCAAACCCAACTAATTTTAGGAAAAAAATTGCGTAGGTTATAATATTCAACCATTAGACCGTGTCGTTCGTCATGGTTCAAACGAAAAGACCTTGCCGTTCGTCAACTATGTCGCATCAATTTCTCTGTAATGCATGGCGACATTTGGCTGAATGCTTCCTTTTTATGGCGACCTACCTCTTCTATTTCTTCCTTTAAAAAAAAAGGATTTAAAGAAGATGTAACAAGTAGGCTGGTCAGGTTGAGTTGTTTTTAATTTTGAGTTCATCTATTTCATATTTTGGATACATCGAAATTTCAAGTTTGTCGAATTTCAATATATTTATTTTAAGATCATTTGAATTTAAAGGTAAGAAGGTTTTAAGTTAAATGAAGTTTGCATAATTTTGAGTTTGGATTTTTTTTTTTAATTTTAAGTTATTGATCAATGACATTTTTAATCAATAAAGATCGAAGTCGAGTCATACTTTATACAAATTAATTTAAATTATTTGAATTGGGTTAATTAATTTCGAACTTATTATATTTTTAGTTTAGTTGCTATTTTTATTTGGTCTGCTTTACTCCGCGTATCAAACTCCTATCTGCAATTCTTTTGCGAGATTATTTGCATATACAGCTGGAATACGCAAATCAGTTAATGACCTAACTTGATTGATTCTCTTTTAATTTAGTTAGGATTTCGGCATTTCTCTCTAAGCTTGAACCGGGTCTAGAGATAATTTTAAGGAGCATCAACCAAAACTTCTGTAAAACTTTGTACGGTTGTAGCATCTTCCATTACGTTATGTTCTCCTGCGTGTGATCTGTAGCTTCTTTTGTTTTTGTTTTTTTTTTTTTTTTTTTTTGGGTCAGTAAGAAGGGCAAAGCCCAGAACTAGTTAACTACACTCCTATTTAAGCAAACGCCAATGACGTCTTCAGAGAGGACTGAGAGCAAGCCGACAGAAGGTAATATATATAATAGCGAAATCCCATGTAGTTTTAACTCTTACATTTCATATATACATATGTATAGAGGAAATGGCAAGAGTTAAAGATGTAAGAGTTAATACACACACACACACACACACATATATATATATATATATATACACATTTATTAATGATTTATTTAGCTATAGGGTTGTATTCTACATGGGCTTTTGGCCATAGAAGACCCATAAAAAAAAAAGAGAGAAAATAAAATTGGCTTTAAAATATAAGGCGGGTGGCCCCTCTTTGGAGCAAGGTTTTCAAAACCGAACCGGTCATTGAATCGGAAAACTGAGAGGTTCAAGGTTCAACCGGTTCGACCGGTAAAACCGCGGTTAAACCGGTAAAACCGGTATTTAATATTAAATATATAAAAATTAAATTTTTATATAGGTTATATAATTATATAAAATGTTATATTATATAAGAATGATAATAAATATTTAAAATAAAGTGTATTTTAAGAATTATACTAATATTTACATACATTAAAGATATTACAATTAGTATATTTAAAAAAATATAATTTATAAAAATTAATTTAAAAAATAATATTTATAAATAGTGATTAAATATTAATTTTTAAATTTTAAAGATTAAATTGAAAATTTTAATCAATTGAGGACTAAATTAGAATTTTTAGTTAAAATTAGAATTTTAATTATAATTTAGATAAAGTTTTGGGTTAAATTATAATTTAAAATTTTTTAATTTAAATTGAACCGGTTCACCCGGTTCAACCGGTCCCGGTTTTTCCGGTTTTCTCGGTTCTTGACCGGTTTTTCCGGTTCTTGACCGGTTTTTTTCGGTTCGGTCTGAATTCCATTTTTAGACTTGAACCGGACCGAACCTAGGACCGGTTCCCAATTTTTTTGGTTGAACCGACCGGTCCGGTTCGGTTTTCAATTCCATGCTTTGGAGAGGGCCGCTGACCCCTACTTTTATTGTTGCCTATATATTCCATTAATTACAAAGTTGTTGCACTAGAGAAAAGGAACTCAGAAAAGAAAAATGCAGACAAAAAAAAAGGGCATGGTACACTGCCCGAATTATTCTGTCTAAATTTTGTTGGAATTACAACAGTTTTTTAATTTTTTTACAATAATGTTACTTTTTTTCTATAATAAAAAAGAAGTAAATTGTATTTATTTTTTTATTACAGAAAATATAATTGGAGTTACAAAAAATTAATAATTTGTTGTAATTCGGACAACTCTCAGACAAAAAAAAACTTTCGAACAATATACATTTTCCAAAAAAAAAAGCAAAAAAAAAGAGAGAGAAATATGCATAAATCGTCCATATATTTGTCACTTATTTTTCAAACTTGTCAAGAGTCGTCACTATTTTTCCATGTTCATACTTATCTTCGCAGAAAAAGAGGCATAAGCATAATGCTCTTTTACATCCACCTCGCAAAAAAAAAAAATTCTGGGTGGACTATCATTGCATGTGATTCTGCTTCCGGACAACATAGTGGATGTTCGTGCACCGGAAAATTATTTAAGGCATCTTGTTTGTTCACCACTAATTTCTTAGCTCCACGAAAACATCACAAATTAGTAGAAAAATGGGTTTGGACTTTGGAATTATTCCATGGTTTATTTAGAGGTGGAGAGAAAATTGCTAGTGGGCTGCAATCAGGAAGTCGCCAAAGCTCTAGAATCGTCTGAGAATACATATAATTCTTACCAATCTTGGATTGGATTTTTTAAGAGGAGTTTTTTTTTTATTTTTTTCTATAATCAAATATAAATTTAAAATTTTTAATTTAAAGATTTAAGTTCTTAACCATGATATGTCTCGCTATTAGTCATTAATTATTAGCGCTGATATATATTTTGATTATTAATCATTAATTACTGCGGCTAGGTTGTGGTTTGAAACAAATATAGTTTATTTTTTTAACTAAAATTTTTTAAGCATAAGTCTCATACTTTCATGTTATCTTACATTATCAAAGTTCATTAATTAATGATAAGATTAGTCATGGTTTGTCATGCCAATATTAAGTTAGGATCCTTTTTTTTTTATTTCAAAAAATTGATGAGTGATGAGTAAATAAATGTTATTTGGGCCTTTCTTTAATACGAAAGATATTAATGAAATTATTTTAAGTTTAATTGAAGTAATGAAATTGACAAAAATTTAGTAAACTAAAATTAATGGATTCGGTTCAATTACAAACTTTAACGAACCAATCGTGATTGGCTGTTTATCCGAGTTGTTATTGTCTTGCAAGCCCGCAGATGCACCAGCCAGCTTAACTTGAGCTGTTGCAAATTGCGGTGACCCATACTCTCAGGCGATCACTAAGCATCTATATAATTTACAATACACAAAAAAAAAAAAAAAATACATAATTAATTTAACAATTTAAATTTTTACGTATCAATTCTACACTTACTTTTGCATGCCAACTTTTTCTTTATCAAAATTACTACTTTTAGAGCTAATGGCACCCGTCATAAATTAAAAGAAAGGAATAATTCTAGATGTTTATGGTAAATTTCACCATCGTGGAAAGTAGCAGTGCGTTGATTAGACGTGTTCTTCTTTATTAGCTTTGTATGGGGGAGGTTTAACTGGCCGGGAAGGCTGAATTGAGGGAGTAGCCAAGCCAATGTAACAATGTTATTTCCAGATGTACGAACTAATTGAAAATGGAGTCTCTGTTCAAAGTAGAGAAATGGTCCATCAATCTCGGGTCTACGCCGTTACGTCTCCCAATTTTGAGGGCAGTACTGCCAGATGATCAAGTATTTGAGCGAAAAACTAGTCAGGGTTTGCCTGCGGTCAGGGAGAAAGTTGAGGTTCTCGTACTAAATGTCCTTTAAAAGAAAAAAAAAAAAATCATTGAAAATAAATTCTTTATTTTGATCTACGCTCTATGCATATAAAATACAGACACAATACGATATAGATAATATAATATTAAAATTTAAAAATTATATGATATAGACACGCGTAAAACACAGGGATATATACCTAAATTTATTATTATTCTTATAAAAAAAAGTGATAAGGCACTTTTTTTTACTAAAAGATTACAGCTCACTTTTTCACTCTAACACCTTCTCTTCTCCGGTGCTTCCACCCGCGGTCTCTTTTACTGTTTCTTTTTTTCTGAATCATCTTTCAAAGCCAGCAAAAAGTTCTTCAATCTTCATTGATCGTGTGGGTGGTTGATTTTGAGTGGTGTTATTGAACAATTTCTGTATTGTTGGGGCTCTTGATCTGTGTTCTAAATTTTTTTATGGACGAGCCAACCCCAAAGCATGAATTGAGGATTTTTAATTAAACGGTGACACCGCCGACGTTAGATGGAAGGGTTAATTCCTAAAAAAAATCACGACTTTAGCCTAAATAAATAAATATATCACAACATTATAAAAATAACAAATTAAATTTTGTAAAATTTTTATATAAAAATTAATTTTACTAGATAAAAATCGTAAAAATTAGTGACATGTCGCATTAATTAAATAAAGATAATAATATGAATATAAAACAAAATGCATATTTAGATCCACTATAAATGAGTTATTTGTTGGGCCAAATGTACCTCTTAAAAGTTAATACATTTGATTTTCTTCAATAAAATGAAAACAGAAATTACAAAAATCTAAAATTAAAATTAAGTGAAATTTAAAATTAAAATCAAAGCAAAGAAAAAAAATTTTTAATTTCAAAATTAAATTAGCTTTCGAGTTGCAGTCTAGTTCAACTTCCTCCCCTACATCTAGAAATTCCAAGGTCAGCCTATGTCCTCAAGTACGGCGGCGCCGCCATGAAGTTTCTGAAGCTCAAGGTCTCCGTAGCCAGCGAAGTCATCCTCCTCACCTGCGTCCGCATCCGCCCTGTCCTCATCCATGGCGGTGGTCCTGAGATCAACCACTGGCGCAAACTTCTTAACATCGGAGAATATTTACAGCCAACATCAAATTTAATAACTTGGATCTCTAGAGATCGCAAAAGTCATACGGTTTGGATCTCTTCTTCGTCTTTTGGATCTTCAAAATTGGGATCCTTAACATCCACGGTCTCCCGATCTCGCCCAGGAAGTAGCCATCGCCGGCCCAAGTGAACTTCCCTCCATGGCCTCCCTTCTTGGCTGATCCGCTTATCCCAGTTCCCGATTTCCTGTCTCTATTCACGTCGGACTTGGCGTTGTTGCCTTTGTCCCTCCGTTCTTCATTCTCTCCCTCACGCTTGTTTTCTCACTTGCTGGATCGAGAATCCCCTAGAGAAGGAAGCTTGGCTTTGTTAAGTTTGCGTGGAAATATTTTTTTTCTTTTTTAATTTCTGTTTTTTTTATATTTCTTTTTTTTTCATAATTTCTTTTTTTTACTTTAATTTTAATTTTAAATTTTACCTAATTTTAATTTTAAATTTTTATAATTTTTTTTAATTTTTTTGTCAAGTTTTTTTTTCATTTTAATAGAAGAAAATTAAATGTATTGGGCTTATGAGGTCCATTGCCCAACAAATAACTCATCTGAGGTGGATCCAAATATGTATTTTGTCTTTTTGTCTTATGTTGACGTCATCGTCTCTATCCAGTTAATGCGAGATATTCGGTTTGTTTGACAATAAATAGAAATGTTGTGAAATAAAAAATTATAATTAAAAGGACTGTTATTTAAAATTATAAATTATTTAGTAATAATTATAAAAAAATTATAAAAAAAATTTAAATTTTAAATGTTTAATAATTTTTTAAATAGTAGAGTTAATTTTATTCACTTAATTTAAAATTTGTGTGATATAATCATTAAATTTTGTTACGTTTTTCAAAAGTATGTATAAGGTGATTTTGTGAAATCATAATTTTAAAAATTATCATATTTGCAAAACTCTATTTAAAAAAAATAAACATTAAAAAAATTACTTTTAGTTTAAAATACAGTTATCACACTATAATACACTTTTCACTTCAATACTAAATATAGCTATTGTTAGTTTTAACAGTTTCCATCCACTAAAATTAATTTTGTGATATATTTATTATAAATTTTTTTTTATAAAATTTAAATTATTATTTTTATAAAGTCATAATATATTTATTAATTTAAATAAAAACGATGATTTGTTTAGTAATTAACCTATATCAAAGCTATGGAGGTGCTTTAACCAGATCTTTTTTTCACCTTTCTTCACCTCGAATCGTGTCTTGCCCCTCGGATAATTAAAAATCGCGATGGGATTTTTGTTTTCTCAGTATAAAGAGTCTTAGCAGGAAAAAATGAGTGTAGATTCTTCTTGGAGTGTCTGTGGCGTGTCTGATATTGTTATTTGCGTATCAGACATGAGTGCCCAATTTTTTTTTAAATTTTTTTTTTAGATACGTTTTACCATATTCGACATGCGTCCGTCACGTATCCGTGTCTGATACGTATCAGATACAATATATCCCTTAAAAGAGGCGTGTCCGTGCTACCTAGGATTTTGATTGACCTTTTCCTAATTTTTAACTTTTAATTATTTAAATCATTTTGTAATATGAGTGTCTATGACATGATCATCAGTCGTTAGTATTGAGAAGAGTAATACTAAATATTTTAAAAATCGTATTATAAAATATTCTAAAATATATAATTATATTTTAGAATCATTAACTTTTTTCTTTTTTTGATTTAACAATATTAAAAAAATTAACGATTCTTTCTATAATTATATATTTCAGAATATTTTATAATATAATTTTTAAAATATTTATCATTATTTTATTGAAAATTAGATCATAACTTCCTTAAAGCAGTTTGTATTTATATTTGCTTTCATTATGTTAAATTTCAAGTGAATAGGAATTTTTTTTTTCATATTAAATTCATCGACCAAAATATTTGTAAAATAAAGATATCTCTTAACTTGAAGTTTTTTAGTACGTAGAAGATGAAAAGGTGGAGGATTTATAAAATTAAAATAAACATAATCTATGTGGCTAAAATATTTATAAAAAATGTATATATATGTCAGAAAAAAATGTTTTTTTGGTTTAAAAAAAAAGAAAAAAAGTTTGTTATTTAATGATATTATTTCTTTTTTTTATTTTTTTTTAAAATGAAGCAAGTGCCGTGAATTTTCTGCGCCGTCTCTGGGGAAGCAACATTAACCAGTAGTATATCTCAAAAAAAAAAAAAAAACCAGTACTAATTAGCAAATTAACTTGCATGTAAATCTTTCCTACTTTGGTCTTCAGTACAAGAAGACACGATGAGTTTTTTTACATATAAAATAAAATCGCTGGACTCTACTTTTGGTAGATGGTAATGAAATGTAATAAAATGAATGTGTAATTAAAAATTCTTTAGGAAATTAATTTTATTGCATTGCTTTAAATTTATATATTGATTGGCAAATATATCACTTTGAGCACCTGTATGGTATACACTCGAATCTGACTCAAAAAAAATGATGTTTATAAAATTTTTATTTAATTTTTGAAATAGTAATTAAGAAATAGAAATTTTATGGATATAAGTTTTACATTAATTTTTGAAAATATTCAGCATATATAGACACTATATATATACACATCAATATATATACTTGGTCAGTCAAAAATATATCTTTTTTATTTTTTTGTCAAAAGTCAAACTAAAGAATAAGAAATTTTCCCTAAGTTGGGCCCGTATATAGTTTGAATTTTGCTAGATATTCCCTTGGGCCGGAGCTAAAAGAATAACTTAGGGCCCAACCTTACTCCATAAGGGAAAGATATCCCCTTGGGCCCAAGCTTGTTATTTACAAGCTATGACCTGGAGACACGCCGTGAGTTAGCTGATTTGATATAATTAGCACAATTAAGCCATTAGCCATGGAAGGCATTACTAAATATGAAAAGGAAAATACTTTCTTGTCCGAATTTGGGCATTCCCAAATTTATTATTTTTTTAATTGACTGTAATTGAAATTCAAATTCGAAATATTAACTCGAATTTATTGAGAGCATTTTTTTTGTGGGTCTTACATATAAAATTATGTGGAATTCACAAAATCAACGCTTTGAATGTTTTAAGGCATGATCAATTATGATCAATGCTATAAAATGAAACTTGTCATATATATCATCGAATTAGTTTGTGTGTAATTTAGAGACATGAACACGGACATGTGATCAATTAGTACTTGTAGTTGTTGGTTCAATAATGACACCCCAAATTCCGTGTAATAATAACAAACGCTGAAAAACTACAAGCTATTCCTGGGGGAAAGTGAAACGGAAGCAGAAATTTAAGATGAGCAAGCTAATGGTTAAACTAAATTTTCGTGGCACCAACCATTTTTGCCCAATTTCACACCATTTTTATGCTTTGTATTCCCTCTCCAAAAAAACCAATAAGAAAACCAAGGAGTAGGGAATAGGCATCTCCTTCTGGTCTCCCTTCCTTCCCTCCCGCCCTCCCTCCCTCCAAGCTGTTTATGATAGGTGATTTTTTTGTATGCATGACAATGTGTCGCTGAAAATTCTTAGGAATTGATAAAGTTGGTGGCTGGAATTCTTATGAATTGATAAACTTGGTGGCTGGAAAGTTGGAAAAAAAATCATCGATCTGGGGGGGACAAGTTAAAGCAATGGAGGCACAGCGGATGAGGGAGTTGATGTTACTATGGTCTAGAATGCGGTCTACTCGTGTGGCTCTTGTGGGTGGAAATCACACCGCCGCCAGATTTTGCACCCGCTAGAAGTTTTTCTTCTCCTCGCGTGGTTTTTCTCTCCTTTTTCATTTTACAATCTTTTAAGTCTTCAAAGTTTCAGAATTTCTTCATCTCTTTAGCTCCAATTTCTGTGCACATACCCTTTTCAGCTTGCTTTATCAATCTGCCTTTGCTTCAATCAATCTAGTTTTTTGTGCGTCTGTGTGTGTATATGCGAAAAATCTTTCCTGACAACAGCTTCAGGATTGTCCTGCTATGGAATTTCAGCCTGTGCAATATTTCCAAGGGAAAACCTTCAGCAAATGCAAGCCCTTTGTCTTGCATATCAATAACATTGATCTGAATGATGACAGATACGCGACTGCTTATAATAGGATTCTGAAGTTCCTTGCTCGTGCCATGATTTTGGCTTTGATATTTGTTACCTTCCCCATGATGAGGAGCATTTTCGGTAATTCTTTAGCTGTTCTTGAGCCTGATCAAGTTGGCTCCGATTCGGTTAACCAGAATCTGTTGTCATTGATTTTCCGGGACTTGACAAATGAAGGCCTGATTAAAACTGGAGACAAAGCCGTATTCGTAAGCGGTGGGGATGATGATGAAAATGCTGCCGCCTACATTTCTCAGATTGTCAATGATGCTGAGCTGAATCTTGTTGCTGCCGCGTATTTTGATGGGCAAACAATGATTCCTGACGAGTCTGTGGACTTTGCCTTTAGCCATAACTACCACATTGCTCCGCAGTTCATTGACAGGACCCTCAAAGTTGGGGGTATTGCGGTTGTTCAACTGAGTGACAATCCTTCCTTTGAATTCAACAAGCCCGCCAATTATAAAATCATCTATTTCAGGAGATTTCAGACAACCGTATTGGCGATGAGGAAGACAGGCCAGAATGATACGAAATTGGCCTCCAAAAGGAAGCTCCTTGGATATAAAACCGAGGCAAGAAAAGCAGCACTGAAGAACCTTGAAGATGTGCTCCTGGAACCACCGAGAGCAGCTTCAGGAAAATCAAGCAGATACATGAAAAGAACGAGGTATCTACCAGACTTAACAGGTGATTCCCTGGAGAGCTACCCGCGCCGCGTGTTCATCGATGTGGGGCTGCCAGAGAAACAGGGAGGAAGCGGCATTGGATGGTTCGAAAGGCACTATCCCAAAAGGAACCTTGATTTTGAGGTGTACAAGATTGAGACAGTGACGGGGGATTGGTCCAGGAAGGAACTGCCCCATGTACAGGTTGGAATGTCAGATTGGCTGAGGAAAAATGTGAAGGAGGAAGAACTGGTGGTGATGAAGGCAGAAGCTGAGGTAGTGGAGGAACTTGTGAAGAGTAAAGCAATAAGGCTTGTGGATGAACTTTTCCTGGAATGCAAGCCGCGAGGGCATGGCGGAAAGGGCAATGGAAGCAGAAGGGCTTATTGGGAGTGCTTGGCTTTGTATGGAAAGCTAAGGGATGAAGGTGTTGCAGTGCACCAGTGGTGGAATTGATCAGAAGAAGAATATATGTCTTGAGAAGATTTGAGGGAAAACCTTACCAGAAGAATTCAAAAAAACCGTACATAACTAAATAAATAAGAAATGCTGTCTCTTACATGTGTAACAGCTTTTCAATTTGTTTTATGTAATTGTTTCTGTAATTGGCATGTATATTTGTAATGAACATAATATTGGTGTTTGGATAGTTTTAGATGTGGCCGATTACTTCGACTAATCAGAATTCAGAACAGAGTTCTTTATGTGCAATAATACTAATGCTCCAGCCAATTTACGCATGTTACAATTAAGGACTCAAATTTGGACTTTTATTTTTGCGCAAAAAAAAAAAAAAGCAAAAAAGGGAAATGTTAGGTGTATTGTGCTCAATAAAAAGTAATAAAATTTTTGATTTATTAAAAAAAAATTCATATAGAAAAATATACATACTCATTAAAATATTATTTTTTCACTATTTTAGAAAAGAGTTTTTTCCTACTCTCTAAATTTTTTTAGAAAAAAAACTAAAATTTTTTTTGTAGTGAATTTCATATGGTATTATACTTTACGTTTTAAAATAACATTAATCTATATTTAACTTTTAATTTTGTAAAAAAATTTATATTATATTGTCTCAGTACTTGTAGTTGAACCAAAAAAGAAAAAAAAAGTGCATTGCTGATATGTAAATTATTACACTTGTGGGTTGAAGAAGAGGGTTACTTAACATTTTTATTCAAATTTCTTATAAGAATGATTCACTATCTGAATATTGATTAATCCGAATAAGACTTCGTCATAACTTATCTAACGATTACCAAATCATGACCCAACATCTAATATGTCACTAAATTTTTCAAAACCAGCATTAGGATAAAGATACCCAACGTCTTTGGCTAGGCAGGATTGTCGGAATGGAATTCAAATCTGGGTTAATTACGTCTTTCCACAGTAAATTTTCCTCCAAAACTAACATCTCTGGATGGTGACTCAAATTTAAAATTACATTACAAATTATAAGACGTGTTCATAGAACAAACTCCTTGATTAACAACAGGGCTTGGCCTGTTCACCACATACACAATTTATATTTGAACGGGAACATATTAAGATAACCGCAACGGGCCTGGCTTAGTTACATAGCTCGCGGGCGATCCCCAGGCGAGAATTGGTGATATCAAACAAAATCCTGAGGTTCTGCTGCTGCAAATTGGCTATAACATTCAAGACAGAATTCACGTTAGCTGGGGCTGCGGCCATGGACAAGCACGCCAGAGACCCAGAACTGCTATGTATCAAGCTGTTCTCCACTGGCAACACCAAGTTCAAGTCTGTGAAATGGAGAGTTATGGCAGGCGCCAGTTCTTCATTTGTTGCCGCAAAACATGTATCGAAGGCCCCAAGACTTGAAAATGGGCCCTTCAATTGTTTCCTAAACTCGTCCCGGATCGCCGTGTACACGGGCTGCACAAATCTGGTTATAACCGTACCTGAGTCTATTATGGTCCCGGCCCCGGTGTTTGGGTCAAGGGCCAAGAGCTCTGGGGCAATGGGCACAAGAACTCGGCCTATGCTCACTCCGGTCAGGTTCACGTAATACAGTGATGGGCGATGTGGGTTTCTCAGAAGAGGGGTTGTTCTAATGGATCTGGGCTGACCTACAGGGCCTAGTTTCAGAGAGCCCGAAAAGTAGTAGTTTCTGAAACTGGGTAAACAGTACGAGAACACACCCGAGTAGAGCGACTTGGATTGGGAAACTAGTGACAGCGGCCCACGGCCCAAGCCCAATAAGCCTTGCGGCGGGATTGAATTCCCATAGATGGAGCTGATGCATCCAAAAGCAAAATTTGGAACGACATCGTTGCCTAATGTAATTGAATCTTGCACTAAGGAAGCAGAAAAGGAAGAGTCTCCGCCGTAGGATTGGTTGAATAGGCATGATGTTGCTCCTGTTGCTGGGCAAGAAAATCCACTAGCCTGAGTACATTGGGCCACGGAGCAATCGAGTGGCCCGTAAGTGGAAGAAGTGTTGGGTTGGAAGGTGGTGCTAGAGCAGCCCAAGCATCCGGAGCAAGGAACCCAAGCGGCATCGCTGCTAGTGTCCAGGACCATGAACATCAATTGACCCGGAGTGCCCAGTTTGATTCGGACAACGTAGTTGCCAACGTTAATGACCTGTTGCCCTGGAGCAATTGGGACAGAGGTGATCTTTTGGGCCAACAAACCTGACAAATATTTAAGCCTTTCTGGGTCTTTTGAGGCCATGTCAAGAACAGTGTTGACCAGTGGCTCAGGCTTGGGTGCTGCAAAAGGAGAGCATTTGCCATAAATGGGAATTACAGAGAGATCTGAATTTCCAAATTGAGAGGCACAAGGGTCAGCAGCTTTGGTGCGTGAGAATAGAACAAGAAAGAAGAGGAACACAACTGTAGCACTCCTGAGGTCCATGACTTTTGGATTTCACTGAATTGCAAAGCAAATGCCAACTACACAAGCATGATATTTTTTTAGTATGTTGGTGTGTTTGTGTTGCATGTATGTCTGCATGGGAGTGGAAAGGCATCTATATATGTGCGGTTAGTGGTAGATAGCTAGAGGGTGGTAAGTTACTTAATTGCCCTCCCATCATTGTTTTCTGATCATAGTTTAGTCCAGTTGGGACAGCCGTTGGATCGTGTGATGTTGCCGTCTTATCATGCAGAATAACTTAGGGGTCCACGTGGTCCAGGTAGCATAATTGAGTAAATTATTATGTAACAGAACGCGAAATCATCATGATAATTTGGAGCTAAATGTAGTGTAGTGAGTCCAACAACTTGAACTATTATCCATGAAAAAGTAGCAAAATGTAGGTTTGAGTGCGAAGCTGACCTGAAGCACTCTTCTGTTCAACTCTTGTTTATTTTGTCGGTTGAGCTCATCTTCAGTCGGCAAGTGTCGGCAATCCAGCAAGCACAGTCGACGTGGAAACTTTATAAGCGAAAAACTGCATAATTTGTGCGAACCAAAAGACAAATTTTTCGCGGTTAAGAATTAGACTTGACAATGATTTTGCAGCAAAACAATGGTGTGGTTGAAAATGTGGACCAGTTTTTCAACTCGTGAACCTTTGATGACTTACGAAAGACAATTTCATACTGCTGCACGGGAACACGAGATGCTGTCAGTCACGGACGTACAGAACAAAACTTTCCCCATGACGTGGGGCCATTTTCTCTCTGTCATCCAGTTGCTCCCTCCCTCATCACACTTTTGCATAATCTACGTGTTTATGTTTCTCGTTTTTCTGACACAACCGTTTAATACGCTTTATTGAAACTCTTTAATTTTATATTATTTTTTATTTAAATGACGATCAAGTGATCAATTATATTAAAATTTAAAATATTTTGATGATAATTTTTTATAAAATTGTATTAAAAAGTTAAAATTTCTTCTAATATATGTTTTTATTAAATTTCAAACACATGACATTGTAGGTAAAGTTTTCTTCAAAATAGTTAAAATACCAATTGAATTAACTCAGTAGTTTATGTTACTTTTTAACACAACGGTTTAGGACACTATTAAAATTTCTTATTTTTATGTTTATGTCTTAATAACTTATCTCAACTTCTCCTGTTACCCAAAAAAAAAAAAAAAAAAGTGCATGTGTCAAGATCTAATCATATCTTTAATAGTGTAACCTTATGTTTTTTTTTTAATAGTTGAAGATATCTTCTATATAATAACAGAAGAAAAATGAAGAAATGATCATTCAAGTTAATGATAAGTACAATTATTGTTTCACAAGCACCAAAACAAACTTATTACTTTTTTGGTCTTGTTTGAATTAATTTGGTTTTTTTTTCTTCAAAAAAATAATTTCCGTTTGGCATTTCCTTAAGCGCTTTGTATTTGCATGATTGAATCCTTGAGCTGATAGCCGTTGGCTCTACCATCTGCTTAAAGTTTTTTTTTTTTTTTTTTACATCGACAAAAGGAAGAAAAGAAAACAAGCTAAGACCTCGAATAAGTGACTTCTAAATTTTCACCATCAAGTAAAGAAAGTAATCTAATAAGAAAAAGTTTTAAATGAATGTTATCCAACAGGAAGAAAGTAGTCCAAACAGGAAGAAGTTCTAAACCAATGTTTTCAGAGTTGCAACCTGTCCTTATCTTGGCAAAAAAAATCGGTACAATAATTTTTCTCGTGAAGGATATACTAAAAATCAACTCTCCAATCCATATGCCTAAGATGTTACGCACTTAACCTACCCAGCAAGAGGGTGGGAGGAAGAAATATTACCTATAAACAGATTTAAGGCCTCCTGTGAATCTAACTCCAATACTATCAACCTATAGCCGAGCTCTCAAGCTAATCAAGTCCTCTCCGAATTCCCAACAACTCCGCAACTATTTTGGATGTACCTAGGGTATGTTTGTTTTTTATAAAATATTTTACAGAAAAAAATTTTATAGATTTTCTGTCATTTGTTTTACAGAAAATATTTTACATAAGTAAAATTTAGAGAAAATTTTCAGATTTTTAAGTAAAATAACTTATCCTTTTGTAGAGTTAAAGTTATTTTTAAGAAAAACACAAACTGTATTATAAATAAATGACAAAAAAAAATTATTATTTTCATTATAAATAATTTTTTTATAAATATAAATTATTTTATAGTAAACAAACAAATTCATAATCAAACTCATAAAACCCTCAAACTACTTACCATTCTCTTCACGCAACAATCCGCCGTAACATTTGGTTAAAAGAGATACTCTTAAAAATTTATTTCGAAGATTTTTCCTATATTACATTTTCTTTTTTTATGTCATTTCACAATATCATCCTTTATGTCATTTCACAATAACATTTTTTATCCTTAGATTTTTTTGCAAGAACGGTTAAATTCATTAACCAATTGTCTAGTTTCATGCTTAATAATAGCCTTTTTAGACCGCCGTTTTGTGGTCATTTTCAACACCAGAATAGGGGACATTTTGCCACGTCAATCTTATCGGCAATTCCCACAGAAAAGCACAATTTGGACCCCACTTCGCTCTTTTGGAATTTCAGGAAAAAAAAACAGAGAGAAAAACAAGAGTAAAGCCCGAGTCATACAAGGAAAACAATTGAACACGTTGAAGCTGGCAAAAACACAGCAACCAAAGAGGACGTAAACAATAACAAAAACGACTCCCAATCTGCCAAGCGATACTTTATCAGAGTCCCCACCTAACTCACGGGCTCTGCAATTTTTAATCTTACAATATCGAGCTCATATTGGCGGCTTGCGCAGAAGATCTGAATGTTGCCAAAAGTTTCTTCTCTAACTATCTGCATTCCAGATAAGAGGTAACTTTCTTTTGGAATTTTGCAATCATTTGGGCTATGCAAAGACAAATCAACCATGGTGTGGAAACTGACCAAAAGTCGTTAATTCACTTTAACAAGTCGTTAATTCACTTTAACAGTGTGTTTGGAGTGCGTGAAAGAGTAGAGAAATGAGAAGAAAAAAAATAAAAAAAAAATTATTTAGAGTGATAGATAAATAGAGAGAATGAAAATATGAAGAAAGAAAAAGTAAACAGTAATTTGTGAGAGAAAAAATGAAAAAAAAAATTGTTTAGAGTGATAAAAAAATAAAGAAAAAGAAAGTATGATAAAAGAAAAAATGAATAATAATTTGTGAGTGAAAAAGTAGAGAAAAAATAAAATTATTTGGAATAGTATAAAAAGTAAAAAAAAAAAATACATAATAATAATTATGTTTTCTTTCTCTCCTCCATTTTCCATCGCACAACAAACACACAACAATCATTTTACTTTGTTTTGCTCCTATGGAAACATGATAAAATCATAACCCCAACTTGATCACAAAATCATATACATTGTACTACAAAATCAGAGATCAAAGCAATGATGAGGAGACTGATCCCGATGCACTTTTTAATCCCCCGCCTGGGGGATCCCGAGGCTTCCACGGTAAGAAAAGCAACAAATTCCGTAGAACAAACTAACATAGCAATTCCCACCACTGTAAAAGAGAAATTTTAATGTACACACATATACAATTGCACAACATCACATTTCTACACAGCAACGCAAGCATACGATCATGCTTAAGCTTTTACTCCCAACCACTTGGAATGAATATGGGGAATGATTGCACAGTATGGCCAGTCATAAGTCACAGTTGAATCTGCGACAAATTTAAGATTGTTAAGAAGACAGCGGATAAAGGATCCCAAAATGCCAAGAGAACTAAAGCCATGATTATGATCAAAAATGTCTATACTCAACCAAATTGACAGTTGGGCTTCCCCTGGTAGCACTAAACAGTAAAAATTTGATGCAGGAGGAACAGAATTCCCAGAATTTGATGAAAGCTCGACTAGACATTAAAGGCCATCAAGCAATCGAGGTTGCTTTCCATGATCAGTCCTAACGTGTAACTATGACTAAATGCAACTGAAATAAGCCTCCATAGCTAGATATAGAATTTAAACAAAGTTAATGAGACATTAAAACATGTTTGTCAATTCGCTATGGATCAAAAAAATATCAAATAAATGCCTAAATTGCCATTAAAAATATCAGAGCAAGGATCAAGATGTCATAAGATGCAATATTTGAACAAATATACGGTTACAACAATGAAGAGTTCACCAAAGGCTGAACTACTGAAAGGTAATTGGTTGAAGAACGTGAATGTCTTTCAAATAGCCAAATTGTCTTAGGGTAGCATACCTCGTTTGATTACAATGAAGTGCCCTTGCCCTTGACAATAATGACTGGACATTGTGCGTTATTGGCGCAATAGTTGCTTACACTTCCCAAAAACATCCTGTTAATGCACACAATATTCCATCATTATTAACATATTGAGCAATGTATTGCCATGTTAACATTTATATCATTGAGGTCATGCACCTGACATAAGACTAATGTAATCTAGTTTTCTGTGTAAAAGCCTACGAAACTTTTGAGGGCATAACTAAGCTTGGAAAACAATTTAACTGTAATAAAATGCCAAATGGCCAAGTCATCAACGACAAGAACAAATTCAAATGACAAAGGAAGCATGAGGCCAAAAAACAAGAAACAGTTCAGGTCTTTGCTCCCAGAAAGAGGACAAGGTCAAAAAACAGATCCATTTGTTGTACATTTTTTTACAACAAATCAAAATATTATTCAAGCATTTTAACATTGTCCTTGGTCGAGGGTTCTTACTGCACCTACATAGCACTTTAATATCCCCTCAGTTGCCATCATGCAAAATCATAAGATAGCAATTGACAAACTTAGAGGCCCTTCAAACCCAACCAACTACATGCATTGAGTATTGCTCCGTGAAAAAATGGTGAGGATTTACACCAGTGCACAACATAATCCTCCAACATATTCCAACAGAAATTTACCCCTTGATATTGACCATTCTCTCTCTCTCTCTCTACTCTCTAATTTACTAAAGAAAAAGATATAGATACATAACATGACTACGTGTACTAAAATTATCTCACAAATATGCATATTTTTGTGGGTGCCTTGTCGACATTTAAGACCCTCTATCCTCATATGCTCTGAAATGCAGTGCTCATCAAACTGGTCGTAAACCTCTTATATTAACATACACGATTGCTCAGTCAAGGCACTCGAACTGTGATCTAGCCATCCTGGACAGGACTATCATGATGACAGCAGACAAAATACAATATGTACGCAATTAAACGGGCTCAGCTTTCAACTAGAGGAATAAAATATATTGTATCAAATACCAATGTTATACTAAACAGCAACTACAAGTAAAGCTCAGAGGACCTGACTTATAAGCATCCAATATCGTTCTTTACTGGTAACATGAGCAGCAGAAATTACTAAATTACACTAAATACATACATCTGATGACATCCATCCCCAATCTGAGCCCATACCAACTCCACTTGCAATGTTTTAAAAGCGCTCAAGCCCTTCTCTCCTATGAAGCGCTTGTCAAATATTTTAGTAACCAGCAAACTTCATCAATATGGCACCTAAATTTCACAAAATTTTCACCCAAGCTGCAAATAATCTCCCTCTTCTTCCTCTAAACATACTATCTACAATAAATCACCTAAAAGTGGGTGCTTACATATTCTCAAGCATCAAAACAATGGAAAACTCCATCATGAGATGTGCATAAATCATATGAGATAGGAAAATGGTCACCAAAAAAAAAAACTACAATTAACAGCAAGACTACTCTTGAGCATGCTACCTTTTAATAGGGCCAAAAGCACGACACCCCATCACGAGCAAATCAGCATGCAAATTTTCTGCAGCCTCACAAATCTTCTCCTTCGGATCCCCAATCACAACTTGTGTTTTGACGTTCACCTTACCACAAAACAAGTTCTCAATAATTTAGCCAAGTGAGAGTCATCGTCCACAACACATTGATCAGAAATTTTACCCAAGCTACCAGAAAATGAGCTCTCAGATAAATGATTCCGAATATCAAGATCCAAATAGTCAAAAATAGCCAAACAAAAAATCAATGACCAAGAATCATCAACCTTGTAAATTTAGCAACTCCAGATACAATCGAAGCAATGTTTATCTAACTATCGTCATTGACATTCCCATTTCATTGCCAAACAAGCAAAGCTAATAGGAACTATAGAAAGACCTGAGTATTAGTTCGAGTAGTCACCGACTTTATTAATTAAGGGCGTGGTCGGGAGGACTCCAACCACACCATTCCTCTTATACTTTGTATGGGTTTAACCGTTCCCTAAGGCCCAAAAAAAAAGAAAACTATGGAAAGATTTCAAACATTGACGTGAGCTCACATTCTTTTCGCTGCAAATCTGCAGCGCGTGCTCCAGAATCGCTTGGGTGATCCGCCGTTGGTGCGCCTCGATCGCCGCAGTGAACGCCGGCACCTCCACGTCAGCTTCAGTTTCAACGTCAAAACAAATCGTTCAGTCATTAATTAAATTTAAACTCTAAACTGATCTTGAAAATAAACGCTTTAAGGAAAAGAGGGTGAGACTTAACTGGGCCCACCGAAGGGGATGGCGCCCGGATTGAGGCCAGCGGCAATGGACGGCGGAGACTGCACGTGGAGGACGATGAAAGAGCCGGGAGACTCGGTGGAGTCGGGCGCAGGGGAACGGAGCTTGAGGTTGTCCAGCGCCCATCTAAGGGCGTGCATGCTCTCCTCGCTGCCATCGACGGCCACGATCACGCACCCAAGATTTGCCGTCATGATTGATTGGATTTTAACTCAATCGACCGCTGGATTGCGAGAGTTCGAAATTAACTGGTTTTTATTTTTATTTTTATTTTTCAAATTTTGTCATCCGTTTCCCTTAAAACTGGCTGTGAAATGAATAATGAAATCGTCACCCGTTGGAGATTAGCTTAACAATACACTGCGTCATGGCCGTCGAACGCGCCAACGGCCGCCGTGCTTGAAGCCGCAGGTTTACGAAATTTGTGGGCCGCAGGCTCAAATTTTCAATGGGCCGAATTGCCATTCCACTTTTTTCTGCATTATTTTTTCTTAAAAAAAAAAAAAAAGGCCTTTTGGAAGAACAAAAGGCTACGATCCGACCATCTAAGGTTGGAATTAGCGACAAATCGGGCGTCTTTACATGCATGTGGCTCAAGTCTAAATCTTCACGTTTATATCTAACTGTTTGATGCTGTTATAAAAGATTGATACGTGGTATTAAATTTTATATTAAATTTTAAATTTTATAATTATATTTTTTACGATAAAATTTTATTTGTCTCACCAATATTTATGTGATAAAACTTTCCTATAAAAAAATTATACCATAATCACTATCTTTACAAGCACTTATTTTGGTGTTAAAAAACAGGCTACAATCTGATCACGTCGTATCATTTTCTAACGGCTTTTTGGGTCTTTGCATTGGTCTTCATCAAACCGAAAGGACCACCAAAAAGTTGTTGCAAAGGTTGATTGATCTATCGTATACTAGGTTGCAGTGTAATAATTGATTGTGCTGCTAACATTGTCTATCTGGTTTTTTTTTTTTCATTGAAAAAAGAGAAAGAAAAGGAGAGAGGGAGTGTGTGTGCAATTGTGTTATTCAATCCTTGAGGTAATAAAGATCTAGGATCAAACTAAGCAATAGGGAAAGCAAAACTTGTACTCAAACAAGTGAAAGCAATGTTTTCTTTCAGTCTTTCAGAGGATTAACGTTAGAGGAAATGTTACGGTTTCATCTTTATGGATATGATATTTATCATCATGACGTTGATATGCTTGTGCTAATGGGACTAAAGATTTGGATATGATGTGTTGTGTGAGAATTTATACATCTAAAAGAACACGTTGTAAAGATGTAAATAATTAATAGGTCCAGACTCCTTATAGACATTCTAAATCAACCTCCCCATTGAAGAGACCATTTTTTTCACCCCTTTGTTGATAATATGCAGAAATTCAAATTTCACTCGGGGACACGCATACTTGTTTCAAAGTTTTCCTGAGGTGGGTAGGTATAAAATGGACAAGAGTTTGTCTTCTTTTTCCCCTTTTTCCAAATTAAAAAGAAAAAAACGTGGTATGTGGAAAATAGTGAAAGGAATCGTTTGACTACAACAACGATAAAAATAAGAGTTCAGTTTGGTGTACTTACAGTAATATTTAAATGCAATTTTCTCCCGTCATAAATTTATTGCAATTTTCTCCAAATTGATTATGTGGCTTGATTTTTTTTTTTTTAGTTTATAAAGAATTCTATTTGACATTTGGGGAGAGAGAAGTGAGATTTGGTAAAATTTGAATCCCTCACCTATTAATTGAGAGACAACTCCTTCAACCAATTAGTTGAGTAAATGCTCAACTGTTTTTTTTTTTTTTTATGTGGCTTGATTTGGTACCTGGGTGTTGAACATTTTGACAAAAATTGAAAAAAAAAAAAAAAAATCTTCTACGTAAGATCCCACCAAAACCTACCTAATCAAAAATTTGTTGCTTTGTGTCTTTTTTTTTTAATAAAAAAAAATATATTATATGAAAAGTTATTATATTTGTGGGATGAAATCAATAGTCGCTTATTGACATTTTTATTCAATATTTTTTATAGAGAGAACATCTCACTTAAATACTGATGAGCTGAAGAATGACTCCTCACAGCCTACTCAGCGTATCAAATTTGATTTTTACAACCGACTCGAATGTTACTAAATCTTCCAAATCTGTTTTTTTTTTGCCAGGACACCCAATTACATTAGCTGAGGAAATTGCACAGTACAGAGAATCAAACATGAATTAATTTTATAAAACATATGCTAAAATACTATTCAAATTATCAATCTCGTATCGTTATTGCTTTGCTTCTTGGAAGAGCTGAATAGATAAAACGCATGTCGCGTTGGTCTTGCAGATAAAACTTAGGATAGTCAAATACCGCGGCAGCATGCTGGATCATTACCAGCATTGTGAAAGCAATTTGAATTTTCTACTTGACTTTGCCAATTCTTGGGGGTAGATCAGGAGCATAGCTCTGCCCAACTTCTAATTTCTTGATCAGATTTCTATCCCATGAAGTTTGATTTCAAATTTGAAACTAGAAAAATGAGAGGTATAAAATTTATGAAAATAAAAAAATTAATGTTATTGTATAATTTAAGGTTTAATAAGTTTTTTTAATAGATAAAAATAAATTATATAATTAATTACAGTCATTACAGCATGATTATATGAGTATAAATTAAAAAAATTGTAAATAAAGATACAATATATGACATAATATTTAATTTTTTAATTTTTTAATTCTATCCGTACATATCATTTTAACTATATTTTGATTCTACTAAATATTTTCCTTACATGAAACACGTAGTTATCACTAGTTCCCAAAACATATCAAAAGTGACGAGGGCCTCTAAAGTCTGTAAATCGGGTTTTGAACAATTGGTTGGCAGCTGTGTTTGTTAATTGTGAGGTCAGGATTCGACCTCCGAGCGACCTAATTCGCCTCTCCTCTATTACTGCGTTGCAACTCTTTTAAACAGGAAAAAAAAAAAAACAGTCAGAAAAGTCAGGAAGTTCCGTTATTACCGTGAATTTATATTTTAAATAGTATTAATAATACAAACATATATTTTAAATAGTATTAATAATACATCAATAACTGAAAAGTTAATAATTTAAAATTTTAATTTATTTAATTGTTCTTTTTTTTAATTAATTAACCTAAATTTAAGAAAATTAAAAAAAAAAAAAAGGGAAGTTCCCTTACCTAGGAAGGCATGGAATACTGCATGTCTGAATGGGCCCCACTGGTTTGATGCAAAACCAGACGCGAGTCAGTGAGCTAGCATCGTCAAAGTCCTCAAAACGTGCCAAATTTAAAGTGCCCACAACCAATCTCCACCGTCCAATCTCCTAACCAGCCAAATACCGCTCTGGTCGAAGCAATAACCATCACATGTCTGATGTACTTGTCAGTCATTCGTCCAACTCGGAATCTTTCAGAGTCAGAGAATACTAAAAATATTCATTTCAAAGAAAAGAAGGAAAAAAAAAAACACAAAAAAAACACATAAAAATTTAAATTAATTTTTAAAAATATATTAAATTAATAAAAATAAATAAATTATTTAATTAACTATATCTTATATATAATACAAAATAAAGTGATTGCATAGCAAAACTAAAAAAAATAAACTGTAATTTTGAAATTAACAATTCTTAATTTAATTATTTTTTGTGATATAAATAAAATTTTTTCTAATTAAATAAATAAAATTTTTAATTTTTTTACTGAATATATTTTACATTATATAATAAATTAAATTTACTTTAAATAAAAAATAAAAAAATAAATTTATATAATATAAAAAAATAAAAATAACAAACACTTAAGTAAATTTATGAGATTTAAGCAGAATACTTTCTCTAAAAATAATAAATTTTTTTTTATTTTATTATAGTATAATAAGGTATCAAAAAGATAAAATATATTTTCTTTCAAACATACTAATCAAAAGTCAGACCAAAATGCCACAGAATGATAATTTTCCTCTGAATCCTCGTCTCTCTTCCTCTGAGAAATAATAATAATAGTAATAATAATAATAATAAAAAAAACAACAAAAAAACAGCCCCCTAAAATCTTGATCTGATTGTCAGAAAATCCACGAAGCTCGGCTGCCTTTTGCACTCTGTCTCTGTGAATTTTTTCTCTAACTCAGGCTAAGCAACCTTCAATCTTTCTCTTGTTAGCCATTGTGCAATCGTCACCGTACGTCTAATCCGAGTTCTTATCAACGGCTAAGATCTTGCAGTTCGTGCGCGCCCACGCAGTCTCTACTATAGGCCTCGCCGCCGGCCGGAGCCGCCTCACCTATGCGTGGCGGAAAGAGCAGGAGGTTAAGGCTTGTAAATTTCGCTGGACGCCGTTTTAGGCGGGGGAGAATAAATGCTTCTGGCAGGGGATCTATGGTTTTCGAGCCTGGTCCTTGTGGTTTGCGTGGTGTTTCCGGCGGTCTCCCTCGTAATTCGCCGTAAATGGCGGCTCTCCGTGGCCAGGAAGGAGGAGATCAGGCGGCTGTTGGTTTTGGCGTCGAAGGAGGCTGCTAGGGCCGAGCTCGAGGCCACTATTTCCTACGCTGCCGTTTCGGTGCCTGTTTCGTGCAATAATTATCAATGTGCTGTTTGTTATTGCCCAACCACTACACGGTGTGCCCGGTGTAAATCCGTTAGATATTGGTATGTTAATTTTTTACTAACCGTTAAGTCTCTTTTTCCTTATTGTTTATTTTTTTGCCTATTTTTATTCTGTTAATGCTTGAGTTTCACGGGACATAGCTTTTGCTTATCTGGTAATTAGTTTTTTTTTTTTTTTTTGGGCAGAATAAAGATAATCATCACGACAATTTCTTCACAAAACTTCACGGATAAAGGTTAAATGCCTAAATTTTAGGGTAATTTTTAAAAAATTAAGGCAAAATTTCTAAAAACGTCTTATCTCATAACAAAAAAAAAATAATTCGTAAAGAATTGGGGAAAAAGTCTTCCCGCTATGTGTCACTGGTCTTGTGGGCATGATATTTAGGACAACAGAGAATTTGGGTTTTGTTAATGTGATTAAGTGCTGATAATTGTAGAATTTGTCAGGAGGGAACCTGGTTGAATAGTAGTTTTATAAGAATCTGATTCATTGCTTCACACTATTGGAGCCACATGGTGTAAGCGAGGAAAAAAAAAAAAAAAGTGTGGAATTGGGTGATGAACAAGGAAGCAATGTGGCAATACAAATCAATTGGATACAAAGCTTGGTGACGTGTTAAACTTTTCTTACAAATTTCTTCCATTTGTCTATGGGTAAATGGCTTAAAGCTTATTGATGGAGAATAAGGAAACAAGATTTTTGTCATTTAGGAATTTATTAATATCTATATATTTAATTTATGATAATATTTTAGATTTTATTAGGTTGGATATTATACTATTTAAGAATATTTTCCTAGTTAAAGGTATTTTCCTATTTAGTTTAATAAGTCTAACTCTATATATAGGGTTTTGTATAGTGGTGAATCTGGAAAAAAATTTTAGGTAGGGCAAACTTTATATATACAAATATAATAAAAAAAAATATAAATGATGAAAATAAGAAGCTATATTAATTATTTTGAATAATAAATATTATAATTATATTATGTAAGTTCTAATGTTTTAATTTTTTTTATTTTTTATACAACCAAATACATTTTTTTCTATATAATTAATCATTCAATTGTTTAATAATTTATCTTTCGTATGATTATATAATAGATTCTTTGTAATAGTCGTTGAAAAAAAATTATTTACTATAATGTTATAATCGGTAAAATTGAAGATAATTTTATAAGCAAATATATGCTTGGATATATAATGTGTTTTTAAATATTTTTTTCTTTTTTAATAACAATCATTGCTGATGACTTGTTTTATTAAAAGATAAAGTATTTTTGAAAAAGCTTGCTGATATGAGTATAAGAAAAAATTATTGAAATAATTTTAAAAGTGTATGAAAATAATTTTAGTATATACATAGCAAATAAGTTACTGAGAAAATAAAAAAAATAAACGAAAAGAATAAAAAAAGTAATAGAAAAAGGAAACCATTTCTTAAAATTAAAAAAAAAAAACAGAAATAGAAAGAAAAGCAAATATGAAGAAAAAAAACATTGGAAGTGTGGAAGAGGAGGCTTGAACCTTGGACCTTGACAAAGTGAGGGGAACAAGACATACCTTCCACTAGTCTAAGCTCCAGTTTCTGTAACAATTTAGTCTACAACAATATATAACTTAAGAGGGGCAGTTGCCCACCCGCATCCCAACGTGGATCCGCCAATGGCTCCGTATTAGCCTTGTCATTGACATCGAGTATTGAGTTTATTATCGATGGATTCCTGTTGTCTTAGTTTCTAGGTAGATTCCTGACTTAGGTATTGTTTTTGTTATGTTCATTTGTCTTACATCAGTTTGGTATTAGAGATGGGAAAATATGTTTGGACCGTGATTTGATTGCATGGTGATCTGAGGAGGAAATAGAAACACGATTTGGAGGCTTTTTGTGTGTGGTCTTGCTCTGATACAAACTGATATAAGACGAACAAAAAGAAACAAAAACAATAAGAATATTTCTTAGTTATTTTCTTATTTAGTTTAGTCAGTCTAGTTCTATAAATAGGATTCAGTATTAGCTTTGTCATTCAGACACATTACCATTGACATTGAGTATTTAGTGTATCGGGTGGATTTTTGACATAGGTTTTGTTTATGCATTTGCAACTTGGAAACTCAAAGGTGTCTTCCGCTTAATCCATTTGGGATAGGAAACTAAAGGGCATCCATTGCATACTATATTGCGAAAATCCACTAGTGGAGTTGCTTTTCGTTTGTGGAAAATAAGATTGCTCCTGTCTTTGTGTCGCACATTAGTGGGGTACTGGTGGACTACTGAGTAAGATCAGAATACTTGCTTCTTAAAGAGTTGGTGTTCCCATGTTATGCTATTATGTGAAGATCGTGATGCTTTACATCAACCTGTGAGACCCTACAAATTGCTAACGATTTTGGTGCTAGGATGTCTTAGAGCAACATTATTTATTAGGGCTCCTTAGAATCTCAATTGGCTTATTACATGTTCATAGTGTGATTGCATTTCGTACTTTGGTTGTTGAGAAAAAAAAAAAAAATTGACTGGATATAGGTAGTTTATTCCTTTTTCAATTTTACTTATTCCATGGAACTGTGCTATATCTACATCATATTCTGTGTGTTTCAGTTCTGGTAAATGCCAGATTATTCACTGGAGACAAGGACACAAGGAAGAATGCCAACCTCCTAGTCCCACATATTGCATTGATGAAGATGGAAACAATTCTGGGCAGAAAGTTGCAAAGCAAGGCACACACTTCATTGAAAATGATGGATATGAGAGTGCACAAATTGAAACATCTCCTTCTGAACCTGCACTGTCTAATTCCAGTTGCTCTGGTGGAGTTCGCCGCATAAAGGATGATGACGTCATAGTTGATCCTGTATCAGATACTGAAGGAACCTATTGTACTGAATCTTCAGGTTCCCCTTTTTCGGGATTCTCTACTTCTACTCTCGGAGGTGAGTCATGTGATGATGTTTTGGTCAGTGAGAGTATCAGTTCAAATGAACCTGAGAGTCCAGATGGACAAACATCTTTTGGCACTGCTCGTATTCAAGCATCCAGTGCACATGATGTGGACCATACCAAGCCAGCTTCTCCTAACTTTGCTAGACTGGTTGATTCTGTGGATAGTTTTAGCACACTGAGTACATTAAGTCTGATTGGTTCTCGAGATAATTGCGGAGAGAGACAGCGTGCAACATCTAATTCTTCATGTCAGAGCACTGATGATATGTTTAGGGGTTTAATTCCCAGTACTGGTAAAGCTTCTTCTGATTTCTGGGGGAGAGCACTTGTCTCTGCTGCATCTGTCAGTGATGCTCACGGTCATTCTGCTGCTAACAAGCCTGTCGGTACTTTACATCAATTGGAATCCAAATTGTCAACTAGTGATTCTCAAACTCATTTTGCTACTAGTGCTACAGAGCTTCCAGTGCCAAATGTGAAATTGAACAAAGCTAATAATGTTGAACCTGGTTGTGTAACTTCCTCCCAGGTAGCAAGTTTCTCATCGGGTTCTATTTATGGACTGAAATTGTCAGTGCAGAAAGTTGTTGACCAATTTATAGGAACTAAATCTGGAAGATATGGTGAAAAGGTTTCGTCTAGATATTGTAGGCTGTGTTTGTATTTTTGATATCCTTGTTCCTGGAAGGCAAATGGAGTTCAACTTAAGTATGCTTTGTCTTTTCAGGAGCCTTTTCCATATGATATATTTGTAAGGCTATATACTTCAAGTAAAGTCGAAATGAGACCATTTGGGCTCATCAACCACAGAAACAGGTATGTGATATATATATATATATTGGCTGCATATAGAACACAAGTTAAACAATGTGTGATTACCTCAGTGCACCCTTGGGCTGTGCTTCTGCACTCGCCATTAGATATTTTGTTGCTTGCTTGACTTAAATAATTTTTAACATGGATTGACATGATGAACAAATTTATTATTAGCATTTGTTATTTTATGAGAATTGAAACTTTTAGTCTTATAGGGTTGTTTGATCACTTCACTTTTTTACTGGGGATACATTCAGTTCAGAAAATATCTTTGGCTACTCTCGATGGAACTGCATGGAAAAAACTGTTGTCTTGCTGCTTATTTATTATTCTATGGATGTTACTTTTTCTGCAAAAAAAAAAGAAGAAAGAACTGGTGGACCTGAAAACATCATTCTGTTCCATTGCTACAGCTGTTATGCTAATGCTGTCCTTCAGTGCTTGGCATTCACTCCTCCTCTGGCTGCTTATCTAGTTCAAGGACTTCATTCTAAAATATGTATGGTTTTTATCACAATCACCATCAATATGTTGGATGTCAAATAATATATATGACAACCAACACATAATATTGCTTTTCTTCTCTATGTAAGGTGTGCGCAAAGAATGGTGCTTTACTTGTGATCTTGAAGATTTAATCTTGAAGGCAAAAGAAGGGAAATCACCACTTTCTCCTATCCATATACTGTCCCAACTACAAAAGATTGGAACTCAGCTTGGTAGTGGGAGGGAGGAAGATGCACACGAATTCCTAAGGTGTGCTTTGTGTCATTTATTTGTAACTTATTAGATATTTATAGTCCTTTATGATTCAGATTTTTTGCTTTTTGTTAGAGATAATTCTGAAATTAATGACAGGTGTGCTATTGATAAAATGCAATCTGTTTGCCTCGAGGTAGCTGGTGTTGGTGTAATGGGCTCCTCTGAAGAGGAAACCACACTCATAGACCTTACATTTGGTGGCTACCTTCGATCAAAGGTAAAATGTATTGGAAATTAATCAAACTTAAAAAATAAATTCCATGTCTGTTTCCTAGCAATTTTTGCTTGCAAAGGCCACTTATTCAAGTCCGTGATTAGAGAGGATTTAGAGCAACCCAACTGACCCTCAATTTGCTCCAAAATAGAATGGAATGGCGAGACAAGTTCCATATAGCCTACCCAATTAGTTTTTGGAGTCAAGTCTTTGTTGAGTTCAGTTAATTGTTACATGGATTTGACATTCTTTGCAGATTAAATGCATGAAGTGCAACTACAAATCTGAGCGTCAAGAAAGAATGATGGATCTTGCTGTTGAAATAGAAGGGGAAATAGGAAAGCTTGAAGATGCACTCAGACGATTTACGAGTACTGAGATTCTGGATGGAGACAACAAGTACCTCTGTTCCAGGTTGGTAAAACTACCGTTACAAAAAAAGGTTCCAATTGTATAATCTGTGGTTTGTTTATGTTTTCATTGCCAATTGAGTCACAGAAACGGGCTTTGTATTTGTTTTATGTTAGTCCGTCAGACTTAAAAAAGGGGGAAGGTGGGGTCACACAAGATAAATGGAACTAAGATTTTGCCATGCATTTATTATACCATGTGAGCTTTTAGGGAAGTGATGTATTTTCAAAGTTTACATAGTTTTTATCAAATGCTTTTTATTGCAGGTGCAAATCTTATCAGAAAGCCAAGAAAAAATTAACAATTCTGGAGGCGCCTAACATCCTGACAATTGCACTAAAGCGATTTCAGGTATTTCTTATACCCAAAAGAAAAAAAAAGATATGTTGCTGTGCATTAAGGGAGATCTTTTATGTCATTCTTTCTTCTCTTTGATTTTACAGTCAGGTAAATTTGGAAAGCTCAATAAACCTATTCGGTTCCCTGAGATACTGGACCTAGCACCTTATATAAGTGGGACAACTGATAAATCTCCTATATATAGACTATATGGCGTGATTGTCCATTTGGATGTAATGAATGCTGCATTTTCTGGGCACTATGTGTGCTACATTAAGACTATCCAGAACAAGTGGTTCAAGATTGACGACAGCATGGTATGCTATTTATTACTTTGTTTCATGCATATTTAATTGGCGTTTAGATTGCTCGTTAAACTTGCAATTTTAGCTTTGCAAGTCTGTCAATTGTTATTTGTGACCATGTTTTTATGTTGATTTTAAGGCTTCCTTAGCCTATTCTTTTACCAGGAGTCTCTATCAGCCATTGCCTACTACAGATTTTCAATTGTCTTTCTAAATAATTGATTGTTTATTCCTCTTAAGAAAATTTGGAAGTGAGCTTTGTGCCTTTAGTTAGGGCCTCTGATGCCTGCTCTTCTTCTTGTTAGTATATTTGTCATTTTTTGGGTTAGGGAGCCTTTAGTGATGTAGTCAACTCTTTTTTGCCGCTGAAATGTTCGTTGTGCTAATTAGTGATAAGCACCTGCTTTGCCTGAATTCAGTGAATGGGAGGAAGTTTTAGAACGGAAGTCTGAGAATTGATATGTTTGTGTTGTCTTTGTCTTTGGAGGAACATCCTTCCCCCACTCGTTCCTTTTTCCCGTTTATACTTACCCAGATTCAGAGGCTTTTGGCTGGAACATTTCCTATTTTTGTACTTATGCACAATATAAGTAACCTTTCCATATTTCTGAGCTTTTGATTGTTGTGCTTTTCATGAATTTTTTTTTTATGTAATCGGGTTTTCCATGGTTGGTAGGTAACGTCTGTGGAACTTGAAAGTGTGTTGACAAAAGGGGCATACATGCTTCTTTACGCAAGGTGAAAGATCACAGAAACTCTATTTCTTGGAGAAGATAATTTCTCTTACCATTCTTGTTGTGGTGTTTGACAAATCAATTTTCATTTAGGTGCTCACCAAGGGCCCCAAGGTTGCTAAGGAGTAGAATAGTATCTCATGATCCAAAAGATAAAGGTAGCCCTTCAAGGATCGACAGAAAGAACGTTACATTGAATTCGAGATCCACGACTCCACTCTCAAGTGTAGTCCAACTCCACCAAAATTCATTGGATAACATGGCCCATGTTGAGTCTTTCTTTTTGAAATTCCATCAACTACCAAGGATTCTAGGAGAGGATTCATCAAGTGACAGTTACTCGTTTACAAGTAGCAACTCCGATGAAGGTTCATGCAGTCCTGATAGTTTCCGGGAGTCTACGAGTCAAGATGAATTTTCGGATTATATTTTTGGTGAATGGAATAGCTCCTGGAGGAACATATCTGATTCTGACAATTCATCTTCTTCCTCTTCCTCCCCCGTGTACTCGAGGCATGTATCCCATGCTGATAGAAAACCAAATGCTTCCAGAATTATAGAAACAGGCAGATCTCAAATTGAGCATGCAGGTTCACTGGTAGGGGATGGTGAGCACTGGGGTCTGGATTCTGACATGGTTAAACAATGTACAAATTCAGTCGCTAGTGGTAGTTGTAGGGAAGCTGTCTCAGGTAAATTAGGGCTGGTTGGCCATTTTGGTGATATAAAATCCCGTGTATCATTGAGAAGATTAAACAGCGAAAGAAGAGTTTAAGCATATTTTGGTTATTTAGTTATTTAGTTTGGATGCGTAAATAAGAGTCGAAGATGAAGAGGCTCTTTGTGATGCTACTCTTCGCAGTCGGCCTGGATGAAAAAATTCAGCCATCAGGCCCATCACCATTTTGTCTAATTCTCGAGAAGTGCAGATTGTATGGTACACGATACCCTTGACAAATTGGATCCCGTGAGAGGACGAAGTAAATTATCTCTTCATATAAGTTATATAACAAAGTTCTATTGATTTCACTCTCGTATTCGCATTTGCCATGAATTCTTTTTTTGTTTTTTGTTGGACACAAAGTGTTTAATAAAGATAAACATTACAAAAGTTTCTTTGTGAAATTTCACAAAAAGCAATTAAATTCTTAAATTTTAGAATAACATTAAATTTATTTAATATTTAGCTTTAAAAAATAAATAAAAATAAAATTATTAAAAATGTTTTGCCACATTAGGAAAAAAAAATAATTCGTGAAAAAATAGAAAGAAAAGATTTTGTACTATATATCACTAATTTTGTTCATTATAGCATTGTGATGGTAAATTAACAAGTCCTGCTTGAAACCTGACTGCTTTTCGCACGTTCATCTAGTCACCAGACCTCAATGCAGATTCCAACTCAATTACCAGATAAGCGCATGTTGGAGATCTCCTTATGAGTGGAAAGCCCACCAATAAGCTCAAGGCAAGTAGCCCAAAACAGATTTAAGACAATAAGGTCACCGATCCACTAAAAAAGTCTTAAAGAGGGTCTCCTTTCAGTCCTAGTCCAACGGTCTTTGCTTCAGCTTTCCATCTTGGTATCTCAACTTTTCATAAACCAAGCAAGTGCCCAAACTGCTTGGGTTTTTTCCTTTTTGTTTTTAATTAGGAGGCCAACGGGCCAAGAACTACACAAATTTTTTTTTTTTTTTTAATTTTAAAATTTTCATATATTTTTTTAAATTAAAATTAAAGACTTCTAAAATAAAAGTTTAAGTTCTTTTCAAATCTGAAATGATGGAGTCTAGGTTATTAAATAGTGGGGGTGATCAAATTGCTTACTTTTAGTTGTTAACAAGTAACTGACCTAAAATGCAAATACGAATTTGGTTTAAAAAAAAAAAAAAAAAAAGCAAATATGAATTACGCAAAACAACAGTGTTCAATTTTTCCTAATGCGCTAGTCAAGGATGGAACAGTATCAAACAGGACACATTTAGACACTGCCAAAAATGAGGCAGACCGCCACGTGGAGCAGGATGACTGGTCAACCACCGCCAACTAACTTAGACGCCACATCCATATTCCCCACAATCCGCAGGACCATTACCCAGTTCTCGCGTGGCTCCCTCCTCCATAATTCCATTGGTAGGTAAGTGGATAAGGACAGAGAAGAGCAGAAGATACAGGATGATTAAATTGAATGCAATTGCAGAATATGGAACCAAGCAGTAACTTCAAACCAGGAGGAAGGCATCAGGTTCTACGCGTGTGCCTATCAAATAATACCTCCCTTGACAACTTACACGCGCCGACCCCCCCCCTCGCGTGCATGCATGTATTGTATACTGTTCACCTCTTTCCCAAGCCCCAGTTGTCAGCTCTTTATTTTGAGCACTGCTTCGTAGACTCACTTACAAACGTATTCGAGAAATATATAATTAATTTAATATTTAATAATTTATTTATTTTTTTATTTTTAAATTAAATGTATATTTTATAATTTAACGGTTTATATCATTACGTACATTACGTATTCCTACAGTTAGGTGTCCATTGTTTTTTCTTCTAGGAAAATATTAAATTTGACTTAATTTTTTTGAGGTGGATTCAACGAAAGTGTAACTATGATTCCATCTAACAATTTTAATTGCACTTTTCATAGGCTTGTAAATCCCGCGTCAATAAGTCTAGTCCGTGTATGTGAGCGCCTTTTATTTTGGTTTTAGAAGCTGATGAAAATCTTAGTCGAAGGATATATGTAGAAAATTTACTGATTGATCCCGTCTTTGAATTTAATAATTGAGTCTTACATTACACAAGAGTAATTATTGTTTTGAAGACTACAAGGCATAATATTTCTCTTCCCCCTCTATACAATCTTGAATCTTTCATTTGCATGTGTAAAGCGTAAATTTCGAGTATAAAACAATTAAACTCAAAAATATAAAAATAAATTACAAATAAAAATTTAAAAATAAAAGAAAATTTACGTGGGGTCGATCTCCGTAGATCCTCCGATTAGTGTTCCTTTTTTGACTCCGTCAAGGGCTGCACGAGCTTGATCTTGACAGAAATAATTTCCACAACTTTTTCTTGAACTGGGTAGACTGAAATCGGATTTGATTTGGATGTTTTGACTACGATTAAGAACCGCAGAAACCTTATCTGAGCCGATCTGGCTTAATTTCACCGAGGGTCGAAGGGACTTATTCTCGGACGAACTGCCTGAATTTTGCTGAGGGCCGTATGAGGCTTAATCTCAGCCGGATTTGTAGTAATTTGATATTTTTAGATCTATATTCTCATAAATTCAGATTTAGAGCGATCCGAGAATATAAATTTAAAAATAACTTTAGAAATGGAAACAACAAATTTTTTGGGCTTTTACCCTTGAAATATCTCTCAAAAAAGAATTAGAAGAGTATACTGCAGAGTAAAAGCATGTAAGAAAAGGAGAAATTTTCTTGAGAGATTTTCAAAATTTTTTTTTTCTCTCAAATTCTCTAGATTTTTCAGTTTACAGATTTGCTGAATCTGTTTTGAACTGAGGGGCAGGGGCCTATTTATAGGGTTTCCCCTCTCGTGTGAAAGCACGCGTGTGAAAGACATAAGTCGACTTTTCCGTGTGAAAGGCATAAGTCGACTTTTCAGTGTGAAAGCACGCATGAGAAAGGAATAAGTCGACTTTTCTGACTTTTCCGTGTAAAAGCATGCGTGAGAAAGGAATAAGTCGACTTTTCCGTGTGAAAGCACACACGCGAAAGGAATAAGTCGACTATTGACTTTTTTTTTTTTTTTTAATGTTTACAAATGCCCCCACTTCAAGGGTCGGTAAGGAAGAACTCTGCAGACGTGATCCGCACCGAGTCTTGAAGTCCAGTTTGAAACTTGGAAACGTCCTGATGAACATTGAATCTTGGAGTCTTCTATCTTTGACCATGCCTGCTGTTGTTGGATCGCAATAGGAACCCGATACGATCTTGAGAAAGTTAACAGCCCAGCCAATATAAAAATTGACATTCTGACTCCAGGTGCGTTCGAGCTTCCATAGCCCGCAAAGGATTTTTTATATGTCTTAAAGTTGCAGAGCTCTGGTGAGGATGATCCGATAGGCAAAGAACCTGAACCTCCCCAAGAGGAAAGCCCAGTACTTTGGAACTTTAAGACCTGCGTACAGAGAGACGGGTTATGGTGATGATTCCCGAATCTGCTTCGACGTAAGGAGAGTAGTTGGAACTTCCCTGCACGTCGCTGCATTTGTAGATCCAGGAGGACGATCAGAATTTCTCGGCTCGCTGCGATAGATGTGAACTAAGGAGAGTAGTTGGAACTCCATGACACCGATGGCGTTGGAGAATGAGTTTCGAGGGTTTTTAGGGATCCCTCGAGAAAGACTACTCCTTCTTTTCTTAGCTCGTGTGCCTCCAACTTCTTGATCAAAGAACTTCCTGAGACAAGTGCAGAGACTAACCATTTTCTTTTGAGAAAGAAGAACTGAGGGGTGAGTATTATAACTCGGGAATACAAGATATATATACATACGATAAAGGTTTTTTTTTTTTTTGAAAAATCAAAAAAAAAAGGTACGCAGAATCGAGTAAGGTCCTCCATGTCCTTTTCCTGCATAAGAGACAAAAAAGGCAGCGGCTGACGCGTGTCACGAAAGTCGTTACCGTGTGTTGCAGAAGTCGTTGCCGTGTGCTGCAGAAGTCGTTACCGTGTGCTGCCAAAGTCGTTGCACCTTATCTTGTCGGCCGTCCTAGCGGGGCCCGAGGTGCAACTCCAAGTCAAGCTCGACCTCGTCTGGTGGGCCGATGATGTTGACGTCGACGTCGACGTCGCTTTTCAGCTGGTTGATGCTGTCGGAATATTCTGGAAAGAGAGGCAAAGTTTCGCCGGAATAACTCCTTTCTGCTAGAAAAATTCCTCATAGACTTAAGTATCTAGGAGGGATGAACTCTTAGCTGACTCCGTAAGACCACCAGGACCAGCGTGCATGCTCCCATGGGCTACGGCTTTGATGAACATACCGTGGAGAGACCATTGCAGTGGAAGAACTCGGACCTGCTTCATTTGAGTGCGAAGCTGTACCAGTGGGATTTGCTATCGGAACGACAGACTGTTCTTTGGAAGAAGCAGTTCTCAGTGCTGGTTTCTTCCTGCTTCTCCGATTCTGGAACCAATAAAACACATTTTTTCCTTCGATTGCCCCGAGCGGGCGCAATTGTGAGACAAGTTGGTAAATTTGAGATGCACTAGGAATAATACCTCCATTGTTGTAGAAGACTTCCTCCAAAATTTGCAATTGTGCCATGGTCGGTTGCCACCTTGTGCGGGGTGACCTTTTTTCTCCCTTGTCTTGAGGTTCTGCAACTGGTTCCATTTTTTTGTGGTAGAGGAGCAAAGGTCTTGGTATGTGGTGAAGATCGGTTGAGACTGATGCTGAGTTTCAGGCTCAAACCCTCCGTTACTTTTATATTTTTGGGCCGTTCACAGTTTATACTCATGCGGGCCAGGAGTTGGATTGGATTTTGAACTTGGGTTCTGGACTGTGTCTGGGACTTGGAATTTTTGGGTTTTGGGTTTTGGATTGGATTTGGGTCGAGTGTTTGGGCTTCTAGACTTAGACTTTTGGATTTGGGTTGAGTGTTTGGCTTTTGGATTTGGATTTAGTTTTCAGGCTTTTGAGTTGGACTCTGAATTGGGCTCAAGTGTTTGGGTTTTGGACTTGGACTTTTTGATTTGGGTTTCCGAACTTTTTTTTTTTTTTGATTTTTTGATTTTTTTTTCTTCTTTTTTTTTTCAAATATATTTACACATAATATTGTTTCAGAAATTTACCATTGATTGGGCCGATTCGGACGCCTTCTTGGTCTGACAGCATGTAAGCGTTGTGAGTATAGGCCTCCTGCACTAGGTATGGCCCATCCCATTTGAAAGTAAGCTTGTCACCAGGCCGATGCTTCATGTTGATGGGCCGTCGCACTGCAAGAACAAGGTCTCCAACTTGAAAAGATCGAGGGCGGACCCTGCGGTTGAATGTGTTGGTGAGCCGGGCTTGGTAGCACTCAAGTTGCTGTTATACTTCGAGCCTCCTTTCATCGAGAGCTTCTAACTCATCCAGACGTAGGCGAGCATTCTCCTCCTGTGTGAGTCCTTCCAGAACAGCCATGCGCAGAGATGGAATCTGTGTTTCCAACGGCAGTATTACTTCGACACCGTAGACATGTGAGTATGGCGTCGCCTGTGTTGGAGTCCGGTAAGATGTACGATACGCCTATAATGCCTACGGAATTCTGTCATGCCAATCTCTTTTGGATTTAGAGACTACCTTCCGCAACAGGTTGCATAAGGTCTTGTTAAATGCTTCGGCCAAGCCATTTGCTGGGGCATTGTACATGGATGACTTGTACTGCTTGAACTTGAACTTCTCGTAGAGCTTGTCGATCAAGCTGTTGTAGAACTGCTTGCCATTATCAGTGATGATGAATCGAGGGACTCCATAGCGATAGATCAGCTGAGTCCGGATGAAATTGACAACATGCTTCTTCTTTACCTCTCTAAGTGGAATGGTTTCGGCCCATTTTGAGAAGTAGTCTGTTGCTGCGAGGATATACAGGTGACCCAGGGATGACTTTGGCAAGGGTCCCACTAAGTCGAGACCCCAAGCTTCAAAGGGCCAGGATGAGACAGTTGGATGTAGTGGCTCTGGTGGTTGATGTATGTAATTCACATGAAATTGACAAGCTTGACAGGTTTTAGCAAATTCAATTGAATCACGTACCATGGTTGGCCAGTAGTATCCCATCCTTCTGAGTTGGAAGTGCAACTTAGGCCCGGATTGATGTCCGCCACAAACACCTGAATGTGCTTCAGCGAGAGCTTGTTTTACCTCTTCATTATCTAGGCAACGAAGCAAAACTCCATCAAAAGATCTTCGATACAGAGCATCCTTGAGATATATGAAGCGGGGAGCTCGTCGTTGAATTTCTATCTTCTGACGACGATCTTTGGGCAGTTTCTCGTGCTGTAGGTAGTCAATGATTGGTTGGCGCCAATCTCCGTCCTCCGCGAGACGTACAGATACAGCGTTGGCTGCTGTAGTTTCTTCATCATCCTTCTGTGGCACTATCCATTTTTGGCATACGACAACAACTGTAGCCTGGATTTCTGACTTTGCAAGAGAAGTGGCCAGGTTAGCCAACGCATCTGCCTGAGTGTTTTCTCGCCGAGGCACATGCTCCAAGGTGATGCTTTCAAATTCATCCATTAGCTGTCGAGCACGTTGATGGTAAGGCGCAAGATCCTCTTTCTTCACATCATACAATCCTGTAAGTTGGTTGATGACGAGTTGGGAATCTCCATGGACTTCTATAGTTGGAATCTTCATATCGACAGCCATTTGAAGACCAATGATCAAAGCCTGATATTCGGCAACATTATTTGAACATAACTCAGCGAGAATGATAGCATATGGTAGTATTTGTCGTTGAGGAGTAACAAACACTATGCCGGCACCAGTACCATCACGCCTTGTTGCACCATCAAAGAACATCGTCCATAGTGGTAGTGTCTCAATGTAAAAGACCTCTTCATCTGAAAGATCATCTGTGAACTCCCAATCTGACGGAACAGGGTGATCTGCAAGGAAGTCTGCTAGAGCTTGTCCTTTGACTGCTTTTTGAGGCACGTAGACAATGTCGTAGCTTTGTAGGATTACTGCTCACTTGGCAAGTCGTCCTGACAAGATTGGTCTAGATAAGACATATTTGACAGGATCAGCTCTGGCAATGAGACGTACCGTGTTAGCTTGCATGTAGTGCCTCAGCTTGTCAATGGCAAAGAACAGTGCTAGACATGTCTTTTCAATGGGCGAATAACTCAGCTCCGGACCGTTTAGGGTTCTGCTCAAGTAATACAGGGCAACTTCCTTTCCCTGCTCGTTTTCCTGTGCAAGCAATGCTCCCAAAGATCTTTCCTACGCTGCAATGTAGAGAATCAACGACTTTCCTTGAATTGGAGCACCTAGGACCGGTGGATTGGAAATGTACTTCTTTATGCTCTCAAAGGCTTTGCTGCAAGCTTCGTCCCACTCGAAGTTGACATCTTTCTTCATCAACCGATGGAAAGGTTGACATCTCCCAGCTAAATTGGAGATAAAACGGCGAATGTAAGTCAGCTTTCCTTGTAGACTTCGCAGTTCGTGCAGGTTTTTAGGTTCAGGCATCTTTTGAATTGCCTCAACCTTTGACTGATCAACTTCAATTCCACGATGGCGAACCACAAATCCAAGAAACTTTCCTGATGTGACACCGAATGCGCACTTGAGAGGGTTCATTTTGAGCTGATGCCTCCGAAGTCTTTCGAACACTGTCTTGAGATCCTCGAGGTGGTCTTTGCGCTTCTTAGTCTTTACAACTAAGTCATCAACATAACATTCTACAATCTTGTGCAGCATGTCATCAAAAATTTTTTTGCATAGCACGTTGATAAGTGGCGCCAGCATTTTTCAATCCAAACGGCATAACTTTGTAGCAGTATATACCTTTTGGGGTGCGGAATGCTGTCAAATCCTCGTCTTCTGGTGTCATTCTGATTTGGTTATAGCCTGAAGAACCATCCATGAAAGACAATGCTTCGTGACCCGTTGTTGCATCGACTGTGATCTCCGTTATGGGTAACGGAAAGTCATCTTTCGGGTAGGCCTTGTTAAGATCTCGAAAATCAACACATACCCTCAACTGCCCATTCTTCTTTCTTACCGGGACTATGTTGGCAATCCAAGTTGGGTAAGTGACCTCTCGGATGAAGCCAGCATTGATCAACTTGTTCACCTCTTCCTCGATTTGTGGAATGAGTTCTGGGCGGAACCGTCGTTGTGGCTGCTTGACAGAACGAACACCCTTCTTTACTGCTAGACGATGCACCGTAATTTTCGGATCAAGTCCAGGCATTTCTTTGTAACTCCATGCGAACACGTCCCTGTATTGACTTAATACCTGAACATATTCTTACTCTTCTTCTACAGTAAGTAAAGCACTTACAAATATAGGTCGAGGATCTTCCGGAGAGCCAAGATTGACCTCCTTGAGTTCATCAACAGTTGCTTGGCCACCGTCTTCAAGTTCCGGGGGAGCCTCCTTCACTTCACCATCTGATGAGTCGGAATCAGCCTCCTCGCTAATTGTGACATGAAATGCAGAACCTTTAACTTCACCTTCTTTGTTTGACTAGATAAGCCTGTCTTGTTTGGTGGTGGTGCTGATGGCACGTGCATCAGCTGCTCAGCTTCGGCTCTTTAGCGTGATCCGCACAGGTGACTTCTCCTGATAGCCTAAGCCAGGTCGGGACTGTGATGTTTGAGAAGCGGCGCCATGTGTGGACGGCAGGGTACTCATTGTGCTCGGGTTTAAGAAGTCATAGCCTGCCTTGGCCAAAAGCTTGTATGCATTAGGATCAAATCCTTCATGTGTTCTTCTTTCTGGAAGTGAACCGCCTTCGACTGCCCCCGTGTGTGGTTTGACGAAGCCTTTTAATGGTTTTGAGGGCAAAACCGGCTCAATTTTTGGTATCGGCAGAGTGTAAGTCTCCTTCAGGTTGTGCAGCTCCTTTGTTTTGGGTTGGCTATGACCTTGCTCCTGTTTAAGATCAATATAATAAGAGAAAGGGGGTTGACCTTCTGAGCGTCGTGACTTCGGCACATAGCGTAGGACTGGAGTGGAGCTTGAAGATGCAACATCCTTCGGACGGAGTTCAGCAGGCTGTGGCAGCTTTTCATTTGCCGGAGTCTGAGGTTGAGTATTAGCAAGTTCTTCGACAGCTTTTCCCTTTCTGTGAATGCCCCCCAGTCCAAGTAGCTTTTGATGGAATAATCTCCGGATTGTCTGTGTCGGTGTAGAAGACTGCATCCGCCAAATGTGATTCAGCATCATCGAACGGCTTTAAATCAGCGTTGACCTTTTGAACACCACCATTGTAGTACTTGAAGCACTGATGCAGGCTTGAGAGCACAACTCCATTTCCATGAATCCACGGTCGTCCTAGCAACATCTTATATGTGGTACGTGCATCGATCACGTGAAATAGAGTACTAGAAGTGAGATTACCGATAGTTAACTCCAAGCGAATCATCCCAATTGCTTTCTGTCCTCCTTGATTAAAGCCATGAATCATCAAGTGGCTGTCTGATAATTCATCAACACCGATGCCGAGCTCCTTTATGGTGGATTTTGGGATAATATTGACTGCCGAACCATCGTCGATCAGAATACGTCGGACCTTCTGTTCTCTCACATAGCCTGATACATATAGCGGCCGATTGTGGGGTTTAGACCCCAGCAGGAGATCCTCATCTGACAATGAGATAGCAGAGTAACATCTGACGTGATTTTGGGCTGTCTGTTGCTCCGCTGAGTTAGAATCATTTGATGGCTGTGATTCAGCCGAGGTCTTCTCTGTTGTCGACTTTTTGTTGTCGAGCGGCTCCTCCTTACGGTGTGTCACCTCTTCTGATGGTTTTGAAGTGATGGTGGTTTGGTTTGCTAAGGTTATGCCTTCCTGGTCCAGAATGATTTTATTCTGGCTCTTGAGCTTCATGATTAGCTCCTTCAGGACGAAACACTTTTCGGTTGGATGACTTACTATCCGGTGATATTTGCAGAATCTCGGATCGCTGACTCGATCCTTTTCATTCGGCCGCTTGCACTCTGGGAGTTCGATCAGCTTCGCCTCCAGTAGTTGGTCAAGGATGTCGGGGACGTCTGAGTCAGGGAATGGATACTGCTTTTGCTCCAACTCTCGCAATGTCACCTTCCGCCTTTCCTGTTGTTTTGGCTGAGTTATTTGGGTCGGATGATTTACCTTAGCTTTGGCGCCCACTTTTACTGGTGCGGCTTCAACAGTCATCACTTCTTTTCCTTTTCCGGAGCTGTTGGGTTTCTTAATCTCTCTTCTGCCCCCTTGCTGGTCCAACTGGATCGGAACCGTGCCTCCAGAGGTCTGGATGCTTATCTCCATGTCATGTGCGCGGGTCGCCAATTCTTCGAAGCTTCGGGGTTTGACACCCTGCAAGATGTATAACAGCTCCCAATGCATTCCTTGGATGCACATCTCCACGGCAGAAGTCTCCGTCAGACGATCTTTGCAGTCCAAGTTGAGGGCACGCCATCTGTTGATGTATTCGACAACGGGCTCTCCTTTTCTTTGTTTGGTGCTGGTAAGCTCCATCATACTTACCGTCCTTCGAGTGCTGAAAAATCTGTTGAGGAATTCTCGTTGTAGCTGCTCCCAACTGTCGATCGATTCTGGTTCAAGATTTATGAACCAGGTGAAAGCGGTCTCCCTGAGTGAACGAACAAACTGCTTCACCAAGAGATCTCCATAAGTCCCTGCGTTGTTGCAGGTTTCAACAAAGTGGGCAATGTGCTGTTTGGGATCGCCTCGTCCGTCGAATTGTTGAAATTTGGGCGGCTGGTAGCCCAAGGGCATGTTGAGACTTTCGATCCGTCTGGTGTACGGTTTGACGTACATCTGTGATCCTTGGAAGGATGTAGCTTGTTGCAGTCGGATCGTATTGACTATCATTTCCTGCAATTGTTGAACAGATAGCGAAGCTACAGAATTTGAGGGTGGCAGCTGTGTAGAACTACCTGGTCGCTTTTCTGCAGTGAAGACGTCGGCTGGTGTGGCTTCTGGAGTGAAACCGGGTGGATATGGTTGCTCCTCGCGGATCTCGGGATCAATTTGGATCGGGGTTTTTTCTTTGAGAGCGGCGATCTGTTGATCCTTTTCCTCCACGACTCTGATCAGCTGTAAAATTTTGTTTTCCAATTCTGAAATCCTTTCTTCTGTACTGGTTGTGTTGGTCATCATGACGGCAACAGATGAAGCTCTGGGAAAGACTGGGGGAGAGAACTCTTCTGATTCCTCTGTGTGGATTTCTACAGAATGAGTTGGATTCTGTTGAGTGGGTTTCGTCGTGTTGCCCCCGACTTCGATCGGGGTGGGTGATCGACTCCTCCATGCGGCAAGAGAGTCAAGGGAGAGATCCTGTTGTGCGAGCTGCGGACTCTCCATTTCGATATTTTTTTGGGTTTGGACGGCAAGAAATTGTGTCCGTCCCCGGGTTTCTGGACCTGCGTACCCAAGTAGGGTAGTTGATGCAGGCAGTGGAGCCGTTGCCTTCTTTTTTGTAGCAGCAGTTGTGCTCCTCTTCGGTGCCATTTAATATGCTGAACACCTGTAAATTTTTTTTTTTTTACTTTTTACTTTTTACTTTTTTACTTTTTTTGTCTTTTTGTCTTTTTTTTTGTCTTTTTTTTTTCTCTCGGCTCCCCTTTTACCTCTTTTTTTTTTTTTTTAAGGAATAAGAGATGGGAGGTGAAGATGTCCCACCGAGCGTGCCAAAAATTTGTAAAGCGTAAATTTTGAGTCTAAAACAATTAAACTCAAAAATACAAAAATAAATTACAAATAAAAATTTAAAAATAAAAGAAAATTTACGTGGGGTCGATCTCCGTAGATCCTCCGATTAGTGTTCCTTTTTTGACTCCGTCAAGGGCTGCACGAGCTTGATCTTGACAGAAATAATTTCCACAACTTTTTCTTGAACTGAGTAGACTGGAATCAGATCTGATTTGGATGTTTTGACTACGATTAAGAACCGCAGAAACCTTATCTGAGCCGATCTGGCTTAATTTCACCGAGGGTCGAAGGGACTTATTCTCGGACGAACTGCCTGAATTTTGCTGAGGGCCATATGAGGCTTAATCTCAGCCGGATTTGTAGTAATTTGATATTTTTAGATCTATATTCTCATAAATTCAGATTTAGAGCGATCCGAGAATATAAATCTAAAAATAACTTTAGAAATGGAAACAGCAAATTTTTTGGGCTTTTACCCTTAAAATATCTCTCAAAAAGGAATTAGGAGTGTATACTGCAGAGTAAAAGCATGTAAGAAAAGGAGAAATTTTCTTGAGAGATTTTCAAAAAAAATTTTTTCTCTCAAATTCTCTGAATTTTTCAGTTTACAGATTTGCTGAATCTGTTTTGAACTGAGAGGCAGGGGCCTATTTATAGAGTTTTCCCTCTTGTGTGAAAGCACACGTGTGAAAGACATAAGTCGACTTTTCCGTGTCAAAGGCATAAGTCCACTTTTCCGTGTGAAAGCTCGCGTGAGAAAGGAATAAGTCGACTTTTCTGTGTGAAATCACACATACGAAAGGAATAAGTCGACTATTGACTTTTTTTTTTTTTTTTTTTTTTTTAATGTTTGCAGCATGACCAACATTTCAAAACTGAAATCTCCAATTCTAACTAATCCCTTTTGAAAAAGAGAACTGAAAAAGCATTAATCATATATATAGTTTTAAGATTGGGAAAAGTAAGATTACTCAATTGAATATCATTGCTTGTTAAGCTTTGACTCATTAAAATTTTCAATTTTCTATCCATTATGGCTGGTTAAACGGAAAGGATGTAAGGCCGTGGAAAATATGGGGAAAGAAAAAGAAGTGTGCCTTTGGGGATAAGGCAATACGTGGATTATTGTTATTATTATTATTTTTTGAATTTTAAAGTAAGATCAAAGTACATATTACAATTAGAGAATGAAAGATTTAAAAAATATGAGAATCGAACCCTTTCTCTTTCCTAAATAATGCTGATGAACTAACTGCTATAAATAGTCATTCCAAGGCAATACATGAGTATACAACATCCACAAATGCATTACTACGTTGAAATTCCCAAGGGACTCTACATTTTAAAGATACTGTAACTTGTAATATTGGCTCTCCAACTTAACAAAAAAAAAAAAAGTGCGCCTAAGCCTCCTATTGTCAATATGCATATTTGGGTCACCTCTATCGCCTTTTCTTTTAATTCTTTCTTTTTAATCATAAAATGAACTAATTAAAAGCTCCAATCAAAAGAAGCCACTTCGAAAGAATATGAAAAGGGATAGAAAGGCATGGATGTCGTTCCTTTATTTTTACTCCACGAAAAATCCCACATGCTAAATAATAATATGAAGAAGTAGACAAGTGAATTATGAATGATGTATGCATATGCATGCTCTGTATAGCTTTTCCGCAAGCTGTAACAAGCATGGAGAGAAAAAAAAGGCCACAGCCGCACCGGCAAAGATCTTTCGGCCCTATGTTTCGGAAATGTCCAAGAAAGCAACAGCAGTTGAGATTTCGTGCATGTTGTCGGGGAGATATGTGCTCGTAATATTTTTTTTGTGTGTGAAAATTTGAATCTTATTTGCGGCTTGAAAACAGCTATAGGCCTATACTTTCGTGTCATGTTTTTCTTTTTTTTTGTTTTGTAACCCGTTAGCTTGGACTCGAAGGTTGAGGGATTGAAAGGCGAGACTATACGTGGTCTTATAAGAGCCATCTACCTTTAACTACTACTCTTTGTTTTTCTTTTTTAGAAAAGGTAGATAACCAGAAAATTCTACTTATAATCTGTTAAAAATGATTAAATAAAAAATAACATATAAGACACAAAACAATATAAGTATGACATTTTTTCAATTAAGTTTTGACTAAATTTTCTAATCATATAACAAAACTTTTTTTCTTCTTATTACTATTTTATTTTTTTTTCATTAATCGGTTCATTCTCGGAAACAACTCATATCAGTGAGTTGGAGGAGTTCATTGCACGGAACCAATGTTCTTTGAATACATTTAATATGTCGGATTTGATTAACTACAAATTGTACGTATAGGATTTGGTAAAAGTTACTCTAAAATTTTTGCGAACGAGAATATAAAAAAGCTTTAATTACGGGCTAAACCCCAAAGATCATCAAATTTGCGTCAATAAAATTGACCTACGTTTCGCTTGAATCTAAGGGGGTACTATAAAAAATGCAACATTTTTTTTTTTTACTTATAATTCTAGAATTAAAAATTTCTTACTTATGTTGCGCTGATTGAACTGCTTGGGCCATTGCTCACGAAGGTAAAAATCATAGGGAAACTGGGATGAAGCTAACTTGCACTAAGAAAAAATCCAAATGGGAATTAATTTCTATGGACTTTTGACCGTTTAACATCCAACTCGATGCGCAAGGGTAAAGTAAAACTAAGCAAAACTTACGGCATTTAACCTTTTGCTAATCAATGTTACAGCTTTTTTTCACACATTTGAAAAAAAAAACAAAAAAAAAGAACCCAGCTGTCATCATATGTACATGTGCATGTATGCATTTAAGCTTTTTTGAATTATTAATTTCTGGTAGGCATGGCCCTGAAGTCCCTTCTTACAATATATTCCAAATCCAATTATTGTAGGGCGGCATGGACCAAGAGGCCTAGTGGCTAGCTATCTCTTGAAGAAAATTTTTTGACTTTCTTTGTTTTTTTTTTTTTTTTTCAAGTAGCTCCGATTAGAACTAAAAATAAAACTTTGAATTTTAAAAACGACTTTAACACCGATTGAGTTATAATTGATTGGTATTTCTTAGACTTTCTTTTTTGGTTGAACATTCTGTTGTCTAAGTGATTAAATTTGAATAGAAGCGTGGCCTATAGGCAAATTAAGGGCCCAAAATGGATGCCCACTAAATTGGAGCCCAAATGCAAGATTCCTGTATGGCCCATTTACTCTTCCAAATACATTTCCCTTCCCTGTAAGCACTTTTATACGACTCTTAAAATGTGTCTAATTTCTTTTTTTAAAAAAAAATTGCATTCAAAAGCTGAGTATTGAAACCATGATTGGTAATTAAATTGCAAGCCAATCACAAAACTTCAAATTGCATATTGATTCTAAATTTTTTGTCCTTAAAATAGGGGCACAGATGCTCCCAATTGAGTCAAATGTGGAGGGCACATGGCATAGGGAATGGCTATAAATGCAGAAGACAATGTCCTAGACATGTACAATTCCCTTGGTTAAAAACCCCCCATGGCAAATTTTCCACTTACACTTTACACAAACAAATGCAGAGCAGTACTCTGACCACTTCGAAGAAGACCATTTTGTCTCCTTTACCACATTGAATACAGACATATGGTTGACTTTTGACCGCCTTGGGCATGTATAAAGTTCGCCTGTGCCACCTGCGACATGGAATTCTTTGTACTTGTCGGGTTGTTTTTTTCTTTTTTTTTTCAAGATTTTAGTATTTAAAACCCACATGAAATTTTAATTAATATAATTCGATTATCCGTTAAATCTCTTTTAAAAGGTAATTTTGTTAATATCATTTTTTTATATACGAGATTTAAATTTAATATTTTATTTTGAAAAAATTAAATTCCTTATCAATTTATTAATAGTTGGTACTTTTCAGGTTCTATTTACATCGTGATTAACACGTGTTATTCTCCATTCGTCTTGAGGTCGGTAAGCTTAGATTGGAAGAATAAATTAACCTTTTTCTTTTTCTTTTTTTGTTGGTCTACAACTCCCCTAGAACTTTTGTCCGCTTCTGCTTTGACTCGAGAATTGATGGATCGTTCATAATATCGAAGAGTAAAAGAAGCTTAAACATTCATTCGGGGCCTACTTGATTTGCAAATCAATGCGAATGGCACGTTCCAGTACATTATGTTAGCTATTGTATAATAAAGAAATAAAAGTCAATTAGATCTATTATATTATATTATATTTTAAATTTTATTTATAATATTTTTTTATTAAATTTGATCTATAACGTTACGGTCGTTAGTCTAATTTGGTCCTTTCGTCCATAACGCCATTAACTCTGCTGACGTGCATTACAGAGTTTGACACGTCATCAATTTTTTCACGTCAACATCTGTTGTTGATACGACATAAGTATAAAGGCTAATTTGACCCACACGGTTTCAACTTATTTTAAATTTCACCTATAACATTTTTTTTTGTTAAAATTAGTTCATAATATTATATTTTTTAGTCTAATTTGATCTTTTCGTACATAACGTCGTTAACTCAGCAAATATGATGCGACGGAGTATGACAGATCAATAATTTTCGTCTATGTCAACATATCACATTTGTAGTAAAATTTTAAAATATAAACCAGACATTTATACTGAAAATCACGCTCTGCAAATTCAAACAAAATGAAAAACTAAAATTCATAAATATATATCCACTTGAATACCTCTATTTTTTTTAGCAAAAAAAATAAATTAATAAAATTTAACAAAAGTCATTGTTATCTTTATTTTTAAATTTTTTTTTTCTGTTGTTATCACTATTTCCTCGTCAAACTATCGCCGCCGCCTCCAACCACCATTAGCATTGCCAGTACGGAGCCATCTCTTTGGAAAAAAATTAATGACGTGTCAAATTCTGTCACGCTACATCAGCGAAATTAACGACGTTATGTACAAAAAAATCAAATTAGACTAAAAGATATAACGTTATAGACTAATTTTAACTAAAAAAAACGTTGTGTGTGAAATTTAAAAAAAACTGAAATATTGTGGGTCAAATTAGCCTTTATACCTATGCCACGTGATATGCTGATGTGGAAAAATTGATGACGTGTCAAACTCCGTTATGCCACGTCAGCAAGGTTAACGGCGTTATAGACGGAGGACTAAATTAGACTAACGGACGTAACGTTATGGACCAAATTTAACAAAAAAAAAATGTTATGGATGAAATTTAAAATAAGATAAAACGTGGTGAGTCAAATTGACATTTATTCCTATAATAAATCTCATTCATACAAAATATCTAACGTACACATTATAGTCCACTTTAAACCCTGTTGAAACGGTTGAGCACATAATCTTCTTTTGCCCACGTGCTGTAGCGACTTGGAGGCTGCGCCCTTTTGGTTATAATCCTGATGCTTGGGGATTCCCTTCTTTTGGACAATGGTGGGAAGATGTTTATGAGTCGAAACACATTCGGAAATTAGATTGCACAATCCAACAAAGGGCTATTCTCATCTGGGAACTGTGGAAAGCAAGAAATTCGGCCCTCTATGAACACAGTGGACCATCCCCTCAGGCCATAGTATATAGAGCAACACGATTCTGGCAAGAACTGAAGGAATCCATAGGCCAGTCACTTGCTGCACCCCGACGCTCAATTTCGAAACCCAAGGGCTGGACGCCACCGAAGCCAGGAAGCTACAAGATTAATTGTGACAGCTCATTCTAACCAGGATCCAGCCTAGCAGGTATTGGAATTATTTGCAGAAACTCGGACGGATTGCTCATGGATGGCATTGCAACAAGATCTTACGCTCGCTCATCACTCAAAGCTGAAGCTGAAGCAGTCCTATGGGGTACAAGGCTGGCAAAAAAGCAAGCTCCTCACAAGGTGTCCATTGAAATAGACTCAAGACTTGTAGTTCAAGCACTCCATGACTCGCCAACCAAATGGCCATGGGAAATCAAACCAATCATAGGGGATATTAAGGCTATTTTGACCTCTTTGCCTTTTGTCTTAGTTCATTTTATTCTTAGAATTGTTAATAAATCGGCAGACTGGGTTGCTAAACAATTCTGAGTTTATATTTATACTCCGAATTGGATTAACAACCCTCCCTTGAACTCCGATTATTGTTTTGTAATGATTTTATCAACCAATAAATGAATTTTTATTGTGCCAAAAAAAACACCTTTATCTCTCTCTCTCCCTCTCTCTCTCTCATTCTCTTCTCCCCACTAACACAACCCCCCCCTGACAGTTCATTTTTTAGGTTGGCTGTGGTGGCTTTGGTACCACCGTCGATTACCTCTCCCCAGCTATTCTTTTTCTTCTCTCTCTCTCTCTCTCTTCCCTTTCTTCCCTTCTTCTCCTCTTTTTCCTTAGCTTAGTCTTTGTTGGGAATTTTCAAAATATAAAACGTCGTGTCCCCTAGTTAATTTGGTAGTTATGGAGATGCATCCATTGATGAAGAGACACGCTAAAAGAGTAGTGTCTATAGGGCCCAAAAGACGCATCTCTTGACCAAATAACTACCGAATTAATCTCCTTATAAATATGTGATGTGGTCAGTCACATAGATATACAGAAGACAGAAAAATCCACACATTATATAATAGCAATTCTGCAACACTACACAAGTTATTCTCGAGGGCTTGATTTCAGTAGTGCAAACTGCAGTCAAGTGTTGCTTCATTTTATCCTGTGAGGGAATTCACTATAACCTGTTTGCACCGATATGAGGGCGAATTTTGCCTTAAGGAAAGTGACATTATTACACGACTTGAAGCAATTCTTTCATTTCCAAACTCACCCTATTTCATGTTCCAACAATCTTAAGGCAAAATTTTATTTAGTATTTGAATGGATCGTTTGAAAGGATTGGCTTCCAACATTGTCAATTAAGGTGTGTTCCTCTTAATTGTGTGAAAATCATAAATTCTTAATGAGGTACGTGTTCTATTTAATTATGTGAAAACATGGTATTGCTTTGTTGGTCGTGGTGCATAAATATATTCAACATGAAATTATATCACAGTTGTGGTACTACGTTGGTTACTGCATTGGTCACATTGCATGCATGTTTATAAATAAAAAGGGACACATGACACATTCATGTATGAGTTTACATACATACATATGTGCCTTTTAAGTCTATAAAAAGAAATTGCCATTGGTTGGTAAAGGAACTGCCCACGTGAGTTTTTGAAAAAAAATAAAAATTTGTGTTCATTAATGTGGACATAATACATGTCCTTTCTGAATGTTGTATATATTGCCAAGTGAAAATAAGTTATTTGGGAATGCAATTCAACGTGGCATGAGAAAAGGACAAAAACAAGATTAGTGTTCTTGGTGTCAAATGCTGCCAAAGGATGTGGCCAAAATGTGGATTTACCACTAGACCAAGTTGAAATTATGACCTTGATAAAAGGTAGCGTACACAACAGTTGGCACTTACATGTGTGTATAGGAATTTCCTAAATTCCTAATGTGCAATTTGTTAAATTCCATAGGCAAAAGGGGCATACTTGACTACTTAAGTAATTATATTAATTCTTAAAAGAAGGCTGTGGTTATGTGCCTAAGTAGAGAATGACTAGTGAGTGCCTAAATTCTCTACAGCATGTATGAAAATTCATGAATTTAAGAGTCACATTTGGTGGGATTAGATCCCAAAATGAAAGGTAGTCAAGAGATTCTTGCCACATGACTTTTGGTCTTAGTACGTAGTTACATCAAGGTTGTCAGAACCGGACCGGTCATCGAACCGGAAACATTAGTGGGTCAAGGTTCAACCGGTTCAACCGGTCGAACCGGTATTTGAACCGGTATTTATTAATATATATATTTATAAAAATAATTTAATAAAATAATACTTATATATGATTATTAAATAAAAAAATCGGTTCAACCGGTCGAACTGGTATTAAAATCGGTATTTAATATTAAATATATAAAAAAATATTTATATATATTATACATCAAAATCTATATGTAAAATGTAATATTATAATACATATGTATGTATTAGAATACTTATATTTATAAATTTAAAATATATGATTTAGAATTTATTATAGGATAGAATTAATAATTTAAAAAAATTAATAATTATTTTAACAAAAAAAAGAAAATAGTAAGTGTTAATTTATAAGAAATATAAAATAGTATGTGTATTATATGAGACATTTGAGAAAATAATAAGTAAAAAAAAAAAAAAAGATAACAACAAGTTATAAGTTGGTTTAGTGGTATGAGACTTATCTTTCATGTTGGAGGTCAAGGGTTCGAAAACTAAATTATACAAAGTTGTGTGAAATTTTTTCTTAATTATTAAAATAACCAAACCGGTCCGTTGACCGGGTTTTGACCGGTTCGGTCCGCAGAGAATTTGGGTTATAACCCGGACCGGACCTCTGACCGGTCACCGGTCCGACCGGTTGAACCGGCCGGTCCGGTCCGGGTTTGATAACAATGAGTTACATAAATTGATTAAAAATTTTTTTTTAATTATTATGCATGCATAGTTAACTATAACATATATGATTTTAGGTCTTTCGTTGGTTATAGAATATCCTCTCATAGACTTTTTGTCTTTATATGAATATTAGTTTATATAGTTTGCATGAAATTATTCATATGTGACTTTTGATAATTTTATTTAATTTACTTGTCTGGCAATAGAAGGCACTTAGATAGTTATATACTAGTACCAGTCACATAACTAACTTGCTATGTACATGAATAGATGTGTTTTTTGATGGTATAATCAATGTGCCTTTTGAGACATGAAGCATCACGTGGTGTGGGAGAATTCTATCCTAAGGAAGCCACTGTGAAGGCATAGTGCCTGGAAAATAATTAAAAAAAAAAACAAATTACGTGGAATAGTTCCACTGGAAGAGGTGCAAGCAACCATTGGAAATTGAAATAAAATATTCCAAGGATACGCCAAGCATTAGAGGTTGAAAGAAAAATATATACATATTTAGGTTTTGAACCCGTGAGAGGGAATACCAACAAACGATTGGTAACCTTTGATCCAAGGGATATCAGATTAAAATGTAAAAAAGTAACTTTCAATAAAGAAAAAAAAAGACGTGACTCATAATGGGAAGAGTCATGACTTTTGATGAGAAGATATATGATTTTTTATGAGGAAAAAAAAAAAACACATGACTTTTCATAGAATGAGATGCGACTCTTCATGAAAAGAGATGTGACTCTTCGAAAGAAAAGACGTTACTCTTCAAGAGAAGAGACGAGATTCTTCAAAGGACAAGACATGACTCTTGACAAAAAGATATGATCTTTAGTGGGAAGAGTCATGACCATTGATAGAAAGAGACTTGATTTTCAATGAAAAGATATGTGACTCTTCAAAGAAAAAGACGTTACTCTTTAAAAGAAGAGACGAAACTCTTCAAAGGAAAAGACATGACTGTTGGTCGGAAAAGACACGACTCTTAATGGGAAGAGACGTGACCCTTTATGGAAAAATATGCGACTTTTGTGAAGAAAGACATGTTTTTTCGAAAAGTCTTTTCAAAAGTGACTATTCACAGTTTTTTTTTTATGTCAAATTATTTTTTTCCTTTTGGAAAGAAAGTAATGGATAGCATAGAGACAACTGTGCTATAGCACAAATAATTTGATATAAATATTATAATGCTCATGGATCGCGATCACTAGAACAAGAGTCTCCAATACATTTGGAGTTAATAGCCCTTTAGAGTGAAAGGGTGAGATATGAACTGTTAGTTTAACGGTATCTCTCAATATGTTTTAGTAACCACGTAGTGGTTCATGGTACCATGGTAATTAAATAAGATTTTTGAAAAGTCAATTGCATGTTAAAAAAAAATTAATCCTTAACTAAAAGGTTAACAAGAATTTAATGAATGAGTCATCAAATGAGGGATGAGTTCAAGTCCATAATTACTAATCACCCATGATGGACGCTCAACTCAATGCTTGATACAACGTCAAGTCTTGAGTTTTCAATGAGTTAAAGGACATCATCAGTGTGATTGAATCACTATACTTAAATTATTTTCATCCCGAGGTTACATAGTGTTTGGTTCCCGCAGTTTACTTGGGAGGATGAGTTTATACAACTCTTAACAGACTTTGTAAAAGTTGCCTTATCGCGGGGGCACTTAGTCTGCCTATGTGGATGTGGAATGGTGCCGTTCCAAGAAGTTTAAGGATTTGACTTTAAAACATCAAAGAAAATGATATGGACACATGGCCATACACGTGTCACATAAACTATAGAGATGTTTGTAGTTGTAAGGTGAATTGTGTGAAGTGGTTCTACAGCTCACCAATAAGAATAGTTGGTTTCAAGGCATAGTCCACCATATTATTCGGGTTTGTTGTAACGTACACTTCACTATGTAGTGCTTTCAAGGTGTAGTCCACCACTGCTTATGCAATTGATAATCAGAATTGCTAAAATTGTTATATTTTCAAATTTTGAAAATGGCGGGGGATTGTTGGGAAATTTTCAAAATATAAAACGTCGTGTCCCCTAGTTAATTTGGTAGTTATGGAGATGCGTCCATTGATGAAGAGACACGCTAAAAGAGTAGTATCTATGGGGCCCAAAAGACGCATCTCTTGACCAAATAACTACCGAATTAATCTCCTTATAAATATGTGATGTGGTCAGTCACATAGATATACAGAAGACAGAAAAATCCACACATTATATAATAGCAATTCTGCAACACTACAAAAGTTATTCTCGAGAGCTTGATTTCAGTAGTGCAAACTGCAGTCAAATGTTGCTTCATTTTATCCTGTGAGAGAATTCGCTATAACCTGCTTGCACCGATATGAGGGCGAATTTTGCCTTAAGGAAAGTGGCATTATTACACGACTTAAAGCAATTCTTTCATTTCCAAACTCACCCTATTTCATGTTCCAACAGTCTCTCCTCCCCGATTCTCCTCTATTTTATGCTAGCTTTTATGTTATTTGGCTTATTTTACTTTAGATCAAGCACTCACAGCCTCCTGGCCATTAGATCTGGAGTCTTATCTGTGTAGCCACCATTCTTGCAGTCAAAACTGTCTCCATCGATGTCATGGCCTCCACTGTCATGGCCACCACTGTCTCATGGGAACAGTAATTGCAGCCGGTCCGACACATCTGCCACCCACGACCCCTCCACCACCCCCTACCACCTCCAGCCTTCTCTGCCGTCACCGACGCTGGCGGCACAGCTGCTGCCACCGCCATTGACCAGTGCCTGCCGCTGTTTCTTCAAATTTGGCTCCTGTGGCATCTCCTCCTCCCTCCACTAGTTGCCTCCGTTGCCAACACCAGTGCTACCATTGTCGAAATTGCCACTCCTATCGCCCCGTTGCTGACTGTCTCCTATGCCTCCGCCTCTTTGGAATCAAGCTAAGATGGATTTTGTCGTATTATTTTAAAATGAATGTTGTGTATTAACTGTCAATGTGTTAATGTTTATAGTTGTTGTAGTTTAGTTTTTAAGAAAATTGTTGTCACATATATTCAGTTGATTTCTGTCACAAGTCCGTTGAAGAGCGATGGGTGCTGCCATGTGCAAATTTATCCAATTGGTCTCGATCTGCCTATGATTGTGTCTTTAGGTAGGTTCAGACATAATTTAACTTGTATTCTCTTTTGAGAGTTTTATCTGAACAGATTTTGTGCCCTATTAGTAAATGATTTGTTTGACCATGTTAATCAAGGGCCAAATTAGTTATATTGTCCTATTTTATGTAAGTATTTTTAACACTATTATGTGAAATCTGTATACGAAATCTTTTAATATCAATGCAACAATTATCTCCGTTCAAAAAAATTTGCTATTGTATAATGACATGCTAACCTTCAATGTTAAATTAGACGTAAGGATGTTGACTTTTATTTATTTTGGTGTTGAAAGACACCGTATCTAAATTTTAAGAAGACCATTAAGTTTTATATGAATTTTAAATTCGTTGATATTATAATTATGCGTTAGGGAGACCTATTTGAATTAACATTGCTCTAGTGATAAGTTCTTTTTATAAAAAATATTGAATGAAGACTCTAACAAATGACCTTTAATCTCAACACACAAATACGATGATCTCTATACTAATGATATATCTTTTTTTTTTTGAGTTAAAAAATATACTTGTATTTGTTCACATATAATTTGTATCGAGGCGGACACTTACATTCACCAAAAATTTTCAGTCTCAAATCCATCACTGAATCCAATCCACTTAACTCTAACGGCTCTGAGTCTTAAATTTGTTGCTTTGTTCTAGATTATTTAGCAAGTACACAGCAAGCCCGCTATTGACTGGGTCAACTCGGATGACCTAATGGCGTAATTATCAAATAAAGATATCAGTTACATACTGTTAATTAGTATTCGGGCACCTGACAGAGTTCTCATAGCGTCAATATCTCTCGCATGGAAACCCAACAATTAATTTTCATTGAAATTTTAGGTCAATTGCTTTGTGATGTTTCAAATAAAAACCCACCCACATTTGGACTTTGATTGTGCATCAAAGGCAAAACATGGTGGTCCGTGGTGGTGTATATGATGATCCATCTCATCACTACAAGCAAGTTGAGTTGGCAATTAGGGAGAAGGAAAGATTAGATGTTACGGCACTTAGAGTGGTCAAGAAAAGCGATGTCGTGACTATATATTATATCGCAATGTGGACATTATGTGAATGTGATGTATGCATCGATAAGTTTTTCAAAAACCATCCAAATTGGGAAACGAATTTATGTTTGAATCAAAGATTCTTTGCCCTGAATATTGGATCTTGGTCAGCTTAATTTGGCAAAGCTCGGCTGACATAAACGTCCATTTTATTAGTCCATTGATCAATCATTTATTTTTTCCCATTAAGGAGACTGCAAGACTAAACATGTTCGAGACATTAAACATTTCTTTATTTTTGGGACATGATTACATAAATATATAATTTGCGCTACACATAAAGTACACAGCTAATTTAATAGTTAATTTTTTTTTTTAAATTTAGTATATTTTTTATAATTTAATAATCTAAATTTCACGTACTAAATTTATACTTATTATTTTGAGTCTACATAATTTTCCCCTTTTTTTTTTAATGCATACAAACATTTCTTTATTGCCTAGTCAAAAGTCTCCAAACGGAGTGGGCGGCGATGGCAAACATAAGAATTAATATATAAAAATATTACTAATTTTATATAAAATAATATATTTAATATTAAATTTAAAAAATAATAATTTTTTTAAATTTTTTTAAATAAATTTTACACGTATTGATTTTATATAAATAAAATCTATTAATTTTGATGACAAATTTATAAGAATATATATGATACGTTAGTATTTGGTGATCTATATAATTATTACATTATTAAAATAGATAAATTTTATTCAAAAAATTTCACAATATGCTAAATTTATTATAAAAAAATTTTTAAAAGATAAATTATTACTTTTTAAAATTAATGTTAAATTTATTATTTTAAAATAAAATTGATGATATTTTTGTACGTTAATTTAAAAAATAAATCAAAAGTAGGCCCGAAAACAATGACTTGTGAGTTTTAAAAAAATTAAAATTAAAATGGGCGATATTTATCAAAATAACAAAAAAAAAAAGAAATTCCATTTTTCTCATTAGTTTCTTTCAATTTCTTCGCACCTATTTTGCCGAAGTGGGCTGAAATTATTCTTGTCGATTTAGCATATTCATCCAAAAAAGTCAATGTCCATCAATGTTGGGTTGAATTTGGCGTTGGAATTTAGAATTATTACGCCACTTAATTAATCATGGAAAAATTAGCCATCATCAAGTATCACTTAGTAATCATTTGCAGTGGGAGAAGCAGCCATTCAGTCACTTTCAATAGATGGATCATATCGTAATTCAACAAAAAGACAAAGATCGCCGCCTTAAACCGTGACCATGTCGCATGGGACCACAAACTTTGGCTAGCAATTTGGGAAAAAACTGTTAATTGTTTTTTCTCGTTACAAATAATTGCCACATGTTTGTGGCCGCGAGCCTCATGTCGTCAGGCCGCGGGGGAGTAGGCATGATTTACGGAATAATCTCTTTTTCTTTGTTTTACCTAACAAAAAAGAATTGTTGTGACTATTTCAATTATTAAATTTATAAGTTAAAGTTGAAATAATTTTTATTTATAATATTTCTTTTAATTATTGTTAATGAGTAGATCTATTACCTGGGTCCCATTAAGATTGAGTATGTTTTTGTAACTGGAGATCACAGCGATTATGAAGGTTGAAATTCATCGTTGCGCTACAATCTATGTCCACTACAGTGGACACCGAGCCATTTGTCAGGGGGGGCACGGGTATAGAGATTCGAACTTGGATTGTCAACATAAAATATACATCGATTTGTCACTAAATTATTATTTCAAGTAGTATCTACAAAATAATATTTCAAATTGCAAGTACATCTTGTCCATAAGATTAATTGAAAGACAAGGGTTAAACTACCACTTCTAGAATTTATGGATGGAAAAAATATTTTTGAAAATTAAATTTACTTAAGAGCCGTTTGATTTACACTCTGATATTAAATTGAAATTAGAATCAGAATTAAACAAAATAACTTATTTTATAATATATTTGATTTGCACGAAAATTAGAATCGAAATTTTTATAGTACTTTATTTTTGTTTAGAATTAGAATCAATATTTATATCACAATAAAGGTAAGCGAAATTTTATTAAAATTTAAAAATTATGATTATCAAATAAAAGAGTACAAAATAAAAAATATTGTAATATAATGTCAAATTATAAATATTAAATAATCATAAAAATAAAAAATTATTATAAAAAATTGATAATAATAATAATAATATGCTTCACAGTTCACAATAATAACCATAAAAATAAAATTCAATATAAAAAATAACATAAACTTTTTTTATTAGTAATAATATTATAAATATAACAAGCAACACAAATATATAAAATTTGTGCTTTTTTTTTTAAAGTAAAGCAAATATTTTTTCGTTGTAAAAAAAAAAACAAAAAAAAAAAGAAAGTATGAAAGTTCAGATATGAACAACTCATCACAAAAATAAAATAAAATAAAATAAAAACGCCTTTACAAACGTGTCTATCTAAGCTTCATAAACGGGTAGACAGTTTTATCTAAGCTTCATAAACGGGTAGATAGTTTTATTGATGGTGGTGGTCGCAGTGGGATTTACAAACAGATGTTTGTGGTGGTTTGTAAATTGTTGTACGCCCATATCAATTCAGTGGTCTGAGTCGTTGATGGCAGACAATAACCAAGCGCAAGGTGCAGAAACGATGAGTTTATGGGTTTTGGTTTATAATTTTCTACTATTATTTTGTTTGTTGGGTTAGTTATAAGAAATGGAAATCGTTGATAAGTGATACATACGAGTCATCATTAAACGTGGGACCTCATTTCTTATTTCAAAGGAATCAGAATGCTTTTTATCGAAAACAAATAAAATCAATGTGAACGATAACAGTTAATTCTTATTTAAATATTAACTATCTTAAAATAAATAATCCCTTAAAAGTTTAAGTGAGTAAGAAAAATAGACTAAAAGTATTATAAATAATATCATAATTTCATATTTAATTAATATAAAATTTTATATTTTTTAATACACTCTACTAAATTTAATTAGCATGTGTCATAAAAAAATGGCTCAAACAAGAATATGTAAAAGGTCAAAATCAAGAACAAAGAAGAGGATAAATTGTGATCTAATATTATGGTAAATAAAATTATAAATTTTTTATTTTATATAAAACATCATTTGTATTATATAAAATATTTAATTTTGTACAAAATTTTATTTTGTCTAAATAAATCTAAAATTACGTGTTGGCCAAACTGATAAATTATTGGACCGCACAAAACCAGTGTTGTTAGAACCGGACCGGACCGACCAGTCTGACCGGTTCAACTGGTGACCGGTCAAAGGTCTGGGCCGGTTCATGGTAACTTTTGACCCTTAACTCGGACCGGTCAAAACCAGTAAAAACCGGTGAAAAATCAGATCGGTTCAACCGGTTCAAACCAAATAAAAGTTTCATAAATTATAATTTGATTCCAAAATTTATTTAAATTATAATTTGAATTTTAAATTTAATTAAAACTTTCAATTTAGTCCTAAATTTATCAAAATTTTCAATTTAATCCTTAAAAATAAAAAAGTAATATATATATATATATATATAAATTTCGGTTCAAATATCGGCTCGACCGGTTGAATCAGTTGAATTTTGATTCACAATATTTTCAATTTAATAACCAATCCAATTATGATAACCTTGCGCGAAACAACTAAGACAAAAATGGTCATAGGACAATAAAAGCATATGACTGGTCACTCCTCCCTCGCCTGCCTAACACCATTATGGCTAGAGTAAGATTACCGTAATTATAAATTAAATAATAAAAAATAATAATATAATTTTTATTTAATAAAATTTAAAAGTTTATTTATATTTTTAATAAATTTAATAATTTATATTATTTTATTATTATTCTAAAGACACTTTTATAAAGACAAAAAATTTTCTAACTGTTATTGCTCCATGTTTCCGTTGTGTTTTTTTTTTTCCTTTCCATTTTTCTTTGCATTAAGGAATAACAATTTGTTAAGTTATATTGTCAGAAAAGATAAGTGGACTCGTTGAAGTGGGTGCGGTGGACATGTAAAAATCTGGATCATTAGATCATAAAAAATATATTAAATTTAAAAAAATATATAAATTATTAAATATTATTAGATTAATTACATATTTTCTGCGCGCCTATTTAAGCGTGTCTAGATAATAGGTCTCTTATATTATATAAAGTTTATATTTATCACTCTCACCGAATAGTTTTTCCAATACAATTCCAGATTGCGTCAAAGCAATTGTTTCCCTTTTTTTGTTCAAATAATTAACTTCGATTAAAATTTAAATTTGAGATTTTTCAATTTTAAGAACTACTCAGATACCAATAGAACTACAACTAATTAATGGATTGCCTATTCTGTAATTTCCCTGCCTGCCGGAGCAGGAGTTAAACCCCACGTCCTTATTAGTTTTGGTTGCGTTGCATTTCCTCTTCTTTTATTTTATTTTTCTTTCTTTCTTTTTAACTAAAAAATAGTTCAATTTCCTCTCTGAATATGTGTATACATAATTGACATTGTTATAAATAGCAATGACGATAATTTCTTAATTGAATACTAGAGCTTAGCTCAGATTAGTTTTTTTTAAGTTTAGAACAAGTTTGTCATCATCACAATCAACAGTACAACAATTATGTTAAATAATTGTAACAGATTTATTCTGATTAAATAAATAATGTAGGTAAAAAATAAGTGATCGAATTGACTTTTTTTTTTTTGGATAATGAACTGACATAAATTAAGTAGACAATCAGTGGTCAAAATTTCTCGTTATACAAAAAAAAAGAGAGAGACTAAAATCTCGAAAATTTTTGTGCATGTAAAATTTCATGTACAATTTAATCTAATCATACTTGAGATTTACAAATAAAATTAAAAATGGAAATACAATGCGAAAAAAAAGAAAAGAATTCTCCCAAAAGCTCAAATTTAAAAATATTTAAAATATTACTAAATTTGCACAAACAATTACCAAAGAATACTTATCAATTCACAAAACTATCGAATTTAAAACTTACAACTTAAAGAGTAAACATAGCACAAGTCATGACTCGTTGCAACTTACAACTAATGATTTTAACCAGAAGGCAGTAAGTCGACTATTAGGATCTGATAGTTGTCCTTGATTGTGAGTACCGCTGTCATCAAGCCTCGCGTATAGATTTGCAAAACAGTGAGACTTAAGTCACAGCATAAATACTTTGACGTTCAAGACAATAAGAGGTCTTAAAGAGAGCGAAGAGGCCCAATGGATCCCCTGTCAATAGCCTGTAGTGAGGAGGTTTTGAGAGCGGGCGTATTGTTGGTGTGCAACAGTACTTACGAGGATATTTGTCTATAATAGAGACTAAGAGAGAGTAAAGAAATTGCCAGAGGGAGTTGTAGAGCTAAAATTGGAAAGGTTAGAATTTAGAGAGAGAGAGAGAAGGAGAGATCCTTTTTTTAGAAGTGTTTTTCTGAGTCTTATACCAGTCAATCGGTTGCTGGTTGTCTAATATTTGAAAAGACTGGAACCCCACACATGATGGACGTGACATATGTCTGTCAGTGAGGAACTCAGGGTACTTGGTGCCTGGACATAGACTGCGAGCTTTTCAATGAGTTTCTGTATATGAGCTCTTAATGAACTGCCTGAGAGAACTGTCAATCAGTCCTTACACAAACTATCCGCAGTCTTTTACTGAGACACTCGCAAGACTTGGGCCCGAGGCCAGAGGCCTTGATGTGCCGTATTTATCAAGATTTTTACTATATTTATTCTATAAGAATATTGCGAAATTACAATAAAAAATGAATTAATTAAACACTTCTTTGCAATTTAATTTTTTTATTTTATCCACTCAAATGAATAAGAAAATAAATCAATCAACAACTAATCCTCTTTTTTTTTTTTTTCCCCTCTTGCTTCCACTTCCAGCTTTATCTTATAATTTGTCAGACAATTTATTATGGACAATTTTCTAGTCCAAACATAATCATTAGCTACTACATCATGCCAATAAGGAAAATTTACCGCTAGTTACAGGATCTAATAGTCGTTACTGAGTGGTATCATCAAATAGTTATCCAAAAATTTCAGGTGTTAAAAGTCCCTGTCAGGTCTTTAGTTGCGAGTCTCAGTTCTCAAGCCTGGCAATCATGATATACATCAATATACATCGAGGTGTCATTAATTAAGTGCAAAACGAGTTAGAAAATGCACGAATAGGAACAGTACGTATGCATTAGAAGTTGGGTTTAATATGGGAGCCACGTAATGTTAAATAAAATCTGGCATCTAGATATACTGAGATTAATAAAAGGCTATTGTTCAATTAGCCGATAACAACCTATCACCTTCAATCATAGATAATGAAAATCAAAACGTACAAACAGGGAGAAGTAGTTCGACCATAGATATGTAAAATGCAAGGTATATAAATCGTTATTACGCGTAATTTCGACCCTGAAAAAAAGATTAATTCTCAGTTTAATTATCACTCATGAATACCTATAACTGCAACATACATGCAAAATATAATTCTGCAGCATATACGATCGATCCCAGCAATATTACTTAGTAGCCCTATACATATATATTTTTTTTTAACAATAAAAAAGATTCATTATAGCCACGGCAGTTATCAAATGTGTGGGTCGAGACTAGAGTAATTTACATTTATTTGAGTCTCGTTCAACCACTTTTAAAGGACAGACTTGTCACCTAAATATTGCTGAGTCCAACAGAACTTCTTCACATTCGACTATGGTGTTAATAAGTTTTGAACTTACGGTGTTAACAAATTTTAATTTTACAGCCGTACTTCTACATAATCTCAAGTAATTGAAACAAGCAAAATGTAAGACCGAAACTCGAACTTAAATCATAGTGAAAAAAAAAAAACACGCCGTATAATCCCTAAATCACCACCTCAAGTTGTTGCCCTATGCATGATAGAGTAGTGAAATCATGGTGATGATAGACGAATATACAGCTTGTGGGGTCGAATGGTGCACAAGCTACACACATAGCAAGATAACGTGTCATATATTAAATGCTCCCCTCAATGCCAAACTTTATCCATTCTGGGCTAAAGATCAGGCGCAAGTCGTCTTTTACTCTTTTATGGCCATCAGATACAGCTAAAGAATTGGACATTATTAGGCATGGGAACGGAAGATGGTGAAATATATTAGCTAAGTTAGCTAAAAACATTTTATGCTAGGAATCAGATAAATAGAAGAACCCTATATATAATATTCATTATGTTTTTCTTTCTTTTTTTTTCTCTGTCAATGAAAGCAAATGCAAGTGGGGGCGAGAAAAAAGAGAAAACAAAAGTACACGAGATGGATCAGTCAGATAATCAGATTGGAAGGAGAGAAAGCACAGGAAAATTAAAGTGGGTTTTGGACGAGCTTTCAAACAATGTATTGATAAAGCATTCTCTGCTCTTCTCTCTCTTTTACTAGGGTTGTGTGTTGTGTATGTGTGGGTGTGGGAAATGGGAATGCCTCAATGGGAGAAAAAAGAGAGAGAGAGAGAGAGAGAGAACTGGCAAGGCAGAACCCTAGCCGCGTTTTCTGCTGGTACACGCTTTATCCAGATTAAGATGGAAAAAATGTGAATGTGATCGAATCAAAAATCCATCAGGACATTTACCTTTCACCAAAGTGGTGCACTGCAGCTTCTGCTGCATGAAAGCAACTCAGCCCCATTTGCTGCTCTCTCCGCAGATTGCAGAGATAAACTTACTGGCCTGGCCCTCACCAGTTCTCAAACTTCAAAGCACAAAAAAGAGAGAAAAACTTTGGACATATGACCCATTCACACAGTCTACAGTCTCTAGCTACTGCCCATGATTTATCTTTTCACTCGCTTCTCATTTTGTGTGTGTGTGCGTGTGTGTGTGTGTCTGTGTTTTAATGCAGATTTTTGAATAAATGAATAATTGTAGCCATAGTTACGAACCATATTAATAATAATAATAGTAATTAGTCAAGGAAAATTCGAGAGGAAAAGGGAAAAAAGGAGCCCAAGCCGCTGAATTTCCTGAGGATTACAACTACTAATTAAAATGAACTACTTAACACCGCAGATAACATAACAAACATGGAAATCCAATAGTAAACAGAAGTCAAGTGAAATGATCAAAAGCATTACCTAATGAAGCTAAATGCATTTAACCAAAAGTAAATTAAAAAAAAAAAAAAAAAGAGGATGCTCTAGAAGTTCACATTAACTTTTTTGTTGCCCATTTCTCAATAAGGCGGTGGAGGCGGCGGCCTAGCAGTGGGTGCCCATATCACATCGGAGGGTAAATGACAGCTGTACATGGCCATCCCACACGAGTCTCCTGCGCTCGGCGGCGCGTGCTGCCCACTCTCACCGCCTCCAGCAGCCCCAGACACATCCGGTGAGTGTCCCTCGCCGTTGCCAGCAGACCCAGAATTTCTTCCCCCCTCATCGTCGATCGGCAACCGGTGATAGCTCGGGCTGTTAAACGTGGCCGCGATAACATAGACGGTACCCGCCGCCAGCAATGCCCCAGCGACGATCCCACCGACGATCTGGCCCTGTGGGCCCGCAAGAGATATGGTGAAAGTATTGGGGACAGGATACGACGCCGCTTGAGGCAAGAACGTAGCTGAGACAGACAAAATGTCGAATCTTCCATGGAAAGTGATGGTAGCTCCGGGAGTCGCCGACGGCTGACGGAGTGTGACGTTAGACACGGTGCCGGATCCAGTAAGAACGCAGATTCCAAGGTTCTTGCGGCGGCAGAAGCGAGAAATCGCTTCGACGACGTCGCTTCCTCCAGGGACTTCAAGAATGTAAGGGCTCATGGCCGGCTCCGGCTCACGGGTTATAATAACCGGCGGCTTGGGCTTGTTCTTGGAGCCAGGAGGCCTGCCCCGAGGGCGGCGAACCACTTCGATAGTGGCCCCATCCGTGGCGGGGCCGCTGCTGTTGGGTTCGTTGGGTGGTCTATGTTTCTGGGAGGACGGGGTGGGTGTAGAGGCAGAAGCGGTGGCGCCGCCAGTGTTGCGGGTGTCGTCGTCCTCGGAATCGCGAGAAAGCTGGAAGTGCGGGGAGAAAGGGAGAGGATGTTGCGGGTGGAGCTTCGAGAACATGTTAGAAGCAGTATCATGTTGCTGCTGCCGCTGCTGCTGCTTGCTTTGATGATGTTGTTGCTGCTGCTGCTGCTGCTGCTGGTGATGTTGTTGATGTGGTTCTACATATTCACCTTTCATGTTTTGGCGCTCTCTATCTATATTTTGGATTGATTTTTTTATATATAATTTTTTTTAGTATTATTATTATTATTATTATTATTATGATGGTTAGCTAAGCAAAGGGTGGTATGATTGGTGGGGATGTAGAATAAAAAATGAAAGGAAAGATTTTGAGAGAAGTTTAGAAAGAGATTGATAGGGTTTTATCTATTATGCAAGAAGCACAGGAGGAGAAAAGGAACAAAAAAAAAAAAAAAAAAAAGATAACAAGAACCAAGAAGAGTTTGGTTTGGCCTTTGGAATTTGTTTATAGTGATAAAGAAGAGAGCGGTGGTGGGGAATGAAGTTTTAGAGAGAGAGAGAGAGAGAAAGAGGTGGGTGAGCTTGGAAACCAAGTAAAGACTAATGGCGCCGCTGGTTGGATTGGGATGGGAGGTAAAGTAGGGTCCACATGTAAGAAAGAAGGAGTGAACTCTGAAGGAGTGCTTTTTTTTCAACGAAAATATCGAGTGTTTTTGCCAATTTGGTCATTTTGGTAAGCTACTAAATCCGACCATGGACGGACCCAATTGCCCCACTTGGTTTGGTTATTTTTCTTTACTTGAAGTTTGAAAAAAAGAGGACAGATTGGGGAAGAGTCCACTTTTGGAGCCTTCCTCCCGACCAAGTGGATCGACAATGACTCCTTGATGTTCTATCTTTTGGGCAATGGGGGCTTGCCCTTTGTGTATCTAATCTTCAAATCCATCAGGGTAGATCCGCAGAGTCAGAAATTTTATCGAGTGGAAGCAAGGAATAAAAGAATAGAGATACCAAATAAAAGAAAATAAGGAATTATGAGTAAAAATATAAAGAAAAATCTATTTAACTGTTTTTAAATAATTGTTAAGTGGTTATAATATATAATATATGATGTTTTGGGAGAAAATTATACGAAACAGAGAAAATATGAAGAAATTATACTGCGTGATAAAGGGAAATATATGACACCTATAATCAGTTATTAAAAAAAAATTTGGTATATAATGTAGAAGCAAAAATATAAGAAAATTATACGATGTAGTAAAAAAATTATATGACCCATGTAATCAAATTTTTTATTTTTATTTGCTAGTTATATGTCGTATAATTTCTTTTAGCATGATGTATAATTTTCTTCTATTTTTTTTGTCACGTCATATAATTTTTTCTATCACGCCGTATAATTTTTTCTACAACGTCATATATGACAGCTACTTAGTAGCCACTTAAGAAACAACCACCTAGTCATCTCCAAAATATAAAATATAAATTTTAATGAGGTAAAGTGTAAAATTTAGTAGAAATAATAATGTAAGTTTAAAGTAAATTATACTCATTTTTCTTCTTTCTGCAGATGTAAAGTGTAAAATCTAGTGAGACAATAATATACATTTTAAATAAATTATACTTATTTTTCTTTTTCCGATGAGGGCAAAGCGTAAAATCTAGTAGGGTAATAATACAAATTTTAATAATGGTTAAGGTCTTTAGGCGAACTTATCTTGTCAATTTATAATGGTTTAAAACTTAATAAACATTTTTATTGAGAGGTTTGGTCAATTTATAGTAGTTTATAGACTCCCAGTTCTCATCACTTATCTCTTACATCTCTTTTTTTTTTTTTTTAATACATCTGCTATATAAGTGATAAGAGAAGAAAAATTATATGATTAAAGATTTAAAATTTGAATCTCGTACCTTATAAGTCAACAATTACTACTCTTATGCAGTGTTTGGTTTACAATAAAAAGTAGAGGAATGAAAAAAAATATAATTATTACTCTATTATTTTTTTATAATTTTTTTCTCATAATTTTTTTATCTATCTAAATAATTTATTTTTTTTCACAACTTTTTTTCTTACAAATTACTATTTATTTTTTTTATTTTTAATTATTTTCTTTTTTCTGACTTTCTCATCTGTTCAAATAATTTACTTTTTTTGTAATTTTTTCTCTTACAAATTATTATTCATTTTTCTTTCTTATCATTTTTATTTTCACAACTTTTTTATTTATCCGAATAATTTTATTTCTTTATAATATTTTATATAATTTTTTTATATTTTTCTAATAGTCTAAATACACTATTAGCAACTTGAATTATCTCTAAATCCACCCCTCTCTCTTTCTCTTACATCTCTGTCTATCTCTCTCTCGTCATTGGCTGGCCTTCTCATTTCTCTGTCAATAGCTTGTCCCGCATATGGGTCTAGGCTGGCCTGGGCAGGCACCTTTCTGGCTCTTTCTTTCTTTAATAAATTCAAACTCATCAGCTCACTGACTTTGACAAGAAGATTTCAGTTTTCCTTCATGTGCGGTAATATTGTACAGATAAGATATTTTGGCTTGAACCTTCTAGCCAGGCTTCATCACATTGCGATGCTAGTCAAGGCTGAGTGTCAATCATTTTTTGCTTAACAAATACGTACATTTTGAATTTGGGTTTTGGTCTTAATCCCTTCCATAATTCCATTCCCACCTTAATTAACCCAAAAGGAAATAGAACCGAAAAAAGGGGCTTCTGGCCGAGTGATCTTTCTCAAACAACTTCAAAACCAATTAATTATTGAAATCCCCAAGGTAACTGTCAGTGGACGACCACTGCTTTCTTTGTTAATCTCACTCTGTTCTCCGACCTTCAGTATTTTCTTTTCTTTTCTTTTTTTTTTTTCCCTTTTGTTTAGGCGAAAGAGAGTTATTATAATTTAACTTTGTATACATTATTTTATATTTATTGTATATTAAATTTAATCAAAAATTTTATAAATTTTTATAATTTTTCAACATTATCAACTTATGATGTATGATAATATTAAATTTGATATAAAATAAGACATAAAATATGTAAAAAAAATAACTGTATCTTTTCTTACGTCAATAAATTTCTCAACCAGCCTATCAGCGCATGGCAAAGAAGGAATTTATGCTCCCTTTTTTTCTCACACGATCAGTTACCTTAAATATTTGATAGTCTACAACGAAGCTTTCACTTTCCTTAACATAAAAATCATATCGTTCATTCAAACAACAACAAGATAAACTTATTATTATTATTTTTTGGTAAGTAACAAGATGAATTTTATTATAAGCAAATTCACCAATGCCGCGGAGAGAGATATCGTCAATTAACATGCCCCATTTTAAAGACATGATTACTGAAAAATGCATGCATGCCTAGCTATAAGGTCAGAAAAACCATATGAACTTTTTTCTTTTGAACGAAAGGAACCGTTATATTAATATAAAATCATTACATACATATCACCCACCCAATAACATCGGAGAAATCTGCATGAACTAAAAAAAAAAAAAAAAGCCAAAATAACTTACAACTGATCAGATTATAAGGACTAAAAATCAACAGCACTCAAAGCTCAATTAAACAAATTTTTCTGACAAGAAAATAAATTAAAATTAAATTAAATTTATTTAATATCAATACATTAAATAAATCTAATTCGTTCAGATAAAATTATCTAAAGTAATACAAACTGGACGTCACAGACCTGCAACAAAAATTAATTAAATATGTCCAACAATGATTCCCCACAATTCCACACTACAAACATGAAAAATAAAACTCCAGCTCAACAAAACCCCTTACCCAAAGTACATCAGTCAATCGCATCCCAACACCCACCCCAAAATAAATTTACTGTGGCCCATCCCATCAACACCATAGGCAGTGGCGGGCGGCGGTGGCAGGGGAGGAGACAGCAGTGGCGGCATTCTCTCTGGCAACAATAGCTGCAGCGAATGAGGAAACCTCGCCGACAACTCCGGTAGTGATCTCTTGAACGGCTTTAGAGGACTCTGAGGCGGCGGATGTGGTGACGATCGGCCCCGCTGCGCCGTCGCCAGAGACGGAGGCAGAGACCATGGGAGTGTCAGCGTTTGCAAGGGGAGTTTGGATCCGGTGACAGTAGGGTCATGGGTGTCCTTATTCGAATAAGATCTACAAAAAGAGCACACTGGAAAACCAAAAACATGGAAGAACGAGGGAGGAGGAAGTAGAGGGGGTGGAAAGGGGCGGAGGAGAGAGAGTAGCGAAATTAAAAAAAAAAAAAAAAAGGGGAGATGAGAATTGGTCGCCGGTGGTGATAGCAGCCCACCGATGCCGGCCAGAAGGGAGGTGGAAGTCCTAGAGTGGTTTTCAGAGAGAGAGAGAGATAGAAAGAGTTCGTTTTTGACTCACATTGGTGGAGACAATATGAACTTAACAACGACAGAACACGAAAGTGAAATCCTGCATATGAAAAGAAATTTTGTATCGCAACTCGCCCTTCTTGCCCATGACAAAACTATTTTTAGTTAAATTAAAAGACAAATAATCATGAGTGAAGCCTCAATTTCAAGTTAAGATTACAAATATTTTCCATAGTCTTCGTGAAAAAGCTCTTTCCATCTCCAATACTCATTCTACGTAACCAAGATCACTTTTTTTTTTTTTTTTTAACAGAGGAGCTAATTTATTATTTTACTCGTTATTTTCCTTTTTACTCTTGCAATAGGGGTGTCGTTACGTATTTTATTTCTTATTTTAATAAAATTTAATAAAACAATACTAAACAAAATAATTGTTATGTCAAAAAAAAAAACAAAATAAATGAATTGGAAGGTGTATCAAGATGTCATATATCAAGACAGAAAATACTACTTCATTGTTTATAAATAAAATAATATTCTGTATATGTCAATTATTCATCAACATTGATAAGAGGTCAATTATTTGCTCGCAGGACATTCTAAATTTTATATTTAAAATTTTGCACGACGTTGACGTCAATTAAGATAAGATATGATTTGATAAAATATTAAATTACGCATTTCCGATTCGGTCAACAAGAATGGTGAAAATGCGGCCTATATGAACGGAAGTTAGGATATTTCATGATATATTATTATTTATATATGGATATCCCAAAGTGGCAAGTGCTTGCAAACCACATTAAAATCCAAACACACGGGATCTCAAGTACTCCCCGCGGAAAGTACATCTGTCGGGTACCGACATGCTTCATTAGTTTTTTTTTTTAGAACTTCATTCTAATTCATGCAATAATGGAAAGTTTTTTCATTGGACAATTTTTTCCTTTTTAATTTCAAAATTTTAAAAATAACATATGCACACCACCTCAGGTGTGTACCTCAGACCTATTAACAAATACAAAGCTTATACCTTGTTTGGGAAAGGAGAAAATGGGAGGAGAAAAACCAAAAGATAAAAGGGATAACGTTTGTATTTGAGAAATATTTTGAATGAGAGAAAAATTAAAATTTCTCCCTAATTACAAAATTTCATTCCTCCTAAATTATGAGAAAAATTATTGATTCTTCAATCATTTTAATTTATACATATTTTCTTTTTTTATTAACACTCATCAATTTTAATATAGAGGTAAAAATATAATTCTTATACATATTATTTTCTTTAACCTCACTTTCTATTATTTTCCAAATAAAAAATTTTTAAATTTCTGTCTCGCATAACTTTTTACAAAACACAAGATATGATAAAAAATTTCCCTATCCTCTAATTTTCCTTTCTTCCATTTTCTTCTCCCCTACTTTGTTATTTAAAGGATTAAAAATAAACAATTCATAACGACATTGTAGAGAGTCAGATTAGACAATTAAAGTGCTTGTAAGCTTGCCTATTATCAAATTATTTGATAAAATCATAATAGGTTCATTTTCAAATCACAATAAAAGAATTTATAAAATTTCATTTAATTTAATTATTTTAGTTTCTTCATTTGGTATCACAATTTTGAAGTATCAAAATTTACTTGAATTCTCACATTAAAAAAAAAAAACACTATTGTGATAGAAATATGATTCTCAATAAAATAGTTACAAATTAATTTCAGTTCAATTCACTCTGCAACTCAAAATGTTTATAGAAACCAAAAGAATTCAAAAGCAGTTTATTGAAATAGAGAAATTGACTGTATCAATTGAATTGAATTTAATTGAATTGAATTCTGTCCTTGATGAAAGATTGTGTTAAATCAAAAGCAGTTTGTTGAGAACCAAAACCAGGTTTCCTTTTTGCACAAGTAATACAGGAAAGACTGACTTATGTTCGTTTGAAAAGTAATTGAAATAGAGAAATTACTAGTTCAAGAAGCAACTTGAAACAATGGGCAACCAAGCAGAGACATTCTGTATAACTTTAGGACTCCTTTCAGTCATTTCAAGAGAAAGCAAAAGCCACCAATTCGTGATTTGTTTTAACATGAAGTTTTCTTTAGTCTCTATTAAAGGATTCTTAATCTCAATTGGCGGCCTTGAAAAACCTAAACAATAATAATTTCTCCTAAAGACTTTTGACTAAATCATGGATGCACACATCCTGAAAGGTATCTTAATGACTAAGAATTTTAAGCTTCAAGGTGAATTTCAAATTGACTAAATAGGACGACAAAGAATTTAGAGGATACGGCTGAAAGAAAGTAGTTCGGTAATGCCAGGTGGAGCTTGCTCCATTTAACGTATAAACAATTTGGGCTTTAAACGGTTTTTCTTTTCTGAACTGAACTAAAAGCCCACGTCATTGTTCATTGTGGGTATCAAAGTCTTGACAGAATTACAGCACTACCGTCTTTTTTTTTTTTTTTTTTCTTTTTTGAGAAAAAGGTGAGCAATTCATGACCGGAAAAAAAAAGAAAAAAGTGCGCAATTTCATTCATCGTACAAATCAGCAGATAACAAAGAAAGTAAAGTTTGTGGTGGATCGCTAATTTAGTTTGAGAAAGAGGGATTTGGTTGGATTGTGATGCAACCCAATTTACTGTTTTGTTTGCATTTTCAAAAATACATAAAATAGTACATTCATTAGCCAAGGCTAATTGAAACTTGATATCATTCATGACATCAAAAATTATAGCCAAAGCATTTTATATCTCTAAGTTACTTGAGAGACTACTAATTTTTGTAATCAGGGCATTAGCAGAGGTTTGACCCCAACCAATATTGCTCCAACTCCACCCATTTTAAGTGAAATTGAGGCCTGTTATTCGTTAGAGTTTCACTAATACCTAACAAGACTAACAACTAACCATTTCTTATATTATATAAAAAAAAAATGACAGCAAGGATCATAAAGCGTAATTTATTTATAAGTAGTGATTTTCTTGTTTTACTAGCTTCTCATCTGTCTAATTAAAAAATTCCTAGAGGAGGATAAATGTGAAATTAACCGTTGATCTTATTGGAAATGGACTTTTTTCACCCTTGTTCCTTCTGTAGGAACGAGCCAATAAGAGTCGTTAAAAGTGCCAAAACTAGCTTGTTTTTGTGTACGATAGAAAAACTACCTAGTTAATGCTTTAAACTATTTATAGAACCACAACAAATGTCGTTTCTGGTCATTCAAGTCTTCTGGGTATATATTAAAAGTGTGAAGCCTTCGATGGTCAGAGAAAATAAATTCATATGGAATTATGAATAGAGATCGAGTGGTCAGTCATTGTATAAACCAATGCTTCCATAGATTCCATTGTGTTATATAATTATGTCTTCCTTAACTGTAAATTTGGGATTGCTTTCTCACTGTCTCTTCCTTTCTTTGCTTTGAAGCGAGGATACCAAACTATTGAAGCAGCTTTCCTGCAGAAATGGGCCAATTCTCATTTGGTTGGAGCCAATTCTCCGGGTTGACATTCCCTATTAGCACAGCACAAACTGTTGTTTGGTCTAAGGCGGTTTGGCGGAATGTTGTTGCCGACTCTCGCTCGCAGTACATAACCGGAGAAAACAAAAAAAAACTACAAACTACAAATAGGTCCACTACGTGGACATACTTTATGATCATAATCTATATAAATTCCTTCTTTTTTATTTTTTAATAAAATTTAAATCTTAAATATACTTAGTGTTATATTAAACATACTTAATATTATTTTAACCTTTAATTTCTAAAAAAAAATTCATTTAATTTTTTTACTAAAACAGTATGGCTGGAATATGACCATAAAATATGCTCATAAACTTTTTACGTACTACAAAATAGAATAGAATGCTCCAAAGGATTTACAGATTTTGTCATTTAATGAGTCCAATGAGTGATTATTCCATTTCTGCATCTATTATAGGCCTAACTTATCTGAACGATCTTTTTAGATGTACGTATTTCCGAGTTGATAACTGGGGACCTGTAATGGTCTTATGGCTTGTTTGATTCGTAAGAAAGAGGAAAGAAAGAAAACTATTAGAAAAAAATTATTATTTATTTTGTTTCTTATCTATTTCTCATCTATTCAAAAAAATTTCTCACGTCTTTCTTTCTTACTTTATTTTTCATCATTTTTTTCTCACATATTTCTCATTTATTTAAAAACTATTTTCTTTTCTTACAATTTTTTTGTTCTCATCAATTTTTACAATCCAGAGACAATTGATTTATCCATACGTAGAACATTTTCCATTCCAGGACTCCGAACCTGTCCATGTTGTCAACTTAATTATTCTTTCAAAATTCAAATTAAACAAAACTTGGCATATTAAAATATTCAACAAAGTCAATTGATTACTCGCTCTCATGTTCATAAAATTTGTCCTTAAGCTTTATTATTCTTACCATTTATTTGACTTACTGGTCCATTTTAAAAAAAAAAAAAAAAAAAGTAAAGCGTCACATGCTTATAAAATTTGTTTGAAGGATTTGTCACATTCTCAATTTGACAAGCACAAGTTAGTTTAACCGCAGAAGGTTGCCTACAAGAAGAGCTCGATCCAGCTCACTATAACAACATGTGAAAGGATTGCGTGCTTACCTTAGACAATAGGCTGACGGCATCCTCGCCTGAGTTTAAAATCTCGAGCGGCATACTTTATTCATGTCCCGAAAGCGTTCTTCAGAGGCAAACCTTTCAACTAATTACATACATTCGGACAACATTATGCAGACTCAACCACAAACAAGGATCATACATGGCAGAGGACTGTGTTCGTAACAACCATTAACAAATTTATGGCTAAAATGAAAGCACGGAAACAACTGCAGCATGACTACTCTGCTGTGTCATAAACGGGCAACGTAGGAATTCGCCTGGGTGACATATCTGACCCACCGATATAGATTACTAGATTTCTTTGCTATCTGCAAGTATTTCACCTGCGAGAAAGAACCAATAGAGTTGACAAGGGAAACGTTTATTATACAACAATCTTAACAATTCCTACCACAATCTTAGCCATTGGCAAATTAATTCCAGTGATAAAATTCATATTATATGAGCAGCACACTTCTTTGGCAGATAAATGAATTGCCAATAACCCAAATGTCGAAGTGATCAACTTCATTTCATCATATTCTCGCTATGAATTTGTTGGTTATACAAAAGTTGAAGTGAGAATCAATGCTTGGCAATGGGAATAAATTACTATTTGCAAAGAGTAGTGGCAGCTAAAGAATAATGTCTTACCTGGAGCTTCGAGGCATTATACATTGGTATTGTAAATGTCATGCTAACCGGTCCAGATTCTTTTGCTATATTCCCTGTTTTGAGAGGTGAATATTGCAATAGCAAACATGAGAAAACAGCATACAACAGAAAATGACAATAAGGTAAATTAACAACAGCTAATACCGCGCAACTCCTGTGAAAATGTTAGCTTTGCACGCAATGTGTGTTCAGATCCACCAACAATCTGTTGCACATTGAACAAGTAATTTCCAGTTCATCAAGGCATAAAAACCATGGTAAGGTTACATTAAAGGACGAGACACTTAAGATATTCTCACCTTCTTTATTACCCATTCAAGTCTCTTGTTTATTTCCTTGAAATCTGCTGTTTGCCCAATAGCTCCAGCTACAAACTCAAAAGTGGCCCTGCAAAAAATCAGCAGGAAATTTAACAATAGAGTAGTAGGCCACACAAACTGACAGTGCAGACAGCGGCATGATGTGCCTCTGCCACCCTCTTAGCAGTCTCATATGACGAGCAACCTTCTCCAAGTTCTTCAGTCCAGGAATGCAGATTGGCCAACATCAACACCTTTACGCTTAAAGACAGCCAATTCTATTTCATATGTCTACGAATCTTTTGCCTGTTTCTTTCAAAGTAGTTTCCTTGGCGATGCAAAATGACCCAGACTAAACAGGAGCCAATAATATACTGCTATCCCATTAAAATGAATATGAAGGTCACTGCACAAAGCCCCAGTTACATCTCTTTTTCAACTATCCAGTCTTTGTCCTATGATTACTAGATATCCCACCCTATGTTAGCATCCTTCTGAACAACAGAACCTAGGTAATGAAATGATACTGAAGTACCTCTACTCCATCCAACCTAACAGTATCATCATTCTTTTTACTTACAGTACTAAAATTGCAATGCATGCATGATGTTTTAATTCTACTCAACCCAGAATCCCTAGACCCTAAGGTACACCTCCATATCTCCAACTTGCAAACATTCAAGCCACAGCCTGCCTGTTCTGATGCATGCAAACAGCAGCAAATTTAAGATTGTTATTATCAATTGTCTGTTTGATGTTTTACAAATTACGGGTAGGTGGGTCAAAATTGTCTGGGATTTCTGCACTGGAATCAGCTTGGTGAGCTTGTTGTACAGATGAACCAAAGCCATGACAACCAGACTCGATAAACACATGAGATTTGCCACCCAAATTACAAAACAGAAATTGCTGAAAATATTATTGAGTCAAAAAAATCTGAGAGATGAAAAAGGGATTTTGTCTGCCTAGGTTATTAAGATAAGACATGGTACTCATACCTGGTAGTATATTTTGGTAATGGCATCTGTACGGTGATTGTGTTTGCAGTGATGCTTGGAGGAAACTCAGCAGATATTTTGAGAATAACTTCAGCCTACATGCGAAATGAGGCAGGCATGAGGAGACAACAGCATGGTTATGCATACCATAATTAGTAATTTGATTACACATATATGCTGCACAGAAAGATATTTTTCATCTATGCAAAATAATTTTCATATTTTTGAGCATCATATTCCAATAAATATAATAAACAGTCAAAATATGATAAACTCTATTATGCTGAGCTCAAACAAGGAATCTAGTACTTGCCTTGAGGGCTCCTGCCTCTTCAATCAAAGAGTTAATGCGGAAAGGAGGTTTGAATTCCTGGGTCATACGATAGTTCATGACTGGAAATTCACCATCTGGCGGTACCTGTATATCATTAGCAGAATAAAATTCCCATCAAATAAAGGTAACGGCATGTTAGCATGTCACTTTCAATCTTACATTATCTTGTTGCACTCACCAAAGTCAAGGTCCTGTCCACATCAAAATTATCTAGACGTACAGATTCATGAAAGTTACAATCATCAAGAATAACTGCTCCTGAGCCAGACGAGCCCCTATAATCTGCAACAGCAAAACAGCACCTATTCACAGAGCGAGAGAGAGAGACAGAGAGAGAGACAGAGACAGAATCGAAGACACAGTTCACAAGCAGTGTAGTCTAAAACAGACTCTTGCCTATAAAGAAAAGGGAAAAAATGAAAAAAAAAAGCATCAAGAAAGGAAAAGGTAAGAAGAAATCTTATAACCCCAGATTCAATTTTGTTTCAACAGGGCAAATGTCGCGATAAAAATATTAATGTATTAATTATCACTTAAATTTTTATTAACTACAAGGCTAAATGGTTCCAGAACCTAAAAGCATGATCTTTCCTGCACCCAGAACCTAACATTGTGATCTCCACTATCACTGCTTGCCATGCACAAAGCTAGAAAAGTAACAAGATGATAGAATGCAAAATCCAGTGACAATCATATGTATAATGAACAACATGTAAGTGGTACTCTTTGAGAAGTACCATCTATTGATCTTCCACCACCTCTTCCTATGCTGAGATCTTCATTAAGGGCTATTCGAATTTCTGGGTTTCCAGTAAGATAGCTCTTCATTTGAATGGTTCCATCAATTTCAGAAGTCAATATATAACCCTGTTTAAAGAAATAAACACAATGTAATTCACGCTGCAAATAATGCAGGGTAGGAAGATCTCTGCCCCCTACTCACCAAACAAGAAAAGGTGAAAAATTTTAAGGTTAACCACTCATTATGGGTTTCAAATCCAATGACGACCTTAAAAACTTAAGCTAGGGCTACCAGATGCAATTATCTATACAGTAAAGCAGTTGCTTCATCAGTCTCTGATATTGCTCAAAAGAGAAATCATCACTAATGCTCAACACTTGGAAAGCAGCAGATTAACAAGACTTAAAAAATACAAAAGGAGCTTTTAGACCAAAAGTTTTTAGATAAAGATTAACAGATAGTCATATTTTTATTTGTGAAACTCATATTAAAGGTAAGCATCCTAAACTTAACTACCACCATCAGTTCATCTAGTTAACATTAAGTGTTTGCAATGCATATAGTGAAATAATAAGAACAGTTCTAAATGTCTGAAGTCAAATAATACAAAAGACCTTACACTAGAGCTGAATGTGACACTGATTTTCTCAATTACGTCCACAAATATTTCCTCCCTCCTCTTATTCCCAGGCTCATTAGCAACAACAGATTTTGTGACAGCTGTACCTGGCATTCTTTTTGTTCCTTGCTGCATATGTTCAGTTTTTAAGGATCATCAGCATAAATTATGGAAATCAAAAAATTAAAACAAGATGCCACCAGATTATCTCAGTGCAAACAAACAGTTGATAAAATACCATGAAAATGGCAGCAGGGTTCAGAGGTTGCAAACGGGCAGGATCAACAACAATTGGCTCATTAAATACATGTGATTTTAATACTTCGGTAGATGTTCTCTGTAAGTAACCAAAATCCTGTCAAAAGAAGATAATGTGTCATTTAAAACTTTCAAGAACAGCAGCTGAAAAACATACATAGTTATTTAGATAAGATAGATGTGATTGAAAGCTCAAAGGACTGGATATTCTGTGCATTGTGATGCAGGAGTTTTTCTGCTAACATTCCTGATGTTCAGACCGGCACAATAATTTCCCTTGTGAAATAGATCACTACAAGAAATAGACAGAGAATTAGAAGCTTACAATCATTTCATCTAGTAACTCGTACACAAGAACAAAATTTTTCCGCAAAGAATCTTCGTTGAGAATCCCAAGATAATCTTTGATAACACGAGCAATCCTTTGCAGAAGTTCCAAGACCAAAGAAGGTGACACATTCACTCTTGTGGTTGCAACAAATAGCAGCCCGACAACCTTAACATGAAAGTAGTTTACACCATCCAAGTTCTTCGATCGAGGGAGAGGAGAAACAACAAAAGCAAAGAAAATTAGCACATTGCTCGCAAAATGATGTTTAGTTTCAAAAACTAGTACAGCAATTTTCAAAATTACATCATAAAAAGATCAAGAAACGAAGTCACGATATAAATGGCATTTCAGGGCACGAGACTCCTACTCATCTTCCTTTCATACTCAAATTCAAGAAACATGTTTTATTGTTTTTATTTTTTTATGAGTTAATATCTAAAAAAATCATGACCTTTACGTAAGTTGACAAATATAATATCACTTTAAAAATTCACAAGTAAGGTTCTACAGAAATTTTTCCTAACAAATCTACCACATCGTTGAGTTTAATGGTTATTTTTTACTTCCAATATGAATTCTAGTTGTCATGTTTTCATATTATATGTCGGCATTTGATTCACATTATCATAATAAATTACTACTTTTGACGAATTTCGTCCATTAAACCAGACAAAATAGTAAATTTGTTAGAAAAAATTCCTACGGAGCCTAAATTGTGAATCTGTAAAAGAGATCTTATCTTTGTTAATTTACGCAAAGGTCATAATTTCTTTTAGATATTAACCTTTTTTTTTTTTATTCAAGAAAGATAATACCTACAAAGACAGGCGGCGCCTCTTCTTCGCCGTCCTCACTCCAAAACTTCACTTTACGGAAAAATATTTCGGCACTTCCTTTTTGTACTTCTCGGTGATCTGCAAATCAATCAAGAAACAGAGAGTCGGATTATTCAAACTAACCCTAGCTATGAGGAGATCAGAGCGAAGAGTAGATCGGTGGACTCACAGTCACGAAAGACAATGCTGTCGCCTCGCCGAGATAGAACGAAGAATTGAGATATCATAATTGAAATCTATTTCTCTTTCGTTGAATCTTTGTTGTCTCCTTTTTCTTATTGTTGAAGAAGATCCAGCTCCCGCTCCGATTTGCTTCTTGCCCAATCGTCTCCTTTTTCTTGTTGTTTTGTTGGGATTTCACGTATAACTTTGTTTGTTTGCTGTAAAATAATTTATATTTGTAAAATATTTGTAAGAAAAAATATTTACAGTAAAAATAATAATTTTTTTTTATTACTTACTTATAACGCAGTTTATATTTTTCTTGAAAATAATTTCAACTCTTTAAAAGGAGAAATTATTTTACTTGAAAATCTGAAAATTTTCCTCAAATTTTACCTATGTAAAATATTTTTCGTGAAACAAACGTTGAAAAACCTGTAAAATTTTTTCCTATAAAATATTTTACGGGAAACAAACGTACCCTTATTATCAATTTAGAAAAAAAATATAATATAGCTATAGAGAGGGCCGCTACAGACAATGTTCATTATATTTATGGGCAATAATATATAATCCAAAGATTTTTTTATATGATAAAAATTTTGATTTTTTTATTAATATGTTAGAGAATTTTTAATATTTTTATTTTTATTTTTTAAAACTAAAATTTTAATAAATTTAATATTATTCTAAAATTTAATTCGTGACGTTTATTTTTATTTTATATTTATTTATATTTATTTTTGTTGAAAAATTTTTAATGAGTAAATGTAAATTAAATTATTTTCTTTTTATTATTTTTTCACATATTTTTCATTTATTAATATAATTTTTTAATTTTTTATTTCACAAATTTCTTTATTATTTTTTTTCATCATTTTTTTTCTCATATCTTTCCCATCAATCTAAATAATTTTTTTCTCAAAATTTTTTTTTTTAAACAATTTTTTGCCTACATTTTCTTATAAACCAAACAAATCATTAGAGGCATCCCTACTTTATTTATGTCAGAAATTTAAGAAGTCTTTAGCTATTGATCCAAAAAGAAAACAGAAATCTAAAAAAAAAGATCGTTGCTCTAGAAAATACTTTGTTGCTATTTTGTGTGCAAGTAAGTCATTTTAAGTAGCAAAGCTTCGCTCCAAGTATCGTATTTTTCTAGCACATTTCTATTTTTCCGCTCGACGTAGGAGTTTAAGACGTCTTCATCATCTTGTTTGACGCGTGTTCCATATAATCGAGTTCAATTCGATTCTTTGTTCCATCTTTCATGCTCTAAACTTCCAGTATACTTAGATATTGGTTTAAAAGTTGCTATCACAGCACGAGCCATATTTCAAATTTTATAATTTATTATGTTGATACATATTTTAATCTATTAATGTTTGAGTGATAGATCATTTCTATAATAAAATTCAATAAAGATACTAATAACTGACTCAATCTCATTGCACTAATACGATTATTAACATATGAGATGCACTTTTTTTCAAAAAAAAATTTACGCAACTATATCAATATATATTTTTATGCAAGTTCCATGATTTTAAATTACATTGAATTATATGCATCATTCTTTCCATTTACAATTAGGGTTTTAACTCTTTAACATAATTATACAAACGATGATCCTTAAAATATTTTCGATGTCAATGTGGTTACCCATTTAATCGCTATTTTTAAAACAAAGAAATTAAAATTTGTTCAAAATATCAAATTTCATTTTTTTTTTTTGATCATAAAATATCAAAATTCATTAATGGCTGCGCAACCTGGTAAGGTTTTACTTGGACCCAACTGCCCAGTCTGGCCCCTTCCGGCCCACAGGATTCTGAAGTAGTGCGTTGTGGCCCGAATCCAAAATTGAAACACGGCACATGATCATCAAAAACCCTAAACCCAAATTCACAGGTTCGCGCGTCGCCTTGTGCTTTTTTCTTTCCAATCAAACGGGACCCGAAAGAGAGCGATCCTCCCGGCAGGTTAGTCTTCTTTTCTTTTTCTCCGTTTGAAGTAGCCTAACAGAAATTAAACAGACAATTGAATTGTTTTTAACTTCTTGTTTTTATATTCAACGAGATAAGTAGATCGATTTTGTTTAAGCTTGAAGATCGCTTGTACGGCAATTATTTTTGAGTACAAGATTCTTGCTGGAGAACTTAAAGTAATTGATGGTTGTGTTTAGGAATGCAGCGTTTCATTGCATGGTTTTACTAGTTCGCTAGCCTCTGTGTTTTTAGAAGACTTGGTCTCTTCTCATTCGTTCTCTTTGGATACGGCTTTCGTTACGATTGCAGTTTCTTAGCTGGTTTTGGCATTTTTAATGTGCTAATGAAGTGATACTTAGAGGGATCTAGTTTAGTCGGAGTAGTGCAAGTTGTGTGCCTTCCAGTATGGGAATTGGCATTTGAACCCAAGTCCCCTTCCTCACTTGCCCCCCTTCACAATGATGTTTTACAATCTCCACTACAGATAAAAAAATTAAAAAAAAATAAATGAAATGATAATTATCTTTCAAAAACAAAAAGGAATTCTAGTTCCTTATGAGCTACTTGTGTGTTTGACAGTATGGTGGACCCATGGTGGCCACTATTAGGTGCGGCTATACCTGCTGTAATTGCGGCACAAGCCCTGAGGATGAAGAAAAAGAGAGCAGAGGAACAGAGGCTGAAGAGTGCTAGAGGACGGGAAAAGAGCTCTGATGAAATTTTTGTTTGTGAGAGGGTATGCACGTCCAAGAGAATGCTGAAGAAGGTTGGTGCATTATCCAAAGACCCAGTTGTAGATACTTGTGTGACAGTTTGTGGTGTTTCTGAGATTGATGCATGCGCTGATGCATGTGCTAGAACTGTCTGTGTTAATCAACACCAGGTGCCCAACTGGAATGATATCTGTCTTCGAAGGTGCCAAAGTGAATGCCTTCGTCTATCAAACTCATCTGTAACACCTTGAGAGTTTCATGCACCATTTCCACCATTTGTCCTGGGCTAATAATTATTCATTGTAATCAGTAAGTTTTTGGTAAATTGATGGAAGTGGAACGAATATTGAGTTGCGTTTGGTGATCAAATATGAAATGTTGTAGATTCCACATGGACGTCTCAGCAATATTCTTACTGTATGCTCCTTTCAAAAATTGTATCTGCTTGACAGGGTGAATGATCTTTCTGACCTATTTCAAAAAAAAATAAAAATAAAAGAAATAAAAGGTGATGCATACATTGTAGACATTCGTCCTGGACATAAGGTCGTCTGGAATTGGTGGCCTCTTGAGTACTCTTCAGTATTTGATTCTTGATTGAGGTTTAACCAGCTGGCACTCACGAGACAAATTCAAATTTACTTGATATCAGTACATTTTTCAATCTGTACTGAGATCAGAATCCAATGGAAACTATAATCTTTGCAGTCGTAGAAGCATGTCCTCACCTATATTATAAATCTGCTGTATGATGTTCTCTCAGTTTGAGGTTGGTATCTTTGCCATGGTTACAAGTACATGGATGTTTTTGTCGGGAACAAATGGTATGTTTTTTTACATTTGTTTTTGAAAAGTCAAAGGGTAAGAAGGTTGTCTTCATTTCAGGGTCAGAAAGTGGTTACAAATTGCTAGGAGTTTATAATAGAATTTACTTATCACTTATCTACAAAAGATTCCAATAGCAACTAACAAGATTTGCGCATCAAGAGTCGAATTCGTAACTCTTGAGTCTGCCTTAAAGTGGTATGTTTTTTGAGGGTTTGCAATTGACAAACTTCAGGGGTGTCGTGGACCACGGTGCTGTTAAGTAGATGGGTCATTTTGAGCAAACCTGGTGAGAGAGTAGAATTTAGTTATTTAAATTTGGGGAAGTTCAACAACCTTGCGGAAACCAACCGAAATCAAATGGTGCTGGCGGGGTGGTTGTATTCTTTTCTTTCTCTTTTCAAGTTTTAGGTGCTAAAGTTGCAGCTAATCATGTACATATATTGGCATGGTTGACTGTTGTCATTCTCGCGAAGTGCTTCTGGACAAAGGAAAGGTGACTAACTACTTTGTGCATGATCAGGAATCACAACAGCGAGCTGGTGTTTCACACTATTGTCAACCAACTGAACCCCACCGTGTAACTGAAAAGCATCTCACAAGTGCTCCTAGCAGTTTCTAATTTATTGCCAAGGCCGACCAAAGCCATCAATGGTTACGTTATAGCAATGACCTCAAAAGCCCATCTGAATCCACTTACGAATTTTCTGCAATCTGCAACATTCAGACTAACATTTGCTGTTGCCTGGAGAGGAAACCTATTGCATTACCTTTTACATCAAATCAAACTTCAGTCGGTATCGTTTATCAATATCTTCGGGATTTTCAGTTCTTTGCGCCAGTCTCAAACTCTCGACTCATGAATCTGATTCTCGTTACCACGATTAAAAGAATGTATAATTATTGTGGAAGTCTTTGAAAAACAAGCAGCAAAAGTAGTGGCAGCATCACCAATTAATAGATGATTGTATGGAGACATGGAGAAGAAAATAAGAGAGTCATCACAATTATGATGATTCAGCCAATGTGAAATAATCCAACAATCAGAACCTTGCAGCCTTAAACAAACAGGTATCTTAGGCTCCTACATTCACAAGCAGATGAACAAGCAAAAACGCAAATGATCTCTTTGTGCATCTCTATTTGACAGCAGCAGAATTCAGAATATGAACCAATCATCCTCATTCAAAGAATGTTACATTCAAATTAAACGCAGAAGAAAGCTCACAGTTGATAGTGGAAACATTACTGAAATGATAATTGCTGCAAATCATCATGCTGCACAATCACCTTTGAGCAGTCAGTTTCAAACAACTAAATTCTACAAACAAAGTAAGGAAAGTTTAAAAAAAAAAGTGAATTACAAACACCAATAAACCTATGGGGTCCTAAAAACCTACCTCCTCCAGCCTCCTAACCCAGCATAAAATATGGCCATTCGTACTTCCTCCACTTCTCACTCGGCTCTCATCAAAATGGAATCCCATTCGATCTTTGGTTCTTTGAGAACATGCCAGATGGGGACCAAAATTACATTACGTCTGCAAATTACATCTGCAACGGGTATTTTCTAGGCCTTCCTCTCTTCCTAGGCCCCGCCGGCAGCTGGGCTGATCCGCCCCTGCTTGGAATATTAACCACTCCACCCCTCTTCGCCATCCTTGGCGGCCCCCATTGCCCGCCAGCACTTCCCGCAGCGCGACCATTTAAGTCACCTACTTGTTCTTGCTGCTGCTGCTGGGCTCCAGAAAACATTTGAGGCATCCAATTCATAAAACCAGGAGGCGAAGTCACCGTAGCCCCATTGTTTTTCCCTCCGCTGCTATCCGGATTTGCAGCCACAAAACCCAACGGAAAGAAAGCCCAGCAGCAGTAATAAGCCTCCTGCCCGGGCACCAGCGGCGGCATTGTCGGTATCAATGCGCCGTGAAACGCCCTCTGGCAGCTCTGACACCTCAAACAACAATTCTCGTAAACCCTAGGATACTCAAACAGAACGTAGCAGTACGGACACGCCGTCCAAAAAGACGTTAATTTTGGTCTCTGATCCTCCCGATTCTGACTTCCATTCTGACTATTACTTCTAGTATATTCGACTCCTTTCTTGCCGCTCGGCCTCTGGCTCCTCCTCACCTGCAATTTTCCGGAGTTGGATAACTCAACCCTTGAAAACAACCCCAATTCTCTGTCGTAAAGGGATTTTTTTCCGGAATCGGACAGAACAGCCCATGCGTCGGCCACGAGCTTGAAGGCTTGATCGGCGAAGGGGAACTTGTTCTTGTCCGGATGCAGGAGCAAAGCCAATCGCCGGTACTGCTTCTTGACCGACTCGTCGTCGGATCGATGCTCCAGTTGCAAGATCGAATACCAATCGTGTTGATTGTTGCTAATCCGTTTCTCTGAAGAGACGAGCACTTCTGCCACCGCCAAGAGCTGATCGGAGCCTTCCAGCAGTGGTTCTGATTCCTGAGCTAAGATCGCGAAGTCTCTGGTGCCGTTGAAATCGCGCGATTGCAGGAGTTTCTCAGCGATCCCGAGCAGCCGCTCCGCTTCGGCTTTGTTGCGATTTTCGCTCATTTCGGACTTCTCTTTCTTTTTTTTCGGCCGGAATAGTGGTTTACTGCCTTGTTTGGTTGGTGAGACAATGGTTTGAAGGGAGAAAAAGATGGGTTGCGTTTAGGTGCTCCCGGAGGTATATGCTTTTCTGCAGGTGGACAAATCAGGATCCACTTATTTGTCAAATGCCAGGTAGAGCATCAGGTGGATTGGGAAAACGATGATGGGCATTTTCGTCATTTAAAATTAATAAAATACAAAAAATGGCCAAAGTATATATATTTTTTAACAACAAAAAAGTGAATCGCCCTGATATGAGTAACCGCATATGCAGACCGAAGTAAGAAGTTATTAAATGTAATTTTATTAAAGTTTGGAATAAACTTCGAAATATAATCAAAGTTGTTTAAATTGAAGGTGTCAAGATTTTACTAAAAGAAAAAGAAAAAAATATAAATAAATTGTATATAAAGAAAATAAAAATTTGTTTAACAAATATTACGTAGCTTAATGATCCAACTTTAATGGCATACAATGTATTAATTTAAGAATAAAAAATTTAATTTTAATGTACCAAGCAAAAATATTCTTAAGTCATTTCTAAGTATTATATTTCATCATAAGCAATTGAATGGCCAATTAGTATATATAAATATATAATAGTGGATACTAATGTTTTAAAATTATCTTTATTGACCAATCAGTATGATTGACCAAAAAAAATTATAATTGAATTTTATTTTTCTTTTAATGGAACCAATTGATAATAAATGAGATATTTTAATTAACTGATTGCTAAAAATATTTTTTATAACAGGAACAATTTTGAGGTTTATAAATTGATGATTTTACCACAATTCTATTTGCGATTTTATAAGATCATACTATCCTGCGCATGCTTATAAATATACTTTGCTAATATGTTCCATACCCTAACAATTAGACCATGAATCAAATATAAAATTAATTGTCAAAAAGATAATTATATAACACTATTTATTGTTGCTAAGACTACTCTTTAAAGCTTAACAATTTTCATTTTGATCTAACGAAAAGTTTAAACAATCTTCTTGAAAGACTAAAATGTATCATATAATAAGGAACGAAAATATTTAAAATGAACAATTTAAAAAAAAAAATCAAGGCATGTTCTAGATAAATAGTACAGCCATGCTGTAATTTAACCAATTATTTGCTATAACTTTCGAGTGAGATTGAATCAAAGCAAAGGCTGTCGTGGAAAATGTTCGTTTTTTTTTTTTTTCTTTTTGGGACAAATAGTAGTTAATTAGTTAAACAAAGAATCCAATAAACTAGCATTTTGCAAGTTTGGTCAAAGAAGATGTTTTCTTATTTGCTTACCCCACGGTGTGGCTTTAATTCTTCCCTCAAAAGAAATGTTGCCTTACAATGGAAGTGTAAATATGTGTGCATGCTGTCTTTATTCTCTCTTCGTCCAAGTCGTTCTCACCTTCGCATAATCTTTGTTGGCATGTAATTTTATTGCGAGGTTCAGTTGGTTGTTTCTTCTTGCGAGTTTTTTATTTTTTTGTTTAATCTCCTATGAAGTTGGTACCCAGCGATTTAGCGAAGAGGACGTGAGCGTCAAATATAAGCTTCGAATCCTGAACTTGAGAGTTGGAGGCACAAGTCTCCAACTAATTGAGCTAAACTCAGAATTTTTCTTTTAGCGAGATTGTTATCATGATTTCTTTGCATAATCATTGTTCACAAAGGAAGAATATTGCATATTTTTTGAGATTGCCCATTGGCTGGATGAGTGTGGGTGGGGAACTTTGAGTTTTCCATCTTTCTTTAATTTCTCACTTGTGGATTGGATGCATAAATTTTTTAGACTTAACGATAACTTGGAGTATCTAAATAATGAGGTATCTTAATAATGAAGGTCTTATATTTATGGGTGTTTGTTGGTCATTGTTGCCTTTTTAGAATGCATAGGTGTTGTATTATCAATTGCGTCAGATTAATGGGCTCTTCTTAGATGTTGGGAAAAGTTTTAGACTTCCAAAATATGTTTCCATCTTTTCTTCTCGTCTTGTTTCATGGTAATTATCCCCCATCTGATTATATTGTATTAGTAATAATAAAGTAAAAATAATTGAACAAATAAAAAAAAAGAAAGAATATAAAACAATGTTTGAGGGGTGTCAGACACTGTTTTTAAGGAGAGTTTCTGCCCTTCGTTCTCAATTTCAAGACAGTGTAGTATGTCGCAGTAACTAACATCTCAGGATACAATAGACTTTCCCACTAATGTACACTTTAAATAATGAGGGGATGGAAACAATTCTAATCTTGATTAACCCAGCAAAATTTAGTAGATAAGCATGTGCAAGAACAAAAGTATCTAAAAAGATATATTTTCTAGATGAGGAGAAGATATTTATATACTGGTTCAGCCTTTAATGTTCATAAAAATGAACAATGGCCATAAAGGTGAATAATTGATAGAATAATGGTGGTTAAATGGTTGTAACCGCTGTAACGACTAATTTTCCAACAACAAAAAACGACTAGTTTGATAGAAAAATCTGAACGGTCTCAAAATATTGAGCTTGGGGGTGGATTGGCTAAAGCCTGTCCACCGCGTAGGGTCGTATAAGCCTGCTCATATCAGGTCTAAGACTGAGTTGCGTGAGATCTCTTATGAGTCTTTGATTTTATGAGATATGAGGAACATATTGGTTTATAAACAAATAACACTTAACTTTTTTTTTTTCATATGAGATACTAATATCTTTATATACTCTCTTATTGAGTGGTATTTGACTTCTCTTTCTCATGTAAAATTCAAGCATTTTAAAATATCCTCTTATTTCCAACATATTACAATTTTCATAAACAGTAGTGCTCAAGGCAAGATAGAGAAGGCTAGTTTGGGATGAGTGCTTCATGATTCTTTGGGAGCTTGGATTAGAAGATTTATGGATTCTGCTGGGTGTACTACGAATATGGTTGTAAAATTGATGGGCTTAAGACATTGGCTATAGTTAAGTTAATACAAGAATTATCGCAACATCATTCTTCAGATAGATTCTTTGGAGGTTTTATACCCTCACCAATATGATTCGTCTCATCCACTTGTAAGCTCGCTTAACAACATTTGATGTCTTCGTAACAGATTATAGTCTGTTCATCTATAACACGTCATGGAAAAGGAAATTATTGTGCTGATTATTTAACAAAATCAAGCTCTTTTTATTCAACTTGTGAAATTTTCTTAAAATTTCCCCTGGTGATAGTTATAGTTGTATTTCCAAAACTTATATATATATATATATATATATATATATATATATATATATTTTTTTTTTTTTTTTTGGCTTACATCCCATGTTTAAAAAAAAAAAGGTATTATCCCAAAACAAATTTGGCATATACGCCAACTCATAGAGGAAACAAAATGAGACAACCATACATGCTTCAGTTCCATAAACCACTAATTGGGTCCATGCTGATAGGGGATAAGACCCAAAACAATCATAAATTATATTATTATAATTTTTTTTCAATGTAATTATTTTACCTTTGGTTTTGACATTTAAGTTTCATATTTTTATATTTTATCTTATTTGAATTTACAAAAAAAATTAATTTTTTTTGAGCATATTCTATTTAGTCAATTAACCAATAAACTAAACTCCATAAAAAAGGCATAAATGTAACAAAAGCTTTAACATCAACAAATAGGTTTAACTGACAAAATAAACGTAATAGGATTATATCAAAGAACCTATTCAGGTTTACCACTTTGGATGATAGTTCAGTAGTAAATTAACGTGTTTCTACGCTTACGACTTGAGTTCGAATCCTTGTGCCGACGGTTTCCCGTGGTGAAAGGCTAGGTGACCGTTGAAATGGTTAAAGATCGTACCACGACGATGGTTCCAGACTCGGTAATTGTCGTGATCTCTTGTGGTAGAGTCATGCTCGACCCCACTGATGTTCAGATCGGAAGCCTGCCCCTTTAGGGGCAGTTGAATGAAACAGTTTCAAATGTGGGTTATTTTGTTCTGATCTCGTAGATCTGATAACCAACATACTAGCGATGGATCTTTTTTTGTCGGTAAAAAAAAAATCTATACAAGTTTAGAATTAATTTTTGGTTTATATCATAGAACAATTTCGAACTTCTATCAAATACAACATAAGCAGAACATCTCTAATTTACATTATAAATACGTTGGTATTTTAATTAATGATATCAAATTCGAAATCGTTTCTATACATCTAAAGAATAACTCTCAGTGTATAATTACAATCGAATTTTGTAAGTTTGACCTAAAATACTTTAGACCTGAGATGTAGCATGTTATCAAATATAAAATTGCTAATCATTTTGGGGAACTTTTACCTTCTCTTTTTAAATCATCTTCTCTCTAAACCCATTTTGCTGCCTTTAGGTTTTTTATCACTCCTCTAGCTAGGGATGACAATTTTACCCGTACCCGTTGAGGATTATCCGTACCCGCTGGGGATTATCCGTACCCGCCCCAACGGGTACGGGGTCAAACCAGTTGACCGGGGAACGGGGCGGGGATCGGGGATCCCTGTATTTTTTTAGCGGGTATGGGGATGGGGATGAGTTTACCTATCCCCATCCCCATACCCTCCCCATCCCCGACCCGTTTATTTTTTTTATTTTTTATTTAATTTTTAATCTTTATTTGTTTTTATTGTTTAATGTTTACTGCATTCACATTTCAATAACTTATATTTTAGCTACTTTAAAATTATTAATGGAATTGTTAAATTATTAATGAAATTACTTTCTTTAATTCAATGGTTTATTCAAAATATTGATAGTCTTGAGGTTAAGGATTCAAGTAATAACCAATTCTAATTGCAATTACGAAATTATTAATGGATACTGCAGGAATCACAACAACTTGTCGTATAAGTTCTCAACTAATAATTTGAAGGTTTGGCCCCAAATATACAAGTTAGAAATACCATCTTTTTACTGGAAGTCTTGTTTTAAAATACTATTATTTCTTTCTTTCCAAATGTGACAGTATATAAGTGCAAAAAATATGAGAATAAATTATTTAAAAAATTAGAAACGAAGTTAAAACTCTCAATATTAGAAGAAATCCAACACTATATATAGAAAATAGATAAGAAAAAAAACAAAATCATGGAGTGATACTTTTATAGTTTTCATTTATTGAAATTTTCATAAACGAAGTTATTTTTATCAGTTCAACTTCCCTTATAGATGTCCTCTTTGGTCTAAGATGATTGAGAGTATTTTTTTTTTGGCTCAGTTTTACCTCTAAAAAATCTCAAATATATATCTTTTCAGAAAATCGAAATCCAAAACACAAGGTTATTAGAATTTGGTTTCATAATTGAGATTAAATCATAAGAGTTTTTATTTGTTGTTCATCGATGTGTAAATACATTGTACCGCTCAAGTAATTTTAATAAAGAAAAATAGTGAAAGAAGTCATAGTGTAACATATAACTTTTTTAATTTTTATTTGGACGGGTATGGGGCGGGGACGGGGATCCCCGATCCTCAGCGGGTACGGGGACGGGGATTAAAATTTCATACCCGATGGGGACGGGGACGGGGACGGGGATAGGGTCAATAAACGGGTACGGGGAACGGGGGTGGCATCCCCGCTCCCGACCCTCCCTATTGCCACTCCTACCTCTAGCTAGCAGTGATGACTTTCCCCCTCTATCCTTCTGCACCACTCCTTTTGTTTATTGTCGCTTTCTCCTAGTTCCTCTCATCTCTTCTCCCTTCCTTAGGTCTTTTTTTATGGTTTAGAAGTTAGCTTCTTTTTTAGATCTAGTCCAAATAAGGACATCCATGATCATTCGAGTAGTAGACCTTGACTTCCCACGCAATTACTGACTTTTTTTTATAGTCTCGACCTTATTTTTCGGCACTGGCGCTGCAGTGCCAGCCTCCACCGCCATCACCCAGAACCTTTTGTACAAGACGAAGTTGGTGCTGATGGTGACGCCAACACAGCCTCCACTACAAGAGTTGCTGTTGCTTGTGCCGCCAATAACGGATCTGCCAGAGCTGCCATTGCCGTGGCCTGCACCATCACCACCGACGCAACCTCCACTACAAGTGCCATTGTTGATTGTGTTGTCGGCAATGACGTTGCCAACTCACCCATCGTCGTGCTTATGCCGTTGCCCCCTTTAGTCCTGTTGGGATTAGCTACAATGGATTATTTTTGGGATAAGTGTTATAGTGTGTTTGAATGATATATTTTGGGATGCATATTCTGTTGTGGCTGTATTTTTATGTTTTTATATATAGTTTAGAATTACAGGAAATTTTGGTGTGGCTGTATTTTTATATTTTTATTTATAGTTTAGAACTATAAGAAATCAACGTTAGGTATATTGGGTCAATTTCTATCAGAAATCTACTAATATGCCGTATGTGCTATTATATGCAGCTTTATTTGGATGAGATATATCTTTCTAAGTCCTTGGGTTTAAGTAGATCTAACCTCAATTTGATTCATTCCCTGGTCAAGAGCCTTAACCAAAACAGGTATCGTATCCAGTTAGTTTATGATCATTTTAATTAAGTCAATTATAAACTATTTTAATCTATTTATATTCTTATTTTATACAAATTTCTTAGACATTATCACGTCAAATCTATATAAAAAAATCGAATTATATTAATATAACTAAAAAAAAATATTATAAAATTGCTGTTTGGCGTGTGAAACTCGGATTTTTCATTCTCCCGATTTTTGTATTTTGCTGTCCTAAAGTCTCAACTCCGAAAACAGGCCCAAGGTGTACTCTCTTCTCAACTACGAAACGAAGGACAACATTCTTACAAAGAGCGTGAAATAAACGTACCCATCTACACCAACAAAGAACATCGATGTCGCCTCCGCGATTAAGCCACGTGTAAAATTTCCCATAACGCGCGTGAGAAACTCACTGTAGATCACACCAACAACTCCCAAATCGCAGTTCTTTACTTATTTGATGGATTCAAAAAGAGCCTTAGGGGATGGTTTATTTCTGTCAATAAAGGTCGTCGGCTTTCTCTCTCTCAGGGTCGTTTCTTCTGCGTGAGTCGTCTATTTAAAATCTCCACAGCTGACTCAGTCGTCGGACTCCGATCGCCGGCGGGGACACCTCGCGATGAAGAACGGCGTCGAGGTCTTCGAATTCAAGGAAGAGGACGAGCTCCCGGAACTCGCCGCCGAGAAATTCTTGGCCAAGTTCAAAAACCCTAGCCTCGACGGTCCCGCCATTGGTACGCTTCTCTCTTCGCTATTCCGTTCTTTTTTGTGACTGGTTTCTTTCTTCTTGGATCGATTTGGTGGTTTCCTTTTATGGAAAACTGTGGCGTGATGATCAAGATTAGCGCCTCACATTTAGCTTTATCTTTTCAATTTTGCTAAATTTGAAGCTAGAATGCTAGAGTATTATTATTGTTATTTTTGCTGTGTTTCTGAATTTGGCATAAATGTTAGGGGTTTTGATAATGCGGATTGTTTGGATGGTGGTCTTAGTAATAGTACATTTCAGACTTCTTTTGCACTGTGTATTGTTTATCTAAGGGAGGAGGTTCTCTTTGGCTCTTACTAAAGGTTTTATCGAATCCAGGTATCTTTTCTTTTCTTTGTAGTCATGCAATTTACTGGAGCTAAGTTGTTTCTTCTTCTTCTTCGTTTTTTTTTTTTTGCCTCATTTTTTAGCCCATTGCAGCTGTGCATTTAAGAAATCTGAACATGATTTCACATTTTATTGGGATTTTGTGGGTGATTTTTTATTTTGTATTGGTCACTCATTGGAGCTTTTTGTTCATCAAGTGGGATTTAAATTGTTTGTGCATGCATTACATTGTAGTTTGGTTCCGCAGGGTGGTGTTTCATTTTGATGGAGAAGGCAAAGGTATAAACATATGAGGCCGATTTTTCTCATATTAAACATACCTGTTCCTGACGTTTGGTGCACATGTTGTAGTTTCTACAATGGTGTTAGTCATAGGTGACAGATGATTAGAAATTTAGCATCCATAATGGGGATGGAATGGCAAGTGATCTTTTTCTTGAGATTGTGTGTGAGAGACGGGGTGGGGAATTTTAGCATGTCCAAAAGATATGGGAGGAGAGCATTATGGTATGGTTGAAAATCAGGTGCACAATTTTCCGTTAGGTTCTACAAGAATAGACAATATCACCTTGACGAAGAAACTCTCGGTACTAGCAGGAATTGATTTTGTCTAGTCATTTAAGCTTTGTAATTTAAGAATTCTGGGTGAAGTGTAGAGGGTTGTATAATTGCCTAGTTTCATATTTCATGTTGTAGAGGCAAGTTTTTTGTCTTTGAAAAAATTTCTTTTGTTTAAATGGCCTTGTAAATATTAACGTATTTTATACTGGAAAGGAATCAAAGGTCACGATAAAATGTGTTTTACCACTTGAGGTTGGTACTGGAACATTTGGCTTAGAGCTTGGCAGAAGAATTTTCAAGCATTTGATAGCGTAGAGCTTCTGCCCTTTGTGTTATGGTTTTGTTTAGGGGATGTTACTCATGATTCTTCTTCTATAAATTAATCATAGCAGATTGTGGATTTTGTGGTGCATTGAGTTTGTTGCTTATGAATAGAGTCTCTCAGCATCCTGTTGTTGACCATTAAATAAGAAAATTAGAATAATCATACCGAATTTCACATTATTATCAAATGGTTATGTTAAATGTGATTGTCATGTTCTTCAAATAAATTTCTCAACTTTGTTTGCAGTTGTTCAAGGATCTGATGTTTCAAAGCACGATACAAGAAGTCCACCTTGTGTGAATGCCAATGCAGTTGAATGCGAAAGGAGTTGTCAAAATGGTAGTTCAGATACTCCACTGTTGATGTTGGGAGATAATATTGGCACCAAAGAAGAAAATTTTGGCACAGATGCTATTTCCCAATCAAATTGTGTATGTCACGAACAAGAATCTTATTCCAATATAGACAACCAAGAAGCCAAAGGTTCTATTACTCAGTTGGATGCAAGAATCTCATGCTGTGAAGTTCTTTCACCTGAGAAAAGCCAATTAAATCATGCCTTTTCAGATTGTCCAATCAGTGTACATCCTTGTTTACATGTGCATTAAATTAAAATTCAACCTAGAAATTTTTTGATGTTTTGGATAACACCATATTCTCTTTAATGTAAAATTTGCAGAGTGAGCCAATCGACATGCAAGTGGACTCTGATAAAAGCATGAATGAGAGTTCGCCATCAAGTCATGTTCCTCAAATTGTAGAGGATAACGGTATTCCCCTATGATCTTCATTTGCCACATAATGCCTTTCCCTTGGACACATGAGTTGTATGGGTTGATATCTTACAACGCTCTGCTGTATGATTTCAGTTATGCTGGATGGTCATGCTTTAAATCAGTGTTGCAGTGACGCAAAAATGGTATGGTTTTACCTTCCAAGAATTAGTAAAGTTTCGTTGAGATAAAGCATTTCTTCCCCTAAAAGGGTTAATTTGATATTCGTACATTTCATAATTGCTTTCATGTTTTAACACTTGTTATGTTGTTGGTTTTATCATTTTTATTAGCTCCCAAATGGCCACGGATGCTGTCTTTCCTGTCATTAATTTGTAGGGAATCGGCTAATATATAAGCTATGCCCCTAATCTGCAATCCTGTGTGACTGTTATATTTGCTGGATTGTCATAGGAATTCTGGTACTATCATCGCCAACTGTTGTTTGTATGCAAGTAAATGCGTTGGCAGATTCATTTCTTGATATGGTGCCTGCCTTACCTTTTACGAAGCCTATGCTCCACTAGTTGTTTCATTGTGCTTATTGTGCTCCTTGGAAATGTGCTATGCCTTTCGGGATTGAACCTCAGAATTTTGCTGCATTCTTTACAGTTAATGGATACTGCATTTGATTTGACTGAGGATAAATGCTTTAGTTTTGTGCAATGTAAGATACATTGGTGACAAGTGAAAATTGTGGCTGCTGCCTAGTTTTATATGATGACCAGACAGCTCACTGACAATTTTTGCTTGCACAACTTGCAGGATGATGTAAATATTGCAGTTGATTATGTTGTATATGGGAATGATTATTGTTCTGGATGCCTTGTAACTTTTTCTTCCAATGGCATAAAAATTGATGGTTTGACTTCACATGGTAGCCAAGGAACATTGAGTTTTGAAAGGGGAATTGATGACATTGTCCAAATTGAGTCGCAGCATCTTAAAAGGGTGAGTTTAGTTCATCTCTTGCAGCATCTTTTTCTTTTATATTTACATTTAGGCTTTTTTGGCAATATCTTATAGTATATTTTTGTGATATAATCAGCCTGAAGCTGTCATAGTTAAGTTCCATGTGTTGTCAAAGGATGAAGTGCAAGCTGATGATGCATATGACACCTCAGGTTGGTGACCTGGTACAGATATTGTCATTTTAGTGAACAAAAATTTAAGGAGCTTTTTATTTCAATGCATTTGTAAGATCTGTAACTTCAATTTTAAGTTTGTTGGTTGATAGTTGGATTAATTTTCCTGGCTTTTTGTCAATTTTGCTGATGTCATTAGGCCCCTAAGGTTTGCACGAACATATGACTTAAGTTTTTGCCTTAATTTTTAACAATGGTGAGTTTGTTGCGATATGGATTGGTATTCATGTCAAAGTTTTACCTAATTCATTTGTCAAAAGTTGTTTGGTTTGCATTTTCCTTGTTTAAAAGTTTCATCTTTTGAATTCATGTCTTTAGCAGTTTGTTTGTAGGTTCGCAGTGCTTGTTTAGCTGATTTCATTTGTCACTATCCTTCATTAGGTGTGGAGGAGTTGGAGTTTGTAGTTGTTGAGCCCAATTGGTTTGGGTTGTGGGAGCAGATCACATCTTTGAATGTGAAATACTTTGCTGTATGGTGTGCTGTGAATGAGTAAGTTTTCATTATTGCACTTCTAGTAGTAAATTTTATCTGCAACATTTGCCTTGACGAAAATTGTCATGGACAAATAGATATCTGTCTGTTGAGGATTGAACATCTGCATTCAAAAGGAAGTTGATTGTGGGTGGCAGTTACAACTTGCAAGTTTTATACCTGAATTGATTTTGGAGGCTTGTAGTGATATCTGTGATAAATTATTGAATGAATTGGTATATGAGCTGTTTTCTGTTCTGTGCATATTAGTTTATGTATGCTTAAAACATGACTGGGATGTGACCATAGCTCTTTGAGGACCAATTATCTTATTATTTGAATTTTCATGAGAGTAAGATTTGTCTATCTAACTTGTATACAAAACATATACTTGAAAACTGTATGGTGCTTGGTGCAGGTTTGGTTTACATGTAAATTTAGCGGTATAATCACTAGGAAAATTTATTGTTATGGTTAGACATTAGGAGGCCTCATCATTCTGTACCTAGATTTAAGGGATAACGTCCCTTAAATCTTATGTGAGAATTGGAAGGAGAGTATTTTACCTTGCTTCTGACAATTTAAAAACTTCAAAAAAAGGCACGTAATCAGTGGACCTGTGACTTCACTTTTGGGCAAAAAGGAATTGTCCTGATCGGTTTATAATGTGTTGATTGTGGTGATTCTTAATTAGTGCAAGTGGATGGCACTCCTACAATGCTCCAATTTTTCTGCCCTTTACATAGATTTCTTTTACCATCGAAAAGCTAAAAAATGGAAACCATGTTGAGGAAGGACAGTCGTTATGTCACTTTATCCATCTAACATTTGTGTATTTTCTATAATTTGTGCATAGCGCGGATGTTGCAATGGATGGAGGAGATGACTTACTTCGACAGAGGCGTTATTTTCCAAAGTGCGTGCCATCTCTCTTAACCCCCTTTACTCATCTTCTAATTTGCCTGGCCAAGCTAAGCAGTGACTGCATGCTTCTTTTTCCATCTTATTTATCTTCCCCTGATTTCATGTCCTTCGTGTTTTCATGTGTCTTCTTGTGTGCTTTCTCTTTTTATGTGTCTGCTTATGTACTTTTTTCTTTTCTCTGGTTAACCTGCTTCCGTCTTTTTAACCAGGGATGTGTCTATTTTAATCTGTGCTGTATTCTTTTTTCCAGTTCATATTGGGGGGCATTTTCTTGTTGTGCTTGCCATTCTTTGAACTTTAAATTTAGACTTCTTTGCTTTGGTGCAATGATTTTTTTGTGGAATGGAAATGGTTCTATATGTTTTGTCTGGTAAGGAAGTGAATAGGTGACTTTTGATGTTTGCACAATTGTGAAGAGTGGGGTGGTTTCTGTTGAGCTAGATTTTGAAATTTTAGTAGTCAGAAAGGATAAATGGATAGGAGTTTTTTTTTTTTTTTTTTGACTGAGGATTTTGGCTTCAACTTGTAACTTTTTTGAAGGATGCAACGCAACTCTGTGGTGATCTGTTTGATTGTGGGTTGTAAAATCAGCAGAGTACAATCATTTTTCCGTACTTGTAACTACAGATTAGTGTTATGCTTTCAAGCATCATCTCAACATGTGTATGTTTATGTGCATGCTTGATATTTTGTGCATCTATGTGTTGAATTTCAGTTTTGAGATAGGTGTTATGTATTGCCTATTCTTGGAAGTTATATCATAGTTGTGAAATGGAGGATAAGTTGTACAGCACTTGTCTCTTTGTAATAGTTAAAATTTATTGCTGACTTATATGGGGCACATCACAGTTTTGATGAGGCCTTTGAAGACGTTGTTTACCCAGAAGGGGATTCAGATGCAGTTTCAATTAGTAAGAGGGATGTTGATCTTTTACAGCCTGACACATTCGTTAATGACACTATTATTGACTTTTACATCAAGTAAGTTGATTTGCTACCTATTCTTTCTTCTAATCATGACCTGGAATGAGTCCAAACATGTGAAGTTTTTCCAATTATCAAAAAACTGTTCCACTTGTTCTGCTGCTTACTTCAAGATTTTTAAGGTCACCCTGTTTTCTGCTGGTGAATGCTTGATTTAGGTTACAAAAGTACTGTAATTGATTTTTATCGTCTAGAAATATGCATGGTTTTTAATGGAGTAGGCTAACTGCAGGGCAGATTTTATGTTGTTAGCTATAATCTGTTTCTGCATTTAACTGCTTTTGATTTGCAGGTATTTAAAGAATCAGATTCCACCCGAGGAAAAGCATAGGTTTCATTTTTTTAACAGCTTTTTCTTTCGGAAGCTGGCTGATCTAGACAAAGATCCATCTAGTGCTTCTGACGGTAGGGCTGCTTTTTTACGTGTTCATAAATGGACAAGAAAGGTGGATATATTTGGAAGAGACTATGTTTTCATCCCTGTAAATTTCAAGTAAGAACATGCATTGAAATGCATTTTTCTCACTTGAGATATTGCCTCATGAATTCATACCTGATGCGTTTTGCCAACTGTTACTTGATTACAGCCTTCACTGGAGTTTACTGGTAGTTTGTCATCCTGGTGAATTGGCTGGTTTTAAAGGTAAGTACTGCAGCATTTGTGATGCCTGTCTGAATTTCTCTTCTCCAGTCTTATGCTTTCAAGACATTTCAGATGAAGATTCAGGGAAGTCCCAGACAGTACCTTGTGTATTGCATATGGATTCTATTAAAGGAACTCATGCAGGCCTCAAAAATCTTGTTCAAAGGTATTCTGAAGTTTTCTGAAGTTCATATGTTCAAGAATTGTATGCATGTATATATAGTTTCTTTCATGAATCTGGTGTTCTAGCAGAGCAATAAATATTATTCTGTTAGGTTTTTCTTGATGGAATAATTTAGATTATTCAAGTTCCCAAATCTTGCTTTACCAGTGATTCACTGGGAGGGATAAATGCCATAAATTTGCCTAGGCTATCACCATCTTTATCAATGACATCGGAATTATGTATGAAGATGTTCATGCACACAGAATGCCTATAATGAAATATCATGCTTCAAATGCAATGGTGATTTTCCCTTGCCATTTTGCTGACAAGCAGCTTTTTTACAACATAAACTTCCTACATTCTCCGCTGTTGCTTATTTAATCCTTTTCTCTAACTAGAACATCTTCTGTGCCTTTTTACATTTTACTGTATTTTAAAAAAAATTATTTTGATGTCTCACTGTCAAAACTTGAAACGGCAGTTACTTATGGGAGGAGTGGAAGGAGAGGCACAAGGAGACAGCAGAGGACTTGTCCTCAAAGTTCCTGAATCTGCGGTTTGTCCCGCTGGAGGTACTTCCTGATCTTGTCCAAAATATTGGCCCTATCGGAGTCTAGTGTCAAAATAATCCCCATAAAAGCTGTCTTGAGAAATGGTGGGACTAAATGGTTTTAAGAGGTTTGATTCTGCAAGACTTGCGAAGCGCTCTCTGGGATTTCATTTCCTGTAATTGTTATATTGGCCATCTGCTTATTGTACGGGTCAGCATGGGGAATAAAGGAGGAAAGCAAGACGGAGAGGATATGCATGTCTTACTTTTGATCTTCACAACTAGATGGAATCTGATAATATACTTGGTGTAGTATGATTGTTGCTTTCTCTGTCTTTTGCCGTCACTTTTTGGTGCCAAATATTATTCCCCCAAGAAAAAAGAAAAGAAAAAGAAAAAGTGACACCTGCAATGCCTTAGACGATAAAACATGTTTTCTGTACTTGTGTAGCAGTGTCATTCACTAAGAAATTATCACCTCGGCCTCTTTCTCTGTCTGTATGTGGGGCTTGGATGATGGTAGGTTATTTATCTGAACTTTGTTTCATCCTTCTTTCAGCTGCCACAGCAGGAAAATTCCTATGACTGTGGCTTGTTCCTGCTACATTATTTGGAGCTATTTTTGGCAGAGTCACCAGTGAATTTCAGCCCTTTCAAGATAAACGAATTCTCTAAGTTTGTAAGTGCATTTTACTCCATCAGAAGTTCATTGAATCCGGTTGCTTTCTATTGTTCTCTTCAAGGTTTACTTTATAAAGTTTCTTTAGTCAGTCACTGACACACTGTTTTGGAATTAAAAAAGAAGACAATTGAGTGGTTGATTTACACTACAGTTCACAGGATGGTCAAGAGCATTCTTGACGAGTGACTAAATATCATGCTGAGTCTGGATTGAATTGAGGCCTTGAACATTGATCAATGATATTGATATGTATTAATGATTTGTGTTCAACTTCATATCAGTGACAAGGCCTTGAAACCTTTTGTTTATGCAGAATTTTAGACTGATAGTGGTATATAGCGAACTTATTTTAACCTCGTGATGAGTGCTTGCAGCTGCCTATTTAGTACTCTGGTTCTTTATATATATATTTCTTCTTATGGTTCTATTGTTGTGGTTGTTAGGTAGTGAAAGGTGTTACTATTATTGATACTATTATTATTTTCATCATTTCAACAGCTTAGTGTAGATTGGTTCCCTCCTTCTGAGGCCTCTCTCAAGCGTACACTTATCCAGCGGCTGATTTTCGAGCTCCTTGAAAATCGTTGTAGGGGAGGTGAGTTCAGTGACGAACAACAATGTGATTTCCCAAACAATGGCAAGAAAGAAACCAGACAAGAGTTTGTTTCAGAGAGGTGCAGTCCTGTAGTATCCTGTCACGGGAATGTATCAAATTGTGAAGCTGTGCAGGGTATTGAAATCACTTTATTGGAAACATCATGTACAAGAAACTCTGAGTGTGTGAATGATCCAGGATTGGTTCTGAGGGAGTTTTTTGAGCCAGGAGTCGGAGCACAGTGTTCATCCTTTGATCAGCCATCTTCTTACTACCGACTTAATTGTGCTATGCCACAGATAGAGGTATTGGCACTTACTGATGATTTTGTATTATCCTTTTTTTCTCCTGGAATCTGACATGCGTATATTTTCCATTTCTTTTCTTGATTTGGAAACGCAACAAGATTTCAGATACTTCTGTTATAACTATGATTATTGATGCTTATTTGGTTGAGTTACAGCTTTTTGTGAAAAAGAAACCAAGATATTATAGAAGCCAGTTTACATTTCGAGCCCTGTTATTTTTTCCCCTTCCATACTGAATCCAATCAGATCTTTTAGGACAGATGAATAAATTGGATGAAAGGTTCCTAGTTTTGCCCTGTACTCATGTCGAACCTTTATCTCTGTAGTGAAGCATTAATTCTTCCTCCTAAACTCCTGAAGTAATTCCTCTTATTGATAAATCTTTTGGATGTACTCGGCAAATATATTGCTTGTGTTTTTTGATGCATGTGGAAGTACTATAATTACATGTTATTCTTCTCCTCTTCTAACATATATGTTATTAGAAAGCCTATGAAGGCAAGAGCAAAGGGAGTTGGAATAGAAAACCTAAACCCCCTAAACCTTTTTTTATATATATTCTTTGAAATATCAGGATATGTTGTGTCATTATCTTAGTCCCTTGGAAAATTTTTCATGATACCTGGACCTTAAGTGCCTCATTCTTGTTTCATAGCAGGATAGTGCGGAAACTGAGGAGCAGCTTTTGTATTTCCCTTCTGGAGAAACTGTGCTTCAGCAAATTGGTGGGATAGTGCCTCAAGCTGGTTCTGCTCCATACCCATATAGAGGTTTCGAGTGTGACCCATCCTGGAATCGAGACCTTTCCGTGCAAGAAGAGGACAGCAGCTCATCTTCGGAACCTTCAATATGTGAGTCCAGTGATTCAGATATAGGAATAATTGAGAGTGGTCAGAATGATGAGGATGTGGTTTCATGTGGAAAAGAGAGCATTGATCGGCAGAGATCTCTATCTGTGGAAAATATGGAGTGTTTGACAGAAACCCTTGCTTCTGCCGCTGGTGAAATGTTGGACACTCCTGCCATTGAAGGTACTGAAGATCCTGATGAGATGCGTCACAGCAATGAGAATGGCAATCTTGCCTCTTGTCAAGATACGACTATATCATTTCCTGAAATCCCTAGCACAGAAGAACAGGGAGAACCTAAAGTTTTGGAGAATGGTAAGGTCAATGGCAAGGATGTGCAAGCAACTGAAAATGATGTGGCAGAATCAGATGAAATGCAAGCTGCAAAGAGGCGCCGGCTTACCCTTTCCCTTGAGGGGGAAGGAGGTTGCAATGGAAGCTTGTCAAAGGATCTCCATTTGTAATTTAGCATAGTGATGGGGCTTTCCACTTTATGTGGTCCGACTTTTGTGACATGTTTTGTCAATCGGGTTTTCACTTGATGTTGATATGCCATTGTGAATAGTGTCAGGAAAAATATTAATAGTGTCATAGTGAAAATTTTATGACTGATAATTTCGTAGCGAATATTTACGGACCAGGAAACCAGAAGTAGCTTCTTGAAGTTCCATTCAGAACTGTACTCAATAAGCCGAAATTTGTAGTCCAGATCTTTTATCATTCTGCGGTCTATGTTTGGTGCATTAAACATGGAGGAAAAGAGCGAAGAGATTTACTCAGTGGATTACTTATACACGTCGGCGACAAGGGTTCTCTGGCAATTTCATTTTAGTTATTGGGTTGCTTGGGATATTTGCAGGAGGTAAACCTGCTGCTGCTTTACAAGGGCGGCAGGGAGAGAGGCTTTATTATCGGTGAATACTTCTGGCCGCCGTAGTGTCTGTTCAACATCTGCCCAATTTTGTGACAAATAATCTGGTTTCTCTTATATCATATGTTTTTATGTGCCTCCACTTCAACAGCAACATTTTGATTTTATTTGCTCCACGCTCTTAGATTAACTACCTACTCTACTTTAGCAAGTTGTTGGTGAAATGACTTTTTGTTTTTTGGTCCATTGGAGTTTTTAGAGTAACGTTAGAGAAAAAGAAATTATATGGGTAGGAGTTCGAATTTCAGACTTTGCGGTTAAAAGTGATCATTTGGACCATGCCTAATCTACGGTGAAATGATATTTGTTGTGACGTTTATTTCCCTAAATAAATCAACTAAAGTAATATAAACAAAAGCCCAAGCCCAAAGGCTATTAGCCGAAAGCAAGCCCTTGACCATCAACGTGAACGGCCCCGATTTCTGTTTTATGCAAAGGGAGGGAGTCTTGGAGACTGAATCTGAAACCGAAACTGAAACATTGAGCGTCAGAAAATCAAAAGAAATTAAAAATGAAAGAGTTGTTTGGGAGCAGCAGCAGCAGCAATCAAAATCATCAGCAGAACCAGAGAATCGGAGTGGTTGGGATAATTGTTCTTCTTCTCCCAGTAATCTTCCCGCGTCTCTTTGGCCCATTGGGACGCACCTTTCCTTCTCTCTTCTCCGTACGTCCTTTTTCCCTCTTCTTTTCTTTTTCTGTTTTTCCTTTTTTTTATTGCTTCCAATTTTTCCTTTAAATTATTTGCGATTCTTCTCTCTCAATATCCACAGGAGTGATTTTTTTTTTCTTTTTTGGAATTGCAGGAATGGAATGCTCCAAAACCCATGCACTTGCCTCTTCTAAACGCTGCTTTGGATCGTCGTATTGTAAGTAGGTGGCTTTTTTTCATTTTTCTCAGCTATTTTATTACATTCATTATTATTATTATTATTATTATTATTTAATATATATACAAAATAGAACTTTAACTTTCTGAAACAGCTTTTGTTTTTTTTTTTTTTTTGGGGTAAATTTGTTGGCTGCAGCCCATTAGACAGCAGTCAGAGCTCTGGTCTCCCTTGCCTTACCAAGGATGGAAACGTTGTGTAAAACCCATAACTATTTCTAGTAAGTGTCCAAATTCTTTTATCAAAAAATGTTGCTTTTTTTTTTTTTTTTAAGGGCACCACTACGCAGATAATCTGCAATACAAGAAAGAAACGCGCAATTAATCTAACTGTTCATCTATTTTCTTTTTTTTCAAATCCAATCATTTTTTTATGATCCAACGATTTAGATCTCCATGTACCAACTTTGTGCCTGACATTGCTTGCCTACATAGTTTTTCCCATTTTTTAATGCGCAATGAAAGAATTGTAACATTTTCCTAAGGATGTTGTTGTTGCAAATCACTCTTGTTACAGCATTGCCTGAAAAGTCTAGAGGGTATATCCAAGTGTTTCTTGATGGAGGATTAAACCAGCAAAGAATGGGAGTAAGCAACTAAGCATTAACATATAGCCAACTGATTTTTTTTTTTTTTAATCATTCCTTGCTTAATATTTTCTTGCATGTAATTTCCAAGATATGCGATGCGGTTGCTGTTGCTAAGATACTGAATGCAACACTTGTTATCCCACATCTTGAAGTAAACCCGGTCTGGCAAGATTCAAGGTATTTATATCGAAAGCTACCTTTTGCAATATATAGACATTTACCTGAAAATTGGACCTTGAACTGAGATTCATTTCTGCTTCTGCAGTTCTTTCACGGATATTTTTGATGTGGATCACTTTATTAATCTCCTGCACGATGAGATCTCTATAGTTAAAGAACTACCCAATGACTACTATTGGAGCACACGAGAGTACTATGCTACGGGTATAAGAGCTACTAGAATCAAGACAGCGCCCGTTCATGCCTCAGCTGACTGGTATCTGGCAAATGTCTTGCCTATATTACAAAGGTTAGCATATGACTATTCCCATCCTTGAGGACCATTGTAAATTCAGTATTATGGTTGTCTAGCTTTTGCTCTTGCTTATTACAATAATTTATTACAGTTCTCCTTTATGCTTCAATTGCTTTCACACTTTTTTCATTTCGTCACAAATTTATCATTTATTAACGAAGAATGGAAGGGGCTGAAGTTGCTTGACTGGTCTCTTGATGGTTAAAGAGTTGCAGAATGCTAAATGCACCGTATATTTACACAATATCCTAATTCCAGGAAATTGAATTCTTGGATGGCTTTTCTGTTGTTTTATTTACTGATTTGCACTTCTGAGGATGCGTTCTTATGGCTTCCCTAAATTTGGGATTAGGGTTTGTTGTTTTTTTTTGTTGTTCTCAGGGCTGCCCGTTCCACCAGTGAATAGAAGAGTGTTTTGGATTTATAATTAAAATTACTTTCAGAATGTATTTGATGATAAAATGTAAATTAATTGTCGTACTCAAGATTGCAATTTGTATATTGCAGTTATGGAATTGCTGCTATTGCCCCATTCTCTCATCGCTTGGCTTTTGATAAATTGCCTGCAAACATTCAGCGCCTACGTTGTAAAGTTAATTTTGAAGCATTAGTCTTTGTTCCTCATATCAGAACTTTGGGTCAAATGCTTGTTAATCGTCTCCGTTATCCTTCCGGCAACTTTCAAGCTTCAGGAAAAGGGTTATTGAAGCAAAGAACAGATGAAACTGAGGAAAAGGGACATGGGAAGTATGTTGTGTTGCATCTTCGCTTTGATAAAGTATGATCCTCAACTCCTTTAGGCAATAGACAGGAATTTTATGGTTGAATTTCTGAAATTTTTTGGACCTTTTGGACTTTAATGTTGGTTTATAGCGGCCTTCATCTTGGAAGGTATTCATTGTTCTCTCTCCAATCTTTGCTAAGATTTTGCTCTTTTTTGTTTAAGAGAAAATTTAAAAGGTCTGTTATGGAACTTGTATATATCTCGATAAATTAGCATCTATAAGTATGCTGTTGTCGTGGACCTAAATTATTACAGTGCGGAGATTTAGCATTGTTTAGCATTATATAAGAAGTGACCTACAACATGATACTATAGTTTCCTGGCCCATCTTTGTATAGGATATGGCTGCTCATTCGGCCTGCGATTTTGGTGGGGGCAAAGCAGAAAAACTTTCGTTAGCAAAGTATCGCCAAGTCCTATGGCAAGGAAGGGTCTTAAACTCTCAGTTCACTAATGAGGAGTTGAGAAGTCAAGGGCGTTGTCCATTGACTCCTGAAGAGATTGGATTGCTGCTGGCAGCTTTGGGTTTTGACAATAGTACTCGTCTTTATCTTGCTTCACACAAGGTTAGTTTTGCAATCCTCTCTTTCAGTAAAAGGAAGTAGGGTATCATATGTTCATGCTTGTCAACTGGAGCCCACGTGATTTGCGATTTGCATCAATGAAAATGGAGCTTTTGTTTCCTGTGAGAGTTTTGAGTGCTGGATAGCTTACTTTCAGGTTTATGGTGGAGAAGCAAGAATTTCTTCTTTGAAGAGACTGTTTCCCTCTATTGAAGACAAGAAGAGCCTTTCTTCTTCACAGGAACTGAGCAAGGTTGAAGGCAAGGCCTCTTTGCTGGCTGCAGTTGACTATTATGTGAGCTTGCAGAGTGACATCTTTATCTCTGCTTCTCCAGGAAACATGCACAATGCTTTGGTAACATCTTTTTGCTTATTTTCTCTAACATACTATATTTTCTAGAATTTTGTGCGGTATTACATCACTATCAGTTGCATCCACTGGTGACAAAATTTCTCTAGGCCATTTGAAGTGTGCGTTACAAATGATGCCTAATTTCCATGAACTAAGATGCATAGCATGTCGTCTTATTTCATCGTACAAAATTTAATCTGTTTACATGCATTTAAAACTCTGAACAGTATAAGACGGTGCATCACTAATTATTTCAGGTGGGACATAGAGCTTTCTTGAACTTGAAAACCATGAGACCAAACATGGTTCTATTGGGCCCTCTTTTCTTGAACAAGAGCATTGAGTGGTCGGACTTTCAGCTTGCAGTTCTCGAGGGGCATAAAAACAGACAAGGGCAGATCAGGTTGAGAAAGGAGAAGCAATCAATATACACGTACCCAGCTCCTGATTGCATGTGTCAATAATAGTTGGGATGGATAGATATAAAGAAAGAAAAAGGTGAGACCAGGATAATGGGGAAGATGTAACATGTTTAAATCTATGCTAAATGGATTTGATCACATGTTAGAAACATTAAAGTGAGCCCGAATTCCAAAATTCAGCAACTTTTAAGTTTTATTGTTGTTTATTGTCTTTCCGAGCATGAAATCATGTATTGATGAAATTTTGGTAGGTTTATGACGAGTATATGATAATAATAGATGGTTATGTTCAAGAACTACTGGGATGGGTAGATGTCATATCCATTCCAACTTTTTTGCTTGATGTTAGCCATACAGTTGGATGGTTTGTGTTACTGGTTTGCGCCATAAATTTGGTGTGCACCAAATCGCAACCGTCTTGGCATAAACACTGGCCCGACCCCCCTCCCCCACCTCCAAACCGAAAAGCCAGAAATTTCCAGGGTGGGTGGAGAATGAAAGAAAAGGAAGCGATCAATAGAATGCAGAAGAATCAACTTGTTTTAATCTATTTTAAATAAGAATTGAAATGAGTCTGCATTCCAAAAATTCATCATCTCAATGTTCGCTCGTTCCAAGTATGAATATATGGATGTTGGTAGGTTTATGATGATTAAGTGTATTATTGATAATAATAGAGAGAACTTGATATTGAAATCTTAGACCATTCCACAGCAGAGTAGTTTACAGAGACAATCTATTGTTTAGCAGACAAGCAAGGTCAGACAACTATATGGCCTTCCAGAGCAATTAAGAGATTAATTGCCTGCCAAAATCATAAGTCATGGCTGCTTAGATTCTTATATGGCAGGTTGACAAACTGAAACAATAGTTGAATCTGCAGCTTACCGGATCAAAAGCCTATTCCCCTTTTTTTTTCTTTTCTTTTTCTACTAATGCTTTCATCATATTCCACAGGTCTCTGATTTAACCGTTATTTGCAAGAATGAGCATATTATGACAAAGCATGAAATAACTAATGCCAGCTTTGAAAAAACAGCTGCCAATTCCTGCAGTACCTCCATGGTTAGGATTCGTATGCTACAATACCAAGCCTTTGTTCACCTTTGTTAATCCCTCTAATCAGTCCGTAAAGTAATAGGAACTGTTGGTGTCTGAGAATCTTTGCCAGCAGAAGTCGTCCCGACTCCATTTCTGCTGGCGGTCAATTCCTTCGACTCTACAGGGTAAGCAGACGGAGATATCTCATCCTCAATTGGCAGTGTTCTTTTTGACCCGTCAAAAGCAACGCCAAGAATGATGCTATCTGCCAACGGAGGCCTGGCCGATGTTGGTGATACCACAGGCCTCACAGCATCCACCTTAGCCTGTGAAGTAGCTGAAGGAACATCACTTTCCCCACCACCACCAGATTCTGAGTTAAAAGGTGAAGACTTCTCAGCTGTTGCCCCACCCGAAGATAAGCCTTCAGCATTAAGCCTCACTGTTTCCTTCCATGCATCTTCTTTATTTTCATTGGGATGCTGTGCTCCAGAATTATTTGGAACTGAATTATCAGGAACCAAATTCGGAGATTGAGTGTTAGATGTTGGAGTTGCTGAAACCTTGGGAGTTTTTGTTGGAGTTTAAGGTTGATGTTGTTGTGTTATCTTCTTTCGTGTCAAGAGCCAGAGTTGATCCGGGATTGACATCTGGTTTAGGCTCAGATGGTGAGGCCGCTTCTGCATTCTCATCTTTTCCATCATTTGTTTGAGCTGAACGTGTTGAAGCTTTAACCTTATCATCACCATTGATTTTAAAAGAAGGCTCAATCAGCAATAATGGAAGCTTAACCGCTGCTCTGGAACGCGTGAAAATTGCGTCAGTAGAAGGTACATTTTCCAAATCCGGCTCACTATACGGTTTATGAATTGTACGGATGGGTGTGGCAAGCCGGGCCCGGTGATGGCCTACAACTCTTAGAAGATCCATGAGCACTGCTTCCTGTCACATTGTACTAGTTAAAACCAGATCTGTAAAACTTTTGCCAATAAAATAGAGATCAATGATCAAAGCGTCAAAGTTATCACCCAAAGGTGGCAGAAAACTATAAGTTGTAGATTCAGAACTAGATAGCATCTCCTAATAATCTGATGGCTCCATAATAATGTACTGGGCCCTCAGAATCTCAAGCTATAATTTCCGGGAGTTATATTGTTCTCTAAATGCACATTCCAGTCCATTTATTGTGATATATTATTAAAAACGCAACATAACCTATTCAATATTTTCGATGGGATATTTGAAGATATTCCATAAACACAATAATCTGTAGACTCACCTTCACGCAGAGATACTCCTCAGCATGTGATGTTTTCACAAAGCATGACACCAAAATCTGCGACATAGGCCAAGTACACTACATAAAAAAAAAAAATGGCAGAACAGTCCTAAACTAAATTATAGGAATTATAGCCAACCACATAACTCAAAATTTGGTGGGTTTAAATCCACATCCATTTTAAGAAATCTAATCAATTACAGCAAATTCAATGCATGATTCAATTGGTTGAGAACAAATAAATATTATATTTGAAGAGAACATTCAAAAGTTAAATCATTCACTATTAAGTGGACATGCGTGCGCCAATAGAAAATAATTATTTTAAGGTCCAGACTCCAGGAGGCCCAATCCATTGTGAACTCTGTGTGTGTTTTTGTAAATCCAATACGAGCCTGAAACACAAGCTTACCATTAGTGCCTGATTCTCTGGATTAATGTCATCCAAGAAAACTCTTCTGTGCAATCTTTTCTGCTCAATATGCGGATTTTTGGCCAGCACTTTGCGCATGTCAGCTACAATATTCTGCGCACAGAAGTTACCAGAACCTAACTTCTTGTTTGATGTTTATTATGAGAGAGAAGTACCCAAAAAGCAAGTGAACTTCTTACATTAATTTTGTTGGCATCGAGGTGACTGATGGCAAGATGGGCCTTGATGCGCCAGTGAGTCTTGTGGCTGAGATTTCGCACCACGGTCACAGCGAACTTATGGTTTGGAATGTGGACTGCTTCACGATCATCACCTCTTAAAACTGTTGGTGACCACAAGCCTACTTTCTGGAGCAATACAAAACATGGTTGTTAGTGAGAGAGTAAAACAAAAAACCATACACTTCATTTTCATTCTTGCAGAAATAACAAGGTCATTGGATTGCACTTTAGCACGGATGGAGATAATCAAAGGAAAAATATCCGCAAATAACATTATGCATCCTAGTTTGTTGCATTATATTCCTAAGTAAAATATTGGCAGAGAACAAAAAGCACTACCTCAACAGTACCAGACACTTCATAGCCTTCAATCTTTGTCTGAATCCACTCATTCACAGCAAATGGCCTTGCTGCTTGGATCATTATTCTCGAAAGAAAATTCGTGAATATCTATATGTAAAACAACCAAAAGCAGGTCCACTTAATGGATATAAGATCAATGAAAATTGACTTGAAAAATGTGTCTGTGGCATGGGAATAAATCTCAACCTAAAAAAAGAGATACGCACAGAGAATGCCTAAGACAATATATACCTCGCGACCGGCTAGGGTGAGCAATACTGTGCCAAAACCCCCAGCTGTTAGCCATTTTTGGGTGGGAAAACCTAGCAGTTCCATAAACAATGCTACAGCAGCAACCCAAACTGCAGCATAAACAACTTTTCCAGCAAGACTAAAGCCCATCTGCCAAAAGCAAGCAACAAATGCAGCAAAATGATTAAAGCGCATCATCAATCATCTGGCTGCATATCAGGCAGGCTACAACAAAAGGATTATTTTTTAGAGATCCAATCCAAGATCAGAAGCTCAAGTAGCTATTATGGTATCAAAGGAAAAGGAGTGACATATGATGCACTGGTGGCCAACAACAGAGCATTATGGCATTAATGAGACTTACAAAGCCGCCGTCACTAAGGCTCAAACACATAAACTGAACGCCATTCAAAACAGACATTAAGGCCTCACTAATATTGAGTGATGAAAACATCAAATGGATATCAACGCCAAGATCAAGGATTTAGTATGGTAGGTAACAAGAGCTTAAGGAAGTAAAATCGCAAAAAAAGATTCACTCTAGTTAACCATAAAAGCTAAAACCAAGATACATAATTGCTACCAGTTTCTTAATTCATGGTTGTGAAACGCGTACCTACCATTCAAACATGAAATGTATATGTTAGACTTAAGGCTGACTGAAGCAAGAGACATAGGAAATATCGAGACAGCCTGGTAATCGTGAACAGATATCCAAGGCTACAGTAGTGGATGAAGAAACGTGCCCTTCAGAGAAAGCAAGGGCAGCCTCCTTAAGGTTCAAGAAAAACTCAATGTTCATTAATCCAAGCTTTCAAAAGGAAAACGAGCTCTTACAAATGTTTGTAAACAGTGAAATTAGGACTAAGCCTACTTAAAAAACCCAAACGAACTGGAAATCAACTTAAAAAAAGTTCCTAAAAAATTTTTTAGAGATAAATAAGAAAAGCCCTACATGAATATAAAAGCTAACATGAAACAGACTTATAGATAAAGGCAATGTTAGTAAGTCACGAAAACATACATTTCTTGTAATGTCAGTGTCAGTTGTGTCCGTGAAGAATTTCTGCGTTTGTTTAATCAAGCTGTGGAGATAAAACATGGACACGGGAAAGATCATTACTCAAGCTTCCGTATGAAACTTAACATACCAAGCACAAGGGCAATCGAAAAACTTGGATCAAAGAAAGAAAAAGGAAGCACATATCAAACTTCAGCAAGAACCAAAAGACACCAAATATTGCTAACAAATTGCATCAGTAACAATAGAGACAACAATAAGCAAGAATAATGACCAAAAGGATATTTCAAGACGATAAAATAGATTGTGAACACCAAAATTGCATACAAAGTACCCAACAGAATGGTAAGGGAAAAAAGGTGTGAAAATGCTTTCTAGCTTACAAATAGTGGTGCTAAGCACTACAAGATTATGTTGTGGTACCAAAAATTACACACACCTTGATAAACAATAGGCGAATGTCAACATGAATGATGATAACCGCACAAACTTCAAAAGTCCTTGCTTTTCAGCGTGGCTTGCTTCGGATGGTAAAATTATAGGATCCAACGCTCTGAAATACACCGGCCATAGTTAGGCACAGTTGAAAGTGCCAGGTAAATTACAAATCTAACTTCCTCATAATACCTGCAGATGAGTGTTGCTCCAGTCCATAGCAGCGAAGGTTGGACATAAGATGTTATAACATAATGTGCATCACTTTTCTTCCAACTATCATCAGATTCCTGCGAAAGTTTCCAGGAGTTAATGTGGGGTTTTGAGGATTAACGACAAATTGAATTCAGAAGGATTTAATCACTTTCAAAAGAAAAGACATGTTAAATGTTAATTGAAAAAAATACATGGAGAAAAATAATCCTGCTCAAACGCATGAGAGGTCCAAGGCCCCATGTGGCAAAAGCAATTATACAAACTGCTGGGCTTTAAGCACAAGGGGACTTCCACGCAAAGCATTGGAAGACCTGCCAGTACATAAAAAAAAAAAATCAACAGAAGAATCATAAATTCAATAACGAGGGGGTGAAAAAGACAAAGAAAGCCAAGGAACACATCATAAAGCAAAAACTAACGAGAGAAGTGCTGGATCCAAAATAAGGCGTGCACACGTTTTTTGAGCAAAGGCAAGTGTGCTTGTATAAGTTATCTAACACATCAAGAAAACTTACTGTGCACAAGACATAAGTTAGAAAACTGGTAATTACTGCAAATGAGTTAATACACTAGCAACTCAATTTATGCCCACGTCATTGTAATCCATAAAAGAGAACATAATCCTACGAGCCACAACTGTGAATTCTATATCCACCATGATGGCTGAGGCCTTGCAGCTTATAGAAAGATGGAGTTTGTGAGCTCAGGTCAGGCAACTCAATTTAACTTATAGTTGTCAAAATAGAACTATTGGTATTAATGCTATCTCATCATAAAAAAAGACCTCATAGTTTCTGGAAATAACTGAATCCAAGATATTCTTATGAACTCACGGCACTGAACAGTAGCATTCCAGCATGAAGTTTCTAAGACAATCTCCAGAATTTGAGATTAATTAAGGCATTCAAATATTAAGTACGCATTAAATTTGCATGTGGTATATAGAAATATGATGTTACCTTGCCAGGACAACAGCTGCAGATTTCATAAGAGAAATATCATTTCCTCCACCTGGGTTCAGAACAGATTGGCAGAGGAAAACATTATTCCTCGAATGCATAGGACATTTTGGCCCTTGTGTACCACTTAACAGATGGAGACACCATGCATCCTCTTGCTGGAGACAACAAGGATAAATTAGGATGATTTCAGGCTCCTCCATTCAAGAATTTATAAAGCACATGCAAAGAGAGAAGGCATGCATTAAAAGGTTAAATAAAAAGTATGATCAAGAGCAGGTACCATGTAGAACAACTACAAAAAAAAAAAAAAAAAAAACCAAAAAAATCACCTATGTGCAGTGAGTACAAATTGAATGATATATCCTAATATGGAGTTACAGATACACCCAGCAGGCAACAAACAATAAATTTCCTTAATTAATGGAAAAAAAAAACATACCAAACTACGGGTTGAAATATTGAGGTTAACCAAATGTGCTTTTCCCTTTCCCACCAATCTCTGTAAGAAAATTAAAACATCTAGATAAAGATCAGTACTGCCACATGACAGGAAAATAGTTAGAAATAATAGTTTTAAGAAGACAGCTTACACCATGCTGCCTATTACATCCATGAGAGCTGTACACCAGTAATTCCTTAGACAGTTGGACAGAAGCAGTGTGATGCATGGATGGATCGAATATAAAGATTCCACTAAAGGCCCAATATCACACCTCACTCGAACTCATTCACACCAGCAACCTTTAATACGTTTATAATCAAATTACCTGCAGATATCAGACAACCATTTTATACCCAAACAAACAAACATAACCCCTGTTAAAATAAAATATAACAATCAGAGGACCACTGCATATGTGTAGCTAGGTAAACACAAATGGAAACGATGATTTATGATTCTGATTGGTGACTTTAAAAGAAATTTAAAAAAAAAAAATCCGATTGGTTACTTTATATTTGTGGATCGTAAGGTTAAGCCAAATAGTTTTTTCCAATGAGAAATTCAGTCCCTCTTAACGTATGAAAGAGGAAAAGGACTGCTGTACAGCATGCAGATTAACTGAACTCAAAGAAAGTGCAAGAAAAATGTGAAATCCCACATGTTATGGTTCTGGTTCCCGAGAAAATAAACCATTTGAAACCACACGGCCCATATACTCAAACAGGACGTGATTGTTATGATCCTAATTGCAAGGTATGAAACGTAAGTCTTACATCAGAAGTATGAGATTTCAATGCGGGTTTCTGCTTCAATATCTAGTTTTTGAAATGTGGTTTTCCTAAAATAGGTGATTATGTCTAATCAAGAGGCTCCAATTCCCATTTTCTCTCCCTTTTTCCACCAGTTTCTTGGCAACCAATCACCGAAAGACAGCAGACAAGAAACTCCCGAACACAAGAAATGCCAATGGTCGCCTATTCATGTTACACTGTATTTGGATAAAATTGTTGAGAGAGAGAAAAGTGAAGTAGAGAAAAGTGGAGGAGATAATTATTAGAGGAAGAGAATACTTTCTATCCTCTCTTGTATTTGGAAAGAGGTGATGCGAGGGAGGAAAATTATAAATTCTTTTGTTTAGAAAATAATAGAAAGTGGGGGAGAGCAATATAAAATGTGTTGAAATAATAAATTCTATTAAAATATTTTATTTAGGTAAAATTATAATTTTTAAATTATATAAAGTAATTGAGTCATTTAATAAATTTAGTAGGAGAACTAACAACTTTCCTCTTATTTTTAAGAGAATTGGTTTTAGTGATAGAGAGAGAATTAGAAGAATTAAAAACTTTCATCTTCTTCCACTTTTCAAACATTTTTCAAATATAATAATTTACTTTAATATTCTCACTTTCCTCTCTTTCTCCTCACTTTCCCCCCCTAAACACAGTATTAGTGTCCATGAATCCCGAACGCTTCATATCTACACGAGAAAATCAACAAAAAAAAAAAAAAAAAAAAGATAGCACAACCTATATAAGAGAATCTAGATTTGCCGCTTCGATTTTCGCGGCTAATGTAAAATTCCTGTAAATCAAAGGGACCGACGGTTTCTTTTTGTTCCAGGAAACAAACAGAAATTATTTTCCGGGAAAATTTAGCCAAATATATGAAGGAGCAGGAAATGGAAATTTAAATGTTTACCGTATTTGAGCAAGACAGTTCAATTATTTCATTTATTTGATCTTTCTTCCAATAAAAAGTAGAGAAACGGGACTTTTACGTGGATTCGGAGTTGGAGGTTACAAGATTATTGTTCTTTGTCCAGTTTCCGCTTCTCTTGGCGACAGCTTCGTAAATAAAGTTTCTTTCTTTTAATGATGTTTTTTTTTTTTTTTTTTTTAGAGAAGACAAAGATCCGGAGGTGGTGTCCGGATATTCTAATAACATTAAAAAAAAATACGACTATTTATTTTTTTTATTATAATTATATTAAAAAATATATAATTAAAATATATAATTAAATGAATCTTATTTTAAATATTAAAATGTAAATTTTATATAATGTACAATAAAATAAAAAATTTAGAAAAATTCCTGAAAAAATCAATGAGATTCCCTAAAAATATAATTAGTTGCATTTTTATAGGGTGTTTGGACTACCTCTTTATGGAGCAAAACTTTTTCCTTTTTCTTTTCTTTAATGTTCTAAATGTTATTACTTTTACGGAAAGTGGTTATATCTCAAATTTTTATTCTAAAATCTTAAGTTCAAATATTGAAAAGAAATAGGGAGAAATTTATGTAAAAATAAAATTATTTGTTGTGTAGCCCGAGGCCCATTGTTCACACTTTCTTAAGAATTTTTGGCAACGTATCCGAATTTTAGTGTTTTTTTCTTATTTTTAAGGCTTTCGGCTTCCTTATAATGAAAAAATAAACGAAGAAACTAAAATATGTGTTTAGAAAATAAATTAATTATTTTATTTAATTTATAAATATACTATGTAATTTTGTTTTAATAATTTTTGTTTTGTATATTAATAAAGTTTATTTTGCTGATTGTGTTTTCTATTTTATTGCGAAAATATTTGGCAATAATGGCTTTTAAGTTGTGCACAAAGGAAATTGCAACTTTAATTATATAAGGCTCATTTAGAGGCGTTATCAATTTTTTATTTTTTTATTTTTACTTTTTTTTTTATTTTTGTGTTTATTATTGTGAATTTTGTTTTTTTAATAACAATAAACAAATTTTATTATAAAAAGGCTTTGTTTAAGTAATACTATTAGTATACATTATAACACCGAAAAAAGAGAAGCCATATTTTGAATTAGAATAGAATTAATTATATTGTAAATATTATTCAAAAAAATCACAATTTTAACAAGAAGTACACAAAATAAAGAGACGGCATTATTAAAAATAACTATCTATATATCAAATATTATATCGTTATTATAAAATTTGTGCATTTCCATCAAAAATTTTAGACTACAGCTTTTTTTTCTGTTTGCTGAAAAGCTTCCCTAGAATGTCGAGAATTTTGGGGTTATCTAGAAAGTATAATTTGTTAGTTCACAACACGTAATGCATCACATCATTCACTAAAAAGTTTCATATATATTGAATTCTTCGCACTAGTTTAGTTGAATAGAAATAATATAATTTTATGCGTACCCGTGCACGCACACATATACACGTATAAATACAAAAATTACTAATGAACTTAAGTATATATACACATAATTTTGTAAATTCATTTGAATATAATAAGATTTTATACTACATTTGAAATATTTTATACCTCAAATATTGGTATAAAATTTGTTTAGATAGCCACATATAATAATTTATATTTGTTATACGTAAGACTTACTTTAGATGAGAGGCCTTTATTCTTAAAAATATTTTTATATAGAATAAGTGTAAAGAAAAATGTGTGATACCCTAAGGAAACTCTTTATAATTTTCGCAATCAAGATGATTGTTTTAGGCATTTGTGAGATTTGGGGAAGAAATTTGGACAGCACTCGCCAACCCTTCTTTGTCATCACTCTTGACCTCGATCCAGCACGTGAACGTAATGCTTGTTTTATTCTTCATCCTCCTTTAGATTGACCGCTCCGCTGGGCATGTGAGTATACGAAGGCCACGATTGTGCCAACTTGGTGAATTCTGACAATTTGATAATTATAATTTAATTCCTGATTCATTGTGTAATTCACCTAAAAGTGTGTAATTCCTGATTCAGTGAGTCAAAACTACTTAAAAATTTTTATTTTTATTTATATCTCTTTAATTTATATTTATGTAGTTTTGTTCTAAAAAATTACTTTTATCTTAAATATTCGAATTAAGAAGAGTCAAAATTAAATTATCTGTTAGGACAAATACTATTTTTCATCGAAAACAAGGACAATTTTTTAAGAAATAATTTCAAAATGCTATAATAATTCTATATAGTTGTCAATTTTGCTCCCACTCCTCAAAACGTGGCTTAGATAATCTTAAATATTTTTTATTTTTCAGAAAATTTAAACAAGACAATGTTTCGTATGAATTGATCAATCCGATAGTTAAATACATTGAGTTAGTGACTTGACTTTTTTTTTTTAAATGTACTCTAACACTTTTACATACAAAAAAACAAAAATTATTACCAATGATTTGACTTTTCAACTTAATAACTAAAGCATCTTGCCCGTATTCTAAACTTTTAGCACAATTATTTAAGTACTTTGTTCGAAATTCTTGATCTTGTATTCTAATCTTAACTACTTTTTTCTTATTTTTGGCTTCCTTTGTAACCACAAAAAAAAAAAAAAAAACTATCTAGAGTGTCGCATCACTTCACTTGTAGTAAGTTGAATTAAAAACTATTTTATTTTGTCTTACTTTGTAATTTAATTCTAAAATCTAATTTACAATATAATGATTATCAAGCAAATTAAATATCGCTATTCAAACCTGTGTGCAAAGCTTTAAATTCACATAAAGCTAACAAATTTAATTTTATGCACTAAAATGAAAAAAGAAACAATAAATTGTCCGACTTCGACTAGTTAATTAAATGGTCGAATCAAATAACGTAGGGATCGGCTTAAGTTTTGGACCAAAATTTATGATCGGTTAACTATTTTTTTTATAAACCATAAACTATTATACACTAAAATGAAAAAAAGAAACAATAAATTGTCCAACTTCGACTAGTTAATTTAATGGTCGAATCAATAACATAGGGATCGGGTTAAGTTTTGGGCCAAATTTATGATTCTGTCACTAAGGTTTATACTTATCGAGTCTCATTACATTATTACACAAAAAATTATCTACACAACATTTAAATTATAATAATCAATGTATTTTATATAACTATAACAAATAAAATGTAGATAAAAATAATAATATTTTTTTATTTTATATTTTATCTTTATAATTATACAAAATATATTAATTATTATAATTTAAATACTATCTGAATAATTTTTTTTGTATGATCATGAATTTTTTCTCATGTTTATTTATCTCAAATATGGGGTTACGGATAGCCCCCATCCGACGATGCTTGTTTTCCATGGTTTTTTTTTTTTTCCGCTGGAAAAAGCTTATGATTGGCCATTTCTTTCTTCCTCTTCATTCCATAACGTGATTGCAGTACTCTGCCTTGCTGAGTTCTTAGTGGACTTCGGGAGTGTATCCGTGTATCCTTTTTTACGGACCTTTGAGAGGGCGTTTTTCTCTATAGTTTTGTGAAGTGTCGCCCATGTTTTTCCGTTTTTATACTTTAAACCAAAAAAAAAAAAAAAAGTATTCTGCCTAACGGCCATGGACCTTCCTCTAATTTTTTTTTTTTTTTTGACTAGAAAGAAAAGACTATTCATTAAATATAGGCCAAGTACACGATAGATCAGTTCAAGAAGCCCATACACAGATTACATAAAAAGCAAGCAGACCAGTCTGAATATACAAGACAATCCCCCACAGTAACCCAGCCTGAACAGTAAATATACAAGCCATGAAAACCCAACCCAAGCCCACAGTCCAATAAAAGAAAGACTTGCATAGGGACAAGCCTGTAAAAAAAGGTATGGGAACAGAAGCTCCCGAACCCCACCGCTAACCTACAGCGAGACCCCAACAAATCGGGAGAGGTGAAAAGCCACGATAGGCTAACGGCAACAAAGTCGCCTGAATGTCAATCAAAGTGCTATCCACAAAGCGCATGAAAACCCACTGCCGCAAGTCGAGACCAAACCAAACGAAGGAGGACCATAGTGAAATCGACGACCAGAAATATGGTCAAGAGAATCAAAAGTGGACGCCGATATATACACAGAAGCCCGAAACGGCCACAAGACGCCCATCCCCCACCTTTTCCTCAGCGAAAATAAGGATGCAAGGTTGGCGAGGCCAACAACAAAACCACCAACGGGGATCTGGCTGAAACACACAAATAGCATCAAACAGCAAACATAGAGACTCGAAAGATATCAGGAGACCGAAACCACCACTAAAGGAAAAGCTCACAAGGAGCACGAAACCCACTGACGGATACAAACGCAAAATGAATCCTAACTTCAACCTCTCGGCATACAGTAACAAGTACCGGTGCACGATAGAGGCAAAAGCCGAAATTACCTTTCTCTATTTTTTGATAAATAAGGGTCTTCCTTTTACACATTGCTGGAAGTTAAAATCATAGGTTATCATATAGTTTATTTACTGTCATCATGGTTCTAAAAAGTGAGAACGAGTGAGAGAGATTGAATTGGTTGACCGTTGCACTAAAGTCGATTTTTATTTGAAGCACGAAACCGCCAATTACCGCACAAGGGTTGAGAGGAGAAAAAACAAAACAAGTAGCACCTCTTGTACAAGCCCTGCGATGAAGATGGACGGCGATGAGAGCCGGAGCCCATTAATCAGACGATGAGTTTAAGCTAATTTATTTTTTATAGGCTTCCTTCTAACGGCACTTGGAGCTTTCATAAATAAAAAAAAAAAAACATGTTTTCGTACCTCTTTCTTGATTATTCTTTAAAAAGCATGAAAACACGTAAATTGCTTAGGATTTTAATGTTTTTAAATTTATTAAAAAGTTCATTAAATTGTAAATTAAATATATTTGTTAAATATTAAATTTATAGCAAAATATGAGAGTTTGTAGTTTTAACGTCACTCATAATTAACTTTCATTTCATAACTCTATTAGAGAAAAAAAAAATGTGGATGAATTCTTAGGTTATTTAGTAAATAAATAATAGTGTATGTTGAGTGTACTTACATCAAATATTATTTGTAAGATAAAATAAATAAAAATCAATTACCTGGTCTTGTTTGGTTAATATGCCTATTTTTCAAGAATATGCTTGTTGTTTATCGTGTACAATTTTACAAAAAAACAATCATTAAGCGATCCACGGGTTAAATTAACTAAAGTTGTTCGACATTTATGTCCACCATTACCTTGCAAGTCCAAACAGCACAGACAAGTGGATTGGCGGGTTGAGTAGAATATGTGAAACAATATGTGAAGCTTCAATTTTATTTATTTTTTAAAAAATAAAACCAGCACTGGACGTTCTACTGTATTATGCATTCGAATCACTGTATAATATTAAATTAAATAGTGCGACGAATCTCAGGTTACAAGTGCTAACTTCATAGTTTAATGGTTCCAAATAATTCTTCATCAACGCAATTATTTATTTTTTTTGCTGAACAAAATGGGAAAAAAGAGGTAATGCTTCAAAAATCCACCAAAGAGGATAATATTGGAGCATGCTCCAAGGTAAATTAAAGCCACTTAACTAAATTACGAGAGAGTAATATCACTTATATAAGGCTGAACGTATTCTTAACGAGAATTCAAATTTATAATTTCCTGTTATAAACAAAATCTTATAACTACTCGACTATAATGAACAATCGGTCGTATTAACTTAATAAATTAATTACCAAAATCTAAACCCCGCTAGTAAAATTATTACCCCCCAGCCCAGCCCACAGTAACAAAATATCAATTACTGTTCACCCATTTTGATTGGATTCGTAACAAGCGGGTCAGCCTGTCCGGATCCGTCGTCTCCTAGTTTTGCTTATAAAATTCTAAAATGCCGCAGGGACCGTTGCAATCTGCTCACACGCAGCGCACGTGCCTACTCAAACCCAATATTTGAATTTGGACCTGAAGCGCCTTTTCGCTAAAAAAATCCACAATTTCTCCGATTTTCAGAAACGCAGCCACCCTGTCCTTTCTCTCTCTCGCCCCCCCCTCTCTCCGATCCATCCATCCATCTCCGTCGGATTCAAATCTCCAATTTCTCCGTCTTCATCCGGTACCGTTTTAATTACATTACCCTCTCTTCGATTCATTTTTCTTAAGCTCGCAGATCTCAGTTCTTCTTTGCCATTGATTATCGCCGTTACAAATCTTTTTCGTTGAAATCATCTTCCTCGGTGGAAACGGATTTAGGGTTAATTATTTTTATTTAATTTTTTTATTTTGTTTTAGGTTTATCAGGATTTGTTTCTTCTTCTTCTTCTTGGTTTTTTTTTGGATAATTATTGCTTTTTTTTTTCCAGGCGGGATGGATAATTCAGAGTGCGTGAGAGTTGCCGTAAATATTCGGCCGCTGATTACACCGGAGCTGCTCAATGGATGCACAGACTGCATTACCGTGGTCCCCGGAGAGCCTCAGGTATGTGACTTAAGGCTATTGGATCTTGATTCTTTTTTTTTTTTTTTCTGTTGAATTTTCTTGAACTTTATGATCTATTGTTACCACAATGAGCTGATTCTTGTGCAATGTGCGTTGAAATAAGAACTTTCTGTTCCGATCCCGCGCCTGTCTGCCTGCTGCCGTCGTAGTTATTATAGTTGAAGCTTGGAAATACAAGTTTGGTATTTGATTTGTTGGCTATTGCCTGTGATTTCAAAATTTTTAGGTGCAAATCGGGTCGCACTCGTTCACTTATGACTACGTGTATGGTAGTACGGGATCACCTTCTTCGGCCATATACGATGATTGTGTTGCTCCGTTGGTGGACGCGCTCTTCCATGGCTACAATGCCACGGTTCTTGCGTATGGCCAGGTTTTGTTCGGATTACTTTTTCTTTCTAATTCTCCTGGTTGGTTGCTTTAAAATGTTTTAATTGATTGCTTACTACTGTTTGTTAATTAGACCGGTTCGGGGAAGACTTACACAATGGGGACTAATTACACTGGGGAAGGAAGTAATGGAGGAATCATACCAAAAGTGATGGAAAGCATTTTCAAAAGGGTTGAGAGAACAAAAGAATCCACAGAGTTTTTGATAAGAGTATCTTTTATTGAGGTAAGTGCTGCTTTAATAATTTTGTGCACGGTGACTATGCAATTTGTTCTTTTATCTCACTGTAATTTGTTCGATTGATAGATTTTTAAGGAAGAAGTCTTTGATTTGCTGGACCCGAACTCAATGTCTCTCACTAAAGTTGAAGGGGGAAATTTTTCAAAACTGGCAGCTCCTGCTAGAGTTCCTATCCAAATCAGGGAGACAGTTAATGGAGGGATAACACTTGCTGGTGTAACTGAACCTGAGGTTAGCACACAAGAGGAGATGGCATCATATTTGTCACGCGGTTCTTTGTCTCGTGCAACTGGAAGCACCAACATGAACAGTCAATCGAGGTGTGGCTTTTGTCTGGTTATTAAATCATTATTCATCACATTAGTTTCCTCTGTTTATGAAGTGCTTTTATATGGGGCCTTAAAGACAATGATAAATTTTATCCAATAGATGTGCCACTTAGCTTGGTTCTTTGTTTGTGGTGCTGGAATTTGCTACCTATGAATAATATGTTCTTAATTCATTTCTTGCATAAAAAAAAGAGGTGATTGCTTTCTTCTTAGTGTCAATACAAGACAGTGAATAATATTTATTTGTAGACTCTGTTTACTTGCAAAATTTCAATATAGCATCTGGGTTGAATGCTTTCTTGACATTGTATTAGAGACTCCATGACCAAGAGATCAAAACTTTGAATCACGCTGCCCTAACACTTTATTGTGAATTAATTGTGAGTTTCTATAGGTAAGTTTGCGTGAGGGAACGTGTTAGTTTTTCACATGTGATCCATTCATGGGCCTCACCCAACAGCTTAAGCTTTTGGGTTGACTGGTTATTGATAGTTTCTAATTAACTCTAGAAAAAAGATTTGTTACTAAAGGCCTTGTGTGTCTTGTATGCATAAGTTGACTTTGTGTCTCCCCTTTTCTTCACTCCATCTCTTTTCTGTCTTTTCTTTTGACATTTTAAAACACATTACAATTTCCATCAAATTGTTTCAGTCGCTCGCATGCTATATTTACAATTACCATGGAGCAGAAGAAAATTGCTCAGGGCCAATCTGGGGTAAATAAGGATGATATTGGTGATGACATCTTATGTGCAAAATTGCATCTGGTGGACCTTGCTGGTTCTGAACGTGCAAAGAGAACAGGGGCTGATGGCTTGCGTCTCAAAGAAGGTATTGCATTCTTTTCTTTCCTTCGTCAGTTTTAATGGCATAGTGGAACTCTGAATGTGGACATTTGAATTCCAAAACCTCTACATTTTTTTATGTTGGAAACCTCCAAGTCCAAGGGAATCCTAATCCAATATAATTAGGTATGATTTACTGGTAGACACAGTCACGTAGCAATGTTGCGCAACTGGTCACGAAATTGTGCCAGCTTTTCTATTCTCATATATGTTCATTACTGTGGTTACAAAACAGGTTTATAGCTGGATCCTTTAGTCTAATCCCGTGGTCTATATTTCTAGGAATCCATATAAACAAGGGTTTACTGGCTCTTGGAAATGTCATAAGTGCTTTGGGGGATGAGAAGAAGCGGAAAGATGGGGGCCATGTTCCATACCGAGATAGCAAGTTGACACGGTTGTTACAGGCATGGAAGACTTTTTCTTCTTGATTATATTTTATACTCTTATTTTGAAGGTGGTCCGCTTGAGAACTTTCACTTCCAAAACTATGTTAGTTAAACATAAGCAATACTCTTTTATGGTCATTCAGTCTATATGTAGGTAAATACTTGTTCGTGGTCATGTCTTCTTAAGTTTTAATGATGACAACAATATTATTTAATTCTCAGCAAAAGAGCAGAGAAATAAAAAAAAAAAAAATCCACCTCTTACTAATGTCTAAAAATCAGTCAGATTTTTTATTAATAGTCTACCAATTTTAATCTTGTTATACTGTCCAATCACATCCAAAAACTATGCCCTCCGTAGATAGTAGCTTCAGCATTTAAAATTTACTGGTTCTACTTTTCTAGAATCTTGCTCATTACTGTTGTTTTTTATTTCTAGGATTCTCTTGGAGGAAATAGCAAAACATTGATGATTGGTATGCCAATTTATTTGTCTCATGTTGAGCCTTTTAGCTGTTTCTATTTCACCAATCCAGAATCCTTCTCTCTTTTTGACTTATGTTTTTTCTATGCTTATTATAGCATGTGTCAGTCCTGCTGAAACTAATGCTGAGGAGACACTGAACACATTGAAGTACGCAAATCGCGCTCGCAACATCCAGAACAAAGCAGTAGTAAGTTTACTTGACTAATATTCTTGTTTTCTTCACTTGTTCTGGTTTTCTTTCTTCATTGCTCTAAAACTGTTCTTTTGGTTACAGATTAATCGTGATCCACTGGCAGCTCAAACGCAAAGAATGCGGAGCCAAATTGAGCAATTGCAGGCTGAGCTGCTATTTTACCGTGGTGATTCAAGTATGCCATTTGATGAAATTCAGGTATCTGTTGATGACCAACTGCAGCATATGCACGTGGTAAACTGGATTTAGTTGATTAAGTGATGTTCTTTTTTTCCAGATTCTTAAGCATAAGATATCTTTGTTGGAGGCCAGCAATGCAGAACTACAGCGAGAGCTTCATGAACGCCGCGTCACTTGCGAGCATTTAACAGAACGTGCCATTGCTGCTCAGGTTACTATTTCTTGTATCAGAAGTTATCTTTGTCTTTCTGACGCTTCTTTCGAAGTGAAACAACTTTGTTGTTTCTCACCTCCATCAAATATTTTAGGTTGACAAGGATAGATTGATCATACAAATTGAGTCTGCTCGTAATGGTAAATCTTGGGATGAGATTGAGTCTAATTCAAATCAGGTGAGAATAATTGAATTTTTGCTGCTGCAGCTTTCAATCAGCAGAACTTCTTGCTTACACAAGGTTTTAATATGCATTTCAGGAATTGGATTTGGTAAAGTCTTACGTATCAAAAATTCAAGAGCTAGAAGGCGAGTTATTGCACTGGAAAACCTTGAAGCATAGTCGGTTTCTTGATTATGTCGACTCAGATGATGATGGGTTCCGCTCAAAAAATGTGTTATTCCCACCAATAAATGAGCTTTCTTCGAACTCTGATGAGAAAGCTACAGACATTTCAGGTACTATATATGAATGTTTTCCTGTGTTCATATCAATTGTTGTTTTGTTGCTCTGTTTATTCCTTTTTTTCGGTCTTTACACTTAATACAACAAAGATAGCTCGCCTTCAAGTAATTTGTTGTCTCTGGCTGTTCGCATTCAGTCCTCAGCATCTCCATGCCTTTAAGCGGTGCACTTTCATATCTGGTTCCTTAATGGTTAAGGTGCATCATTAGTTAGGATTTAAGAATTGGCTTTGATGAACTGTCTTGGCCAATATTTTCAATTTCTGCTTTATTGCCAATTATTGTCTGTTTCTTTGGAATTTCATCCATGTCAACTTCTCAACTCTTTTGCAGTTGAAGGTGAAGATGCGGAGAAAGAGCTAGAGCACACTTCTCTCCAGGAACAATTGGATAGGGAGCTAAAAGAATTGGACAAAAAGCTTGAACTGAAGGAGGTAAATGCAGCTTAGCTCTTTACTGTTGGAGATATTTTGTTTCATATTCTTGTATCACTGCCCCAATAGGGCACATAATTAATGAGATAGAAGCAAATAATGGATCAAATGATTTTAATTTATCAAATCGGAAAATGCATAGCAAATGTATTCTTATTCGAAAATTCTTTATTTTTTGGTGCTTCTGGATGTTATTTATATTCATTGTTCATTTGTTGTTTATCCAGTCCCTTTATTTATTTATTTATTTTTTACATGAAAACTGAAATGTATTCTTTATTTTTTGGATCTTCTGGACGTTATTTATATTCATTGTTTAATTTTTGTTTATCCTGTCCCCTTTATTTTTCCTTTGCATGAAGGCTGAAATGAAGCGGTTCGCAAATGTGGATACTTCAGTTCTTAAACTACATTATGAGAAGAAAGTTCTAGAATTGGAACAAGAGAAAAAAGCTTTGCAGGTCAGTGCTAACTATAGTATCATTTTTATGTTCTTCAAAAGGTAATGCTGCCATCCTAAATCCTATCTTTGTTGTCAATTGGCAGAAAGAGATTGACGAGCTGAGATACAATCTCACAAGTATCTCATCTGCTTCTGATTGCGGTACCCAAAGGTTGAAAGAAGAATACCTTCAGAAGTTAACTGTCCTCGAAGCACAGGTTGCAGAACTGAAGAAGAAACAGGATGCACAAGCCCAATTATTAAGACAAAAACAAAAGAGTGATGATGCTGCAAAACGACTTCAAGATGAAATTCAAAGAATCAAGTCTCAAAAGGTGCCATTTTACCTCACAAAAGGGCTGTTTAAAGTTTAAGTCAACATATTGTTTTCAGCATGAAATCAAGTGATTCTGCCATTTTCAGGTTCAACTACAACAGAAGATCAAGCAAGAATCTGAGCAGTTTAGGTTATGGAAGGCATCTCGCGAAAAAGAAGTTCTTCAGGTATATGAAAAAAAGGAGAACCTTCAATTAGTTGTCATGCATGTTGAAAGCATCATTTTTTCATACTCTACACTTTCATCACTTTCAAGAGGTCTAACCTATGCAGTTTAAGACATCGTTTTTTATGAAGCTGAATTCTTTTTAATAGTGTGCATGGAATGAAAATAGCACAATTAAGTTGAATTTTTCTAATAGTCCGCTTTAATGAAAAATACTATACAACTTAACAGGCCGACCTAATATTTGGCCTTTCGATGTGGTCATAGGGCTAAGTTCATTCCTTGTTTGAGTTGTTGATGATCAAAATTTTGAGGAGTGACTGAAAAAATCGGTGAATGGAGCTTGTGTTATTTGTTTCTGGTTCATTATGTAAGATGTTGAAGAGTGCCTAAATTATCATGCAAATGAACTCCTCTGCATTGTTAATGCCTGGTCTATAATTAGAAATATTCAAAACAACTTGATATTTACTAATCCTATCTTGCACCAAAAAAAAAAAAAAACTAATCCTATCTTTTGTGTGCAGAAAACATGTGCAAAAAATTAAGACCAATGAATTTACCCAATTTAAAAATTTAGTTACGGAGGCAACAGAATCGCACATGTTAGGATCTCAAGACGACTAGACTTTCTGATGAACGTTATGATTGAAATGTTTGGTGAATCTGCTGATAATTTTGGTCTTCCTTGTTATTTTGCTCAGCATACATCACAATATTCTTAATGCCAGCATCAAGCCATTTTTTTCTCAATAAAACTTAAGTGATCCAATCTGCTATGTTAATGTTTTAGGTAGCTTAAGTTTTTTAATAAGAAAAGAATAGTAATATTTTCTTTTTATCATGGGCAAATTTCTAACAAAAGATATCAATATGCTTTATTCGATGGTTGCGATAAGGCCCATATATGTTGTCCATTATCTTACAGCACTAATTGCAGCTAGCATAAACACCTTTTGTTTAATAACAGCTGAAGAAAGAAGGACGGAGGAATGAGTATGAGATGCACAAGCTAATTGCTTTGAATCAGAAGCAGAAGATGGTAAACTGATGTGCACTTTAAATTATTTTTCTTTTATTTCACAGTGGTTTTAACCATTTTTTGTACTTTTGTATCAGGTTCTGCAAAGAAAGGCGGAAGAAGCCGCTATGGCTACAAAAAGGCTAAAGGAGCTTTTAGAATCTCGGAAGGCTTCTTCACGGGAGACTTCTGGTTAGAAATTCAGTGCCTTATGTGCCTCACTTTTCTTTACCATGTTTATTACTTATTGGTGACCTTTTCTCCTGTCGTAGGTACTGGCAATGCAATTGGGTCTGGAATTCAGGTACTTGTAGTTGTTTTAAAACATATGATTTTTGTATTTGCTTGCATTGGAATGAGTAATTACTGAATTTGGCTGCTTGGTACCTTCACATATAATTCTGTTTATGTCTGCGAAGGCTCTGATGCAGACAATTGAGCATGAGTTAGAAGTTACAGTTCGGGTGCACGAAGTGCGTTCCGAGTATGAGCGTCAAATGGAAGAGTGAGTTCCATTTATGTTATCTCCTATTATTCATTCACCGATCATCTTTAACTTTATTGCATCATTATTTTAAATGTTTGTCTGTAGTTGAATGTTTTTAGGAAGTTGCTGGAGTTTACTTTTATTTTTGACCCTTTCCCAAACCCCACTAATGTGGAAGCCCTGTGCACTTGGACGCGCTTTGTTTTTTTCCATGTCTTTTTGCCTTTGGCCACTTGTCCAGAGTTAATATATAGTATTTGGATTTTTGTTATTCTTCCCCAGGCTAAAAATTGCTTCCTTTATATTTGTTCAAATAAGATCATATATGTTATGCCAAAATTATGAAACATTTTTTGGCCTGCTTTCAGTGTTTTCTGGTAAAAAATCATCCATATCAGTAGAATCACTCATCAGCACAAACTAACATCAATGCATCTGATTCTTGGTTTTTTCTTCTGTTGAAATTTTTTCTTCTGTATCATTCTATTTTTGACAAGTATTCGTATGATTAAAAATTATGAAACGCAACGTAGAATCTATCTTGTGAAGCTTTCCGTTTTGTAAATTTTACTGGCCAAGCTGATCTATGTAATGCTTTTTGCTATTTCAGGAGGGGTAGGATGGCAAAGGAGATTGCAAAGTTGAAGGAAGAATCCCAGATGCTTAAACAAGCTGAGATAAGGTTAAGATCTTTACGTTAACTTTGCTCTGTGAATTTTGTAATTTTTTTCCTTTACATTATTGATTACATATTAAATAATTGGGGAATTTACTTATATGGCATTGAAAGCAGTGATGGCCCCCCAATGTTGTCTCCTGGGGCAAGAAATTCAAGGATATTTGCCCTGGAAAACATGCTTGCTACTTCTTCTAGCTCCTTGGTTTCCATGGCATCTCAACTATCAGAGGCAGAAGAACGTGAACGTGGCTTTAGTGGTAGGGGACGTTGGAATCATGTCCGGTCTCTTGCTGAAGCAAAGAATGTGATGAATCATCTGTTCAATTTAGCATCTTCATCCAGGTGTTAACCATGTCCATTCAATTCTCTTTGTGACTTCTTCCAATTCAATTTTTTGTACAAACTAGACATGCTGTAGTACTGGTAACTGATGACTGCAAAGACTCCATAGCCCACCCATAAATTCCACATTTTATTTATGCTTTGCCAAGCAACGAGCACATATGCATAGCAAAAACTCATGCTTCCATATAGGTCTAAGCATAATAACTCCTACTGTTCTTGGTGATGGATATTATGAAGTTAGAATCTTGAGCAGAGTCTTGTTTTTAACTTGTTGGATGTTATGGTGACGAGATCAGCTTTTCTTGCTTTCTAAAGGTGTCTGCTGCGGGATAAAGAAGTTGATTGCAGAGAAAAAGATTCTGAGATTAGAGATCTAAAGGAAAAGGTCGTGAAACTCAGTACCTTTGTTAGGCATTTGGAGAAACAGAAAATGGAACTTGTTCATCAGGTAAAGTCCCAGGCCAATAGCCAGCTTTTTTGTTTAGACTTCGTTTAGTCTCTCTGGTGTATTAGAAATGATCCTCATATTGGTGAGTTGCTCGTAAATTTAACTCAGAACTCAGCCTTGAAGAAATACTCTATCAGAAGTCAAGCAGATCCTGAGGATCCTGAACTGAACCTTGCGGGACGCAAGTATGACTTGCGCAAGCAGGTAGGTTTTTTTCAACGGCTTCAATAACGAACAGTTTTGAAGTATACGTCTCCCAATTCATTTGGTTTCCTTATATGATTATGGGTGCCATCTTCCAATTATCAATGCTCCTTTATTTTTATTTTTATTTTTATTTTTTCTCTATATTCCATTGCAGGCAAACCGCAAGTCCGTGATGCTATTGGAGGATATGGATACATCTGAATCTGAACATTCAGACAGGACAGATGATGAGTGGGTACAATCAGGAAAACCACAGCGTAGAAAAAGAAATTCCAAAGCTGGAGGCCGTTCAAGCGCAGAGAATGGCAACGATCCAGAAAATTACACATTGGATTCCTCTGGAGACGGAATTGCTGTCGTAAAGAACAACGTCCCAGGATCATGCTGCACATGTAGCAAGAGTTCTTTATGCAAGACAGCGAAGTGCCAATGCCGTGCAGCTGGAGGCATATGTGGGACAACATGTGGCTGTTCATCAACCAAATGCTCTAACAGAGAAGCTGTCTGGGTCAAGCTGGATGAATTGGCCCAGCCAGAAATAGCAGAAGGCGGCGCGACTGGCTCTGGTTCTGATGAAGCAGAGAAGAATCAGGTTCTTGCTTCCCATGGTGCAAAGCTCCTTCAGAATGCACTGGTGGAGAAGCCTGGTGAACCAACTGATGATTGTGGGGTGAAAAGGAAGCCTTTATCAGACATCGGGAATACCGTGGTATGTTTCAATTCGGCATTTCTTAATGTTAAACATAAATGTTTACTTTGTCGTTTGTAACAACTATAATTTTCTCTCGATTCCTTTTGGCTTGAATTTTACTGCTGGCACTTTTACGGTTTTGTTGTTAAAATTCCGAACAGGCGAAATCTAATGTACCGAAGCCTAACCAGAGAAAGAAATGGCGCAAATCAGTAATCCAGCTCGTTCCTGTTGCCCCACCCACTACAGAATCAGAAAACAACGACGCCCCAAAAAACAACGAGGCTTTCAGAAACAACGACGCCCCAAAAAAGCCAGATAACTCAACAAGTGAGCCAGATCTCCCACTGAAGTTACCTCGAGCCATGCGATCAGCTGCAGCAACTAACAGCGTCCTCCTGAGAGAGAGGAATGCTGACAAAGCGGAGGAATCTGTAAACAAGGATACCAGTGTGCATCCTGCAAGAAGTCCTGCTAGACCACCAAGATCATCATCAACATCCGACGAGAAAGAGAATTATGGCCGATAGCTCTCTGGAGACTTGTGTCCTCAACAGCTACAAGCTTTCAAGCTAACCTTATATCTGGGTGGGTTTATTGGAAAGGAGGCAGGGATCTAATTATCTAACTGATTGGAGCTTGATTATTTACTTCCTTGACTGTCGGATGCTGATCTGATTGGAACTAGGTCGAGATTTCTTCCTTTAATCCCACATGTTACATTCACAATTTATTGTTGTTTCTTCCTTTAAGCCCTTGCGCCTAGTTCAAGGGCTTTGATTATTGCCCATAATTCTGCATTGAGAGAGGAGCATGAGCCCAATGTTGAAGACAAATCCCTCCATCAACTCTCCCATTTTATCCCTGAATATTCCATTCAACGAGATAAACTGAATTCATGTCAATTCTAGTAAGAATATTCATAAATATTTCAAAAATTGTATCATAAAATATTTGAAATGTATGATGATTTTTTTTATAATTATACATTTTAAGTATTTTATAACACAATTTTTGAAATATTTATTATTATTCTTCTAAATTTAATGATTAACATTTAAAAAATTATATTATAAAATATTTTAAATATACAAAAAGAATTATCAATTTTTTCCCGTTTTAATTTAAGGTATTAGAAAAATTTATAATTTTTTTCATAATTATATATTTTAAAATATTTTATAATATAATTTTTGAAGTATTTAACATTACTCTTTTTCCAATAAACCTTTCTAATAAATATATCTCAAATGAATGTAGTACACGAACAATAAGAGTAGTTCATGAAAATTCCGATAAATCTATTCTATAAATAAATTTCTGTTGGTGTAGCTGAGCGCTGCTCCAAACAATTGGGAAAGAAAATTTTGTTTGCCTTTTTTTGTCCGGAAAAATTCGAATTAAGGAAGATTTTAAGCTAAATTTTTTTAGAGACTGAGAATTCAAGACTTTTCAGTATTGGAAACAATTAAATTGTGGCTTAAGGGTAGTTTGCATCACGCCTCACTAATATAAAAATCGAAACTTCAATACCATCCCGAATGAAAAAAAAATTTTGTCAAAAAAATAATAAAGTAAAGATGATATTTTTACGATTGTCAAGAACCTGAAGGAGATTTTTTGCTCACCGCTTTGAACTCTTATGTCATGTTTGGTGTGCAATAGAAAATTGAAAAAGAAAGAAAAATATAATTATTACTATTTACTTTTCTTTCTCCTCATTTTTTATACCACTCTAAATAATTTTATTTTCTCTCAACTTTTTCTCTCACAAATTACTATTTACCTTTTCTTTTACTATACTTTATTTCTCTCACATTTTTCTACTACTCCAAATAATTTTATTTTCTCTCCACTTTTTCTCTCATAAATTATTATTCACATTTTCTTTCACCAACTTTTTTTCTCTCAATTTTCTCTATCATTCTAAATAATTTTATTTTCTCTTTTGGTCTTAAAGAAACTGTTGTACAGCTGATAGGGGAGGGAGACATGAGAATAATAGGTCTGAAGTTCAAACCCGAAACCTAATAATTGAAGGATAAACTTTCCAATCATTACAACCAAAGACTTTCCCTCTTTTCTCTTCTTTTCTTTGCATTTTAAACACACTCTTAGTCGGAAGTAGCCTAAAGCCGAAGAAGATCTAAACCCATAGTGCTAGCCCAAAAGGCCGTAAAGTCTAAAATACAATCAAAATCGGCAAATAAGAAAAAAAAAAAAACCAAATAGACAAAAGGAGCTTCCAACTTTACTTGAGCAGTCGGAGTATCCTTATTCTAACTGTTTAGACAGAGTTTCAAATTCTCATTTGGCCGCTCATACTCGTTAGTCTTTATTGGGATACTCCTAATTAATAGGTTAGTCGGCCGAAAAAAAGAAAAACAAAAAAGACAGAAAAAACCAATAAAGGAAAGACGAGTTTTGTCTGATTATTACGTGGCAAAATTTGAGTTGTCAGTACATTGAGTGCCGAGTGGGAGGGAAACCAGCACAAGTTCAAAAAAAATTGCAATTCATCGCCAAAGACGAGAGCTTTGCGAGTAACGCTTAATTTAAATGCCGTCTCTATAAACAGCTTCGCCACCAGATCCACTGCGCAGCGATTTCCGGCGATAAAAGTAGAGAAACTATCCCGATCCGGTCAGCAACTGTCTCATTACACATTCTTTAATCGGAGAAAATGAAGAAGCCAAATCGCCGGTCAAAGCCAGCGAGCCACGCCGCCGCCGCCGATTCCTCGCCGCCAGCTAAAGAAGGCGATCTGAAACAACAACAGCACTACGAAAAGAGAGTTCGCGATTTGGAGAACGAGAATCGAGCTCTTAAGGTGACTTTTCTGTTGGCAATGCATTCCTTTTTCTTTCGATTTTTGTTTGGATTCGTGTTTTGAGCTATTAAGTTTGTTTAGATCTTGAAGATATATTAGAAGATTTTAAAATTAGAAAATAAATTAATTGATTTTTAGTTTTATTTATTAATTAATAGCGACAAGAAATTGAGGAAGCGAGTTCAAGTAAATGATAGGAACATTTGAAGATGTCGGAATTGGATGTTAATGTTGTTGTTGTTGTTGTTTTTTTTTTGTTTGTCTTAATTCCTTGTGGACACGGCAGAGAGAAACTGAAGCACTGAAGAGCAAGATGGGCAGTGGATCTCCCACCACTGTTGATGGGTCCCAGAAAATGAAGCAAGATGATAATCAAAAGTTGCATGCCCTTGAAGAACAGGTGACTTTTTGATTTGTAATCCAAATGATAAGCGTCACAATAGCATTACGCATCTGGTGACGAAAAAACCATCTTATTTTTTCAGGTTGTGGAGTTGAAGAGGAAATTAAATGCACATTTTCAGCTCTCTACTCAAAAACAAAAGAATGGAGAAGGAAGACTGCTTCACGACGAGGTTCAGAAATTGAAGGTTCAAAAGGTAACATGTTATGCTATGAATGGACTCCACACCCCCCCCCCCCCCCCAAAAAATTGTTTGTCAAGATGTGTGTTTTATTGTTTACGGATGACCTTTTTCTTCCACGAAGGTTGAACTTCTTTGCAAAATGAAGCTGCAGTCTGTGCAGTTCAGACAATCAAAAGCTTCACTTGAAAAGGAAGTTCTTCAGGTACGTCGTTACTTCTTAATCAGTCCTTACATTCATGATTCCCTAGCTTTCGAGGGGCAAATAGTATTACACTTCAGATTGAGGTGGGAACAGCTGATTTTCACATTTGATGTTCTGATGTAGGCAATTTTTGGGCTCAGTTCACTCTTGAATTTGTATTTTGCTTCTAGATATGCAAGGATTAGTGTTATACGGTAATAATAATTATAGACTCCATTTCTTTGTGCTAATTTGATAAGCATTGTATTTGATATTCTGCAGTAGCAAGATTTGCTGGTTTAGATGGAATGGGATCTAGGGTCTTTCTCTAATTTTAAACTACAGCAAGCTTTATAATTTAAGAGAGCTTCAGCTTCCAAAAGCCCAACTATTGCATCCATACAGCTAACTAGGCTGACTGATCCTGCGTATGGTAACCCCTTCCAATTGATGGGTTTCTTTGGATTAAGGGCACCACTGCAGCTTGATTACTCTTCTCACTTTTTTTTTTTTTTTTGCTTCCAATATATGTACAATAACTGATGATGTACACAAGCAATATAAGCACAGTTTATGCATGTTCATGTGCATGCAATGCAAGCAAGCAATTTGTTTTGCTTGGTTGGCCTTGCTTTTATTTGGATTATAGTGTTATGTAAGTTGTGAAATGGATATATTACATCCATATGGGCACTAAGTTAACTATTACAGCTTAAGAAAGAGCAGAGGCGAAACAAGTATGAAATGCACAAGCTGTTGGCTCTAAACCAGAGGCAGAAACAGGTAATTTCTGTCTTTCAAAGATTCTTAACTGCAGGCCTTTTCTTCTCACTGCATGTGCTGTCCGAAAGTCATTTTTACAATGTCCTTGTTGAGCATCAGGTATTGCAGCGAAAATCAGAAGAAGCTTCTATGGCTACAAAACGGCTTAAGGAGCTATTGATAGCTCGAAAGACTTCATCTCAGAGAACTTCTGGTTAGGGGAATCACTGCTTAATGTATCTCATGTCTTTTTCCTTGGATTATAGTTTGTTGAGCTAACTTTTTCAAAATATTGCACAGGCACAAAGGCTGGCCATGGTCCTGGGATTCAGGTAGGTTCTTCACAATGATTTGCATATATGGATTTGTGGACAAGCTAAATGCATTCACTTTTGATATGATCAAAGGCACTCTGTAGATTTTTCTTAAAATACAGCAGAGTCTAGTTTAACTTTGAATATCTTCTTATGGCAAGCTCTATACCATCAAAATAGAAAACCCTTCACCCCTTTGTCTTGATTTAAAGATTAAATTAATATGAAATTCAGGGGATTATGCCAATGCACTGTAGAACACTTCATTTCCTTACGTAGGAATATATCTCTATTCTCTACTAAGACAGTGCTGGTGCAGGGTATTGAGATTGAACTCAAAGTTGCTGAACGGGCAGAAGCAATAAGAGCTGAATATGAACGTCAAATGGAAGAGTAAGCTCCTAAGTGCTATGTTTTTGCTTCTTTATTAATTACTTTTTGTAATGCTTTTATAGTTTCATTCCCTGTGTTCCATTATTGGTCCTTAAAGAAGTTATGAGTCTGTGGAGTTCTAGATTCCTAATCAGAATACTGAGATTGATGCCCATGAAAAATGTAGTTAATAGGATGATGGTAACTGTTGCTCTCATGAAGGGTGTCCTTGGGAAGGTCGTGGCATATCCCATCGGATGGTTGATGGGTTGGGGAAAGGTTATTGGATAGGTTGGGGGAGGGATGAGCAATGAGAATATGCAAACAAAGAATGAAAGATTGAAGCCATGCCAATTTTAGTCTCACAAGAACTCAAAGTAGATCTGGACTTCAGTGAAGTAAAATGGATTAAGGAATAATTAAGCCAATGGGACCAAGACTAAACTGGGTTGGGCTAAGTAATTTGATTAGGAAGGCTACTGTATCATTTGGGCATGAGTGTTCTCAATTTTATGATATTGTGTTTGCATATCATATTGTTTAGTTACGAGGTATGAAATATTTCCATGCATGCCTATTATATTTCTCATTTTCATTCAATGATCAATATTGTTTTCTTGAATAAATTGATTAAGTAATGCATTTGGATAGGATGGCTGATGAAGTGAGAAAGTTTGAGGAGGAAGCAGAAATGTTGAGGCAAGAAAATTTTAGGTGAGACTGAGTTGCTAAACCTTTCCCTAAAAGTTGTGCTGTTATTCTTCTAGGCAGTTCTACGAACAGGAGCCATTGCCCAAATACTTTGCATAAACTTGTTCTTCCTTGTTCTTTAAGTTGCCTACTGCAGGATAAGGAAGCTGACTGCAGCGTGAGAGAATCAGAGTTAAGTGACTTGAAAGACGAAGTGGCTCGACTAAGCAATCTGGTTAGTCAACTGGGAATTGCAAAGGCAAAAGTTCTTGCAAAGGATTCACCGGTAATTGTGGCAGCTAATTTCTGCTTTTCCCGGATTTGTTGAAAACTCTCACTTTTACTTGATTTTTGAGGGATTTGATTTGCGAGAAGCTCACAAAAACAAAGTTGATGTGTTTTACCTGTTAGTTTTAAGCAAGAATATGGATCTCATTGAGTCATACGGTTCATTAATCAGGCATGTCCAGTTACATCTTCTGCCTCTATTGGAAGTAGCATTGATTCATCAGACATGGGCACATCTGAATCAGACAATTTTGGTACAGCATCTGAATCAGACCTCACTGGAGGAGATGTTAATGTGGTGAAAAACTATGTGCCCGGAGCATGCTGCTCTTGCAGTAAAAGATCCCTGTGCAAGACAATGAAATGTGAATGTCGGGCTGCTGAAAGCTCCTGCAGAACAAGTTGTGGATGTGCAGCTTCAAAGTGCACAAATAGAGAAGTAGCCTTAACTGGAGCAGATGGCTCCATTAAATCAGTTGCGGTTCTGGAATCTGTACGCTGTTCAGGTACTACGGGAATGGAGAAAGATGCCCTTGCTTCTCAACCTACTGACCTGAATAATGATTCCGGCCCAAGAAGAAAGCCTTTGCATGAAATTCAGAAGTCACTGGTATGCATTCTCCTGGTGGTAATTTTTAGAACTTGTCAGCATTTTTGTTAAGCCTTTATATGATGGTGATTCATTAGTTTTGTGGAAACTAAAAATATTTGAAAGGCAGATATCTTTTCTTCAAGTATTCAATAATTAGAACTCAACCTCATCAAGATCTTTATTTCATGATAATTACTGTGGTTTTTATTGGTTGCTTGCTAACAGAAAATTTAGATTCCTACAGATCAATTCAAGTCCTATAAAACCTGGTCAGCTTCTGAGGGGGCAGAATCCAGTTAGTCAGGTTGATCATCTGGATCAGTCGTTCTTCCAACCAGAAATCACTGCAGATGCAAAAAGAGAGGAAAAAAATGCACTGGCTAATGTTCCTCTGAAGTTAACAAGGGTAACAAGGGGTAAGTGTGTCAGCAATCTTAGATAGGAAACATTAGTGATCCGACGGCCGGTTAGATTTGTTGCGAGACAGCTGGTGTTTCTGTTCTAAGATTTCCAGTCTGGCTTGGAGTGCATGGAAGAAACAAAACCTTGACTTTCACCTTCAATTAATTTCTCTGTTTGCGACCTGGAGATGTGCAAATCACAAACGTTGGATGTCAGGGAAACCATTACTGTTAAAAATTCTGTCATACACAGGGAACATTCTACGAAATATCCAATGTCAGGATTGTTTTTTGTTGGTGTCCTTTTGAATGAAGGTTTGGTTTGAAATTGCATTTGTTGATGTTCTATCGGTCGAGATATTGACTATTTCTCAACTAAATGGCATCATTCTCATATTTTGAATTTTCTATGGAAAGATTATTTCTGCTTCAGCTCCCTCAATCCACAATGCCCGTGATTAAACTGCCATCTGCATCAAAACATATCATGTCTGAGCACTTTCAACTTTTCTGCCATTTGCCCACTTTGAATCTTTCTTACTACAAGTTAATCTGGACAAGCAAGCACTAAGCAGTCCGTTATTTATGGCCCTTCCTTCTCTTTGTAGAAGAGCCTTTAGGTCTTTTGAACTCAGTGGTGCACGTTAAAGCAACTTTGGGCGATCTTTGTAAGGCTTCCCTTTGAGCTCAAAGGGCTTTTAACCTTTTGTTTCTGTCTTTGATTTCCATACTGTCCCATTATTCTATCCTTTTTGTTTTCCTTTTGGGAAGAGTAGTTTTATGTAGATTATTTGCTTGCATTTTTTGTCAATCCACCGCCTATTTTTTCCTCATCAAGTGGTTAAGTTACATAAAGGAGATAATTGTGCATTTCACGCCAACGGGACTTTTTTATTTTAATTTTCTCTTGTTTTGAAATGAGCTTCGTTAAATGGGCATACAAGAAATTATTTAGATAGTATTCATACAATAACAATTATTATATTTTGTATAACTTTAATAAAAAAATATAAATTAAAAAAATAATGATATTCTTTTCTTTTACATTTTATTATTAAGATTACATAAAATATATTAATTATTATAATATAAATAGTTTGAATAACTTTTTATATGCCAATAAATATTTACTGCTAGATGCCTTGAGGACGTTACCTGGCAAGGGCTGAAAAATCCTCCAAACAAGAATTGGTCAGCTGGGCGGTTACCTACATTAATTTCCTAGTTGGGATCTTAGGACAAATATTTGGGACAAAAAAAACGTTAGTAACAACCTAGTGAAAGTAATGCGATAAGTGCATTTTCATGTGTCATAATTTGATAAAGATTTAGTGAATTCAAAATAAAAAAAATTATATGAACAGCTGAATAAATTACGTATTTTTCACATATTTTTCACTATATTGTTATATAATTAAGTAAGAAAAGAAAATAGATCTATCCATAAATCCGATGCATTTTTAGAATTATTTAAGAAGAGATTTATTAATCTCCGTGGACACAAGCTCCATATATTTGTGATTTCTTGAAAAAAAAATGAAAATTATTATACAATGACATAATTTGTGATATATAAAAAATCCATATTTAATTCAATAAATTATTTATAATTTATTTTTTAAAAATTTTAATATATTTTTTTATTTAATAATTTAAAATTTTACGTATTAATTTTATATTTATTATTATGTGTCTATATAATTTTTTTTAAAATAATTATAAGTAAATTTATTTTTTATTTTTTTGAACGACTAATTTATTTTTCTTTGGATGGTATAAATTTAAATACAATAAACAAATAGAAACCAACGTAAAACTGCCAAAAAAAATTCCCCTCAATAATTGAGCGCGTTGAGTACAATGCAGAGTTCGGTGCCCGGTAGGCCCCCCACAATCATAATTGCCAAATCTATGACGGCTCTCAGTTAAATGTGTCAGCTAGTCTTGTCATTTTGTGACCCACGCAATATCAGCAGGAAGTTTGATTTGTGGCTTTTTCCTAGGCAAAATAATTGCAGGGTCATTGTGACGACCACAAGCTGCCATGTGCACCGATGGCTTGGTTTATGTTACTGATAACGTCATTATCTGCCAAACTATTGGACCCTAAAGGCGTTTAAACCGATGCACGATGATGCCCAAAAAGATAAAAACAGAAAAATTTTGTGGCAGATCCATGTCTAATGAAATAAATTATAGTAGATCCATATCTAATGAAATAAATATATAACGTGCCTATATCTTTTCTAAAATATATATATATATATATATATATATATATATATATATTATAAATATATTAATTATCAAATAAAATTAAATAATTATTTTTATTTTTATTTATTTTTTTATATAAAGAAAATTCACTATTTAACTACTTTAAATCTAAATGAATATCTCAAAATCCACAATAATATTAATGAATTTGAAATTAATACTCTATGCACAGTCTAACAGAGTGTTAAAAGAGAGTGTTGCTTTCAAATACAGTTATTAGAACTCAAACTCAAGTTAAATATGTGAAAAATATAACAAAAAATCAACTAAATTATTACTTTAAGTAGTACAACGAGTATAGACGAATATAACCATAAGCATTTTTTTAAGAGTTCTATCAAAGAGACAAATGAGATAGATAGATCACATCCAGGTAGGGTATGCAAAAGTTTTTATTATTTGTTTGCCAAAAAATTGTGATACACGCATAGACAAATAAAATGTGTAAATAATATTTTTTAAAAGTTATATGTATATTTTAAATTTAATATATATATATTTTTAAATGTATGTAAAATGCGTAAACAATGTACGTGCATGATATTTTTTTAAAACAAAAAAAGGTAAATAAAAAACAAGAGGGACCCATCCTGTCTCATGTCCGTCTAATTTGACTCTTTATTTTTTATTTTTTTGAAAGAAAAATTATAGAGAGCAATTAGTGGACATCTATGTCATATGGTTGGTGGAGGTGATAACCTAAGAAACAAGGGATCCTTATCTTGGGTTTTTGTGGCTGAGGCGTTAAGGCCTGGCCGCACTACATTACGTTGCCATTCATCTATATACATAAGCTTGAAAAGCCATGAAATTATGCTGGGAAGTGGCCTAAGAAAAAAACAAGTTACAGTTGCATTTCCAGCCACGTATTCTGTGACACTGATTATGAGTCAGTTAAAAATTTTTATGTTGTTATTTATTAAATCTTTTTTGCAACATATTTCATAGGTTGGGTGACAAGTGTAATTGTCATTTATTTTCCGTTATGCTGATTTCTTATTTACAGAACATTTAATTAATTTTGGTAGAAAATCTAATTGTTGCTAATTTTTATTTTATAATAAAAATTACGTTTTGGGTTTATAATTTTTTGAGGTAATATGATGATATTCCAAAGAATTTGATTGTATTTAATACTTAAATTTGTGGTGCATGCTACTTTTATTCACACTTTTTAGTATAAGACACATATCTACATTTCATAAATTTATTTGATCAATTTTATTTCAACTATATCCCACTTAATTTTTTTTTTCACTCACATTTAAAATTGTGTTAATTAACTCACATCTTAAGTGAATCAAATTAAAAATCTCATAAACTTTGGGAATTAAGGATGTTGATATTGTAGTTTGAGAAATATGATTAATTAAGCATTTAAAGGTTATTAAGAGTTTTTTTTTGTCCAATAAAGATGCTAGAGCAACCATAAGAAAGAGAAATTGTGAAAACAAAGTAAGAAGATCGATCTTCAGACCCTGTGGTTGGTAGCAGGTATATGCTCAATCCTCTTGTTGCTAGGAATTTACAATGCAGCATGATGGTCAACCATTTTTAAGATTAGGCGTTAAAAGCCTTTGAACATTTGCGCTATACCGCCCCAATAAAAGAAATATTTGATGTAAATCCAACTTCGGCTGATTAGTTTTTCTGTTTCCCCCTATTTTTAGACAGATTTAGTTTTTGTTTTAAATATGACCCATATTGTGACATGATTATGAAATATGTCAGAGAATTAAACATTTTCTCCACTCTCTCTGTAATCTTCCTTCTGAACATAGGTGAAATTTGATAGCAATTCTTATGAGATATTCACTACAATTCTTGATTATTTATTAAATTTGCTTAAGCATGCTCAAGTTAGCCGCTTTAAAAAAACAAAACAAAAAAAAGTTTTAAACTATGGGCACAAATTCAATTGTTCCATTAGAAATTCATAATTTCTTGTCATACCCAGTAATTGAAATAAATTACTGATATGAAATTTCCAATGCCAAACTGCTTATTAATATTCATTAATATCAAAGAATCTCTTTGACTCTTTGGCTAATATTGGTTTTATTGTATTCTTTATTATTAATATTCATCAATCTTAAGTAAGTGTTGAGAGAAATTAGTTCTTGTGCTAGCTCTCTTAAGACGGGCATTGCTTATACTGTTGGTGAGATTCTTCCGCATAATCTCCCTCTTCTTCCAAAAATTCTAAACCGTGACAAGTTCGTTAAATGTTAGTTAATTTTTTTTTTTTGGGAAAAAGTAGGTGGACAGGAAAAGAGAGACACGACAGGAAAATTTTTATCCAACCAATCAGTTTATTTGTGCAATAAAATGTTGAATTATTATAACAAAATTTGAAAATATTTTTCACCTATTTTTTCATTGTAGAAATTCAATGTCTCGTTGTACAAAGAAAGTACCTGATTGCATAAAAAAAATTTTAATCTATTCTGTGTCTTATTTTTTCTGTCCACGTAATAGTATTTTTTTTTTATTTTTAATGCTCTCATATGTATTAAAAAAAAAAAAAAACAGTTGCCTTTTGGCTTGCACCAAAAGCCAATAATCTTGTTTTAAAAAAAAATTAATTGTGAAACCTGTTCTCGTACGGGTGTAAAACACTAGGAAATTGGTTGTTTATCAGAACGCAGCTGCCAATAAAATCTTAACAAGTGTAAAGCCACAGACACACGCAAAGTCCCAGGTGAATCTCCGCGCCACGTCACCATTCTCTGTCTCTCTCTATGCTTCTCTCTCTAGCCACCCTCTATGCCAGGCGGCACTTCCTAGTCTGACCTGGCATTCTTGAGCCCCTCGTTAGCCTCACTCATCTGCATCCGGGTTCACCTCTAACTCCCTTAATCTCTCCTCAACTCCGTTAGAATTCTAATCAAACCTAATTAACAAGTAGTTTACTAGAATATTATTTTCAAAAATATTGAATGAAACACGTAATAATTTAAATTATTAAATTTTAAAAAATGTGTTGAAATTATAAAAATAAAAAATAAATAATTATTAAATATTATTAAATTAATTATATGACTTTCATCTTACTGAATCGTGCCTCGTTACTATTAATTATTTCTTTTTATAATATTGTTAAGATACCATTGAGTTGAAGAAGCTCACACTTCAAAGACTCCAATTACTTTCCAATCTCTCTCTCTCTTTTCTCTACCTTGGAAGAACATTCCTTCTTGCTTCCCTCCTTATTCTATTCTATTTTTCTATATATAAGGAGAAGGCGCACAGAAAGTTTAGGGTTACAACATTCCAATTCTACCCCCGGACGCCATAGCCGAAGACCTCCTTCAAGACTCGAATTCTTCCGGTTTTTCAGGTATCTAATAAATTGCTCTCATTTATTTTCATTTTTACATTATTTTCGGTGCTTGAAGATTCGTGCTTTTTGAATCTCCTCTATGATCCCAAGTTTCAGCTTCAAGTTTTAACTTTTAATGACTAAAAATTAGAAAGAAGAAAACAGGTTCGGTGATCTTCGCGGCTATTTTGAGAAGTTATGAGATAATATAATTATGTTTTTAATTTTTTTTAAAAAAAGGAAAGAATTTATCTTTTCGGCATTAGCTACGTGTCTTCTATTTTTAGGTTGATTTATTGTTATTTTTTTCAGTTTTTATATATTTATGATTTTAATTTTGACGAAATTGAGCTGTGAAATGAGACGTCTCGATTCATTGCATTTGGGCGGTGGTTTTTTCTGTTCTTTGACGCGTCGGTTCATTGTATTGACAGTTCACGTAACAGAAACTGTGCGTTTGTTAATAGAGGTATGTATGTATGTATGCGTGTTTGGTTAATGGGAAAATCCAAAAATATGGGCTGAATCATGAAAATGGGAAAGAAAATATGAACTCTTTACTGTTAAAATTTTTTTATTTTTTCTGAAATGAAATGATGAAAAACAAGTCTTTACTATCAATCGAAAGCAACTCTATAAGGAATGAATCGATGAAACAAAGTAGGACGTAAGAAGCTTCGATCTTCCTTTTCATTCTTTACGTTTACCCCTTTTTTGTTTGTTGTTGTTGTTGTTGTTCAATATGCATATCATATCTGTAAGTGCTTTGTTTAATTGTTTGTACTCTATGCATGTAAAAGAAAATTATTGAGTTTAGTTTTTTTTTTCCCTCTTTTTTCCTTTTCGTGTCGGATATGCAAATGTTCACTTGGTTCCATGTGTTGATTGGTTTGACAGCTTAAAGCATTTGCATCGGCTCCAGTTGCAGGACCTTGAATTAATATCTATAGTGGTTTTTGCATTTCCCTGTGTGAATCTGTGCGACATTTCTGTGGTGGAAGTTGATGGTATGGCTGTGGCATTTACCAATCTTTCATGGTGGTTATGGAGTGGAAAGCACCAGGAACCCGTAATTTCAAATGGGTCTTCTCAAAGTACTGAGCCTGACTCAGATTTGTGGGACTCAGATACTTTGAAATTTCCTTTGGTTCAGGGCCCTAAGATGACATCTTCATCTAGAAGGGCTAAGAGAAAATGGCATAGCCGAGAAGAGAGGAAGATAGATAAGGAATACGACATTGTTCTTGTTCCCTCCGATGGTGGCTGCATTTCAGGTTCTGACTCTGATGATTCGGACTACTCGATTGGATGGATGGAGCCTCATGGACCTGGATTTCCTAGTGATGATGACACAGATAACAGCTTTGCTGTACTGGTCCCATGTTACGGGCGTGTTAAAGATAATGTATTTGAGAATTCAAAGACCAATGTGTTTGGTGCCATTGTTAACATCCGAGATGGTTATTCAGATGGTAAGTGCAGCTTGTTATCTCGTCATTTGCATCATCGTCATTAATTCTTGTTTTTCTTTTTGGCTTTCAGCACAATTTTCCTTTGTGTTGATGGGTTGTCCACTATCTGGATTTTTGCTAACATTGTGTCATGAAATCATGTTATAAGTTGTGCAAATTCTTTAGACTTTCATCCTTCTTGAACAATCAAGTTCATTTTCTCTTAGTTTCGCTGGGCCATTTTTGAGAAGTTTAAAGGGTATGTACGTCCAGGGATCCAGTTTATTATTATGAGTTACCAGTTGTTATTGTGCTGCATCTTAAAATATTGAACATCACCTCTGTTGTACTGAAGATTTGATAGCTTGAGGAAGTCGTTGAGTGAGTTAGTGTGGTTAGGTAGAATTGCAGCATATGGTAGCAAGGAGGAAAGGGAAGGAAAATTCAGTTGCCAGACCAAGTGTCAAAGTGTTCATGGTCAAGCCTGAATTATTTCAAGCAAAACCAACTCATTAGGTTGTTTGGATAGCCACATTGGCTGGTTGCCAGTCATTGTATTCAAATGTTGGGGTTTTGGATTCCATAAACACTCAATGTCTAGTCCAAAAGGCTAAATTAATCCCACTGCTTTACATCTTTGCTGTTTGAATTGCGAGGATAGCTGAATATAAGTTTGTCCCACATATTTATTTGCTTAGGAGTTAAGTGTCTTTTTACACTTTCCTTTTTTTGATTAGGAGTTAACTCTCTCTCCTTTTCAACTTACCCGTTCCCACAAGTTGAGAAGTAACTTAAAGGTGTTGTGTGGAGAATTTCTTTCACCACGACATAGAGCAATGGGAACTCTGCATCTGGGTTTCTCTGTGAATAATGCATTATCCTTCGTGGGCAATATGTGGAAGTTGGGGTTCTGAGTCCTATTGATTGAATTCTTTGTGGTGAAAATAAGGCTATTACTGCAATTTGGCCTGTATTTACATGCAGATGTTAATTTTGTTACTGTTGTCGTGATTTTGTTGCGTGGTTGAACGCCCACAACTGGGGTAGCATCTTTGTTTCTGCCCTTTTCGCAGTATTTCAGTATTCATCTGAAAAGTTACATTATGCAAGTCCCAAGATTTCTTTTCACTGACTGAAAATGCAGTTGTATAAATTTAATTGGTTGTATTTAATGGATGAGAATGATGATAATGCTTCAGTTTCTGTAGTCTGCACTATTTGTTGATTTTCCTTCTCACTGTTTGATTTCTTTCTCATTGTTTATTGATTGCAAGAACAAGCTTCTGCTGGTTGGCAGAAGTTTTCTAAAAGGATGGTTTCTTTCTGGTCATCTGCATTTGTATTGTCCCGTCTGTGATTGCTGACTTGTTCTCTTCATTTCACTCGAATGTACAGAGCGCAAAAAATATATGGAGCAGTGGCTATCATACATCCAGGGCGGCTGACATTCAGTATTGCTTTCTGGATTCTGTTTTTGCCGCCTCTGCTATATGTTCTTGTGGTAACCATCTTGTTGGTTTAACGTAGAAACTTAATGTATAAATATGAAACTTAAACAAGATTTAGGGGGGAAAAAAAAAAGAAAGTGAAAAAAAAAATGGCAGCAGGCCCAGTTTCTTAAATTGTCCCGCGAGGATCTGAAACAATAAAGAGTGAAGCTTTGATGGTGGACATATTGCAGGAAGTTACGGGCTGCTTCTACAATTGTTGACTTGGATGAAACTCTCCTGCCGGCGTTTCCTTATCTTTGTACAGAATTACTGTGATGGGAACACCGAGTAGGAAGAAAAAGAACCAAAAAAAAGGAACTTGTGTGGGTGTATAATTCCTTGGTCTGAATATTGGTGTACATAAAAGGATGCTGTAAATATTATGTAAATAATTGCGAGGACTACGTAGATAACACACCTCTCTCTCTTTCCCCAATGTTTCAGGTTTTAAGTCTTGGTATCGGCCAGGAAAAAGTTATGCGAAGTCGTATACGGACTTAAATATCATGAACTCAAAATGATACAAAATAGTAGATATTAATGTAAATCTCTTTTATATTGCATAAAATGTTATTATCAATGTAGCGTACGATGTTTTATGTGTTGTGTAAGATGTTAATGGTTCCCAAAATTAATTTGTGGGACACACGGGATGTGTCTTCTGTGATTTACAAAATTGAGAGTTAAAAGTTAAAATGTATTGCTGACCGCAAATGCCAAATCTTTTAATGAACTTAAGTGGCCTGTGAATTAAGGACCAATGTTTAGCGGAGAAACAATTAAATGTTTAGTGGAGAAACAATTATTCGTGTTTGTTTTTTATATGCTCAATAAGATTCTTTATTAAAAAAAAAAAACAACTATCCGTGTTTTCAATCCCAAGCTATCAAAAAAACGGAAGCCATACAAGGACTGAGTAAAAGACAAGTGAGGAAGATTTATAGTACAATCGATTAAAAGATTTATAGTATAATCGATTGATTGAATTGTACAATTAAATGATTATTATTTTGTAATAAAATTCAATAAAAAAGATAGTTTGATGCTGATAATTTTATTAGTTTTTTTGTTGTAAAACAATAATTGTTTAGTTATGCAATTTAATTTGCATATGATCCCCTTTTTTTTTTATCCGTACATATGTTCGCGCTCATCAAACAATGCAGCAGGCCCAGTGTTCTAGCCACTTGTTCCTTCAACTTCAAATTAAGGCAGCACACAAACTGCAAGCCAATAGTTTGAGCTATAACACCGCTTGTTTGGCTCCTAACAATGTCTGATACATTACCAAACCGAAACTGAACTGCCTTCTTGGTTTAAAGTAACACGGTTTCAAGAAAAGATTGGCATATTCCTGAAATTACAGCATTAATTAACTATTATTAACAATGTTGGACTGCTCGTTCTTGTCAAATGTAACAGCCTTTATGCATATATAGCAAAAGGCAATCTAAGGTTAGGTTCTCTGAAACAGAAGGCAAAACTAAAAGGCCATGGGTTGTTGGTCTGGTAGAATGTGGAACGTAGATTCACCAGAAATCAGTACTAACAAATCTTAACTTAAAAAAAAGAAAAAACAATGAGGGAGCGTGGTCCATTTATTCTAGGAGACCAACCTGGCAAGCGGAGGATTCTCCATTTTGGGCACACGCCAACACAAGGGGTCCTATATTATTGAGGCTGTCATTGGATTTAACATGATATCCGGACCTTAATTCCCTCCCTTCCATGCTTGCCTCATATAGAAAAATAAAAAAAAAAATTATAGTAATCAAAAATGAAAAACCTTGTGTCTCTCTGCAGGAAACTCTCTTTTTTCTCCTTGATTTCGCAATGGTGATGACCATCAATGGATTTCCCGTGATGGGTTTTGCATCTTGAGAGAAAAGAGGATGTTGCAGAGGGCTGCAAGCAATGCATATTCATGGTGGTGGGCCAGCCACATCAGGACAAAGCAGTCAAAATGGCTGGAAGAAAACCTCCAAGGTATTTCCTTTATGAACAATGATTATTATAGAAACAAATTTTACGAATAGCCTTTGGTGTGTGTGTGTGTGTGTCTGTGTGTCTGTGTGTGTATATATATACACATCAGTATTATGCATTTCTTATTTTTTTTCTTCTTAAATTGTGATCATTTATTTGTTTATGGTGAATCTGATTGATGCCAACTGGTTCTGCCACTTAATCTCCTTTTGCATGCACAATATCACGAACATGTTTTGACAAGGGAAAACGTTCTCCTCTGTTGGATAGAATTTGATTTATTCGGTACCATGATTGACAAGATGCACATAAGAAATGTGTCAAAATGGACTTGAAAATTCTTCACTGTTCTTCCCAAATCATGAGTAAGTCGCAAGATAAACTGGAAAAGATCACAGGATTGAGCTTAGAAACGCATTTGCTTCGGAAAAAGAAAAGTTGGTTTTTCTACAAAGGATGCACGATCACCTTTCCTTCTTTCTTTCTGTCACTTTTATTTCATTTTTGTAAGAAACTAAGCTGGCATTTGGTATGAACCTGTTGAATTGCAGATATGGAGGAAAAGGTTAGCGACATGCTCAGAATCATCGAAAATGATGGGGACTCTTTTGTTCAAAGAATTGAGATGTATTACAAGAAGAGGCCGGAACTTATAAACCATGTGGAAGAATCCTATCGGTCGTATCGAGCATTGGCAGAGAGATATGATCACTTGTCTAGGGACTTACAAAGTGCCAACCGCACCATTGCCACTGTTTTCCCAGAACAAATTCAGTATGCAATGGATGAGGATGATGACTATGAACCTCACACCATGACACCTACTCCTCTGGATGATGATCCCACGAGGGAATCCAATGTGCCGAAAGCAAACATTCCAAACGTCCCTAGTGTGCCAATGAAAGAGTTCGGGAGCCATTCTATCTCATTTTCAAAGAAGGGGCAGCTGAATAGAATTGCTTTGTCTGCCAAAGCTGCTGGACCTCCAAGCTCAGGCCTGACCGAAGAGGAGGCTCTGGAGGAAATCAATAAGCTTCAGAAAGAAATTTTAGCTTTACAAACTGAAAAGGAGTTTGTACAAAGTGTGTGCGAAAGATGTCATGACAAGTGTTGGAAAATTGAAAACCAGATTACTGGGATGCAAGAGAAAATCGGCGGCTTGCAAGATGAATTTAACGTCAGAAATGTTATTGACGATAATGAAGCTAGAACTTTGATGGCAGACACAGCTCTAAAATCATGTCAGGAGACATTGGTTAAGTTGCAAGAAAAGCAAGAAGAATCAGCAGAGGAGGCTAAAGTAGAGGACGAAAGAATTAAGGAAGTCCACCAGAAACTAATGGTTCTCAAACGTGAAATTCTTTCAGAAGAAACTGATCTGCAGGAGCTAACTGATGGACAGGAGGCAGAGACAGGAAATCATCTCAATGTGGAAATGTTGAGGGAGAAGTTTAAGAAAGAGGTTGTTGAAAATTCAGAGTCCGCCCTCACTGTTATTCAGCTGGCAGAGAGAATTGATGAGCTAGTTGAGAAGGTTGCTACCTTGGAAACTACACTCTCTTCTCAAGCCGCTCTGGTTAACAGAGTGAGATCAGAAACAGATGGTCTTCAGGCTACCATTAAGACCCTGGAAGAGGAGAAGGAAACTCTTGTGGAAAATTTGGAGGATATGGGCAACAAGCTAAAAGAGTTGGAGGAGGAGTTGCAAAGTGTCAGGAATCTCAACCAAAGTTTCAAAGAAAAAAACAACCATCTTCAAACATGTCTGACTGAGGCGAATTGCCACATCGATCATTTATCAGAGAAATTGAAAACTGTGAAGCCGGATGAAGAGTTTGAGAAGCAAGAAGAGAGAGCAGCTCTACATGCTGGAGCAGATGGAGAGGTTGAAGAAAATGCAGAAAAACCCGCTACTGATAGTGAGACATTTGCGACAAAAACTATGGAGGTGGTGAAGGACGCGAACAATGCTGATAAGAAACATGAGAAGAAATATTTTTCTGATACAGACAATTATATTGACACTGACCTAGAGGAAGTGGGGACAGATGAGGAAGCAGATCAACCAAACTGGAGACATGTATTGCTAAGTGGCTCAGACGACCGAGAAAAGCTCCTGCTGGAAGAATACACCTTGGTCCTTAAAAATTACAAGGATGTGAGGAAAAAGTTGGGTGAAGTCGAAAAGAAAAACCGAGATGGGTTCTTTGAATTAGCATTGCAGATAAGAGAATTGAAGGATGCTCTTGCCCATAGGGATGAAGAAATTCAGTTCCTCAGGAAAATGAGCCCTGCCCGACAAAATCCAGGTGAAGATCATGGCAGTAACTTGTCAAAATATAAGTGCTCCCCAGAAAGCATGACCCAAGCAGCCAGCTTCCCGGATTCTAATACGTCAACCCTGGGTTCACCACAGCCGCATGTTTTTAATGCAAGTGAACACCACTTTGAATACGGAGGAAGAACCGGTGAACTGGTTGCCCAGAGGCGGATTAAAAAGTACCCCAGTAAGGAGGTTAGAAATGAGATGAAGTTGAAACATACTGATGCGCCGCGTGCTGTTTCAGCTATAGAAGAGAAATTCCGATCTGACATTGATGAACTGCTGGAGGAAAACCTGGAGTTCTGGTTGAGATTTAGCACCTCGTTTCATCAGATAAGAAAGTTCCAAACTTCAATCCATGACTTGAAAGTGGAGCTATCAAAACTGAAGGATCACAAGAGTCAGTCGAGCGGAAGTGGTAAAATACTCCCTCTTGTGTCAGAGGCTCGGCCGATATACAAACACTTGAGAGAAATACATACAGACATGTCACTGTGGTTGGAGAACAATACAGTTCTGAAGGATGAACAGCAGGGTAGGTATGCATCCCTTTGCTACATCCAAGAAGAGTTAGCAAGAGTTTCCCACGCAAGTTCCAAAGCAGAAGAGGCCGAGCTCAGTGAATATCAGGCTGCTAAGTTCCTGGGAGAGGTTCTTAACATGAAACAGGAAAGCAACAAGGTTGCTGACCAGTTGCGAGTGGGCGTGGATCGGGTTAGAGGACTCAAGCTTCAAGTTGAGAATATGCTGGCAAGATTGGATGAGGAGCTTGGCATTTCAGCATCCAAGAACAGAAGTCCATCACACAAGGCCAGAATTCCTCTGCGGTCGTTCTTGTTTGGCGTCAAGTTAAAAAGGCATAAGCAACAACAAAAGCCATCAATCCTCTCCTGTGCAAGTCCTGCACTGCAAAAACAGTATAGCGATATGTCAACAGTTGGAAAGCTGCCAAACTAGTTAAAAATTGATCAACCCTTTTCACGTTTGGGCTGTTAGTTTTAGAGAATTCAGATAGAATCTGAAGAAAGCTACATTCGTTCAATTATTTGTTGCTGACCCGCTAGGGAAAGATTGTGTAACGTTCAACTTTAAGCATTCTTTTCAATCTTGTATTTTTCTCATTCCCTCTCATTTTGAATATTTTCCCATGCACATGCAGATTATGCCTCCGAAAGCGTCATCTTACACAATTTTTGGAGTTTGGACGATCATAAGATAGTTTGCTTGAACCTGTCTTGGATGGTTTTCATTAGATGGATTCGAGGAATCCATTCGAGCAGATGTGCTTTTTGCAATGCATCTTCTTTTTTCTTTTGTCACAAACAACAAAGCTGAAACAGCTTCAAATTAGGTAACAACCACGTAATTGAATCCTTATTATGTAAAAAGAATGCATTTTCACATTCCTTCAAAACTTTTTACATAATTACATGCGCTCCTGATCCAATAGATAAAATTTATACCATTCCAACAACATGCAATGACATTTCGACATGTTTCTATAACTAATTTACACAATTTCTGAAGCAAAATATCAACCCTTTTCTTTCTACGTTGAACAAGATGTCCTACCATCCTCCTTAAGAGGTCCCGTTGAAAGGCTCTTCTTTGCTTACAAGTGCTTTGTCGCGATCATCAGATTCAAGGCTTTGCAAGTTTGTTTGTTGGACACTGACGCTCTGACACAAGCCATTTTCTCCTACAGTAGATCGAAATTCAACATCTTTTATAGGCAAATCTATGGTCTTACTAGCATGTGCATTTTTACTCTCTTCACCCCCGTCTCCATTGACGCCCGCCACACCGCTTCCAGACATCTCCGATTTCACTGGAGAATTAGAACCCTCAGCAAGAACTGCTTCGCTTTTACGCTCTGCCTCATTGTTTGGTAATGCTTCTTCACTTTCTTTAACTAAGTGAACTCCTTCTTTGCCTTCCTTAGCTAGTTCACTTGCTCCATTTGTCAAGGCACAAGCTTCATCTGCTTTGACAAGCTCTTTTTCTACATCTTCGGACCTAGAAATTCTCTTAGCTTCTGCTTGTTTAGCATCCTGCCTCTCTGAAGGTTCAATATTCGTCTGATTAGATGATAAAGATTTCACAGAAGTTAGTGGAGTGGCCAGAGTTCCAGATGAGGAGGGTTTCATCAGACCAGCATGTGAACCACTAGATAAAACAGCCGAACGGCTGGAAAATGGCGTGGCTGCCAATCCACAAATGGATGGTTTCATTACAGAACCACCTGTAGGCATAATATGGACAGCATTCTTGGCATGAGCAGCCTTGAGAAGTGAGGCAGCATCTGATTGGGTAGCAATACGGGCCCCAGCAGCAACTGCGGTAGCTCTCACTGGATCTGAACTTAAATCAGCTTTTGTTGATGGCCTTTTCAAGGTTGCAGAACCCAATGGTCCGGCAGAAGATGATTTAGCCATAACAGGACATTGCTGGGACTGAAGTTGTGCAGGTGAAGCTTTAGCTGCAGTGGTAGACAGAACAGAGTTATTTGATGCACCATTCAAAGTTGTCCCGCCTGTTACAAGATCAATGAATAGTTATTCCTAGCTCATGCACAGGGTATATAAAATCATTAAATTGAAGCCTCACAATCACTACCATTAGTCCTTAAAGCAGGAGAATCTTTAGGAGAATCTTCATGTGATTTCACTACAGAAACTGATGGTATGATTGAAGAAGATTTAGTCAAGATGGGATGCTGTTGAGACTGATGTTGTGCAAGCAGAGTTTCAGTTGTAGCAGTTGGAGGCACAGAGTTTTTCAATGTATTGTTTAAAGTTGTCCCACCTGTTCCACATTCATAATTGTTCAAATCTTGCACACAGAAGTATTAGGGGGGCAAAAAGAAAAAGCAACGTTCTTAGTGATTGAATAAAGAAAGCTAAAAGGGAGCCATTGCAAGTTTTTGGGTTACAAATTTAGCTTGCTTTTTACTCTGGAATATCTCTGCATCAGGCACTTGTATACATTTAAACAGTATAAGATATATGAAAAGAAAATCACCGCAGCTATTTTTAATGGAGTTTTTAGTTAGTGGATCAAGGGCCAGATTGATTGCACGACGGGTTGCCTGTTGTTCCTCTGACAGTTGCAAGCCACCTGAGTTAGCTCCCAGATTCAAGTTTCTTTGCTTCTTCCGAATAATGGACCATCTCTGTAAGGATGAACTAAATTAATTAGGTCAACAAAGCCAAGCATTGCTAATGCAATCTGATCAAACAAGCTCCTAAACTCAATTTATAGTATTGACTTCGCATATAGTCCAATACTAAGCTAGGAAAAAAGAACAGAAAAGATGAACAGGGATTGAAAGCTATAGACACAGGCTGCCCTATTACATAGATCATAGAACACAGAAAAAAAAAAATCTGTTGCCGGGATTTGAACCCAGGAAAACTGGGTGAAACCCAGACATCCTGACCAGACTAGATGACAATGGATTGCTCTGCGTAGCAATAACTGTGTTTAGTTTATCTTAATTTCAAGAATTTAAGTATTTAAACACGTCAACATGACTCACAATGAACATTTCTGTTCTCACAGTAGAGAAACTAGTTCAACTGAAAATCCAATCTGTCATCCACTCCAGAATGTAGAGCATGTAACTACTAAATGATGGTTAAAAAGATATGATTGAATTCACATAAAGGACAGCTTTCAATATCCTAAATCAAAATGAATGTGTGCACAAATTCTAGTTGTGGGCCTTCTCATAACTGTCAACTCAATTAACATTCTTAACTAGAGGGTCTTCTCCACTAAACAGAGTAACAATATCCAACATAGGTTTCCCTCTTCCTCTCTGCTCTCCATTTAATTGAATTTTGTCCCCCATTTTCACCACTGCATTCATAGGTCTTCGCTACACATGTCCAATGTGTAACCTTCCCTTTTCTTGCCTCCAGCTGGTGCCCACACCACCATGTTATGAATTTCCTGATCTCTTAGTCTATCGGCCCCTGTATGGCCATGGCCGCAAATCCAGAAAAGCATTTTAATGTTTTTTTTTGGGGGGGGGGGGGGGGGGGGGGGTGGGGGGAGGCACAGCAAGCAAGTTAAGTCTTAGTCTAACTACATTTACATGTCAAGGTTTTGAATCAATTTTGCAAAGAAAAACTCTTACTTTTAGAAAGGCAATTCACCATAGAATAACAAGTGAATGAAGTGAAATCTGATGGGAGATAAACAACCTGAGAGAGCTGTGAAGCAGTTCTGTCCCCTTTGAACTTGCTACGTAATATATTTGCCCAATTTCCTTCCCCATATTCCTGCACACCATCAATGAGTCGCATGTCCTCCTCCTTTGACCATAATTTTCTTTTCCGTCGACCACCTGGCGGTCTATTTGTATCTAATCCTTCAGCAGGATTTACAGCAGGTAGAGTCTGCTTCTGTACAGATACTGGAACTGTGATGTTCGTCCCAAGCATCACAGTAGATTGTGAAAGTTCTGAAGTAGGTTTATAGGAATGACCATTAGGTATATTTATGATCAAGGGGGCCTCAACCATTGCATTATTTGGGTGACTGGAATCCCTTGGTAAACCAGAAGCCATCAGCACCTGGCCAAAATAGCCGTATCATCAATCAAGCTAACTGTATAACTAGAAAGTCATGTAATTGTCCAAGAAAATCCCACAATTAGCTCAAACAAACCCAAATTACCTTTTTCTTTAGCGGGCAATATATATGATAAATCTTAAAGAACTAGAAACTACAAGTAACTTAAAACCCGAACCAGACATACACCCACGAACAATTATGATGCCATTTTACCATCCTAGCAAGAAATACCATATCATTTGGCGCGAAACATGTCTCTTAAATGCCCAATATAGAAATAACCAATAACCAACGGAGATTTAACAATCGAGAATCCAAAAGAAAATAAACAAAATCTCTACCTTGACACAAGCTGCAGCCTCAGCAGAAGCTTCACTGGGAACATCAGGGAATGTCTCCACCTCATATTCTAGATCACTATCATCATCCTGCCACACCCAAATTTTGATTAACAAAAAAAAAAAAAAAAAAAAAGTAATATTCCACCAAATAATTTGCAAGAAGAAGAAATAGGGGCAAGGTTAGAAGTAAGTAAAACCATAGGCAGAGCTCCATCGTCCAGGGAGTCAAGCAAAGAGTGACGATATGCTAAATGCCTCCATAGCATTTGGTACTCTCTTGGATTTGAAATCCCAGTTTTGGTCTTTTTCACCAGTGCATTCCAATCAATATTTGTCCCTTCAAATTGAGCCACTTCTTGTAGCAATGCCAGTACTGTAGTTGCAGTGTACCTGTGCCCACAACCCCACCCACCCAACCCAAATTTAATATCACCCAGTTAAAATCCAAACAGACCCAAAAAATAAAAAAGGAAAAACCCCCCAAAAAAAGGGAAATTAAATGGAAAAACTCAGATAATAAAAGAAAAAGTTTTATTCTTTGAAAAGAAAAAAAAAAGTAACCTTTGTAAAAGTGTGGAGATATCCTCTTCACTGACTAAGCCCTTCTTGTTCTTCTTAGTTTTCTCAATCATTCTGTGCTTTTGTACTGGAATTTCTCAGCATCACTCATATACTGCAGAACGCAATTAAACCCAATTAAACCCTAGAAAGAGGAAGGAGAGAGAGAGAGAGAGAGAGAGAGAGAGTGCAGAAGCGGAGGAGGAGGAGGAGGGGGGGAGGAGACAGGTTTAAGTAAAGTGTGGAGTCAGACGTACGAAGCAAGCTTCGGCGGAGGAGCGTGAACAGCACGCGCCCGTCGGACAGCTATGGCTGCAGCGGAGAGAGAAACGGTGAGCAGGAGAGAGAGAGAGAGAGAGAGGAAGGGTGTATTCTTAGAGAGGGAGTTTGGGGACTCAAAGGGATATTTGAGTATTTAATGACGAACATACCCTGGACAGAACGTGTGGCGTTGATTTATAGATACTTTTGCTGCGAGGAAAATTGGAGCGCCTAGATCCAAGAGTGGTGTTGTTTCGGGATAGTGCTGGTTCCACTGGATTATTGTGAGGTTGCATCTTTACATCGGTGATTAATTTTAATTAATGTTAATTATGACTGAGATTCCAGAATTAGAGTGGTCTTAGGTGTATAATCAGTAATATGCAATGTACAAAGAAAATTCGAAAAAGTCAAAATTTACAAAATGTCCGCTTCCTTTTTAGTTTTTTTTTTCTAAAATACAAAAATTCTTTTTTTCTTGAGAAATAAGGTATGTAAGGATTGAAAAAAATATATTATATATATATATATATATATATAGGGATATTAATATTTTTAATTTTAAACTTTTAAATTTTTTTTTACATTTGACTTCTAAACTTTTTTGACATTTCATTTGAATTATAAACCTTTTGATTTCATACTATATCAGTCATTTAAGTTACAAAAAGTGGTCAATCGATTAATAAATGAGTTTAACTTAATAAAAATTATTTTAAAAAAATTAAATACATTAATTAAATATTTTTTTCATCAACAAAATACAAAATATGCACATTAAATATTTTTTTAATCAATAAATATACGAATTAAATAGGTAACATACATATTTTTTATAAAAAAAACATTCAATTCATATATTTAATTTTTTTAAATAATTTTTTGTAAAGTTAAAATTATTTTTTAATAAATTGATCACTTTTGGTAAATAAAGGGACTGATTTGGTAGAAAATTAAAAAGTTTAGAACTCAAATGAAATATTAAAAAAGTTTATAACTCAAATGTAACAAAACTTAAAAGTTTAATATTAAAAATATTGATAGCCATATATATATACATAAGAGATGATAAAATAATCATACGAAAGAGAAAACGAAAGAAAAACTAGAGTTCAAATACTAAATTTAACTCAGTCAAAGGCTACGTTCTTTATCGTTGGAGGTACATAAAATTATGTGGCAAAAACTACTACGCATCATAGTTCTCGATTCTTTTTTTAATGTTTTGAAGTATTTTTGTTTTTATCCCAAACAAGCTTCATCCCAAAACATTTCTTTCTTTTCCCGCTTTCTATTCATCTATATTCAACTAATGATAATTTGATCCTTTATATTCTTAGCATGTTCTTTTTTTCTTTCGTTATTGGGAAGTTATAATTGCATGTATGAATAGGTTTCCAAAATAAAGATATTTCCATCTATTTATTTTACGAGATCAACGTCAATTTTTGGCAAAAATAACTATTATTTAAACTTTATTTCCTTATAGTAAATAACTAACTTCATTTTTTGCAGTATCAATTCCCCCGTTAGGTGCGAATATTAATTTGTTTTTATTTTTTCTTAAAAATTTTATTTTTATAGAATAAATATACATGTAATACTGAGTATTGTATAATCCAAAGTTATATATACATGCACGTAATATTATTTGAGGTGCAGTTGCTCACTGCCGATGAATGATGCGTTCTTTCAAGATCTTTGTAAGCGAAGGTAGATTCCTAATTTTCCAGTGAAACATGTATACAGGTTGGGTAGATTACAGATAAATCAACATAAAATTTTATACTTTGCGTAAATTTAACAGAGGATGCAAAATAATTTATAAGAAAAAAATTATAAAAAAGAAAGTTATACGAAAAAAATATTTTTTATTAAGTATTTAGATACATTAGAAATGAGTAAAAAAAGAAAAAATAATAATATTTTGTTTAGACTTTTAGTGGTGTGGAGAAAAAAAAAATTGATATTATGAAATTACACTTATGCCCTCATATTGAAACCTATAAATAGTTTGATAATTGTTTTTGGGTCCGCTTGCCTTGGATCGGATTCACGGAGGGATAAAAACCCGACAATTGTCCGGTGCAGAAAATTATTATCCTTTTCAACTTCTCGTGTTATCTTGATTTACGCGTTAAGTAATCTTCCCAACTGAAACCGAATATCCAATTTGTATAGGAATACAAACATAAAAATTATCGTTGATAGTTACTTTTTATTTTTTAAATAATTATTAATAAATATTAATATGTAATATTTTTTAATAATAAATTTATAATATATTTAATTTTTATTTTTTTGATAATTAATCAAGATATGTTATTTATGACGATTAAAAAAAAGATAAATAAAAATTGCGTTAAAAAAATTTTGCAAACGTTGCAATTATCAGATTCGTTGGTTGAAAATATAATAATTTCATATAGAAAGTTAGAAACTAAATTTTCCCCTTACATCATTTTCCTTTGATTTTTTTTGTTCCTTTTTACTTTCTCTTATGCATTCAAACGTGAAAAAGTTCCCTGACTTGCTAACTTTCTTCACTTCATTCCAACTATTTTCTTTATTCTTTTCTCGCGATCCAAACACATTGTTAAGTAAATTGGAGGGTTAAGAGAAGAGATATGGGGACTTGTCATGTTGACTTTGCACAACAAGTAAATTAATTCAATAGAAAAAAGGAGAATGTGTATAACCCATTTGTGGTTGTAAATTAATTTATTTTCAAATAATTTTTTTTAAAATTAATATATCTTTAATAAACTTTATCAATGACATAAAATAATAATAATAATAATAACTTTATCAATGACAGTCCTCCTTAGCAGCCTATTAGTAGAGCATTTTTTTTTTATCTCCGACAAATTTGAATGGCTTCACTTGTTAAAAGCCACGTATCATATTCTTATTCTATGCCGCATGGGCTAAGGAAATTCCAAGTCACCTCTAGACCAAAAATCCAAACATTATTTTACGAAGTTTTAGTAAAATGGGAAAATGATTGACGAGGCGGAAAAAAAATAGGCAGATTTTTTTTGAAAAAAAGGAAAAGAAAGAAAAAGACACGGCAGACCAAAACAGACCAGACAATTGCTTTTTTAGAAAAAAAAATTTTGGCATGTAACTGTAAGAAGATAATGTATATATAATTATGTAGATTATTAGATCATAAAATATGTATTGAATTTTAAAAAAATATAAACTGTTAAATATTATTAAATCAATTATATATCTACGTAGAATTGTTCGTATTTGTTTTTACGCATGTAATATGACTACTAATATCCATGGGAGAGAATGCTCTATTAGGAACATGATTAAAATGAACGCTGGAGGATTAGATTAGAATTATATGTTAGACTTCAATTGTATGACGACTATCAACTTTCAAGGCAAAAAATATATATATATATACATATATCAACTATCAAGGTGAAAATAGGAGCAGGCATGCTAATGCAAGCTTCTAATAGTTTTTTTTTTTCCTTTATTTTCCATATATGTTTTACCTCACTGACAACCATGCCCAAAAAAATTCTCTCATTAAAAAGGCATTTATTAATGAGCATAGAGATGTCTGTGACATATAAAATTACTCCGCCATTGAGTTACAATTTAATTAGTGCTAAATTTGCCCGAAAGTCTCGAGTTTGGGTGCAATAAGGTGTCAGCAGCCACTTGTAATATGTATTTTACACATGGGTAATATTATAGGTGTTGGCAACGGCATCGTTTTGAAAAGGCAACTGAGTTTCTGGCACAAGAGAAGTGCCCTGCTTCCTAGTCATGTCCTGCCTTGCCTCCGCGTAGAAGTAAGAAACGGAGCCCCAAAGAGAGAGTGCAAGAGCCACACCCTTTTCGCCTGAGAATTTCTCTCGATAGAAAACGACGGCGAGGACTTCCGTGATCGGAAGCAGAGCGGCAATTACGACGCCGGAGAGGAAAGAGGAGCCACAAAAGATGACTACTACGAGTCCTGTGTACAAACACTGCCAAACGACCGCACTGCATAGTAGGAGTAAATTAAACTTAGCCTCTCCGAGCTCGAACTTTCTTGCCTCCTCAGCAACAGCCTGTAAATTGGTAAAAGTTGGGTGCCGCATGGTTTTTAATTAGTTGCATTTAGACAGAGCAAAATACTGCATATCACTCTGCGACTGGTGACCTCTCAGTGTCGCATTTTATTAAGAATTCTATGACATGAAGGAAAAGGATTGATGGTTATAAGGACGTGGTCTTACCAAGCGTCTAAAATAGGACAAATTTAATTATTTCTGCAGTTGTATTGATTTTTTATATAATGAAAATAAAGTAATAATTTATTATGTCATATTTTATCAATTTAATTATACAAATAATTATATTTAATATATTCTAAAGATTTCTTCTAATTATTTTTTTCTGACTATACATCGATTCTCTTAAAAAAAAACCTAATTTTTGGCACAACAAATAACACGACTTTAATTATAAAAAATGAAATCAAAACTATTTATTTATTTATTTATTTATTAAAGTCAAAACTACTTATTACATAAATCAGTACTATTTATTAGTCGTCTAAAATAAGATCATAAATATGTAATTATAATCACGGTTGCAATTTTTGTGGTAAACCCGTATCAAAAAATCGTCTCCATGTAACATCAATGTCTTTAGTTTTTTTATTTTTGAAAGAATATCACTGCTAGGACACTTTTCACAGTTTAAGATGACACCCAAATCATTATTTTATTATTTTTTATAAAATTAAAATTTAAATATAAATAATTATTATTCTAAAATTTAAAATACCAACTTCCAATAACAGGCACAGAAAGAATTAATATTATATTTTCGATTTTCTCGATCGCTTACCTTGATTAATCGTAATTAGAATGGCAAAAACAGAGTAAAGGAAGAGAAAGAAACCTCAAAGTCATTGTTAAGGATCATCCCAATGGTGCAAACAATGGTAGCAAACAGACCAGTAATCAACTGAATCTCCATCACAAGCGTGTACGTGATCTCCTTCTTGGCCTTTATGTAAGTAAGTTCAATCAAAGGCAAGATAAGTCCATTCAAAAGTGAGGCCACCAGCGTCATAATGAACCCCAAAATGTATTGGTTTTCTGTTTCGTTTTGGGGTCTGTCGCCGGTAGCACGCAAAGCCAGCGTTCCAGCTCCGAGGGTCAATAAAACGACGGCGTTTATCGAAAAAGGAGTGAACTTTTGTCTCACCAGGAGAAATGCAAAAGCTGCAGTGAAAGCCAACTGGGAAGCGAAGACCAAGGAAGACGTTGAAACGGGAAGCCGGGCGACGCCGTATGCGAAAAGATAGTTGTCGAGACCGATGAGGGCACCGATGAACGCTGCGGCGAAGAACACCAACGGTCTTGTGTGGAAGAATTCAGTTTTGGGGTTGGCGGAGCGGCGGCGGAGGTAGGATATGGCGAGGGGGATGAGAGTGAGGGGCCAGCCGGCGGATTGGAGCCAGCTGGATAGCCAGACGCATTTGCCGCCGTGTAGGAAGTAGAGGCGCGCCATCATCGGGCCACCGCAGCCGCCTATGGCTACGAGAATGCAGCCTAGAGGAAGCAGGATTCTTTTCATGGTAACGGCGGTAGTGATTCCAGGCGCTTTTGCTGCTGCCAGTTCCCGGTGTGGCGACGCCGCCGACGTTGGATTAACTTTCTCACTTACCATACGTGTCATCGCCGGTAATGATCGGCTTAGCAGCCTGCAAATAAAAAACAGACTCATTACTCCTTCGAAAGAAAGGGAAAAAAAAAAACGAGGAAAAGAACTTCAATGTAATCACAATGGAATTATTATTATTTATAATAAAAAATTAATAAAATTAATGTATTTTTATTAATTTTTTATTATAAATAATAATTATTTAATTATACAATTTAATTAGACGATTAGATTACAACTATTATCCAGCAGTTTTTTTCGATCCTTTTGTTTTTCAATGGTTAATTCGGTTTCTGTGCATTTTTCCAATGTGGCCCAGAAGGAATATATAATTTTATTTACCAGTTGATTTTTTTAAGAGACGAACGAAGGAACAATTCAAACTTGGAAGACAGACCCTGAAACAGATTTGGAACGAGTTAATCAGTTTCTTCTGGCTTTGCAAGTTTGTGGTTATCATGACGAGAGGAAACTTCTGATCGCAGGGCTTGTGCAGGAGAGGCTGCAATGGGCTTGCCTGTTCTTCTGTATGAGAATGGAGGGCATATGTTTAATTACACTACATTCGACGTGACATTCTTTAAAACAAATTAAAAAATTAACTAAGGAGATACATATGTGCATGTTTGTATAGTTATGTTGTTTCTGTCTCATATTTTTAACACAATTGTTTAGATATTCTGTTAATCTCTCTTTATACTTTATTCAAATTTTAGTGATTATATTTTCATTGTTTGGCCTTTCTGACTTCGGTTGTAAAAACAAAAAACAAAAAGTTATGTTGTATCTATAGAACAATGACCAGTGGGAGAGAGATGCTAACGCTGTTGGTTTCCAACCCACGTTGTTCATTGTCAATAAGGAAAATGATATGCTAGGTTAACATTCAGTCATTCACCATAACATCTTACAACATATAATTATGTATACATATACACACATATATACAAGCAAATGAAGCAATGAAAAGCCTAAATATAAAAATTAAAGACAATTACAAATAAATATCTTACCTTCATATCCCACCTTCTTTTGTTACTATGTCAGAAGTAAACATACAAGCAATGGAAGTATGGGAACAGCTTAGTTTTTGTTATGCTTCTTTTGGATGTACCTCAATGGCTTATATAGGGAGACGAAAAGCCACTAAGCGATGATATTTTGTTTACACCTTACATGCATATATGCCCTTTTGAAATCACTATTTTTGAATCATGATTTTCATGTGTGTTGGCTTCTCCACCATCGTTGTTGCTATGGGGAATATGGTTCCTCCTTCGACAATTATCTATTGTCATTGAAGAGAAGCAGAATAGAAGACCAGTTGATTAAGACGACAATGCATCAGTCAAACGTTTATTTTATTGGTTTGGTCTTTAAGCATCGGCCAAATGCTCTCGCTTTGGTTGGCCTCAAATAATCCGGATAGGTTGCAACCACTAGAAAAACAGAAAATGATTATTTTAACCAAAAATGTGTGGACAGTGGGCGGCATGGCATCAATTTCTTTCTTTTTTTTTTTGATCCATCAATTTCTTCAACTATGCTGCCTTTAAGAATTTCCCTTCTTTTTTTTTTTTACTTCCTTATTTTGGTTAGTCGTGTTTGATAAAGCCCCTTACGAAACTATTCATCTCTCCTTATTCTTTTTAAATCCATTTGGAGGACGAATAAATTATATAATAAAATAAATTATAAATAAAATAGCTTTTATTTCAATAAATCTTATATTTATCTCTTTCAAAAATTAAAATCCGTGACTTTAAAGATGAAGATTTAAATTCTTAACCATTAACATCATCCAAAAAAATTATTTATACATGTGTGTTTTCTTATTCTATTCACCACCTCCATGTAAATTTGATGAGAAAGGAAAAAGTTCCATCTAAACATGGCATCCCATCCCAGACCTTTAGGACAAGTCCGAATTTATCCGCCAGTGACACGTGGCTGGACACCCTTTGGAGTCTTGGACATTTTATTGGTTGATCTCTCCCCAAACATAGTTTGGGAAAATTCTCTTTGTATGATGCCTGTCCTGACTCTGAACAAAAATTGCCCTTTCGGTAGATGTTCTGGGGGAGCATCACAGGTCAAAAGAATAGAGGCTTGAGTTCACTCTACAATGTTAGCACCGATTCCTCCAGAATTATGGTCTGCAAGTTGTGCAACTGGAAGAGTGCTCAAAGTACCGTAGGTCTGCATCGCTTGCTAAACTTGGTCACCTTTCCCATAACTTATCAGATGAGATGCGTCTCTTTTTGTTATCCAAAAGAAAAGGGGGGAGAGTGAGAGAGAAAGCAACAGAGAAATGTAGGAAATACGTTTATTGAAGTATATAAGAAATATATAATTAATTTAATTATTTATTTATTTATTTATTTTTTAAAATTTAATATATATTTTTTATAATTTAATAATTTAAATTATTATGTATTTACTATGTTCCTGATACATGTGCCCTTCTCTTTTCCCCTTTTTTTGGTTCCATTTTTGTTGCTCGGGTACAGTGGAGCAGAAGGCATCTTAGGAAGTCCAGAAAATGATAATGATGAGTAGAAGATGATAATAATGAGTACGAACGCTACACTCCAATTAACTGAATTGAATTATTATAATTATTTTTTAACTGAAATTTTAATTATGTAAAATTAAAAATTATTTTAAAACTTAAATTTGATTAACCAAAATATGATAAATTAAAAATTTCAATTCAATTTCACTTAACTATCTCATTAACTAAATTTAACAACAGAAAAAAATTTAAAACTCTAATCCAAATGTAAAAAACATAAAAAAAAGGATATATTTTGAATACATTTTGAATAAACAGTCCATACGGGGTATCGGACTACCTCGACAAATCTTGTTATGAACAACACCAGAGGAGCCAAGGACTCATGATTTTGATACGAAATTTTCCGTTCAGACCGGGTTGGGAGTAAACTTCCTTAGGAATGGAAAGACGAACGATCAAAAACTACAAAGCAAAAACCTAGATAGGCAAATGTAATTCAATTACGCTTAACTTGAAAAGCAAACCTTAGTTTCATGTTTTCACATCATTGTTTACTACGATGCTTCATACAACTGATCGAACAAAATCTGTCTTCTTGGAACCTTTGACCCTAAGTGCTAATCTCCGTTTGTACTGTTAACTATGTTTGGCCAGTAACATCAGGGCGATTATATTTGAAGGAGCAAAATTTGCAAAGGAACAAATGGTATACGAACAACATAATTTCAATATTTAGAGACAATCAAGTTTCAGCTTCCAGTATCCTGGACAAGATCCTACTGGAATTCTAGGAGGGCCAGGACGAACAGACCAACAAAAGCTTTGGACAAGTGTGTGAATAAATTTAATGCTTGTATTGGCAAGGAAATTTGGAACTGTCACCAGACATCTCTAAGGTATCTTCCTTCCATCTGGAGTTTCTTCACAAAAGACTCTGTTTTTGACGAGTCCAAACTTCCCTGAAATACAAAAGAAGATTTTTAAGTGCACGATAGACTTCCATATGGCATGTGAAATTGGTGAACATGTAGTTATGCCATAGTGCGTTCATACATGAGATATTCCCAAGAGCCATGTACAAGTAACAACCCCTGGTAACTGAAAAGGTAATCTAATCTGAAACCTAGAACCAGCTGCTCGAGCCTCACCATGGGAGTGCTTTGGTGTCTATATGAGAGTAAACTGACCTCTCTGATTATGGTCCGAATACATATAAATAGCTTCAGGTGACAAGATGAAAGGAAGGGCCAATTCCACAACTAAGACCAAGAAATTAGACAGATCGAGACAAGAAGCACACTAAAGTGAGATTGCACAAGAAGAAAATGAAATCCAAAATGCGCACACGCTGTCTAAAAACCTACTAAAGCAATTCCAAACAGTAGCTCCCAGGGATAATCTATTACATAAGATATCCAGTGACAATTAATAGCAGCCCTAACCAAAAATGTTTGGCAGAAATTTGCCGAAGAATAGGATATTTGACCATAAAAGGGTGCAAAAAACTTCAATAAGATCACCACGTTTACATAAGCCCTCAAGCAAACCTTGGCCAACATGTTTTCTGATCAGCAAAAGACTAACCGCCAAGATAAACCAACAAGATGACATGCAAAGAATGCATGAGCAAGATTTCCCAACCCAAAGGCAATCAGATTAGAGGAAATGCTAACATAAGTTATATTAACACAAACCTGCTCCTGAACTATGGCATGTAGACTCCGATGAACATCTCGGGCCATGCCTTTGGCATCACCACATACATAGACATATCCACCTTGAGAAATTAAGCTCCAAAGGTATGCTGCCTGAAAATTGCATTTAATTGATGCAATACAAGTGAGATCTTTATTTCATCAAAAATAAACTTTGATTTGCTGTCTACAGGTACTTGCCTTATCAACCATCTTATGTTGAACATACTCCTTCTGTGGTCCTTCCCTTGAGAAGGCAACAACCAACTCAGACAAGGCACCTTGTTCCACAAAATTGTTGAGCTCATCCTCATATATGAAATCCTACAAGGTACAAGTTTAGGAAATCATTCGGATTGGATACTCAAAAAGGAGAAGTTCTGCACTAGGTCCTAACCATTCGGCGATTTCTGCATCCAAAGAAGAGCAAAGCGGGAGCAAGCTGAACACCATCCTCTTTCAGGGCCAATCTTTCCTGGAAGCATCAATCAATTAGATTATGTTGATTTCATTCTTCTCATGAACCACCAAAAAAAAAAGATGGAAAGTCCATGCAATAAACAGTGATTCTAACCTGTAGAAATCCTCTAAAAGGTGCCAATCCAGTACCAGGCCCCACCATAACAATTGGAATCGAAGGATCAGCTGGTAACTTAAAATTAGAAGACCTAATAAAAATGGGAGCCCAGCTACAGTCACTGCTTTTCTGTAGAGGAACTGCATTCTGAATTTTTTGGAATATAGATGGAAGTTAGGTACCACAGAAGCAAAGTTTGTGTCTCTTCAAAGATGGTAAACATGTGGAGACAATTTGAAACATCAAGTTCACTAGTGAAACAAAATTCGTGCTTCAATTTGATATATACTGAAAGGCCTAGTCTCTACCTTCATCCAAGTTGAACACACCCCTTTGTGAATCCTACCAGTAGGAGTTGGACCATACACTAATGCACAGGTCACATGTACTCTATTCCGGCTAAATCTGCAAAAGGTATGTCAAATAATTAGTACAGCTCCTAAAAATTGGTTAAATTAAATACCAAAAACTCAACAAGACGTCCAAGGTGACCTTGGGGATGATGAAATAGAATAGTAACGAGGCTGTAAGCGTGGGGCCACTGCAGCAAAAAAGACACCAAGGGTTGGTTTTGCCGATGGGAACTCAGCCATTACTTCAAGCAGACTTCTCTGACTTGCAACAACCCATTGAGAGTACTCATCCTATCAAGAGATGACAGAAAATAGGCATAAATAGATATGCAACAGGCACATATGAAACAAGTGTAAAGATATGGTGAAGACGTTTAACACACAATACATCATTGATTAACCTTTCCCTGCGGTGATGCCAAAAACTTCAGTCTCTCTGACTCACTTGGATCACTAGCATGTGCAGCTAAAGCAATCAAAGCAGCCTGCAAACAAGGCACAGAACGCAAAACTGAATAATAATTGAATAATGTCATTTATATTGAACATATATATATATATATATATATATGGCAAAACTGTCACCTTTCGAGGTGGGTTCAAGAGATCTGCATAACGTGCCAAAGCAGTACGGAGTGTGCAAGGACCTGGGAAAGGAGGTGGCAATGAGCTTCCACCAAGGGGTGTACCATCTTCCTTCTCAGCATGAAGAGAAAACAGCATGTCTAAAGATTGACCCAAAATTTTCCCCCCTTCTTCAACAGTTTCCTCACAATTATCAGCATAAACACCCACATGATCTCCGGTTTCATATCTGAGGAATCAAAAAATAAAAGCGGGGAACAAATCCATAGAGAGTCACTAAGACTAGACTAAGATACTCATACAGACCAAAAAAGAGAAGAAAAGAAACTCGTGCAGTGATATATTGATGATAAACCAAAAAAAAAAAAAAACTGCAAATGTAAGGACACAGCAAAAGCACAATGAAAAACCATAGACCATTATTTTTCTTAAAGAACCTTTTCTACTGCAGCTTAAAGTGATATAATGCCACTATAAACAAGGACCTACTACCAATTGCAGCTCTCTGATAACTCAAGCCTCAGAACACCCGTATAAGAGAGTTCTCTTTGTACATGTTACTATGGGAATAAGCCATACATGCAAGCACACAGACAATAACAGCGTGTGTTTGCTAGAAGATCCACTTCTACAAGAAATCCAAATTCCCCCAAAGAAAGAAGATGCTAAAGCAGGTGTTACGCGTAAATATCTTCAAATGCTACCAAAATGCAAAGCTTTGTTGATTTAAGCATACAATAAAATCCAAGCTTTCTTTGGATATATAAGAGAAAGGGAAGCCCAAGGGCTTAAAGTCACATGCCACAGAATTAAATTGACGTAAGTTTAGAAATCTCAATCTCTCTCTCTCTCTCACACACACACACAAACACACAAACGCACAAACTCAGAGTATTCGGAATCTGGAATAACAGATGAATTAGGCTTGGAAAAGAAGAGAAAGATAAACTTACGATATACCAGTCCCTGATATGTCAAACTCCAAATGTATGCAGGAGCGATCAGACTCTGGTTTGTGAAGCTCCCTTCGGACAGTAACATTTGCTCTTCACAGAAGAAAAAAACAAAAACATAAATAATGCAACACCAAAGCAATAACATCCAATACATGCATATTATCCAATACCTGCATGGATGGTGGATGTCAATAGTAGCATTCCCATTTGCCATGATGGAAAATTTATCCTCCCTAGATATTTCCGCAGGACCATGAATAACTAATCGATATTCAGGTATAGCAGCGGTATATGGGGTAGAAGCAGCATTCATGTCATCCTCATCTCTGAGTATCTGGTCTAACTCTGGCCACAATAATTCTCTCCTAAGGAAAAGACCACTAGACAGTCATGTGCCAGCTCCAAATAGAGACTTTATCATCAATAATTAAACCAAGAGTATATCTAGCAAACAGTACAAATTAGGAGTCCAAATATAAAAAGTACCATACCAAGCAGTAAAATCATCCTCAATGCATTGATCATCATCACCAAGACCAACAGGAATGAGACGTTTTGCACCTGTTTCAAACAGAAACACAAAGGACCTGTATCAGTGAGATTTCATAATTCATCCTTACACTGCTAACGACAAGAAACTCGAAAAGGCCAGAGAAAGAGATAATTCACAAATTTTAAACAAAATCTGGACAATAAAAGTTATTTGCATGGTACAAAACTCTACCTTCCAATGGAAGGACAACTATGAAAATCAGTAGGCTATAACCAGCAACTCGAGACAGATGCGAAAAAGGTTGCAACTTTCACAATGGAGGCAACACAAGTAGATGTCACAATGGCATTGGAAAACAACTTCCAGCCTAGAATAACACAAAAACTGAAAAAAAATCTGATAATAGCAAGTCCACCAATAGTCCCCGATCCTTCAATAATGATGCATTCCATAGGCACCATCAACATTTTCAACACACAAGCACACTGTGTTTCACAACAATCCACTGATAAAACTCCAGTACAGACAAGTACAATTGGCAATACAAGCAGCAGGTCCCTATGAAGGACAGGATATATAAACGGATAAGAAAAAGGAGAACTGAAAGAGTCAGCACTTGAAGGAGAAAAGAACTATGACCAATAGTAGGAGTTACAAGTATCAGCAGTAGTAAAGATAGTAAAAGGGCCATCGGCAGCTTATAGGTCTAAAAGACTCAGACATCAATTCAATCATCAAAAGTCTCGGACTACATAAGCACTAGTCCTACTTATAGGACTAGGTAACTGAACTTTAGGAAACAAATAGAGACATGACTAAATAAAAATTTCCTAATAAAATAAAATATCTAATCTATATCATAAAAACAAAATAACAATAAAATCCTATATAATAAATAATTCTTCTTCTAGATTCTTTATCTTACGTAACAGTGGCAGATTATGATTTTGTACCTTGACAACAGTTAAAGCCAAAGGCAACAGAGAGATTTCCATCGGCAACAAAAACATACTCTTTATGAAATTAACAAGAATGGGCAAATTCAGTAAGGAGAGAGAATAACTCAGTTAAATCAATGACTGCATAATTACAACCATATAAACTGGAAAAGTACCTTGTTCGCATAGTTGTTCATCAAGCACCTTCGCTATCTGTTTTTGCAAGGGCGTTCCATCAGATTACACGCATAAATGAAATTCCTTGAAGAAAGAGTTGTACAAAAACCTATATCATAACAAAATTACCTTATTGAAATGTTCATATTGACGATTGCCCAGGCCAAAAATGCCATATGTAACTTGTTGAAGCCAGATGCCCCTCTCACCTCCCTAAAATTATGAACCATAATCACACTACTATGCAGAACTCTAGAACAGATGGAATGTTACCACAGTATGGCCTCTGATTATACTCGAAATGAATCATTGCAAGAAAGTCACCAACCTCAGTGAACCACTTATAGAATCGTGCAGCATTATCAGTTGGCTCCCCATCTCCGTAACTAAAATGCCATAGTCATGTACATAATTATTAAACATTAATGAATTTAATTATGATCAAATAAAAAAGTTATCTTACGTGGCCATCATGAAAAATGCCAAAGTCTCTTTTCTCAGTTTCTCCTCATACTCGTCATCGTCCGCAGCATAATCATCCTAACTCAGATTTTTTAAAAACAAGAAAATAACCTTTAGATTCTACATAAACAAATACAGACGTCATGCAACAATTTACACTACATACCAGGTCAACCACTTTAACAGCAGCCTTCTCATATCTTGCTTTAATCTCCTCGCCTAAAGCCTGTCATATCAATTAACAAAACACCGAGATGTTCACATAAACGTTCGTAATATAGAAAATTCTTCTCTGTCTAAGAAGAAAAAAGAGAACGAAGCTCCAATGCTAAAAAATTCAAACAATTGAAGCGCCAAATATTCTTGCACAAAAGCGTAACAGGTTCACACTCAGAATGACATTCAACAGTCGCCGGCCTAAACATGTTTCAATCATCGTTGATGCACAACAGAGAAATCCAAATGCACTGACAAAATAAGAGAGCAAAGATTAAGAAATGGTGTAATAGGACTACAAAAATAAATCTCTAAAATCCCCAATTTTTCTGGAGGTTCAGACCCTTCAAAAGCTCTTGAAGCTGGGCAATTCACTACAACCCATTTCTGAATACTAAACTAAGAGCGAAATATTCGCTAATAATTAAACAAAGAGATTACCAGTTTTATATTTCAAAAAAAAAAACAAAAAACACGAAAGGGACAGGATTTGTTTGATCTTACATCTAATCATCATACGAAGGATTCTCGTTGACCAAATTTAACTTTTCAGACAATCGGTTTTGTTTTTTTTTTTTTGTTTTGACTTCCGAGACAGACAAAAATGTCAACGAATCCTCAAATTCCAAAGTCAAGACAATTCAATTCTGTTAAAAAAAAAAAACAAGAAGAAGGCAACTATTACCTTAGCAAATCCCTCAGCCGTTCCTGTCTGAGTGCCGTAAAAGATAGTAACCTTAGTTTTTCCGGACAAAACATCCGACTCATCCTCATCGTCCTTGGCAACCAGCGACTTAGGAACCACCACCGGCTTCACCTCCCGGCTCCGATCCGACGACCTCTTCAGAAAGAACACAACAAACGCTGCCACAACTGCCAACGACGTCGTTATTACCACGACCACCGTGTCCGACACCGAACCGGTCAATGATACGCCAAGAACCGATTCAACGAACCGAACCAAATCCGAGCCCGAACTCATCGTTGCCTGCCACTCCACTTGAGCTGCTCCGAGTCAGTCAATCCGCTCTGGTTCCGTCTGGCTCTGTATGGTTCGGTCCGTTCCTCTCTCTCTCTCTAGAAACCTAGAAGATGGGAAGAGGTGTGGGGTGGGTGAGCGGAGAAGAAGACGAAGAGGTAGAGGGAAGGTGGGGACAAAGACTATGTAGGGTGGGGCCCACGGAGGAGGAGGATGAAGAGACTGACCAGAAATTTTATTAGGCGAACTATTTTTTGTTTCTTTAATTAAATTAAATAATTTATTTTTATTTTTTCTTTAAAAAAGAATGCTCTTTTCGTGTTGTCTTTATTAGTGTTTGGCCAGACTTGGAGAGGTTTGACAACTAACTAATCTTTCCGGCTTTGCTTTCTGTCTTTAATTACTTTCCCTTTGTTTGTTTGCGTCGCATTCATTTTCCAGACGCCTCAAAGATTGTTGCCCCTTCTTTCTCGTAACTGTGCAATGGTTTTGCACCCTCTGTGCCAGTGAATCTACCTTTCTGGAAGGAATATCTTTTCAAATTTTGTTTTTTTTTTGGGGGAATCATTGTTTTTTTTTTTTTACGTTTTTCTTTTTTAACATTATAATTTAATATCTCTAAACATTTAAGTTTTAAATTTTTTTATTAAGAATCTAATTGAGTTGTAAACTATATAATAATAGTTCTTCTCGTTTGTAAGTTTCATTCTTCTATTTTTAAATTTTAAATTTAAAATTTTTTAAATTAAAATCTGAATTTTAACTAATAGTTATTCCTTAAGAGATAATTTTTAGTTATTAGAATGTCTGTGAGAGACTTGAGAAATCATTAGTAAATGTAAGTTAGGGGAGATTGTAATATATGTGTTGAAATTTAAAAAAAATAATAAAAGAATAGATAAATATTATTGAATAAATTATATATTTATTTGGGTTTTTTTTTACCTAAAATTGGGTAGTGATGCTTTTTGTTTTACCATTAATTCTGAACTTCTAATTTTATTACACGGTGGTTGTGATTATGCATTTGATGTCATGCCTTTAAAGTTCTGTGATAATTTTGGTGAACTCACGTCCTTTTTACATTCTTCGTCATTTTGTCTAAATAGATAAAAAAATTATTCTTAAAATATAAAAAATAAGAATATCAGTTTATTAAAACACATATGAAGACGTAATAATAGGTATGTTATAGTTGTTTAACATATAATAATTTTGTTATGAAGAATGGAGAATTCGGATACGTCACTATTCCTCCAAAACGATTTGATGAGAGTGGCTGACCTCTCCAAGTTTAGCTAAAATTGTAATGAAAAATACTTATTAGAAATAAAGGGAATGGACAGTTGTAAATAATTTATAAAGTGATGTAATATTGTTGAAATAACACAAAAAATAGTTAAGTAAATAAAAAAACGTAAAAAAATATTATTTTATTAATTATCCTTTTTTTCTTTTTGAGGAAGTATTTTATTAAGTATCCTCGTCCATAAGGTTGTTTCTAAATTTAACACATTAGGTAACTAAGACAACTCAGATACCCTAAATTTTATGGAATACTAGAAATTAAATGTAGTATGCAGTAGATGTCGTTGGGTTATTCCATTTTTATTATTGGTGTTAACTTGGTCTTTGTTTTTTATGGTGTACAAAATATAAAAATGGAAGGTGGCGTCGTGACATTTTCGTTAGGAAATATTGCGCCATCTTAACATAATAAAGCTGTAATTTCAGATGATTATAATAAATATAGATTTAAGTATCAATATATATTTAATTTTATCACACGTTTTAATAAAATTCAAATTGAAAATATCGCATATTTGAACTCTTTATTATATTACAACGCATGGCCGTTTGGTCTTATTTTTTTTGTCAATGCCGTTGCTTGTTCCTTGTTGGTCGTTGGGAGTTGGGGACTCAGATGAGGATTTTTAATCTGGCCGTTCTAGGAGATGGAGGCGACCCATACTGTTTTTCTCATGTGGAAGCCCGTTACAAGGATGCGCCCTTTTTTTTTTTTTTTTAGCTGAAGTCCGATGTCTGAACTTAAGAAACAAATAACCATTTTCACGCCGAAGCACTTACATTATAAATAGTTGTATCTGAGAAGGGTAAACGAAGACCCCAAATGGTACTGAGAGTCTTCTTTTAAGAAATGTGAATATGAGATTAAATTTACTATAGTAATTTCAAATACCACAAAAAAATAAAAAAAAAATGAAGCTCTTGTATCCTATCTTGTTGATAATAATAAGCACAAAACAACCTTCGGTTACTCAAGAAGTAAACAAGGCGTCACACTTGCTCAGTTAAATATGATCTATAAGGTGGAGCCAGATAAAATCTTAAATTTATATGAAGAAAGACCATCAAGTTAATACCAATTTGAATCCTCCTTTTCCAAAAAACAAAACAAGAAAGAAAGCATTGTATTTTCTCATCATACGTTGGCAGCATTTATTTTATTTTATTTTATTTTTTTAGTCATTGGCAGCATTTATTATACCTTGCACACAAACGTGCCGTGCTCGCGTAGAACATTCGGAGGACTTTGTTACCTCATTTAATACGTCAATCAAAACGAGCCAAGTGTCTTCTTCCCCATTAAAAAAAAAAAATGCCGAGTGTCTTGGAATTTGGTTCATCGACGATTAAATAACAGCGTGGTGATCGTTAATAGTTAGTTTTGATTGTGAAAGTTGTTGAAAAAAAGTGGTGAAAAAATAAAATTGTATGAAAAAAATTATAAAAATTTATTGTTTAGATTGTGAAAAATATGTAAGAAAAAAATTAATGAGAAAATAAAATTATGTATTTAAATTGTATAAAAAAATAATAAAAAATAACATATATAATTGAAATTATAAAAATATTCTTATAGATACACTTAACAAATGGGATATTGTTGGGTTATTTTGATAATTTGATTGCATGTCTTTTTCTTTTTTTTTTTCCCATTTGATTTTTATTTATTTATTTTTTTTTGACACCTACAAATTTTCTATTGACTTTCAATTTTCATGCTTTTTCCATAAAATTCAAACGGTGTAATTTGCTTAAGGTTGCGTGTTTTCCTTCAAACTCTTTTCTCCAGCACAAAACAAAAGGAGGGGAAGGATTAGAACAACAAGGTCAAAGCTTCTATCCGTAAAGTTACCTCCTATAGAAAATACAAAGGTAAGTGTACATCCAAAGGCCCGTTTGGTTTTGGCAATTATTGTGATTGTTATTGATTTTGATAGTAGTTATTGATTGTTAAAATAAAATTATAATATTTATTTAAATTGATATTTATTTATTATTATTTAAATAATAAAATGATCATTCAGCACATTATATTTTTACTTTATAAAAATTATATTATGAATATATTTTAGTTTAAAAATTGTTTATTAACAGCTATTTCATTTAAAAATATGTTGGTTAGCGAATTATCAGTAAAAAACCAATTGTTAAAAAATATTTATCAAATACTACTTCACCGGCTTTTTGGAATTGAACAACAAAAAGTATCCAAGAAAACTAAACCAAACACTCTTGAAGCTATACACACAGGAGGAACCCACAATTCTATCAAATTCAAACCATATTAATTTGCTCCATTCTAGCTCGTTGCTTTCGGAGCCTGCGTAAGTGTTCCATATTTGGCAAAAAGGCAAATGAAATTTCCACGATACTGTGCTTTGGTTGAAGCAATGGTCGTATGGGTTTTCTGCAACACATTCAATGTGGAAGGAACTGATAAATGAAAGCAGGTTTTATGGGCAATATAACTGATCAATGACACTAGGAGGCTTCCATTTTCTTAACGCAGACTTGAGATGTGCATCCCTTTGTAAATCTCTGTCATTTCATAACAAAATTCTCTGTGTTTTTTTTTTAATCTGTATAAATTATTGTATTTTGTGTTTATTATTTTTCCTGATATTGATTTTTTTTTTGGATGACTAAGATTAGTTTAATCTAGTGTGTTAGTCAAAGCATCTGGAATAAAAATTTTTAACATGTAATTGCAGAGGTCCAATAGGTAATTCAGCACTATAGTACACTTCTGCAAACCTTTGAATTTGATTCTCATAAGTTAACATTCAGCAGTTTCTAAGTTTTTTCACAAGAAGACCAAAAGACTATGAAAGTAAAATGAGTCATTAACATTTGAATACAAAACTAAGAGACATGAAAAGAACGTTTTATTCAGTAGTACTAGAAATACAAGAGCATCAACCCTTTTTAACTTCATTCTCATAATAACTTTTTCTTCTATTTTTTTGGATTTAATGATGATATCAAATGAGATAAGATGACAACGGGATCAAACGTTCTGCCAGTTTGGGGGATAAAAACAAAAAGTATGTGGACGTACAACCACAAAATGAGCCCATATATGATGAACAGATCAATGAAGAAAAACATTTGGGCCCAGATACTTCAAATCAGCCATTATCGCATCCAATCACAATATTAAAACGTACGGCTTTGATGGAGGAACTTGCCAGGCCCACACAGATGCTTGCTGTAACGTTGTTGCACACATATTGATTAAAATTTCAATATAAAAATATACAAATTAGACACAAAATCATAATGCGAGTATATTATTTTAATTTAAATTATTAATTGTGATAAATTTATTATTTAATTAATGTTTAAAATTTAAATAATTAACTTATATTATTTTGTATATAAATTTTGTATTTATATATATTTTTTTAATTTGTTATTCATGAAGACCCCACAATAACTGAGGACTCACTGATTATTGAGATCATTGAAAATCGTAATCTCTCACTTAGGGTCTATTTGGTATTGTTTTTATTTTTTATTTTTCGTTTATTTTTCACAAAAAAACAGAAAATGTGTTTGGTACCGTTTTTGTTTTTCTATTTTTTGTTGAAAAGTTGAAAGTATTTTTCAAAAAAAAATAAATTGAGAAAATAATGAAATGATATTTTCTAATTTTGTTTTTCATTTTCTTCTCTATATTTTCTCTTACAGCTTTTTCTCTCTCTATCTACCCTGTTCACCATTTCTCTCTCCACTCATCCTCTCTCTATCCCTCTCTATTTTTTCTCTCTCTACCATCTCTCTCCTTTCTCTCGCTTTCTACTATTCTCTTTACTTATTCTCTCTCTACCCAATCTCTCTCTCCTTTTTCTCTCTCAACTATTCTTTTTACTAATTCTCTCTACTCTCTGCTTTTTCTCTTTCTATCATTCTCTCTACTCATTCTCTCTATCCTCTCTCTCTCTCCTTTTCCTCTCGCTGCTCATTCTCTCTCTACCCACTTTGTCTCTCTCCTTTTTCGCCTACAATCATTCTGTCTCTACCATCTCTCTCTCTCTCTCTCTCTCTCTTTTCTACTATTCTCTCTATTCATTCTCTCAATGCCCCCTCTCTCATTTTTCTCTCTCTACGCATTCTCCCTCTACCCACTTTCTCTCTACCCATTCTCTCTCTACTCATTCTCTCTCTAGTTATTCTTTTTTCATATTTTCTTTCAACTCTCTCTTTGTATTCATTTTCTTATCACTCTCTTTACTCATTCTCTTTTTTTGTCAATTGCCAACTTGTTCTCTTTACTCATTATCTTTCTTACCACTCTCTTTACTCATTCTCTCTTTTTGTCAACTGTCAACTTGTTCTCGCTCTATCTTTTTTCTCTCTCTTCCTCTTTTCTTTCTCTATCCATTTTCTATCATCTCTCTAACCATTTTTTTCTTTATATTTCTCTATCAACCATTCTCTATATTTTTTTCTCTCTATTCATACTTTTTTCTTATTTCTTTTACTATCCTTTCTTTATCTATTTTTTTATTCTTATAGAAAAAAATAAAAATTAACAGTAATAAATACAAAAATTTAATAAACAGTAAAAATAATAATAACAAAAAATTTGACAGCATTTTCAAATAAATTTTTGCCGTTTGTTTGGGAATAAGTTGGAAAAGAAAGGAAAAGAAAACACTCATCCCGATACATTATGGTGTGTTTGGCAATGAACAAGAAACCGAATGGAAAGACACCGAAAAAAAGGAAAAGAAGCGGCGTCAAAGAAGGAAAAAAATAAAAAAAAATACAACTACTAAAGTAACCTCAGTCCATCCAATTAATTGTAAGAATAATTTTGTAATTTCAATAAATTATTCAATTTTTTTAAGAATAATTTTGTCATTTTATCTATAAATTTTTTTCTCACATTTTTTCATACAATTTAAATGTAAAATTTTATTTTCTCATTATTTTTTCATAATTTTTTTTAATTATTTTTTTTCTCACTATTTTTTTTTTCACTAAAATTTCATAATATAAACAAGCTATTAAAAATTTAAAGTTTCAATTTCAGTTATTTCTCCCAACTAAAAAAGAAAACCTAATTTGCAGTAAAGTTCTGATATCTCAGTAGTCGTAGTCTCTTTATAACAATAATAATTAAAAAGAAGATAATTCCTACAGAGAATTGTAGGATTAGAAATATTTGCGCCCACCTCGGCCACGCCTCTGTCTCTCTCTCTCTCTCTCACACGAAAAACTTCCCCAACAACCCGAGAGGGAGAGAAAGGCCCAGAAGCGAATGCTTCGGGACTATCACAGGGGAAAGGACGCGCTGTGGGCTGCGCGTGGGGTAATGGGACACCATGCGCAGCACAGCGCAACATTTTAGCGAGATATCAGCCATCGTTGATCTGCATGATAAAGAGTCGGTCTCTTCAATTAAAATTTTATATTTGAATTTTAAGCGTAAAAAAAATAGTACTGAAAAAAATTGTTTTTAATAAAAAGTTTAATAGATATTTAAGGTCGTTTGTTTTATAGTTTAGAATTGAAATAAAAAATAGAATTATTTATTTTATAATATATTTAATTTACGCTCAAATTTAAATTTAAATTTTTTATAAATATTTATTTTGTTCTAAAATTATAAATATTAATTATATGATTATATTTTTCTCATGAAATTTTAGGTATTAGAATCTTGTAAAAAAAGGTTTTAGAGAGAGAGAGAGAGAGAGAGAGAGAGAGAAAAGGAGAGGCATAGCACAACTCTCTCTTATTCTTCTTATGGGTTCCAGTCTGATGCCTTTTCTGATACGCATCTGAAATAGATTTTCAACGTCAAATCTCCCCCCCATTTATGCCTCTCTCACTCTCACTCACCACTTTTTCATTTTCATTGTTCTAAACTGCCTCTCTCTCTCTCAGTGTATTATCGCACAAGCATTGTCTCTACGAATAATAACTCTCTTAAAGTTAACTGCTTTTTTTTCGTTTCTTTGGTTTTTTTTGGGTTTCTCGTTTTCTGGGTGCGCAATGAGCAAGCCAGCGGAGAGGCTGTCAGTCATGAACCCCGGCGGCTTCTCAGGTTTTATTTGGTCTTTTTTTTGTTTTGGGGGGGGGGGGTTTCTTGCTTTTGTGCTCATTATTTGTTTATTGCATAATGTATGTTAGATTGTGGTTGGATTTCACATAATACGTGCCAATTTCAGATTCTCTAATAAATTTGTTTTCTTTCTACCTGCTTAATCAATGCTGGTTGGTTCATTGGTGTTTCAGTTTTGTTTAAATGGCATTGGTGGTAACTAGAAATATTGTTAGCTATTTCTTTCTTTTTTTAAAAAAAAAAAAATTTTGTTACGGTGTTTCTAGAAGATTAGAGTTGCATTCGCAATGTACCCTTTTTTTTTTTTTTTTCTTGTGTTGCATGTTGCTTTCACTGCTGTAATTTTCATTTCATCTTTGAAGCATGTTGACCAGTTCTGGAAAACTGGAAATACCCATATTAATGTAATTTCCGCTCTTTTTCCTATACAAATGATACATCTTTTTTTTTTTTTTTTTTTTAATTTCTTATTTGTTTGATTTTATCATGAATGGAGTTAGAGCTTGAACACTGTGGTCATTTGCAGTTGTTTAAGTACATCAAATATGCAACATTATGGTTTTCTTTGGTTAAAGGCCTCTGCTTTCTGAGAATTTGGCCCTCAGACCATTAGGTTGATTCACTTTAGTTCTGAATGCATATGAGTGCTTTTTTTTTTCTTTTCTTGGTTTTGTTATTTTCTTCTGCTTAACGGTAGGAAAATTGTGAGAATTGGTTTGGCATTGTCTCCTTTGGTTAATGGGTAGAGTGTGTTGGTGATGATTGATTTTAGATCAGAAATTCATGGGGTGATCTTTTTTTTTTTTTTTTTGGTTATTGCTTTCCAGATGTTGTGCTTGACCCGGCACAGTGCAGTCGTCTAAGTTTGCAAGAGAAAAGAGAACTTGTTCGAGAAATTGCGAAAGGGTCAAGAGATGCCCCTAGAGTTCTCAGTTCATTCACCTGCAGGGAGCTTCTTGAAATCATTTGTGCGGAGATGGGTAAAGAGAGAAAATATTCGGGGTATACTAAATTAAAAATGATAGAACACCTTCTAAGGTTGGTTTCACAGAAGTCCATGGGAAGCCCCACCGATAATGTTGTTGGATCTTGCCCTGCTAGAGCCAAATGCGGAACTAAAAGGCGAAGGCAAAAAAAAACCCGACTTCTAGTACCAACTGACACAAATGCAGTTTCTCTTGCGAATGTAAAAGAGGAAAGTTTTAAAATCCAAGTTTGCCAGAATGCTGCTTGCAGATCTACCTTAAGCCCAGGGGATGCTTTTTGCAAGAGATGTTCTTGCTGTATCTGTCATTATTATGATGACAACAAGGATCCTAGTCTTTGGTTAACATGTGGTTCAGATTCTCCTGGTGAGCAATCATGTGGACATACATGCCACCTGATTTGTGTTTTGAAGGATGAAAGAACTGGAATTATAAAAAGTGGATGTCGCACAAAGTTGGATGGGAGCTTCTACTGTGTTTCTTGTGGAAAAATCAATGTACTCATGAGGTAAGAGGTGCCACTTTTTTCGAATTATTTTGTTCTTCATTATACACATGATTAATGAGCGTTTATTCTGTAGTCTGTATATCAATTCTACTTGCATATCTGTCTAGAAGATGACCATGTTTAGTGGTCTTGCCTTCCAGGTTAAGAGAAAATTGGTATCCTGCCATTTTTTCTAAGTTGAATATGTTATCAAACCTAACTTTTTGTTTATTTAATCTCAACTGTACATCAAAAGAGATCAGTTCTTTCAAAATTAGGGGCATGACTATATAGGCCCTCTGTATAGTAACTAGCACCAATGACAGTTAATCCAACAAGGTTTTCTACGTGATACAAAATGATTCTGGTGGACTAACTATGCTTTTCCTTTTCTTCAATAGTGATATAATATAGCAACTCTGAGGAGGAATAATTTGCTAATTGGCTGTTTACAGAAGCTGGAGGAAGCAATTGCTAGTAGCCAAAGAGGCAAGAAGAGTTGATGCATTGTGCCAACGGGTCCTTTTGTGTCACCGGATTCTCACAGGAACTGAACAGTTCAAGGAGTTGCATGAGATTTTGGAAACTGCCTTAGAAATGCTGAAGAATGAATTGGGACCCCTGGATCTGGTGTGCGCTAAGATGGCACGGGGCATAGTAAATAGGCTTTCTTGTGGTGCTGAGGTTCAGAAGTTGTGCATTTCTGCACTGGAAGCTTTTGATTCATTGTTCACTGACCGTCACCCTTGTTTTGAGGAAAGGAAAGAATCACCTTGTAAGTTTCTGACCATACCGTTATCATCTGATTCCCTCTTCTAATTCTGTATTCCAATCAATCTTAGGGAGTCCATGGAAAATACGACTCACTGAAGTCTTTAAAACACAAACATTATCTCCTCTTTGGCTAATAGATTATCGCCTCCTGAGCATAGCATTATCTCACTGATATTGCTGGTTATTTTTGTATCAGCTTGTAAAATTCAATTTGAAGAGTCGTCCCCAACTGCCACAACCATTGTGCTCGAGTATGTAGATAGTCTGTTTAAAGACTTATTGGGCTGTATGCTTTGGCATCGCAAATGTTCGGTGAAGGATTATCCTGATCAACCCACTTACATTGTGTTGAAGCCAGAGAAAAGATTCAAGATAACTGATCTGTGTCCCTCAACTGGTTACTTATGCAAGGTTTCTCTTTTCAGCAGTGAAGAAATTTTGGGTGTTTGGGAAGCTAAGTGGTCGACGCCTGCATCAAATGGAAGCTCTGCTATAGGCTTACATAAACATGGAAAGGAAGATGATGCTACTATTACTACAATAAATTCTCAGGTGAAAACATCCAATGACGGTGACGTCAAACTATCCTTTGGACGCCACTCAATTCAGCTAAAATCAGTGCAAGACATGGGCAAGAACAAGGATGATTCATTGATAAACTGTAAAACGTTTTCTCCATCCACACCTTCTAAACCTAGTGGAATGCTGGCAGGCTGTAAAAAGCAAATAGGGGAGGGTGCATATGAGTACTCAGTGAGAGTGATCAAATGGTTAGAACATGAAGGGCACATAGATGAGGATTTCAGAGTAAAATTCCTCACTTGGTTCAGCCTGAAAGCGACAATGAAAGAGAAAAGGGTCGTCAACGTCTTTGTGGATACGTTGGTCGATGACCCATCAAGCTTGGCGGGGCAGCTAACCCATGCCTTCGTGGATGTGATTTGCTGTGAGAAGAAACCAGTTCCTCAGCATGGGTTTTGCACTCAGTTGTGGCATTAAGTGTTTCAAATGGATCCACATAAAGTGTAGTTAGGAGTTCCAGCGAGATAGATTTTCGGCTTCTTTTGAATTTTCATTTAGGATATAGGTTAACACGTACATCATGATTCATGAACATTTAATACACTGGGACATCTAGGATCACCAAGGCGTATGACACCTCTGAAAAGTTAGGCATGAACTCTTCTACACACAGTTTAACAGCATAATGCATTCTGTTATAATTTCTAAGGGGAAAACATTCACTTTTGGGTAGAAACTTCTTGTATTTGTATTATTTTATATTCCATGGTCTGCTCCTCGGTACAGAAACTTATATCGCAAGTTCTCTAACAATGGAGAACTTGTGGAGCGTCGATGCTGGAAACTAACATGGGCCGCTGTGGAACCGCATTCTTCGTAAGGCAGGGGCGAAAAGAAGTACGGGATTTAAGGAACTCTTATGATCTATATCAAAGGCCAGGTGTTGATTGCTTCAACTGGTCTTTGCACGGTGAGATGCTTGATACATACAAAAAGCAACCCCTTTTCACAGATTTACCTGTACTCGAAACAGGGCAAAGAGAAATCCCATGTTCCCTATATGCTGGACAATCGTTCATTCATATTATCAGACGAGCTTGAGTGTTTCAGTTCATTTACACGAAATGTGAATCAATGGTTTTTGACACTTCCCAAAGTGAATAGCTGTTGCTCGGACCTTACGGATTATTGGGTAAGCGATCCTCAAACTGGACCTTCATTAACAACGGATGCCTGTGGGATCCACAGCTTTCTGACGCAACCCAGCACTTTGGTCCTCACATCGAAATGTCTCGCTGAGTTGCGTGGCATAGGAGCTGAAGACAAGCGTAAATTCGCCTGCAGGACAAAAATGGGTTACACCAAAATATTACCATACATTACACCAGCCAAACTCGTACGGTTACATGGTAATCTAATACTGCCATAGGCCATAGTTACACACGGGCTTTAAAAGGAAAGGAAACTCTGTTGAATTCATTCTACCAGTACAAGATGAGTGCAGAAGCACCCCGTAAACATATAAGGGGTTCGTTCCTGGCGAGTCCCGTCAATTGCAATGATTGTATGAGATCGAGGAAAGCTATTGTACTCGCAAACATGGTCTGCCAAACAAAACCATGCATCGTTCAACCACATTTACAGCATTTCATGTACCGGCAACAACCTTATACTAAAATTGAGCAACCATTACAATCCAGCACGAATCCCCTCCTCCAAGGCAGCGTATCAAACTTTTTGATGCCTTTAGATATATAGATATACCCTAGACGGGAGATGATCCAAAAAATGCCTGCTTGGCTTGGTAATGATTTCTTTCTCTACCATTTTTCTTCCAGACAATAGAAGCAATCTGTGGTTTTGACGTCAACTTTCAACCACAGTGATACAGGACGTCCATGGATCCAAGTAGCAGTCATGCATCAGATGCATCATTGACAGCTTCACTTGATTCATCATTGACTGCTTCATTGAATGAGGCAGAAAGGTATTCTGCAAGACTTTGTTTGGAACTGGACCCATCAAAAGACACTGAAACTCTTGGCTTTTTCATGCTAATGGACTTTGGAAGCCAGGAATTTGAACTTCCAGGGGTATTCAAATTATTTCCCATGGTATCTAAACCCTGCATTATAACAGGTTCTAAATTCTGCCATGGGTCTCCAACCATGGACTGGTCATAAAAACACTCTGGCCCCAGTGTTTCATCTACTGCTGAGATTGGAGAATGGAAACCCCTTCCCCTTCCACTACTCTGTCTAGAACCCGGTGCTGTGCTGTCACCACGCCAACGCGCACGGCCTCTTCCTGGACTAGGAGCACGACTGCTTTCATATCCTGAGCCAGAGTATGGACTACTGCCAAGCCAGCGAGGCCTGGCCACACCAGCACTGAAAGTAGGGCTCCTTACAAGTTCAAAACCAGGGATTCCTTGATGCACAGGAAACGGACTGTGCACTCCACCACGAGGAATAGAGCTATAATAGCTGGGCATCTCACCAGAGCTACTCTGCCCTTCAGGAGTTCTTTGATGCTGAGGAAAAGGACTGGCCGTGCCTCCTGGGGTTCTAAATGGAGCGGCACTATCAAAAGGACTTACTGCTTGATGCATTCTCTGATTGGGTGAGTAAGTGCTTTGCATTTGAGGTGCGGGAAAGGGGGTCATTACATAGTTCATTGCTCCTGCTAGTTAAGAAGAAAAACAAATTAACATGCAAACAAAATTGACCAAATGACATTCAATTTATGCACTCAAGAAGAGGTCCTTTTCTTTCAGCAGGGAGGATACATTCATTAACATCTATTAGGGCCTTAAGAATGCAAGGCCTCAACCAAAAGAATCCTCCATCAAATAAATCTGGACTTGTAGTCAATGGCTCAAAAGCAATGATTGCAGCCAGATCTCCCCATGAGTGAAACTACATCTACAATTTAATCACATAAAAATGGAACATAAAGTTTGTGCTACTTGTTGCAAGCATGTTAAGATCCTTTTTTTTTTTTTTTTTTTCCTAATAACAAAATTCTTTTTGCTAGGGCAAAGTCCAGGACTCTAATGGTACAATGGCATAATCATGCTTGACCAAATTCATTTCCATATTCCTTGACCGACTCTCATACAGACAACTTTGCTTAATAATCTTGTTTTCTAGCTCTAGCACTATATAAATTATGAACTACCATGTAAAATTTAAAAAAAAAAAAAATCACCCAACTCCACAATTACATGCTTGATGAATATTTAGACAAAAAACACATTAGCGGGAACCTAAAGCGCAAGATCCCACAACAAATGCATAATGCGAACTCATAGTTGCTCAAAAAGAACCTTACTTGGACGGGGAGATGAGAACCGTGCCACAGGGGAACCAGTATTACTTGGAGGTGAAAAATAGCCTTGTGTGACGTGATTGCGAACCACACTCCTCTTCTTGTTGGCAGAAAATGCTGCCATTGGGTCGGTGTAAAAATCAAACCTTGGAGTCGCACCATAATCATCCTGCGGCGGCATATTAGACAGGGGCTCGAGCAGTGGGTTAGCGAGCGAACTGGGCACTGTAGGAGCTTCAATTTCATTAGAAGCTTCGGCCTGAGCAGCCACCGTGCGCATTGCTTTGAGTCTTTCCCTTCTTTTCTCGGAGTCCTCCATTTAAACCTTAAAAATAGAACCACAACAGTCACAAATTTACCATCTGCACTACGAATCTCATCAAATTCAATAAAATAAAAAAAAAACCCAATTTTCCTTTCACCTACTTCCCAGCACCCCCCCCCCCCCCCAAAAAAAAATCAAAGTGGTAGAGGAATTTAAGCAAACACCAGGTAGGTGATAAAGGAATGTTACATAGTCAAGATGGCCTTTTTGTGATTTCTCTGGAATTGAAGAAATAGAACCAACTTGTAAAAACTGCTGAGACTATTCAAGAACGACCAAACAAGACCAGAAAACTATAACACGGATAACTACTTCTTGCCCCAGAAAATTTTAGAAACGCAGAGAACGAAAAGAAGACATACCCAGATAAAATAAAGTTGGCGTTCGCTCGAATTTGAGGCGATTTCTTGATTTGAATGCTTGGATTCAGATTCTGGTTCACTCGGTTTTATTATTATTTTTTAATTGACTCCGATGTACTCAGAATTCAAAACCTGAACACCCTGCAAAATTTCGCTTCGTCTTCAGAGGGAGAGGGGAGATGTCGGACTTGTTGATTGGGCGCGGAGGGCCCGATCCATAATTGGGCCAATCCATTTGTTTATTGGGCCAGGACCGACGGTAATTTGTATGAATCGACGTGAAATTCTCCCTCGTCAAGACACTACCGTCTGGTCAGTAGACGCTGACTCAGATGGTAAGAGTTTGAGTTCGCTTAAGTAGATATCTCGATTTTGAGATCTGGGAATGCAGCCGCATTAAATACTTGTTATGAGATTTTAAAGTCTCCCGCCCTTCAGAGTTCTACCCGGGTCGGTTCAGATTAGTCAGCCCAATGAGTTAGATACTGAGCGGTCTAGACCGAAAAAAAAAAAAGACACTACCGTCCAATCCACTGGAAATGCACGTGGACGGCAGCGATTACTCTCCATCCAGGTGAACCAGAATAAAGAACGTCTACCATTTCCATTGCGTCCTTACGTTGAATTATGGAAACCAAAAACGGGATATGCATTAAAAAGTCTTAAACCTTTAGATTTTTTTTCATTTAAATTCTAAACTTTTTTGAAATTTCATTTCAGTCGTAAACTTTTTAATTTTACTCCAAATCAGTCCTTCCGTTAGTCAAACCGTTAAAAATTACTGTTCACTAACGGAAATTTTTTTAAAAAGGTAAAATACACTATTTAAATATTTTTTTTGTTGTTAAATGCTTATATTTTACTCTCAAATAGTAACATGTAAGTTGAGATTTTAGATTTTTTATTTTTTATTTTATTTTTTTTAAGATTATACAAAGTATTTCTGTTAACTGGTGAATTGAAATAGTATATTTTACCTTTTTAAAAAAATTTTCGTTAGTGAACAGTAATTTTTAACGGTTTGACTAACAGAAGGACTAATTTGGAACAAAATCAAAAGATTTAGGACTGAAATGAAATATTAAAAAGATTTAAGACTTAAATGAAAAAAATCTAAAGATTTAAGACTTTTTTTTATACATATCCCAACCAAAAACTAGGGGCGAATCTTGTTTATATATTACTTGAACACGAACTTGGCTTGAGTTCAAATCAAGTTTAAATATTTGAGTTTGAGTTTAGTTGGATAAAAATCTACATAAACTCGAGTTTGGCTCGAACTCGACTGATTTTATTTATTTATTTCTTTAACATTTTTAGCTTATATTTAAATTAATCATTAAAAACAAAAAAACTAGCTTACAAAATTGAGCTAATCCACTAAACATCATTAAGTTAAGGGGTGAACAAAATTAGAAAAGGCTGCTATATTTTATAAGAAATGAATTTTTCCTTCTTTACTCTCACTTTCAATATGAGATTTTGTAATCTCTTATTGGTTTGATTGCACAATTATAAATAAAAATTTTCGTCACGATGGTTGATGTATTTTGTTAAATTTTGATGCACAAGGAGCTTATCTCCTTGGATGTATTCTTTTAGTATGAGGGTATAAAAAAGTGGTTGCTGCTAACTTAAAATTTGACACCTACGACTACTAGATATATCCAGTTGCTATGTATTCGAGTGTCAATCACAAGAATATGCACAAAAAATTTATTAAAAGTTATGGTCTAGTGATAAAAATGTCGAATGTTATCAAATCAGATCTTAAATTTAAGTATTTATCAGTGTAATTGGTGAGACTAAATTTACACTAAAATTTAGTGCGACTCATGACGTAATTATTTAAACTATTCACACATGTCTTGAAATATAGTACAATACTCTTTAACAGAATAAATTGAAACAATACCCTACTTTCTCATTTTATTTTAAAAAAAAAATGCACAGAAAGTTGGACTGCCTACACCTGAATATGACGTAAAAAGAGAGGGCCCTTCTCACGATTCACGAGCCTTCTTTTAGTTCATCGGTGACTCTGAATGGTGTTAAATATGAGTCTTTGCGGGGTTTTCACAATCGAAAGGCAGCAGAGCAGTCAACTGCTGGGGTTGCTCTCGCATAGCTAGCAAAGTCTGGAGAAGTTTATCCAGGCATTTCTCAGCCGTTTGTAAGTTTAATGCTATTTTTCCTTGTAGTGTTGGTGATTCATTGCTATTTCTTTCACTGTCATTGGAGGTGTTTAGTTTTGCTATTGTTGGTTATTGTTACCATTATTATTTACTAATTATTATTATTAATTATTAATTATTATTATTTATTGCTGTTGTTAATAAACAAAATGAAATTATAGTGTTTGGTTAAATTAATATTAACTGTTGCTGATTAAATAATATAATTAGTATTTTAGGCATCTTATTTTTGTTTTATTAAAATAGAAAATCTTTATATTTGTAGCTAATCTTAATTGATTAAATAAAATATATCTTAAGTTTTTATAAATAAAAATTTAGTAAATGTGATCAACAACAATTTATAATAAATATTATTTTTATATTTTTTTACTATATAAATCACTGTGTTTTAAAAATATTATTATTTTTACTATGAAAATTACTATTTTATTATACTATTCACAAAAAAAGTTGAAAGAAAAAGCTTTTTTTGGTTTCAAGAAAAAAAAAAAAGTTTTAGCCTCCCTCCAAGTGCATCGAGTTCTAAAAAAATAATACACAAATAAAAAAAAAGCAAAAAATTGGCGTCCCTCCTGTACTTTCCGGAAAAGAAAAAGCGTCCTCCACAGCAACAAAGGGCCTTTCAAGTTTTCAAGGGCAGATTTGTAATTGAACAATAAATTCGGCTGCTGATGAAAATAAAAAGTAAAGGAATCCCTACTTTTTTTTATCAGCAGTAGTTCAATGAAAATAAAAAGTAAAGGAATCCCTATTTTTTTTTATCAGCAGTAGTTCAAGTCATTTATCAGCAATCAACTGCTAATTAAAAACCAAACTAAACACTTTAATTCTTACTTTTCAAATATGCAATAGCAACAATACTTTTGAAATACAAAACCAAACACCCTTATTGTCACAAACGTCTTGTTAACGTGCACGTTGTGGTGTAGTTAAGCAGGCATATATCTGTTTGTTTCCTGTAAAATATTTTACAGGAAAAAATTTTACAAGTTTTCCGGCGTTTGTTTCACAGAAATATTTTATATAGGCAAAATTTAGAAAAAATTTTTCAAATTTTTAAGTAAAATAACTTCTCCTTTTGCAAAGCTGAAGTTAATTTCAGGAAAAATACAAACTGTGTTATAAGTAAGTGATAAAAGAAAATCATTATTTTTACTGTAAATATTTTCTTTTATAAATATTTTACAAATATAAGTTATTTTATAGCAAACAAACGAACCTTAAATCGCATTTAAATTCCCTCTTTTCGTTTATGTTTGTTGAGCTTCATTATGAAAGTTCCTAGTTCATGGAAAATGCATCTTGGTTATTTTGCTCCTGTTCAGCGTGAAACAGGGCTATGCAAAAATCTGCTCCAAGAATATGCACAAAAAATGAACTACGCAAAACCGTATTATCAGTGCCAACAAGAAGAGCCATCCGGTCGAGGGGCCATTTTTAAGTGTACTGTGGAGATCGGGGGGATTCAATAAATTGGACATCTGCGAGAACACAAAGGGAAGCAGAAATCAAAACTGCTTGAACTGCTTTGTTAGCCATCCAGTCAAGTACGTCTGGTTCGTCTATTTATGACTCTCAGTTAAAAGTGGTTCCACAGAAAAAAGAGCAGCGGAGACAATTTGTGCTCCGGAAGAGACTGAAAATGTTTGCGAGGCAAAGAGGCCCGGAGCAAGAAGAAAAAGAAAAAGAAAATTTCCGGTGACGGGGAAAACCAGCCTCAAGGTGAAATTACTGTGAATGGCCGGCCAAGATCAGGATCAGATCAAAGTGATTTATCTGCTGTTCAAGGATTAGGCTATGGAAACATCAGTTATAGAGGCAATGGCTAATTTTCAAGATGGGAAAGTGAATGCAGACGCGAGTGGAACAAAAGCATAGGATGTGAGGGGGCCTTTGATTCCCGGCATTGCTGGTTAACTTTGAAGGTCAGCAGTCCTTAGCTAGAGACTTTTACCAAGGAAACCATAGGATTCCTGCTGGCATAAGGGTCGAGTTTGATGGAGATGCAAACATAGTGAGTGGAGTTGGAGGAGCCGGTTCAGTGATAAACAACCCTACTTAGGCGCAGATAAATGCATAAAAAAAAAAAAAGATAAATGCATCAAAAATATGGCGCTGGGAGAATCACCCCTAAAGAGGTCTGACAATAACTTGAATAAGATTAATCGGGCTCAATGTAGTTTTGGATATCAAGGTCTTACACTAAAAAAAGATAAAGGCATCGATTTTCATGGCTGCCTTTAATGGAGAGAGGGTTGAAGCTGGCTCTGGTATTATGCAGCAAGAAAAGCCTACTGGGTCTGGATTAAGAAATTGAGACTTTTTGCTCTCTAGCAACCGTTTTCTTGAGTACCGAAGGTACATTTATTCAATTTTTGTTAGAAACGTGAACGATGATTCTGTGTTTTGATGACAAAAATGAAGAATGATTTGTAAGTATTGCTTATGTGGTCACAAAAATACACACTACAATACAGAGCTAACCATAATTCAAATCATCCCAAGATCAACTAGGCTTTATTTGACCTCTAGGATACACGGACACTTCTAAAATGGTGAGTGTCCGTGTTGGGTACACGTGTCGGATACAACACTCACCCGACACTTTTCAGATACGTGTCAGATACTTCGAAACATGTCCAACAAAAAAATTTAAAAAAAAAAATTCGGACACGCGTGTCGGACACTTCTAATTCACGTATCGCACACAGATACTTTTATATGTATTTAATATTTTAATTAATATATTATACATATATATATATATATATATATATATATATATATATATATATATATATCTATATATATATTATTTGCTTAAATATTTTATTATGTACACACATACACACACATATATATATAGTATTTTTTTAAAAAATTATAAATAAAATACAAGTTAGATAATAAAATATTATCATAATTATTATTATGTACTATACGTAGAAAAAAATTTTAGATTTATTAAAAATATTTAAATTATATATATATATATATATATATATATAATATTTAATATATTTTATAGTCATATTTACGCCGTATCCGTGTCCTAATTTTTTTAAAATTTCTGTATCCCCGTATCCGTGTCGTATCGTGTCCGTGTCCCTTATTCGTATCTAGCACAGAAATTTTGAAAATTAGTAATGTTTCAATAAATTTGCACCATGTATATTAGAAATAAAAAGTGCCATACAAACATTTTTTTTTAGTCGTAGCTTAGGATATAGAGATTGGCGATGAAAGCCTCAATTTTTAACCATTTTAATTATGTTGAGTTCTGAACTGTTTTAATTATATTGGGTCCTCACTATGTCAACAATTCTCATGTCTACTTGTTTGTATACTGAATATTTTCATCTTCACATCGAATTATATATTTTTTCATTAATAGAAAAAAATTTTATTTAACTTTTATAAGATTTATTAAGACAGGCTGAAAAAAAAAAAGCGCCAAAAAAAATTGCCGTGCTTAAAAAAAAAAGATAAATGTATATGTCTTAGTGAATATTATCTTGATAAGTGTTCGTGTGATAATAAATGTAATAACAATAATAAAATGTAGAAAAAAAATTATTTTTTTTTGGGCTATAGTTGTAAAATATTTGTTATTTATTGTATTACAGATTTTTTTTTTTTTGGAGTGATTTTGTCGGACCGACCGTGTAATGGAACTGAAAAAAAATAATGGTATGGACCAAGCATATTATTGCCTTGCCAGTGTGCATCTCAACTTCTCAAGGCTTTCTATTTTCTGATTGTCGAAGCAATAAGAATCCTGTGACCTTTTTTGGCGACGAAAAATGCACGGTCGCCCTCGCAAAGCCTCGTCACCGGAGGACGAGGCGGCTTCCGCCGCCAAAGCAGCGAAGCTGCGGGCTCTCCAGTCGCAGTTCCTCTCATATCACCAGCAAAACATGTACGAAGCGCTCTTGTTGTTTTATTCCTTCATTATTTTCTTCTTCCTTTTTCTCCGTTTCTATCGATCCAATCGCCGTCGACTGAATTTCTTTTTCTTTTTTTTTTTTTTTTTTGCAATTTTGCAAAGCTATACTAAAGAAGCTATAGAACTAAGCGCGAAGCTTCTCGAAATCAATCCGGAATCGTACACCGCTTGGAACTACAGAAAACTCGCTGTTGAACGCATTTTGACTCAGTCCGACCCAGATCCTGACTCAGTGAAGTCCGTTCTGGACGAAGAACTCGTACTGGTGCGTTTCTCAACATTAAAGATCATATTTCTTTTCAATTCCTGTTCTGTTCACGGAAAATTGCTACTGTATAGATTTAATCAATGAATTAATTGGTTCTTGGAGTGCTTGATTCTTTGTTACTCGGATGAGCATTGGCTTTTGATTGTTTGGATTGGTATGGATTGGGTTTGTGGACGATTGAATTGATTTGATTAATGTTGTTGTGTAGGTAGAGAATGCGTTGAGACAGAATCCTAAGTCATATGGGGCATGGCATCATCGCAAATGGGTGCTAAGCAAAGGGCATTGTTCAGTAGAAAAGGAGTTGCGGCTTGTGGACGAGTTCCAAGATAAGGATGCTCGGAATTTCCATGTGTGGAATTACCGGAGGTGAAATTTTTGGACATGGTTGGCTATTTTGCACACTTCCGGATTGTTTGTATTCGCATTCCTGAGATCTTTGAGCTTGATTTTCTAGGTTCGTGGCAGCGTTGATGAATAGATCGGAAGAGGATGAATTGAAGTACACGCAAAAACTGATCAACAAGAATTTTAGTTTTTATTCTGCATGGCACAATCGGAGGTGTGATTACTATTATTATATCACAGCTGCAAGTGTAAAATTTCTCCTGCACATTAAAATGAAATCGATTATCATTCTTTGGTGAATTAAAATTCTTTAAACGGAATGTGATAAAAGATTTATGTAGCCAAGCATAGTTGAATTTGGGATTAAGGCTTTGTTTTTGTTGTTGGTGTTGTAAGTTTCTACAACACTTGGTTTAGTGGAACTTAAGCACGGTTAATCCATGTGGTCATGCTAACCATATGTTGGCAATTAGGAAGGTCCTTTTCTGTTTGTTGGAGTCTTCATTCCATATCAAGCGTTAAATTTCTTGTGAATCTTGCTTAGCTTGAGAACTGACTGGGGAACTTAAAATGCATTTGATGTAGTGGAGACACTCTAGCTAGTAAATATACAGGCTTTTGAGGATCTTGTTTTCTTGGTTTTCCACTTCCACTGGGTCCGATCATGGGCCTTTGGGGGTATTTTAGATCTTAGATCACAGGATCCTTGTTTCTCTTAGGAATGCACTTTCATTATTAGAAGGTTACTGATAAAATAGTGTAAATGGTGCTGATTAGTATAGCGAATACTTGGTACGGGTGACTACAGTCTAATCTCTGATTCTGTTCTTATTAAATATTGTTATATTTATCTTTTAAGTAATGAATATAGATGGTGGTGCTTACTTGTTAGAATGCCCATGCCCTTCCGTGATTTGTGAGACATTCTCTGTTGTTTCTCACACATATTTGCTATCTTCTTACCTTAGTGGGAAAATTTTACAGTGTGCTCCTGTCTAATCTGATGAAGAAAAAGGTTCAAGGATTTGTACAAAAAGATGAAGTTTTAACTAGGGAATATGAATTGGTACGCGCAGCTCTTTTCACTGATGAAGATGATCAAAGCGGTTGGTTTTATCATCTTTGGCTTCTTAATCAAACTGTGAAGGCTGAGCATCCTCTGCTTGTTTCGTCATGGCCTGCTCATGGTTCCAATCTGCAACTTCGTTCTAAAATGTTTCCACTCATTCTTTACTTTAGTCAGCCTGTTAAAGGTGTAAACTCATCAACAATTACTGTTTCATCTGGATCTAATATGAACAAGGATCTGATTTGGAAACCTCTCACAACAAATAACTCTCAAACTGCCCGGGTTTGGGTTACACAATTAGATTTCCACGACGCTGAGACCCAATCTTCAGAGGCTTATCCAGTTGAGGTTAACCTTGGACATTCTGAAGGAATCATTTCTTCTGATGGTTTTAGCTATAGTTGTCCTACTCGATTTGCATTTACTGTGAATCTCCAACCTGTTGATAGCGAATCTGCTGAAGGTCCAGGGAAGATATCTTGGAGAGAGGAAGATTTTCATGTCTGTGAGCCTCATTCACTAGAATCAAATTTGGTTTTTTGTTTTGACCACGTAGATGTTAAGAATGAACATGGGTCCACGGATTCTGCAATGCAAGAAAATGTTTTAGCTGAAGAGATAAGGAACTTCCGTGACTTGTCAGACTGGTGAGCCTGTTTATTTGAAGGAAATTTACTAAACCATATTTGTATATATTTTAAGATTAAAGTATGTATAGGCTTTGGGCTCTAGGCTTTAGGGTGAGCCTGCCTGTCTATGTATATATTTGTTATATTCTTTTTGTTTTTGCAGCAAAATTGGGAAGCTTACACTTGCAAGACTGTTGACTGCTCATGATGCATTGGTACTGTCTGAAAAATTAATACATTCTGAAGAAGTTCTCAAATTATATAGTGACTTGATGAAGTTGGATCCATGGCATTACTGGTACTACAAGGATGAACACAGCTTGGTTTTGTTGCAACAGGTAACTGCTCAAATATGTTTTGTGAAATGCTTAGGGCCCATGACCTTTCCATCTTCAGGTTATGAAAATTGAGATGATCCATGTTCAAAATATTTTGCGAGATTTTTTTTTGGGCTTGTTTGATGGTTCCTGGAAATGCCACCCTTCTTGCCCATTTGCTTTTTGGAGTTTCTTCGTAAAACTCTGTTTTTGAATCTGATTAGCTCCTTACTTGGAGAGTTGGTTCTGGAATATGTCTTACATATTTTAATTAATTCGAGTTTGATGTTGGTCACCTTTATACAAGGGGAGCAGTTTTTCACTTTTTCCATGATTCTGCAGGTGACATCTAATGAGGAGTCATTGTTGAGTCATTGTTTTCACCATAGGCACCTGACTACATCAGACAGCAGCAATCCAATTTGTTTACGTCTGAATAAGATGTCGTTATCGCAGATGGGATCTTTTGAGAGATTATTGTGGGTCCAAATGTTAGACCTCAGCCAGAATGAACTTCGGTCCATTGAAGGTAAACTTCTTTCTCTAGCAAAGGTCTTTTTTTAAAGAAAATATATATTTTTATCTCGTCTGGCCTGGCTTCCAAAGAAGCAATCCCTACACTTTCACCTCCCAGCGTCATTGCTTGACTTTTGCTCGATGCACTTTGTTCTAAAGATCCCTTAGCGTGATTATCTTCTCTGGACGATTTCGCGCTCTTGATTCACCTCTAGGCTTTTCGATCAATAGCAAGCACAAACCTCTTCACTGCTTCATATTTCATTGTAGTGCTTTTAAAATTTCTCGGAAAAAAAAAGTTCATTTTCTAAATTTGGGAATTTTATGACAGGATTGGAGGCTCTGCAGCTTCTCTCACACTTGAATTTGAGTAGGAATAAACTCGGTAGCTTTACGTCTTTAGAACCTTTGAGACAGCTGAATTCACTGAAAGTCCTGAATATTTCATATAATGAGATTGGGGCGCACTCTATCGATACAAGAAGGTACCTGTGCTCTTCTCCTTTGTCTCATTCGATTGGCAGAGAATGGAATCCGGATGAAATTCAGGTTGATGGTCTCAGTGTGACAAATCACTGGGAAGCCTTTTTGGTTTTGAAAGGCTTGAAGTTGACCCAACTGGACGTGGTGGGGAATCCAATTGCTGATGAAAAATTTACAGTGTTCCTGGTTAAGCTTCTGCCCGCCCTTAAGTGGCTGGACGATGTACAATTGAACTGATTTTGGTTTTATAATGACTTTCCTGATCTTTATCTCTTTTCTACTTTGGTTGGATGTGAACTTAATTCAGTTGCCGTAGATATACATAGTCTGGGTTCCAACTCCCAAATGTTCATGTGATATTGTTGATAATGGGACGTGGCTAGTCTTAGGGAAGAAGTTTATCTCTGTTAGTTTACAGAATGCCTCTTAATGATCATATAGACGAGAGCATGGACGTAGTGAATCTGAATCGGAGAGGACGAGCGTCATGGCCGCAATAATTGTTGACTTGTACAATTATCAAATGGCGATATTTATCCCAAGAAAAACACTCCACAATCGTGGTTTATAGTTTATAGTCTTTTGCATGGCACAAGGGCTTATGCATCCCTGTCGCTCATGATAATGTCGTTCTTTTTTCCCCCTTTTTTTTTAATGACTGAATGGTTAAAGGAAAAAAAATAATAAAATAATAAAATAACTAAAGTAAAGTAAAGGACGAAATAATTCAACTAATGAATATGACCGAAAAGTCTTAGAGCGCCTTTACTAGATTTCTTAATGTCATTTTTTTTTGCATCCCAAGTTTAATCATCCTACCAAAATTCCCAGAGCAAAATGCCCTTAAACTCATTGCCGTTTAGTCCTGATTTGAACAGATTTTAAAGACAATTTCAATGCTCGATGTTACTCAAATCCACCTCAAAATAATTGCCCGATGCACCGAATGCTAGGACCAAAGTTAAAAAACTCCTCTTTCTTCGCAAATTTCGCGTTCATTTTCTAAAATTAAAACCTTACAAAACTTTTAGGAAATATTTGTTTAGTACATAGAAATGAGAATAAAGTAGTTGATTCTCGTTATAATATTTATTTTTATATAACATCATTGTCATTCATTTGAATTTAGAAATGTGATTTTTACATCTAAGAGAATCATGATTCTCACTTCCATCATATCAATCATTCTCATTCCCCTTATAACTAACTTAACTATCTACCACCAAATTATTAAAAAAAACTTCAACAAAGATTTGAAAAAATAACATATTGGAGAAAAATAAAAAAAAAAAACAAAATGATAAACTTAATATAAAATTTAAAATAAAATATTAAAATAATAATATAATAGTAATAATAATAATAATTTTATACGTTTAATGATAAAATATTTTATAATCTCTACAATATTAATTATGTTATAATAAAATTAATAATACTTCTTGTTTATTTTATTATTATTATTATTAAATTTTATGTTAATTTTTTTATTTTAAATTTCATAGTTATGATTATTATTGTGAATTGATTACCATTTTCAATTTGATATTCAATATTTTTTAATTTTTAATAAAATTTCTCTTATTTTTATTTTAAAATAAATATTATCCTCCGTTTGTTATTGTTTGTTATTGATTCTAACTTCAAATTGAAACAAATAACTAAAAAAAAAAATTTTAATTTCGATTCCGATTCCAAGTAAATCAAATAGGTTATAAATCTGTTTCTAATTTTAATTACCCTTTATTCCGATTTCAATTTTAATTCCAATTTTAAAACATAAACCAAACCGCCGCTACAAGCAAAAGTCTGAGAATGTCAAAGGACTCGAAATTAAGTTACTATAGCGCCTGGACTGGTAAGGCGTGCCTTTATGCTACAAAAATTTGAAAACAACAACAAACAAAAAAAAAAAAAGGGAAAAGATGACAATTACAGCACAGCCTGAAAATTATTCCCAAAAAAGGGCTGAAAAAAGAGAAGAGTTTACCAGAGGGCAGGCCACGGAGCCGTTAAAATCTAAGAGGCCAGCCGGTCCAGAGCCTGGCGTGCCGACGAGGAATCAGGCTGAAGCTTGAGAGCCTCCTCGTAAGCGTTTTTAGCTTCTTCACTCATCTTCTTAACCTCGTAGCACTCGCCCAACAAACAAAACGCCTTTGCATTTTCCTTGCTCAGCTTAACCGCCTCGTTCAGATCCTCGATCGCGGAGTCGACTCGGCCTCTCCGGTTCAGCCCCATCGTCAACTCGGCTCTCTTGATCAGCGCGTCCCCTTTCTCCCTCTCGCTCAGCGACTTCACGGCGAGCGGCGAGAGAGCCACGTCGATAGAGTCGAGAGCCGAGGTCTTGAACCCTTGCAGATCGAGGGCGATGGCTTTCAAGATGTGAGACGCGGCGTCCTTTGGATCGAGCGCGATGGCTCTGTCGGCTTCCTCCTCGGCTTGTTTGGCCAAGGAAGCGGCGGCGGAGCGCGAATTGGAACCGGATCTGGCCTGGGAGAACAGCTGAGCGCCGCGGACGAAGTGGCGCTTGGCTTGGATGTCGGCGCTGTTGCGGTAGCGGAACTTGGCTAGAACTTTCCTGGGAACATCGTGGATGTGTAGAAACACAAATACAGCTAACAGAATCAGTGCTACTTGCAGAAGAATGTCCCAAACCATCGGCTCCATTCTCTCTGTCTCTCTCTCTCTCTCTGCGGCGGCTTCTACGTGGGAAGGATCAGGAGGAGATATGAGGAGACGGAAGGGCTTTGATCCGATTTGGGTCAAATAAAAGGAGCGAAGGATGAACCGTCGATTCGTTTGACCGATGCTGTCTATGTATGGGCGGCGTGATCAGGTTAAAATATTTTAAAAAAATATTAAATTTTAAAAATAAAAAATTATTAAATATTATTAAATTAATGATATATATATATATAATTAAATGTATTTATGTAAACTGCATAATATGGCCGCCCCAATTTTACGGCTGGCTTGACGATGTCCTGAACCAGTTGCTAACTGCCCCAATTGCTAACTGCTCGTATGGTCATATTGGCCGCTTGGTGCGTTTCGTTTTCTTGGTCCATAATAATAATAAAAACGTTAAAAAAAAAAAAGGGAGAAAATAAGGTGAGTGCCAGAGCCATTCAAACTTGCATTAAATAATTGACATTAGATTATGGACATATAGTCACATACTTGTACGAAGCCAAAATTCATTTTGTCCACAACAAACACTAAATACCAATAAGAAAATACTTACAAATTTTTTTAGGTAAAATTAAAATAATGTAGATTATTAAATAATTGAATTTAAAAAAATAATAAATAAATAAATTATTAAATATTATTAGATAAATTATATAACTATTTTTATACTATTTAAATTACAATTATATGATGAAATTTTGTTAAAAAAATGATTGAAATTTGCATATTTTATTTAGTGTCAGAAAAAGGTGATTGAGAGAGTCAAAATTTTAAAAAGATCAAATATTTTTATAATTTTAATAATTTGATAATAATGGTCAAGCTACAGTAAAATTTAGTGTACAATACCAAATGTTACAAGTTTATGTTGAATTTTTAATATTTTTATTATATAAAAAATTTAAAATTATGGAAAATATTAAATTCAATAATTTTTTAAGGTTTAAATTATTATAACTGACGAAAAAATTTTGGATTGATTTAGGCATTACTCAAATTGAAAGCAGTACAACAATGTTGTCATTCTCGGATATTTCTTCAATTGAGCTTCTTGGCAAGTTGCAACCAAAGTCACATACTGAACAGTTTAGCTGTCAAACGTTGGGTAAGCGGCAACCTGTGAAGGAAAATTAAAAAGGTGACCCGGAATTCCCAAGTCAGACCCCATAAGATGTCTTGGTCAAATTTCTCCATTCGGGCTTTGGCCCAAACAAACGCGAGATAAATTGCATTAACATGCCAAAAATTCGAAAATTTATAGAGTCAACACGAAGGCGTCGGAAATGCTTGTTTGAAACAGGAAAAATAATTAGCATAAAAGAGCTACACATCGACTACATTGACTGTAAACAGACTGGACACAGAGCCCAAGACTAACTGACTAAGATTAAATATACTTAATTCTGAAGTGTTAACTAGGTCTAATCTAGTAGAAAAAAGTTACATACAACAGCACATACCGCCCCTCAACTTGTGACAGAAATCATCCAAGTATCCTCAACAACGATTTCCAAAACACCAGACCCCATTCATGGATTATGGATACAAAAGAGTTTTTATCACATTACAACATCAGGCCACCATGTTGACATGATGCAAAAACTTGCTGATTACAGCCGCAATTGAACACTACTTACAACCAAAAATACAAATCATTCTGAATTCTTAAAAAAAGATATCATTTCTGGTTTGCAATGAAAATTAAATGGTCACCTGTGAAGTAGTAGGCCACTGATAGGAAACACCTATACATTTCCAGTCTCCACAATAGGTTTCAATGTCGCTTACGTAGCTTCTTCATATGGGGATGATAAGGTGGATTAGATTAGCAACACATCTACAGTTGCCTGGAAACTAAAAGGTTTCTGTTAGTGAAGACATAATATAACTTATGGAGGTAGCTAGGTTCACGACAACTATGGGTTACCACCCAAAATCAGCCTTTGGGGTCCTCAATATTTCACCGATAAGAAAATACAAAGCAGCTGCTGCTGCATTTGTTGGGAGGACTCTTATTATTATCCAGCCATCTGTATTAATTTTACTGGAGACTTGAGCAGCTTCTTCAGAGTCTCAACTATACTACCAAATGATGGGCGCTCAGCTGGCTCACTGCCCGACAAAGATGAGCACAGCATTAGAAATATAGACAATTGCCACATAAAATATGAAGAATCAGAGTTCAGTTATACGCTTTCGTGAAAGGGTGCAGCGTCTATAAGAATGCTTATTTGAGGTAAAGACGAATCCTTTCATGAAAATAGACTGAGATGTATTTAGATTTATATTGTTAAGGCAAAACATTGCTAACTCTACCTTTTCTGCCTACACCATTGTATATATGGGGGTTTAGAGATTGGGTCTGAAGAAATCATTCAAGGGTATACTTACTCAGCCCAGCAAGATTCCATGAGGGATGCCAACACTGGGGAAGTATTTTGAGGGATAGCAAGCCGTCTGTTCTGAAATGCTACAGCTCCAACCACCTGTCAAGTCAAAAATCAAATTAAAGAGAGATGTACAGCTAGCAACAATTTCTGAGAATGATGGAAGACTCGTTGACAGAAGCGACAACAGGAAAACAAAGGAAGCTTAAGGGAGATGCAGTTGGACCCTAAGAATGACTGAAACTCCAAGTCCTCTAACAATGTTTGGACTTCTTCTGTACTCTTTCAACTCTTACCAGCGATTTGAAACTACCAAAACAATGACGAGGTGGCTCTTTGAAAAATGTATTTCGATGTCAACACCACCCAGATCTTTTGAACAGTTAAAAGTTGCCGCGTCTCTACTTTTCATGTGGGACACAGTTGCACAGAATAATTGGATTAACTCATAGACATCAGGTTTTCTATTAGCATTCAGTTGTAAAATAACTAGAGCTTAACATAGCACGAATTTTGTCAATAACTCAAAGCACATGAATAACTTAAAAAAGATCCCGACAGTGCTGCAAGACTCAATTTATTGATTCTCTGTCAACTATATGCATGTTAAATATTCTACAGACTTAAAAACAAGCATATTTATATGCTTTTTCATAACTTCATGAAGAGAAACTCATCTCCAAAATGAGGCTTCTTTTAAGAATATGTTATAGAAAGTCATTAGAGTTGATGTGATTAAAAAAAAAAACTGAGATTGTGTTTATAATATAATTCATCACATCTCAGTACAAGAGGCTTCTACACTTTAAGATTTGAGGAAAGACAAGGTACCCGCAACCTTACTCCCTGCTTTTAAGCATTCAACCTTACTCCTCACTCCGCTTGCTACACGAGTTGAAAACCGCTTGGAAAAGTAGGCATGCAAAGTGCATACCTGGGCTGGACCAAGTCCACTCCAAGGCTGCTGCATGGTCACAAGCTCCCAGAGGATGACACCAAAACTGTAGACATCAGACTTCTCATTGGAAGGCTCTCCTCGCAGGAATTCTGGAGCCATCCATTCAGGCTGAAAATAGAAGCAAGAGAGTTACATGCTGATTGATGCACTGCGAAGTAAAGTTTCAACCTGCAGAATATTGGTTGAAATTTTTGACTTCCTGTGTGTGGAGAAGAAGATGCCATAGTAATGGAAATCGGAAAGTGGAAAACATAAAATCCAACAGAGGAACAGGAGACATTTATTGAGAATGGATGGGATTGTTATCACAATACAGCATATGGTAGCCATCACATTCTTGCTAAGATAGCTTCAAAAAACCATGTAGGACTATGGTATGTTCATGAGACAATTGAATAGTAATATTTAGCAAATTATACATTACACACAAAAGAAAGAAATGAAGATATATATGTGCACATCAAGAACTGGGGAGTGAGGAAAAGAGAGAGAGAGAGAGAGACTTACTGTTCCAGCTACAGACTTCGATGGTATGAAAGTGTTTGCCTTGAATCTGGACAACCCAAAATCACAAACCTGAGCAATGACAAAAGAGAAGTCACATACGCAGCTAGATGTTAGAAGCAGAAAACTTGTCAACCTTTTTCAATCATTTACCTTCACTGTCCAGTTTTTATCGACCAACAGATTTGGAGATTTAAGATCCCAGTGAACAATAGGAGGGCTAAGACAATGAAGATAATTGATTCCCCTCGCCTGCTGACATTAATTTACATTCAAACAAATAAAATGACAATCTAAAATCATATGGAGAAAAATAGTAACGACTACAGACCACATCCAAAGCCATTCGTAAACGCCTTCTTTGGTCCAGCATCTCCCCAGCAGCTGGCCTGTGTATAAGGCGGTATAGACTACCCCTGTTCCATAATATGCAGGCAAGTGAGACATGGACATAACCAACAAAAGACAGATACAAGTGATTGTCCAATTACCTAGGCAGATATTCTGTCACAATTGAGAGATGAGGACGCTTTGTAACAGCACCCATAAAGAGAACAACATTTGGATGGCGGACACGTTTCATTATTGCGACCTATTAAAAATGATTCTAATGTAAGATCCAGCACGACACACAAAAATATTGTAAGAAAACAAAATGCTAAAGCTGGTGTAAGCACTCTTCAAAAGTCTGAAAACTGCATAATTCATAATCAAAAACCATATGGTCAGATTTCCAACTGGGTCATATTTAACAAATCATCCTCTGAGCCTTAGACTACATTTTCTTAGATAAGTCATCAACATATAATGTTGCACATTATGAAATGAGCTGACCAACATCACAGTAATATGTAGCCAAGGCAAGGAAAGCATCAAGACCTCCCATTCCCATGTATACCCAACAACTATATTACTCCCAAATTTAATTGGGGTCTGCTGCATGAATTTTCTTGTCATTTCATTCGCTTATGCATTAAGTTCTGTTATGTATGAGACTTAAAAGTTGACTTGGCCTTTCTTTCCCTGTTCTCATGTCATCAACTTGGACATGATCACCTATCTTAATTGGAATATTTGTCATTCTACTTCTACAATAGACATGTCCAGACACTAATCACTCAATTTATAAATGGTGTTACTCCTACTTTGTTACAAATATCATCATTTCCTATTTAATACTTCTTACAAGAACCACACAACCATTTACGCAATCTCAATCTCCGCTACACAATTTGACCATGTTTCTTTTTCCGCCCCATGCATACCCAATATGAAAAATTTTCCAAGATGTCACCCTAGAGCACAGACTAAGAAAAAGCCAGAAGATGCTAAAAACTAGTGGAGATGAGGTGAATAATGCTTGAAAAGAAATAGGAGCAAATAAAATTCAGTCTCATCTCTGCTACGTAGTGGGACCGGGCGCAAGGTGAGAGAGAGCATACCTCTCTTAGAAACTCCCTCAACTGTTCATCATGAAAATCCTGAACTGTTAATACTTTGACAGCAACATCCTGTAATGTTTCAATACGATATGTCATTTGCAAAAGCAAAAACAGGACAAACATCCACAGAAACAAATTTATATATTTTAAGCAAAAATTTCTCCAATCCATTATGTGAAGAACACACAAGTGCAAAATGCCCTCTGTACATAACACTGCTTTGAGTAATGATCCTACAGCATTATTATTAATGGAGAGGAAAATCTAAATAATAAACAGATGGCAAGTGATGACACAATAGAAGACACACTGGTGTGCAAAGATGTTATATATGTGTTATTCGAGTGTATTTACAGTCGAGAAATGGCTTTATAAACAAACAAGAGGGGGAAAAAAAAGTGTCAGGAAGTAGATATGAGATTCTCAAGAAGCCTGAAGCTGCAACTGGAGTCCATTAATCTGATAACTATCTGAAAGACAATCTAAAATCCATTGAAGTAACTGGGATCCTTTGGGAGCAATTATGGATGCATAGAAAAGGAGTACATAGAAACTCAACAAACTCTCATTTCATATGTTGTTCCCCAGATTGGTCAGTACTTATTTATTTATTTATTAAGTTGGGTCCAAAACTATTTGCAACAAAAGCAACACTCAAGTAACACCCCATCTAAAAAAGAAAAATGAGCATATATTTTAAGCCATAGTATACTAACCGATCCATGCCATTCAGCACGATGCACGGTCCCAAAAGAGCCTGCATGGATGGAAAGAAAACATGATACCTCTCATAATTTCCGCTTTGCAGAAAATGACCATTGTCCAAATGCTTCAAATTCATAGAAATAAAAGATGTACCTGCACCAATGCGCTCCTTGACATGCAATTCATCCCATGAGATCTCAAGCCAGTCCACTGCAAGTGACGGCTCAAGGTTCAAAAATCTTGGGATAGTCACACCAGAAAGTCTGCACTGATTTTCAAGCCCATTCTCAACCTCCTTGAGATCCGACTGGGAAAACAAATTCCCCTTACTTTGCTTAAAGTTGTTTAAGCTTGGAATTCCAGATACAACAATCTCCTTTTTGTAAGTCTTGCGTATTTGTTCTGCGTCAAGTCCAGAACGTTCATGTATAGATGGGGTAGCAGCATCAAGGGCTTCAACATTTATTTTCAAATCCAAAGGCATCGGAGATGGTTCTTTTCTGAAACAAGCTTGAACAACTGGAAAATAAGTCGAGTCTGCCAAAGTTTTCGACCAGCCGTCATCCTTTGTCCACTGGCCTTCCTCCTCACTGCCTGCAAGAGGTTGGGTCTCTCTTAATCAAAGTGGACTACGTAGGCTTTCAATAAGTGGGGAAAAAAAAAGCAGTGGCTTATGGGGAAACAAGGGCAGAAAAGAAAACAGAGAAACAGAAAGCCATCCTTTGACAACAAGCTTGCCTCCTAGTTAAAGCATAAGCAATGCCAATGCCACGCGTTACAAGAAACCAATAAATTACGGGTTATAGGATTCAGATATCAACAGCAGGATATTGTTCAAGTTGCAATGATGCTTCACCAAACATATCTACCCATGCCTCACGCAATATAAAATCAAAAATGAGGCATACCTGAACAAAAAGGATTTTCAGGAAAAGCATAAGAGTGCTTCGAGTCTAGAATCTGACATGGTACACTGTCCCAGTCAGGTTGTTCAAATTCTCTTAGATGAGAAATGTTAAGTGGTGAAGGCACTGGTGAAAGGAGTCCTCCGTTGATTTTAGAGTCTGGACCATGAATATTTCCAGGCTGCCCAACTAGATCAACTACATACTCCCTGTTAAGAAATATACAAGTCTACATGAACATAAACTAACAGAGCTGAGATAAATGACAAATTATGTAATTCTTTCCAATTGGATTATTGTGCAACTTTCTAAGTTTATTGGTTGGGCATATACAATTCCAAATTAAGTGTAAGCCTACCACAAGCATCAGACAGGGATTGTTGGTTGTCACTGGGATGTGTCAGCTAATAAAATGTGGTGGAACATATTGATAGACTAGACCAGGCAAAAGAACATACAATGATAAACAAGACTACCAGTAAACATTATATAAGAAAGTTCAATAGATTGAAAATACTCTTGATTTTCAAAAACAAAAGAACATATGTAAAGGATGTATCACCCCCAATTACACTAAAACTTGACCATTTCCAACACCATCAAATTAGAAAATAAAGCAGTTATTGTAATTTTCTATTATTTCATTTACATAAGCAACTAAATATCACAGTGAAGTGTCCCACCTTGCCAACTGCTTGTCATCCTCAATTTTCACCAGACAAGAAGAACGGTGATCTGCTATACAATACCTGCAGCCTCGAGCAATCCGACACGGCAAGCCTATATAGTCTGCCAATCTCTGAAAATGACAAAACATATGAAATTTACTTGGCGACCTCCAAGGAACTTGCGTTTATTATATCAATTATATGCACATAACTATTAAAAATATACTTTCGCAACAACCCATAAATCTGACAGGTTGCTCATGAATTTTGTCATCAAACATAGCATACCACAAAAACCTCACTGAAAGATCAGGTGAAAGATACTCCTAAAGGACTGCTCTATACATTGTGTGACAGTTGATGCTCCTGACAGTTGCCTAATCATGTGAAACTAATGCATACTCCAGACACTCGTATATCTTTAAATTTTATCCTGTGCTAATAGGGCACATGGATCCTGGCACATAAACACTACATCATGTACACCCAATAACATTAAGGATCCTGAAATCTGATATAAGGGGCACAAAAGTAGAGATACAAATTAAGAGAGCGGGTCTTTGTCAAATTTTAGGTGCAAATGGACATGCATCTGTATATCCAGTCACTTTACGGGAAACGATCACACATGAATATGAATGAGAAGTGGAAGAATAATGGGAAATGTGAGGGAAGAGAAGAAAAATCCAAAAATAGGAACAAATAACCCAATTGCTACGTGCAATTTGAGTGCTGAAGCACACATGCAGCATAAGAACACTTTAATCAAATGGCAATTATATTCCAGTGTCTTCGCATTTCCTTGTTTCAGATTTGAAAATTCTTGAAAACCAGAACCACTTCTACCTTCAAAAAACCAAAAAAAAAACAAAAACAAAAACAAAACAACACAAAATAGACAGTGCAACAAAGCATGAACGGATGGAACCAACAAAATTAGCTCTGCATAGGCAACAAAATCAAATGTTACGAGCTTGTTATTACCCCATTTTAAATCAACCTCTCTCATCAGAGGAATCAGTTTCATGAAAAAAGCCTCTGTTTCTTCGAGAATACAGCATCCAGCCTACTGATAGGATTAGGAAGCTGAGACCGGTTATTTGACTTTGAAACATACTAAATGGAGTGTTGCTGTCCTTAAACCGAGATTCAGGACCATCACCATCACAATACTATCTAGCTCTTTAGAATGGGAATCCATTGGTTACTGGAGGTAAGTAACCCAAGATTCCTTTTTACTTCAACTTGTGGAAAACCAAAAACCAGCAGATTTGCAGTTTTATGTAAACAAGTCATTCAAATTCAATACTAGAGAGTGAATCATTAAAAGGAAGGGAAGCATGAATCATCACCTTGAACAGAATTGCACGATGCCTGCAGAGTCCCGTAGATAAGCTACCAATGGGGAGCACAATACATTTGTGGAATTCCCTTAATCTCCCGCTAATATACTTCCAGCGCTTATGTAGACCGCCTTGCTCCATTGGGAAAGTGCCTCTAATAATTGTAATCACAAAATTCAAAACAAAGCCGTTAATGAACGTTCAGCAAACACGACTGGGAGCATAGAGTGGAGAAAAAATTGTGTTTTAACAGACCCCATGCAAATAGCAACGAGTTTGCCCAGTTGCTCCACCAAAACCACCATATTTTCGGAGGCACAGTACAGTTCTTGAGCTTTGTCTTCGAGCTCTTTGAGGCGCGAGTCACCACGCCTATCAACAAGCACCACCTCCATTGAAGTCTCACTACTGGGTTCAATTTCTCTAAGCGACATTAACGGCGGCAGACGGTTCCCTTCCTCTACATCATTGCACATCACCCATAGATACGGGTTCATTCCCAAAATGTTGTAGAATCCATCTGATATTTTGTCATTGTACGACAAACATCCGCTCATCTATATATATATTTTTTTGGGAAAACGAAAAAATCAAAAAATTCTGATCAGAATAGATGGCGATAAATAAAAAAAAAATACAATGCCGAATAAATTTTACCTAAAAATTTTGTCTGAATATAATAATTTTCTCGTTTTTATAATTATATTTTTATTTTTTATTAAAAAATATATATCTTATAAAAATTTGATTTTAAAAAATAAAAGTCTGACCGTAAAGGAAAGGAAGCAATTACATTGAATAAATTTTTTGAACACGATGCTGTGCTCCATAAATAAAGAAAAAAAAGTTGAGTATGAGAATTTTTTTTTTTCAACCCGAGGTCCATTTGTAGGGACCAGTGCGTTACTTTTTTTTTGTTGCACGGTGATTGCAAAAAATGTCTCTGTCAGGCGAAATTTCGGACAAAAAAAATTTTCCGGAAATGTGACGGGGAAAAGTATGTATGCAGGAAGTACCCAGAGACGATAGGAAACAGTTTCTGCATCAAAGGTGTGAGGGCCGTCACCCTCCCGGAAAAGCACAAGCTCGCCTCCGGGAAGAGCGGCTTGCGAACTAAGCCTCTTAGCCAAACTGAGCTGCAGAGTGTAACTCTCTTGTGTCCTCTGCGCTGCGTTCTTGTCCTCGCTCCTTTCCTCGTCTTTCTTCTGCACCACCACCACATCCTCCTCCTGCCTCGCCACTGCCGCGGTCGCCGCCGACGACAACACCGCGGTCTCTGTATCCTTAACGTCACTCGTAAGGTTCCCGTCCACGGTAGTCGCAGAGAACAAGCTCCCGGCGTAACTGCTCCCGCTCGATAACCTCGGCAACGAAACTTGCCGGTCAAACTTGCGGTCAACATCCCTGCTGGATGCCTCAATTATCCGAGGAATGGGCTCGGGTTCGGGTTCGGGTTCCGGTACGGGCGGGAGCAAGAGGTCGCGCTCATCATCCTGCCCGTCGTGGTCGTCGCATGACAATCGGTGCGACTTCACGTGACCCGATGTTGATCTTTCGGCCTTTTTTTCAGCCAACCAGTCGCAAAAGGCAGCAAGTTGCTTCTTCTTTTTCTGGTACTTGTCGTACTCACAAAACTGTTTCTTCTTCTTTTGCTGGAACTTTTCGTCATCGCTGCTCGTGAACAGATCGCACACCGAAGATGCCGCTGTAGCTGTAGCTGTTGTTGCTGTAGTTGTACTTGTTCTTGTTGTTGAACAGGAGGGGGCATTATTGTTGTTTTGGTTATTGATGTTCTTATCTGACGGTGACTTTCGGCGGTCGCTTTCGTTGTTAAAAGTGTCTTTAGGGACCAGCTTCTTCTCGTGGTCCAACAGTTGCTTTGACGACGCATCCAACCCGGACAAATCCGGGAATTGCCTGGGGAAGAAGTAAGTGGTTCGATGAGGCATTTTTTCACAGACTTCACCGGTTCACGAAAACGAACCACTCGCACGAGCGCACTTCTGCCCACCACCTACTCCGCACGCTCGATCGCTTTAACCGTCTCTCTCTCTCTTTCTTCTCTCTCTCTCTCTCTCTTCAGGTCATGTTGAAAACAACGAAAAAACAAGGTGTTTGGCGATCGCAAGATCCATCAAATTCAAGAAAGGAAAACAAGAATCGCATTCCCGCTTCGTTTCTCAAACTGAAATCCACTGAAACTTTTGAAAAACCTTTCACTAGTAGGCTCGCACAAATAATATTACAGTTAGTTTCGAAACGGACCTTCTGCGAGCAGATCAAAGATGTGTTTGGAGCATTCGAAAATGGTTTTTGCTTGCAGAGCACTCGAGTTTTTGGATGAGCGCGGTGGCGCAGAGAGAGAGCAAAAGCATGGCAAGCGGGTAAAACTGGAAGGAAGGAAGTTCGTGGAGTTTAAGCAAAATGAGAGTGAAGGTGAGAGAAATCGGTGGCGGTGGAAAATCGGAGAGAAAAAAAATTGAAATAAGCGAAAAAATAAGCTAACGGGCGCTGGGTGCGCTGTTGCGCATCTTTTTGTGCTGGGAGCACACGTGAGATTTAGCAAAACCCCTGCTGTGACACGTAAATGTTTCGGTGACAGATTGGGCTCTCTATGGCGAAGCGGGCGTAGGTTAGCCAACATGAGAACCGCGGGTTTGTGGGGCTTGCGGCTTATAAAATGGAAAAACTACAATTGGGAATGTTTATCTAAATTTTTATTTGAATATAATAATATATTAAATTTTTATAATTATTATAATATTCTTTTTAGTACTGTAATAGTGGTCTTATAAAATTCTGTTAAAATTAAAAAAGGCATTATTCTAACGATTTTATCTCAGCCGAAGTGACGGTTTCAAAAGGTCGATAAAGTCCCCTTGTTTTCGTTGAAATGACGAAATTGCCAGCCTATCCTTCTCCCCGCCTTTGCAATTGAAACAAAAAAAATAAAAATAAAAAAAAGGAAGACACTGAACTTAGACACTAATAGCATGTTTTAAATTGAAAAAAAATAAATAAATAAATAAAAAATAATATTATAATAATATTATTATAATTGATAAAAGTAATGATTAGACAGTTATAAGAAATAAAATAAATAGTAATTTATAAAAAAAATAAAAATTAATTATTAATTAATAAAAAATAAATTAAAAAAATAAATAGAAAGTAATTGTCTTTTATTTTATTTTCCTTTTCCATTGAAAAGTTTTCAAACAGAGCAAAAAAAATAGACTCGTATCAGTACATCGTTTGTAATATTATACAAAAAAAAACGATTCAACCGTAACTACAGAGTTTGGATAGATCAGCCGTTCATTTCGTGTCTCAATTTTGTGTTTTATAACGATATTTTTCTGATAAAAAGTAAGTGATGAGTTCTATATTAAAAAGAAAATGGGAGAACAAACAAAATATAAATGACAAATATTTATAATTTAATGTCTTAAAATTTTAGGTAATAAACGGTATCTAAAGTATAATTGTTATTATTTATGTCTTTTGTACTTCCCTAATTTTAAAAATTAGTGCGAGAGATTGGTTTATTCTTTTTATTTGTACTCATTAATTTGATCCATAAATGTGCCACATACTAATCGATTTAACACGTATCAAGAAACGTATAAAAGAGTTCAATGTCTCATATTAGTAAGAAATAAATCTAAAATATGACTTATAATAATTATAAACTTCTTTTACTTTCAACTTAAACTTTTAATAATACTTAAAACTTGTAGTCATAATTTAACAATTTCAATTAATAAATAATATTATATTATTCCAAACAAATAATAATCAATAACAATACAATTTTATTCAATGCACTTAATTAAATTATTTTATTTACATAAATTTAATATTTTAAACATTTATATTATTTTACGGTAAAAAATATTTATATTATATTATTTTTATTTTAAAACTATGTGAACAAAATTACCGAACTTTTTCCTTCTAATAAACGGCACGTGACAGACAGTTGCTGAGGTTTCATGCACTGTTTTGTCTTCCGTGGGCCGCTAAGGCAAAAGCAAAGTGAGACAGAGAGAGAGGCGGTGGTTGCCGCCTTTTTATTGGATTTTATTATTTTATTAATGTTTTAGTAGTACTTTTGTATCGGTTGGAGCGCGTGATGCCATCGCTTTCTTTAAACGAGTAAAGATTAGCAGTCAGACCTAGCATCCCGTTAGAGACAAAATACAATCGGTTATATGTAAAATATAATTATGTTGGTTTTTTTGTAAAAAAAAAGATTTTCGAAAAAAAATGAATTTTTTTGATATTAATATATATCATATAAAATTTATACTTTAAATTACAAAATAATACTTATTTAATTTTAAATTTCAACTTTATAATTTCTTAAAAATAATTCAAAAAATTTTAATATCATTTTATAGTAATTAGCTGTATTTAGAGGTCAAAACGGTGCCCTTCTTAAACCGTCTGCTTCCTAATCCGTGATCTTAGTCTTTGCTTTAAATTTAAAATTAGGAGTTATTAATTAAGTCGGTATTTTATTGGTGGTGTCGGCTCCGACGCTGAAATTATGAATTGGATAATGTTCGGTCCAAACTAGGGCAGCTCTTTATTCAGTCTTTTGACCTTCTAATTAAGTTGTGTTTATTTTCTATAATATATTTTACAGGAAAAAATTTTATAAGTTTTCTGACATTTGTTTTACGGAAAATATTTTATATAGGTAAAATTTGAGAAAATTTTTTAGATTTTTAGGTAAAATAACTTCTTTTTTTACAGAGTTGAAGTTATTTTTAAGGAAAATACAAACTGTGCTATAAGTAAGTGATAAAGAAAAATTATTATTTTTACTATAAATATTTTTTCCTGTGAATATTTTACAAATATAAATTATTTTACAGCAAACAAACGGACCCTAAATTTCAATAATCCATATAGACAAAGTACTGTAGGGTTGGAGCAATCATTACTTGACAGAGATAGATAAAGTACTGTTTATCCTAGCCATTAGTTATTTTTTTTGTTATTTTTGTTGCTGATTCCTTTTCTGATTGTTCTGATGTACCAAAAAAACAAAAAAGTGCCCACGAGAAATGCATTAATCAATGTTCTCCCGCTAAATGTTCTGGAGATGAAAATTTTCTGCTTATGAAACGACGCCGGAAATTATATCCTTGATTCCTTTTCCTCCCTTTTGTTAGAAATAAAAAGAGACATTACATGTTGCTGATGTATCTCGTTCTAATGCGCAATTCGCCAGCCAAGTATTTCACAAATTTTGTGTTGTTGGCAATTATATTCCTCAGCCAAATTGCAATAGCTCCCAAACGAGCCTAAACAGGTAGTTTAATGTGCACTTCGATCGCTGGTTCGGCTTCAGCTTAGGGATGACGATCTAAAAATTTTGATTGAAATAATGCAAGGCAGGTTGTACCTTTTCTTACCTTTTTGTACAATTGTGGATATCATGTGTCAGCTAGCCCTCAGCATAAACTTTCTCTATGCCAGCTATGCTTTTATGTAATAACATTGTATGTATGACTTTACTTAGATTATTTTAAAATAAATATATAATTTTATTAATAATATTTGATAATTTATTTATATATTTTATTTTTTAACAAATTCAATTATTTCAGGATTCTTATCATTTTATAACTATTTTAAAATTAATTAAGTGAAATAACTAAAGTTTTTCTTTTTCAATTTTAACCATGATTAAAGGAGCCAAAGTTTAAAAAAAGAAAAAAAAGGGTTTAGGTTTAACCATGATTTGAGTGAAGCAAATTCCATTGTCTTTTGGTTTTTTAGTAAAAAGGCGTTATAAGATTATGCTTATCGGCGATCTATTTGCAACAGCTTTTTTTTTTTTTTTCTTTCTATAAATGGAAAATGAAATGAAACCTTTGAGCTGTAATAAAGGAAAAAAGAAAAAGAAACGAGAAAAGATGGGTCGATGTGCCCGTACTTAGCAGTAAAGCAATATGGTATATTATTGTATATAGACATTAATTAACATATAAATGTGATACCGACTGCAACAAATTAAATTGTCGACCAAATTTTTTTACTAAAAAAATTACTTCACAGGCATAATAATCATAAAATCTCTGAGTTTGAGTCCGATTTTTTAGTCGTTATCGTCTTTAATTTAACCATCCTATGAGGAAGACCAACTACTAGAGTATTATTGAATCTGAAATGAATCTCTCCAAACTCAATTACGATGTTAACGAGTTTAAAACTTAACGTAGTACTTAATTTTTAGGTACTTAATTTTTAGCTACTTAAAGTAACCACCCAACTTCAATTGTCAAAAGAAAACGCGGACGCGGGGACTTAAATCAAAATTAATGCTAGAAAGACACATCAAAATATTACTAAACTGTCACCTAAAAAAATATAGTCCAAATTGATAAGCGCCACAAAAAAATGAATAATCTAACCATAAGCATCATCATCAAACTTATTAATTACCTACACGTGGCGTCAGTTAGCTTAGAGTGACAAACTTTATTGGTATACCAATATTTGAAATTAAATTTTCGGTAAAAATTAACATAGAATTGTTAACCCTGGTATCATCTTATGTAGTTCATATTGGAATAGGTCAAGCACTAAGAAAACAACTTAAATTTATTGGTGGTCTTACCAAAAATGGAAATACTCGGTTTCTTATGAGTTAATAGTACTAAATAAATCTTTCAGTAACTTCTAAATAACCAATAAGCCTCTCTTTCCCACAACTAATATATCTATATATATATATATATATATTGAACAACTTCAAAACCAAGTAGAATTTACTAAACTAATTACTTAAATTGACAGAAAAAAAAAATTGAAAATGTGGTCCCAAACTTTAGTTTCTCAATATTTCAGGAGTTATTAGTGGAGACTTTGGAAGTTTTGATCGCATACTTGCGTGAATTAATATATATATATATATTTTGACTCGAGCATGAATTAACTTTGTGTTTGGATTGAAGGAAGTTAGATGGAAAAGAAAAGAAAAGGAAAATTAAAAGTTAAAAAATATTATTATTATTGTATTATTTTTTCACAATTTTTTTTAATTTATTTTTTATTAATATAAACAACTAACTTTTACTTTTTTTTCTCACAAATTACTATTTATTTTCTCTCATAATTTTCTAATTATTTTCTTTCTCACCATTTTCTATCAATTATAATTTATTTTTTTTACCACCTTCTATTAGTCCAAACACACTATTAGCACACCCACCATGGTCACCGGGTGTATTAGTTTAATTTCCAGTTTGCTTTCATCTAAAGGCATCAGTACGCATGCTACATCTCAAGAGAATGTGCACGACCTTTGTAACCTTTTTTTTTTTTTTCGACCAGAAGGAGTTATTGCATTAATTATGCGAACCGTACATAGGTCGATATGAAAGTGTCGAAACAAGCTGCATACAGCAGTAGAAAGGAACGGCCACAAAGACCTACAATAAAAGTGGTCAAAAGACCACACAACAACTGGACTTGAAATCCAATTGCACGACACCCTACACAGAGAGTACAAACCGGACTAGCCGAACTGAGCTGTACAGAGCAGCAAATACCGCACTTTGGCGGACCTATGCCGGTAATCGACCAAGAGCGACCAACAACGATTTCCAACTGATACGGAACACATATGCACATATCAGACCCTAACCGCAACAGCAACAACAAAAACACAGCAGCAATAGAACAAAAGAACATAGATAAAACACAACAAATCCCCCATTGGATCAAAACATAGTAGAACTCTATCCAAACAACTCCGGTGGAGCCAAAAGAGATCCTGGGCGGCCACCACGGCGGCGGCTCGCCGGAAAAGCTGACGGCGGTTGAGATGAGGCTGCCTGCAGCAGGGACAGCGACAATGAGTGTGGCAGAGCCATCAGGTAGTGCGGCGGTAGGAGCAGCACCTCCGGCGTCCAAAGCAATAGCAACCTAGCCAACTCCGGTGTTTGCGCCAGCAGCCGGTAGGCGGCTCCGGCGACAAACACAGGAGAGGAGGCGCCGGTGTCCGGGAAGAACGGAGCTGGCAAGGGATAACGCAGGGTGGGCGCCGTAGCCAGCGGCCGGTGACAGAACCAGCAACGTTAACAGCATCTGGAACGGCCAAAAAAAGGCACGGTCGGAGAGAAGCCCGGATCTAAAGCCGGAAGGGCCATGGGTGGATTTAAGAGAGCAGGATCTAAACAAAAGGGAGGAAAAAGAAGCATATGGAAAGATAGACATGGAAAGAGAAAAGAGATGGGAAAAGAGAAAGAAGAGGAATAGAGGAAGGAAAGAGAAGAAGAGAAAGAGAAACCCGAGAGAGGATGGGAGGGGGAGGAAGGGGTGGCCGGCGGTGGCGGCCGGAGAGCCTCCACCGCCGGCCAAAATTAGGGGATTTAGTGAGGAGTGCAGAGGATTTAGAGAGAGAAACGACAATAGAGAGAAAGAGTTGTTCCCACCTTTGTTCTTTTTTCTGACCCTTGTAACCTTATGATGATATATGAAGGACATATGATGTTATTTTTTCCTTTGAATTTAACCAAAAAAAAAAAAAGCATTGGTGAGAATGTTAATTGTTGTCTTTGCAGAGTTAGATGATAAATCAATCATTGACATTAGATGATAGATCAATCATTGACATCTTAATTTAATGTTTTTTATAAAAGAAATTTATCATTTAAATAATAGTTATTTTAAACGAGACTTTTTCATATTCAATTATAATAATTTTTAAATTTGTAGTCTAACACTATACTTTAACTTAACACCTTATTTTTAATTGTTGGAAAAAGAATGCGGTAAGTAAATTCGACTAGCCGTCACCAAACTCCTACGCCGTGGGATATGATGTTTTTGTGTGGAAGTGATTCTCAATGTCGCATTGAAAGGGGAGATTAATACATGTTGCATGCAGCTCAGCAAGTGGGTGCAAATTTTATGTAGTTGTACGCGCTTTGCCTTATTGTAGTTAATTTCCCGCAATAAGACAGGAGCACGGATCCTCCCATTTTTTTTTTTTTCAAAGGAAATCATTATATTAAATTTAACGGAAATCCATACCATATGTAAAGCCAATAAGAAGATATCGACGATACCTGTAAACCATCAATAAACTAGACATGTAGTATTTTTTGACAAACTCTACTAAGGAAAGTATCCATTGGACCGAAATTAAATCTACTTAAAATTAAGATTTCAGTTAGGTTTATAATAGTTAGACTAAACTATATAAGACAGCAGATACCAAATTTTTGCAGATTTATGACGAAAATCAATAAAGTATGCTTAGTATCGATTTCTACCAACACTATAGTATAATCAGCAACCACAAAGACCCTTTCAGTCAGTATAAACAAACGTGGTACAATCACCCAACACAACAAAAACAAACAAAGACCCTTCTAGTCAGTTCCGGCCACAACGGAGGCGCTGGCGACGACATGGTCACGGGCAGCAAAAACGTGTTTCCAGACAACTGAGACGATAATGGGGGCGGCGCCGGTTAGAGCTGCAGCTGCATGGACTCTGACGGACACATTGGCGGCCAGTACAATGACGCCGATCGGCGGTAAAATATAAGTAGGACATGATGTGCCGATAACTGGTACAGTAGCGTAAGCTTCAACACCGCTGCTTAAAACAGCAAAAGCGATGGTAGATCGCCGAAAAAATCATATCTAAAATCGAGAGAGATGTAGATGATATTATTGAAATCCAATCTAAAAGATAGCAAGTCAACAAGGCCCATAAAGCTGATTTCGGAGTCTGACGAAAGAGGATAACAAAAAGAGAAAAGAGAAGAAATAAATTAGACGAGGAGAGGAGGAAAATACAAGGACCAAAGCTTTACGCTATGTTTGGAGTCGAATGATTAGAGGAGAAAGAAAGAGGGGAGAAAGAAAATCAGGGTGGAATCAAGTTTTCTGCCGTTTGGAGAGCAGTAACAGTGAGAAGAGATAGAAATGCAGACGAAACTGGGAGGAAAATTATATACAGTCGTACTGTACGAAAATTCTCGCCGAATTGGGAAGAAAACTTGGATGCCAGCTACATTGACACAGTAAAATGACTAAAAAACCATCACCACTACCTTTTTGAAGCACCAGGAAAAGAGAAAGTGCAGCCAACGCCATTTCCAGACCTTTGATTACAGCAGCTCCTTTTGTTTGAGTTCTCAAATCAGTGTGAAATCAATATGCTGTAGCTGAAGGACGTTGCCATCATATTGGAGAAGAAGTTACATCTAACACTTTGGTCGTGACCGTCGCAGTCCGAGAGGCTCGAAGTGCAAATTGGTGTGTTTCCGATCTCTCGCTCTCGCCCTTTCTTTGTAGATCCCAAAGCAACCACAGATGGAGTTGTTGAGGTGAGCCAAAATTGTAAAACTTAATTCGTTGGGTTTATTTCCAAAGACATTTCTCATTAATTTATGTTGGGCGGCCGTTTCGGAGCTTGAAATATTGTGCATAATAGAAAAAAATTTCCCGTTTATGGATTTTTGGTGCCTCCCTCATTCTTGGGTTTCTGGTGCGGCATGGTAGAGTTGTGATCTCATATTTATTGTAGCAAATTTATTGGGTGAATGGGCTATTTTGGCCTCTTTCTTTTCCGATTATAGAGTTTGCCTCTCGCTTTCGTCAGTGAAATTTGAAGAAACAGACAGACAATTGCACGATAGTTTGATACACAAACACACTAATGTTAGGGAGTCGACTATTGTTAGGGAGTGGACGAGAGAATGTCCACTAGCCTAAAAAGTTGCCCTGGGTCGCCCCATTACAGCGGAAACTTTATGGCTTGCGGATGGACGTCTGAGATCCACTCTCAGATAGTGATGCCATATAAAATGACTACCAAAGTCCTGATTAGAGTAGGAAACATGTTTATGCCAACTGTCTACTTTCCTAGCTGCATTTATTAATGAGATAGTTCTGATCTGGGAGTTTGGACGCAAGCTAAGTTATCCCTACAGCTTGCATGGAGACATTTTTAGGAATGGAACGCCAATTAAAAAAAAAAATAGTGGCTATGATTTGTATGTATTTTAGCAATGATTTGGGCCTGCATAAATGAATGTAGATAATTAATGAGAGCTGCTGCGGGTTAAGGTAGGGCGAATTGGCTATGGAAACTGAGTAGGCGAGTGAAGGGTACCGTAAAACTGCCAAGTAAATTAATTGGAAGGGGGCAAATTTGCTGTGTTTAATTCATCAATTAATTAGTCTTAGGACCTGGAATAAGACATAGGTTCAATTCTTAAACATATTGATTTCATCATGGGTACTTTGTTGTCATGATTTGCTATGTGTTTGAGCTGTGATTAATTGCAAAATTCAGCAGAATTGTATTGCCTGCTTGAGACCTTGTTCGCTACATTTGCTTCAGTTTAAATTGAGTGGTTCATGTAATTGACACACTGTCCACTAGATTTATGTGCCTACTGGCTACTGATATGGAAGGAAGCATTCCAAAGGATTACAATTTTTGATAAGTGCTAAAACATAAGACATTATTTTTCTGTGTGTTTGAATTTTCTACAACTTTAATTTTTTAGTTCCATGTTACATTTTAAGCTACAAGGTTGGAACAATATAAGATAAAGGTCATAAATTATTCTCCCCATGTGTGCTTGGCAAAAGATAGGTGAAGAGAAGGGGAGTAGACCTGTAACTGTTATAGTCCATTGTTCATGGGGATGCATCTTCTGAAAAGATTATGGGCATCCCCGTAGCTGTGTCCTTTTCTAGCTCAAACATGAGCTGATGTATTGCATCATGGTGCTCCCAAAAACTATCCTTTCTAATTGAAACCTTTGAATCATAAGCTGATGGCATATGGGGCGTTTCAGCTTCATTTAGACCAAATTTTGGCTTTATTTGTGAGTTGTATATCCATCACTTGAAGCAGAACAATCGGAAGCATAAGATAAAGCAATGCCTTCCATCTCAAACGGAAAATTAACATAATCTTGTGCAACATGTTGTTATCTCAATGCACCTTTTAGCTTCATTTATACTTCAGCATGTGTTTGATGTCTTACTTTGATTACTACCTGTAGGCGGCAAGATGGAGTAAGTGACCTCAACTCTCCATGAATTTCCTTTTGTGAAACAAGTCCTCTCAACTTCTGACCCGGTGAGGCGCGTTTGACCGAACCTGTGGCATCTAACCTGTTGATAGCATCACGTGACATATTAGCCTGGGCAGTAGCAGCTGTGGCCTCAATCAGTAGCAGCATATCCATAAGTAGTCGTTAAAGAGGGATAAGAACGCTGATGCTAGCAGTTTTATTCTTCCCAAGCGCAAATATCACGGGAGCAGTTGATTTATTGCAGCGTGCTTTGATTTGTACCAAATTACTTTTGCTCCACTACTCCAACCACGGCTAACTACAAAGCAATGCAAAGACCCCTTTTGTCTCACTAAAAAGAGACATAAATATTCACAAATGCAGTTACTAAATTATGCACCCAATAAATGAGTTACGGGAAGATTGTGAATCAATTTTTGATTTGGGATGTTAATGCTCTTCCACCTATTAGACCATTTTCCTTTTCGGCAACTACATTTAAAACCATTATCCAGTCCACGTGAAAAGGACTTACAAAGTTGAGTTGGTTGGAATGTATACACACACACACACATATATATATACCCATCACATATATGTACAGTAAGATATCCAGGGAGAAAAAAAATCAGTTACCATTAGTTATAAAAACGTGAGGCAATTGTGACTTAAATTTATATATTTGTCATTTAAAACCTATATTCATTCCACGTGAAAATGACTTAAAATTTTGAGTTGGTTGAAATGTATACACATATATATCTACCCATCACATATATGTAGAGTAACATATCCAGGAAAAAAAGAAAATTAATTACCATGGGATAAAAAAACGTGAGCCAAGTGTTATTTAAATGAGGGGTATATTTGTCATTTAAAAGTAAAAATTTTTCTTTCTCTTCACTTTCTCTTCATATCAAACTAATTATTTTTTTCTCTTCACTTTCTTTCCTTACATTTCTCTTATCACTCCAAACAATATAAAAGAAAATTATATTCTATTCCTCTACTTTCTTTCTTCTCACTTTCTTTCTCTTCACTTTCTTCTCCCACCCCTTTTGCATTCCAAACGTAGCATTAAAGAGAACGGATTCAGAAGTTGACTGGCAGAGGTGGCTTCCGCCAGCGCATGGATCCTCTTATCCTTGCTCTTACGTAATGTTTGGTGTGAGAGGAAATGTGAAAAAAAAAAGTGGTAAGAAAAAAAATATAAAGAGAAAATAAAATTATTTATAATATTATAGATAGTAAAAAAATGAAAATATAGTAAAAAAAATAAATAATAATTTATAAGAAAAAATAAAAAAAATGAGTTATTTAGATAAAAATAAAAAATTAAGAGAAAACAAATATTAAAAAAATAAATAATTATAATTATATATATATTTTTTTTTTTTCACATTTCTCTTGAACACCAAACACACTGTTAATGGTACTGGTGCAATATTTTATCTACAAAATGTTCCCAATGTGCTTTTCTGGTCTCCTCAAGCCAGTCACATCATGTGCGCAAGTGGGTGCATAGTAAAACTAGGAAATCCACCAATCATGAACTAAAGAATTGTCCTCCACTCTTCTTTTGTAGGGTCACTCGGCTGCACACTAATTTGAGCGTGGGATAATTAATTAGCCAATTAGGCCATATTAATATAATGAGAACAATTAATCTTATTAAATTCTTTCGATGACGCAATCAAGTGATAAGACCTTTTTTATACATGGAAAAAGAAATGGAAACTAACTATTACCCTGTGTTTGGCTGCCGTTAGAAAAGGAAAAGAAAAGAAAATGGATTCTTTCTCATTTTGGTAACGTTGGAAAAGTAATAGAAAAGTTAAACAGTAATACTGCCAAATCAATAACAAAAATTGGAGGAAAAAAAATTATAATTATCAAAATATCACAACATATTTTTGTAATTTTAACTTATTATTCAATTATTTATAACAACTCATTATTTGTAATTTTCTTTATACACTTTTTTTCTTATCATTTTCCTATATAATCAAAATACAAAATTTTAATTTTTCATCATTTTCTAACAATTTTCTTTTCTCAACTTTTTTTTTCATAATTTACTTTCTTACAAAAATCTCACAATCCAAACAAATTATTAGGTCGAGCAATGAACTCAGCATTAACCTCCGTTTGGCCGCCTGAGCTGGAACATTAGAGTAATTATTTCAAGAGATAATTTTGGAATACAAAAGTTGAGTATAAGGTGCGTATGACTTTGGGTTCGTGCGGAGAGAAAACTAATCCTAATTGATGCTCACAGCAATTAAAAAAACGAGGATGTAAGAATAAGTGAATAACATAAAGAAGGATGAATGAATAACATTGAGAAGGATGAATCCACATGCACTTTCTGGGACTCTGATGAGTGCCATAGCGAAACTTGGAAGACAAGCCCAATAGAATTTCTCTTTTATGTTGTAGGGGACCAGGGGTGACCTTGATGGCTTGATCTAGTCTCATTACATGCACTTACCGGTCAGAACTGATAGTTCTGGCCTGGAGAATGAAAGAACTGGGACAAAAAGGCCTAATTCGTCCGATTCAAGCGACAGTTTGCGATTTCATCTCAATTAGCTTAGGGTTCCGATTAAGTTTCAGTTAAAGTCAATTTGGTTTACATTTTTTTTTTTTACAAGAAAATTTAATTAAAACACAGTGGTTGCAATGCAAAGAAAGCGCGCTAATGTAGCGTAATTTAGTGCAAAAATTATTAAATTAAAAAACATATAATTTATTTGATAGACTACGTACTTTTATAGAATTGATACATAATTAACCTAAAACTAAAATATATTAATGGCTTTTAAGAAAAAGGAACAGTAAAACCCAAAAAAAGAGAGGGAAAAGTACAAAATCCTATTTTTGTGGTGCCCAAATTATTATCCGAGTGAAACAAGACTGGTGTGATATTTTTTTGTAATGAACAAAAAAAAGAAGTATATCTCTCTTTTTTCTTGTTATAAAAGTATAATAATATTTTAAAAAATTGTCTTCTTATTCTAATCGGATAACAATTTGGGTAGGAAAAATTTTGGGTTCCTACCCATGTTAAAAAACAAAAAAGAGGACAGTCCATTCTACTCAACAATCTGTGAAATCAAATCTGTTTCTGGTCCGGCTTCCTTTATCGGTCCTGTTCCTCAACAATTTAAACTTTTTATGCGGATAGAACTCTCCTAACTAAGCCATGGTAACCGGAAAGACTGGTCCAATTTTTTATTCGGCGCAATCGTGTCCTGTTCTCGTGATCTATATTCTTTTCATTTTCTGCATTGTTGTCAAATTTGGCTCAGCCTGGTCGGTTGGATTGAAAATCCGATGATCTCAACATCATATTAAACTGGGTCACACAATCAGATTAAAAAGTATACAACCCGGTCAAAATGTGGTCAAACCCAGCTAAACCCGCCTAAACTCGGTGATTCGATAAAACTGAAATTCGACTAGATTTTTACTAATTTAAAAAATCACATTTTTTTTCTAATTCAAAAATATTAAATTTTTTTAATTAACCTTTTGACACTTATCTCATAATAATTTGCTGGTTGTTTCAATTATTAATGAATAAATATCGATTTGTTGTCATAAATTTGTCCATTTGAGTTTTTTTTTTGTACTCCTTAATTATTAGAATTTGAAGGTTGATTTTGTATTCTCATAAAATACAGGTTGTCTGAGAGAAAAAAATATATTGAGTTAATATTAGTTGAATAGAAAATACATATTAAAATTTAAGATGAAATTAGATACGAGTATTTTGAGTATTATTTAATTAATAAAAATAAAAAGTTATTATCAAAAAATAACATCACTTTTGCGTTTTTTTATAAGTCTAGTACCATCTTTAAAAATTAACAAATCTAACACAGTTTAATTATTTTCTTACAAATCTAACACAACTTTTAACAATTAATAAATCTAATACATTTCAATTATTTTTTAACAAATCTAGCACACTGTCAGTTAAAAATAATTAGTTAAAAGTAACTGAATCCCTTAATATACACCTATGACACATTTACGTTTAAATTTAGTACAGTTTAAAACTTTCAAATGTCATATGTGCATATGTATATACTGGAGATTCAATTATTTTAAACTGAAAGTGTGCTAAATTTGTTAAAAAATAATTGACCGTCAAAATTCAGTACAATTTAAAACGGCAAAATGTCATATGTGCATACTGAATATTCGATTATTTTTAACTGACAGTGTGCTAGATTTATTAAAAAATAATTGAATTGTATTATATTTGTTAATTGTTAAAGGTTGTGCTAAATTTGTAAGAAAATAATTAAATTGTACTAGATTTATTAATTTTTAAAAGTTGTACTAAATTTATAAAAAACGTAAAAGTAGTATTATTTTTTAATAATAACTTTAAAAATAAATATATTAAATTATAAGAATAATATATTATTCTAATTTTTTATATTTTAAAATTAAATATTTTTATTTATTATAATTTATGTGATAAAAATATTTTATTAAATTAATTAATTATTATTATTGTAATTATATTTTTAATTATTTATACAATGTAACTAGCGATCTGATAATTAAATGAATTGACTTAATGTTCTACTTCTTGCCTAAGTTGTCAGCCAGGACAGATCTAATAACTGTGATCTTCTATTCGAGTTGTTGACTGTCATGATGGGGTCCACTGGATTGGAAGCCGCCCATGCTTGTTTTCGTAGTAAAGTTGGAAAGTCTAATTAGAAGAGTCGTCTTGTCTTGTGTCGTTGCATTGAGCGCCCGGATACAAGAAAGCAAAGCTGGTGAGTTAAGGAAAGCGTGGGTTTTTTTTTTTTAATATATAAAAATATTATTACTTTTATTTAAAGTAAAAAATTTAATATTAATTTTAAAAATAATAATTTACTTACCTTTAAATTTTTTATAATAAATTTAACGCGATATAAAATTTTTTGTAATAAATTTAGTGCGATATAAAATTTTTTGAATAAAATTTATTTATTTTAATAATATGACATTAATTTATATAATTATCATTTCATTAAAATAGACATATTTTTTTATAAATTTATTATCGAAACTGACATATTTTATTCATATAAAATTATTATATACTAATTTTATTAAAAAAATTTAAAGAGAGATAAAATATTACTTTTTAAAATTAACGTTAAATTTATTACATTAAATAAAATTGATAATATTTTTATGTATTAACTCTTTTTTTATTTTTTCTGCGAGAGGAGGTGAGTGAAAATGAGGTCAAGATTAGTAGTCAAGACTGTCAACTAAATAGATAAAATCCAATCTTCGAAGAGCTCCATTATAATGTCAGAATTTTTATTGTATGATTTTTTATCTGAATACAACGAATTTTCAACTTTTTATAATGACAGTAATATTTTTTTATAATAAAATGTACTATTTTTTAATTATTTTTTTATTACAAAAAATATCACCGAGTCATTAAAAAAATTTAAAAACTCATTGCATTCAAGCAAAAAAGAAGACAATAGAAATTTTAGAAGTGTAATTTTCTTCATCCTCGAAAGCATGTGTTTCCGATGCAAAGCCTCGACTTCCTGTTAATTAACTGAGAAAGCCCAATCCTTTTTTTTTTTTTTGGTTAATTGGCTTGATGAAACCAAGGTTGTCAGAACCGGACTGGTCATCGAACCGAAAACATTAGTGGGTCAAGATTCAACCGGTTCAACCGGTCGAACCGGTATTTATTAATATATATATTTATAAAAATAATTTAAAAAAATAATACTTATACATGATTATTAAATATTACTTTTTTAATTTTTAAGGATTAAATTAAAAATTTTGATAAATTTAGGACTAAATTGAAAGTTTTGTTAAATTTAGGACTAAATTGAAAATTTTAATTAAATTTAAAACTCAAATTATAATTTAAATAAACATTGGGATCAAATTATAATTTATAAAACTTTTATACTCAGTTTGAACCGGTTGAACCGGTTGAACCGGGTCCGATTTTTGATCGATTTTCACCGGTTTTTGACCGGTTCAAACTGGTTTTGACCGGTCCAAATTAAAGGGTAACTGTAGTTATAAACCGGCCTGGACCTTTGACCGGTCACCGATTGAACCGGTCGGACCGGCCGGTCCGAGCCAATTTTTACAACATTGAATGAAACTTGAACTCTAACCCAATCTAAGTGATTAAATTGCCAGATCCACGACACATAAAAAAATTGAACGGGTGGTATATTCCAAGAATCGTACTGAGTACATTTATTTATTTATTTATTTTTTTGATAGAAGTACATTTCTTTATTGTTTGTTTGGAGTGTATATAAAATAAAAACGTACATAAATTATTACGATTAAGAACTGGATCTATATCTTCTTTTTCACAAATTAACATAAAAGAATTATGGTTGACTCTAAAACCAAAACTCTTGTAATGCAACTCGAACTTTATTAAATTCTCACAAAATATGAGTTTTTATTTCTAATACATAAACAAAGCAAATTAGCGTATAATAGGAAAAGTTTGAGACTAATGCATTTGTAAAACATGGCAATCAAAATTTTATGGAGTGGCAAAGTTCTTGGCTATAAAATCATTTTATAGCTGGAAAAATTATGTTAATACTTTCAAGAGAATACTTCAATGGTTAAACGTTTCAACTTTTAATTAGATTAGTTCAACTTCACTAATAACTTTTTGGGAATCATTACAAATTAAGGTAAAATTTAATTCAATTCATTCCCTTTAAGTTTTTTTTTTTGGGTATCACAATTTTTAAAGCATAATAATTCAAGTAAATTCTTATAATTTTAAAAAATACACGATATAAAAAAATCATTAATTATGTGGACAAGGAAAATTATGCATAATTTACTTAAAGCAAAAGAACAAAATGTTCAACTATGATGGTTTTCAAGCAGAGGAAAATAAAGAGCATCAAGATATTTCAAGAGTTGAACAATATCTTGAGTCACGGATCCGAAGAGACATCTAATTTACTCAAGTTGTTGGGAAAATGAAAAGTTCCACTTTGATCTTAAGTAGAGAAAAGGCAGAGAGTACCAAGCAAGCCAATACAAAGATTAAAATAGAGAGGGCATATCAAAGAAAACGAGCAAATAATATATATATATATATATATATATATGAAGATTTCAAGTCCTGACATTATCAATTTGAGAAATAAATAAATAACCAGAAAAAAATTAAGAAAATAAAAAAGACCGACCATCATTTTACATCTTACTTTTAACATGATATAAATGAACATATAGTTCATTCAATAATATTTAAAAACTTACTTATTTTTCTTTTTTTTTTAATATAACCATTCAATGATTCATATTATCACATGCTTATATAATTTTATTAATTTATGTCTCTAATTTAAAAAAAAAAAAAAACAGCTCATCATCCTATAGTTTGAGAGCCAATAAACCCTTCCATCAATTGGTCCAATAACCTCCAGCAAATGAAAAAATTGACCCAACTTTTCATATGGTCAAAGAAAGTTTTTGACTCTAGAATTGTCGTGACAATCACACTCTAAGCAAAGCAATAATACATAGGAGGCTGCTCACTCGAGAGGAATTAGCACTTGTTTTATCAACTTATATCCCCTACTCTAAACTGCTTTCAGTGATGATTATGGGCCACCAACCAAGCACAAATGTAGATCTAGCAGACTCCCACTTCTGTTTCTTTTATACTCTTCCCATTTTCTCCATGATTGGTCGTTTTTCTTTCTTTTTTTTTGACTAATTGGTCGTTTTTCTAATCCTACGGTCCAAATCTCAAAAGATAAAACAATAGTATATATGTGGGAAGCAGGGTCGCTTTAGCATTAGGTAATCAAAATAATCACTCAGAGTGAGGACAGAGCACCTGGGAAGCAGAGATTCGTAAAAATGATTTTCGAATTTGGTTAGTTAACGGTCATGTTAATTAAGTCAGGTATAAGCTACTACTATACTCATTGTATATTCTTATTTTATATAGATCTTTTTAACACTTTTACATTAGATTTATATACAATTTTAAAACTAATTAATACAATATTTCTCTTCAGTCAAAAAAAAAAAAAAAAAGCGCCGTTGGGAAATTAAGGCCTTTAGCCTGTCAGTCAGGTTGTCGGACCCAGCATGCGATTATATATCTGCGGATACTTTTATTTATACTGCCTTCGCAACGAGACATTGGAAGCCCGTAAGTGACCTCTTCAACACGTAACGAGTATAATAGCATTGCTTTGATTTTATGCACTTAAATCTCTAAATTATCCGACATATCTGATTCATAGTATTGGACGGATGATCACATTATTAGTTGGACCATTATGTTTCATCGTAGTAAGAAACATGTTATGATCACTCGAAATAATATCTAATTATAATTTAGTATATGTCTTTTTTCATTGGCTCATATTTCAGTTCCTGCGATATTGCTATAATACACCAATAAAGATATGCTCACGCGCTAAATAGATTTACGACTTATTAACATTGTGATTGGACATGAGATAAGTTCACTGAACCCAATAATACTTTGTTGGTGAGTATGTCCTTATAGAAGCGGTAACAAGGCATTCAAAAATAAGAATTATTTCAATTCTGACCAACAAATGTTATAACTGTTATATTTTTTATGATCATTTTTTTGATTTAAAAAAAATGAAACATGCTATGTGACCTGTGGCATGTAGATTCACATACTTTAGAGCATTCGTGCTTGTGGACAATCTCAATGTTTAATTTTAGCTACTGCATTTCAATTATTTTCTTGTGCTTGTTAATAATAAGGTAAGACACAAAACACAGTCTTAATTTCCTATAAATATCACAATTTTATTCTTAAAGATTCGAACTTAAATTTTGCGAGATAAAACTTGATTTTTTTATTTGAGCAGAAAAAAAAGTTTTTTGTTAAGTATATCAATCATCGGATGTTAGGAACGAGGTCAGAATAACTCTCATTTGTTAAAATCTCATTTAACAACTCTCAAGAGGCTGACTCATATCCCGAACACTAATAAAATCGAGTATAACTCTAGCATTGAAGTCCAAACAAGTGAGTCTACTTACAACATTATGTATCACTATTTATACCTAAAATGGACTTCATGATAAGTAAGTTAGAAAGAACGCAGACACAGAAAATCAAATACAAAACTCGCAGCATGAAAATATACTAACTTATTGTTGATCTATCACGTCAAGTAGCAATAAAACATAATTCTTATAAACTAAAATATTTTCTTTTAAATTTCATTTAATTTTTTTTGGGTCAATTAATTTTAGTTAGTTTATAACATATATAGTGCACATCTATCTATTCAGCACCCAAAAAATATCTGTTCTTTATAACTCTCTCTCCCCCTTTTTCTTTTTTTTTCATGTTGTCCATTCATGATTCATCTGTTCGCTCACAAGGCCAACATTGAAAACTTTCAGTCCATAATGGCTCTTTTCATGGGCAAGACAGCGAGTGGTGTGACCACGATGTCAAAGCCCCTGTTAAGGAAAGAAGTTGGCTTGCAACTAATTCGAAGAGTCAAATATTCACATGCATATGTAGTGCTCTAATAAATGACATATTACCAACAACTTGCATGTGAATATGACTTATTCAATGTTTACTACCGGCCGCGTTATATGATGTTCATTGCTTATCCTAAACTATGTACAGTATATCGATCAAATCCAATCTATAAAAAAAAAAAAGAAATATTGTTATCTTAAATCCCATTGAGGTTAAGGTGATAAGGTCTAACGGTTGGAATTTGGAACGAAAGTTAGGCACGAATTATCTCTGACTTAAGTTACTACTAATTAATTAGATATATAAAAATGACTAATATAATAAGTTGGCATTTGCATAGACGCTTAAAATTAAAAAATATTTATATTTTAATAAAATTAATATTTAATTTGAAATGGGAATCTGGCTATTTGATTATGATTTTAATTTTTTAAAATTTTTTGGTTGTTTGATTGTTTTCATTATCCAAGAGTATGCCAGGAATTAATTATAGCATACAGTAGCAAAATCAATATTGAATGAAGGGATAAAGTCCTGCTCGAAAGTGCAAGTTGCGGTATCATTAGACGCTAAAAGGTGCATTGACTGCACCTAATTTCATTGTCTTATTTCATAGTTCATAGTAATCACCACCCATACCTTGCCAATTTGGCAATTGCAAAATCTTTCTCATGTGTCACCCAATTTATTAGAAACTTAAATTTTCAAGACCCCACGTTTCATTTTAGTTTTCCTCTTCCATGCCCTTCAATTATAGTTCCTCCTCGCACTGTGAAAATAAATTCGGTAATAAGTAAGTTTTTACAAAAGAAAATCAAATGGGCTTATAAAAAATCATACCCCTAATGTGACATCAAAATTATAAAAGAACAAGTGTTGGTGTATTAAATTTTGATATTTCTATTAGTGTCTCAAATATAATAAAATAATTAATTTTTATAATAAGATTAATAATATTTATAATAAAAATAATAATTTTTAATTTTTAGTATAAAAATTATTTATTTTATTACAAAAAATAATTATTTTCACACCCAAAATTCGGTATATTACTTAAAATATGGGATGAGTAGTTTTTAAGACCTAAACTTTTATATTTTTTTATTTGAAGTCTAAACCTTTTAAATTTTCTATTTAACATATATACCTTTATTTTTTATTCTATTCAAGTCATTTTGTGGTGATTCGCCGTTAACTTTTCTGTTATATCAAACAGATACAATTTAAAATTAACGAAAAAATTAATTATTTTACTACAAAATAACTTAAATAGAACATAAAATAAAAGTACAAGTTTTAAATAAAAAATTTAAAAATTTTAAATTTTAAATAGATAAAAATATAGAAATTGAGATTTTATAAGAGGCTTACCTCCTTAAAATATTAAAATTCTGCACAAACATTCGACAGTAATTGGGAAAATAGAAGATGATTAGGTCAGACAAAAAAAGAAAAAAAGGAAGATGATTAGGCATTTGTGGCCTAGGCATTTTTCCGAATATAATAGAGTTATCATCTTAAAGACAGTTGACCAGATTCTTCGTATGTGGTTAGGCTACTGTCATCGCAGAAGAAAACTTTGGCATCTGCTCATCAGACTCCATATTTTATTGACTATTGGGAATAGAAAATGTCTCCCACTTGCTTTCACTAAATCACATGAAAAATTGTTTGGCTCAGCTGACGATTGCAATTATATGTACAATCTTCTCCCAAGAAAATCAAATCAACTGTAGCTTATAAAGTAAAAGGAAATGGCAAATTGCAATGCCCAGCGAGGTTGAGTATACAGATATATGTTAGTGGGTATATAAAAAATATATAATTAATTTAATAATATTTAATAATTTATTTTTTTTAAATGTAATATATTTTTTATAATTAAATAGTATAAATTTTTGTGCACCCACCGTACTCCCCTTAAGTGTAGCCACTTATATTTCCTGATGTTTAATCCTTATTTGGTTCCCCGTCCGCGCCAGTTAAAAAGTTGGACATTAACATCAAAGAGCACTTTTAGCGGTGGTGGATTTGGTTTAATGTAAGAAATTTTTGTCATAAAAAGCTTGATGTTTTGAATAAATTTAAGCAATCCAATGGTGCACTTATGAGCACTAATCGCACACAATTAAGGCATAATGAAGGAGACACTCTGTATCCCACTTTTAAAGTCAATCTACTTTTTCTCTGTCTGTTTGCTGAAAACAAGCTATACATTTCAATGAATGTGACCCAATGTTTAGGGATTCAAATGAAATTATGTTTCACAACTCTTAAGGAGAAAATGATGGTTCCACATCGCAGACATTTTTTTTTCTTTTTAAACTTTGTTATACATAATATTGGCATCTTGTTAGTTGTCAATGAATTGAAAAGCATCATTAGCACTTATGGCCAATTGGGAGGCATGGGTTTCAACTGTTACCTCTTTATCCCCTTCTGCCTTATGTATGGGCTTTGACCTTCTCTACAACCCAAAAAAAATGAGAGGAAATACATGTAAAATCAATTAGAAGACCCACTTGGACAGATACCAAAAGGAATACTTTGTATTCCAAAGCCTACAATTGTAGGATATTAGTATGTGACTGGATTCGAAGCCTTGCCGCAGACACCCAAATGGCTATCTTGTTAAACATACTTAAATTGTTTCAAGAGTAAAACTGATAGTTTATGAACTTGATATAAGCAGACTAACATGAAAAAAAGAGGAAGATATTTTTAAATTAATCCGATTAAGTGCTAAGACCGCATATATTTAACTCTTCTCAAATTCAGTAATATAGGATTCTTGTGCACTAAGGATGCATTTACTCAACTCAGTAAATAACAGCAAAAGCACCCTTGTTCTATTCGCAGAAAGAAATTGCTTTAAATAAATGAGGTTTTAGCATTCGTTCAATATGTGGGCTTTCAGAAGTTTCTGGGCCGCATTTCATTCACTATTGGACCCCTCAAACGGACCCTCACAAAGGGCAAAAAGAAGCAGAATGTTTTATACAAGTGCTGTTTAAAACAAGATCGGGTCCATATTTTGGTCCAATCCATGAGTGGGCCTATATCAATTGTCCCGCCCAAATAAAATGCAATTTCAATCAAAATCACGTCCACATTTGACTGGGCTGACTCTGAGGGCCACCAGTCTGGTTGACCCAATACGTGGTCGGAAATTCAATTCTTAACACACTCCTATTCTTTTACTCTTATATTTTATGAGTTTAACTTTTTTTAAAATAAAAAAAAAAAAAAAATGATTGGGCTTCTGCCAACCACGAGGTTAGTGGTTCACTGACATTGACCTCACCCACATCCTTTTCTAATCTTGCTGCATATAGTTTTTTTTAAAGATGTTTATTATTTTTACTCAATTATTTTTATATATTTAATTTATTTATAATTTTATATGGTATAAAATTATTTTTATTTTTATTTTAAATAAATATTATTTATTATATAATATAAAATTATATATAAGTTATAAAAAAATATAAAAAATGAGTTAGAAGTCCTGAAAAAAATTAAAAAAAGTCTATGTTGAGTATATATATATATGCTTTTTTTTTTGCCCCGGGGGGGGGGGGGGGGGGGGGGGGGGGGGGGGGGGGGGGTGGGGGGTTTCTCTTTGTCCTTTGCTATTCTTTCCTGTCTCTCGCTCCCTCGTTCCCTCACTCTGACAACACAAAAGGCCAAGCACGGGAGCGAAACTCCCACAGAGACAACAAAAACACACGACTCTACAAAAGCGCGCGACTGTGTTTGGTCGTTACGCAAGCAAAACACACACTTTTAAGTTTTAACTCAACACACACAAAATAAAATAAAAAAATTGCAGGCGCTCACAGTCATTGTCCCTCTCAGATATATTTTCCCCAAAATTGCTTTGCCTTTGCAGCAAACCCTACGCCAAATTCCCTCTCTCTTTCAAGTTTTGGAATTTCCGCCAAATGTTATTCTCTTTCGATTAGGGTTTCGTTGGAATCACTTGTGTTTTCTATCTGTAATGCTTCAATCTCCCTTGTATTCTACCAAAACTTGTCAATGTACGGCCACTCTCAGCATGTGAACGTCCACCACCAGATCCCCGCCGACGATGAGGATGAAGGTCCCGGCGGCGATCCCATTGATGATCACCACCACCACCACCACATGAGTTACGAAGATGGCTCTGCCACGGCCGGAATAGTCGTCGAGGACGTGCCCCCCGACTCCGTCTATCTTACCGGGGGAGGCGCCACGTCGGATCTCCCTAGTCAACAGGCCGACGTCTCGAGCCAGCTGACTTTGACGTTTCGTGGCCAAGTTTATGTGTTCGACGCTGTTACTACTGATAAGGTATTTGATTTTTTTTTTCCCTCTTGGTGAATCGCGTGATTTAGGGTTTTCATTTGTGGTTGTTTGGCTGAGAAAATGTTGGGGAAGGGAAGGGAATGGAATTCTTTAACTTTGGAGAGTTCTTTGATATTCGAGAACAATGGAAAATGGTAGAAAGTTTGCTTTAAATTAACCTAATTTAGCCTGAAGTTAAGATAATGAAAACAACATGTAACTTGGATTTGTATTTAGATTTGCTTCCTGGTTGCAAGAAAATTGGAGAATTAGGATTTGTCTTATTGGCATTCGAAGACTTAGATCTTAATTGTATATGTAATTCTTTCAGGTTCAAGCTGTTTTATTACTCTTAGGAGGATGTGAATTAAATTCAGGAACACAAGGGTTGGAAGCAGTGCCTCATAGTCAAAGGGTATGTTTCAATCATAAGCCCGTAGGATTTGTATTTGCTGGCCTAACATTGTTGGAATCATTTTGGTTCTTTGGCGGAGTTAGCATGGGTTTTCAATCCCTTTGTAGGGTTCAGTGGTTGACTATCCTGGACGATGTTCTCAACCACAGAGAGCAGCCTCATTGAATAGATTTCGGCAGAAGAGGAAAGAGCGATGCTTTGATAAAAAAGTTAGATACAGTGTCCGTCAAGAGGTCGCACTCAGGTCTGTTGACTCTGTTGTATTCTACATTGAGGTCTCATGTTTGTTGTATGCCTTCAAATTCTAGCCCAGTGTTCTACAATTTTTTTCATTGATCATTATGCTTGTCAAATGTCAGATTTAAGAATTTTTGCTTTTAGACTGCTGCCATGACTTTTGGATCCCATGTTTACCATAAAATTTTATGGGAATGCTTTGTACCATTTTCCTATTCTTTGTGGATTCCTATGTGAATTCTTGGTAGATTCCTGTGTTGGCATCAACTATATATAATATTTTAAGGTTTGCAAATTTAAATAGAGAGAGTTCTGTTTGCTTGTCAGGGATGATAAGTGCAGACCAGTCATTGCACATAGTTCGCATAGAAAGGGATAGGCAGCAATTGATACTGTTGTACCTGTTTTTTGTCCAGCCCAATGTATTGTCTTTTCTAAACACTCTCTTTCTCTTAATGCATCATCGAAATCACAGTTTCATTGGGGACACAAAGAACAAAGCTTGTGCTTGAGTTCTTTGTAAAATGCAAGTTGATGAAGGATATTAAATCAGTTCTTGTAAAAATCTTGATGTTTAAATGTTATCGGTGTATATGCATAAGTTTTTTATTGGCGTGTGCAATAAATATTTACATATATGCACCTGACTAGAATGTCTTATTTTCCAGAAAGCATCCTAAACGTATGTAGATTTTGTTGAGAGCATATCTGTTGCTTCATTGGGGAATCTTGTGTGCTGAAATATTCTGCATTCAATTGTTCTATCCGTGTTTGGCCAGGAAATTAATTTATGGATTTTGGTGCCAACAGCATGACAAAATTTTGAATGTTTTTTTGGATCCTTGAGCAATTTTTTTTTAGTGGTACTCATTTTATGATATGCATGTGCGTGACTATGTCAGGATGCAGCGTAACAAGGGTCAATTTACTTCTTCCAAAAAGTCTGATGGATCAGATGGCTGGGGTTGCTCTCAGGATTCAGGACAAGATGACTGCTCACAAAATATCTCGTGAGTTGTATAAAAATTTTCCAGTGTGATTATGTCAAGACACACAGAATTGTAAACCATAGCAGATTTAACAATGGAAAAATGAGGGGAAGAAAAAAAAAAGAAAAATGCAGCGAACTTTTCTATTTGCTTTTTTCTTTTTTTCAATTCATTTGAGGGCTTGATTCATTTTTTTAACCATCTGAGTCATTTTGATGTTTATATTTTCGTAATGGTTTGCTTTTATGTAGAATTCAATTATTGGACTGACTTACTTGAACACCATTGTCTAGGTGTACTCATTGTGGCACTAGTTCAAAATGCACCCCAATGATGCGTCGTGGTCCTTCTGGTCCAAGGTCACTCTGCAATGCTTGTGGCCTTTTTTGGGCTAACAGGGTCAGTATACAGGCTAGTGATTTGTTCACTCATCGTCATCTTCTTGGTTATATCTTCAGCCTAGGGTTGTAGTACTTAGCTTTGATTGTTGGAGATACGAAAAGTTTTTAGAATCATTTGCAGATAGTTAAACCCCTTTTGTTGGTTATATTCAACAAAACTCAACTCGACATGTTCTCTATCTAGGACCAAAATATTTGGTCTACAATGTCAGGTTGAAATTGTTAAGTTTTTTCCACTTTTATGAAGGCTGATGTAGGAAGTGAGCTCAACATCATCCCTTTTACGCTGCAGGTGCTGATGGTTATCTTCTAGTCAGTGGACAAGTAACTTATTGTGATAACTTGGGATGAATTCTTAAGGGTTGGGAAGTTTGTATTTTATTCTGACTTGGAGAGATTTAGGTTGTTCTAGTGTGTACAACGATGTGCATACATCAATTTTTTGTGATTTGAATATTTGAGCAGGAAATATCTGTAGTGATACATACTTAAGGGTTTGACGTTGATTGCTGTTGTTTCATGAAGTATTCTGACCGAGATATTTGAACTCTATTTATTTGCAATGCCTGGCACTATATGTTAAGTGGTTGAGTGAATCTACTGTGTGTCTTAACATGGGTGCATTTGCATTGACATTTGGCTCTTGCAAGCATAGTATTTGGCTCTAGCAAGTGCTGTATTTGGCACTTTGTTTTTGCATAACACTTTACTTTTCAGCTTATTGTCTTTTCTGTATGTTAAAAGGTTGCAAAATTTCATTATGAATTCTCCATTTATACCCCACATTCTTATCAAAGAGATGCATCCAACACAAGGTTCTCACATCGTATTTTAAAAATGAAACTGCAGGGAATATTGAGAGAACTCTCCAAAAAACCCCAGGATAATTCTCCGACTCCAATTGAGCAGGTATGTTCCTCTGTTGTACATGTTCCTTGTTTTGTATATTTATCTGCAGAATTTTGGTGGAATTTTTTTTGGGTGTCTGAATTAGGTTGATGCCGAAGCAAATGACTCAGACTCTGGAACTGCCATCACTGCACATGAGAATATAGTTTGTTATTCAAATGGAGATAATTCAGCTTTAATAGCAGAGCACTAAATTTCATGTTTAGTTTGAGTCGGTTATAACAGTTTGCATCCATTAAAGTTAAAGGTTATGCAGTGATCTCTTAAGCCTGCCCTCTAGAGTGTACAGATCTGCTATAGTGCCACCCATAGTCAACACATGAGGTGCTTATCCTTGGTTTTTTTTTTTTTTTCATTAGATTCGGTAATTATTGTACTTTGGCTGTGTTACATAGAGCTATTGATGATCAATCTAGGGCGAAAAATGCTTTGATCTGCCATTATGACTGCAAACTTATGTCACTCCTTTATAACTGTTTTCTGGTGAATTGAAAGAAGAAAAGTAACAAGGGCAACATTTAAATTGGAGTTGACAAGCTAGGCCAAAAGGCATATATTTTTTACAAATGTTTTGGCGCATGAAGTGTCTTTCTGTGTGGATCGAGTTTTATGCCCAATCTAGCGAGTTCCCATTGCTACTCTTCTCCCGCTACATTGGGATGGGGCGGGGGGCGGGGGCTGCGGTGGTTACTTTGATGTCTTTGGTTCTTGCCATCAAGGCTTCTGTTCGTTTTTTTGGAATCCAAGTTTTTATTGTTCCTCTAGCTGTTAAGGCAATTGTTTTGAATTTGCCGATTACTTCAAGATTACAACATTGCCTTTGACCTTGGGACAGATGCTAATAGAAGAGGTATTGTTGCTTTATTTCTTGGTGGTTTCTGCCTATTGACTCCATTAATATGAATGGTATTTCTTTGAGCAATCCTAAACATGCATGCTTTGGTGGTTTGTTGCGCCATCATCGAATTAGGTGGTTGATTGACTTCTCGTGCTAATTGAGGATGGCCACTGATATGATGGCAAAACTTTCACTGTACGTTGATTTGTAAAAGGGGTTTTTCCACAAGTCATTTTCGTTCAACGTAAGGATCATGATTTTCACATTTATGTTGCTTTATCGAATGATGTCAAATTTCTTAGTATTCCACTGTAGAGATTTAAAGTGATTGAGGAGCTTCGCCATAATTTTTGTGTGAACTAAGTTGCGAAAGGAACAATCCCAATGTTTTCCTTCCACTGCAATCTTGTTTTTAACTGATTTTGTTAGTGTTTGCATTCTTTGTATACACTTTTCTTTTACTTCCTTTTTCTATCCTATGTGCCAACAAACGCAAGGGCAAGCTTTGGTTTTGGCGCTCTCAGAAGTGATATCTAATTAAACATTATTGCAATTCAGGTTGGTTTTAGTTTTAGTGATTATATTATCATTTCTACCGTCCAAAGCAAGGAAATGAGAACGAACAGATTACCCGTGATTCAGTTTTGGTCTCCAACGTTCAAGCTAGTCCTATTTGCAGTTCCATAGTGTGTATGGTTTGATTCCAAACTTAAATATGTATATGCATTAGGAGACTTGAGGTAGTTTTTTTTATTCTCATAAATTCACAATCTTTTTCTCATAATTATAATTTAAGACTTTTAAGATGAAAACCTTGAGTTAATCAGGAGAGTATTTCTTAAGAGAATTTAATTATTTTATTATTATTATCAATAAATTAGGGTTAATATAAAAAAATCACTAACTTTTAGTGTAATAATAAATTAAGCACTAATTTTAAAAAATAATAGTTTATACTTATTTGAATTTTTTTTGATGATAAATTAAGCATGCTGTGATATTTTTTGAACCGAATTTATTTGTCTCGATGATATGATAATTATACATATTACCAAGTCCTAATATTTAATGTGTATAATTGTTATGTCATCAAGATAAATTTTTATAAATTTTTATCTTATAAATTTGTTATCGAAAGTAAATGATTCTATTTATAAAAAATTATGACATATTAAATTTATTACAAAAAAAATTCTTTGACGAGGAAAATGTTATTTTTTAAAATTAGTATTAAATTTGTTACTACATAAAATTGATGATATTTTTATATATTATTCATAAATATATAAAAATCATCAATTTTATATATAATAACAATTTTTTTCGTAACACAACTTGTGTTATGTGAAGCAGGTGATTTCTCAACACTCGAAAATATTTGCTGATCCAAGCTAAACCTATTCACTTTTACAGGCCAATGACATGATTCAAACGTATTCCGACAATTTCTTTATCCACGGTTTCTTTTTCAATTTGCACAGTTTATATGCCCAGTTTTGGACAACCTTTTTTAATGTATTATAATAACAAAAAAAAATAAAACTTAAAAGTTTTACATAAACAATTTTAAAAAAATTTATAGCGACATAAATTATTAGGTAGTTAAATTTTAAAAAAATAAATTAATTATTAGATACTGTAAAATTTTAGTGTTATTTTAAAATTATTTAAGTGAGACTATATGCTTTTCTAATAAATACAAGTTAATTGTTGGGAGCTACTATGGTACCGATAAGTTGAAAAATGTATGATCTAAATGAATAAAACGTGAAATTTGAACAATAATTAAATAAAAAGAGACGAAAATGTGGGATTTGTTTTTTATGATATCGTTTTCATATTAAATTTTAGCCATGTCCCCGGTTCCCCAATTCTCTTAGGCCATGTAGAAAAGTCTTCGTGGCTCTACTTATAGCCAAAAAAAAAAAAAACATCTCTGGAGCCACGTGGCTCACGTTAAAATTTTCGGTAATTAAAAAAGCCGAATGATTACAAACGAGTCACCACCATTAAACCTGCTGTCTTTTAGCAGGAACCGTTCGATCATCATCCAAAGTCTCTAATAACCCACTATGGCTCCCCCACAAACACACCCCATCATGATATCACCAATAACTCATCCTAGTGGCCAGTGGCCATATCGCACGCCCACTATGTGAGCAATCACCCAGATGGACCCCACCCTCCATCACTGCCACCACGATGTACCCGCGCAACGCCAAATCTTTTCCCTCATTGTCTTTTTTTTTTTTGCACGTAAATAGAAATTCTCGAAAATAATTAATTGTCCTTTTGTTTTATTTTATTTTTCCAAATTGAGCCTCTCCGAGGTAACACGAATGCACCCATTCACTGCAATTCTTAGCTATTTTAGGGTACTTGTCTGATTCTTCCATTTTTTAAGCTTCTTGAGCTCTAAAGCTTTTTTAACAGAAAAAAAAAAAATTTTATTAGATATATATTAATTATTAGATCTTTAAATTAGAATAAGAGTAATTTTTATTTATTTAAATTTCGTTTAACTACCTAAAAATACAGACATATCTCTTGAGTAGTAATAATTCTTTCTAAACTTAATATTGTGTATAATAACTTATACTTTGAAAAAACTAATATGGTATTTTCTTGAGCTCTAAATGGATAATAAAAATTGCCCAGATTCATTATTTTAGGGTTTTCGTTTGAAAACTCAATTAAGTGAACACAAAAATAATATCATAATAATAACAGCAATAAACAAAACAAATAAATAGGGAAAATAAGAAACAAAAGAGGAAAGTCAGAACTGTTTGTTTTTCTCTCCTTCTGTTCAATGAAACAGGTGGCTGAAAAGCTTTAGAGTTTTTTAGGATTTTCGGTTTCTTTGTAACGGTCGGTGTGAGGAATCTTGGAAGGATGGCGGCTGCGAATCCACAGCCACTGCAGGCGCGTCCGTACGAGGACCACGCGCGGATACAGATCGACGACGACGACGACGATGGTGGCGGCGAGTACGAGGACGGAGACGCCATGGACGATGAGGAAGAGGATGCGCGGGAGAATTCCGCCGTGAACGTGGCGGAGCACCGTGTAGGGGTCGCTGTTGGGAGTGGAGGTGCCGCGGTTGTGGCTTCGAGGACCAGCGAGCTCACTCTCTCTTTCGAAGGAGAGGTTTACGTTTTCCCTGCCGTTACACCTGAAAAAGTCTCTCTCTCTCTCTCTCTCTCTTTTTTTAATTTTATTTTAAATTTTAAATTTTAAATTTTTAACAACTATGCTAAGTTCTTTTGATTGCTTTCTACTATCGTCTGCTCGTTTACGTGCTTTCGCGAAAGATTGTTGTTTCTTGTTGCCTGATGGTTTTGTATATATAATTCGCTCTTTTTCAAGTTAATAAGTATGTTTTTGATGGAATTACGTGATTTAATTTATGCTTCGATTCGGATTAGCGTAGAATGTTGGATTACTGTGGGGAAGTGGTTGACTCAGGTTCGAAGGTCCGCAAACTTGGTATATTAATTTTAGTGTTCACTGTCAGCGCCACGAAATAATATTTATTTAGACCATATGTCATTTACATGCCATGTTCTTGTGTAATGCTGAGAAATGTATCTTTGTATTGGTTACGAAAAGGTTTGGGAGCTTTATTTGACTCTTGTATACAGAACTGTTTTTCTTTATCTGTTTGTATGCCGAAATTGTTGAGATGATGAATGCAACTTTGGCTATAACATAATTGTTTGATATGAAAATACTATAACTAATCTGTGTAGTGTAGTTTAGCTATTGTTCTCACCATGTTTCCACTATTTGGCCGCAGTTGACTGTTAGTCCGTTAAATTGGGAGTATTCTAAAAGTACTGGACTGAACTTATCGCTTTTGCTTAGGTGCAAGCGGTGCTGTTGCTTCTGGGTGGACGAGATATACCGACTGCTGTACCAACTATTGAAGTACCGTATCATCAAAAAACCAAGGTAATTTAAAATTAGTAACGGTAATTTTATTCCTTCATATATGTTTATTTTATATATAAAAGTTGGCATCTGCGGGGTAGGGCATGGGTGACAACACAAAGCGTTCAAATCTTTCGCGAAGAATAGCCTCTCTTGTTAGGTTCCGCGAGAAACGGAAGGAGAGATGTTTTGACAAGAAAATAAGATACACAGTGCGAAAAGAGGTTGCACAGAGGTACTTGGCGATCAATTCTTTTTTCTCTAAATTTCTTAACATGTTCCTCTTAATTTAGTTGTTTCTCGGCCTCCTTGTTTCTTATGTTACCATCTGGCAAAATTACAAAAGAAGGTTGCTGGATCAGCAATTCCTTTCTGTATGATAGCCAGGGAGTATTTTTTTTCCTTGGTTCTTATGATTGCCAAATGTAAATGAAGATTGATGTTGTAGTATTTTCTTTTCAGTATCCTCTCATACATCCAGTCAAAGTTTGACCTGTTGATTCTGCCAAGATACTACTTAAGTTCCATGCTTTTCATGATTGTGGTGTTCCCTCCATGTCATTGATATTTTACATCCTTTAAAGTTATTGCTGAAAAGGTTTAAAATTGAGATTGAATTTTTCTGTCATGAGTTCTGTCAGATTCATGTAGGGGAGCCCAATTAAATTTTGAATTAGAACTTTGTTGTTGTGGTTATTGTTGTAGTTCCATCAGATAGTTCCATTTACTGAGCTGGGTGTACTTCAGTCTTTAAGCAAGTTTTTCCACCACTGAATAGCTTTGATAAATGGAACACTGGATCCTTTGTTGTCTGATGTTACGGATATATGGCCAGAGAAATCTCAAAGTGACTGAGAGATTTTGATAAGTTTTACATTTTTGTATAAGCTTGAGATTTTTTTTGAATGAAAAGCATTGATAGATGGATAGAATGACCTGAGAACTGTTGTGGAAGGATATAAGTCTGCTAAAAGTGGTATTTTTATGATTTATGACAAGCGCTTTGGGTCTGAAACTCTGAATTTCACTCAACCAATAAGTGACTGTTTTGGAACCTAAGATAATCTTACCTTTATTCTGGTTTTTCTCTGGAATTCGTGTGGTACTTCATATTAGATGCAAGTTATCTGGTTCTGTAATATTTCACTCTTCCTTGTTTATTTTCATCTCAGGATGCTCCGGAAAAATGGGCAGTTTGCATCCTTAAAAGAAAGTTCAGGTGGTTCAAGTTGGGACTCTGCGCAGAGTTGTCTTCAGGATGGCGCTCCTCGTCCGGAAACTGTGTGAGTTGCAAGCATGGTCTGGCTTAGCAGTTTTAGCATTTTTCTGTGATAAGACTTTATGAGTTTGGCATCATAGAAATATTTTCATGTTGAATTCTGACATAAATTTTTATCCGATGATATGGGAATTTATTTGCGATTAAATTTTCCTCATTTCTGAAATGTTTCCCAGCATCCGCAGATGTCAGCATTGTGGTGTTAGTGAAAATAATACTCCTGCAATGCGTCGTGGGCCAGCTGGAGCCAGAACTCTGTGTAATGCATGTGGCCTTATGTGGGCAAATAAGGTTGGTTCACTTGGTTGTTTTGGCAGCCAATGATGCTGTAAATAAGTTAACTGCAAATATTTCTTGGACAATATTCTACCTGGCATTTTCTTTACAAATTGTTGTTTTTGATTGCCAAAATGTATTGTTTAAAAATTTTTCTTTTTTCTTTGCTCTCAAAATTTGTTAGTTCATTTAACAACAATGCAGTACAGTTCAATGTGAGGGGACATTAGGCATTGATTTATTTGCCGATGCTTCCAGCTGTCCATCAAACTGCTGCATGACCTTATCTCAATGTTGCTTGATATTTGCAGAGTTAACTAACAATAAGTAATCATGGTGCATTCTATATCATTATTCCTGATTCCATAATTAACTAAATGTGGTAATAGACAAGTTATGCGTAGAACTTGCCCTAACCGTTTGATTCTTGATGTGGATTGCATTTCTTTATGATAAAGAATGTTATTGAGCAATCTGTGCATCCTGTGTAGTTTTCCACTTTTGGTTGCAAAGAAGCATGTTCATCATATTAAGTTTTTGTAAAGTTGTCATTATGCAGAATGGTTCCCCAGGCATGCTTTCAGTTTGGGCTTGCTTGTGGTTTCTAATTTTTCTTATTCAGGTTTCTCATATTGAATTTGCAGGGAACATTGAGGGATCTCAGTAAAGGAGGAAGAAACCTTCCTATAGATCAAGTTGAACGTGTACATGTAATGATGGATAATTGCTACTTTATTTCCATAATGTGTATTGTCTTCAATTCTTGAAGCTACTTGCAGTTTGATGAATTTCTATTTTGAAATTTTAGTGCTGTACTGCAAGTGTGTATATCTGCCTGCTCATATGAAATCACTGATTTTTACCTGTGACCATACAGTTGTTTTCCTAATAACCCCCTAGCTTGTTTTTATTTTTACAGGATTCTACAGTTTTGATTTTGCTTATTGCTATGCCTTTTATTGATTTAACTTTTGGCTGCCGAATCTCCTGCTGGTCATAAAATTATGCTTTTATTCTTGTCCATTATGCTGGTGATGTTCTTGAAGTTGATGCTATTATTGATGCACAAGTTGAACCCTTGACATTCATGGGATCTCCAGGAAACACCAGTTGATGTAAAACCATCTGTTATGGAAGGAGAAGTCTCTGGCTGCCAGGATGGGCGGGTAATCTATCTTCTTACTTTCTGCAATTTCATCTTTGATATTATGGATAAGTTTGTTTTGTCCCCCTGAGTTGATACATGGCACTTGCAGGGAACTTCTGAAGATCCTTCTAAGGCTTGCAGTGAAGGATCAAAAGATCATTCTACAAATCCATGTCCAGAAGTACACCTTTAATCTCTGACTTAATTTGAGTTAATGAATTCACATTCTACTCTCTCAAAATGTAACCTCAAAGTCTATGGCATGCAACTTTTGAGGTTTATGTTTGCTGATTGGAACAAAACATTACGTAAATGAACCTTTTGGATGATGGTAAAAGCACTTAATCCAGATCAGTGGCTAAGCAACTTGGAAACTGTGCCCATTGGCATTTCTTCTTTTCTCCTTCTTCTGTCACATATTTATGTGCAAAAATGAATGGATTTTTATTGATGGATAGTCTCTGTTATGTGAGCAAGTTAGAGTTTGATGTGGTACAGGTTTTGCAAGAAGCTACTGAAGACCTTATGAGCACTTTGCCAATGGGAGTTGTCCATTCTTCAGCAGATGATGATGACCAGGTATATTGTCACTAAATTGGATGGCTTCCTCCCCCTGTTTTTTTTTTTTTTTTTTTACTGTTTTTAATTTTTGATTTTTACCCTGTGGCAAGTGAAATAAGTATAAAAAAATCATTACCGTTGTGACCCCTGTTGTCTGTTGTTGAACTTGAGATTCTGCCAATGCTTAAACACTCTGAAGTGAAAGAGTAACAGTGTGCGGAGATTTAGAGTGGGTACCCAAGTTTGTGAGGATAAAATTATGGAAGTTTAGAGCTGCTCGAGATAAAATTATAAGAGTCTAGTTTCTTTCCTTTTTTTTTTTTTGCCCCTTAATGGGTGTCATGCATTACTTGTTAATTTCTCTTGGAAAAAATCATCAGAGTCTAATTGTGCTTCAATTTCTTATTTTTCTTTTTCGGGTTCAAATGTTCTTAAATTCCGGCTCTTATTTGACAAGATATGTTGTGCTTGCGTTTTTCTATCGATTTCTCTCTTAATGATTTGTGATTACTGCTTTTTAAAGTGAGACAAATTTCTCATGTAAGCAGTTATGGCCTTTGCAGGAGCAATTGGTTGAGCTTGCTAATCCATCAGATATAGACCTTGACATTCAAGCTAATTTCGATTAGAAGTTGTTAATCTGCTTCCCCTCACTAATGTTGGGAGATTTGGGGAACATTAGCTCTTCTCATTCCCACGTATTCTTTGTCCTCAGTGCTGCACTGAGGGCAAAGTTAGTGACCCTTCTGGGAGGACAATTAACGATTGTGAGTTATGATTAGAGACAGGCATGACATAGATATAAAGTTTGGCTACGCTATAATCTTTATGTGGAGGATGTGGTGTTCCCTTCAGCTGATTTCGTAATATCAGGCTATGCTTCGTATTGATATGAGTGGTGGATCTGCCTTGTGTATAATTTGCTAGATTTGCTCGGGTGATTTCACAAGCCTGTATGTAGGATGTCAAATAGATCCAATGTATCTGGTCAATTATTTTTCACTCAGTAAAGGTTGTGGAAATAAATGTGATTATGATGTTGTAATCTTTGAGTAGAGGGCTTGATTTACCATAAAATAATTAGATCAACGGACGGTGTTTTGGTAGCGTGCTTTTGTTCCTTTTCCAATACAATGCCGGCCTCTTCATAGTATAACTTTTTACTTGTTTTCCTTAAGTAATTTTCGGTGGATATGTTTTCCTCTATAGCAAGCGGCCTCTAGTTGGCGTATGGTTAATTTTTTATCAAAAATTGCGTATGGCTAATGGTTATTTCAATCCGAGTTTCTGTTCTGATCTTTTTCTTTTTTTCTCTTTATTTTCTCTTCGCGGGTTTGAATCGAGTGTATGGCGGTGGAGGCGACTGTTGGAGAGCTATTGGTTTTCTTGATGGATAAACGTACGCGAGATATCTCCTTCACGTGTCCTTGGGATTGGGCAGAAGACCAGAGGATGTTGTTAATGTCAACAAAGGTATGGTAAATCGTTAATGATGGTGTCAACAATTTTTTTTTTCAATTTAGTTTTTATTAAAAAATTAGTTGAATTATGAGTCATATAATATTTTTATTTTACTATTATAAATTTTATATTCTCTTCATAAAATTAAAACTTATGTTCTTTATGATAAAAATCTAAATTTAAATTGTTGATATTTTCTAAAAAAAAAACTCCTTTTTTTTTTTTTTATGTTGTGATGACTAAGGTCCAATGCCACATATGGCATTTAGAAGTCGGAGACTATCATCCTAGAATTTTGATTTTGTAGATAGTGCCTCGCTGACTTTCTAGTTATAAATATACTGGTATATAATCTCTGTGATGCACAAATCGATTAAATATGATGAAAATTTTATTTTTATTTTTATTTTATTTAAAATAAAAAAAATAAAAAGACAATCAAATATAAAGTAATATATATTTCTTAATAAATCTAATTTAAACTCAAGTTCACTTTGTAACTAATGAATTAGTTAACATGTAAATCAGTCAATATAGATTTCTTGTAATAAAAAAGGAATTTTATTAATGCCATTTGGGTTATCATATACCGATTAACTAAAAGTGCATATTTCTTAACAATTCGAGAGATTTATAGTTTAGAAAGACTAGCTCAATTGTATATAAATAAGATTGTAAGTTTGCATAGAGTACTAGTTTCTATTGTATCTAATCGGGGACCACGATTCACTTCGTGGTTCTTGAAGGAATTTCAGAAAGCAACGGGGACTCAATTGGAGTTTAGCACGACATTTCGCCCACAGACAGACGACCGATCTGAGTGTACTATACAAACTTTGGAAGATATGTCGCAGGCATATGTGATGGAGTTTGGAGGTAGTTGGGACTAACATTTGCCATTGATCGAGTTTGTATACAATAACAACTACCATTCAACCATAAAGATAGCTCTATATGAAGCCTTATACGGTTGTAAGTATCAGTCATCATTATATTGAGTGAATTGGGTGAGAAGAAACAATTGAAATCTGTTTTGGGACCTAAAATGTTAGAAAAGAATTTCGAGAAGATTCGTATGATTTGGAATAGTATGGTAGCCGCCCAGAGCCAACAAAAGGCATATGCAGACCATCGCAGACGTGAATTGTAGTTCATAGTGGGTGATTTGGTATTTCTGCAAGTTTTGTCAATGAAAGCCGTACTTCAATATTGGAAGAAGAGAAAACTTAGTTCGCGTTTTATTGGTCCATATGAGATATTGGAACGTGTTAGAGCCACAATCTATAAATTAGAGCTACCACCAAAGTTATCTCGGATCCATCCAGTATTCCATGTGTCAATGTTACGAAAATATCTTCCTAATTAATCGCACGTGGTTATCCCCCAATTAATTGAACTGAAAAACGATCTGACCTATAAAGTGCAACCAGTTGAAATTCTGGATACTAGTGTGAAGAAGCTACGCTTCAAAGAGGTCATTCTAGTTAAAATAGCTTGAGATACCCAACCTGGAAGAGAAATCAATTAGGAAATCAAAACGGATATGAGGGCAAATTATGTACATTTGTTCCCAACCTATGGTAAGTGAACTTAACATTGGTAAATTCGAGGACAAATTTAATTTAAGGGGGGTAAATTGTAATATTCCACACATTTGAGAAACATATGACAGTTTAACAAGTGAGTAGACATGCACTTTCATTCCCTTGCCAAGTATATTATTCATGTTTGTTTTTGGGCTTCTTTAAACTACAACTCAACACCACTTGTCAACTAACAAACCATTCAGATAATAATAGGTTAAATGCGCCAATATTTTAGGTAGTTAGTCTTCATAAGCAACAATATAAATGTGTGCCCATTCTAATTGATTCATATTATGCCGAACTAAGGCTTTAGGCATCATTTTGCTCACTTTTTTTCCAAATCAGTTCCTGGACACAAGTACTAGGGCTACGCAGTACCCTATTCTTTGTAGGTATTTATATTATAAATAATTAGAGTAAAGTTATAATCCTAGATGGCGATCTAACGCGTCTTATAATTTATTTGGTCTGCTTAGGATCTTCAGAGACCACTAGACCGTCGCCTGTACTGAGTTTGTGAATCTCTAAGTAGCTAAGTTACGGTAAGTGATCCTGACATGTATAACATGCTAAGTTACTGTGCATGTTTATTTATATTATTTGGTATGATTTTCACCTAATATTTGAATAATCACTTTTGAAGGATTAAACTAATAAATTATATTTTGGAAACTAAGTTTTTAATAAAATGAATTAAGAACCTTAGGTAGAGGAGAATGACTTATTGTATTTGATTATTATTATTCCCCTATATGCTTACCCTTTGTAACCTTGACCACTTGAGGAATTACTATTGTTGATATTAAAATATGCACGAACATACTGAGTTGACACGAATTATTAGGCATTTAGCTACTGGAAGCTGCGGTAGACAGTGTGTATACTAAACTTGTATCCATGGTACACTTCAGTAGGTAGGTGTGACCGCTATTGACTGTGACAGGAGAGTGACAGTATTGGCTAGCTAACTTTTATGAAGTGTTTTATTATTATTTGACATGTCTGTTGCTTTGCTCTCTGTTTATGTCCGTGTGATATATTTAGTTGACCTGTGATTTGGAGCTACACCTTAGTTTTGTTACCTACATTTGTTTGCGCGACCGATCCTGATTACGACTAGTATAGTCTTTCTCATGTTTTACGCGTGTTAGGCTTATTCACTGAGATATCCATATATCTCACTCTCTATTTTTCTAACATTTTGAGGCTTTGAAACTCAGAGTCCTTATTAAGCAACCAAAGCATTCATAGACGCTACTAGTGTATTTCCTTGTGTATATGTATTTATGTGTATAGTAGATTTTGCTAATACGGTTTTTCTTGTAAGCGTGTATATATCTTCTAATTTGTGATACTAGAACTAGTTGGTTGGGCCTTGGATTTTTCTTAATACATTTGAGCCTTTACTCCTTTTTATCTATATTGAGCACTTGTGTTGTTTCACCCTCTATTTAGACCGAGATATTTGCTTTTATCGTTTTTTTAATTTAAGGCTTGCAGTTGTCTCGAGGTGGGTTCTTTATTCAAGATAGTGGTGCCGGTCACATACTTCGAGTTGGGATATGACAAAATAGATTTTTTTAATTATATTTCCTTTAATTTGAAAAATTGCCACGCGACAGAGAAATTGACAATTTCCTCTCAATTTTGAACTCATGTATGTAATATAAAAATGTAGATGGATTAGATAAGGATTGTTGATAAATAAGGTAGACTATAAACCATCCTTTAGACTTAAACTAACCTCATCTAATTAAAAATCCTTTATCAAGAATTTCCTGAAATCAAGAAGGAATAAGAATAGACGAAATTATCAATAGACTTTATAACACCGGGATATAATGGAGCTACAATTGGATTACCAGTTAGTAGCATTAAGGCATCCCAATAATATGGATTGGATCCAATGGGCTCAAAGTAAAAGTGCTTCGCCCATCAAAATGCAGGAAAAGGGCTCAAAGTAGAAGTAGTTTCTGCAACAACAAAGCCCATGACATTATAAAGTGGGCTTGTGAGCTCTATTTTATTATGGGCCCAAAGGCTCCGCTCCGTCTCACCCTCTTCCTTCCTTCCTCATTACCAAGCTAAGCCGACCCTCAAAACCCTAGCTCTGCCGTTTCCCGACGAATTAAGTGTTGTCGGCAAGAAACTTACCTTGTTATCGGGACAATGGAGGAAAGTACTAACAGAGGCGATTCTGACGAAGGCAAAACAAAGAAGTAAGTCTTTGTATTGGAATGCTTTTTTTTTTTTTTTTCCGTTCTATTTTTACTCATTGTGGTAATTGATGAGGTTGGGGCCTTGCGTAGGGAAGCTCCTCAGTTAGCTGCAGTTTTGAGAGAGATGAAAGATGGGTTAGATGCAGTGAGGAGTAAAGTGGAAGCTTTGACCGCAAAGGTGAGGAAGAATTTGCTGCTGCTGCCAAATTTTCCTTTTCTTTTTTTTTTTTTACTTGGATTTTTGCTTTTTGAATGCAGAATTTCTAGGGTTTGTTTTGAAAGGATTTATATTTAGTTTCAAAGGTTGCTGTTGTTATTTTTTAAGCTTTTTTTTTTTTTTGGTTCTATTAATGTAACAGGTGAAAGCAAATAATTTTCCTACGGCAGATGGTATAAGCTATCTGGAGGCTAAACATTTACTGCTCCTCAGCTATTGCCAATCACTCGTTTACTATTTGCTTCGTAAGGCGAAAGGCCTTTCGATTCAGGGGCATCCCGTTGTTCGGAGCCTTGTAGAAATAAGGTTATTTTTGGAGAAGGTATGGTTGTTTTTTTTTTTTTGTTCGGTTTTTCGATTCTTGTCTATTTATTGCCGAGACTGTTGGTCACAGTTTTTGTGTGTTCATCAACAGATTAGGCCAATTGACAAAAAACTTGAATACCAAATCCAAAAGCTCACAAGGGGTACTGGTAGTACAATGGAGAAAGCTGACCTGAAGGAAAAGGACGCGGGAGGGCCCCAGAAATCTGAAGATCAATTGAAATATCGGCCAAACCCGGACATGCTCGTCCCCAAGAATGATATGAACCTTGAAGTAAGTTTTAGTAATTACAACTTACATCAATCGATAGTTGTAACAAAAGCTGAAAGGTTTTGTTTTCTTAGTCCATGTTTGCATTCTGTAGGATGGTGCAGGTGTGTATCGACCTCCCAAAATTGCCCCTGCAATTATGGATGAGGATAAAATCTCAAAACATGAAAGGGACCTCTTAAGAAGAGAGAAAAGGACTCTACAAGAAGCTACACAGGGATATATAAAAGAATTGATGGATGATGTGCAAGGGCGACCTGAAGAGGTTTGTTCTGATCTGCTTGGATAGTATTTTTGTCTTGCCTTGAAAGCTTCATGCTCAAAATTCAATTGTCTGCCATTTATCTTGTAACACAGGTCAGAGAAGGTTTTGGAATGGAGAGCACAGAACACCTCAGAATTCAGGCACAATTAGAGGCACGTGCTGCACAAGAAGAGGAGATCTTTACTCGTGTTCCTCTTACAAAGAAAGAGAAAATGAAAGAGAAATTCTTAAAGAAGTCAAGAAATGGGTTAGTGTAATTCAAAAGAAACAATTTTTTTTTTCAGAAGATTTTATTTTCTGATTATCTCATATTGGGTCAATGACATTCATTTAACGTGGTAAGGCTTGATTAATTATAACCATGCGTCATTGGTGTTTTTTGGTTTCTTCCAGGTTGCATGGTTTGACTGATAGTTTCTTTGACGAAGTCAAAGCCTTACCTTTGGGGGATAGAACTGGTGGGGAAACAACAGGCTTCAGTGGTCGCAATAGTTCAATAGGAAAATTGAAGAAACGCAAGGTATTTTGTTTCAGATATTTGAAACCATTATGTTTCCAATATTGTCATCTTTATTTGCATCATTTCTTTTGGACAGAAGAATTGTTGCTTGATTATCATGGTAGAGATGTTGGTTCTGCCACGGCTTCTGAATATAATCAGTCTAAAACTTGTGATTATTAGAACAAATTAATCTGCAAGGCCGCGCATTGTAGGCACAAGCACATATTGACTCATTAGATGTACGGTCACTTACTGCTTTAATTCTTTCAAATGAGTGAGGCTGCATCTTGGTGCATATTTGCTTTGTACAGTTGATATAAAGTCTATTAAGCACTTAAGATGATGTCATTCCTCCTAGAGGGTGTTTGGAACCATTAATCTTCAACAACTTTTGGATGCTGCAGGGCTTTCTAGTGTCAGTGGCATATGTCTGTTTCATGCTTATTAATACATAGATGATGCTAGAAAAATATTATGTTCATTTGTGTGAATTCAGGGGTTAGACATTTTTCTTTTTACTGATTTGCAGAGGCATTAATGATACTATCTCTGTCATCACATAAACCGAATGGATTCAAAAGCCGCCTTCTTATTTCATGTTCAAGTTGGAGATGCACAATATAATTTGTTGTTTAAGAAGGAAATGTGCTGACAAAAGTTTGTAGATTCAGATCGATTGCCATGAAACCATTCGAGTATGAATTAAGTTTGTTTCTTCTTGATGCACTTGGCCGTTCTTCAGACTTCATTGTGGAGTCTCGTGGCCCTTTTTCTTTACACTATTTGCAGGCTATGCAAGTCTGCAGGCTATGAGGCTTGCGGATTCAGTTGTCTGTACAAGTGTTTACAGATTTTGTAGATGCTAGAAATTTTGCGGATTTTTTGTTGCCATCAGCTGTTTGGAAGTATTTCTACTTTTTAGCACTTGTGATATTGTCTTCGTTTGCCGGGTCTCGCTCAATGATCATTGTTTAGTGATAGACTCGGGAAGGATAAATTATAACAAGATTAATGTTGCTCTGCGGAATTTGAAGGTCTGATGATGTCTAGGCATGTATATTGTTTGAACTTAGGGTACCAAACTGTACAAGCCAGTTGACCACTTCGTGATCCAGTGAGACAATGATGAAAAATATGAGCATGGGTTGAATGGAGTTTGCCAGTGGAAATGGCTGTTTAGGGAAATAATTTACTCTGCTGGCTCTGGAGAAGGAATTGAATTGACTGCCGGGACTTGGAATAGCGCTTAAAATCCAATTCCCTTTTGCTCTTCTTTTTTTTTCCCCCTTTTTTAATAGAGAGAAGCCAAATGGTAAACAGAAATCTCTCTTTTTTTTTCATTTTTCTTTGTTCAAAAGAATTGGCAAATTAAATTTCAAAAGATGCCATTGATTTTGCGCTCTAACTCTCTTGGAGCCGTATCCGAGGACTGAACAACCTGTCAGAGAGATTTGGACATCTGTTTTTTTTTTGTTAAACAGGGGAAACAATTAAAAAAAAAACATGGGAAAAGGGTTTTAAAAGGGAAAGTGACATGCTTGAAAATGTGCGGCTTCAACGCGAGTGACCCGCCAATTGGCCGGCAGCCTAGGCATAAATTTAAAGAAGCCAAGGGTCCTTTTAAATTTCGAAATTTGGACCCTTCAATTGGAATTTCTCATCATTGCAATTTGGGAAAAATCGGCGTCAAAACCAACCGAAATTTGTTAACCCACCAGCAACCAGGCCCTTGTCGGCGAACCCCAAAACCAAACAATGATCTAAATTCCAAATGAATGGATGCTGCAGTTGGCTTAGCTGAGTGTCTGCCACCAACCGCGAGTTTGCCTGAAAGGAATAAAAAAAAAAAAAAAGGGAAAAACAACCCAAGTATTGTTTCTTTCTTAAGCAACACCATGATCCGATTACTGTGAAATTTATGTCAGACCTTGATTGGTATACTAATGGCTTTCTTGAAGCAGAGAAGACAGTCATATTCATAAATGCTGGGGGCGGGCCAGGTACAAAATGAGAGGGAAACCTGAAATGTTGAAGGCGATGCAGACAGGTGTTTCCGAGGAGGGGACATCTTAAGAACGGATGAAATTATAACAGATGGGGTGACGTGTCATTCATTTATCAATCAGCGCGGTTTGGTAACTTCTGTTACCAGTTCAGCAAACTTGTCCCCGGGAGAATATTTGATTGGGTTTGAAGTTGCAAATGTGAGCTTCAAAGAGGAAGCAAAACTCTCGCGTGGAAAAAGAAAGTCGAGTGCAAGCAATTTATAAGTGTGTTCTATAATTTATATTCTAAGTTAATTGAGTTTGAAAAAGAAATAGAGTTAGTGATTTATTGTGTTGTTATTTGCTCTTGTATGCCCAGAGTTCGGAACATGGAGGAAAGGGTTGCTCTCAGGCTAAGTTACACGAACACGGCGGACACGGATACAGTGATATGTCAATTTTCAATAAATTAAGATACAAATATTGTATAGATACGTGTATATATAAACACATATAAATTTAAATAAATATTACTTTTGAAATATAATATAAATTATAATCTAAATTTTAGAATATATTTAATTTTTTTTATTAAGATAAGTCTCATAATATATATTTTTAGGTTTATTTAGAATTTTGTAATATATATTAAATTAGTAACAGAAGAGAGTATAAAACTTGTTGTCTAAAAAAAAAGTATACAACTTGAAAAAAAAAAATCGAATCTTCTCTCTCTCATCCAACCTACAAAATTAAAAATACAAACATAATAACAAAGGATAACAGAAGATGGCTTGTCGGCTACTCTTAGCTATTGAAAAGAGATAGCCGACAGATTATCATATCGTCATTTTTTTTATTTTTTTTAGAATATATCTTTAACATGTTCGATATGTGTTTTTGGCGTGTCTAAAACATATTCGAACTGTGGCTGATTTTTTTTTTTCAAAACTTTTTCGGCGGATATGTTTTTGATGTGTGGAACATGTGTCCGTAGCGTGTCCGACACGGACACTTCACCCAAACTCACGTGTTGGTGTATTATTGATCTTAGGATATGCAAAAGCCGAGTCTTTGCGGAGATTGTAAACAGTATACGCCAAGGGCCCTAAAGAAATGAGCTGAGATAGTAACAAACAGGTTGATCTCCATTTTGCTGAGATAGTAAACACCAATGGTCCTGAAGGAATAAGAGTCTTTAATGTTTTCATTCCAGAAGAGATGGTAATTGGACTAGTTTATTTAATTGTTCAATTATATTGGTTTTTTCCCATCTTTGGACAAAGGTTTATTATATGTGTTCAATAGTTTATTAATTTTATGTTGGTCCACTTAAATGGCAGGTTCTATGTGAGCTTGATATCTATTCCATTGTTGGAGACAACAAGCTTTAGCAGGTGGTGGATGTAGAAAGTGAAGTTGGAAAGGATGGGATAATTTTGATGAGGTTTGAAGGGGTTGTAGGAACTCCGATGGTCAGTGGCATTTGTACAAAGCAAGCAGCCGGAAAAACTGGTAAAATTATCTTTTCCAGTTTTGCTTTGTCACATTACTAGGTAATTTCCTTTCCTAACTCAGAGACTCACACATTTTGTCTTATGAATGGAATTTAGCATCCCAGGTGAAAACAGGAGTATGTTGTATGTGATAATTGTGCTGCCGAAATAAAAATGTCACCGAGTCAGGTCAGATTTCCTTTTTGCTAGAGGTTAGGATTTGGAAGCTTTTTTTCTGTTTTTTTTTTAAAAATTTTTTTATTTTTTTATTTTAATTTTTAGCTGGAATGGATTCCGAAATTTTGTGGTTTGCAGAACAAAGCTATGAGGATGAAATTTTTAATGAAGTCTGAGAAAAAGACAGAAGAGTTGAAGGTTCAATGCCAGGTCAAGGCAGATGAATGCTGTGAGGCCTGGATGTCACTAAAAGCTACTAATCGGCAGCCAGAGTAGCTGAGGATGAAACTGGACGATATGTTCTTTCAAAATATACGTTTAGGTAAGGTAATTCAATTACATTTGAAACTTGTTGTTTGAGGCAAACTTGAAAATCAACTTAGCTCCTAAGTCTCAAATTTATTTGTGTGTAATAAAGTCGGTCACGCCTGACCATTGTTTAGATCAAGCCCAGCAAAATTGAGATATTTCTAGTCAATATGAACACGATAGGAGACTGTGGGCTTCAGCCATCAATGAGTTAGAGAAGAAACCAGAGGTAATTCCTCGTATAAGAATTTGAAAAAACTTTTCTTAATGCATGTTCCACTTGTAATTTTTATAAAAGTTGATATAATATTTGTTAGTGCATTTGTAGGTGATGAATACGGAACATTCTCAGCTCTCTTGTGTAGCACATGAATGTGCCAGTTCAATCCCACAATTGAATGATATGTTATTTGCAGTTCAAGCATTAGGTAACTTTGTATCAACAGTCAAGAACAGAAACTATATGCGAGGTTGTTTACCCTCAAAGGAGCCTAAAATCCAGTAACCGAATAAACCGAGGGTCCATTTTGCTCAAGGGAGCCGACTCTGTGCATGAGATAAGGAGAACAAGACCAATGAACCGTTGGTTTGAGTGGTAAGGAGTTTGGTATCTATTAAATAAAGTTTCGGGTTCGAATCTTGTGAATAAAGAAAACGGCTTGGGGAGAGCTGCCCCTACAAGAGGTCTGACTGTATTCAAACTGAATTAGTCGGGGCTCCAAATACGGATACCGAGGGCTTGCCAAAAAAAAAAAAAAGATAAGGAGAAAAAGAGAAAATCGAAGGGGTTGAGAATAATTTGTTGTCATCAACTCCTTTGCTTGAGAAGAAGATACGGTCAGCTGAATCAGATAAGGGTAGGGCATCTTGATCCATCCAGAGGTTTAGCAAGGATTACAAGAAGTGCAAAACCACCCAGCACTGCTCTAAAGAAACATCAGGTCCCAGTTATAATAACAAATTGAAGATTTGGTTAAAGGTAGAATGAGCCAGTTGCTCAGTTCCCATTTTGGACGTGCAGAAGCCCTTCAAGGCTTCAACCGTGTTCCACTTCATTTTGGCGCCAGATTGCTGTTGTCCCATTAAAATGGTACTTGTTAGTGGTTTTTTGAATGCATATTATCCTTTGCCCTTACCAAGGCAAGACTATGTGAACAGAAGAACCGATACATAATAATATTCAATCCTACATGTTCAATTGCTTAATAGGGCCCGAACACTTATAAGCCTGAACACGTAGATGGATCATCCTCCTTTTGATTGTTGTTGTTGGATCATCCTCCTTCTGATTGTTGTTGTTTCAATAACAACTATTTTTGTTTTCGAATCAAATAAGTCATATACTATGATTTGTCGGAATAAAAAATGACACATGATCCGGGCTCCGCCATTAAAATAAAGGGCTTGAGTACATACCCATACAAATATACCCAGATTGCACCCAGATGCTGACTAGATGATGGGACCCATCAATTATTTAAAGGCTCTTAATAGGTAAAAAGAGCACAAGAAATTATAAAAATTCATAGTTTGAGTTGTTCGGCGATAAATTACAAAAAGAAAAAAGAAAGAAAAAGAAAAAGTGAGAAGTTTGAAGCCATTAAAATCAAGCAGAAGTCAATCGAGCCCTCGTCTCTACAAATGAAAGGAGTCTTCTTTTCTACAATCGCAATTACTTGGACACCATTGCTAGCGAAAACTGTGACGATGACCAATTTGATTTCTAGAATGACGAGGAGAAGAACATTAACCCCAAAACCTATCTTGATTTTGAGAGGTTCCCGAAGAGGTAGTTTTTGTTATACCAAATAGCATATTCATAGGTAGATTTCTTCTAGTTTTAATTTATTTATTCAAGTTTATTGTTTTAGTTGCTAGTTTGAAAATTGTAGGACAAGTAATGAGGGTCTTGGGATAAGGCATTCTTGGGTTTTCTTTGGGATTTTTTTTTTTAAAATTTTCAGCAACCAAGTTGAGTTTTTTTTTTGTTTTAAGTGAATTCTTCGGTTCTTTTTTGCAAGGAAGATTGGAGCTAGTTGCAATTTTTTTTTTTTTTGAATTAATTTCCCTTTGGAGGTAACCTTTACCTCATTTGCTTTTCTTTTTCTCACCCCTCCCCAAAAGAATTATGTGATTGAGCTGTTGATGTGAGATCTAGATGTTTTGGGTATCCCTTTAAATTCAATTATTAGTTTGCACAATCATGATGATCTCTCCTTCTTCTTATTGAATGAAGAGGAAACCGAAGTATTTTGTAGTTTTTGTGATCATGCTAAGTAGTTTAGTTGTTGATGAACTAAATTAGATTAAAAATCGTATAATTTGAGAGGTCTGAGGGATAAGAGGAAATTTAAAAATCCTTATTTTTGCAACTTCCAATCTTAAGAGTAAGTGCCTGGTGAGTAGCTTATCACGAATAATTTGGAAAGTCTTGTTATGAAAACTGATAAGCTTGTTGCAATTTGAAGAGGACCAAGAGGGGCAAATATTGACAGAGATTTTGTTACAGTTTGCTGTAAGATTCGTTACAAAATACAAGAAGGTCGATGCAATTCCCAAAGGGGTTGAATATTAGAAAGGTTATTATGATTCCGAGAAAGTAGAGGAAAAAATATATGAGATTTCAGGTTTTCATTAGAGCAATAAGTAGGGGTAGCTACTCGTAAGGACGCCAAGGAAGGGGCATCCCATTTGGCTACTGGTTACATGACGAGAGGTGGAGTTACCTGCAATTATGAGAGATTAACATAGTGAAATGTTTGAAAACTAAATGATTAGGACTGAATCGTGGATCTACCTACCTAGTGTCCCTTGTAAAGTTGCGAGCGAGCAAGTACGATGTATTGGTGCGTTGCTTAAGCCCCCAAAATGTGTGTGAGAAGGCTCTTGCTCGTGGGGTGAAAGGGCCTTAGAAGTGAAGTGGAAAAGTCTTGTCGCAGTTTTCAAAAGTCTTATTGTGTAAATTGATAAGCCCGTAGCAATTTGAAAAGGACTGGGGGAGGCAAACATTTGCAGAGGCTTTGTTGTAATTTGCTGCAGTGTTTGTTACGAAAAATAGCAAGGTCGATGCAATTATTAAAGGTGCCAAATATTAGAAGGGTTATTCTAATTTCGAGAAAGTGGAGGAGAAAATATATGGGGTTTTAGGTTTTCATGCGAGCGATAAGTAAGAGTAATTCCTTGTTAGTACGCTGAGGGAGGGGCTTCCCACTTGGTCAGCGGTTACGTGGCGAGAGGAGGAGCTACCCATAGATTTGAGAGATCAAAAGGGTGAGATGTTTGAAAACTAAATGATTATGGTTGAACTGTGGAACTACCAACACAACATCCTCTACGAAATTATGAGAGTGCGAGTATGATGTATTCATACGTTGCTTCCCCGTGAAGCCCCCAAAATGCATGTGGGAGCAAGGATCTTGCTCGCGGTGTGAGAGGGCCTCACGGTGTGAGAGGGCCTGGGGAGTGAGGTAGAGGAAGACCTGTTGCAATTTTGGAAAGTCCTGTTGTGAAAACGAATAAGCCCGTTGCAAGTTTGAAGAGGAATGGGGAAGATAAAGATTGACAAGGATTTTGTTCCAATTTGTGGCAAATTGATTACGAAAAATAGTAAGGCCAATGCAATTTCAAGATGGACCATATACATACATATAAATCTAAGTGAATATTATTTTTCAAATTATAATTTAAATTATAACTTAAATTTTAGATTAAATTTAATTTTTGTTGTTAAAATAAATTTCATAATATTTTTTTAGAATATTTGAGATTTTATAATATATACTATGTACTAGCAAAATAAAGCAATAGAACATAAAAAAATTAAATTTTCTTTCCCTAGCGCCACTTTTGAAAATAAAAACAATGCTTTGTAAAAAAAAAAAAAAAAAAAAAGGAAAAGAGGATGATCTGTTGCTGTTGTGATCATTATTTTTCTATTCTTCTTTTAATTTTTTATTTTTTTTCAAAATGTGTGTTTTTTTGTGTCTGAAACGTGTTCGAATTGTGTCTAATTTTTTTAAAAAAAATTTTTGACAGACACATTATTTGTGTTTTAGATACATCTTTGTGCTGTATTCAACGAGTGTCCATATCTGACATGTGTCCGATATATACACTTCAGCCAAATTTACTTGTCGGTGCATCCTAACTTGAGCACAACTTAGTCCTGAATAACTTCGTTCAATTATTTTCAAATTTTTTGTTTTTTAAATTAAAATATAACAATAAATTGTACCTCAACAAAAAAAACAATGATATCTAGATATAAGCAATACGATACGACATGGCGAGAAAATAAAAAGACCACGAGAAATCATTTAGAGCAATATTTTTTCATTTTTAATCTTTTTATTCATTTTTTTATTTCAGTCTACGTAAGTATGTAGCCCATATGGATGCAAGCTTCTGTGTATAAAACTTTTTCCTAAAATAAAAGGGGCCCCTCGGAAAAGTTGAAAAAAAGGTAGTTTCTTTTTTTTCTTTTAATAGTTTATTTTATAATCTATATATTTAATATAATTTATTATATAATTTTCCTAATTTTTTTATTTCACTTTTTATAAAATTTTCATAAATCTTTTATAAATTAAAGAAAAAAATTTATATGAGCTTTTAAATTATAATTTATAAATCCCAGAAAGAGAAAAGTAAACAATATTTAAATAAGCTTTTAAACACTTTTTATTCAAAACCTTAAAACTTGAGCTATTTTATCTTCTAATCACACCTATATATTTCTTCACTCATTTCTTCTTTCTCAATATGAGCCACCCCCTTATGCAAAAACCTAGCTCACTTGAATTAATCCTAACTTACCTAAACTGGAAGCGTGAACAAAATAAGACTCTTAGACTCTAGTTCACAATTATTAATTCATTAATAAATATGAGGAGCAGCAAGATTCAAGACTTAGATACTATGTAAATGAAAACAAGATACCGGAAAGCCCGCTCATCATTAGGGTAGAGGCAGAGAAATGGAATAACCAACCATAGTATGAAGCTGGAAAACCCCAAATCAGGGTGGTGGTGGAGCAGAGGCGAGGGCAAGAGGCAACAAGGTAAACAAAACAGCAAGGATTGGCACATTTAAAAACTGCCGGAGCCACTTTCATAGCCAGTATAGAACTGTACGGTATACAAACACTAAGAAACTCAAATATCTCATAGCCTGTGACATTTGTACTTATATTATCTACACAACTACTCTACATCTCCCCCGCAATACTAACCAAATCCAAACCCTTCATTGGCTTCATGAATGGCAAGCAGTAGTCTCTCCTCCAAATGTTGTTTTGAAGGATACTCTGGTAAATCCAACTGATTGAAGCTGGTCAAAAATCAGTTGATTGAAGGTTAATTCTACATAATTCCCAACATGATCGACAATTGTAGAGGGGGGGAAATGGATCACAACGGAACGCTGAAAATTAATTTAAAAACAACGTATAAGGGGTTAGAACGCAAGATTACCAAGTATGGGCAGAAGGCAAGTGATCAGGGCTCCCATAGGCCTTGTGTATCTGAAACTTCTGTGAACCTGAGATTCCCTGAAGTGCACTAAAACCTTCTAAAGGCACCTGCACATAATAGAAGAACGGCCCTCGAGTCACTCCAGATTAAACCATTCAGCAGCAGAGTTACAACTGGTAAAGGAGTAAGTGACCAACTAGTTGCACTAATTCAGTAAACTAACAGTATTAGGATTAAAATATTTCTGCGAAAGAATCAAATTCCAAAACAGATGAGCACTGCAGCCCAGACTTTTCAAAGGCGCTGGGCACACCAAAGCATTGAGGGCTCTTGGAGCCAAGGCGCAAGGCGGAACCACACGCCTGGGCAAAGTGAGGCACACTTTTAACTTTAAAAAAATATTTAAATGAAATATAAAAGCAAAATATAAATCTAAGAAGAAAATAATTAAATTATTTAAAAGAAAAACTATTCAAAAAGCTAATACAAAAGATTCTATATCTCATATAAAATCAAGAAACAACTATAAAAAATCAAAAGATAAATCAAAATCGTGTGAAGTGGTAAAACAATAAAATTCTACCCTTATCAAAAATATAACCAAAGGCTAAAATCATCATCATCATCAAGCACATGTATAGTCCTATCATCTTCATCATCATTAGATTCATTGCCTTCACCATCTGCTTCATCCTTATCATCCATTATATTATCCGAAATATGTTGCGCTTGAGTACTAGTTTTCGAACCACTTTCAACCAAATTTATTAACCATACATGTGGGCACATAGCCGGAACTTGCTATTTTGACTATTATATTGAAATTCATGAACTAGACAACTTTATTAACTAACCCATCTATTATTGAGTCAAGCGGGCATGGTTCAGTTAATTGCCATGTATGTTTAAGAGCGTGTAAGGAGGCAAGGCTTATCAATGTTGAATTACAATCATAAGAAAAAATTGCATTTAATAGACCAAAAAACTGTAAAATGCAATCATTAAAAAATGGCTATAGAGGTGTGTTAAAAAAGAATAAAAAAAATCTACAAAACAAGGGTTTTGTATATTCTTTTGAAACAGGGGAATAAAGAAAAATAAAAAAAAAAAGGGTGAGAAAGAGAGAGAGAAACAAAAAGAGCTTTTATATCCTGTTGCCATTTTGTGTTTGAGGGTTGCGTTGTTTTTGAGTTTCCTTGCTAAAAGTCTTTTTTTCTGAGAAAAAAAAAAACTCCACGGATCACATTTTTTGCCTTTTAAAGCACCTAGTGCCTTCAGAAGAGGCGAACCTAAAGAGCACCAAGGCAAATGCACCTCGCCTTGGGGCAGAAAAAACCTCAAGGGCTTGGCACCTAGGGCATGCCCATCATAAAAATTCAATATTATAGAAAGCCAGTTCTCAAGCAATCAAAATTCAAAAAAAAAAAAAAAAGAATCGGAAAGGGGTTGGAAAGTCCTCAGAATCTTTCAATCTACAAGCAATAACGTATGCGGTATGCCATCATTTTGTGTTTCAGGAAAATTGCTTGTATGTGTTTTATTTCACTTTTTTTTCTCAACAGTTTGCTATGTTGATGGTTACTTTGTTTGGCTCTCCATTTTATTTGTTAAGCTGTGCAAATGGCGCCCTCAGATTAAAAATGCAAACTTAGTAATGGAGATTTATCAAAACTGTGAAAGAAATAGAGAAGGAAAATGGCATGCACGAAATAACAATTAGTAAATTGAAAAATCCATATAAAAAGTACCTTAGATGTGCCCGTCACAAACTGTAGAAGACGAGCCTTATCCTCCTTGCTGAACCCTTGAACAACCTCCCAAAACCATTGTATGATGGGGGATGCAGCACTGTAACCTGAGTACTCAGTATTGGCCTTCAGGTCATCCACTGGAAGACATTGATGAAGAACATATTTTCAATGCCTTGTTTATGTATTGGAAAACCTTTTGGAAGACACAAAAGGTAGAGAAAGAAGAGATTTTTTTTTTGTTCCGGGGGGGGGGGGGGGGGGGGGGGGTGGTTGCGGTGGGGGAGTTGTTAAGCACATAAGGACAGTTAAAGAAACTTACAATCAATATCAGGAAGCCCACTTATCAATAATTCGAATTCCTTATCATTGAAAATGGATATCAATTCCCTGGGAATTAATTCATTGAATCCCTCCAAGAAGGCATTTATTTGAGGACGAATAGCGGTAGTCAACCGATTCTCAACAACCAAATCAACATATTGGTGCTTATTCTCCTCTGTGACTTTCATATTACGTCCGCCAGGGATCAGTTCATGGTCAGTTACCTGCAACACATTTGATCGAAACTGAATTATAAAAGATAATGTTTAAGGAAACTAAAATCAATAGGTAATAGGGAAAACATTACCTCATTCCTTTCATAGAGTATAAGCTTCTCTTCGTCAGCGTCGATACTGAAGGTAAGGTCCAAAACATCACTTATATCGTTCTGGCAAAGCAAAGGCATAATAAGTAAGTAACCTGGCCCCCTGGAACCATGGAAACAAGTGGAGAGGAGAGGGTCGGGGGGAGTTCTTAAAAAAAGTGATGTGTACCTCGAGCATCCATTTCAGATTTTTAAAGTAATCAGGATCGATAGCCTCAATGTCATGATATGTAACTTTAACTCCTAAAATATGCTTGTAGAAAGATCGAGTAAAATGGACATCCAAGAGTTGCCCATCAAAAAGCGCTTTTCCAACCTGAAAAGTACAGTTAGGAATCAACACATAATCTAATCAACATCTAATCCAACAGAAATAATACTAACACCCACCAGAAAATTTTCTACTCCATGTGTGTGTGTGTGCGTGCGTGCGTGCGTGTGTGTGTGTGTGAGAGAGAGAGAGAGAGAGAGAGCATTTAGTATTGTACTCACCACTCGGCCAACAAACTTGAAGTATGACAGATGTTCCGTTTGGTAAACAGAGTTGGGATTAGGCTGAAATGTTGATTCATTCCCCACTGTGGTGAAAAGTAGCGCTCCCTTGTCAAAAATAACTCTGGACAGCAACTGATACCATTCCCTGGTAAGTCCGCCAGCATCAATACCTTCCTCTCCTTGAAAGTGAACAGTCAATCGTCCTTTCAATTCCTGAGTTGATCGCATACGAAGTTGGTTATATGAATCTTCTAGTATGTAGGCTCTTCTCACAGAAATCCGTAAATGACTGTGATGGTGATCATAATGATGCTTAATTTTTGATCTGAAGTGAGCACGCTTGTTATCAAAATCAACAAAGCGTGGAACTTTCAGCATCAGTGAGAAGGACTTCTCAAGCAACCCAGGATTCTGACGGATAAAAGCATTAAGCAGCTTCCTGTGTTTCTCTGAGAACTTGACAAAAGCAATGCGTTTCTCATCAGACTTCAAGCCAAGGCCTGAGGTTTTCTGCTGTCCATTAGAGGTGCTTGAATCTTCGACTTCAGGTACTGCATTACTATAATCATGAGTGGTGCCTGCCTGGGCATGATGTATCTTCTCACACATAACAAAGAAGGATTCAATATAAGGCAAGATATTCTGAGAACCCACAGGAAGTGGAGGCATTACTCCAGATGGTTTAGAGGTGGAACCTCTAGTGGGAAGAAGTGCATCAGGTGCAGCATCTGAATAGCTCTCTATTTTGCTTATGCAACTGCTAAGTTCCAGCCACAGAGGCTCTAAAGCTGCATTGATGTCAGATACCTGAGAAAGAGCAGCATTATGCTCCTTTTCTGGAAGAATTTGCTGGCCTTTCTCTTTCTCAATCAGTGATGTGACAAGAGAGCTCAATGCCTGCAAAACCCTTAAAATTGCAGCACCATCAGAGGATGCTGTGCTTAGGAGTGCTTTAACTTCTTCGCCAAATACATGCAGCTCTTGCACAGCAGACTTGGTCAAGCTTTGCACAGCATCTGCTAGCTCGTTAATAAACAATTGACAATGAGTGGGAGCAATAGCCACCAACTTCTTGATTACCTCCGCTACAAGAGTATATGCATTATCCGACAGACTGAGAGCAGAAAAAAATCATGTTAGAACAAGTATTCAAGTACATAATCCCTAAATCTAACATGATCATATTACTAATTAAAAGGTACTTGGGGAGGCAACAATTCTTCTTGGTCAGAAGAAAAATATTTTCACCAACAATATCTCTCAACAGGCCTCCGTACACTGAGGCCCTCACTCAGAACTGACCAGGATAACAGAGGCCAGCATAACTGCAGGAATATCTCTAAGCATTTAGTTATTACAAATTAACACAAGAACCAGAAATTCAAAAAATGTTATGGCTGTAGGTCTGAAGCTTAATCATACCCTTCCCGAGCAAGCAATGAACACAGAAGCCTAAGTTCTGCTTCCGGAAGGTTAAGGAGTATACTTTGAGAATCATATTCACTACTTGTGCCAGAAGCGGTCAGTTTGGAGGAATCAAAAGCACTGGATGATGAAGCCACATTTCCTGATGAAGCTGCTCCAGCTTCCTCGCTAATGTCAGCACTTAAGGAGGTTATGCTAGGAGCAGTCATAGCAGTTCCTGATTTTTCTATGAAGCTTGACTTTCTTTCAGCACTATCAATAATAACCTCCAATAAATTGAGTAGCTGCAAAATGAAGCAGAAAGTGAGAATCACATCATCCCCATTGCAGCCCCACGATAAAGCTAATATACTTGATGAGTGAATGTATCATGTCACCTGTTCGAGATGTGCTATGCTCCTCAAATAAAGAGCTTGGTTCAAGAGGCCCAAAAGCAAGGCAATTGATACATATTCCTCTTTATGCCACTGTCTCTCAATTTCACTCTCTTCAATGAGCATTGCAGCCTTGCCAGTTCCAGTGTATGACTGCTCCAATAGTGCAGGAAGTGGCAACCTAAACTGAAGTAAAATGTTTGCTACCTGAGGATGATTTCGTGCCAAGTAAGTCAGGGTCTCAAGTATTCGCCGAGACACTAAGGGTGGAACCCCTGCAAAGTAAACCCCATATCATAAGCCAAAAACTTCTATATGGTGCTAAAAAATAAATAAAACCGAAAAGATCAATTTGACTGGAGATGAAAGCTGGCAATAAATATAAGTAATTTCAATAAACATCAAAGCCAGAACTAAATATAGCCCAACAAGATTAGATTAATGTAAAAGATAAACGCGAAAGCAAAGATTCCAGCATTAAAACATCTCCATGGAGTTTCATTAGCAGTATGATTTGGGCATGACAATGTTCTACTGATTTTCACTTCCAATTATTATACTGTCAGAACTCCAAGATACAATCTGCCATGTTCATGGTACCATGTTCTTCCAATTGACGAAATTCATGATAAACATGCCAAACTCATAGGGCACTAAGAAACCATTACCAAATTCATGCTAAACATGCCCAACTCAGAAGGAACTTAGAAACCCAAGTCCATCATTGTTGAACTACCAACTAATAGATCACCTGACAGAAAGATAATTCAAATGAAAGATTTTACCATCAAAAGATTGTGGACGAGAGTACATCACATTTCCATGACAAGCATAGAGCCGATATGATGGCTCAGAAGCATTTGGAACATTGATAGGCCTTCTTGTGTCAAGCATCAGCATCTCCATCAGTATTTTTACCAGAGCAGTTCTGGTTTCACTGTGGGCACACAAATTCAGAAGGAGCCTCTGAAATGAACCCTTATACAGTGGCTGAAAGATCAGAACAAACAACACATTGATTAGAAAAGGATAGCATGTATCGAGAGAACATTTGTGTAACTAAGTGACTACCTGAACTATGCGAAGCACCCGAATCATCGCTTGCAGAGATTCAGTCTCAACTAAAGGAGCACCATCAGCTTCAACAAGCTTAGCAGTGACTGACCTCCGCGATGCAATACCAGCTCTCTCCAAGCTGAATCCAATACCTTCACCCCGTCGAGAAGACTCACCCCGGCGACTTCTAGGGTACATGCCAAAGAGTGCACGATTATGATAGCGATGAGCAAATCTTTCTCGCAACATATTTGCCTCCGCAACTAAAGCAGGGGTGAGATTGGCAAGAATGGCATCAGATGACGTGAGGAGGACCTGAAGATGGCAATAATTAGTTGCAGTAATACTCCATAACAAGCAAGTATCAGAGAGAATCTACCTCTTCACGCAGATCAGAAGGAAATGTTGCAATAATGGAGACTGTATCCATTTCCACAGGCTGGCCTTCAAGTTCATGAGATTGTTGAAGCCTTTGTGCCTGCTGCTGTGCCAAAACTTCAGCCCGTATATCTGGAGGAAGTGCTGCAAGAAACTCGGGGTCAATATCTCCCGTATTTTGTGGTTCAGAATTTGAAGGTTGAGCCACTTGACCCTGCTGGGCAGAGAGAACTTCAGCACGCAATTCCTCAGGAAGGGCATCCAAGAATGCAGGATCAATTGATCCAGAACTGGCATCACCACCAATTTGCTGCTCCACGGCAGGACCATCCTGATCTGCTTCCCGGCTGGAATTTTCTGAAACTTCAGTGACACTATGAAGAGACACATCCCTTCCACTTACAGATGCATTCCCTAAAGATGCATTCATTCTTCTTGTCCTGGTTGCTTGTGGATCCAAAGGCATTCTGTCTGCCGAACCTTGTCTCTCTCCACCATCATCATGCCCATCAGCACTTCCAATCTCAACGTCTAGGCTCCGAAGGCTTTCTCCTAATGTTGCCCCACTTCCACCACTTTCTTGGCTCACTGCTTCAACATCCCGGACAGCTGAGTCGCTCTGTTCAAACTGCATTTCAACAGAATGCGTGTGAGCATCACCAGCAACTGATCTAGTTTCAGCGTTTCCAGAAACATCAATTGCCACAGTAGGAGGAGGCGCACTGCTGCTGTCATGATTCACATTGTTTTCAAGAGAAACATTGTCCTGTGAACCTGTTTCTGGCTCCTGTGACTGGCTAACCTCACCATTATTTTTAGGTTCCACTGCTGATTTGTTCTGATCAGAAGATTTATCACATGTTGGCCGCCTCAACTGAGAAATGAGCAACTCCTCCAGCCCTTGGGGTACAGAAGCATTAGATCCACCACTTTGCTGGCTATCATCGATCCACAAATTCAATCGGTGCCCATGGCGCCCATTTCTCAATGACCGGAATATAGCATCCAACTGCGATGAAGTGTTCTCCAAATTCCTATCTGAGAAGATAATACATTAAAAAATTAGCCAATTACTAAAACTAACAGCAAAATTCACTCAAGTCAATGTTACAACTCCACTTATAAGGAAAGATCACCAGTCATGCGCAAGAACTTAAGTAGAAGCAAGTAAAAAATACAAAGACCCAATCGGTGGAACAGCTCACCTGCTTGTCTTGGAGGGGCTGCATGCTGTGGGGAAGGTCCTACCAAAAGGGGGTGATGAGAGGGGGCAACAATGTCACCGCTCCTGCCAAGAAGATTGTATATTGACGTAGTTCGTCCTTGGCGTCTAGAACCAAAAACTTCATCTGGAATTAAATGTAGAGTTTCACTAGGAAAGCCATGGTCTCTACCAAAAACCTCTATACGGTCAAAAACATTTATCCCATTGATACCCTCCTCCAGCCGAAGAATAACTCTGTCATCGTCTTCCTCTTCATCGTCATCGCCTTCCTCCACGACTTCCTCATCGAACTCATCATCATCAATATCATGGTCATCTTGATCTGTGTCAGGATGTGGTAAGTGAGATGGCAAGTGATGGACTATATCCTCTTCCAGCCCATTGTGCCCCTCATCATCATCTTCGTCATCATCATCATCTACATCATCCCCATCATCCCCAGACATCTCCTCATCTTCTTCATCATCTTCATCAAGAGCTCCTTGTTCATGGGGTTGGATTTCAAACCGTATTCCAACAGTACCCAAGCCATTTTCAAGACCCCGAATATCCTCAGGAGTTTCCTGCATGTGGTCATCCTCAGTACTAGGGGCAAAACTTCCATCAAGGTCCTGGTCGTGCTCCATCTCTTCAGTGACAGCTTCAGATTGAACATAGCTTTGCACACCATTAAATGACTCAGAAAGGCTGGCTGGCACCAAATTATGACTGGACTGGGATGCCATTTCTGTAGACAGTGATCTGTCAACGTTCCCTGCTTCTCCAGATTCATTCTGAGCAGGGGGTTTTGTTGAATTCTCACTCTTTCCTGCATTAGAATCAGCAGAGGTAACATGTTCTTTGGTCACTAATTCAAGAGCTCTGATGAGCCCAGTTACAATTTTTGGTGAGTCAGCATGGTCCAAATCAAGCACTTTAAGAGTTTGAGTCAAGGATTTAACCAAACCAACATCTATGAAAGTGGCAGAAGCTTCTGGGGAGATATATGAACCAGTAGGGCCACGAGCAGCCAGGACATCATTAAGCAGATCAACATTTGACTGTATGTCATTGGTTGGTGGCCCAAAACCACGGCAAGAATTGACGAACTCACTGAAAATACAACTGATCTCTGTGAATATTCTCCTTCTTGCCTCAGCTGAACGAACACAAGATGCCACCAAACATTGACTAGCCCTAGTTGCCAGTCTATGCCTCCAGTCACCCTCTACTTTCTTTTCCTTTTTCAAACTCCAAGGATATGGAATAAACCAGTGAAGAATATGGTGAAATATTCCTCCAGTGCACAAATTCGTAGGACCCCTTTGGTGTGGACCCCTGCAGCTGCTAAGTTCAGCATCTCTTCTAAGCAGCACCTGAACAGATGAAGAATACATCAAAAGAATCTCTGTCAGAAGCTTCAGGATGAATACTACCTTTGCGAGTGATGCAGAAACTTCCTGATCACTGGTTCCAGTCTCCTCGGACACAGTGGCAATGGCTTTTCCTTTTCTCTTTACTCCAGATACATCAATGTCCATATCATTCCATGATGGCCCATCATCCAGCACACCCGCTGTTGTTTCTTTCACAGGAGGTATAAAACTGCTGATGGAATCCAAAAGAAGCTCAACAACATTTATAAAGTTCTGAGGAGATTTCCGGTGCACTTTAGCACTCTTGGAATTGGAATCTTTGCCCTGCCCGCTCCCAGGTGATGTGTTCGCATTGCCCAAAGCAACCTTCCCATCAGTAGCATACGATTTATCCTTTTCCAACATTTTCTCCTTTTCTTTTTCTTTCTCTTTGCTTTTATCTTTCTCACGATCTTTCAGCAACACAATGTAAGGCCTTTCACCTACAATCTCAACTTGGCAAACTGATTGTGCAGCCTGCATAAAAATCATTGGATCCCGCGAGATGACAGAAGTTAAGTTCAAAAGAAAATTGCGTGGGGTGACTCTTCCATTTGAATGTCTGTTTGCAGCAGCTACAAGGCTATGCTTTATCTCAGATTCCATTGCTTGCTGGAGAGTTTGGGGATCTTCAAGGACATGACGGATAATAGTAGCAGCAAGAGTGTCAAATCCAGGAAATAGACTGCTTGTTGGCAGTGAAAGGAGTGAAGTTACACCTCCAGCTTCAAGAAAACAGACAGCAACAGAATGGATTCTGGTAAGAGTGGAACACAGCTGTAGAACAGCATGCATTGCTTCAGATGGAAGGTGACTCCTGATACAATTGCAAGCAATCTGAATAAGTCTCTTCTGCTCATTTACATCTACATGCTTTATAGGTGTTCCCAGCGCAGATTGCAATCTATTATTCTTATCCTCATCAATACTAACTGAGCTTTGCTGACCACTACTTTCATCCTTTTTCAACTGCTCTAAAATTTCTGAATTCAATTTTTGATCTGCTTGCAGGAGCCGATCAATAGCAAGAAAAGCTGTTGTTACCCATTTTGGAACTTGGTGCTTTTCCCCCTCTGTCAGACCAGAATCCCATTGTGAAAGCAAATCTGACACAATCTTAACAAGACCAACTTTAGATGCAATTTCCCGAGCCACAGTATCTTCATGGAAAATCAAGGCAAGAACGTGAAAAAGAGCAAATAACATAGAACTATTTCTGCTGTCAGAAATGACACTTCGATCTTTCACTTGATCGAGAATAAAAGATATGATGCTAGACCTATATTGACCATTGTTTTGCGAGCATATCAACACAAGAAGATCCCGAACAGGAAAAGCTAGAGGCTCCTTCACTTGCAGAAGTTTTGCACATGTTGATAGCAGCTCCTCAACTGGTGGAAGTTGGACCGTCTCTTCTTCAACCTGCTGAGAATTTGCGTTTGCAGCATCATCCTTTGCATCTGTTTCCGAGTTCCCCAGAGAGAGGGCGAGGGCACGAGCAAGTTCATCATCTTCTTGAATTTCTTCTGGATGGGAAAATAACCACTCCATTGCCAATTCCACACTATTTGAGCCAACTTGCCTCAGAGCTTCTTCGGCCCTAGGCCTGGAAAACCCCATCTCCACAATTGTAGAAATAGCTGTTTCATTAGGAGGTGGGCCAGTCATACGAGCAGCAATGCTATTACTGACAGTTTTCACTTCAACTCCTGAATAGATGTGCTTAATAACAGAAATAACAGCGCTAATAAAATCATTACTGCAATCAGTGAACTGTGGATGACTCCAAACAGGAAGCACCGCCTTAAGCACCATGGACTGAAGCACCTTAACAAACGTCTCTGCTTCTCGTGGAAAAGTTATACTTCCATTTACCAGAGGTTGTACAAGCAAGTGTTTTGTAAATGGAGATAGAATAAATGAAGATCTCACTAGGTGATCCATCAGTTTACCATATCTTGCCAAGGGACCGTAAATCCAAGGATGATCTGTCACTTCCTTACCATCAAGTTTTCCATTCCCCTCATCTGTCTCCATCGGGGAAGGAGGGGCCCTGTTAACAGCAAAGAGCAATTGACTGGTGGCTTCAAATGTGGTCAAAACTGAATGGATAACGCCATGCCCATACAAACAATTTAAAAGAATTGGATTACAGGAGTCTGGCTTGTCCAGTAGAATGCCATCAATGAAATCAATGACCCTCCCAAAGTAACGGCACTTCGTCGATATGGATATCTCTGATCCAGATGGACTTTCATGACCACCGAAATTCATGTGATCCAGAGCAATGGAAGCAATAGTACTTGCCACTGCTCTAGAAGATGGGGAAACATTAACTGTGTCATCACGTCGACGAGAAGGAAGCAGCATTGCCTTTCCTAATTCTTGAAACAAATGCATTATGTGAAAAGAGAGTGACCTCACCACATCACAGCAAGACCTATAATAGGATCTTTGCTTGTCAACTTCCTTTCTAGTTGTGCCATCAGTATCATCTAGAGGTTCAGAATGATGGGGCTGATGCATGGGTCCCAACCTGTTGGAAAGAACATCAGTGCTCAATCCTTGTTGAAGTCCAGTAGCACGACCAATATCACGGTACAAACTTATAAGGTCCAGAAACTGAGATTCGATACTCCATTCTGATGTCCTTCTTCTCAAAAATGGATCAAGAAATTGCCTGAAGGAGTCAAATCGTTGCTCTTCAGATTCATTTGTATTCAATTCCAACTGTTGCGAGTCTGTGGCAGAACCAACACTGTCATCATCCCTTCCAACCTTGGAATCCAAAATCAAAGCAATCTGCCATAGAACTTCCCGATGCAAATGTCCAATATCCTCCAGAACATCTTTACTTTCATTTCCAAACTCTGCAAGCAGTGCAGCTACCCATCGATTGTCTTTTGAGGCAGCAAGAAACAGAAGGAACTCAACAAGAAAAAGTGAAGAAAATATTTCATCATCCGGCGTTGCCCTAGGATCCAGCAAAAAAGATCCTGATGCTCTGTTAAATCCAGCCAAAGCTTTCTTTACATGATTACTAAGACAGACGCAGAATGCACGAGCCAGAGGTCCAGAGTGATGTTGCGTAAAACCCTTGAAAACCATTGTGCTGTGTAGGGCAATAGACATCCCTTCAGATGACTGGACAACACTAGGCTGCAGTAAAAGCTTCAGTAGTGCCTCAATTCCCGACTTTTCGACAAATAACCGACATGTTTCAGAATTTTCCATTGTTCTGTGAAGCAGAACCATCAAATGAAAGATGCAAAGCTGAATATGCTGCTCATTACTGACAGCTTCAGCGCCTGAATCAACTCCAGCAACCAAAGAGCAATGGCCCTCAATTTCCTTTACTTCAGAATCTGTTTCCATTGCAGTACTACCACTAGCTTTCCCAGCCGACCCGACAACATTATTATCCCCAATGGAACCAATTTTGTGGATTATTTCTATAATGATATCAACACCAGTGCCTCTTAGAGAAGTTACATGCCGCAAAAGCTCCTCCACAGCATTTGCCAAAGGGACGATGGCATCGTTCATTGCTAACACGTATTTCCTTCCAGTGAAGATGTCAATCAGAAACCGTAAAGCTGAAGTTTCTTTCACTGCTTCCAAGCCTGTGGCATTAAGACATATAGCACCAATACCATTTGGAACACATGTAAGGGCCTTAGAAGAGGGAAGTATTCCAGCTATCACAGAGGATAAAAATGCATCTGGAAGACCCACTTCATGCAAAACAGGAAAACAAGTCGGATCCTTGTGTATAATTTCACTCATAACAGTCACGGCTGAGCAATAGATGTCACCCCCAAATTTATCCGCATTTTTATATATTAGTGACAAAGTAGAAGGTAAAGAACTATCATGGGAATTTAGAGATCTAGAATTGTTTGCAGGGGCATATGTAGCAGACCCAAGTGCCTTCAAGAGAACCTTGATGAGCCTTTTCTGGAAGTAGATATGATCATCACTGCATCTTGAGGACTCTCCAATCACCATTGAATTACTGTTCTCTCCAGCGAGGCCAACTATTCTATGCACCTCTGTCTGTAACCTCTGAGCCAAAAGCTCCACTCCGCCCAATTCCCTAAGAAGTGAAACGGCTGAACTACTGTAATCCATTAGCTTTTGCAAGGCTTTTACGGCCAAATAGACAAGATGCATGTGATTTACGTCAGAATCCTCCAAAAGAGGCAAAAATGTAGGAACCATTCCTGATCCTCTAACATTATTCCCTGAAGCTGAGGATGAAACAATGTGGAGCAAATAGAATTGTAGAAGTGCTTCAACAAAGGCAAGAGATGATGGATCACTGGAGTTTTTCAGGGACAAAACAGCCCTCTGAAGCACATTCAGGAGAATCATTCGGTTTCCCACAGCAAAACTGATACTTGATCCACTCAAAATTCGCGCCCGCTCATGGGATGCTGAATAGGCAGCCAACTGAGCTCCTAAGGCAAGCATTGCAAGAGTTCTAATGGTTCCAGGAACACTTTCTTCTGATCGTACAATCCTAATTAACTCGTTTGTGTACTCAGGCTCATTAGCGAAAAAGGATGTCAGTTCTTCACCAGCATCACTAGACTGAACAAGCACAATGAATGCAAGCATGCAAATCCTGCTGTACAGCCTACACATTCTTGGAGAACGAAAAGCACAAGCATATCTGATTCTAGTCAGCAATGAAAACCGAAGGTCAGGAGGCACATTGTACTTCTGAAGGCATTCCTTCATCAATAATAGATCATCTTCCTTCCGTAAGTGCAGATCTGGTATGTGTATAACCCTACTAGAATTCACATTCCCAGTTTTTTCCTGAGTACTTTGGTCACTGAGAGGATGCAATTCAAAATAAAGAGAAGAACCAATCTGGTATTGAGACTTGCCATGACTACTATCTACATCGGATGGGAACAAACATAGCCCCTCCTGGGTTCTCTCATTAGCAATAACAGAAGAGTACAAGCCTGAGCCCTCCTCCTTGCTTCCCCATCCCTGTGCTAGGGACAGAAGACAGCTGTTCACTGAACCACATCCAATCAACTTCCCACTACCATGAAGCTTAGAGGGGTTAATTTTGACAAGTTCTGAAAGAGTCTCCAGTGTAGCTATAAGAACCTCAGGATCGGTGGATCCTAGAAGAAGCTTGAAATGCTGAAAGTTGACCAGTGAAAGTGTGTTAGAAGAACAAGGATTACATATATTCATGGAAAGAAAGAATAATATCCCATAAGGCATACATATTACTATAACATAAAACATGCCCACAATCACCTATGAAATGGAACATTGTCTATAGACTTTAAAAGCATACCTCTAAGCCATCAAACGAACTCTTGTTATGACAATTCTCTAAAATTGTTTGCATAACTCGTAAAATTTGTAGAACTGCATGCTTGGGAAATGGGCTATCATCTTCAGATATATTATCTGACAAAAGGAGGTCATTCCTACTAGATATATATGTCTTGAAGTATGTATCAAAATGCAGAAACAGTGGCCTCCAATGATGAAAATTTCCCTGAAAGTAGACCACCGTATAAGATATATCAGTCCAAAAAAGATGAAACGAAAACATCATGAAGAGGAAGAATCATATTTTACCTTGCCATACTCCCAACGAAATCCAGAAAGGGGAATCGCTATATCTTGCAATGGACTCTGAATCACCTTGTCAATGAATGCTTTAATTTTAGGAGGCTGTAAGTAAAAGTACGCGTCAGAATGATCTGCAGAGAAAGGATTTAGAAGGGAAAAAAATATACACATTCACTAATAACAGAAAAGTTTCTTTAAAGCTTTCACAAGTGTGGAAATACATGTAGCCAGCTTTAGAGGGAAACCTCCAACCACTAAAATGTCATTAACAAACAAATAGATGAAACTACACGTTTGATTCACATTAAGCAACACATTCAAGAACTGGAATCTCCTAGGACTCAAAATCTGCTTTGTCAATCACATTCTGAGAATTGACACCCGGGAAGATCTTGAGATTATAGGAATTGACCTAGAAAATTATAAGGCCAAACCAATAAGCAAAATGCCATTTTCAGAGCATGCAAGAGAATGTTCTTCCTTATTATGGTATACTAATGCCGTTACTGATCAATTATTCAATTTACTCATGCTGGTACAGTGTTATGTAGCACTTGAGCCTTAACCACCAAATGCACTCATCAAGCTGTAGCCAAAACAAATTTCTGTTGATGACTACCACTCACAGGTAAATGTTAAGAGCCAATGGACCAACAAAAAAGAGTTCAAAATGCACAACTCATTGAACATCACTAGAATTGAACTACTGTACTGGCAGAAACACAACAGTAGGTGGTGAAATGCAGAATCCAATATTGAAGAAAAGATGCACTGGCATTACAAAAAAACTGGGTCCATTCCGAAAATCAACAATGAGGTGAACAAAATGTATTGCAAGTTTCAAGTAAATCCTAAGTTACCAGCATCAAATTAAGTTCCACAGCCCCAATATTAGGACTTGGACATTATAAAGAAGTACTGTAGGCTTAAAATTGACACAAGGAATGTACTGCGAAAACGTATTTACATATTATTAGTAACAGAGAGAGAACTAAACATCCAAAGAGAAATAAGATGCCTACTTATGCAATCCATCTATAACTAATCTAAAGCACACACTCAAGCAGAACAACACCATAACACCAAGAATAGAAAAAAGTTTAATAAAGTTATGTCGAATCAACTTAATGCTGGCCTCAAAAGCAAGAAACAGAATTGAATTATTCTAAATGTTTGATGTACAAAGTAATATAGTGCTCATTATTAGCTCAGTTCCAAAATCAAAATCTTAGCCAATAACTCCGTAAAAAATTTAGAAAGTTAAAACTTCATTGCAAGTTCTAGCATAATCAACTTCAGGATTCACTCCAATCTGGTACTATTAGCTCTTACATATTATTGCATGAAGTGATCGCTCCAAAGACACATACTCTAATCCTTCAGTTGAAACTCCAAGGATGTTACTACTAGACAGAAGTCTACCATAATTTCCAGGTTCTTGCTTTCTTTTTTTTTTTTTTTTCCTTTTCATTTTGTGTAATGACGATGCTGGTCAAGATACCACAAAACGGCTACTTATCTCATTAGCCCCACATACAGTCATTTTCCATACAGAAAAGAATTCAGATTCCATTGGGATGGTTATCAGAAAACAAACTAGTATGCTAATGGTGGTGCAGTAACTATGTCTTGTCACGCAACTGTACATACTTATTGCACGTTATTCCAAGAAAACAAAAAAAAAACAAAAAAAAAAGTTAAAAAAATAAAATTGCTTTTTGCAAGTGAAGTAAGCTAGCCCAAAATCAACAAATTAAAATAAATGTTTCATGCTTAGGCAACCAGATTAGACTTCAAAACAATTGCTTATTGCCACCAACTATAGTAAGAATTGAAGTAGCCATTTCACAGGCGACGTGTATCTAGGCCATTTTACACAAAAATTTTGCAAAATTAGAAGCCATTTACCAATAATTAATAATCCATCTCGATTAACAATAACCACAACCGGAGAAAAACAAAACAAAACAAAACAAAAGACTGAGCCCAAAGCTAATTTGGCAAATTTTTTTTTTTTCAATAAAACTAAAAAGCAACATGTTCACCACAAAACCCCAGAGAGTTAACTAATCTTTTTCAGACCAAAAAAAAGAAAAAAAGAAAGAAAATAAAGAAACGAAGAAAAACAGGGAGAAGGAAAGGGAACTCACGGGCTCGGAGTCGAGCTTTAAAGAAGGGCTGAAGATACTGTCTCCGGCCAAAAGCTGCCGCAACCTCGACGGCAAGCTCGATCGTATCGACGTCATGACTCCGCCTCTCTCTACTACTTTCTCAACTGCTATTTGCAAAAATATTTTGTAGAAACAAAAAATAAAAATAAAAATAAAAATAAAATCAATAATGAAGCAAAACAAAGAAATCAGAAAACAAGAACAACGGCAACCAAAACCCTAGAAAAGAAAAACCCCCAATCTGTTAATACACGTATAATAAAACCAATAACAAATAGATCAGATATATAGATACATCGATACATATAGAGAGAGAAAGAGAAAAATTAAGAAAGAAAGAGGAGACCTGAGAGCGGGAAGAGAGAGAAGCGATGAATGCATAAACATCCGCAGTCTGGAGTACGAAAAGAAAAAGAAAAAGCGAGAGATTACTTTAGAGAGAGAAAGAAAGAGGAAACCCCGAAGCAACGAAGGAGAAGTTTGGGGGTGGAGTTTTTGGGCTGTAGCGTGCAAGTGTTTGTATTTTATTATTATATTTATATTTATCTAAATAAAGAGGGGAAATTAGGTTTATTAAGGCGGTTTGTGCGGCCGTTCTGCTTTTGTCCATCTTTTTGATTTTTTTGGGTTTTTTGAAAAAATATATCAGGGATTTTTTTTAACAAATATTGACAGAAAAACCTGACTCAATCATCAATTTAAAAAATTAGGGTGCAAATGGAGTACAAATAAAAAAAAATTATGATTTGATATTGAAATTTTTTAAAATTAATTTTTTTATCGTTTTTAATCTAACGAGCAGTCAGATTGGAGCCCATTTTTCCATGTTTTGTCTGATTTGTACAGGGTTTCTCGAACTAACTCTTTTTTATTATGGCCGGTCCTTCCAAACTCTTTTTTTAGACTAAAGAAAAAAAAATATGAATCAATCATTTTATTAACGAAGTAAAGTTAAAAAATTATTTATTAATATTTTTATTTAATTTTTTTATAAATAAAAATTATTGTTAAAATATTATTAATCTCGAATAAACCTCTCCTACGCTAAACTGTAGAACTGAGAAATTTGCAGCTCACATCCGAGTCTCTGCATAAATTTTTATTTACGCGAGACAAAAGACAGCAAGAAAACTCTGACTGCCTTAATCCGGAAAGACACATACTAAACCACTATTAAGCTACCACTTCTAACAGTTAACCTTGGTTCTGCAGTCCGACTGTCATGCAATCCGATTTTCTCATTTATTTATTTGTTTGTTATCCTTCGTTTTGTCCTCTTTTTTTTTTTTTTTTGAGTACATCCTTCGTTTTGTTCTTGTTTAGTGGTCAAGTCATTTCAACATTGCACGGAAGAGTGCTTTAACCTTGTGTTGAAATGAGAAGATCACAGATTACTCAAATCAGAGAGATATCGCAAACATTACCTACGGGTGTAAAAAATAAAACAAAAAAATTTCGATTAACCAAAAAAATTAAATTGAATTGAACTTTTAACCAAATTGACTTTATAATTTATCAACCAAACTGTACAAAAATTAAATTTTTTGATTCCATTTTAGTTTTTAATATTAAAAAATTGTCATTAACTAAACGAAACTGAAATGTAATTATATATATAATTTTATTTTTTTAATAATAGAAAAAATACTAATAATACAACTATCAGTAGCGAGTAAATATTAAAAAAATATTATTATAACTTAAATACTCACTTATTTATCTTTTATATAATGATAATTATAAATTTCTTTTAAAAAAACTATATCCAAAAAGTTTTTATTACATTTTGATTGGAATCTTAATTTGTTGTTATTAATTTTGATCAACTAAACTAAAATTTTCGGTTGCCCAAATTTTCAGTTAAAAAACATTTTTTAATTTTATATAATTGCAAGTTTCAATTCAACAACAATTATATTAATTTACTGAATCCTCAAAACCCCTAACATCACGTCGTTGGGGTGCAATTTGCAATTTCGAGGTAAAGAACCCTCTCTCCCCTTTTTATCCTTCCTCCCCAATACCCACTTTTCCACTCAAAATCCTCAACCTCTCTCTATTTTCTAACCCTCCCAAACTGACTGTTAGCTTCTAAGATCGCAGACACACACACTCGTCAACTACTCGTCTTTTTGACACCAATCCCTTTAGCACATCAACACTTGCACCGTGGTATCAGCTTAAAAGTCCAGTCTTTTAGCAAATAAAGAAATCTCTTTAAAGGTTGCCATTCATAATTTACATTGACAAGATTCCATCCAAGCAAATACACAAGTAAATGATTTCTGGCTAAATTCTGCACGGCTCCACAAGTGTTCTTTTCTTGAGTGGAAACAAAACAGAGAGCAAAGATACGCCACCCGATATGGCACGCATCATCCTCAAATGTAACGGCATCAAATAGCATTTGTAAAAGGTTGGTGGCTATACAACTAATGTTCAATCGTCCACAATTGACTAGACCCACATCCTTACCGCCATCCACCCCTAATACAACCAGAAGATGCAAAAGATCATTGCGTCAGGAGCTTTGAATCACAAGCCACTATTTTAACTTGACCCACATTATCCTGGGATTCCTCGTTTTTAAACACTGCATTCCGTAGAATGAAGGTCCAAACATTGTCGCAGAATCTGTAGGTGTGCAGATGCCCCTAAAGCACACAAAATCTCATGCATCAGTCTCTCCAGTAGCCATGCTCACACATAAGAACAGTCTTATGAATATTTACGAAATTAAAGAGAATCAGAAAGAAAAAACTCCCTGGGTGAAAAGAACCCAATTTTTGTAGATGTCAATGACTGAGCAAACCAGATAAGAGATTTGATTCTCAATCAAGGGTGGTGGAGGAGACAAATGCCGTTAATTCATGCGTATTGTACATGGAACAGAAAAGATAAAAACAGCATGTGATAAATTAATTGAACTGATTTTAGGAGATATTAATCAATCAAAGTAAAACAGGTAGTGAAGCAAAAACATGACCAAAATGCTGCATGGTAGCATGCTCTTCATTTGCAGACAAGGAATACACCATGTCTCTTACGCCAAGTACCACATCACTTAGATAGCTTTACCAAGTAACCAGGGTACCACACCCAGGCCCATCACAAAAATTTCCTTTGGCAAAAGAAATTGCCGCCTTCCCACAAAGCAGAACGAGCTAACTTTTTCTCTTTCTTTTCCTCAAGTAAAAGAAGTTTCAAAGAAAAGAAAACCCGGGAGGCCACAATTTAATGTAGACCAATAGTCAAAAAGAAGTTGGGCCCCAAATAAAAAATTGTTCAAACGATATATACCAAGATATTTTGTCCCCACTGCACAAACTCATGATAATTCAATCACTGCACTTTGTCACTTTTAAACCTTGCATACTCGTTACCCAAACATTCAAGTATGCTTAACATTGGAAGCATATACTTAGTTATAAATTAATTGCCATATTGCACCAATCACAAGAAACAAGATAATGGTGCTGGGTCTTGAAATAAAGTAAATTTCAATAGACATCATTCTGCTATAAATCATCATTACTAGAAAGAAGATACCCCACAAAGAGTTATTTACCTTCCCTTCAAAAAAAAAAAAAAAAAAGATTAACGATAGGAAACAACTAAGGAGCACCAGGAACCTCTTGATATGTTCAGCATTGGATAACACACATCGTTAAAAACATATAGGATCAAATTTCTTGGTCAAAACATGCAGAAGAAAATAGACAAAAGATATAACTAATGATGCGACTTTGGGAAAATCAGCACTTTGTAGTTTCTAACATTTGGGCTTTGGCTGTGAAAATATGGTGTTAAACATTCTGACTGCATCACTTCCTCATCAACATCCCAAGAAGAAAATGAATTTGGATAAAAGTACAGTGTATCATAAAGCAAGATTTCTTACATTCCAAGCACATAAAAGCTTGAATAATGCCAACGACATTGACAAATGGACAAGAGCAACACTAAAGAGTTGGCGAAGTAGGCAAAGTGGTTGATGACTGTTGACTACATTGTGTCTCACTTGGCAAGTAATCAAAGCTTACTTCAAAAAATGTACAGGTACCCAGGAAAATAGCAATCTATAAGAAAGTGCTACAAACTATATTCTCATCACCAACTACAACAGCAGCAAGGCATTTGGCATTCTTATATCAACCATGTCACACCCCAGAAAACACAGAACCGAAAGATGCCAATTGTAGCCACTCAATTCAATTCAATTCCACAAACACTAGGAATCTATTTTCTGCCGCAACAAAAGTTAAAAACAACACCATAAACGCGTGCCATAGCACAAAATCCATGAGTAACCGAACCTTTCAATAGCTTCATAACTAAATTTTCAAACAATCTGCAAACAAACTTGAGCACTAATAATTACAAAACGAGAAAATTAAAAAAAAAAATTAAATCAGTACCTTGATGGAGACTTTGCTCTTCACTTGTGTTTCCAGGGCTTCAGTCATAGACTTTATTTCACAAAAAAAGAAAAACGAAAATCAGGCAAAAGAAATTACAGAATAAATAAATAAATAAATAAAATAAGGCTTAATGAAACAAATCAAAAGTACCTTATCAAACTGGACAAGAACCTGAATTGCTAGTTCAGGGCTGAGAGTACCGCTGGAGACCATCTCGTCAAGAGTCTCCGTCAGACACATGCCGATCGTCGATCTTCTGTACAGCTCGAACGTCGCCATTCAACCAGATCTGTCGGTACGCACAAACAAAAAAATTCAATCAAAAATCCAAAAAAAAAAAAAGACACGGAGCAGACCACAGAAACAAACAAACAGACAAATAATTGATCCAATCGAAAAAGATGAGATTGTGCAGCAAAACGTGAAGATACACATATTTAAATCAGTATAATAAACCATCAAAAATAAAGAAAAAGAGAAAGAAATTGGGCAGTTACGGAGGTTCGGCGGTGGTGGCGACGGAGAGGAGGAGGTGAAGAACTGGTGGATTTGTTTGGGATGGGATTTGAGGACTGGAACGTTTGTTCGGGGAAGAAATTTTTGGGGCGGTGAGAATTTGTGGGCAATTTATACCCTAGTTTTTGAGGATCGGGGTATATATAGCTGCGACGAATTTGGGAGCCTTTAATTGACTATTTTACCCCTACCTTGCTTTTTGGGTCGGTTTACCAGTGTTAGGTGGGCTTAAGTCGAACGCAAAAACTTCTAGACGTTGAAAATCAACTATTATTGGGCCTAGAAGAATATTGGGTCACTTCCTGGGTCGGTGATTTTGTAGTAACCTGACAGTTTTTTTCCCTTCATAATTTATATTCGAGTCTCTTCGTTCCAGCCTCTTTGTGGAACGAAAGAGTGTTTTGCTAAGTTTCAAATTTTTTAATATCGTAATTAATTATAGGAAATGTCTGTTTCAAGTCTATTTGTATTTCAATAATAAATTTACTACTATAAAGATAGTTTAGTGGACTTTTAAAATAAGAGTTATTTTAAACTTAATTTATAAATACCGCATACTTATAAAGTTTTTTTTTTTATTTCATAAAAGAAGAATATTAAGTCAATCAGTTGACTGGTATTTGGCCCCATTCGGGTCCAAAGGATTGAATTTCCAGCAGCACTGACAACCAAAAAATTGTTTTACCAAAAAAATTATGTTTTAACTGAGATGAATAGAAATAATAATTTTTAACTGAATGATTTACACTTAAAATTTTAAATTTTCCTTCATCTTTTTCATCTACTACTAGCTCTGAAAAGAAAAAAAACATAATTGCTTCTGACTGTCCCTCATGTACACAATTATGACTTAAGACTCTGGATCAAAAGAAGAAAAAAATTGTGACTTAGATTTATATTTTAGATATGTTACGTCTTAATTCTAAATAAAAGTAGTGCAATTTATAAAAAGAAAATAATTATTTTATTGTATAATTTATAATTTAATACTTCTTTTAATAGACTAATAAAAAATTTTAAAAAATATATTTAATAATTAAAAATTTAAATTTTTATCAACGAGAACTCGAGTAGTTCTACAACACGTAAACATGTAAACTTGTAAAGCAAATTTGGCATTATATATTAAAAAAAAAAACTAAAAAAATCGTGGACTGCTTTAGAAGCAACATGTGTTAGAACAACATGCACAGAGGTGACACGACGTGTAAACCCGTAGAGCAATGTCATCAGACATCAATGTTGATGATTTCAATTCTCTTGTATTTTTGTTTTCGGGCGCTAAAAAAAATAATCAATTCACGGTTCACAGAAGAAACCAAAAAAAGAAAGAAAAAATGGAGGAGATTAGGCCATCACCGTCACCCACTCCACCGCCAACAGCCGCTACAACCACTGCCTCCGATACCAAAACGAGCCAACGAGAAACGTCGGTAACGTCACGAATGAAAAAGGCCTGCTTAGCTTTCATGGTTTCATTGCAGGAACGTTTTCGCTATGTCAAGGCCAAGTTTGTGGGTCAGGTCGTGGAGATTTGATCATTCATCAATTTGCTTTACTACTAGAATTAAGTTAGAAGCATTTATTGATGTTGTCTTTTTAGTTCAGCTTTTTATTGCATGCACCAGTACTAACTCTGTCAATGATATTCATACAAGAAAACAGGCCAAGAAGATGACCGCTAAAAACGAGAAGGAAGCAGCAGAAGCTGATTTACGGGCCGACAGGGAGCAGGTCGAAGCTGCTGATGAAGCTGAAAACATCAAGAAGACAATCTAGACAAAAGCTCTGGAAAAAAAATAAAATAAATGTCTGTAGTACTAAACTATATATTAAATTGATACACTGTCATCTCTTGTCCAAAGCTATTGTAAAGTATGGAATTTTCTTGATTGACACTAGTAAGTTGGACTTGATGTTTGTATCATTGTTGCAATAGAGATAGAATATTTGTATCACTTGATATTTGAATCTGAGTATTAGTTCAAATAATTACTGTCTTATTAGTCAAGAGTGTGGTCGAGATTTTAACTTCTACCACACCCTTCTTCCCTGCATCTCCTCGAAGACTAAAATAATAATAATAATAATAATAATAATTACACATAAGACAACGACACGGACAATTGGTTGCTATTTCACATAATCTTCTATTGCTTGTTGGAGGTGCATGGAGGGCCTTCTAGTCTTATGTAGTCGTACATCAGGCCCTGGAAAGGGGTTGTGGCCACCGCTTGAGTCAGGAAAATGGTGTTGTTCCCTTGCACAAGCAGAGCTCCGGGGACATCAACGTTGAATAACCAATAGAGTCCGTGAATTCCATGCCTTGCAATTGTGTTGTCATGTCCGATTTCTCCACTTGAGAATAAGGGAGGATTCGTTTCCGGATCATTGACTCGAACCTTCAGGATTTAAAGTGATCATAAAAAGGGAATAACATAGAAAACAATTAACTGGAATTCACAAAGGAATTGTTGAACTATGGTTGTACCTGCAATTCAGCAACATTTGCTGTTGCAAGTGCCAATCTTAGTTTATATGTTCCACTTTTCTGTGCATCTTCAAGTCCGAACCTGATCTGCCATGTAGTTCCCTGGTACTTATCATCACCTATCTTCCTGCGCACCAAAAAAAAAGAATCTTTTTGTTAGAAAAAGTACTTATCATCACCTATCTTCCTGCGCACCAAAAAAAAAGAATCTTTTTGTTAGAAAAATGAAAAAAGTATGTGTCTACAGCTTTTTTTCCTGAAATTTTTGCTCGATTATAATAAGTCTTTAAATTTTTGCAGCTATAGTAATATTTTTTGTAACAAAAAAAATACATCTTGTTAGTTTTTTTTTTTTTTGTTACAAATAGTATTATTGTAGTTATAAAAATCGAAATCTTATTGTAATTAAGTAAAATTTTGGGCAAAAAAAATTCTGGACACTTAATGGGACTCTAGGAAAATATGTCAAATCAACCATGTTTAACTGCAGTTGCAACATGAAATATAAGATGATTTCCCCCCTTTTTTTTTAACGAAGAAGGTGGAAAAAAAAAAAAAAAAAACCTGGTAACTTGAGCAAAGAACCAATCTTTTCTGTAGTCACTAGTCCCGATGGTGTACACTAGATCCCCATCTGGGTATAGTTCTGCATACCTTTCCCATAGTCCATACTGCCTGAACCTGATCACAGGAAACAATGAAAGATGCTATTTTTGATCTTAAATTCCAACCAACGAGACAACTTATAAGGCACAAGTCCTCTTTTCTTGTTTCAACAAAATCATTTGCAACAGAGAGAAGGACCTGTCAGGGTGATTGACAAAAAGTTTGTTGATGTATTTGGGATCAGGATCAGGAACGTAGAACTCCGCAGCAGAACGATCAGGAATTCCTATTTCCCACAATGTGGGTCCGTCTCTCGGAGGTTCATATGTGATACTACCCACATCTATGTCACAGCCTGCTTCATATGTGAATATCACTATTTGATTATCAAAAGGGAAAAAAAAAATGAAAGAGACATAGATTATGAGAAAGTAGGACCTTCGGTAATGGTAATGACTTCATCATATCTGTAATCTCCGATGAAACCCGGAACCCATGCATAAAGATTATATGCACCAGTACGTATATTATTTATGGAGAAATAACCATGGCCATCTGCTCTTGTCCAGAATTGGTAACCCTGACATGTGAGTTTATAGATTAGTCCCAAGGCCAAGTCTTAGTATAACGGCAAAGGTTACTCTATTATTACCCTACCGCGTGGGAGTTTCAGGAACACCCTTATTCCCTTTTAACAGGTGAAATTTTATCACGTATAGCTGGGAATTGAACATCTAACTTGAGGCCTTGACGTGGTCACCGTGTTAAAGCCTGGTTAATTTGGTGGAATGTTTCATTCTGAATAATGTAGTCTAATTGAGACAGAAGGCTCAAATTCTTGGGGCTAGCTGGTTTAGATTGTTAGATTAATAGTGAACTAACGGGGGCACCAAACGTTGGTGTGAATTTTTAATGCCTTAAGAAAATTTCACCTTGCTTTCTCTTTGCCATGATCCAGCTTCTCCTGGCGGGCCCAATCCCACATAAGCGCCACAGGCTGGTATTTGGTGATCACCAAAGTACCTGGACAAATTTGTCATTGGATATTAACAAACTTAAAAATTATATTTTTCCTGAAACTTTGATCAAAATTTAGCGGATATTTAATAGAATCAATGAATTGTTACCCCGGAGAAGAATATACCTATCTCGAACTTGTAAATTACCCCTGATATGACCACGTTGATCTGACGTTGGAAAATCCTCTGAAGCTGGGAAGCTGTAAGGCCAGCTCTCTACTTCAATCAGCATCTGGAAACACATTGCAAATTAGTGGCTGCCAAACATAGGATTGCATGGCTTGGTATCAACACGGTTCTCTCTGTCTCAGACCTGTTTTTTGGCATCTTGCCATAGAAAAAGTGGGTCACCTTCAGCAAACAAAGTATTGAGATAGATAAAGACAGGGCCAAAAACTTTCTTCCATGGCTCCTCTGGCTTGAATTTCAGTACCATGTCCTCTCCCGAATAATGGGCACTAAGAAACATCTGATTATATTGTTTAATCAGTCGCCAAAATTAGTACTAATATCTAAAATCATCTGCAAGTGAATATGAAAGTAAACACACTAGTAATACTAATTTCCTGATTGATCAATAATCAAATTCAAATTCCAAGATACTTACAGCAAGATTGTAAGGACCAACGTGAGAGCTAAGGTTTTGCTTCAGGGGTCCACCGGACCTGAACTCATTGCTGGGTGTGATTTGCCAGCAGCCAACCGGAGGGTCAAAGCAGATCCACCCATGGACCTGAAGATCTTTGTTCTCGCACGAATATTGGTATTTGTCATCTACCTGAACTTGGTCAAAATAATCATAATCAATACAGTAAACCTACAAATAGTGCATTAAAAAATTTAAGAGTGATCCCGGAGGAAATAAGCAGTGATTTATTGGTTGTTGGTCATTTCAAAGAATCAAACTAACAGGTGCATTGTACATGTCGGAATGAATTTATTGTACAGGATGGCTGTTTCTGATACCTTAGTCAAGCTTCTTGTGTGGCCATAACATCACCCATGAGAGCAAAAAATTTGCATAACTTTGATCAGTTAACATAGGGTGGACAACTGGAAAATTACCTCGCCTTTAAATTCTGGCTCCAGAGGATTGACAAGTAGGACTGCTTCTGGATAAGCCAATGGTTCGCCTCGTCCTGGTAACCGGTCATCAGGAAGTGGCATATGTCTTTGCCTATTATCCGCCACTGCCATGTAGTGGAACCTGTTTATCCAAAATGCATTGATCGTGAATCCCTCCAAATATTTCCCTAAGCATGCTATGTGGCACACTTCAGATAAAATTGAATATGCGACTTTCATACAGGTCTTTTCTGAGCTGGAATACAATTCTGGTTTGAGGAAGGTTGAAAGCAGGCCATTCCTTCAGGTGCTCGTAAATGGCGTAGGAGTAGAAGCCGGAGCAGCTACGAAGCATTATGAACCTGCAAGGTTCATCATCGTTATCAAAATCAGCAATTTAAGCCAATGTCACTGAGCTGAACGAATCGAAAAGGCTGAATAACCTCTTGTCTATATTTAGGGGAGCAAGCATTCCTTCAAGTGAGGGATCCCACATGCTAGTGAATGAGATTTCTACTTGTTCCTCATTCTCCACCACAACCTTAAAACTTGTTCCTTTAATCCTGCGTAGTACCATTTACATATTGGAGAACACAAAAAAGTTCGAGATTTCAACCACTAAAATCAAACGCACACGTGAACATACTTTATGTCATGATGAATTAAAAGAAAGATGGAGTCTGTAAAGGAAAAGAATCAATCAAGTATTAACAGGAATCAAGACATGCAAAAAAGCAATTCAGGATTCCACACCTATAGAATATGCCAGTTGTTCCTGTACTTCCTTCTGTACTCCAAACAACGTCCCAATACCTACATAATCCGTCACGCTAGAGTCAGTCCAGTTATAATCTTCAACAATCAATGAAATCCAGCACCTGCTTTTCGTTGTCTGTGGATCACTTTGGTAGAAAGGCATGCTTGAGAGTATGTTTTGGAAATTCAAAACCCAAGTACCATAAATGAGAACATAAGCGGCAGAAAGACCACGCACCCTCTATCTTCTTCTTCATTAAGAACTTCAAGAAGGTTGCTGATACCATTATATTGTATTCCAGTGACAAAGCCCTCTGGTTTTGATAATGTGACCTGGAGTATGCCATTGTCCATCACCACCTGCTTGCATTTTACGAATTAGAAGTCATTCAATTTCATACTCACAGATTCTTACAGAAGCCTTAAGTTTCCTTTGAGCCTGTTATTATTATATCCTTTTACATTTTCTAGTCTGAAATAACGAACTTAGCGGAGTAAAGTTGAAAGGACCAAGAAGGCTAGAATATGAAACATGGGAAGAATAATAAAGAAGGAAATGGCATGTAAATTAATGGATTACATGGTCTTCTTGGATTTGCAATTGCACCCTCTGACTTGACATTGTGAGGCTTTTGTGATCTCACAAAGCTTCTCCAGGTAATTGAATAATGATGTTAATCCTGTTACTGAAGGTCCGACTTCAAGATAATTGAGCAGTGCTAATTAGCTATATTCTACCAACCAAACAAAACTTTTAGTAAATAATTTGCTGCTAGCTCTTGGTTTCAGTAATCTAAGAAGTTGGATGTGCAGACACCCGGTATTTAAAGGCTTTATAATAAATCATTTGCTTCAGATGAAAGGAAAGCATTGCTCTTGGTTTTCAATTCGTTTGTCATTTTTGTTGTTGCACAAACTTCACTCAGTTGCCAACACTTTAATTTGAAGGAATCGTCGGAGGTTTGGTATTCGTGCAAGCCAAATCACAGCTTCATCAGATTAACACGATATTGTATTGCAGATTTCAATTCAAAATTAGTCTTGCTGTTTATGCAGGAATGGTGGCAAGCTCCCAATTAATTTCCGTGCCAAAGCACTACCTCTGCAATCATAAGCAAAATTTTATTTCTCATGTGAGACCTTTTGAACTTTAAATTCACTTAAAAGTTTGGCTCAGTATGTGAGAATGGTTAAAGATTATTATAAATCATATTAAATCTTTATATTTTATCAATATAAAATTTTATATTCTTGAACGTTATGTAATATTAAGAGAATTATAATTTGACTCACTTAAAATATAAGTCAAATTGACTCAACTTTTATATAGAGTTTAGTTAGAATAAGAAAATGATCAAATAAATTTATATAATATAAAATTATTTATGCGTCATGCTAACAAAAATGTAAGTAAAAATAATAAACACTCGTAATATTAATAAGATTTTCATTGTAGCTAGCAAAGAGTTCCATGAACACATTTAACATAACATAGGTTTCTTAACCACACAAGAAATATATGCACGATTTATTTTAAGGTTGATTGATTAGCAAGAATACATTATTTAACAAACTAAAACAAGATTTGGCCAATAATAGAAAAGCTTAGTGGGAGTCAGCAATCCGTGAACGGACTTCTTAGCCAAACGTTCATTAATGAGAGAAATGTACACATTATTAGCAAGTTTATGGCAAGCATTTTACGCTATGGACTATAGGTGAGTGAGCCTGCCATGTCCCCGTTTCCGTACCGCAACAAAATTGCTGTGCTCACAAAATAATATGGATTCAAGAAGCTATGTTCTTTTCGTTGCGGATAATATGCTGCTGTTCAGGCTTTGTTTATCTAATACATAATGTGTCCATCAAATATTATGGGTCCAGCGAGTTCGAAAGTAACAAGTTTTTGGAAAAGTTTTTATAAATCTAGTAAGCGATACCGACATATAATCTTCAAGAAAAGCACCATATAGATTCTGCAATCAACATTTTATATATATATATATATATATATATATGCGTAAGATTATTACACCATGATGAATATGGTCATGGTGTTTTTGTTTTGGTCAAAAAAATATGATAGTAGAGGAGATACCCACAATCCTATTAGCAATTATTATATTAATTACAACGTACATTGAGTTGAGTCTCTACATCAATTTCTTAGAGGACAAAACTTCACAAAAAAGATCATAAACTTCTCTTACAACTGTACAAACCGAATGTACGTTTAGTCTTGTCAAATACTTTGACGAGGATTGGACTTTATCATCCCATACTGCGAACGAAATTTATATACACATTCTTATCATGTGAAACATGAAATCATGAAGAAATAACATCAAGCAACTTTATCAACTAAATTAGATAATAACATTATTGTGCCTCCAAGTCATATGATGAGGTTTAGTACAACAAAAGAAACGCTCAAAGTGGAGTAGGTCCCAATTTGGAAATCATATATGTTTGGATGATGAAACTGATGAGTCATCAATGCAATAATTTCAGTTGTTTTTTATTTTCTTTTTCCTTCTTGCAATGAGGGGCGAGACAGCACGAAATTTTTTTTACCAATTATATATTAGAAACCAAAATAGGATTTTTCGGAAGCACTGAAAATTATCGGATAGGATAAGCCATTAACGTTCTTGGTTCCGACAAGTTTACGGCGGACATTATCCCAACTCTTGTCGTTCGCATTGTCTCTGATGCCAATCGATCTAAAGATATAGATATTTAAATTGGGTAGGTAACTTCTTGTAATTTATCTCTTTTACGTTTTGGGTTTCAATTTACATCATAAGACTCTTATTATTTTTAATTTCAGCGATTGAGACCCTCCCTCATAATTCAATTATTTTTAAAACTCTTTTTTAATCTTAAACTACTTTATATTATAATATTCAATTTTTCAAGTCATCACGATTATTTTCTTTTTTTTTTAGAATTTTTTAGAATTCCTTTTTATAATTTGTTTGAGTTATAAAAACTTGAACCCATATAAATTACAAAACTATACATTTAAAAAAAAAAAAGAAAAATAATCGTGATAAGTCAAAAAGATTAAATTCCACAATATTTGAATTTTATAAAACTTGTTACAATTAAAAAAAGTTTTAAAATTAATAACTTTAACAGAATGCCTCACTTGCTAAAATTTAAAATCTTAGAGTTCTGACAGTATAAATTGAAACCTTAAAGAAATAAAAGGTGAAAGAAGTAAACGACAAGGGACCTAAGTGCAATTTATAAATTGATCTATCACTAATAATGACTAAGTTGGAGACAAATATATTTCACTAAAATTTTGATTGAAAAAGGAAAAAATAAATACATAAGTTCTTAGTTTGTGTTATCAATTATAACATGAAGGGCCTTCTAGGCGAATGTAATCGTACATGACTCCTTGGAAGGGGCTGGTGCCGATTGCTTGTGTCAAAAAAATGGTATTTACACCATTCAGAAGCAGACACCCTGGAATGTCAACACTGAACAGCCTGTAAAGTCCATGAATTCCATGTCTTGCAATTGTGTGGTCCTTGCCAATCTGTCCGGTCGTAAACAGAAAACTGCTTGGATTCGGATCATTTATCCGAACCTTCAAGAAAAAAAAGAAATAAAAAATTCGTACATAAACATTTGTAGATAGAAATTGGCCTCTGTGTCACACAGACTACATGCTAACCTCATCAAGGAAATGAAAAGTGTATTGCATTACAGACCTGTAATTCGGCAACGTTTGCAGTCGCAAGTGCCAGCCGCAGCTTGTATGTTTCTATCTGATTCGCTTCATCAAGATTGAACTTGATCTGCCAGGTAGTACCTTCGTATGTGTTATTGCCCTTGCTCCTGCAGGTGCAAAATTGGGAAGTTGAAAGATTGATCATCAGTGTCTATTTGTTGAATTTGACACACATAGAATACGCGGGCTTGCGAACTCAAACTTGCAACTCCAACACTATTACTTAACTAAATGTGAATAGCTATAGAGGAATAGCATTGTCTTGGGAGAAAAATAAAGACCTTGTCACTTGAGCGAAAAACCAATCTGTTTCAAAGTTACTTGAGCCAACAATGTAGACCAAATCTTCATCAGGATATAACTCTGTGTATCTTTCCCATAATCCATACTGCCTGTACCTACAAGCCGACTAGGATGATCAAGATCTTGTCCTAAATCACTTAAATAAAAGCCAACATTATTTCTTAATTCCGCGCCGTGCATTGCCGAGTTGTGAATTGTGAGCTTTCTAACCTGTCCTGACACAGGTAAAGTTTATTGACGTAGCTCGGATTTGGAGAAGGAACATAGAATTCTGCAGCAGTGCGATCAGGAATGCCTATTTCCCACAACGTGGGACCATCTCTTGGAGGCTCGTAGACAATGCTACCAACATCTATGTTACAACCTGCTTTCCATGTTCAAACAATAAATCTAAAATAAATGAAGTGAAAAACCCAAGACAGATAAGTCACAGATTGGAGAATTTAGAAATGTCAGACCTGCGGAAATGCTAATAAGAGAAGCATATTTGTAGTCTCCAATGAACCCAGGAACCCATGCATATAAATTGTAATCACCAGGCCTTACACCATTGATTTCAAAACATCCATCTTGGTCAGCTTGGACCCAAAATTGGTAACCCTGATAACATCAGAGGAAGTTTGCTTTATGATGCTATATCATGCTGAAAATATAGTGGAAAGTATAATGATAGTGACCTTGGATTCTATTTGCCAGGAGCCAACATCTCCCGGCTGTGCCAAACCAACGTAAGCGCCACTCCCTGTCATCTTCACATTGCTTATGAACCTAAACAAATACAGAAACTACCTAGTGATTTTACCATTACCTGAATCGCAAAAGGTTCATTTTTTTACAGAGTAAGTTTAATATCAAAATACTAAGAACTAGAAATCTGATCATATATACCTGTCTAGAACTAGAAATCTGCCACTCACAGTACCTCGTTGATCCAATTTTGGATAATCGTCTGAAGCTGGGAAATCATAGGGCCAGATTTGAGCTTCAATTTCCACCTAAGTTTAATCCAAACACTATTCAATTCCTTTCCCATTTTCAATCAGTAGGTGGATAGAATACTGATATGGATCACGGGAAAGTGCTTGTTATATCAAACCTGTTGTTTAGCATCCTCCCAAAGTGGGTACGGATTTTCTGCGTCTGACAAAGAATTGAGATAAATAAAAATGGGACCATACACTTTTTTCCACGTCTCATTGGCTCCAATGTGTATGATCATATCTGCCCCTGCATAATGTGTGCTATGAACTACCTGGTCATCAAACGTCATCGGAATTAACACAATCTTAAATTTTAAATTTATGTTATATATAATGTTGGATAGCCTTTTGGGGTGACTTACACATTTTATCACTTGTTTTTATTTTATCACTCAACTGTAATTAGTTATAATCAAATCATTCATTATTTTGTTTCAATTTGATAACTCTGTCACTCAATTAGATGAAAAGTTATTAAATTACTGTAATTAGTTATAATCAAATCATTCATTATTTTGTTTCAATTTGATAACTCTGTCACTCAATTAGATGAAAAGTTATTAAATTTACTCCCAGAAAACACATTTTTATGCAATTAAATCCGTTAAATTTGATTTATTCAATTGAAATCAGCATATACTAAAATTATTTACATCATTCCAATTTATACAGTCAAATGGTAATGATGGAATTTTTTTTAAAAATTCTCAATATTTTTTAATTTTCAAAATTTTAAGCTTTAGTTTGGGGTAATTTTTTCATTAATTTCAGTGACTTTTTTTTTTTTAATTTTCATCATTACATTGCCCTGCATATTTTAGAATGATTTTAGTAATATTGATATATTGAATGTTAATTGAACGAAAACAATCTGATAGATTTAATTTCACAAAAATTTAGTCTTTAAAGATAGATTTTAAATTTTTTTTATCTAATTGAATAATTTAACTATAAAAAATTAAAGTTAGGTTATTAATGATAAGTTTAGTTATAATAAATAATATCATTTAGAGTCTTTCTTTAAAACAAAAAAGAAACAAAGACGAATAAACGATAGAAGGAACACGGGACTTACTGTGAGGGAAGTAGGGCCCACATGTGAGTTAAGAAACTGTTTGAGAGGCCCACCAGATCTGAACTCGTAACTAGGTGTGATTTGCCAGAATCCCACGGATTGGTTAGTGGATGTCCACCCGTGGGCTCGAATATCCTTGCTTTCACATGAGTACTCATACTTGTCATCAACCTAATTAATCAAAACACAACAATTCTTTGAAATAAACAAATTTCTGCATCTATGTATTTTTAATATAATTAGTGAATACGTTGTTAAAATTAATTTTATATTTAAATTTTAGTGACTGTATTCTTATTTCTTAAAATTTTAGCCTAACTTATAACTAAAACAAAAATAAATTTTAGTAACTGTGTTCTTATTTTTTGAAATTTCATCCTAACTTATAACCAAAACAAAAACAAATCTCCATCGGGAATAAAAGGAAGAAAAAGGTTGATAAAATAAGAAATGAACACAGTTATAAATAGGATATAAAAGAAAAATTAAATAAAATTAAACTGATAATTATTTTATGATTCTTCTCAAAACAAATTTATTTAAATAATTTTTCTTTCAGTATTTTTTTTTTTTTTGATAAGTTCAGAAATCAAAACAAAAAATGAAAAATAAATTAGCATTACAAGTTATGACTAGCACAATCTTATGTCGGAGTATTGACGTCGGATTCCCACAGTCCCTAACTTTTATTGTTTTGCGAGTATCTAATCCGCTAAATTTAGGACTCATGATAGGGAGAAAAAAAAAAAAACCGAAACCAAGTTAATTTAGAAAAGAATTACTTGCCTCTCCTTTAAATTGGGGCTCTATAGGATCGACTAGTAAGACGGCCTCCGGATAGGCGAGGGGCTGACCTCTTGGTGGTAACCGGTCGTCAGGTAGGGGCATATATCTTTGTCTCTTGTCTGATATGGCCATGTACTGAAATCTGCATGTCCAAGAAACATCCGATGTGTCTTCAGCTTAGATTTGTTCTTTAATTTTTACTTGACAATATGTTTCAAAATCAAAGAAAACTACATGGTTTGGTTAGTATAACAAGAAAACTACGTGGGTATAGGTTAAAAAGATACAAATGAGAATAATGATAATTCAACAATTCTGTTTAGGTATTTAAAAAAAAATTTATAAAAATTCTAATTGATTATTTTATACTTGTACTTGACAGTGACTCTTTAATGTTAAATTAAATAGTTTTTGACTAATTTAGAAGGGTAATATATTAATTGGAGGTTTTGTTGCTTACTTACTTGTCCTTCCTAAGCTTGAAAACTATCCTAGTATTATCGAGGTCAAAATTAGGCCATCCCTCTAAGTGTTCATAAATTGCATAGGTGTAGAATCCTGATGAACCCCGAAGCATTATGAACCTGAGTAAAGAAGAGAAGAGCAGAGAAAGAGAGAGAGAGAGAGATAGAAGGAAAAAAAAAAACAAAACAAAACAATGAGAGATTAGACCATGTTTCTCAATACAAATCATTTGCACTTCTGGGACATATATATAATATAATATGTAGCAAAACAGAGGAAATAATATTTGCTTACCTTTTGTCAATATTCAATGGAACAGCTTTTCCCTCAAGTGAGGTATTCCACAATCTGGTAAATGAGACCTCTACTTGTTCCTCATTTTGCACTTCTACCTTAAATCTTGTTCCTTCCAGCCTGTGCAGCTACTAACTCTTTGATTAAACATTGCCAAATTAATTAGAGTATAAAATTTGAGAACATCCATCCTAGCTAGATGCAATCAATATGGAGATTGAAAGGGCTTAATTAAATAGTTCTTATAACATGTTCTTCTATAATTTAATTGCACAAGACTCATATTTGTAAAGTCTGGGAAAATGTCGATATATGCAGTTTTTTCTTTGCTAAAACTAAAGAGGTTGTTTCCATGTATTATTTCTATAATAGATAGACAAATTTGTGGCTATTTGCAGCTGCAAAAGATCTCCGCATATAATATTTCCCAAATTACGACTGTTTGTTATGTTCTAACAATAAATATTAAATATGCTCATTAATAGCTATTAGGTTCGAGTAATATTAGACTGTTTGGTGGGACTAAATCTATACCTATTCTTGCAATTTCTACATTAAAATTATACAAATTAGACGGACCTACTTTAAACACATGTATAATATTTTTCGACAAAACTGTTAGGATAATACCTTATTTTTCTTTTTTTTTTTCAACAAAGAAAAATCCCAAATCATTTACCATTCAACTTTTTTTTTTTTTTTGACTGAACCATTCAACTAGCTAGCGCAATGATCTAAGTCACATGTGCCAGAAATTTCTTCTTGGTTGAGTAGAACAAGAAATGCTTCCAGAAATACTAATATTTAAATTATAGGGGACTATAGACCAAAAAAAAGAAAACACTCAAGGGCACTCGTGAAGGAGAATCTGGACCGTACCTGTCAAGATCACCCTTTTTGCCCGTTGTTCCTTTTCCAGTCCAAACAACATCCCAATACCTTCAGATCATTGGCCATTGTCAACATATGATTGTTGCGTTTACATTTCAAAAATGAAGTAACTTTGAAGTCTTGAAGTGACTAACTTAGTTGTAATTTAGCGAACAAAGTTGTAATTTCTGCTGTAATATGTTATAAGTCTGAAAAGATGCGTAGCTTTCACACGATTAGGAGGATATTCTTAAAGCAAACATAAAAACTTAAATTTTATTTACAAAATTATAATTTTGTTAATAAGTTACAATTATTTCATTAGAATTTTGGTGGCTTGAAACTCCTTATAAATTTTACCCCGAATAAAATATGTAATTTTTTTTTAGAAATATCATTACATTAAAAGAGTACCAAATACCAGAAATACACAAGCCAAAGTCTAATTGAGGTTTAGTAGCGAGTTCCACCTAAACAATTGACCCACGAAAGGAAGACATTTTCCACAAGGTTTGTTGCGATCTAGCTACCGTTCGGTTGAGCCCCATCGTCATTGTTTTCATTTTTCAGCATTGGAAGTTAAGGACTTCATTGTCGGGTCGCTTTCTCAACAACCCTACCTATGGCTGAAAAAACGGCCATTTTCCCAAGTATGGAATTAAAGTTGATTATTCCTCCGGTCAATTTTTAGACGTAAATTAAGTCAAATCAAAATGATATATATTATTAAATAATTAAATTTTAAAAAATTTAACAAAAATAAATTAATTGTTGATTCTCATTTAATGATACTCTTTAACTTACACGCATTTAATGATACTCTTTTAAAAAAATGGTGGCCTTGGGAAGCTACTTGTGCTTAGTCATTTTCTGTTAACTGATGACGAAAGAATCTTATTGTGTATATGAAAAAATTTTAAAAATAAAAACAAAAGAAAAGGCACAGAGAAAACAAATGAAGTGGCGTACCCTCTATCAAATTCTTTGTTAAGGGTTTCAAGCAAATTGTCAATGCCACTGTACTGAATTCCGGTGACCATCCCCTGCGGTTTGGACAAGTTGACCTGGACTTTCCCATTATCCAACACAACCTGCAAACAATTAAGATCACTTCCCCTTCATATTTTATGACATCGGAAGCCAGTATGATCGAACATAATGGAAGATTATAGGCAAATAGCGTTGAGTGTTTACATAATTGTCATGGATTTGCAATAGAACTGGTTGATCGCACTTGGACACATCGTGGCTCTGGCGGCTGTGGCTGAAACCTTTTTGGCCCCCAGAAGAATCTGTACTTGAGTTACGAACACCCTGCTCAAATGAAGAGATTGCAAAAATGACTGAAAACAGAGAGAAGGATAATAATAGGAAGAAAATCTTGTCGGAAACCATGACCAATTGAGAAGAATTTTATGATCTTTTGGTTTCAAACTTTCAATCGTTGGCCTCTTTGGCAGTACCCGTCCTTAGGGTCTTCGATCCCCTCTATTTATATTTTATAGCATGCAGATTAGGAAAGACATATATGTGTGAAGAAGCAGTCTTTGTCAAGTCTTGGTTCTTTCCTTTATTGCCAATTTACCAAAACAGCAATTAAATCTCCCTCAACATAGCATGCGCGAACACACACAACGGATTTAAGCCTCATAGCTGTAAGGAAAAAAATATATCTATATAAAATTTAGATACAAAATGATAACACTGCTCCACTAATTGAATCTTAATTGTTGATTGTATGGGAGTTCAGTGCAGTTAACGATTCAAAATTACATAGTGATTTATGTTATTATTTTGTGTCTAATTTCTGTATTTATGTAATGGAAATCTACATGTTATTGTACTTCACTGAAAAACAAAAAAAATCAGTGAAAATGAGAATATGGACGGTGTCCGCTGGCGTTATGGCTCGGAGAGACGTTATTACTCGCAAAACTTAAATTATGTAAATAGATTTTGTAAGTGGAATATTATTGGTTTCAATTCTTATGTTAAAGAATATTAACATCAAAAAAATTATTGGAGTTATATAAATATTTAATTTCTTCAATAGTATTAAAAAAATTTTTTATGTAAAATAATATCTTTTATAAAATCCTGATTTTTCTAGTATAGTATATCAGTATCTACGTATAACTATAATATAATCAGTTTAAAAATTATTGGAGTTACAGAAATATTTAACCTCTTTCACAACATTGATGTTTTTACGACATTAACAACTTTAGATCAATTTGACTTTCCTTTTTGAGTCAATATAGTTGAGGGTATTATAGGGGTGCTAATTGCTCTTGCATCTCAAAAAATAGGAGAAATAGTATTTGATAGACTTTTTTTAAATGGTACTATTTATTGATAGTTCTCCCAAAAGGAAATAGTTCAAAAAATAGTTCAAACTTACTTTTTAATTAAAATAGTATTGATGAATAATATTGGAATAAAATATTCTTTGGTTACTAATACTTTATATTTTTTTTCCTCATAATTTTTAAAAGTTTAATTTTAGTCCCAAATAATCATTTTATTATTTAAACAACAACAATAAATATTAATAAAACTAAATTATATAAATTTATTTTATTTATCAACAATAACAATCAATAACATCAATTATCAATTAATAATAATAATAATAACAATAGCACTATCTAAACCGAATAGATTATTACTACTAGTTATTTCCCAAGCCGGCATGTCCTCACATATTGGCAGCTTCCTATTATGCATATCTTAGCTTTTGAAAGGTATTGTTTACCATGCGTACTGTGACTCGGTGGCAACATATCAAAGGTGCTAACCTTTGGATTCTGAATTTGAGTACGATCAAAATACGCAGTGGGGTTAAACGTATACCCTACATCTCAAAGATGATAGTCTTAGGTCGGTCTGGATCCTACGTGGTCTACTTTCTAGTAAGCTCAGCAAGCAAACTGACTCAGTCCAACTAAGAGATGAAGCAGGGGCAATTTTCCCTACGGTTTCGGGTGAGTGCCACCCCTCCAACCCATTTTTTTGATTGAAAATAAAAGTTATTGGTTTTGATACATTTGAGCTCCGACTTTAGGTTTCCTCTAGCATTCTAAAGAATAATTGGACACGACTATGTGGACGGATCTATGTAGTGAAACTGGATATAAATTCCTTTTTTTTTTTTGAACAATAACAAATTATCTTGTGAACATGACGGTTATTAGATTTTTGTCCTTGAGGCTGACTTTTACAATTTACGTCCTCAATTTAATTTTCCTCATAGCCACCAGAACATTATTGGGCTTAAAGTGGGTCTCTTCCAAACCCAATTACAATATTAATAAATTTAAAACCCAACGTCAGTTTAATCTTTTGTCCAGCAACCTAACTTTAATTGTAAAGAGAGAATACGGACGTGGGGACTCAAATTCAAGTTAATGTTTAGAGAGGCACGTCATAATGCTACTAGACTACTACATCCAGTGTTTACTGGATATAGACTCTATGTAGGTCTCTTTTATATATATATAGTACTAATACATATTCTGAATTTTGGTGTTCTGATTGATATCCTGATTGAAACTAAAATTGATAATTTTTAAATAAAACTGATAATTTTTTAAATGTGAAAATAACAACTGTTAATTTCTATTTCAAAAATTATCAATTTTAATTTTAATCCAAACGCTAATCAATAAACTAAAATTCAGCATATTAATATTTTTTCACATATATAATAGCAAAGATCTTATAATATACAACAAAGTAACACAAATGTGCGCTTCTCTTTCTCCGTCTCTCACTTACGATTCCGCCCCTTCCGTCCAACCTTTTCGATCGACATAAAAATAGGGATATGCATATTTTTGATTTTAAATCTTTAAATTTTTTTTTTATATTTAAATTTTAAACTTTTTTAACATTTTATTTAAATTCTAAAATTTTTGATTTCTTACTATATCAATCCTTTAAATTATAAAAAATAATCAATAAATTAATAAATGAGTTTAACTTAATAAAAATTATTTTAAAAAGGCTAAATAAATAAATTAAATATTTTTTTCATCAACAAAATATACACATTAAATATTTTTTTAATCAACAAATATATAAATTAAATAGGTAACATGCATATTTTTGATAGAAAAGACATTCAATTCATATATTTAATATTTTTTTAAATAATTTTTTATAAAGTTAAAATTATTTTTTAATAGATTGATCACTTTTGATAAACAAATGGACTAATTTGATAGAAAAATAAAATATTTAAACCTCAAATAAAATGTCAAAAAGGTTTAATACTAAAACTTAAAAAAACTTAAAGGTTTAAAACAAAAAAATATGTATATCCCCATAAAAATAGAGAAATAAGAAATTTGCTGAAAGTTTGCTACTAAATTCCTTATAAGAAAAGATCTATAAGCAAAAAGAGGCGTAAAGTAACCATCTTTTTTACAAGTAGATACTTTTTTTTTTCAACAAAAAATAAATTATTTTTTATCTATTTTTTATTACAAAAAAAAATTAGTTGAAAAAAAAAATAATCAGTTACAATATATCCATTTTACGTATTAATTTTGACGTAACTATCTAATTAGAATCTTTTCTTATTTCGCCGTTTATACCCCATTTTAAAGTATCGCCGGTTCCATCTTCCTCCATTGTGCCAAAGAAGGAAATAAACTATATTGCTGGATCAATTACAAGAAAATCCTAGATGGACCTGTGACGGCGAGTTCAAAATTTACGAATGTAGTTGGCGTTTGCTGTTTGGCGCCAAGAGTTTGACTATCATGCACCGATAGCTTCTCTCTTGATCTGCTTCGTCACTGTCATTTCTAGTCGGCATTTCATGCTCTCTTTGTGGAGCTTAGTACTCATTGTGGATTGAGTTTGATCTCTCTCCTGGTTGTGGTGTAAGTGGGCCTTGGTTTCTTCTTGGTTGGGCGTTTTCCTCGCCTTACAGGGCTTGGTGTCGTCTTGGGGAGCATCGATGGTCTCCCTCACATTACCCCTTTGCTCAGGGGACAGATGTGGAGGAGGGGGTGTTTTTTGGTGCTAAAGGAGCTCGTGTACAGTTCGTTTCACATCGCTTTGAATGTCGCTTCAGGTCACTGACTTTTGGCTGGCCTTCGCTCCCTGCTTCTCAGCATTTTTTGCAGCTGTAGCTTCTGTTGGCACTTTGTCTAACATCGTGGTGTTCACTGGCATGCTTCTGGCCTCCAGTCGGGGTCCTGCCGCTGTGTGGCCCCTTAAGGCTTGCCGCTCGCCGGGGTTTCACCGGTTTGTCGATGGTTTGTTTGGGTTTCCCAAACAGGTTTCTATCCGAGTCGGGTTTTGAGCCTAGCTCTGTAGAGTGCAGAACTACTATTTCCAGGCTTTGAGCTTTCTTTCATAGTCTGCTTGGTTAGCTACTGGACTTGGGGTTTAGTATAGGCGAGCTTCTCTTATATTATAAGATGATCCGTTATTATTTCTGCATGATTGGTGTGGGTTTAAATATGGGCTGGTCTTCTTTGTACTTGTCATGGTACTTAATTTAATGCCTCTACTTTTTGGTAAAAAAAAAATGTCACACATTTTTTTTCTTTTTATTTTTTGCAAAAAAATAAAAATATATTGTAATTGGTAGAAAATATACTGCATTTTTTTAAAAATATAATATACTGTTGAAAAGAAAAACCATATGCATTGTCTAAACAATATATTAAAATTTTCCGAATACAATATGTTTTTTTTTTTCTTTCGGTAAAACCCAATATGCACTTCATTTCCAATAAAAATGTAATGCGTAATTTTTTATGCATGAAAGCCAATGGTAATAAGGGAGGCAGGCTTGCACCCATCAAGGGAGGGAAATTTGTGGAGGTACAATAAACCCATTACACTACAAACAATCAATTTCATGACTCTTACCATGATAACAACTCTTAATATAATAACAAGCGGTCTCTTTTACCATTAGATCACAACATTTGTTGGTGGATACTTACTAATTAATTTGTAAGCTCATTATAAAAAGTGAAAAAATGGCCCCAATTCTCATAATGGAAGGTTGATTGAATAGCGAAAAAGAACGAAGTGAAAAATGTTTTCATTGCATTTTTATTTTGTAGATAAAATAAGACTTACATGATTTCCTATTAAAAGAGTAGTATGCATATGAGTGTGTTGCGTGTGTATAGGATATGGTTCAGGAATATTCACATATCATCACTATTGACAGAACAAAAAAAAAAACCAGGCTACCTTAGTACTTAGGCAAACATCAGGCTTGGCTTGTTGATGTAGGATTTGGAGGACCTTCAAGACGGATATAGTCATACATGAGACCCTGAAAAGGGCTAGTGCATCTCGGTTGGGTCAAGTAGATAATATTCTCCCCTTCAACTAGCCGAGCACCCGGTACGTTCACATTGTACAGCCAGTAAAGTCCGTGAATCCCATGTCTTGCAATTGAGTTGTCCCTACCAATCAATCCAGTTGTAAACAATGGTCTGGATGCATGTGGGTCGTTGATGCGAACCTTGTAAGAATTAAAGACAGTGAAGTATAGTAAGGAACTTTTTGACATCAGGAAACGTAAGACAAAAAGGATAGTGAGAACAAGCACAAGCCATCGTGGATGTCACTTTGTCTCACTTCCCCTTTCCCTACGCAGTGTGATATGTCTAGCTATATATCAAGTCATAAGCTGCCTTTACCTGCATTTCTGCCAAAGTTGCAGATGCGATTGCCACCCGCAATTTGTAGGTACTGCTGCGATCCACTCTACCGAGTTCGAATTTAATCTGCCATGTAGTTCCTACATGTGTACCATCATCTTTCCTCCTATAATAACAGGAAGGTTGTCACATGATACATAATGGACGCAATAATTAATCAATTCGTCATAAGAAACGATAAAACAAAACAAGACTTCAAAAAATAATCCATGTTCTTAAAACTGTAATCAGTAGAATATAAGATAAAGCATGAAACAGTTCATCAGATTTTTCCCAGTGAATTCATCTCATTGCCAATCGATCATCAAATCCAGTTTTTCAGCATCTAAATATACATATCTGCCCAGATGTTGGCAAAGTATGATCTGGATATTTAATTATTTCAGCAATCTATTGAGAATGACATATAGGCAAAGCCAAAGAAACTGCACCTGACAACCTGAGCAAAGAACCAATCTTTGCTATAGTCACTGACACCAACTGTGTAAACCAAGTCAGCATCAGGATACAAATCCACATATCTGCCCCACAATCCGTACTGTCTAAACCTGCATGTAATGTATGGTAAACTATGAAATTTTATATACCATATGTTCCATCAATAGTTCAATATCACAACTTGAGAAAACATTACAGAGACTCCAAAATGATCCAAAGATCCAATAGAAATCAAGTCCCATGTGAGAGATCTTTCCATATATTAAGATAACGAAAATTCTTGTTGGATAATTTAAAATTACCTTATTATCGTGTCATGTGTACAAACCAGTGTAAAGAAGAAAAATAACGAAGTGAATCTGGTCACCCTATTCTTAATTCCAGAAATCGACCATATATAGTAGCAAATTTCTCAAAAGGAATGTTTGAAATGGTATTGAATTGACGATATAACCAACCTGTCAGGATGATTGACATATAGTCTATTGATGAATTTTGGATCAGGATCAGGAACATAAAACTCAGCAGCAGAACGATCGGGGATACCTATTTCCCACAAAGTAGGTCCATCTCTTGGCGGCTCATAAACGAGATCACCCATATCATTACTGCACCCTGCATTGCAGGTTGCTTAAGCCCTATGACATTTATGACAGAGCAATAGCATGAACAAGGAGATCACTTAGTGCATTTAGAACCTGATATTATGGTAATGGGGGCATCAAATTTATAATCCCCAACATAGCCAGGGACCCACGCATAGAGATTGTATTCCCCAGTCCGTACATTTTTAATGGAGAAATAGCCATTCTCATCTGCTCTGGTCCAAAATTGGTAGTCCTAATACGAAGCAGAAACAGTGAAGATTATAAATCAGTTAAGCGTCCCTAAATACAAACCCAACTGAAACCTTCTACACAGAAAAGTACACTTTTTGACTTTTTCGACAATCCAATAGCATCCCCCAAGGCTGCTCATTATATATAACAAAAATTTGACCGGCAACTGGAAAAATCATGCCCCAAAACAATGATCTCAACATGTATATGACAAAACCACCATATCCCACAGTTTGAGCAGTGTGTAGACGGTAGACAATTTTAGTTCCCCGACGCAACACACCTGTGCCTCCATTACCTATATTTAATTCTCTAACCATCATTGCCGAAAATAAATCATTGCCTTCAACCTGCGGATCCATTGTGGACATTCTATATTGTTTGCAGCTTTCAGATTTTTTTCCAATTCAATCCACATTTTAATTTGAACATAAAAAAAATACCATAATTGTAAATACCATTTAATGGTTGCAAGTTTTCACGCTATATATATATAGGTTTCCTGGAGAAATGTTTCTCTTCTATGAATTTGTTTTAGAAAACATTAGTGCCACATAACCACAACACTTTCATCTCCCAAAAGAAGGAAATGACCATGAAATAGTCACTAAAGAAAAACGATCATGAAAACTGCAGCTGACATTCTTGAATGCAATTGAAAATGGACAACAAAAAGGCCAGGGAAAAGCAGTAAAATTCATCTAGCCAATTATTTTTTTCACCTTTTGTCATTCTGCATGCAAGTGTGCTGTTACAAAATCCTAAATAAAGCAAAGAAGATGACAAATTCACCTTGCATTCTCTTTGCCATGATCCAACGTCACCTGGAGGGGCCAATCCTACAAAAGCACCACTTGCCAATATATAGTCCTCACTGATGTACCTAGGTGTTAAAACATCAAGAACTTTGATCGCATTTATCAACACTAGGAAATCAAATATCAGAAGGTTATCATTCTTCAGTATCTTTCAGAGTTTGTGTTTACTGAATTAATTCCACATTCCTGGTTGTCGTTGATGAAACAAAAGTGCCTCCCAAATTTAAGAAGATTTTCAGATGCATTCTTAAGATCGTGTATGTCCCAAACAATGGTAAAGAAAACAAATGGAGAGATTAATGTTAGGATGAAGGAGCCAAATAATAAAATCCTCACTCTTAGCTCGATTAAACAGTATTAAACTAATCGTGCCGGTATACTTACCTGTCCTGAACTAGTAGTCTCCCACAAACACTCCCTCTTTCTTCTGCTTTTTGAAAATCTGCAGAAGCAGGAAAGCTGTACGGCCAACTATCAACTTCAGCCATCATCTGTTGAACAACTTGCATCAGTCTTTGCTCATCAACTGTTGGCTTCTAAATCATCTTACCCAATTACAAGAACAAGAACTTGCATTTTATCTGTTTAACCTGTATTTTAGCATCCTCCCACAGCAAATGGTGATCATCTCCGTGTGATGCAGAATTGAGATATATGAAAACAGGGCCAAAAACTTTCTTCCAGTGCTCACCAGGTCCAAACCTTGGCACCAGGTCCTTTCCAGCATAATGTGCACTATGAAACATCTAATGAAACAATTAAAATTGCTGTTAAAATATCAGAAGCTTCCTAGTGGATAACAAAAAAATGACAAAAGCCAGGATGGGCATGGAAGCCACAAGTTAAAATATTATAACATGGTACAAGATCAGTTACTTACGGCAAGGGTGGTGGGACCAACATGTGATGTTAGATTTTGTTTGACAGGCCCAGCTGTTCGGAACTCATCACTTGGTGTGATTTGCCAGAACCCAACAGGTGGGTTGAAGGAAATCCACCCATGGACCCGATTATCTTTGTTATCACATGAATATTGGTACTTGTCATCCACCTGAAATTAGCATTCATGCCAAGTTATTGAAGATAGATATCATGAAATCAAGGATGAAAACATCTTCACTCCTCAAGAGGGAGTGGGTCCGTAAAATTTGTTTTGTTAAACATTTGCAAAACTAAAACCTGGGAGAAATTGTTGACCATCAGTCAATCAGTTGCAATATTCATAAAGTACATTAGAATAATTGACCTGGCTATCCAAGAAAAGAAAAATAAAGCAACAAATGAAGCTGAGAGTTAAAAAGATGAGAAAGATATGTGGTAGTAGTCAAAGTACTTCTCCTTTGAGCTGTGGCTCCTTTGGATTAACTAGGATGACAGCTTCCGGATAGGCCAGCGTTTGACATCTTCCTGGCAACCGGTCATCAGGTAACGGCATAAATCTTTGCCGATTGTCTGCCAGGGCCATGTAGTGAAACCTGTACACCCCAAGAAAAACCTCATAGCCAGTCAAACTTGTCATAATCATGTAGAAGTAAACCACTAAGATTTCATTAACAACTTTTTATTTATGGCAAACCAGTGAGAATCTAGCAGATAGTATCAATATCAATGTAACATTTAACACTATATTAAAGTTCAGTAGATAGAAAGATACTTTATTGACATGTCCTTCACGACTGCCTATGAACTCTCATTGCTTGCATTAATTTGCACCAGAAGGTCATTTTATGATTCACATCTTTCTCAAAATCAGATAGCTTGAGCTTACAGGAAGTTAAAGAATTTTTGCCCGGGTCAATGAGGATTTAATAACCACATGCACTAGTACTACAAAAATAAAGAAAAAGAAAAAAATAGTTGGCATTCCCATATCTGAATTAACCATGCCCAAGCAATTTTTTCAGCTAGGAAAACATCACATTAGTGGGAATTTTGGGGTCAGTGTTGCATACGAGAGGATACAAAAACAATAGGATTTCATCTTGATTACAATTAGGGGGAAAAAAAACAAGAATAACACTCCCCCTAAAATATTTCTCATAGTAATTGCCAGATGGTGGTAAACTATTCTGGTCATTTAAATGGCAGTGAATAAACGAAAGAAATCTAATTATAAACATAGATCACCCTTATACTGCCAAACCAAAACATACACTTCTTATAACGATAATTGATGACAAATTGGTATCTGGGACAATAACCTAGTCCATAAATGCACAATATCTTGAGAAATGTGTCATAAATTAGGCAAACTTATTTACTTGTCTTTTCTGAGTTTGAAAGCAATTCTGGTTTCACCAAGATCAAAACCAGGCCATTCCTCCAAGTGCTCATAGATAGCATAAGAGTAGAAGCCTGAGGCACCGCGAAGCAAAATAAACCTGGAAGATCACAGAAATCGTCATTATTTGATAGAAAAGATTTCCCCATGTTTTTCTTGCTTACAGCATATAACGCATAAGTTTAAGAAGGGACCTTTTATCTATATTTAGGGGGATGTACTTCCCTTCAAGAGAGGGATCCCACATTCTTGTGAATGAGAGTTCAACCTGCTCCTCATTTTCCACAATGACTGTAAAACTTGTTCCACTTATCCTGCATAGTAATGTTTGTCCCCATCAGCATTAGCATTGGCTCACTACTTAATGAATAGCAAAAGTATTATAAAAGAATCTGTTATAAGTACCAATCACTGTTGAAAGTAGAAGAAAGAGGGAAATATGAATACACAATTTCATTTACAAAGACAAAAAAAATGCACAATGAGAGTAAACCAAGAAAAGAAACCAAAAGAAAATGGAAATTACCAAAACTCTGTGATCTATAAAAGCCAGATATTATGAAAAGAAGATACCAATATTCTGAAATGTTTGAGGTGGATATGCAAGTCAAAGATAGTATCAACTTACTCTGATGGCTCTGAATACAAAATGCCACATCAATTATATCTTTTATGATGATGAAGATTTGACACAGAAATGCTATGAGGAATTATACAAAAGTAATTCCTTCCATTCAGATGAACAACTATATAGTAAATAACCGACAATTCAGACAGTGCAAGCTATCCAAATAATTGGACACATTTGGGCAAGAGAGGCAGTGACTTTGCATTTGATTGGACATGTATAACATAGACCCACACAAAGGATCTTAAACATTTACATATCTCGTCAAACTTATTCTATAATAGAATGGAATGGCAAGCAAAGAATCATGTAGCTAACCCAATTACAAACAGGGATGAAGGGTTGGTTGTTGTTGTTGTAGCTGGGTAATCTAGTCACTTGAAAACAGATATTTGACATAAGAATAAAAAATTTTGGATAGAAAATTTGACAAAGTTAACCATGATAAATGAAAAGTCTCTGGCTAGCTCACAGGAGAGAGAAATGATTGAAGAGGTCATACACATCAAATATTCCCTTGCCTCCTGGTGGATTCCAATGAAGATCCCAATACCTACAGAGTAAAGAATATTCTCAATATCCAGTTATAAGATAACAAAACATTGCTTGATGGCCTTCACAATTAGTTTCCAAAGTTGTTCTTAAATCTGCAAATCTACTTCATCTATTTCAATATGTGTCAGAATACTGAATAAGATGCCCCTAAATCAGCTACTCACTCATCCATTATCCATGAAGCGGTTATATTAGCTAGCCAACTTAGCAGTTCAAAAACTAGGATTGAATTCTCCAGACCATTGGAATTTAGGGAATTGGAAAAGTTAACACCTGCTGAGTAGCCCGAGAAATTCGAGCAGTGAAACAGAAAAACACTTTGGAAAATTTCACCCCTTTGCATCCTAATTGAGATGAATGCCTCAAAATTGAGAAAAAGGTAAAGAGAAGTAGAAAAGTCAATTAGAAAGTGAAAAAAGAGGAAACGAGGTAGTTGTAACACCATGTACCCTCTATTTGTTTCACGATTAAGAACTTCAAGCAAGTTGTCGACACCATTGTATCGTACTCCTGTAACAATTCCCTGCGGTTTTGACAGCGTAATTTGAACTATGCCATTATCCATTACCACCTGCATAAGCCACGAAAACTAATATTGAAACATTTATATAGCTACCTCAACTTAATCTTATAATAGCAAGCCCTATCTTTCGTAATATTTTATGTCAAGACTGGCATGTAACAGCATTTGCTCAAACAAATCAACTCTTGATAAAAAAAAAATAAATAAAAATAAAATTGCAACTGAATTACATGTTGGTCTTGAATATGCAATCTGACAGGGTAAGCTGGCATGTTGCGATGCTTGTTATCTGTTGTAGCCCGTCGGCCACGATGAAATTCTTGATTCTCTATATCTAGAAGAGTTATGGAGCGGAGTCACTACATGAAATGATGAAATAATACAAAAGATTGCGCAGGAAAACTAAAAACGAAGAAAAGAAAGAAACAAAAATTTTTCACAAAATCAATATTCTCTATGTCTTAACACTAAAAAACACGGAAGCAGCTTACACAAAAAAAATTTCGTATTTGTCCAGATCTAAAGGTATACGTGAAGGAAGTTGGATTAGATAACAATAATCTAAAGAACATCACATCACATCAACAATCAATGAAAGTTTTGCCAATTCAATTACATTTGCGATAGGCTACATCAAAAATTAATTTCAATCAAAGCTCAATCAGTCCATTTCAATGAAGCGATTTCTAGTTCGTCTCATCGAACTCGTCATTTTCCTTCAATAAATTGAAATTAAGGGCTCCGCGATCAGGATATAAATGCGAGAAAAGGATTGAACAGACAAGTTAGATACCAAGGCCGAAAGATAAAAAAGAAAAGGAGAATATATATATATATATATATATATATAGTGAGAGCTTACCTGAAGGTTTTTGAGAAGTGGAGGAGAGAGAGTGGGCGACATCGCCGGCTTGACGCACGCAACCGCCACAAGAGCACAGAGAACGGAGGACGCTCTTCAGTTTCTTCGTCATGCGAACGCCGCCGTCAAATAGAGAGAGAACGGCGTCGGTAAGACGTGGTGATGGCGGTGGAAGCGACGGTTAAGTGGCGTAGGAAGTGGCGGCAAAGCTGAAGTTGAACTGTTCAAGTAGGCGCCGAATTCGTTCGGCTATCGAGATGGGAAGAAAGGGATAACAACTATTTTAATTCTAAATTTTTATAAACTTTATTAATTAAATTTAAAATATTTTATTTTTTAATTAAATTATATATTTTTAAAATATTTTATAATCAAATTTTTTTTAATAATTATCAATTAAATCATAAAAAACGTATTTTAACTAAATAGATATTAATAAAAAAATATATAAATATCAGATCTTTTATATTTCTGTATTTTAATATTTTTAAAAAATAATTAAATTAATGTATTTAAGATTTTTTAATTCATTTTTATTTGGTTAAAAGTACGTTTTAAACAGTTTGATTAATAACTATTAACAGAAAAAATTTGATTGTAAATAATTTAAAAAGTATAAAAGTTAATTGAAAAAATTAAAATATTTAAAATTTAATTAAAAAAATTTATAAAAATACAATAGTAAAATAACTATTATCTCTGCAGGGCAACTACCGTTCAAGCGATGACTTGGTTTCATTATTGTTTAAATCAAAAAAAAAAAAAAATGGCTTGGTTTCATCCATGTGATTTGGACTATGTTCAACAAAAAATAGTAAAATTACGCGAGAATTAGAGCGGAATTTTGATGTAAGCTCGTATCATTCAATTTTAGTTATAGTTGATTGATCGTTAACAAAATATGTGATTAACATTTAAAATTGAGTAACGTGAATTTACGAGTTATCTACTTATCCTGATTTCTTTTTTCTTTTTCTGAAGTTTTAAATCAACGGTAAGATTACATGCACTCCGACAATTTAAACCAGCAATTTCACATGTATATTTTTGAACACATTATATTCGTATTGTTAGTCTTTTAACAACTAAAACTTGTCTTAACAATGTGAAGACACAAAGACAACACAGTTATCTTGTATATATATTATTTATAATACTATTACATATAAATTTTAATAGTTATGTCATAAGTAAAATAACAAAAAAATTTTAAAATTTATAATTAAAATTGATATATAACAAATTTATAAATAATGAAAACACGGTTTTTATGTCACTTTACCTCATCTTCCTAATGTTTTTGTTATCTAATTTGTACTAGAGTAAAGATAATAATAGCTATATGTTAGGGATTAAACACACAGATATTTCACATTCCTAGATACTTTTAATTTTTTTTCTCCTGCCTTACTGTATACTCTAAATCGTTTTTTTTTTTTTTTAACGAAAGAAAGACAGGTAAAGAAGACGGGTAAAAGACGCTCTTAAAACAGACTACCGTGGCTGGTGGCATTTGACTGATGACTTGGGCATAGTCTCGCTCTTCTCAAGCCGTTGCCACGTAGAGTGTAAACCCTGTGCCTTGCTTTGACCACAAGAAAAAGTATCGGTGTTTAGGGGCGTTTGAATTATAGTATGAAATCAGAATTAGAATAAGAATTAAAATTGAATAAAATTAAAAATAAAATTATTTATTTTAAAATATGTTTACTTATTTTAGAATTGAAATTAAAATTCTTTATAAATTTTTAATTTATTCTAAAAATAAAATAAATATTATTAAAATTAAAAATTATAAATATTAAATTAACAATTATGAAATAAAAAAATATTATAATGTAATGTCAAATTAAAAATATTAAATTATCATAAAAATAAAATTAAAATTTATGATAAAAACTCATAATAGTAATAATAATAATAATAATAACAATAATAATAATAAATATTATAACAGAAATAGTGTTGTATAAATAATAAAATAATTGATTATCAATAAATCAATGACAATTATAACTATAAACAATTATTATAGTTTATAATTTAATTATTATCATAAGTTTAGAAATATTTAGTCTTATTGTATTATAAAATCATTTATTATTATTATTATTAAAAAAAGAGAAAAAAATATAATATCAAAATAAAAAAATTATCTACAGTCAATTTCAATAATAAATTTTTTAATAAGAAAGTAAAAAAAAAAAAGACAAATAGAGGAGAGAAAGACCAACGAGGGAAGTATTTTTTTTTTTTAATTTTAAACAAAACATGAGAAAGAATGAGAAAGTGAGGTAGTTAGAAGTAGTTAAGAAGAGAATGAGAATCATTAATGTATTGAATATGAAAATTAAGATTCTTTTAATGTGGGGAATCTATTTTAAAGGAATGGAAATTAACTTTTTATTAAACAAATAATAAGAATGAGAAATGGGTAGTAAATTAATGTTTATTTACTTGATTCATCTATTAGCTGATTATCGCTTCGGTCGTGAAAAAGAAAATTATGATAAATAAATAATAAAAAAGAAAGTATTAAAAAAATAATTAAAAATAAAATTTGTATTTAAATTATATAAGAAAGTAATAAAAGAGTATAAATAAAATTATAAAATTGTCTTACAAATAATTGAATAAAAAATTAAAATTATAAAATTATCTTTATTATTAATTGAATAGATTAAGGTTATCTTAGTAATTATGTTTTTATATATATTTTTTATAATTGGTTTTCAATTTTTGTCTAACACCAACACGTGTCCTTTCCAATCCTTTTCCTACAATTGCCAAACAATGAAATGTACATTAATTTTCGTGCTTTCTTTCATTTTCTTTTCTTACCAACGAACCAAACACACTGTTAAGCTTTCTGAAAATTGCTCGGTGAGTAGAGCTGTAAATCACGAATCACAACTATCACTTTACAGAACATGACTTTACATCTGACGAGAATCAATTCCAAAATTCTGGTGTCTACAGAACAATCATATAAATAAGTTTCTTTTTAACTAACTAAACTACATTAATTTTATCAACGATCCACGGAAAATGAAAATTCCCATGAACTCTCTATTTATTATTTTATAATTTTGCAGTCAGAAAAAAAATTTATTTATTTTCAAAATGTAGATATAATTTTTACAGGAGTACTTTTTCTCATTATCTGCGGCGATATTTGGCTAACTGGAGTATGGGAGCGTGCGCGTTCGCGCGTCTTTTGTGATTGAGGAGAAGGCCAAATCGGAGAATAATTCTTGACGTTGATCAATAACTAACAGCGCATGACGGGTTCCAAGCACGATGATTTCGTGATATGAATAGGTGACAGCGAAACCTTACCAGCCTCCGCAGCTTAACCGAGCCAGTAATCTAATGATAATTTACTATGTTTTTATCCTTATTGATTTAAATTTAAATTTTTTTTGCTTTCGCCCGCCTTTCAATAAAAAGAAATTTATATTAAATTTTAAATTTATTAATACTGAAGTCAAGTGTAAAAAAATTTTACTCAAATTCAATAATATTTCAATAATGAGTCTTCGAAAAAAAATCATTGACTTGTTGACACTGTTGCTTGTGAAAGAAATCCATTTCGGCCAATAATGTTTCAGTTATGAGCCCTCCATAAGAAAAATTGAAAGAAAACATTAACCAGTAACCATAATCTTGATCTATAGATAGGATACCATATAACTACAATTCACTTTTTTTAAGATTTTTTTTTGTTTAAACAAAAAACAGAAGGAAAAACCTCCCCCGCTCCACCATCTCCACCACTACAAGTCACTACCCTACCGTCACAACTCTTCTAGAGCCAACCCTAAAGGTTGATCTCCTTAATTCATTAACATAGGTTCAATTCTTGACCTTGAACTGCAAATGAATAATCTTTCCAAGATTTAGATAATCAAAGTGATCTACCATTAACCATAATGAGGACAGCCTCATACTAAAGGCAACCTTTTGAGTACAATCTGCACAATCTGACCACAATACCAGGAAAAAACAACCCTTCATCATCGTGAATTGATCACAATACCTACCCACCAGAGGAAGAAGAAATGACCACAGCTCGTTACAGCCAAAATTTTCAGCTGATTAGACCACGCTTACTTTGAAATGGCCCTAGTTTTATGCACCCAGTGGCCAAGCTCATTGCTGATGAGGATCCAGCATTACACAAGACACCAATGTATTATTACAATCCCAGATGGGTCCAATACAGTAACAACAGTACTCTCATAGAAGAATACACGTCCACAAATGGAACAAATAGCTCTATAGCTGTTTACATGAGCCCAGTTGTACTTCTTTCTCTGCTGCTAATGCACTTGAGAAGTCTCCGCTTTCCTCTGGAAAAGAAGTGATCCTAATATGACAGCAATACCGGTAATTGCAATGGTGAATAGAAGTCGTTTTCGTGGAAACTCAGGTGGCTGTCTTCTCCGAGCACCTTGCGCTCTTTCAGCTGGCCTCACATCCCTTCACACAGATTTCAAATCAGTTAGACCCAAATTAAAGTATTGGAATCTAGCATGCTAATAAATTTCTAGCAAATTTGAATGAACATTAGCAGCAAATTCATTTAAGTGTGCAGGAACCCCATAAACAGCTCCAAATCAGTCCTTTATGAAGCAGTAGAGGGATTCAACTTCTACAAGGTTCATTGAAAATCCAAAAGAACAATTAAATAAAACCTTTCGTCATCATGCTATATCTTACACAGTGAAGGCTAGTTGCTTGGTTGAAGTTAGCAGTCGAGAAGACCTTTTTGTGATGGAGTGTGCTTACATGCACACATGCATAAAGATTCTAACATTTATATTACATGCAATAAACTAAATGGCCCTAAATAGCAATTTTATTTGGGATTTACGTAGATCAATATGTTGTATGAAATCACAGCAGCTGGATGCTGCAGAAACCATTAAGGCAACAGAATATCTAAATATAAAAGGCCAATTCATAAGATAAAGTTCACATGAACAGGAAAATGACAACAACATATCTAGTCCAGTATGGATAACGCTGTACCTGGAAGACCCAACAATGCTATCTGCCCTGCCGGTACATCTAGTCTCATGGTTATATCTCTCTCGAAGTCTTATATACCTATTACACATATGACAAAGTTCCGTCCGGTTCCCACACACCTCCTAAAGTTGGCAAGAAAGACACATATCAACTGGTCGTGAACTGTGCAACTGAATTATATCCTGCTTATGTCCGCATACTGACAATTCCTACCTGATGCTCAGCTAGATCAACAGCAGGCAATGGAAACTCACAGAACTCGCACGTCACAATCCTTTGGGGGCAATTTTCACCTTTATGAACAGCTAAAATTTCACGTTCCATTGTCTCACTGCAGAGTGAGCAGGATACCTGCCCCGATATAGGCACTTCAGCAGAGTAAGAAACATCTATAATATATAAACTGCAATCAATACAGAAACCTCAGGAAAGAAATTAATCCTGTTTCTATTAAAAGAAGCCAATGACACCCCAGAAAATACAAATGGTTCAAAGCATAATATTTGGGTTTCTGATCCAGCAACCCACATCCAAGATTAATTCAATTTACTTATGCGTTGGAATATTACCAACCAAACAACAAAATCCAAATTTGAAGCTAAAGACAAACTTAATGTGGCAAATATGGTGCCTTTCATTGTTTATAAGATTTTCCCAACTGAAGAAACCACATATAAGAAGTCCACCATTGTATCTTATAACCTATGGAAAATTGATGAACGATACCAAGAAGTCCTCTCTAAGAAAGCTGGCTTCGTGGAAACTTACCTAGAGCTCTGGTTCCAAACGGAAGTCCAGATAGGCACAACAAATTCTTAATTCCCAATCCATGATTTCCTACTGTCATGAAACCCCATGAAAATAAAGGTAAGGCTATGTGCATTTGACACTTATCCACCCCACCAAGTAGGAGCCTTGTTCAGACACCCTTTATGGAGCCCCGTTAAAACCAAATCCTTAATGCTCTATGTGAGCAAACATTTTACAACAGGGACCAATTTACTTTAGATTGCAAAGTTCCTGAGCAGGTCTAAATGGCTTCAGGTGCATACATGCTAGCCTAGGATTGAGAGCAAGAACACCATGGAACAACATCCCTCCAAACTTTTCCCGTTACAGTATGACATCCACATGATATCTACTGCTTCCTTCTGGATCCACCACCCACCCATACCACATAAAACAATCAAATGAGTTTATCATAATTCCTCCAATAATCCCAAAGACCTCACACGTGAAAGAGCAACCTGCCATGTCGCAACCCATTTTGCAGTTTCCTAGACATTTAATCATTAACATCATAATGTACCTTCGCGCCATATTACACCATTCATATTTCTGCTGATAAATCACAGCTCTTAACTAATTACAAGAAGCTTTTTATGGCAGAAAAGGAAATGGAAAAGATATCATTTCAGAACCTCTGAGAACTAAAATAGAATCTTGACAAACGTACCGGAGCATGAGTATTCAGAAAGTGTTCCTCAGAGTGTCTCTTTGGGATCATATCACCACAGATTTTACATTTTTCAAGATTTCGGGAACAATGCGCAAAATGCAAATCAATATTTGAGGAAGGTATTGCCCTGTCACTGGAAACATAACAACAAATACTTGTCGGTCCATAACACAAGTTGAGCCAGCTGTTCAAATTGTCAAACAACATATATCTACACACACACACACACACACACACACACACCATCAACCATCATATACTGTACATATCTTATCAGTAAGTAAGATGGGAAACGAAAAACATTGGCAAGTGTCTATTAAAAAGCAAAAGCACAAAAGGTCCCGCAAGACCAAACATAACCATAAGATAATGGAAGACAAACATGTTATACATTTGGAGGGAAAAAAAAGCCAAGCTGTTATGGAACATGTTAAGATGTGCTCGTGAACACAACTGTAGTATTGCTACTGTACCGTATAATCTTGCCATCCAACAGCCTGCACAACCAGGCCCACAAATGGACAGTAATGCCATAACCATTCGCTAATATGCAGTTATTCATCCATCTACGCATTGTGTACGAATATAGGTAATCTTCGTTCCATGAAACATGCCTAGAAGAGCTACTACAACTGTCAAAAAGTGATTGATGTAATCGTCCAACAAACAAATAACTCATTACAAGATCGTCCAAGATTCATATTTCCAGAATCCCAAAAACATGAGGCATTCACCAGCATTCTAACCACAAAAGAATTCTACAAACGTTGACTGAGTTCACCACAGACGCCCGAAAAAAGACATCAAAGGAGCTCAAATTTAACCATAACGGCATCATCTCTCAGCGGAAATCAAGCTCAAAAAAACGTGAAACATGATTTCAAGATTTTTGTGGGGCTTTAACAAAACAACAAGGTTGTCTTGTCAGACTCTCCATCCTGTAATTTCAGGCAACAAAGGAACTTACCAAAAACAAGTGAGATCAAATAACAACATAAAACAACATTAATAATCAGCAACCAAAACAAAAGAAAATTAAAACACGAAAAATCAACACAAACCAAAAAAAAAAAAGAAAAGAAAAGAAAATAACAAAGTAAGTAGAAGAAGACGAGAAGGTAAAACTGAGGATTATGGAAAATACCAGTGACTGCACATCTTTGTTGTCTCCTCAGATGTAGATGTAATCGCCATATCTGTCCCGAAGCTTTTTCTTCTTCTTCTTCTTTGATTAAAATCTTCGATCACCAAAAAAAAAAAAAAAAGAAACGAAGTGAAAAATTACCGACAAAAGAAAAATAAAAAGAAAATCAACAAAAAAAAAAGAGAGAGAGATTACGGAAAAGAAAGGAATCGAATTAGATTTAAATCAATTCAAGATTGCCGATGATCAAAATGCATAAATAAATAAATAAATAAATATATATATATATATATATATATAGTTTAGAGGCAAAATCAACGATGCTACCTAATTTTGGTCTTTTCCCCTTCTATTTTCTTCTTCTTTTTTTCTTTTTTTTTTTTTTTCTCGGGTGGCCCTTTTAATTTTGAAATTTATAAAGCCTCCGCTAGAGGGAGAGATGTTAGATGGACGGGTGGGTCAGTGTGGTTGAACAAACCTTTATTAAGATAGACGGAAAGACTTTAGGGAGCCTTGAGTCAACGTCAGTCATTTTGCCAAAGCTGGTGCTGGTGTTTCTCTCCACGCTTCCGCAGAGCGTGTGGCTTCACGCTCGGAGATTGGGCTTAGTTAGGCCTTTCTTGAACTCGACAGTCTCGGGCTACCAACTTTGGGCCCAGACTCGCAGGCTAGGGCTCAAAATTGGCACATCTAACTGAAGGCGATTGGTCTATTTAGAAGCCCATTGGGCCCAGGTAGTTCTCCTTTTCCTACAAACACCTCACTCCCTCCATACCCAAAAAAAAAAAAAAAAAAAAAAAAAATTATATATATATATATATATACCTTTTCCTACAAATACGTCACTCCCTCCATGCCCAATGTATATGTATATCAGACTCCCTGCTCACAATTTGGAACTTGAACTTTTATTCTAAAAGTTTAATTTCTAATCACGAGAGTGACAATCATTTTTAATTGAGATTTAATGGTCAAGACTTGTATGGTATATGGTTGTGTTTTTATTATTATTTTCTCTAAACGTTGTTGATGATCCTGATTAGCAGATTTCGCTGATTTCATGCTAAATTGACTAAAATAAAACATATGAGTGACGAAAGCAAAGAAAAATATTTGTGGAGAGGTAACTATTTTTGTGAAATTGACCGATAATTTTGGTATTTAAATCAACTTTTAGCTTATGGACTGTTCTCTTAGCGTACAAAAAGGGTTATATATTTTCCCACTCTTTGTAGAGTTAAAAACTTCATTTTCACCTATGCGGAGTTGCTTAGATGGTATACAGTTTTTGACACTGTGAGAGAGGTTGGCATCTTAACCTTCTCAACTAAAGCCCCACAATATATATGAGCAAATTACAGACTTTTTCTTGAGATACAATGCATTCTTTATAGTATCTTCAAGTCCACACTTTCATTTTTACTAACATCTAAATGGCTGATTATCAATTATTTTAATATTGAAAAAAAAAAAAAAAAAAACTTCATTCTCAATTACTGGCGGTCTTTGCCACCATGCTCATCAGGTGGGGTTCGGCTTAACCACCATTATGGTTTAGTCAATGCTCAACAGTGGGGGATGGGGTCACGCAAATCGAAAGGACGTTAGTATTACGCCTTCCAAATGCAAGCCCAAATCTCTTTTTCTTCAAAAAGAAGAAGCACCAATTATTGTGCATGCTAAAACGGGAATAAAGAAAGAAAGGCCTTTTCATTTAAAGGTGCTGTTGTTTGCTTTTATTGTGTGCCGGTTACTTGCAACTGTGCGCCGCTAATGTCCCGTGTGGGTTTTATGCTCCTCTGTGAACCTTGTTCTGGTGGTTTTTTGGTGCTTCTAGTGTTCACTAGTTCGTGGGGTCTACTGTGGAGGGTTTATCCGTGTGCTAGTGCTTGGTCGCTTTGACGGTTTGCTGACATGCTCCCCCACCTTCCGCCCTTCTTCGGTTGGGCAGGGCGGGGAGGGTTTTTGCTGCAGGCTGTCCTTGTACAGTTAGGAGCTAGTGTTTCAATAGCGTTCCGTACCTGTCTTCGTCGCATTCAGGCCGTCGTTTTTGCTTCAGTCTTCCCTCACTTTTGGTTTGTCTCCGGTTCGCAGTGGGTTATTTGTGTGCCTTGTGTTATGCTTTGGCAATCTTACAGCTTCGTTGTTGCCGTCAATGGCCCGATGGGGTCTTCATCGTCCCCTACCTATCTTCGTCGCGTTCAGGCCGTTGTTTTTGCTTCAGTCTTCGATCGCTTTTGGTCTGTCCTTGGTTCGCAGCAATGGGTTATTTGTGCGCCTTGTGTTGCGCTTTGGCAATCTTGCAGCTTCGTTGCTGCTGTGAATGGCCCGATGGGGTCTTCACTGTCCCCGATGCACTGAGTTTTGTCGCTATTGTTGCGGTGGTGGGCCCCTCCTTCCTGTGGGCTACTGTCTTTCTCAAACTGTAGGCCTGAGCTAGAGCTTCTTCGGCTTACAGACTATTGTTTGGGCTGGGCTATTGTGGTGTTTGGTGTGTGTATATTGGATGGCCTGCTTGTTTTTTTTGTATTGGATGTGGGCTATTTGGACTGACTCTATGCACGTTTTGGACTTATTTGATGAAATGACTTTCCTTATGTGATTAAAAAAAAAAAAAAAAAAAAGGCCCTTTTAGTTGTAATATGTATGGACTCTAGGGTAAGTTACAAACGGTAAGATCAGCTTTCTTTTCTTTTCTGTTTTTTCTGGTGCCCAATCAACTTTTTTTCATTAAAACACTTATGTTATGTTTGGATTGGGGGAAAAAGTGTGAAAAAAAAAAGTAGGGAAAAAGAAAATTGTAAAAAAATAAAATTATTTGAATAAGTGGAGAAAATTATGAAAAAAAAAGTGATGAGAAAGAAAAATAATTAATAATTTGTAAGAGAAAAAAATTATGAGAAAAATAAGTTGTTTAAATAGAAAAAAAATTGTAAGAAAGAAAATAATTAAAAAAAATAAATAATAATTTATAAGAAAAATTAAAAAAAAATAAATTATTTCAATAAAAAATAATAAAATAATAATAATATATATTTTTTCTTTCCTTATCTTCCACTACCAATGTAAACAGGCCATCATGCTCGTAGGAAAGAAGGTGTGAAAAACAAAATTCGAATCCCACTTTTCTCCGATTAAAAAGACTAGGGACCACCCAAATAAACTTTTTTCAAATCTTGCTCTGCGGATCGATATCATCATCGTCATTCGGTTGATGATTGACACTTGTCCTTGCTTTTTCAGTGGAGTGATTGAGGACTAGGTTATTTTATTCGCCGATCGATTTTCATTATGGTCTTGTTGAAAGGGCATCTAACTAGTTTACTTATAGTATGTTTGGAGTGGAGGAAATGGTGGAGAAAGAAAGAAAAAAAAGAAAAAAAAATAAAATAAAATTATTTAGAGTGATAGAAAAAATAGAGAAAAAAAAAGTGTAGTAAAAGAAAAATAAAAAGTAATTTATGAGAGAAAAAGTGAAGAAAAAATAAAATTATTTGGAGTGATAGAAAAATTGAAAGAAAGAAAGTATAGTGAAAGAAAAAATAAATAATAATTTGTGAGAGAAAAAATAAAAAAAAATAAAATTATTTAAAATAATATAAAAAAATAAAAAAATATAATAATAATTATATATTTTTCTTTTTCTCTCTTTTCCTTTTACACAACAAACATCCCATTAAGTTAAGTTATTCGAAGTGCAAGTACGATAGATTATCTTATTGGTTCTCTCATTTTTATTCACATGGGCACGTCCAATCGAAACCTTAAACGACTCCAGAGACCGAGGCAACATTTGATGGGATAGGTTTCCAACAACCCCACTACTTAAAACTTTTTTAGCTCATTAATAAGTTCGATAAACTATAAATTAAATAATGTGAATAATTTTTTTTTTATTTTTATAAAATGCATGTATATGTCTCAAAATTAAAGCACAAAATTTTTAATATGAAAATTTTAACTTTTAATTATTGAAATGTTTTTTAAAAGATAAAAAAAAAATTTCTTAAGCTCAAATTTTATGAATTCATTAAATATAAAAAAGGTTATACATAATATTTGATAATACACTGATAACAATTTATATAACTTAAATAAAATTTATAGTAACATATATTCATATAAAATCTTTTTATGTTATCTAAAATATTAGATATAGTATAAAACATTTGTTTTTTAAATTCGGGCCATAAGGTTGTTGTCTGTGTAGTGATGTTCTATCAAATACGCATGCAGGAGAGAAAACTTACCAAGTACTTCCAAAAGTACTCAACAACTTTAGCTATATAAAAAGAGTGCACAGGTGAGGTAGTTGAGAGTTGATGCTTTGGTGCATTAACAAGATGGGTTGGCGCAAAAAAAAAAAAAAAAAAGAAGGGTTGGCCCAACCCTTTTTAGGTCTTGTCGAAAGCTGTTTGCTATTTGGAGTAAGGTCGACAAAGGCGTGCGAGCAGCATCCTCGTTTGGCCGATGTAGTAGTCGTTGGCCTTCACGTGTGCGTGCCAGTCAGCCAGCAGCTGCTGCTTTGGCGGCTTCCAAGCATTTTGGCAGCATAATTGGAGATTATTACTAACACCTACCTCAAATAAAATAAACAGAAGGGTTAAATGCACCTAAATCTTTTGTAGTTTCACTCATTTGCATCCAATTCTTCTCCAATTCTTTTGTGGTTTCAATTTTTATTATAAAATACTTGTGATTTATTAATTTGGCAATTGAACTCTCCTAACGAAATCTGTCAATTTCATTAACAGCAAGTTTATCAAAATAATATAATTTTATATTTTTTAAAGTTATTTTCAAAATAAAATCACAAAATTTCATATATTTCTTTTTTATTATTTTCCACAGACTCTTCTGTGCATGTCTGCCGTTCTCTCTTTCGACCAAAACCTAAATTCTTCACCAAAACAAAATCACGAAATTCTTTTGTGTCTCTCAACCCTTCTCCATTTTCTTTCTTTCTAACTGCAATCCATCATCGCTGCGGCCGTCGCCTTCCTGACAATTGCTTCATTTGCCACAATTGAACTAACCCATTAATCAAGCGGAGATGGCAACACAATCACAAAGGCCACCCATGTTCTGTGTCGGGGCACCAGAGGGCTTGTGACTTGGGACGATATGGGGCTGGTTCTTCTAAGGTCTATTCAAATTCTTCTCCTTTGTCCGTTTATTCTTCTTCCTCCACCAGTGCTCCTGGGTTGTGCGTTGGGCCAAAAAGAGGGCGTGAAGAAATGAAAAATATGAAATTTTGTGATTTTGATTTGAAAATAACTATAAAATAAATATAAAACTATACCGTTTTGATAAATTTGCTGTTAATAAAATTGACAGATTCCGTTATGAGGGGTTTAATTGCCAAATTAATAAACTACAAACATTTTATAATGGAAACTGAAATCAGAAGGAGATTAAATACAAAAGAATGAAACCACAAGAAACTTGAATGTACTTAGCCTTGAACAGAAAAAGTTTATGATTAGAAGGGTTAATTAAAGAGCATCTAAAATGTAAGTCTCACTCAACAAATGAAAAAATATTTTGTTATTTTTTAAATTTCAGTTTTCTGCCTCGAAAAGTGTGCAATTAGGCCAGCAAAATGTGCAACTCATACAATAGAATATACAACCAGATACATTTTGAAACTTTCACAACTCATTATAAAAATCCCACACCGTGGCACATTTTAGTGTATTGATTGCAAATATACTGATTTCGAGCAGAAAACTGAAATTGTAAAAAATAATTTTTTTCGTTCAGTGGGACCCTTTTTTGGATCTTGGTCATAAAACCGAGCTCTAAAATAAAAGATCACAATAACATTTATAATGTGTATGCATATGTGTGTGTGTGTGTGTGTATTTATATATATTCAAATTGGTGGATTTTGGATATCGGATGATTGTCCAACTTGCATTTGCTTTATCATAACTGGGAGAAGTCAGACCAAAAAAAAAAAAAGGCTGGAAAGCAGAAAAGCAATCACCTCTTTATAGTTATTTGCGAGAAGGAACCGAAAGTCTCATATGAATTTAATGATACTTTAAAAAATTTTATATTGTGTACAAATCGTTTTATACCACAGATAAATTTCATACAAAATAAAAATTTATATTAATATATTTTATTTTATTAATTTTTTTGGTACATTTGTTAAAATATTTTTATAAAATATAAAATATTTTATATGTAATATAAATTTTTTTTAAGTCTATTTAAATTCATACGTATCGAATTTCAGATAGATTGTTGTTTTGCTGACACATTCTCCGGTTTTAGTTTTACTCAATTTGGAAACCTTAAAAAACCCAAAAAAGCAAAAGAAAATCCCCCGAGGCCCGACCCCTCTCCTTTTGTTTCCTTTTTCGCCTGCCTTTTTTTATTTTTCTCCATTTTACGTACGGAACCCCATTTTCTTTTCCTTTTTTTTTTCCCAATGACGACGATGTCCTAGTCGTCCTAAGCGGCATTAATGGTATAATAACAATTAACATCATGTTTAGAATAAGTGAGGATTAGGAAAAATATGAAAGAAAAATTGCACTGCAATATGAAATAATAAAATGCTCAGAAAATGAGTGCAACAAAAATGAGAATACTTAGATGTGTATGATCATTCTAAAAATAATCAAATTAAAAAAAAAAATAACAACAATAAAGTAGATGTGGTGGCTTTTGGAAATAAATTGAGAAAGTGACATTTACGTTAGTTTGGACATATCCAACGTTAAACCAGCAAATACTCTAATTAAAAAGAATGATCAAATTCAAGTAGTGGTGGGAGGAAAGAGAAAAAAAGACCTAGGTTGATTTAGAATCTTTAATTAGAAAAAAAAAATGAAATAATTAGATCTCACAACGTACCAAAAAAAAAAAAGATCTCACACTTAAACTAGTACATGACGAAAAACCAAATGACATCAAAAGGTTCGTGTACTAACCCTCGTTGAATTAGGAATTAAGACTTTATTATAAAAAAAGAAAAGAAGTGTTGGGTTGCAAGAATTGAAGAGTGAGAAACATAGTTCAAGAAAGTAAAAAGGTCATGAGTTTTACGGTGCATCTATGAGTTATCTTCACTTAAAAGTAACTTTCCATTTTTTTTTATACAATATGCAAATTCTAACTCACATATACTTGTTCTTAATTTTTTATATAATTCTTAAAACAAATGCAATAGAATAAAATTATAGAAATAAAGAAAATAATATCAAATTAATAAAAGTCCTGTGAAAGTGATTCTAGGGGCATTAAGATTTTCACTAAATTCTTTCTATATAATAGTATACTATTATTTTTTTAAGTGAATTCTACTTGTTTAAAATGGTCGTATGAAGACTTCATCATCATAAATGGCGATTGTAAAATGTATACTATTTATGGCAAAAAAAATTTCTTAAAACCTCCTAGTATTTGAATTTTTTTAGTGAAAATACTTAATTTTCAAACTAAACAATGATTAGTATAATATAATTGGACTCCAAATTCTATTTTTGTCTCAATTGCCCCTTTGTCCTGAGAATTGTCCCATTTGTTTATTTCATTCTCGATCACCAGTTAATGCTACCTGACTCGGAATTGGACCCATGCATAATCATAATCATAATTTGAATCTCCCAGGAAAAGCAAGGGCAGTTACGATCAGGGAGCGAGTTGGTGGGTTGTCCTTTTTGTCTTTTGGAGTCCCACCGCAAGGACAGGAAAAAAAAAAAAAAACAGAATATGGCATGTTGATATCACAATTTAAAATATATTTTTTTAAAAAATTTGAGTTTTCCGTTCAAAAAATAAATGAAATGCATCAAATATAGCATAATGTATAATAGTTATTATTTAATGTGTAGCAAATTATAAAAAAATATTTTTTTGTTGCAAATTATATGATATTTGTTACAAATTCTAACAATTATGTTGCACATCGTTTTCTTTTAGAAGATAAATTTTAAATTTCAAAAAATATATTTTTTTTCAATATGTACAGATCACACGAGATATCATCCTATGTCTAAATCTTATGTCCGCCTATATTTTTTTCTTTTTTTTATTTAAAACTGTTTAGTATCCAATTTATTAGACTTATTAATCTGAATTGACTTAAACAGAATCTCGAAGGGCGGTAAAATTTTTTTAACAGATATTTAAAATAAATATATTTTTAAAAATTAAACTCAAAAACTCTAATTAAATGATAACAAATTCTTATCATCAGTACCAACACTAACTAATATATTTTTTCTTTTGACAACGACCGCTTCTGGTCACTTTGCCGCTTCGATCAATTATTTGAGGAAGAGTGCTCTCTTCGGTCCACTAAGGCCTCCAGCTCTTCAAGTGACATGGGGAGATTCATAAATAAAATTGATGAGGTAACCTCATAAATTTAATATTTCAATCGATAAAAATATGCTATATGGGCCAAAAAAAAATTGTGAGATCCGAATTAAATACATAAATTTATTTTAATTATTAAGACTACAGTTACGTGATATACTAAATTTGCTCACCAACTAAATTTTCTTTTATATCAAAAAGTTCGCATTTTATGAGAATTTGAGGGAGTTGCATTTTAATCCTCAACTTTTTCAAGTGCTTTATTTTTATGGCCAAACAAATTAGTTTGATTAGTATAATATATATATATGAAATATTATCTGTGTACTTTTTTTTTGCATTCAATCAAGTTTAAAAAATTCATGTTCAAGAAAGATTTCTATGAATGAAAGAGAACAATTAGGTACTAATACTAAGGAAGTAACATATTAGAAATGAAAAATTTTGAGCAATAATATGTCATTCAGCCTCACAAATAAATGAAGTTAAAACTAAAAATTTTATTTTATTACCTCTTTATTTCTTCTCATGTCACTTTTTTTGTATTACTACGTAGTAATGTTCTAACTTTACTCCCATCTAATGGTTGTGAAAAAAAAAAAATCTTTTAGTTAATAGGCCTTTGAACTAATATTGTCAGAATCAAACAAGTCATCAAATCAAAAATATTAGTAGTTTAAAATTTAATTTGTCGAACGGGTATTTAATAATATATATGTATAAAAATAATTAAAAAAATAATATTTATAGATAATAATTAAATATTAATTTTTTTAGTTTTAAAAATAAAATTGAAAGTTTTAATCAAATTTAAGACTAAAATTAAAATTTTTAATTAAATTTAAAATTTAAATTATAATTTAAATAAAATTTCGAATCAAATTACAATTTATGAATTTTTTGATCTAATTTGGATTAATCTAACCGATCTGATTTTTATTAATTCTTGACTGATTTTGAGTGGTCTAAAATTTTGTTAAAATTAATTATAAATTGGATCGAATTCTTAACTTGTAAACTGATCAAACCAACTTATCTAATCCAATTTTTAGAACAATGATTGTCTGAACTGAAAACAAAATAGCTACAACATCGGTTCACTTTTCAAAAAGCCCGCCCCTTGGAAAAACGAATGGACAAAAGTTGAGACAAACAGTTGTTTGTTTTTTTTTTGGGTTCATATATAGTATCCTTTTCAAGCAAATAAAGAACCTCAAAACTCCCAAAAATAGTCAATACGAGGAAACCCCACGTGTCGATGATCTATAGGGTGTAGAATTTCGCTATTTTCTAGATGACCTCGAGCTTCTGATTGGACCACGTTACCGCAGCAGACCCAAACACCGGAGCCAGAAATTGAATATTAGCTGCATTTTATTATCAAGAGCATAAGAGGAAATATGTATACCACGATAAATTTTTTTATAATTTTTTTATAAATTAATTTTTTTTTATGTAGAAAGAATTTTTTTGTATTTTTATTTTTATTTTTTAAAATTAAATATTAAATGGACTTAATATTACTTTAAAATTTAAGAATTTTTATAAAATGTTGAGGTCAAAATTTTTATTTTTATTCTATTCTCATTAGTATGAAAAATGTTCATGCACTTCTTCATATCGTATACAATAAATTATCTTTTGTTTTTATCTAAGCACTTAACAATTTATATAATTTTGATATCAATCAAACAATAATAGCGCACTAAAAAATTAATAACAATAAATAAAAGAAGTTGTCGGTTACTATAGTTTTCAACTTCTCCATATAGCTCTTTCCTCAAATAGCCTTCGCTTGGGGATTCATGTAAAATGGCATAATAACGCCATCCCTTCACAAAACGACGTCTCTCAAACCCCTCCCACCATTTCTCTCAACTCGACCCCTTTTGTCCAAGAAACTGGTAAGCTTCTTTTTAATTTTCCCTTTTTTTTTTTTTTGTTTTTTTATAGCTAGGACAACGAAGATTTGATTCATCTTTTTTTTTTTATTTATTTATTAATTTTTTCTTTTTGTTCCTTTTTAGTGTAGATTCGAGAAAAAAAAAAATAATGGGGAGAGGGAAGATAGTGATAAGGAGGATAGACAATTCAACAAGTAGGCAAGTCACGTTCTCCAAGCGAAGGAATGGATTGCTGAAGAAGGCCAAGGAGCTTGCGATCCTCTGCGATGCGGAAGTCGGAGTCATCATCTTCTCCAGCACCGGCAAGCTCTACGATTTCTCTAGCTCCAGGTCATTTTTTATGTTTCAAATTTCATTTTAATTTATATATGTTTTTTTATTATTGTTATTTCACTTCACTTATCATTAGTGAATAATATTTCTTTGTTTGGTTATTTGATGGATTGAGTTTGATTTGTTGATTGTATATGATGGAGTAACACACTTGATTTGTTGTGTGATTGTGGTGATTTTCTGTGAAGTGAGAGTTCCTTGTGATTCTTAATTAATTCACCATTTTAGTTTAGATTGTGATCTTAATCACACAGAGGTTTTCTGATAAAGAAGGCAATTCTCTCAGCTTCTATTACATTTCTCTAATTGTCTTCTGCTTAGATTTTTAAGTAGAATTGCCAATTAAACTGGTTCATATATCATCGAATTTGATCAATTACCTAAAGGCTTGTAGACAAGTATGTGCAAGAGTTAATTCATAATGGTTAACCATTGATTTTATGCTCTTTTTGTGTGATTTATAGTGGAGCGAGTTTGCAAAATTCATAATAAAGTGACTAAGCTATGTTTATTGCATTCCAAAATGTGAAAATATTATTTCTTGGTTTGGCTAAACTCTCTCTCCTTCTCCATTCCTCTAAGAAATACCATTAATAACAGGTTTGAAATCCCAAAAACATGAATATAGGATAGATCTTCCCTCAACTTGAACGGTAGAAAATCCACAGAAACAAACAACATTGAAAACAAGGGGACAACACAGAAAAGAGACTTCAATTTTGCATAAACGTTGTGGATCATAAAAGGAAAAGTGCTGGATCATCTTGTGTAAAAGATGACAACTTACAACAAACCGCCAACATGAAAACTCCAAAATGCCATGACATCTTATGTAAAAGATGAAAACATATATTGTTTTCGGAAATTGAGTGTACGATTAACAACTTGTTATTGGGGCTGAAGCCTTGTATTAAGAGCTAAAGTTGTCACCTGATGTTAAGGAACCAAACCATCAAAAAGTTTATACTATTGAGAGAGGTCTAAGATATAGATCATGTATTTAATTCTAACACCTCCCTTATCTGCAAGCCCTTTTGGTTGAAAGTATGAACAAAGGATATGCTCACCATATATGTAGAAATTCACAATTAGATGTGAAGAATGAGAGTGGTGTGGTTTGAATACAAGACCTTTTGATCATAAAGTTATGACACCATGTCTAAGAACTAATCCCCTCAAAAGATTTAGCTATTGAAAGAGGTCCAAGATATAAATTATATATCAAAATCTAATATTTGATATGACAAACTTTCATGTTCAAGTCTCGTTCTTTAATTATTGAAAAAAGATCTCACCCTTCACCTATCTTTTTTTTTTTAAAAAAAAACAATGGTACTAATAATTATAGGTTGTCAACAGTTTATTAGTATTGGTAATTTTGATCATGTCATTTTGGGGTTTCTATGATGGTGGTTGCCTTCAATAGTAGCGAATGATGTTTACACCAGCAGTTAGAGATTGATCAGTAAACAAGTTATGATTCGTTAGCAACGTCCCTACAAAAATGTATGGTAGTGGAAGGTATGGCATCCCATTTTGAGGCAGCTCATAGTTTATTATACTTGAGTAAACACACCCATAGCAAAGAAGATTTAATATATGCAAAGACATTTCAGCAACATTATCCCAATTTGTTATTGACCAACCTTTTGGGATACTTTAGTCTGGCCTAGGATGAGCTGTCTAGGTATGGTATTGTTATTAAAAGGCTGCATACCTTTTGGGATACTTTAGTCTGGCCTAGGATGAGCTGTCTAGGTATGGTATTGTTATTAAAAGGCTGCATGCTATATCCAAGCGGATGTGCTTGAGGACAAAACTAATTAGCATAAAGACTAATTAGGATGGTTGAAACATGTCTTATGTAAGACTAAATATATTTTGACCAAAGTCAAGGTTGAAACCAACCACGTACGATCGAGTTGCCAATCAAACTGAGGATTGCAATGGTATTACATCAACCAATGAACTTATTATCATAACATATGTATTGAATATGATAATGATTTATGAATTTAGTTAGTCCTAATATTTAGTGGGCTCATAATCAGAATTCGCTCCAAAATTTGTCCTCCTCCTACTCTTCAATCTAAATTATCTAATTAAGTTTGATGCTTTTTTCAAGAAACAAATACAACAGAGACCAACAATTCTACAACAAAGCTTTAGGAATTATCCCTCGGGAATATTGAAGGGTCGTAGGCTAAAATTAAAAAATATACAAGAGGAGCAGAAGAAGAAATTAGAAGAAATAAATTTTTTTTTGCATAATATACCAATTAAATGCAAAGTGTCGGGCACCTCAGTTCCTAATAGAGATGTTCCAGAATTACATCAGCTTGTTAGTTGAGAGATTATCACTTGCACATCTCCCTCCATTAGTCACGATGTGATGGCATGCCTCTGCTTGAGAGTGATGAGGGATGGGATTGGTTCTTAAAACAAGGGCAAATGTATAGTCATCGGGAATGACAGCCTAAAAATAATGATTGAAAAATATCAACTTGAAACTTCTATTAAAAAAAGTCATCTTGCAATATATGGATGACATATAAAAAATAGAAACTTATCCACTTGCATATGCTTATGCAATTGTTTAAATTAACGTTAGATGTACATTATCGTCGTCTCTGCAGGCTCTTAGTATTCCCCAAATCCAAAGATCAGAAATCTAGAGAGATAGATAAGGATTATGTTCGCTTTGGACCAGCCACGTTCTTATTTTAATAGTGGCCTTCCTAAAGGAGGAAACTTTCTAATACATCTGTGCTAACTTTCATATAATAACGTTTGCAACATTAAAATATCCCCATTAAAAAAACTTGAAATATCCACGTAGAGAACTTAAAAGTAACATATGTCGTGCTTGAATTTAAAAAAACAAAAAAATAAATAAACTGTTAAATTCTATTAGACCAAATTTTGATAAATTAATATACTATATTACTACTTTAATGCTACTTTAATAAATTATGTAGTGGTTCTAAAGAAAGTAGAGTAAAGACATAAGGCAAGGCTAAGGGATCAAGCGCTGTGTGCTATATTGCAGCTGCATTCTTTAGAAATGAAGTTGGCAGTGGAATACGTTGTTTACTTACCATGCATGCACGCACGTAGGTGATAATGCTTTCTGACTCTTTTCTCCTTGACTTTCTTAATGAACGATTCTTTTGAAACATGTAGTGATGCAATGCAGTCCACGGCCTGTGCATCTTATTTAATCATTTTTTTTTTCCTGAATGAGCACACAATGCCCATAGATGGACCTCATTAAGAGGAAACTGTAGTGGTTTTGCTGTGGATGGTTTACTTCTTGTTCGACCACTTTAAATCAATGGAGTTATTTGGGAAAGGGGGCATTTTGCAGTCTTAAATTCAAATTTTAAATCTCATCCATCCCACTTCATTATTTTGTATTCAATTTTTATATCTATGCAATAAAACTCTAATAAAAAAAATTATAGTGAGACCATAATAGCCGCCGGCCCTACTTGGGCAGAGGTCGGATTCAATTAAAAGGCTAAGTATAAATTCCATCCACGAGTACACACAAAACAGGTAAGGAAATCTTAACATAGTCAATACTCCACCAGAACTCACGATTCTAGGATTCACAAAAATTTTGATTCATTTGACGTAGATTAGCCACCTTAAGTATTGGTAGTGGGATGGGAGTTGTAAAAGGCACCTTTTTATGGTCCAACAGGAAATTAATTGGGCACATATTTTAATCCTTTTGTGGTAAAAATCTGAAACGACAATTTTTTTGAAGAGTACATTTGTAGGTTGACCCTAGTTTTAGGTTTAAGTTCTTGAGATGTTAAAATCTGAAAAATTCCTAATAATTATAGGAAATTAGTTTTCGCCCAACATTTAATGATATACACACTATTTATTGCATCGGAACTAACAGTTCAGGATAAACTTGGCCTTCGTGTGTGAAGTGGCAAAAGGGAAAGAAGGAAACGAAAACAAAGAGATTGTTTTTGTTTAAGGAAACAAAAGACTTCAAAAACAAATTTTTTTCTGTAAATTAACCAAATTCATTCGTCCCAATCTTACTAAGTCGCTTCTCAATCAGTAAAATAACTAATTCATTCATTAAAAAATATACATGAATGCAAGAAAAAGTAAATATAAGATAGAGACATAACAATCGACTGATTATTTTATACAACTAAACAATTAATATTTATAAGAAGTAAAATGATAATTTTATTGATTTCTTGTTGCAAATAAAAGTCATTTAATTACACCGAACAATCATTGATGGCTATGCACCTATATTGCATTTACTTTTTCTGGGTCCACATAATGACTCTTTATTCATATTAACTTTCTTATTTACACTCATCCATTTTGGTAAAAGAACAAATTTGATATTATATCATACACTTTTCTTCCTCCTACCTTCTTATTTTCAAACAAAAAAAATTCAAACAAACAAAGAGTTTTATTACCCCCTCCTAAATCCAGAAAAGATGAAAATTTAGCCCATCACACCTCATTCATCACATTTTCTATCCCTACATGTCCTTTTTCCCCAACTTTTTTCGTAATCCAAACATAGCGTAAGAATCGATCCCTCGACACCACATAGTTCCAACCGTGCCTGATCTATTACAAACATTTCTTCCAAACATGGAGAACACCATGTACGATTCAATCTAACGGTCCAACCGAAAACATCGTCCCTATCCGACAAGCTCCTCAATTAAGCAGGTGAATTATATATGTCTTCACTAAATAGGAATAGAATATTGCTGACATATGAAGAGACAATAAAAGTAAAAACTAGCTAATTAGCATCTGTTACAAAGGAAAAGTCAAATACACCAAGGCAGTGTAAAATTGAGAAATAAAAAACTGAGAGAATTAAAAAATTGTATCCAACTCCGTCCATCACTTCTACCCCTAGGGGAATTTTTTCCGTATCATTTCCAAAAAAGTTGATAAACTAAATAAATATGTAAAAGATATTGTTTCTTTCCTGTCGATGTCTATTTGCCGGGCTGTTCACCTAAACTGGAGGCCGTTATAGATGCTACAACAAAACTTTGTGAAACAGTTATGTCGAGAAATTTATGAGTATCAAATTAAACCTCAACAGAGGAATCAGTGTTTTACTGCCGATAATATGGTTAAACACACAAGAAATTGGGAGAAACGGAAAAAATAAGAATACACTTTTCCAAGTCTTCCATACCTTTATTTATTTATTTTTTTAATGAGAATACTATGTTATTTGTTTATTTATTTTACACATCTGGATCTGCAGTACCTTTTATTATATAGTATGTTACTTTTGGAAAGTTCCAACAAGTGAGCTAGCAGCTTCAAAATAGGAAATCTCATCACCCTGGTTGTAGGAAAATTTTTGAAAAGCGAGACACTGAAAATAATCATATGCTGATCAACAAGTACAAACGTATCACATGGCTTAAGCATTGTCAACTTAATATAATTGCCACATAAGCATAGAATGTGCTTGTTGTACAAGCTATGCTCGAGAGGTCATCATTAGCCTCTTCATATAGGGCTCTGAAGGGTTAAGGTTTTGTACAATTCATGAATCATGACATGACATATATAGGACCTACGAAAAAAGATTCAAAAGGTAACATGCGTTAACTAGGACTACTTTATTTTTTTTCAGAAAACAATGTTCTAATGTGGTTCTGCACTAATTGAGAAATAAGTAAATAACTGAGAAAATAGAAAATTGCATGAGGGAATTAAAATTTATGGGCCAAAAAAAAGGTTTGCAAGCACGCAGAAGAAAGATTTAAATTACTTGGACTACTGTCAATAAACCATTCTAAAAATTTAAACTGTTTGGTGAGACTTAAAATATAAATTATATATTATATTTCAACTTGCACTCTCATGCAAAGTTCAACTCACTTAGGATACAAGTGTAAACAAACAAAGATTTCTTGGGCTCCATAAATCCACAATTATCCACAATTAGATGTGAGCAGCGAGATTAAAGTATTCCTGAATTCCCCAACCAAACAAATTCCTGGTAAGGTGTACTGTCCAAGACCACCAAGACCCTACCCACCCATCAAACCTCGCAACAGCTCCCTTTTGACAAGCCAATGCCAATATTCTAGGAAATTCGGTCCTCAAAGTATTGTTAACAGTTTCCCTGTCCCCCCACCACAAACCTAGCCATAAATTGAACAACTTTTTCAAAGATAATGTTTCTCATAGAAACTCCAGAAATACCTCTCCCCATAAAAGGGACATCCCTTGTACTCTTGCATTCGTTTCCTAAGGCTATCCCCTCCAATTTTCATAATGTCTTCGTGACCTGAAACCGCAAGGAATTCCCTCCCCAGGGACCCTCCCACCATTTAGCCAATAATCCTGCACTCCAATCCAACAATCAACCCACCCCTGCCAAGTCGTATACTCTTATACACCATGATTTAAAACTTGAAAGTACCTAGCTGAATCTATTAATGCTGAGTAACGATCATTGTATATTATAATAATTGGAGTGACAAATAAAATGATAGTAACTCCACAATCCTTTGATAGAGTCACACCAATGAAGTTCCATCTCAACTTTCACAACATTAAATATCATATTTACAAAATTATACCCAAATCATGAAGCTTCAAATCATTCATTATTGAGGCATCTATGGACAAATAAAGAAATATAATGCATAATTAAAATCATAGTCATTGCCACTGCTAAAGTATGTCGTTGTGGAGGCATTCTACAAAGATGGTGATAAAATATTAAGAGTATGTATTTGGATATATACATATTGCACACTTTCTCAACTGAGAATAAAATATAATCGACAAAAACAATTCCATGCCTTCTAAGAGCATACAGGGTAATTTCATATTTTAGCATGACAAATACAAAACCTTTTGGCCCTCACAATAGTTCGTCTCCTCCTCTATGCTAAAACACTTCCTGCCTCTCACCTTATATCTTACATATGCCATCTAAATATCTTTCCACGAAGGTCTACCTTATTCTTGCGGCTTCCTAAGACTCTATTGATTAGTGTGTTCGACACCGTCAATCCCCAATCCCAAAAAAAGAAAAGGAAAAGAGAGATTGGAAAAAAAACCTGATTGCCAAGTATGGAACGATCGACAATAAAGTGGCAGGAACAACCAGCTAATAGGCACAATGCTTCCCTCCAAAAGAAAAAGCATTTTCACAGTGGGGTCCAAAGTGTGCTAAATTTGAGATTAAGGTTTGTTGCTGTTGTTGTTGTCCAAACTGTCCAAAGTGTGCCAAACTGAAGTAGTCTAAAAATGGGACATAAATTCAGGTGATGATCTGGTGGCAAGATATGCCTATATGATGTAACAACTCCCTCACAAATAGTATGCAGACCATGAAGTTGATTTCAATTTATCATCACATGCTGAAGAAAAACTCATAAAAACTTTGCATAAATTATTGTAGATGCATTTTGCAGAGTCATTAAAAGAATGATTGCAGAACGAAGGACAATAAAACAGAAAGAAGGAAACGAGAGGCTGGTGAAGTGGGAAAATTACAGATAGATACATATACTTGCAAAGTTAGCTACCATGTTGCAATCCACCCCAAGCAAAGTTTTCCGATTTCATCCCAAGATAAAATGAATAAATATCACTAGCTGCAGAACTATCAATACTGATACTATGTCCCTGACAAAGAAAAGATAGGAAACTTACCTATGGTCTGTGCTCTAAATGTTGTTGACTTTGATGCCTGAATTATGTCAAGTCACATTCTTCAAATTCTTCATACGGTTTTCATTACAGCATCATCAGATACTAGTAAAACATGTGAGGTTTAGAGCCAAAAAAAAAAAGCACCCGCAAAGTAGGACAACAACATTAAGTTACAGAACATAATTATTCTCTCCTCACGCAAGATAATCTTACTGTAATTTCATATGGTTCTAAAATATTACCGCGAAGTTATGCAGAGAGACACCATAGTCTGATGCAATTTAAATCTACTCTTGCAGTATGAAAGCGGTGGTCGAAAGGTACAACAAATCAAAAGGGGAATATCATCAATTGGGGAATCCAGCTTCCGAAGTCAAGGTACATTAGTTATAACTCCTCTCTCTCTCTCTCTCTCTCTCCCCCTCCTTTTTTCCTTCTTGTTTTAGTTTGTGTTTCTGTAACTTGACCTTCAAGGGTAACCTGAGTTGTGATCTCTTGTGTGATAGTTACATTATAAACTCCCATAATGAAAATAGATAGTTTTCTGCTGCACTTATCTGTAGTGTTAAGTTCTACGGTAAAAGTCCTGAGCTTGCAATGACAATAGTGTAAATTCAAGTCTAGACTATTCACAGTAGTCACCATAGACAAACTAGCTAATGGGTTCCTAATCCTCTACCCTAGGACTACATTTTGAAAGGATCATGAGTGGCAATGGGCCTTCTAGTTATTTTCAATAGCATACTTTCAAATTTCTTGTCTTCTGAAAAGTGCTAGATCTATAGTTAACTCTGAAGATGGTAATAGTTATCAGCATGCTAAACTTTGCATTTGCTGCTTTATGCCCCTGAATCTGACCAAAGAAGCAAACTTGACATCATTAGATTAATACCGGCATTCTAACCAATGACCATGAATCATTGTCAGAACACAAACAAGCCTTCTCCATCCTAATTTGTCCAAGGAGATTTAGTAATTTTCCAGATAGCAAAATCTCAGACTCCGAAAACAAGAGTAAGAAACTACCACGTGGTTTCTTCATATTAGCACAAAACACAGTAGGACACTATATAAACTGCATGACATTTTCAATAAAATTCCACAAGGCACACACATACTCAACGTTACAACCTTAGCCTATTACTTCCCATTTAAAGTATATAAGAACCGATCACATACCTTATGTTGTCCCTGGCTAGCAATGCTCTTCACCTATCTAGGGACACAGGATCAGATTAGTAAAAGGAACGACATTTACATGCCAGGGCAGACTTACCAACCAACTACTGAAATTGGAAATTAACGATGTGAATTAAATACATAATGGAAAAACACCCAGGTACAAGTACAAGTAAAAGATCTTACAACCAGGACAAACATATGCATAGCAACTCCAAGCATATCAGTCTCGAAGTACTTTCTACCCTTCATTGGCTATTACTGGTACCCATCAAGTGCTATTGACTGCATTTGAATGCTGAATCTTCATAATAAAAAAAAAGGTTGGAAATGAGAAAAATGATGGGATTTGGCACCTTTCCCAGTTGCATGAAAAAAGCTAGTAGTTTGATCTATTTCCATTTGGTTTAAATTCCTCAAAACAGGAAATAGTAATGTGTGGCTAATTTGAATTTTAATTGCTAGTTCTGGCAAAGGGAAGCTGCAATGTTGAGGCAACAGCTGCAAAATTTGCAAGACAATCATCGGTACAATTTTTTTTTTGCACAGTATGATTTACTCCTTCAAAAATTAATTTCTTGTGAATATATTAAAAGGATGGTGATATTACATCATGTGCAAAAAGGTTATACAAGAAAAATGCTTCTACATATGATCAGATTGTGACAGCATTGTGTCCATGTGTTTACTAGAAATTCAATAGAGACAAAAAGGTTTTATGGGTCATTGAAGTGCACATCATGCATCTCTATTTGAAGGAGAAAAGTAGGGACATTCAACCAACAGCCCACTACCAAGAGAGGTAGAGAGAATCCCAAATTCCCAATGGGGACAGTTTTCGAAGACCATATTATTGGTAGCCTATGTCACTACCTACGCTTTGCCATCACTTTCTAAAATATGGGCATGACTGAATCAATGCTCTACACCAGTCAAATGTCCATCACACAGTCTCAAGGACCTTCAATAACATTGAGTGCCTGAATCACTTACAATGGCTATTGCTCATCTAATGTACAGAACATTCTATGCACAAATTGGAAAAGACAATTATTTTCTCAAAACAGAAAATATACTTCATGAACAGTAGACCTCAATGCTGTCAATAGGAAAATGCCCATACAGGGTGAAGAGATGACTCCTTGCATTTTGTCCTTTGCAATCATTGTAGCTAGTGCAATAAGTGCTTAGGATGCTAAACTCCAATTCCATGAAAAAATACAGACAAATGATGGGTGAAGAGCTTTCTCGCTTGAGCATAAAGGATTTACAAAACTTGGAGAGCCAACTGGAAACAAGTCTTCAGGGTGTTCGCATGCAAAAGGTTTGGAAGCCTTATCCCACTTCCCTCTCTTTGAACTTCCCCATGCTAAACTATGAGGACATCTATCTCACCAACTTCAGTGTTTGGCCATTTAGGACCAAATTTTAATGGATGAAATACAAGAACTAAACAGAAAGGTGAGCCCTGAAGCACATAGTAATAATATTGTGTTCAAACATTCCAGTTCAAGGAGCTTTTACCTTAATGCATTTATTGCAGGGGTATCTCATTCACCAAGAAAATGTGGCACTATACAAGAAGGTAAATCTAGTTCGTCAAGAAAAGTGGATTGTATGACAATACAAAGCTTTGGACGAGTAACAAGAACTCCAACTATCCTCAAAAGATATGAGCTAAATCATATATGTGATGTCCACATCAAATTGCCATATTTTGTATTCCACCCTCAGCAGAATTTTTTATCTTAGGTCCATGGAGTAAGGGAGATGAATGGTGCAAATAGAAATTCAGTCTTCACGAATGGTGAAAGCACTTCAGAGGAATCACTTGTTCCAGTCCATCTCCAGCTTAGTCAACCACAGCAACAAAACTATAACAAAGCAGTGACAGCTACAAAACTGGGGTACAGTTGTCCTTTCCATCAAGTATTTTAGTTATGTCTATCAATTAATTCACCATAACAATGATGCCAAAGTGTCCCCTTGAAAACTGCAGCAGACTGCAATTGCATTAGCAGAGGAGGTGCATCCACAGCAAACATATGCTTGCACGACTTTGTCGGCCCGTAAATTACAAGGTTATGCTTTCAGTATTGCAACATGGTGTGTGAGCCACTGGCCATTATCAGACATTATAATTCTTACGCATGTGTGTGATGATCAGGAAAACCAACTACTTGATAAAAAATAGGATATTAAAGAAAAATGACATTGCATTGCATATACAATCTCTGCAGTGAACAGGTATTAGTAGAACCATTCCTTATTTCGTATGACATTCCATGGACAAGTCATTCACGAAACGTTATTCAGAGAGGGAAGCAAACCCATAGAAGTGAGTTTGGCCAATGGTCTGGGTAAATGCACACAATTCTTAGCTATTTCTAAGCTTCTACCTTGAAATTCATAAAGAGAATGCAACGTTTTGGGAAGTTCATCACAATACGAACAGGATGTCATATCCATCAATACAAAGACATAGATTTCCTTACCGAAACACCAAATGATAATCAACTCAACAAAAAAAACAAAAGGGAAAAAATAAACCAAAGAAAAAGGTCCCCAAGACCAGTTACTTCACTGTAAAATGGACAGCATCATACTCCATCTTTTCCATGTTACAACATAATGCAGCACAAAAATATGACTAGAAGGACAACCAAAAAAAAAAATGCAGCTGTCATTGAGTATAAGTAATACAATAATAAGAATAGGATGCAGGCAGAACATCTACCTCAATCAACTTTTTGATAAATGATTTGCAAGGCTAGCAAGCAGAGGACCCAGTATGCCCCCTCAAATTTTTTCTCAATCAATCTAGAAAATCACCAAACCTTTCATTAACATGTTGGTTTTTGGATGATATCTTCAAAAGTCAAAATCAAAAGGCATGACTAAAAAGAAAATGCAAAAGAAGTTCCAGGACTTGGTAACCTCCAATGCCAGAATCTGGTGGATGAAACCAATTACAAAAACTATTTAAGGAAATTCACAACAAAAAAAGAAGTCTGAATTATCAGGCCTTTCCTTCACATCAGACCAGACAAATGTAACAAGAGGTCTACTGTGTTTGTGTATCAACTGATTGTACTACATTACTTTGGAGTTTACCCTTCACTTGTTCCCCATTTGATTCAAATATATATCATCTAAACCTTAATCAAATAAATTATACCATTCATGATCCCAAAATGAAAGCACATACATATTAAATGAAAAAGAGAGTTTCACAAGTCGATATTAATCCTTCAAAGGGATAACAAACTACAGGAGAAAAGTTTCATGCAATCCTGTGACAGACATGTTTGACATCCAAATGCAGAGAAAATGCAAGGGAAAATTCTACGGAACAGCCCAGACAGAAACTAAATGACACATGATCCAACAATTTTATGACGTTCAAAATTTTTAAGAAAAATTATGCAACATATTAGTGGTGGTGCAAAGCATGAGGCACTAAAATCTTTGTGCTACTGACTGACCTTGCAGGCATGGTGGATCCCTTGCCAGTTATGAAAAAGATGCAACAAATAGGTAGACAGCACAGAATCATTTCAGCATGTTCGTTAGTGGTACTTATGGCATCGAGATGGCCTTTCCCTCGAGAAGGAAGAAGAGAGCAGGAATGCATTGTTAGTACCTAGAGAATTGCCAAACGAAACAAAGAAAAATTAAAGAGATTTAAACATCTAGAATCCAAAGAATCTGGCAAGAAACATGCTAGATTTAAGCTCCAATTCCCAACCAAAATGTGACTTATTGAGGAGTGCCATTTACCAACAGCTCTGGATCTATGTGTCTAAAAGCATTCATGGATATGCATTTCAGTCTCATCAGCACTTTAACTTTCCAATTTTTATCAAAGCATCCATCATTTAGTCGTCTTTGAAGAGGTCTTCTATTCACTCTCTCTTAAGAAACTTAAATTTTAGAAGGAAAAAAAAAAAAAAAGGCATCCCATTTTGAGACATTTGGTGACATTCCACAAAATCTTCAGTTATGTCATTTCTGTTCCTCGACATATAAAGGAGTTGCATAGCAAAGAACAAATTCATGAACCAGACTTACAAATAAGGCATCTGTAAGCTGTGAGTTATCCACTGACATCTTGGCTGTCTGCACACTGTCAACATTGATATGGACTGTACCACGACCATGAGTGATGGCTTAGAAAATTCACACCAGTGCTTTGAATATCAGAGAAAGTTTCATAGTCATGGCTCATTCTCTCCTACTTATTACCTTGAGATATGGCATCACGTATAAAGGCTTCCATAAATCTATGAAGACAGGAAACAACAGCATCTTGTTAGATGTCCATAGGGCAGAAAGCCAGAAATTAGCCTGTATTTGAGGTAAGTATCAATTACAAATGAAAATTTACAATTAGGCATGTAGACTATTTTTATTTTTCTCTTGCAAACAATGACTTCAATATGCTACCGCAGTTAAGTAACTAGGCAGTGACAAGGGAAGGAAAAATAAGGTGGCAGGTGTAGCATCGCGTTGTAAATTTTAGAACAACCAATTCAGGATTTACAAGGCAATTAATTGCTGTCTAGATGTTTAATGATTTATACATGTATGCTTCCACTAAGTTTTGATCAACTAAAAGTAAATGTCTACTTTGAACTCTTTCAGGCCTAAATTCTCAAGTTGATAATTCTATGAAGCAACCACATACGCTAGGCTGGGATTTCCTCTTCTCCAAGTTAAAAGAAAGAAGAGGGAATGGTCCGGGCAAATAATTTTAGTGAAAGATGTCCAATGAATTCATCTATGTATTCTTCCGCTAATTTACATTAACTAAAAGACAACAATCAAATGCCTACTTCTATCTCTTCTACACCTGAATTCTCCAGTTAGTGCTTCCATAAAACAAACAAAGGTAACAAAGATATACTTGTTGCCACATTAATTTTTATCTTTTTTATTATGAAAACTCTGCCCGCTTCGGATGAAACTAAACACTGGGTTTGCCATTGCCAGCCCCGAGAACGAGTAAAATGAGGTGAGCTGCAGTAGATTGATGCTAACGTAAAACTAACCAAATCCTTTATGACATGAACAGATTTAGGACATTTACATCTCACATGAAACTCAGCTACTAGTAAAACTGAATGACAAGAAAAGATTAATGTAGCAGACACCAATTAAATTTGGTATTGAGGCTTTTTTCTCATTGTTGTATTTTTATTATTAAATTTTCAGTCACAGTAAATTTTATTATATTCTGTAATTTATTGCCCCACATTATGTATAACTCTACAAACATGAAAGCAAAGCAAAGCCGCATGTTTCTCATCAAAGCCGCATGTTTCTCATCACATCCGCATGTCTCTCTTCGTCATTTCTCATTTACTAAATCTACTATTACATACATTTCACGACAGAAGACTCAGGAACGTCATTGATTTAAACTTTTATTCAAACCGACAAGCAAGGAAAAACATTCCATAAGTCACCTTCCAACCAAAATGGCCGCGAATTAAAAGTACAGAAGCAAAAAGCAGCATCAAGAAGAAAGACATTACAATTAAAATTATGACTCAGTTAAAGAACCATAAGGCAATAAAAAGCATTCTAAAATTAACAGAAATAACGGCCCACAAATAATGCATATGCGTACGTGCCCGAGTCCTAATTAATTCAAAATCATGCTCAAGATTGATAAATCAAAAAATATAATAATAATAAGAAAAAGGAAATGGCATGCATAATATTTTATGTTTCCCTCTAATCAGCTTAATGTTGATGGAAACATCGATAACTTGACCATACGAAACTACACCAGGTAGCAAGCAACACAAATAATCTAAAACGTATATATGATGAAATTACAAGAAATTCAACAGTCTAATCTTTCTAACATATAACAATGATTAACACGTTATAGTTTATGCTGGTGCCATCAATTAAGATTAATTTTGAAATCAAATTAAAATCGCCGAATCAATCAACACCAAATTTGGCACGTGAAACTGGCAAGAGGAACATAGAAAAGATACCTAGAAAAAGAACCTTAAACCAATGAGCTCTAGTTCAATGGTACTGGAGTCGTCTTTAGGCTGATGGTCTCGAGTTCGAATTCGAATCTCAAGCCGATTAAAAAAAATAAAAACCTTAAAGCCTGGCTTTGAATTAAAACGGAATCAACGCAAGATTTTCGATCCAAGTTCCGTGTTCCTCTTCGTATCAGTTGCACATAAATTTACAAGTGTTGCAAAATAAAGAAACCACAACTAAAAAGCGGAAACGAAAACAAGAGAGAAAAAAAGAAAAGAAAAGAAAACCAAGCGGAGTAGACAGAAAGAAAGAAGTTTCTTAATTCTTTGCATCGCAATAAAATTTCATGAAAATTCAAAGAAAGTATGGCTCGTAATGCATACATTACGATTAAAATCTTAGGTCAAGTTCGGCTTCATGGTTTAGGCGTTTCCAGGCACTCCAAAACGGAACCAAAAATAATACATGGCGAGAAGGAAAGAAAAGGCAAAAAAAAAAAAAAAATACTCAAATGATCTCAACGATAACTCACAGAGAAAACGAGGAAGATAAAACGGAATAGGCGTCGCCTCTCTCGCGGCAGATTTGTGAATCTCAGTCCCTCTCAAAGATTGAAGAAAAGCAGCGCAACCGAAATCGGAAAGAAACATTCAAGGGGACAAAAAAAAAAAAAAAAAGAAAGTGAGAGATAAAAATCTTGAAAAAAAAGAAGGTTTATCAGAAGATCTGCCTCGTAGGGTGAGGATACAGAAAATATCTTGCGACTCTCGTGATACATTGTAACAGGATATTTATGCAGTAGGGTGAGAGAGAATGTTGCGCGAGATGCCTCCCTATATCCAATCCACGTAATCACTTATGGAGTGTTTGGATTTTATTGGGAGGGAAGAAGAAAAGTGATCAGAAAAAATATAATGAGATAAAAATAAAAAAGTAATAATTTTATTGATAATTGTTTGGATATGTTAAAATTAAAAAAAAGATAAAAAGTAAATATTTTGTTTGAATATAATTAAAAAGTAAAAAAATTAAAAATTTATATTTATAAAATGACAATTATATTGGGAATCTAAATTTAATATACAATTTAAAGATTTTATAATTTTATTTTTTTTTGTGTAATCCTTTTTAAATATATAATTTTGTCTCCTTTTTAAATAGAAAATCATCATGACATATTGTGACTATCTGACATGAGGAGCAAGAAAGGATTACAACTTTACATTATATTTTTTAAACAACGAATGAATGATAGGATAGAGATAAAATATAAAGGGTAATTTAATAATTTTAGTATTAAAATATATTTGTTACCTCCATTTACAACTCTTTCTCACTGAGTGGGAAAGATTGTGTGTGGGCCCCCTATATTAGTTTCTTATTTTTCAGAGTTCTTTTCTTTTCTACAAGTAATCTAAACACTAGAAAGGGTTTCGATTTTTGGAATCTTTTTCCCTAAGAATTCTTTCTGTAGTTTTCTTAAGAATCCAAACAAGCTGCTAAATCCAAATTATAATGGGTTTCATTTATTCACAGGGATTTTGTTGGATTACTTTGTTTTTTTAACAAAAAAGAAAAAGTGTTCACTGTTACGCTATAATATAAATTCCTGCAAATTTTGGGGTTCAAACTAGACCAATACAGGGGACCACTCAAGTGGTTTTTTTATTAAATTATTTCTCTCCACAATTTGTAAAGTTAATATATTCCCCGATTTATTTGACAAGTCTGAATTATATATTACTTATAATAATAATTAAGAGTACATTTTATAGTGTATTTGAATTAGAGAGAAAGTGTGACAAATAAAGTTATTAAAAAATAAAGTTATTTAAATAAAAGAGAAAGATGTGACAAAGAAAATGAGAAGAATATTTTGAGAGAAAATTTTATAAGAAAATAAAGTTATTTAGATTGATAAGAAATATAAGATGTTTAATAAGAAAATGAGAAAAAAATATCATGAGAGAAAAATTAAAAAAAATTATTTAGATTAATAAAAAATTAGTGAGAAATAAAATGATAAAAAAGAAATAAATTTTTATTTTCTAACAAAAATCTTTCCTACATTTTCTAATGAAAACAAACAGACTCTTAGGCCATGTTTGACGTTTTTCTCAAAGAAATAAAAGAAAAAAAAAATTAAAAAGTTTCTACTCATTTTTTTTCTATTCATTTTCTATCAATCTAAATAACATCTTATACTTTTTCTTTTTCAAATTATTATTTATTTTTTCTTACAATTTCTAATCATTATTTTTTATCAATCATAACATCATTATTATTGTAATATTTTTTATTTATTTTTTATTCACTTTTTATTTAATTTCACGTTATTTAATTACACCCTTAATTTTTTAATATGTAATAATAATTATCAATATATGGAATTATAAAAATATACCTTAGAATTATGTTAACTACATCGCAGCCACGCCCGAGGATTATGATCATAATTGAGTTCAAAAGGGATTATGATTATAATAATAATTCTTTCGCACGACCAGAAAGTGAACACGTAGCCAATGTCCAGCCCTCTCGTTCCAGAATAAATTGGAAATAAAACATCAAAAAGTGAAAAAAAAAATCAACGAAAAAAGAAAGTTCCATAGGGCAGACATCGCAGGCAGCCTGTCGGAGGCACGTGTCTACCACTAGACATTACGCATGCAATATGTTTTACGTTTCTTGGTTACCTACAATAATTAATTAATTTAATCTTCTTTCAGTTTTGTTTAAACTTATCTTTTTGGATAAGTAATTATGTTTAAACTTTAAAGGACAAAACATTTATTGCTACGTGTACTCCCGACATCTCATGTAAGTGATGCCAGGACTGGAAACTGGTTTTCTTCCTGCTGCGCGACATGGTATCACTTTGTTTTTTTTTTTTTTAAAAAAAAGAATATAATTAAATGTGCGAAGAATAAATGTTAAAATAAATTAATATATTTTATCTTTTTGGTGTTTTTGGTGTTTGGAATAGTGTAATTTAAAGAAAAAATAAAGATATTTTGTTTAGGAATATGCAGAAAAAATAAAAAAAGAATATAATATATATTATAATATTTATTTTATTTTTAAAAAGTAATATTAAAAAACTAAACTAGAATCTATAATTGTAATTTAATCGAAAAAAATTTAAAAATGAACTATCATTTTTCCACCTTCTTATGTTGTCAAACACAAACTCACACTCGAATTCCCTCCTTTTTGCTACAATTCCTCTCTCCCATGCATAAGGTATGAACATGTTGTATTTTTTTTTTTTTCTTTCTCCAGGTCACGTGAAATGAATATAGGTATAAACTAGTTTTAGAGATTTTCAAGTCGAGTTAATTATGGGTAATTCACTAATATCAACGAGGCTGCAAAAAGTGGAATGAGTATAAATATGTGACCCATCACTATTTTACACGAGTTGTCGTCAAACTAATTATGAGGTACTTTGTACAGTATTTAGTTTTAAAATTATTAATGAATTTAACAAATTTATTTCGAACTTAATAATATTTAAATAATTAATTCTCTTTATAAAAAAATTTAAATAAAAATATTAACGAATAACTCTTAATCTCCACTTAAAAATCCAACAATTAACATTCATACACTTTTTATTGTACAAAAAAATTGTAGTTTTAGCACTCAATTTTTTTACTTTAAACGGGATAACAGGTTATATTTTAAAGAATGTAAGTAATAATATTTTAATACTTGTTATTTTTACTTATTTTTTAATAAATAAAATTTATTACATAATTTTATATTACATACATTTATTTTTTGTATTTTTTATTATAAGTGAATTTCACTCATTACATAATGTAAGATAACGAACAAATTTAACTCAAAAAAATATAAGTCAATTTAAAATTTCTCAATATTATTTCATTCCCTCACTTTTTCTTGTGTTTTTGTTTTTTAAATCATTTCATTCAAAATACAAATATTATTTGATCACTCAAATGGTATCCCCAAAAAAAAGTTACACAGCCCCTGAACGCCCCAGATTGTTTTGTTTTGTTCCCATTATGATTTGGTGAAGAAAGAATTGACGAGGAAAGAATTGTATTCTTTTCAACGTTTGGATTGATAGAAGGAGAAGAATCAAATTATTATTTGTAGAGAAACGATTTCAATGGCTGATAAATTCACTTTTTTTCTCTTGTAGTATATGAAATTTGAGAAAAGTCATAAAATTATGAAAAAGTCCTTAAAGTTGACCTTTTTACGAAAAAGTCCATAGTTCACAACTTTTGACCGGGAAGCATGTATAAACGGTGATTTCATCAATATTCAACAAAAAGAACTAAGGACAATTTAGTCATTTGCTATACAAAATATTTTCTTTCCCTTTATTTTTTCTCAATATCTTAACAATAAATTTATTTTCGTATATTTTTTTAACCTAATTCTATTATATCTAAATAACTATCAACATAGTTCTTTCTTTATCTTTTTATTTTTTTTCACTCACCTTTTTTTTTCTATCTACAACAAAGTTCAAACACACCATTAAGAATCGAGACTTTTATCACCTCTCTCGAGTTGGAAAAAACTAGGGTCAATAATCTCCGGAGTATGATCCACTATCGTTTACCATTGAATATGACAGCCAAATGGAGATTCAATGTACTTTCGTCCCAGCATTAGTGTTTTGAAGGCAATAACTTCCCTTAATTGCCAATTTATCTGTGCGTGGTGTAGTATTGATTTCATTTTTATTAATATTGTCGTTTATTTGAAAGAATTATACTAAAATTTAATAATATTTAAGTTGTGAGTCTAATTTTTTAAAAATAATTGAATAAAATGTAATATTGGTGCAAATATTACGAGTAATATATTTGTAAGTATTTTTTTTATTTACCAAAAAAAAATATCCATCCACGTCTTCTATCTCTCTGTCTGTATCAGATATGGCTGGATTAAACAGAATTTCATCAACTTCGTATAAAAAAAAACATTTCTAGATAGAGTCCGGTACGGATCCGAAATTAGGTGCTTAAATTTTTATCCAATTAGAATGGGAGGACATTTCTTTTTTAAATCACAAGTACACTTTTTACAATAAAAATAAAACAATATGAAATGCTTAAACGCAAGCTCTCTCGGTTGGTCAAATGACACTGGTTTAGAGCGGGAGTCTAAACATACCGTCACATAAATCTATAAACTATAATCAAATAGGAGTAAGAAAATATAATCTTATTGAAACTTCAGGAATTAAAATTTCGGTTTTCATTGTTTTATATTTTAATTTTAGCAACGGAATATGTGATATATATGAAAATACAAAAATATTCTATTATTTAGTTTATGACTCAATGGGGGAATTAAGAAAAAGAGAGAGAGAGAGAGAAGAAGTTAAGTAGAAGTTTCAATTTCGAAACCAGCTTAGTTTTTGTTACTCAAAATATTTAATTTAGCAGTAGAAGTACCTAACACGAATTTTGCGTTTAACTTTTAAAAACCAATCTAAAGAGAAAATCATAGTAGTATTGAGCCCACAAGTGCTAATTTTTAGCAAAATGTAAAAATAATAATAGTTACCACCAATTGATAAAATTGTTAGTCTCTTAATTTCAGCAAAAAAAATAAGAATCAAAAACACTAATGCTGACACAGAATAAACTAAAAAACCTTACAAGGCATATGGGTGGCTTGAGGAGAGGTTTTATTTTCTATTTTGTTTTTAGATGCTATCCATTAAAAAAAAAAAAAAAAATCTAATGAGTGCCCTTATGTTATGCTGGCCTCTGCCCCAAATCGCCAATCCTCCTTAGGAAAATGCTAGGCCCCTTGTTTCATATAAGGCAGGGCTTTGAAAGCTCAAAATGTCCGCCTCCAGCACAACTTTGCAAAAACCCATGAATTTTTATATTTGAAATGTTGGCTCATTGGGCTGGCAAGGCATGCACCCATCAGATGTCCTGCCCCGACTGCCTAAACTTTAACTGACCTCTCAAGAAAGTTTTTGGTAGACAAAATATTTAGTTTGAGAGCAATTAAATATATATATTTTTTATTTTTTAAAATTTAATTTTAAATATATTTTTTAAAAAAAAAAATTTAAATTTACTTAGTATTATTTAAAATATAATTTACCCTAAAGTTTGATTTTAACAAAAAAATTTTATTTTTTTATTAAGAAACTTATTAAGTCATGAAATATATAATAAAATAAATTTTTGTTCTCATAAATTTTACTCTTTTTTTTTACAGAATTTAAACTTTAGATCTTTAAAATAAATATTTGATGACTTTTAATTTTTTCTAATGCCGCCGAGATAACTTTTGGCTCAATCCGCTATCCCTTAACTCCAGCGAGGAGAGTCCCTATCTACCATTCCCTGCTTGGATGCTCCTAGGAAACACTTTTAGGGCTAGCTTGTTTCTTTAATTTATCATTCTCTCTTTGCACATTTTAGTTTGGATTCTACATGTAAATGAAGGTACCGTAAATTTCGAGTGTCAAACAGTTAGATTTTAAAAATATAAATATAAATTACAGATAAAATTTTAAAATTTATGTAGCTCGATTTCTGTGTAGTTCCTCCGATTAATACTCCTTATATAATTCCACAACTTATTCTTGAACTGAAATAATTAATTCTACTGAGAGTCAAAACTTGATCTTAAGTAGACTAATGAGACTCCAGTTAGGGCCTTTAAGAATGCTTGATCCCACTCAAATTGGATGGGTTCCAGTGAGAGCTGTAGTAAATTTAATCTCACTTGTATTAGATGAATTTCGGTAAGAGTCGTATGAGATTTGATCCTACTCGGATTGGTTGATTCCACTAAGAGCCGTATGAACTTAATTTTAAATGAACTTGTTGGAGATAGGAAGAAAACAAAACTTTAGAAGTAAAGGATTTAACTTTATCTGGGATATTTTTGTATGGCTTGAGGGAGTGTCTATTTATAGGTAAAAAATTGTCATCATCTAACCTGAATAATACATGTCATCTAATCCAAATAACATGCATAGCATTTAATTTTCTTCATCTGACTCGATTAATATGTATGTAATCTAATTTTCTTTTCATCTAATTTAAACAATATGCATGTTATCTAATTTTTCTCATATAATCTAATCAATATACATGTCATCTAATTTTTTTTTATCTAACTCAAATAATATGCATGTACTGAACCTAATGGATTTTTTTTTTTTACCTTTTCTTTTTTTTGTTTACACTACACTCTAAAGATCATTGTTAACAAAACCGAACAGGACCGGCCGGCTCAATCAGTGACTGGTCCTAGGTTCGGTTCGTCTGAGCCTAAAAATGGGGGGTGATTGGACCGATCAAAACCAGTCAAAATTGATTAAAAACTGGTCAAAACAAGTGAAAATCAGTAAAAAATCGAACTGGTTTAAGTCAAATCAAAAAATTTTAAATTATAATTTGACTCCAAATATTATTTAAAATTACAATTTAAACTCTAAGTTTAAGTAAAAATTTTAATTTAATCATAAATTTGATTAAAACTTTCAATTTAATCCTCAAAACTAAAAAAATTAATATTTAATTATTATATATAAATATTATTTTTTCAATTACTTTTCATAAATATATATATTGTTAAATACTGATTCAAATATCGGTTCAACAAGTTGAATTTTAACCTTTTTTTTTTCAATTTAATAACCGATCTGATTTTAACAACCTTACTAAAGATTATCTTTCTTTGTTCGTCTGTACCAGGTTAATCTATTCCTTATTATCCGAGCTTATCATGGGCAATTTCCTTTTGGGCATGAAATTTTGAGCCAACCCGGTTTATCATGAATGCTCTCATCAGCACTCAGACTTTGCTGTCTTGCCATGTTGAAGCTCTATGAGCATTTAACTAAATCTGCTTTCTGCTTTTCCTTGGCCAAATCGTATTGTTGGTCGATCGAGCTTTGATGCTGATAGGTTCAATATTTACATAAGTTTATGCATAATTTTTATATATATTTGGATAATTTAACTATGTAAATATTGTGAATTGTGGTAAATTCTACTTCGGTTGCTTGTTTTATACTTTGTAGGACAATTGGACATAACCGAAGTAATTGACGCTTGGAAAAAGGAACCTATCAGGTTTGAAGGAGTAGAAACAAGCCAAGCGCCAAAGAACCGAACCAAAAGTTTGGTTGGAAAGCTAATATGTGGTCAGTTCGGGTAGAATTTCACAGTTTTGCGTACTGCTCGGTATTTTAGCCATAACTTCCTCTACACAACTCGGAATTAGATGATTCTTAAGCCGAATCGAAGCTAAGAGATAAAGCTACAACCTTTCTGTTTTGACAAACTTCGGATTCTGCGTGGAAGAGGGCGAAATTTGGGTCCGTAAATACAGGGTCAAAACTGTCCAGAAAATTTATAAATCATTTTCCGACTCGAATTTGGACTCTTTAGGGCTTATTTGAGGGGACTATAAATACGAAAGTTACAGCAGAGTTAGAGGACTTTTGGAGGCTATTATTGTAGACACAAGATAGAGAAAAAGCGTAGAGAGTGAAGAGGAGAAAAGCATAAGGAAGGAACGCGAAGACGTCGGAAACGAGTTTTTCGATTCCTTTTCTTTCCCTTCTTTTTCTTTTGAACTTAATGATGTTGGATATTTGTTTATCTTTGATTTTTAGCATGAGTAGTTAGAACCCTAAACTAGGGCGAAAGGGATGTAGCCTAGTTTAGGGTTGGATTATTTGATTTTGTGGATGTTTAGATGTTCTTTTGATTTTATTGCAATTATCATTTGAGAACTCGATTTGATTTATATATTTTGTTCTTAAATATACTTTTGTGCCTGGCCACCATGAAAGTAGTCATAGGATTTGTGTTGAGATCGACAGATGAGACACAATCGTGCACTAAATAGATAAACATATGAATTTTGAGTCAGACATGAGATAAATTTATATGATGTCATTATAAATTCTCTGTTCTTAATGAGTTTAATCTACTTTGTGTGAGTTCGAGAGAAGATCATAAATAGATTGAATACGGTTAGGGTTGCTTGACAAAGAACACTAACTAAAGAAGAAGAATTGACATTCAAATTATTAATCCACAAAATTCATATAATTCAGCTCTTCTAAGTGAAAACCCATAGCCCTGGTACCCTCTATCTTGTGTTTAGTTTTAATTAATTTGCCTCTGATTTTCTATTAGTTAAATTGTTTAATTTTTAGTTTAATAATTCTGTTTCTCATTAATTTTCTCAATATAAAACTTTCAGTTTGAATAATTTAAATCATAATTAATTCTTTGTTCCTTTGGGTTCGACACCTAGAGTATTCACCAGAATTTTATTACTACAGTCGGTCCTGTACGCTTACAAAATTTTACCGAGTCAGATGCTACCAGGTTCTAAGAGCATTTGGAGTATGTTTGACTTAGTTGGAGGTTTCTCGGGAGAAAACATGGATGCTAATTGCAATACCCGCCCTATTTGTCATGTCAAGTTGTGCCATATATATATATTTTTATTAATTAATTTTGTCTAAAACTCAAATTCATCTTATGCTATTTTAATTGCATAAAGTAATGATCATTCGCATATGATAGTGTGAACATGGGGATTATCAAGCATAAAATCTTTCAGCGATTTACTTGTTATGTATATTTTACTGACTGGCTCTGTCCATGGCATTTTTAAGCCTGGAGTTAGTTCACTGTAACTGGTGCTTAATAGTTTTGACCATTGATGAGATTTTAAACTGCCTTGGTGAACCGTTTATTACCTCAAAATCTTGTCAAAATTTATACAAATATTTACCCTGCCAGCATGGTCTAAATAATTCACACATAATGGATATTCTTTCCACGGGATTCAAATATTCCAGGATTCCTGGCCGATATAACCATCGCTGGTCTTTCTTCTGCAGACAAGTCACTCGCATGTGGATACGCCAACTGAAGAGAAATTTTATTGGTAGCTAGCAATTCAGTCTGCATTCCAAGAGGAAGAGAATATATTGGATACATGGACCCCATTTCTCTATTGTTTAAATAAGCTTAAGTTCCAGATACAAACATAGAAGGAGCTGAAGAAAAATCCTTGCTTTTAACTGGCGAGCGAAGGCTCTTGTCTTTAGAAAAATCCTTTCTTGGAATTTTCACTTTTTTCTCTGTTTCCCCTTCCTCTTCCTTGAGGAATACTCGGATTAAGATTTATCGAGAAACTAATCTACTAAAAAATTTAAGTTGCTAAAAATTGTTTAAGACATATGGATTATATTACAGATTTTTTTGCGCGAAATTTTACTGAATTTAAAGTATGAGCGAAAGACAGATCTATTATTTTGAAAATTATTCTCAATTAAACATAAGAACTTTGATACCTTATTTAATACTTAATCTACCAAAAAAAAAACTTAAAACTATTGGAATACTCATAAGACATGGATAATATACCAAGGAGAAATTGGGAAGTTGAGCCACATGGATGCATTGCGATGGCATGACATAATTGTGCATTGATTCGGCCCGAGAAAATGGCTAGACAAAAGTTGGATTATTAAATAGGTTGAAAATAGCAAAACTCGATTTGTCATAATCATGTAACTTGTGAATTGTGATGTTGCAGTCCCTTCTTCCTTTTCGTATTGAAGGGGTAAGAGAGTGCATTGCATCACCGAATCCCTACCAATGCCACAAGTAACATTAAGTTTTAACTCTCTCCTTTTTGGGTGCATAATAATACCCAGTAATTCGTTCTCATTTCTTGTAGACATTGAAAATAGCCAATTTGTCCTCTTTAGGCTTTGGGGCGCTTTTAATGGGTAGACGTTAATATTTTTTTCGGTGCAATTGGAGACGTTAATATTACATCACGGACAGCTTAGAGTTCTCAAGTGGAGTTGAAAATGTTACTAAAACATATGACTCTATTACACCACTTATTATTACTTTTTTTAAAAGAATGTTATATATATATATATATATATATATATATGAGAGAGGAATTGGACGGAGATGAAATTTGAACTTCTATCTTTCCACTTAAATATAAGTTATACTTGTTGGTTACACAATTTAATTTTAAATATTAAAATAATCATACAGTTCATTTAAACATATTTAACAACTTATCTATTTTTTTTTATTTCAAATATTTAATAGTTTATATTATTTTAAAATCTCATCAGACTTTCCTTTAAAAATATCATCCAATGCGGGATTCTTAATTGAGAGAAGCAACAATGACAAATCATTCCTTCGTTTCATCCACTCTCACCCCTTCTTTATATTCTGCCTTTTTTACATTCTCTCTTCAAATCAAACGAAACATCTAGTTTCCACCTGATAATAGGAAAACTTCGCTACCACACACACAAAATCCTACACGAGAGACAGAGAGCCAAAGACCCCACAAGCCACAACCATTCAAAAAGAATAATCTATTGTCGTTTCCGGTGAAGGAGGATTCCAAACTCATGGAGACAACTTCATCTCCTAGAAACAGAGATGAAGAAGGACTGCTTTCATGCTTTGGTCGTCTCAAGTGGAAGTTTCCATGGTTAAGAAGAAGAAGAAGAATAAGCAGCAACAACGATGGAAGCACAAGGGAACAGAGAAGCGTAAGTTGCAACTCATTAGCAGCACAACTTTTGAGAACCAACAAGCGACGCAGACCAGCTGGTGGCTTTAAGTATGATCCTTTGAGCTATGCTCAAAATTTTGATGAGGGCTGCTGGGATGATTACGATGAGGATGTAATGAATCGCGGGTTCTCTTCAAGATTCACTCTCACTGCATCTTCAAGATTGCCTGAAGAGAAATAGAGTGCTCTCTGGCTTGCTTGATTTATTGTACTGTGCTTAATACAATCTCAAGTTTCTCTCTGGATAGCTTTAAAATTCTCGTTCTCAATAAAGGTAAAGCGCATATAGATGATTTTCATTTTGGGTCACCATCTTCTGCCTTTCCAATACTTTTGGAAGATTAGCTTGGCGAATTCTTCAAAGTAGTATTCGTAAATAAATATGATGTTTTAAAACTTTCTAATTTTAGGTACATCAAGATTGAAGTCCATATTATATGAAACTTTAAGGGAGTTAGAGGTTTGAATCCAATCTCCTACAATAACTTTGGTCTGTGACAAGACCCGATTCATATACAAGCTAAAAGCAGTAGACTACGAACAATACTACAGGCAGGACAAAATAGAACGTCATCAGTGACTGATTAGGCTGGCCTGCTAGCTTGATGTTTAAAAACTATGAAGTCAGAGTTCCTTTTCTGCATTGAAATGTTGTTTAAGAAGTGTTTGAAAATTTATTCTTTTTTTTTTAATTAAAAAGTTCTAATTAGAGCTCAAATTTGAGACTTTCAGTTATGTAGACGATTAATTGAGTAATAATTCAGTAAGGAGTCTTTGAAAATTTTATTTATAGATTAAGCCATGAATCAGTGACTAAAAAAGAAGTATAATTCTAATTATTTTCGTAAAAAAATAGAGTTTTCAAGCTCAACCTTGTGAAAACATTGGAGCAACAGACCCAACTTCAATTTTAATTTAAGCAAAAGTACACAGATTTCCTTGAAATCGAAGGAACAACACCGTAACTCTTGCAAGTATTAATTACTCAGTTTTCATCCGTCTGCATTCTCCAGGACAACATGAAAGCCTGGAGTAAAGTGTTTTTTTTTTTTTTTACGAAATTAAGAACTCGTTTTACAAAAATAAATAGGCGTATTCCATGGGAACTGCCAAGATGAATCGACAAGCTTTTGTGTGGCAAAATTCCTGGAAATTACTAAAATGATTAGAAAAAAAATACTGCAAAAATGAACTTGTTATTTTGCTTCATAAAGACTTTTCCATAGGTCACCAGAATTATATTCATCGTACTGAAGTGGCGAGAAAGAAATTCAAAGGTTTCTTGGTCCAGCAGGTAAGCAATGTTTTGTATTTACTAAATTATAGTCTGACGCCACAGTTGTTTGACAGCTTCTGAGGACTCCACCATCAGCTGATTAAGGAGTGCAGATAAATCCTGGTGTCTTTGGATTTTTTTTTTTTTTTTGGATTAAAAAAAGAAACAAAATAAAATAAGGTCCCATTACATGAGAAATCCTTGTTGCATCCATGTCTGAAATTATTTCCAATTAAATTTGCATAATTCATAACCCACTAAGAAGTTGTACCAAACTTTTGTTTCTTCCTCACTTTCCAATAAATGCTATGAGATAAAGTAAAAGTAGCAATGTTGTATCTTAAGGGTCCAGTGAAATTGGAAGTAAAAATGGGACATTCATTCATAGCAACACCTAGTTGGGCAATGCTCTCACAATCGGTATCCCACCAGGATATGCTTTTCTCGCCATTGTTAGGGTAAAGTAAGGTGTTGGTTCAACGGTTGTAAACTGACCTTGTGCGGATTTTACTTGTTAATGAATAAGAATTTAAATCTCAAAAGTGACATATGTTGGGAGAGGAGACAACTTAAAGTTACAAACAAATCTCTGGAGTGATTGTTCATTCAACCACTATTTTCAAAAACCGAAAAAAAAAAAAAAAAAGCAGTTATGGAAGACACCCCTGTATCTCTGCCGCCAACTCTTGTGGTACTTGAAAACAAAAATAGTTGAACATTAATCCTATTGCAATCCAGGAATTGAAGTTCATATATAGGTAGTGCTGGCGGCATGAAAGCTGTTAGTTACCAAACCTACTGGAAGATTTAATCAGTGGAATTCAGTTCTCGCCAGGGGATAACCTTGTGCAGTAACCACTGCACAACAGGCGCCATTGGCCCTCCAAGGAAGAACCTGTTGAGGGCAGAGCAGTTTCCAACACCACCGAAAATTTGTTTAGGTCCAACCAGATCCCAGAATTCAGATGGATCATAGACAGGACGTGTACGAGGGCTGTTTGAAGGGAGGAGTTGGTCGTTGCAGATCTTCTTCTCAATGTTGTTCAGCCGGCCACCATGCTGCTCCAATGTTCACAAAGGGAGCTATCAAATTATTTATGTACTTTCGGGAGAAGCAATTAGGAAATAAACAGAAATCAGATTTTCTTGCGTACCCTCTTAGATTATGAAAGCCATTCAACCGATTTGCATTAAGTAATGCTGCATTTACATCGTAATGCATAAATGCGGGGGATAACCTTCTTCAAGTCTTATATTTTTGAAATTTTTTATAATTTAGCTCTAAATTCTTTTATACTAAACTAGTCTTTAAGCTTTGAATTTTCATTCTATGTGAACTCGTTTTCGGATAAAAATTAATCAAATTATCAAATATGCAATTTGACTCAAAAGATAGCAGCATAAAAAATCTGAAATGTGTTCCAAAAACCCAAAAATATCGTCTACGTACGCTAATTTTTCTTCTTTTTTTTTTTTTTTTCTATATGTTAAACGCAAAGATCTTTTTTTTTTTTTTGGCGAATTTGGAAAAGATATAAAATTTTTACCTTTTATATGTAAGAAAAAAGAGAAAAATTTTAATGAAACACACACACACACATATTTTAGAGCCTACGATTTTTTTATATTGATTGAGTTAAGTTAAATTACATATCTAACAATTCAATCAAAATTCTATCAAAAAAAGAACTCATATGGTATAAAAATTAAAAGTTTATGATTAATTTAGAAATTCGAATGAAATTTGAGACTAAATTAAAAAAAAAAAAAACTCAAAAAAATTTCTTACTTCGAGAAACTTATTCCATGAAGGAACAAGTGTCATCCAACCATCACAAATTAAACAAACAGTATTACAATCCCATGTTGTGCGCGAACGTGCGCCTTTTTTTGATAGCCGTTGTCTGGAGCGGCCAGCTTTGGGCTTTCCTCTCGGCCTCATTGCGGTACTGGGGCCAGTCTTCCAGCGATCGCCTTCCCCGTGCTGGTTTACTGTATGTGCTGTCGCCCGTTCTTCTCACCGGAACTCATCCGGTCTGGGCACCGCCGCCTGGTGGAGGTGGTGTCCTTGTTTGTTTTCTGCTTGGTATGGGCCTATGGGCCGGTTTGGCTACTTCGTTTTCTAAGCCCCCAGCTTTCTGGGTCTGGGACTCTTTTTTTTTTGGGCTATGTATGGGCTGGAGGTCTTCAGTCTGTTTCGTAAAGGCTTTATATCTCTCTATGTTCAGTTAATCTAATTACCTTTATGTTCAAAGAAAAAAAAAAACATTGCTTGGCAAGGGGTGAGGAGTCTTAACTGTGACTAAACCCCGACTCCGGATTAGTCGCCGCCCACGAGTGATGCGGATATCGGGGGGTCTAGACCACAAAAAAAAAAAAAAAACATTGCTTGGCGGTGTTTTAGTTATTTTAAATCAATTCAAAATTGATTTTATTCATAAAAAAGTTGCAATCAAAATCAGAGATTCCAACTCCTATCTCGCGGCGGTAGCCAATCGAAGGCCATAGCTCAATCCTCAATCACATCATTCTAAGTGTGTTTTATCTCAATTTTTCTTCTACCACAAGAATTAAAATTACTAAAAAAGTCTCTTTAACCACACTTAAAAATCATTCCAAATATTTATTCGCAAACTAATTTATGATTAAAGTTGAGATTTTTTTAAGGTTAAACAGTAATGTATATTGTTGAATTTAAATTTGTCTATTAGAACTTCTAATCACGTTTAATTTTATTAGTGTTTAAAAATTAAATTAATTCTTTTAAAATTATTAAATAAGATTCAAATAAAAAAAGATTACTCTAATCCTAACTTAAAAATACGATGATAGACAGATGATAGACACGTTCACCAAAAATTTGTTTTTTCTGGCCAAAAACAAAACAATCGCCTTCCCTGTTAGTCATCAGTCATTACCAGCCCCTCTTTTTAATTTTGTCTTTTTGCCATTACCAACCCCCTCACCAGCAGCCACCACCTGTTGCCTTTCAGCGTCATCACCAACCCACGAAAGAGCAAATAGAACAAAACACCCAAACTCACACGCACACACACATACCGACGCAGAGAGAACGCAAATATGGCAATGGCTCTCCGCCGACTCTCCGCTTGCCTTAGGAAGCCAATCAAGCCTTACGTCAATGGCGTTTCCCCTTATTATTACAATCACACGGTTGCCGACTCTCCATTTTCTTTCTTCCTTTAACCTCTCTCTTTAATTTTAACTTTTATATATATATATATATATATATATATATATATATATGCTGTAAATAATAATAATGTTTTGTGTATTCAGTTATTAATCCTTCACGTTTCTCTCTGATTTTTCTTGATCCGTTTTTTCATTTTTGCAGTCTTATTTGCATAACCAGGCGGCGGCAGCAGCGCCTGACAAAGAGAAAGCTCGTGCCACTGTAAGCCCCACTATTTCAATAAACTTACCAAAGCCTAAGTTTTCTGTGTTTTTTTTTTTTTTTTAAGTATTTCGATCTGTATTGGTTATTTTGGATTACAATATGTTTTATTTTTCTGTAAGATCTGATTTAATTAATGGTCATTAATCATCTACGTTTTAAGAATTTTCTTTTTCTTTCTTTTGGGTGTGTAAAATTCATGCTGGTTTGGTTTCAGTGGATAAAGCAATTGAATACTCCACTGGAGGAAATTGATCCGGAAATGGCGGACATTATTGAACTTGAGAAAGCCAGGCAATGGAAGGTTTTGCCTTTTTTTCTTTTTATGTGATTTGTTTGAACTTAATTAGTCTCAAACTATCAATGCCACTCGGTAGTGATTGGGGTGTTGTTTCTCGTAACGGTGACTGTTATTAGGGACTTGAGCTTATACCTTCAGAGAATTTTACATCTTTGTCGGTGATGCAAGCTGTTGGTTCTGTTATGACTAACAAATACAGCGAAGGGTATCCTGGAGCCCGATATTATGGTGGAAATGAGTATGTCGTCTGGATTCTTAATCAAATTTTTTCTTGAGAGTGAAATGTTTCGGGAGGGAATGATGAGTAAGGTACCTTCATATTTATCTTATTAGGTACATTGACATGGCCGAGACCTTATGTCAGAAACGTGCATTAGAAGCATTTCAGTTGGATCCAGCCAAATGGGGAGGTAAGTGATTGTGCCTATCGCATTACATATTTGATGAAACATGACCTGGTTAAGACAATTGGCTATATTTTAAGTGTGTGTATATATATATATATCTATCTATCCTGTCTTTGACTTTTATCTCCATATCTAATGAAGCATTTTGCTTTCCGTAATAATTTTCAGTTTGGTTATTTTGATTTTGCCTGGAAAAATGTTTCTGGCTTCCATTTGGAAGGACAAAACTAGTGTTGGTTGTTTGTCCTTAATTTGTTGCAATTGAGGATTTAATAAAGATGAAATCTCAAGAATGATATAGTGGATCTTCTGGGGAAAAGAAATGCCAGTTTATTCGATTATATCATTGTTTTGGCTCTTGCAAAATCTTCTAGGGAACCTAGACTGAAATTGAAGACGACCCATTTAGCTAAACACGATTAGTTGCCAGCTGTCCAGTATACCAGGCTGCGTACTTTGCCGGAAGCTTGGTGATAGGTTTAAAAATGCAAAAGCAGCAGCCTTTATTTTTTTAAGATAAGGAAATATGCATTTTTTTTCTGTTTAAATATGATGTTTTTATTTTATGTCTGCTACGTCTATCTCGTGGCATGTAATGATCATTGCCATGGAGGTAAAATACTTGGATCTTTGATAGGATTTTTGTTTTATTAGTGATATTGGCTAGATGCTTGGTTTCTTACATTTCACATTTCATTTGATTACATGATCATTGTTGTTGTTGAATTATTGTGTTGCTTTGTTGTCATATATCCCATTTGATGCAGTCAATGTGCAGTCACTATCTGGATCCCCTGCTAATTTTCAAGTTTATACTGCACTGTTGAAGCCCCATGATAGGATCATGGCACTTGATCTACCTCATGGTGGACATCTCTCACATGGTTATCAGGTACCTACAATCTCTCACTTCTGAGATTTTTGCCTTCTGATCTTCTTTGCGTCTTTTCTGCTCTTGTTGGTTGACAAGCACAAGCTTTTTATATTTTCCGGTGGTATTTTCTTTCATGATGTCTCTTTTGTTTTGGAAAGTTTTAATGTGCTAATCTGCTTGTGATGTTCACCTAGATTAAATATGATCAAAAACAGCCTGATAAATTCATTTGCTCGTCCTTTTTCTAAAAAAATCTTTCGCTTCCTAGTCTGCGAGTGCCAGTTCTGTGTGTTAAATTACTAAAAGTTCTCAAATTAGTTGATAAAATGCTGGAGGGGAATTTGAAATTTCATGTTTTGTGGGTTTTTTTTGGTGCTTATTGCTCATTTGAGTGAAAACAATTAGGTTCATTAGTTTGAATGAAGAATAATGTTTTCGTGACAGTGTTTCTTTATTTTGTTCTGACATGCAGACTGACACAAAGAAGATATCTGCTGTTTCTATATTTTTTGAGACAATGCCATACAGATTGAATGAGAATACAGGCTATATTGACTATGATCAGGTACAATGTCATTTCTATTGTTGTTGTTCTTAGTTAATGGATACGATCTATATCCTGATTGACCGGGCGATAATGTTGGTTAGCATAAATCTCATTCTTGCCCACATTTTAGAACCTTGTAGTTAATTTTTAGAAGCAGGATATGAAGTATGGTTCCATGATTATAAGTTTGACTTGCTGCGTACTTGCTACATTTGTGAATTTACTTGTAATATGTACATCTGTACCGACCACTGCAGACATTTGCATCATGTTAATATCTTATCGTTGTTTTGTTTCTGCAGTTTTAGTCTTGCAAGTGTTAGTTTCCGTGCAAATTCCTAACCCAAGCATATTCCTACCTATATATTGCGTGAAACATTTATTGGGGAGTCACGTCTTCTTCACTAGCCATGTGTTACACAAACAACCTGAGAAATTTTATTCTATTTCAGGATTTACTGTGCTATGGTATTAACTTTCAAGTTTTAAATGATTTTTTTTGACAAATATAGCTACCGTATGGGACTTGTTTGTTATGTAATGTGATACAGATTATAGGTTTTTGACTTTGGCGCAGCAAAGCATTTTCAGTTTCCAGTAAAAGTACACATCTGTTTTTTTATGAAGCCTCAACTTATGAATGTGAAAATGCTTACAGCTGGAGAAAAGTGCCACGCTCTTTAGACCAAAACTTATTGTTGCCGGTGCAAGTGCTTATGCACGCCTTTATGACTATGCACATATTCGTAAGGTAAATTTCCTTGGCTATGTGTGGTGCAAATTGACCTATCGTGTCACACATCACCAACTTGTAAAGGATTAAAGATCATGAGATTCTTTATTCTGACTAACTTGACAGGTCTGTGACAAGCAAAAGGCAATTTTGTTAGCTGATATGGCACACATTAGTGGCTTGGTTGCAGGTGGTGTTATTCCATCTCCTTTTGAATTTGCAGACATAGTGACAACCACGACACATAAGTCACTTCGTGGTCCACGTGGAGCTATGATCTTCTTCAGGAAGGGGGTAAAAGAAATTAACAAGCAAGGACAAGAAGTGAGTCCAAATTCTAAACTGTAAGGGAAATATATTGTATGACAAAGAAAATGCAAAAGCCTGGCTTTGCTGAAATAGATGGTGTTATTCCCTCAACTTGGTTATTTACTCCTGCTGTTCAATAATTTTTAATTATCTTTATGGAAAATCCAAAATAGTTATGCAGAATATGCTGTTTATTTGCACTTTATCCTACAGGTAATGTATGACTATGAAGACAAAATCAATCAAGCAGTCTTTCCTGGACTTCAAGGTGGTCCACATAATCACACAATAGCTGCTCTGGCAGTTGCACTAAAGCAGGTTTCTTCTTCTCCAGGCCTGCCCCACCTGATCTCCAGTTTTTCAGTTGCAATCAATGGAGTTTTTAAACTTCTTCTATGCTCCAGATCTAAAATTTTTATGACCACATTGGCCAAGCTGATGATAATACGTATATTTGAATAACTTTATTTTAGGCCAGAACTCCTGAGTACAAGGCCTACCAAGAGCAAGTTCTCCGTAATTGTTTGAAATTTGCTCAGGTATGGTGCATGGATGCTGTTAACTCTCATTGTTGTAGGCTCAGTGTCTACTTATTGTAACGTAGTTGTTGTATCTATAATTTTATCTCCATGAATTATCATTGATTGTAACTCTTCTGTGTCTGCTGTATACACAGAGCTTGCTAGAGGAGGGTTATGAATTGGTATCGGGTGGAACAGAGAACCATCTAGTCTTGGTGAACTTAAGAAACAAGGTACAAGGAAATAAGGATCTTCCTGTGGTTAGCTGACTTATCTTAGAAGCACTCTGTTTTTTTCCTCATTAAGCTATGTTTATAGTTGAAATTGATTGGGGCGGAGGGGAATTAATATTTAGCAATGGAAATGGAATTAATAGTTTTTCTTTCTCTTTTTCAAAACATTGCTGACAGGGTATTGATGGGTCAAGAGTTGAAAAGGTTTTAGAATCTGTTCATATTGCTGCCAATAAAAACACGGTTCCAGGAGATGTGTCTGCCATGGTGCCTGGTGGCATTCGTATGGGTAAAGGCCTTCCCTTGCAGATTTTGCGGCTTAAGTTCTTTTCTTGACTAAATGCTTCAATTTCCTCAAAACTCTGCCTGCTATGCTTCAGGAACCCCAGCACTCACATCTAGAGGGTTTGTTGAGGAAGATTTTGCTAAAGTGGCAGAGTTCTTTCATGCAGCTGTGAAGTTGGCATTGAAAATTAAGGCAGATACAAAAGGTTCCAATCCCCATTTAATTATGTCTTGGTATTTATGTGTGTTGTGATTTGCGACCATACCCGTGACTGCTGTAGTTATTTGCTGACAAGTAGTGCTTTTATCACTGTCAATTCAGGAACAAAATTAAAGGATTTTGTTGCAACTATGAAGTCAGATTCACACATTCAGTCTGAAATTGCAAAGCTCCGCCATGAAGTTGAGGACTATGCAAAACAATTTCCAACTATCGGTTTTGAGAAGGAAACCATGAAATACAAGGACTAAGGTATGTTCTTTCTTGAGATACTATTTAAACCTTGTGTTGCTGGATGGTCATTTGTTATTAATCAAGGATGCACGGACACGTTCATTTTAGTGAAGTCCCACGGACGCGGACACACGTCGGACACGGCACGGACATGTGTCCGACACGCCAAAAAGTGTCTGCCAAAAAAAATTTTGAAAAAAAATAAAAATCGGACACGTCAATGACATGCTGAGGACATGTCTTGGACACGCGGACACGGCTTAAAAAATAAAACAAAAGAAAAAAAAAAAAGGAAAGGGGATGGCCTGTCGCCTGTCACATGACAGGCGACAGGCCATCCCGCCATCAGCCGGCCTCTTCTGGTTTTTTTCTTTTTCTTTTTTTTTTTTGAAATTCAAATGGAGGAGAGAGGGAAAGATTTGAAAATTTTTTTTCTAAATTTTTATTTTTTTTATTAGTATTTACTACTTAATATGTATTGTGAGATCTTAAATATACTTAAAAATATATATTTTATAAGATTTATTTTAATAATAAAAATTAAATTTATATATATTGTATTTTAAGTTATAATTTATATTTTATTTTGAATAATAATATTTACCTATATATATAGACACACACACACACGTGTCTATGTCATGAGTGTGTCCTAATTTTTTTAAAATTGACGTGTCGCCGTATCTGTGTCCGCCCGCCGTGTCTGTGTCTGTGCAATCTAGTTGTTAATTGTAAGACGTTAGAATCACCCTCACAGAACATGGTGTTTGTAATGGTACCAGTAAATTCTATTCTGCATGGTAATTTTGATTGCCAATTTTATACTTTTAAATTAGGATATTCATTTGAACGAATAAGGTTATATATCTCAGGATATCGTATGATGGACAGACAATGAATCAGTAATTCCTTGGTATTGTTGGATGGTTTTTGTGTGTGTATGTTGATGGGCACCATGAAATGTTTGGACGCAGCAAATGAAGGGATAACATTATATTAATCGTCATTTTGAAATTCTTATGCAGGTGTATTTGTTGATGGAATTTGCTGTAAAGGTCTTCTGCCAAACTCTCTTAAGATGAGTGTTTCTGGGCTGATTTTGGTGGGTTGAATATTTTCGATTATATGGTCAGAAGATCTACAGGCTGCTTACAAAGCAATATGAGAAGAATGAGAGGTTCAGTGACATCTACAGGCTGCTTGTTATTATTGTTCCCAGATAGTTTTACAATAATGATCGAATGATTCATTTTTTTCTCAGAAAATTGTAATTTTTAAGGGCCCAAACCACCAGCAAGTAAATGCCCTACTTATCAAGGAATAAAGGATAAAAGATAAAGACAATCGTTGTTTTTCACTGTTATAGGGTTGAAAAAATGGGTCCATTAAGCTGCGTGATCTATTTTCTTATCTGACAAAACGAAATCGTTTTATGTCCTAAATTGTCTTGATTTCCTCGGACAAGCTGGCGAAATTGTCTGGAATTTACCATTACCAATATGGCTTGCACCTTTTGATTTCCATGACCCATATTTACTCTTCCAATTACGAAACTTCGTTTTCTTCTTTCACGCTTATAACGTTAAAATTAAAAAGAACGGAAATTTTAAAACTAAATTAAATCTATGAATGTATCCACGAAAATTATTGTATTACAAAGAAAGAAGTGCCAATGCAATTTGCCCTAATAATTTCTCTAAGAATAGTAGACACCACCAGAAGACGTCTATATATTTCAGCACTATTAAAATCGTTTTTAAGATTAAAAATCCCGAATTCGATTTACAACTAGTTAACCCAGAAGCGACGGCTTTGTATTCCTTTCCCTCCACAGATTATCCAATCCAAATTGTAAGATAAAACTAAGGTGAGGCCAATATACTTTTGCTTGCCTATCCCTTCCCCATGTTTTTTTAATGGCTTCTTTGCCTTCAATTGTTCTCGGTGGCTCTCTCAAGCTGACCCCTGAACTTAAAAGACACTCCTCTGCTCCTCTTGCTACAGAGAAGGTACCTTGAATTGTGTTTTTAAATTCTTTTGTTTTGTCTGTTCCTTAATTACTTGCCTGTGATGCAGAAATTATTTAGCTTTTTGGGTTTTGGAATTCAAATTCTGCATTTTCCCTTTTCTTTTCACTCTTGGCTTTCTTTTGCATTTCTCATTTTTCTGCCATTAAACTGCATCAGGACTTGCAGAGCCGTTGTATCTCACTTCAGAGAAGACATATGAATGCCCAAGTGGATGAAGGTTTAGAACAAACCAGGCATTTGGATATCGGGGAAATGCTATCTTCGGTGAAAGAGGGCAGAAAGATTGAAACTTCTTGTTATGTTCCCCTCTTAGAGGAATGCATAGACAAGAATTCCATGTCAGGAACTCAAGTCATTCATGCTCACATTATAAAAACTGGAACCCAGAAAGCGTTTTCTGTGATGACATTTCTTGTTAATTCTTACGCAAAATGTGGAGCCTTGTCGAGTGCTGAAAAAGTCTTCTGCAATTTGCCTAGAAAAAGTGTTGTTGCTTGGACCATCCTTATGACAGGTTATGTTCAAAATTCGCAACCAGAAGTAGCCATACGGGTTTTTCAACAGATGTTAGAATCTGGGGCTTTTCCTTCGAATTATACTCTGGGAATTGCATTGAATGCTTGTTCTTCTATGAACTCCATCGAATTGGGAAAACAGCTCCATGCCTACGTTATTAAGTACCAAATTGACCATGATTTGAGCATTGGGAATGCTCTTTGTAGTTTATACTCAAAATTTGGCATCTTGGAATCTGCTTTAAAATCCTTTCAGAAGATTGGAGAAAAGGATGTTATTTCCTGGACTGCACTTATATCTGCTTGTGGTAAAAATGGAGCAGCTATAATGGGTTTGAGATTTTTCAGGAACATGCTTCTCGGAAATGTTGAGCCTAATGAAGTTACTTTAACTAGTGTACTGAGCTTGTGCTGCACAATATCTTATTTGGTGCTGGGGAAACAGGTTCACTCATTAATCATAAAGCTTGGGTATCTATCAAACCTACGAACCACAAACTCTCTCTTGTATCTGTACCTCAAAGAGGGATGCATTAACGAGGCGCAAAATTTGTTCAGAGAAATTCAATTTGCCAACTTGGTAACATGGAATGCGATGATCGCAGGCCATGCACAAGCAATGGATCTTGCAAAGGATGATCTTTCAGCACACAAAAGTGGAACCGAGGCGCTCGGCCTTTATTTGAAGTTAAATCGCTCTGGCATGAGACCTGATCTATTCACCATGTCAAGTGTCTTAACTGTATGCAGTAAATTGGTTGCTTTGGAACAGGGAGAACAAATTCATGCTCAGACGATTAAGTCTGGGTATTTATCAGATGTGGTTGTGGGAACTGCACTTGTTAACATGTATAATAAATGTGGAAGCATTGAACGAGCAGGTAAAGCCTTTTTGGAGATGTCTGCGAGGACCTTGATATCTTGGACAAGTATGATTATGGGTCTTTCCCAGCATGGTCATTCTCAGCAAGCATTGCAGCTTTTTGAGGATATGAGGCTAGCAGGAACCAGGCCGAACCAGATTACATTTGTAGGTGTTCTGGCAGCCTGTAGCCGTGCTGGAATGGTTGACGAGGCACTTGAGTACTTTCAGATTATGCAAAAGGAATACAATATTAAGCCTGTAATGGACCATTACAGATGCCTAATCGATATGTTTGTTAGGTTGGGTCGGCTAGATGAAGCTTTTGATATTGTTAAGGGAATGAATTTTGAGCCTAGTGAGTCGATATGGACGCTCTTAATCGCAGGATGTAAAACTCATGGGAATGAAGAAAAGATGTTTTATGCTGCTGAACAGCTACTCAAAGTTAGGCCACAGGACATTGAGACTTATGTCGTGTTGTTAAATATGTACATCTCCGCAGAGAGGTGGGCAGATGTCTCCAAGGTAAGAGAACTAATGAAAAAGCAGCAACTCCGAAAGGCGAAGGATTGGAGCTGGATTGGTATTAGAGACAAGGTTCATTCATTTCAAGCCAATGATCGGTTGCATCCTCAACATGCAGATATGTACAAATTGTTGGAGGATTTGCTTGACGAAGCAAAAAATCATGGCTACGAATCATCGGCAAATATGGAAATAGTTGACGAGGAGGATGAGGAGAAGACTTTCACTTCTGCTGTTTACCACAGTGAGAAATTGGCGTCTGCATTTGGGTTGCTGCGCACACATAATCATGCAACAATACGAGTTGTCAAGACTACAAACATGTGTGAGGATTGCCATGATTTTATTAAGGTTGTCTCGTTATTGAGCTCTAGGAAAATAATCATTCGAGATAGCAAGAGACTCCATATATTTGTTAGTGGAAACTGTTCATGTGCAGATTTTGTAGGCATTGTCTGATATACCTTAGTATTCTAGAGAAGGATGGATTCCATTTTACTCTCATCCTTCTGTTCACTCCTGAAAATAATTGACATCAGATCGGAAATTCAGACGAATGAGAAAAGTCACTGTCACCCTGACATGGATAACAACTTTTTCTTTTTTTTCTGGTTGTAAAAATAAGAAACTAAGGCTGACACCTCAGTCCAATGAGGCAAGACACAAAGTAAGTGATCCGAACTATTTACACGTAATGACTAAGAAACAAATCCCGATCACTCAAATAAGTATGACCGGACCGTTCAAAATATGCTGAAGCAAAAAATATCCTGCTTAAGCAACCTAAAGTTTGGCCCCAGAAGACACCCACTTTGTGCATCATAGAATCACACATGATTGAAACATTACTTGAAATAGAAAAGGGCCAAAGAAAGAGACCTTAATTTATCCATAATTGAAATAACCTGGTAATTTTTTTTTTAACACTTCATTAATTGAACAAGATGGGACCAATAGATCCTGACCCAATTAAAGCCACTTTCAATTCAAATTCTTGAAGTGGGCCCAACAATCTGCTGAATCAAAAATAACACAGCCACACAAACTCAAAGCCCTTTACAAACTACAAAAGTCACAGCTAATAATTGCTGATTAGGATATCAAACCAAATAATTACTCAAGTTGATGGTGATAGTGGCAACAGATGGCATCTGACTCATTGCCTTGCTTTCAAGCAGCCCCACCATCATTAAAACTGCTTAAGGCGGCAATTGAAGTACAAGGAAATAATTTATAACTCTTAAGGAGCAACAAAATATATACCTTTTCTATCCACTCCCCTCTTAAGCCTCTCATTTTCCTCTTGGAATTTCGCAAGGGTGTGGTGTTGGATGCCTGATGACATTTAAATCTTAATCCATTTAGAACTTTAACTGCAAATTTGAGGGTTCTGATACCTCAGCGCGATAATGCACAAAAGCCAATAGGCCAACAGTGCACCAATATACAGACAATCTGATGGAGTGAGGATTCTATGCCAAGGTAAATTAGCGCCTTTTGCACTTCGACTTGGTAGTTCTAGATTTACTGGATTCGGTGGGCGGTTTCCAAATTATATCCTCAAGATTACCACAAAAGTTCTTGTAAAACTGCAGGAAGAGACAAGCGCATTATATTCCAGTCAGGGAATTGGAACGACTGAACCAAGAACTAACACATATACATACTCGTGTCAGTTTAAAGGCCACCTCCAGGCATTGCATAAAGAAAATATCAAACAACTGACCTTAAGGTATTCACTAGCATCTCCAGCTGCCTTCTGGATATCTACCATCAAGAAAGCGGGAGCAACTTCAAACACCTTCAGTCAAGAAGATAAAAGTTCATTCGAAGATAGTAATTAGTGGAGTGAAATATAACAAGGCTGAAGATTTAGTTCAGAAATAGAAATGAAAGCCTACTTCCAGAATAACTGAGAAATAAGCAGTCTTGTTAGTTGAAAGGCCTTCCACCCGCATCTGAAGTCAATAAGAAATCTCAGCTCAGGGCAGATGCAGAAATAATACTAGCCAAAGCTGAACAATTGTTTCAGTCAAAGCTGGACCTTAACAAAATGTAACAAGTACAAAACAACAGCAACTGCATAAAACAAAACTGTTCAATATGAAGAGGAAAAGGAAAGGAAGAATGCAAAACAGAAGAAGCAGGATTGATATGGTATACCCAAGCTGTCTACCTTATAATTGCGAATATGAGTCTTAAAACCCATTGACTGTGCTACAACTTCCATACTTGATAATACAACATTTGCTGGCTTCTGTGAGACAAAGCGTGTATAATATTTCACGGAGTCCTGTAGGAAAGGGCAAGAAAATGCCTATTTAAGACAGGCCATAATGCCAACAGATACCAAACTACTAAATAAGAAGACAAGCTTGGCAGAACAATGTTTCTTCGATGGATGGAAGGAGAAAAAACAAACAATCAAAATGTACATGAGGATTAGATATGCCCTGAGATAAGTAAGAGGAGATTTAGCAGCTCTTGTTTTTATGTGCCTTAATTATCAAACTTAATGTCATTCAATTTTTAGCAACCCCTTTTCTGGGAGAATAATGCACATATGCAATATACCAACAACACATACCTGGCCACGGTCAAACAATGTTGCGAGGTTCAGGCCTTGAGATAAAATTATTAAGTCGAACGCATTAAGAACCAAAGGACCCATATCCTCATTGTCACGTTGTTCATCAGCCCCTTGTTCCTACGGCAAACCAGCTTGTCAAGAATGAGAACAGGACAGAAGAGGACATATTTGTTGCAAAAAGGCATTTGATTTGTACTCCACTTACCAATTAAGTGGCAGCCCCACTTAAAGCCAAAAATCATTATAAGCAGATAAAATATCAAAAGGCCATGAACATATCGACTAAACATTTTCTTCAAATAATTATGTGAGTTCATCTGAAAAAAGGAAGCATCAAACTTATTCTAACTTGGAAACTTTCCTCAATTCCATAATTAGAGGATAAGTGCCCGGTGAAAAAGGAGGGCATCAAAGTAGTAATTCTGACATGTATGGTTAAAAGAACGTTCAATACAAGTCAAAAAACCTAATTATTCTAATAGTGTACTACAAAACAAAAAGGAAATTGCTAACAGCAGAAATTGTATAGTAATATGCAAGAATACACAACATTCAAACTAACCTCAGGATCATAAAACACTGCATTTACATCATCCAGATTCACATCTTCATTCTCTGGAATTCTGGCAGGAACATAGCCCTTCTTAAACCAATCATCATTCCTGATCTCTTCAATAGTAATACGCTGGAAATGGAGAAAGTTTAGAGCTTCTCAGTACTTAACAAAAGGACAAAGTAACTATCCAAAAACTACTAAAGCTTTTCTGATGATATTACAAGAAGATTTATCACCCCGTAGCTTACATGAGCACTCAAACATACATAAAAGAAAAAACAAGACGTAACTTACAATAACTCATACGTTGTTGCACTGACATGTTTACAAGAGTATGCAAATATGATAAATGCTTGCACTACAATCACTACTTACTTTTTCGGGATTCGGTTCTAATATTCTTTGGATTAAGGATTTTGCTCCCAATGGAAACCATGATGGACACGAAAACTCTGCCTTCTCAATCTGCAGAAGGCAAACCATGGGAATAAATAAAGTGGAACTGTTGCATGGGACTGACATTCATACTCAAAGCCACAAATTGCATGATTTAAATCAAAGAAAAAAAGAAGCATGATGAGTCATGCCACCATTCAATAGGAGAAGACCTATATAAACTTTGTTCCAAAAGCTCACTTAATGCATGACTAGGCTTAACCTGAAATCAAATTTTAATCCATAAAGGAAAAGTAAAAAGCTTCCTAATTTAAAAAGGAAGGGGCAAAATGCAATCTAAATACAGCACATAACAAAAGAATGACAGCACTATGACCAGAAACTAGCACGCCGTAAAATTCGATGTTTCCTACATAAAAATTGTCGAAGCCCTATTTAAGTGCAAAGGACTTGCCCAAGGTAATACACACAAGGTTTTCACAATGTCTAGAAATGCGTCTGCTTTAAACATCTAGTAATTTCAACCCAAAAGGTCAAATCACACAGCAAGCATAATTCAGAATACAAATGGAAGATGTCCTACCTTACCATATAGGGTTGTGAGATCAAGCTCATCAAATGGAAGATATCCGGCCATCAGAACATAAAGGATGACCCCACAGGACCAGACATCTGCTACAGCACCATCATATCCCTTGTGACTGAGTACCTGCAACAGCAAGTAAAAATAAATAAATAAATAAGGCCTCACTTAGGAATACCTTCAATAGAGGCAACTAACCTCACAATTACCTCTGGTGCGACATAGTTAGGAGTACCACATGTCGTCCAGAGCAGTCTAACTCCCTGGAGAGAGGGTCCAACAAATCAACAATGTACTGTTCATTACCTCAACTATGGAATGCCAAACAATTACATAACAAGGACTTATAATTAAGGATCTTACTTCTCCAGGCAATGCACTAAGACCAAAATCTGAAATCTTTAAGTTTCCTTGTGAATCGAGTAACAGATTTTCGGGCTGCACACAAAGAAAAGCACTTATAAGGTTTCAGCATTCAGAGACTGAAGAGCAGGTTTCTTGGGGCCAGATGAATGGTACCTTTAAATCTCTGTGGTAGACCCCCTTCCTGTGGCAGTAATCCACGCCATCAATAAGCTGTTGAAAGTATCTCCTAGCATCAGTCTCACTAAGACGCCCGTGATGCACCTGCAAAAGCATGGTTAATCGGCATCCATATTGATAGTGATGGGAAAAGTTTACATCAGAACAACAAACAACCAATTAATGTAGCTGCCGTTGGGTCGGAACAAAGACAACTCACTATTTTATCGAAGAGTTCACCTCCAGTAATGAACTCCAAGATTATGTAAATCTTAGTACGGCTTGCTACCACCTAACATAGGATCATGAAAAAGTCAAAAAGCAGCACAAATAATAACATGAAAATAAACAAAAAATATAAAAGCGATCTAATTTGTAAACAGAAGTTGAAGTTACAAATCCCACACCTCGTGCAGTCGTACAACATAAGGATGTCTGACAAGCTTCATAATAGATATCTCCCTCTTAATCTGAAATAAAAATGAAGCTCAGTCAAAAACGCATACCTCTGCAAGAACTTAATATACTATAAAAAAAAAAAATCCCATTTTGCAAATAGACCCAATAACATTAATTTACTATTAGTAAAAGCCAAAGAGCTAGATCTTCTCCTTCGGTGTCAAACTTGATTGTTGTGAGTTGGGAAACATAAATCTTTCTTTCTTTCCCCTCTTTTTTTTTACCCACAACCAGAACTTGAGAACAAATCTAGACGGTAGATCACAGAGGAAGAAAAGAAAAGTAAGCAGAAATTTTAGTTAAAACTACAGTGGCTAAATCGACAGAACACTTAAACAGGCTAAGCTCTTTGTTTAAACAAGGGTTGAATTTTTGGAAACATTTGCACCAAAAGCATTCTATATAGTTATCATAAATCTCAAAGCATAGTCCAATCCAATTCAGTAAGACTTGTAAATGCTTTCTCAAGCAATCTTCCACACTGAAACAAGGACAATCAAATTCGAGCCAAATTTGTAAAGATTTTTCCGCCCAAAGATTCAAGTTTTGAAGTTAGGTAAGCTTATATTCTAACATCACCTCGAAAATTCCGCAACCTCTTGTTGTCTTCAGTTAAAACTACTTTTCGGACCAAAACAAAAAAAGGGTTGAGGAAAGAAAAGCAAAAAAAAAAAAAGACCTGGTCGACCATCTTGTGCTTGATGATGGTGGTGCGATCGAGCACTTTCATGGCCACGCTCTCGCCAGTCTCCGTGTTCTGCGCGAACTTCACCTTTGCGAATGTTCCTTCGCCGATTGTCCTCCCTACCTCGTACTTCCCTACTTTCCTCACCACCACCATCTCTCTCTCTCTCTCTCTCTGCAACTATTCTTCTTCTTCTCCTTGTTTACTCAATCCCAGCATTTGCCTTCTCTCTGTTTTGTGTGTGTGTGAGAGAGCAGTTGTTTTTCAACGCGCATATAAAAGCCTTAGTGGGAAGCGTTTTGGGCGTTCGAATTTTTAAAAATTACTAACTTTCTTTTGATAATAAAAACTACTAACTTTAATGACAAGACTTTACTTTTTGTGGTTAGGATTTAAGAACGAGAAGTTTAGAATATAAAATTGAGTCGTGAATATTACACGTTGGATAAATTAATTGCCATTTTTGTAGCTGAAAATGGAGAGGCTCCTAGTCCGGTGGCTCCACTTGTTAGGTGGTTCGCACAACAAATGTGAAATGTGGCTGTCCCTCTCTGGAATCAAAATGGGAAAGATGAGAGAGACGCTGCGGTGGGGCTTCATGGAATGAATACTTTGGACCAAAAATGGTAATCAGAAGATTTCTTTAGTATGATATATGATGTTAGTTTAAATTTTACGCAAATAAAAATAACATGTAAAATATAAAATAATGTTAGCATCTTATTTTAAATTGTAGTATCGATGTTAATATTAGTATTTTTTTTATTTATTAAAAAATTTATTGAGTCATAATCTACACGACGAGATAGTTCTCCCTTCTTATAAATTTTTTCTTTATATTTCAAGATTTGAACTCAATACTTTTAAAATAGAAGTATTAAATTCTAACTATTAAAATATTTTTTAAAGGACAATATTAGCATTTTATTTGTTCAAAAAAATATTAGCATTTTATTGATGTGGTTGAATTCAAATTAAATCGTAGTATCAATGCTAAAAAATACAAGAATACACTACTTAGGATTCCATAAAATAAAAATAAAAAAAACCACCCTGGCAATTTTGGAACAGGACGTTGGATTTGGAGGGATTTGGTTTCCTAAAACATGAAGGAAACAAACAAAAAAAAAAAAAAAAGGGAAATATTAGATTGGAGGCTGGTTCGCTGGCCCGTCAATGGGAAATCTCGAATCCGATTGGTGTCCATTGAGTCTCTTTGACTCTCGAGAATTTTGAGAAGAAAGAGCTCCTACAACAGAAAACTTTTGGTTTGGTCTATTTGTGTTCTGTTGTATGTGTGCGTGTCCCACTCCCATTACTTGAATTTCACTACTTCGCCGGACGGACGGACGGCGGCCGCATCCTCCGGGCCTCCGGCCTCTTGGTTTTCTTCAGTAGTTTGTCAAAACTCGCGAGGATTAGTGCTTAAGGATAAGCCATACTCACAAAATAGTCGTTTTATTTCATATTGTGAATATTTGTTGCCCAAATTTAATAATGTCACTATACTTTTTTTTGCATGCTATAATTTTGATTGTTATGAAAGATTGCCATCGCCGAAATAAAGTTAAAGGATTGAATGCATGGTAAACATCGAATTTTAAATTTAATAATCATTAAATTGTTTAAATCTATTATGAATAGTATATTATTTAATTAATAATTTAAATAAAATAATAAGGAGACAGCACTTTATCTTGTCGGTCATTTGATAAAAGATTGTTGGTTGTAGACTTGTAGTTAGAATGATTAACATATTTATAATATTTTATTTACTGAAAATGTATTTTTTTTCAGACTGAAAATATAATTTTGATTGTACAGTGAAAAATTCGCTGACCAAATAATAGGAAAAAGCACAACACAGCACGTCACGGTACTTCTAGAGCCTATAAGTGCAGGAAGTGGTGGGGTCATCTCGTGATGATGCCAGCCCAGCCTCCCTGAGTTTTCACAACCCAGTTAACCACTTCACATCATGGTATTGCAACAGAAAAGCTAGCAGAGATAATGTTAAAATAATAATAATAATAATCCACGACATCAGAATGGAAGTAATTGTTAAATAAACAGAGAGGAACATGTGTCAAACGTAAAAGACAATTAGAGTTGTTTCTATCACAGAAATATGACGTCAACCGTTCCACTATTGCCCATCTTATCTCAGCAAATGCAAGTCCAAACAGACAAGTGGATGCGGAAAACTTCTTCGATCAAATTCATGGTGGTTGCGTAATTCTCCATTAAAAATGATACATTTGTGTATAGACGCATGTCAACCCTAATGATTCATTTTACATTAAAAAAAATAATATTAAAAAAAAAAACAGGACTCTACTGGGCCCTTAGCACTGTCTAGTTTGTTCAAAGTGTCAACATTATTTCACTTCAATTTATGTAGGCGCATTTTTTTATATAAGTAACAAAAAAAATATTTACTGAACGTATTAATTATTAAATTTTTAAGTAAAATTAGAATAATTTTTATTTATTTGAATTTTATTTGATAATTTAAAAAAAATTAATTCACTTTTTGAGCATTAATAGATACGAGCGTGACTCTGTCACTGAAATTCTGATAAGTGAATTTGGGCCTAAATACTGCATATCACTGTTTATACATGAATCGATCTCCAACATAGGTCAGTTAGGAGAGATCGTAAGCGTGAAGGTTCGAACCCAAAACTCACAACGTAAAAGTATATCAATTTGTCACTAAATTATCACCTCGAATAGTATATAAATTCATTATCAAGTTAGCAAGAATGTGTTTGTGTATAGGATAGGTTAATCTTTATTGTATATACAATATAATTAGATTAATTTATATGGTAAACTCTCCATAAAGTTTAGTGGATATCTTAACGACTTAATCTTAATCAATATACTTTACGTAAAATTTAATATTCAAAATTGACGTTCAATATAAAGAAATTTTAAAGAGGAGTTAAAAGTTCAAATTTTTACGCTCATAAATTCTCATAAAATATGAGTTTGAGTTTTTAGACAGGAAAGATGTAAGGGGACGTACTAATAAACCAAAGTAAACAACTAAACATAAAAATGTCCCCGTGTCGTCAGCCTTTCCTTAATTTCTTGGTTTTCAATTTTGCCATCTTAGTTCCACACAAATCAGTTCAACAACTTGTTGAAAGTGAACAAGTGAAAGATCATGAAATCCGCATTTCCGATGTCATCTGACGTTACAGTGAATAAACATTATTTTCTAATTTTTTCTGTAAAAAATAGTAATTAGATATACAATCAGATCGATAAAATATGTAACGATACCAACAAAATTCTATCTGACATCATTGTAAGTGCTGGACACGGCTCAAACCTATGTCCAACTGCCTTTTCCGTAAGTGAAGAGCCTAATGGCGTATTCTTTCACAATGGAATTCCTTTTGAACCAAGCTTATCCAAGTCAAGAAAGTGGAGAGTGGAGCCATTGGAAAAAATCTGGACAGCTGAATCAAGATTCCCACCACAGTAGGAGAATAAAACCAAGGCTCATGGAACTGTCGCGCAAAAGCTAAGAACAACCCCGCAATTGCGCAAAAAGAAAATGAGACAAATGAGGCACACAGAAGAATTTTTAAGTGAGACTTATTTCTCCCCTTAAATTTTTGGAAAGGGAGTAATGTAAATATTTTATGCAAAAAGGGAGAAATTGGCAAGTCAAATTAGGCAAATTAAGAGTTGATAATCCAAAATAACAAAATCTACAAAATTGGTAACTTAGCCAAAGAATCATCCTAGAGAAAAGGGATAAGTCACTGCTAGGTATCAAACTTTTATAAATTTTTCAAAATAGTTTAAATTCTATTAAACTTTTTCATTTTATTTTATGTTCGGTCTTGTTTGAGTCCATTTTTCAACGGAATTTAAATTTCAAAATATATTCTGTTTAGTCACATTTTTTTAACAGATACACAAATTCCATCAAAAATGGACTCATATAGAACAAAACATAAAAAAAGTAAGACTCAAATGAGAAAGTAAAATGTAATAGGACCGCAATTTGATGTTTGCTCCAAAGAACAAAGGGTTATGTGATGTAAGATGCCAATTCCAAAATAGTTTTTTTTTTTAATTGTTAAGGGAATCTTACTCAAAAAAAAAAAAAAAAGTTAAGGGGATGACTTTATTTGTCAAATTAGGGGTATTGAGGTATAGAATAGCTTGAATTTCTAATTGGAGGTATTACCTATCAAAATAGAGAAAAGAAAGAAGGAAGTGGAACTTATTATTTGATGAATTTCCTCCTTATCTCTTATTCCCAATATATATCACAGATACGAAGAATGACCAGAGTAAAACCATTGCAGCGCGAAGATGTGCTAGGATACTGGAAATTGAAGAACGCATTGCTTAAGGGCCCGTTTGGAGTGGTTTAAGTTTTCTGTTTTTTGTTTATTTTTCATAAAAAAAACAAGAAACATGTTTGTTATTGATTCTGTTTTCTGTTTTTTATTGAAAAGTTAAAAGTATTTTTCAAAGAAAAAAATCAAATTGGGAAAACAATAAAAATAGCTTTCCGATTTTATTTTTCACTTTTTTTTTTCTATACTTTCTCTCACAACATTTTCTTTTTCTATCCACCTTCTTTACCATATCTCTCTTTACTCATCCTCTCTCTATCCCTCTATATTTTTTCTCTCACTACTCTTTCTCTCTCAACTCATTCTCTCTCTACCCTCTCTCTCCCTTTTCTATCTCTACCATTCTCTCTCTACCCTCTCTCTCTCTATTTTCTGTCTCTACTCATTCTCTCTCTACCCTCTCTCTCCTTTTTCTATCTCTATCATTCTCTCTCCCTTTTTTTCTATTTCTACCATTCTCTCTCTACCCTCTCTCTCTATATTATCTCTCTCTACTCATTCTCTCTCTACCCAGACTCTTTCACTTTTTTCTTATTTTACCATTCTCTCTATTCATTCTCTTTCTACCATCTCTCTCTCATTTTTCTCTCTCTATCATTCTCTTTACTCATTCTTTCTCTACCCTCTCTCTCTTTTCTCTCTTTGTCATTTTCTCTACTCATTCTTTCTCTACCCTCTCTCTCTCTTTTCTCTCTTTTCTATCCACCTTCTTTACCATATCTCTCTTTACTCATCCTCTCTCTATCCCTCTATATTTTTTCTCTCACTACTCTTTCTCTCTCAACTCATTCTCTCTCTACCCTCTCTCTCCCTTTTCTATCTCTACCATTCTCTCTCTACCCTCTCTCTCTCTATTTTCTGTCTCTACTCATTCTCTCTCTACCCTCTCTCTCCTTTTTCTATCTCTATCATTCTCTCTCCCTTTTTTTCTATTTCTACCATTCTCTCTCTACCCTCTCTCTCTATATTATCTCTCTCTACTCATTCTCTCTCTACCCAGACTCTTTCACTTTTTTCTTATTTTACCATTCTCTCTATTCATTCTCTTTCTACCATCTCTCTCTCATTTTTCTCTCTCTATCATTCTCTTTACTCATTCTTTCTCTACCCTCTCTCTCTTTTCTCTCTTTGTCATTTTCTCTACTCATTCTTTCTCTACCCTCTCTCTCTCATTTTCTCTCTCTACTATTATGTTTACTCATTCTTTCTCAACCCTTTCTCTTTATGTCATTATCTCTACTCATTCTCTTTCTTCTCTCTTTTCCTCTCTCCTTTTTCTCTCTCTACTCATTCTCTCTCTACCCTCTCTCTCTCTCCCATTTTTCTCTCTATATTTATACTCTTTTTACCATTTCTCTCACTATCTTTTTTTACCTATTTTTTTATTCTTATAGAAAAAAAAACAAAAATTGACAACAATAAATACAAAAATTCAGCAAACAGCAAACACAAAAAATAAAAATTAAAAAGCATAAATAAAAAACTGACAGCGTCTCTAAACGGACCCTAAAAGTTCCGAGACCTCCTTTTGAAAGAAGTCCTTAATTCGCCAGAATTTTGGCCAAGGTTGAACTGCTGCGTTCGATTCTTTTATCAAGCCCAAAGCTAGGCAGCCTCAGGTCGGTTGATTTGTTCAATTTAGATTTCGGCCCTGTCGGCTTCCGTTGCTTGCAAACTTGGCCCAAGGCACAGATTTTACGAGGCCCTTTAGTTTTGCCTCTTGAATGGGGATAGATCTGGCTTCGACACAGGCTGAATCCGATATGTTTCGGAACCGTACATTTGCGTGGGAAGGGTGGCGTCAGGTCGAGGTGCACAGTGACTGGCGAAAAGACCGGGTTATTAACTTAAAATTCTATCTCCAATTTTTATTCTGAGAAACAGATATATAATTAATGAGAATAAAAAAAATTATTTTTATTATATAATTTAATGTATAACCAAATGTTTCGGTTGTGAGATATATAAAAATATGAAAAAAAAATTAAACTTATTACGTAATTTACAATCTAAATTTACAATTCAATATATCTCTTTATAGACCGGATAAATAATTGCATAGTTCTACACGAGAGAATCATTGACGACCGAATATTAGAAACCCCACTCAAATTATAGCTAATTTCAAAACTTAAAAAAAAAAAAAAAAAAAAAAAAACGGGGCCCATTATTGGGTTAATAAACTTCACCCAAATGGAAACGGCGGGCTGCTTTTGACACAGATGGAAGTTTTAATCGGAATGTTCTGCAGACTCCTGCCAATATCCCCAGAACTGGATTAAGAAACTTGAGGATGATGACGATGATGATGATCTAGAGACACAAGCGAGTTTAGTCGTATCCACCGCAGCTAACCCTAGCACATAATATTCAATTATTCACCCTCTTAAAGCAAATGGAATGGTAATGGTATACTGCGAAGCATAAGGCTACAAACTCCCATTGGCCCCACTTTCATAACCTCGTCTTAGCAAGTTAATTCAATACCATTTCAACCATTTTATACACCCACAATCCACCTTTCATCAAATTGGCAATCATGGAGACCAAGTAGGCAGTGAACAGATAGATTTGGTTTTTTATTAGTCTGGAGTGGTCTATCCTGAGCCAATTCTTACTTACTTGCGCCGACAACCTATTCTAGTTTGTACTTTCCTGGTGAAGCTTGATCGGGCCGCTTGTGGCCATTTGTTGTTCATTTTTCTCGTCGGTTGTGTCTTCTTTGCGGTTTTGGGCGTGGGGTTGGTTTTCCGGTTGTGGTATTTGTCTCTCTCTTCTTTTTTTCTTCTGGTGGTCTTCGATGTGGGCGGCTGGTTCCCCCACCATCCCCGTGTGCAATTGCGATCGATGGGGTAGTGAGAGAGTACTCCTTTTGTTGGCATCAGCTCGGACCTTGCATAATTCGAGGTAGTTCAACAGCTCTGGCTTCTTTTTGGAGCATGGAGGTTTTGCTACTAGTGGAGGTCATAGCGGGTTCTTGGTTTTGCTACCTGTCTCTGTGTATTTTCGGCGGATTCAGGCAGCATTTGTTTCTTTGGCATAGCTTGATGGTGGTCAACCGCCATTTGTGCGGTGGAGGTCACAATGGCTTTTGCTAGTGCCGGCACCTCTCCGATGGTGAGGTGGCCATGGAGCAGTTGGAGCTGGTATTTGCTTCAGCCTATGGGTCAGGTCATATTTGAGTATTGGAGCTAGACTTTGTTGGGTTTTGCTGTGACGTTTCACTATACTTTTCCTTTTTGGGCCTCTAGGGTCGATCTTAGCTTGTCCATCTTAGCTTGTGAGGCTTTATGTATATAGGGCTTTTGGACTTAATCTATGTGATGATGCTCCTACTTTAATGATAATATCTCATTTTTCTGTTGTTTAAAAAAACAATCCACCCTTCATTGATAAAATTAAGAATAAAATTATATAAATACACTTAAATGAAACACTGTAATTAATTTAATAAAATTTAATAATTTATTTATTTTTTTTTTAAACGCAATATGTCTTTTATGATCTTACAGAGTCCACCGTGTTGCAACGATTGCATGCTTAACAAATTGTGTAAAAGTAATCACATTTCACAACAGTAATCCCTCTGCAGACATTCACAATAATCAATGTCAAACAAACAAGTAGGCCAAAAGAATATATCCATATATCTACCAGAAAGGTAACATTCACCAATTGAACACTTACCAAAGAAATCATTTTTCCCACAACAATTAAATTTCTCTATGTAAATTTAATTCTCTTGGGTTGGATTATCAACATCCGACAGCCGACAAACTAACTACGAAGCAAACCAGTAACCTGAGAGTGAAAAATCACGCAGAAGAAGTCTGCGAAGGGGTTGCATTAGTAGCGATCTTAGCGTCCTGGTTCAACGCGCCGCCACCACTTGGCCGAATTTCCATCCGCGCCGCCGCCTGGTACGGAGCAGTATTAGTATAATACACTTGCCTCCCTGAACTATCGTAACCAACGGGGTACCCCTGATCCGCTACTCCAACTTTTGCCTGCAGCGTAGGAGCCGCCGCTCTTCTTTCAACCATTACAAGTTCGGGGACGACCATTCCGACTTTGCCATCATCTTTTGGTTGCACTTGTTGTTGCGATTGGAAAGGCATCGCACCGAACCACGGCTCTTGGTACACCTCTTGTCCAACCCTCTGCACTCCGTAAAAACCCTGGCCCACTTCTCCCCTCACCGGCATCAATGGCGGCGCTTGGTACAACCGAGCTGCCCCCGCCGTGGGAAGTAGATAAACAGGAGGGTCAGCTGTAGTGGCAGTAGCGAGGGGAACGCCAACAGAGGCGAAGTGCCATTCCGGCCGATACCCGGCAGGTATCGGAATTTGCGGTTGTGCTGGCATTGCCACCGGAGCTTGGGGCGGTGCCGCGTTGTCTGCTACTATATTCGAGTAATCCATTTTTCTACTAAGAGCAACTTGTTCATAACCATTTCCGCCGGCGATTTGTAGCCTCTGGAAATCCTGGATCCGTTGGTTCACACCCGGGTCCCCGACCCGCCCCTCCGATCCACAATCGGATCCAGCCGAGATATCTTTCGAAGCAACCTCCGGAACCGTCGGTGGGGCTGGTGCGGAGTCCACCAATTTGGTAACTGTAATAGGCGAAAATCCATTGTCCAAACCGAACAGAAAATCAGGATTCACGGACGAAACCACCGCCGCCACCGCCGGCGGCCGCGTCGTAGAAGCGTCTAGATTGAGCACCTGAAAGGAGTTCAACGCGTCCACGAACCACTGCCGGTCAGATTCCACTCCATTGGATCCGGCCCCGGGAGGCTTCAACCGAAACAAAAACAACCTCAACCTCGCCGGCTTGGCCGAGGCGCGGTGCAGCCGGTCGTATTCGAGCATCATGTGCTCGAGATCCTCATCGTTGGTGACGGAAATCAAAGCGTCGAGATCCTCGCCGGGAAGCTGGTACTTAAAGCAAATATCAGTGTCCCCACACAGAGAGGCGAGCTTGTTCATCATAACGGAGAACTTGACGTTGCGATCGACGGCCAGGATCTTCGTGTCGCCGCCGATATAAGTGAGTTGGTTATCGTGGGGCCTGGGCTGGATCTTGCCTCCGTAACTGCACATGAGTTTCACTTTGTAGTTGTTGTTGGCGGCGGCCGGCTCGTCCCACGCCTGGTTCTCGTCGATTTCGCGGGAACGCGGCGACGAGTCGCCGGAATCCGGGTAGGAAGAGTGAGAAAAGCTCTCCATTCTCTAGAAAATTCTAGAGAGAGAATGGAAGAGAGAAACTGAACCTAAAAACTAGAGTTTGGAGGATTGGAGAGGATCGTCGTCTACAGATTTTCTTTATTTTTTGTTACCAAAAAAAAAACGGAAGCGGAAGGTGTGGGATTTGTTTGTATGTACTGCGGCTGCTGTTCTGAATAATGGACGTGCACGTATCTAGGTCAGTAAGTGGTTGGTATCAGAGAAAGTGGGGCCATGTTGAGGTTGATTGATGAAGGAAAGTAATGCGGGAGCGTGACTGGGTGTCTTTTACACGGCGTATGGCCCACCCGCTGTGGCCTTCGGCTGCCCAATTGTACTTGAAAATTCCACTTTTTTTATTATCTTTTTTTTTCTTCTCTCTTTTTCTTGAATTGGACCTAGTAGGTTGTGCCCATAAGGATCATGTTTATTTTTTTTATCTGTAAAGAAGAAGACAAGATTATTATAGAACTGCAGGAGATGAGAGAGAGAGAGAGAGAGAGAGAGAGAGAGAGAGTGATAGAAGATTATATTTATTAGGCCATAAGTAAGTTTTTTTTTTTTAGAAGACATAAGTAAGTTAACATTAGGTTTATTAGTACTGAATTACAAGAACAAACTAAGATAGTGACAATACAATACTAAAAAAAAAGTGAGGTTGGTATTGGTGTTTGACTGTTGTCTGATGTAAATTGACTTCCAGTTAAGAAATATGATCAAATTTAAAGTGAATTAGTAATGTGAAATTTATGAAAATAAGGATAATTATTTTTATTGTATATTTAATTGTTTAATAAATTTTTTAATGAAAAAAAATGAGTGAGTGAGGAGTGGATGAGAAAATAAAGTCTTAGATTGATTTTTAAAAATGATTTAGAGTAAATATATTTCAACCCTAACTTAATATATAATAAAATTACATATTTACACTATCAATTAAATTTAGAATTAAAATTTCTTCTATTATCATTATAATAAAATTTTTGAAAAAAATGCCCATATATCAAATAAATGTCTATAGATTTAATTACTGATATATTAGTAATTATTATTATTTTATTATTTAAAATAAAAAAATAAAAAAATTCCCATAATTAATAGCATATATACATCCCTCCAATATAGTCTATGTTTGATTGGAACGGGCAAAATATACATATTTTTTTAATTGTTAGGGATAAGACTCAATTTGCTCTTAAATTTTTTGTGATTTTTTTAATGTTGTCTAAACCTTTTTCAATTTGAATTTGAGTCTTATACTTTAAATACAATGTGAAATACTTTCTAAATACTCAGCCCACCAGAAGCCCTTTATTTTCTCCCAAGTAAAATTGGAGTGATGGTGAAAAAAGATGATGATGACGAGGAAGAAGATGTTGAGAGAAAGCAGGAAACTGAGAAATACTTCAACGCATATTTGTGTTTTTTTTGGTATATTTCACTAAATATGTTAAATACTTACCGTTTATAATAATTTCTATTAAAGAAGACTGAATTACAACAAATTCTAAAAATATAGGACTCCAGTGAAAATTCGAAATCCTTTAGAATTAATTAAAAAATTCTCAAAAGTTTAGGGTACAAATGGAATCTTATGCTTTTCTTGTTATATGAAACGAGTTTCTTGGGCGAAGAAGAAATAACTCATCTCTTATAGTGTATTTAGATTATAAAATTTTAGTGAGAAATAAAGTTATGAGAAAAAAAATTTATGAGAAAAAAGTAAAAAAATAAAATTTTATATTTCGATTGTATAAAAAAATGATGAAAAAAAATATATAAATAAAATTACAAAAATACCTTTATAAATAATTAAATAATGAGTTAAAATTAAAGTGATCATATTAAAATTATTTTAATTATTATATTATTATATGCGTATTTTTTTAATTAATTTTAATGTATGATTTGGCACTTGATTTTTCCCATTCTTTTTCTTTTCCAACGTTTTTCTTCAGCAATCCAAACCAACGATTTGCGTTGGTTTTCTAACTTTTCTTTCAGTTTTTTGTCTAACAACAAAGCCAAACAACGGGTTAAGTACAATGAAAAGGGATGAACTAGCAAACCCCAGATGTTTTATGTCCAATTTCCATTTTTATTTTTCCTTTGAGCCTTGAGATCATCGAATGGCAGTATTTCCCTTACAATGTGGATCAGAGGATCTTATTGTCTCTTGTCCCTTCAACGCGGATAACCTACCAATAAAGGGAGCGTTAATGTTTAGGCATATCTTCAAAACCAAAGTGAACATCTTCTTGAAAATCTGGTAAGGTTATGTGTAAGAAACAAGCATATCACAAAACAATACTATGTGGCTTGTGCATTCTTACCTTTTTATTGACCATGACAAATGAGCGAAGTTCACAATTTCCAAACCTGAACGAAGAAATAAAAATTAGAAATAAGGAACAAAAATGAGAAAACTGCATAATTAGTGGACAAGTTAGTTGCAGAAAATATAAATGCTACTTGGAAGAAGATGGAAATGTCATGCCAAAATAATAATTACAATTAACCAGGAATTTTATGTTGCTTACTGTATTTATAGAACAGAGGCAAGGGTTAATGGGTAAACTCACAGTTGGCAAATTTCATTTTTGAGTGATTGGTCGCAATTATTTGCCAAGGCTTTTAAGGTATGTTCCAAAAATCTATTGTGAGTGACTATTGCAATTTCCCTCTCCTGAAATGTCCACAACCTAAAAAAGAGGCAAATTTCCCAAGTCAGGTAAACAACAAAGAAAGAAAAAAAATGGAGTGATTCACAGAAAATGTGGAGTCACCAGTCCATAAACTTGATGCCTCTGGCTGCAAGTTCTTCATCAGTCTCCCTAACATCAGCCTTCCACGCGTTGTCCTCGTTGCTCTCTATCTGCAATTAAGCTTTCCTTAGAGCTAATAAAGAAATTGAATACTCAATCAAATATATGTTGCAAGAAATTAATGATTAAGGACTCGCCAATGAAAAATCAATTGTGGGAAAAAGAGGCTGACGGTCGCTAATGTCTCTTCTCTTGTCACAAGGATGAACTCCCTGCGATAGACAACAGGAGTGAATTAAAAACAGAATTGATAAATCACAAGAAACAATAGCCGCAGCAGTGAGAGCGTGCTTGCAATTGGGTTTGTCTGAAAAAAATTTCTCGTCATCATAAAAATCCAAACATAACATGAAGGACTTATTATATTAAACAAAAGAGTGCTATACGTGGATAAACAAATTGGCCATTAACAAATGCACCGATAGCCCTATGACTTATTGCAGCATTACGCAAAATTTGTTGTGACAGAATAGCGTTATGTTACAGTGCTACACTGCAACATAACGCCTTCCTATTGTAACAAGTTTTGCATATTGCTGCAATAAGATCGCACGACTATCAATGTGTATGCCTATTATATGAGTAATTTGTTTGTCCATAAACTTCTTCTATAAACAAAATCGTGACTACAGAGCCACAAAATCTTTCTAGGTCCCCCTTTTACATCTACAATTCTAAGACAAGACAAACCTGTGTATACCAAGATAGACAACGTAAGAACACAACTTGTCCAGAATCATTCACAGAAATTTAGGTCAATATGGTTGTCTTAATCTACAAATTTAGGAAGTCTCGTCCTACCACTCGCTCGCGACATAGGTCAGTTGCCATAAAAGGCGGGCATTTTTCGCAAAGACCATTAATTTCTTTGGTGTCCTCCATTAATTCAGGTGAATTTAACCCATTAAGGTGTTCGTCACTGCCAAAGACTCCGACTGCTGTTTGCATGGCCCTGCAATGAGACAAATTGTTAATCAGAAATGGACCTCTGTGCAAGGAACTTAAAATGAATTAGGCCAATGAGTTATTATACCTTAACAATGGAGAAGTAATCACTAAATCAATCTTTTGTATCAATCCAGAGGCCCGAATCTGCTTGCGCAGATTGCCGACCTGTTGATTATCATACAAAATATATAAATCACTGTTAGCCATTCTCTTAGTCAAGAGATAACGCATCTTTGTTAAAAACTTAATTCATTTTCCTTTTTAATTTTTTGGATCAAAAATTCTTTTCTTTTTTTTTTTTTTTTGTCTGAAATCATGGTATTCAGAAATTTATTAGATTTTAATTAATCTAATTCGAGCTCAGTGGTCCAATTAAAAGGGATAAAGCTCTCTCTATGTCTATTTTTTTTATATATAAGACTCGAACTCAAAAATTTATCTATAGAAAAATCAAACTCATCGCCACTTACACTAACAAGCGTTAGATTTAAAAATTCTTTTTCCTTTTATTAGAGAATTCTTAGTGGCAACTAATATGGATAAATATTGGCCCAATGGGGTCAAAGGCAGGGCCCACAATACATCCCGGGATACCCGGATCTCGTTCAGAGTAGGATGCTCTCCTCGGATGTAACTCGGCAGACATGTTAGATGAAGCTAACTTTCCTACGTCTACCTTCCCCCTTCAGCCAATGAAAACCCAAATTTATTATAAATACCTTAAGACAACTATTGCTAAAGTAATGATCTCCTTTCTACTATATTCCTTATTTTTTATTTTATGAGTAAACTTATATATATGGGGTAAAATATTTCAAATTTTGTTTTGAGATAAATCGTGTTCATTATTTTTTAAATCGTAACTGATATTTTTAAAATGTAAAAATAACAAGTGTTATAAAAATATCAATTTTTATTTCAAAAATAATAGTCACAATTCTATTTAAAACAAAAAATAACACACTAAATATTAACCTATATACATTTCTCTTTATTTTATTATGATAACTGATATTTACACACAAAAAAAGTTACATGCACGAACATAAAAAATTAAAAGTCTTAATTTTATTTTCTTATGGTGCGTGAGTATAGTATTTTACTGCGTGTGAATATCAATTATTCATAGTTAACTTAAACATCGAGGCGTCAGTCTCATCCCGATACTATAGCTGTGTCTTTTTATGCAGGTTACAAGCCCGGCCGCCAGGTCCAGATTTGATAAAAAAACCAGAGCTTTCTAATAGTTTTTGTACTAAATGATGTCAGAAATCTTATTGAAGGCCCCTCCCCTCCACCCCATCTAGAGGGAAAGCCGGAAAGGTCATCAAAAGGAATGAACCCCACCGCCTTTTATATCATAAATCATCCAACAAAATGATAAAAAAAAGTAAAATATAAGAAATAAATAGACACCTTTCAGTTTGACACCAAAAAGAAAGCGATCAACTTTGAAGGTAAAGATGGCTATTTCTTCAGAATTAATTACCTGGTGCCAGCCCAGAGGGGACAATTCTGCATCCAAATGTTCATAAGATAACAGAGCACTATGATCCTTCTCTCCGGCTACATTATGAATACCTTGTGCATGCCTTACCTGAATTTGGAAACATACGTTATTACAAGCACATAAATATTCCCTTGAAAGTGCAAATTATAAGCTGTATGAAACTCTGATGAGGGTATTTGTTTTAGATCTAAAACGAAAACATTGGAAGGAAATGAAAATAAGGAAGAATTTAAAGTGAATAATACCAGATGGAGGATTTTACAACTGTTTAAGGGGAGTAGACAATCAGGTTCAGGTGTGATGGCGGCGTTCATATTGGTAGATGATGGTCTAGATGGAAGAAAACGGTAGAACCAGGAGATGATACGAAGAATAAGAAAATATACTCGTTTCAACAATCGATCCATTTGTTGACCGAAGGCAGGGCGGCTCATTGATCCACGGCTTGGGCCTTGGGGTTTATGAAATTATTTAAACCAGGTTGCACAAGTAATTAGCAATCCAAGTTGCTTTCCTCCCCTCAAGGAAAAATTGTTTTATAGGCCCAAGCAAATACCCACTTTTTTCAACCCATTACAAAGCACTAACATTTTTTATTCTTGTGCCTAAATCCTTCCTCAACCCCTTTTCTCTCCGTCTAAGCAAGGAATTTTTCTTTGAAGATACCGAAATTAGCAACCAAGCAAAGATATCCCTGTTAAAAACACCAATCAATTGTAACACCCAGTTGCCTATCAGACATGGAGAGTATAATTAATATTATAAAAATTATTATTATTGTTATTATTATTAATATACCGAAATTGGCATTCAATCAAAGATATCCCTATTAAAAACACCAATCAATTGTAACACCCATTTGCCTATTAGACATGGAGAGTATAATTAATATTACAACAATTATTATTATTATTATTATTAAGATACCGAAATTGGCATCCAATCAAAGATATTCCTATTAAAAACACTAATCAATTGTAACACCCATTTGCCTATCGTACATGGAGAGTATAATTAATATTATAATACATATTATTATTATTATTTTATCTTTTATTCTCAAAGAATTTATAACTTTCATTCTTCTTATTACCCTTTCTTAAATACAAAGAGAACATAAAAATATTCTCTACTCCAATTTTTCTTCTCTCTTATTTTTCTCACCCTAATTTTTTTTTTATCGGAGCCAATATATAAATTCTCATATATCAAATATTTTATTATAATTTTTTCCTAATATATAGAAATTAAAACCTTATATCTTGTGGGAATTTTAGAAACGTGCTATTCAAGATTTTTTTCATTTTTTCTCCGAGAGTTATTTATTTTGAACTCCAATATATGGTTATACTTTAAGTAATATTAAAATGATTATACAATATATCTAATAGCATCAAACGAATTATATATATATTTTTTAAGTTCAACTATCCAACAACTCATATAATTTTGGTCTCACTCAAAAAAACCTATCAAGTATTTCCTATTTATTTCAGCCAATTAAGCTAGCTTAAATGAGCTTTTTTTTTAAAGAAAAAAAAAAACCTCCACTGAATAGATTGTCATAAGTCAAATATACAGACTGGATTTCTTGGGTTGAAGCCTTGAAATGAGTGAAGGGAACTCCGGTCAATCATAGAGAATCGAATACTTTAAAACTGACTTGCGTTATGAGTTTTGCCATATTCTCTCTACATTTCATTTTTTTTATGGTCAATGTTACCGCCATTAATGATAGCCGTGACCATTCCATATTTCCTGTTTCTTTTTTCCTTTCTTTCGGCTCTTTTTTTTTCGCTAATTTCATTTGAGATGCCTTTAATTCCAACTTTTTGGCCTTGCAATAGCTGCCATTGGATAAATATCTCCTGCGTCACACAGAATTTATCCAAGATACAACACGCATCTTGGCCGAATAAACTTGCCAAAAATTATGTCTACAGATGTGTAAAGACAGAAATCAAGATTCCACGAAATGGCGTCTGGAGAATGGACGCCCATAATGAAATGAGCCAAAAAAAAAAAGAAAAAAAAAAACAGAAGTCCATAATGAGCCTCAATTTAATAGTCAAATCAAGGCATAAAGCAACTTATCGCTTAAACTAAGTATGAGTTAATGAAATCAAAACATGGGTACTGGAAAATATGAAAGAAGGGAGCAAATTCCCATATATTTGGTCTTGTGTAATACATAAATGATATCCATTTCAAGCCATTATGTAAAGCTATAAAAGGGTTGGGAAGGCCAAGGCCTGTGACTTCGTCTTGGAAAGAATTTGTGCCTATGAATTCCCTAAATACTCCAAATCTCGTAATCGAGCCGGTAAGCTCACTAAATTTTAACTATCTAGCTCCGTGAGGTATAAATCCTATTGAATCACTTCAACAGAAAAATGTGCATGAGATATTGAGCTCAGAGCCTTATTTTTGCCCCCAGTTTCAAAAATCACCTAGGACAGTCATTTCTCATGAAGCTTCTTCTCTGCAATGTCACTTGGAAGATCAAGCCCACGAGGAATCTTTCCAGGATAGTTAGTTGTTGCAGGATCTGACCCCATCATACTGCAGACAGAATTCAATCAGTCATGTTTACTATTTATTTTTTTACTGAAAGAGCCTAAAAAGATGGCTATTCAGACTTTTCCAAAGACATACCCTCTATCAACAAGAACCATTGAACGAAGTTCGCAGTTTGCAAAGCTGCATTAACACATATCTGATTAGAAACCAAAACAGAAGAGAATGCGGTGCTCCAAAGTCTAATAACATATTCTGCGCAACAAAACTAATTGAACATATTTGATCTAGATCAGCAAATTGGATTGTATCCCTCCCCACTTTTGTGTAGAAAGTAAAAAACCCTTATATTTTTCAGCATACAGCTAAAATAAAAATCGGACGCTTGGAGAGAAGCAGGCAACAAACATGATTGGTTCAATACAGAAAAAAGATGAATTTAAAGACAGTTCTTTTGAACAGTTTTCCAAGCGACGACTAGCACTAGAGGACAACCGAATGCAACTAACGAACATCATCAGGAAGCAAATTTGTTGGGGGATTACTGAATGGAATGCTGATAGCATGGAAATCTATGTTTCTTACATGAAAACAAATAATATATTGTAAATTGGTGAAGAGAAGCAAAGAACGAAGGAAACTGAAACCAGAATATGGCTTGAAATTGAACATCTGAAGATGCTGACCAAGTGTCTTATCTTTAACTTTGATCCCTGTAGGATAATAAGCATAAAGATGATCACCATGTTATGTTGTCAAATACTTACTGCATGCATATTTCTTTCTTCACAGATGGATGGCAGTCATTTCCAAAATGACTTAGCGCATGATACAAAAATCCACTATGGCTGACAACTGCAATCTCCTTTTCTTCCCGTTTCCACAACCTGGATAAATTAAAAAAAGGATAAAGAAATCAAAATATAAGCAGTCACTAAAACTGCACCTGCTTTTTAAATGGCTCAAAATGATGCACAAGGAAACAAAACAACCAAATTATGGGTTTATTCTCTCCAGCAAAATAACTTAAGCATATTTACATGTTCAACAAGTATTGCAGTTCACTTATCTTCCACAGAAATGAAGTCGCAAATAAGTACTTAATATTGCAAAGAACAAGCTCACGACACTTAATTTATTATTAAGAATCGATCCTTCTCACTGCAAACTGAGCACTAGATACACTTGAAAAAGTTTCAATTTTTGGGTTGGTAAAAGAACATTGAAATATAGCAAAGAAAAGTAATCACCAATTTAAGAACTTCAGTCCCCTAGCTGCAACTTCTTCATTCTTTTCTCTGACGTCAGGCAGCCACAAAATGTCACTATCATTTTCAATCTACCAAAAAAAAAGGGAAAAGAAAAGGTGCTAACAAACAACTTAAGTTGAGAATAGAAAACAAAGAAAGCCAGTGAAATAATGAAATTAATAATCTGCAGTCCAAAAAAAAAAAGTTATACAAATAATTTGTCATCCAAAACAATGTCATACTTACCAGAGAGAAATCAATTGCAGGGAAAAGAGACCGATACTCGCTGATATTTCTTCTTCTATCGCATGGATGAACTCCCTGTAGTGGGCAAAAGGGAAACAAGAGAAGGAAAGTCAACTATAGGAAAACCTATAGTCAAAAGTAAGAAAAATCACATTTTTTTGCAGCGCTTTTCCTCACGACACAGGAAATGGAATTTTGGCTACACGAGAAAATTTTGTTAAAAAGATCTCATACCATGTATCATGACAAAATAAGAATAGATTTTTATGCATATCTGATAGCCATATGTCAGGCATCAAGAGAATAGATTTTTATGCATATATTATAAGCACAAATCTTTACAGATTCTATACCTATACCATTTTGCCACTATAGGTGCTCATGCAAAAGTTCCCAATATCTTACTCTGTTCCAAAGAATATTTTCATACCCACAAAGATACTTGCTAGTATCTGGAAACATGGTGGGTGGGTACACTCGTTCACCAGAACATAAGAATACTTATAATGTAAAAGCAAACGTAAAACACCACTTTTCAGATTCTATCAGCACCATGCTGTATCCTTTTCAATCTCCATGGAACAACTAAGACCAGAAATTCTGTAAGAAAATTAAATAGATTTCTTTTCTTTTAGTAAATATCGAGAGGCATACCAAATGTTCTCGACAAAGCTCCAGCGCCACAAACGGGGGGCAACCGAAGCTTGAGACAGCATGGCGGTTACTTTTCCCTGCACCTCCCACCATTAGTGGAGGAACATTTACACCGTCTGTGTACCCTTCACCACCAAAGACTCCAATTGCTGTTTGCATGGTCCTGTAACAAATTATTGCATGTCGATGTCATTGCCTCAGGAACATAAATTTTATAACTCTATTAAAATTTCCAAAATCTCAATCATTAAATTTGTTTAAGATTACGCATAAAACCAAATAACAAAGATCACCAGTCAAATGCAAAAGATAAAATCATTAACAGCAACATTGCATCATGAAAAGCTGGTACCTTAACAAAGGGGAAGTGACGACCAATTCAATTTTCTTATTTAGTCCCCGTTCTTGAACATGCTTGTGCAGATTATCAACCTGGCACAGTTTTTCAATTTGAAAACATAAATTTAAAAAAAAAAAAAAAAACCCATAATAGTTCTGGGCATATCTTCCTCCACCTTCAAGCCACTAACAGAAAAAAGCTATCTTTTTTTCTTTTTTTTCTTTTTTTTTTTTCTGTTCAAAGAAAAATTTGAAAAAAAAAATTGAAAAGACAAACAAATAAAATAAGCATCACCTGCTGCCAGCCAAGTGGGGTAAGGTGTGCATCGAAGAGCTCTTCAGACAAATAAGAATCTGGGTTTTTTTCTCCTTCTACATTATGGATCCCTTGCGCATGCCTAACCTGTAATGTTGCACTAAATTTTATTTTTTAGCATTTTCCTTTTTTTTTTTTGGTTGTTTTAGGAAATGAAAAAATGCTATCAAATTGCAAAACAAAAGTGTAAATTCACTAATTAGACTAACAGACCAGATGGATAGTCTTCGTACGATGCAGCGGATACAGACTTAGTTCCAAAGAGCCATCCATTCCTGAAAGATCAACGCAAAAATGCAAAATTTCAACATTAAAAAATAGTCTAATAAATAAATAAATAAATAAAACCTGAAAAATTCTATAATACGTCCTTAAGCAGCAAAGGCTAAAATAAAGCAATCGGATCGTAATCACTCATAATAAAGAAAAAAAGACAAAAGTTATGAAAAAAAAAAAAGAAAAGAAAGTTTTAATTAAAGCGAATCGAGGCTACTTGGAAGAACGAATTGCACGTACCTGAGGAGCAGCGGAGAATCAAAGAACGGTTGCTGCGGCAAATGAGAGGCGCGTGAGGTGGTCGAGCCGGTGGCGGCGGCGGCGACGGAGGAGGAGGAGGAGCGGAAAAGGGATTAGAAAAGGTAACGGAGACAAAAGAGCGATTTGGAAAGGAAGAGGAAAGGCAAGCGCTGGTTGGGGAATATAAAAAGACGGGCATGACGAATCTTCCTCCTTTTTTTTTTATTTTTTTTACAATTAATAAAAAAGGAAGAAAGAGAAAGAGAAAATTGAATTGAATTGGTTGTTTTCGGCCACAAAAGCGGGACGGCGGTAGCGCGTAGTTCGGTACTCGCCGCCGGCTAATTCGGAGCTGGATACTCACGCGCCACGTGCCACAGTTCTTGCCATTTAACGGTCAAGTCTTGTCGAACCAATCGTTTTTTGCGCTTTCCATTTACGTTTCGTTTCTTTGTTTGCTCTCTTTTCTTCTCCCCCCCAACCCACAAAACTGAAATTGTCGTTTTCTGTGTTTCCTGTTTTCTTTGATGCCTGATGCCGTGTGAGATTCCTCTCTAAAAAGAAGTCCCGTTAAATTACCCAAAATTTGAGTTTGACTAAGCTATATAAAAAACGTATAATTTATTTAATAATTTATATATTATATTTTTATGAGAAAAAATTAGCGGGCTGCACGCTACTCGACCCAGATGCAAACTCGCAACCCCCTCCCTTTTTTTGCGGGGGAGCTGCTCAAAGCGGCAGGTTAAAAAAAATGTGATTAATCATATAATTACATAGTTGTCTTTGTCAGGCACTACATGTTCTGTAGTTGTGTCTTATTTTTATTTAAATTTAACAATATTTTTTTATATTACTATACATTGGCCCAAGAAGAATTTTTCTATGTTCATATCCCAAACAAGAATTTCAGCTTTTCACAGAGGGAATAAAACACGAAGAATAAAAAGGAAAGTTCTACATTTATCTCGAGGTTTTTTTTTTTGTTTTTAAAGTTTCTTAGTTCATTAGACAACATGTTACGTCTTAGAATTATGAAAATGAGAATGACGTCTATTTTTCTATTTTTAAAATAATGGTATCAATTATCAAACATAAAACCGATATAAATGAAGTATTGCATTGATAGCCAACGACGCATTTGTCCTGGGCCTCTGTTAGACGATCTAAATATCTCGGCCCAATTGCGTAATTTGTCCCGATTTTTAGATCTTGGACCGAGATAATGTTGTAATTGGACTCATTTGGGCTCTTGGGCTGAGATAATGTTAACTCTAAACTGTGACCAAGCACGACGGCAATTGTTCAGAAACCCACACTCTCTCTTATGGACTCTCTTGAAGCATAAGAGAATTGGGCCCAACATTGCCCCACTGCTGCTACGATTGCCTCCTTTAAGTAAGGATCATGATCTTTTTAAGATCTGTTTAAGATTTTGTTTAGACAAAGCAACCATTATATCTTGCAAGTTTTTGACAGCTATTATTACATGTGATGGGATAAGTATTTTTTTTGTCCTAAATTTTTAGGTATTTTTACGTTTAAATCTTAAACTTTTTTGACATATCATTTGAGTTCTAAACCTTTTAATTTCTTACTACATCAGTCCTTTAAATTATAAAAAGTAGTCAATTAACTTAATAAAAATCATTTAAAAAAGATTAAATATATAAATTAAATATTTTTTTCATCAACAAAATATGCATATTAAATATTTTTTTAATCAATAAATATACGAATTAAATAAGTAATATGTATATTTTTAATAGAAAAAACATTCAATTCATATATTTAATCTTTTTTTAAATAATTTTTTGTAAAGTTAAAATTATTTTTTAATAGATTGATCACTTTTATTAAACAGAGGGACTGATTTAGTAGAAAATTAAAAAGTTTAGAATTCAAATGAAATGTCAAAAAAGTTTACAACTTAAACGTAAAAAAATTTAAAAGTTTAGGACCAAAAAAATACTTATCCCAATAAAGATAAACATCACAAAACTTTTTTTATAAAATTTTATAAAAAAATTCTAAATTTTAACGCAACATTAAATCTACTTAAAATTTAATTTAAAAACAAAAGATAAATCGCAAAAAACTCCTTGCCCCATGAGTAAAAAAATTTAAATAGCAAAAAATTATGAAAAAAAAATTCATATTATATATCACTACTCTTATTATATTTTGTGCATTCACAGTCAACAAGAAGAAATAGATTGTTTGGTGAATAGCATGAAAGTACGCATCCTCGGAATGCAAGGAGATATACGCCTAATTTTTAGCATAATGTGAATTGAGTTTTTTTTTTTTTTATTAGGATGGTCTTGAATTACAAAATAAAATAATTCTAACTATTTTTATAAACTCCTAATCCTCTTTCTCAAGATTAGCCATCAAAATCTTCGAGATATAAGTCGAAGTACTTAATTACTAATGTTACAGTGCATAAATTTTTGAATTAATGTCTAAAAAAACCGTGAACATTTCTTTTTTTTTAATTTATCATAATTATTTATTTTTTAAAATATATTACAAACTATTTAATTAATTTTAAATTTATCATATCATTATTTTAAAATAATAGATATTGTACTAAATTTTTTTAAAAAATTATTTTTTGTTTTTAGTTGAAAATTGATTCCCCTTTTCTGAAGTTCTGACTTGACTTGGAGAGAGAGAGAGAGAGAGAGAGAGAGAGCCGGGTTTGGGGGGGGGGGGGGGGTCCCAATCTCCTGAGGCACAAAGGCACGTGGATCGTCATTGGTTAGGTAACAAGTCTCCACCATTACCATAGCAGCAAACAAGGGAAAGTGAACAGCTCCTACGTACGAGAGACTGTCATCCAAATTCCAATGGTACAAATTGCCTATGTCAGGAAACTTCCTTCTTTTGTTCGGATCACGACATATAAGATTTAATGTCAAACTACAGTCTTTAAAATCGAATTGATTATTAAATTAATAAAAAAATTAAGTTAGTGATCTAACGATTCAATCAAAAACTCGACCATTAAATCAATGAGTTAATTATTATTTAGTAAAATAATAATAAATATTTATTATTTATTATTTTTTAATAATAAATAATCAAACTATAAAAAATAGAATATAAGTTTAATTATAACCATAACAAAATCAAAGTACAAGATATTTAAAATAGTTTTCTAATTGAATGAATTAATAAAATATTCATATTAAAAATAAAATATTATAAAGTTATTAATAGAATATTTATATTCAAAAATAAAATATCATAGAGTTATCATATGATTTAAAAATATTATATTTCTTATTAATATAAATATAAATATACGTTATTCACCCTCATTTTTAATAATAAAAAAACAAAACGGCTGCTGTTTTAGAAAAATAACTTGAATAAATATTGAATAGTCCAATTCACTAATTTTTTGGTCCCCGGTTCAAGCTAATTTAAGCCAATTTAAGCAGTTTTTAAGTGGTTTATTTTCTACCCTAAGTTTATGACAAAACCAAACTGGTCCAACTTCTAATTCATCAATTTTTTGATCTGACTGGCTAAGTCGGTATGATTTTTAAAATTATTCGTCGAACAGCCAATTTAATGGGTACATGTTCGCAAAAGCTCCAGACCAGCACTGGGCAATAAGCAACAAAAAGAACGCTGTCATCCATGTAATGATGCAATGCATTATGCTACATATGCCAAGAAGTCCCCATCAGATGTTTCTCCTGCCTATGTTTTTCATTTAATAAATGCATCATATTATGAGGGGGAAAAAAAAAAAAGAAAAATCTCCGCACCAACAAAAAAATTCGTCCCGGAAAAAAAATGAAAATGGAATTTTACTAGAGTTCTCTAGCAATCAATCTAGTGGAGCGAACCCCATAATGTACAAGCAATTAATACTATCAAAAGTAAATAAATTAGTGGATTTATACGCGACTTAATCTTGGACTGAAAGTGCATAAACTCTCGGTTTCTTCCTAGGTTGGGTGGGCTGCAAAGTTCAAGCGAAGCTATGAATTATCCATTGTTACGTGCACAATAGGATAGGGAACTTTGCCACTAGTATAGATCTATATTTCCTGGTAGGTTGGGGTGAAGTCTATTATAAAGTCATTGTGGAATCAAACTTCATTTTTACACTCTAAAAACTTATAAAGACTCATTAGAGTTGTGATTTATTCAGGCAAATTATTGTCGAGTGCCTTCATTTTTTGAGTTTGTCTCAAAACTACAACCTACAACATTTTCTCAGAGAAGACAATTATTGTGTAAACTTTGTGGCCCATCTTTGATGCATTCAGCAAGCTCCTCTTGTTCTTTGAGCTTCACTTCTCACAGGAATTCAAGACTTCCTACAAGCTGATATAGTAGGAATGAGTCGTTCTCGTAACGAATAATGTTCTTTTTTTAATTTTTGTTTTTTTCTCTATTAATTGTTCATTTCTAGAATCAAAAAAAAGAAAAAAAAAAGTATAGATTCCCCTCCCCCCCCCCCCAAAATAATTGGAATTTTTCTACTTGCGTTAAACAACAACATATATGTCTCTCATTCCATTCAATTGATTGAAACTTTGTAATCTTTGATTAATTTACAATATTTTATTTATAAGTAGTTTTGAAAAGAAAAAATATCGAAACACCAAAAGAAAAAATATATATAACCCACCAATTTTTCAAATTTTTGTTTGATAGAGGTTTGTGCCGTCTGCTGTCGGCTAATTGTTTGATTGTGGTGCCATTTCGAAGTTGGCTATTGGTAGTATTTCTTGGGCAGGCTCACCTAGACCTCTAGCCAAAATAGACTCCCGGATCGACCTCGCACATTCAATGAAAAGAAAAACATGGACAGCGACTAAAATGTCTCGAAGGACCAATTTTCTTGGCGCATTAAGCGGCAATTTGCACTGCAAATATTCGCTATTCCCTGATTTTTAAAAAGGGTGCATTGGAAAGAAGGGAAAACCACAATTCCCTAAAGAATTTTCTCTAATTAATTTTCTCCAAAAAGCAGCGAGCATAATTGGTTCATCTTTCAATGTCGAAATGGAACGCAGGACGTGTAAAATTTGTCTTAAGTAGGACGTACCAATATTACCAAGAACAGCTCGAATGTTTTTGAGTGTTAATTAATGTTTGTTAATCTTGAGGTTGCCTTTTGTAATTCCAAAGGCCACCAATTGCCATCCATACAGAAGTAAGAAAAAAATGAAGCAAAGAAAACAAAGCATATATATGAGATTAAAAGGGAAAAAAAATAAAAAAAAAAAAAGGAAGAAAAGAAAGCATACAAGTTCAGTTTTCAGACTTCAAACATTTTGTTTGAAAGCCTAATGTAACCTAGATTGACAATAAATGTCGTTAAAAGCCTCTAAGTTTGTGGTAACAAAAATATGTGATTATCTGAAGAAACAATTACATCTTATAGTTTCTAATATCATTCTACTAGCGATTCATATGGATGCTTTTTTTTTTTTTTTTGAAATGTAAAATTTTACATGCTTTTAATTTGGTGCTAAGTTTGAAGGTAACATTAAATCTTCAAACCATTTGGATATAATATAGTGACGACTAAATTTATAATTTAGGATGAAATTTGAAGTTCGAATTTTAAATTTCACTGTTAATTAAATCTCCCTCCTCATTCCAATTAGACTAAAAAAAAAAAAACAATTCATTATAAAGTTCACTATAAATTTTCACATCAAAGGGAAAATTTGACCCCTCAAGAAGGAAATTTTCTGCTATAGTATTCTCTTTCCAAATTCTTAATACTCTCCTCAATTTTGTACAATTATCAACTAGAAGGCAAGGAGAAAGGTGAACTACTACTTGACCCAAACTCCTATTTCAAATTTTTGGCGGTGCCCCTCAACTCAAGAATGCTCTTTCTCGTCGACAAACCCGCCCAAAAATCCATCGAAATCCACCGAAAATCTAGAAATTCAAGTCCCATCAATTGTAACCCCCAAATAGACACATTCGCTAGAAAATAACCGGAAATGGTGTAAGGTTGTCATTGTTGCTTCGTGTTCGGTGGACACATATAACTCAAACACTAAAGTCAAAAATAGCGGTTTAATGACTTTGTATGGCACAAATGCGGATTTCATTATGGCAGGAAAAAAAAAATAGTTTTGTATCTTATCTGACACAATTATATAGGATTTTTTTTTTGAAAAAAATGACTAATTTCAGTCTGTCTTGGTATGTAAAATGCTGCCTTTAAAGTATGTTGATGTTGTTACTTAACCCAGCCATAAAAGAGGGGTAAATTGCAAACTTATTAATGGTAATCTGTAATCGTCATTACAAAGCATGGTTGGGCTCGTTTTAGTATCCTCTGTTGCCAGTAAAACTAAATAATGCAACTTGGTACTGTGCAGAATCATCCGGACAGCTAATTAAGATATCCGATGTACAATGGATATCTGGCAGCTTAAGTTGAATGTGCTATGATCCAACCCGTGCTGATTTAGACCTATGGGGAGATTTTGTCCTCAGGTTCAGTCATTACAGAACACAGAAATTGGAAATAATGGTCCTCAGATTGTAGTCATCATAGAACACAACAGTTGGAAGCGAACTAGCCAAGGTGCATGCATTGTGCCAGAAACAATTCTATGAAAAGTATTTCATCTAGAACTTTGTCATACAGCTCAACGTTAAATAATAACAAAATAGTTACGTATTTTATTTAACGGTATCTAATAATTTATCTATTTTTTTCTTTTTAAATTTTAATCATCCAACGACTTATATTATTTTGTTATTATTTTATTTCTACATAAATTTAACTAATTAGTATTTCGCAATAGATCCGCGTATCAGTTGATTAAATCACGAGCCAATTTAAGTGCGTGGCCCAGTCATGAACTGCGTTGTTGACTAAACGCGGATATTTCTTTGCTAACTTTGCAATTTTTTTTTTTTAGTGAAGATCCCCACATTACTTTGCCTCGCCGTATGGGAATGTGCTGTGTGCACCAAACTCCCATCCCATGAAAGCGAAAACAATTTGTAAAATCCTCTGCCCATGCGTTAGTTTTTTCAAAAGACGCATTAATTAATTGCACATTTGTGCATTAACGCAAGCTAAAACATAGGATCGTAAAACACAGCATAAGAAACAATTAATTAATTATCAAAGTGACTTCAGCTTAATGCTTGCTACAGGCAGTTGTATTCAGACAAACTTTTATCTTCAAATAATAGAGTTGCTTATGTATTTACTTCCAAGTCCCTCTTTTTTTTTTTTGTTGGACATTAGTACATCTACGTACAAGTCTTATAACAAACACTGGGCGTGTTGATTACTTGATTATTCGGTATTAAAAAAAAAAAAACATATTGATCAGAAATTATGGAGGAATTATGGTACTCTATGTAATGTATGCCCCTCGAGTATTATTGCTTATTTGGATTCCCAGTCTCCGAATAAACAAAACAATAGATTTCAACGTAGACTGACCCCCAATAAATGCAAGCAGACAATCATTTAATTTTATAAACACCAATACACATTTTGAATATTTTTATTTTGAGCAATATTTCAATTAAAATTAAAATTAATAATTTTTAAAATATAAAAATAAAAAATTATCTTAAAAATTATGAATTTTATTTTAAAAATATTAATTTTAATTTTACTTAAAGATATTGCTCGAGTCACTGACACTCAAAATACCAGTATTTTTTCTATTTTTATATAGATTTCATGCGGAGGGCCTGGGCCTGCAAAAGTCTTTGACTTGAGCTTCGGGGTAGACCTTTGACTTTTCCGTACAGTATCTCATTTAATTAGGGTGCAACTCCCGATTTCCTACCGAATGTACTTCCAGCAGGACCAGCGGCAACGTGATACATGTGTAAGAATACTAGCACCAGTTTTAGTTTAAAAATGGAAGTTCACAGAGTATATTTTTAGAGCATCAATGTTTATCTTCACTTAAATAATATTAAAATAATAATATAATTTTATTTAATTATATACAACATATTTTTTATTTTTTTATTTTTTAAAATTTAGTAATTCAATAACCCAAATCATTTTGAGATGCTCTCTGATATTCTAGTTCTGAAGTGTTGCTGTACTCTTTAATGGCCCATTTCAATGATGCACACATGGGAATAGACTACAGAAAGGCAAAGGTACTCGTATTCGCTTACAAAGGAAAGCAAAAATAAAAATATGGTTACTTCAATAATCGTGGATTCGCATGTACGTAAGGACCACCGTGATGGAGGATAAAAGCTCAATGGGATAGAACGTCAATTCTCAACCAATCAAGTTAACAACTTTCACTAAATAATTTTATACCAAAACTGCTATCGATTCATAATATATTGTAGTACAATGGGCACAATAATCAATTTATGCTAAAATATGTGCATGTGTTGTGCAAATGTAGTAGAAAAATAATTGTTTAACTTGTGGGCATGAACCCTTGAACCAATCAACTTAAATAAGGAATTTACAGACGGGGACGTGCAGATTTTCTTTGTAGCCATGACCTTTCGAGTTGCATCTCTTGTCGTTGCAAGTGGGATTTGAATTTTACAATCCATTACAAATATTCAACCACTATACCACAAAAATCTTTCCATATAATCCATAAGCCTGAATTCCATGCCTTACTCACATTTTTTAACGTTTAGTGTTTGTTCCTGGAACAAAAAACAAAAAAAATTATTTTTTTTTTCTCTATTAAGAAATTTATTAGATTATGAGTTATATAATAGAAATAATTTTCTTTTTCTTGTAATCTCACACTTCTTTTTAAAATTAAAATTTACAACTTTTAAAATAAAAATTTAAATCTAAGTGTTAACTACTAAAATATATCTTAAAAACATATTTTCTTTTTTGCAATGTTGATACACAATCTTATCAAATCAAACGTAGAGACAGCAAATATTCTCTCGAAATTTTTTGAAATTATTTCCAAATCATTGGCCTTGCCCCTTGTCCATTTGGGCTCGAAACTGTCCCGTGTAATACACCTATCAAGATTAGCCGCTTCCGCACAGCAACAAAATGCCAATCCAAGTTAAGCAAAACCGCTTTATTTTGCCCAAGCCAATTGCCCATTAAGTATCCTAGATGACAAAGCAATCAAATTATGTTATATTTGTAAAAGAAGAATAAATAAAGTTGATTACTGTGGTCGGCAATTGCCGACTACAGTAGTCAATGGCCACCAACTGTACAGTTGGTGGCTTTAATTTTTTCTCTTTTCGCATAGCATTTTCACACAGAAAAAAAGACTTATAAATAGGCTATCGCCCTCAGTTTAAAATATATTTAGCAAATTTATAAACACAAAAATACAGAGAACTTGAGAGAAAAAGAAAATTTTGAAAATCTCTCAAAAAATTTCTCCTTTTCCTATGTGTTTTACGCTGCAGTATACTCTTCTGACTCATCTTTGAAAGATATAACTTGTTATTTTTATTTCTAAGGTTATTTTTGAGTTTATATTTTCCGATTGAGATCAAATCTCATGCGGCGCTCAACAAAATTCAAACAGCTCATCCAAGAACGAGTCCTTTCGACTCTCGGTGAAATTAAAGTAAATCGGTTCAGATTAGGTCTCTGTAGTTTTTAACCGTAGTCTAAACGTCTACGGGGGTGTTTGGGTTAGCTTTTGAAGGGGTGCATTTGCGTTTCATTTTCAAAAAGTAGGAAGATAGGTGTTTGGTAAATTTTTTAGTGTTACTTTTTGATTCTGCTTATTTCCTTATTTGACTTTCTAACAGCAGCTGATTGAAAACAGCTTCAACCTACTTTTTGCTACTTTTTAATATTAATAATAATTTATATGGACTAAATTACCCTTAAAGAATATTTACATAATTTTACTATTATTTTTTTTACTTCACATATGAATTAGATATGTTAATTTATTTTATTAGTATTTATATAATTTCAATAATTTTTTTTTCAAATATTCTTAAATAATATTTTTTTTACTTTAATTTTCTTTAATGTGGACATTTATAAAAAAAATTTCAAATATAATAATTTTTATAATTTAATAAAAATTAATATTTTTTTAAAAAAGTTAAAAATTAAGTAAAATAATTCTCAATATTATTTATAAAATATTATTCTAAAATATAAAATTATAAAATATAAAAATAAAAATATTTAATATAATATATCTACATAAATTATATGTCTAAATTAGACATTTCATTATTCAACAGTAATAACAAGTATAAAATTAACCAAACACTTTATTAATTTTATCAGCAATCAGCAACAGCAAGTAGAAATCAGTAATCAGCAATCAGCAGCAGCAATCAGCAACAGCAATCAGTAACAGCAACATTCAACAGTTAACCCAAACAGGCCCTACATCAGATTCAGTTTCAGTCTACCCAGTTTAAGATAAAGCTGTGGAATTTACTGTTACGAGGATCAAAATCGAGTATTCCTTAACAGAAGTCACAAAGGAACACTAATCAGAAGAATTACGAAAATCAATTTTACGTAAATTTTATTTTATTTTAAATTTTTATTTATAATTTATTTTTATATTTTCGAGTTTAATTGTTATAAATTCGAGATTTACGCCCATTACAATATTTAATTTGTGTTAGACTTTATTATTTGAGTTATTCTAGACCCCGGACAATTTAGAATTTTGAGTTGATTAATTTTTGTAAAATATTCCGGTTTACTTGTTCAACTTAATGGGCTTGAGAATGAGAGATAAGCTTGATTTCACAAAATGTAAAAAAAAATTATGGATTAAGGATCTCTAGATTAATTTTAGTTTCCAGTCTTAATCCAAAAAAAAGGAAACATTTTAGACGATCACTTTAGTACCACGTACATCCAAAAACAAAACAAAAAAAGAAAACTTTTTTGTGGTAAAGAAAAAAATATACAGGATATAGTGTTTACATACTGGAAAAGAAGAGTCAAAAGTTTTGAGTCAAAACAGTTATTTCTTATTTGTTATTTTTTTTTAACTTTTATTAAAAATTATCACTAGTTTTAAAGGATATAAGACTCACATTTTTACTAGAACCATCATACATTTATGAGAATAACATTGTTTAACATGACAGAATTATCGGATGTTATTAATGCAACGATTTACTAAGTTAAAAAATAAACGTAAAAGAATTATATACTATAATAAATAATCTATTCTAAAACGTGAGAGATTTATATACTATAATAAATAATCTATTCTAATATCTATAATCTTCGAATCAATTTTCCTTTTTTTTGAACTGATTTTGAAAGTAAAGATAGAACTCTTGACAATGCTTTGTCTCACAGAACTACCAATGTCATTGAGCATTTTTTTTTTCTTTTTATGCTCAATTTGTATGAATTTAATTAAGTTTAATTAACAGATAGATGACAGGTTGCCGCTGACAAGATCGTCCAACAATTAACTTGCATTCCACTACGTGGGAGAAAAGAAGATAAGGAAGAGATAGAAAATTTTTTTTTACAATAAATTGATTTATTTATACAATAAAGTGCTTAATTTTTATAAGTAAAAAAAAGTAAAAAATATTTTTAAATTTTATTATAATAATTCAACACTTCATTACACAAATAAATAAATTAATTATATAAATAAATTTTTTATTTTCTACCCGTCTACTTTTTTTTCCTGTCTACCTATATTTATCCTATCATGAATACAATGTCTTCGTTAATTGCCAGACACGTAACCTAATACTGAATATTAGCCCTGGCCACCACCCCTTTTTTATCCGGATAAGCACCGGCTGCTTATTAGCCCTGTATGCGTTCCGGCTTGTGGGCAGAGAAATTGTGCCCAATGTAACAAAACTCTAATTTTAAACAACAGCGTTTAAATTTTATATAGTAAAAACTAAAATAATAAAATTTTGTTACAAAATATTATTATTAAACTTAGAGGTTTGTTACATTATGACTATTTTTCCTTTCTCTCTGCCCACAAACTTCTTTTCCCCCTATTCATTTCTTGCATTGTCAGGCCACCTTTCAGCTGGTGTTGTGCTACACGCACAAGTAGGGCAAAACATTTGGCGATGGTGCTCCAAAATATAAATACAGTAATCACTCTTTGCCTTGATTTTTGAAAAAAACACCACCATATAGATTTTTTAAGTAATATAAAAATAACAATCCAATCTTATCTAATAAAATTTAATAATTTATTTATTTTAATTTAACTATTTATATTATTTTAAAATTCTCTAAAATTTTTGTTGTAAACATGTATTTAAAAAAAAAAATCTTCAAAAGTTAGCAAAGCTGAACTTTGAAGGTCAGTTTTGCCGATCAATCCACCAACTGCACAGTTAGTATTTTTAAAATTTTTCTCCTTTCAAATAGTGTTTTCAAACGAAAAAAAAAACTTATAAATAGGACCCCCTTCCCCAATTTCAAAATCATTCAAAAAATTTACAAACTGGAAAATAGAGAAAACTTTAGAAAAAAAAGAAAGATTTAAAAATTTCTCAAGAAAATTTCTCATTATCTTATATTTTTATACGCTGCAGTATATTCTCTTAACTCTTTTAAGGAAGATATCTCAGGTACAAATTCTAAAATATTTCCTATCCTCATTTTCAAGTGTATTTTAAGTTTATACTCTCTACTTGCCTTAAATTTGAATTGTGAGAGTATAAATATAAAATATTAAAATATTACTAATCTGACTGAGATCAAATCTCATTCGGCCCTCAATCAAATACAAGTAATTCACCCGAAAACAAACTCACTCGGTCCTCAGTTAAATTAAGTCAAATCGAGTCATATCAGGTCTCTAAGATTTTTAAACGTAATCCAAACGTTTATATTAAATCTAGTTTCAGTCCTTAGTAGGATATAATCAGTTTAAAATAAAGCTGTGAAATTTATTTTCGTCAAAATCAAACTTGTACAGTTCTTAACAAAATTAAGAATGAACACTAATCAGAAGATCTATACAAAAATAGATTTCACGTAATTTTTTTTTTAAATTTTTAGTTATAATTTATAATTTATATTTTTAAATCTACTATTACAAGTTCGAGATTTACACCGCTTATACGGGTATGTCGATACTCAAGTTTTTTTGTTTTGAGAATTAAGTGAGCAGTACTACAATGTAACTTTCTATTGCAGACTATGATCAGAAGAGTCATGCAATTTAGCAGTCTTTTGATAAGTTGTGTCCGTGTCTTTAGTGATGTAAGGGTCTCTCGTTTGCTCAAAAAGAATAGGATCTGTGAGACGTGTCTCTTGTGCCGTCATTTTCTCATGACCTCCTTTTTTTTTTTTTTTTTTTTTGTGTTCGTTCAAGATAATCCACACAAAAAATGTACAATTCGTTCAATACCACTTTCCCGAGTTGGTAAGGGACCCTTGGCACCCCCGGTTTTGAACCTCTACCCACATTCTCCTCTATTTTGGAGGGTACCACTTTCCGTGCGTGTCTTCCTGTCTTTTTTAAGAGTTAACAAACTGATTAATTGTTAATGAATAATACTAAATATTTTTAAAATTATATTATAAATACTTTAAAATATATAATTATGAATAAAATTGTAAATTTTTTTTAATTTAACGGTATTAAAAAAATTAATAATTTTTTTCATAATTATATATTTTAAAATATTTTATAATATAATTTTTAAAATATTTAGTATTATTTATTGTTATTTATTTTTTATATTTTAAACAATTCAATTCCAGACGTTGTCTTTACGACGTAAGAAGAAGAAAAGTAAACTTACTGAAACAGCAACTCACAAATACACAATGCACATAACAGTACAATTAAACAAGTCCTGCCACACTGGAAGGCAAAAAGACGATACCGACTATTCCAAATTGGACCAAAATGCCATTTCATTTCCTGCATATATTTCACTGTGGAAATCGACACCCAATGGACCCCAACTATATGGCATTGATTCCACTAGCAAACAACTCACTAGCAGACAAATTAATTACAAAACAGCGGTTTAATATTAGATTGAACCTAAACCCCCTAGTTTGATATTGTGGGCTGTCCAAAGTGGTATTTAGATGCTTGGAGTGTGGCAGAGGGAAAGGCAGAAAACCACGGTTCAGAAACGGAAACGGCCCGCGGTTTTCACCGACCACTTATTCTGGGCCATGCCACCTCTATGCAGATAGTTTTTTTTTTCTTTTTTTTTTTTTAAAATCTTGTTTTTTCGGCTTTTAATCCACGTTATTTTGGCTGTTGGCCTACAATTCAGTTGGCTTACAATTCAAGTGAGGATTATTCATGGATTGTGATTTCAAGCATCAATCAATCGACTAATATGATCTTTATAGCGTGTTTGATTTGAGAGAATTTGATGGGAAAAGAAAATGATTGAAAGTTTTTAATTAAAAATTATTATTATTAGTATATTATTTTTTATATTTTTTTTTCATAATTTTTTATCAATTTAAATAAAAAATTTTATTTTTTTCTCATAAATTATTATTATTATTTTCTTATTAATTTTTTACTCACAATTTTCTCATTAATTCAAACAATTTTATTTTCTCATAATTTTCTTTCTCACAATTTTCTAACAATCCAAACACAATATCAAGAAAAATATTATGATAAACGGAGATTATATTAACCTCTGCTCACAAATTCGATAACTGATATACTTGTGATGAATTTTTTTTATTGTTAAAAAAAATATATGTTATGGTATATGAATGAGATTTCTAATTTAACTCTTATTTTTTAGTGTAATTTATTTATAATTTTACACTATACGATAAGTGAGATTTATTTAAAATAAAAAATTATAAATTTATATAATATAAAATTATAAATAAATTATACTCATAAAATAAGTTAATAAATTTAACAAGCATTTTAAATTAAATATTTATCAATAACAAAGATAATTGCTTAGGTGATAAATCGCACATTCCCTTTCTAAGAACACCAAAGGTGCTTTCTGAAACACGATCTATGCGTATGTAAATCAGATTCTCGATATTTGAGATCTGAGTAATAAGAAAGAGAGAATTTTGCCTTGTGGGTCAGACAAAATGTTATTTTTCCGCTCTTTTCTCTCCTTCAATCTAGGTTTCGATTTGCTATAGGTTGAATTAGTCTTGAGTAGACACCAGTTAATTATTTCGCTATCTATGTTGTCAAACATCATTTTTTTTTCCGTCAAAAAAAAAAAATTGCATGATTTCACACACATTCACACCAATTAGTATTGGCATAGACAATAAAAAAATTATTATTATTTAATTAAAATTTTTAGATTTAAAATTTTAAAAATATATACGCGTTAAATATTTATTAAAATTTTTTTATTATCTTTCGGACTTTTATTCATATCAATCCAGATTAATTAATTTAATAGATTAAATATTAGATGATTTCAAAACAAAAAAAAAATGATTTCACACACACGTATATATTTTAAAGGAACACTCACGCATATATGTACTCGGATAAATTTGTCATTATAAGCGTTCACATTGCACTTTATTGAACTCGAATTGGAATTTGTTGTCATATAATCAGTAATTTTTTCATTTGGACACACATATAATCAGTAATTGGCAAAAGTGACTGCTACTTCTGAAATGAACTTTAGTAAACTAATAGGAAGAAACCTATCCCGTCATTGATTTTGATAGAGTCTATAATTACAACACAACGCAATCAATTATTGATCTTTCTTGTTTATCCCCAAAAAAAAAAATTATTGATCTTTCTTGTCAAGAGATAAATTCAGAGGCCTCAATTATTAGTAATTGTCACAAAATTACTCTCTCTTTATTGACATCCATTTTGTTATTAACGTAACATACGAAAGCGAATAGAAAAAATGTTCATGCTCCTCAATATATGGAGGATATATATTCGAAAGAACACCACAATATATAACAATTTAATCATATAATTTCTGTTCCAATTGATTTATCATAGCTATAACAGCTGGTCCACCAGTAATTCTTTTCTTAAGAAAAGAAAGGGGCACGAAAATTCTTCTAATCAATACATGTAGACATAGCCGAAAAAAACAAAAAAACAAAGCATCCAGACGCAAAAAGCTTTGCTTCCACGGCATAGCAAAGAATGCGTTGACGCAGCGTAGGCCATACAATGCAATAGATTCACTAGGATCAAGATTTCATTGAGCAGTGTTAGGTACAGGGAAAAAACTATTTGTGATAAATAATGATGAAAGAAAGTAAAATAATAATAATGATAATAAAAGGCTCAAGAATTTATCAAAATAATTGTATTTATGTTTGTTTAGGTGAATAATATCAGATATTGGGGGCACCGGTTTTTATTTCGGACATCACAAGTTGTTATCATTTTATATGGCTGTTAAGTAATTGTTATTATACGACGTTTCAAATGAAATATATGATAGATAATTTAAAATATACGATTTCTAACGATAATATACGATGTGCTCGATAAAATTATACAACGCAATATCGAAATTATAATAATAACAACGAAAAAATGTAAGAAATTCATTCATCAGTTACAAAGTCATATAAACTATCTAACTAACAATTAAAAAGTATTTTCCTTTTCTTTATTATAACTACTATTTACTTATTTGAAATATTGGCTGTGCCAAAGCCAAGGTTTTCAAATTTCAAACCTGCAGAAACAGAGAATTAACGGGTTCATACGCATTTAAATTGGAATTCTGTTAATCATCATCTGCGCTCCCGAGTCTACATCTTTTGATAACTTGGAATATTTTTCTACAACAAGACAAGCCAAAAACACCATCAATTACAAAAGAAAAATTTTCTTTCTATGATTAGAATTATATTCCCTTAATGCAACTTTAATGTCTAATAGGATTTAGATATCATAATTTTCTATACGCTTAATCATTTGGTGCATTGAATTGCCTATGGCTGCTATAAGAAAAATTGGTCCCCATATTTGACCCTTGGCGCGAGCAAGCCAAAGTAAAATATATAAATATATGGGTCCAGCTACAGTACGAGGTCCCTATAGTCATTTTTTAACTGTTTGCATATTCTACTCAATAATATTTACATTACATGTTCCTTTTCTTACAACAACAAAAAGTCTGTGGATTTCCAAAATTGGCCCTAAAACATAACGTCGATCCTTCGTTTTCCTGACTTTCTGGTTTTCACATGGGCAATTGTTCTATTCTTCATCCTTTTCCGTTATACGTTATTTTATTTTCCAAGCTTAACCAGCTGGCCCTAGGCGTAGCCACTTTAGAGTCACCGTGTCTGTTAATACTAGATTTTTAAATGGTGAGAAATCTCCTGTGTTTTGTTTTGTTTTTTTTTTTTTTTTTGGTTAGTAAACACTAAATTTACAAGAACCTTATTAATTCAAGTCCCGAGTGCAACTATTATATTCTCTTTGCAAGTCATTAACTCTTAATTTTAATAATTTCTTTTATGTTAATCGACTTCAATCGAGGCTTATAGTCTTATAAACAATACTTGCGCAATTGAGTTAAAACTGATTCGTTTATTTTAACCATTTTACCTTTGTGTTACTATTAGACAGCCGTATATATAGCACATGGGTCAGATTGGGTTGTACATGGACTTCATTAATGTAAATAACTTCACCATTATACATAATATATATGAAAAGGAGTTGATCAAAGAAATCAAAATTTTCGGCAAAAGCTCCCGCAAGAAGACTTTTAACTTTTGTCTGTACTTTAGGGATCAGCACACCATGCAAAGCCCCTGTAGAGAAGATGGTCATGAAACAACGGAGAAACTTTTTTCATATCCAATCGTGGGTATACGCATGTAATAATTTTGACCGTTGAATCATAAAAGTTGGATTGAATTTAAAAATAATATATATATATATATATATATATATATATATATTACTGAATATTGTTATATTAATTGTGTACTTCTCACGTGTTTATTCAATATGTTTACGTAGTCTTTTCTCTTAAAACTATTAATGCTGCACTGCAAAACCGAAAATTGTATGTATAGTCCTTCCCAGCATTTCAACAGCGGGACGGGAAGTCAGGCAAACTAATTTGTGCCAAGGCCTCCGCACCCCTCGACTATAGCGGTATAGCTATGATGGAAGCGAGTTGGAAGTGCTACATGTGTGAAAGACACTTGCAAGTTGCAATGCATTAAAAGATATGGGAGATCACACAGTCGTTATACTATAATGAAAATAATTTGTTTTAACGAAGGACTTGTTTATGGGCAAACACTAGAGTAGTTGGTACGATTTCCATAGAATTTTATGCGGATTGACTCAAATTAATTTGTTTAGAAAGAGCATAAGATGTTAATGTTGTGTGTCACTGCGTCAGACATGTAAGGAGGATGGACTAGAATTATTACACAAATGAACGAATGACGGGTGCTCATAAAAAGTATAATCAGTCACTAAACATAAAATTGAATTATAAATTTATAAGTTTATGTCATTCTTACGTCGCCTTAATGAATAATATAAGTACTTCTTTCCCTTGGGCAAATAGGCTTTATTGGCGGGACCAAGGTAGTCGGGCCCGTTTTATTGAGGCCCCCGTCGGATGTGGCATCGCCTTGACAATTACGATTGGTGAGGTGACGTATAGACGGTTAAAATTTAAAATTTTTATTTTATAAATTTTGAGTTCAAATTTTAAAAAGAAAGATATAAGATTTATAAGGTATGAGAATTATTTTCATTGTATAACTCACGTTTCAATAGACTTCTTAATAAAAAAAAAAAAGAAACAATTGGTGATGACACAAATTTAGCATTGCCAATAATTACCAGGCATAAGGGTGAAAAATTTTGTATTTTATGTGTGGACTGCAAGTGGGTTTTCTTTCCTTCCAGACAGATTGAGCATTAATTTTTCCACAAATCTAGTCCGGGAGAATTTTGTAGGAATTTTCTTTTTTGTATGGTTTTTAGTGCAAAATTATTCGTGACGGGTCAGGTACACATGCCTTGTGCTTTGAGTTGACCGCCGATTCTGGGGGCCTAGGCAACGTCCTGTGTCGTCGCTTCATTTCCAGCACCATAGCCTCCGGTAGAAGTCAAACGGAGCACTATTTACGACGCCGCTACAGCGCTTCAATTAGAGCCCACTATCCATTTAAATAAAAATAAAATTATATAAATATACTTAATGCAGTACATGTAAGATATAAAATTAATTTAATAATTTTTTATTTTTTTTAAATTTAATATATTTTTTATAATCTGACGGTCTATATTTTATATATCAATTTTATAACTACTTGAAAGAATGTTACATATTTTTTCACTTCAAATAATTGAGATGCAATGGAATTAAAGCAAATATTTAATAACAATAACGCAATCGGAAGCATTTTTGTCAACTCGGAGAATCGTGTAAGCATCCATGAGTCTATTAACAGAGGTGGACACATGCAACTCAGTTTTGTGCTGTCGTACAAAGGCCCCTCATCGATAATGCCATTGCTTGGCATGAAATAAGCCAAAACAACCATTATTAATTACATTAGTGATTCTATAAGTGCAATTTTGTTTTTTTAAACAAAAAAAAATTATTGTACATGTATCGATTATTAGATTTGTGAGTCGATAATAAAATAATTTTCTTGTGTGTGATTTATTTAACTCAACTTATAAAAAAGACACACAATCTAAGTGTTGTTGGACTCGAACAGATTTTTTCAACTTGACCACAGTAATTATTAAATCTAGAACTAACCTGTGCGAGCACAGTTAAACTAACAGTCAAAGAAGGGTATTACTTTCAAATGTAAATGCTGAGACTTAACTTCGTGTCATTAATAGAATTAATACGTTAAATAATTATCAGATTATTATCTCAGATAATTTATAAGTGCAATTAAAGAAATGAGGCATTGAAAAAGTGATTACCAATGCACACAAACACTAAGCTAAAAAAACACGCTACTGACCTGTAGCGTCTGCATATTCTCTCTAGACACTAAGACCAAACAAATCGGCCAAACAGGGTCCTTTAAATAGTAGTCTACTAGCGCAACAGTTTATAATAATATCAGGTGTGTTTTTTTTTTAATCAAAAGTTGGGTATTCTAAATACATAAGAGTTTCACATTATAAATTCTAGAAAATGTACAGATGTACACGCATGTTTTTGGAAGTTTTTACTTCTATAAGTTTTTATAGTATAAGGTGTAAACAGAATTGTTTTGACACAAATATTCCGTCAGCAACAGTATATAACATCAGGTAAGCCTTCCTAATACCCGAGACAGTGACAACGTGGAATTCAAGTATAGGTAAAATTTACGCATTCTTGCATATTTTTAAGGAGATTATTTTGCGAGGTCATAATATATACAAATTAGTAATATTTATTTTTCAACAATATATTAGAGAAATTTAGAGAAAACTTCCGGTTATTTCACTTTTCTAATTAACAATAATTTGTAATTTGTAGGATTATTTTTTTTTCTTTGCAACATCATCCTCGTCTGTTTTTACTTAACCGGGAAAATTACAAGGTATTATTCTTCTTAATTGGTGTTTTCTTTCTTTAAAAAATTCAACATAACATATCTAAGGTATTATTCTCCTTGATTCTAGCTAGAAATATTGCCTGGTTGGGAATCTCCTCAATTCTTAATTTTCGGTAGCAAACCTCCTTAATAGATCATTTCAAAAAGCATTCTTTAATAAATTATTTATTTGAATTTATTCTAATGAATTTCTTACTTTTAGCTAATTCTCTAATTCTCTGCAGCTTTTATTAATTTTGATAATTTTGTAACATCCTTCAATGCTCCCGTGCATTAATTCTGCTTTCAATGTTAGAGATTCCATCAACAGCGAGTCTATTCAAACCCTGCAGGTCCCACCCCTATAAGGCTCTACTTCTTTCTGCCATTTTATGCTCTCTAATTACTTGGAAAAATTGTTAATATCAAATTCTTAAAAGAGAATTGTCAAATTATAAAAATCAACATTTGAATTAAAAATTAGAAAAAACATATTTAAAACCAGTGCTACACAGCAGACAGAATAATAATTTATTTATAACTCTCCGTGTCCTCCTCGTGAATTTAGCCGAGCTAAGGCGGAAACGGATGCCATCATCTCTTCTAAAACTACAAAAGGCAATAGATTTTTCTTTTTTTTAGGCCTTTTGGATGATCAAAAGGCAATAGATGAACTGTTGGCTTGGTTGTTTTCAAACAATGCAGCGATAAGAAAAGGAAGGGAAGAAAAGAAACAACAATAAAAGGCGTACGACTGAACTTGGATTTACAAAAGGAAAAATGTTAATGTCCCAAAAAAAACATCCGATAATTTTTTTGTAATACAATAAATTTAAAATTTTATATAATAATAACAATAAAACGTAATTTTTTTATTACATTTTATAAAAAATTTAAATTTATTACATAATACGTTTCCAATTGTAAACACAAGTATATAAAAATTGACATACTCAAGGTTGTCAAAACTGGACCGGTTATCGAACTGAAAACATTAGTGAGTCAAGATTCAACCGGTCGAACCGGTATTTGAACTGGTATTTAATATATATATATATATATATATATATATATATAATTAAAAAAATAATAATTATAGATAGTGATTAAATATTAATTTTTTTAATTTTAAGAATGAAATTGAAAGTTTTAATTAAATTTAGGACTAAATTAAATTTTTTAATTTAATTTAGTATTTAAATTATAATTTAAGTAACATTTTGGGTAAAATTATAATTTATAAATTTTTCATTTTCATGAAACCAGTCCTACCGATTCGATTTTCACGAATTTTTACTGATTTTAATTAGTTTTAATAAGTTTTTTTCAGTCCAATTTACCTCTTAAAATTTACTTAAGCTGACTCGAACTCCCAAGTAATCACTAATTTAATCGATCTGACCAATTGATCCGGATCGATTTTCACAACAATGAATATACCTGCCCATCCGATAGAAACAAGAAAAAAAAAAAAAAAGCTGCAAAATAATCTTGTGATCGGATGGATGAGACGTGCTCCAGTGCACAGCAAATCAAAATCCAATAATTTTACAAAGAGCCACAAGAGATCTCAGGAACACAAAGGACCTGACAGGTCCTGAGGTGAAAGCTCTATCCTTTTCTGTTTAAGCGCATGTGGGGCTGAGGGTCAAAGTTTTCGCAGAAACAAAGATTAATAAATATCTAGTTCATTGATTGCCAAGATTTCGGTGAAAAAGACATCCAATCAACCCAACTCAAGCATGCAAACGCTCACAACCAAAAAATAAACTTAAAAACACTTTGTAACAAACTGGCGATTTTAGCGTTCGAATGAATGCGAATTCGAATTCGAATTTCTTTCCTCACGCTCATTCGTTGCTAAGGCTCATTCCCTCTAATGTCAAGATTTATGTCAACAATGTCATATTAAATTTTAAATTTATTAATATTATAATTAATTATAAAAAAATTTCAGTTATTGTCTAAAATTTTTTATTAAAAATAATTATTTTTATCTTTTTTTTATAATTACAGATACATGACATGCGCTAATTGATTATCAAAAATTAAAAGTCGAATATGTTATAAATTTACAATTCAAAAATATTAATATATTAATTTTTAATTAATAATTATAAAAAAATAAAAATTAATTATATGTAATATATTTCATATTTAAATGATGTGTTTGTCTTAAAAAAATATTTAATAAAATATAATAATAGTATAATAACATTAATTTATAAATATAATAATTAAGATAGTTATAAAAACATTTGAATACGAGGCTGAAATAGTCTAAGATTCCGAATAGAGCATAATACATAACTTATAATTCGTATAATAATAACCAGACTGGCAGCCACTTGTGTCTCTCTTCCTATATATTCTCCTGCTTGGTCCAGCTTTTGTCATATTAATCAACAGAAGTTATTGTTAACATTTCCCAAGAGTGAGAGAGGAGCAAAATCGAGAAGAAGATGGAGCTTAATGAACAGGGCTTCTTGGAGGAATTATTGGGGGGTTTAAGGAGAGATAATTGGGGAAACATTCCGGATTTTCCTACAGAAATGAATCACCATTGTTTTTCCAGTGCCTGGAACTATGGCTGCGTTGATGAGAATCATCATCATCATCAAGCTCTGCTTCCCCCTACAGATTCTTTCTGTCAAGGCATCAGCAGCTACTTCAACGAAGTCTATGACTTTGGAGATGATTTTGCAGCGCTACAGTTTGCGGAAGAGTTCTCAGCTCCACAGTTTACTGATTCTTCCAACAACACGCTCGACACGCCACCGTTTCCGGGTCATGAAGACACGCCAATGTCGTTGGCGGCTGATGAGGAGGCAGGTCTGCTGGTGACAAATGAGACCCACAATTTGGATTTGCAAGCTACTTGCAAATCTGAGCCAGTTCAATCTCCTGAGGTGGTGACAGCTGCTTTCAACATGGGTCCGTGTCCGGAAAGGAAGGCTCGGGGTAAGAAACTGGAAGGGCAGCCGTCAAAGAATCTGATGGCTGAGAGAAGGCGAAGAAAGAGATTAAATGACCGGCTTTCCATGTTAAGATCAATTGTTCCTAAGATAAGCAAGGTAAAAGCCCTGAATTTGGCAATAATGTGAGTAGTTTTAATGTTGTTTTTGGACATTAATTTGCCTGATCTACGGACTTTTTTTTTTTTTTTTGTGTGACAGATGGACAGAACATCCATACTTGGAGACACCATTGATTACATGAAAGAGCTTCTGGAAAGGATCAACATCTTGCAAGAAGAAATGCAAGTGGATTCGAATGAGTTGGACATTAGGGGCATTGTCAAGGACGCAAAAGCAAATGAAATCGTAGTGAGAAACTCGCCAAAGGTATGTGCAGTGAGCAGTAATTAATGAGATCTCAATAAGCAAGCTAAGTTTTTTTGAGTTATTCCAAGCCTGAAGTGAAATTTCCTTTGTGTTGGATTTTCAGTTTGAAGTCGAAAGGAGAGATTCGGATACCCGGATTGAGATTTGCTGCACGGCAAAACCAGGGTTGTTGCTATCAACAGTAACTGCTTTAGAAGCATTAGGCCTTGAGATTCAACAGTGTGTCATTAGCTGTTTCAATGACTTTGCAGTGCATGCTTCTTGCACAGAGGTGGAATTTGAACATATCCATTCACTTCTCTTATACTGCTTGTAGAAAAAAGCCAATGGCTAATTTGGGTTGTTTTGGTTTCAATTACAGGATTTGGAGCAGAGGCAACAATTAAGTACAGAAGATATAAAGGAAGCGTTATTTAGAAGTGCAGGATATGGAGGAAGATGCTTGTAGAAATAAAAGTGGAAGATGGATTCAGGACATGGTGAAGTTTTTACAAAATAAGGCCCCCAAAATCTCTGCTATATAGATGAGCTCTTCAAGTGAGGTTGTAATGGGTTAATATGTTTTTTTTTTTTTTTTTAACTCCCATCAAAGCTTTTGTGCTATCTACTACAATTGGAGATTGGATTCAATTGCAACAATTCTAAGGGAATGTTTTTGCTGATTCTCTAAGTCAGAAGTATATCAAATGTCCAAATTAGCTATTAAATTGTTATCCAAATAGTGTTGTTTTACTGTTGTCTACAGCTCAAGATACCCCAGAATGACTCGGCTACATTCTTGTGGTTAGGAAATTTCTGGGATTTGTTTTAGGAATAATATACTATTTATTGGATCTTGCTATGGATGTATAGAACCAGCTGTTTCCTCCCCCTGAATATCTGGTAAATAAATGTGGAGTGATCAGTTGGAACTGGATTATGTCCCACCAGGTGAAGGGATATGGGATTAATTAATAATTGTGGTGTCTTTTTTTATTAGGATTTGCTTTTTGGCTTCAGTTTTACATCCCTATTTAATTTTTAATTCTCTTATTAGTTTTCCTACTGTGGGCATTCGTTGCCTTTTCTTTTACAAGGATCAAAAAGTTTTCTCTTTGATAAAGATTTTCTATTAACATGAAGTTGCCAGTCCTTGGTAACATGTTAACATATTACAGGAGGTTAGACTGACTATATTGCAAAAGATGTAAAACTTTTATCAGTATATGGATCAATCGTTCTAGACAATAGAACAAGAACGGGAAAGCTCAATGCTTATGTTAAATGTCAAGCCAGGAACTTCTTTCTAGACATGTCACAGACCCACAGTTCTTCAGGCAAATTTTATTTTTTATTTTTTGGTCCTTCCAAATTAAGCAACCAGACTTTTAAATGGTGTAATGGGGTCACGCCAAACTATGAGCGCTGCATGTTGCCTAAACTGCTAACATACTTCTTGTCATTTTTCAATATCAGCAACCAATTTTGGAATATATGAGAACCGAATCTCATAAGAACCTAAGCGCAGAAAATTGGATCTAGTGATTAATAACCAAAAGATAACAGCAAACTGATATTTTGCAAGCGTTGAGCCAAGTCCAAGGGCACAACGCGGAATCCTAGCAGTGGAACAGTCATCTTGGATTAGGCTGTTAGAGTTTGATGTCTGCGCGCTTCTTCAGCCTTCACAACCGTAAGACATCCATTGCCTGGCAGCAATTCTGACAGAATTATTCAACTATATGACACAATAATTCTTATTATGAATGGGGAGATATGATTTTGATGCGTAGGATAAGCGTGTGTCAAATCTAAATCAGACAATAATCATGTACCGGAAACATTAATCTGTTCTTCAGATTTCTGTGCATCCATTACCAAACAAAAGATGCATAGTTGCTAGCTATTGAGTATTGAGAATAATTCAGGATTCCCTTTTTGTCTTGTTGGTTGTGACATCAGTTTGTCTTTGCCAGCCATGCTTTTAGCTTGCATTTATGGTCTAATGTTGTGAAGGTTTGATTGGCTTTTGAAATGCCCCTCAACTCACTATCTGAAGCCTGATTTGTTAGAGCCTTTTATGATTTGACCCAATAGGACCACATCTCCTTGCTTTTTGAGGAAAAGCCCCATAATTGATGAACTCCTATGATGAGTAAAAATCCAACTACAGCAAGAAAGAAGCTGGGACATTTCCACGAAGTAACCAGGAAGAGGCTGACAGGCATTTCCACACATCAGATCTACCAAAGCAATATCATATTTGCACAGCTGGGTACTTCTCTTTGGTCCATAAAATGTAAAGAGAGCGTGGCACCCTACAATTCCGTCACCGCGAATTGTGCAGGTCTTACTTTACAGTGAATTAGCAACTCCTATACTAAACTCACAGAAGTGCAGATTCTATAGTACCCACCAAAAGTTAAAAGTTATTAGTCGCTCTTAAAACTGTGCAGGATATGCCCTGCAATTTTATTCCACAATTAATTGTCTCCGCCGACAAATGTTTGTGAGGATTTGTAACTGTTTATATACGAAATTATTTTATTAGATTCTTTAAATAAATAGAGAAATGGGCCGTTTCCTTTATGTTATACACTTGTACTGCGTTTGGAATACCCCCTTGATGACTCATACCACCCTAAATGAAGCTTTTTAGATCATGTGAACTATAATCAATAATTTAGGTCTTTTGCAGATATTACATGCCCAGCTAACTTATTATGCAATCTACAGGCCTCCTATGCTATTTTAGCAAGTCCATCTTTATCTTTATTTAACAATGCTTCCAATTTAGTGTTAGAAGTAGCCAATTAGGTGATAGATTGTTGGGCGTTAGCATGCACTTACACGTAACAACAAAGATTCTATTGTTTTGTCTTTGTGTCATCTTTAGACATGGATAAAATGAATTAGGATGGTGTGGGACTTGCCTGTAATAATAAAGTGTATGCTTCATTGTAGAGAATGAGATTTCAACTGCACTCATTTTTTATTTATTCCTCCTCGTATAGTTGTGACCATTTCTCTTTATGACCATAAACAAAAAAAAAAAAAAAAAAGGCCTGTGCATAGTTGTCAAGGGATTTGGCTATATGCTCTTCTAGAGTTTGAAAACCTAGTTCCTATGATGCTTCTTGTTTTAAACAAAATGCAGAGTGAACAATCTTTTTTTTTTTTTTTTTTTTTTTTTTTTTTTTTTGTGTTAAGGGAGCTGGAGACCAGTTGGTTGGGAATGGGGGTATAGGAATGAGTGGTCTGGGGTTCGAACCCCAGACCTTGCAGTTGGAGGGTAAGCCCTCCAACCAATGCAGTTAAGGCTGCTTCCCTGAACAATCTTTTACCAGCCAGAGGATAGCAACTTGCTATCAAGTACCCAGTAACTTATCCATTTGTGCCCGAATTGAATGAGAGATTTGGAGACGACCAAACGGGTCCCTCGGCTTTGGGGAAAAAAAAAAGAACACTCCCCTGGACCCGATCCCTAGTGGACCTTGCGAGACGAGGTGGCTTCCATTTTCAAGTGGGGTGCAAACGAGATTATAACTCCACCATAGACCCGGTAAATCCAACATGGCTTAGATTCTTTAGAAAGGGCAATCCTTGCATCCTAAACCTCTCCTTTGATTTTGAATTGAGCCCCGTCTTTACTCTTTTTTTTTTTTTTTTTTTTTGGGTTTGCAGTTAGAATTGAAAAGGAGTATTTAATTTTCGGTGACACTGAAAAACAAACCTTAAATCGTATGACACGTTAGGCAGTTATCCAACTTATAATACGTAAAAGATATACAGTTAATTTAACAATTTATTTATATATACATTTTAAATTCAATGTGTTTTTTTAATTTAACGATATAAATTTTCACGTGTTAACTTTATACCTATCATTATATACCCATGTAACTTTTCCTAAATATTTTTTTTTTTTGTCTAAAACTACTCAGTATTCAGTCCATTTAATTGATTAATCTGAATCAACCTAAACAGAACTTCAAAAGGCCAAAAAAGTCTTACAATAAATATTTAATACCGCTGCATTCTCAAAATTAAAATTAAAATTGGAAACTTTTGATTAAATAGTTTTAAATCTTTACCATCTACACTGATACACGCTCGCTGATCCTAAATATTAAATTAGGTGGCCACTTAACCTTTTAAGCGGCGCTGCTTAGCCCGTTGGAATGTCTGCCTTTTTTCCGCAAGGGTGACCCCTTCGGTCCAATCAAACAAAAGAGCCCAACCCAATATTTTGCCTGGGGTCCATTGGCAATAGCCTCAAACGTCAAAGCGCATTTAAAGAACCGGCTTAGTCACACTCACACCACTCCAGCACTATTGTAATGGTTTCTGCACTTTGGGCCAATGGAAGCCCTTCGTGGTTGCCCATGAAATGCTGCTTCATGCGAATGGCCGATTGGGTCTCTGAGCATGGCTCCCTCGTCAAGTAATGCAAAAGAATGTGAATTCCATTAGAATTAATTACAACTAAGCAGGGACTGCTTAAGTCAGTGTTCGAGTGCTAATAACTTTATTTTTTTTTTCCATGACCTTTCGGTTTCTTTTGTAATAAAAAAAAATATATATTTTTTTGATCTAGACCATTTAGTATTCAATCTATTGGACTGACTAATCTGAATCGATCTGGGTAAGACCCTGAAAGACGGTAAAAGTAATTCCATAAGATGTCTACATATATACGTAATAAAGGAAGTGAGGAGGTCAGATTCTAACCTTTGCAGTTCGCACCTTTGACCAAGTAAGTGGGTGTATTAATTAACCAACTGCTGAGTGTAATTAGCTATGAAGTATGAACCGTAAGATTTGCCCTCTTATGTCGTAAGAAAGCAAGCCTACAGTCTGGTGGACTCTTTTCCACTCGTCATTAATAATGCCTTTTCCGCTCCTATGCTGCGGGGTGTGCCGGCCCAATATGGGTTGCGCTAAGTTACGACATGATATGAATAGTAGCAAACCGTGTCTAACATCATTTGCTTTTACAGCCTAGGTTAGGCTTAGAATTTTCAGCCCGTACGCCGTGCCAAACACGAAGTATGTTTAAATTATGAAATTTTAGTATGACATGTGAAAAAAAGTATTAAAAAATAAAAGTAAGAAAAAATATAAGAAAATAAAATTTTATAATTAAATTATATTATAAAATAATAAAAATAAAAATTTTATAAATAAAATTATAATAATACCCTTACAAGCATTGGATAGTAAATTAGATGAAGTTAAAATATTGAGATTATTTTGGTCATCTCTCGTCCATTTTTTCTTTCTAATTGCTTTTACGTACTTTTTATCTGACACATAAAGTTGCGTGCCATTTTTCTTTCACCCGCCGAACAACGAATTTTACCTTGACTTTGTGTTTTCTTTCCTTTTCATTTCTCACGTCCAAACCAAACAAGCGGAAATGTGATGCTTGGGGAACGCGTCTTTTTTTTTCCGAAAAAAGAAATGATTTTATATGACAAGTGAGAATTTGAGTGTCCAACCCAAAATCAAATAAATAAAGGACATTCACTTAGCCACTAAACCTTTTTTTTTTATTGAAGTAAAAAACTTTATTTCAATTATGACATAATTAGTAATTAACATAAATTTTAAATTTCATGTAAATTGATTATTTATATAATTTATCATTATATAAAAAATTTTGAATTTCTATTTTATTTTAAATTTGAAAAACTTTGAAATTTTTAGTCTGTAATTGAATTGTAACTTTCTTTTTATTTATTTTGTGTATCAATATTTTATTTTAAGACATAAAAAGGAATTATTATCTTTTTGAAAAATTATAGTTTAACTTGAGATAAAGTAAGCACAATAACTTACGTCGATGTAACATGAGTTACGCACGAAAATTGGCCCAAACTCGTTGAGACGAAGGTCGGTCCAAGTACGATGTGGCATAAATCCATAACACTAGAGCTTATGAACTATGTTAAACTCATTGTTTAAATATTTAAATACAAATGAGATATACGAAATAATCAGATTAAAAAAAATCGTGTTAGACACAACAGGATCCATTTGACATGTCTACACATTATATTGTACAAAGCAATGTAGATCTTGGACTCATAAAGTTACCACACGGTTTACTTTCGGTTTAGTGGAGTAATTAGAAATATGCGGAGCCTAGTTGGTGGGACAAGTTGGACATTGGAAATGACTCGGACCTAATATTTTTCTAGATTTGCCAATGAGTGAATCACTTACTTTCATTTTGCGTTAGAAAAAAAAAAATGTCGTTATCATGCATCTATTCTATCTCGTGGAATCGGAAATCGCACCATCTCTTGTCCACACAAAACTACAAAGACTCTTTTCACCAAATTTTCATTTGGGAGAGATTATCTACTATGTAGACAATGATAATTTTATTAATTGTGTAATTAATTTCAATAAAAATATGTCTAACAATTTTTTTTTTCTTTTCATTTTTTATCTCTGGTTCTTACACAAATAATTGCTTTAATGCCTTACTTGTTTATAAGCCCTCATTTGGCAATAATTTTCATTTTTATCTTATCTATTAAAGTAGCATATCCTCGCCTCAATAATTCTCACTATGTGACATTAAGTCATCTGTAAAATTAAAAGCTTCGGGTTTCAGTCCAAACGAGAGAAAATTGACAAAAACAAGTACATCCTTATATATACATATATAAAAGTTCTCAAAGGCAGTGACAGTGCGAACAAGGGCTTGGGAATCCAATTTTCACTTCTACCAAAAATCACTGGCCAAGCAAATTAAAAGGAAACCAAATTTACGGCTCAAGTTAATTATGAAAGCTCCATATTCAGAAAGGCAAAAAGTTAATGGCTCATCCTTATTAGAGTGTAAGTGCACACGTGGTAATATAAAGCATTAGATTGTTGATTTTAAAAACCAAAAAAAAAATATTAGTTATCATTAAATATACTACGTATCTATATATACCTGTTAAGAGTGAACTACGTAATAGTGTTCATTGAGAAAAGCGTCCAATTTTATTGATTCCTATCTTCCCTGCAAATCTCGCCATAATTGTGCTGGAAGAAATTAGAATGTTGTAGGATTTGATTCCCGTGGCGGGGAACTGGGAATTGGTGGTGGATAGAGCGTGGGGAAAGCATAGGATTTACATAGTAGCGATTAGGCCTTTTTGTAGCAGCAGTACCGGAATTTTAGCGCTCCGTTAAGTGCTACACGGACAAAAATTTTCGAAAATCACTCCAGCATTTCTAATATTATTTTTTTTGTTGTAAATTTCTGATATCTAAAAGTTTATTATATTTCGACTAATTCAATTTAAGTATCTATTGAACCTGTAATAAGGGTGGCTATTTCAGTATTGTTTTTTATATTTATAAGCGTCGAATCTGAATTCTTATTTAAGAGATATCAAATTTTTTATCACTCAAACTAACGATTATTAATAACATTTCTATTATTATTACTGTAGCCTAAATTAAACTAATACAAGTTCTATTAATACTAAACCAGCCTCCGGATCCTTTACTCACAAGTAATTCTAACGTCATCTGATCTGATACGTGTGATCAATTGCTTATGTTTATGAAAAAATGAAAGGAAAAAGTTACGTGTAATAGTAAGTGTAAAGTTGACACGTGTGAATTTAGATTAATAAATTATAAAAATATTTTAAATTTTAAAAAATAAAAATAAATAAATAAATTATTAAATTACTTATATATCTTTTAAATATTACAAATTATGTGACAGAATAGTAGTATTCAAAATGAAATGGGAATATTTATCGGATAATACAAAAGCGACAGTACCACAAAGTCATTGCGCGTTCTTTCATATTATTTATTTAGAGGATTGGGACGAAAAAGTAGGGCAAATCATCGCCATCATGACAGTGTTAAATTCACCACTGGATAACTAAAGTCATATATTCTGCAACAAAAGATAACTTTGAGCATATCTCAAGTGATTGATTTTTTTTTTTTTTTATCAAATATCTCAAGTGATTGATCGAACATGTAATTTATGAAAAAAAAAATGTTGAGATTCTTTAAATATAATCAAAGTAGTATCATAGTAAAATGTAATATTTTTGTTGAATAATTAAAATTAAAAAATAAATAAATAAATTATTAAATATTATTAGATAATTTACGTAATTATTTTATTATTATTAAAATTTAAGTTTACAATACAGTCTTACCAAATTCTATACCATCGAGTGTAGACTATTGCCGAAGATGATCGTTTAGTCTCTAGTAAACAGCGATCCAAGTGAAACTTAAAGGTCGACCCACCTGTTCGGGGCTTGCCTGATCCCAACTCGGAGGTTGTCTAACGATTTGCAAGCTGCAAGCTACAAGTTTTGGATTGCAACCAGCGGGCTCGGACCTGGGTAGGATCCCTAAATGTTCCTCATCATGAGTCTGGTGTCTCAAGCTAGCCCTGCTCATGCCTGGAGGCTCTAGTCATTTTACATGTTTTATCACTGTTAAAACCCTCCACCAACACTACCAAAAGTACGCCCATGAAAGTAGGCGCAAGCCTTTGGAATTAAGCAGATTTGTAATTTGATTTTTGTTTTTTTAGTAACTATAATTTACTTATAATTTTATATTATATAATAAATTAAAAAATATACAAAACAAAAATGATTTATTGAACACAACAAAAGAGAAGCACTATTAAAACCCATAAAAGAGAAATACAGAATTAACGATGCTCTATAGTAAAAATGATTTAATGAATATTATACGACTAAAACAAAAACTTGTACAAGCATGAAGAATTGTGGGGGGGGGGGGGGGGGGGGGTTGGAATAAATGAATCGAAATGATAAAAATTATGGTATAAATATTGTCTGCGATGGACCTCTTTATAATATGGATAAAATTGGTATAATCGTCAAATTCATTTTGTGTTAGAGCAATCCATCGCAACACTAGTTTGTCCAAAAACGAAGCTATCCATAAGGACGAAATGGGAGGGCAACAGGGAGACGAAGGGAGAAAATGATAGGGATCCACACACTCATTTGGCCGCATACCGCAAAACCCTTGCCTTAAATCCCCTGATTAGTGATTACAGTTTATCTTCTAAGACAACATTTTTAGGGTGTATAAAATTAATTCATGCCTGCAAATAACAATTGCCAAAGGATATGGTCTTATCTCATTCATTAAAGGTTATTCATAAATAATTCTACCTAAAACCTGAAGGGAACTATTCTTGTGCCTTGCCCGATCGAGCTCCAATTACAGCAAATTATACACCAAACAAATGAGATTTACGTTGAGTGGATGGTATTAAATTTCATGTTAATTGATATTACAATTGAGTGTGAGAAAAACCACTCAAATTCATTGATTTGTTATAATGAAAGTGATTAAATGAAATATTCAAACGAAATTATACCGATCTTAATTTATAAGCACAATAATTAAGATACCTATAAAAACACTTTTTTTTTATGTTAAAAAAAGAAAAAATAGAAAAAAAAATTATGAGGCCGACACACCTAACATCTTAATGTGTAAGTATCCATGGAAAGCAACTAACATTCGCCACGTGGAACCAAATGCAAAATGCGGGCCCTCCCCCCATTCCGTACCATAACAAAGAACGAAACGTACCTCATTACGTACTCAACCACTAAGACCACTCTTTTTTTTTTTTTACCAAAAAAACATTCATGTCAATGCAATGGCCATCGCCGAATTTGTAAATTAAAATCAGTTTTTATATTATTGAGGTCTCATTCAATCTTCTCCCATGGGATGGTCTCTCACTGAAGTATTATTGAAATTGAAATACAATTTTTTTACGTTTAAATTTAACTATAGTATTAACGAATGTAAAATTTATTATTATACTCACACGTAAATCCCCCTTTAATTCGAGAGAGAGCTAACAGAGGAACTTGAACCCAAGTCGATGTTGAGAAAAGCGTGTTAAAATATTATCAGGCTGCCACCAAAAACATTGAGATATTAATAAAATGAATGGCATATAAGACAAACAATCTATAATACGTAAAAGGTACGAAAAAAATACACAATTAATTTAATATTTTATTATCTTTTTTAAATCAAATAAATTTTTCCTAATTTAATGATGTAAATTTTAGGTGCTAACTTTAAATTTATTAATAAGTGCCAACATAACTTTTCCGTCAGAAGAAAATTTTCCACTTGCCGTCATGACCAGCTTAAATTGTGCTCATCACTAGCAAGCTAGCTGTAGATATTAGTCTTTTTTTTCCCTTTTCTTGTTTATTTTCACGAGAGGACAAACAGGAAGAAACTAAAGCAAAGATTCGATGGATGCCAAGGAATCAACTCGACCATTTATAGAATTCCCTCTGGGTTTAGCTCTTCTACTGATCGTGTTGTTTTCCATGAGCATACTTTGCGCTTGTTGTATCCACTGGAACAAGCTGCTATCTCTACTTGGATTTTCCAGTGACAGCAACTCCCATGTCCCAGAAGTCACGGACCAGGAGCACTCACCCCAGAAATCTTCACCTCCTCATGTTTGTATATTATATTATGTTATCATCCAATCCATCTTTCTTTCTCTGCAATTTTGGTTCGTTCATGCTCTTGAATTTTCTTTTTATGGATCGATAACGTTACATTTAAAGATGATGTGATAATATTTATTTCATGTATGATTTGCCCTGAAACAGATATCAATGGAGAATCAAGCTCAGAGCCTTCCGGTATTGATGCCGGGGGACCAAGTACCAAAGTTCATGGCGACGGCTTGTCCAAGTGAGCCAAGTACTCCACGATTTGAGAAGATCATAGCGGAAACGCAGAAGTTGTCTCCAAATTAAGTTTTCAGTCCCTTTTACAAGATCACTGTGAATTTAGTCTGTTAGTACAGTATAGCTAGTGCAATGTAAATTTGATTATACTGCTTTCATTTCCCCTGTAAGTAGAAGTTTTCAGAGCGAACTACTAGCCAAATGGAGCCTCTATTTTTTTTTTCCCTTTGAAATATTTTAAATTTAAACTAATTGGTTTGGAAAAAAGAATAGTTTGCGAGATGAATGATGAATTTTATTTTGCTGGCTTAGTACTACTGTTACCATTGCCATATTGCTGCTATTTGCTGGTAAAATCTAACCTCTTCAATCACGCATGATAATAAAACACATTAGTAAAACGATTGCCCTATGCCACGCCAGAATCCACTTCAACTTAAAGGGTAACTGGAACACTTCAATTATTGACATTTTTTTTTTCACTATGATTTAGGCGGAACTATTCATCCTTTATGAAAAAGCTCATGGTTGTCCCTGTCAATCTCCATCCATAATCTGAATCCATGAATGCGATAAACCCTCTGATACAGATCATACTACGTTTCATCACTTATTTGCATGCATCAGCTTTTACTCTATATCTTAGACGGCATACAGTATTTTTTTAGAGAGAAAAGAGAAAAGATAACTCAATGAACTAAGAAGGATCGAAAAGGTCTGAGTCTTACAAATATGGCTACAACACTGAAATTTAAAATCGTTCCCACGTGTCGGGAGGGACGACTTTCAGTACTACTAGACCATAAACTAATTGGTTAATATAAGAAATTTCGGCGGGGCTTGGCAACATAAAATTCTAGAAAACACGAAGCGCAACAGCAACTATGGGCCCAAATCAAGCCCATGGGTTTGGTGGATATCCAAATCAAAACTGCACCCGTGGGTTTTGTAGATCTATGTGCGATTTCTCTCACTTAAGGATGTCGGCCTAGAAAGAGAGAAAGGCCCAATCCGAACCCATTAATTCTGGTCTGCCATCGTCCCATGTATTTATTACACGTGAATGGGGACTCTATAATTCTGGGGGACTTGTCAGCGTGCCAGTCTCATTAATGGCATTGACTGAAAACAACTTGTCCGAATAAAACAAAGTTCCTTGGTCGGGTTCCGCTCAACAATCCTGCTGTAGACAGTGTAAATGATGCCAAAAAACGAAAATTCAGGAATTTCGATTGAAAAGGAAAAGAGAAGGATCGCGGAGTTATTGCCTAATGTCGGTGAATTTTATAGAGAAAAAACATGAAAAAAAAAAGGTATGGATTCCATTTTTTTTTTCCCTTTTTTTTGCTCGGAGATGAGTTGATTGCAGTGAAATGTTGATTTTTTTGTAATTATGTTATTAAAATGTGAAACAAAAAAAAATTTATCTTATTATTTTTTATTGTGAAAAGTATTGCATTATTGCAAAAAATCGACAATTCCTTTTAATTTCCGCATACTCAAAACAAAATTGATAGTCAACAGTTGGTGGGACTAAAAAACGACAGCATGCTATGCCATAGAACGTAACCATCAGTAGCTCTCATGAAATTATTCATCCGTGTGCATGGATCGATGGGCTCGCGACAGGGAAGGCATCGTTTAGAGCCAGACAGGTCGCATTTATTACAAATCTTGTTTTATTGCATCACGTGGCCTTCTTCGTGTCAGGTTAGGATTTGAAAGAAACAAACAGGCAGAGAGGGAAGGCTGCATCGTGGGGTGACAAATTTTTGATCCACAAGACAACCACCGTTGATGTGGTACGTTAATGTTTGACTGTTGAATACGGATAGCAATGTAAGCATAATATTGGCATTTTTGCCAATACTATCGTAGGTTAAACCAATAATACATCAGTAAGAAAATAAAAGGGGTGGAGGAACTTATTTTTTGTAAATCTCTAATGAATGATAACAAGCAAAAATGTTATAAAATAACATCTTGCAGTCCAAATAATACCATAATATGGAGTATCATTTAATTTTCACAACGCAAAGAATCCTTAGTCTTCAAAACCAAGGGAGAACTAGTTTGAGAGGAAGCAGAAGTTCCATAAACATTCTTATAACAAAATATTTGTTGCTTACTCTCTAATAAACAAATGATATTATTCAATGATAAGTGAAAGAAATTATCTGTATGGACTTCTCTCTTAGGATTGAGTGATTTTTAAGTAGTAATGAGTTACACACTCTTTCAGCTCTCTAATCGAGTCAGCTCAATATATCATAGGATAAAAATTTGATTCATAAACCAATAACAGGTAACTAATCTTACGAGTTTAATTAGTTACAAGAGTAAAGCACTTGATTTGATCACAACTCACAAGAGTAAAAGTGTAGCCTTCAAAACCAAGGGAGAACTAGTTTGAGAGGAAGCACAAGTTCCATAAACATTTTTATAACAAAATATTTGTTGCTTACTCTCTAATAAACCAATGATATTATTCAATGATAAGTGAAAGAAATTATCTGTATCGACTTCCCTCTTAGGATTGAGTGATTCTTAAATGGTAAGGAGTTACACATTCTTTCAGCTCTCTAATCGAGTCAGGTCAATATATCATAGGATAAAAATCTGATTCATAAACCAATAACAGATAACCAATCTTATGAGTTTAATTGGTTACAAGAGTAAAGCACTTGATTTGATCACAACTCACAAGAGTAGAAGTGTAGCCTTCAAAACCAAGGGAGAACTAGTTTGAGAGGAAGCACAAGTTCCATAAACATTTTTATAACAAAATATTTGTTCCTTACTCTCTAATAAACAAATGATATTATTCAATGATAAGTGAAAGAAATTATCTGTATGGACTTCCCTCTTAGGATTGAGTGATTCTTAAGTGGTAAGGAGTTACACATTCTTTCAGCTCTCTAATCGAGTCAGGTCAATATATCATAGGATAAAAATCTGATTCATAAACCAATAACAGATAACCAATCTTATGAGTTTAATTGGTTACAAGAGTAAAGCACTTGATTTGATCACAACTCACAAGAGTAGAAGTGTAGCCTTCAAAACCAAGGGAGAACTAGTTTGAGAGGAAGCACAAGTTCCATAAACATTATTATAACAAAATATTTGTGGCTTACTCTCTAATAAACCAATGATATTATTCAATGATAAGTGAAAGAAATTATCTGTATGGACTTCCCTCTTAGAATTGAGTGATTTTTAAGTAGTAAGAAGTTACACATTCTTTCAGCTCTCTAATCGAGTCAAGTTAATATATCATGGGATAAAAATCTGATTCATAAACCAACAATAGGTAACCAATCTTATGAGTTTAATTAGTTACAAGAGTAAAGCACTTGATTTGATCACAACTCACAAGAGTAGAAGTGTAAAACTCTTGTGGTGAAATTGAGAATTCAAAGTCAAATTTATCAAATTCTCACAAAATATATACTTCTTATATATATAAAAAATATTCAATAATACAAATATAGATGCTGATCACTTGTTAAAAAAAGATCTGTGTCACAATAAGAATGAGTGGTTACAGGAGTAATTACCATAACATTGCTGTAAAAACACCTTGCAATTGAGGTTCAAGAGTTCAATGACACAACACCCATCCTAGCTCCCACCCCACTCACCCCTCTCTCCCACCCCTACCTCCGTCAACAGAGAGAGGGAATTATAGAGCCCACAAAACTTGCCATGCCACTTGGTGGTCTTAAATTAGTGGGCCTAATGGACCTAATTTTCAGTACTAATTTATCGAGCAATGGAAAGTCAGAAGCAGCAAAATAATTTACAGTGGGCAAGGAGGGTGGTGTTTCCGGGACACGCTTGATGCTACAGTTGAGATTTTGCCGTCAAAACCGGAGAGCTCCCCGGTTGAGGGACCCGAAGCCGTGACAGAATCCCGCAGTATCTGTTTTAGATGAGGAAAATGTGCAAAATGAACAACAACTAGAGATGAGCTAGAACAGAAATAATAATGCAATATTATTGCAGTAGTACATTTGTCTCTTTACAGGGAAGATATTTTTTGGCTTGGCTTGCGTCGGAAAGATCAATTTAAAATTCTCAAAATTAGATGTGTCAAATTTGACACGATAAGATAAATCGACCTAAATTCAACTAAAATAATATGAAATAAATCTGACTTGTTATGTATTAACTTAAAAATGACTTAGATTCAAAATGGTCTGAAAATTTTAAAATTAAAAGGCCGTTTCGCTCACAATTACTAGGGGGACGAATATTGGCCATAATGAAGCATTTATTTGTTGCTATGGATACTAAGACGACGTTTTATGGGTTGCCTCTCCGGGAATGGGAATTAGGAAGGCTACAATGCCCAAAGCTGGTAAGAGCAGAAAAAATCCAAGTCTAATTAAAAAATTTGAATGGGACTTACAAGACATTGCGCCATTTTATCACGGACACTTGAGATCTCAGTTTACACAGCTGCGATTTCCCTTTTTGTAGATTGCACTGGGTATAAATGCTTTGGTAGTTTCGTTTAAGAATAACGTCACTAAAACTAACATACAGAATTAAGAGATCTCAATTGTTTTAGAAGCACAAAAGTTAGTATTTTTTTCACCAAAAAAAAAAAAAACAAAAGTTAGTATTTTTTGTTACCTGGTTTCTTTACCGTTGCTTCTATTTCTACTGAATATTGGCAGTTTTGTTTCCTTCCTAGAAACACACAACATACGGAAAAGAAAAAAATTGCGCTTTCTGTTTCGGTCTCCTCACCTTATACAGAAAACTCTCCGATCTTAATCAGAGAAACCTCTAAGTTGGAAAGCTAAGTTAATTAGACAGTATCTCTTGAAATTGCATATCAATTTTAGGCATTAATACATTAATCGATCATTACATAAATAATTTTTCATAGCAACATGTAATTCTATACATTTCAGTTTAATTAATCTAACACTTAAGAAACCAGCATGATTTACATAAAAAAATATATATATATATATCTATTTTCTAAGCAGAGTGAGCGATGCCCACTTGGGATAATGAAAAGTTCATAAGAGCCCAGTTTCGTAGACATAAAAAATTAGCTTAAAGATAGTTGAAAATAATTCTCAAAAAATTTTGAACTTTCCCGTGAAATAGGATAAGAGCGTTGTTTCGTAAGCAGAGAAAAGTTACCGGATAAAAGCTAAGCTGGTATATCAGCTCCACATGTTAAAAAATAATCTTTTGAAACACACTGATTCTTCAAATAAAAAAAAAAAAATCTATACATTCCGCCGATAGATCACCCTACCTCTCATCTAGAAAATTTTAATTCTCTGTTCATTTATCTTTTTTTAGAAGATTTTTAATTTAATTTATTATTTTTATAAATATAATTTATTTATAATTTTATATTATATAATTAGTAAAGTCTACTTAAAATACAAATAAAAAATAAAATTTATATATTATAAAATTACAAATAAATTATATTAAATAAATAAATAAAATAAATAAGTACACTTTTTCAAAGAATAAAAGTTAAAATTGATGCGCAGCTACTGGACGGTGGATCAGTCCAAAAGGATTTAATAATTAATCTTAGTGATCATCTGGAGTATCAAAATCACTGTCCAAGTTACAGGAAAGATAAGACTTGCAAAGATACAAAGGAATAAAAACAACTTGTTACAAAAGGGATAAACATTAGTTCATTATCTATTATATTTTGCCGGACGGTTTGGAAAACTGGTTTTTCGTGACATAACTAATGTGATAATATTTTGATGTTGATCTTATTTAGCGTATTACTTATTAGTTAAAATAGTAATTTAGTGATAAATCAATGTATATTTTATGTTGATAACTTAGGTTTCAATCTTCTTATACGTAATTCTCTCACGACAAAAAATTAGGTACTTACTATGATTAAGTAAGATTGAAAACAATCGCTATAATTTTCAACTGTAAATTCGCATTAGATCTTATCAATAATTTGGTATTAGGTCCTTTTTTATAGAGTTAGTTAAATAAAAATACGATAATTAGATAAAATCTACTTCAAACAACAAGTTTAATAATTCACATAATTATATTGTATTATTTTTAGTAAAAATTAAAAAAAAAAAAGGACTTACTGCATTGCTTTGGCCGAAAAGTTGATGACGCAATTTTGCAGGCGATGATGGCGTCTAACTGACGAGGGCAATCCAAGGAAGCACGAACACGAGTGCTTAATATACAAACAGAGGTTTAATTCGGTAATCACACTTTTTTATCCCAATCATATTTTACGTAACAATATTTCTAGCTACATAATTTTGGTTTTTTATTCTTTTTGCGAATAATGATAAATAGAAGTGATAACGATTCAGACCTGCTCAGAAGTATTATGCAGAATTATTGTACAAAATAAGTCAAATTATCTATACTTAATTTATAAAAAAATAAATTTTATAAATTTAATAAATATCACTAAACTATTTATGATCTTATAATATTATTGAACGTATAATTCAACTGTTTTTTTTTTACATGACATATAACTCAACTGTTTAACTTGATAAAAATTTAAACTCATATTCTCGTACACATGAGTCTCTTACCATGTCAACTAGACCAGCTTTAGTAAATAATTTTGTTCATGTTTTAAGGGCAAAGCGTGCCAAGGTGGTGGCAGTTAATGATGGTCGCTAAATCCTCTGGGCTTAAAAAAATATCTCGGTGCGGTGAACTCCTCCTCTTTCATAAAGCAAATCAGCACGCGTGTTCCGCAAATTTGTATCATATTGAGACATAATTATGGCTCTTCAATATGGAATCCCATTTTCGTTTCTTTTTATCCATTTGATATTTCTATAAAATGCATACTTTGTGAACTTTAATTACCCGCTTTGTCGTCTCCCAAAAGACGAAAAGGAATTGTAAATTTTCCACTTTACAATCACGTCATACCAAAATTCTCATAGAATTGACTGGAAGAATGAAAACTATTACAGTTTACCTCGATATTAATCCTAATTATAATTCTTAAAAATTGCTCAAATTAGATTTATTTATATTTCAATAAAAAAATATAAAAGATATAATTGCTTAGAAACATTTCTCACAATATTTCTACTGAAAATAATCCTGTTAATATATTAGGTTATTTAAAATTAAAAAATTAGACAAATGAGAAAAATTCTAGAACTTTGGAGCAAAGATATTTGCGCAATTTATTTCAAAGATAAATTTTATTTCAGAATCTTTTTAAGTTATTGCTCAAATTGATAAAATTCGAATTTCACAACTCAAATTTAAAAATTTTTAAAAAATATTCACAAGTCGGGTTTAATATACAAAACTTTGTCGATTTATTCTACAACTGTCACATTAGTATTAACAAAAGAACGATAACAATGGTGATTTACTGACTTAAATTAATCAAATTTAAAAGTTTAAGACTATTCCCCCAAAAAAAAAATCAAAAGATTAAGACTCAAATTAATAAAAAATTAATAATTAATATATGCTATACAAATTAAAAAAACTGAACAAGTTAGAGAGATTACTCCAAAGCCCTTTTTTTTTTTTTTTGTTTAGCGAGAAAAAACTCTCTTATTTTTTATGCTCAAAACAAGTTTTTTTTTTTATTTTAATGAGAAAAATCTCTAATTTTTCATTCACACTCTTCTACTCACTAGTTAAAACTTGCTGCAAAATTTGTAACAAGAGGAAGAGGTCAAAGGATTTATTCTTCTACACCAAAGCCGTTGTTGCTAGCTTCCAATAATGTATTCCCACTTGAATGCCAAAACTCTCAAAGGTGCTACAGAAGGCTGTGCATTAGGTAACTGGCCAAAAATTGTTACCAAAATGAAGACGCAACTATCTTTACCCAATTGATTCCAGCACCACGTGCAGAAGAAAGCAGAAGTAAATGCTAAGTGCAGCGAGCAAGGATTGGGACGTGTGTGTTAAGCGCAACGCAGTGAGCGTGGAGATAAAAGCAGTGCTCAAAAGAGATGGTGTAGGGAGTTATGTGTCGCGTTCTGCACCCGGCAACCCAAAATTAAAAGCCGCTTTCTTGTCCCCCAACACATCATTTCGCTTCACCCTGTTTTTCTCCTGTCCCCTCTCTGTCTATACCTCCTCCCACTTTAAATGCTCTCTCTCTCTCTCTCGCTCCTTCATAAAAAATACGTAACTTGCACTCTACAGACCACCGCCTGGCAAGCATCCGATATTTGTTCGGATAACCACCAAACTGGGCTTAACAAAGAAGTTTAGAAATGGGGTCGAAGTTGAGAATAAAAAATATAATTATTATTTTATTATTTTTTATTTAAATAATTTATTTTTTCACAAATTTTTTAAAAATTACTATTTATTTTTTCTTTCTATTTTTTTTTTCGTAACTTTCTTTTCTATCCAAACAACTTATATTTTTCATAACTTTTTCTCTCACAAATTACTATTTATTTTTCTTTTTCATTAATTTTCTCATAATTTTCTCTTATTATCTAAATAACTTTATTTTATCATAACTTTCTTTCTTTTTTTTTTTTCATTTTTTCTCACTCTAAACACATTATTAATCTCGAACTCTTTTAAAAAATATTGACCACCTAATTTAGGGTCTTGCGTGTAGTGCTTCCCCCTTTTCTTTGACAATTAATAAATTAATTACTGAATGTCAAAAAAAAAAATTCCACTTAATTAGTAGACGTAGTTAACGTCTTTGTTTCTGCATAAGAGATCAAGGTTTGAAGTTGTGCTAAGTTTTTGAAGTAGTGTTAATTCAATTAGTGAAATTAAATTATAGGGTCAGTGTGGGACTAGGAGATAAATTTGCTTTCTATTTATTAATACTCTCTAGAGTACAATATAATTTTTTTGATAAAATTATAAAGTGTCATTTTTATTTTTAGGATTATTACATAACCACACTTAACAGACACGCGGAGGGTACGCAGTTAATCCAATGACATTTAACTGTTTATCTATTTTTTTTTAAATTTAATACACTTTTCACGATTCAACGGTTTATATCTCTGCGTGCTCACCGCGTTCCCACCTATATACACCCATTTATTTTTTTCCAAAAAAACATATACCTATTGACAATCCCTCTCTCTCCACCTATTCGTTTTCATTCTATTTTGCCATCCAATTTTTGAAGTATTTACTATCAAAGTAGACTCTTTTTAACATTTTGCCAACAAATCCAAAACACCCTTCTCAAAGGCAATCAAGTACGGCATACTAGTTGTAGAAATTATGCTCATTGGGATTCCATGTTTTCCCTTTCCAGTGAAATTAGATGGGACCCATTTTCGTTGCCTACACAAGGAGGTGAAATAAGTTGGTTAGGATTTCTTTTGGGGGCTAAGCACTCATGCGAATGTGGGGCGAGGACCATTTCCCTGTTGCATTTAAATTAGAGGTGCGATTTGCATGTAACATGGGACATGGGCTCGTCGAGGAAGAGGAATCTTTGTTAAAATGAGGATGAGTGGGTTGTTCCTCAAAAAAACATTAAAAAAAAGATCATTGAGTGGGGTGGTTGCAATTAACATATTTGGAGAGAAGACAGATATGTTTCTCATTCTCATTGCTTGAAATGATCATATATTGTTTTTGGCTAACTATCTAAAAAATAATCACTTAAAAAATGGCTATTTTTCATGCAAAATTATCTTTCTATACATTTTTTTTATTTTTTTTCAAATAATTGACTCTAATTAAAATTTGAATTCAAAATTTTTATTTTAAAAATGATTCTGTTACTAATGAATTATAATTCCCTGCTTCCATTATTTTTTTATGATAAGGTCCAAATAGTGCTTTGATTGGGGGCGGGTGGGCAGGGTGGTCTTTTTCAGTTGTTAATGACGGCAAAGGAATCCTCTTGCCTCAAACGATTGGGATATTCTGTCAAAAAAAAAAAAAGGAATAAACATTAAAGTATTTCTAGGCCCTTTAATTTTTTTTTAATGTAATTTTATGTTTTTTTTATATTTTTATTTCAGTTATATAACTATATTTTTAGTTATAATTAAGTCCTATACAAACAGAATCGTTAGTCAACAAGTTAGAAATCGTATTTGACTTTAAGAAATATATAAATACAATTTTAAAAGGAGAAATACGTCATTTTTTTTTTTAAAGAAACCATCATTTTTTTTTTAAAGAAAATTGGCAATAGATGCACAACCCAAACCCCTCAAAATCATATTTAACTCTTTTAGAATCAATTCAGCAGTATCTCTTGAAGAAGATCTGACAGAGACCAATACCAGCGAATTGCTAAAGATGTTCGAACTTTCTCACATCTATCTCAAAATTTACAGAATAATGATGATATTTAAAATTAACACAAAGTTTACATATAACTTAATTATAACTAAAAATATAGTTATAAGAATGAAATGAAAATATAAAAAAATATAAAATTACATTAAAAAAATTTTAAAAAATTTAAAACTACTTTAGTATTTATCCCTAAAAATATTAGCATAAATTCCAAAACCCATCAGCTTATCTCACTAGTTTTCGTTCGTACGCCTTAGAAAAAGACAATTTTACCACTGGGAACGCCATGGCACGAGATCTTTGATCATACGCTACACATACGGATGATACACGTGGATCGTCCAAATAATTTCAGAGGTGATGCACTCTTTTTTATTTATAAAAAAAGATCGAGCCACTTTAATTTTTTGAATTATAATTTAGAAATAAATCTATTATTAGTAATAAATTATGTGATTTTCTTTTAAGTTCTTTAATGATGTGGCATAAATTTGTTTAAGAGATAAATAAATAAATTTTAATAAGTTTAATGACTTTCAAATGACCACAAGATTTTTACCTATAATCTTTGAGGTTTTTTCGTATGATGACATGTAAAAATATAGTACTAGAGATCGGTGCTTTGAGCCAAATGAATATACTTCAAATTATATTAAATAAATTTTGACATTTTCGGACAACTGACTAGTTTTAAATCAAATTGAGCTAATAAATCGTAACAATATGCTAAAACGTACTTAATGATTTTAATCGAAATGTTGTTTGGTAACATTGTAAAATTTTCTACGTTAAGACCCACCGTTTTTTTTGGTCTTTCTAACCCACTTTTCTTTGTTACTCCAATATTGGCGGAGAAAGCACTGGTTTCCTTTTTGGGAATTACCTTAAGACCATAATTTATCTAATAACTTATCATAATTACTACTATACCACAAAAACTTTTATTTTACATGAAAGATAAAATCAATAATCTAATAAATATTATTTTCTTTTTTATAAAATTTTCACTTATTCTCAAACACAAAGAATCTTTAATTTTTTTCTCAAATAATACTTGCTCAAATATAAAAAGAGTGATTTTTTTTTTCCTGCAGCTTTCTTCCTCTCATTTTTCTTCCCTTGTAACTTCTTTAGCCAATCAAGAGGCAAGTCGGGATGGAAAATCCTCTTAATTTGTTTAACTAACAGAAACATGTTTATAACACAGTGACTGACCAAGTTAAAATAAATGAAGTTCTTTCTCCTTTTTAGAATGAGTAATACTAAATATTTTAAAAATCGTATTATGAAATATTTTAAAAATGTGTAATTATGAAAAAAATTATTAATTTTTTTAATACCGTTAAATTAAAAAAAATTAACAATTCTTTTTATAATTATATATTTCAAAACATTTTATAATACAATTTTTAAAATATTTAATATTACTCTTTCAGAATATTTAACTATTGACAATTTTCACGTCACCAAACAAAAATGCTATTTTATTTACAACAAATTACATTCAAAATGACATAAGATTAATAAAAAAATAATTAAATAATGACACGTTGATTTACTTAATAAGAGTCATTATTATCATTATTATTATTATATTAAACTCACCAGTCTCACTTTCGTGTTTTTTCCGTTGAAGCGAAAGTCGTAGATTCCGAAGACATTTGTTGCCAGAATTTTTTTTTTTTTTGACCAGATACATTTGTTACCTGATTATCAGACATGAAACTGAACTTCGGCACAGGCATAATCACGAATATGATTTGACCAAACACCAGCAGGATCTTCATCTGCCGTCCAACACACGATCAACGGCTCTCACGTGCTCACTGAAAGGATTCCCCAATCCTTCGGCGGAGACCCGTTGGTACAGTTTTATTATTATAAATGTTCGTTAATTTAATTTTTTAAATAAAATTTATTTATAATTTTATATTATATAAATTTATTTTTTTATTTTAATTAAATCTTATTTATTTTTTAAAATAAAATTATAAATAAATTATATATATATATATATAAATAAATTAAATTAAAAATCCTCATTATTATAAAAAATATGCACAACAAATACTATGATTATTTAATATAAAAGAGAGAGTTTAATTATTGTGACCGTAAATGAAATAATTTGATTGGTGTTTCAGTGTGTTTTATTTACGTTTAATTTAGATGACGAATAATAAAATTAAATTTATTTAAATTCGTTACATTAATTAAAAATAAATACAAAACTCTCTCACAGAAGTGTTGAACAACACCTGCTTTCTTATTTCATTAAAAAAAAATAAAAGAAAGAAAACTCGCAAGAATTTGGCTGAAAAAGGGAAAAACAAAAAAAATGAAAAAGGAAGAGTTTTAAAAAAAAAAAAAAAACAAAAAAATAGTTTATTCAAAGTTGTATTGATTTTTAATGCGTTGAGTTTCACGTCAGGACAGCAAAGGAACTTTTGTAACCTTGTGAGCCAAATATGGAGGGTCCATAGCTCTCTCCCTCTCTCTCTTTTTCTGTTTCAGCTTTCTTCTCTTCTTTTCCACTGCAAGCGAAGAAGACCTCTGAATCGATCCTCTTCTTCGGCTGCTATTTCCAGTCATCCAAGCAGGTTTCAACTGTTTGTTTGTTTCTGCACCAAAAATAACTTTCTGTTTCTGCGATTTTTAGTTGTTTTTATACGCTTCTGTTTGGCTGATGAAGAACCGGAGGAAAATGAAAAAGAAAATATATTTTAAAATTTTCAGCTCCTTGTTTGTTTGGTCTTTTTTTTTTTTTTTTCCTTTCTTCTGAAAATTTTCTAGTTTTGCTGGTGGTTTTTCTCAGCATTTAATCACATTCTTGTATTTGTAACGTTATTATTATATCGGCGTGTGTTTTTCAACATTGATTTTTTTTTTTTTTCCAGTCAGGTTTCTTTTATCGTTTCGGCTGGCAATTTTTTCCTTTTTAGTCCTTAAATCCTTTGTCAGAAATTTTGACTTTCCTATAAAAACTTTTATTTAAAAAAAAAATTTCTTGTTTATCGTTCTTAAATCCTGAGTCAGATATTTCAAATAAATTTGTTTAATAATTTTTTGGGTTATTTTCTTTGAATTGTTGGCTTGAAACAAAATTCTTAGTTACCACGGGATTCAGATCTCTTGTGTTGTAAACAGGTTCTGTATGTTAATATGTGATTTTTTTTTTTGAAAAAATAGCGTTAAGAAGCAGTTTGTTCTTTGTTTCAGCTAGGCGTTTTGTCTTGAGATTCTGTATAATTTTTGTTCATTTAGGAGAAATTTTATTATTAATCCGTGATTTTGTTTCAATTTTTTTTGGTTTTTTTTTTTAAATTTTGTGATGCATATTTATGAATCTGGCTACAGGAACAAGAATTAGTGCCTAGTTCGTGTCTCTTGTTTTGGGAAAATAGGTGTGAATGATTAAGTAGCCTGTTAAATTATTTGCTCTTTGAGGGTGGCCAGCTGTTGTTGAATTGTTGAATGTGGTTCTTTAGTAAGATTTTTGCTTATATGGTTGGCTTTATTGAATCAATCAACTTCTGTTATTGATTAACTTTGTATGCAATGAAGACAAGCAGGTTACAAAGGAATTCCGTTAGTTGTTCCTCTAAATTCTGATGTCTCCGCCGCCACTTGGCGTCGTGGAGGAAGAGGGGCAGAGCAATGTAACTCTACTGGCTTCTCCGGCCTCTGCGGAAAGTGTATGCCAGAATGGTTCAGAATTAAAAGAACGCAACTATATGGGGTTGTCTGATTCTTCTTCTGTGGACAGCTCTGCTGTCTCTGCTGTATCACTTGATGGCAAGACTAGTCTGAATCTGAGGGCTACGGAATTGCGGCTTGGGCTTCCAGGATCTCAGTCTCCGGAAAGGAATTCAGAAATTTGCCTCTCGAGCTCTACGCAGTTTGATGAGAAGCCCCTCTTCCCTTTGCATCCCTCAAATGATGGTCACTACTCGTCCACGCAAAAAAATATAGTTTCTGGTAACAAGAGAGGATTCTCTGATGCAATGGATGGATTCGCAGAGGTGAAGGCAATTGGATTTCTCGACTTCAACCGAAATGTTTTAACTAATGGACTAACTTGAAGACACTTCACATGTGATGCAGGGTAAGTATCTCTCAAATTCAGAGGCAAATGGTATGTTGTCACCAAGGCCTTCTCAGAACTTGGGACATAAAACGGGTTCTGTGATTGAGAACCGTGGAACTCAGCAAGCTAAAGCAAAAGAAATGGTTGCCGCAAAAGTCGGCCAAGAGAGGCCTCATGCTGCAAATGACCTCAGACCGAGCCATAACAGTTCTGCAAACAACAACAGTGCACCAGTAACAAAGTAAGTGTAAAGATATATTCTGTTGGATCTATGGTTGATATGGCATGGGCCTCTTATCTTCCTTCTTTGGCAGGGCTCAGGTTGTGGGTTGGCCGCCTATAAGATCTTTTAGGAAGAACTCACTCGCTACTTCTTCAAAGAACACTGATGAAGTAGATGGAAAAGCAGGTCCTGGTGTTCTATTTGTCAAAGTCAGCATGGATGGTGCTCCTTATTTGAGGAAAGTCGATTTGAGAAACTACTCTGCATATCAGGAACTGTCTTCTGCCCTTGAGAAAATGTTTAGCTGTTTTACCATAGGTAAGAGGGAAACTATGTTCTCTATATGACACTGAGGATGAGTTTGTTGGTCACTAGTTATACCTGTTGCACAGCATGGATATAGGCTCTAGATTTCATGGATCAAGTTACTACTATTTTATGTTGTTGTCAGGTCAATATGGTTCCCATGGAGCTCTGGGGAAGGAGATGCTGAGTGAGAACAAGCTAAAAGATCTTCTGCATGGCTCAGATTATGTTCTCACCTATGAGGATAAAGATGGTGACTGGATGCTTGTTGGGGATGTTCCCTGGGAGTAAGTGCTGATCAACTCGTGTGCTACTTTTTAAATTGCATCTTGCAGATTACAAAATCTTCTTGTTTTTGGCATCAATACTTTCTGAATTTTTGATATTTATATTGCCTATCGCTATATTATTTGAATTGAGGAAGTGTTCCCTTGTCATATATATATATTTTTTTGTTTTTTTCTGGTAATCCGTTGGCCTACATATTAAGATATTTCAGGACCAGTAAAAGTACAGGAAGAGGTGGGGAAGGGGAATTCCACTGGGTAACTGGGCAAAGCTGTTATTTATTCTCATCTTTCTGTGCTTACACCAGCAGGAACTTATATAGCAGTACTGAGAGTGTGTGGACAAATGGGTAAATCAGCTTGTTTTAGATGAATAAGGACCTTTTTGTAGACAGTTAAGTCTCACTCCTGAAGATCAATGACGTTTGTTAATGATCTGCCCGGCTGCGTGGATACATTTCAGATCTGATGGCTGCTGGAGGAAATTAGGATGCAAGACATTGTTTGCTTGTGAATATGTTGCTATAATAGATAACAATAACTGGGATATAGGAACTTAAAGGGAGATACTTGCCAATTCACCTGAAGCCCAAGTTTATATTTCCTGACTTTGCATTCCTTCATTGATTTCTATTTCATACGTTGAATCTGTGTTTATGCTTGTTTGTATGTACTTGGCTAAGTTGTTTCGTACTTTCCATTGCACTCGAGGTCAAATTTGAATTTTTTATTTTTCTGTAATGTTTATTGGCAAAAAAATTTTGTGACCAATTGGTCAGGTTTATGGTTATTCAAGTGCAATCATTCTCTGATATTATTAGGATACATCTGCATTCTGATGCTAGTCTTGCACTTTTTCAGGATGTTTATAGACACATGCAAGAGATTGAGGATCATGAAGAGCTCTGATGCCATTGGTCTAGGTGTGCATTCTATGCTGGTGCTTAACTGTATCTTATGCTGTCGTGAAAAATATCTTCACTCTTAGCAATATGAAGAGGAAGAATTATTGCAAAATCTTCTCTCAAATAAATTTTTTATTCGACATGGAATAAAAAATGTTCATGCGGTGAACAGGGTCAGTTGTGATACTTGGCTTGACTTATGGTTGTTTACTTACCAAAGGTTTGGATTCTTTATAACGTTGAACTATCGAACCCATAATATCCTAATCCACAGTTAGCCATTGACACTTAAAATTGTATTTTGTGTCAAGTAATGCACATGAACTTATACTTTTTCTTAGAAAACCAGATTATCCTTGGAGATGTAGAACTCTTCAACACCTTGTGAATTCATATTGGTTATAGCCCAAATACTGTGCCGGTTAATGAGTGTGATTTGCCACCGTGTTATTACAGTTTAGACTATTGTGACAGACCAATGTGTAATTAGCAAACTTGCATGACAATGAAAAGTTTAACTAATATGGTCATAGCTGCCAATAAAAGTCAAACGGCACTACACTGCCTATCAACTTTAAAGGATAACCTATTTTATCAGCATAGTTTCCCAGCATTGCATAATAATTTAAGATAATAGATAAAGTTTCCATGATATATTGTTCTTCAAGTCAAATTTTAACCCTAAAGCCTGTGAGTGTTTTACATTGCTTTGTGGTAGACTACCCTAGCTTTCCAGCTAATAATGTCTTAATATAAGGCTCATAAATTTAGATCATCTGGGCTATTTGTTTGTGTCTGTGCTTTTCTATATTGGAGGACTAGAGTTTTCATGAATAAACGCACATCACATCAGTGCTGAGACAAGAATGGGCTTAGCTTACAAGTATTAGTGAACTAATTGCTGATGTGGTTCATGCTAGTGTCCCGATTATTCTAGTTTACATTTATGTGAACTTCATTCTATGGATTTCATCTCTAGAGAATTTATATTTTGCATGCAGCCCCGAGAGCTGCAGAGAAATGCAAGAACAAGGACTAGCCATCCAACAATCATCAGTGCTGAAATTTCCAGGACTGAGCATTCATAGAGAGCTGGACGGGGTGCAAGATCATGAAATGTGCAGGGATTAGGGATTGTCTTGCTATGTTTTGTGCTTCTGTTTCAAGGATATTCAATATTCTCTCTGTTTAATTAAAAATCATAAAACGCCAACAGACTTATCTATTTGGGAGTGTGCCTGCAATCATATGTCTTGAAAAGGAGTCTGGAGAAGTTCCCGATTCCATACGGGAACCACAGCTTGTAAAGTGCATTGCTTGTTTATCTTAATTATGTGTGTTTTGTATGGTAAAAGGCCTTATCAAACAGTAATTTGTCGCGCTGACTTGGATTGTATTATTGTGTTGCGTGGCTGCCTGTGGTTACTATCACGCATGATGCAATTATTTGGTGGGTAGAGACTATATTGAATTGAAGATGTTGTGGCTGGAATATTTAAATGATGCGAAAAAGAATTAATGGGTTGGTTACTTTGTTGTTTCCTTTTTTTTTTTAATCTAAAGCCAAATGGGTTGGTTACTTAAACAAATGAGATATTGTTGGGTACGGAGATATGCTTGTGGAGAGGGTACTCATTAAAAAGCATGTGATGCTGGGTTGATAGGCTGCAAAGTGCTCTGCATCATTTGATGTGGCTGCTCAGAATAATTAATGTACAAAAAAAAACTTGTTAAACATGCAATTACGAGAATCGAGTAAGTAATAGAATGTGGTGAGTAAGTAATTATTTAGAAAGTTAAATTGTAAAAAATATAATAAATTATAAATAAATAAATAAATTATTAATACAATTAAATAAGTTATGTGATTTTTTAGGTAATTTATTAAGTATTAGAGGTATCAAAAAGTCAGGTTTGGTCGGATTCAGGTTGTGTCGTTTTTTATTTGGGTCATTTTTAATTTAATTATTTTAAGGTCACATTACATTCAATTTTGATTCATATTAGATCGTTTTAGACTTTGGTTGGATTCAAATCAAATTTAGGTTAAATTCAAATTGAGCTGTTATTTTTTTAAATTATTTTTCAGTAAAAAAAATACTTCAATTAAATTCAAAATTTATTTATATAACGAATTAAATGTTTAAATTTAATTTTTTTTGTTATATATATATTTATACTCTACGAAAATAATATTAATTAGTATTTAAAAAAATAAGTTAAAGGTAAAAAATCAAAAAATCTTGTATTATTTTTTTTTTTTAATCTAATAAGTGATCCAGAATCTGATCCAATCTAAATTTTTTAAATTATTTTCAAGTTTGGTTCTTGATCTAATTTCTTTAAATAGATTCAATTAAATTATCTAATTTCTTTAAATAGATTCAATTAAATTATCGGATGAGGTCTTTTTTTTTTTTGTGGCACCTCTACTGAACATAGTTTTGCTCGTGTATGTGTCAGTGGAGCGAGAGAGAGAGAGAGAGAGAGAGAGAGAGTGTCCAGCTAGTTGACCTTTCTCTAACACTCTGAGATAAATGGGCCTGGCTTGATAAAAGAGTACCTGTAAGGCGTTGCCCTCATCGTGTTGAGAGGTTAACAGCATCGGCCTCTTGTACCTGCGTCGTGGAATACTTTTACCAGTCTCGAAAATATATATGCTCAAACTAACATGAAATCCTTACTAATTTCTCGTTGCCGTAGCCCAGTCTCCTTGAGCAACGCATATACGCTGACGTTCATTAAGCAGCGTTTCTCATTTACCCTTTGTTTTGATAACAAAGCAGGGGAAAATTAAATGAGGGAAAGCAAATAAAAAGAATAAAAAGTGGAAGAAAAGAAGATTTTACATGCTCAATGGTGCCCTACCACATCAGGGAAACCAAGATCTGCAACCTTGGAAAGGGAACCAATCTCTTTTAGATTAAAAAAAAAAAAAAAACCCTTAAAATAACCAATAGCCGTACTTCAATTGGTAACCAGTACAAAACAAGCCCTTTTAATTTGGTGGGCGCAAACGTCGGGACTTTTGATTTTTGCTTCAGAAGGCAAGATTACTGATCTCCGAAACGGAACTTCAGATCAAAGTGGATGTGTTCGGCTGTTGGCCAGGAAAATAAATTTTTTTCTGTCACTAACTTGAGATGGAGTAAGAAATCTAATATTAATTTTAAAAAATAATAATTTATACATATAAAATTTTTTTATAACAAATATAATATACAATGATTATTCATAAACATAATATGTTTGTCTTGATGACATTGTACTCATATATATTAGTATCTGATAACACGTATGATTGTTACATCATCCAAGGTTGTCAGAACTGCACCGGTCATCGAACCGGAAATATTAGTGGGTTAAGGTTCAACCGGTATTTGAACCGGTATTTATTGTTAGAAGAATAAAGAGTATTTTAAAAGGATTGAATCCCACATGAGAAAGAGAAGTCAAGTAGTACTTAATAAAAGAGTATATAAGGAGACTTGGATCCCACATAGAAAAGAAATGTTATATACCATTTGTTTATAAACTAATATGTGTCTTACACTTTCACAAAACAAAAGACCCATAAGAGGTCTTACGCAACCCAGTCTTGGGCCCGATAGGAGCGGGCCCACAGGACCTTACGCAGTGGACCGACCTTGACCGGTCCACCCCTGAACCCAATATTTTTTAGACTATTCAGACTCTTCGATCAAATTAGCCGTTTTTGGCTGTTGGAAAACTAGCCGTTGCAGTAGTTACAGCCATTTAACCACCATTATTCTGTCCATTACTCACCTTTATGACCATTATTCACTTTTATGAACCTCAAAAAATGAATCAGTATATGAACAACTCATCCTTCTCCAGAAAAACTACTCTCTACAGATACTCTTCTTCCTGCACATTCTTTTTGCTACATTTTGCTGGGTTAATCAAGATTAGAGTTGTTTCTGTTACCTCACTATTTGAAGTGCACATTAGTGGGAAGGTCTGTTGTATCCTGGGAGGGTAGCCGCTGCGACCTGGTGCACTGTCTCAACTTGAGAACGGGGGCGGAAACTATCCTGAAGGACAGTGCCTCGCACGCCTCAGACACTGTTCATATCCTTTATTTGAATATTATTTGCATCCATTTTCTATTGATTTTACTTATATTTCCTAACATTTATTAATATATATATTTATAAAAATAATTTAAAAAAATAATACTTATAGATGATTATTAAATATTACTTTTTTAGTTTTTAAGGATTAAATTGAAAATTTTGATTTAGGACTAAATTGAAAGTTTTGATAAATTTAGGACTAAATTGAAAATTTTAATTAAATTTAAAACTCAAATTATAATTTAAATAAACATTGGGATCAAATTATAATTTATAAAACTTTTATACCTGGTTTCAACCGGTTGAACCAGATCCGGTTTTTGACCGGTTTTCACCGGTTTTGACCGGTCCGAGTTAAGGGGTAACTGTAGCCATAAACCGACCCGGACCTTTGGCCGGTCACCGGTTGAACCGGTCGGACCGGCCGGTCCGAGCCAGTTTTAACAACATTGACGTCATCAACACTAACAACTTATATTTAAAAGATATCATAGCGTGTTGCATTTATTTTAAAAAAAATTCGAAAAGGATTAAATCGTCTCTTTTTAAAATTAGTATTAGATTTATTATTTTATCTCAAGTTTGAAAATTTTTTTTTTGTGTATTAACTATTTTTTTATCGTAAAAAAACTATGATATAATTGGGCTTCACCGAGGATGGTTGATGGTTGGGGCCAGCGTGACTGACTCTGGCTCATTCCTTGTTCAAATTAAAAGCGAGTGTGGGCCTTTTGACGCTCAAATGGGCCTAATTTTCTCTCAAGCCGGCATTAGTGTGCAGCCCCACTACACTCCAGTAAAGCTTGTTAGGGCCTCTTCTAGACCTACCCTCTTCATATTCTCACACTAATCATTTTTTGGGCATACGTACCATTGTGCCCATTTATTTCCTCATGCCTAAATTTTGTGTTTTCTGATCAAGGAGGATGTTGTCTGATCAAAAGCCCATGTCTCTACAACAACAGGACATGTTTAGAGTCTAAAACAAGAGTCTACTTTCATCTGTGTAACTTTTGTTTTGTTGCCCAATAACTTTTAATTGCAAGGCTATTAATTGAAATCAATCAGTTGGTCAAAACCCATCAGCTGGCTCGAAATCTATATGCGCACAGCCCATTCCTTCAATTGCTTATCTGGAATGGATGAAACACCATGCTCTCTGCAATTGTTGATACCAACGCAGAAGCTGGGGTAAGTGGAAAAGGGTTAAAAAGCAAAAACGCCCATTTGGCATGTTGTGCCTGCCGGCTGCTGCATTTGGTGTGGGGATACATGGTCAGCAAGAAAAACTGCAAGCTCGGGATCTCAGCACAGGCGAGTTGGTAAAAGACTTTAGTCTCATGTTGGAAGCTGAAAGTTCCACCATCCTCCAATTCTCACCCTTTTGTTCTCCTTTTGTACTGGCTCAATCCTTCCCTCAAGACTAACCACAAAAAAAAAAAAAAAAAAACACTGCAAGCATCTTTCAGGGCACCATGTCACCGCAGCAACTTACTTTAGGGAAGTGAAGGAGGGGTCAAACTTTGGAAAAGACTTAATGTAAAGATATTTGGTTGAAAAATGAGTAATGATAAACATTTTTAAAATTGTGTTATGAAATTTTTTAAAATACATAATTTAAAAAAATTCATTAACTTTCTAAAAAAAAATTTCTTGAATTATATTCTTCATCCTTATCTTGAAGGTGCTCGCTACGATAAAAGAACCCAAAAAAAGTGCTCGTTAAAAAAACCATCTTTGGTCCTTTTTATTTAAAGACAAGGAGCCGAAACTCGTGCAGAGTTCACTTATAAACTTAAATTAATAATTGAAAGTAGCAGTAGGAATTGGGTAGATTTTTAATTACAATTTGCAGGTGTTTTTTTCCCACATATCTATACATTATTTGCTGACCAAAAAAACATAGATTAATGTGACTTACAGGGGTTTGGAGTAGTTAGAAATGTTTTGTTGGCATTAAAGTACATGATTTAGGGGGATTGGTTGAGAAGTAGGAAGCTCTTGGTCTGATCATTTTCAAATTTGGCCATTAATGGGTTCTTTTGACTCCAACACGATATTATTGTCAGTTGAAAGACTAAGCTGGTTATGACAAAAGCATGCAACACTTTCCATAAGTTGTAAACATTGCCGCGGAGGGCGATTACACTTTATAGAAAATATAAAATTATATAATTACATTTAAATAGTAATAAGTATTAATACAGTTTTATTTAATAGTATTTGAATTTATTTATATTTTTATGAATTTGATCATTTAATAACTCATATCATTTTATTATTATTTTAAAATAATTCTTATAAAGCAAAGAAATTGGTCTCTTATAAATTACTTTGGGGAACCATGCTTCGTTTTCTTGACATGGGCCAGTCAACAAGTCTCATAAAAGAATTTCCGTGCAGAAAATTTGAAATGTACTCGTACACTATTTTACAAAGAATAATGCTATTCATATCAAATTGATTGAATACATTAAAAAGAAAAAAAATTAAATTATATTTAATAATTTTCTCTCTCTTTTTTGAATTTACTATCTTTTTTGTAAGTATATTTAAATGTCTAATCATGAGATTTAATCATGATAAATATCTTTACTCTTTGCAAATTCATGATTTAATAATCTCCTTGGCTAGCAACAACGAATAAAGTTAACTAGTAAGTTGAGATGTTTAAGGCATTGATTGGAAGTCAACTGTAAGCATTACACATGACTTGTTAGTTCTCGAATTCCTCCCTGAAGCTATGCTGCTATAATGAGCCAAACCTAACCACGCATTTAAGTCCAACAACATTAACCGATCCGAGACGCAACCAAAAAAGTGGAGAGTTGTTATTTGGGAATTTGGAGATAGGAAAAATGGGATCAAATTAAGGGAATAACACAAAAAAAAAAGTATCTTAATCCTTTTTTAGATGCAAATCACTGTCACTATCATCACAGGATACGATGATATAAGACTACATCACCATTTTGTTCTTTCATATCTGAATTTGGCCACTTTCTTTAATAGGTGGGGATCCTTTCCCTCCTTTAGGAGCCCACATGACCCTAACCGGCTATGATTTTGGTTTAGCTTTAATACCTAGATTCTGGATATATATATATATACTTTTTCACCTACTGCTTGACCCAAATACTCTGTTGATTTTTTAAGAGCCTTAATTTGTGTTGGATTTTTTTGTTGTCTTTGCGTTGAATATGTGTATGACTTCATCCGAGATTAATACAAAAACAATTTCTTGGACCAAATTATAGTCATTATATACTGCTGACCTAGTCGGTGGGACTAGTGAATTGACGATCTGGACCTTAGATTAGTTTGATTTGCTAAAATCTTCTAAACACTCGATCTGAATTGATTCGGTGAATTCGACAGTTCAACCGGTCGATCTAATTAACTAAGTGATTCAAATAAATTTAAAACAATAGAAGTATCAAATTAAATCTTTATTTCAATCAAAAAATATTTTAGGATATCACAATATAAATTCATATTCTACATATTAATGTATATTCTAAGTTAAAATAATAAATATATCGGAAAATATCAACACGAAAAGAGTGATTATATTCTTATAATTACAACAAAAATAACATTTATTACTTAGAGTTCCCAAAACGTTAATTATTAAAAAATATATCATAATAAATATCATTAATCTCATTAATCGTACAGTTCAAACGCTCGTTGCTTAACCAATGATCCAATCATCTCACACCAAAGTGTAAATGAACCAAACAACTTTTTTTTTTTTTTCGGTTTGAGTATTATAGTGAGGTGATGGCGTAAGTCAATTTATGTATATACCTTTTTAATTATTTGGTCGAAGAAATTAAATTAGGAGATTTAACATGAATTGCATTATCAATGGTGGGCTTCACTCTGTTCCGCCGGTGGTACTGCGTCGAATATATTTTGTCACTAGTACTATAAAAGCCAATCATTTTCAAGTTATTTATCAATTCTAGTGTTGCAGACCTCTCGTTGATTAAAATTGGATAGTACGTACGCGTTCTTATAGAAACCTTGCAATTGTAATGTCTCGGACGCGTTGGCCTATGGGTAGCAACTCACAATCTCTTGGTGATCAAGCACTTTGGCCACTGAGTAACTAACTGCACGCATAGTAGCAATTCATGCTCTCTCCATTCCTTATCACAAGTCCTTTATAATTTCAGCGTTCATGATGCTAGGTGTCATTGTGTTAATCAACATCCCATTAACCCCAACCCATCAAGCTAAATTTTTCTATAGGCTTTTTTTCACCTTTTTCATGATGCCAACGAATTGCTTTTTTCTCTTTTTTTTTTTGATAAACAAAATGAAAAAGTGAGAGTAGTGTCAGAAAGCATTGTGCTATGGGAGAGATGCATCCCTCTCGAATGGCTGCAGTATGAGGGACAAATAAGGTTTAGCCCCACTAATGATTCTGGGAACACCAACGATTGTTGGTTCAGCCTAGCTCGACGCTGGAGAGTGTCTAGCATGGATCAGAATGGCCATGGCCGTCAATTATTGTGACGAGAAAGTTGAGTGCTCAAGTTGCGAAATACCGTCGCCATTTAATTTTGACAGCTGACATCATTGCTTACACACTTGTGTCAATTATTATGTGCTAATCAAGCTTCAACACAGAAATATGATTTTCAACTTTGTTTTTGGCTCGGCCTACGGACTTGGTTAATTAGAATAATGCCAAAGATTGATGTCCTTTTTCAACAAGATTCCACTAATGCGCATCAATTTCAAAATCTTGAAATCAAGCCCCCTTTGCTTGTAGAAAGCTATATTATATGCTAATTAGCTAGCACAATTACTCTTAATTTATATTTTTCGGGGTCACATTTTTGTTTGCTATGAAAACAACTGGCGTTGCAAACGGTTATAAAAATATAGTCATACCACTTCTAAATAATCTGATGGGCGGGCATCCTCTCAAACAAATCAATTTATCTAGCATATATATGTCATCTGATTCGATTTTTTTTTTTTTTGTGTGGTGAAGATGATAGTCTATCATGAAGTGAAGATTCCTGTAAAGCGTAAATTTTGAGTCTAAAACAATTAAACTAAAAAATATAAAAATAAATTACAAATAAAAATTGTAAAATAAAAGAAAATTTACGTGGTTCGATCTCCGTAGATCCTCCGATTAGTGTTCCTTTTTTGACTCCGTCAAGGGCTGGACGAGCTTGATCTTGACAGAAATAATTTCCACAACTTTTTCTTGAACTGGGTAGACTGAAACCGGATCTGATTTGGACGTTTTGACTACGATTAAGAACCGCAGAAACCTTATCTGAGCCGATCTGACTTAATTTCACCGAGGGTCGAAGGGACTTATTCTCGGATGAGCTGCCTGGATTTTGCTGAGGGCCGTATGAGACTTAATCCCAGCCGGATTTGTAGTAATTTGATATTTTTAGATCTATATTTTCATAAATTCAGATCTACAGCGATCAGAGAATATAAATTTAAAAATAACTTTGGAAATGGAAACAGCAAATTTTTTGGGCCTTACCCCTGAAATATCTATCAAAAAGGAGTTAGGAGAGTATACTGCAGAGTAAAAGCACGTAAGAAAAGGAGAAATTTTCTTGAAAGATTTTTAAAATTTTCTTTTTCTCTCAAATTCTCTGAATTTTTCTGTTTACAGATTTGCTGAATGTCCCTTTGAACTGAGGCTGGAGGGCCTTTTTATAGGCCCTTCAGAGAGGACCTTACGCCACCAATCTTGAAATTCAAGATTGGTGGCTGCCAATCTTCTTCTTTTTTTTTTTTTTTTTTTTTAATTTGAAAAGAATGTTTACAAATGCCCCCACTTCAAGGGTCGGTAAGAAAAAATCTTACAGAGATGATTCGAACCGAGTCTTGAAGTCCAGTTTGAAATTTAGAAACGTCTTGACGAACATTGAATTTTGGAGTCTTTTATCTTTGACTATGCCTGCTGTTGTTGGATCGCAATAGGAATCCGATACGATCTTGAGAAAGTTAGCACCCCAGCCAATATAGAAATTGAAGCCTTGGCTCCAGGTGCATTCGAGCTTCCATAGCCCGCAAAGGATTTTTTATATCTCTTAAAGTTCCAGAGCTCTGGTGAGGATGATCCGGTAGGCAAAGAACTTCAACCTCCCTAAGAGAAAGGCTCAGGACCTTGGAACTTCAAGACCGGCTCACAGAGAGACTGACTGTAGTGATGATTTCCAAGTCTGCTTCGACGTAAGGAGAGTAGTTGGAACTTCCCTGTACGTCGCTGCATCCAAAGAAAGATTAGGATAATTGCAGCTTCTCATCCCTCTGTGGTAGATGTGAACTAAGGAGAGTAGTTGGAACTCCATGACACCGATGGCGTTGGAGACTGAGTTTCGAGGGCTTTTAGGGATCCCTCGAAGAAGACTACTCCTTCTTTTCTTAGCTCGTGCGCCTCCAACTTCTTGATCGAAGAACTTCCTGAGACAAGTGCAGAGACTAGCCATTTTCTTTTAAGAAAGAAGAGCTGAGGGGTGAATATTACAACTCGGGCATGCAGGATATATATACAAATAATAAAGAGTTTTTTTTTTTTTTTTTTTTTTTGAAAAGTCAAAAAAGGTATGCAGAATCGGGTAGAGCCATCCACGTCCCTTTCCTGCATAAGAGACAAAAGAGGCAGCGGCTGACGCGTGTCACGAAAGTCGTTACCGTGTGTGGCAGAAGTCGTTGCCGTGTGCTGCGGAAGTCGTTGCCGCGTGCTGCAGAAGTCGTTGCAGAAGCCGTTGCACCTTATCTTGTCGGTCGTCCTAGCGGGGCCCGAGGTGCAACTCCAAGTCAAGCTCGACCTCGTCTGGTGGGCCGATGATGTTGGCGTCGACGTCGACGTCGCTTTCCAGCTGGTTGATGTTGTCGGAATATTCTGGAAAGAGAGGCAAAGTTTCGCCGGAATAACTCCTTTCTGCTAGAAAAGTTCCTCCTAGACTTAAGTATCTAGGAGGGATGAACCCTTGGCTGACTCCGTAAGACCACCAGGACCAGCGTGCATGCTCCCATGGGCTACGGCTTTGATGAACATACCGTGGAGAGACTATTGCGGTGGAAGAACTCGAACCTGCTTCATTTGACGGCGAAGTTGTACTGGTGGGATCTACCATCGGAACAGTAGACTGTTCTTTGGAAAAATCAGCTCTCAGTGCTGGTTTCTTCCTACTTCTCCGATTCTGGAGCCAATAAAACACATTTTTTCCTTCGATTGCCCCAAGTGGGCGCAATCGTGAGACAAGTTGGTAAATCTGAGATGCATTAGGCATAATACCTCCATTGTTGTGGAAGACTTCCTCTAGAATTTGCAGTTACGCCATGGTTGGTTGCCACCTTGTGCGGGGTGACCTTTCTTCTCCCTTGTCTTGAGGTTCTGCAACTGGTTCCATCTTTCTTGTGGCAGAGGAGCAAAGGTCTGGTGTGTGGTGAAGATCGATTGAGACTGATGCTGAGTTTCAGACTCAAACCCTCCGTCACTTTTATATTTTTGGGCCGTTCACAGTTTATACTCATGCGGGCCAGCAGTTGGATTGGATTTTGAACTTGGTTTCTGGACTGTGTTTGAAACTTGGAATTTTTTGGGTTTTGGGCTTTGAATTGAATTTGTGTTGGGTTTTTTTAGATTTGGATTTGGGTTTTTGGGTCGAGTGTTTGGGTTTGGACTTTTGGATTTGGGTTGAGTGTTTGGGTTTTGAGTCTGGACTGGGCTCAAGTGTTTGGGTTTGGACTTTTGCTTAGTTTTTCAGATCGGGACTTTGCAATTTTTTTTTTCTATTTTTTTTTTATTTTTTTTTCTCTTTTTTCTATTTTTTTTTATTTTTTTTATTTATTTTTTTTTTGATTTTTTTTTTAAAAACATATTTACACATAATACTGTTTCAGAAATTTACCATTGATCGGGCCGATTCGGACGCCTTCTTGGTCTGACAGCATGTAAGCGTTGTGAGTGTAGGCCTCCTGCACTAAGTATGGCCCGTCCCATTTGGAAGTAAGCTTGTCACCAGGCCGATGCTTCATGTTGATGGGCCGTCGCACTGCAAGAACAAGATCTCCAACTTGAAAAGATCGAAGACGGACCCTGCGGTTGAACGTGTTGGTGAGCCGGGCTTGGTAGCACTCAAGTTGTTGTTGTGCTTCAAGCCTCCTTTCATCAAGGGCTTCTAACTCATCCAGATGTAAGCAAGCATTCTCCTCCTGTGTGAGTCCTTCCAGAACAGCCATGCGCAGGGATGGAATCTGTGTTTCCAACGGCAGTATTGCTTTGACGCCGTAGACAAGTGAGTATGGCGTCGCCTGTGTTGGAGTCCGGTAAGTTGTACGATACGCCCATAATGCCTCCGGAATTCTGTCATGCCAATCTCTTTTGGATTTAGAGACTACCTTCCGCAACAGGTTGCATAAGGTCTTGTTGAATGCTTCGGCCAAGCCATTTGCTGGGGCATTGTACATGGATGACTTGTACTGCTTGAACTTGAACTTCTCGCAGAGCTTGTCGATCAAGCTGTTGTAGAATTGCTTGCCATTATCAGTGATGATGAATCGAGGGACTCCATAGCGATAGATCAGCTGAGTCCGGATGAAATTGGCAACATGCTCCTTTTTTACCTCTCTAAGTGGAATGGCTTCGACCCATTTTGAGAAGTAGTCTGTTGCTGCGAGGATGTACAGGTAACATAGGGATGACTTTGGCAAGGGCCCCTCTAAGTCGAGACCCCAAGCTTCAAAGGGCCAGGATGAGACAGTTGGATGCAGTGGCTCCGGTGGTTGATGTATGTAATTCGCATGAAATTGACAAGCTTGACAGGTTTTAGCAAACTCAATTGAATCACGTACCATGGTTGGCCAGTAGTATCCCATCCTTCTGAGTTGAAAGTGCAACTTAGGCCCCGATTGATGTCTGCCACAAACACCAGAATGTGCTTCAGTGAGAGCCTGTTTTGCCTCTTCATTGGCTAGGCAGCGAAGTAGAACTCCATCAAAAGACCTTCGATACAGAGCATTCTTGAGATATATGAATCGGGGAGCTCGTCGTTGAATTTCTGTTTTATGACGACGATCTTCGGGCAGCTTCCCGTGCTGTAGGTAGTCAATGATTGGTTGGCGCCAATCCTCGTCCTCCGCTAGACGTACAGATACAGCGTTGGCTGCTGTAGTTTCTTCATCATCCTTTTGTGGCACTATCCATTTCTGACATACAGCAACAACTGTAGCCTGGATTTCTGACTTTGCAAGAGAAGTAGCCAGGTTAGCTAACGCGTCTGCCTGAGTGTTTTCTCGTCGAGGCACATGCTCCAAGGTGATGCTTTCAAATTCATCCATTAGTTGTCGAGCACGTTGATGGTAAGGCGCAAGATCCTCTTTCTTCACGTCATACAATCCTGTAAGTTGGTTGATGACGAGCTGGGAATCTCCATGGACTTCTATAGTTGGAATCTTCATATCGACAGCCATTTGAAGACCAATGATCAAAGCCTGGTATTCAGCAACATTATTTGAACATAACTCACCTAGAATGATAGCATATGGTAGTATTTTTCGTTGAGGAGTGACAAACACTATGCCGACACCAGCACCATCACGCCTTGCTGCACCATCAAAGAATATCGTCCATGGTGGTAGTGTCTCAATGTAAAAGACCTCTTCATCTGGAAGATCATCTGTGAATTCCCAATCAGATGGGATAGGGTGATCTGCAAGGAAGTCTGCTAGAGCTTGTCCTTTGACTGCTTTTTGAGGCACGTAGACAATGTCGTAGCTTTGTAGGATTACTGCCCACTTGGCAAGTCGTCCTGACAAGATTGGTCTGGATAAGATATATTTGACAGGATCAGCTCTGGCAATGAGACGTACCGTGTGAGCTTGCATGTAGTGCCTCAGCTTATCGATGGCAAAGAACAGTGCTAGACATGTCTTTTCAATGGGCGAATAACTCAGCTCCGGACCGTTTAGTGTTCTGCTCAAGTAATACAGGGAAACTTCCTTTCCCTGCTCGTTTTCCTGTGCAAGCAAGGCTCCCAAGGATCTTTCCTGCGCTGCAATGTAGAGAATCAACGACTTTCCTTGAATTGGAGCTCCCAGGACTGGTGGATTGGAAAGGTACTTCTTTATGCTCTCAAAGGCTTTGCTGCAAGCTTCGTCCCACTCGAAGTTGACATCCTTCTTCATCAACCGATGGAAAGGTTGACATCTCCCAGCTAAATTGGAGATGAAACGGCGAATGTAGGCCAACTTTCCTTGTAGACTTCGCAGCTCGTGCAGGTTTTTAGGTTCAGGCATCTTTTGAATTGCCTCAACCTTTGACTGATCAACTTCGATTCCACGATGGCGCACCACGAACCCAAGAAACTTTCCTGATGTGACACCGAATGCACACTTGAGAGGGTTCATTTTGAGCTGATGCCGCCGAAGTCTTTCGAACACTGTCTTGAGATCCTCGAGGTGGTCTTTGCGCTTCTTAGTCTTTACAACTAAGTCATCAACATAACATTCTACAATCTTGTGCAGCATGTCATCAAAAACTTTTTGCATAGCACGTTGATAAGTGGCGCCAGCATTTTTTAATCCAAACGACATAACTTTGTAGCAGTATATACCTTTTGGGGTGCGGAATGCTGTCAACTCCTCGTCTTCTGGTGCCATTCTGATTTGGTTATAGCCTGAAGAACCATCCATGAAAGACAATGCTTCGTGACCCGTTGTTGCATCGACTGTGATCTCCGTTATGGGCAACAGAAAGTCATCTTTCGGGCAGGCCTTGTTAAGATCTCGAAAATCAACACATACCCTCAACTGTCCATTCTTCTTTCTTACCGGGACAATGTTGGCAATCCACGTTGGGTAAGTGACCTCTCGGATGAAGCCGACATTGATCAGCCTGTTCACCTCCTCCTCGATTTGTGGAATGAGTTCCGGGCAGAACCGTCGTTGTGGCTGTTTGACAGAACGGACACCCTTCTTTACTGCTAGACGATGCACCGCAATTTTTGGGTCAAGTCCAGGCATTTCTTTGTAACTCCATGCGAACACGTCCCTGTATTGACTTAATACCTGAACATATTCTTGCTCTTCTTCTACAGTAAGTAAAGCACTTACAAATGTAGGTCGAGGATCTTCCGGAGAGCCAAGATTGACCTCCTTGAGTTCATCAACAGTTGCTTGGCCACCATCTTCAAGTTCCGGGGGAGCCTCCTTAACTTCACCGTCTGATGAGTCAGACTCAGCCTCCTCGCTGATTGTGACATGAAATGCAGAGCCTCTGACTTCACCTTCTTTGTTTGATGGGATAAGCCTGTCTTGTCTGGTTGTGGTGGTGATGGCACGTGCATCAGCTGTTCGGCTTCGGCTCTTTAGCGTGATCCGCACAGGTGACTTCTCCTGATAGCCTAAGCCAGGTCGGGACTGTGATAATTGAGAAGTAGCGCCATGTGCGGACGGCAGCGTACCCATTGTGCTCGGGTTTGAAAAGTCATAGCCCGCCTTTGCCAAAAGCTTGTATGCATTAGGATCAAATCCTTCATGTGTTCTTCTTTCTGGAAGTGAACCGCCTTCGACTGCCCCCGTGTGTGGTTTGACGAAGCCTTTTAATGGTTTTGAAGACAAAACCGGCTCAATCTTTGGTATCGGCAGAGTGTAAGTCTCCTTCAAGTTGTGCAGCTCCTTTGTTTTGGGTTGGCTATGACCTTGCTCCTGTTTAAGATCAATACAATAAGAGAAAGGGGGTTGACCTTCTGAGCGTCGTGACTTAGGCACATAGCGTAGGACTGGAGTGGAGCTTGAATCCTTCAAACGAAGTTCAGCAGGCTGTGGCAGCTTTTCATTTGTTGGAGCCTGGGGTTGGGCATTGGCAGGTTCTTCGACAGCTTTTCCCTTTTTGTGGATGCCCCCAGTCCAAGTAGCTTTTGATGGAACGATTTCCGGATTGTCTGTGTCGGTGTAGAAGACTGCATCCGCCAAATGTGATTCAGCATCATCAAACGGCTTTAAATCAGCATTAACCTTTTGAATGCCACCATTGTAATACTTAAAGCACTGATGCAGGCTTGAAAGCACAACTCCATTTCCATGAATCCACGGTCGTCCTAGCAACATCTTATACGTGGTACGTGCATCAATCACATGAAACAAAGTGCTAGAAGTGAGATTACCGATAGTTAGCTCCAAGCGAATCATCCCAATTGCTTTCTGTCCTCCTTGATTAAAGCCATGAATCATCAAGCGGCTGTCTGATAATTCATCAATGCCGATGCCGAGCTCCTTTATAGTGGATTTTGGGATAATATTGACTGCCGAACCATCGTCAATCAGAATACGTCGAACCTTCTGTTCTTTCACATAGCCTGATACATACAGCGGCCGATTGTGGGGTTTGGACCCCAGCAGGAGATCCTCATCTGAAAATGAGATAGCAGAGTAACATCCGACGTGATTTTGGTCCGCCTGATGCTCCATCGAGCTGGAATTACTTGATGGCAGAGGTTCAGCTGAGGTCTGAAGAGTATTGCCGACTTGATTTTGCCACACTTCTGTTGATTGCAAAGCTATAAACAGCTGAGGGTTAGCGAGAAGGGTTTGGAGAGCTTCATATACCTTCTCCGTTGTCGACTTTTTGTTGTCGAGCGGCTCCTCCTTACGGTGTGTCACCTCTTCTGATGGTTTTGAGTGATGGTGGTCTGGTTTGCCGAGGTTATGCCTTCCTGGTTCAGAATGATTTTATTCTGGCTCTTGAGCTTCATGATTAGCTCCTTCAGGACGAAACACTTCTCAGTTGGATGACTTACTAATCGGTGATATTTGCAGAATCTTGGATCGCTGACTCGATCCTTTTCATTCGGCCGTTTGCACTCTGGGAGTTCGATCAGCTTTGCCTCCAAGAGTTGTTCAAGAATGTCGGGGACGTCTGAGTCGGGGAATGGATACTGCTTCTGCTCCAGCTCTCGCAATGTCACCTTCCGCCTTTCCTGTTGTTTTGGCTGAGTTATTTGGGTCGGAGGATTTACCTTAGCTCTGGCGCCCACTTTTACTGGTGCGGCTTCAACAGTCATCACTTCCTTTCCTTTTCCGGAGCTGTTGGGTTTCTTAATCTCCCTTCTGCCCCCTTGTTGGTCCAACTGGATGGGAACCGTGCCTCCGGAAGTTTGGATGCTTATCTCCCAATGCATTCCCTGGATGCACATCTCTACGGCAGAAGTCTCCGTCAGGCGATCTTTGCAGTCTAAGCTGAGGGCACACCATCTGTTGATGTATTCGACAACGGGCTCTCCTTTCCTTTGTTTGGTGCTGGTAAGCTCCATCATACTTACCGTCCTTCGAGTGCTGAAAAATCTGTTGAGGAACTCTCGTTGTAGCTGTTCCCAACTGTCGATCGATTCTGGTTCAAGATTTATGAACCAGGTGAAAGCGGTCTCCCTAAGTGAACGAACAAACTGCTTCACCAAGAGATCTCCATAAGTCCCTGCGTTGTTGCAGGTTTCAACGAAATGGGCGATGTGCTGTTTGGGATCGCCTCGTCCGTCGAATTGTTGAAATTTGGGCGGCTGGTAGCCCAAGGGCATGTTGAGACTTTCAATCCGTCTGGTGTACGGTTTGACGTACATCTGCAATCCTTGGAAGGATGTAGCTTGTTGCAGTCGGATCGTATTGGCTATCATTTCCTGCAATTGTTGAACAGATAGCGAAGCTATAGAATTTGAGGGTGGCAGCTGTGTAGAACTACCTGGTCGCTTTTCTGCAGGGAAGACGTCGGCTGGTGTGGCTTCTGGAGTGAAACCGGGTGGATATGGTTGCTCCTCGCAGATTTCGGGATCAACTTGGATCGGGGCTTTTCCTTTGAGAGCTGCGATCTATTGATCTTTTTCCTCCACGACTCTGATCAGCTGTAAAATTTTGTTCTCCAATTCTGAAATCCTTTCCTCTGTGCTGGTTGTGTTGGTCATCATGACGGCAACAGATGAGGCTCCGGGAAAGACTGAAGGAGAAAACTCTTCTGATTCTTCTGTGTGAGTCGGATTTTGTTGAGCAGGCTTCGTCGTGTTGCCCCCGATTTCGATCGGGGTGGGTGATCGACTCCTCCATGCAGCAAGAGAGTCAGGGGAGAGTTCCTGTTGTTGTGCAAGCTGTGGACTCTCCGCTTCGATATTTTGTCGGGTTTGGACGGCAAGAAATTGTGTCCGTCCCCGGGTTTCTAGACCTGCGTACCCAGGTAGGGTAGTTGATGCAGGCAATGGAGCCGTTGTCTTCTTGTTGGTACCGGCAGCTGTACTTCTTTTTGGTGTCATTTGATGTGCTGAACACCTGTAAAATTTTTTTTTTTTTTTTACTTTTTTTTTTTTACTTTTTTACTTTTTTTTTTTACTTTTTACTTTTACTTTTTTTTTCACTTTTTTTTTTGTCTTTTTTTTTTTTTTTTAAGGAACAAGAGATGGGAGGTGAAGTTGTCCCACGCCACCGAGCGTGCCAAAAATTTGTAAAGCGTAAATTTCGAGTCTAAAACAATTAAACTAAAAAATACAAAAATAAATTACAAATAAAAATTGTAAAATAAAAGAAAATTTACGTGGTTCGATCTCCGTAGATCCTCCGATTAGTGTTCCTTTTTTGACTCCGTCAAGGGCTGGACGAGCTTGATCTTGACAGAAATAATTTCCACAACTTTTTCTTGAACTGGGTAGACTGAAACCGGATCTGATTTGGACGTTTTGACTACGATTAAGAACCGCAGAGACCTTATCTGAGCCGATCTGACTTAATTTCACCGAGGGTCGAAGGGACTTATTCTCGGATGAGCTGCCTGGATTTTGCTGAGGGCCGTATGAGACTTAATCCCAGCCGGATTTGTAGTAATTTGATATTTTTAGATCTATATTCTCATAAATTCAGATCTACAGCGATCAGAGAATATAAATTTAAAAATAACTTTGGAAATGGAAACAGCAAATTTTTTGGGCCTTACCCCTGAAATATCTCTCAAAAAGGAGTTAGGAGAGTATACTGCAGAGTAAAAGCACGTAAGAAAAGGAGAAATTTTCTTGAGAGATTTTTAAAATTTTCTTTTTCTCTCAAATTTTCTGAATTTTTCTGTTTACAGATTTGCTGAATGTCCCTTTGAACTGAGGCTGGAGGGCCTTTTTATAGGCCCTCCAGAGAGGACCTTACGCCACCAATCTTGAAATTCAAGATTGGTGGCTGCCATTCTTCTTCTTCTTTCTTTTTTTTTTTTTTTTTTTTTTTTTTTTTAATTTGAAAAGGATGTTTACAATTCCCTTCAGTGAAAGATGCGTATTTTTCACTATCCTAATTAAGTTGATCTTTATATATTGTCTGATGTGAAGAGATCACATATTTGAGCTAAAAAAAAGGGCAAAGAGGAAAAAGAAAACAAAAACTGAGTTGAATAGAAAATAATAATTGATGAGCGACAGAGGACAATTGTATTGAATATTTGTTAGGGATTCTAGCAGTCACATATAGTCAATAAATCTCAGAAGATGTGCCTCATTTGCGGCAACATCTTTAACAACCAGCAAGAAGGGAAAGCTTTCATTTTCAACCTCATCATATAATGTCTTCTTCTCTCACGAGTTAATTAATATTCACTTGAAAACCTAACTTGTACCATTTCCCTTTGCAAAATTTATGACCATGTGACTTCTGCAACTACTTTAATGCGAGTGTAGTTAATGACCTTCTCCAACTACCTGTTCTTCTTTTCTAAATCTTCGTTATTCCAATCACACCCAATTCATTTCTAAATCGATCGTTTTAATTTTTTGCAAGTTTGTTAAGGTTAATATATAGCCCTAAATTTTAGATGTTCACTTATATTAGCAAATGCTAAGATACACCTTGCAAGCTAATTAATTTTCTGTGCTGCCGCCAGAGATTATCATTATGGGAATGTCAGCTTGTTGAAATCCGGTAATAACATAATCAAATCTGAGCAATCTTAATTGACTATTGGCTTATGTGATATGAGATCACATCATTAGCGTGATTTGAAGCATTATACTCATTTTTTCTTCATCCCGAAGTTTCATAGTGCTTAGTACCCGCAGTTAATTGGGAAGTTGAGCTTTTGAGGCTCTTAACAGGCTTGAAAAGGTGCTTTAAGGCGGGAGCCCTAGTCTGCCTATATGAATGTGGAATGTGTAGGCCGTTCCAATAAGTTTAAGGACTTGACTTTAAAACATTCATGAAAAGGATATGGACACAATGGCCTTTAATGTGTCAATTATTAAAAAGAGAAGTATAATGTTGTATAGTCAAATGAGTGGAATATTTCTACATGATATCAGTAAGAATAGTTGGTTCAAAGCTTGTCTACCATACTATTCAGATATGTTGTAACGCATATTTCACTGCGTAAGGTTCAATCTGTAAGATACCTTTTACTTATACATTTGACTTCCAGAATTGCGAAGAATCCGTTACATTTTCTTATTTGAAAATGGCGGGGGATTGTTGGGGAAATTTTCAAAATAGAAAAGTCGTGTCCCCTAGTTAATTTGGTGGTTATGGATATGTGTCTATTGATGAAAGGACATGTTGAATAGTCGTGTCCACTAAACCCAAAAGACGCATATCTTGGTCAAATAACTACCAAATTATTCTCCCTATAAATATGTGAATTGACCATTCACATAGTTAATAGAGAAGATAAGAAAATCCTTATACATTTTGTGAGTAATTTTGGATATTACAATAACTTCTCGAGGGCTCGATTTCAGTATTACAACCTGCAGTTGAGTGTGTTTCATTTTATCCTGTGAGAGAGTTCGCATTATACCTCTGTTGCAATTAGGGAGGGCGAATTTTGTCTTAAGGAAAGTGGCGTTTGTTACACGACTTGAAGCAATTCTTTCATTTTTAATCTCACCCTCTTTTCTGTTCCAACATTAAATACGCAACCCCAAATTTTCTGTTGGTCTTAGTCAAAAGGGTGTCTGATGAGTTTGGCATTGATAATGATCATAAGCTCTACATTGTATACCATGTGTTCTGCTAGAGAAAATGCCATGCATATGTATAACATAACAAACAGAGATCAATAATTATAAATTAAACACACCATTGTTGGAAAATGACATGTCCAAATTATGCAATTAAGTAATAACAAAATACAAATGCGTTACAATCTATGAACCTTTTTCTGTGCTTATGGCCAAGGGGTTTTTTGTCCCTGGTCGTGTAGTGACTCAGCATTCCATTCTTTGGATAGGTCCAAATAGACAAATTAACGCTCGATCTGGTGAATTCACGAAAATTATCTTTCATGATGAGCACATCCATGTTTTTGGATATATATATATATATATATATATATATATATATATATATATTGGAAGAAAATTAATGTCCACCGAATATAGTTGTAATCGCTATAAAATAAGAAAAGTTTGACCTCAATCATTTAATTGTCCCATCACGTTAACAGTTTAAAAGACAGTATCGATTCAAAAATTTGATAACTGATATATTTGATGTAATTTTTTTTATATTAAAGAAAAATTAATTGTCCCATCGAATATTCTTTTTTTTTTTTTTTCAGAGTTCATTTATCACTAATTTTAATAAGATATTCTCTATAGAATTCCTTTATACGGAATATGAGTACATTTTCTTAAAAAATAAATTATTTTAATGGGCTTCTCCATAGGCATTCGGTAAAGGCGCACCGGGGAAGAGCGACACCACTTGAACGAGTCCGCTGCAGTTAGAAACTTATGGATGTTTGAATTTTGAAAAATTAAATAGATAAATTATTAAATATTATTAAATAAAATTATTTTATTATTTTAATATTATTTAAATAAAACTATCTAATACTGCTCCATAATCAATAATTTTAGTGCCGCAAACATCTTGAAACTTCCCCCGTCGGTTTACGAGTTAGGACGAAAGATTGAAGTAACAAACACTATCCAAGGGTTAAATTAGTTGAAAACTTGTGTTTGGACTTTGTTGTGCTTAATTTAATGAATAAAACCTATTTTTCTGTTTTTCTTTTATTGATTCATTCTCTTCTGAATAGCAAATACAAAATGATTCTGTCAAATAATGATTATAGATTTCAAAACTTATCAAAAATTTAAACTGAAAGTAAAAAAAATTTAAAGTCATTATAAATTATGTTATAAATATGTTTCTTTTCAATATGGATATTTATTCTTTAACACACCCTCTAGACATGTGTTAGATCCGATTAATATGTGGTATAAGAAATTTAGAATGAAGCGGGCCAAATTTATAGAAATAGGTCAAATTAATAAGACAAGAGGAATAAACCAAGATCTAATACCATATTAAATAATGATTATAGACTTTAAAGTCTATTAAAAATTTAAGATGAAAGTAAGAAAAATTCAAAATCATTATCAGATATGTTATAAATTTATTTCTTTTCATTTAAAAATATAAGCTAAAATATCAATTTGTGACGAAATCCATTGTTACGAACAATCGCTACTGAAGTCATTGCTTAAAATTTTCACAAATTAACCTGAGAACTAAAGATTTTAAAAGCAGAAATGTGCCAAATTTTGACAAATTCAAGTGCGACTCTTTAGCATTTTGATGCACTCAAACTCGATTTGAACTTTAATCTTGAAGGTGAAGCTAGGCTCAATGAGGATGTAGTCAAGCTCCAGGCTTTATTTTTTTAATCTCGAAATCAAACTTGATTTTCCCAAACTCAACTCAATTAACGCACAGTGACTACATAAAAATTTTACTTTACAAACCTATTTTTGGTCCAAAACGAGTCATGGCAAATGAACGAGTTGAGCAACCCCCAATTTAAGTTCAGCTTGTTAATTAAAGGAACTTGACAGATATGAATGACAATCGTTAATTTTTGGTTTTTTTTTTTTTAAACGACCCAATTTTCATTCAGAGCAACCTTTAGGAAAGAGGTCACCCAACAAAAGAAGAAGACAAGCACATAGCTTTGCATACTAAATTTGAATATCTCAAAGACTAGCTTTAACAATGAACTCAATTGTACAAATTCAAAATCTAAGGTCCTAAAAATCAGATTTCAGAACCATTTCCTGTGTAAAAAAAAAAAAAAATCAACTAATCAACTCGAGAAGAAGTCAAATGTGCTATAATCTCCACTAATTCCTTCACACAGATCAAAGGCACCTTTTTAAAAATATCATGCCATCAGCAAAGCAACGCCACAAAGTGAAATCCAGTTGCTCACATGTTCCTAACCTACGATATTTATCTGCTACTTGTTCAACCAAAACACCAGCATGAAATCAGCTTCACTCTCACCACCTATCCACCCAAATCTTTTTCATTTTTTTTTTAACATAAGAAGTCATTGCATTAATAACATATAAATTCAGATCCAAAGCAAAAATATTAGAAAGACTTGTATAAAATAAGAGTACAATACACTAACTTAGCCTAAACAACTATATATTAACTCAATCTAAAACTTATTTAGACAAAACTCTCTAACGAGAATACAAACTAAATAATAATTAAATTTATCTAAAAAAAATAAATCTAAATCTGCTAAATAAAATTGTCAAAGTTAGCACTCACCACACTTTAACAAATATGAGCTTAGCAGCAATTTCTGTCAACATTAAACTACATCCTACACTAAAACACTAAACTACATTCACTCACATCCCCTTGCTATCAAATGAAGTTATCGAATCAAGTCACCGAATTATTGTCAGCATGCGTGTTTTCTAATTTATTCACCTACGAAGAATGACCTTGTGAAGTTGACTCGTCGGGCAAATTAACAATCCACGTGGTGATGCCAAGACCGCCATTCCACCCGAAGCAATCAATCAAAAAGGTAGAACAAATATTGATTGGTACTACATTCGTAAACATCATCTAACTGCTTTGGAACAACAATTATTACAAAGTACATTCATGTTTTCTTGTTGTTAGGGTTGCGTTCCCCAATAATGTCTTAATGAGTGAGCAAAAACCACGCATGCGCTTTATACAGACGCCTTTCACTCCATTGATACTAAGAATTGGGAGTACATGTGGGCCGGGCCGCCAACATACAAACACGACACATCAGTGTCGTCCATGAAAATTAGCAGTGTTTTCTGACCCCCAAAAAAAAAAAAAAAAAACACTGTTTATCCTGAAATAAGGATATAAATTATAAAAATAATGTTATAAAATATTTCAAAATTTATAATTATTAAAAGAATTATTATTTTTTTTAGTTTAATAGTGTTAAAAAATTGATAATTCTTTTGATAATTATAAATTTCAATATATTTTATAATATAATTTTTGTGATATTTATCATTACTCCTCTAAAGAATTACTTTATGTATTTTCATGGACCAAGCCTATTTATAATCAGCGTGTATATTTATGATTCAATGATATTCTTCTCGAAGATTGGAACATATCGAGTTGATATCCCAATTACAGTTAATTGACCAAAAGAAGGGAAAAAAAAAAAACTCAATGGCTCACACTATTGAATTCAAAAAAAAAATAATAATTATTAGATGTCGTTAAATAGATTGCATGCTCATATATGTCCCGTTGAAAGCAATCTAGATGGTAATACTGCAAAAAATCAAGTGATATCCACATAATTCTTTCATTTCTTAAAGAATGAAAACAATAGATTTTCTAGCTGATTATTCTGCCGAACAAGTAAAGCAGTAAACCAAAAGACGCACAAATCAAAACCGTAAACCGACAATGAAGGAGACCTGGCCACTTTCAGTGTAATAGTCTTCTGCTGCTGCATGCAGTGAAATTTTTTCGACAAATAACTTTGAGTGTTGTCTCCTAAAACATGAGCACTTAAAAAATTTCGGTGAAACACCACTATAAAACCTACCCTGTAGCTCATTCCAAAACGGAAAAGTTAGGCGAAACATGTTTGGTAAGCTTGGTCATGCTGAATATTTCTTTTTTCTTTTTAAATAACCATAATATGTGTTGAACATAACAACATATAATATATCTTTAAAAATGTATTATATTGTGAAAAATTATATATATTTTTAGATTAAAAAAATTATTAAACTGATTGCGTAACAAGATCAAAATCCATGCGCTCATTCCAAAGAAAAAAGGCCCTAAAAAGAGCCTAGCTAGCCTAAACCAAACTCTATACATAGTTTCCATTTTCTACACGCGGAAGTGACAAGAAAGTAGAGAAAAAGCAGCTTTACTTTGCCAAACTCGAAACTTATTAAACAAATATAAATAAAACTAAAACCAATAAAAAGTAATTAAAAATTGATTACTTCAGAAATTTGGAGATTACATCGATTACTTTATTCCCGGAAGGAGTTGACATCTTTGGCGAATCTGCCGGAAGGTTTATTTAAGTTTGAGAACTGTAGTATATTTACGTAATTTTAAATGGGCACAAATAAATACGAAAGGATTTTATACATATACAAAATAGTTTATAATATTTCTAAAATTTTTATATAAAATATAAAATATTTTTATAGTTTTTTATTATTTTGTTACACATTGCTTACAAATTATATAAAATATTATTGAGAATTGATATTCGCACGAAAAAAAAAGTCTTATACATATATTTTTAATACAAATATCATCTCTCAATAATTTTTATATAATATAAAATATCGTTTATTTATTTATGTAGAGAAGAATGAATCCGTCTAGATTCTTACCTAAGTCAAACGGCGCCGTATGTCCATTTGCGTATGGAAGAATGAAACCGTCTAGATTCTTACCGAAGCGAAAGGGGCCCCACGTGAGCGTCCGTGTGAATTATTGACTATTTAATGACAGTTGCACGGTGCCCAGTGTCGAGGTCCCACGCTGCCTGGCCTTCTGTGACGCTCTCTCTTCGGGAAGATGCGTAACCACAAAGTAATTAACTGCGAGTCGTTAGGCTTTTATGGCTTGTTTGGTTTTTTCACAAAGAAAAAGAAAACGAGTTGTTATTTACGAGCAAATTTTATTACTAATTTTAATTAAAATATTTAATAATTTATTTATTATTTTAAAAAAATTTAATTATTTAATGATTTAAATTATTTTGTTGCCATTTTATTACTATCCAGTATTTTCAATGATAATTAATATTTTTAACTTTTTGAAGAGCTTTCTCAAATAAGATAGTTGGTAGGTTAAACTTTCAATTGAGAGATTTAAAATTTGATCTCTAATTCTCCCCTTTCTCGTTTTTACTAATGATAGATTATCTACACTAAGACAAAAAAAATTAAATTTCTAAAAAAAATTTCTTTTGTTGTATTGTCACCACAATTTAGTGTGTTTCATAACTTATAGTGTATTTGGTTTGTGAGAATTTGATAAGAAAAAAAAATATTAAAAAATTTTAGTAAAAAAATATCATCATTATTTTATTATTTTCTCGTAATTTTTTTTTTCTCACAACTTTCTTATCAATCTAAATAATATTATTTTTTCACAACTTTTTCTCTCACAAGTTACTATTTATTTTTCTTTCTAATCATTTTTTTCTTACAACTTTCTCATTAATTCAAATACTTTTATTTTCTCACAATTTTCTAACAATTCAAACCAACCTTAAATAGTGGAGGATTGATCCCTAAACGTAAGGCAAGATACAATGCCTCACCTCATCTAGACCAGTCTGTAAGAAATCAAAGTGAAAATTATCAAATACAAAATATATAAATACATTGGAATGAAAAAAAATATATTATCTGTGAATATATCAATTTCCTGACATCTACTTAACCAAATTGTTAACATTTTCAAGTACTATGTGCGCAGCGGTTATGAACTCCAATAGTATGTGGAATGCAAATGCTGGAACCTGATATTCACTAGAACAACTTTTTTGGCCTGATATTCAAGTTACATATGTTTTTTGGCGTTCGTTCATCAAATATTTCAACGATTGTAGCCCTGGAAATCGTCCTGGTTCTTAGACCTAAAAAGTGTTTGGGAGAGTGTTTTTTCTTTTTTTTTTAATCAATTAGCTAATTGTTAGGAGAACTTACAGGCATAAGTTCGAATCCTCTGCTTAATTGATTCAAACAACACTCTAACTGCTCAGACAAGTGCCCGAACTCTTGAAAGGGTGGTTTAAATGCAGAGTCAACGACCCAACGTGTCGAAGACATGCCAGAAAAAGGACCTAACGTAGACAGGCCGTACAAATGCCGCTCTCTTCAAAGTTCCTGCCTTGAAGATCTCGAAGATTCTCACACTGATTGAGACATCATGCAGATTTTGATCGAACGGACGACTTACCTGCATGCTGGTTCATTTCAAACTCCTACGCACCGTATGGTCGGGCACAGTGTGTAGATACTCATCTCTAGGCCACTCGCACGAGTAAATGCCACACCCTCCTACTCCCGCAGAACAATCTTGTGACTTTGGTAATAATAATATGGGTGCAGGTTTGTGAACAGAAAAAATGGGCAGATAAATTAATTATAATATAATAAAATTTTAATATTAAGTAAAAATATTTATAATTTTTATAATAAATAATAAAATAATAAATGTTTATTATAAAACATATGAATATTATTATTTAAAATTAAAATTTTATTATATTATAAATATTTTTGTACCTAATTTTCTCTAAGCACAAACGTTTTTCCTAATAATATTAAGGCCAAAATTTTAAATTAGTGCTTAACAATTAGATTAACATTTAATTATAAACACAACGTTTGTTTTTAATAAAATTTGTCCCAAATTAAAGTTTAATTATGGACACAATATTTTTTTAAAAATTAGTTCTTAATATTTTTACTATAAAATAATTTAATAATTTTATATTATCTTACTGTTTAATTTATTAAAAAATATATTATATGTTAGACCACCTCCTTGTAGGATGAAATGTTATAAAAAATATAATATAAGGAGGTGGTCAAACAGATAATGTACTTCTTATTAAATTAACTAGTTAGATAACAGAAAATTACTGAATTATTTCACAATGAAAATGTTGGAAACAAATTTTACCAAAAAAACCGTTATGTCCATCATTAGATCTTAGTTAAAATATTAGGGACCAATTTTACCAAAAATAAATATTATTTTTATAATTAAACTTTAACTCAAAAATTAGGCATCAATTTAAAATTTTAGCTCAAATACGAAAATACATTGTGGCACGGCGTCTGAAAACTATTTACATTTTGAGAGAAACGCGGGTCATGTAAGTTTACAGGTCGGTGGCTATTATACCGATTACGTACAAACAGCAGACACGTGGCAGTCTGTTAGGCTATTTTAGGTTTAAAATAAATAGTAATATAATTTTATCTATTGATATATAATAATTTATTTTTAAAAAAATTATATCTCTTTATTATTAATTTTAAACTATTAAAATTTCTTTTATTTTTTCTTTCAGTTTCGTGGAAGAAGGGTAAATTCTTTATATAATACAATGGTTAATTTCACTCACTCTTTTTTAGCATAAGTTACACATAAGAGTATGGGAATGTTTGACTGAAATCTTATGGGGTAAGATATAGCAAGCACTTAATCTTATTTCAAATAAAAAAATGATTAATTTTTTTTTAAATTATACTTAAAAAAAAAAAAACTGAGTAGATTGAAACTCAAACTCTGTATATATCATCCTTAGCATCAGACACAGAAAAAAAGAGAATCAGTGGAACCCAACTCTCAAGCCTGTACATTGGCGGGTATCTTTTTGTGCATATCCAAAGAAAGAGGGCAAAAGGAAAAAGCGAGCGAAATAGCAAAAGAGCCTGAGTTTCTGTGGGTTCCGCTGTCTTAGAATCCCACAGTCTTTGTCTCTTTAGCTTTCCCTATGCATCATTTGATCCCATGCTCTTATTCGCTGAATCCTGCGCTTTGGTCTTCTGTGCCCAGTCATAGATCGGTTAAAACAAACAAAACTTCCTTTTCTTTTCACTTCTCCATCTCTACAAAAGATAAAGAAAGCTGGAGATCGATAAAGAGAAAGACACCTCTCTGCCTTTGGCTTTTATTGTAAGGAAAAGATTTCTTTTTGGGGACTCATTGAAAATGGGAACTGGTTGGAGAAGAGCCTTTTGCACAATCCCCAGTGACCCAGAAGCCACCGGAGTTACAGATAAACAGCAGCAGCAAACAAGCCCCAATGCTAGCCCGATCCCCAGAAGCTGTGGTAAGCTGGGGTTCCTTTCCATCGGAAGCAATCCCACCACCCCTCGCCAAATGTCTCAATCTGCCGTCTCGAGCCCAAGCTTGCGTTGCCGGACCACCGCCAGTACAGTAGAACCTGTATCATCCACAACTGAAAGTCCTAACCTCCATTGCAAAACCACGCCCAAAGCAGCCAAAACTCCAAACCTGAGTTCAAACCCATCCTCGCCTCGATCCCCTTTCAAGTTATCTCTCTTCAGGAATAGCTTCAAGTTAAGAGTAAGATTTCTTATCTTGTAGTAAGCACCAAAGTTGCGATGCCCTATCCACTTTCACCTGTTAACGTTCGAGTCTGATAGTTTGTGTTGCGGAAATAAACGTGATAAACAGCAAAGAAAAACAATAAATATGCATAAATTTTACGTGAAAACCCCCCCCCCCCACAATTTTTTTTTGTTGTGGATTCATATTATGTCAGGTTGAATAGGATTCGGGTCATCATACTCTAACAATTTGCAATGGCGTTGAAGTTTGGGTTTAGTGTGACAGATGTTTTCTTTCAATTTCTTACTTTTTTTTTTATTTTTTATTTTTACTTTGGTTGCAGAGTAGTTGTGGAATCTGCTTGAACAGCGTAAAGACTGGTCAAGGCACGGCAATATACACGGCAGAGTGTGCACACGCTTTTCACTTTCCTTGCATCGCCGCCCATGTTCGTAAGCACAACAGTCTCGTGTGCCCAGTCTGCAATTCTACCTGGAAAGACGTCCCTTTGCTGGCCGTCCACAAGAATCTCCATCCCGAATTGTCCCACTCAGAAAACGACGTCGTAGACAACGCCACCTCCCCAGCCACGCACTGTAACAACAACAACAACAACAACAAGAAGCCAGAGGTAGAAGAGAAAAAAGTGGTACTGTTAGAATCTTCACCGACAGCCGTTAAGAAGCCCGAACCGCAACATGAACAGCCACCAACTCCAAAATCCTCCGATTCCAGATCCTACGACGACGACGAGCCATTGCTGTCTCCAACAGTTGGAGGGAGTTTAATTGTTCCGATTCCAGAAGCCGACGAGAATGCCGACGAAGAAGATGGAGATGTCGAGGAATTTCCGGGATTCTTGGTAAATCCCATCCCTTCATCTCTAATCAAACCATATGAAGTGACATCCAATGGCAGTGATACACGGAATGTTCAGGTTAGACTATTGCCTGAAGCCGCCGTTGTATCCGTGAGTCGTGGCTACGAAACTTATGCGGTGGCGTTAAGAGTGAAAGCGCCACCGACTGCGCAACCGGCGCGCGGTGGGAACAACGCGGTTCCCATTTTAGAGCCGTCGCGTCGAGCGCCTATCGATTTGGTCACGGTGCTTGATGTGAGTGGAAGCATGGCAGGCGATAAGTTGCAGATGCTTAAACGCGCCATGCGTTTGGTGATTTCTTCTCTCGGCTCGGCTGACCGACTGTCTATCGTGGCTTTCTCCTCGGCTCCCAAGAGGCTGCTGCCTTTGAGGAGGATGACGACTAGCGGTCGGGACGTGGCTCGGCGCATCATTGACCGGCTCGCATGCGGTCAAGGGACCAGCGTGGGAGATGCTCTAAGGAAAGCGATTAAGGTGCTGGAAGACAGAAGGGAGCGAAATCCGGTGGCTACTATCATGTTACTATCCGACGGTCAGGATGATCGTGTACAGAACAATGTGGCGAATCAGCGAAACGGATCGAGCCACGTGTCTTCTGCTCGTTTCGCTCACATTGAAATTCCAGTCCATGCGTTTGGTTTCGGTCAAAGCGGCGGCTACAGCCACGAGCCGGCTGAGGACGCATTTGCTAAATGCGTGGGTGGGTTATTGAGCGTGGTCGTGCAAGATTTGAGAATCCAGCTCAATTTAGCCGCCGGCTCTGCTCCAGCCGACATCGCCGCCGTTTATTCATGCAATGCTCGGCCTACGGTTCTCAGCTCCGGTTCGGTGCGGCTAGGCGATTTATACGCTGATGAAGCGAGGGAGCTGCTGGTTGAACTGCGAGTTCCGTCGGCGGCGGTTGGGTCCCACCACGCGCTGTCCGTTCGCTGTCTCTACAAGGACTCCGCCACACAAGCGGTTGTGTACGGCCGCGATCAGGCTCTATTGGTCCCGCGTCCCCACGCCGTCCGATCATCGGCTCCTAAAATCGAGCGGCTGAGAAATCTTTTCATCACCACGCGAGCTATAGCCGAGGCTCGCAGACTAGTCGACCACGGCGATTTCACGAGCGCTCATCACCTGCTGGCGTCGTCTCGGGCTTTGATATTGCAGTCGAGATCGATGCCACCGGCCGATGACTACGTAAGAAGCCTGGAGACTGAACTGGCGGAGGTGCATTGGAGAAGGCAGCATCAGATGGAGCTGCAGCAACAGAAGCAGCAACAGATCGTGATGATCCAGCGGCGGAGAGGGAGCGAGAGAGAGGCAATGGCAATGACCGACGAGGACGGGGAGCCGCTTACGCCGACATCAGCTTGGAGGGCGGCTGAGAAGCTGGCTAAGGTAGCCATGATGAAGAAGTCGTTGGATAGAGTCAGCCATTTGCACGGCTTGGAAAACGCTAGATTTTAATATTCACCTAATCAAATCAAAAAAAAAAAAAAAAAAAAAGGAAAAGAAGAAGAAGAAACATCGAATAAATTATTGACCTAAAAATAAAGCCAAAAAAAAAAAAAAAGAGGGAAATTGAGAAAACTGAAAAAGAAATGAGTTGGTTACGTTGGACATGGAGATTACATTACATAGTGTTAAAACAGGATTGATTGGATGGGTGCTGAAGCTTTGTCGTTTTTTTTTGTGAAGGCTCTACGCGGAGAGGGGAAATGTGTACCGTAGGATTTACTGTCTTTGCTCTTCCTGTCGAAGAGAAAAAGAGTGTAAATTTGTTTGATAGGTCAGTTGCTTTGTAGCTCATTATAGAATTGAATTTCTCACTTTCTTCTTATTTCTTTTTCAAAAACATGGTTGAGCTATTTTTTTTCTCTTTTAAGATGATTAAAGTAGTTAATAATTACCTAATAATTATTTGGTGTATCTCTCTCATTCATAATTTAAGTTCACTCACAATTTAAATTTAGGTCTCAGTATCTATATTTGAAAGTAATACTCTTCTTTGACCGTTAATTTAACTGTGCGCACGTGAAATGGTTTCAGACTCCACAATTGCTGTGGTCAGTCTAGATGAGGTTCGCTCGGATTCAACAGTGCTTAAGTAAAGAATTCTTTTAAATGGGTTGGGTTGAATAAGGTACATATACTAGAGATATTCCAATCTCGACCCGCAAATTTAATAACTAATATACTCATGATATATTTTTTTTTATTAAAAAAAAAATAGGTAACAATCATTATTGTTTTTTCCAGTTCTATAGTGTTTTGGCAGCATCTAAAAGGACAGAATGATTGAGGCAGTAGGTAGCTATGGGCTGGAAATGATGATTGAATAATTTGTTAGCTATGATGCCTGCCTCTCTCCCAAAGAATATGAGAATTATAGATTACCTTAAACAAAGTTGGGTTACACCCCATTGTGATTGTGAGGTTGCCGATGGGCTTTGGGTCCCATGCAATCATGCCCCTTCCTCACAAATTTTTGTTCCATACTTCCATGCATTGTTTTTGATTTAATGCGAGTACCACTACAGACTCCTTTTCCTAAGAATTCTCCTTCTCATCAGTAGGGCAATTGACCCACAAGCAAGATTGATTACTATTACTGGCTTGCAATAGAGACAATGGAGTTTGCCTTCTCACTTATTCAATGACATTGCAGAACCCAATTTGAAATATTTATGGTCCAGTCAATTTGATGAGCTTCCATCCTATTTCCTTGCAATGTCAAGTCTCTTTCTCATTCTCAATTTGATTTCTCCACAGTTTGGTCCATAGGCATGGCCCACGAACAGCAATCAGAATTAAACACCACAGCCGACGGTGGGGATGGACCAGTCTACTTTTAGATCAAACCTAAAAGGCATCATAAGGATAAGGTAGACGTGGCCATATCCTATGTAGGAACCATTTTCTAAGTTTTTGGCACTAACAATCAATGGACAGAAAATTTGAGCTTCTTCCAATATCGATATTGTACATTACTATATGTTGCAAAAGGACTGTCAAAGCGAATATTGGGTCGTCAAATTTGATGTATTTCGACGATTTTGTGCATGAAGGTTTAAAAAAAAGAATAGATGGGTGCGAGTATTGCTTGGAGACGAAAAAAGACACTGAGAAATCAAACCAGATCTTAGCTGTGGATCCAGCAAACTCTCTATATAAAGCCCCAGAAGGTCTCAAATAAGGAATTGACAAAGACCAGTTTACTGAGGACCCTTGATGCAAAGCCACTCCTAGTTCGCTCCAGGAGATTAGCTCTGGTGCCAACTTTTCTTTTACTGTTTTCCTTTTTTTCACAGCACAAACGTACATATCTTAAAGCATTTTTATTTTGAGCGATATTTCAGTTAAAATTATTATTAATATTTTTTAAATAAAATTAATAATTTTTAAAATATAAAAATAATAAATATTTTAAAAATATTAATTTTTATTTTTAAAATATTAATTATAATTTTAATTAAAATACTACCCAAAATAAATATATCTAAAAGACGAACATATTCTTTTTTTCATACGTGCTCAAGAGGTCAAGCGAATCTCTTTCCATCACATTACCTGCTGCTTTCCCGGTTGGAAATCTCCATGCATTGATCATCACCACCACACCACCCCCATCTCCTTGGCTGGAGGACAGCTAGCACCGGATAACTACACGTGTGTCAATTATGGACCAAGTTTGCTGTTGGTGATAAAAGACAGGAAAAGAGATAGTTAAAAGAGAGTGGCATGACTTCTCATCCCTTTGATTGCTTGGCATATTTTTGGATGGGTATTAGGATGTCGTACGAGTTAGATAGACATAGATTTTATGTAATTATAAATATATTTTATATAATTATAATTAAAAAATATATAATAAAAAATAATAATATTTTTTATCTTATTTTTTATTATTTTAATTATATAAAATATAATCATAATTACATAAAAATTACATGTGTTTATATGAGGATATACCACTCAGGTCTGCCCACCAATTTTTTCTCCTTTTGGATTCTTTAGGTGAATAGGTAGATAGATAGCTGGTTTTGTCCTAGTGGAAGTGTAACTGACAGATCAACTGATTAGTAAAACTTGGAACGACTATTGCTGACAGTACTAAGTACTACTAACCAAATGACAGCTAAGGCACTTACTAGCGAGACATCTCTCCATGTGTTGTTACTTATTATTTAGATTCCCACGGAAAAATTTCTGTGAAGAACCTTGTCCTCAAACAAATTCCATGAAAGGTTTCTGCACCACACACAGCACTGTACAAAATCGTCATACTCAAGTTAAGTTAATAAGTATAATTATTTATTAATAAAATATAATTATATTGATAAAATATAAAATAATAAAATTAAAATTTAAAATTAAATAAATATTACTGTAAAATTTAAAATATAAATTTTATATAATATAAATTAAAAAAAATTCTCACACAAAATATTATTATTATTACATTTTGTTAATAAATAGTTACATTCATCAACTTGAGTACGACGACTTTGTATGGTTGTTGCGTATAGTGCACAAACTTTTCCCCTTCCATGAAATAAGAATGAAGCCAAAAGGACGCAAGCTCTACCATACCTTACTAAAGGGGACTTTTCACATCGGAGTGAAGACCATTGAAGGGAAGAAAGCAGAAAGAAGACAGAGAGAAAACCCCCAAGGCAAACAAGGTTATATAATTGAAAAGGGCTAGGACTATTTACATTATACGACTATGTCTTTATACATGCAAAAGAGGTATCAAACCAAAATTGGTCTGTTTGGATTGTAAGAATTTAATGAAAAAGAAAGTGATGAGAAAGAAAATAATTTGATAAGAAAGTTGTGAGAAAAAAAAGTGAATAAATCCGTTATTTGGATAGATAATGATTATGTGAGAAATAAAATGATCAGAAAGTGAATTGATATATTTAGATTGTATGAAAAAGTTATATAAAAGATATTTATATGAGAAAATATTATACTATTCATGTTGATTTAAATTATTATTTCTTAGTTTGTTGTCCCACGTGTTATACGGTAGAGATTGGGTATTTAAGTAAAGTCATTTTAAAAAAAAAAATTCTAATTCCATTTTACTGACCTTTTTTTTTTTTTCACTTTCCTCAATTGGTTTAACAGTTTGACAATTTGTTCTTTACAACTTGTCTTTTACAGCTTGTCCTTGCGCGTTTCCAGAAATCATTCACTTTTCTTTTTCTATTCTAACTGCAAAACAAACACAGCATTTAAGGTTGTGTTTGTGTAAATAGCCTCATCCATCAGCCATTTGACTGCTATGCATTCCAAGTATTTAAAAACAGAATAACACGGAATTTCGGGTAATAGCGGGAGCTGGTAAGGTATTTAAAGTGGTGTTGAATCCTGCCAGAAAGTCCATGTATTTCCAATGGGACGGACCAATTATTACTCTATCTACGGCCACTTCCATAATGCCATGATTCCATCAGTGCAGTCGAACAAATAAACATCTGAGTGGGAACATAAGTTCTAAAGAAACCAACAAGACCTACGCTGATAGGCCGCAAAAGCAAAGCCCCTGAGAAAAATTTGAGGTTCAAATTTTAACTCTTCCAACTACTCACAAAAATGTAAATTCTAAATAGTACAGTGAAAAATTGAATAGAAAGTAAATAAAAAATAAAAAATAAAAAATAATACAATAATGATGATATTATAATTGATAAAAAGTAATGATTAAAAATTTTTAAAAAAGAAAATAAATAGTAATTTGTGAGAAAAAAAAGTAAAAATTAATTATTTGATTTGATAAAAAATTAATAGAAAAAAATGAATAAAAAATAAATAATTTTTTTATTTTCTTTTTTTTTTCATAGATAATTGCCAATCAGAGGGTAAAAGTCTGCTTTACCCGGAAAACAAAGAAAAAAAAGGTTCTGCAGATTACAGAAGCTAGAATAATGCCTCTCTTGGCCAAGCACCATTTACGTGGGTGTACTATCACTTCTTTTTTTTTTTTTTTTAGTTTACAATGAGCCTATTGGGCATATAAAAAAAAGAGAAAATGAGATTGATAAAGGTTGAACTCTTCACCTCGTAATTAAAAAACATTCTTCTCAATTACTAGAGTAAATATTCAACCTCTGTTATATCACTTCTTCTAGGGCCAATCGTGTGTTTTCAAATAATGGACCACCAGATGATTAAAGATCTTCGTAGCCCATTAAGGGGGCTGTTGCTAACAATATAGGCCCAAAAGGCATAGGAAAATTTGAAGATCAAAGTCAACTTGATCAACTTTGGAAGTTTGCTAGAGAAATCCAACTGTGACCAAGTTTTTCAAACTTCACCACGCGCATTGAAAAGTAGACGTCAAAGTGCAGAAACTTTTCAAAGGAAGGATAATTAAAAAGCACAGGAAAAACTGAAAAACCATTATAATTGGTACTTGCATCAAAACTCCAACTCTATACTGAAAATTTTGAAAAATGAACTAATATAATTACAAAGATAGAGAGTTTATCGAATCAGGCCATAAACTCTGGGACTGATGGTTACATGGAACAAGCTCACATGGTTGCTCAATTGTACGAAGGCGATGGATACATGAGCACACCCAAATGGAAGTTAGGGACAGAGTCTTACAACAGATAAATGAAATGAAGGATCCCTGCAGGGACCAACAATTTGCAATGACCGTAAAGACTTAAATGGGGGTCAACACTCACGATTAGCTGAAGATGTTTTCCCTTATTTAATTGGCCGAAAGTCAATGAATGTGCTAGGAGTCATTGAATCTTACTTCTGGTTTTGTTTGGCTCGAAGCTTTTGTTCCAAAACTGCTACCTCTGTCTCAAGGCTGAACATTCTGTTGAGAGCATGCATATTCTCAAGAGTCTCACTTAGAGTTCGGCTGTCGCTTCCATCGCATCTCAGGTGCTGCATTGGACCATGAAGAAGCTTATTAACTATGCCACGGCTGAGGTCATCCACAGCTCGCCTTGTCTTCTTTGAGATATCATCACCCATTTTTGACAGACATTTATCCAGTTCCGCAACTCTGATTCTCTCAGCATAAGCCCTCAATTTCTTGATGGTAGGAACTGTCTCCAAGGAATCTCTCCAAGCTTCAAATTGTTTTGATTCTTCAGCAATAATAGCCTGAGCTTCCATCGCTTTTCTGAGACGATCTTCTTTATTAGCTGCCACAACCTCCTTAAGGTCATCAACATTGTAAACTCGCACATTATCAATGTCATTAACACATGAACCCACATTCCGTGGAACAGAGATATCAACAAATAATCTCAAACCCCCAACTTCTGAACCAACTGACGGGAGATCCTTGACATGGTCTCTCAAGAATAATGGTGTCTCAGATGCTGTGCTCGTGAAAACAACATCAGCCTCAGCAGCACAAGTCATCATCTCTGTTAGGGGTTTATAAATAATCTCAACATCCTTCAGCTCCTCACTTATAGCTGCAACTTTCTCCTCACTTCTGTTCACAACAACCATCTTAGTGCATCCTTTTGCCGCTAAGTGTTTAATCACAAGTTTCCCCATCTTGCCTGCTCCAATCACCAACATTCTGGCAGTAGCATGTGAAGATTCAGGAAGCTTCATCAGAGCCAGTTCAACAGCAGCAGAGCTTACTGAAACAGCTCCAGCAGCAATATTTGTCTCAGTTCTAACCCTCTTTCCAACAGAGATTGCATGCTTAAACAGCCCACTAATGTTCCTTCCAAAGCCAACAACTCCTTGACCAACCTTGACAACTTGTTTAACCTGAGCAAGAATCTGGCCTTCTCCAAGAACAAGAGAGTCAAGACCTGCAGATACTTCAAAGAGATGTCTTGTCGCATCATTATTGTACAGCAAAAACCGATGCTCACAAATTTCTGAAACAGGGATGCCACTTGTCTGCCATCAAGAGAAACCACCAGTTTATTAGCAAATCTAAAATTTTTAAACTCACATCAATTTGGTCAACCATAGAGGAAGCAAGTAAAAATCACATGCCATATATGTTTAAGCAAAAGCTACATGAGTAGAGACAAAGAACTGATTTCTTCTAGACAGCAATGATAAAATGACAAGTAAAAATGATCACAAGCAACTGTTCAGATGCTTTTAGTTGCTGAAAAGCCGTCTAAACATAGTAAACTAGGTATTATCCAATAAATAATAACCAATCAGTTGTCAAGGTTCTTGACCACACGAACTTTCTATGTCACAGACCGAACCAATTAAAAATTCCAAGGGAAAAGTCTCTTAAATTCCATAACAGGGCAAGTTTGAAGAAGGAGAAAATACCTTTGACATCCATTCAGTGACTTCCTTTACCCCACGATGTTGAGACAGTGCCACAGCATATATTTCCATTCTGTTGCAGGTGCTAAGAACAGCAGCCTCTTCTATATGATTCAAACCACAAAGCTCCCCAATGGCTCGAGGCCATTCAGCTTCGGGAATGGCAAGTTTTTCACGCATTTCGACTGGTGCAGTATGAACACTAAGGCCAATTACCACAATGCTGGCCCTTTCCTTCGTATATCCTGATAGAGATCAATAATGATAATATCAGCTAATCAACATAAGTGGCAGATTGAGAAAACTTCATCTGTTGTTTGTCATGCAAATTATAATGACTAAAATATATAATAACCCTCGTGAGATGATGTTCCGAAGATTATTATTAGGCCGAATAATCTAACACAAGTAGTCATTTATTTATTTTGATCAGGCAACTAATAAATCGACGAGAGTCATGAACCCCAACATAAAGATGCTGTCCAAGTGTCAATTTTTCACATATGGTAAATGTCCATCGACAGATACAGATTTGAAATGTTAATGTCTAAACCAAAACTTTGTCTTGAGAATAATTCCATGTTTTTTGGTAAACCATTCCAATCAACACAAAAATGCCTCGCATTACTGAACAAATGCAAATCAACAAGTTTCCTAAGAAGAAAACCAATAAGAGATCTGAACTTTGAGTGCAAACGATTCAACAATTGAGCAAACAACCCGACACTGAAACCCGGATTACACTTGAGAACAACAACAACTCAGTTGCAATGAATACTAATCAGAAAAGAAAAAATCCAGGAAAACAAAATTCCAAAATTCTCAAGCTGAAAAGCAAACAAAAATATCCTAAATAGGGACTCACTATCAGCGGCGGAGGTCTTGAGCTGTTCAAGAGCGGACAAACTGGAAACCTTAGCCGGATCGATATTGGTGTCGCTCTCAACCCCAACATCCGTCGAAGCAGCAACCTCGCATCTCACCCCTCCTCTCTGCGTCCAATACCTCCCACGAAAGCTCCTGTTTGGCTTGCAGAACAAGCGCAATTGCACCAGCGGCAACCTTGCCGGAGACGAAACCGCCGCCGCCGACGCCAACGAGGAAGACGCCGAATGCAACAAGAAAGTCTCCATTTTGGCACCGGCGAGGGCGGTGGCGAAACCGCTGGGAACAGCCATGAATGAAACCCTAACCGAGTAATGAGAATTCGGACACAAAGACAACAGAGAGAGAGGTTTATGCGAGAGCTGTTCGAGGAACGACTCCTGCAGGTTGGGGGAAAGTGAGAGGGCGTGTGGCTTCCTGGTTCCTCGGTTCTGTTTTTTTTTTTTTTGGTTTTGGTTTTGGTTTTGGTTTTGGTAAATTTCTAATTTTTCTTGTTCTTTGACGTTGGAGGAGTTGGAGTTGGTCGGGCACAATTTTGTTGACTTTTCCCAATGGTCCTATTGGCTAGTGGGGAAAAAATTTTGGTATATCTTTTGAAAATCCACAAAGACCCACTTGAGGTAAGTGATGATCTCTTCACTTTGTTTTTCCCAATTCTGATTGGCGGGTGCTACGCACGTTTTATCCACATGCTAACCCCATTTTCTTGTCCCCTTTTATCACTCAAACATTTGACCAAAATTAATGGGCTGGGCTTAGACCGTGTGTAATAAACTCAATAATTTTTATTTATTTTATTAAGATGCCTATCAAATTATTCAAGTCTTGTATATATGAAAAAATAGATATTAAGAAAATTTTATTTTTTTTAATGGGTTTACTCAGCTCAAATTAGATTAGTTGAAGATCAATAGATTTTTAGATACCAAAATTTCAAATAAAAAAAAATTATGAGCTAAATAATAAAGAATATTCTTTTCTTTTCATAAATTTTACACTCTTTTTTATTAAAATTAGAATTTGAAAACTCTAAAATAGATACTTAAATTCTAACAATTAGAGCATTATGACGATGTAAGCTTGATAATTGTTTGAGCATGCCATTTAAAGGTAAAAGATCTAAAGATGGTATCGAGCAATCAATGTTATAATGACTCTTGAAATTGTCTAGATGCTCTTTTAGATGCCTTAAGAAAGCAGACAATTTTGGGGACTGTTTTCTGGTTTGGGGGCGGTGGGGAGTCTCTTGTCTTTTTGCGGCTTGTTGAAACCGAGGCTAATGTCACGTCGTGGCATGCACTTTGGCCATTGGATTGCGAAATGTAGAGATATCTTAAGCCAAGGCAATCTGTATTCAAGGGTAATGATAAGTAGTACCACTTCGGTGGGCTATACGATATAAGCAACGAGATAAGGTGGGAAGCGGTGGGACTTCTAAGTTGTGACTGAAATTGCTTGCTGGGATTTCAGGGTGTCTATTCGCCACAACTTCATTGAATTTAGGTCGTGGAGAGTATCGGTACTCACATTTTAGGATATGATGCTAGTAGCCCTTAGGAATTAGGATTATGGAGCTACTTGGTCTTGATAATCTAATCGAATCAACCCAGAAACAAAAGGTGATGAATACAATTAAATAAAATTGATAAAATAATACAAAGTTCTATTTTTGTTTACAATGCAGGGACACACACATGACACAAGCACAATATTCACATAAAATTATCATGATGATAGTGCAGTATGAACCACATCAAATGTGAGCATTAGGTATAAACAAATACATAACAATTTTCTTTTCGATATATTTAGTTATTTATATTTTTACGCTCAGAAAATCCTTTAATTATGGGATTAAATTTTTTCTTTTTATCTATTAAGAAGTTCGCTCAGTCATAAGTTATACAATAGGATAACTCTTTCTATTCCTATTAAATCATTTCTTCATTTTTGAGATTCAGATTTCATAAATAGAAATTTAAACTTTTAACGAATAGAGTATTTTTAGATAGATGGAATTAAAGTTTTAGTTGATTGCTCAATTGTTAAATGGAACCTTAAGTTCATTTCCATCCTTGACATACTAACAAGGAAAAAAAATATATTTATCTTTTTGTAAGTATTTTTTCCTTCAAGATAGTTGTCTGGCAAGTTGCATACTAATACACCCAAATAGTTTTGGTTTCTTATTAGACTGAGATATGGTGCCAACCATTTTACTCCATGTCCAAGACAAGAGAGCATATCGACAGTCTTGCCGTAACCCCAAAGGTTTTCCGCATAGTACTTGTTTTAAGCTGCAATCTTTTCTTTATTAATTCTATATTGATATAGTTAGTACCTGGGATTGTGTTTTAGCTTAAAGATCGGTGTATCTTAGGAGATTATTAGGGCAGTGCAGTCTAAGTTACTTCTTGCCCACATTTGCAGACATTTTTCCCGGGGAAAGACTCCTAGATTTCAAGCTTAAAAAAAAAAGGTCTTAAGATGTCGTTTGTGCCAATTTTCTGTGTTTCTCCTTGGTCAATATTTCTTTTTCATTCAGTAAATTTTGGCATGAGTAAAATGTGTGATTTTTTTTTTATTTTTTAAATAAACACCTTTGTTTGATGATGTTTCATAAGCTGCCTAAGTGATATCCTTAAGAGAATTTTATATCAATTACAACGTACTAATTGATAGAAGAAGCAACTATACTACATGGACATAAAAGTGATGGACACAATTAATAAAATGAAAGCAAAGCGAATGATGTGATCTTGTATATATTCTCATTTCGAGGGCGAATATTACCAACGTACTGCAACAAATTATAACTATGTGATATTTCTTGACTTCAATATTCAAATTAATTACCCAATTTGTTAATGACAAGTCCCACAAAATTAATTCTAAGTTCTATTTTGACTATTTTAACACACAATCTCGTAGACTTAGTCACAATAAGCTCATATATTACACGTAATACATTTAATACGTTACAAATAACATTTATATAATATCACGAGTTCTACATCAATATTTACTATATCACTATAAAGTTTCCTTTATATTGATACAGTATTATATGTATGGCATAAAATATTTGTTATATAATATACAATCTTATTGTGTCTAAATAAGTCTATGAAATTTGTGTTCAAGAAGAATTTTACAGTCCAAGAAGAGTTTTACGGTTCAATTTAGTTAAGGAAGACTGGAAACAAAGTGAAGATTCATCATGTGTGTCAAAAAAAAAAAAAAAATCATCGTGAAGCGGCGCAAGTTGCACAAATCTAATCAGTTATCAACTCCAGGCAAGTTGTTTCAGAACTTCTGGGGTAAGTGATATGTAATGCCTGTACTTAATTAGCGTATTACTTCCAACGTCTTGACCAACGCATGTTGTACGACCGAAACAGTCTCGCCGTAGCGTCAAAGAATGTCCGCACGTAAATGATCCATATCTTAGAAAGAGATACCTCTAAGTAGCAAATTTTAAAAAGAGTTAAAGTTGATATGAAATTTATTTAAAAATATCTAATAATTTATTTATTTTTAATATTTTTTTAAATTTAATCATCTAATAATTCATATTATTTTAATCTACTTTGATTCTACCTAAAGATTCCACCTAGCTTTTTTTTTTTTTTTTTTTTGGGTAATTCCACCTATAATTTTCCTAGATTGCATTTTAGGTAGAGAGATTTTCGAAATAGGAATCAGCTTGGACCTGTAACTTGCAAAATTGGGGTTTTATTCAGAGCGAGTTAGATGGCCCCGTCCTAATATACGGATTTCTTAAAAGTTATTTGAGGCCTAGGTCCAAGGAAGGTTCACCCAATGGAGCCCAAGATAATATTATTTGATAGAAAAGAGCAGGCGGGGGAATGAAGAGGCTAATAGTTGGACCAAGTCAAAGCCAGTTTCCAATTTACTAATAAAAACAAGAGTTTTATGATCAAAAAAATAAAAACAAGAGTTTTCATATTCAGACGGCTATCTCACAAATGCGGAGGCGGTAATTTCATCTTTTTTTTTTCTTTTTGTTTTTTTGACTTAGTATATTATATATCAAAATTAGATTTATTGTACATCAATCTTAATTATTATATATGTGATATCTCTCTTACACATTAATCTTAACTTATATAAATAAGTTTAATAAATCTCTATACTTAAATCTCTTACACATCAAATTTAACTACTATACATATAATACCAATTTTTGAAAAGAAAATCAAAAAATTGGTGAGGCCTATAGTTTTTCTTTTTTTCTCTCTCCTCTTGTGAACCCTTGTCCCAGACCCATCGAGCTATCAATTTTGTAAAAATAATTTCTTATTTGAAAATTTTCAGTTTAAGAAAGGCACAAAAATGCCAAACGTAAATGTGTCTGCGTTTGTATGGGATAGTGGACAAGACATAATTCTACTGATATACGGCTTAATCCTCGCAATGAGTTATCGGTAGTGTCAATATTTTAGCAGCAGATTCAAGTTCTATAGCTACTCAACTGCGGCACGAGCCTCGTTCCCTGCTCTACGCCCACTTGACATTGCAGTAGGCATTTGAAAAAAATGATTCAACAATGAGAATGTCTTCACTGGAAGGAGTCCAAAACAGATGCGACAAGAACATTGCAACAATGTTAGATTTGTGATATATCACATTGTCTCTATAAATATGTTTCAAGATAAAAATAACATCATTTGAGATAGTTTAGTAATAAATCGATATATTTTTACGCTGACGACTTGAGTTTAAACCTCCACGCATCTGTTTCTCCTTAGCACAAGTTAAGTGACCCTCAAGCATAAAAAGTAATGTGCGGCATTGATTGTACGGCTCAGCAATCATTATGGTCTGCAGTAGTAGAGTCACGTTCGGTCCCGCTGGTACTCGAGTAATGAGTCTGCCTCTTTAGAGTGATTAAACGAGTTTTTAACAAATAAATATTATTCCGACTTCAACTCTTAAATTGGATGACCGATATACTTGTAATGAATCTTCTTTCTTGTTTAAAAAAAATATATAAAGGCAAAAATAACAATTTATCATTTTCTATAAATGTTTTCCGCTTGTTTAACGCAAAACATCTACGGCCTCACTCATTATAATTACTGGTATATATTGAAGCGAATGTGGCAGTCAGTTAACTTCACCGCCACCAAAGTTCGTATTGGATCAGTAAAAATGCAACTTCGCAAATACATTATACATTCAGCAAAGATCCAGTAAGTTCCCCCCTGAAGCTAACGCTAATGTTTTTTGCTACGAAGTTAAGAACCTCTTCGCCAAAACATTACTTTTACAGCAGTCAGCAGCAGTGCTCACTGGATGATCAGGACTTACCAGATGAGGTTTCGTCGTCTTTGTGCTTAATTATCCCAGAATCCACAAGAATGGTTACCTCTGCTGCAAGTCAGGGTGCAAGACCAAAGCAAAGTGCGCGTGCAACGTCAAAATCTAGGACTGCCAAATTAAAAGCGAGATAGAATACTTTTTACTTCATAATTCACCTATGAAGGCAAAAAGGATGAAGAGGGAAAAAAAAAAGGGTCAAAGGAATCAAATGAAAGCCAAAGTAACCATTCAAAAGCAGGTAATCTTGCTAAAGCTTAGCACTTTTTCGAAATATGTCAACGTATGGAGGCCGAGTCATCAACTATGTAACTAAAATTTACTTAGAAGGAAACATGATGGTGGCTGGGGCGGTCTGCCAATGCCTATCCAGCTCTGTGCTGCAGCCGTACTGAAGCCCCTGCTTCACCGGCGGTGTTTCTGCTTCGCCGGCGGTGCCTGGGTGCCGTCGGCGTTCGGTGCTACTGGTGGTTCCAGCGTTCTCCTAGGGTTAGGTTTGGGCCTGCATGGGCTGAGTCTCTGTTGTGGGCTATCAGACTATTTGGGTTGGTGCTACCCTTTTGTGGGCTTTTACTGTAGTGGGCTAGAGTTTGGGCCTGTTTTATGGGGCCTTGTAAGTATGTTTGATCTCCAATAAAATTTTCTTTCTATTAAAAAAAAAAAACAAAAACTTTGGACTATAATTATTGTTCCAAAAAAAAAAAAATGTGTAACTAATATTACTGATAAAAAAGTCAGAGATTATCATTGACCATTTCACAGGCGACGGAAAGTATATTTCTTTCTAGACCATCATGTTTCCTTCTAAGTGTTGGACAAGGCATAATGACTAAGCATCAACTAAATTGTATGTACCCATCTAAGTACTCAGTAGTTCATTAAGAATGGTTGCTGTTCAATTGCAGCAGCAAAGACCAAATACTTTTATGCTCACATACATTAATCAAATGGGCACTTTGAACTCCTGCTGGAAGCCTAATGTAAGAAGCCGTTATTTTGAGAACCTATTCATACAATATTTATATCAAAGTTATGCTTGCACGCATGGGGGTACTCAAGCTTGACAAACGAGTGAATAATGTATGAAGAAGACTAAAGATTATTTTTTTGTTTTTTTAGATCATATGAAATTGGATTAATATACAAAAATATCAAAAAATTTACTTAAAATAACAAATATAACATAAAATTTAAAAAGTAACAATTTATCTCTCTTTGAATTTTTTGTAACAAATGTAGCATGTAACGATTTCATATAAATAGAATCTGTCAGTTTTGATAACAAATTTATATGAATATATTTGTTTCGATAACATAATAATTATATACATTAATGTCATATCATCGAAACGAATAAATTTTATTAAATAAATTTTATATCGTGTTAAATTTGTCAAAAAAATTAAAAATGAGTAAACTTTTATTTTTTTAAAATTAATACTAAATTTATTATTTTCAATAAAATTAATGATATTTTTATATATTAACCTATGAGCCTCTATGTTTCCCTACTCTAGAACTTGTGCAGAACATATGCTCAATTTCAATCGTGTCTGTTTATGTCACACGAAAATATAATCAATTTGACCAAATCAATTTGACCAACCCAACACCATAATTGACTAGAAAATGTACCAATTTTCGGCCCAAAGTTGCTTAAAACAAACCGTCAAGCAGAAGCGGATCTCCCAACAAAACAACCAAATATCTTATTTTTCAAAAACAAATCTTAAAAAATAAAAAAGAATAGCAAACAAGGAAACCAACAAAAAGGATCAAAAAGGGTCACAAATGTGTTTAGCCTCTTTTGCGTTTATTCCTCTTGAATTCAATCCACGTTATAAGACCTATGTAGTTTCTAATTTTAAAATTGAGACCATCGGTCGTGATTTTGTTAAGTTTTGAGCCATTATGATTATTATTATTATTTTTTGTTTGGAAGCTTTTAGAATGTATTTTTTTTAAGTTTTGCTAGAATCGAAATGGTTTTTTTTTAACACAACAAAAATTATGGGATTCTTGTGCCGAAATCGGTTTTTAAATTATTGACGTTCTCATTCGACTTCTCTCGTAAGGAGAACCTACTACTGTAATACTATTGGACCTGAAGCAAATCCCCAATTCAAACCACAGTGTTAAAAATTTTAAACTCGTACGATACATTAGTACTAGATATCCCCAAATTACAGAGGAAGAGAGTGGGGGTAGGGACTCGAATCCGATTTAATAATGGAGCGACACGCTAGATTACCACTAAATTATTACTTCAGTGGTAGAATTGAAAAAAATTAATCCCACACATTTAAAAATTTTAAAATAACAACATTTAAGATTTATCAAAATGTCTCACTAGCTTAAAAAAAAAATAATTATAATAAGTCAAAAAAAATTAAATATCATAATATTTAAATTTTATAAATTTTTTGAGAAAAAAAAATATATTTTAAATGAATGTCTCAGTTGTCAAAATTAGTAACTACAGCATCTCACTGAACAAATTAAAACTTCAAGTACATTAAGAAAAAGAAGTACCACGTGCGGTTTAAGCTCATTTAACTCGAGAAAAAAAAAAAATCGCACTTTAGAAGGTTGCGGACCTACCAGCGCTTCCCTGTCCGACGTGCCCCTTTGGGATTGGCGGCTGAGGTGTGGAGTTAAACGTTGTGGTTGCCATTCGTTGGACTTGTTCATCTGCGTGTAGGCGATCTAGACCTTGTACTTTTCCTTCAGCCTCGCCGTCCGACGTCCACGCAGCCCCCGCCTTCGTCGACGGCGGCGGAATCTGAGTTAGAGTGGATTTGGTATTCGGATCCCATCCCTCCAATTTTTTTTTTCCTTTCTTTCCGGTTACCCCCAACCTCAACACTTCACCACAATTTTGGATTTTCCGGTGATTTTTTGTCACTGTGATTAAATATTAAAATGATGAGATTAAAATTATGAATTTGTAAGTATTTTATAATTGATTTAGTATTATACCACCATTTTAATTTATACTAACAAAAATCTATTTAAAACCGCCATTGATATTTGATAAAACTAGATTTAATAAATGTAACGCCATTACCCAAAAGTTTGACAGCTTTTAACGAATAATCTGAAATTTGATAGTAAATTAGTATTAGTTTAATTAGTCTAATTTTATCTTTCTCAGAAATATAGTTGTAATTGAATTGAGTTTATCTAAATTTATGTTCATTCCTAAAGTATTTTGAATCAGTTTTTGCCTTTTGGGACAAACCCAAGTCGCTGCAAACTTCTTTTTCAGGCTGATCGAAGTCAATTAATCATTTAATTTACAGGTCAACAAAATAATTCGATTTTCAATTAGTGCACAAGAAAGACAAAATGAGCAAAATGTTGACAAAATAAGCGAAAAAGGAAATAAATGCAAATGATAAAGACAAGTGCGCTAATAAATACTCTTCTTGACCATTAAAACCTTTGTCTAATCTGATTGATTTAGACTAATCGAATCAATGAACCAATGAATTGGACACAATATTAGATTAATTATGAAAGAAAATCGGATGAACTTTTAATTCAGTTTGCATATTGTTGAACCGGTAAAACTAAATTTTTTCCCTTTTTAAGAAATGTTGTTACTTTAAAACTCAGCCCAAAACTCAAGAAATTTAAAATGGCAAATGGAATAAATAAATTCAGTCAAACACTATTTTTTATTATATTTCAGGATACACACACGTTAAGATGATTCATTTATCATAAAAGTGAAATTAATAACTACAATATCATTCTATAATTTTCTTTTCTATGAATAGAAAAATTTATTATAGAATTATAAAAAATATTTTACATTCACTCAAAATATACAAAATTATGTTATATATAAATACTACTATACATCAGTAAGATATCAGTTCAACTAGTAAAACGAGCTAATGATTCTCTAATTGGAGTAATGAGCAATGACCCATTAGCCCAGAACAATGTCAATTAACTTGAAAATGTCCAAAACTCAACCTTCAAGGCCTCCCCATAGCGACGGCTCCTTATACACAAAAATCCTTACTGAGCATAAATTACGTAAAATTAAAATAAGATAAAAATATTATTTATTATTATATAATTAAATTTTAAAAATAATAAATAAATAATAAATTGTGTGTTTGTTCGTTTTTTTTTTAAATTATGCGGGGTGGTCATCCTAAATAAAATCACACGGTCGCACCAAATGCCCTATCCCATATGGGAAATCCATCTCTATATAAATTCAAATCAAAAGCCACCACCGGCTGTCCTCTTCCGTAACGTCCGATTCCATGTTCCGTCCAAGAAAGCCCCGTCGTTCCTCTTGAAAACCCTAACCACCGCCAATCACCGGTGTCCGACTCCAGGATTACGCTCGTAAGAGTAGAAATCGACCAATTAATATGGCTTCGAGGGACCAAGCGCTGTCTCTCCTCACCGCCGCAAACAACCACGCCGACCTGGCGGTGAAGCTCTCTTCCTTGAAGCAGGCCAAGGACATTCTCTTGTCAGTCGAGCCGTCTCTCGCCGCCGAGCTCTTTCCTTACTTGGTCGAACTCCAGTACTCGCCGGAGTGTCTCGTTAGGAAAATGCTCGTTGAGTTAGTTCAAACCCTAATTTCCCTGCCTCTACTGTTTTTTCTTCTTGTTTTTTTTTTTTTTAGGAAATTTGTCGTTATTAATGTTTTTGATGACGGAATTTATTTGGTTATTGTGTCATTATGAGAATTTCATTGCTTTGGTTACTCGATTCCTTTTCTCTTGTGCTTGCTTTTATTTAACTTGTCTGCCTCAATTTCAGTTTCCTCTTTAATTTTCCGTAAACTTTTGTCTGGAATAATTGAATGCTAGGGTTTTAGGGAAAGCGATGAATTTATGCTTTGGGATTCATTTACTGTACACGGAATTTTATTCCATGTTTTTTCCCAAATGGCTGGCAGGATAATCGAAGATATTTGTTTAAAAGCAATGGAGCATTGTTCTATACTGATAAGTATCTTATTGGCGTTCCTAAGAGATTCTGATCCAATAATTGCAAGGCAGTCTATAGTCACTGGGACACATCTCTTTTCCAGTGTTCTAGACAAGATGGCATTTCAGGTCTCCCATTTTTAATGCTCTCCTTTCCACAAAACACACCTGCATGCTTTATTTTGGATGTGGAAACAGTTCATAATTGAATTTCTGAAATAATAGGCATTTGCGCCTCATACTCCAAATGAGAGAAAAAAAACTAGGATGCATGTAATTTGAAAGCAGTGGCGGATCTAGGAATTGGAGTTTTTTTTTGGGGGGGGGGGAATAGGTATTAAAAAATTATCTTTTTTCAATTTTCTCGTTGTAAGCAATAACATAAATAGTAAAATAATATTATCTTATTAATAAATAGTAACTTAGACAGTAAAATGTTATCATTTTAATATACTCAGTAACCTTCTAGTTGAAAAAAAACAAGAGAGTGGGTGTAAAATATAAAATACAAAATTAATTGGGAGCTAAATATAAATCTTAATGATGGTAATAGTATAAATTTTAACATTTTCATACCACCTTTCCAGTGAGGACAGTTGAAGGGGGGGGGTTGCAAATCATAAATTTTTTTTGGGGGGGGGCGTGGTAAAAGGCTAAAATTAGTATAAACTATACCTTTTTTTTTTTTTTTTTTCAAGGTGGGCACTTGCCCATCCTCAAGCCTTAATGGATCCTCCAGTGTTTGAAGAGTATTGTTGTGGCATCCTGTTCAAGCATAAGAATATGACCATTTTGTTTATGACAAATCAAACCTCTCTCTCTCTCTCTCTCTCATGTGCGCGCGCTACTGCACGCTATGCACTAATTCCCACGTGCTTCTCAGCCTTTTTGTTTTGGATGCTGTGAGAAATCATTATGTTATATAATGTTGCTTTTATGGCGTATAGTATTTCCTCATCTTAATGGTCATTTCATTATTTCCACATAATGTAAGTTTGGATTATGAATAACATGATGCATATGCTTTTCATGGGAAACTATATCTCACTGCCTCTTATTAAATTGGATTAGGGCTTTGTTGTTTTTCTTATTGTTGTACAGTCTCACCGGCGAGGCAAGGTGGAAAGGTGGCTTGAAGATTTATGGATATGGATGCTTAAGTTCAAGGATGTTGTCTTTGCAATTGCAGTGGAGGTACTCTGTGACTGTGCTTTTTGAATGAAAATTTCACCTGTTTTCAGTTAATTTTATCAATTATTGCATTTGTTTTCACGCTGATGAAAAAAAGTGTATTTAAATTGCTGCGTGTGCTTTTTTCCTCTGGGGGAGAGGAGTAAGGAAGGGGGTCCCTTAACAACTGTAATTCTGCTGTACAAGTTATTAGTTAATTTTGTTGCAGCAATCCAAAAGGCTCATGTGTTAGAAGGCCATACATAATCTATGGAATATTAGGTTCTTAACTTACAGAGTTTAAGTTAGATCATCTCATCTAGAAAAGACTAACCTTTTTCTGCAGGATCTTGATAGAAATCTTACATTTTGATTTTAGATATATCTAAGTGGTCTTTTTGTGATCAAGGCCCATGGAAGTAATCTTAGTCCCTTGTTTGCATTGGTCAACATAGTTTGGGCATTTAATTAGATCCTCCTTCAAGAATTTTAATGGATTTTATGTTTCTACATTCTGATTGTGGAGACATTTGAAATTTATGCCTGCCTGATTGTCACTTTGACTTGTCTGTAGCCTGGTCATGTTGGAACAAAGTTGCTGGCACTGAAGTTCTTGGAAACATATGTTTTACTGTTTACAAGTGACACTGACTCTGAAAATCAAGTCACTGAAGGTACTGTTATAAAATTTTTAAGGGTATGAAAGAATCATATGGGATGACTGATGGCTGGAATTTTTTTTTTTTCCTTTTTCACGGAATCTCCTTTGAACTAATTAATATCCTTTCTGGTTGATCTGTGTGTACAAATCACAGGACATAGACGGTTATTTAATATTTCATGGCTGGCTGGTGGGCATCCCATTTTGGATGCGGCAGCACTCGCGTCAGATGCAAATAGAACACTTAAAATACTATTGGATTTCTTACGGATGCCTGGTAGACACCCTGGTTCATTGACAATCGGTATTATCAATTGGTGAGTCTTGATGTTGAAATTGTCAATTTTTTTGCCCATTCATTTATAGGCTGTTCAGAAATCTTTATGTCCCTTCTCGCCACAAATGTTTTGTCTCTCTTCTATTGTATGTTTCAGCTTTCCTTAAATGCTGTTAGACAATAGGACTGGGATGGAGGAAGTGTCCTCATGCTTGATGTTACTATACTTCCATACCTCCTCATGCCTCGAAATTGATGCTAAACGTGTTGCATGACTTTGGTTGCTTATTTAAAATGCTGGTTAGGCACATTGGTGAGTGGAAATGTTAGGATGTCTAGAATTTTTAGATGTGACAATTTATCTATTATATGCATGGCTAAAAAACTGCGAATTTTACATTCTGACCTTTTCTGCTCTTGTTAATACCCCCATCCCACGAAAAAAAAAATAAATTTGACCTTTAATAACTAATTGGTTGTTGGTAATAAATTTTTATTAAGAAAGAAACCTACAAGTGAACCTCTTCATTTGGCTTCCATCAAATACGCAGCCCTAGCATTAGAAGCATATAGGGCATTCCAATGCATGAGACACTGTTATGCACCCTTACTACTGTTTTAAGGAGCGGCCATTTAAGCAACTCAAGACTGTAACTTCCAGGTCACAGTGCAGTAAACGTACTGTTGCATCAAGGTTCTTCCTTAACATCATAAACGTATGAGCTCGTTGGACTACAACTGTTATTCTCTGTGAGATGAAGGGTTATTTGTGCTTTCATGTAAGAGATGAAAGTCTGCATGGTTATCTAATGAACCTCTGGGATTATGTTATGCAAAGAACTCTCACTAAATGTCCTAATGGCTGTGGAATTGTGCTTGGTACTACAACCATGGGGGTGGGTTGTTGTTGTTAAGAAGGTGCTATCAAGTTAAACAGGTAGAAAATATAGACTTAGCATACTTGCCATCCCATTTGCTGAGCACACTTGCTGTGTTTAGTGGAACCTTCTTCTTTCTTAATTTTATTCCCATGATTTTTTGTTTTTTGGTGAAGGAGAAAGGACTAGCAAAATGCCTTTCTATCTAGTTTTTTCTCTGCAGTGCATGGGCCTTTTTTTTTTTGGTTTTCTTGCACAAATATAACATGGCTAGCAGTTTGAATGAAAACCTGTCTGTGCCCAATTATCTTCCATTTCTTGGCTCTCTCTTGTACTGTTTATGTCGAAGAAGATAACAGTAGCAGCTTTATGTCAAGTCCTTAAGTGCTTGCTTTGATGTGTGACAGGATTGAACATCTGCATCAAAGAATACATATATATTACGCATCTTGTTCCCCACTATCACATTTTGTGTTGAGATGTACTATTGCTCATGCGCAATTTCTTTCCTGGGAAGAAGTTTAGCTTCTAATATTTAGCATTTTTTTTTCAGCACGAATGCCTGATTGGATTTATTATAAATCTTCTGTTATTGATACATCAAATATTTTTCGATTAATGGATGCCTTGAAATTTTGATGCGTATAGGGGGGTGAAATGCATATCGCCCACAGTTACACTTGAAATTTTGGAGGGATACCTGAAACTTGAAAACACGTTATAGTACAAGTTCAACTGCTTGCTTTTGGTATAATTGCAGCATGCTGATCAGTTCTCTTTTGAGGAAATTGTTGGGCTTCAATACTGCTGCATTGGTGGTTCAGAAAAGGAGAGTTCTTGGGTAGACAATGGTCACATTGTTTGGATACTTTCAAGCACTGTTGGCAAGTGATTGGTATGGTTAATTGATGGTAAAATGGTCCTCCCAGGTGCTGAGAGAGACGGGCAGTTTGTGCTCATTAAGAGACCAATTAATTTCTTTTGTTCAAGGGTCTTTGTTGTATGTGAATAACAGCTGATGGCTAACAAGATATTAGTTTATGTATTTAATGTTTTGCAACAATTGATACACAATTAATACTCTTCAGTAATCAAAATTTTTTCAAACTGGGAATCACCCATTATATGCTCTCTAAATGTTATGGTTCCAGATCTTCATTTCACTTCTTTAGTTAGCAGTGAAGTTTTTTATTGAAGTTTTCTTTTGTTTTGCTTTATATGCATCAGCAATAATTGAATACAATGGTGAAGCTCTATAAGGTAGCTAGTTGTAACATGAAACTTGTTGACTGTGTTCTGTTGTTACTTCTGGACGTGGATGATGAATTAATCATCAATGATTCTGCTACGTTGAAAAGCTAGTGTTTCGTGTGCGCGCAAACTTGACCCTTATGCAGTGTACTGCCCTTTCAGAACATTCTTGAATTTACTACCCATATACCAAGTGGTAATATATGCAGAATAAAGGCAGTGGGTGTATTCTAAAACTCAGGCACTGGAGGATACTGAATTCATCAAAGTAACCTTCATGTTTATGTTCTGGAAAGCTGGAGCGAAAACGTGCCATAAAGCAATCTTAAGAGCTTGTTGCCCCATAACACACACTTGTGACAATCAGTTGGATGCCATTAAAATTTGAGCTGGGCCTGTTTCACATGAAACAGTTATATTGACGTGTAATTTTGGATTAAACTCGTGCATAATCAGGCAACTGTTTATACCACAAAATTCCCATCCATTTATAGCAGTGTGTACTTTATCGTTATCTCATCAGGTTTCTTTGATCAACCTTGATAAAGGAAATGAGAACCAGGAATGTGGCATTAAGTGATTTGATGTACAGGATTTGCTGTGGAAGCAAGTTTGGTCACACTTGTTTGTATCAAATAAAAATGCTGTGTTGTTATATGATTACTGCTCCTGCCAGATGTTCTTCATATGGATGCTGCATAGAACTTATTTTGTTGAATTATTGCGCTGATTTTTTCATCTTGTAGAGTGACCAGTTGATATAGTGTGATGAGAATATGCATTTTGGTTGTGTTGTCAAGCAATGTGTGATTCTGAGCCTTTTTCATAGGATATATTGGTGGTTGAAAATAATATATGCCTGGAATCCCTTGTTAAGGAGTAAAAACAGAGCCATCATGGAAATTTATCAAGTTCTTAGCAGAACGCCATTAATTATCGAAGTAATCGTGTTTGCTCATAAAAAATGAAGTTATTTTCTGGGACATTTATATGCCCTTTTAGTGCAAACCCACTTCAGGAGAAATTTGGTTAAAATGTGAGGAATCATTTACACCAGATGGAGCATTATTCAATCAGGAGAGTTTCCTACTCAAGTTGCAACTGGGATGGAAGCAATGTTGTATGCTGCTTGCTGTGATATTAACTGAAGTTGGTGCTGCTTTTTGGTTGGACCCTTTTGCGCTTAACAGTTTATTGGCTGTTAACAACATGCCACTCTTGTTTACAAGCAGCTGGCAGTAAAACTATCCTGATGTTCTGCTTACATTAATTTTAGTTTTCATGAAGTAGCGAAATCTTATGGAAGTGTCAATATATTTGATTTCAGAAGGCTGCTTTGCACTTTAATTGAAGTCCTTGAATCTGTGGTGTGAATTAGTGGTTGTGGCAACGAAAGTGGCACTATGAGGCTTAGATTGGTTGTTTTGAACAATTGAAAGGAACTTTTGTGGTTAATATCCTAGGATGCGTTACAACTTGTATTATGGGTTGGTCAATGTTAAGGTTTAAAAAAATCATAATAAGGAGGCTTATTGCGACACAGCCATTTTTAAGCCTGGGGATGAGCAACAGCCTTATATGGAGATAATATAAAGTGCCTATTTGGTAAAAAGAAGGTAGTGGAATTCAGCAACTTTGGAGAGTGGTAGATGTGTAGTTTTGGCGCACTTATGTGATTTGATGGTTCTCACAATTGTTGTCCTGAACTGTTTGAAGAATGCGATTTATTTTCGTTTTTCTCGGTTTGTTTTTCTGACATCCCATAATTTGTTTAAGGAGGTATATGGTTTATAAATCTCTTAAATCCCGCAACCTGGCAGGCTGTAGGTGGTAAGGAATTTGATATCTAGTGGAATAGAAGAGTTTCTGATATGCAGTTCAGTTTCCTTATTGTTGTGTAGAAGTATGCAAAATTTCTTGTAGACAGAGTGGAAGATGGAATGGCATCAGATCTTTGCGTATACAGTGCTCTGTCTTCCTTCTGAAGGCTTGACAGGCTTATTAGGTTAGAAAATACATAATAGATTTCATCTATGAAAGTTGGCCATTAGATGGGAGGTGCCCCTTGCTTTAATTGATTTATGCTAAGTGACAATATTTGAGGCCAAGCATTAAGTTCACAATGCATTCTGGGTCTTGATAAAGTAGGTCATGCATAAGATTGGATTATACAATATTTTCCACATTAAGTAGTTGAATCCACGCTAAGTAGCTTTTGAAACTCGACTTTCTGAGTTTGATATCTGTTATATTACTTAGACAATGATGCAAAAGTCAACTATTTAATTTTATAAGGCATCTTTGGTTTCAGTGAGTTGCAGAATGAAGTTTCTGCTTTAGTTTTGTTGCATGTCTTTCAGTGTTTTTTTTTTGGTTGAAATGCCTCATCCGTTGAATGAATTGCAAGTCCAAGGTTGTTGCTTGCCGTGCTTTTCTGCTTTGACTCTTCAGGGTGTTATTGTTAAACTAGCTATTACTTCTTATCGTTGGATGTGGTCTCAATATACTGGAAGCTGAAGGGTCTCTTAGATTATAGGGAAAAATGCCCTTGCCTTTGTCTTGATTTATGTTGAAATGTCCTGTAGCATGAGATATACATGTGCAGTAAAATTATGCTCGTTTCTAAAGCAGTGTGGAACTTGCAAAGTAAGGTCTCAAGATGACCTGTAAAAAAAGAAATGTGTGGCAGGCAGTGTGGATTCTGGCAGGACCCTCTCTGTTCTAGAGACCCTTAGAATGGGACGAGCATCACAGGAAACCTTTTCTACTCACAGGAAACCTTGTCTGTTCTAGAGACCATTAGAATGGGACAAGCATCACGGGAAACATTTTCTACTCATATTCTCTCCATGCTTGTCAGTATCATTCATTTCTCACGGAGCAAGTAGCCATTCTTAGCTTACCATTATCAGTATTTTCTAGATGATCACTTAGACTAAATAATCTTGGTTGACAATACGTAGTTGAAAGCAGGGACTCTCATCTAGGCAGTTATATGACATGGAGCCGTTAAATAACGCAATTTAGTAAATAGCGTGGTAGTTTTATGCACTTGGCTTTTGCAGGGTCGTCACTTCCTGTTCTCTCTCTGTATTTGGCGTTGCATGAATCTTTTTTAAACACTGTGGTACAGGGCCAATGTCAAAATGATTTTTGCTTGCAAGAGTAAACTTGCGTGTAGAGCTATAATGTGCCACTTGAAGTGGACCTGGGAATATAGCTTATTCTTTAGCTACATGCATTAATGGACCTGTATAAATGCACACATGCGATATGTGAAAATGATAAGTTCTTACCAGATGACTTTATTCTATGTCTCTCATTTTCCTTTTGTTTTTGTTTCTCTTGAACCTGATGAGTTAAGTCTCATATCTGCTCTGTTGATTTATATTTTGCTGTCACTTTGGTTAGGTGTTTTGCTTCTGTTTCTCATTGATCTCAAATTACTTTCTGAAAATATTTGTCCTGTCATTCCAGTAAGTTTTCTAACAATTTACTTATCCTTTTGGCAGTTTGGCATCCATAGGGAGGAAGAGACCGCTCCACTATGATACTGTTCTTTCTGCATTGCTTGATTTCAATCAAAATTTTGAGATGGCGAAGGGTAGCCATGTTGCCAGTATCCAGTATTCTTTGAGAACAGCATTTCTGGGATTCCTCCGTTGTGTTCACCCAGCAATCTTAGAGGTGAATTCTTTTTAATCTACTTCATTGTTTTTCCATGTTCACTTTTCCTGAGGCTGTTATTCACAAATGCATATATATTTCTTTCGACCCATTTCCACTGGTTTCTGTCAGTTGAATTATGGTGAAGCCATGATTTAAAAGTGTCAGACATTTTGTTCAGCAGCTGGAATTTTGTTCATGGAAAAACTTGGATCAGCATATCTGCTGCTCAATATTGTCCCAAGTGTCAAATTTTGAGCTAATGTTCTGTTCAGATCAATGATAAATTTTGTTACAAGCACACACTGCCTTGTGTTTGTGAGGCCAATGGTTCTGTTATGCTAGTAACCTTGTTGTTGGATAACCACCTATAGTGCAGCCATCTGGGATTTGAACATCTGTTCTTGTTGTTCTCCCCTGTATCATATAAAGACAAAACCAGTGATAGCAGATTTTCTATGAGATTATATAAGATTATAGGTGGTCTGTCCAAGTCATTAAGCCATAACATGTAAGCCAGAACTTAACCTCTCTTCCTTAAAGAATTATTATATGTATCATCAGTATTTTGGTTCCAGAGTATGGGAGCCTTGTCCACTGGCATGCGCTTTTTTTTTTAATCATCTGTCTTTTGGTTATTTTACTATGGTCAGTTTGGATACTTGCTTAGTTAATTGAAGGAATGAGCTAATATAGTGGAGTTTATTAGATAATAATGGTGCTGGCAAAGATTTCTGTTTTTTTTACCTGATCTCATGGTTGAGTCATTTTATTCTTTCCTTTTCAGTCGAGAGATACATTGCTCAGGGCTTTACGTGCAATGAACGCTGGGGATGCAGCTGATCAAGTTATTCGACAAGTTGATAAACTGATTAAAATAAATGAGCGTGCTTCACGTGAATCTAGATTCTCCCAGGTAATTGTCTCCTCAAATATTGCCTGCCATTACAATATATATATTTTTCTATTGTGAAAATCTAGTGGCTAGTTTTCACCGAATTACCATTTTCTGAACCAAAATTAATTTCCGGTCATTAGGATGATCAGCCATCAAGTCAACAGCCAGTTTCAGGGGACCAGTTAAGGAAAAGACCTGTGCCTCTGGATAGTGAAGAGCAAGCTAATGGTCATGAAGTGGTTCCCAAGCGAATTCGTAATGGTCCTGACAACACCTCGACTATGCCTATCCTAATAAATGATTCTGAGCTGGAAACCAGTGTGGTTAATGGAGTATCCAATAGTGCTCTTCTATTAGACAGTGATTTGACTCCTGCAGAGCAAATGATTGCTATTATTGGTGCATTGCTTGCTGAAGGGGAGAGAGGTGCTGAATCACTTGAAGTTCTGATTAAAAACATGCATCCTGAACTGTTGGCTGATATTGTGGTTACTAATATGAAGCATTTGCCTAAGAGCCCCCCACCTTTAACAAGGCTTGGGAACCTGCCAGCAACCCAGCAATTTGGTTCCCTTGTTAGTCCAGCACCAGTTGTGTCACCTTCTGCTTCTAGAACTTCTGTTTCTGCCGCTCCTACCGCACAAGCACCTTTTTCAGCAGCTGTGGCAAATAGTTCAACTCCGTCTGATTTGTCCATTGCTAATAATTTCCCCGTGGATTCCAAGCGTGATCCAAGAAGGGTAATGTAGACTTGCTTGTGCTTATTTTTTGTTTTCAATGTTAAGTCTATCAACATGTAGGCTTAGTGTGTCTGGATAATTGTTTTCATTCACAAATCCTTACTGGTAGCACTTTCAGGATCCACGTCGCCTGGATCCACGACGTGTGGTGACAGCCGCCGGCATGATGCCCGCTCCTGTTGTGGATGATGGTGATGCCACAGAACCTGAATTTGATGGTTCTTCTTTGAATAAGCCATTTTCACTTCCTGCAGTGGCACTTGGTAATAATCCTCCAGCACTTTTGACAGTGAACAGCGAAAGTGAAGATAAGAGTTCAGAAGTTCCGTTGATTTCTGAAGCTGAGCAATTAGTCCCCAAAGATGGGGTTTTCAATAGACCTGATGAAATTGTCCCCACTTCAGAGTTGAATGCTTCTTCAGATCTTCCACTTTCTCCTCATCAGCTAGTTGATGAAGACTCCGTTGCATTAAGGTCGTCACATGCTGAGATGACAGATGTCACTCCAATACCATCTTTGATGGAGTATGATGAAAATTCTCCAGCTGCTTCAAATACATCAGTACCTGAAGAGACTTATCAGGATTTACCTCAGCTTCCAGTATATGTTGAATTGACTGAAGAACAGCAAAAAAATGTGAGAAAATTAGCAGTTGAAAGAATTGTTGAATCCTACAGGCATCTATGTGGGGTTGATTGTAGCCAGACACGAATGGCATTACTTGCCCGATTAGTTGCTCAGGTAGTAGCAACATACTGTATGGTTTTTGACAGTTTCCTTGCTCTTGAAATGTTTGTTATTATTATTTTTTTCTTGTAATCCTACTTTGGACATTGTAATGAGCACATTGGGAAATCTTGTTGATCAAAGTATGCATTAGAAAACTCTATAATGCTCTAGAATGTAACAAGATCTAGTATCAATAGCTGTGTGCATATATGAGCAAGTTTTAGACTAGTTTTGTGCTTTTTTATTGGCACCTACCTTTTTGTTTTTCAATCTGTTATTCTATGGTAGTGAGTCTGATAGTAATTATCGATTGCAGAGGAAACTCTTGAATGGGTTAAAACTTCATTAGTTGTCCATATCCTGAAAGCAAATGTTGTAGCCTGGCCATCTTCAGCATGTGCACATGATGCCCACGCCGATTATATGTTCTTCATCATAGGAAGCTAATGTAATGTAAAACCTGTAATTTGGCTGTCACCCATTACAAGGAACCTGTTATGCTATTACTTATGCACTGCACATTATTGTTGCCACTCGTACTGTAGGGACTTGAGTAATTAGACTGTCTGCAAATTAAGTAATTTCATCTTGTTTTTGTTCCTGTTGGAGGAAGATTAAAGAGGCTGTTCGACATGAGCATAATTTCCACGGGAAGGGGGACTATGTTTTGATTTGAGATTTATGCAATGAATTGCTTCTGTATGTCTGTTGATTTCTATTATACAAAACACTGTTAGAATCAATATTGTGAGCTGAAGGTATTATAACTGTTTCCTTTTGATGTCTATGATGCATAAAATCAAAAACTTTCAATTGTTTTTCTTTCAGATTGATGCAGATGATGAGATTGTTGTGATGCTGCAAAAACATATCATTGTGGATTATCAGCAGCAAAAGGTATTTTGTACTTTAGATCCCGCGGGTTCAGCTTCATGCTTCGGCTTCTGTTTGTTTAGTATCTGCCTTGTTTGCTTTGAAATAAGTCAGAAAGCCTTGCTTTGCCTGCTTCCTATCCTCTGTCTTCCACTTGTTGCTGCTTCTGATGTCATAACAAAGTAACAGTGGACTATTGATTATGCTAATGTTATCATGTTTGTCTGTGATCAATGGGACATCCTGTCCTTATCCATTCCAATTATGCAATTTCTGACTATGAGTTCTGTTATTTCCTTAGCACTCATTTTGTTAACAGCTATGCCTGGAATCAAACAAGAATTTGACAAAATCTTTTTTAAATTTCTCATGTTAAAGCTTCTGTTATCTCACCATTTATTTTATTTTATTTTATTTTTTTAATTTTTTTGTCAGGGGCATGATCTGGTAATGCATATTCTGTACCATCTGCACTCTCTCATTATTTCGGATGATGTTGGAAGCTTGTCTTATGCTTCTATCCTGTATGAGAAAATCCTATTAGCAGTGGTAAGCAGCTTTTATTGTGCTCGATTCTAAATGTCTTGTGTGAGAATTCAAATTGTTAGATACTTTCATTGCAGGCCAAATCTTTACTGGATGCGTTCCCTGCTTCAGACAAGTCTTTCAGTAGATTTTTGGGTGAAATTCCACTATTGCCTGACTCTGCCTTGAAGTTATTGGAAGCTCTATGCCACTGTGATGTTTTTGATTCCCATGGCAAAGAGGTTCGGGATGGGGAGCGTGTCACTCAGGGCCTTGGAGCCGTGTGGAGCTTGATTTTAGGGCGTCCAAATAATAGGCAAGCATGCGTAGACATAGCTCTAAAGGTACCTTTGCCATGTGAAATCTCGTTGCAGTGAATTGATTAAGATTCAATGTTTGGATATATACTTTTATTAAAAATTTTTGTTACTGGGTCACTCTTGCTTCTGTCTGAGATATCAGATAGTATACAGATATGCTTGCACTTGGAAACCATGAATTTTTTTGAGTGTCGGCAGCAATCTAGATTCTAGTAATTAAGGCTGCACTTCTCCTGTGCAATTCAGTCATCAATGGAAAACCAAATTGATGATGTAGACAGTGTGGGTGTGGAAATGCAATGGAGAGAGGGGGCGGGGGGGATGGGGGGGGGGTCTGTTTTTCATTTTGTGTTTGCCATGCCACATAAGTGAGGAAGAACAAAAAATATATTAGGTTAGTAAATTCCAGCTCTCTTTCCCGTCTTCCCATACATTGTTGTAGCACTAATTTTATCTTTTACAAGTATCTTTGCTTTGAGTACCGCTTGAATATTTTTGTACTAGAGTGCACAAGCTTAATTGCCAATAATGATACTACATTGGCCTTTGGTATGGTATATTGAGTTGGGAAGCCTGAAACACGCTTCAAGGACATTCAGCTTTGTGGGAATTCTAGAAAGAAATAAGCTAAAAAAGAAAAGAAGTGAAAGCATCTTGTCAAAAATTGCAGTAGGCAAATATGTCTAGAAACTAGAATAGATTTTGTAAATTGAATATGTTATTGATGAAATCACATTCTGATGCAGTGTGCTGTTCATTCACAAGATGACATTCGAGTGAAAGCTATCCGGCTGGTACATTTCTTCTATCACTGAAACTGTCTTGCTGGTGGCCTTTACAAGCCATTGTCGTAGCTTTTATGCGAAGCTAAATTCAGTTCTATTTTCAAAGAGAGAAAGTGTATTTTATGTTCCGTATTTATTAATGATGCATCAAAATCTGGTTTTGGACAGGTGGCAAACAAACTTTATCAGCTAAACTATATAACTGAATATATTGAGCAGTTTGCAACAAACATGTTACTGTCTACTGTGGATCAGCATACTTCAGATGCAGAGCTTCCGCAATCAGGGACCACCGACCAGAGAGAAGGGGAGGTATGGAACACATTTAATATTTGTTCCTTTTTGTATTCATTTATTACAAATATTTGTTACTTAATTGTGTCTGTGATGAAAGTTCCGTGTCAATTCTCTGGGATATTTAGAGTAGATGAAGTTGATTTTTTTGGTATCAGTTCAGGCTTCAAAATTGCATTGTTGGCTATTGGTAGAGTAATAAAATTAATTCTTTGACCTATTGCATGCAATAATCATTGTTCCTGTACAACATTGACTCAATTGCAAGGAATTCCAAATATGACAGATCAAGTACAAAGAGTAGCTTAACAATGTTTTTTTCTTCTTTTTTTTTTTCCCCCAAAATGAAAGCTTTGCTCCTTGCAACTGAAGCAATCAGACTTCTTGACATCTTTACAGGTTATAAGCCAAGAAGCTTCAGTTAGTGGATCTCAAGGATCAGAAATGGAAGGCCACGAAAATGATCCCATGAGGACTGCACCACTTGTAGTCCAAAGTGCTTCCATTTCTTCTGCTGAAGCTCAACATCGTATTTCTTTATTTTTTGCTTTATGCACAAAGGTCAGTGTACAGCATCATTGATAAACATGGGTGCAGATTTTGAAGTTGCAATAGATCTTTATATTACTGTAATGCTGACACAGATTTCTTTCCTTTCAGAAACCTAATCTTCTGTATCATGTATTTGATATCTATGGACGAGCACCAAAAGCTGTAAAGCAGGTCTGCATTTGTTTATTGTAATTCTTTCTTACAATTTTACTCAGCTAAAGTTTGGTAAACAATTTTCTGTTTAGTAGGTGTCCTTCTAAATATCCTAGTAGTCCTATACATGAAATCTCAGTTTTAGCTGCCTAGATATTTTTCCCATCTGGGAGCCTCAACTATGCCCATGAAAAGAATTCTGCTTTTAAAATATGAGGTCTATGTTAATCACATTAGGGTGTTTAGGTTGGTTTAACAGCCAAACCACGCTGCTTATTTTAGATCTGACACTGTGACATCATTGTGGAAAATTGAAATTCTTAGTATTCTGGTTGCCTTGAGTTCTTCAGGTACAGGGACTCAAATTGGAACATGCATTGTGTGTACACTATGCCTTGATTAAAACATTTATTTGTTTGATTATGTATAGTATTTATCCAAAATTATAGTTAAAATGATTCAATCATAAATTTGAACTTTAAATTTAGATGGTCAAACTAGGATGAAGATATGTTAGCACATTCAGTCTCTTTTGATGTCCAAACGTAGTTCAATTTTCGGCAGTTATCTTTATGTCCTTGGAGCTATGATTTTGGGGTTCAATTTCATGTTTGCGCTGCCTATAGAAATAACATGCATCATGTGGAAGTTGAATGCTTTTAATATATCTGCATTCTATGGAGATGGTATTCATAACATCTTATGCCGTAACCGTAAAAGTCTGCATGCAAATAGAGCAGATATTAATTGAAATTTATGTAACCCTGTTGGACTGGAGGTTTGATTTTCAATTTCCCCTTGAGGTATTATATAAAATTTACAATGGCGGGACTTGTCTCACCTAACTTTTCTTTTCTCCTCTTTCTGAAGTAGAATTGATCATGTGCTCACAACCTATAGTCCCCAAAAGCCCACTTTCCTGTTACTGGTATTGTCGGGAACATGCTCACTTTATTAGTCAGCTTAACGTCCATCCTTGAATGCAGGCTGTGCATCGCCATATCCCAATTCTTATAAGGGCTTTGGGGCCATCTTATTCTGAATTGCTTCGTGTAATATCTGATCCACCAGAAGGATGTGAAAATCTTTTGATGCTGGTAGTTCTTTTTTGACGTTGTTTCTGTCTCTGTTTTGAACTCCATACTGCTCTTCTTTTATTCTGAAAATTTGTATTCATGAATAATACTGAAAGTTGTTTTGATTTTCTGGAAAGGTGCTGCAAGTATTGACTCAAGAGACAACACCTTCTGCAGATCTAATAGCCACAGTGAAACATTTATATGAAACCAAATTAAAGGTTGATATCCACCATGAAACATCTATATGAAACTAAAGCAAATGTTGTCCTGCTATCCAAGTTATGTATTTTCCTGCTTAAAATCTCAATCTAGCCTATTGTTTACTGCAGGATGCAACAATACTCATTCCAATTTTATCTTCACTTTCGAAAAATGAGGTGTGCTGGCTATTCCTTTTCTCCATTTTATTTTCTGCAACTTAGGAACATCTGCTAATTTTTTTCAATGGAATTAGTTACAGACAGCGCTAAGTATTAAGAGGAACTTTTTGGTTCTAGAGTCAGTAATCACCAGCTTGCTCCTCTCGGTGCAGAGTACATTATTTTATGGAGTCATTTTCTTTTGCTTGATTTATAAAACAATCTTAGTGCAGTATTCACAGCCTTCTTGTGCTTTCTGCTTTGTTGCATTTCAATTGTTATGTTCTGTCCTATCCCATTATGTACATCTTTTCTTGGCAATTTGGATATTAACATTGCATTATGGCAGGTTTTACCTATTTTTCCTCGCCTTGTAAGTCTTCCAATAGAAAAGTTCCAGATGGCACTTGCTCACATATTGCAGGTACATCTAAGTTATTTGAAATCTGACTTGAGTTCATATATTGTGTGAACTTTACCTTTTAATTTCTCCTCAAGTACCACGTTTTTCTTTTCTTTTTTGCCCAAATATGAACTTCCCAAAAGCTGACTTGAATGCTCCAATTGTTGCAATCCTTTTCTGGAAGAAGGGTAATCTAAGACAGTCAAATATAATAAATATTAAGAGAGACGTAAAAAGAAAATCTCTTCTTCTTCCACTGGCCAGCAGAAATAGACCATCATGTGAACAATCTTCCACAACAGATCTTTATATTTCATAGCAAACAATCTTGGAGTAAGGGCAGTCGATTGTGGAAGGGATGATCTCTTTGCTATAAGAGATCTGTCGCTTCCAGAACGAATCAGCTGTAGGATGACCTTGCTCATCTTCCCCACAAACAGTCCCTTTTGTACGACATGCTGTCGAGGTTGATCATATTGATTTTCTTCACTTTTTTGAGTCTTGTGGGGACATTTAGAATCGTAACAGTCAGGATATTATGTTATCAGGTGCTTGCTTCTGTTATTTTTATCATTATTGGAAGAAAATATAGAGGATCCTGTTTGTTAACTGATTAACTTGTATTAAACATTTAGGTGGAAATGGAGCCCTATGCAATGCTTAATTATTGTTGCAGTTGTGAAATTGTGAATGTGTGCCATCATGGAAGTTGCACACTGGCTGCATTTTTGTAGTTTTGATTTTGCTTTTTTGGAACTATCCTTTCTTTTAACCGATAAATTGGACTAAAAACATAACCCCAATACTATTGACGAACTCTGATGAGAATTTTTCAACACTAAGAACATGAAAGTTTGATGTGCCTTCAATACAACATAAGTTAGTCGCAGATATTGCCATTACCAAATTAATATGATTAGAATTGTCTATAGTCTTTTTTAAAAACCTGCAAGGTACTGGCTTCCAAAAATGGGTCTCTCTTCAAGCCTGTTAGCTGTACTTCTACTTGCAATTGTGACCGATAGTTTCTTCTCATATCACTCATGGAAGGATTGTTTAAAGTTCGTCACTATCTCATGGCAGGGTTCAGCTCATACGGGTCCAGCTTTAACACCTGCAGAAGTATTGGTTGCCATTCATGACATCAGTCCTGACAAAGATGGACTTCCACTCAAGAAGGCAAGCATTTCCACAATATGACCCATAAATTTGTCATAAAATGCATTTTTAGTTTGTAGTTGGACGAATTATTTCTGAACTATGTGTCCTTCATTGTTTCTCTGTATGTGCATATGCCGTACATACAGTTTTGGGCTTTTAAGTAGGTCCTCTTTCAGATCCTTTATGCTATATGTTGTAGTAATGTTATGCTTCTTGCTTTTCTTGGTATTTAGATCACAGATATCTGTTCAGCTTGTTTCGAGCAACGTACGGTTTTCACACAGCAGGTTTTTTCAAAAGCTCTTAGTCAGATGGTATGTACAGGTCATTTTTGGTCTTTGATGAGCGTAATTTTTGCTTTATTACATATAGTGACTATTTTGCATGTCAGGTTGATCAAACTCCTTTGCCTCTACTTTTCATGAGAACAGTGATTCAGGCAATTGACGCATTTCCTTCACTGGTAATATTTTATACCCCAGTTTTCATAGTCATATCTGAGCTACTTATCTGCTAGGTTAACTTTCAGCTTGGGCCATCAAGCTGCAGTGTTTTTAACACACTAAAATAATAAGCAAACGAGCAAACATGCCTGGTTCATTTGAGATTGTTTTAATTTTTGCCCCATCTCTCAATAAAGCCAATTGGCAGCAGTAGTTTGTAGGACCTAATTTTCCAGCATGTAGTTAACTTTTTTTTTGTGCCTGCCTTTGAGCGATCAAGCCATGATATGTTTCATTCCATAATGTTTAGTTTTAGAAATTTTGACTTTATGGGTAAACCTGATTACTGGCCGCCACTTTAGACCTGTTGTCTTTTCTGGAAATCCCATAAAGAAAAGTGGCAATTTTATTGCAAGACTGATCCGTGATCAGCTCCCTTATACACTTCTTGTTGGTGGGCATGTCTCATCAGCTGCATGGATGGCAATAAATAATTATTAACTGATAGCTATTGAATCTGAAATCTTTAAATGTTGGTGGACAGAGGAATATAATAGTCATGGTTGTTCTTCAGGTTGACTTTGTGATGGAGATACTTTCTAAACTTGTAAGCAGACAGGTATGCTTACCTAAGTTAAAGAACACTTTTTGGAGTTTCAGCTTCTATACTTCTTCTATTCATACTTACCACATTTGCGAATTTCTGGTTTAGGTGTGGAAAATGCCTAAGTTGTGGGTTGGATTCTTGAAATGCGTGTCCCAAACACAGCCACATTCTTTTCGTGTTTTGCTGCAGGTGTTACATAGTTTGTTGTGGATAGAGAGCTCCCTTTTGCCTTTGCCCATATTTTCGAATTCTGATTTATTTATGTATTTTATTCTTACAGTTACCACCTCCACAACTTGAGAGTACTTTGAGCAAGCATGTTAACCTCAGGGTTCCATTGGCTGATTATGCTAGTCAACCAAATATAAGAACTTCAATACCTAGGTAAAGAGCTTGTGGACCTGATCTACCCCTTCTTTCATTCTAGAAGAATCTATTATGTTGGTTTTTGAATTGCAAAATGTGCCACTTCTTCTGTTATGTTCAAAAAGTTAAAGAGTATAGAAGTCATTAAACATACTTGGGCACGAATTAACATATACTATTCAGTTGACCTCAACCACAATTATTTATTGGCTATACGATAATTTCACTGGCTTTTACTTTTCAGAAAAATTAATTTCAATGGTTGTTAGAGATTTCCTTCTTTCAGGCTAACTCTTACATTATGTTTGGGAGGGGAGAAAAGGGAGGGAGGGAGAGGAAAGTGAGAAGATTAAAGTAAATTGTTGTGCTTGGGAAATGTTTGAAAAGTAGGGGAGAGGAAAGTTTCTAATTCCCCTAATCTTCCTTAACCCACCAAAACCAATCCTCCCAAAAATGAGAGGAAAGTTATTAATTCTTCTACTAAATTTATTAAATGACTCAATTACCCTTCACATAATTTAAAAATTACAATTTTACCTAAATAAAATATTTTAATAGAATTTATTATGAAGGATAAAATTGTTATTCCAATATATTTTATGTTCCTCTCCCCCACTTTTTACCCTTTCCCAAATAAAAGAATTTATAGTTTTTTTCTCTCCCATCACCTCTTTTCAAATATAAGAGAGGATAGAAAACATTTTTCTCCTCTAATGATCCTCGCCTTCACTTTCCTCTCTCTCAAGAATTTTATCCAAACACAATGTTAGGTTGCACAACAGCCTCAGAGATTCTGAATATGGTGTGGAGGAAAGTGAAGGGAATATGGTGTGGATGGCTTACTGCTAGGAAGTTAGATTAGCATAACTAATGTGAGAAGAATATTGCAAAAGAACATGTTTTAAGAAATAAATGGCTGAATTTTCACAACCGCCGGGGGAAAAAGCCCCTTTGTAATATCAAAAAAAAAAAAAGGGAAATGAGAACTAAAGAAAGGAAGTAGATGTACTTCTCATGCTCTATCATGGTTTAATTTCAGTAGTGTTGACCACAAAATATAAGCACTTCTAGTATCACTCTGTTTTTTGTTCTCTTGTTTATATTTTTCAGCTATGTTGACTAGTATGGGTTTTGGCTTTTATTTTTTGTTCTTGGAGTTTTTTAACAACCCTTTGCAGGCAACAAATTTTATTTTTGATTTAAAATTATTTGATCCAAATCATGTCCAACCCTCCTATCCACCTTGCACAGCAATATCTGCAACCTTGGCAGGGGATCGCTGGCTAGGTTAGCAGCAATGTCACTGGTGATCAGGGACCATCCCCTCTATACCAGCTGCTGGTTGTTTCTTTGTAAATTTTGTCAGCCTGGCTTTTTTGCAAGATATGAGTTATTAACCGGTGGCCTTTTGGAAAATGAATGGTTTAGGCTAGGATTAGAACATCATACAGATATCCTATGGATAATTGAAGAGCACATAAAAACTTATGATGAATATCATCTTTCAACCCCCGTAGTCCTTGAACTTACTTTTGGCTGTTACTGTTAGAATGAAGACCATAAGCAAACATGCAAGTATTGTTTATGTAATTATATCGATACCTGACTACTTATGATGAATATCATCTTTCAGCCCCTGTATTCCTTGAACTTGCTTTTGGCTGTTACTGTTAGAATGAAGACCACAAGCAAACATGCAAGTATTGTTTATGTAATTATCTTGATACCTGACTATTTACGAGCCCCTGATTTTATACCAAAGAATATCAAATAATCTAGTCTGGTTTCATTTTACTTCTTTCCACAAAGCCTGTGCAAACAGTTGCCACTTTTAGAAAGTAATAATCTTCCTGCATTTTGCAGATCAACGCTGGCAGTTCTTGGTCTTGCAACTGAATCACATAAGCAGCAGCCACATGTCTCATCCATACATCCAGCAGAGGCAAGTTCTTCAACTCATGGAACAAATCTAACGTGATAATTAACTCGGTGGAGTCAGAAATTGATTTGTCCCATGCTGGGGGAGTTAGAAAGGCCGACCTTGGGGTTGGCTTACAGCCTGGAATTGCGGTCGCCAGCAGAAGGAAAGGCATAAATTGGCTGCTGTTGGCATGGATAGCAGACTTATTGACCACTGGAACCAGGACACGGGGAAGGCTGTACAGAAATACGAAGTTCTTTTGGCGAGGCATCGCCTCCTAGAGATCTCTTCCACCTCACTTCCCCCAAGTTCTGTAGAATATGTATCACAACAATAATCGTTTATTCTTCAAAATTTTGGTCTTCTATTCTTCCCTCGAATAGGCATGTGAACGTGTGGTTTTTTACATGGCTGAAGTCATTGTCCTCCTAGCGTGAAGGGACCAGAGTCTTACAGGAACAATGTGGGTGTGTCCACTGCTTAGGTCCAAGCGGCCAGTGTAATTTGAAGTGAATGTGGATCGCAGCCGTAGCCATTTAGTCCATTCTTTAAGAAATACGGTGGCGGTTTGTAAATGTGTCCTATTATTCTCATTGATATCGTTGTCTTTTACTTATCACGGATAAGGGTAGTAAACTGTGCAAAGCAAAGCACTTCTTTGGACATTAGAATTTGACACATATTTTCAACTTATCATTGATAATTGGCGGTTCCTCTCCATTTAGAGTCAATATTTTATGTAAAAAAATTTTTGCTATTAAACATGTAACTCATTGACGAGGCGCCCGTGGGCGGTGCTTTCTCAGCTGACCAGAAATGATGGAAAATCTCATACGAAGTCTGTCAAAATTGTTCCGTTCACGCAACTAGCCAACGACTGTTTTGGCTGACTTGCAGAGTGACGTAGCGTCAAGCAATTTGCTTTCCATGAATAGGTTGTTTATGCAAACACATAATAAGAGACGTTAAAAGATATGCAGATAATTCAACGGTATTAAACAGTTTATTTATTTTTTAATTTTTTAAATTTAATATATTTTTAACGATTTAATAGTCTAAATTACTGTATGTTTACTGTATTTTTACTCTTGTGTTTACTTAGATTTTCTGTTCCCGGAAATGCTCAAATCTTCCCCTTTTTGGATTTCTAGTAAAGAAGTTACATCCAGAGTCAATTCTTTAAAGAAAACCAGTTAGGCAGGTACCGCAACATAATAAAACAATGCACTTATAAGCTTTTCCATTTGAAAAGCAGATGCAAATCCAGGAAAATGATGGGGGCTCGCGACAGCAAAGGTCCATTTCCCATGAGAAAAGGGCGTGCACAAAACCAATTTTGTTTTCTCGCTTAAAATAACAAGCAATTGGAACGTGCAATTTCCGAATCACTCGGATATCTAACGAAACAATGATCCAGAAACAGAATGAGAACAAGATTTCAGAAGATTTGTTTGATCCTGACAAAATGCCTAATCTCACAAACAAAGAATGGATCCACAAAAAACATTCCTCGTTGCATATACACATTTTGGGAAGGGTGGGATTTCTGAAAATGAGGCAAAATTTAGTATCCCTACTCCCTAGAACAAGCCACGGTGCACCCCCAAGAAATCAAAATTTTCATTTCTGTGAAAGAATATCATGATGAGAAATTTCTGCAACTGAATACAAAAATATCTTCCTTTTCTGTGACATGTTACCAAGTATCTTGTGGTGCTGGTTCGAGCAAATGCGGCAGACTCGGTGACAACACGCTCAGGCATCCCACGAGAGAAGGGCCAAGCTCTGGCTGCAACATACATGCAAAGACAGTTAATTTACTTTCCACACAAATGCCAAGAGTTTAGAACTCACTAGCAAACGAATGGAGAACTTCTATCACTGCCATTTAGAGGAATTGACTGCAATTGATCTCTAAATATTTATTCTTGAGAGATGGAGTGAGCGTTGTTTTTCTCTAGACTTTCTCTACCAATTTTAATTAGGCTGATATTTCAAACAGAATTTTTTTTATTTCTTAAGGACTTATCTCATCTGAATACACAAAATTAGCAAAGCATCAGAGCATTGCTCATGGAGGCATACCTGTCTTCATTATGTGGCAGCAAAATTGCCTGTTGAAGCTCCACCATTAAATGGGAAGAATAACATCCAGGTTCTTGTGAAGCAGCCAACCCCTGGGATAGATAAGCCCATGAGCATCTAAATGGAGGTGCCAGTTCAGTGTCCTAGAACAGCCAGGCGGCTCACCTTCCATTTGAGTTTCATCTTCCACCAGTTGTTCTATGAATGTGGTCTCCTATAAAAAGTGTGACGTCTGTTAACGCAATAAGCATTCAAAAAATCAAATCAATTGCATAGCAACTTTCAAGTAATATTAGGAATGAATGTCCAAAAAAATGCAGGGTTTGGAATATTACTTGGAATCCCTCCTTCACTGTGTCCAACTGTCGAATGGGTCCTGAAAAGGGACGCTTCCATCTCTTTGGTTCCCATAAGATAGTACTGTTGAACGCAAAACCAGACATATCAACATGAAACCGATGGAGTCTTTTACTTTTCTCTTTTGTGTGCCATCCAATGACCTCATTTCCATTGCATACTGGACCTTCCAAAATTGCTTTATTTTTGCTTTGAGCGAGCATGGCAATGGGCCAAGTGCCGAAACGACTACAAAATAAGAATGACAACATAAAAAGGATAGAAAGGGGCACAAAGTGAAAAACCACAGGGATGGCATGCACACAATATTCACTGGAAAAAAGCAACAAACAGGCGGCTACTTCTTGAATCAATTCTGAGATGGCTAACAACCAATGCAAAAGCAAAAGTAAAATCCATAACATACTTTCACTGATCCATAAAGTATTGGTATTGATCAATCCCGACATAAACCATCATCCTGGCAATAATCTGCCATCCCGAAAGCAATATTCATAAACTCTCAAAAAAAGATATGTACATTCAGCAATTCCCATCATTTTCATGTTTCTATACTGAGAAATTGAAGACCAAGAAACAAGCAATGTGGCAACAACAATTAAAAGCCTTTCGTATAAGATTCCAATAATTCCCACAAATAACAACGGAAGAAACATATTACTAGAGATTATCGCCATCCTATCTCACAACAAATGGAGAAAACAGTAACCAAAAGCTCAGAACTACCTGATTTCTCTCAGTCTCTCGAACAGCTCGAGGGAATAAAAATTATGATCGTCGGCAAAGTACACGATTCCATCGAGCCTATGCTTCTCGATGTGCTCCAATGCCACATTCCTCTGGTGGACCCGTCGGTCCTTTATCTCGGTCGAATTCTTCAGGCACACCAAATGCCTGTACATCACGCCCGTTTTCCTCAATATATCGGCCGTCTCCCTCGACGCCCCGTTCATTTCCACCACAATCCACAGCAACGGATGCTGCACCAACCTCAGCACCTGCCCTAATCTATTCAAGAAATACGCTTGCAAAGCGCGATTATACGTCGGCGTAACCACGATCAACTGCTTTCTCGGTTCGTAATCGAATCTCGAAACGTAACTATCGACGCCGAAGCTCACTGTATTAACGGCAGAATCGTTATGCTTGAAAGTACGATTATCATTTTCGTCCAATTTGGCATTGAAGTGTGGCGGCTTGATCTCGAAGGATGAATCCTCATGCCGGATATCGGAATCCACTTGGCCAAACGGGAAAACGCCTAACAAGAACCCTAAGACAAAGAACGGCAAGCACCTGTAGAAAAATCTCCGAAATCCTTTGCGCTTCTGAGGAAACGCGGCGGCCAGGAAGCGCCGGAGAGAGGCGTCGGCGAAGCTGAGAAACGAGGACGAATAAGAAGAAGAAGAGGAGGAGGAGTATTTACCGGTGGTGGAGCAAAGCTTGTGAGACGGAGAGCCGACGGAGCCGTTGAGGTGTGAACGGTCGTGATGCGCCGGCGAAAGCGTTCGACGAATAGAGGCCATAGATTTGTTCGAGTAATAATCACATGATCGTATCGAGAATTTGATACTCGTGGCCGGCCGTTGCTGGACAGCGGTTACTCGCCGGATATGGAACCCTAATAAGTTCAGCAAGAAAAAGGCAATCGGAGCAGGTAATGGTTAGAAAAAAAAAAAAAAAAAAAGCAAGAAGAAGAAAATAAAAATGGAATTGGCAAAGCGGCAAACGGATCTTTGATTCGGATTCTTGGTTTCAACTGTTTTGAATTAATTCTACTATGTATGGAGCGGGCGGGACCCCTCTATTAATTAACTAATATGACTGTTATATTTTTAAATAAAAATATATTTAAAATATTATCTAAATATAATTAATTATATTTAATTTATAATTATTTATATTTTAAATATAACTAAAAATAAAAAAAATATTATTATTTTTTTATACATAAAATTTAATTAATTATACATCAAATTTATCTAATAATATTTAAACAGTATTTCAAACATTTTTTTTCACCTCAAAATCTAACTTTTTCCATTAACTAATTACAATTACAATTTATGAGTAGACTCCACTAGTCGTTGCCTTGTTTTTTCTTTTCTTTTTAAAAAATTTTTTTTCTGTTTTATTTTTTTTTCACCGCGGAGACCGAAAGGCTTGTCATTGCAGGCTGGGTGGGGAATGGCCCCTGACAAAGCGGGTGTGGGAGAGGTTTTGTCAGTTTCATTAGATAAATTTGGACTATATAGAGTAATAGTTTATTAATAATTTAAATTTTATTTTATTTTTAATTTAGATTTAAATTTTATTGATAGTATTTTGCGGCTTTGATCATTGAATTTAGTCGATTTAATTGTATCTCCCGTACTTTTAATTTTAAATTTATTATTATTATTTAGTTAATTTATGAGAAGTCAATTCAGATTTAACAGTGCTCAACTAATGAATCTCTTTTCAATAAATTAGATTGAATGAAATAAAATAAATAGAAGTTATTTTAATTTAAGTTCACATATCTCATAATTCATGTACATATGATAGATTTTTTTTTCGTATTAAAAAAATAAATTAGGAAAAATTAAACATAATGTATAATAATTAATCAATTAATTTTTATAATTAGTTGATTCATGCTTTGAACATGTAATTGATAAAAAAATATATTTATTTTTTAAAAAAATATTAATTAACTGATTGTATAAAAATCAGTGTGCCTTTTTAGCAATAAAGTTCAAATTTCCTTTTAAAAAAATTGTTTTTTACTGTATAAGATTCACACACCAACTTATTTTTAATTTTTATAACTATTTTTTCTGCAGGTAACAGTAACACCGTGCTTCTTTATTTTTTATTTTTTTTTCTGTTTTCTTTCCCTGGATAATCCTTTTATATCTGGATGAATTGTTTCATTGATTGACAAAATTGAAACTTCTGCCTTCAAGTTTTGGTTTTGCCAAAATCATGCAAGCTTAATAACGATTAGTAGGCAAGCAAAGTTCCTAGTGAATTTATGTCTTTCTTGTCTATGCTGAGTTTTTTTTTTTTTTTTTTTGGATACCACTATATAATTGTACATTAAGTAAAATTAAAACAGCCATTAACAACTTGTTTTTTTTAAATTCAACAATACAATGTCTGATACTATTTTGATTTTATTTTAATTTTTTTTATAAAAAATTTTACCAAATATTTTTTTTTTTGCTCTTATGCGGATCACAAAACTGCACAAGCCAGCAGTTTTTTTTCCTTGAAACAAACATTGCCTTCTCAAAAGCTTGGCACGATGATTAATTGAGCATAAAAGCTAAGTGGATGCAGATAAATAAGAGTGTAGACTTAAAGATGTTTACGATCTGGTTAATTGAATTGAATCATTATAATTATTTATAAATTTAAATTTTTTGTTTTGAAAAATTAAAAATTGTCCTCAAATTAAAAATTCAATTAACTGAAAATTTCAGTTCAGTTTCGATTAATTATTTGATTAACTGAATTTAATAACAAAAAATTTAATAATTATAATATAAATGTAAAAAATATTTTTGACACACACACACAGATATATATATATATATATATTACAGTTTTTTTATATTGAAAATTAAAACTGAATTAAAATTTTTGATTTTTATTTAATTCAATTAACTGATTATAAAATCGATTCGATTAACTGAAAATTTAGTTCAAATTGTTTGGTTAATTGAAAATTTCGGTTTTTTTTAACACCCCTAAGTGTAGTAGATATATAGTAATTTGGATATTTAGATCATATAAAATATATCAAATTTAAAAAATAAAAAAATTATTAAATATTATTATATTAATTGTATGATTTATGTGTTTCCATTTATATGTATCTCTGTATTCAGCCACTTAATTGAGGTTTGTTCTACTTGTTTGCGCCCCCAAAACAAAAAAAGTTGTACGTGGTTATATACAGGCGCCCGGCACACCATAATCTGGTGCAGTTGTCAACATTCTTATTCATTCTTATTATTAATTAAAATCTAAAGAATATTACTGAAAGTAGTAACTTATTAATGATTTGATATATATATTTGTTATAATAATTTAGATTCAAATTTTTTTTACTGTCATCTTTCTTTGATTAAATGTAAATTTATGTCCAAACACAATATTACGTTCTAAGTTGTCTAATACTGAAATTAAATATAGAATAAATCTATTTGAATCTAATAATATTTAAGTAATTTATAAGTATATTAATCATAATATTTATAAATCAAAATTATTTTTTAGACTATTTATATATTTGAGTAGTTGGTACTTTATATAAAAACGTTATGTAAAGTACTCACTACTCCATGATATAAATAGTCTAAAAATTAATTTTGGTTCATAAATATTATAATTAATATATTTATAAATACTTTTATTTGTGGTTTAAAAGAACACATCATAATTTTGTATCGTTTAATCGATCTTGACTAAGGATGTTTCACGAATTTTTCTTTTTTAATTGGTTGGTTGAATAATTAGCCATTCGTTAATAAAAAAAAGAGTAAAATAATTGGTGTATAACAAAAAAAACCCTGAAAAGTGAAAACTCGTTTATTATGTTACTTTTTTTTTTTTGTTTTGGGCGGAAATTTAACTCGTTACCTTTTTTGATTTAATTTATTACCTTGAAAAGTCGTTCAATTGCATTTACCCAGTGAAAAACTGAAAATCGTTCTCTCTTTAGCTGAATCAACCAACAGCTATCGTTTCCTGTGATTACGATAATGAATTCAAAAAGGCAATGATTAATTCTCGATGCACCCAAAAAATAATAGAAGCAATGGTTATAAAATGACGTCCCTAAACTAGTAACTAGATTAAGACAGTCTATGATTGGTGTCTAAACATTTTTAAACTAACACTTGCTTTTCTTTTCCTTTTTCAATCATTTTTAACGAAAAAAATATTTCCCAATCAATTGATTTTGAGAGAAATTTGAAGTCAAATTTTTTATTTTTTGTTTAAATTATTAAAAAATTATGAAAAAAAAGTTACAGAAAAAAATTATGAAAAAATAAAATTATTTAAATTGATGAAAAATTGTAAAAAAAATAAAAAAATAATAATTTGTGAGAGAAAAAACTGTAAAAAAATAATATTGTTTACAAAATTATAAGAAAGAAAAAATTACGAAAAATAGTAAGATAATAATGATTTTTTTAATCAAATTTTTTAATTTTTTCTTTTTTCACCAAATTTTCATAACCAAACACAACATTAATTCTAAATAATTGATTACAAAAAAAGTGTTGAGTTGCTGCATAAGAATTAATATAGTTCTATCAACACTCGTTAATTTGCTGGACACTCTTTTGCCTTAAATAAAGTCTAGAATTTGAGTTTTGTCAATAAAGCAGATAAGTGTTGGGAGAATTTTATCCTCTTGTAGGCCTATCTGACTCGATTCAAATTAGTCAAAGTCTAGTGATTTTGAGACTCCAGATACTGATAATTAAGGATAAAAAAAAATGTAGTTCCTCTCCGTGGCACATAACTGGAGTCTAAATAGAGCAAGGAATGAAATTTGATAAGATTGAAAGAAGGCTACTTTAAATTGTGTTTGTGAGGGAAAAAATGGGGGAAGAAAGAGGAAAGTTAAAAGATGAAGGTAAATTATTATATTTAAAAAATATTTAAAAAGTGAGGAAGAGAAAATTTTTTAATTTTTTTAATTTTTTCTACTCCATCAAAATTAATCATCTAAGAAACCAGAGAAAATTGTTGGTTCTCCTACTAAATTTATTAAATGACTTAATTACCTTTAATATAATTTAAAAATTATAATTTTACTTGAAAAAAATATTTTAATAAAATTTATTATAAAAAATAAAATTTTTATTTTAATATATTTTTTCCCCTTTATTATTCACCATTTTCTAAATAAAAGAATTTATAATTTTCTTCCCTCTTATCACCTTGAGAAGATAGAAAATATTCATTTACTTTAATAATCCTCTCCTCTATTTTATTTTCTCTCACTTTTCTCTCTCTAAAAAATTTTATCTAAATATAGTGTTAAAGTCTTTTTTTTTTTACATCATATCTATTCAGTTGTTCTTTTGTAAATTAGTATTAAAAAAATTAATTATTTAAGGATTATATCCATAAAAATGTTTATTAATAACTCAAATACTTATAATTTTTATGAATTACTGTTATGTTATTTGTTAACGTGGCATTATGTGACGACGACGTAGCATCTAATGGCATAAAATTTATTAATTTCAATCAATATTTTATGCTACGTAAGATTCCAACTCAGATCTTTTAACTCTAATATCTCTCTCTCTTCCCCACCTCAATCCCAATCCCCACCGTCAAACCCAAAAAAAAAACAAAAAACAATGTCGTTCGGCATCTTTCTCGCCCACTGCATCGACTTCCACACCGAGTTCCTCCCCCACCCCGATCTCCATCTTTCTGCTTATGCCGGCCATGCTTGGTGATTGGCGTTGCGAGTTGTTGGATCGGCATGGAGAAGAAGATGTTGGTGGTGGTGACGGAAGTGGAAAAGAGGAAAATCCAAAATACCTAGACCATAAACCTCTGTTCCCCATCCCACAAATTTCTCAACCTTTGATCTCTTCTCAATTGGGAGTTGGATTTGTGGTGAGTTTTAGCGTTTAGTTTAGTTTTTTCTTTTTGGGTGTTTACATTTTCTGGTTGGAGAGAAAGAACAAGAGAGAACGAGAGAGAAGATCTAAGGACAGAAAGAGTCCTACGTGGTGATCCACTAGGAGAGAGAAGAAGTACGACACAGCAAGAGTGATTGACTCGATTTCATTATTTTCGCCACGCAAGATGCCGCATCGGCATCCTGTCAACAAATAAAGATAATTTATGAAAATTAAAAATAATTGATTTATTAATAATTAATTTTAATTGTACAGTCTTTAAATAAATAATATTTTTAATACTAATTACTGGGATAATTGAATAATTTGTGATCTCAAAAATAAATTTTACCTGTAAGTAACAGCTTTCAAGCCGGGTAAAGCTTGCATGAGCAGGCCCACATAAGGCCGCTTTGCAGGATGCAGAACGTTGCGCCACACCAATAGAGACAGGCGCACAGGCAAAATAGAACATCAATATATGTATTTAATTTTTGTGTATCGGCTAATATATTAAATGTAATAATATTGATAATTTTTAATAATAAGATTGATAATTTTACAGTAAAAATTAATAAAAATTAAAAATTATTTTTTTAGTATAAATATTATCAATCTTATTAAAAAATTATTAATATCATTTTATTCAACACACTAATTAATATATAAAATTAATTACACAAATATTTTCTCCACAAAATGCCAGAAGAAACAACTCCGTGGAGTGTCAAAACAACATTTGCCTAAAATATTTTACCTCTCGACCCTATTGCCCGGACGGTCTAGATCGATCCAAGCTCTCTAAAGAATCAATACAAGATGTCCTTGATGTATGATCAAGCTATATAAACCGCGCCAAGACCCAGTCTTAAATAAATTCAAATTAGCTTTACAACAACAAATTAAAGATTTCTAACTGATGTCTTTGGTGCAACGAAAATATTACTTTATTGTGACTTAGTGATCATAGTTTAAATCCAAAAAACAGTCTCTTCGCAAAAATTTAAAAAAAAGCTGTGTATATTAAATATTCTTTAAATCTCATAAATGTGAGAGTAATTGTGATTTTTAAAAAGGTATACCTCTCTTAATTAGTTTGGCTCATGACACGTGAGCCTCATTGATAACCTTTAAAAGCATGGTCCTGTATTTAAACTTTGGGGAGCACATGGGTAAGTGTTGGTGCAAGAAAATTGTGACAAGCATACATTCGTCATCAATCAATGTTGCAGAAACATGCCTTCAGTAGAAAATGACATAAGAATTAGATAAATTAAACTGATTATGCATAAAAAATGAGAAGAAATCAAGAAAAAAAGACTGGATAAACAAGCACGCATAATGCAAGCAGACCAACATCAAGACAAAACTCTCTCACAAGAGCAGGGAATTGGGTGTACCTAAACGACGTCGGGTAGCTTATCGTGCACCTGCTCTGCAACAATCCAACAACCCGAATAATGGGCCAAATTCCATTTTCCGGCCCTCTCTTTGATGATTCGATGGCTGGATCTGATGGATCAACTCTGTACAAGTGCTCGAGTTGGGCATAGAGAAGTAAAATTTGGAGTCCAAATGTGGATTCTAACTCTCCGTACGATCTTCAACGAAAACTGTGAAAGCCCTCAACCCATTTCGTGAATTATGTCAATTTCTTTTTAAGTTTTGAAAAAGAACCATCATTTCGTGTATTAGGTTAAATGTAGCCAACAACCTTTTGTAGCTAAAACTCTATTTAAGTTTCGAAAAATTGTGTAATATTGAAATATTATGAAAATTTATTTTTTTTTTATTAATCATGGTTATTTTTTATTTTTTAGAAAATTTTCAAAATACATAATTTATGAATATTATTATGGTATCCAATTATTATTGTGGTATTCAATTTTATTATATCAATTTTTTAACTCCAATAACATAAAAAAAATTGAATTCTAAAACATTTTAATAAAATAAAAAATAATCATAATGAGAATCTCATCGTCTTCAAATTTTATAGAACTTTTGATAATTAAAAGGAATTTTAAATTACCGGAGTGCTAGTGGCGGGTTTAAATTCTCAAAATTAAAAACTACATGATCTTAAAATTTAATTAAAAACTTTTAAAAAATTAAATCTTGAAGAGATAAATAAGAAAGAGGTAAATTGCTTTTTTTAAAAAAAATTTTTTTGGTTAATTAACTATGATTAAATTCCTTTTTCGTTTTCTAGTTTTTGAGTAAAGTAATAGCCCATATTCGACAAGCCCATATATTCATTATCTCAAAAATGAGGAAAGTAATCAACTGAGCTACACTAGTTGGGTTTTTTTTTTTTAGTTCAAAAAATGGTGGTCAAAGTGACAACTACTCCGGAAACAGAGGATAGAATTTCCTCTCAATTTGAGTATTTGCTAGGTTTCGAACCTCCGCACATTGACAAGGAAAATTTGCCTAAAATTATTTTTTTTATGTTTTTTTTTTTTGAATTTGCCTAAAATTCTTAAAAACATACGAGGCTGACCAAACAGCATCGTTACTCCACCGACCCATTTTCCATCTCCCGGCAGCTTATATTGAGGGCCCACCTTTTATTGGGCCAAATATAACGACCAAACTTCCAATCATACAATGGGCCTCTGGAATAATATCCGGTTGGTCTAAAGAACTCTAGCCTCAACTCTCGTACCACACGATACCAGGCCTCAAATTCTCTTTGGTCCAATTGACGCGAGTGAAGAGATTAAATTACTAAGATTTCCGTTTCGTATGGACCAAAAAAAAAAAAAAAAGATTTCCGTTTCGAAGCTCAGATTTGACCCCAAATTCTTAAGTCTTATTTTTTATTTTTTATTTTATTTTTCAAAATTCTTAAGTCTATGCAATCATTTGTGTATTGTGTGGATACTCACCTCGTATTCTTTGCAAAAGAATGCCGATATGAGCATGTATGTGGCTGGCTTTCGTCAAATTTCAAAAATTGATTGGGCCAGGCCCATTATTGATCGAAAGGAACTCTTGATTTAAATGGGCGTACGGAACAATTGATGCCTCTGCCCAAACCATCATAATTTATGGCAGTGCTCAATAATTGCTTTACTATTTCTTTTAATTTTTATGTGGGTAATACTAGTGGTTAGCTCACTTAAATAATTTTAAAATAGTTATATATTTTTATTAATAATATTAATTAATTAATTTATTTTTAATTTTTTTTAAATTTTAACAACTTATATTATTTTGTAACTATTTTAAAACTATTTAAATGAATTTATAATTTTTTTTCTTTTTACATTATATTGTTTTTCTATATCACTTCCTTCTCAAAGTGGGAAACATTGCTTATTGTTATTGTAGAATAGTCTTTTATATCATAATATAATTGCTTGTGAAGTATTATGTCAATTGTTCACTATTGGACGCATGTATTAGATCCGTTGTTCTACAAAAAAGGTAACTAAAAGCTCCATGAATGGGATTTTCATGACTCTATCTAATTGAGAAAGAAACTTGGACTAATACAAAAACGAGCGTTGCACAAATACTCAAAGGCCAATAGAAATTGTACGTGTGCTACTACAGAGAGTGAGAGAAGTAAAATGTTGATATAGGAATCCCGCATATATGCATGAACGATGCTTTAGAATTCAAAATTCTCATAACCCTTTGAACTGGACTTGTTGCACGAGGACAACAAATTTGAGTGGCATTAATCACAAACGCATGCTTCCGTATCATGAATCGATTTTGAGACCGTCCTTGTCTTAATTTGTGTTGTTGTGCACGTGTTTGATTAAAATCTGACCAAGTTTTTTGACTGACTCTTTCGGCAGTGGTTATTATGGCCATCTTGCATCTAATCCAGCTAAAAAATAGCAACGTTTGAAATTCGAGTTTTATAAATAAAAGAAATGATACTAAAAAGTCATCTTCTAAAAAAGGTATGAAAATAACTTAAATTAGATTAGTTAGAATTTAATATAATTTTGAGATATCGAAATCTTAAACTAAAAATCTAAACCAACTGATCAAATATCCATATTGCTTAGAATTTTGAGCATTGACCTTAATTTGCAAACCCCACCAGTGAAAGCAGCTTTCGGTTATTGCATTGAGTTATCTCATCTTGATCTAGAATGTTTTCCTTATTCCATGTTGTCGAAACTTGAATGGCTTCTTGGGATCCTCCCTTTTCTGCTTATCAAACATTCTCATTGGTCGGTCGTTCAAGTCTCACACTCATTCATTGGTGGGGCGCCGCTCAATTAAGAATGCAGTTAAGGATCAATTATATATGATATCACAGTCAAAGCACGACAACAATATAGAAGTGTGTCAAAACACTATTGTGACCATAATCAAACAACATGTCGAATAAACGTTAACTGGTGAGGAGTTGGTATCTTTGAACAAAGTTGCAATCAAAGAAATGTTGACAAGAAGTTTAGAAGGCTCAAGATAAAATTAAAAATTTGCATTTACTCATCGAAGACCTATCAATAACATCCACGTGTTTTGAATAGGGTTTGCGTTTCTCTTTCCAATAAACAAAAATTTTATGTCTCAACGTTGTCACCTTTATATGTAGTAGTGGGAACAGACGTGGCTAGATCATTGAGTGTGGCAATAGCATAGTTTTGTAAATTGACTTCTTAGTTTTTCATGTTAATTCTTAGAAAAAATAAGGTATAGAAAAATGATTGACTTTGGCCTGAATCTAATTAATGAGGAAAAAAAACATTGCGCAAGGTATAATACAAAATGAACAATACCATTTTTCTTTAGTGTGGGTTTCATTTTCTCAAGAGACGAAATCAATTCTTTTTGATTTCTCAGACTTCTGAAATCCCCAAATTAATTCGCAAACTTTTGTTCCCTCTAATAGTGCCCCGACTAGGTGACATTCAAATAAAAGTTGTAGAAGGTGTCGGTTCCTCACCGCTTGTGCCATTGAAAAAAAACATAACAAAACAAAACAAAAGAAAAATTGGTCCAACATTTTATCGTGCAACAGTTAGGGGTCCCTTCCAGAAATCCATTACGGCACTGACTTGTGCACTATACTAATAGCACACGATTGGCATCTTTGAATTTGGTACATGTACAAATGATCCTATTTTGAATATGTAGCTTGAGAGGTTCCCCTTTAATATTCTCTCTTCAGTCCTCACCACGTTAGCACGGCATCGTCTGATTGTAAACTGTATATGAGCCATGTTTCACATCACTACCTTTTCGCTTCGCAGCAGCTAACAAGCAATTTGACCAGTCTTTTTCTTTACGGGAGAACGACAAAGATTAAAAGCTTTTAATCCTGTATTACAAAGGAAAGTTGCTATTTAATTTTTTTATTTCTAATTAATTAATTTTAATTGAGATTGAAATTCGAGACTTTTAGTTTTTTTTTTTTTTTTTTTTTGGCTCGGGATAGTTTGAGGAAGAAAAATGGAATTGTTCAAATCCAGTGATAGCCCTCTGGCATTCATTCGAGTATGCGGATTGACGGACATTTTACTTTCTTAATATTTTATGTGCAGCAGAAAAAAAGTTAAATCCCCACCAAAAAAAAAGGTCAAAAAGTTAAATGATTATGTGTGAGCAAGAGCTTTCCGTGTATAGCAGAGGCCATAAATTAAGGAGGCCACGATGCATGTATCCGTAAAAGATGCATGTAACTGGAGAGTTAGGTAGATATTATTAATTAAAATTATAAGTAATTTATATTTATTTAAAAAATTAAATAAAATTAAAAATAATTATTAATTAATTATATACTGAAAAAAAAAAGAGACTTTAGAAAGACCTTTGTAAAAAGGCATCAATGTATAGGGTCACTCCCTAGCACCTGATAGGATCCATATAATTAAAGTATATGATGAAATTTTTTAAGTAATATCAAAATAATATGATTGTAAATGATTGAATTAAAAAATAAATAAATTATTAGATATAATTATTAAATAGATTACTTAGTTATTTGATGGGTAGTATAGCCTGATATATTATAAGCATTTATATGAACATATAGAACAAAGAAGTGTGACTTCGGCAATGGGAGGAATCAAAATTCGAGTTGTGTTTTGACGCAAAAGATTATCCCTTTAACCCTAAGATGAGAGGACGTCGTTCAACGGTACTTGTTCTGGTGAACATTTTAGGGGCACGCCCTAATTCATGGAGATAAGGGGCACCTAAAAGGAAAAGGGTTTTGAAAAGACATTTATAATTTACATGCAGAGAAAAACGACACATAACAATGCCACATTCAGAGCTATGCTTGTTAAAGCAAGTGTACAATTCTCTAATCATTTTGTTGTTTAATTAACTTTTGTGGATGCGGTGCCGACTACTTCCACCAATGAGAATGGGGCGGTTGATTATTTATTGTGGACATATGTTTCACATTTAATTAATCTATCAAATCGGTAATTGTGTGAGACAGAATGCTATTGGCAGGCTGCCAAATTAAAAAAAAAGTGCCTCGATTCGAAACAAGTGTCTAATTCTCAACGACGATTCTTAGAATTAAAAAATAAAAATTGGACAAACTTTTAAATTCTCATAATTTTAAATTCGAATTCTCATAATTTTAATTTAAAAATTATTACATACAATTATTTTTTATTTTTTTATAATTATTAATTAAAAATTAGTACATTAATATTTTTTAATAATAAATTTATAATATATCTAAATTTTTTTATTTTTTTAATAATTAATTAAGATATATTATGTACGAACAACTGTAAAAAAAAAAAAATAAAAAAGAGGCAATCGTTTTAATTTTGGTGACACATGGCCTGAAGTTATTCGATCCACAGCAAATGATGTGCTGGGCAATTATGGGCTTTGCTCAATATATCAGAATATTACACGATGTTTGAGAGATTCCATTCGCAAAAAAACTCACCATTATTTTAAGTACGTCCACGGAAGTCTTTGTTCATTCTGTGTCCCATGGAGGCATAACAAATGTATGTATACAATAGTAGAGGACTAATACAAAAATACCAGCAACAACATGATTGATTGCTATTCTAGCTGCTTCTTTTAGTTGGACTTCAAAGTGGAAGTGTGGTGTTTTCTAATAGATACATGATAAGGTGAAATTTCGTTTCTACCTAATAAAATTAGGACAGTGCAAGTAATTTAGGTTGTGATAAGGACTTGTTAAGATAACATCTATAATTATCGCCAAATGTGAAAAAAATCAGCAGAGGACGTTTACACTATTTTTAACGTGTTATGTCTCTCTCCAACTTGTGGACTAAGAATGTGAGTTTGAGCTCAGGATAAAAAAAAAAGGGTTTCTGACTCTAAGTATTGATTTAAGTAATCACTTGTCTTATTGATTAAAAGTGTGTCAGGAGTTTGATTCTCATTATATTTTTTTTTCTCTCCATATGAGTTTAATCTTCTACTAAAACTTAAAAAAAAAAAAATGTACTCTCTTACGAGTTAAACATTTCAAAAGTAGTCGGTCTTTAATTAGGTGATAATTTTTTTTCAATCCATAGCTGGTTGGGCTCTCTTAGATAAGAAAATGAATGATCCGAGTTCCACGTTATCCAATCCATTCCAATGTCAACCTATGGCCTAAAATATACACCTTATCTCGTACATTATCGTATGCACCCATGCCATCCCAAAGGAAAAAGAAAAAGAAAAATCTGGACACTGTCAAGCCTCTAAATGCTTTGCGCTTAAAACGGTTTACCATATGCTAATTCATATGTCAAATTTTGGGGAAAGAGCATTAATCCTAGCTAAAATTTACCTTATTACGATATCAGACAAGTAATGAAAACAAGTTCATCCTCTTTCAGAATGAAAGGACTCCAGTTTTTTTTTTGAAGGGGCCCCAGTTCAATCTGCGAACATAGTAAAACCAAATTGGACTTTTCAATCGATGTAGCCATGTAGGACCCTTTTGCAAGGACCCTAAGTATCGCTGTCTTCTTTATTAGGTACGAGAAGGCACATTTATCTCTCCCTTTTTTTACTTTTTTTTTTTTTTGAATATTAAAAAAAGTTCAAGTACAGGGATGCTGTCCTTGTAGCCACAAAGACACGGTTAAATTTTTTTTTTATAGGTGTATGTATATATATTTTTTAATTGTTTGTAAATTCTACTCAATAATATAAACGTTACTTTTTTTTTTTTTGAAAAAAAATGTGTTGAACTCACAAGCCTCTCCCTCTCTCAAACCGTCTTGCCGCCCAGGGCCAGGGCACCTATATATATATATATATATATATATCAAAACTTGGACCCGCTTGAACAGCTACCCACAAACCCAGCCAAGAAAATTGACCAATTGAATGCTGCTTGACTCCTATGTATAATTCACAAGCACTAAAGCGTTCGGGTTAATGTTACCTGACTACCAAACTTTTGCATTATGCATTTGTTTTTAGTGAAAGGATTGTACTCTTAATAGTTAATACCGGAAATTTTGTTGTAATTGAATGCTTGTTACATATTTTGTGCCAAATGAATTTTTTTTTTCCGTTTTGCGAAATCATATACATTGTGTAATAGCTGTAATGCCATCTATTGAAACAGACATTTTAAAGATGATCAAACATACTTTATTTTTTCAAATGAATTGCTAAGTCTACCAATGAGATAATCGGATTTAGAAGACAAAACCAGAGAAAAACTAATTAATCTAGAGAATCCTTGCTTATTTAGTCGGCAAGCCAATTAATTTGCGTCGATTTTACTAAATTCATAAAAGAAAAAAAATGATTGTATTTATAAGAGCGGCTATAAAGTAGTAATAAGATAATATAAGTATTGAATGATTGAAATCATGAAAAAAAAAAAAAGAATAAAAGATAATTTGAACTATAATACTACTTCTTGCTATTTCAATGTTGTTATATAGTATTGCTTATCTCCAAATTCCATTTTGTGTTCATCAAGCTCTAAATTCCTGTAACTCCAAGGCCGCGAATCTCGGTATTGCAGCAAAGATTGGACGATATCGGAATCAGATTCCAGGAGAAAGAGGACCGGTGCTCAAGATTGCAGTTAGAGGCTTCTAATTCCATAGCTTTCTGTATGGCCAAGAGCTCAGCACAATCAGAGTTCAGTTCACCAACATGCAAAGAATATGCCCATTGTTGTCCCTTAAAGCGCCACCAACACCTGCAAGCCCTGGTTTGCCTCTGTATGACCCATCAGCGTTCCACTTAAGCATAGAAAAAGTGAGTGGAGACCACTCTTGTGCTGGTGGCATGGATTTTGAGACATCCACTCCACTCCTTTTGAGCATCCGATGAAAAATTAAGTGATTGTTAGAAAATGAAATCCCACATCGAATGGGAATAGAAAGAATGCATGAAATGTTAGTTTATAAGAAAGTTAAATAAAATTACTTAAATTATTTTAACAGACAACAAGTCCATCAACTATAATAAATTTAATCTAAATACTTTCCTACCCACATATATATCACTGCTCATAACAAATAGATCCATAAATAAAGTATAACAGTGTTGTCCATTTGTTGGCAGTTCTATAAAGTTTGCCTTGACTCAAAGATTAAATTTCACGTGGATTGGGTATAGAACAAGTAATTGAAAGTATGGCTGTCAATTGCAAAGTTTAGGTTCGAATTTTATATTTTATTCACATATTTTTTCCTCTTTTATCACTATTTTAACAGCCTCAAAAGTCAAAAGAAAAAAAAAGATCTAATTTCATCAACATCAGTCGGAGAAAAGTTTCCCATTTGGGTCATTATGTTATTATGCAACCATAGCGTCCGAATTACCAGGAAGAAAGATTGCAGTCCGAATCTAAGGTTGCGTTCTTCCAGCAACCAACCCGTTCAATTGAACATACAAATCCTTTATTGAGATAGGCATAGCATTCTCTTCGGATTCTAAATTTAACAATATAACTTATAGTGAGTATAACGAGTACAGTCATTCAATATTAAATATGACTTTAAAAAACTTTATAACAATAATGTTACACTTCAGCAAATTGATACATCATTGAAAAAGGACACAACATCAGATTTAAGATTGCAAGAAAGACAAAGAATATTCTCATTTTTTTTGCCTAATATATACCCATGCGTGTTACAGTGGGGCTTCCATTTGGTACACCGGTACCAAAGAGTGCAAACACTGACAAAAGGAGTGACTGAAGCTTCAGCTTGCAAAGTTTATCATGTCTATGATGTAGGAAGCAAGTTTTATTAGTGTCAGCCTTATCTCCATCATCCCCATTAATTATAATGGTATCAAATTACAAGATCACTAAACTTTTATTTTTCAGTCATATTCTATAATGTGCACCGTATCGCATTATGTGTGCGTTACCCGCGGCGCCTTAGTGGAATTTCGTGTTGCCAGCATAAGGATGTAATTAATATTATAAGCTTTGATATCTTGTTTTCAGTGCACATGACTCTCGTAATATATGTCCTAAATAAGGGTGAGATATAAAAAATTAAAATTTTCACTTCAATATGTGTAAAAATAGAGAAATATATTGCTCCAAATATTGATCATGATTTGCTGAAAATTTTGCCTATACAACTCATATTTGAGTGGCATATTTGTGTGTAGGTGCAAACGTACATATCTCAAATCTCTTATTGAAAGGAGATATATGTGTACAGATTTATCCGAACAAAGACAAGAGAGAGGTTAAGACTTTTTTTCTTTTGGTTAAGTACGGGAGAGGACAAGACCCAGAGCCAAAAAATATATAGAATTAATTATTGAATGTCTCTTAAATACAAGTTCATCTTTTTAAATTTTATAGACTTGTTTCACCTAAAGAGGACATGATAGTCTTCATCATTTCATTAATTATTTCCTACTAACTTCGAGTAATTCAAACATCAAAATTTGAAAAAGAAAATCATAAATTATGTGGACAATAATTGGGTAAATCAAATTAATTTGACCAACAAAAGAATCTTAAAATTGTTAATCTGGCATGAATAATGTTCACGCTGTTTTGTCACCTACGGTGTATATATGTCTTCCAACGCGATGACTCAGTTCGGTTGGAGATCTGTGGAACGCGTGTGCTGGAATCCAATAATGTTGAGCAGTCTTTGGAGTCTAATAACGGGGAACAATCTTTGAGGAATAAGAGCAAGTAACATTTAACGGGTGTTTGCTATTTATATTTCTTTTCCATGGGACTCTCTTCTTTTTACTTCAATCCGTGTCTAACTTACACTTGATTCCAACATATTCAAATATTTTCAAGCGACTCCCCTACACCACACATCAATAAAAAGGTTATCTGAACGATCATCACCTGGTTATGGTCTTATAAGACAAGAGCTAGCTTGATGAACATATACATGGAGAATAAAAATAATGAAATTTTGGGGGAAGATAAGGAAAAGGTAAGAGGATAGCACTAGTGCCTGCACATAAAAGCACAGAACACAACATTACGTACAGCTTATAATAGGGAAAAGATCAAAAGTAACCAAAAAACAAAATAATAAAAAAATAAAGCTTAGATGGCTCTAACGTGTACCACTCAGACAACAAAATGAGATGGCCCCCCCACCCTCCATGTTATTGCATTTTTGTTTTGTGTTTGCATGTACGTATATGCCTGCAAATCTCTTATGCTCTTGTTGGAGTTGTGTGGCAAAACTCTTACATGGAAAGTTTGAGCAATGTTCAAGCAATACACAAGAATGAACCAATAAGACCCATATTTCAAGCCTTAAAATTTTGAATAAGAAGTAGAGTGGATTGTTTATTATATTATTACTTGATCTTATGCATAAGAAATGAGATGTAAACCCTAAAACTTGAAGTCTGAACTTACAAAATCAGAGTTCAATGCATGGAAGAAAAATAAAACGTCATGTGAACCGCGTATTTTGCTTTAAGGTTGTGAATCTATGTATTTCATATGAGTCAAGTTTGTTATGCAAAGACTCACAAAGAACAAGATTCATATTGGTCTTGAATCTTGTGCTCAAGAAGTGAGAGATCGACTTCAAAACTCGGAGTCCGAACTTGTAGAATCGGAGCCTGAAGTATGGAGGAAAAATAAAGCATCACGTGAATTCCGTATATTCTACTCTGAGGTTATGAGGCCGCATATTTTACATGCACCAAATTATCAACAACTATGAGTTCACATTTTTCTTTTTCATTCCTTGGTTTTTTTTTTGGTAACATTTTTTTAGGCGGAGTGTTGCAGAAGAAGAACAAATGGACCCCTGAGGTGAAGAAGGTGGGGGTGTTGTGGGGGGTGGGGAAGTGGCTAAATGCAGACGCACTGCTCTTATTTTTGTCATCTGAGAACTAGACAGACGTAATAATAGCTGGATTTTTGTTTCTTCAGTTTCAAGCCAGGCCCCCCCCCCCCTCTCCACCCAACCCCACCCTCATCCAATTCTCTGTATATTCAGTAGCTAATTCTTTTGTCCATATATAATAAATTTGTGTTTTATGTGTATTTTTTGCTTTTTAGACTACTTCCATTACCGTATTACTAACTTATAATGAAGAGAAATTTTCAGTATGGACCAAATTAAATTAAAAATTCTGTAATATTATAGTTGTATGAGAAAACATGGATAATTAGACATTTCTATATACGTAATATTTTAATTTGTTTAAAATTATGAATATATATAGAATTACAAATTTGCGTTTCAAAACCATTGATAGTGGTGTTGCATATCTGTTTCTAGTGCGTTTCTAGTGAGTTACATGCAAATAACGCAGAATTTATATTCAAAAAATAATAAAATAAAAACCTAAAAGAATTTATAACAAAAATAAAATAGTTTGGGCAAAAAAGCACAGCAAAAACAATCTATTAATTTGACTGCTAATTGTACTTTAATTTTCCTTTCAAAAAGCCTTATTTTGATGGCACCTGCACTGTAGTTTTCCTTTCAAATGCCAAGGGAAAGTGAATCAACATGCACAAGAAGGACGAATATTATAAGCACATGTTTCCGGAAGGACAAATCTTAGAAGTGAAAAAAATTGCTCAAATAGAAATTTAATTTCAAGTTGGATTTTGCTAAGTGAGAGGATTTACATAGTGTACGAGATCTCCACAAGAACAATAGAGTGAAGAGCAGGGCTGCCTACACATAAGTAGCGACAAGTGAGAATGCAATTCCATTTAATAGCACCTGAAAGTTTGTCTTTTTTTTTTTTTTTTTTTTTTATGAATTCAATAATTGAAAGACTTATATTATTTTGTTACCACTCTATAAAGCCAAGAAAATTTTTCTTAATGAGAACCATCTCTTATTGCTTACTTATATATAAACAAAAAAAAAAAAAACCATCTCCTATTGCCTTGATTGCAACATTAGTTGTTGCTTGTCAAGATCAAGTGTTTGGGAGTTGGTAGCAGCAACAACCACAACAACAAGAACGGAAACACCAATACTATACGGGAGAGATAGTACTATGTCAAGATTGATATTTCAAAACATGAAGTATGAAAAAAGAAAATACTATGTCAAGATTGATATTTCAAGACATGAAGTATGAAAACAGATAGTACCCGGGGACAAAAATAAACAAACTTGTAAAGGATAACAGCAGAGGTTAATATCGTGATAGTGACTAGAGGAAACGACGAATAAAAATAAAATTTATAGCAAAAAATACCAACAAAAGGTAAATACTAAACGAGTCTGACTACAGCTCTCAATGAATTTTTGCTGAATTGGACCTCAAGGACTTATTTTATTATTATTATTTTTTAAAAATTAAATTTATATCTAAATGAGTGTTATTTTAAAATATAAAGTATAGACTCAAATAATATGTGTTAATATAATAATAATAATAATAATAATAATAATAATAACCAGTTGGTTTGGGACTTCAGGAGGCAAGCGTTGTGTCCCAAACATTTCCCATACTAAATAGTATCCCCAATATTTTGAACAATTTAATAAGGAGAAAAATGAAAAGAAAGGGAAAGGGAAAGGGATGAGAACCGAATATGTGACCATTTTTGGCCATTTGTAGGACAGGGTGGAAAGATATAATTGAAAGGCATTATTTCCCTTATTAATGATTTTGGTAACATGTCTCCTGATAAGGTTGCTTAAAGAACATGAAAATGCTTTTTCCAGCATATATTCCGGGAATTAGAACTTGTGTACGTAAATCGAAAGGCCCTTTTATTTATTTATATATTAATAATATTATTTTTTTGATGTGCAAAAAGGGTTTTAAATGGGAATAAAAAGTTGGAAGGGAATAGGCTACCTAATAAGCAACCGTATGGCTTAGGCAAAAGGTTTGCAGAGCATTAGCTAATTTTCCATTTCTGGTAGTTAAGGTCTTTACCTTAGGTGGAAAGGAACAACAAGAAAGTTAGGCAAGATTTTCCTCTTTTTCCCTCGCTTTAAAAACAAAAGACAGCGCAACCCTTTTTCCTCCCTCTCTCTCTCTCTCTCTCTCTCTCTCTCACACACACACACACTCTCAGACTATTCTCTCAATTAGAGGTGTCAAAATCTGACCCGACCCTACCCAAAAAAATACGACTCGAATCCGATTCGAAAGATGGTCTAACCCGAAATGACCAGAATTCAAAATAACCCAAAAATCTTTGGGTCAAACACGACCCAACCCTAATCCGACCCGTTTGACCCGAACTTTTTTTTTTTCTTAAAGGAACAAAAAAATAAAATGAAAAATTTAGGATATTTAATATTATAGAAAGTATAGATTATACTATTTTTAATATAAATCTTAATTATAAATTTTTTTAAAATATTTTGAAATTTTTTATACAGTTTTAAATTTTATTTTAATTTTTTAGAATGTTTTAAAAGAAATTTCTTCAATTATTTTTCAATCATATGATTTTCTTTAATTTTTAAGAACTTTTAGTAAAATTTTTGAAATTTTTAAATTTTTTAATAAAAAATGTCACGTCATCATTTTTGATAACGTGACCAACCCGTGGATTGATCTGAACTCGAAGTGACCCAATCCAAAATGACCCGAAGATAACTTGACCCGAAAATGACCCGACTCGAAGTGACCCAACTCAAACCTGACCCGATGACCCATTTTTATACTTATACTCTCAGTCCTCTAATAATATTGAAGTATGACTTGTGTTTATTCTACAATGTTGTTAATTAATGAATAATAATATATATCACGATAATTATATTATGAAATATTTGAAATTTATAATTATGAAAAGAATTATTTAATTTTTTAAATATTATTAAAAAAAAGAAAGATTAATAATTTTTTTTATAATTTAAATTTTGAGATATCTCACAATACAATCATAATATATATTATTACTCTTAATTAACACAATTGAGGAGAAAATTTGAAATCAAAGAAAGCCTCTAAGAGAAAAAGGACCAAGGAAAAAAACAGAGTTTGTTCTGCAGTAATTAGTGACATGATTGAACTTAAAAATAAAATTCACATCATCAGTTCCTCATCAGAGTGGGGGGGAAAATGGGGAATTTGATTCCTAATTAAAGCAGGGTTTGTTTTGTAGATATCAGTGGGTCTGTTTCAACTGAAGTTGACTTCACATGCTCATCACTAATGTACAATATGTCTTCAAGATTGGGATTCTTATTGGCTTCCTTGGCAATAGGCTCTGGTTTTGAAGATATTGGCAACAACATAGGAGTGCTAGTAGTTACAGAAGCTTTTGTGAGCTCTCTTGCCCTATCTACTTGAACCATCCAGTCTGTTCTGCATAGCACAAACATCATAAGCATGGCACAGGAAGCTTGAGCTGCAAGCAATCCGAGCCAGAGTCCTGCAAAACCCATTTTGGCCACAAACCCCAGGAACATGGCCACTGGCATACCCACCAAGTAGAATGAACCCAAGTTGATGTTTGCTCCGGTGGTCGGCCGGGCACTGCCTCTTAAAACCCCACAGCCAGTTGTTTGAGGACAATTTCCCAGCTCACAAAGCCCTGCAATTGGCAATGCTATGGAAGTAAGCTCTAGAATCTCTGCGTCATTCGTGAAAAATCTGCCCCATTGATGCCTCATCAACGTTGTGAATAATAATGCCAGGAGTCCCGAGGCCACTGCACAGGCCAGGGAGACGATCATGGAAATGCGGGCCTTCGCGGGCCGGTTAGCTCCCAGCTCATTTCCAACTCTGGTTGAGACTCCAAGGCTCAGAGACGATGGGAAAACGTAGACTAAAGAGGTTGTCTGAATAAGTATTCCCATTGAAGCTACGGTGGCTTTTGGGTTAAGAAGAATGCCACACAACATTATCATAAATTCGTACCACCACCACTCAAGGCAAACAGAAATACAAGTGGGCACAGCAAGAGCTAGCAAAGGTGACCATCCTCTAAGGCAATCCATGCTTGGAGAGACCCAAGACTCTTTGTACACGCCGGAGAAATAGACGAACGAAACGAGCAGGAGAAAGAGATTGAGGTTAGTCCAGACCATGGCTATGGCCACCCCTGCAATCCCAAGTTTGAAATGGCCAACGAGAAGGAAATTCAAAGGGATATGAAGGAGAACAGAGATGGCAGAACAGTAAGTTACTGGCAACGTAATGCTTTGAGTCCTGAGATATATGCGAAGTGGGTGGAGAAGAGAAAGGAAGAAGAGGTCAGGTATGGAAAACAGAATGAAAGTGTGAGCAACAGATGATATTTCTTGGTCTTGGCCGCACCAGAGAAGGATTCTCTTCATGTTAAGCCACATGACAGTGATGGGAACAGAGGCAGAGAGGAGGAGAAGGACTGTCCTTTGAAGGGTCAAGCCGAGAAGCTTCCATTGTTTCGCGCCGTACGCTTGTCCACAAATGGGCTCCATACCCATGGCTAAACCAGAGATCACAGAATAGCCGGTGATGTTGGCAAAGCCGATGGAGAGGGAGCCACCAGCAAGCTCAAGCTCCCCAAGATAGCCGAGGAAGAGCATGGAGATCATGGCTCTTGAATACATGATAAGACCCGTCATTGCCGTTGGGCCTGATATCTTTCCAATGGCTTTGATTTCTTCTAAGGCCTATAATGGGAAAAAAAAAAAAAAAGAAAGGAAAAAAAAATGGCAGGAACAGAAGAAGAAAATAATGAGTATACGTTGGACTTTGCTGGTAGCTAGTAAACATGTCTCAATTATGTTTGATTAGGTGAAAATTACTGAGTCAGCCTATCCTTATATGTAAAATAGCAAATGGGTCCACCTTTTTTTTTTTTTTTTTTATTTACCTCAGAAGAAGTTGGCCATCTACGTAATTCCTCTTGATCATCAGAATAAAGATCCATGGTTTTGTTGGGTTTGGTGAAATGGGTTATCGAGGAGGGACAGAGAAACGAGGAAGGTGAAGATGGCTTTGGCTTACACATACCCTGGCTATCTTTCTTTCTTTGGACAAATTAAGAACATAAAAAAAAAATATATATTTTAGTGAGGTTGAGATGATACAATTCTCTTTATTGAGAGCTTTGGTGCGGTTTGTTTGTCTCAGGGTGTTTTGGAAGGGATACTTGCTAGCAAGGGTTAGAGGGGGGGTTAGAGGGGGTGTGGCTATTTATACTTGAAGGGAATTTGTCCTACGTAACTGCTTGTCTGGAAGTAACGTGTCACAATGGTGAAGCCAAATGCTGTGCAAAAAAATGCTCCTGCCGGCAGAAAAAAAAGAAAGGGATTAAGAGGCTTTGGGTGGGGGCCAACCCTCCATTTCTTTTGGCCCCCTTCTCTTTGTAATCACTACCTAAGGTCGGTTGCTTCGTGCTATATTATTCTTGGCTTAATCAGTAAGTGCAGGTGGGAAGCGGCTCTTAGGCCCTTTCTAATCAAAATGGCGGTGAAATATAAATACAAAAGTAAGTGGAAGGCTTCTCTTGCTTGTTAGGTTATATATTATGTTATTAAAGCCATGGCTTTGTGATTGGTAAAATGAAAATGATGTTTTAGGTTATGGTAAATTAAATATGATTTAATCCAAACTTTTTGGTTAACTGGATAATGTTTGAAAACCTCTCTTAATATTTTTTGGGTTTTTGATTTCTATACCCAAGAGAAAAAGAATTCTATGTTGAACTGCTGAGTGGAATATAAATGGAGGAGAGGGAAAGCAAATTCCCCCTCCTACTTGTGAGTTGTGAATTGATGGGACATAAGGGTGTAATGGTATATTGTTGACAATTGCTGCCAACTTTTTTGTGGGCAGAGAAATTTTTGATATTCTAAGGCAGTCAATCATATGTATGCTCCGTTCATTTGCACAGCCCATGTGATAAAGCCCACTCCAAGCATGATCTTTGTTGTGTACAGCCACACAAAACGCCTAAAACATGAAGACAATTGCTTGACTATTTGCCCAATTAGAGAGGTGACAAAACTTGTGTAAAAATCTGATACAGGCCCCATCTGTTGCGCTTCTTTCCCAGTTACACAATGAGTTAAAATGGCTGGAAGCGACAGGAATTTGGGCATAGTATTTGAGATATATTAGATTAGTGGCGTAGTTTAGTTTATCAGAAAATGGAAAGGAGATGGGAAAAAGGGTTGCTCAGCAGATCTTTCAAAATCCCAACCTTATATATTTTTTTTAAAAAAATCATCTAAAGTACAGAGAAAGTTGATATTTGTGTTCCAGCAGAATGGAATGATCAAAAAAATTAATCTAACCAATAGCACAACAGTAATTATTTTCAGGTCATCCTATTGGAAGTCCTATTTTTGAATGATATAATGCAGAGGCCACTGCTAGAAGATCATCCTCTATCTTTACTGCACCCGGGACAGGAAGCAAGGTGGAATCATTTGCCACACTACAAGAACAGAGAGTTGTCCTGGGCTGTACCCAAATTTGCCATTATAGCAACGAAATCGCGTCATGTTATCCAGGAATTTGATTGTGGTCTTCAATTGACAAAATCGGTGGTCTTTATTACTATCCCCTTTTTTAAACAGCAAAACTACTAAATATAAGGCCATCACTCATATTGTTCCTATGTTAATGCTTTTCCCAGTAGACTTTCACCTCAGTAGATGAAAAATGGAGGTGTGAATACCTCAATGTTACTCTTTAAACAAACATGATTCTGTTTTTTTTTACTAAAAGGGGTCCGGTCGGGTCATGTTTTGGAGATGGGTGTTGGTGTCATGAATGGGACCACTAAGCTGCTAATGGAGATGACAGTAATGGCAGTATGGAGAACCGGCAGATGGAAGAACGGGGGACACAGAGAAATTTACGTGCCCCAATTGCAACCATTTAATTTGTATCCTGTTTCTCACAACAGAGATAAAACTGTCTCTGTGCGGGAGAGAGCTTTGGCTGTGTGTGGAAGGCGACAGAGTTGCAAAAGCCAGAAGAACCCACCATCATCACTCTCCCCAAACAAATGGACCAAAGCTTTTTAAGTTTTAACCTTTTCTCAATTCCAGAGCCGTTTTAAAAAGAATTCAGTTTTTTCTTTGTTTCCTTGTATTATTATGATATTGCTTCTCTGAAATCCATGCCCACCCAATGTCAGATTCCATGTGTCTTCGGGATAAATGAGAGCAACCCGTCATGACATGGAACCAATGGACAAAATTTTGTGAAAGTTGAAAAAGATCCCGGTGATGAAAAGAATGGAAAACCAGTTTCGAATTTAGCCTCCTAACTGGGAAGTGGGGTTCACCAAATTTTAGGTCCTGGCAGATTCCAGTGATAAAAAATAAAATTAATTTTAGAGGGCCAAATAGTGATGCCATTCCCCGGAATTGTCAATCAGAAAATCATTGTGCATCGAGTTGTTTTAATAGTGGAGTTCATGCAGAATTTTCTCGGCATCATGATAAACTAACAACACAAATGCCAAATGCAAGTTTCAATGGAAGAAAAGGATATGAAACAGCGACAAGACCTATGGGATTTGACATTAATGAAAAAAAATATATACTAGTCTAGAAAGTCGAACAAATGCTTTGATTCCATTCCTCTCACACTTCCTCTTCCTTTCCTGCGAAAAGGCTGATGCCTAATTTCAGAAACAGTCTCTAGCAGGGGATACCAAGAGCTCTCTCTGTAACCACACATGTCAACATGATTTTCAATTTCTTAGCTGGATTCAACTTGTTATCCCTAAAATGCATCCCGGATCTTTACATGGGTATGCTACAATGTCCCCCTAGTCAATAATCGCACCCCGTTCTTGAATACAGTTCCAGGCAAAAATGTTATCAATAGAACTACTGTGATGATGCATTATGACAGAGGTATTATGCCAGTTTGGCCACGGTATAACTTTTGACGCAATTATGTTTTCATTGATGATTTGAAAAAAAGGAGCCCAAACAATTCGTACTCGAGGCAAAACTGTTGAATGATTCTCAGGCCATAACAGAAAGCAGTGCATGGGGGCATTGAAAGCAAGAAAGGCCTTCGTATAAGTGCAATAAACACAGGAATTTATTCCAACGTGCAGAGGCAAGCAAGGAAAACATTAATAATAATAACATAACGATCATCAGAAAAGGTACTTTCTGAAGAAATCATTCAAACTATTCAAAAAGGGGGGGAAAAAAAATCAGAGCATAAAAGACATGTCTCCATCAAGGTTTCCCCATCAGCACAACTCACATACTGTTGGCCATCAAGCACAATTCACTATATTCATTCAGAATTTCAGGCACGCAGACGCAGTGCACAAGATTCCAATACATCTCGCTTGGACAGTTGGACCACCAGTGGGCAACCAAAATTACCTTTTGAAAAATGATTTTCTTCTTCAACGAAGAATAAATCTCAACAGCAGAAACTTATGCTGTTAAGGAAGTAGTCTTGGGAGCAGATTCTATTTGAATATATCCACTGGCGGCTAAGATAATTGCCCACTGTAGGAATGCCCCATTAAGGTTAACCTTTGCGTTATAGCCTGATTTTAATTGTTCATGACATGTCTAGTATATTACAACTGGAATCCTCACAGACAATTTGGAACTTTTTCACACAAAGAAGGGTTGATGATGCATTTGCCCTCACAAAATTCTCAAACAAGTTCTCAAAGCTTCAAAATAAGTTGAAGAATTCTGCATGTACAAGAAACTCTGGCTTGCAATTCGCAAAATTTGCCTACCCATATGGGCCACTGTAGCTTTATCTCCACATGGACAATTGATGGGTTGAAATCACAACTGATTCTTCAGTAACTTGTGTGACAGAAAATGAAAAGGAAGAAGAAAAGAATAATTTGACATGGGGAGCATGAGAAGTAAGAGCCTCATTAACAATAGAGATGGATAGAAATATTTACAGATTCTTATACTCATCAGTATTCCCCATATAAATTGAGAATAAAATGGGTACAAAAAATACCTCATCTGAAGGGAATGGGCTTCTGAACACTAGATCGAGGAATACCCAGGATGGCTATAATTCCAGAAGCAAAGGCTGCAAGTGCTCCAACAGCAAATGCAGGAGAGTTTCCACCACCAAACAGCTGATCCCATGGTCCAGCTCCCACAGACATGATTACCTGTTTCAAAAAAGCAATTCTTCAATCCTAAATGGCTAGAAAGCAAAATATTGAATGCCAACAAAGCTTCGACAGAAAGTTCTCATAAAATGGTGCCATTAGGGAATCAATTATGTAAAATTTCTCAAAGGTTAAGAACAAAGAGTAAAATATCAGCTTAAGCAATATTTGCAACAAAATTTCAAATTTCATCAGATGTTAATAATTTGAATGGTACGACAAACTCATTTCATATCTTAGATCTTCCTAAGCATATTTACATGACTCTTGATCAAAAATCGAGTTCCAGCAAGATGAACCTGTTATTAAAATCATAAGACTCTGAAATGCAAATCAAAACCCAACTTTTAACAACTTTCCTCAGGACTCAGCAACAGACTGCCAACAACAATAAGTGGAACCCACTGGTTGTGATACCGTCCACATTTAATGGACTATAACCTTCTTGCTTTAAATGAACTGAATGCAAATGAGATTTTTTACTGCAACAACATGAACTTTGATTCAAGAATCGATGATTTGTCCTTCCTGGTGGCAGGATTCATCTCATGAAAAATTAGAGACAAAGATTAGTGGTGCAAGAAAGTTTAATGGAACAATGAACTTTGTTTCTTCAAACGAGCAGGCATATCTTGTGGCAGACTCCATGAAGTAAAACAGATGGATTTGGACAAATTTCACCACCTATAAACTACAGAACAAACATCCACCAACAAGGGGCTGGGGTTTGCTTTTTCACAAGCAGGAAAATGACCGGTCAGTTTAATATGCATACAAATATAAACTTATGCAGGCATCTGTATGTAAGAGAGAAACCTGTGGGATCACGGTTGCCAAATTTAGAACACCCATCGATAACCCTGCATGAAGGAACCACCAAGACAAGCATTTTCACAGCTATTTCTCAAAAGAAATTTTGTAAGCACAGGGAAAGCAGGAAAACCACCTTGGCCAAGTCCCAGAGACTCAATGCGTGAGAAGATTAATGCATATGGTACGCTATAAGTGATCTGCAATAAAATAATCCAATCTTATCAGATTTCTTCTTGCATGAACCATGGAAGGCCACTTCACTTAGCACATAAGGATTGCGACCAATCTGGCCAACCTTACGTATAAGGAATGGTCAGGCCCATCCATCACACTCTGGGGCAATTCTAAAGATGGAAACCTGGGCAAAAAGCAAATATCATCTTATTCTATACTGCGTAATGAGAATGAACCCATTCAAAAACACATACTTAAGGCATTATACCAATATGCGGCTGATGTTCAGGCTTTTAAGCTGAGAAGCACTGAATAAGACTAGAAAAATTTTAATGGAAAACCTCACAAGCAATTTAGTAGGAAGACTTTAGCTGCCAATGGAACACCAAGAATTGCAAATATCACTAATGCAGCAATTATGCTGCCAGTTGGTGGCCGATCATGACCTATGTAGCGCATGTGTTTTGACACATAGGATATAACAATCATTGAAAGAAAGCAGATCCATAACTATATTTAAAAGGCCCTATATAAAACCAGCTCCCCATTTCCTGCAGAGTTTCTCCATAAGCACAGATGTTATTCCAAGGAGAACTGAATTCAACATCAAACCAAGAGCACCCATTCTAACTCCAGCATTGTAATTCTGTCCTTCATTTGGCTCACCACCATAGACTTCTCGGCCCATCTAGTCAGTATCAAAGAGAAGATATGGAAACCAACCGATCCAATTTAGAGCAGTAACAAACAATATTGTCCGTATAGACCATGAAAAGTGTCTAAAAGTCCCAAATAGCTCCCATAGGAAAGCCTCTCCTGTGTGGCTTGACTGTCCTGGAGCTTCTTCAGCAAAGGGCACAGATCTGTTGGAGCAACCTAGTGGTGATTCTTGAGCTGCCAGTATACTTATACATGCAGTGATTGCTATACAACCAATGTCTAGGTAGAATGCGGACTTGAGATTGGCACAGTCAACATTACATGCAGGGGTAACAGTAAATGGAAAAATCAGGAACCAGCCACTGTATGACCTAGTGGCATAGCCAAGGATATTACCAACAGCCATGAAGAGCGAGAAATAAGCATTTGCTACATGGTTCCTTTCCTAACACGGTAGAAAGTTGCAATAAAGTAAATGTTAGCTCTTGCTTTTTGAAACTTGATCTGTAGTTATATACATCATAAGCAAGCACAGGTAATAACTGCTGGTCCTTAGAAGAATAAACCCTGATAAGAGTTAGTTGTTTTGGCAAATAAGTCAAATGAATTAAAAAAAAAAAAACCTTTTGCTTTCAGTCAGGGCACTGCATCAACCCAACAATCTGGGAACAAGAATAGAATAGATATCCTTCGTGATTTAATCAAGCATTTTTCTTTATTTTGAACTAAGTTGGTGAAGAAGCACAAAAATTACAGATAACAATCCAGGAAGTATCTATGAAGCATGTATCCTACATATCATCCACAATAACAATCCCATTATTAGTTTGATGTTTCACGGACATGGAAAACCAAAGTTTCTGCCCGACCCAAGAATTAATGTCTAAAGAAAGGAATAGAAGAAGAATCACAAAACACAGAGTACTTGAAAAATGCAGCCATTAATTATTTAACAATTTGAATGCCGTTTCAGCTTAAGATTCAATCCGTTTCAAGCAAAACGACAAAGTTATATATTCACATCCATACAGGTTGAAAAGATTGGAAAACCTCCCTTGATGTGTTTATCAAAATAATGCATCTATAGACTACTGTAACAAATGAAATATATATCCATCATTGATAAAGGAAGATACAAGCAACAGCACCAAAATGTGATAGTTGTGCATGGGCATGGCTGCCTCCTGCATACATGACAAAGATAACCGCAACAGAAGCCACTAAGATTATTACAATTTCACACCTTCAAGTTGCTACCTTCAGTCATCAACGCTCAACATGCATACTCGACTTAAAAAGACCAAATTTGAAACAATACCAAATACCAATGGACCTCTTCCATGTTAAATCCATGTGCAAAAAAAATGTCAGGATTGTACTTTGATTAAGCGACCGAAAAGAACATGGTCCAAAATTTAGATGTCACTGGAACATGGAAGTAGTCATCAGTTACCAATCCAATTTCCCAAAGAAAAGGCAGAGATGAAACATAATTACGTCATCCCAGACAATTTGAGTTGACTTTGGATGTAGTTGAGTCTGGATAAATAGAAATTGGAGTCAATCACTGTTCTTACTAAGGCAACAATTTTCTGCAGTCATGCTATTTTTGCTTATCAACTTACTTATGGAAGATGAAAAGGTAATATGTTGGTTTTGATTTGATTTTGGTTTGATTTCTACACTCAAACATGATTTTGGAAAATTTTCATATCCAAAGTAATGATTTGGTCTGAAGTTCTCCCAAACTGCATGAAGTCAGTTACCATGTTATACATCTTTGCACACGACGTACACTTTCTACTAGAGTATTACAAAATTAACTCACATGTATTGCAAGCACAAAATCAATCAAGCCATGAACGGCAACTAATGTACATTTAATTCTATTGAAAAACCAAATTATAATAATACAGGTAAGGGACTCATGTTGCAGAGAATATGTAGTGTGGGGATGGAACTTTTTTCTAAAAAACAAACAGTAGGACAAGGGTGGCCCGCCATTCTACCAGATAATCTCTAGTTTAATAAAATGAGTTTAACATAATGGCAACCAAGCCTAGAAACAAATACAAATAAAGCCAAACCCACTGTGGTAATGCCTGATGGAGACGTTGAATGCTCGTCAACCAGTGGCACCCACCACCCAGTATAAAACCCGTCCTAAAAGGATGAAACAAAGTACTAATACCGGACCGAAGAAGAAAAATAATCATATTGGAAGCGGTTGTCGATTGCTTAGAAACTAGGATACTTTAAAAAGATAGAGTAACATCTGTTATGCAATTATCATATGGCTCACACTGTGGTACCACCCAATACCAATAGCAAAATGATACGATACCCCAACCCACTTGAGTATCAAACATAAAATGAAGTTTAGCATGCTGTTAATACTAGACACTCACTATTTGATCAATGCATCATTTTTTAAAACTTTAATGAATTTATTTAACAATAATTTACACATTTAACATCCAGTAATTACCCTTTTTCTTGTCTAAGAAGTACATTCATGTCTATAATTATCAACATTAATTGCACATTTTAGTAAGCATTTTAAATTTAGAGTCCCCCACTAGGAAGACATCAAAAATAGTTATAATATAGTCATATGAATGAGTTTAACTTCTAAAAATTAATAAAAAAATTTGTTTTGTTTTAAACTAAACCCTAAATGTCATTTCTCTAAATATTATTAATATTATCCTAAAACTTGATTTAAAAAATTCAAAAAAATTGTTTTTTGCATAAAAAAAATTTCTACAGCCTATAACTAGGCTATCCTACATCTCTTAGTTCTTTCCTTAAATTTATTATCAATAGAAATCACATCTATAATGCATGATCACAGCCTTTAAATCCATATTCCCACGCGCTACCCGTATTATTTCTCGTTAAAAAAAAAAATCTTTTATTCACATATCATTCCACCCCCCCCCCCCCCCAAAAAAAAATCCGACAGTAACGTTGATTTTATACCAAGAGAATAAACCTTATTCTAAACAGAAAAGCTTTTTGTAAATGCGGCATTAATTAAATATGTAATAATTTATATCGTTTTAAAAGATTATTTAATTTTAAAAAAATAAAAATAAAAATAATTAAATGACTGTTATATATTTTACTAAGTATGTTTACTTAGTTTTGCTCAAAGCTAAAGTAGATATTAACAAGAATTGAATTAAAGATGGAAACTTAATTACCGGTGAGATCAGCGAGAAGAGCTCTACAGGGACCCTGAGTCATGTTGTTGGCGGCCACGTCCAGTATTCAGAACCCGAAAACGAAAGCCGCAATAGCTCTGGGCTTCGATTTCCCTCTGTCACCAAGCAGCGACCCGATGTCGGCGGAGTGGCCAATGATCAACACGAATATTGTAATCAAAATGGTACCTGCGGCGATAAACGGTCTGCGGCGGCCGAACCGGCTGGTACAGCGGTCGCTCATGTGGCCAACCACGGGCTGCACCACCGGGCCCGATAACGGCCCGCACAGCCATATGATGCTGGCGCACGCGCGAGGGATTCCCAGCTCCTGTACGTACGGTGTCGAGAGAGAGAGAGCTGCGAGGGCCACCCGAATTGTATGCCGGCGGCAATTGAGGTCACGCGCAGTAGCTGCCGCAGTGGAACCCTGCGGGCAGCCGCCGACCCGGACCATCGGTACCGCGGCTGGCCGAGCCCTGTTTCGGTGTGGCTCCGGTTCTGGGATTGTCATCCTTTCACTGTTGAAAAAGGAATACTCAGAGAAGCTCACTGCCTTTCTAGCATTCCAAAACGACGCTGTTTTGACTCGTGCCACCGAAATTTTCTTTTTCAAATTGGGACGAAGAGAAGACTGCAAACAAGTGAAAATTGGCGGTTTGATTTGGAGCTGTAGTTATATAACCACATTCCCACTTGGATGAATTTACGGACAAGCCTTAATCTGCGTTATAAGGGAGAAGACAGGGAATGGCATGGATGTGAATTATGTCAATAATATTAGGGCAATGATTAAGGAGGCGTTTGATTTACAGTCGAAATCGTAAAATAGAATAACTTTTATAATGTATTTTATTTATTTAATAATTAGAATCAAAATTTTTTTGTAACTATTTATTTTAATTTAAAATTAAAATTAATATCAAATATACGTTAATATTTAATTCAAGATAAAAATAAGAGAAATTTTATTAAAATTAAAAAAATATTAAATATTATAATAATTTAAATATAATTTTAAATTAAAAATATTAAATAACTATAAAAATAAAATTTAATAAAATAATAATAATAATTATTATTATTATTATTTACTTCACAATAATAACCACAAATATAAAATTTAGAATAAAAAACTTAAAATTTAATAATAATAATAATAATAATAATAATAATAATAATAAAGAAGTATTATTAATATTATTATAATAGAAATGATATTATAGAGATTAAAAAAATTTCATTATTAATAAATAAATAATTATTAAAATTAAGAAATAGTAATGTCAATACTTTTATTATATATGGTTATTATTACTATTAAAAAAATATATAATAATATAATTATTTAAAATTTATATATTATCCTAATTTTTTTAATATTTAATTTTATTATAATATATAACTATTTATAATTATAATTATTAATTACTATTATTGTCAATATTTTATTTATTAGATTTATTTGTATTATTTTATTATAAAATATTTTATAAATGTAGAGAAAATATAAGAATAAGAATGCTTAACTACTTATAAGTAAGAATGATGATTTTCATACATGAGAAAATTTCATTCCCGAAAGTAAGAGAATAAAAATTTTTCCTGCTAAATATTGAGAATAAGAATAAATAACTCATTTTCATTCTTATTTCCAAATAAAAAAAAAAAAGGAGAACAAACACCACCTAAATGTTTTAGAAAATTTTCTTCGTTTTTTTAGGGCTTGTGCTTTAACCGCTTAGCTGTTCCCAAGCTGACGTTCGGAACTTTTGGATGTAGGTGACTTGGTTAACAAAACTGCCCCTCTCAATGTACAAAAGATATGGTTATTTTAGGTGAATATCAAATTCAAATGCGTGACATTTTCTTTTGCTTTTTAAGGGCTAACATATAAAAATACCACTAATTTTGTTGAAAGTAATAAATTTAGCACTATTTTTTGTAACAAATCTAATACGTAGTTAAATTTATTGAACAGAATTTATTTGTTTCAATAATATGACACTAATTTATATGATTATCATATTATCGAAATAAATATATTTTTATAAATCTATTATGAAAATTTACAGATTCTATTCATATAAAATTATTATGTGTTAAATTTATTATAAAAAAAATTAAAGAGGGGTAAACTGTTATTTTTTAAAATTTGATATTAGATTTATTATTTTAAACAAAATTAGTGATATTTTTATATATTAATCATTTTTTTAACATGGCTTCTATAATTTTTTTTGACTAGAAATTCAGATTAAATTTAATTAATGATGAAGACATAACACAAATTTAAGGTCATCATGAGCGTTACCAACTCAGTTTAGAAGGCAATAACCAACCTTAAACTAACTTGTCACTCAATCCGCAACACAATTAGCTGAGCATTTAACAGCAGCAAAACTACTATTAAGCATAGATCTCGCAAAATAGTGAATGTCTTGAATAATTGGTCCTGGGTCCCAACACTCGTCATATGAGTGGTGATGTAGCTGATTGATAATTTCATGGGAATCAGTCTTGAAGATGATATTTCGACTTCCCAGTGTAAAGCCAAGCTGCACTCCCACTCTAAGGGTTATAGCCTCTGCTATAATTGCTGAGGGTGAAAGTTGTACAGAAGCTCTGCCTCCCATAATGTGCCCACTGGCATTTCTTCCGATAGCCGCAATACCCGCTCGCCGATAGTTCAAGTCAAAAGATGCATTACAATTACTTTTGATTAACACCTGATGCGAAAGGGAGCCATACATGACCTACTTCAGATGTGGGAGCCTCTCCCTCTATTGGATCCTGATCCCTGCTAATCTTTGCATTTGACATTCTAGTCCACTGATCAGTAAGAATCGGGTTTGGAGTGGATTGATCAAAGATTGCCTATTTTTTGTTTTCCAGATATGCCAACATTGGATGGCTAAGAACGGTATTAAATCTTTCCTGCCAGCAGCTATCATTTGAGACGTGACATCTTTCCACCAAGCCATAAGTGAAGGAAAACTCGAAAAAGCTGGACAGCAGCCTAATGGCTAGACAAACCAAGTTACTCTAGCATGTGCACAAAAGAACAGCAGGTGTTCGATTGTCTCCAATTCCTTACCACAAATGGAGTAGTCGCCATTTTCGATTATGCCTTTCCTTAAAAGTCTTCTTTGAGTTGGGATACAATCTTGCAATGCTCTCCAAATAAACAGCCATATTTTTGGGGCGATCGACATGTGCCAGATTCTGAGCTAGATCCTTGGAGAAACAGTTCAAGAATATCCTTCAGAGTGCATTACTTTCCATTACAAGATGATATGGTACCCCAATCGAACTGAGTACTACCCCCTTGCTTCTAAGTGCCACACTAGTTCATCAGGCTTCTGATTTATGCCAACTTCTATGCTTCGTATGGCTCTGGCCTTCTCTTGGTTGAAACATGGGGATAGCTTGGTTGTATCCCACATTCCTGTACTTGGGATCAACAGGTCTTTAATAAGACAGAAACCGTTGGTGGGGTGAGGGGATTGGATTTTGAAACGTGGCAAATCTGGCACCCAAAGCGAGTTCCACACTATAATATCCATGTCGTCCCTCACCTTCTGTCTGATTCCTTCTTTCAAAATTTCTCTGTCGTGCATTAAGCCTTGCAAGCCCAAGAGGGTTTCCTGGATTGAGTTGCAGTCATACAGGCTGCAACAGAGAAAAAGAGTCTCTTGGCTATCCGAGCCCAACTTGATTCAGGGTTGGTGATCAACCGTCACACTTGTTTTACCAAAAGCGCTTGGTTGAAGGATACCGAGTCTTTGAACTCGAGCCCACTATCTTTAATGGGCTTTGTTAATTTATTCCAGGCTTCCAACTAGCCCATGGGGCTTTCTTCTCTTTAGATGTTTAGCCCCACCAGAATTGGGATAGTAGCAAATTGATCCTCTGACACAGTCTTAATGGTAACTTAATTAAAGACATGGCATATACCGGTTTGAAGGTGGCAACTTACTTGATAAGTATTCCTTGCCTGGCCTGTGTTAGTACTTTCATCTTCCAGCTTTGGAGCTTTTTTTTAATTCTTTGAACGATGTAGTCCAAAGTTTTGGTTTTGGATCTTGCTAATTGAATTGGTAAGTGGAGATATTTGTCTAGTTCCTGAAGAATAAGAGGATCAAAGAAGATTTTCATTCATACTCCAACTGTACCGAGGTGTCCTGTTTATACATATTGCATAGACTATTCTAGATCATCTATTAGTTACAATAAATCTCCTAAAATATCTCTTAAAATCTATCAATATCCCAAGAATAACGGGATCCCAAGAATCACCGGAATAGGGATTTTTTAATTTAGCTACCAACAAACTCTCCTTCAAATCTGGACACCAGCACATGTCAACATCCTCCCTCAAGTTGGTGCATATATATCCCCAATGCCCAACTTGTCCAGTAAATTATAAAATGCTTTGCTTGAGATAGCCTTCATGAGAACATCCGCTAGTTGGTCTTCTGATTACATGAATGGAAATTGAATAATTTGGTCCTCAAGTTTTTCCTTAATAAAATGTCAGTCCACTTCGACATATTTTGTTCGGTCATGCTGAACAGGATTTTGAGCAATTTCTATAGCTGATTTATTATCACAGAACAAGTTCATTGGTAAACTAGATGAATATCCAATCTCCTCTAATAACCTTTTTAGCCAAAGAAGTTCACAAAGCCCTTTAGACGTACTCCTGAACTCTGCTTCTGCACTAGATAATGCAACCACTTTTTGCTTCTTACTTCTCCAAGTCACAAAATTCCCACCCACAAAGGTGAGATAACCAGATGTGGACTTCTTATCAGTGATAATTCCTGCCCAATCTTCATCAGTATAACCTGTAATTTCGGCATGCCCGTATTTATTGAATAAGAGTCCCTTCCCTGGAGCATATTTTAAGTATCTCAAGATTCAGAACACAGCATTCATGTGGTCTTCACTTGAATTATGCATAAATTGACTCACCAAGCTCACTGCATATGCAATATCAGGTCTTGTATGAGACAAATAAATCAATTTTCCCACTAATCGCTGATACCTTTCTTTGTTTGTGGGGACCTGATCTGGAAGCTCTCCCAATCTATGATTTTGAACTATTAGGGTGTCAACTGGCTTACAGTCTAGCATTCCTGTGTCAGCAAGCAAGTCAAGTATGTATTTCCTTTGAGATAGAAAGATAACTTGATTTGATCGAGCCACTTTTATGCCCAAAAAATACTTAAGTCCTCCAAGGTTCTTCATTTCAAACTCTGTAGTCAAATACCTCTGTAAATTGGATATTTCCTTAGTGTCATTCCCTGTAATAATCATATCATCCACATAGATTATTAACACCGTCACGAGACCTTGCCGATGCTTTAAAAAAAGTGTATGATCTGAATTGCTCTGTCTGAAGCCATGTTTCTTCATAGCCAAACTAAACCGTCCAAACCATGCTCTAGGTGACTGTTTTAGTCCGTAGAGTGCCTTCCTCAATTTGCAAACAGCCTCAATTGGTGATGAACTAACGAAGCCAGGTAGGATATCCATGTAAACTTCTTCTACTAAACTACCATGAAGGAATGCATTTTTTACATCAAATTGGTACAATGGCCACTCAAAATTTGGTACAAGAGACAACAATACCTGGATAGTATTCAACTTTGCAACTGGTGAGAATGTTTCTTGATAATCTATACCATAAGTCTAAGTGTATCCCTTCGCCATGAGTCTCGCCTTGTACCGTTCAACTGTTCCATCTGCCTTGTATTTAATAGTGAATACCCATTTACAACCAACTATTTTCTTTCCTTCTGGTAAAGGAACAAGTTCCCATGTCTCATTTTTTTCTAATGCTGCCATTTCGTCCTTTATTGCTTGGACCTACCTCTCGTCATTCGATGCCTTTTGTATTGTGCTCGGAACTTGTTCAGAAGACAATCTATGCACAAACGATTGAAGAGAGGGTGCAAGGTTGTGGACGGAAACATGGTTAGCAATAGGATACTTAGTTTACCTTCCTTCAATGTCTGGCGAATATTGATTTGGTGGCTTTCCACGATTAACGCTGTAAGGTAATTTATAACCAATAGAATCACGCTCAGTATTTTCAAGTGAATAGCTTAAAAAAGGTACCTCATGAGTATTCTCAGGAGAGTGGTCATGTACTAAAGGATGTAGAGGGGGCTGTGCTTCCTCCTCTCGTGTGTCAACAGGTGTATGCTCTTCTTCGTGTAGTTCTTCGTGCTCTAATGACATTGGATTTTGTTCAGCTAGCTCCATGGTTTGAGAATTGCTATCAATCGGTATAGTGTCCCCAACGCCATCTCCAATGCCAGCAATTGTTTGCACACCAATGTTATCAATCGGTTGTGTCGTTGTGTCCCCAATGCCAATGTCAATTCCTGGCCACATTTCCCAGTTCTCATCATCCTTCTCTTCACCCATTCTGCCTCTATGAAGAGTAGGATGAGGATTTGGTGGTGGAAAAAATGATTTGGTTTCCACAAAGGTGACATCCATAATGGTATATAAATGTCTAGTGGTAGGATCATAGCAACGATAACCTTTCTGATGCATAGCGTATCCAAGAATATACACCGGACAACTCATGAATCCAATTTTGTGCGCTGGTTCTGATGAAGGTGTACAGATGCCACACACCCAAACACCTTTGGGGAGAGCATCAAAATAGAAGGTAAGAGCACATATTGGGCAAGGACCTGCAACGGAGTCTTATAATTCAACACTCTAGAAGGCATTCGATTGAACAAGTATACTGAAGTAATCACAGCGTCTGGCCAATACCACTAGGGTGCATTAGCCAACACTAGTAAGGCTCTAGCAATCTCAAGTATATGTCCATTTTTTTCTCTCTGCAATTCCATTCTGTTGCGGTGTTTGGGGACACGAAGTTTCGTGAAAGAGGCCCTGTTCTTGGAAATACTCCCGAAATTCTTTGCTATCATATTCCCCCCCCGGTTATCAGATCGCAAAATCTGAAGTTTTGCTGAGAATTGTGTTTTAATTATACTGTGAAAGGAGCAAAAAATTCCAAATACCTCACTTTTATTTTTCATCGCATATAGTCATGTCATCCGTTTGCAATCATCTACAAAAGTCACAAACCATCTAACTCCGGAACCAATTGAAATTGGGGCTGGCCCCCAAACATCTGAATGAACCAAAGTAAAAAGAGTTTGACATCGTTGCAAATTAAGCGGATAAGCTACCTGATGACTTTTGGCTACAATGCAAGCCTCACATTTAAAAATAGATTTATGAATGCCAGAAAATAGGTTCGAAAACAAATGCTTTAAATAGGAGAAAGAAGGATGGCCCAAACGACGATGCAATAACCAAATTTGTTATTCTTGATCTTTAGTCTGATGCACAACATTTGCACGACAACTCAAATCATCAACATAGTACAACCCCTCTCTCTTAGTACCACGACCAATGGTCTCCTTGTTGAGAATATCCTGAAAAAGACAGAAATTTGGGTTGATTAATACACAACAATTCAAGTCCTCAGTAACTTGTCCTATAGACAACAATTTATTTTCAAGGGATGGGACTAATAATGTGTTTGGCAGAGTAAGAGAGGACGAAATTGCCATTTTTCCAGCTCCTGTAACAGGATATTTCACCCCATTGGCATTAGCTACAGAAGTTTGCTTTGGAGAAAAAACTGTCTCAAAATCTCGAGGATCAAAAGTCATGTGATCAGTTGCTCCTGAATCGATAATCCAACTATGGTTACCTGGACCATTAAATGATACCGACTTGTTTGCCTTAGCAACTTGGTTGTCTTAGTGTGATGAGGCCGAAGTAGCCATAGGAGACAAGATGTGTTCTTGTGGTACAAGAGAAAGAGATGGTCTCGCATCCATGAATGCCATTCGGCCAACAGTCTCCCCACCATTGGCTTCGCGTTTCTTTTTGTTCTTCAGTTCATGCCACCATTCGGGGTACCCATATAATTTAAAGCACGTTTCTTTTGTGTGCTTCGTGTTTCCGCAATGGGAACAACCTCCTCCATCTCCCTGTGGTTTTACCTTTGTAGAAGTATTTGATTTGCCATTATTTTGGAGTTGGAGCGTAGGTTGTGATTTGTTGCCTCCTTTAGATAGCATAGCAACACCTGTTGGCCCATTTCCATCACCTTTGGCTAACATCACAGCTTGGCGGAGATCTTCTCTTCGGACTAACGCATAGGCCTGCTCTACCGTAGGAAAAGGTTGGGTCTGCAGCACATCTCCTCGAATTTTGTCGAGTCGGTCATCAAGTCCATCTAGAAAAGTATAAACTATGTCTTCTTGTATGATTGAATTATACTTTTGTATGTCAGCTTCATACCTCATGGGATTCGGACGGCGAAAATCGATTTCCCTCCAGAGACCTTAAAGATTATTATAGTAAGTCTCAATAGAACCCCCGCCCTGCTTAAGCCTCATTACCTTTCGTTTGAGATCATAGACTTGTGAGGTATCCATACCATCAAAATAAGTTGTAGCCACTGCATCCCACACCGCTTTCGCAGTCAGAAATCTGATGTAATTACCAATCAATTTTGGATCCATTGAATTGATTAACCACCCCTTCACCACTGCATTTTCGGTTCTCCATTTGTTGAAAGTAGCGTCATCTTTGTCTGGTTGAGGAAGATCCCCGTTGATATATCCCAGTTTGTCCTTGCCAGAGATATACATCTCGACAATCTGAGACCATAGGCCATAATTGGTACCGTCTAGTTTGATACCTATTGTAGCCATACCAAGATCATGACTTTGATTCAACATCTGTGATAATTTCGTAGATAAGTCAGCAAGGATTGAGCTTTCACCTTGAGACCTCTCTACCATGAAAGATATGTCTTCTATCGTTTCAGGGTATTAGGATCGATGCTCTGATACCATGAAGAATAAGAGGATCAAAGAAGGTTTTCATTCATACTCTAACTGTACAGAGGAGTCCTGTTTATACATATTGCATAAACTATTCTAGATCATCTATTAGTTACAATAAATCTCCTAAAATATCTCTTAGAATCTATCAATATCTCAAGAATAACGGGATCCCACCGGAATAGGGATTTTTTAATTTAGCTACCAACAAACTCTCCTACAAATCTGGACACCAGCACATGTCAACAGTTTCAACATTAACCCCATTCCCATAATCTGTTTTATTGCGTGCCTCACTTGTTGAGAAGTATTCTAGCTAAATTGAATGTCTGACTTTGTAAGATTGATAGATTGTCCCAATGCACGGTAGAAAGAATTGAGCAATTAAGATAGCTTGGTAGTCTTGGCAATGGGGGGTTGGCAAAAAAGAGCGTATCGTCGGTAAAAAAAAAAAAAAACATGAGAACTAGCAGGGCAATATGGAGAAAATTTGATCCCATAGAGAGCACTGCTGTGAACAACATCTGTTAACGTCTGTGACAAGACATCAGAGACGGATAAGAATAGGTAGGGAGACGGGGTCTCCCTACCTGATCCCTCGTGTGGGCTGAAAAGCTTGAGTTGGTCGGCTATTGACTAGGATCTGGAACGAAACTGAACTGACCCACATCACCACTTGCTATATCCACTTAGCCGAAAAACTGAGCCTGTTGTATCTACAAGAATGCCTCATTAACCTATGCTTAATGTATAACTTGATTTCAATTGTTCATATGACATGTTTAGTATATTACAACTGGAATCCTCACATAGACAATTTGGAACTCTTTCACTATCATAATGAAGGATTTATGAAGCATTTGCCCTCACAAAAATCTTAAACAAGTTCTCTAAGCTTCAAAATAAGTTGAAAAATTTTGCATTTCCAAGAGACTCTGGCTTGCAATTCGCGAAATTTGCCTACACGTATAGGCCACTATAGCTTTAGCACCACATGGACAATCGATGGGTTGAAATCACAACTGATTCTTCAGTAACTCGTGTAATAGAAATGAAAAGGAAGAAGAAAAGAATAATTTGACATGGGGAACACGAGAAATAAGTGCCTCATTAATAAGAGAGATGGATAGAGATATTTACATATTCTTATGCTCATTAATATTCTCCATATATAAATTGAGAATAAAATAGGTACAAAAAAACCTTATCTGAATGGAAGGGCCTTCTGAACACTAGATCGAGGATATCCAGGATGGCCATAATTCTGGCAGCACAGGCTAAAAGTGCTCCAACGGCAAATGCAGGAGAGTTTCCACCACCAAACAACTGATCCCATGGTCCGGCTCCCACAGACACGATTACCTGTTTCACAAAAGCAATTCTTCAATCCTAAATGGCTAGAAATCAAAATATTGAATGTCAACAAAGCTTCACAGAAAACTCTCATAAAATAGTGCCATTAGGGAATCGATTATGTAAAATTTTTCGAAGATTAAGAACCAAGAGTAAAATATCAGCTTCGGTATTATTTGCAATAAAATTTCAAATTTCTTTTGATGTTACTAATCTGAATTGTACGACAAACCCATTTCATGTCTTAGATCTTCCTAATCATATTGACATAAAAATCTTGATCAAAAATCGAGTTCCAGCAAGATGGATTCGTGATTAAAATCATAAGACTGTGATTAAAATCATAAGACTCTGAAATGCAAATCGATTCAAACTTTTGGTAGCTTTCCTTGCGACTCAGCAATAAAGTGCCAACAACGATTAGTGGAACCCACTGGTAGTGATGGCTTCCACATTTAATGGACTTTAACCTTCTGGCTTTAAATAAACTGAGTGCAAATGAGATTATTTATTGCAACAACATGCACTTTGTAGCTGGATTCATCTCATGAAAAATTAGAGACAGAGATAAGTAGTGCATGACAGTCTAACGGAGCGATGAACTTTGTTTCTTCAAAAGAGCATGCATATCTTGTGGCGAACTCCATCAAGTAAAACAGATAAATATGTATAAATTTCACCACCTATAAACTACAGAACAAACATCCACCAAAAAGAGGTTGGGTTTTGCTTTTTTCACAGTAGGAAAGTGACCAGTCAATTTAATATACATACAAATGTTGAAGAACATGGTGCTACAGTTTTGCAATAGAGTTGAAAGTGCAGCTCCTTTGTTACTTGTTTTCCTCCAATGCACAATTGTTGAGTATGACAGTTAGTAGACTTGCTGCAGATATGTTACAGCAGATATTTGGGGCTTCTATTGTTGTATTTACATGCTAAGTTTAGATATTTTGATGTGAAATGATGCTTGGTTAGTTAAGTAATCATTCTATGTTTGAAAGTTCATGTAAGTTTAAATTTGAAAACTAAAAAAGCTGTCATATAACAGCTACCTGATTTGGAGCCCTTATTTGAATTTTGAATGTAAATTTGCTGCTATATAATGATGTTTGTTGATCAATAGAAGATGAGAGAAGTCAGTTTCTTTCTCTTCTCTCTGCTATAATGCAGCATGTTTCTTTCCTCTCTTCTTCTCTACTGCATTTTTAACTTTCTGGTTTAGTTTGGTTTCTAAATCAGTCCTAAAAGCCATCAACAAATATAAACTGATGCAGGCATCTATATGAAAGAGAGAAACTTGTGGGATCACAATTGCCAAATTTAGAACACCCATCGATAACCTTGCATGAAGGAACGACCAAAACAAGCAAATTCACAGCTATTTCTCAAAAGAAATTTTGCAAGCACAGAGAAAGCAGGAAATCCACCTTGGCCGAGTCCCAGGGACTCGGATGCGTGAGGAAATTAATGCATATGGTACGTTATAAGTGATCTGCAACAAAATAATCCAATATTCTCCGATTTTTTCTTGCATGAACCATGGAAGGTGTCACACGGTTAATTTTCTCACTCAAAATTACGCCTTGTGATGGCACTAAGTCACACTTAGTCTCAGCCAACCGTACACACAACGATTTGCACAATCGAACTTTACAAGTAAGGCACACAACTCACACACTAGAAAGAGACACAAGAGCATATACATGAACCTTTTCCGACCTTTTATTACTCAACTCAAGTAATACAAAGGAACAATCACCTGAACTCTCAACAATGTTTCACTCTTTCTCTCGGAGTGATTTCTCTTTCACTGAGTACAAATGACAACCCATAGGGTCTATATATAGTTGACACTCTCAACTATCTAGATCTTGGAGATAAACATTATCTCCATATGATCTCTATCGTGGCTGATAATCCTCATCTTCCCACGTTCTCATCCATGACTCGATCTTGATAAGCCTTATCTCCCACGATCATCCATCACTTGATCTCGATAAGTCTTATCTACCCACGATCCTTTGCCATGCACGATTTGATGAGCATTATCCCGATGCTTGGCCCCCCGGATAGAGCCACACCTGCACGTCCCCATGTTCCACACGTCGTAGGAGACTCGGTGCCACGCAGTGTCATGCAGTGCCACGCAGTGTCATGCAGTGCCACGCAGTGTCATGCAGTGCCATGCAGACTTGGCCAAGACCCAATCTTGTGTTTTGGGCCTCTTGGCCCAAGCCCATGACCCATCTGATGGAGCCCACGAACATGTAATCCAGCATCCTTTATCTAACCCAAGTCTTGGTCCACACTGGGACCCGCATGTAGGCCCGTGCCTACGCTGACCCTCTCAGCTTTCACCTTGTTTCAAGGAGTGCCCAGCCACTCCAAAGTCTCATGCTAGGAATTGGCGCAAGGTGCCGCCAACTCCTGCATGCCAAGTGTTCAAGGGGCTAACAGAAGGCCACTTCACTCAGCATGTAAGGAGAGCCGATCAATCTGGCCAACCTTATGTATAAAGAATGTTCAGGCCTATCATACTATGGGGCAATTCTAAAGATAGAACCCTCGTCAAAAAGCAAATTGCATTTTATTCTATATTGTGTTTTTGGGAATGAACCCGGTCAAAAACACATACTTGAGGCATTATACCAATATGCAGTAGATGTTCAAGCTTTTAAGCTGAAAAGCACTGAATAAGACTAGCAAAATTTTAATGTAAAACCTCACTAGATATTCAGTAAAAAGAATTTAGAGACTGACTGCCAATGGAATACCAAGAATTGCAAATATCACTAATGCAACAATTACGATGCCAGGTGGTGGCCGATCATGACCTATGTAGCGCATGTGTTTTGACACATATGATATAACAATCATTGAAAGAAAGCAGAGAGCCATATTTATGTTTGAAAAGCTCCATATGAAAACCAACTTCCCATTTCCTGCAGAGTTTCTCCATAAGCACAGATTTTATTCCAAGAAGAATTGAATTCAACATCAAACCAAGAGCACCCATTCTGACTCCAGCATTATAATTTTGTCCTTCATTTGGCTCACCACCATAGACTTCTTGGCCCATCCAGTCAGTATCAAAGAGAAGAAATCAGTATATTTACTGATTTTAGTTTCTGAAGAGTGGAGTTTCAGCTCTTGTGTTTTTGTGTCGGGCAACAAGGTTCAATAAAACAAAGAGAAGAGTGAGAGAAAAGATGAAAAACAGATGTTTAATGGCCTCTCTGGCCTTTTCATTTGATATTTGCAGCATTATATCTGAAAATTAAAAATTGTAATTCCCATCACTAAGCTGTTACAAGTCTCAGCTTTTTACAAAATTCAAATTGGAATTTGAACTTAAATTAGAGTAATCATTAGCTGCAAATATGACAACATATCAGTTAATGACTGAATTAACAAGGCTCCAAAGACAAATACATTGAAATTAAAGTAGTTTAATACTCCAAAAACAATCTGCATAGAAGATTCTCCAAAACTTTCATAACTAACAGTCAAGCTGGGGGGGAAAACACAAACAAGAACAATCACTTCCAACACTGGGAAGGCAAAATGGCAACACCACTTGAGTCTTCAGTGCTTGAGGCAATACTGGGGGCATTGAAAGTAATAAAGACCTTAGTAGAAGTGCAATAAACACGAGAATTTATTCCAACGTGCTGAGGCAAGCAAGGAAAACATTAATAATAATATAACGATCATCAGAAAAGATGCTTTTAGAATAAATTAATCAAACTATTAAAAAAGAAAAAAAAAAGGTTAAAGCATAAAACACGTCTCCATCAAGGTTTCCCCATCAGCACAATTCAGATACTGTTGGCCACAAAGCACAATTCACTTATTCATTCAGAATTTCAGGCGCGCAGACGCAGTGCACAAGATTCCAATACATCTTTTTTGGACAATTGGACCACTAGTGGGCGACCAAAACTGCCTTTTAAACATGGACCTGTGATACTGACAACTACTACCAAGCCTAATGACTTACTATACTAATCCCAAAATACTTGCTGGACTGGACCCTAACATTACAGAACCAGCCCAAGGCTCAGAACCCTTTCTATGATCTCGCTATATCCTGCACTGACAAACGTGATCGACATATGCTGGGGCAGTGGTGGATTCACCGAAATGATTATGGCTGACAGAGACTCAAAAAAAAAAGAAGCATGGTCGCTTGCAGGGGGGCGATTGAGCAGATTTAAGTAACGGACACCGTCCTCGTCCTGAACCGCATAATAATTGACATGGAAGTGGTCGCCACTAAGCCATTCTTCCAGTCGTTCACCCAACGGTCAAAGATTTTCCATTGTTGTAATATCGTTCCTGAGAACCGACGTACAAAATTCGTGTTGACCCCCATTGGTCCTCTGATAAACATGAATAGACACAGAAGAGCGAGGTCTGAATATCATTGGTAGCGAGAGAGGAGGAACGAATCTTTAATAGGAACAAATGGAGAATTCTTGGTGAACCTTGAATCTATGGTGTCAGGGAGAGATGGAGGAGAAGATAGAATGCAGAAACCTCTCTGATCAAGAAACGGTGGATACAACGCAATCCGTCAAAACTCAAAGAAACTATGGGAACAGAGGTCTTCTGGGGTTTCTGGGTTGGTGGAGTTTTGGAGAGTAGAGTGTTAAGAAAAGAGGGGGACTAGCTCGAGTGAAAATTGATGATTTTATTATATTAAATTAGATAATTACACAGTACTCAATTATTTATAAAACGTTAAGTCTCTTAACTTTCACTTACTTCTCACACCAACACAACACACAAATATTACTTTTCTTATTTTTTTACCTCACTTACCTCCCTCTCTCTCACGACAACTCACACACACACTTCTATTTTGTTGGCTCACTCAATTCTCACTTTTGCCACACACACTACACAACCACACACACCTCCTATTTATATTAGTGCAAGGTCGGCTAGCTCAATGTTGTGGACCTTTGTAGAGATTTCAAGAATATTGAAGCCACCCATGGATTGTTCTAGAACATGCCAATTCCTTTGTGTAGAGATTTCTAGAACAAAATATTTATCTCACTTTTATGTCATCACCTTGCAAGAATTTTCCTTCTTCTTCTAGACTATATTGTCTTCCAAAGTTTTCTAGAAACTTGTGTTGATCTTCAATTCTCCCCCTCAACACAAGTCGCTCTTCTTGTCATTCCAAACTGTATGCGAAAATCATCAAATTTGGTTCCATTGAGGCCTTTGGTGAGAATGTCTGCCACCTGATTGTTGGTGTTAATTTTCTTCATCTCGATCTCCCCTTGTAAAACTTTTTCTCTAACAAAATGGTAATGAATCTCCACATGTTTTGTTCTTGCATGAAAGACTGGGTTCTCTGCCAATTGGATAGTTGATTGATTATCACAACATAGAGGCATTGCATAATCTACTTGTTGGTGGAGATCCTTCAAGAGTAATTTCAGCCACGTACTTTCTTGAGTTGCTGCTGCTACTGCTTTGTACTCTGCTTCAGTAGTTGACAATGAGACAGTTGGTTGTCTTTTACTGCACCATGATATAGAACTTGAGCCCAACTTAAACAAATACCCAGTGGTTGACTGTCGAGTATCATGGTCACCGCCATAGTCTACGTCACAGTAGCCAGCTAACTTACATTCGTTCTCTTTCTTGTAGAGAATGTCGTAGTCTAGTGTTCCTTTCACATATCTTAAAATTCGTCGTACGGCTTCTAAGTGTGGCTTCCTTGGCTCCTGCATGTAGCGACTCGCAACTCCAACAGCATAAGCTATGTCTGGACGTGTCAATGTCAAATAGATCAAGCTTCCAACTAGTTGGCGATACATAGTAGGATCTTGCAATTCTTTTCCTTCTAAGGCACACAGTTTGGCATTGGCTTCAATAGGAGTCGAGATTGGCTTGCACTCGAGCATTCCAAACTTTTTGAGTAAGTCCTTTGCATACTTGTGCTGGCATAGGAATAATCTGTCTTTTGTTCGATCCACGTCTAGTCCAAGAAAATGTTTTAGCTCACCAAGCTCTTTCATTTGGAAGCGGATTGATAGATTTTTCTTAATTTGTAGGACCTCGCCTTCATCATCGCCAGTGATGATTAGATCGTCAACGTACACTAGTACTATAACCAACTTGTTTTCTCGATTTTTAACAAATAAGCTTGAATCTGCATGTGAAACTGAGTATCCACTATGGACCAAGAATTCTGCAAGTTTACCATACCATGCTCGCGGTGCTTGCTTCAATCTATAGAGTGCTTTTCTGAACTTGCATATGTATTCTGAATGAGTGTGATCTTCAAATCCTTGTGGTTGCTGCATATAGATCTCTCGATCTAGTTCTCCATGGAGGAAAGCATTCTTTACATCCATCTGCCACAGCTTCCAAGATTTACTTGCTGCAAGGGCGAGCAGTATTCGTACTGTCGTGATTTTTGCCACTGGACTGAACGTCTCATCATAGTCCACACCATACTCTTGTGAAAATCCACGAGCAACCAAGCGAGCCTTATATCTTTCAACTAATCCATCAGGTCTTCTTTTTATCTTATAAACCCATTTGCATGATATGGGTTTGAGATCTCTCGGCTTGGGTACTAAATCCCAAGTTTGATTCTCCTTCAAGGCTTGAATCTCTTCCTGCATCGCCTTCTGCCATTGGTCAGTCTTTATAGCTTCTTCAAATGATGATGGCTCTTTCTCAGAGTCTTCTACGGCTAGAGCTGCATTCACATACCTTGGATTTGGCCTTCGTACTCGAGTCGACCTCCTTAATTCTAGAGTCTTTTGTCTTGTTTCCTCTTGTGTAGACTCTTCTCTTTCTGTTGACGACCTCTCGTAAACACCTGTTTGCCATGGACTTTGTTCCATATCCTTCTCTATCGTTCTTGGTTGTGATGGACCTCCTTGATCATTATCATTCTCTCGCAATATCTCTTCAATTTCTTTTGAATATGGTAGTGACACTTGCTGAGATGACCACCATGATGATGCTTCATCAAACACAACGTTTCGAGACACGTGAATTCGATTGGTTGTGGGATCGCAACATCTTCATCCCTTCCTTTCATTGTCATATCCCACAAAAATGCACCGCACGGCTTTCTTATCAAACTTACTGCGAAGATGACTGGGCACGAACACATAACATACACTTCCGAATACACGAAAGTGAGTTACCGTGGGTCTCATGTTCCACAACTTCTCAAAGGGAGACACGAATCCCAACTTGACTTGAGGAAGCCTATTGATCACATGAGCTGCAGTTCTCATACACTCGGCCCAAAATCTTCCCGGCACATTCTTGGCATGAAGCATGCTCCTACACACCTCTGCGAGATGTCTATTCTTCCTTTCGGCACACCATTTTGCTGTGGCGTGTTGGGACAAGTCAATTGCTTCCATATCTTATACTTGTTTAAATAGTCAATGAATTATTTTGAAGTGTACTCTCCCCTGTTGTCTATGCACAAGCATTGAAGCTTTCTTCCTACCTCTTTTTCAACTTTCTCTTTAAATTCTTTGAACTTGTTTAATGTCTCTGATTTCTCTTTCATAAAGAACACCCACACGTACTTAGAGTAATCATCTATAAATGTCACCATATACTGGAATCCACTTATAGATGGGTGTTTGACTCGACCAAATACGTCTGAATTGACAAGCTCCAATGGCTGTGTAGCTCTGAATTTAGACTCTTCATATGGCAGCTGATGCGCCTTTCCATACTGGCATCCAGCACAGACCGTATCATTTCTGACTTCAAGTTGGGGAAGACCTTTGAGCACGGCTTTCTTCATCATCACATTCAATTTGTGATAACTTACATGCCCCAAGCGTGCATGCCAGAGATCAACCGTCTCATTTTTCCTTGTCTTGTCCACGTATGCTGACTCTACAGACATTACGTAGATAGACTCTTGTTTCTTTCCTTCCAAGAATGGTGTGCCAATGACCTTTAAATCTTTATATACTTTGACGTCAGTTGGGCCGAAAACTACAAAATTGCCTGGAGCAGTGAGTTGAGTTATCGATAGTATATTCTTCTTAATACCCGGGACATGATAGACATCTTGCAGCTGAACTTCCTTAGATTCATGACTTGACATAATTGTTGTCTTACCAATATGTGTGATTGGGAGCTTGGAATTGTTCGCAGTCACAACAATACTTCGTCCTTTATATTCTGATAGCTCGTGTAATTTTTCTCTATCACCAGTCATGTGGTTTGAGCATCCAGAGTCGAATATCCAATTTTTTCTATAGTCTACTTTGCTGGAGTTTGATGTCGTGACCACATGTCCTTCAACTTCTTCCTCTATTATGGCATTCAGGGCGATCACTTCTTCTTCTTGATGACTACTGCTTAAGACATCTCTTGCAGGCTCTATTACTGCAAATGACGCTTCCAAGTCCCATTCATCTTCACTGTAGGATGCCTGATGATCGTTGCTGAAGGTAGCGACATTCCCTTGTACTGTTTTCTTCCTGGACCAACAATCCCGCGCATAATGTCCTTTCTTGCCGCAATTGTAGCACTCACTATTGCGCTTCTTTGCATCTTTATTTTGTCGCCAATTTTGATTTTGACGCTGTTGAACTCCCCATGGTTGAGAACTCTTCCTTCGTGGCTTAATAGATTTTTCTTCTTCATCATTCTTTAATTTTCTAAAATTATTTGATTTAAAACGCCCTTTTCGTTGGCCAGTGAACAAGGCTTCCTCCTCACCTTTTATTGAAACTCCTGCCATTTGCTTACCTAGAGTCTCTGGCTAACTAGTAAATTTTCTAATTCCTCAATTGAAGGTTGAGTGGGCCAACCTTGAACTGCGGCGATGAATCCTCGATATTCTGGGCGCAAACTATGAATAATAATTCTTCTCATTCTAACTTCACTAATTTTATATTCATAATCAAGTTCCGAAATTTCGCTGCAAATTGATTTAATTTTTGTAAAATATTGGCTTATAGTCATTTCACGCTAAGTTGTAAACATTAGTTCATTCTCTAATAATTGAAGCCGCATATCATTCTTTTTAGTAAATCGTAAAACTAGATTATCCTAGGCTTTTTTCGGAGTTTTAGCGTACCTGACGTGCTCCAATATCTCTTCTTCTATTGTTGTCTTGATGGCGAGCATCGCTTTTCCAGCCTTTATATTCCATTTCTTCAGTGTCGCGGCCTCATCTGGTGGTGTGGTGTCGTTGCCACTGATGACCTCTCAAAGGTCCTGGCCTTGGTGGTAGGAGGACTCCACGCACGTTCTCCACACGCCATAATTTTGGCTGTTAAGCTTTTTGATAACTCTCACGTTAATTGCATCCATTATTTTATTTGGTCCCAGACCAAAAATTTCTCACAGTCCCAGACTGCGCGTGAACAGAGTTCCGTACAAACTCTTTGATGAATCTGATCCCAAATCGGTAGCACGAAAATCACCATCCCAGACCGCAAGCTCTGATACCAAATTGTTAAGAAAAGAGGGAGACTAGTTCGAGTGAAAATTGATGATTTTATTATATTAAATTACATAATTACACCGTACTCAATTATTTATAAAATGTTAAATCTCTTAACTTTCACTTATTTCTCACGCAAACACAACGTAGAGGTTTGAACAATGCAGATGGGAGAGAGGCAGGGAGAAGAGACGGGATTGAATTTCAGAACGTCCAAATGATGATGGAAGGCAATAGATTGGTTTGAAGTTAAAGAAGAGAATCCTCGGTGAACCTTGAATCTTTGGCGTCAGGATGGAAGAGAAGATAACTGACTTTGTTGACCAATGCTGAAACCTTGTCAACAGAGAAGAGCCTTCTCTGGCCAAGAAATGGTGGCACTCATGAGGTGTAGCCGCAATACGCTTTTTACTGTTGGAGCGGGGGCTTTCTTGATAAATCTTGGAGCTTTCACTAAATATATGGACGTCCGAATTACGGGAGGAGAGGTTTTCTGGGGTTTCTGGGTTGCTGGAGTTTTGGAGAGTAGAGGTTAAACTGTCTCTTTATATGTGAGGTTTGATTCCAAAGCATCATACTGCCAGTGGCAGCCTTCTCTGCTGTTTTTTGAGTAATTATTATTATTATTATTATTTTGACACAAAGACGTGTCAATTCTTCTTCTTCTTCTTCTTTGTGGGCGTTGGCTTCTTCTTTCTTCAATTTTCTTTGCCGTTACTCTTCTTCGGTTCAAATAATTAAATTCTTTGCTTACCATGGTGGTTCCACCGTCTAATTTACTACCAATCCTTCTGAGTTTCACAAATCTTACCATTGATGGTTTTTCCTTCTACAAAAAGCCAACAGCAATTATAGGTGGCACCAATCCTTTGAGCTCTGAGGATCCATCAAGGTGGCCGCAGTCCTCATCATTCCTCAAAGGTTCCGAAATCCTTTGGGCCTCAGGTTGGTCTAGGTCCGTTATTCTTCAAATTTGGTTTATTCTGACTTGTGATAAAAATTTATTTTCAATTCTGTGTGCATCAACAAAGGAACGACATTCTTAATTTCATGTGGGTTTTGTTATGCTGCAATCATTACCTTGTCTCTCCCTTCAGTATTCTTATTGTATATTTCAGTTTTAGTCTCCCTCTCCGTCTGTCAGCTCATGCTGTAATCAAAATCAGAAGCTTTTTAAGTGTAATCTGTGTTTTGGCCATAGGCAGAATTAACCAACCAAAAAAAAAAAAAAACAACTCTTTGATTGAAATTAATGATTTCGTTAGTTCTTTTCTCTTCTTGTCACGGGAAGAAAGTTTGCAATTGTTTGAGCCGAGGTAGTGGGATAGAGAAAAAACCAAGTTTGCAATTATTGTCCTATTCTCTCGAGCTCTGTTTAGAAGTAAAACCAAAAAAAGATTGGATCTCTGATGTGTTTGGGTTTTACTTTTCAGAAAAAACAAGCGGATTTCCAAGGGCAAGAAGGGAGGCAAGAAGAAAGCATAAGTTTATATTCTACATTGAACCTTTTCATATGGGTTGATGTGATTGATTATAGTGAGCCAATCTTGAATCTTTACGATCCATTATCTCTTCAAAACATAGACATTTTAAGTTGGGATTGTATTTGTGTGGATTTATACTGTAGTGGTAAATTGTGTTTTTTTCTTGTCTTCTATGTTGAACGTTTTGTCGGGGTTTTGATGATGAATATGTGAAACAGAGCCGACCCATTTGCCAAGAAGGATTGGTATGATATCAAGGCACCTTCTGTCTTCAAAATCGGAAACATTGGCAAGACCCTTGTCACACACTCTCTCTCTCTCTCTCTCATGTTTTATATTGGATTGTTGAAAATTATGGTTGCATTCTTTGTTCCTTCGTTTGTGTAGAATTCATATTGGGGAGTGAGTAAAAAGCATGTTGGAGATGAATATAAAATATGGAGAATTAGATACTAGTTGGATTTTGAAAATTGTGGGTTGCATTCTATGTTTCTTTCTGTGTGTAGAATTCACATTAGTTAATGGGTAAAATGCATTTTAGATTTCAGAACTTGTAAAAAGAAAGAGAATGAGACCATGAGTTATTCAAAGTTGATATGCCACTTTAAGTATTCTGAACCTTGCTCAGTTAACTTTTTGGAATGATGAATGAGCCTCATTTAGGGTGCAAGTTTTTTCCAAAACCAGTTTACAATGAGGCTGTTTAAGCATGTAATTGTGGTGTCCTAATGGAAGAGCATTTAGTGTAAAGAATTGTTAGCCAGTACTTTTAAATTCCGATTTATTGATCAAGAATTTTAGTTTATTTGCTCAACTTGGGTTCTCTTGGTTGTTAAAGATTGCTTCTGAAGGACTGAAACATCCTTTGAAGTTTCTGTTGCTGATCTTCAAAATGATGAGGATTACCCGCTAACAAATTTCTGGGTAGGTTGCATTAGGATGTAATATTTTTTTGAAGGGAGGGAAGTTCTGTTCTGTTGTGCTAGACATATTACTCATTAGAAATATGCTTAACGTTGCCAACTCTTTGGTTTAGGGAATGGATTTCACTATAGACAAGCTGAGGTCTCTGGTTCGCAAGTGCCAAACACTCATTGAAGCCCGTGTAGATGTCAAGGCCACTGACAATTACAGCTTGAGGTTGTTCCGCATCTCCATGGCTGTGACTCAGCAACCACTCTGTCTTTCATCCACCAGCTGGGTTGCCTATATCCCATTATCTCCCTAATTACTTTCCTTATGGCCATTTCTTCTCCCCATTCTATGTTTCGCCTCTAGGAATACATCAATTTTTAGGCAATGGTGCATTTCCCCAGTAGCCTCAAGCTGGCAATGCATATCCTGCTCCACCAGTCACAGCTGGTACAGGGATCAAATATTCCCTTTCGCAATTCAAACCTGGAACTAATGCTGGAAATACAATTCATATTGGAATGCCTGGTGGCTATGGCCCGTATGGATCCTCTCCAGCTGATATAATCCCTCTTCGGCATCGGCAGGAGGAAATTCAACAGCAAATGAGGATCTTGGTGCACCCCAATTTAAAGAAAGCAATGCGCACACTGCCGGGCAGCAGGTAGGCCTATTTTATCTGTTTTCATATTTCTTTGTGATTAGTTCACTCTGACATTCTATACAGAAGTCATGAAGTTCTTTGTCACAACCAGATCCCAAATGCAATAATTCAGGCTTTTGGGTTGTATGGTTTTCTCTGAGTTTTGATCTTTCTACCAGGTTTACTGCCATTATCGGCTGCTCTTTGAGTTCTCTGACTGCAATGTTAAGCTTTTTTTTTTTTTTGGTGCACAACAATAAATTTTATTCATGGCATCCACAGCAAATATGGATAGCCCACCAACTATGAAACACCCTGTACAGTTGGCAAAAACAAAACATCCTCAATACATTGCTGTATTCACCCTGACATAACCACTTGTAGGCAGTAAGGCTCAGCCAACAACAGGAAAGAAAATTATCAATGTTAAGCTTCTATATTCACTGTATATAAAGAGCTTGAGTTTCAGAGCAATCAAAGATTCATTTTGGTAACCTATAAATAGAGTTTCAACAAGTTGTTATTTTGAACAAGCAATAGTGGCAGCACCAAGGGCTGCAATGTGTGTTTTGTGTTTTGCTTTTTTTGGTCGTAGATGTTCTTCCATTTGTCAATGTGGAGTATGTCTTGAATCAGCATTCAGCAGTGACATGCAATGGTGTGATGGTAGTGAACTGGCAGCGGAAATGGCTGATTGTAAGATGACAAGAACTATAACTATAACTGTGCCCAAAAAGAGAGCTATGGTGGTACTGCCTTTTAGTGGGTCTAGAAGTGTGATTGCCATTGCTGATGCGGAACATGCGATTTGCTATTACATCCATGATATGTCCTTATCTACTTTGCTGGAAACTTTCATATGCTAATAGCCATTTCTCCACTGGAGATAATACTCAAAATAGTCCTAAACTTTTATAGATTTTTTTAATTTAGTCATAAACCTTTTAATTTTTTCAATTGAGTTCTAAATCTTTCAGTTCTTTTACAAATTGGTACTTCCGTTAACGGAAGTTAGTCAAACCGTTAAAGTTAACGGTTGACCAAACAGAGATAACAGTCAGTTAACGGAAGTACTAATTTGTAAAAGAACTGAAAGGTTTAGAACTTGATTGAAAAAATTGAAAGGTTTAGAACTAAATTGAAAAATTTATAAAGGTTTAGGACCAAAATGTAATCCCAAATACAAATTAAAAAGTTTAGGACTAACATTGTCTATCGATCGCATAGTTGGTAAAAGCCATGTAACTTACTTAAACCTGTCCAAATTAGGTCTTATTATTATATGCGGTAGTGTCGAATAAAATTTTCTACTGTCAAGAGAATAAATTAGTGATTGTAACCGCTGTTCATTCGTGAAGATGAAAACTCTATTTATTCTCATCGACTAATCTCATATTACTTACTCTTATCGATACTCACAGTCAGAATGCGTATAATAAGGATAACGGTTACGATCACTAGTTTCTTCTCTTGAAAGCAAATATTTTTACGCAAAATTGTCACATGTAATAATAAGATTTGATTTGAGCATCTCTGAGTAGATTACATTGGTTTCACCATCTATGTGATCGATAGACAATATTAGTCATAAATCTTTCAATTTGTATTTGAGATTACATTTCGATCTTAAATCTTTATAAATTTTTTTAATTTAGTCATAAATCTTTTAAATTTTACAATTAAGTCCTAAACTTTTCAGTTCTTTTATAAATTGGTACTTCCGTTAATGGACTGTTATCTTCGTTTGGTCAACCGTTAATTTTAAAGGCTTAACTAACTTTCGTTAATGGAAGTACCAATTAATAAAAGAACTGAAATGTTTAAGACTCAATTAAAAAAATAAAAAAATTTAAGACTAAATTAAAAAAATTTGTAAAAGTTTATGACTATTTTAGATATTAGCCCTTTCTCCACTGTTCTTTTTTCCTTCATGTTTTGCCATTATGTTTTTGATTGTTTTAAGCTTGTCATGATATAGCATATAACAAAAAATAGGAATGAAATTTCCACCTTTGATGTGATTTGTTTGACTTCTCTCTATGTTAATTCTGTTCTAATCATTTAAAAAAAGATGGATTACATCATAATAGCTATAAAAAAGAGAAAAAAAAGTTATGAAATTCGATAACAAGTGAACTTTTTCATAGAAAAATAGTTGAAAAGTTAAACGAAAAATTAAGCCAAAACAAAGTATCTAAATTGGTAAGGTGTCACTTGCGTTGCTCATAAACAAAAAAAAATTATATAAAAAAAAAACCAAATGTACCTTAGGAATTTTAAATACAAAAACTATGAAATTACACACTTATCCAAAACAAAATATCGTAAAAATTCATTAAAACTTTTTCAGAAAAACTTATAAATATTAATTAAAATAAAACAATAGGCAACCACACGTAGCGTGAGTATTTGAACGAGTTATATAATTATCCCCAGGGTAATCTCTTGGGACATGCTTGAAGAAATGATCAAAAATTCTGAAGAGTTTACAAGATGGTAGAGCGTAAAGTTTTAAATTCCAACGTAATAATTAGTGTGATTTATGTTCAACAGCAGTGTGGCCATATGGGGTTTTCCTAGTAACATCTTAACTCATATCAATAAAATCAGATATTGCTGGCATAAAAAAGTCGAAAAGGGAGATACGTAAAGAGAAGATGAAAGAAAAGAAAAGAAAAGAAAGTTATGTTTTTTCGAAGTGCATTTTGTTCGCTATGAAAAATCTTATGGCCCAGTTTTCCTTTGTCTGGCATCTGGTCTAATAAGCCTCGATGACGAGTGTATTGAGGGTTGCCTATGATGTTGGGGATTGGCATGTGAAATTGTATAAATTAGAGTCCTGCATGTTTGGGCATTGTCACCGAGGAAAGTTGCATGTTGTAAACAATAGAGAATGACCTGCCTTTGTAGCTTGATAAATAAGCCTCTGTTTTAATTAGCTGGATAACCATCCTATCAAAGCAAGCTGACTTGTTGAGTTTCCCTGGAGCCTATTGTATGTTATTTCTCCTGCTAATGTAGAATGTAGGAGTGGGTTTCTAAGGCATATTATATAGCACTTGTGTGTAAGATAACCTGCTGTTTAACCCCTATTGTTCTGCAGAACAATCTTGGATGGAGCTTTTCTGCTTTGAGGAGAAGTTTAAGGTCATTGTACTTTTGGTGCTGATATCTTCCAGGCCCATGTATTCCCTCATCTCTTCCTCATGGCTCTTATTGTAGAAGGAACATTCTGTATCATACCTGCTGCGCTGCATCGTATTTTGTTGATTGCATGATCCTGGTAGCTACTTTTCTCGTACAAAGATTTTACGGGCCTACGTCTCTTGGATCATGAACAAATGGATTGTAAGTGAATAAGAATACATTATGTATGTTGTTGGATTAAGCTCGAATTTCAAATTTTGCCAGAAGTTATATTCTTTTAATCATTGAGCGTCAATAATAGCTGCACTACTGTCAATTTTAATGTGATTTCAAACTGCTTGTTGTGTGGAAAATAAGAGTAGCTTTCCTCTACTTGAAAAGAGGGAAAAAAAGAACTTTTTTTAAAGAAAGAAAACACATTGGTAAGGCATCACTGAGCAATTGGTCGTGAAATTATGGTTTTAATAAGTTGTCTTTGAAAAGAGACAGTAGCTGCAAAATGCTGGGAAATAAGAACGTAAGCAGGGTAGATGGCCCTTTCGTTAGAACATATTATATCATGTGTAGTGAACATGCTAGAAAACCACAGCTTGTGTAAGAATTTTCTGCCACATAAATCCTTCTGTTAAGAAGTTCGGGTGCTAAAGATACGGACAAAAAGCTCTCATTCAGTTCTGACTTCTCAACTTCAAAAGTCTCAGTCTAAGCTACCTAAGCCACCCTCTTTTTTAACTAAGGGAACGTTGGAAGATTTTGCTTCTTTGTTTGCAACACCATAGGCAGTATTTCCAATTATCATCATGAGATGACCATCCTGATTAGCCTATTTAAATAACTATTAAAATCAAGGAACTTGATTACAAGTCTGTCGCATAATATGTTTATGTGATTCATGCATCCAACGCTTATGGAGAATGCGGACAGAAGAGAGAGAACGTGCAGAAAAGCAATCTGCAAAATGTGTTCTTAAATTTTTTGAGATTTTTTCAATGTAATCCTAAACAGTTTGTTATTTTCATTCATACCTAACACTTAAAATTTTGTTCCAATTTCAACACTTTTTTTATGCAAAAATGAAGCTTAAGCTTACTAGTATCTTTTGTTTTTCCATTTAGAAAAATAATAATAATAAATTGGGACAAAATTTTAAGTTATAAGACTCCAATAAAAACCATAAAATGTTTAAAACTAAATTGATAAAATCCTACAGGTTTGAGAATAAATCGATACTTATCCCAATTTTAAATTAAAAGTGTGAAAATAAAACATTTATTGAACTTATTTTTTATTTTCTTCATTAAACAAAACAAAATACAGCATAATTAAACAATCTCTAAGAAAAGTTGATTTGAAGAACGGATTACTGAAGTGATATATAGAAGGTAGAATATTCAGTTATCAGACAGCTGATAAGCTACATCTCATATAAACTACTGCAAGAAATATTATCAGAGCCTAAGATTGACTACCACAAGAATATATGAAATCAACAGCCACAGGCAGCAACAACTGCAACGACTGCTGAATGCGCAACAACGCTTTGAATTGCTCTTATTTTTCACTTTCCTTCTCAAGAACTGCCAAGCAGTGCATGGTTTGCTTAGGCATTTTAAGGCATACGTTGGTTAGGTAAAGAAATGGCAGCTGGACACCATGAGGGCATATACGTGATGACCTCGAAAGCGATAAATGAAGTAAATGGTAAATCACAAATCTCTTCCAGTGTTTTCATACGCATGTTACATGACACAATCTTGAAAACATTCCCATGATCCGCAAGGAAATACACCATATCGCCATCATTTGGGTCGAAAGCTACCACAAATGGCAAAAAATCCTGGGTGTTTGCAGCTTCAATAACCCAACCACAACTGTCAGAGATCATGTCCCGTAAGTAAACCTGTTTTTCCATTGTCCATTCACCTTTTTCATAGTCTTTGAGATCCCAAACTCGAATAAAAGAAACAGGGTAGTCTGCAATTTGGAACAATCTCATGGTTCCTTTACAAATTCCGAAGCATCTGAAATGATAGTCAAAGCACTCTCGGGGAACAGGAATGAAATGTCGGAGTTGGCCATCCTCATAAGGATCGAGTCCCATCAATCCGTGCCCATTATTCAAGAAAAACAACAATCCATTATAGTGAACAGCGTTCGCCCTATGAGCAGGGGATACATAATCTCTCTGACCACATGAAACCACATTCTCTTTCCATTCGCCAACGTCAGACGAGTAGATTTGCACTTTAATTTTACATTCATTCGACCCATCATCATGAGGTAGCCGCTCAATTAAACGAAGCACAGTATACCGACAAGCAGATGAAGATGAAGAAGAAGAATTAGCGCCTGCGGCATCAGAATAATAAGAAGAACAATCACAAATAAACCCAACCCCACCTAATCCTTGAGTTGGAGAAGGAGGATTAGGCGGGAGCTGTACCCAGTCCAAGGTGAACGGATTACAGACGTAGTAAAAGCGCCGCCGCCAATCAGAGCACAACAGCAAGTCATTGCAGGAGGCTTGAACGGTGGCAGAATCCTGTAGCCAAGATTGGCAGCAAGGTAGGAAAGAGAGGGAGAAGCCCTCAGATTTAAAATCATCAGGTTCGTTAGAGATCACATGGACCTTGAGGACCATGTTGCCTTCAACACGGCCTTCAATGTAGTTGAGAAGGAATGCAAAATTTTTATATTTCTCACCGAAGAGGCGAATAAAAAAAGGGTCGGAGATCACATCATGCCAACGCTTAAACACGACCTGGCATTGCTTCAGCTGTCTGAGGGGGAGGCGAGAGATAATTTCGATCAGCAGGGAGTTACAGAGATCGTCCAACGTAGTCGTCGTTGTCGTCCACGTCGAGCCCAGTGCCACCGGTACTTCTGGGTTTACACGTCTCTGCTTCTGAATTTGAGCGACGGAACAGGGCACCAGTTCCATGGATTGATACAACAGAGGGAAAGAATGAGAAAAAATTGAGATTGGATTTGAATTGAAGGGCCGACAGACAGCGATAGATACATGTATTTATAAAGGGAAGGATGAAGGGGAGATCTAATGTAATATTTGAGTTTTTGGGTCGGAACTCGGAAATCAGCTGTGGAGATGGTTTAGGATTTGTTTTGTTGCACAAAGGCAATTGACGGTCAAGAATAATCCAGACTCAATTGTTGTCCAGATCAAGGTTGTCAGAATTGAATTCATCATTAAATTAAAAAATTGAGAAATTTAATATTTAATCGATTCAACTATAGTTAAACCAATAAAATCGATATTTAATATTAAAATATATAAAAATTAAAATATATGTGTGTATAATATATCTAAATAATAATATAAGATATAAACATTATATATATGTATATAATAGAATACATATACTTCTAAATTTAACATATATTATTTACAATTTATTATAAAGTAAAATTAAAAGACTAATAAATTAATATATGTAAATATATTTAAAACATAGTTTTATATATAAATAATATAAATAAATTTCGATTACACACGAGTTAAAGATTATATTTAAATTATGTAGTTGTTATTTTCAAATAGTATGATGAAAAATTTTAATAAAAGATAATGAGTATTTAAAGTAAATTACATTTTAAGAACTATATTTATATAAATTATTATTTTTTATTTATGTTAAAGATATTATAATTTAATATAAGAAAATTAAAAAATTACATGATTATTTGAAGAACACAATAAGTTAAAAAATTACTTTATAAATTATATATTTATATTTTAAATTAAAAAATTTTAAAAAAATTAATAAAAATCTCAAACCGGTCCAACCGAAAGAATCGGGACCAGTTCACCGATTTTCGGTTGAACCGAACGGTTTTTCGGTTCTTAAACCGGTTCTTAGTTTAGGCAGTTTTTAGTATGAACCGAACCAAATCAGGAACCGGTTTCTAATTTTTTTAATTGAATCGATCGGTTCGATCTGATTCTTACATCTATGGTCCAAATCGTATCCGACAATCTAATTCAAAGTCGCTCGAAATTGGATCCCTTTATTTTTGTTCGAAAAGGAAAGCTCACAGAGACGCCCACTGCCTTTCTACTTTGTTAGCAGTCCAAAACGACGCCGTTTGGACTCGTGCCTCTGAACATTAAAAAAAAAATAAATGAGAAGGAGAGACTGCAAAACAAGTGAAAAACGGCCAGCTGTTCGCTTTGGAGCCGTAGTGATATAAACACCTTTACTATTTTGATGAAATTACGGATAAGCCTCAATCTGAACTATAAAGAGGAGGACAGGGAATGGCATAGACGTGAATTATGGAAGTAATGTAAGGGATCTTTTCTATTAAAAATATGCATGTTAAATATTTAATTTGTATATTTATTGATTAAAAAAATATTTAATGTGTATATTTTGTTGATAAAAAAATATTTAATTCATATATTTAATTTTTTTTAAATAATTTTTATTAAGTTAAACTTATTTATTAATTGATTGATCACTTTGTGTAATTAAAGGACTGATGTAGTATGAAATCAAAAAGTTTATAACTCAAATAAAATGTCAAAAAAGTTTAAAATTCAAATGTAAAAATTTAAAGGTTTAGAATTAAAAATATTGATATCCCGAACACCCTTCCCCCAAACGGGCGTAAGCACAGCTTCTATAATCTTTGGGTGCAAAATGCAAGTGGCTTTTTTAGCAAAAAAAAAAAAAAAATTTCTATGTATATTTTTTTAATTGATAAGAACACAAGCATGCTGTATTCTAAAAGTGAAAATTTGAGCTAGGCCAAAACTGAACAACAGCAAAACATAAGAAAAACTAAAAGGAGTTGGACGAATGTTTAGTGCTAGAGCAGTTTAATGTCTAAGAACACTTTAATGTCTAAATTAGTAAAAAATATTAAAAAAAACCAAGAGAATGAGGAGAAGAGCAGTTCTCGAATTTATAGGTAAAGATAAGTTTCCTTACTTAGTGTCTCTCACCAAAAAAAAAAAAAAATTCCTGTTTAGTGTATTAAATAAAAATGCTGACTTATTAAGTATGTACCAGAAATCTTAGACACTTGAGCACTAACAGGCTTGGAGTGAGATTTAGAATGCATAAACCAATCTAATTACACCAAAAGAACCCTAAAATCAGTTCGATCTTGGGTTCAATTCAACCATAAAGCTGGAAAGAAAAATCAAAACTGATCAATCACAGAGTTGAATCGGGGAAATGGGGAAATTTTGAAAAGTCTCCTTTGTTCATTTGATTTCCATTTAAAGAACAAAAAATTGTAACTTGACTCCCAAATTTTGTCTAATTTATAATCAAGTCATTTATTTTACTAAAATTTGCAATTCATTAATAAATTTTATACAAACTTGTAGTTTGATAGTTAAAATTAAAAATTTTAATTCATGATTCATTCTTAAACCTTACTAAACAGTTTAAATTTTTTTTTTTGCAGAATCATTTTTTATGTAGTATTAAAATTTTATAACTAAAAGATTTTGTATTTAAATTATGATACCCTCACATATAATTATAAATTCTACATGTAAAATTAATCTTTCATTTGTTCATACTTTTTATCCGATGAACTTTCATGTGAAATTTTTTTTTTAAATTTAATATATGATATATTTCTATGCCTCACCTAAAATTAATTATTTAAGTGGAATGATCTCTTGATTTTCAGTCTCTCTAATTTTCTACAACTTCACTGTGTCAATAACTTTAAATATGGCTATTAACAATAACTTTCGTCAAAATAAATTAGTATATAACATGTTATTTCTGTTTTTCTCGAGCATTTGGGTTGTTGCGAAAAATGCCAAATTACATATATGGTAGAGTACAGAAATTACATGCACCAAAAAACAGTATACAAAAATTGCGTCTCCTACTAAGACAAACAGTCAAATATTTTTATTAAAGTCTCTTAATTCTGTAAATAATAATTTCTTACGGTCCGCGAAACGGTTGTGCTTTCCCAAAAGCGCCCTGTTGAAACTAGGAGGGTTCTAAAAAATGACAAGTTTGAGTCAAATGAAAAAATTGAACTAAATAAAACTAAATTTTTGGTTAATTAAATTAATTTTATGATTTTTTAATTGAATTAAATAAAAATTAAAATTTTTAATTTCATTTTATCTTCTAATATTAAAAAATTATAGTTAATTTAATTGAACCAAATTTTATATATATATATATATATATATATATATATATATATATATGTATGTGTGTGTGTGTGTGTGTGTGTGTGTGTGTGGGTCCTCTACTCTAGCACCAACCGCCACCCCATCACTAAAATTGTATAGTTTATAAAGAAGGTGCTGGCGTTTAGTTGACAACTTGTCAAAAATTAGTATTGGACAACAAACAATCATTTTAGTTTACGAACCACATTATTTTTATTAATTATCAAATGCATAGCAGAGTTTCTTTTTAATTCTTTTCTTTTCTTTTTTTTTCTTTTCTTTTTTCTCATTCTCCTTAATTAGCAGGAAATTTTTTTTAAAATTTTTTGGTAAAAAGCCATAACAATTTTGCTTCAAAAAATTGAAATTCTAAATACTAACTGAATTTGATTACATGGTCGTGTGAGCAAACAGACGCGTGACCATGTATTGCTTCTTTATTGTTTTCTTAAGGTTTTTTATTAAAAAAATTAAATTTTAAATGTATTTAGTGTTACTTAAAATTTATTTAATGTTATAATAAAAATTATTTCTTAACTTTTTTAAATTAATAACTAAACTATAAAATATATTTAGTGTTACTCTAATTATACTTATTATCACCATAAAATTTATTTATATAAAAATTCAAAAAAAAATTGTTTCTTCGCCGCTTGCCCGTGCCGGTGCGGCCGTGTAATTTCTCGGATACCAAGTAAAGTACAGCTCAAGTTCGAATCTCAATCAACCGAAAAAAAATCTCCTGGGTCGGAACTCGGAAACTCAAAGCCGTCCATATTTACTAAGAAAAACCTTTCGAACGAAGCAAGTCACTACCATGAAAAAACTTTGAAACGAAGGAATTCAATTTCACTAGCTACAAGTACGAAAATATAGTTCCATTCGACCATATTATCATCCGTTCATTTTCTAGATTTCTCCAAGTTCGAAATTTCCCCCCGTTGTGCCATTCTCCTGCTTGCTTGTTTCCCAATTTCTTCATATGTCTAGCAGCGCCCACGTAGCACAGCCAAATGTTAGCGAGACCTTCGAGACCTTCTTCAACGAATGGTTCGACCAAAAACAGCTTCTACTCGAACAGCTGCTGCTCGCTGTCAAAACATCAGAAAATGGTGATGGACCCAATTTGGAGCAGCACAAGAATGTGATCGAGCGAGTGATGAACCATCACAAGCAATTCTACCAAATGAAATCAAATGCCGCCAAGGCCGACGTGTTCCTCTTCTTCTCTCCGCCCTGGCTCACCGGTTTCGAAAGAGCCCTGTTGTGGTTCGGCGAATTCAAGCCCTCCATGCTTTTCAGTCTGCTTAATAGGTCCGTCAGTGACTTGACGGCTGAGCAGAGGGAAAGAATCGAGCAAGTGAAGGCCGCGTCACGGAGGGAAGAGAAGGAGTTGACGAAGAAGATGGCGAAGATTCAAGAGAGCGTGGCGTCTCAGTCCATATTGAACTTTGCGAGGCGGTTTAATGAGAATTCTCATGACGAAGTAGTGCCGGAGATGGATGAAGCAGTGGATGCCCTGAAGACGGCGATGCTTGAGGTGTTGGAAAGGGCGGACCTGATCAGGGGATCGACGGCGGAGAAAGTGGTGGAGGTTCTGAGTCCAATTCAGACCGTTAAGTTTTTAGCGGCAGCTGTCGAGTTTCAGCTGAGGGCCAGAAAGTGGGGCCAGCAGAAGGACGCCCGAAGAGGTGCAACAAATAATGAAGTGGGGCTCGCTAGAATCTGAAGTCATTTGTGCTTATGGTAATAGAGAAGCTTTGGAACCGTCCAGATTGATTACCAAACTAAGCAAAAGAAGAATTTTTCCCCAATAAAAGAAGCTGTCCCTCAAGGATACAATGTAGTCAATTATTATTATTATTATTATTATTATTTGCTTCTAGCGGTCATTGTCCAGATTTGAATGTTTTCCATTTTTTTCTTTGAATAAAAGTTAGTATCTCTATAATTTGTATGTCGAATTTTATACTAATTGAAATTATAATTATTATTTTTAAAATTAAAATTGATATTTTTGAAATATTTGTTATTTTTATATTTTAAAAATATTAATTATAATTTTAAAAATAATAATCATAATTTTATCTAAGATAAATTTTATGATAAAATTGTCGGAACATATCACAGTATTGTTTTTCTTTTCGGTTATGAAAAAGTTGCTACTCGAGTCGAGTCGGTCGCCAAGCCAACAACTTTCGGCAGTTATGGGGCGACGGGTCCTTCATTGGAGCCCTCGAATCAGGATGTTTGGAACTAGAACTTTACTCGGCTTGAGCATCCAAGTCCTTTCGGTTATGCTATGGATGAATGTTTTCTTTGATGTGAAATTAAACATTTTTCTTTTGTCGTTTTTGTTCTCTTGTCAAATAATAATAATAATAATAATAGAAGGTAATACCATTGCACGCCTGTTTCGAAATGTGGGTGTTTGCCTTATCCCCAATCATTCAACTTCATTCTCTGTGAAAAAAACAAAAAAAGAAATTACGAACACGGTAGTAGCAAATCTACGTTATTTCATATATAATAATTAATAATTATAATTAAATAAAGTGAGTTAGTAGTTTCCATTTCTCACCTTTTACATCTCCATAATGAAATTAAAAAAAAATTGAATTTCATGGGAGAATAAGATTTTATAGAAGTTATTAATTCAAAAAAATATCACATGACCATTTGAAGTGATAGTTTAGTAATAATTCGATGTGTTTTACTCCACAACGATCAGGGTTTAAGTCTCTGCACTGTCTCCTGCCCCCAAATCTAAGGATTTATGCAGAGACACAGTAACAAATTCATAACTCGTTAATACTGTAGTTGGATATAAGGAAAACCTGTTAAGTTTAACAGTGCTCTAGCAGTGAGTCTGTCCTTTTGAGGTAGTTAAATGAGACATTGACAAATGAGAATTATTTTGGTCTCGATTCACATATTCGATAATCGACATACTCACAATAAATCTTTTTTTTAAGAGAAGAAAAAAGTGCCACGTATATGTGTCCAAGTGTTGATCATGTGTAATGATGGAGAACCTCATTTCCCATGCTAAAGGCGACATCTCAATGTCGGGGTCTTAGCTTTGCACCACCCGATTGGAGCCTCATTGGTGAAACCGTCCATTATTCTTGATGGATCAAAGCTCACAACTCGATTGTGGGCCATTTGTGTCCAAGGATCTGAGATCCAGAACACGATTGGGCCTGGTCAGAGTCCTTTAATAGTCAGAAGAAGGAAGATAGCCAACTTTGCAAAAGTCCCTATGGGCCGCTCCTTTAGCCGAAAAAATGGCTCCTTCCTCCTACATGGGGGTTCATACGGCGGTCAAAGCGAAGTAGCCAAATTAAAAGATGAATGTAAACCAAAAAAAACAAAGATTGAATGACTGGGAAAAGGAAAAATGAAATTGTAAAAAAAAAAACCCATAGTGACCGAGGCTTTCAATATGTTAGCTCTATTATGTAAACCATATAGATGTGAGCTTCATTATAATATATCGTCCTGTGGGAGTAATAATATACATAGAGATTAGCTCCACTTTCCTTGTCATGTTATAAGGAATAGCATAAGTTTGACTTAACAAAATTGTGGATTACGATCTGAAATTTTGATCTGGAGGTGAGAAAACAATGTAATTTTTTTTTTTTCCAGCAAGAACAATGTAATCTTAAATATTAAAGAATGCACAGGAAAGGTGAGTCTTTGATCTAGGAATTGTGAGAAGGAAATATACAATGTGGAAGGTTACTAGGAATGAAAATTTGAGGAAATTCAAAATTTACTTTTTTATTGATCAAATAAGACACTCTCGAGGTTTAATGATCCTGTTTTTTTATTAGAGTCTTTCAGTCCCTCTTGTGACAAAAAGACAGAAAGGGATAACTAATACTGCGCTATTCCGACCACTTTGAATGCTCTATCAAAAGCAAAAAGAAAATACGCGATTAAATCCAAATAAATGGAGAAATTGAAATGAAATGGGAGACCTTTAGTATTGAGAGTTGGTCAATTCTTATTTTCGAGTGTGGGAGAACTGTTGTTTGAATTCAAGATCTCAAACTAAAAGTTAAACAATTTTTTAATTAGACCATATGATTAGTGTTATAATGAGAGCCTTTGACTAGAAAGAATTTGGAATAGTGTCTATTAGACTAATTTAGTGCACGATGAACTCAATGATATATATATATATATATATATATATATAACTAACTCAATGAAATTTAGGATTAAAAATATTTGTGTTAGATTAATTACATGTTATATTTAGACGGTCAATCAGACTCGGTAGAATGAACCGTGAGGAAGGAGGGGAAGATTCAATTTGTACCCAATAAATTAAAAAATATAAGAGGTATAAGGAAAAAGGTATTTGATTTTCCTACATTCATGGCCACCCATGGCGCGACCTGTTATACATATATTTTAAGATCAAGCTTTTCCGTTTAAATTGAATGAATGTATAACAAGTATGATTAAATGTGAAACTGACTGATTGTAATGGATGACAAGTTTATTTAATCGGATTTATTGTACATCTAATTATTTTGACAAACAAATTCAAAAATTTTATAAATAATTTTTTTAATCCAATGACATCATTTATGTCCCATGCCCATGCTCTATAAAATAAGGGCTAAACCACAATCTGTCGAGCAGTTTAAACAATAAAAATTTTCATAATAAACTAGTTTGTCTTTGTAAGACAACAGACACAATACGCAATTTTTTTTTTGAACATAGATGCAATATACACTTGGCAATTGAAACTGTGAAAGGCGCATGAAAATTGACTACCTCTTTTTTAATATAATTTACTTATAATTTTGTACAACATAATAAATATTTTTTATTTAAAATAAAATAAATATGTATAATACAAAATCATAAGGGAGCAAATAGGTAAACCGAGTGCTATAAACCGAAGGGTGTACTTATTGACGTGGATGCACTGCTAGCAAGGTTGGTTGGAATTAAACAAGCCACATCATCTATCCTATGTGTAAAAGTGGGTCGGAATATTGAAATATAAAATAAAAAAAAAAAAAAGCCTAGGGTTCTAGGGTTCTCTTCTCTGTTACAATCGAAGAAAAGCTTTTAAAGGATCTTTGAGCTACGAATTTGGAATTACAATGCAAAAGAGTATCGATGTTGTCTGGGTATAGGAAGTTAATTCGACAGTTGGGAGGAACATTTACGTTGACTGTCCCCTTTGATTGTGGTTAGTTAGATGAATTAGTAGAACCAGTTATTGTTACGGGGGTAGAAAGTTAGAAATTTGTAAGCTTTTGTTGTGTCCTCATAAACAGTAATTAGCAGAGAAAAGATATCGTTACAGGCGTCGGCGGGTTAGATCTGCATCTTTCCGGCGCCCCTTTTTCTACTCAACCACTTCTGTGGATCCCTCCTTACTTTTCCGAATTTTCGAGATGGTCCTACTTGCAAGAACACCCAACCATGAACAATGCCGTTTTCCAAATCGATTTGACGTTCTTCCGTGCGTTTCAATGGGTTTCCGTCGGCGCGAGAATGAAAATCACATTTATTTCAACCGACGTGTTTGGGGGCAAACTTTGGGAAATTGAAAAAATGTCAATTGCCACGTTTCATCTCTGTTCCACGTTGATATCCTTTTTTATTTGTTCCACATTGATACCCTTTTTTTATTTGTTCCATGTCATATGCCTGCACGCCTCGGTGCATTGCCTGATCAGATGCACAGAAATTTCAAATGTAGAGCTGTGTAAGTGTTGGATACACGTTAGACACGGATATACACCCAACACGTTTTGAACACGTATCGAATACGTGAAGAAGTGTCCGATAAAAAAATTTTGTAAAAAAAATTGAAAATGCATGTCGAACATGATAAAGTGGAGTGTCAGACACAATTATGATACGTTTGGAAAAGAAATTAAAAAAATAAAACAAAAATTGAAGACATTATAACCTGTCAGGTAGCATGTCGCCAATGGCTGGCTTATGAAGAAAATAATGTTATAAATCTTAGTTAAATGTATGTTTCTGTTTACAAAAAAATCACCAAAAACAAGTCACCCTCTTTTCCTTCTTTTTCTTTCTTTCTTTTTTTTTTTTTTATTTTGATTTCAAAAGAGGGGCGGCTTTCCCTTTTTTTTTTTATTTTTTTTTATTTTGCTTTAAAAGAGGTGCAGGATAGAAGAATTTTTTTTCTTAAGTTCTATTGTTATTTTATATTAGTATTTATTATATATTATAAAATCTCAAACATACTTAAAGAAATATTATAAAATTTATTTTAATAAAAAAATTAAATTAAATTTAAAATCTATATTATATTTTTAAAAATAATATTTATTTAGATTTATATTTATATATAAACGCAAGTATATATATATATATATATATATATACACACACACACACACGTGTCCATATCATATCCAGATTTTAATTTTGTCAAGATAAACGTGTCGTTGTATTCGTATCTGTCTTATCTGTGTCGTCGTATCTGTGTCTGTATAACCTTAATTGTCTGCGTTTCTTAAACTCTTTTCAAATCATAAATAAGTTATATTAAAACATAAATAAAAATAACAATCAGCGTAATGTGAACAAATAGGAATGACAAAACTATGGACCCGTTTGGAGATGCTATAAATTTTTTGTTACTGTTTCTTATTTTTTGTTTTTCTATTTTTACTATTTGCTGAATTTTTTTTTATAAGAATAAAAAAGTAGATTAAAAAAGGATAGTGAAAAAAATGGTAAAAAGAGTATGAATAGAGGGAGAAAAATGGGAGAGAGAGAGATGGTAGAAAGAGAATGAGTAGAGAGAATGGCAGAGAGAGAAAAGAGAGAGAGAAGGTAGAGAAAGAATGATTAAACAGAATGGTAGAGAGAGAAAAATGAGAGAGAGAGGGTAGAGAGAGAATGAGTCAAAAGATGGCAGAGAGAGCAAATAGAGAGAGAGGGTACGAAAAGAATGAGTAAAGAGAATGATAGAGAGAGAAAAATGAGAGAGAGAGATAAAGAGAGAATGAGTAGAGAGACTAGTAAAATGAAAAAAAAAGAGAGAGACTTTGGGTAGAGAGAGAATGAGTAGATAGAATGGTAGAGAGAGAAAAAAATGAGAGAGAGTTTGGGTGGATAGAGAATGGTAGAGAGAGAAAAAGGAGAGAGAGAGGGTAAAGAGAGAATGAGTAGAGAGAATAGTAGAGCAAGAAAAATGAGAGTGCGAGTAGAGAGAGAGAAAAAGGAGAGAGAGAAGGTAGAGAGAGTGAGTAGAGAGAATGGTTGAGGGAGAAAAAGGAGAGAGAGAGTCGGTAGAGGGAGAATGAGTAGAGAGATGGTAGAGAGAGAAAAAGAAGAGAGAGGGTAGAGAGAGAATGAGTAGAGAGAGAAAGAGTAAAGAGAGAAAAAATAGAGAGGGACAGAGAAATGATGAGTAAAAAGAGATATAGTGAAGAAAGTAGATAGAGAGAGAAAGGTTGTAAGATTAAGTATAGATAAAAAAAAGTGAAAAATAAAATAGGAAAGTATGTTTTATTGTTATCCCAATTTGTTTTTTATTAAAAAATGCTTTTAATTTTTTAACAAAAAAATAAAAAATAAAAACGATACTAAATATATTTTTTGTTTTTTTATGAAAAATAAATAGAAAATAAAAAATTTAATCCATAGCAAACGATACGTATGTTGTTTAATTATTGAACGGAAGAGAGGGAGAAAGGAATCTTTTTCGTCGAGTAACAAATATATACCATCACCATATAGCCGCCGGTCTCTCTCTCTCTCTGTTTTTTATTTTGTTTTTTTTTAGTCTTTATCTTTAGGAGGGGGTTGGTACAAACTTTTCGACTTATTTGTCAAAGGAGTTTGTTACCGACAATTTTTTTTATCTTTTTTTTGATAATTATTAATTAAAAATTAATATATTAATATTTTTTAATGATAAATTTTAACTTTTAATTTTTTTATAGTCAATCAATATATAACACATCATTTAAAATTAAGGTGCTTAGTAAAGTTTTTTTTTTTAATAATTTATAAAACCTGAACAAAGAGGAAAATGTAATGGTTCTTCTGTTCAATAAGAGATACTTTCTTTTTTTGAAAAAAAATTTTGTTAAGTTTAAGCATCAGAAATAAAATTAGAATTGTTGAGATTAACCAAATTGCTCTGCCATCGAACTACACTTTATATATTTTTATGAGAAGGGAAACTTAATAACAAGCACCGATGAATATAGTGGTGTAAAAATTTACAATAAAACTTAGGATCGGAACATCAAATTTCATTTATAATGAAAGCCCTCCTCTCCTGCTAACTGAACTGACTCATGAAAAAAATATTGATGGAAATAATTCATATGAATTTCTATTATTCTACTCATTTTGAAGCCAAAGACAATTATGTGCAATCTTTTACTATAAGGGCCTTGATATTGTCATACAGAAATCCAAGAGCATCACAAAGGTTTGGATTTCCAATGTTTCCTCTCGCAACTTTGTTCTTTAGCATAACAATCTTTAAATTTTTCTTCCGAATAATGGTAAAAGCTAGCGAGCTATAATATCTTATAGAAATGAAAAAATTATTTAACTTAATTATAAAATGTCGCAAGGAATCACAAATATAAAATAACTAATTAAAGCTTTTTATTTTTTGTTTTTAAAATAATTAATCAAAATTACTGATAAATTTTTATTCTCACTTTTTTTTTTTTTAAAATTACACCTAGGTCGTCATTTCCGCCAACTCTGACCAGAAATGGGCCACTAACAGTAGTCGGTTTAGCAAATGGTTTTGGACTTTGCAAGTAAGGAACGGAAGAGGTGTCCCATTGAACGGGCACGCACTCCGAGTCTTGGACTCGAAGACTTCTCAAATGAATGGAGTTCCGATCCTTTCCAAAATTATTTCTTATTTCCTTTACCCCGTAATAAAAAATCTAAACAAAATCCAATTAAATTCACTTTTTTATCGACACTCCAAAGGGCTCGTCGGTGTACTCCTCTCTACTATTTAATTTGATAAGACCTCCAATCCATTATCACCCAGACCAAAGCGAACTCTTTTGCCATCCAGAGGCGTCGGTAATTTAATTATAAAAAATAATTACGTAGATATATAATCATAAGTATAAAATTGATATATTAAAATTTAAGTTATTAAATAATAAAAATATATTTAATTTAAAAAAATAAAAATAAAATAATAAAATAATAAAATAATTATATATTTTTTATTTATTTTTTAAAAATTATAAATTACGTAATTATATAATAGTCTCTTCAATCATAATACGCCACGAGGAAACGATTGCTAGCGCTATCGTCCTCGGAATGCGGAATTCGCATGTAAGACATTCGAGGCAATGACGCCCGCGCGTGACCGTTCTCGTCTGACGCACTTTTGTAGTCAAATTTAACATTGGAAAATATGACTGTCAGTTAGAAAATTTTTGCAGTTTTCCAACTAATGAATGACCCAACGGTGTCCATATTTTTTGTCCACATTGGAAAACATTTTCTCGGGCTTCTAGATGACAATGTCCACGTGCTTGTGACTACGAATGAATGATTTAAAAAGTCTGCATTGGCAGCGAGAAGTTTCCGTGACTGATAAGTGAGATGTAAAAATCGGACTTAATCAGATGAGTTAATTTAAATTTGCTCGAAAAATATGACATAAATTTAATTTAAAAAATAACTAAAATTTAAAATAACTTAAAAATATTAAGTTAAACTCAAATTAGACTTAAATAACTTGTCTGACTTGAATTTTTTGTTCTTAAAGTAATAAAAAAATAAAATAAAAAAATTTAGTATATTTTATTTAATAAAAATTATAGATTTTAGTATTTTTAATATAAATATTAATTATAAATTTCTTTAGAATATTTAGGGATTTTTTTATGTAATTTTAAATTTTATTTTAAATTTTTATAATGTTTTAAAAAAAGTTTCTTTAATTATTTTTTAATCTTATAATTTTCTTTAATTTTTAAAAATTTTTAAAATTTTTAATAAAAAATGTCACGTCATTATTTTGACAATAAAACCAACTTATAAGTTGACCCGAATTCGAACACGAAATGATCCAATCCAAAATGATTTAGAGATAACTTGACTTATAAATAACTCAACCTGAAAAAATCTGAACTGATAGTGACTCAACTCAAACTCGACCTGATAATCTATTTCGACACCTCTAGCCTCACCCCACCAAAATAATGTGGTGCATATTGTGTATGTTAATTTACTTTTTTTTTTTAAGAGAGTGTATATTAATTTACTATAAACAATAAAATTTTGCTGGAAGTAAAAAAGAGGAACAAATGATATTTTTCCAAATCAACTGCTGGAAAGTTGATTATTCATTCCCTCTTGAAAAACCCATTTATTATTTATTGTGGATCCTTTTTGTTCCTTATTTTGGAGAACTGGAACCACTTTTTTTTTTCCTTGGTAATTTATTACACATTGTGGGTGCAATATCCCTTTCCTTTTCTTTGTAAATCAAGACTGTTGTCCTCCCAGATCATATGTTGCAGTTGGATGGAATGTCCTTCCATACAATCTACGATCCGGCAGTTGATGAAGATGATCATCAGCTGTAAACGCACTTTCGTACGCAGAGAATCAATTATAATTTTTGTAACCAGGCAGATCCAAAAACTTTTTTTTTAAATGGGGCAAAATTAATATATAAGAGTATGAAGGAAAAAAAGGAATTGTGTAGGAATGAAAAATTAAGTGGGAGCAAAAAATAATTTTTTTAGTTTTAAGAAAAGATAAACTCATATAAGAAGAAAGAGAGAGAATTAATATATAAGAATATGTTAAGTTCAAATGATAACTAATTTTGTTGATAAAAATATAATTGAAAATTAGACTTATCAAAAAATAATTTTAAATAAAAAAATTTTATTCAATCATATTTGAATAAAATATGAAACCTATAATAAGAAAACAAATAAGATTGAATCATATTTTATTCAATTGAAAGAAGGCATCTTCCAATCACTTCCCTCGGTCTTCCACCATAGGTGCTGTGTCCTACTTTTGTTAAAAAAAAAAAAAAGATTCAATCATATTTGAATAATATGAAACCTATAAAGATTCAATCTTTTGTTTTCTCTTCCACCATAGGCTCGGGACGTTTCCAATTTGTGGGTTCGCATTCTACTGTATATTTGATTGTATTACCCCAGCTGATCATAATCTTGCCTCATGGGATATTTTCTTTTTGCCATCTTTTTTTTTTCCTTCTTCTCCTTCAGTTGCAGCAAATTTCTTACCAGTGACCACCCGGTACTTTTGCATCAAATTTCACATTTGATTCACTTCAATCATGAAGATCTTAAATCATTTTAATTATTTACAGAAAACCTAATTGATTTCATATAGAATCAATGGTTTACCTGGCATAGGAGGATGATTGGAAGATGCCTTCTTTCAATTGAATGTGAACTTGACGATAAGGCGTACAAACTAATCCAATACAACACTGGAGGTCACTGCTTTTGACGTTCAGAAGAAATGGAAACTTGACATGAAGTTAAAGAACAATAATTTGATTGAGGCAATATATTTTTTCTTTCCATTTTATACTCAAAATAATAGGGAAATATCTACCAATTTGTATTTTTTTTATGAGTGAGGAGAAGACTTCACATATCCTTCAAATTAACAAAAATTCTTGATTAAGAATTAGAGAAGTATGTTAACAAAAAAAGCGATAAACAAAAAATAATATAGGAAATAAAATAATATAGAAGTATATCTACTAATTTGTATTTTTTCACAAATTCCATGAATTTGTATTATAGAATTAGTGGGACAGCTTCACATGTCCTTTGAGTTAGTAGAACGAATGTACTAAACAATATAGGAAATTCTTTTACTTTTGCATGTCCATAAACAATATAGGAGATTTTTTACGTTAAACAATAATTTGTCCATAAACCATAGAGGAGATTTTTAACTACAAAGAAAATCAAGACCAAAAGGGTCCCATTTGGCGTAGATACAATAGAGAAAAAAAAAAACCAATTGAGAAGTTTCATGAATAATAATAAAGAGGAGATTTTTCTTAAAGTCCAATTTCAGAAAAAAAAAACTAATTATTTTGAAGTTTTTGGAAATAATGAGTATGAAAGCCAAATTTCATTTTCCATTAAATTTTAAAGAAATTATATTCCTTAATTTCTTTCATTTTCTACTGAATAGATAATTTTAAGATTTGAATCTAGAATATTTTTAGTTTTTTCTATTCTTTAAATTTACTAATAGCAAAAAGCGAAAAAAATAAATAGAATAATACAAAAATAGAAATTTGGGATTTTTTTTATTTTTTGATTTCCCTAAATTTGAGAATTTGACATATAACAGAAAGAGAAAAATTAAAAAATTTCTTAAAAACTTCGATTTTATATAATTTCTTTTAACAATTATAAGTGCGCGTAATTACTACACACCCTTATAAGGTGCATGTCCGTTTTTAAGTCTTTCATATCCCCATCTGAGGGCACATCATGGCAGATATATTTCAGGGCTCAATTCACTTATAATTATTGTAATATAGTATCATAAGGTCGCAAAAAATGATATCATATTTGTGCGCAGTTAGTTCTTATAATTATTACAGTTATTTTAGCACTTATTGATGATTTTCTTTTTGCTGATTTTTTCAAAAAGAGGTCTTTGATTGTTTCATATTGGTAATTGTTTGATTTTCAATCTTTTTTTTGATTGTTTTTAATCGCCTCTTTAATAATTGTTGTAAAATAAAATGACGATGCATAAAAGAACAACTACAATCATAATAATAAAATTCCCTTAAGAAAAATGGACTTCTAACAACTAGGTCATGTTGTCCATGCAATTGCCTCTCCAAAAAATCCATTTATAGGACAATTATTATTTTAAACAGTTTTGACTATTTATCTTCCCTCGCCTTGCTACATATATATGAAGACTGTTATTTGTTGTGAAATTCAATGTCTATTGGCCAGCATCATCATGTGGTCCTTTTGTGTGGCACCTAGCTATGAGACGATTTTATTTTTGAACAATTAGTATTGCACCGCTTGCAAGATTTTTTCATCCTATTTGGACCATATATTATATGCAGATTTATGAATACATCATCCTCATAGTGAGTCTTCAATCTAGGTCTATATTGTTTTCACTGACTTTCTATTGCTGGAGAATTTCTATTACACTAGAAGTTTTCTAGTCTCAATTTGTTTATTGGTACTATTCGCCTAATATTCTGCTTTGTAGAGTTTCTGTTGCAGTTGTTCTCTTCCTATTGTCGCCACGCCATCATACGTCTGATGAAAAAGAAGGTCTACGGCATGCCTATCTGGACACAATAGCCAAAAACTTACAACTTTTTATTTTACCTAAATTTCTCAATTTTACTTTTTATTTTCTTTATTGAAACAATTTCAGTGTTATAATTAATTACCGTTTTTTTAATTCTTAAATCAATATACGTGCCTGAATTTGTTCCTAGACCTTTTGTGCTTGAGAAACTAATCTCTATTATATTGTCTATTTGTGTCGGCTTTCTACATCGTTAATTTGGGACCTTGGAATTCATGAGCTTGGCTAATTTAGTGCTTGGAATTCGTATAGATTTCTAATTAACATTAATACTTATAATAATTTATAATTTATTTATTTTTATTACGTTATCATTTTTTATTATTTTAACTGAATTTCTCAATTTTAAATTTTAATTTTTTTCACTCAAATAATTTCTCGTCAAGATTAGTGCTTATAATTGATTATAATTATTTTATTTTTTAAATATATTTTTTCTTTATTTTTTTTCTTACAATTATGTAAAAACATATGTCGGTATTACAGAGTTCATTATTTTTTTCTGGTGATTTTTATGAAGAAAAGTTTTTGATTGGTACCTTTTAATAATTGTTTAATTTTAAACTCATTAAAACAAAAATTGTTTATTACATTAAACAAAAAAAATTTCTTTCATATCATCGTGTTGAATACTAAAAATAATAAAATTAACTAACTAAAAAATATTATTTATCCCGCATATCGCGTAGATTATTTATCAGTCTATTTATAATTATAGAAATATATAGAATATTCATATTCTTACGTTACAGTCTCTGATGCTTGAATTCTCAAAAACTTAATTTCTAAATTTTTTAATTTTTTAATTTAACAAATTATTAATAATTGTAGTCTATCAAATATTTTAACAGAATTAATATTTTAATGATCATGGTCTTTATTAGTATTTTATTAAAATTATAATTATAATTTTCATATATTTTAGAATTATCATGTGCAATCCTCTCTTTCACATTATAAAAAAAATCTTTTTTTCTCATATTACAAAAGCACAAATATTATTTTATAACTTGTAAGCATTATTATTCTTTTGTTTATTGTTAGATATATTTCTCAATTTTAAATTTTAATTTTTCCGTCTAAATAATTTCTCATCAAGTTTAGTGCTTAAAATAAATTATAGTTATTTTGATTTTATTATGGTTTTTTCCCTTTATTCATGATTTATTTATTTATTTATTTATTTTGCTTTCTTCAGATGACAGAATTGCCGCTTGATTTACATCCAGTAGTCACTGGAAATTCACTTTTTTTTTTAGCAATTAAAAGCAATATATCAGTATTAACGGAGGCTTGGAACTTTTTGCTAATTTATTGGAGCTTTTCTCTAATAGTATTGAAGATATACTATCTTAATTTTTTTTAAGAATATAATAATGAGAGAATGATATCCCTTGGTCACAATTATTTTTAGCAATGCATTATATATTTTTCTTTTTTGATTAACACAATTCGTTATATATAGGTGTTGAAATTTTTATCATGTTGACGTCTAGCTATTTTTATTTTTTCGTGGAATATCCCGACGGTAGCACTGTACAATAGAGCTACATAGTCATCAAAATATAGGTAGGTAAAATTTATTGGTCAAAATTTTCTTTTTCTTTTAAATAGGAAAAAAGATTTATTGTAAGTATTTTAATTATTAAATTTGTAAATTAAAATTAGAGTAATTTTTGTTTGTTATACTTCATTCAAACCACCCTCAAGAGATATATCTACCATTTGAATACTATTAGACTCAATTAATTTTTTTTATATCTGATTACGATATTAACGAATTATAAATTTATTATTATACTTATACTTAAATCTCTAATTTTAGAGATAGGTGACATTACAAAGATTTGAACTCGAGTCGATGTACAGGAAGATGGACCAAATTACCCTCAAATTATCTGCTCGAGTAGTGTAAAAATTTTCTTTGATTTGATCTTAATGGCATATGTTATTGTCAGAAAACATATAATTGCTTGGAAAAAGATCGGTGAACACGTATAAATAAAAATATATATAAGTAAAAATATAATGAATACACAAAAATTTAAATTATTAGATCGTAAAAATTATATTAAATTTTAAAATAATTATTAAATATTATTAAATTAATTATATATTCTTATCAGAATTACTTATATATTGTTATATAATGACCCTAATTGCTTTATTGGCACTGTTAAGACAAGTGATTAATACGACTGAAAAAAAAGAGTGAATGGCACGACGCATGAAGCGAATGATAGAATAGTTACGTAAAGGTTTTTTCTAGTCTCACATATTCTTAATTTTTTTTGTAATTACAGTTGTATTATGCAATAAAAAAATAAAATTTATTTTTTATTACAAAAAATTAATATTATTATAAAAAATTAAAAATTTATTATAATTTAAACAAAATTTAGATAAAAAATTTCAGACAATTTACCCATGCCCCAAATCAAATGCCCTTTGGCCGTATGTTTGGCGTTCTGTATTATTCATTCATCGAAATGAAGTTATGATGCTTCAAGTACGTCCTTGTCAGAACAATTTATGCTATGCCTTATCACCAGCATCAGCACAGGCTATTGCTTTGAGATTAGGACTGTGATGCTTTGAGATTAGGACTCCAGATAGTCCTATCACTTAGTGGAAGCAACATCATCATTGAAATTGATTGCTGGAATATAAAAGCTGATCCTCAGAATAGATAGTGGACTGTAGCACTTGTGGTGTGGAATATTTTTAGATTTTTAGAATTTATGGATAATTATTTTTATTATATTATATTTAGACTAATTAATAAGATAATAAATTGAGTTATAAATTAATTTTTATTAAAATTATATCTTATAAATTAGATTAACAACCTATTATCTTATTTTTAATTTTTATTGTCTGTAGACTTATTATATTAATAAATATAAATTTTATCCCTTCTATAAAAAAAAAAAATGCCCTTGTCCTATCAATTTTGTTTCGACCACAAAAGTCATCGCTCTTTCCCATTATTGTGTAGCAATAGTGATCACTTAAACACCTTTTTAGTTTTTCTTATGAGCACTGTCATATTAAAAAAAAAAAAATCTGAAATATTATCTAAATATAATTAATTATATTTAATTTATAACTATTTAAATTTTAAATATAATTAAAAAATTATTATTATTTTTTTATACATAAAATTTAATTAATTACACATTAAATTCACTTAATTACATTTGAACAGCGGTTTAAACACTCTTTTATTAAAAAAAAAAAGTAACTTTTTTCTTTTCCGATATATATCAGCGCAGGAAGTCCTTGAGTTTCAAGCCCTCGAACACAACCCAACAGGAAAATATTGCTTTGTGCTTTTCTTCTTAAAGCTAAGAATATGGTCACTGAAGCTCCAGTTCAAAGAGCTGAAGTCCGCCGCACAGCAGAATTCCCTCCAGATATATGGGGTGATTTCTTCATCAAGCAAGTGCCCCATGATAACGATGAAGTAAATCATTTAGGATTTTCTTCTTGTTTTGTTTTTTTTTTTTTTGGTGTTTTGTCTTTCCCCTCATTTTTCATAAATTTATTAAATGACATTAATCAAGTCCACACAAACAATATTGCACTTTTGGCTGCATAATTTAATTTTGCATTGTGCAGGAAATTAAAGTACAAAATAAAGAAAACCTTAACGTTACTTGCTGAATAATTTTTTGAACAGGTCATTGGAGCTTGGAAAGAGGAAGCTGAATTCCTGAAAGAAGAGGTAAGGAAGATGGTTACGGCTGCAACAGATAAGCCTTCAGACAAGTTGAACATGATAGATGCTGTCCAAAGACTTGGCATTGCTTACCATTTCGAAAGAGAAATTGAAGATGCCTTGCAACAAAATTGCAGTAGTAAATTCGAAGATTTCTCCACCATTTCTCTTCAATTTCGACTGCTGAGGCAACGGGGCTATAAAGTTTCCAGTGGTGAGCTACACGTCATCTCTGTTAAGATTAATTCAAATTTATTATAAATTAAAATTTAGTATTTTAATAAAATTAAAATTAATTTATCATATTTTTATTATTATAATCGGAATAGAAATTATTAGTCTAATATATAAGAAATTGAGAGTCATAGATTGTTGTGTAGCTAGTGAGCATATTAGTTAAAAAGTTATAATTAGTGTGTTTGTTTTTTATTATTATTGTATAATATTATTTAGTTAATAAATTAGTAGTGTTAAGTCATTTAAATTTAACAGTGATATCAGAACTAGTCAATTGGAAAGCCACGGTTACTGAATTTTGAATTAGTTGATTGCGAATAAAATTTTATTGAATTAGTTCGTGTTCAAAATGAAGTAAGTAGTATTGTCGCTGTGAGATATTGAAGTAAATATCTGATCCGAAAGGGAAAAAAAGAAGCTGCCGGAGTGTCTCCGGAGTGTCGCCGGAAGGCCGCCGACTTTCACGCGCCGCTACACGCGCCGCCACCGGAAGCCGTTCGATCGCCGGACACCACCATCTGAAGCGCAGACCGCCGATCTTCCCAAATCCAGTGCCCACGCGCCGGAATTATAGCCGGAAACTCATAGATAGACAGAAGACCGAAAGAGTCCAACCGCTGATTTCACGCCATTTCCGCCTCCTCCAGTCACTGCCGTGCAACGGAAGCCTCGGATTCCGCTTCCCCATCCACCGACCGACGTTTCCCAGCCCAAAACGCCCTTAGTCGTCCCCGGGAAATCGCCGGAGAAGACAGCAGCCGTTTTCCGTTTTTTTTTGTCACCGTTGTTCTTGTTTTTCGCCGCTGTTGGCCACCGTGCCACTCGCCGTCCGCTTGAGAAGTCGCCCCAGAGGTCACCACCAGCCAATCCGTTGCCGGCGCCGGCACCATACCATCACCGGTGGGTGTTTGATTTTTCGAACTGAGAGGAGTTCATCGAAGGAGCAGGAAGAAAAATTAAAAAAAAAAAAACAACAAGGAAATAGAGGCAGATCGGAAAAAAAATAAAATAAAAGGTTAGAATGAAAAATTTAAAGGGAAATAACAAAGAATTATTGAAAAATTAAAAGATAAGTAAGAAAAAAATTATTGATGAATTTAAGGATTTGACAGACGTAAAAAATATAAAAAAATTAGAAGAAATTTGATAATTTAATAATTATGAGCATGAGAAGGAAGGAAAAAAAAAGAAAAGGAAGAAGAAAAAAAGGAAAATGAGAAACAAGTGAAGAGTTTTAATTAAAATAATAAAAATACGTTGAAACAGTTATGGAAGTCGAGTTTTAGTTTAAAATGGATGATGATGAAGTAGTTAAAAAATGATAAAGCATCTAAAAGAATAAGGTAGAGTTGAGTTGAAGTCAAGGAAAAATTTGAATTTAAAGATGATTTCAGGAGTTGAATTGAGATTTGAAATTATCAGCAATGGACAGCTAGTGAATACTTAGATGAAAGTATTTGTTAGAGTTAATTAGAAAACTCGTGTGAAGACTTATGGAGTTAAAAAAGTTTGGAGTTAGGGACATGTTATATTGAGAGTTAAGATACTCTGTTCAGTTGAAAGCTATTGATAGTTCATTTCAGTTTTTCTATGTATGATTGGAAAACAAAATAAGAAATAGAGTAAAAGTATTCTACAATCTCACAGCTGTGTGTTGTGAAGAAAGAAATTGCAGACCTTGTTGAAGGTCATTTGTCACAATTTCACAGTTGCGTGTCGTGGAGAATAAAGTTTCAGACCTTTTTAAAAGTCATTTATCACAAGTTCCTTCAATAATTGACAGGTTAAGTAAGAATTGGTGAAACAAAATTAAAGACCAAGTTGAAATTGATCAGAAGAATTTAGAAGGAAAATTGTCAAGAAGACTCATGATGATCATGTTAGTAAAATTTTGAAAGTTTGTTTGCAAATTATGAATTAGTTTGAAGAAAAGTTAAGATTCCAGTTGAAATTATGAAATTGTTGATTTGATACAGATTTCGATAATGAAATTGAAATTTGAAGGTTCTGTCAAGTTGAAACTAATGTTGTTAATAACTGTAAGACCTAATCAGAATTAAGGGGATGTTGAGATTAATTCAGATTCGTTATAAATTAAATTTTAGTATTTTAGTAGAATTAAGATTAGTTTGTCATGTTTTCATTATTAGAGTTGACATATAAATTATTAATCTAGTATATAAGAAATTGGGAGCCACAGATTATTATGTGACTTGTGAGCATATTAGTTGAGAGGTTACAATTAGTGCGTGTATTTTTCATTATTATTGTATGATATTATTTAGTCAATAAATTAATAATGTTAAGTCATTTAAATTTAACAATTTTCACAATTTATCTTAGTCTTACAAACATTGCATATTGTTTAGAAATAAAGTAACTCAAGGCTGAAGTCAAGGCTCACTCGAAACAATTAAACAAAAAAAAAAGGTGTCTTCAGTGCAGCGTAGGAAACTCTAAAGAGCGGTCATATATATATGCGTTTTGCAAAGTTTTTGTTCAAAATATTATTTACAACAATAATAATGATAACAATAAAGGAAAAACTAGGAGGACATTATTTTTTTATATCATGATTTAACATAATACTAAGTATATTTAAAATAACAATAACTTAATTTAGGGTTTAATTTCAAAAAATTGAATTTTTTTATTTTTTATAAGTTAAATTTAATTTTATGGTTATTTTATGTCTATTTCCTATGTCCTTATAGTAGAGCTCTAACAATAATAAGAAAAGAAACATATATTTTACCAACGAAATCTCATTATCATTAGTTCATGTGTTTATGGTTGCGACACAGATTCATTTAAAATATTCAAGGATGAGGATGGGAACTTCAGGAAAAACCTAATTGATGACATTCGTGGCTTGTTAAGTTTGTATAAGGCTTCATATTACAGCGTGCCTGGAGAAGATATCCTCGATGAGGCTCTTGAATTCAGCAAAACACACTTGACGTTGGCCATGACGGAAAAACTGAATTCCCCTCTTGGAGAACAGGTTGCTCATGCCTTGAGGTGGCCTATACTTAAGGGCGTACCAAGAAAACAGACATGGCATTATATTTCCTTCTACCAACAAGAAGAGGCACATAATGATACTCTGCTAAAGCTGGCCAAGCTGGATTTCAATATTCTGCAAAAGTCACACCAGCAAGAGCTCAAATCTATCACAGAGTATGCTGTTTTTAAGTGAAAATTTGTTATGCTTGAGCAAATCTTAATATAACTGAAAAATTGATCTGATCTAATAGTCACGGGTTCGAATATTAAATATAAGTTATTTGTTAAATTAAAAGGAAAATGGATATACCTTTCTCAGGATCCCACAATGTGGGAGGCTTGTGAATTTAAACGCCCTTTAATTCAACAATTTGACTTTAATTTATGTGACGTGTAAATGCAATTGAAGCAGCCAATATATCTAAGAATTTCATGTGCCGTACCTTTCACCATTTATTTCAGGTGGTGGATAGCTTTGAACGTCAGGGCAAAGCTACCTTTTGCTCGAGACAGGGTGGCTGAGCTCTTCCTTTGGACCCTAGGAGTATTCCATGAGCCTAAATACACCCTTTCAAGGAGGTTGTTATCCAAGATGTTCTGTATTATTTCTGTCTTTGACGACATATATGACGTCCATGGCACCATTGACGAACTCGAACTCCTTACCAATGCAATTGAAAGGTCAGTCTCCCTTTCACGGGAAACAATAAATGGTGATTCTTGATCTAAGTTATTTCATAATAACTAGGTCAAATTTTATAAAATAGGGCTCAGGTACGTATCCCCAGCTTTATAATTGAAGGATGATATTAAATTTTATAATAATAACTTTTTTTTTTGTCAAAAATAAAATTTTAAATTTTATATCCTAAAATCTAATTTTTCAAAAAATTTATCTAAAAAATAAAAAAAAATAATATTATAATCATCGATATACGGATATAGAGACTGTTTTGGTACCCTACCTTTTTTCATAGAAATGCGCATGAATAAAACTGCCGAAATCCGAAACCTTTCTTTAAAGGTCACAAAGTGGGAGCCTAGTGTACAATGTCCTTTTTTTCACGGGCACAACTTATGAAGGGGGAAAATTACTAATAACATCATAATGCAAGCTTTTAAAGTTGCAAATTCCAGGCATATTGTTGTTGCAACAAATAATTTTAGCTGGAGTTAGCTTTAGCCGCAATGACTGCGGACTGCGCTCCTGGCTGAATTTTAAGACCATGCTAGGAAAAATGAAACCTGGGAAAATGACTAATTGCCTGTTGAGTGTAAAATTCTTGACTTTCAGGTGGGATGTCCATTTGAAAGATGAACTTCCCGATTACATGAAGTTAGCTTTTCAAATAATATTAGACTTATACGCTGAAATTGAAGAGGAAGTAACCAAGCAACGGAGGTCATTCTGTGCTCACTATGCGAAGGAAGCGGTAAATAAATATCCCTTTTCCTTTCAATTTACTCTTGTTTGCTCACGTTGGATTCCATCCAAGCTGTTATCGAATTTCTTCTAGCTATTATTCTTGCTGTGTTTTAATGGATTATTGAGATCATAGATAAAGGTACAAGTGAGAGCATATATGGCCGAAGCAAGATGGTTTAACAAAGGTCATGTGCCAACACTTGAAGAATACTTGTCCATTTCTACGGACAGCTCTGTTAACCCCCTGGGCTATGTCATATTTTACTGCGGGATGGATGAAATTTCAACCAAGGAGGTTTTTGATTGGCTGCTCACTAAACCTAAAATTTGGCATGCTGCTACTGTTATTGGTAGGCTGGAAGATGATATCGTGTCCCATGAGGTACCAATGAATTTTAAAATCATTGTGCAATGAAAAATTAATTAATGCGATATTTGTTCCAATCATTTTCTCTAGTGATCTCATTCATCATTATTTGTAGTTTGAGCAATCAAGGGGACATGTTGCTTCTGCTGTGGAATGCTACATGAAGCAACATGGTGTCTCAATGGAGCAAGCAAAGATTGAGTTAAGGAAACTGTGTAAGGATTTATGGAAAGAGCTAAACGAGGAGCTTCTCAAACCGACCAGCATCCCAAGGGTTTTTCTCACTGTTCTTCTCAATTGTGTACGTGTCTGCGAGCTCGTGTACGAGTACGGCGATGGTTATACGCATTCTGAGATTCTGAAAGATGTCATCAAGTCCACGCTCGTCGACCCTATTGCTATCTAATAAGCATATGAAAATTAGTCCCTGTTTGTTCATGTTGCCAGCAGTATCTGTCCAAGTGAATAATTTCCTAGAACGGGTTGTGTTGAAAATTGTGTTGTAATCAATAAAGTCCAAGTTGCCCTAGAAAATAAGTGGCTTTACTGCTTTGTGTAATATTCATGTGATATTATATAGGACAACTTGGGATGGTTGTTTGTGTTTGTTTTGTACTGAAAGAATATTGTTTAAATTATCTCGTCAAAAATAAATAATTTACATTAAAATGTAAGAATAAGACAAAAACAATCAAACTTTAATTCTAAATTTAATTAGAATTAATTTTCATAAATTATAACGGCTAGTAACAACTAATTACATAAAAGTGTATAACAGTTTGTTAACGATCAAGTAATGGCTAATCTAACAAACACAAAACAACTCTAAAAATAGTTGGTGGCGTCTCCAAAAATTCCAAATTGACCAGAGTCAGTGTACAAATATGCGAGGGCCAAGATACGAAACCCAATGAAGGTGCACGTCCGTTTTTAAGTCCGTCATATCCTCGTCTCAGGGCACATCGTGACAGATATATTTCAGGTCTTCAATTTACTCAATTCATTTATAAGGGCGCACTTATAAGGGCAATAACGCGCAATTATAAAATCGAAGAAATATTGAATTGAGCCTAGTTAGGCTCAGCTTCTTGATAATAATGCTTAATTACAATTGTAATTAGAGAAGAGAGGAATGGAAAGTGTGATAATAAGCCGAGTTTAAACCCCATGGCTACTTGCAACTTTTGTTTGGAGCTCCCGTTCTTTCTTTATTTGAATTACTTATACTACCGGAGTTTGCGAACGTGGTGTTTCCGTTCTTCCAATGATGGACGCATTTTGCGGGATATACAAACTTTTGCGTGCATTATTTAGTAGAGGAAGAGACTATATAAAAATAAGTTCAATAATTTTGCATTTCTTTCATTTCCTCTCTATTTTTTTTAACAAAATTTGTGTAAGTCCGCATGTAACGCAAATAAAACGATTAGGTTTGAATCTATATAAAGATATATTAAGTCAATAGGTAAAGATAGATTTAATATAACTCAAAAGAGAATATTTAATAATGTAAGAAATTCTACTGTCTCATGAATATATTATCTTTTTTATGGCATAGTAGTTGAGAATTCTATGTAGCTTTAGTGTGGTTTACCAAAATCCCAAGCATATTCTTTCCTAGTTATATCTCGTTATGTTTAGTACTCAATTCTTCGATTTAAGATTTATTTGTTTATTTTATTTAATTTTATAATATTAAAATCGGTCTTCTAAATAAAGTTGGGATTAATATATGTTTCAATGTTTGTGTGTTTTCAATTCTCGCGGAACCAAACTCTATTCACTATCTATATTATCTATATTACTTGAGCGACTAGTGCACTTGTTAGTGGATATTTGCACGCGTTAGATAATGAAAGCGTCAAAATTTTATATGAAAAAATATATAAATCTACATGTTAGTTTCTCAAATATGAAGAGATTTGCTCCTTATTTATTCTTTGAACTCAGCTTGTGGTTTAGGGCTTGCAAGGTTGATTGCTTTACTAGAATCCTTTAAATTCGGCACAGATAATTTATTTTTGATATGGTCGGAGATATGAATCGATTGAAATGTTCGTGAGTTAATTCGAACATTAGCGTGCCCTAATTTTTTTAAAAAAATTAATCCAAGACATTATATTTATTTTGTTTGTTATTATCAGTGTTTGAATTGATCAAGTTTTCCTACGTGAACCTGCACATTGTAGCTTTCACCCTTCTGAGTCAGTAAGTTACAATATTTGCATTGACATGTCATGTGATATACTTAACGTAAACAATAAAACTAGTCAATAAAGTTTAAAACTCTATAATTTGCGATTTTACTGAATTTTAGTATTTTTCTATTAAGATTACAAAGGTTTGTTGCCCATCTATTCTTTTTTTCAATTAAAATTTTTATCTTCGTACTAAAGTTTTTATATTATAACTCAAATTAAAAAAGAAAAAACCCTACATATCGTGCGAGCTATATATATTATGATATCAACATTATATTTAAGAAGTTGAGAGAAAATTTTCTTTAAACTTCTTATTATTTGTAACTAATTAATTCAATATACTAGACTTGTATCCGCACATTTTTATATATGAATATTGTTTTGAAATAATATTTGTAAATTAGTTGTTTATGGTGTCTTTAGATAAGAATGATTAGATATATTCATAAAATATATACATTCATGCATATAAAAAATTGTACACTTCAATCTTGTTAGATTCTTGTACAACTTAAACAGAGTTCTGGCCATTCATGATGAGCTCTCATTACTGCATTCAATTCTTCAATATAACTATTATTGTGTAAGCCTTTGAAGGGTTGGCTTTTGTAGCTCTGCTAGTGGCAAACCAAAAATATTTTCTTGCCCAATGTATACACGTGAAGACAAAATAATCGCGTTAAACAATCTGAAGAAAAATCTCCAATATTGAGAGGTTAGAAATCTGCCAGCGTTTGTAAGAAGATGAATCCTTTTTCATTTCATGAGCTAAAGTATTCCTCAACTTCTCTCTCAAAACAAATTCCTTATAATATAAATCAGCTTCAAAAAACTACAAAGGGGGTGGCAATATTTGCTACAAAATCAAAGTCCAAAATTTTTGATAAGCTAATATGAAAAATTCTTCTCAAAACATGTAACTTAATTAGACAATAAAACTCTATGCACTTACATTTATAGTAAAACACATTGCCAGTTGTCCAACTATGATACCATCCATGTTACAATGGATTTTCTTTCAAATAACATGCGATTAAATTTGGCCATGAAACAATTGAACCATCTCATTGTGTAGATGTTCATTGAAACTGATGGAATCAAGGCCTAATCCATAAAAACAGAAAAAAAAAAAATTGCGTCAAAAACACAACTTAGATTCTTAACTCACGGAATTAGCGCTTTTGCAGCTGAAATTAACCTTCACTAATCCCACAAAAGATAATGGACACAGCTCAATAGTTGATTCTATCGAAAGAGAACAAAACCAAAACATTCAAGCTGTAGTGCCATCATATCACTGAAACTAATCAACGCTATGCTTGTGTCAAATTTTAATGCAAAAAGAACAAAACCTGCTCCGCAGAGCATGGCTCCAAAAAATTTAGCACGATCATTTTTTTGACATATATTTGAAAGTCTTATGAAGTCCCTCTGCTAATTCTTGTTGTGCTTTGTCCTCAATTTGAATGGGTTTCATCTCTATTACTTCTTGTCCAATCAATCTGCCAACAATTAAAACACCACTTAAGAGACTTTTAATTAGAACAGCTTGCCAAACAAGGAAATCATAAAACCAAGTCAATAATAATTATAGCTGTTGGATATAATTGTGCATAGAAACCATAAGAGTAAGAATCAAAGAGAAAGAAGGTAATACCCATACAATTATGATCCATTTTTCTTGAACTGAATTTGGCCACTAAATATTGTAATCAAATTATGTTGTAAGATACAAAATCTTTTATAGTAATAATTTTTTATTGAATAAGTTCTGTCATTAATTGTTAGAAAGTTTACAAAATCATAATTAGTCATAATTTAGAATTTTATTATTAATCATATTTTTTTTATCTCATTTCAAGATTATTTTCTTAAGTAAACTACAATTAACATTTGGAGTGAAAGAAGGAGGATCTTTCTTTAAACTTCCCCCTTATACTATTGTAATCAAATTATGTTTCAAGTTACAAAACCTTTTATAGAAATAATTTTTTTATTTAACAAGTTATGTCACTAATTGTTAGAAATGTTACAAAATCATAGTTAGTCATAATTTATAATTTTATTACTAATCATATTTTTTTAATCTCATTTCAAGATTATTTTCTGAAGTAAACTACAATTGATTTTTGAAGTTAAATAAGGAGAAACTTATTATAAGCTTCTCCTTTATACTATTGTAACTAGGGATACGCATACTCATTGGGCGGGTTGTAATATTTTTGTATTCAAAATTTTTGGATTACTTTGTTTTTCAGATTTTTTTTTATTTGTATTTTAAAGTAAACTTTTGTACTAAATAATTTGACATTAATTTAAATTTGGATGTCACAATCATGACCGAATAGTTATATAGTTGTGTGTCCTGTCTATATGATTTTCAAATGAACTTTTTCACAATTTCTCTGAGTTTTGTTTGGTTTTGCCTTTCTTCTTTTTTTATTTGCTTCTCAAATTATGAGTTGGTCAACAAACCATCCAAGCAATAATTTAAACCGACTTACTAAATAATTCTATTAGTAGATCATTTAAACTGACCTAAAAGGGATGCATCATAGATATCATAACAATATACAATTGCTCATCAAAGGCAAATTATCAGAAGGCTATTCAAATCGACCTGATCATCTCAAAAGGCAAACTATTAAGATGGGTAAAAGACCATAATTAACTAATTGATCAGATGAGACTTGCGTAGAATAAAGAAAAGACATAGAATCAAATAGAGTTGGTATGTGAGTTGGGGGTGAGGAGCAAAATTTGACTGAGAGATGGAAATAGTAAAGGCAAATTTCACTTGAACTTTAGTTGGGTTTGTTTAATTTGGGTTTAAGTAATTTATATTTTAATTCAATTGGTTCGTTGTAAATTAGCTTGCTAATAATAAAGGCCATTAATTTTTTATTGGTCCAAGAGTGTAAAGGCAAAAATAATTATTCTTTGAGAAAAAATTAAGAGAGAATAAAATATAAATTTTAAGAGGACAATAACAAATAAATTACTTATAACTATATATATGTTTCTTTTAGTAGCGGAAGCAATTGCACACAATTCTTTTGTTACACCCGCACATGACTATAAGAGGGGTTTGGTTTTATTGATGGAGACTGCTGTTTGTTATTGGAGATTATAAAGCAAGATAAATAGTGTTTGGTTAATTTTTTTTTAAGATTTGTTGTTAATACTCTCTCCAAAATGCTGTTAATTGAAAAAACAAATTGAAATTACTTTTTTTTTTTATCAATTGATAATAATATGTGTGCAATAGTACCCTCACAAATCAGAAATAGACAAGGGACAAGGTGGGAAGAGTGATCCGATGGCATTGGCATTGTTTTGTTTTCATTTTTTCTTTTGGAGTTGTTAAAGGGACGGTAAAAAAAAAAATTATGTAGATAAAATTTGAAATTTAAATTTGAAATTTTATAATTAATAATTATTACTTTAAGCACTTATATTATGCCTAACCCACAGTCCCATGACATTGCACAATTGTACAAACTGATTTGCTTTTCGTTTTTAATGTATATGAACAGTATACGCACAGTAAGTCATGGTTCTAGTTTTGAAAAATGAAACAAATGGGACGATTTTTTTTTTCTTTTCTTGTTTTTCTATTTCTTCTATTTTTATTTGTTTTACTTGTTACATTTCTTCTATTTTTATTTCTAATGCCACTATTTATTGACTTTGTTTTTGTAGGATAGAAAAAAATTAAAAATAATTGAATAATTTAAACTTTTAAATTTAAGGTAATTTTGTGAGAAAAATAAATTTTAAATAATAACAATCTTGATTTCAATTAGTTTTTAATTTATTAAATTCAACTACATTTCAAAGTCATTTTTTTTATTATAATCATATTTCTTTCCATTTTTTATATATTTATTATAAATTTTAATTGATTTTAAATCACGCATTTAATGATTTTTTAATAAAGAAACATAATATCTAAAATAATCATTTTGCTACTTAATCAGTAAAAGTTGATACAAATGTAACTAAATACTATAACTTTATTTTATTTATCAGCAACAACAACTAACAATAATAATCAGTAACAATAATAATAATCAACAAAAGTAATTATCAATAATAAAATCGAACATCCCCTTGATTCTTTGTATAATAATTGCTTACTGCTCGCCAAATGGTAGGGGCCTATGTATCGTTGTTAACGACTCAAGTCGAGTTAAGTTTTGACATGTTTCAGCTTGATTCGTGAATATATACCCTGAGTTCGAGTTCGGCTTAAGCTCGATTGAGCTTTAATATTGGAGTTCAAGCTTAATTTGATAATAAATTGTAGAGTTTGAGCTCAGTTTGAGCTCGACTAGTTTTGATTTTTTTTTCTAAAATTTCGTCAATCGAAGTTTAATATAAGTTCAGCTCGACATAAACTCAACTCGTTTGAGTTAAAATTTTTTAAAAATTCTAAAACTAACATTCAATATAAAGATAATTAGTAAACGAACATTTTATCGAGCATATCATCAAGCATATTATTAAACATCTTATTGAGCAATTTATCGAATTTCTATCGAATTTTTAACGATTTTATCACAAATATAAACGAGACGAACAATCTCTTGTTTAAATTTAGCTCGTTTAATAAACGAATCTTAAAATTAAATTCAAATATCATTCATTTACGTTACCAAACAAACTTAAACTAGCTTTTATTGAATCAAATAATCGGGCTTTTATTGAGACTATTGATTCATTAATAGTCCTGACTTGCGGCATTCTGCTCTCCGAAAAGCGCGCTGTTTGAGACTATACTAATAGGACGATGGCTGCCTTCGGCCGTCCTCTACCCTCTCGGTCCTCTACCGTAGCATCAACCGACACACCGCACTAAAATTGTATGGGCCTCCACTGTAGCACCAACCGCCACACCGCTAGAATTGTTGGTGTGGATGAGTTTAGTAGATCACTTGTAGTATTTGACAACGGGTGAAGAACGTGCTCCGAAGTGGTGTCCGACAAACTATTTAAAACTGCAATCATTCTCTTTTTTTATTGTAACTATATTAAAAAAATAAGAAATAAAAAATAATAAAAATAAAATTTAAAATTAAATAAGTATTATTTTAAAATTTAAAATATAGATTTTACATAATATACTCTAAAATAAAAAAAATCCTTAAAAAAATTAACCTAGTTCTACTTAAAATGCTAGTGGTCGCATTTTTTAGGTCGGACACCCCTTCAAGGTAGAATCTTTTCTCTTTGACAACTAACATTTATTTTAGTTTATGAACCATAATTAATTTTATTAATTATCAAATGCGTAGCAAAGTTTTTTTTTTTTGTTTCTTTTATTTTGTTTTTCTTTTCTTTTTTCTTATTCTCTTTAAGTAGCTGGAAAAATATATTTTTTTAATTTTTTGGTAAAAAGCCACAACAATCTTGCTTCAAAAAATTGTAGTTCTAAATACTAACTGGGTTTGATTACATGACTGTGCAAGCTCCAACGGGAAGCAGTCACGCGCTCATGTATTGCTTCTTTATTTTTTTAAGTTTTTGTACTTAAAAAAAATTAAATCTTAAATATACCTAATATTACTGTAAATTTACTTACTGTTACCGTAAAACTAATTTTTCAATTTTTTTTTCAAAAATAAACTAAATCGTAAAACATAATTAGTATTATTCTAATTGTACTTATTGTTATTTTAACTGTACTTATTTTTATCCTAAAACTTATTTATCAAAACAAACTTTAAAAAAAAAAAAAAAAATCTCGCGTCTGCGGTGTGGCCATGTAATTTTTCGGATACTAACTATAGCTCAAGTTCGATTCGCAATCAACCGAAAAAATTCACATGGGCCGGCACTCGGGCGACCAAGTCAAAGCCATTCATATTTACTATGAAAAACCTTTGGAACGAAGCAAGCAAGTCACTACTATGAAAAACCTTTGAAACGAAGGAATTCAATCTTCACTAAATATATATATAAGCACGCAAATATAGTTCCATCTGATCATATTATCATCAGTTCATTTTCTACATTTCTCCAAGCTCAAAATATCCCCCCGTTTTGCCATTCTCTTGCTTGCTTGTTTCCCAATTTCTTCATGTCTCGCAGCGCCCGCTCAGCAAAGCCAAATGTTAGCGACACCTTCGAGACCTTCTTCAAGGAATGGTTCGACCAAAAACAGCTTCTACTCGAACAGCTGCTGCTCGCCGTCAAAACATCAGAAGATGGTGATGGACCCAATTTGGAGCAGCACAAGAATGTGATCGAGCGAGTGATGGACCATTACAAGCACTTCAACGAAATGAAATCAAATGCAGCCAAGGCCGACGTGTTCCTCTTCTTCTCTCCGCCCTGGCTCACCGCTTTCGAAAGAGCCCTGTCGTGGTTCGGCGAATTCAAGCCCTCCATGCTTTTCAGTTTGCTTAATAGGTCCGTCAGGGACTTGACGGCGGAGCAGAGGGAAAGAATCGAGCAAGTGAAGGCCGCGTCACGGAGGGAAGAGAAGGAGTTGACGCAGAAGATGGCGACGATTCAAGAGAACGTGCGCGTCTCTGTCCATCCTGAACTTTGTGAGGCGGTTTAATGAGACACCTCTTGACGGAGAAGCGCCGGAAATGGATTAAGTAATGGATGCCCTGAAGACGGCGATGCTTAAGGTGTTGGAAAGGGCGGACTTGATCAGGGGATCGACAGCGGAGAAAGTGGTGGAGGTTCTGAGTCCAATGCAGACCGTCAAGTTTTTAGCGGCAGCTGTCGAGTTTCAGCTGAGGGTCCAACAAGTATTGAAGTGGGGCTCGCTAGAATCTGAAGTCATTTGTGCTTATGGTAATAGAGAAGCTTTGGAACCGTCTAGATTGATTACCAAACTAAGCAAAAGAAGAATTTTTCCCCAATAAAAGAAGCTGTTCTGCAATGATACCATGTAGTCAATTATTATTATTATTATTATTATTATTATTATTACTATTTACTTCTAGCGGTCATTGTCTAGTTTTGAATGTTTTGGACTTTTTTGCATTTCGGTTACGAAAAAGGTTGCTGCTCAAGTCGAGTCGGTCCTGAAGCCAACAACTTTCGGGAGTTAAAGGGCGAGGGGGGCTTTATTGGAGCTCTCCAATCACGGTGTTTGGACGGAGAACTTTACTCAACTTGAGTATCCAAGTTCTTTCGGTTATGCCATGGATGAATGTTTTGTTTGATGTGAAATTAAATATTTTCTTTTGTCGTTTTTTTCTCTTGTTACAAAAAATAAATAAATAAAAGGTAATACCATTGCACTCACGATTCGAAATGTGGGTGTTTGCCTTATCCCCAATCATTCGACTTCATTCTGTATAAGAAAAAACAAAAAGAAAAATTACGAATATGATAAGAGAACGAACATACATAATAAATAATAGTTGTAATTAAATAATGTGAGCTAAAAAAAATAAAATAAAATAAAATAAAATGAGTTAGTAGTTTTCACTTCTCACTTTTCATATCTCCATAATGAAATTTAACAAAAAAAAAAAAAACATTAGATTTCATGGTTGAATAAAGATTCCATAGAAGTTATCACTAAAAAATGGTGTCACGTAACTATCTGAAATAGTAGTATAGTAGTAATTCCAAGTGTTTTCTTCCGCAACGACCCGAGTTTGAACCCCTGCATTGTCTCTTGCCCCTGGATTTGGGGATTTATGCAGAGGCATAGTAACAAATTCACAATTCGTTAACGCCGTGATTTAGTGTGTAAAAGGCCTGTTGGGTGCAAGAGTGCTCGGGTAATGAGTATGTCCTTTTAGAATAGTTGAATAAGATATTGATAAAAAAAAATTACTTCATCATTTATTTACAAATTCGATAACTTATAAATTCACGGTAAATCTTTTTTTAGCTAAAAAAAAGTTATCACGTACATGTGTCCAAGTGCTGATCATGGGTAATAATAAAGAGCCTCATTTCCCATGGTAAAGGTGAAATCTGAGCCTAAGATTCTCACTGTGGGGATCTTAGCTTTGCACCATCCGATTGGAGCCTCATTGATGAAACCGTTCATTATTCTCAATGGATCAAAGCTCACAACTCGATTGTGGGCTACTTGTGTCCAAGGATCTGAGAGATCCAGAACATGATTGGCCCTAGTCAGAGTCCGTTAATAGTCAGGAGAAGGAAGATAATACTAAATAAGCCGACGTTGCAAAAGTCCCAATGGACCGCTCTTTCCTCCCACTGTCGCACACGGGGGCTCATATGGTGGTCACAGCGAAGTTGCCTAGTTAAGAGATGAATGACTGGGAAAAGGAAAATGAAAAAAAAAAAACAGAGACATCATAGTGACCGAGGCTTTCAATATGTTAGCTCTATTATGTAAACCATATGTAATAACTCTATTATGATATATCATCCTGTAAGAGAGTAGCTCTATTTTCCTTGTCATATTATAGGGAATAACATATGTTTAACTCAACAAAATTGTGGATTACGATCTGAAATTTTGATTTGGAGGTGAGACAACAATGTAATCTTTGTTTTTTTTTAGCGAGAACAATGTAATCTTAAATATTAAAGAATGCATGGGAAAGGTGAGTTTTTGATCTAGGAAGTGTGAAGAGGAAATATGCAATGTGTAAGGTTACTGGGAATGACATGAAGAAAATTTGAGGAAATTCAAATTTGACTTTTTATTGATCAAATAAAACACTCTGTTAAGACTTATTAGTCATGTGCTCGACTTTTAATAATTATATTTTCTTTTTGTAGTCTTTCAGCATCTCTTGTAACACAAAGACGAAAAATAGTAACTAATACTTTGTTGTTGCAACCACTATGAATGTTATCAAAAGCAAAAAGAAAATACACGATTAAATCCAAATAAATGGGAAAATTGAAATGAAAATGGAGACCTAAGTACTGAGAGTGAGTCAATTTCTATTTTTGAGCGTCGGAGGACTGTTGTTTGAATTGAAGACCTAAGACTAAACGTCAAACAAATTTTTTGATTAGATCATGCGACTAATGTTATAATGAGAGTCTTTGATTAGAAGGAATCTAGAATAGTGTTTAATATACCAATTTAGTGCATGATAAAACTCAATGATAAAAAAATATATATATGTATAACCAACTCAGTGAAATTTAGGGTTAAAAATATTTGTGTTAGATTGATTACATTTTATATCCAGACAGTCAATCAGACAAAACTAGTCCCGATAGATTGAACCTTGACGAAGGAGGGGAAGATTCAATTTGTACCCGATAAATTAAAGAATATATAAGAGGTATGGGAAAAAGCACTTGATTTTCCTACGTCTACAGCCACGCATGGCGCGACCTGTAATAAAACTTTTTTTATTAAGATCAAGATTTTCCGCTTAAATTAAACGAATGTATAATAAGTATGATTAAATGTGAAACAAACTGATTGTTATATATAATAAATATTTCAGAAATTTATCGATATATTCAATTGGATAATTGTTGTATATTTAATCATTTTAACAAAAAATCCAAAATTTTAAAAAGCAATATTTTTAATCAAATGACGTCAATTATGCCCCATGCCCAATCTCTATAAAAATAAAAAATTTTAATTTGACTCATTTTTTTGATATAATATATTCATACTCTTATACTATATAATAAATAAGAATAATTTAAAATAAAAAAATAAATTTATTAATATAAAATTATGAGTAAATTATATTTTTTAAAAAAATAAAATTAACAAACACAGTATAAATTTTATAGGGCCAAACCACAATCTGTCGAGCAGTTTAAACAATAAAAATTTCGCAATAAACTGGTTTGTCTTCCTGAGACAACCGGGCACAATATACACTTCGGACTGAAACTCAAAGGCGCACGAAAATTGACCAACTTTTTGTAAATAATTTACTTATAATTTTATATAAAATAATAAGTAAAATTTATTTAAAATAATATATATATATATATATATAATATGAATTTATAAATAAATTATATTAAAAAAATAAAAATAACAACTACCGTAATGTAAATAAACGGGAATGACAAAACTATGTTGTTTAATTATTAATTGGAAGAAAGAGAGAAATGAATCTTTTTCGTGGAGTAACTAAAAAAACCCAAGTCGCCGCGGGTCCCCTTTTTTGTTTTTTTGGTCTTCATCTTTAGTTTTTTTTTTTTTGTCTTCATCTTTAGGAGGGAGTAGGTACAAACTTTCGGACTTTTTTTTTCAGTAATAAAAGAATATTCACCGTTAACATATTGATTGTTAGATTTATAGATTAAAGTTAGAATAATCCTCATTTGATTGTTCTACTTAACTTAATTTATATAAAAAAAATTTTATCTGAGCACTATTAGATCTGAACAGACCTTCTCCACACTTGACTACGATACGTACAAGTTTTGAATCTACAATACCACGCCACAGCATTTAATCGCCAATTAAGAGAACAAACTTCGGTAAGAACTCGAACAAATAAGTGTGTATGTTTTTTAAACACCGGTTAATCTCCCTCCATTTCGCATAATTGATTAAAGCTTGAGGTATGACCTAGCCTTAAAAAGTCGAATGTATATTTTATTTAATTAATAAGTTAATATACAAAAATGACACTAATTTTATTTAAAATAATAAATTTAATATTAACTTTAAAAAATAATAAATTTAGTATCAACTTTATCTAAAATAACAAATTTAACACAGAATGATTTTATATAACAGAATCTGTTAGTTTCGATAATAAATTTATAAAAATATATTCGTTTCGATGATATAATAATTATATAAATTAGTACCACATCATCGAAATAAATAAATTATATTCAAAAAATTTTACAGTATACTAGATTTGTTACTTTAAATAAAATTTATATTAAATTTATTATTTTTTAAAATTGATGCTAAATTTATTATTTTAAATAAATTTTATGATATTTTTGTATATTAACCCAATTATTAATAATCTAAAAAATGCACTAAGTTTGCGATTGTTTCTAGTTAATCACCTTTGATTAAAAAGCAATGGAAATTCTTCTTGAACACAAATTTTATGTAATATTTTTCTGCATGAAATTTCGATATTTACAAATCACATTAAATTACGATTAATTTAATTTAAATATCTGTCAGATTTTTTGTGGGAGCAATTCTATTAAAAAAATTACTTTATATTATATAAAGTATTAGTTATGCAGTATAAATTTTTTTTACATACTATAAATTTTTTAAAATTAATTTATTAAAATTTGAATTTAAGTCTTACAAATATATCAACAACAGTATGGAGTATGAATTAAACCGAATCAATCCCAAGAAGATTTTTGTTTAGCCTTTTGCCATCGGTCTGGAAAAGACGACAACAAATCCGTGGGCTCTTTTAGTGCTTTTCCTTTTGTTGCTCACTTTTATTTGTTGACTCCGGAGTGGATTACTTGAATTTGCCTTTGTATTCTTCCCGGCACTGTTGCAATCACGCGTGCTTTTTTTCCGCCGACTGCGAACACTGTAAACAACTTCAAAGCCCCCGAAAGTGACAGGCACCGATGAGAAGGAAAACTTAATGGCAAGCACTGATGGAATCTAGTAGTCACCAAATGTAAAAATTTACAATAAAATTTAAGATTGGATCATCAAATTTCATTTATAATGAAAGCCCTCCTTTCCAACTAACTGAATTGAATCATTAAAAAAAAAAATTATTGATGGAAATAATTCATGTAAACTTCTATTGTTCTACTCATTTTCAAGCCAAGGCAATTATGGGTACTCTTTTTACCATGATGCCCTTGATTTGCAAAGGAAAATGAAAAGAAAATGAAAGGAAAGTCTCTTTTTTTTTTTTTTTCAGTAATTTAAATAATTAATGTTTACTTTATTTTTCATAAATTATTACTCATTTTCTTTTTTAAAATTTTTTATTTATTTTTTTCTATTCATTTTCTTTATATCTAAACACTTCCCATGTTTTCCCATAACTTTGTACTATGGCGTAATAATCTTTTAGATTTTTCTTTCGAGTAACGGTAAAAACTAGCGAACTATAATATCTTATAAAAGTGAAAATTTTATTTAACTTAATTTTAAAAAGTCACAAGGTATCACAAATATAAAATAATTAATTAAAATTTTGTATTTTATTTTTTAAAATAATTAATTAAAATTACTAATAAATTCGTATTCTGACTTTATTTATTCCTAAATTACACCTAGGTCTTCTTGTCTGCCAACTCTGACGAGAGATGGGGCCACATCACAGTTGTCGACTTGTCGGGTTAGTAAATGGTTTTGGACTTTCCAAGCAAGAAAGGGATAAAGGGGTCCCACCACTGAACGGGCTCGCACGGCGAGTGTTGGACGTATTAAGTTACTTTTCGTTTCCATGAACAGCTAATCTATATTATAATTATAAAATTATCCTTTCTCTTTCTCTAGAAGGACGCTTGCGACACTTTACTACAGCAAACCAACAGTGAAGAGAAAAGACACTTGCGGCACTTTCTCAATTTTTTCCGTAAACACCAAAAATAAAGAGGCGGCAATTTATTAATTTTTTAAATTTTTTTATTTTGTAAAAATGAAATAAATAATAAAATAATACTATTTTATTTATAAATAGTAATTATATTGTAAAATTAATGTTATTTTTAGTCTTTTTTTTGTTTTATTTTTTACTGTGTAAACAGTACTTAGGTAGTAAAAATAATAATATTTTTGAACATATAATAATAATTTGTAAAGTAAAAATAATATTTATAAAAGTAATAAATCTTATTATTCATTAAAGTTAGATCTTCAAGTTGTACATTTAATAAAATTTTAGTTATAAATACATAACATATATTTTTATAAAATTAGTCTAATTATAAGTAAAATGATAACCTATTATAATAAAACAAAAAATACAATATCAAAAATTATCATTTTATTGATTAATTAACAACGGTTAGTATTAATTTAATCAAATATTATAACTTCATTTTGTTTATCAGTAACAATAACTAGTAACAGCAATCAGCAATCAATAATAATAATCAATAATTAATAATAATTACAACAACTCCCAACAATATAATTAAATAGACTCTCTGAGACTTACCAATAATTAGAGTTTCGATTCTTTTTAAATTATTTTGTATTTCCTTTACCTCGTAATACAAAAAAATAAACAAAATCCAATTAAATTCACTTTTTAATCAACACTCCAAAGGGCTCGTCAGTGTATTCGCCTCTTTTATTTTAGTAATTCTAGTTCTTTTTTTTTTATCTAAAATAGATAAGCATAGAAAATATTTTATAAATTTATTAAAAAAGATTGAATAGAATCACCACATAAAATAGATTGAGTTATCTATTTTAAACCTATAATAGAACAAATTTCATTACTAAACCATTTATAATTTTATAAATTAACATACATTTAATTTTACAACTTAATTTGATTAAACCTTAAACTTATAATTATACATACGCAACGAACGCTTTTAACATCTCGATGGGACAAACGGTGATTTTTTAATTCTAATTCTTCGGGAGGAGACAATTGCTAACGCTTTTCTAACGTTTTTTTCTAACAGAATCACTGATTTGGGCGACGAACATAAAGTTGAAAACCGATTTAACAAAAATACTATGAGTTAAATATAAAATACGTTTAAAATGCGGTAGATGAAATTAACTTTTATGACTTTTTTTTAGTCAAATTTAACATTTTCTTGGGCTTCTAGATGACATTATCCACGTGCTTGTGATTCCGAATGAATGAGATTTTAAAAAAGTCAGCATCGGCGGCGGGAAGTTTCCGTGTCTCACCCAACCGTACCTTTAGTTTTTTTTTTGCATTAATAATAATTAACAGTTAATTTATTAATTATTAAAAACTAAAAAACATAACTCAAAAGACACCAGACGATCATAAGCATCTTACTTATTTAAAGAAAAAAACCTCTAATTAATTAGAAGATTTTGAAATTAAGGGAGTTCAAATCTCCCTCAACCAATTGGGCTTATCGGCTCTGCTAGGCCGTAGCTGCCAACAATGTCTTTAAAAAACGTGGTTCTGTGGGGTGTATATTAATTTTACTGGTAAAAACAATATTTTACTGGAAATAACAAAGTGGAACTAATGCATTTCCCAAATCTACTGCTGGACAGTTGATTAATCATTCATTCACTCTCGAAAAACCCAATTATTATTTATTGAGGATACCTTTTGTCCATTATTTTGGAAAACTGGAACCTTTTTTTTTTTTTTTTTGGTCATTCATTGCACATTACGGGTGCAGCAAAGGCTCTTTCCTTTACTTTGTCATTTATTACACATTACCCCTCTTAAATCAAGACTGCTGTCCTTGGGGTTTTTTTTTTGACCGAAGACTGCGGTCCTTCTAGATCATATGCTGCTGTCGAGTGGAATGTCACGTAATACAATCTTCAATCTTACTGTTGATGAATGAGTCCGTGAAAAGAAAAAATAAGGCGCAGAACAAATTAAATTTTTTTTTTAATCAGATACTTTTTTATTTGTATAATAATATGCTAAATTTCAGTAACAAAAAATAAATAAATTTTTTTTAAAATTTTATTGTAATAATTAAAAATTTTATTGTATAAATAAATTAATTAATTACACAAAAAAAATTTCTCTTTTTTTTTTGGCGTCTCTGTCTCTCCTTTCACCTGTTTTTTTCCTTGATGAATATGGTCAATATATTCACAACAAAATTTTTTTATATAATTTTTTATATTAAAGTAAGATAAAGTTTGTAATTAGTGTAAAAGCAAGTGCGCTGGTCGACTGGTAGTGACATCTGTGAAACGACCTGCACCTCAAAAGATCCTGTGTCCGCCCGCCAGCTTTGATTAATCAAATTGCCCCTTGTCTTGTTTACATGCTTCCGTTCCACTTCTCAGCGACCAAACTTGAGCACCCAAAAAAACAAAATAGTGTCCTCCGAATCTGATTCACCGGCCGGCATGTCAACGGTGTATTCATCCCCGAGACTCATTTTCCCCTTGTTCGTTTTCTTTTTCGTCTGTCTCTTCTCTGACGTCAAATCCGACGAGCTTCAACTGCTTCTAAACCTTAAATCCGCACTTCAAGAATCAGACACCAATGCCTTCGAGTCTTGGGATTCCGGTGATTTCATTTGCAGTTTCACTGGAATCACCTGCAATTCAGGGAATTTCGTCAGGGAAATCGAGCTTTCCAATCAGAAATTAATCGGAGTTCTTCCTCTTGATTCCATATGCCAGCTTCAATTCTTGGAGAAGCTTTCCCTCGGTTTCAATTCCTTGGGCGGCAGGGTCTCCGAGGACTTGAACAATTGCACCCAGTTGCAATACCTGGACCTTGGAAACAATTTTTTCACGGGACCATTTCCAGATATATCCTCTCTTAGCAACTTACAGCATTTGTACCTGAACCTCAGTGGCTTCTCCGGGGTTTTTCCATGGAAATCCCTGGAGAACATGTCAAGCCTTATCACGCTCAGTTTAGGGGACAATCAATTCGATGTCACTCCGTTTCCAGAGGAGGTCTTGAAGCTAACAAAGCTTGATTGGCTTTACTTGTCGAATTGCAGCATACAGGGTGCAATTCCCCCGGGGATCGGAAATCTCTCTGAGCTGACAAACTTGGAGCTTTCTGACAATCTTTTGTCCGGAAAGATTCCTCCTGAGCTAGGAAAGCTTCAAAAGCTCAGGCAGCTGGAGCTTTACGACAACAACTTGTCTGGAAATTTACCACTCGGGTTTCGTAACCTGACGAGTCTGGAAAATTTCGATGCCTCGAACAACTCTCTAGAAGGGGACTTGTCTGAATTGAGGTTCTTGTCAAATTTGGTCTCTTTGCAGTTATTTGAGAATGGGTTTTCCGGGGAAGTGCCGGCTGAGTTTGGGGAGTTTAAGAAAATTGTGAACTTGTCTCTTTATACGAACCAGCTGACTGGGTCTCTTCCTCCACAGCTTGGTTCATGGTCCAACTTTGATTTTATCGATGTGTCGGAAAATTATTTCACCGGTCCTATTCCTCCGGATATGTGCAAGCAGGGGACAATGAGGAGGCTTCTCATGCTGCAAAACAATTTCACTGGCGAAATTCCGGCCACTTACGCGAATTGCACAGCCTTATGGAGATTTAGAGTTAGCAGAAACTCGCTTTCCGGGAAGGTTCCTGCTGGAATCTGGGGATTGCCGGAGTTGGCGATAATAGATTTGGAGTTCAACCAAATTGAAGGTCCTATAACGCCTGACATTGGAAAGGCCAAACTGCTTGGACAGTTGTTCCTCGGAAACAATCGCTTCTCGGGTGAATTGCCGGAGGAGATTTCGCAAGCTACCTCGTTGGTTATGGTAAAGTTAAATGATAACCAGTTCTCAGGCAAAATTCCCGGCACCCTGGGGAAACTGAGGCAATTGGGTAGCCTTCATTTCGAAAACAATATGTTCTCTGGTTCAATACCGACCTCTCTGGGCTCTTGTGATTCTCTTAGCGACCTAAACGTGGCTCACAATTTACTGTCTGGCGAAATTCCAAGCTCTTTGGGATCATTACCTATTCTGAACTCCCTGAACTTGTCGGGGAATGAACTTTCAGGTCCAATTCCAGATAGCTTATCATCTTTGAGGCTAAGCCTTCTTGATCTTTCGCATAATAGGCTAGCCGGCACCATACCTCAGTCTCTGTCGATCCAAGCTTACAACGGTAGCTTTGACGGGAATCCCGGCCTCTGCAGCCAAACAATCAGCTCCTTTCATCGATGCTTGCCCAAACCTAGGATGTCAAAAGATGTGCGTACACTCATTCTTTGCTTTGCTGTAGGTGTGGTAATCATGCTTGCGTTAATTGGATGCTACTTGTGCTCAAAGAAGAGAGGAAAGGGACGTGAATTGTCCTGGAGGGAAGAATCTTGGGACGTGAAGTCCTTCCATGTATTAAGCTTTACTGAGGACGAGATCCTTAATTCAATTAAACAAGAGAATCTGATTGGGACCGGAGGGTCCGGAAATGTGTACAGAGTAGCACTTGCCAATGGTAAAGAACTAGCAGTGAAACATATCTGGAATACTAATTCTGACGGCCAGAAAAAGACCTGGAGCACCACCCCGATGCTCAAACGGGATGGAAAATCTAAAGAATTTGATGCGGAGGTTCAAACTTTGAGCTCCATAAGGCATATCAATGTGGTGAAACTGTATTGTAGCATCACAAGTGAAGACTCGAGCCTGTTGGTGTATGAGTACATGCTTAATGGAAGTTTATGGGACCGACTGCATACATCAAATAAGATGGAGCTTGACTGGGAGATAAGATATGAAATTGCTGTTGGGGCAGCTAAAGGCTTGGAGTATCTTCACCATGGATGTGATAAGCCAGTAATTCACCGAGATGTGAAGTCTAGCAACATTTTGCTGGATGAGTTCTTGAAGCCTAAAATAGCTGATTTTGGGCTCGCTAAGATTGTTCAATCCAATGGTGGCACGGATTCCACTCAGGTGATCCCTGGAACGCATGGCTATATCGCTCCTGGTAAGAAAACCTCTTTTTTTAGCTCCGGTTTTTTTTTTCAGGTCTACTGAATGTAGGTATAATCCTCTGGGGAACTTGATCCCTGAAACCTCTTCATGAGATTAAGTTGTCTAAAGTGTTTGCTTGTGCAATTCGGACTCCATTTCTAATTAGTTAATTTAATTTTGATCTTGCAGAATACGGATACACATCCAAAGTGAACGAGAAGAGCGATGTGTATAGCTTTGGTGTGGTATTAATGGAGCTGGTGAGTGGAAAGAGGCCGATAGAGCCAGAGTTTGGAGATAGCAAAGACATAGTAGAGTGGGTTGCGAGCAAATTGAAGAGTAAAATGGATGTGTTGAGCATAGTGGACTCCAGAATTCCGGAGGTCTTCAAGGAAGACGCTATCAAGGTATTGAGGATTGCAATCCTCTGTACTGCAAGGCTTCCCAATGTCAGGCCTACCATGAGAAGAGTTGTACAAATGCTGGAAGATGCCGAGCCATGTAAATTTGTCGGCATCGTCATTGGCAAAGATGATGGCAACCAGAAGAATGAAAAGAAGGACATGGACAAGTTCAGCACAGACCCTTAAAATGTCTTCCCAGTTAAAGTGGTTCTGCTTGGGGCTCTTATCCACCGATTAAGGTCAGGAATATCAAAATGCCCAAGGCGAGGTGTTCCATGTACTGCCCGTAATAGAACTTGTATTGTAATAGTCTCCAGTTTTGATCAGTGTGATCTCAGAGATATGAAATAATCATAAGGAACCTTGTTTCTTGTATTGTACAACTGAAGTGAAGAGGATGCTATGCTACATTCATTAAAAACTGATAGCGGGGCATTTTTGTCCCAAGAACACAGCCTGAGCACGCTAAATTGAGCAACGGACCAACTAATGCAATAGACAGGCCGTGAGCAGTATATTTTATATGCGAAGTTGTTGATGGGTCAGAATTCAATCAAACCCATTAAGTCAGATTGACAAACACATCCATTTTTGTTTTTGGCACAGATACATCCATTAAAGTCAAGTTACATGTTTTTTTTTTTTTTTTCAAGGTCAAGTTGGATTGGGAAAATGGGTATTTTGCATGAGTAAGATTTGTGTTCGACTGCCACATTTCAATCCCAAATTATAAGATTGGCGGTCATTATGCTGTACTCAGTGGTTTACATGTTGTATTTCTAGTCACGAGATCTCTAAGCTTGCCACTGGTAAGATCAATTCTTAGCTCCGACATCTACCAAATGGACTCTGAAGCATCAGATATACCAAAAACGATGATAGTCAATGGCAGGCGAACTGCACGATGGGCAAAGCGCAAGTGAGAATCCACCAGAAAAGCTCAGGAAAATTGGCCCAATAGTTGATGTGGGACATTTGGGGTGTCGTAAGACCCAAGATGGCTCTGCATAGAATTCCACTGTAATTGGGCTTCTAGACCTAATCAGAACGAATAAAAGAGACTCCACCAGTAAAAAAAACTCTACTGTTATGACCCAAAAAAAACAAAGGCTCTACTGTAATTGGGCTTCTAGACTTACTCCTGTCTATATATTGCGTGAACACAGAAATAATAGCCCATCCTGGTGCCATCGAATTGGTTAATGCTCACATTTTGAGTGAGAGGCCTCTAGTTTGAACGTTACTAAACGCAAAATGGTTCAAGCCAAAGACCATGAGTGTAGTTAAATTTAAATTTTATTTAGTGTGAGTTGTGCTGTAATCATTTAGACCATTTTTACTACTGAAAGGTGCCTAATATTTTTTAACAAGACTGTTACGATACCGCTCAATAATAAACATAGACGAATATAGTTATTAAAGTGATATAATTTTTTTATTTTTTTTAATGTTCGTTCATTTACCTTTTGTATTTTTATATAATGATAAAATTATATATATATATATATATATACACATATATATAATTTTATTAGTTATTTCTAGTTTTGTCCACCACTTGTCTGATCGGTGTGTGTCTTCCTTTTCCGAGTTTTGCAGTTAAAATTTCTTCAAGAAAAAGGGGCCGAACCGCTCATTTTTGGTCCAGACATGACCATAGAAGCACGCCCTCGAACTGGCGTCTGTATCTGTTATTAAATGTGTCCTACCACTCAGTAGCGTTTAAGTCGCAACAGCCTTTCTAGGCCATCGAGTGACTCCCTCTCTCCCCGACTGCCAATGCAGCAGAGGCCTGAGGTCGGGCGGCTATCCGCCCTGCCAACATTAACTCGTACTTAAAACTGTACTTAACTGTGCTCGGCTTCTCCATCCGGACGCTCCATATGTATTGCTTCGATTGCAGTGACGCTGGTCAGAAAACTAAGAAACAAAGAACTCTTAAATTTATCAACTGATGCGGTAATTTAGTGGTGTTGCAGTGTATCTATCCCTAGTTGATCTAAGCACTTTGCTGCTTCTCCTCCGGTATGAGATTGTAGGCGTGATAGTATACTCCATTGAATATTAGTAGATTTTAGACTTATTAATATTGTTAGTATAAGATTGTAGGCGTGATAGTATACTCTATTGAATTGTAGTAGATTTTAAATTCATTAATACTTTCAAATATAGAGAAAACTTACTTAAACTACATAGTATTTAACTAGAAAATTTATCTTATGGAGATGATTAAATGAATATAGTGATAGATAACTTTTAGTCTCAATTTATATATATAGTAGTCAACATGAGATATTAAAAAACAAAAATTCCTAACCTTATCTAATCCCTCCCAACAAACCAGCACATTACACATGTATGCGTTTTTATTGACTCCATTCATTGTTGAAAAAAATCAAACATGATCGATCAGTCGGATTAGTTTAACTGATAACCAGTCAGAGGTTCGATCTCGTTCGATTCATGGTTATTTTTAACAAAAATTCAAACAGGTCAAAACTAATAAAACATCAGCCCGGTTGGCATGATCCAAATCAGATCAAAAATTTATAAATTATAGTTTGATCTCAAATTTTATTTAAATTATAATTTAAACTCTAAATTTAATTTAAAATTTTAATTTAATACTAAATTTAATTAAAATTTTTAATTTAATCATTAAAATTAAAAAAATTAATATTTAATCACATTTTATAAATATTATTTTTTCAATTACTTTTACACACTCACACACACACATATATATATATTACTGGTTCAACCGATTTTATTAGTTCAACATTAAATTATTAATATTTTTAATTCGATAATTGATCTGATTCTGATAACTTCGACTCCATTAATTTTAGTCAAAGACGACCTTTTGTCTTTTTTTTCTTTTTTTTTTGTCCTCAGTGGGCGTCGGGCTACTATTAAACTCAATGTTGTTAAAACCGGCTCGGACCGGCCGGTTCGACCGGTTCAACCGGTGACCGGCCAAAGGTCCGGGCCGGTTTATAGTCACTGTTGCCCCTTAACTCGGACCGGTCTGAACCGGTCAAAAACCGGTCAAAACCTACGAAAACCGGTAAAAAATCGAACCCGGTTCAAATCGGAATGGAAGTTTTATAAATTATAATTTGATCTCAATGTTTATTTAAATTATAATTTGAGTTTTAAATTTAATTAAAATTTTTAATTTAGTCCTAAATTTATCAAAATTTTCAATTTAATCCTTAAAAATAAAAAAAAATAATATTTAATAATCATGTATAAGTATTATTTTTTTAAATTATTTATATACATATAAATATTAATAAATACCGGTTCAAATACCGGTTCGACCGGTTAAACTGGTTGAATTTTGACTCACTAATATTTTCGACTCGATAATCAGTCTGGTTCTGACAACCTTGATTAAAGTCTTGTTAGATGTTAAATAATGCCCCGGGCTATGTTGGTAGGCCGTGAACATATGACAGGGAATGCTACACGCTAAAAGGCAAAGCAAGGCAATCTTGCCGACAGACTAAATTTAAAAGAGAGATAAATTCGGCGGCATCCAACCTCCACTTAATTCAGTGCTGACCACTTTGGAATTGGTAAAGTTGAGATTTAATTAACGGGGTATGTCGGCTGTTACAAGGCAGTTTTCAATTTCATTGTGGGCACGCCATGTTAGACTCATGATTTTGTTTGCAATTGATAAATTAAACCAAGAGCACAAGCCTTTTAGGTAATGATCTTGTCAAATTATGTCAATTTATGGGTGGACAGCTATTACAATGACAAGATTGTTGAAAAGTCACAATTGTAAAACGCTGTAATCATTCATTTTTTTTCAATTCTAAGATATTTAGAATTTCATAAGATGAATTTAGAATAAAGTGTGTAGACTCAAATTTAATATTTAGAATTTTATAAGATGAATTTAAAAACATAATTTGAGTATCTAAACTTGTATTAAAAATTTATATTGTAAATTGGAAGCCAAATGACTAAAAAAATGTATTGCGATTACCATAAATTACTGTCTAAAAGAACAAATTAAACGGATATGCAGTCGCTATCAGATTATAAGTATACATTTTTGTACCTACAGCAAGAAAATGCGGGTGGGCAGATTGCAATTCCGGTCTCGTTAGAATTGATATAATGATTGAACTGTACTTGGCCAAATGTTAGGTCACTTGTTACAGCAAAACGCGAAAAAACACAGCTGGGTTTGAACATGCATATAAATCAATTCCCCAATTTCATTTAATCGGTCTTTTATTCTTTTACCCACTATTAATATATTATTTTACTTTATTCCATGATTCCATTAAATTTTAAATTTCAAAACAAATTATTTTAAAAATAAGTAAAATTCATTTTTTTAATTTTTAAAAAATACATTACAGATATTAATTATTAAATTCATATACTGATATCAAAAATCACCCATTGGTGTCTTCATTTAATCTCTCTCATAAAAAAAGTCATACAATCGAACATTGTTGAGTCCGCATGACATTTTTTTATGTCCTACTTTAATACAAATAAATTTAAAATTTAATACTTTGTAACCATATAAATTTCCTTAAATTTTTGAACGCAGAAGATTGTAAGAAAACTCAGCCTTCAACTAATATAAAAAAAGACGTACCGAAACACTGTCTGACTATCATCTTAGATAATTGTAAAATTCAAATTTACTGTGATGAATGCTACATAATTAAATTCGGTTTGTTTAATTTTTTTTCCCCCTTATACCTCGAAAGACGGGTACAGTAGTACAAGAGGCAGAGGCAGGCGGAGGAAGGGAAGGTGCACAGACACTCTGAGAGAGAGAAAGAGGAGAGAGCGACAAAACGGGGTTGTTTTCGGTTAAATGAGCATGAAGAGGGAACAAAGAAAGGGTTGAAAATGGCCTTTCTCCGACCTCCCCACAAGGCCATATGTCTGCCGAACCTCCTCTCTTGACCAATCAAAAATTTCCCCTTTTACCTTTTTTACACCCTTAAAACAGAAACCGCACACCCACTTCCTCCTCCTCATCATCATCATCTCTCTCTATATATCGCTTTCATTCAAAAACCCCCCGAAAAACAGAGAGCACCTGGAGAGAGAGAGAGAGAAAAAGCTATTTGATTCGCTTGTCGGGCTTGGCTTAGTTACACTGTTCTGCAATGGCTGCTGGTGGTGGTGGTGTTGTTGATGACGCCCTTTTCTCTTCCATACTGTGCAATGACAAAGATGCCCTCGCTGGGCTTGGAGTACCCTCTCGCTGTTCCATCGTAAATCGGAGGTCATTTTGGTGCATTCAAAGATAGGGAAAAAAAAAATAGAAATAAAAAAGAGTCAGTACAACGCAGGTTGCTACAAAGGCAGACAGGGATGGAGCCAGGCAAAGCATACAAAACCACAAAACTGTTCACAAAAAAAAAAAATACAAAACCACAAAAAAAAAAAGAACCACACCGACCTTTTTTTTTTTTCTTTCTTCTGTATTTTTATTCATATGACGAGAAGGAAGCGGAGCATACGGTTGGCCATCGATTGTGGGTACTGTTTGTGACTATTGAAATGCAGAGGAGAAGGCATATGATGAAAAAGTTAGATGGAATTTTTCACATGTATGTATTGAATTTCAAAAACGTTGTACTCATTTTTCTTAATATTGGATTAATGGACATGGCCATTCATTGGTGGTAGCTTATATGCTTTTTCTCAATAATGTTTCCTCTTTCCAGAATTTTATTTTCGCTTCTCCACTTATAGTTGTCAGTAATGGGTTTTTTGGTATGAGTTCAATTATCTGACAGCCAAAGAATGTATCTTTATCATTCACTTCCTTGTGCCACTGAAGCAAGTAACAAATTTTGAGGGGTTTTGGGAGCGTAGAGCTTCTTACACTTTTTTGTGAGATGTTGGAAGCACTATGCAGTGCTATATCCCTGTTCTCTATGTAGTTCTTTGAAAGAATGAAAATAAAACCTTGCATTTTGGCTGTTGTTTTTATGGAGTTCTCACGTGAACACTTGCCCTGGGAATTCTGAGGAGAGAAGGGTTAGTGGCTGTTTGGTTTTGCTTGGTTCGCGTGAGTTCATCTTTATACTTGCATTCAATTGAGTTCTGTTAGTAGAGGTGGCAGAATGGGGAAATATCATCCTTTGTAGTGAGCCCATTACTAGTTTCAATTCAAAGTCTCGATTGAGTTTACTTGCTTTTAGTTGAATGCTGAGAGGCACTTTGTTGAGTATAAATTTCTCTTCCATGTAGTAATTTTTCTTAAATGTTGAACAAATATTCTTCCAAGACTCTGTTTTCACCATTTTTGTTTGGCATAATTGTGTTTGGCTCACATAACTAGTCTTTCACCTTGTCTTCCCACAAGTGCTATGCCTAACATTTGCTTCCTTTATTTTGGATTTTGCAAGTGACACACAACAGTGAAATACATGCAGTTCTTTCATGCTGAGCGGAAAGTCCCTTAAGCACAATGTTGAAGTTCTGTGCTATACGCCTTGTTCTTTTTTTTTTTTTTTTGCATTGTTTTTTGTGGTTTCTCTCAATCTTTTTGTACATCTTTACTTTTGCAGATTCAAATCTTTCTAGACATAATTGTATCACTTAGCAAAACGGTTAGCGAGCCAGTTGGTTGGCAAACACTATTCATTCCAGGTATTAGGCTTGGTATTATTGGATATGAGGCCCTAATATTGTGCCTATGTTTATTTCTTTGGAGCAGATAGCTGTTCAACAAGAGCTCAGTGGCTTGTTTCGTGCATTCTCGCTGATGGTCGGTCCTTACATGAAGTCACATAACAAGCTCAGTATGCCACTCGTAGCATTCCGCAATTGGCCAAGATATTGTAATTTGCAACGTGACCCGTTGACAGGGTTAATGTTCCCATTTTCTTTTTTGACGTTATAATTTGGCGTTGCTTTGTTTTGTATTCTTATCATTTTTAGCTAACTTATAAATTCCTACTTTTGATATTGCCAATGAGTCTGCCCACTCAATGTCTTATTCAGGGAAAGAAACTTGCCTGCTCAGATCATGCACTTATGTTGGACATCAAATTTGTCTGATCATGAGTTCATCACTGGTATGATCACTCGGTTGCGCGAGATAGATCTCCGTACCAAGTTTCATTTGTTTTTTCCCTAGGATTGGAGGATTCCGTTTGGAACATCTGCCTCTCAAGCATCTACTTCAAGTTGTTTCCTTTGTTTGGAGCATCTCCTTGTTTTTAACTTTTGAGTGGTCTTTATTCAGATCACTGCTAGAGCTACTTCTTTTTTTTTTTTTTTTTTTTTTATCTAAGACCGTCTAGTGTCCAACTTAATAGACTGACTAATCTGAACCGACTCGAGCGGGATCTTAAAGGGTGACGGAGGTTTCCCAGTAAATATTTAACGCGACTGCATTTTTAGGAACTCGAACTCGAAATCGAAATCTCTGATTAAACGGTGACAGACTCTTATCATCCACACCAATGTTTACAGGTACTGTTAAAGCTATCTATGATTCAAGCACTGCTATAACAATTGCTTGCTTGTCCTGGCACGCCTATAACAATGATTTTTTTTTTGTTATATTTTTTTTCTCACTACAATTTGCTTGATACAATTGTTATTCAATCTGATTTTCAGATCTTTCTTTGTGGACATGCGATCCTTGTGATGTGGTTTGTTGCTTAGTGAAATCAAAGCAGATAACTTTTACTAAGCAATTCACCATGGTCTGGATGTTTTTTCCTGCCCGATACGCTGCACGACAACGATATCAACATTTTTGTTCTTGGCAAGAATAATTGGATACCAACCATGCATAGTACATGCATATCCTCGGAGCTGCAGAACTACAAAACCAGATGTGGACTGCTTCGGTTGTTTGGGCATTTCCATTTTTTTATGACTTGTCTGTGTTATGAGGCTTATGACTTCGGAATTTGCCAAGGGTATGCACGTTCAACAGGGATAAAGTCGAGATAATGGGCTGGACTTGAAATGGCTCAATGGGGCCAAAAAAATTGATTTTCTTTTATAGTCTTGTTGGCGATGGAAACAAAGGTATGGGTAATGGACTCGGGGACTATAATCTAATCAAGTGGCAAAAGATTAAACAAAAAAAGTTTGGATTGATGGTCGTTGGCTGGACACCCTCCAATGGCGGTTGTGTTAAGCTTAACACTGAAGGTGCCTCCCGCAGACATCCTGGCCTAGTTTGTGCAGGGGATATTCTTCGTGATCAGTCTAGACGATGGCTTCTTGGATTTGCACAATACATTGGGGTCTGCTCCTCCTTTGCAGCAGAGTTTTGGGTATATACACTGGCCTTGATATATCCTGAAACTATAAGTTCAGGGGCGTTTGATTGGAGATGGATTCGAGGATTTCACTGACTAACCTTGAGAAATGTGTGCCTAATACCCACGCACATGCCAATATAGTCTAGAGTTGTCAAGATTTGTTCTTCCGTAGTTGGTCGATTACACTATTCTATGTGTACAGAGAAGGAAATGATTTAACAGACCTAATGACTACTTATACTTTCTCCTTGCCGTGGGAAGTGCATATTTCCCTGGATCCTTCGCCCAGTGTCCTTACTAAGTTACAACAATATGTCATCGGGTAACTTGGCCTCGATTGGTTATCCTATAGAGGTTCCTATATTCTACTGGCCTCTTACCCTCTATTGAGACAAAAAAATAAAGTTTGGACTCATACCAGTCTATCATATCAATCTGTTGTACTCAAATCAATAAATACAATAGTAACTGATTATATTAATATTTTGTATAATAATTTTGTTTTAGGAAGTTTTTTATAAAAAAATCAAATATTTTTAGTTTATACTATATGAAATCTATAATTTTATGTTGTAAAGTAACACTCATCTAATTTTATATTTTTATTTTATTATTTTATTTTTATTATTTTATATTTTATCAATATAATTATATTATATTAATAAGTGGTTGGATTATTAATTTAAGTAAGTCTGTATAGATGCTAGCATTGGTCTGCAACTGCACTCAAGATTAAAACAAGGAAGACAGTCATTCGGTGTGCACGTTGGCGTAAATGTGTGTCAAATCAAAATTCAATCTTGAAGTCAAAATCGACGTTAAATTTTGCCAATAAAGTGCTAACATTTGACAATTTATTAGGTTCAAACGCAATGCTGCAGTTCACCTCCTTCCAATTGACATTGTATTTTCCTCTAAGGCTTCCTGCGCCTCTCAAATTGTTGACTTTTAAATTGTGATCGTCACTGAAACTTTAAATTTTGCCACATTTAAGGTACCAGGTAGAGGTGGCTAACACGTAGATCAAGTTGGACTTGAATCGGATTATTTCAAATGAAACCAAAACTAATATAAAATTGAAAATAAGTTTGTCTCTATACCCCGTTATGAATAAGTGCTAAGGAACCAAATAATTCTTACATTTGTAAAAATTTAAGGGCCAAGATGACTTTTAAGGATATCAATATTTTTAATTTTACACTTTTAAGTTTTTTTACATTTAAATTTTAAATATTTTTGACATTTCATTTGAATTCTAAACCTTTTAATTTCATATTATATCAGTTATTTAAATTACAAAAATAGTAAATCAATTAATAAATGAGTTTAACTTAATAAAAATTATTTAAAAATGATTATATATATGAATTAAATATTTTTTCATCAAAAAATATGCATAATAAATATTTTTTAATTAACAAATATACAAATTATATAAGTAATATACATATTTTTGATAAAAAAAAACATTCAATTCATATATTTAATCTTTTTTTAAATAATTTTTTATAAAGTTAAAATTATTTTTTAATAAATTAATTATTTTTAGTAAATAAAGAGTCTGATTTGATAAAAAATTTAAAATTCAAATAAATTACAAAAAATTAAAATTTTAACATAAAAAATTAAAATATTAAAAAATAAAAATATTAATACCCTATCACTTTACCTTTAGGCCTATTAGCCACTCATTGTTGGCTAATGACGCTTATACCAGGAATCAGCAAGGGGCCCAGCTATCCATTTTTGGTGGAAACGTACAATGGACTCGTCAATCGTCATCACAGCCCCATATGCCGCTGTCATTTGTCCGCATACATTTCCAACGACACAAGCAAAGTAGCCAACTTTTCTGTTTCTTGACCTGCCTCCTTGTACGTTGTACCCCAGTATCCACCTTTGCTAGGTTGCCCATGGAAAAATACAAAATGTAACTTGTGCAATTGGTCTTTTCCATGCGGATTTTTCTTAGGAAAAATTCACTTGAGCCCAGAACTTTAATATGGGTGTTGATTACAGTATAGAATTATTGCATAATGAGAAATAAAAGTAAAATAAAATGCCAGATGAACGTAGAATATTAACTAAAGAATCTCACTTACTTATAAGAAGTTAGGTTTACTCCTTCTTGGCAGATGAGAATTTTATGTCTGTTATAGTAAGCTTGAAGATTCGAAGAGGGTTTTCTAGTAGAAAATTTTTGCTTCTAAATGACTTGAATGAAATTATTTATTCGCGCAGTCCATCGTTAAGAAAAGATGGCTTGACGTCTATAGTCCAGCTAGGATCACCAACATCTCTATAATTATATAGTGTCAAATATACATTTAATTCTCAAATACTTTAACATAAATTTAAATGCATGACTCGTAGTATAAATGAAATGCTTTGGTACACCCCTTTTAATATTGGAAATATTAGGTATACTGAATATGGTAGTGAGCCAAACATACCAAATCTAATAAAAAATTAATAAGGTTTTTGATTTTTTAAATTTTTTATAGCATAAGATATACATATTTATTAAAATATTAATTTTTTTGTACTATTTTAAACTACATTTTTTTGAATAAATTTTTTTAAAGAATCTCATATAATTTTTAAATTTTACATTAAAAAATAACATACATCTAAATATAAATTTTAATTATATAAAAAAGAAAAATAATATTATACTATTTTTAGTATTTGTAACTGGACTTTTTTTATATTATCTTCTTTTTTTGGACACATCAATAAAAAAAAAACTAAAAAAACAAAAAACACCGCACCCGCCTGCCAGCATCGTCACATGTGCTCCAACAATTATGCTTTGCAGTTTTCGCCCGTTTGTTATTTCCATTACGCCGCCGTCTTCACCGCTCTAAATAGTCCTCCGATAAAATTACTCCATTACCCTTGTCAAGCACAGAAGCGCAATGGCACCATTGTAATTTCAATCAAATCCCAAACCCGTTACACCAAACTGAAAATCGAAAATCAAAATTCAAAAAACATTGAGCGGGCCAATCCAACCATGGTTAGATCGGTTAGTTAAGCGGCCACCCTGGCGGGGGCGTACTAACCACGGTTAGCTCACCATAGTTATAGAAACCATCCAATACGTAGGCCTCTTTGCCCTTCTCCTTCGTATCTCTTCAATCTATATAATACATCCAATCCCTGCACAACTCACCCACAAATTGAAAGGCGTCTTCATAAACGCCGCCGCCGCTCTCTTACATCTTTAAGCATTCTTCGATCCTCTCATTCTTCTTCTTCCTTCCTGCAAATTCTTCAGAAAAAAAAAAAATGAGAGAGTGCATTTCGATCCACATCGGTCAGGCCGGAATTCAGGTCGGCAATGCCTGCTGGGAACTTTACTGCCTCGAGCATGGCATTCAGGTATCCATTTCTCTCCTTTTCTAGTTTTTTATTTTTATTCGTTTCCGTAATTTGTGTGTTGATTTGCTTATATCTTTGTATTGCTTGTTTATTTTTGCTGTCGTTTTTGTGCTTTTCGGTTTAACTTTCTCCAGATCTAGGATTATTCGTGCATTTTAGGGGAATTTTCTGCTAGAAATATGTTAGATTCGTTTTTTAGATGATCACATTGTATGTTTAGTTTTGCTGTTGTTTTTGTGCATTTCGGTTGAAATATCTCCAGATCTAGGATTATTCCTGCGTTTTGGGCGAATTTCCGGCGAAATATATGTTCAATTCCTTTTTTGGTGATTACATTGTAGATGTTTTTGCTTCTTTTCTTAGATCTGTTGGTTTCATTATGTTTTCGATCAGATCTGAGATTTTATTTATTTATTTATCTACTTATTTTTGGCGTAGAATATTGATCTTTAATGATATTTTGCCAGATCTAGGTTTTTCTTATTTTGTTTTTGTTAAAAAATTTATTTCGTTGAAATTTCTTATTGTTTGGGTGATACAGAGAGATTGATTTGATTATTATTTGTGAATCTTATTTTGTCTGTTTGATCAGCCTGATGGCCAGATGCCGAGTGATAAGACTGTAGGCGGAGGAGACGATGCCTTCAACACCTTTTTTAGTGAGACTGGTGCAGGAAAGCACGTCCCTCGTGCCGTTTTCGTTGATCTTGAGCCCACTGTTATTGATGAAGTTAGAACTGGAACCTACCGCCAGCTCTTCCACCCTGAGCAGCTCATCAGTGGCAAGGAAGATGCCGCCAACAACTTTGCTCGTGGCCATTATACCAGTAATTACATGATTCTAACCTAATCTTCCAATTTTAATTTTCTTTAATGGAGTTTATTTTTTTGATCTTTGGTAATTGGTGCTAATTGCAGTTGGGAAGGAAATTGTTGATCTGTGCTTGGATCGCATTCGGAAGCTTGCTGACAACTGTACCGGTCTGCAAGGGTTCTTGGTTTTCAATGCTGTTGGTGGTGGTACTGGTTCTGGCCTTGGGTCGCTTCTCTTGGAGCGTCTCTCTGTTGATTATGGCAAAAAATCAAAGCTCGGGTTCACTGTCTACCCTTCACCTCAGGTTTCAACATCTGTTGTTGAGCCTTACAACAGCGTCCTTTCTACCCACTCTCTTCTTGAGCACACGGATGTTGCTGTGCTCCTTGACAACGAGGCCATCTATGACATTTGCAGGCGATCACTTGACATTGAGCGTCCCACTTACACCAACCTCAATCGTCTTGTTTCTCAGGTAATTGTTGTTTGGTATTTTGACAGGTTATATTGTCCATTGATCAATGTAATTAAATGTAATTGATGATTATTAATGCGGGTTTTGTTCCCTTTGTGTTTCAGGTGATCTCTTCCCTCACTGCTTCTCTGAGGTTTGATGGAGCTCTTAATGTGGATGTTACTGAATTCCAAACCAACTTGGTTCCCTATCCCAGGATCCATTTTATGCTTTCCTCTTATGCCCCTGTTATCTCAGCTGAGAAGGCTTACCACGAGCAGCTTTCAGTTGCTGAGATTACCAACAGTGCTTTTGAGCCTTCATCAATGATGGCCAAGTGTGACCCACGTCATGGCAAGTACATGGCTTGCTGCCTTATGTACCGTGGTGATGTTGTCCCCAAGGATGTTAATGCTGCTGTGGCCACCATCAAGACCAAGCGCACAATTCAGTTTGTTGACTGGTGCCCCACTGGGTTCAAATGTGGCATCAATTACCAGCCACCAACTGTTGTCCCAGGTGGTGATCTTGCTAAGGTGCAGAGGGCTGTCTGCATGATTTCCAATTCCACAAGTGTTGCAGAAGTGTTCTCCCGCATTGACCACAAGTTTGATCTCATGTATGCTAAGCGTGCCTTTGTGCACTGGTATGTTGGTGAGGGCATGGAGGAAGGAGAGTTCTCGGAGGCCCGTGAGGATCTTGCTGCCTTGGAGAAGGACTATGAGGAGGTCGGTGCTGAGTTCAATGAAGGGGAGGATGGTGAAGAAGGAGATGACTACTGCTAGAGAAATGCATTTTCTTTTGTGAGTTTAATGTGACTGTTGCGTTTCGTTTATGAATCATGTTGCTTGTGGATGTTCGTGTGGTATCTTTGCTTTGAGTCATTTCATGGGTTGTGGTACTTGTGATCATTTGGTATTATAATAAACAGCCTTCCGGGTCCAACCTAATGTTGTTGAATTTTTGTTTGGTAGAATCCTCTATGATTTTGAGCTGGTTAAGCCATGCATCCCATCTTTTTTTTTTTTTTTTTTGTTCTTTTTATATATCAGGGTTTGATTTAATGTATCAATCACTACGCAGCACGAAAAATCAGTAGTTTTTGCTTTTTTTCCTTTTGAACAAAAAGTTTCTGAAACTAAACAAGCGCACCTTTGGGGTTTTTAACATTCACAAAGCATCACATTCTTAAGCCACTCGAGAAAAATTTTTGAAACAATTGTAAATGCAAAATTTTGTGTTTGGTGTACAAAGGCTGGATCGCATGTGCGGCTGTTCTAGCATATTTGCGTGAGTTTGATTAATCGTTCATCAAATTGCAAAAGACAGTCTTTATGGCTTCTTAAGTAATGCAAGAACTTTTTGGGCATAACATTACATAATTCATCTCCTCTCAAAAGATCCAAAAAGAAAAGCTGCATCAGAAGAATGAAAAAAAACATTCCTGAATTTTTTTTTTAAAAAGAAAGGATAATATTATTGTCTTGAAGTATGTCCAAAGCACCATTCCAAATTAAAAGAATGGAAATGAAATTATTGCTATTATTTCTCCACTTGGTACCTTCTCGTTCTAAAAATTAGTACCGTCCCAGCTTTTGGACAAGGCGATTCTCTATTTCCATTCTCTTCCTCATCAATAATGAATATTTGGATGCCAGTTGCTTACTCCCAGCTCCAACCGAAAGCTTGCTGCTGAAAGCCGTATTCTTGCCCTCATACAAGGATGCAATTGGCACAAAACACCCCTCTCCGTTGCACAGCCAACCATGTGCAGCCCTCAGTGCACCTCCGAGGGAAGCAGAATCTGTCAAGTGCGTATAAAGGCTTCTCCTTTAGGCAAAGTAAGATGAAAGCAAAAGAGTTCTTTACAGAAATAAAGTACTTATCTAAAGCATTTCATAGGCAGTGAATAATAAATACGTTCGGACTTTAGATTTGAGACTACATAACCACTGCATACCAGGTCTTTGGACGGTATAGACATCACAGCCAAATATTGATGCAACAGCATTCAAAATACTTTTATTACGTGATGCTCCGCCAGTAGCTATGATTCTTTTTGGGGGCGAAGGCATGCCAAAACGTTCAGAATGGCCTCTCATTGAGAGTAACTGGCCTTCAATCAATGCTCGGACCTACAAATGAAATTATTTATGAAAAGAAGTCTTGAACTTGATTGGCAGAAGAAAACATGCTCTTACTCGTTACGGACCTCCGAAGGAGGATCAAATCCCTCCACTTCCTGCTCATTCAATCCCTCCAAAGTCTCGCCGGTAAAATCTTGGAGAATATAGTGATGAACTCCAACTGGGAAGACAAGCAACTGTAAGTCACTCTTTCAGCCTCTTCAGGTTACCAAGGTACAACAAATATAAAGAACAATGTTAGGAAATAAAAGCATTTAGTGGCTAATTAAATGATTATTGAGATTTTAAGACACTCATTTTGATGGATGGGCATCCATTTGCACAACCAAATAGTTTCTTTTCTTTGCAGAAGTGAACATAGGTCCTTTATTGATATAATGTAGTGTATGAGATATTCCAGGGCAATTACATGATGTGTAATCTGTGATCAGCCAAAAAGACTGGAAGGAGAACGAGACAGAAATGAGGAAACAGTAACTAAAGTCATTGAAATACAGCTACCTGACCTCGGTGTTTGACAAGGAAAAAGAAACTATTCATGAGATATGGGTATGGAAAAAGCATCCGAGAGTTCACCTGGAAGTGGAGGAAGAATTTCATGGTCTTTATAGTAGAAGCCAATCTTCCCACCTATTGCAGAGGCTAGGATCAGATGAAGAGAACAAAACCAGCTTGAGTCCAGGTATAGATTAAGTATTAGTGGGGGTTACACAAACCATTCAGAGGTGGGGTCTGCTCCAGTAACTTTTCAAAGACGTCCCAAGATTTATCAGCAAAGCGGTCACGAAGATCTGATCAAGATTGTTGTCACACAAGGAAACAACTAAATGTAATTGCTGAAATCCATGGGAAAGAAATTAATACCTTCACGAATCAAAGACCCATTTTTGTAGCATAACATTACCATGTACCCTTCTATGTCCACTGGATTAGGGAATACATGCCCTTCCAATCCAGGTTTAGGATCATGGGCAATCCCAAAAACCTGTACGGCAAACATGAGAAATTGCAAGTCAACTAAGTTGGAGAAATCCCAAAATACAAGTTATCAATATTTTAGTCTACAAAGGACCTATTCGGTACACACAAATAGAGAGCATAGAATAGCACCATTCACAAGATAGTTCAATAAAATAGACGAACAATGTTGGCAGGAACTGCAAGCTATGTAACTTGTATCTACTCAATTTAATCTAGGCATCATATTGGGGGCACAAATTGAGGTATGAAGTGCTTTACATGCAAAACTCTCCGCACTACATTATCAGGTTGATGGCAGTTAAACAAAAGGAATTCTTAACTCAATCTAAAGATATGTTAAGTGAATAGGGCAATTATGACAAGATTATAAACAGCACGCAAATTCTCCTTACTGGTTGAATCAATGGAACAACAGAAGTATATAGCAGGACATTATTATCATTGACAAATAATTCTAAATCACCGTTCCAGGCACTAGTACAAAGGCCAGAAAAATGGTGGGTTTTCCAACTCACAGTGTCACTGGTACCAAGACTGATTGCCAGATCCCCTGGAGTGCTCAGAGTTAAACCTGCAGGATCAAGTTAGTTAATACCTGCACTGCTTATGTCAAAAAACGATGAACCTCGCATATATCAACTGAGATAACATGCACACAGAAAGAGTGAGCCAAGAGTTAAACAAGATTAATAAAAAGTTAAACATAGACAAGAGCATCAACCTGCTAAACTGTTGGGGTTGTCTCCGGACCACTGAACAACCAAACAGTTCTCACTAAAATTATACCTGCGTCGAGATTGCATCATCAAGTGTCAATATAAATGACTATTTATCACAAAAGATAAAAAATATGAATAAAAAACACTGCAACCTTATAAACTTTCTTAGTATGCAGCAATCACAAAGTCATTTTAAGTGTTAGCTTGCATACACATAATTGGATAGCCTACATTGAAACATGGGATAGTCCAATTAAAAAAAATGGAAAGCAAACGATAAAAGCTTGACACTAACCTCTTCACAAAGTAGGGAGCAATGTTGCCAGCAACGGCATGAGCAGGGGCCAATTTTCCAAGCTTTTCCTCCAAACCTGGTGCTGTGGCCTATAATTAACAATGCAATTAAACAAAATTTCACTACAGCAATCTGAAAAGTAATTGCCTACTGAATAATCTACCAAGCATACGGCGAACAAACCTCTAAGGCTACTTTTGACCAGACTCTTTGCTTAATATCCATCAAGTTCATCCCAGCCCCATCAGTGTGATCAATGCAAGCATATGATCCAATGAAAAGGCATGCCATAAAGGAGCTAACAAGGGAAATCCTTTCGGTATTATTATAAGCTTCTGGCTGTGTCTGATATATCTTCCTAATCTGAGGTCCGGTGTATCTTTCATATGCGCGCGACCCAGTTAACCGAGACAGCTCCAACGGTCCACCAACAGCATTCTCTATCTCTCCACATTGCACGGTGCTGCTGCTGTCCATCCATATAGGTGATTCCTTGATGGAAAAGGCATTGCCAAGCTGATCAACCAAAGGCTTGCCGGGGTCCAATGATGATAATGTGGTAGAACTGCCTTTCTTCCAATAAACACTGCCATGTTGCTGGCCGCTGCCAGAAACAGCAGCAACTTTCCCAAAATCAAAACCCGATTTGGCAAGCCTCTGGAAAACAAGGTCAAGAGCTTCGACCCACATCAAGGTCGGTGAAACAATTCTGCCATTTTCGGAGGAGTCCCTAAAGACTCCATCTTTGGTCTTGTAATGGGGCAAATCGGAGTCGAAATGTATCAGCTCAGACTTGACAATGTTGAGACTCGAATCCAAAACAGTTGCCTTCAAAGACCTCGAAACATTCAAAGTTTTTCCCAAATAAAACTCCACAGAATATAAACCAGAGAAATAAACCAATTGGACGAATTTAAAATTAAAAAAAAAAAAACGATGATCATAAATGCCAAATTCACAAAACCCCAGTTATCAAAATCCCGAAAAAAAAAAAAAGAAAATCCACAATAATTAAGATAGCCCAATTAGTATTATTCAGAGAATTTCGATGAAGAACAAAACTTAGAGAGACAGAGAGAAATAGTTACTGAGTAGAGCTGTCGAAGCCAAGAAACAGAGAGTCAGGAGGGAGAGACAAATTTGCCATGGCTAGTCAGCAGCAATTGCAAGTGAAACTCTGTTTGATTATACCCAAAACTTGCAGAAGAGTGGAAAAATATCTCTCTGTTCTGCTGTGCACGGATGCCAGAAGTTCGGAGATAACATTAGTAACAGAACTGAGTGTTTGACAAAGAATGTCTCAACTTTGGAGCTAAAAGTTCGCTTGGTTTGATAAGGCCAAAAAGAGACCACATGGACGAGTTCATCTAATGCAATTAGATTTTAATTTGATCATAATTTCAATTGATTACATATATATATATATACATAATATGCAAGTATCGTAGATCTATTATTAGTTGTTTATAATAATTTATCCAATCGAAATAAAAATAGATTAATTTCCGTTATAAATCACAACCTACTCATAATTTCTCATCCTTATTTTGTAATGTTGTCAGAATTAGACTAGATATCGAACTGAAAACATTAGTGAGTTAAATTTCAACTGGTTGAACTGGTCGAACCGGTATTTGAACTGATATTTAATAATATATATATGTATAAAAATAATTTAAATAAATAATATATATATATAGTGATTAAATATTAATTTTTTTAATTTTAAAGATTAAATTAAACATTTTGATAAATTTAGGACTAAATTAAAAATTTTAATAACCTTAGATTTCAAATTATAATTTAAATAAAATTTAGAATTAAATTAAAATTTTTATATTTTGTTTGAACTGGTTAGACCGGTTCAGTTTTGATCGGTTTTTAACCAATTTTGATTGGTTCTGACTGTTCTGAGTTTTATTCAATTTTAATCTTGAACTGGACTAGACTATCGGTCGATTATCGGTTCAACAGATTTAATCGGTCGATGCGGTGCGATTTTTACAACCATGGTTTTTGTGCGTAGGGGTGTGTGTGTGAGTTTTTTTTTTTTTTTTTTGTGGGATTTTTGGAGTTGAAATCAAGGGTAGTGCATAATATACAATAACTTTTTCACTTTATTAATTTGGAAAATAAATAATGTTGTTGTCCATGCAAAGGAATGGGAAAACAAAACATTATAACATCATCCTTTTAAAAAAAAAAAAAAAACAAGTGAAGTATATCAAACGAATAACAAAAATAACGTGTTGTTGGCGTATACTGCACAATTCTACCGACCAAGCAAACGTAAGAATTTTTCTGGAATGTCGTCTTATCCCGAATAGGATTTTTTTCATGTCCAATAATAACATAACAATAAGAAAATATTTGAACAGAATGCTTAAGTACATGATTTTCCAAAAGGACAAATAACAAAATATTAAAAGTCAAAATATTTTGAGTTGGATAATTCCGACACTAATTGGTGGAAACTAAACATGAGTTGATCCTATCCAACTATATGATAGGATGTTTGTGAAATTATTATTATTGTTTAATGTAAGTTCTTACTCGATGATGTAATTACGTTGTTGTAATCGTATAAAACCAATTAATGACAACAAGATAATTCATTAAAATAGATACTTTTGCTTAGAAACGTAGGACACAATGAAAATTTGCTTAATCAATTAACCTCGTCTGACTCAATCGGATTAGTGAAGCGGATTTTAAATTGTTTTTTTAATTAAAAATTTATTTAGACTATTGACTCAATTGACCTAATTGACTGAATTACCTAATTTAGTCAACTTAGTGACCCAGATCGATTTTTTTCTTTAAAATTATTTTTATATTTTAGTATTTCATACTAGAATATGTTGTTACTTATAACAATTAGATGTAAAATTAAACCATTCAAAATATCAAATTAAATTTTTAATTCAATTGAAAAAATATTTTATTTTGTAATATCCCACAATATATATTAATATTTCATATTAAAAATGAGAATTTTGTCTTAAATATTAAATAAATAAGTGCAGTTTATCTTATAATTATAATAAAAATGTTTACATTGACTTAAAATTCATAAATTATAGGAACAATGAAAAAAAATGTTATATATATATAATAAACTATTTTTTTTTATCATTAACCCTTCAGTTCAATCAATGGCTCAACTTTCTCCTCGAGTCGATGACCGAGTCAGGTTCAAGAACGAAAGGAAAGAAATAGACCCAATGTCGGGGCAATTTTTGTTTTTGTAGAGATATTGGGGCAACATTGGGCCCAAAAGACTGACGGCCCCTATAATGAACCACCAAAACAAAACAATTTAATGCACATGAACTGATCAAATCCCACCAAAGCCTTATTTTTTTCTTTTTTTCTTTTTTTTTGTTTTTGAACAAATCCCTCCAAAACAAATAGAAGGTACTTCCTACTATTTGCTGAACAAGTCACATGTATGGTTGCCAATGTTACGATCGTATAATGCATGGTGAGCTCAAGGGCTGAAAAAGAAAATTTAAAGAAAATAAAATGAAATGATGGTGATGGAGGAATCAAATTCATTATGGAATATAGGGAGTTTTTAAATTGCCATTAGTCTTTGGATTGAGAAGCTTTGCAATATTTTCATTTTTTTAATCTTTTAAAAAATTTATTGAACTGTAAACTACACAATAGACCTATTGAACTGTAAGTTATACTATATAGATAACTCTTTCCTCTCATAAATCTTACTTTATTTTTTTCAAAATTTAAATTTAATATTTTTATAATAAAATTTTAAATTTTAATTATTAAAATATCATCTTAACTTGAAGTGGCGGAGGTGCATCCCCACCTCTTGGGTTAGACGCTCGCCACTGCTGTCACGCTTCTGGGTCTAAATTCGGTATCTTCCGATCAATGGGCTTGATGGTTGCCTGCATCATCATAATAAACTAACCCAAAGAGTCAATTCAATTCAATTCGGTGTTGGGTTCAGGATTTTATTTAGCTGGATCTATTGGGCCTGAGCTGGAATTGAGGAGTGAATGACCTCCCTCAGTTGCTTTATGTGGGCTGGGTCCATTTTCAACTCAATATTTGCCCAACAATCAAATCATCACGATGTTCTAAACTTTAGTAGCGAAACGAGTTCCTTATTCCTTTATGCTTAATACCCGTACAATATTAACCACTTTCCGTCTCTTTGCTGGTGGAAGCATTAAAGAAGGGAGTACACCAGACACACCCTCAATATAATCTCGTTGAAGGCTGCAGGGAGTTGGTGGCTAAGGAGTGGCAATTGCAGGTCACTCATGTTTACTGAGAGGGGAACAAGGCAACGAATTGATTAACTAATCTGGGACTGGGATTGCCAATGGGTATGCTTGAATTCTCTACAGTTTCACTGGGAATTCATAGCATCCTAGAGCAGGATCGAGTGGGTGTGCATTGGCTTCGCCCGAGTGCCCCTAAGTCTTGAGTGTTCTATTGTACAGGCAAAAGCCTACCTTTGGATCAAAAAAAGAAAAAAAAAGAAGTCAACTTCCAATTGCAATGCACTGACCATATTTGAGGTCAAGGGGTTCAAGGGCTAGTGTCACAAGAATATTATTGCTAATGCTACCTTTAAAGGGATAAAAGCATTGTGATCTTCCTTTGATTTGAAATTTGACGTCTTGGAACCAATAAATATCACTACTGGCCTCCAATTCCCTTGTAGTCATAGTTCACAATCAATCAACTAAAGCAAGTTTTCACGTATAATAATTAAATATATGCAACTAAATTGTGCATATCCCAAATACAAGATAGTTAATCGTCTTCGCTTATATTAGATAGGTACATTTAAACAGGGTGACAAAAGGAGACATGAACTGAGAACAATAATTCGTGTAAAGCAAGGGAGATGCCTACAAATTAACGTGGTCCCTTTTGTTGTTGATAAATTGAGAAAATGAGGACAAAGGAAATTTAAGAAAATTAAACAACTTGTCTCATATACACAAGACGATGGTCTTTGTTTGGTCATGCATGCAAAGTCGTCCAGGTTGTGACCTCAAAATGTATTGCCGCCACATTCCAATCCAGGTGCTTACATGTTAAAAGGACCCATCAATTGCTTGCGTGCACATATTCTCTAACTTTCTTTTTTTTTTTTAACATAAAAAATAATTAGCCCTTTGTTTGTTAAGTTTTAGTAGAGATGAGAGAAATAAGTCTATAAATACTGTTAAAAGTGTACAGTACTTTAAGAGGTAAATACCCTAAACTCCACACCTCAATGGATTTATGTTTTTTTCAAAGAAAACGAAGAATGGAACTCTAAATCTCGTCTCCCAACTTTAAGCGGGTGGGCAACCAGCCTGGTTCATATCCTCAACTTTGTTCAGTTTCTTTTTCGTGAATGAGAATGTGACTTATGGAGCTGCTTCCACATATTGAAACATTAGGCAGTGCCCTACACATTTATTGCTCGTTGGGCAATGTGCCATTCTATCTCAATATCTTTATTACCTTTTTGGTGGGTAATGCCTATTTTAATTTTAAAAAAAAGTTGATATTCTAATAATTTTTATCTTAAAATTTATCATGGTTAAAACGATAATTGATATTTTTAAAATAAATAATAATATTTTTTAAATACCTATTATTTTTACATTACATAAATATCAATTATTATTTTAAAAATAATAATTATAATTTCGTTGAAATATTTTCTAAAATAATAAGTTCATAACACATATGGACACTCTTTAATTTATTTATTTAACATGGGCTTTCTTATCTTCTCATGTGCCCCTTACAATAAAATATAAATGATTATTATTATTTGGTCTGCGCCAACTTGACCCCGACTTTACAATCAAACAGGCCGCAATAATTTAAGTGCAAATATAAGGTGGCATTATAGTTTTCCGTGTATGACGCAATAATTGCTCCAAATATTTCATGGCAAGGTATTTGAAAATTTCCAAGGCTGCTACGTGTTATCTGATTTGAAAGTATTACGGGCAAGTGGCCTGTACCCATCAATCAATAAAGTATGATTTTAGATTATGGATTAATGTTGAATTTGAGATTAAAATTTTGTTATTTTATGTAATATTTGCCTTCAATTTTGTGAATTGACTATAGGGAAATGCAAAATGTCGACAGGGGATGCGAGGGTAATAAGGGAATGGAAGGAATGCCGGAATGGTCTTATTCCACACACCTCTGGAGACCATTATTATTTCAAAATCAAATATTGTGGCAGTAATTAAGGCATTTTTTAATGGCAATTGCTTCACAAGTTTCAGTTGGCAACTTGGTTATGGCAGCTACCCAATCTAAATTTCTCCCAAGTTCATTATTCTTCAGTTTTGGGTACATTGCAGGCTTTTTTTAATGTCCCAATTTCGTATTTTATTATGGGAATGTTCAATTTATATATAACTTTTATCTGAAGAAGTGAGTGCCAAATTCAAACACAACTTTTGCAGAAACATAGCGCGGAACTTGAAGTTAGCAATTGGAAAATATGCTCTAAAAGTCTAAATTTTGGCTGTCCTTTTCTGGTGATTTCACAGATTCATGGTCTTTTGGATCGTCATTATCCACGATGTTGCTTCTAAGGCAATGAATGTCTTGTAAAAGTAAATATTTCACAAGGAGATGGGTACTTTTACCTCTCCACGATGTTGCTTCTTACAATTCAATGCATTAACTCATGGTCTATGCTTCCATAAAAAGATCAAAGCAAATACGTGTTATTTCCGATCATTGGGTACAAACGTATATTTTCTTCGAGGCAAATAATCAATTAATTCTACCCCGTTGTGTTGTGCCAAGGTAAGCAGATTATAAAAATTACAATATTGCATGGACAAGATAAATTTGGAGATTGGTTCACACTAATTTCAAGTTTTTAAGCTTTTTATATTTAGATGCAGGATTATAGTTAAGAATGTTCGTAGTAGGCCATTTGATATAATAATTTGAGATCGATCTGAATATGTTTCTTCTACATTGTTCTGAGTTCAAGTCATTATAGTGATGCGTTAATTCTCTAATGATGCTGTGAGTTGCACTGATAAAGTGTAAGAAGAGAGTAAATTGATGTATATTATTATTGAGAATATACACATATATATACAAAGAGACTACCTATAGAATAGGAAAGAAATGAATGAAAATGATTACAGAATCCTAACCATAATTACATAATCCTAACCATAATGATGTCAGAATAATATCTAGAATATTCTGGTATATTCTAGTATCTAGAATATACTAGAATATTCTAACACGCCACCTCAAACTCAAGATGGTAGTGTAGCCAACTTGAGTTTGGAAAGGAGATCAGAGAATCTGCCAGGAGGATGAGATTTAGTAAAAATATCAGCAGTCTGATCAGCAGATGAGACTGGAACCAAGCAAATAGTATTCTGCACAATGTGGTGGCGAACAAAGTGACAATCTATCTCAATATATTTGGTCCGCTCATGAAAAACATCGTTGTGAGCAATCTGGATGGCACTATGATTGTCACAATGAATCGTGTGGCAGAAGAGTGTATGACACCCATATCTCCTAAAAGCCACCGAAGCCATATCACTTCGGATGCAGTTTCAGCGAGAGCTCGATATTCGGCTTCAGTGCTTGATCGAGCAGTGACGGTTTGCTTCTTGCTACGCCAAGAGATAAGAGAATTCCCCAAGAAGAAACAATATCCTGTAGTAGAGCGTCTATCTGTGGGATCTCTTGCCCAATCAGCATCTGAATAGGCCTGCAAATTAAGTGATGATTGAGCAGAGAAATGAAGCCCATAAAACATAGTCCCTTTGACATAGCGAAGAATACGAAGAACAACTGCATAATGAGTAGATCGAGGTGCTGCCATGAACTGACTGACCACATGAACAGCATATGCAATGTTCGGTCGAGTAACAGTAAGATATACTAGACTCCCAACTAGCTGACGATAAAGAGTAGGATCCTTCAACAGTATGCCATCAGAGGGAGAAAATTTTACATTGTACTCGAGAGGAGTAGAAGATGATTTGCTGTCACTAATATCGGCCCGAGAAAGTAAATCAGACGCATATTTAGCTTGGGACAAATAGTATCCAGTAGCATTAGAAGAAACTTCAAGTCCCAAAAAGTAATTGAGGAGACCAAGGTCTTTCATCTCAAATTGCTGACTGAGATACTGTTTGAGATCATGAATACCCTGCAAGTCATCTCCTGTGATAATCATATCATCAACATAAAGTAATAGTAAAATGATCCCTTTAGCAAATTTGCGCATAAATAAGGCAGTATCATAAGAACTTGAAGAAAAGCCAAATTGTTGTACAGTAGTACTAAATTTTGCAAACCATGCCCGAGGTGCTTGTTTAAGACCATAAAGTGCTCGACGAAGTCGACAGACCATGTTTGGTGGATGGTCATATCCAGGCGGTGGTCGCATATAGACTTCTTCAGTAAGATCGCCATTAAGGAATGCATTCTTAACATCCATCTGAAACAACTTCCAATGTCGCACTGCAGCAACTGCCAATAAACTCTTGACTGAAGTGATCCGGGCTACAGGAGCAAAAGTCTCCTCATAGTCAATCCCATATTCCTGAGTAAATCCTTTGGCTACCAATCTAGTTTTATATCTTTCAACAGATCCATCTGATTTGGTCTTAATCTTGTAGACCCACTTGCAGCCAATGGCAGATTTACCAGGAGGTAGCTGAACTAAATCCCAAGTGTGAGTTTTTGATAGAGCCTGTAATTCTTCAACCATTGCTTGCTGCCAAAGAGGATTAGTACTGGCTTCGCGATAGGTTTGAGATTCATATAAGGAAGCAATGGTAGAGTAAACAACAAAATCTTGAAAATGAGAAGGTAGTTTACTTACTCGGGAAGAACGACGCACAGGTGAAGGCTCGGAAGAATACTCAGAATCTGAAGACATGAAACGAGACTCAGAGGGAGACTCTTGATCCATAGATGGGAAAGATACGTCAGAATTAGCCGGTGGAACACCTGTTGAACTTGTGTCAGGATCAGGAGGGAAATGATCTGTAGGAGAAAGCTGGATAGGGATGCTAGTATTCACATTGGTTGACATTAATTCAATAGAAGGATCAGTAAAGAAGGATGGGGAAGAATCACGTAGTTGAAAGGAGGAAAGAGAAGAAAACATCTTATGTTCCCAAAAAAGGACATGACGAGAAACACGTAAACGTTGGGAGACGGGGTCCCAACACTGATACCCTTTATGTTCAATTCCATAACCCAAGAAACAACAGAGACATGCACGAGGTTCCAACTTGGTTCGTTCATGAGGCTGCAAAAGAACAAAACAAGCACAACCAAAGACTCGGAGAGATTCATAGGTAGGCAGTTTACCATAAAGTCGCTCAAAGGGAGACATATTATTGATGACTTTGGATGGAACACAATTGATGGTGAATATGGCTGTAAGAGCAGCTTCTCCCCAAAAACGTTCAGGACAAGAAGAAGATATAAGAAGGGCTCGGATTGTGTCGAGAATATGGCGATGTTTTCGTTCGACTCGTCCATTTTGTTGGGAGGTTCTAGGACAAGAACGTTGAATAACAGTTCCATTGTGGGAGAGAAGCTGCAAGAAGTTGGAATCCTTGTATTCCATGGCATTATCAGTACGAAATAATTTGATTTTCTGAGAAAATTGAGTTTGGATCATAGTAGCAAATTGCGAATAAATATCAAACAGTTCAGAACGATTTTTCATAAGATAAAGCCATGTGTAACGTGAGTAATCATCCACAAATATTACAAAGTATCGTGATCCACCCATAGTATCAATAGGAGAAGGTCCCCAAATGTCAGAATGAATTAAATCAAAGGGTGCAGAAGTAACAGAATCACTTTTATTAAAAGGTAAAGCATGGTGTTTTGCAAGCTGACATGTAACACAAGATATGTCAACATCCTTAACAGAACCTAAGATACCACTAGAAATTAAAGGACTCAATTTAGAGGAAGAAACATGACCAAGTCGGGAATGTCAGAGTTCAGAGGAAACTGATACAGCACAATGATTATGAGAGAAATGAGGTAGTTTCAAGGAAACAAGTTCAAACAAGCGTACAACTTTACGGCCTGTCCCAAGTATCTGACCCGTCTTTGGATCCTGCACACGACAACCAGTGGAAGAAAAGTGTAAGTCAAGGCCAAGATCACATAATTGACCCACAGAAATAAGGTTCAAGGAAAGATTTGGAACCAAAAAGGTATCTGATAGAGTCAAATTTGAGGTAAAGATGTGACCTGTGTGGCTAACATGCATTTGAGAATTATCTGCAGTATGAATAATAGGTGCAAAAGGAGATACTTGCTTTGACTTAAAGAGTGTGTGATTAGATGTCATATGATTACAACAACCAGAGTCAAAGAACCAAGATGTGAAGTTACCTGGGATAACTGATAGAGCGGAAGAGGAAATACCAGACTGAACTAGAGCTTGTTTAAGGGTATCAAAATCAACTCGACTTAAAAGTACCGCAAGGTCAGTAGATGAATCCTCAGTGTCAGCAGTGATAGCAGTGGTAGCTGCGGCTCTATTAAACTTACCTTTGGGATTTGGTGGCTGAGGAATAGGACCTGATTGGGATTTGTTGAGTTCAGAATGGTGCTTGGCTTGCAGTTTACGGCATTCTGATATGAGATGACCTGGCTTGTGATAATATCGACAAATCACTCGACGAGGTGCAGAAGGAGAGGATGTGAGTAAAACTGTATCAGTAGGTGCAGTAGTACAATGAGCTCTCATAGTGGACAAACGAGTTTCCTCGGAAAGTAATTCAGCAACAACACTTTCCAAAGAAGGCAGTGGATCTCTATGAAGTAAAAAGGCTCGCACAGACTCATAATCATTAGTAAGAGCCATTAAAAACTGCATAATTCTCATTCTATCTCTATATTGGGAGAACTTAACAGCATCGGAAGGATAGTCCCATGCAGGTTCAGCAAGAGCCAATTGATCCCATATGACATGCATTTGAGAGAGAAAGGCATTAATAGACTGACCCGGTTGTTGTTTGAGATGATAGAGGTCTCCGAGAAGCTGATACTGATGTGCGACATCACAAACTGAGTATCGTGATGCTAACAAATCCCAGACTTCCTTTGCAGTGCCAAACCGTCCAAACTGAAGTTTGATGCTCGGGACACATGTATTGTGAAACCATGTGAGAATTTTATGATTGATGCTCTCCCATTCTTCAAGTTGCTCAGCAAGCTTGTCAAATGTCTCTGACGTTTCTTCCTTCTCTTTTCCCTTTGTTAAGGTAGGCCTTGAAATGGCTCCACTAACATAGCGCCACAGTTTGCGTCCCATGAGAAAGCTGTACATCTCTTGAGACCACAAAAGATAATTTGTCCTATCGAGAACAGTGCTGATAGGCATAGAGACTTCAAACTTTTCCATAATAGTGCAAATGCAGTATCAAATAGTGATGAAAAAGGTAGACTTAGGTATGAAACTCGCCAAAACAAGTCTGTATAGTTAGAATTTGCAGAAACAGACACCAAAAATGGAAAGAGGACGTCGGAAAACCTTGGGAACCGGTCTGACCCGGTCAAAAATCCGACCAGAAGTGGTTGAACCGGCTGGTCAAATCTCTGAACCGGTTCGGTCAACGGATGACGTGGCGGTCAACGGATGACGTGTAGATGACGTGGCGAGACACGTGGAAGATGACGTGGCAGGACACGTGTCAGATGACATGGCAACTCTGACCAATGATCTGTGGCCACGTGGCACGTGTTGCTGATGTGGCTGATGACGTGTCTTCTTCAACCTTCAGATTCACCAGCGCGTGAGTGAGAGTAGAACGCCGGGCAGAATGTCGGCTTGGCGCGTGAAGGCGCGTGGCAAGTCCGATGAAGATGATTTTCTGAATATGAGATCCTTGTGTCCTGTAGAACAGATTTCTGCAAGTGGATGTGAAGGAATCTGAGGAGAAGAGGGACCGAGGGCTCACCAGATTGAGAAGACAGGCCGAAATATGAAAAGTTGCAAAGGAACAGCAGCTGGAATGGCTTCCGGGCAAAGGGACAGCAGCTGGAATTTCTTCCGGTGACCGGCTTTTGGGACAAGGCCAGATGAATACAAAACCACCGGAAAAATAAAAGAAAATAGATAAAACTACGGTCCCTATCTCACTGAATTGAATATAGCTCTGATACCATGATAAAGTGTAAGAAGAGAGTAAATTGATGTATATTATTATTGAAAATATACACATATATATACAAAGAGACTACCTATAGAATAGGAAAGAAATGAATGAAAATGATTACAGAATCCTAACCATAATTACATAATCCTAACCATAATGATGTCAGAATAATATCTAGAATATTCTGGTATATTCTAGTATCTAAAATATACTAGAATATTCTAACATGCATGTTGTGGGTTTTAGATTTATTAACAATGCGATCAGATATGGGGAGATCTATTTGGACCTAACATTATTTAAGTAATAAATATTTTTTATAGAGATTGATTAAATAAAGATAATAAGAGATAGAGGCAAATTTACATTAAATGGGAATTTCAAGTTATGCCTTCACTAGAAAACTTTAGTTGCCCCAACAAATCTTTAAAGATTGACATAATCTCCTAATCTAAAAACTTTACCTTATATGCTTTACTTTAGATAAAGTATGATATACTAATTACAAAGGCAATCAAAGGTTCAATTCGCAATAGAGGAAAATAACTATATACAAAGACATATAAAATAGTTAAATATAAAAAGTATTTTGTTAACAGAAGCTATATCTCTTAATGACTATAAAATAAATGAACTTAGCAAAAAAAAAAATTGTGACAATATTCAATATACAAAAATTTCACATAAAATTGCAAAATAAAACTTTACAGAGAATATCTGTAATATAAATCCTAAAAATTTAGAATAATTATTTTACTATTTTAAAAAAATAAAAATTACACACACATATATATGCATATATAGACACGCACGTACACATATACACTCCTTTAAGCATGTAAATTTTGTCCTTAATAAAATCATGTTTTGAATTCGCTCTTAGGTAATGTGTGGCCTTCGACCGCAGTCAAAAGTTATCACACTTTTTTATTTTAAGTATAAAAATTTATTTCACTCACAAAATTTTAATATTTTTAATATTTTATCTATAATAATTTTTTATTTTAAAATTAATTTTTAACATTACCTATATTAGTTTAATTTAATCTTTCTGTTTATAATATTGTTAATTTTACGTGACGGAATTGAATGCATCAACAATGTTTTACTATGCCAACTTACCACGTCAATATCTTCAATTCTTAAAATTTTCTGACGTGGGAAAAACGAAATAGATAACAAAATCCTCGCTCTGTCTAAAAGCGGTCTCTCCTTTCTTCTTCTTCTCTAGTTCTTCTTTTGTTTCATCTCTAACTAGGAATGTCGGGATCGGAGACAGGAGGAGGGATGGTAGTAAGCGGAGCGCAAAGAGGCGTTCAAGAGGTACGCCGACGGCCGGACCCACATGACGGCGGTGCCGCTTCGGCAGTTCTTAGCGGAAGTTCAGGGGACTCGGAGAAGATTGTTGAAATTTTGTCGATTTCTATATTTCAGTTGAAGCAAATCTCTGCAGATCTCAATCCTCCTATTACAAATCAGTTTTTTTTTCCTTTTCTTTTCTTGATGGGTTCTTGTTCCTCTGGTATATGTTAGGAATCGCTTGTTTGATTAAACCATCGTTCTAAATATCCTTTTGGGTACTGGATTTCTTTTTTTTTTTTTTTTTCTGTGCGATCTTAAAGTAAATGAGCAATCTTTCGGTAACAGAACTAGAGAAGATGATGAAAGAGGAGAGAGATCGAGAGGTTTAAGAGAGAAAAAGGAATTTTTTTTTTATCTATTTTATTTTTTTTTTCTTTTTACTAAACAGACTTTAGAACAAAAATTTTTTAAAAAATTATTCAAAATTTTAAAAAATATCAAGTTAGTTTAATGTATTGACTTGATAAAATGACTTATTAAAAATTACTGATGTGTTATATTTTGTTATGCCACGTTAATAGAATAAACTGTATTATAGGCAAAAAGATTAAATTAAATTAACAGATATAATATATAATGTTATAAATTAATTTTAATAAAAATAAATGTTAGATTAGATAAAAAAATAAATGTTAGAAGTGAAATATAAGAAAAATTAAAATTTAATTGAAGAAATTGACGGTTATGTTTTTTTTTTTTATAAAAAATCTTAATGGACGTATTAAAAAAAAGATGAATAAAGTTAATAAAACATAAATTATTTATTTTATAATTGCGGGACATTTTTTTTAACTAATAGAATAAATGTTTAATTTTTATAAATTTTTTTAATTGCTTAAAAAAAAAAAAAGTGTTAGGCGAAAGTGGTCCGGGTCTGAAAAGACCATAAAAATTTCTTTGCCATTGGTCCAAGCCCATGTCCATAGAAAGGGTGGGACCGGTGAGATTCGAGGAAGACCACTAGGCAACACCACCACCATTAATGTGCAGAAATCCCCTCATTAATACTCCCCCGTCGCCATATCCAAGTCTATTAGGCTGAATCTCTCATGCATAGCCTAATACTTTAGCCATTCCTCGAGTTCTTCAATCTGCTTAGACTCTTCTGGTTCATTTCTTGACAAAAAGACAGATTACGTTTCAACTTTCAACCGTTATATATCACCGCAATTACATTCTGATGAGCATCTCATTATAGCCTTTTCGTCCTCCTTATCACTTCCTTTCTGTCTCTCCCGGCCTACTCTTTTTCTTCAATACTGAAATTGACACCATTTCATATAGATAACTGAAACAGGAAGGACAGAGGGAGATGGCCAGAGAGATGCAAATTAACACCTTGTACGTCGAACAACAGGAAGCAGAAGTGCACGATGATAGCCGTGAAAATCTCAAGAGTCTCCAGGATGATGACGGTCGTGCCAAAAGAACTGGTATATATCCCTTTTCTTTTTTTCTTTCCTGGGCAAAAAAAAAAGCAAGAAGAAGAAAAGGGTTTCTTGAATTGAACTCTTTATTCTGCCATTATTACAGAGATATATAAATTGATTTTGATGGATGGAACATTCTTGTTTTGTTTTCGGTGGTTGTCTTTGAAGGGACATGGATAACTGCCAGTGCCCATATCATTACAGCGGTGATAGGATCAGGGGTGCTGTCGCTGGCATGGGCCATAGCCCAGTTGGGCTGGGTGGTTGGACCCATTGTTCTCATGGCTTTCTCCTCTATCACCTTCTTCACCTCCACTCTTCTCGCCGACTGTTACAGGTCCCCGGATCCTGCCACCGGCAAGAGAAACTACACTTACATGGATGCTGTCAGAGCCAACTTGGGTAACTAATTATAATACTAAAAAAGTAATTATGTTAAGCAGTTAGTATTGTTTAACTGGTTATTGTGAGTAAGAAATTGTAGAGTTTGAATCTCACTTCCCTTATATATGATATGAGTCACGACCTTTCATATGAAAAAAAAAAAAAAAAAGGAGTAATTACGTTTCTTAGTACCACATGCATTCTATTCTGCACCAAACAGAACACCAAGAATTTATTTATTTATTTTTTTTGTACACCGACAAATTCAGGACCTGGGGGAGTTGGATTGTTTTGGAATCTAAAATTTTTGATGCTGTATCAGGAGGAAGGAAAGTTCAGCTATGCGGGTTGGCTCAGTACGCGAATCTGATAGGAATCTCAATCGGTTACACTATCACTGCATCCATTAGCATGGTGTAAGCAACCGACACTGCCGACTACTCTTTTTGATTTTACTCTCTTTTCACTCACAATTGTAGGAGTAGGACGGACTAGTTTGAGTCAATTAAGGTGATAAGTGGAGATTAGGAGCCTATGATTGGCATATAATATAGTCGGTAAAAATGGATGATGCAAGATATATAAATGACAACTGGAAACTGTCCATTTACTAAATTATATATTCTCATATATAGAATTAGACTGTGCTTACATAATCAAAAGATTTATGTAAGGTTTAAAATGATGTCCATTCTTACACATTCTAAATTAATTTTATATAGATCTTCTAATTACTATCTTTTTCCATAGAATTGACGATGAAATTGTATTCTTATCTTTGTTCGTTTTGTGGTGAAAAACTTAATTACATGTAAGAAATAAATACATGATTAATTTCCAATGTTTATTTTAAGGGCTAATATACGAGGGGTCTGCTTAAAAATATGTACGTTCACTCTTTGGGCAGGGCTGTTAAGAGGTCAAATTGTTTCCACAGGCACGGGCATCGCGCAGAGTGCTACACGTCAAACAATCTATACATGATAATTTTCGGTTGCATCCAAATCATCCTTAGCCAGATACCAAACTTCCACAAGCTGTCATGGCTCTCAATTCTCGCAGCAGTCATGTCTTTTGCTTATTCTTCCATTGGTCTTGGACTCTCCATAGCAAGAGTAGCAAGTAAACTTTTTGCCATATATATATATATATATATATTTTATGTAACTATATATCAATTAGTTTGTTTTGAATCTTATTATTGATCTAATGCTATGTGTGGTTCTTGAATGAACGTGAAGGTGGAGCACATGTAACCACAACTCTAACTGGAGTGATAGTTGGAGTGGACGTGTCAGCCGAACAGAAGGTCTGGAGGTCATTCCAAGCTATTGGAGACATTGCCTTTGCTTATGCTTACTCTACTGTGCTTATCGAGATACAGGCAAGATAATTTCCTCACCTCACCTTAATAGCTAAAATTAATGCATTTGCATGTTAATTGTATAAAATTTGATGTCTAGAGTAGTATAGAAACATTATTAAATTATTAGGTTCTCAGTCTACTAACACAAATTTAACTTGCATGCTAATTTGTAATATCTTTGAGTGTGGTATTTTGATGTGAAAAATAAGGCGTCTTAGGAAAAAAAAAATTGAGGGCATTTAGAAGAGGTAGAAGTCGGAACCCTCCTTGGCATAATATCAGAGAACCGGCTGCTCCAGGTAACTAATGAACTTCTCACATCCTCCCTTTATACCAAAAATACAAAAGAAAAGAAAATATGGGCAGTCATATTAACTAATAGAACACTCATGCAAGTGGGCACTGGCTAGCAGTGAGCAGATCAATTATGTTCAATTGCCTCATTTAGGTTCCCTTAGGATAGAAAAAAACAAAAAATCAAAAAAATAAAACTGAACGTTCGCTGGACCAGTTGTTATAATGGGGGTGTGTGGAATACATTTGAAATGCGTGCCAGCCATATTAAATGTTGGCACGGACTGCTGTAACTCTAGAATTCAAGAATTTTGTGTGCTGGATGTTCTCTTTGCGATACGTTGTGGTCAGTACATAATTTGATCAATGCGAAATCAACGTTGAGATGACCACAAAGAATGAGAACGGCTAAAAAGGTCACGTAATCACATGGGAAACCAATGCGTTCTAATTAGGTAATTTATAACAGAACTTTGACTTAAAAAAGCACGGTTGCCAAGCCAATAAGCTCCCAAATTATGGCACTAAATTCAGTCAAGAGCATGGCTTTTTGGCGAAAAATTAGAGTGATATTGGTATTGATAGCAGAAGCAAACAAAAGGGGTCATCCAAAAGTCTTTAAGACGTGTGAGAGGCACTAGGCTCTATGCCTTTCGGTGGATTCCTAGATAGATCAAGAGACCCCCACCACTCCAGCTACTTATGATCCAACAAGGTTCTTAGTTCATGTTATCCCACGTGTCTTCACTGTCATGATAAGGATCGCAAGTTTGATCATTGTCATTTAGCAGCCGTTAAGAGTCCAAAATTTCTGTTTACCAAGGCTTGGGAGGGACCAGTGATAAAACACTCTCAAAATGGAGGAGCCTTTTTTTTTTTTTACGCTGTCCTGAGATTCCGTATGGACCTTACGTAGACCAACTAAGGACCAAGGTTTTCAAATTTTGGGCCACTATCTTTTAGAAAGTCAAGAAAACCCATCTTTGTAATTGTATTCATTCTTCTGTTGGCTTTATCCGTCTTTCAACTTTTTTATTGTCTTTTGGGCAAACCCACCATGCAACCCGCAGACGATGATTATCATTAGTGTAAGCAGATTTTTTTTTTTATGAATATTTCTTACTCAAAATTTTATATTATATAAATATATTTTTTATTTTTTTATTTTAATGAGATTTTATTTATTATATAATATAAAATTATAAATAAGTTATACTTATTAAAAAAAAAGTGAGTCAAATTAAAAATTTTCTTTGAGAATTGACGATAGTTTAAAAAATTTGACCATTACAAATAATATATTTATAAGTTATATAATAAAAATAACTCTTCCTCTCTATTAATCTTACACTCCCTAAAAATTAAAATTAAAAATTTTTAAAATAAAAGTTTAAGTTTTAACCCGAAGAGTTCTATATTTTTTTTTTACGTAGAAGAAGACATAATTAATGGCCTTTTAAAGGTGAAAACGAGGAAAAAAATGTATTCGATCGAGCATGTTTGTTTTTCACGGTAATTAAATCATATATGAGAGAAAAATAAAATGTCCCTTGAATTGCAGGACACACTCAAGCAAAGCCTCCCAGAAAACAGAGCTATGAAGAAATCTTCGTTCGTTGGCATCCTAATAACCACCATGTTCTACGTCATGTGTGGCTGCATTGGATATGCAGCGTTTGGAAATGACGCGCCGGGCAATTTCCTCACTGGCTTTGGATTCTATGACCCCTTTTGGCTCATCGACTTGGCTAACGTTTGTATTGCTGTGCATCTCATCGGAGCATACCAGGTCAGACCCCTTAACAATCCACTTTCAGAACTATCATGCACATGAAAAAAATGTCTGAAGTTGTTGGTCATTTCCAAGTTCTCTGAAATAAATGATTCACATATTGCCCAGGTATTCAGCCAGCCAATCTTCAGTTTTGTGGAAACCAAATGCCTGAAAAGGTGGCCCGAAAGCAACTTGATAAGAAGGGAGCATGCCATTGACATACCACTCTGTGGTACTTACTATCTCAACCTGTTCAGATTGGTGTGGAGAACTGCTTACGTTATTGTGACGGCAGTCTTGGCCATGATCTTTCCATTCTTCAACGACTTCTTGGGTCTCATTGGGGCTGCCTCCTTCTGGCCATTAACAGTCTATTTCCCCATAGAGATGTACATTGCAAGATCCAACATGAAAAGGTTCTCATTCACATGGATATGGCTTAAAATCTTGAGTTGGACATGCTTGGCAGTCTCACTTGTTGCGGCAGCTGGATCCATTGAAGGACTAATCCATTCTCTAAAGACATACGAGCCGTTCAAAGCCCAGTAACAATCCTCCATAATAATCACCTCCTGTTTTTATAACAAGTTGATAGCTTTACAGCAGGCTATTAATATTTTTCAGTAGGAGGAAACTGGTATAGTATGTATCATCCTATTCACGTTCACTGGGGATTTTGTTCTCCTGGAGTTAACAATTACTAAATTGCTATGTACTCTTAAGCAAACTAAACGAGGGGCACCATCATTCCCTTAGCAATGCTCCAGGGTCACACAATTCAAGTTGACACCCCAACAAAACCCTGCAAGAGTCCTCGTTCCAGGAAATACTGCTTCTATATAGTTTCATGATTCAAACATCATCCTCGCAATCATTTACAATCGCTGACATTTATAGGCTGGAAATATTAACTAATCTATCTCTGCAGTTTTCCACATCAATTGAGGCAAAACTATAGAGAAAACACACCCACTTCCTTCCACATGAATCTTTTGTAATTTGACTCGTACAAGATACCAGGAGTCTAGCAGAAGGCAGACAACTTGGTGCTAAGATATTCACAATGAATTCTTTCTTTGGGCTTATCAAATTGCACCTATTCAAAACTAATGTTTTGCATTTTAGTAGTATGGTTACACACACACAAGTAGAAACTAAGATGTTCACCAAATATTGACCTTTGAGTTTGTCTGAAAAATCTAAGAGCGTAAGAGGAAAGGAAAGGATGAAAATTAGTGAACAGTTATTACTTTGATCTTGCAATGTACAAATGCTCTACTGAAAAACAGTGACAAGATTGTGAAGTGCATATAAAACACAAACAAAAAAGATGAGTCAAGATTGAATTAAATATTTTGTCTTGCTGTTTACCGGAAGCCCATAACCTTCGCCAAATTAATATGCAAATAGAAACAAGGCAGTTCATGATTCCTGCAGCCACTAAAGGTACAATTTGGTCATTTGTGCGATGCTTCATATGAGATTAACTAGAAATCCAATCTGTCACAACAATGAACAACGGGTCTCATAATTGCTGTTTCAGAAGTTTAGAATGCTTCCCTGTACCGACAAAAACTGATGACCCAGATGCATAAGATCTGCTACAATGCTTCCCTGGACTGCCAAAAACTGAGTGCCTAGATGCATAAGTTCTGCAATATTTGCATTCTCCACCGAAGACAGAAAATTTCAGCACTAAGGCGAAGAAACAACACCAGGAATTAGTAAGAAGTAACATATCTAGTTGTGTCTATCGTGGGCCAGCGGATGGCGTCAATGATACTCAAGATTTTAGTTGCTCTCAGCCACATTCTTCCACGCGGAGAGGGGCTTAGTGTTTATATATCACCCGACTGAAAGTCTATGTAGACTCGTTCTCGCTCATAACAAATGCTTGAATAAGGCTCTGAGCCGCATGGGTCTGCTCAGGTGTCCCAGAAATAATAATCACTGTTTCTGTTGCTCCCGGCTTTGGCTCAGCAATGGTTATTTTCGCATCAGAAAACTGCAACAGAATTTTCCATACAAGAATTCTTAGGATCAATGACTCCGTAATATTTCAAATTGTCCTCAAGGTAATTAAACGGCCAATGTATAGGTCCTATTAACAATTTATAAATCCACAAAACCAATCTCTCTCGCTCCCTCTCAGCACATGCACACACATATAAACATATAAGTCTCCACGTAAATGTACATGCACATATAATCTTACAAACTTGTATATAAGGTATTACTTCTAAAAATACTAGTTTCAACTCTGTAAATAGAATAAATAACGATAAAACTACCTCGCAAATTTGTTTCAAGCATGCACCCTCTTCTCCACAAATTTCAGGAACAAGAGAACGTGGAACAATAACCTCAACAGTAGTATTTGTGATAACAGCTGGATGGCTTACCCTAGAAATAGAACTCTAGTTTATTACGAGAAAGAGTAAATCATAAAAGTGAAGACAAATAATTCCAAAACTATGACTACAGTAAAAGAAACTTGAGTGGAAATCATAAATAAGATGCTTACCCTCCAAAACTTGAGAGTCTTCTTTGGGGTGGTCCCCCAAATTCTGGCAAGCCCATTGGGGCACCACCTTCAATGTGAACCTGCGAGCCAGTTTAGGAAAAACAACAGAAAATCAAAATTTCACCTTAACTTGCTATCAATTAATATGAATTCTTAATACCGTGTTTCATCTAAGATGCCCCACAATCTGTCCAACTAGATGGTTATAGAGAAGGGTAATCCAAGAGAAAACCAATGTAGAGAAATGTACAAATCAAAGAAAGCAAATAAATACCTCAGGACCCCAGGGCTTTCTATCAGCCATATGCAAAGGCATGCCCGGTCTATGAACATTGTGTGTGAAAGGAGAATGATCCTCACGGGAATAGAAACTAACATGTGGAGGTGGACCACCCATGGCATCAAAGCCACGAAATGAGGGAAATGGAGGTGAAAGCTCCCTCCTCCCTAAATATGGAAGAAATGGAGGCACATGATCTAGAAAGGCAGGATTTGGAGGATGATCAATAGAAGGAAATATATCCCGGAAGAAATGATGCCGCAATCTGGTGGTTATCTGCAATAATGCCTCTTGAACCACTTCATAATCTCCATTTATCTGAATTAAAAAAAAAAAGGGATTAAATGACACAACAGCAACAACAATTATAAAATATGATACATTTTTTCATAAGCAACGCGATAATTTAAAGTGCTTAAACTTGTAAAGCTAAAGCAATATATTACAAACGCACCTGAACCACTTCTTCACCTTCTGAAGCACATTTTGGAACCTGATCCTTCCCCAATATACGAATATAAGCTCCAGTTGTTTTCCTCATTTCGGCCATGATGGAACCACCCTTGCCAAGGAGACAACCGATTTGATTAGAAGCAACAAGAAGCCTTGCTGTCACAGTTTTCTCCTTGCCATCAGGTATGGCCCTATTTATCCTAGTTAGCACGCGAAGAACTGCATCCTGCACCGCTGAAATCCTATCATCCGGGTACTGCCATAGTGAATTCTTTCAGCAACGCATATAAATAAGAAAGAGAACATAAAGGTAACTGTTATCAAACAGCAAGCAAGGTAGTGAGGTCAACCATACCACTGGACCAGATATGACAATAATGCGGTCCTCCGTATCAGAAACCCCTTCCAAAATTTTAATTTCACAGCCGGTCTCTTGCTGGATGGCCTTTACTACTGCTCCTCCCTTCCCAATCACACCTCCCACACTCTCATCATGGCATAGCAAGCGGAATGTTAGAATGTCTGGATCAGAATTCAAACGACCACTTTCATAAAAATCCCGAGGTCCGCCTGCATAAAGAGTCCCCCGACCTGAAAAAGAATGGTGTGCTGGAGGGAGAGTTTCTGGCCTGGGAAGAGGATGACTAAATGAATATGATGAAGGTCCTGCTGAATTGCCATTAGAAAAATCACAATCCCTAAATGGATTCTCCAAAAGCTGCTGAGAAACTGATTGAAGAGCTTTCCTAACTGCGTCAACCTCTCCCGTGATCTGCACCATAATCATGGAACAAGATACAGAAATTATGCACCACGAAAAAAGTCCAGACATGAATCCACTTCATCTAGGGTAGCATTCAGGAAGAATGTTATTAAGGCTGCACTTCAATATTGAAGAGCCAAGACCCAAGCAACAACCAGGTAAAAGAATTCCAGCAGACACTGGACCATACTCAGCTGTATGTACAGAAAATTATTACCCAAATGTACAACTTTACTCTACGACTCATCAATTCTTAAAGACACATAAGCATATTACATAAAGACAACATGAAGTCTTTCCCTTCATTATTTTCCCACTGCGGAGATCCTCATAGTATCATTACATACAGCATCCACAACTGTAACTTACCTTCCAAAATATTTTTCTCCATCATTCATGAAAAAGCATCAAAATGGATTCCCTGAACTGTTACACAAACTGGAGCAGATCTAAGAAACTCCCAATGCAAGCAATTCAGGGAGGGTGGGGGCATTAAATAATCAAAAAGCTTCATCTGAACCACTAAACAAGTAAGAAACCTATTGGTCAAGTGTCAGGGGAAGGATGAAACAAAACTAGGGGAAATTTTGTTATTTGCCAGTAAAAATGCTTGCGTGCCGCAAACACAAACATGTATTTGCATTTCTGTGCTCATCTTCCTATGGTAAATGTTTTTGCCAATCCAACATGCTGGTCTGCACCATTTTTCTTCTTTTTCAAATACGAAAGACACAAGCAATAGCAGTCATACCATACCACCATTGATGTGAATAAGGCAGTCCCCTTATATACTTGATGACTGGAAAACGTAAAATGCTAAACCTTGCCATAAAATGAAGGATATAGAATGCAAAATATAGTCACCTGAACTAGTTCATCTAAAGCCGATGCACATAGAGGAAGTTTATCCCTAGGAAGTATCCGAATATGTGCACCGCTTTCAGCTGATGTTTGCTTGATTACGCTTCCACCCTTTCCCAAAAGGCGCCCAACTTGGCTGGAAAGCACAAGTAACCTCAAAATAACCGTAGAAGACACACTATTTTCTTCTTCTCCTGCATTGGCCTCCGGCTGTGCTTGGACCAGTCTTTCAAAAACAAGTAACAAAGCTTTCTGAAGGGACAAAGTTTCCTGTACAGCCTTTGAGTCTTCTGCAGAAGCAATCTCCTTATCCTCACCGTCCTTGTCAAGATCCTTTTGTTCATCGCCCTCTTCAGCCACATTAGCATTTATATCACCAGGCTCCTTGCTCTGTTCGGTATTTACTTCAACATCGCCAGGCTCCTTGCTCTGCTCAGTATTTACTTCTACATCTCTCTCAAAACCAGCAATTAATATTACCCTCTCATCACACCCAGCAACAGTCTCCTCTACTCTTACCTTTGCTCCAGTTTCTTGACAAATTTGAGATATGATGGTATCATCTTCACCAATAACACTACCAATTTTGGATACAGGGCACAGCAGACGGAGAACTACATTACCAGGAGATGACTTTGAAGGATGGTTTGAGGAATTTATGCCAGATGTCTTCTGCCACTTTCCTTTCCCATTTGACTCCGCCAATTTCCGATCATGCGGTCTCTTAGACGGTGTCAATCTAGTAGACATAAGCTCGGATATTACCACAAACCTGTTAAATCCAAACTTTTGCACAACATTAAGCACATCATAAACCCATAACAAATCATAGTTTCTCTTACAAAAAGCTCAATCCATTATCTTCATAACTGCGAACCCTAAGCAGAAGGAGCACAATAAAGGGGGAAAAAAAACTATCGGGCTTAAATATCCTTTAGCAGAAAAGCTCAGAACCCATAATCCGCTTTTCAAATTATAACAACACAGCCATTTTGTGCACATGAAAGAGTACAACAATCATCATTTCACTAACGGCAAGTTCCTGAGGTAAAGCATTACTTCCATGAACACAATGCAACGAGAAACCAAGCAAAAACACGGTAATATGAAGCGCTGCCCGAATCTTCAAGCTCCCTAAAATGCATTTCTCAACGAAGAAATTTCGATTATTTCATTTGAGTCAGATTCGTTTCCGCTTTTCATTTTTTTTTTTCAGTTAAAAACCTAAACCCCAAATTAAAAAACAACAAAATGAAAAAAAAAAAAGGAAAAAGGAAAATAGTTTAGGTTGTTTCTCATAGATTTTCTCAGAATCCAAACAATTTAACAAAATCATGTTGAGATGGATGTAGTTTATGATGAGCAACGCTTACAGGTTTTTTCTCGAGGATTGTGCTTGGTACCTCGGAGCGCTACTACACTGAAGAAATTGAGAAACCCAAAGTCCGAAGTTGTGCGAAAAACAGAGAAAACTGGAGATATATTGTTGGTTGAACCGGTTCCTGTGAGAGATAGCCGGGTTTGGGTGAAAAACGCTAGGGTCTAGGGCTTATGCTATGTTCAAGAAAGAAAGAGAAAAATAAGATAATTTTCAATTTCCCTTTTTTTTTCAAGGAAAAAAAGGTGGATCTTAACATCCTCATTCCCCGTTCTTTACCTAAAAAATCCACCGTTAGAGTACTGATAGCTCAAGCCCACTTAATGACTGCTAGATATTAGACTCGACATTTAATTGTCATCTAAATCTTCAAGTTCAATATTAAAGTGAAGATACCTAGACTCATGTTCTAAGGGATCATTGGAATAGTAATTTGAAGTTAAGTTGACTGTGTGAAAACATATTAAGTTATCACCAAACATAAATTAAGTTTTTTTAATAATAATAAAACAAGTGGATAAACATTATTTTAGAGGCAATATTTTTCTTTTAATTGTTACTTTAATTATGTGTGTGCAGTTTTAGTTTTCGATTCGTGAATAGTGTAGTCAATTTAAAAGAGATCTGTTCAAACCTAACAGTATTCGGATAATAAATTATTATATTAGAGAGATTGAATAAAAATTTTAATAAATAATTCTTCACCTCGACATACAAGTGTGATCACCTTATGATTCAAAAAAATAAGTATAAAAATAAAATAATAAACACTTAAAATTGTTATAAAATAAAGTTTTATATAAAATATCATACTGACCCTTTGTCAATATGAACCTTCGTTCGTTCGTTCAAAAAAGACCCATTTGTTAAAATTGACCAAAAAGTACTGTAAGACACCTTTTTGTTATAAAAAAAACAAACTGTTGGTGGCAAAATTCCCGCCACAGCAATTATTTGTTTGTCAATTCGATAGATTATGATGGTTAATATGAGTGGCAGGAGAGGCCGATGGTGGTTTTCACATTTTTTTTTTATTCAAAATCGCAAATAATTTATTGTTCAAAAAAAATTACGGATGGGTCAGTTTGAACTTTGAATTCGGTCGCTTAGGACAATTCCAACCCGTACATATGACAAGTTTTTTAAAGTCAAATAATAAAGGCACTACTATACGTGGATGGGAATTCTTTTATTCAACAAAAAAAAAAAAAAAGGTTATATGTGTAAGTGATACGAGACTCATTCTTTAGAATTTACAATTTTTTTTGAGGAGTATGTATTGATGTATTAATCCCAATCACTCCACAAAAATTAACCCCTCTAAAATATTTGAAAGTTTTCAATTTTTTTTTGAGTAAAATTATCTTACATTACTTTTTTTTAACACATAAACTTTTTATTTCATAAAACTAAATATAAGTATATAAGAATCAGTCCAGAGCCCATACCACCTTTACAAACAAAAAGATAAAAAGCCCCCCTAAATATATACAACAGAGCCCACCCACACAGCAAACAGTAGTCCACCACATGCGATAACTGAACAAGCCGAATTAAGCTCATAACCTAGGCCCATAGCTCGGTAAAGAAAAAGACCTGCAGAGAGGGGGAGTAAGGCCCCAAGGTCTAAACCACAAGAGCAACTAGAAGTCAGACACTTCCTGCCCCCTGCCACTCGCTGGCGGTGACACCCTGGCATACTAGAAACTGGCGAGAAAGCCCAAAGGCCGAAGGCAGCGAAGCTACTTGAACTGCCAAAGTGTTATTCACATAGCGCAAAAACACCCCATAACTGCAAACCATGTAGGGCTACAAACGAGCCGATACGTTCGTTAAAAGCTCGGTGGTTCGGCTCGGTAAAGGCTCGGTTCGGGCTCGTTTATTTACTAAATGAGCGATACACGAGCCTAAAATCAAAGCTCGTTTAATAAACGAGCCGAGCCTGAACAATAGCAGGCTCGGCTCGGTACAGGCTCGTGAACAGTTCGATAAATGTATCATTAAGAGCTCGTTTAATATGTATCATTGTGGACTCATTTAATATATTAATAATATTTAATTGTATCATTTAACTTTTAATATAAATACTAATAAAATTAAGATTAATTTTTTATTTATTTTCAAATGCTCTCAACCTCCATTATTTCCTCCTGTCTCTTTTTTTTATTTGAATTTTTTCTTAATTAAAATAAACTTGCATATTTATTTTTTCTTTGCAAAAGAATATAAATTTTTTAAATTAGAGAAAATTTAAATACAATTAAGTAAATTGATTGATGATCATAATGTGGCTAGTTATACAATTAGGAATTCAATCAATCAAATAGCAATTAAATGAATAATTGGCTTTTATCCACATATCTATTTTTTACATATATATATTTCCCTTTTTTATATAAAATTATATTAAAAAAGTAATTTTGATTTTTTTATTTTTTTATTTTTTTATTTTTATATATTTTTATATAAATTTTCTATTTTTATATAAAGTAGAAATAACATATATAACAAATAAATAAAATAAATCAAATGGAAAAAGCATATATATATATATATAAAGCTTAAATTAAAAAAAAAAAATACAAATCGAGCCGAGCTCGAGCCGAGCCGAGCTTCAGTAATATTCTGACGAGCCGAGCTCGAGCCTCCACCTCCAAAGCTCGAACCGAGCTCGAGCCGAGCTCGAGCCTGAAGAACTCCTTAACGAGCCGAGCTCGAGCCTGGCCAAGCTCGGCTCAGCTCGGCTCATTTGCAGCCCTAAAACCATGGAGGGAAACGCTGACGAAGAGCCGGAGACCAGCAGTAGCAACCACATATGTAAGCCTAACCGAAAATAACCGCAAATTTGTACAAGACTGTCCAAACCCAACAAAAGGACCCCTTCCCCACCTCCCCCCAACATAGAGAAGAGGATGAGGCAGGGGAGACTAGCAAAGCGTCCTCGAAAAAACCAAGCCCAGAGAGCCAAACCAACAAAATATCCCTAGGAAAAGAGAACAACCAGTCAGAAGAGGCACCAATGCATCACAAAGCCCACTACGGAGCACGAAACGAGCAGAATGAGTAAGCATCGGTCGGGATCGACAAAAACTCCACAAAGCTTTCGGCGCACGACAAGAAATATCGGCACACAATAGCCGGGAGTAAAGGCAATTTTTATAATATTTTACATTACTTGTAAATACAAGTTAAGTGTTACTGATTTTTTTTTTTTTTTCAAGAAAGAACAAACCAACGGCTAACAAAATCACTATTATAACTAGCCACGGATGCTTTTATAAGAAAAAAGTAGCATCATATTTTGTATGTACAAGCAATAAGAGACATTTTCTTTTGATCGGAGAAAAAGGATTTATCGTATGTATAACAATAATCAAATTTATGGGTTTCAATTATTTACGTCCTTATTTAATCTTTCTCGTAATAAAGCTTTAGTATCAGAATGTTATTAGATTTGAAACGAGTCTCTTCTAAACCTACGAGTCGTGAACCCAACATTGTGCTCACACATGAAATCTCCAAGTTGTGGAAGGAGCGTCAGTACAATAACTCGAACTCGAGTCAATGCTAAGAACAGTACGTCAGGATACTGCTAAACTATTACAAATACTAATGCTCTGTTTGGTAAATCATAGGAAAGAAAATAAAAAGAAAAAGAAAGGAAACTACTTTCTATTCTTTTTTTTTCTATTCATTTTCTATCAATCTAAACAACTAATTCTTACTGTTTCTCTAATAAATTACTATTTATTTTTTTTCTCACAACTTTCTAATTATTATTTTTTATCAATCATAATATTATTATTACTGTATTATTTTTTATTCATTTTCTTTTTTATTTATTTTCTTTCAATCCAAACAGAGTATAAAAGACATATTTTTTGAAATTTTATGATTTTTTTAGAGTGGTATGCATTGATGAGGTCAATCCCTCTACAAAAAAGTTACAAACCTTTCATTGTTTTCCTTCTTTTTTTTTGTTAAGAATAATAAAACCTTTCATTGTTAACAAATAAAATGTGTGTGTTACTTTTTTCACAAAAGTAGGATCGCATGACTAATAAAACTGCCACTATAAGTGGCTAGGAATGCTATCATGAAAAAAGAAAATGTTACATTCTATTTTGTATTTTTTTTTTATGACCATAAAGAAATTGTTACGTTAATAGAAGTAATGCTATTTTATATTTATCTTATTTTTCAGCACTCTCAATATTTTGAAAGGGCATGCATTGATGTGTTAATGCAAACCCTCCGAAAAAACTTACAAATATAAGATATGCATTATTTTTTCATATAAAACTATGAAACAACAAACAAGGCCCCCCGCTATAAGTTGCTAGGGATGACATGTATGTATGGCGGGTTGTTGTATATTTATTGAAATGTATTGACTTGAGTTTAATTATCTTCAGACGAAGAGGAACTCTGATTAATTGATTTAATTCTTCTCATTTTTGTTTTTTTTTTTTTAACAAGTATTTCTTGTTTGACGTTTATTTTGACGAAAATTTTATACTTATCCTCAAATACTTAGCTGAGAACTATCAAAATTGCAATTTTAGAAATTGATAATACATTTAACCTACAGACAAGCCTGGCAATAAAAGGAGTACAAAGGAGATTTGAGATATAATAGAACTTGATTCTTTAATTTAATACTTATGTCAGTATTAAATACATTGATACCATTCTTTTATATATACAGAATCTAGCGCAAAATTATGCTCTTATCTCAAAAGAAATCCATCTCAACTCAACTTTACGTATTTAATTTTGAAAAATGGGTACAAAACTCCTAATTCATAGTCATGGCATAGAAAATTAGATTTTATTTTTTTTGTGAGAGGAAAGAAATATACTCTTTCCAGTGTCTAATTTTGGAAAGTCAAATTAAAATAAAGAGCAGAAAAATTAAAGTGAAAATTACTTGTTTCAAAAGAGAAAATTACTTATCGTTCACACAACCAACCACCACAGCCATCAGGGCTAATGCCCAAGGGAACAATACATGAACTAAATGTGGTCCTTTTTGGTGATCTATTCTTGTTGGTTTTTAAGATGGGTTAACTTTACCCCTAAAAAATTGAAAAACCTCCCATTACTGGTATAGGTGGGTGTTACATTATTTTTTGGGTGTTCCATTCTTGTTGTTTTTTCACTTTTTTTTTTACATTATTTTATTTTACATTATTTTATAAAAATATGGCTAGTCGTTCCATTCTTGTTTCATTACTTCTTGTTGTATAGGTGGGTGACTTCTTCTTTTAGATACCGTTGAATAAAAATTATAGCCCTACTTAATATTTACAAGCAATGCGGGATTTTCTCTCGTTATTGCAATTTGACTTAAAGAAATGTCATTTAATGCACAAATTTTAACCTACATTTAATGTGCATATAAAGTAAGTCTCATTTTTTTTATAAAATAATGACATTGCCAATGTTTTTCTTTAAATTTTTTGAAGAAAAATAAAGAATAATGATAAGAAATTTTTTTTTATTTCATAAGAGTGATTTTAAAGTGACAATAAAATGATATGAACTATTAATTGTTTGAATTCATGAAAAAAAAAAATATTAATTATTATTAAATGAGATCATGTTTCTACTTGTTACCACTTAAATGTAATAATATAATCTTGCTCGAATGATAAATATCTTGACTATCTGTATTTTGAGTTTGGTTTGGTTCTATGAAACGATGATGTGTATAGATGAAAACAAAGTGATAAGAGTGTAATAAATGATAAGATTGTGACATATCATCATTTTAGTGGAATCAGGATAAAATCAGAAAGAAGAGTGCAACTTTTTAGTACTAATTAAAATAAAAAAAAAAGTGGTTTTACAAATTTTAAGTAAAATGATATATATATATATATATATATTACAAGGCCGTTTGTAGAATCTCAATCTTTCATCAAATTGTCAAAAACAACTTTTTAAAAAATACAAAGATTTTACCTTTTTTCTTTGTATTTTAAGGAACGCATGCTCAGTGGTTTGAAGAATTATGGTAATTATACGCCAATTTGAAAAAAATTTACGAGGTAAGTGTTACATTTTTTCATAAAAGTATAACCCCACAACTTCTTGTTTGATTACTTGCATTCTCCTGAAAGCCAGAGATGCTTTGGTATAAAAAGTAGAGCCCTCCTTAACATACAAGCAATGTGGGATTTTCTTTCTTTATTTGCAATCTTTTTTAAAGAGATGTCATTTAATGCACAAAATTTACCCCACATTTAATGTGCATCTAAAGTAAGTCCCTCTCTCTTTTTTTTTCAAATACATTGTTTAAAGTTGTTGAAGAAAAATAAAGAATAATGATAAGGAAAAAAAATGTGGCTTTATAAGCATGACTTTAAATTGGTAGTAAAGTGATACAAATCATTAAATAGTTGAATTGATAAAAAGATAAAAAAATAATTAAATATTATTAAAAAAAATTGTATTATTACTTAAATATACTTGTATAATTTTCCTCTAATAGCTTGACAATCTTTTTAACTTTAGTTTGGTTCCATAAAATGATGACGTGGAGAGCTAAAAAAAAAGTGATAAAAGTGTAATAAATGATAAGATTGTGATAAATTTTACATACATATCATCTTTTTGGAAAAATTAGGATAGAATGAGAAAGAAGAATACAACTATTTAGTATTATTTAAATTCAAAGACAAGTTTTTTTTTTATAAATGTAATTATTATTAAATAATTAAATATTATTAAATAAATTATACAAAATATTGAGTGAAATTCACTTTCTTTTCTTTAATTTAGTTTTTCCACGCGATGGAATTTTTAGGGGGAAGAACTGAACTTGACCAGCAAGTCAATTTGGCCCCAATTGGATTCTAGTTACCCATTTTACAATCGGTCAAACCGACCCAACAAGGATAATATGGTAATTAAATCTTCCAGTAACCCTATAAATATTGGGGTTTCGGAAACGGTCATTTTCGCTTCAACCTGGTTCTTGTCGATTCTCAAAGCAGTTAAAACGCAGGTCCACCAGCAAAATACAAGCAGAGCTATGGCTGGTGAAGCAGCAACGAACGTGGCCGAATCGTCCTCTAGGGCTATGGTTCAGTCGAAACCGCCGGCTCCGTTGGCATCGTCATCGTCTCCACCGCCGGCGGCCGAACCTCGTGGCTGCTGCAACGGCCAGCTGAAATGTTTGTATGCCAAGTTGCTGGCGCAGAATCAAGCCAATTTCAGGGGCAGCGCCTCCCCGGCTCGCTTCATGTACTTCAATCGAGACGGCTTGTGGCTGGATATCCCGCTGGCGGACGAGGCGTTCGGCTCTCTGAAGTCGGCTTTTGCCGATGGCCGGCCCATGACCGACGCGTCGGTTGATGGCGCCAGTTATCTGTTTGACTTCTTGCGTATGCTGCAGTTCAATTTACAGTCCGGGAATTATCGATCGATTGCCTGGATTGACGAGAAAGGCAAGTGCTTTTTCCCTCGGATGTTTATCGCCGAGGAGGAGGAGGAGGATGAAGCCGGTTCTACCGAACCGCCGGTTCCCTCGGATGCTCGTAAAACGAAACTCCTCGAGCTTTTGCTTGATGACAATTCAATTAAGCAAAAAGAGGAGGGTTCGGTGAAGGTTCAGGTTCGGACCGAGGCGCAGTTGTCTGAGAAGCAAGAAGCCTCAGAACGGGCGCTTGTTTTATGGTTGCCTGAAGTGGAGCTACCGAGGTGGCCAAATACGAGGCAACTGAGAGAAACCGAAATGGTTTTCTCGCTGTTTAAGGACTTCTTTATGTCTGGCATCAAAAAGGCTGATCCTGGTGCTACAGTCACCGCCATTTATCAGTGCACTCGCATCAATCGTTTGGAGAAGACCCGCCATGATGTGTTCGAAAAGCAAATTGAGCTCACGAGGAAGCGGCGGGGAGCTTCCAATATGCTGTATGCTTGGCATGGCACCTCCATCAATGCTGTGAAGAGTATTTTGGCTCATGGGTTTGGGACTTTTAGCATTATCTCTGGGCGCCAGGCTTTTGGTACTGGCGTCTATCTATCTCCTCTGGGTTTGCCCCATATGTGGTAAGCCTTGTTTCTCTTGATGTTTCCGCGAGAATTAGGGATTTTTCTTGTTGTTCTTTATAGGGGTTTTGGTAATTAGCTTCCATCCTTTGGCATAGTTCCTTGCGAGGTATGGCCTTTTTGGTTTGATTTTCCTGTTGGGATTGGGGTTTAGGGTTTCACGATTAGCTTTATTGGTATATGTTTATGTTTTCCAGTGCTAGGTTTGCGGAGATGGATGGTAATGGTGAAAAGCATGTTGTACTGTGTAAAGTTGTATTGGGAAATGTTGAGAAGGTTCAAGCAGGGTCTCAACAACATTGTCCATCTCATGTCGATTTCGATAGTGCTGTTGATGATTTTGTAAATCCAAAGTGGTATGTTGTTTGGCCAAGTCATATGAACAATCACATAATACCTGAGTGCGTTGTGAGCTTCAAACCTTCAACTATCATGCAAGGTAAATGTTGTTTCTCTTTTTTTGGTGCCATTTTTTGGTAGTTATTATATGATTCTAAATTTTTCTGTCAGGTCAAGAGAGGAGGTCAACCGGTAGCAGGTGTTTTTTTGACGAGTTGTACACAAAGCTCAAGAAACTGCTACCTCCTGCCAAATTTCAGGAATTGGTGACTTTTTACAATGCATTTAAGGTAAGTATTTCCATCCCTTTCTTATGTGTGATATTATTCACCAGTAGTCTCTTCAAAGGATGGTTTACAGGTTCTGTTCTTCTTCAATAATTTTTAGGATGGGAAGTTGGCCAGGGATACTTTCATGAAGGAGTTGCGGCGTGTTGCTGGACAGGAGGTTCTTACATCTGCAGTTCAGGAGATTCAGGGCAAAGCATGAAGTCTTTCTGGGTTGTTATGTCGTTTGCGAGAAGTGGTGTTACTTCTTGTCATGGCAACAGTAGACATGTAATGTTCATTTCAAGTCAGGGTTACCATTAGCATTACTGAGGAAAAGCTATCTTTCAGTGTAGCAGCAATAATAGAGAACAATATAAACAATAGTGTTCTTACCTACTGGGAAGATTCTTTTTTTCCTTTTTGCAATTTGTTTGTGGCAAATCTGTTGAATTATTGGCGGCCATTGAAGAACTGCTGAGGTGCATAAACCTGCATTTTGAGAAGTTGACATGTTCAGAAGCATGTTTTGTTCCTAATCATGTTCTTGTGAATGTGCATCCGTGCACACATGCTTTTTGTGTCCGTGTCATTGGGGTGGAAACGCATCCAATTTTCAGTTATGGGATAATTTTGTTTGAAATGCTAGGGAATATCTAACTTTTTATTACACGCTCTGATTTTCATGCTGGGTGGGAATAAGTGTGCAACTGTGTATGCATGAAGGTAGCATAATTGACGTGTGTGTGTCTGTGTATGTTGCAATTAGATAACGTGACGTGTCATTAATGATTGTCATTAATGATTCTTAAGATGCTATTTTACATGTATGCGGGAGATCCTATCCTTTAACTGAAAGTCGTTAATTGATAATTACAGTAAAAATCATGTTAGGTAAATCTCCAGAATTTGAGCATCAGTTATGACGAAACTGTTAAGGAACATGACTTCATCTTTGGACTGATTATTCCATTTCCTTTTTTAAGTCTGCAATTGTCTTTTTATGGGATCTGTCCATATAAGCTTGAATTCTAGTAGGCATGACGTTTGTTTTGGTTAGTCATGATGTCCAAAATGTTGGAAGAACTACCACGTGAGTTGCTCAAGTCATTTTAAAGTAAACTATAATAGCATATTTGACCTTCTTAATTAGAGTCCGTTGCCAATTCCTTTTGTCCATTGCTCAATGTGTAAATCTCAATGGGACACTCATGTTCATAAGTTCTTGAGAACTAGAAAGGCGGGTAATGGCTGCTTTCCACTCTATCTTGTCAAAAATTAAGACTCCAGAAACTTGACAACCAGTTCTAGGTCCATAGCTGGCTGGAATTGATGATAAGTGTTTAGACCAACTACTATAAGGATTACTTGCATTATTCTTTAAGATCGTCCTGCAATGGTTTACAGATTTGCATGCTTTGTGAACTAGAATTTGAAATTTTGGTTGGGAAGGAGTGCTGTTGGAATGAGAAGAGGTGCATAGAAATCAGATTAACAATCGCTAAAAGTTTTCTGTGTAATAGGGAATGTTGATTCTGGTGGTGCAGTAGCCAGAATCTAATTGGAGATTTTTATGTATGCTGAACAAGGTCATTTTACTGCCCAGGATATGAGCTACCTGCTCTTGGGTTTGGAATCTGGTGGAAATTCTGCTGTCAGAGTCCATGGGGTCAGTGAATACTGGCCACTCATGCAGAAATGCTTCTACATGCTTGGTATGATAGACTTTGATCTTACATGATATCCGAAGCTATCTAGTTTAAATTCATCTCTCTTATTGTATTTCAGGCAACAATATGGGAGAATGTATAATGAAGTTTGCTGAACTTCTCCAAGTAAACTGAATAATGCTGTAAGGTGATGCCGGATGGCAGAGAGATCTTCCAGCTGGTTTGCTTATTTCTTTAAAATATATTGAAACAATTTAGGAGTTTAGAATCCATATATTTGCATCGCTATGAGCTGCTAATGTTTTCTTTTGCTGCTTGAAGGATAATGTATATTTTCCACGGTAAATTGATCATTGCCAATTAAGGTGAAGCATGGTTAGAAAGAGGTTTCCAGCTGGTTTCAATACTACTTCTGTTGCAAATGCTTTAAGAATTCAAGAATTACATAACTGTATTGTACATCCGCATGGTTAGAAAGAGGTTTTCAGCTGGCTTGAATTCTGCTTCTGTTGTAAATGCTTTAAGAATTCAAGAATTACATAACTTTATTGTACATCCGCTTTAAGAATTCAAGAGTTACACAACTGTGTTGTACATCCCTGGGAACCAACAATGTTTCTTTTGTGCTGTTTTTAATGTCATATACGGGACTGATATGCAAGGATGGACTAGCTAAGGGCAAGGGGGGCAATTGCCGCCGCTGAAATTATAAGTTAGATATTTATGCAGGCCAAAAGCTACAGAGAATGGAATTTAACCCAGTGGAATGTGCATTCTGCCCCCCCTCAGCTTCTTAATGCCCGGTTCGAGCTCCATGTGCGGCATCTAATGCTATTTTCTTTTCCCATTTGGTTCACTTTTTTTTTTGTTTTGTTTTTTTTTAATTTATTGCACTTTTGTTTTTTTTAAGAAACGGGATTTTTTATTATTTTTTTAACAGCTTATTTGCAATATATTTATTAAAATTATTTTTATTTATTTTAAAATAAACTTTTCTTATATTCATATAAGTACTCTTTGTAAAAAATGCTTTATCTTTTAATAAAGCAAATTATTAGCAATGATTACTATTAAAAAGAAAAAAAATATTTAAAGACACATTATATATCTATCATTAAATTGTTTATAAAATAGACTTTAGTTTTATTAATTATCGAATATTATAAAGAATCGATTAAATAAATATATGAGAAATAAATGACTATATAATTAAATGATCGCTTATATAGAAAAATAACGTATTTGATTGTATGAACAATAAAAAAAATTAAAACATTAGAATTCACATAATATAATTATAATTTTTATTTTTTAAATTAATTAATATAACTTTTTATTTTCACCTGTATGTATTAATTTTTTAGATTGTATTTATACATATAGAGTTTGTCCTCTTTGAAAATTTTTTTTGAATGCATCCTTGCTGATATGGTCTGTTTGGGCTTGGCATATCTACAGGTTGGAATTATCTGTTTATCTCTATTCAGTAGCTGAATTTTGTGATTTGTATGTAGAAAGTAAGTTGATGATAACACTATATTTAGCACTTAATTAAAAGGATGCTTAGGTTCAATACTCGCATCTGACGTGTGCATGCTTATGGCCCAAAAAAAAAAAGTTATTTGCTTCCTCGGAAGTTCTGAAAATCAAAGACCTTGCACAGCCAAGGCTTAGAAAATAGAAACAATAAGCTGCCGATTAAGGTTGATGGCAGGCTGTGATGCATTAAAAATTGTTGCAGTCAGTTGCACACAATAACATGGGGTGCTGATTTGTGCATGAAAGAAATGCTTCGCGTGTTAAATTTTGACATCTAGTCTGACTTTGTATTTGTCATGTTTATCGTTTCAGCTGGAATTATTGTGGTCAAGCGTTTGCCTATGGAGCAAGTGAAAAAATCTATTTTGCTGTTTTTACTGCTTTCTTATATCTTGTTGGGTTTTGTTTTTTCTTTATGAACTGGGTAGAGGTAGATGATGTTTCTTTCTTCAAACTATGACCTTAGAGCAGCCCAAGATAGGTAAAAATCAAAGACTTTGGGGTGCTGCATGTGTGATAACATGACTGTAATTTTGATAGGAGAGAATCTATTTTTTTTCCCATTTTTATCTTTATATCCTGCGCTTAATGAGAAACCTTTAATTTCATCTCTACAATGCAAATCTTCTTTAAAAAAAAAAGTACAAATTCATTAACGATTTGAACAAGCTGTACAGATATTTCATCTCTTTTGCCTGTAATTTGTTTGATTGAAGTTTGGTTACTCTTTTTTATTCTTAGAAACCTTTGTTTCATGTTGTACCATTGGATATTTTTTTATACTTTTATTTGTATGTCTGCTTTAGAGTTGGACAAGCAGAATTTAGAACAATTTCTTTTACTTGCTGTGCCATCCAGGACAATAATTACATTGTTGTTGCTGGCTTGCACTCAAACTCTTTATAGTTTGGGGCATTCGAGCCGCCAGCAAGCAAAATGTACCATGTGTATGGAGGTCATTCATAAATTAGAATCTCTTACTTTTGAGTCTGTGATAATTGTACATTTTGTCGCATCTAGTTAACGCTTGCAATGCATTTTATCCATCTGTGAAATTCCTCAACTTCAAACCCGCTTTCAATGTCTAAAAAGTCCGATTGCAGGCGTTTGGGTATATTACCTTTTTGGCTCTAAAGTACATAATTTTGTTCCATCTATGCTTGCGCATAAAGTTGTAAACAAATTAGTGTCTCATCTCACGTGTGATGGGTGCTAAGTGAGTAATCTAAGATCCAAAAAACTGAGAATGAGAGCGAGTTTTTGTTTTTTTGTTTTTTTTTCTTCGGTTTTTTAAGATAAAAAATGAGAAGGAAGTAACTGAAAGATGTTATTGTTAATCTTGGTTGCGTATGGGTCACTGGTCTCCGAGATCTTGTTATGTAAAAAACCATTAAAGCTAAGGATGTTATTTTCACGAGTTATTCTTTTCTCGCTCTGTTTTTTTTTTTTTTTTTTGACAACGAGATATAACAAGCAAGAAGAAACAAGCTAGTAAGCAAAATAAAAGCCAAGGAAGGCCACTTGAAGATTACGTTATTGTGCCTCTTCTTGCGACTGCCACTTTAACTTGATCTACATGGAGAACAATACCAATACTTGGCGGGGGATAATCCCAAATCTAAAAGGCGGCGTGTGAAGATATGCTAATATTAGCCATAAAATCTACACAGAAATTAGCTTTTCACAAGGTATGCTGCAAGTGACATGCTTAAGAATTACTCATTAATGGACAACATTCTGCAATGATTAGACGGAAGAGATCTAGATCCCGGTTAGTGTTAGTGAGTTTCTGAAGAGTTTACATAAAATCTATCTTAATAATAAGCTGTCGAATGTCTCATTCCCAAGCTATCCTTAGTGCCATGTAGATTGCTCTCAATGCTCTCAACTCCGCAGCAATAGTCGTTGACACCCCACTTGAACTTGAAAACCCAAAAATCCACTGACCATGTCCACAAGTTATTCTTTTCTGCAACACGTTATTTTTATAAATTTTTTCTTCTTTCACATTATTTTTACAACTTTTCTGGGCAACTAGGAAGATAAAATGCACTTATAGCTAAATCTTTTGGGTAGAAATTTTATGTAGTTCTATTTAGTTAGTGAAAATTGTGGAGGGAGACAAGGATCCGAGTCTCCGACGGAGTTTATCCCAACCTTTCTTCTTCGTTTGATTACCAAGGTTAATGGAGTCTAGTGGTTTTTGGCCCGATCTAACTTGTATACGGAGATCAATTTTAAACTCATCGAGTACCAACAAAAAATGAAAAAATTTAACTCATTGCGGTAGTTGCTAGAACCACCTCCGATTTTGAGCGTAAAGGCCTGCAAGACCCCTGAACTTTTGTTGAAACTTATGTTAGGCTTTGGGCTTCATGATTACTAAACTTATAGAGACTGTCAAATAGTAAGATATAAACAATTTATGGGCCTTAAAAACTTCCACAAACGAGCATTAATAGGCTTTTAGGATGTCGAGTAGAATGCGCATAGACAGGGTATTGGAGGACTTCCAATGCGTTACTAATTATAACTCAATTGATACGGTTTATGAGTGCGTCAAATATGAAGTACAGTTTATCCATATTGTTAGAATCTATTATGTGATCACAGACTAATTATAACTCAATTAATATTCAAATTGTTTTTAAAACTCAAAGTGGCTAGTTTGCCCCATGGAGTCTTGTGGGAGAGGGGTCAAAAAAAATGATCTACTTGACCTTTGGCCCAAGTCTTCTATTTGGTTATTCATACAAATAGCCTTTTTTTTTTCTTGAGGCTAAGGATGAATTGCTAGTGTGGATGACTTTAAAATTATACTTTTGTCATAAGAGATTATGTTCCAACATGTGTGGTTAGGTTCCATTTGTATGCTTGGTGGAACCCCGCATATCTTAAACAAACCTTTTATTAACATGGGCTTAGGACTGTGGAGTAGAAACACGAGCCAGTATCTTAGATACCATCCAGATAAAGTAGCCAGTGGAGTCACTAATAAACTTATGATAAAAAAAAAAAAAGAGTCACTAATAAACTCGGAAAGGAGCCTGAAGTAGACTAGCAGGGAAGAAGTCAAAGGAAGAACTATTATTAGAACGTAACATATGATCAACAATGAGTTATAATTCAATTGATACTGAAATCGTTTTCAAGATTCAAAATATTCAGTTTTATTCTCAATCTGTTTGTTGATACTCTCAACTCAATAGAATTTTACTTGAGAAAGCATATTAGAGTTTAATGTGCGCTTAATAATTCTTATATACATCTAACGACCTTTTAGGTCGAATGCATCTAGTCACTTATATTTTCAACTCAAATGCCTCTTGCTTTAGATGGAATAGTAGAGACTAATAATATGTAAGCTGTATTTGAGACAAATAGCACCACTAATTTAGATGTATGGATCAAAGGATTCGTAGATGGCCTAAGCCAACCATTTACAATATTTGAGACTCTTTTCAGGATCTAGGAAAGAGATATTCCAGTAACTGCATACCCTCGAGCTTGACATATGTTGCTTACACATAACGGTTAATCAAGTACATATGAACCACAAAATGCCCCATATAGCCCCCTTGTATGCGCCAGACGAAAGAGACGACAGAAGAGAGCTCGTGAATAGCATGTTGATTGTCCAACCTCCTCAACATGTTGGTGGACTGTCTGCTATAATGACAACATTGCATTCTAAAACTATTACTAAAATTGCCCATAAAAGACAAATTTATTTGAAATAAAATAATATGTAAGTAAGGCAATCGGTAAGATTAAAAATATATAAATTTGATCATAGAATTAGGAAATAAATCTAAGAAATGTCATTCTTGTAACTCTTGGTTCGATCATTTCAACAATTAGTAAGGTTGAATTCATTAAAAAAAAAATCATAAAAAATGTTTTTCCCTCAATAATTGGTTTCATTTTCTGCACAAAGATGCACGTGATTTTCATTGCAACGTACACTGACGCTTTACCTGCCAATTTCTTCTCATCATCATTGGTCCTACTTTCGAAGGAAAAACAACAACCATACACCGTAGTGGAATACCAGCAATGCAGTCCCGTTATCTGAACGAGCAACACTATTTGGATGCAGATTAAAAAAATATAATTAGAGATATAATTTATCTTATAATATTTAATAATTTATTAATTATTTTTTTTATTTTTTTAAATTCAATTATTTACTAATATATATACTCTTTAATTTTACGTAACCTACACCACTAAATATTTTCCCATTTGAATAGAGCCCAAAAAAAAGAGTGCATAATATATTACAAAAACGCTGCAATGGTAATTAGCCTGTACTCCACTGATTCGACTTTTTCCGTGAGTTCATCATCTTTTGTTTTGGAAACTTTCTTTGAAAATACCAATCCTTGCTGGCTTCAGCTTACTACACCTTGCCAGTACCTCATTCGCCCCCGGGATAGATTGAAATCTTATGACCCCAGGGCAGTAATGTGCACTAAGTTGAAATCATGTGCGCACCATTCATTACTTTTTATTTTTGTTTTTTACCCCACAAAAGTTGGAATGATGTCTCAGTCCAGACCACCCACCTTTGGTCCCGAAGGAAAAAAGTTGGGCACCTCAGTCTTTTACATGTCAAAAAAAATGTTTGTAATATAATGATCGGATAATTTTAAATACTAAATTTTTAATTTAAGTAATAAAAATTTTTATATTTAATTTTTTAATTATATAAAATATAATTATTATTACTAAAAATTATAAATTTATTATTATGAAGACATTTTTTTGAACAAAAATCCTGTGTCTCTCAACAGGTGCCCGGCCTCAAATGTGCTCGACACTTTTGCAGAGTGACGTTTGATGGTAAGTAATGCTCATCCTCAACAAAAGTAACAATTATTGGCCACGGGCACGACAGCTTTTTTTGCATTGGGTCAACCCTTTTAGCATAGAATATTCTAAAAAAATATAAAAACAACATAGAAGGTCTTAAATTTCATGTTGCGGGGATTATTATATATGGTTACGGTACTTAATTATATTAATTGTTGCAATCACTAGACTTGGCTGAGGTATTGTAACGACATATGGCTTCCACTGCCACAGGAAAAAATTAAAAAAAAAGTCATTATAACTAATACAATTGTAATTACAGTAAATTTAGTCGTAATTTTGTGCACCTGCATCAGCATACAGGTCATATAATTGCAGTTGCAGACTACAATTTATACCTTGTCGTAGACATCAAATTAGCTAAGCTGAAAGCTTTTGATTTGAGTAAACGTTAAATAACAATATTGAAGTACTAACAAATTAATAACAAAATAATATGTACTCTTAAGTAATTAAATTTTTTAAAAAATAAATAAATTATTAAATATTTTTAAATAAATTACAGAATTATTTTATTAATATTTAAAATTAAATTACGTAATAAAACTCTTTGATTTTATCACCTGGAATCATGTGTTCTTTTTTTAGAGGTGAAACTTCTCATCTCCCCTGTTTTCATATTGCGATACTACTCAAATTTACTGTATGATTTGATTTGTGAACATATATACAAAATGCTTCAATCGGACTTTAGGTGGCAAGCTAATCTATCTTATCATAAAAGAAAAAAAATGTTTTTTTTGTCACACTCAAGTAACATTGGGAATGAAGCATTATGGAAATACAGGATGCTCGGCATGGTCCCCCTATTTTTTTATCCATATGGATTCCAAACCTAATCCACTAAAACCTAGTTCTTATGTCCGTTTACAATATGTGAAATTTTTATTGAGAGATAGCACAAGCTTTGTCTTGTTGTGGGGTATTGTTTATTTTGTTCAGTTAATTTATATCACATTTAAAAGGAAAAATCCCATAATGGCACGGTGTAGGAATTGACATTTTAAATTCAAATGATCACACACATGCATATCTTTATTTATATATTCATTTATTTATTCATTCATGTGATGCTCGGAAGAAAAACAAATGCTTCCCTACTCCCGGTAATATTTTTTAATTGTAAACTCGTTTGTCTTCTCTGTACTTTTTTTTAAAAGAAAATTCTAAAATGTACAATTTTATTAGAATATTTGTGAATATGCAGATATGAATTATTAAATAATTAAATTAAAAAAATAATAAGTTGTATGTTAAGTTATGTTTTATTAAGAGGAGCTATGACATATATATATATATATATTTTTTTTTTATCGTCACTTTAACCACATTCTACCTTTCCGACATTACTAATAAGTCAGGAGGGTTATTAGAGGCATTTGGATAAGCTTGTAACAACTCTCTCTCTCTAGCTCTCACTCTCCTATGCTCTCTACATTTCAAAACCCTCGAATACCTTTTGGTTGACGGCGGCAAGCCACCACCGTCGGCCAGCATCTTATTCTACTTGCACCGCCCTTTTTCTCCTCTCCTCCACCTGTATTCTCTGTCCCATTCTCTGACCCTAAAAAAACAACGAGGGGACGGAACATAGCGCTTTGCAGGAGGAGAGCGACAAGTCAAGAATAGAAATAACATTGCAGAACGATCGATCAACCTTTACAAATCCTTCAATGCATACAGATCCTTCAACAAATCTCATTGGTTATTAATTTCGTGTACCAGAACGTTCCTTTTTGGCAATTGTCCTAATTCGTTAGCAATTTAAACTGGGATCAATTAGTCTATTTTTCACTCGAAAGAATGTAAAATCTGCAACAACCACCTTCATGTTACAATTCGATAAAAGTAAGTAGAAAGGAAATAATGGACTAGAGACAATTTGTGTTAATGACTCAAAGTTGAATACGATTGCAATTATATGCATTTAGCATTGAGTAGATTATTAATTAGTGTATGTCCTCTTACTAGAGTAAAGCATGGTATCAATCAGAATAAGCATACGTGTATAAAAATAATTGTTCTGAAGAGGTTCGCATATATACAAAACGTAGCACAAAGCTTTGCTCAGATTGATGAGAAGCGTTGCTTTTAACGGTCAAGTTTGGGACTAAATTTAACGCTCATCTTTCTCTCTCTTTATCGTTAATCTACTATATATATATATATATAAACCTAGACGGGGTAATCAATTAATCTATTAGCGCATATTTTGCTCAAAATTTTGAGGACAGAAAAAAAGGTTGATGCACTGTGTACCTAACTAAGATGGGGAGATTTGATAATTTTTTTTGTGAATATAACTTATTTAGTTTTTTATACTTTATAATAAATGAAGTATACTTAAAATAAAAAATCATATTTGACTGTTTGTTAGAGAGTTTTTGTAATTGTCCAGCCAATAAGAAAATTTTTTGATTATTTTATTGTTATTATTGTAATTTTTATATTGTATCGTATAATTTCATTTAATACATTTCATAATTTTCATATTTTATCGTATATTTTTACTTATCTGTTGTATAATTATCTTAAATACGTCGTATAATAACAGTTATTTATTAATTTCTTAATAGATAACTATCTAGTAGTATCTAATAGAAAAATATACTTGTGTACCATAAGATTACAAGTTATACTTATAAAAAAATAAGTAAAATTAATAAGATAAATATGAAATTTTAGTGGATTATCGTCTTAAAAGTACGAGTTGGATACACGTACGCAAAGCTAAATCCACCAGCCAATGAATAAGCAGGGAATGTGAAGAAACCTCCACGTGGTTTTAATCTAAAACGGAGGAGAACTAAGGAGCCGCGGCGCTCTCCTAAAATCGAAGGTTCCTAAACAAAGTTTTTGCGTCTGTCATCTATTGCTCTGTTGTTTATAACGCTTATTCGTGTGGGACAATCTAATCCAAAATGGAGTACATTCTTCTCTTGTACATATTATTGAAGTTTTTTTTTTGGCAAAGTACTTATTATTAATTTTTTTGTTAATAAAAAATATGCTTATAGACACGTTAGTCATAATTTTTATGAGTCAAAACCGACATTTAAATCGTTAATATCCTTATCAAATCATCTTTATAGAATGAATTTTATTCGAATATTATTAAATTCGAGCATACCTTCTTATATTCAGCGACAACGTGAATATTTTGAACTCAATAAGGTGTGTTCCGTATTTAATTCGCTAAATTAGGGGCCGAGCATCAAAGAGGGATTCAAATGCGAGATTTGAATATGAGCCATGACTGAAAAAAAAAAATTGTAATACTAGTCAGACTGCTATCTCCAATCGTACATATTATTAAATTTATTTCTGTGCAAATCATGAATGTCGACTGATAATCTGCTGCAATGCTCTCCGGGAGCATTTTTGTTGATTTAAATTTTGAAATGGCCATGCAAAACGAAATTTGCTAAGTTGGCACACACCGAACCCGGTATTAATTAATTCCTTTGGCAATCAGATGACGTGGTTCCCTCATCTGAAGCCACCGGTATATGTTTATAAGCTTGTTTAAATTAACTGTTAAATCTTATTGTTGTCGATTATTATTATTAATTTTATTATCAATTATTGATTATTAATTTATATTCGTTGTTGTTAATTATTAATAAAATTAATAAAATATTTAATTAATTTTATATTTACTATTACTGTTGAATGATGAAATATCTAATTTATATAAATATACCATACTGAAATTTTTATTTATATTTTATATTTTTATATTTTTAAAATAATATTTTATAAATAATATTGAGAATTATTTTACTTAATTTTTAATTTTTTTAAAAAAATATTGATTGTTACTAAATGATAAAAATTATTATATTTGAGATGTTTTTATAAGTATCAGTATTAAAGAAAATTGAAATAAAAAAATATTATTTAAGAATAGTTGAAAAAAATTATTGAAATTATATAAATACTAATAAAATAAATTAATATATCTAATTCATACGAAAAGTAAAAAAATAAAAATAAAAATATATAAATATTATTTAATGATAATTTAATTCATATAAATTATTTTTAATATTAAAAAATAAAAAGTAATCTAAAAAATAATAAAAAATAACTTAAAACTGTTTTTCAATTAACTGCTATTAAAAAATTAAATGAAAAATAAAAAAAATTAAATAACGACATAAAAAAATTTACCAAATATTTATTTTTTTATTTTTAAAAAATAAAATATAAATATATTCTTTAAAAATTTATCCAAACACCCTTACCTTTTTTTTTTTTTTTTTGTGCGTGTCTGTGCGTTTGTTGGCAATTGAAAAGTTGTACGCAGACTTCAGATACGGACATATACGCACGTGTGTGCGTTTTTTTATTTTTTCCTATCTTATGTACATTTTCTCCCTTTTTGAACCGGTTTAATTTAAATTTTTGGGCCTTCTTAATTTACTAATTGATTCAGTTTTGAAAATATAACTTTGATCTCAAAGTAGATCAAATTTTTTCGGCCACGTTAACTTTTTATATCCGTACGTGCAATGGGGTTAACTAGAGTTATTAAAAGATCAAAAAGTTTTATAAACTAAAAGAGTAAAATGAACCGAATTAAATTTTAGTTAAAGTAAATAAAATTTATAGTTAAATACGACAACAATATGAACTAATATTTTAGTTCGTTACAATTTTTATTTTGAAAAATTGTAGTTAACTCAACCAAATCAAAATTTTATTTTATATGTATATATCCCAATAATATTTAGAAATATTTTTATTACAAATTTTAAAAAAAATAATTAATTATTAGTATACCTTAAGCAATCATTTACTTATATATATATTAAAATACATTAAAATATTTTTTCCATTTAAATTAAAATTTTAAAAAAATTTTAATCGAAACTTTTAGTTTTTAACAGAACTATCTTTTTTTAATTAAATTTTCAGTTTTTACCTGTTATCTCACAACAAATATAGCCTCTTACATCAACTTAATTTGACGTTGATATATGATATTTTTTAAAAAAGAATAAAAAATTTATCGTAAGTATATTAATTATTAAATTTAGAATTGAAATCAGATGTTACCTATTTTTTTTATTTAATTTCTCTTAACAAAAAAAATTATTATTTAAATATTATTACATTTAAATAAATTTTTTTCTTATTTTACTTTAGTGTTCATAAGTTTAAAATTTATAATATTGATAACACACCATCTCTAATTAGATAAAGTGTATAAAGAAGACTCGAATCCAAGTCGAGCAGCCAATCGTGCCCCTTTGCCTATAAATGTCCCACCTTTCCCTCAGTCACTCTGTCTCTTTGGCATTCGCTCTCAAAGCATACAAATTAATAACACATAAATAATCATCATCGTCACCTCCCACGCAAAAACAGTGAGTCTTTCCGTTATCATTATCATCACCTCTCTCTTTCGCTCTCATTCTCTTTCTTCGGGAAGACGAAGACGACGGACGGACGGACTTTTCCTGTATTTTCGCCTCAAAAATCTTTTCCCAATCCCATCTTTCTCGATTTCCTCCACAAACTCGCCATTTGATTCGAACGCATCTCAACCGAAAAACAAAACACAATAATAACTCAGCCTCCTCCTATCATCGATTCTCCGGCGTCCACGAATTAGATTTTTAGGGTTTGTGATTTTTTCGTAGGAAGAAGGCCGGCCGAGCCATGAGGCTGCAGCAGGACGAGATAGTGCCGTTTAAGAACGGCGGAGATGGAGAAGCGGAGCAGGAGGAGAAGAAGGCGGCGGTTTCGCCGCCGTTTGCCGTAGGGTTTCCTATCCGGAGGACAGTCGTCGTCGTCGGTTACGCTCTTACTTCCAAGAAAATTAAGAGCTTCTTACAGCCTAAGCTCGAAGGTTTCGCTAGGTATTTTCATAATTCATCCAAATAATAATAATAATATAATATATAACTTCTCTTTGATTAAGATTTTCTGATCCCGATGTGATGATTAATTATTCTTGTGTAAACGAAATTTCGCTAGTTTTATTATTATTATTTTTTCGTTAATTATGTTTTATTAAGGTATCCGTACCGTGACCACAGATTTTCTGAGCAGGTCGTCTGCGTTGTTAATCTTTTTCGCATTTATCTGGATCCTTGTCGCGGCTAAAGATTCCGGGAAACCGAATATTCTTGCTTTTTAAGTAGTCGTTTTCCGTTGATAGTCGTGACAGTGAAATTAATGGTAAAAATTGAAATTGAAAACTTATGGTATCATCACAACAACCACTCGTAAGTCTTAAGCTTGTTTGGTCCATTTTGAGAGTCTACTTGCGTTTACACTGAAAGTCAAAGTTTCTTGTGTTTTCCAATTTTGATGTTTTTTTTTTTTACTACAAACGAATGAAATTTCACTGTTGTTTGAAACGAGGGTGATCTAAGCCCCCACTAACTGTAGCCGACAAATAGCAAGTGGTTGCGCCTCTGAGATCGGTACCGTGGTTACTTGTTTACCTACTACCCTGTAATTTCCCATTCATGGGTTTGTTTTTGTTCTCATTAATTGAAAAATGAGAAGTGGGGCGGCTTTATCATTTTGTGAATAAACGTTTGACTTAATTGTTTATTACTGTTTACTTGGACGTAGCTGCCTGTTTGCTTCCCACTGTTTACGGTCCATAATGTAACATGATTTATTTACTACACATGAGCCTTGGTCAATGAGTTTTCATGTTGTGCTATTTGATTGATGCAAATATTTTTATTGATTTTTATGATGGGGATGCAAGGCTCGAGGAACTTCAGTTTCTCAGTTATTTTAACGGCTGTGAGGAATTATTTTCTCATTGATTGTCTATGTTTTCGGTCTAATAAATGTCTCGGTGTTGGTCATGGTGCAGGAATAAAGGGATTTTATTTGTTGCAATTGATCAACATAGACCCCTTTCAGATCAAGGTCCTTTTGACATTGTGTTGCATAAGGTTAGACTTCTATTTTGGGTACAAATTTCCTTGGCATATTTGTCTTGGTATAAACTGTTAGATCACCAAAAATCTCTTAGCGACCTTTGGGTTTTATGGTGAGCCTGTTTCTGCATATGGGTTTTTTTAGTGGGGTGTTAGGAAGAAGAAAAGGGCCTGTACCATCTGCTACACAAAATTTTCATAGTTCCAGCTTGGATCTGTGGATCTGTGCTACACAATGATATTGGTGCTTGTTATTGCTCCCATTTGATGTATTTCTATTTCTTTCATCTCTAATGCAGCTTACTGGAAGGGAGTGGCAGCAGATTCTTGAGGTTGGTGCCCCTTGGTGTCATTATTGCTTATTATTTGCTCTATGTCTCTTTGTAGACTTTTGGAATTGATTGAGTGTCAGTTAAATGTTTGTTTGATGCTTGCATCTTATGGGCCTTATGGTTATCTTCCATTAAGGCAGAGGATCAATTCTCACTTGCTTTCAAATGCACATATCTCATTCAAGTTTGACATAATGTGCAGAATGCTTGCTCTTTGGTCCATCATGAATCATGACTTGATAGTTGAGGCCGAGGCCAGCAAGTCGGGATATTTCTACTTCTATGGCCATCTAGCTGGTTCCTTCAGGTTTTCCTGAGCATTTTCTGGGGAAAAAAAATCTTGCTTTTACTATGTTTAACCCCATTTATCTGTGCTGTCTTACCTACCCTTGAGCAGCAGAACATGAATGACTCACTCAACCCTTGGTTATTAAAGAATCTCTTAGACCTGTCATAGTATTGTCTGCACTTCATAATCTAAGATCACACGTTTTGCACTTTTCTTCCATTAGTAATCCATCCTGAATTACTTGGCCACCACTAGCTGCATGTGTTATGACCTCAGCTGCAAGATTTTGACCTTGAGTAAACTGAAGTTATATTTTCTAAGTCACTGAATAATTGGGGTTGAGAGGACCAGGTTTTAGTCCTTGTGGATGGCTGTATTATGTATGTTACTTGAAAAAGGCTATGTAGTGTTTCCTAAAATTATATCTGGAATGGTATTCCAGGATCATTTGCTGCTTGGACGTTACTTTTCACATTTATAAGATAACATGCCTGAAATTTGCAGCATCAATTTAAGCTACATAGTCTTGTAAATAGTGAAGCCTGTAGAGTGCCCCTAGGGAAACAGTGGCCATTCATAAGCAAGTGAAATTTATGGATAATTGAAATTTATTTTACGCTTGTTAATTCTGGTCGATAGTGTTGTTAGCATGTGCTTTTTTTTTTTTTTTTGAATTATTTAGGTCTCAGCCGCGGCGATTATGAATTTTTTCCTAATTTTTGTATTGTAAAAGGGGGGTATACCTTTTAAAAGTGAAGCAGAAGACTTTTTATTAGTTATGGACCATTCGCATTTGGCATAAGGGGAGGGTCTTCATATGAAAGATGGAATGTGCTTGATATCATTTTACATCTCTATAGAGATATTTCGTGTGCAGTTTTACTATGGTGGTGATCCACTATGTTTTGCATTTGCAATGGTACACTCTAATGTTTGTTCATTGAAATACTATTTCTTTTGGTGAATTGAATCTCCTGAAGTGATGTTCTCTAGTTCAATTTTAGTTTCCACTTTCCAGGGTGGATTTCTTTTTTTTTTTTGCTGTGTAATAGTAGATCTCAGCCGTTAATTCTCTCCCTCTGAACTTGTGAGCATGATGTTTCTTGCTACTTCTGTATTATTTACAATTGCATTTGGTATTCACATGCAGATTTCAAGGATCTTTTAGGCTTTCTTTGTTTGTATCTATCTGTCTGTTGCAACTGCTTTGAGGTGATGCTTACCTTCTCTCTCTCTTCCTGCTTTTTTTTTTTCTTTGGCTGTATATCTAGGAATACAGAAGGACACATCCAGAAGTCACTGTTCTCGATCCTCCAGATGCAATACAACATTTGCACAATCGCCAGTCCATGCTCCAATGTGTTGCTGATATGAATTTGTCAAACTCCTATGGTAAGTCACTAATTACTTATGTTGTTCTTATGATGTTGGTTTGAAAAATATGTTTTCAGATTGATGCCCATATAGTAACTATTACATTTTCCAATACAGTAAGGAAAATCAATGGTGCTTTACTTTTTGGGACTTTTAAATTTATGCTTTATGACTTATTTGAATTATGATGCAGGGAAAGTTGACATTCCCAAGCAATTAGTTGTTAAAAAGGATGCATCTTTTATCCCTGATGCAGTCGCAAAAGCGGGGCTGATGCTGCCCCTTGGTATGTATCTGTTGTGCACTCAATCTTGTCGCATAGCTGCTTTCAGTATGTTGGATATGGACTCTTCATCAGTTTAGCTGGAAACTCATTTTGAGAGTGAAATGCAAGTTGTCATTGCAAGAAGCCAGTAATTGTTGTGAAATTATCAGGAGATTACTTCCCTTTTTGCTGCTCATAGTACATTCCTGATTGACACTCAAAGCTCCTCTTCATTTCAGTTGCAAAGCCGCTGATTGCTGATGGAAGTGCCAAATCTCATGAATTGTCGCTTGCCTTTGATCAACATTCGCTTCAAAAACTTGAACCTCCGCTTGTGCTTCAGGAATTTGTTAACCATGGTGTGCAATTATAATATTGTTTTTAATTCAATATTCACCATGGTTGTGACGTGACATTTTACATTTCTTCCACCGTTGTAGGGGGTGTTATGTTTAAAGTTTATATTGTTGGGGAGGCTATAAAGGTGGTTAGGCGTTTCTCTTTACCTGATGTCTGTAAACGAGAGATCTCCAATAATCCTGGCGTTTTTCGTTTTCCAAGGGTATCTTGTGCTGCAGCTTCTGCAGATGATGCCGATCTGGATCCTGGTGTTGCTGGTTAGTTATCCTTTTTAGATAAATTTGTTTAGTTGCGGCATTTATTTTTGGATGACATTTTCTTATCAACTTTGAAACACGTGCCTTTGGTTACATACAGAGTAAGGTTTTATATTATGTTGTTGATTCTAGGAGTAAAGAATCTGCATGCTGTTAGTGCTAGGTAGGGTGTTTAATGCACTCACTGCTTCTTGTCTTTGATAATGTGTTTGGACTTTTCCAAGTCTCGTGCAGCTTGCATGGTCCCCATGCATTGCGATGCTACCAGGATCAGTTCCTGGATTCTAAAACCGAGCTACATGGGACAGACTTTCCATGGAGCTTTGTTTATGCAGGTGGAACAGATGGATTAGCCATAGGCATCAGCAGTTGTTTTTCATTTTTTGCTTGTTATTTCTCTAGGCAATGGCTATAAATCTTTACATTTTTTTTCCCATGCAGAGCTCCCTCCACGTCCTTTACTCGAAAAATTGGCAAAGGGACTACGTCACCGCCTGGTGGGTTCTCTTCTGTTTCCATCCAAAATGTTCAGTAGTATAATATTACCCCACCACTTCTCTTAACATCATGTCTGTCATTGATAATTCTGTGCAGGGTCTTCAGCTGTTCAATTTAGATGTTATCCGAGAGCATGGGACCAGAGATAAATTTTATGTGATCGATATTAATTACTTCCCAGGCAAATTATTTACCCTTGTCATTTTCCTCAACTATTCTTCTCAATCATTTTAATGCAATAAACATTTTATTCCAATTTTGCCAAGATCAGAGAGGCTTGCATGAGCATATTTCCTGGGTTTTACACTTAAAACTTTTGCTACTTTCAAAACATTCCAACTTATCCGTTAACTAGACATCCTTCCATGGCAGGGTATGGGAAAATGCCAGAGTATGAGTATATATTTACAGACTTCCTGTTGAGCCTAGTGCCAAGCCAGTGCAAGAAAAAATCCTGCTAGATGATATTGGAAGCATTTCTAACGTGATGTAAGAAATGTTGTGCCAAAGTATCCACTTCAATGGTATTGTACAGGATGGAGGATCATTCAGTGCATTGTACCATGAATAGCATAGTGCAGTTCCCAATAGCAGCTGGAGTTGGCCACAAGCAAAATGCAAGGATCCCAGCTTTCAGTTTCTGTAATTACTCGCTGGCTCGTATGGCATAGCTCTAATAATGAAGAATCTGTTGTGTTGGAAGCTCCTAAGAGTTCATGAAAACTTTTGGGTCCTGCTGGTGCTTCATAGCTTCCTCTCACATCCATTCGTGGTCCTGCATTAAGTTTAAAGGAAGCACCGATGCTCCTTGGGCGCTTAGCCTGTACAATTCTGCTTGCTTTTCTCCATTTTCCTTTTTTTAATCTTTTTACCAAATGCTATGTAGAACTCTCAAGCGAGATGGGTGTGAAACACTATCTCATATGGTCCGTACAGACATCACTTCTGGTGTAACATTTCGCTGACTTGTATTGGGCAGCTGTAGAATAAAAGTATTTTTTTTGTTCTATTTTTAGTTTCTACTTCTTTCCTTTATCGCTACACATTATCTGCCATTGCAAAATGGGGCTCGCATCCCTACAGGGATCCTATTTCGAGTGGCAATAATTGATAATAGCTTAAGCAACTTTGTTTACAGGTATGGTTCTCAAAATCTGAAGCTTTGGAGACTGTAATATTGGGTCAACCATATCATCTTAAATGTGTCTACACCAAGTGAGGTGCCAAGTTATACAGTTAACGAATTTTGAGCTGGGGGAATCGAAACTGAAGTTGTCGACAGCTTGATAGAGGAATTCCTCAGCAAGATGTAAGAGAAAAACAGAACAGGAAGTTAATCAATCTGCAGTTATATTCTCCAGCGAAGAATTTATACCAGTGAATCTGCCATTGTGTGTTCAATGGCCAACGAATAAAAAGTATATAATTTACTGCATGAATTTTCTTAGCGACCTCTCTCCCAAATCTTTAATTGAAAATTTTAGGCACAAATTCTGCGGTTCTAATTTAAACTGCTCATTCTTGGTTTTTGCAAGGACCGAGATTGACAAAACAGACCGCCAGCATGAGTTTAACTCTCTCAAGAGACCAAAACGAGTAGCAGTACATGAAATGCAATTACCAAATAACCCAACAAAAGAAAAATATAATATTCGAAGTGAAACCAGGAAAAAGGAAAACATTAGAGATTTAAAAGAGAACTACCCACTTGTAACGGGTGCCTGTAAAGAAGGGGCAGAAGGCAAGTCGGCTTCAATAGCGGCGGCACCACCACCACCACCACCGTCATCAGCGGAGGAAACAAGGGTCCATTCGGGAGGAAGAGGAGGGAGCGGAGGGTAAACAGTGGGTTTCCGCCTTATGTCCCATGGCTGCGACTTTCTTGGCCTTGTCTTCATGTGATGAGCCGTCGCCTTCTTCTTTGGCCTTGAGGAGCATTCTATCATCAACCCACCACCATCCCCACCGCCACCGGTGCCTATTGGGAGCGATTTGGTCTCGCCGTTTGCAGGCTTAAAGGACGATGATGATTTTGGTGCAACCAAGACTGGGGATCCGAATATAGAGGGCAATGTCATCAACGACATTTTTGCTCCTTTTTCACTTTCCTTCTGCTTCCACAGTTTAGAGAAGTAGATGATGATAGGTAATTTGGGTTTTGTTTTGGACCTTTGAATTTGGGGATATCATTTTTAAACGTTTAATTCCCAAACTAGCCTCGATTTTTAATGATTAAAAAAAAAAAAAAAAAAACCACCTGGTTTTAAATGGGGCCTCCTTTGTAGTCTCTATAATTCAACAGAATTACAAGCCCATGAGTATTTTGAAAGTTGTTCACAGGATGCATTTGAAGCCCAAACAAATTCTGTTGACCTTCTTTGTCTTGAATTCGAATTTTAGTTTCTTTTTTGTAACAAAAAAAAATGTAGGCCAGCCCAATGTGATTCCCATTATCGCTCGTTGAACTTGAATTTCGAAATCTTTGGGAAAGCCGGAGAGGAATAATACAAAGAGAAAACTTTTTAGTGCCACCTTCAGGCGTTGAAGCAACGAGCAAGAAAAGCCAACCAACCCTTCACAATATCCTTTCTACTTTCAAACCAAGATGTGCAAATTTATCTTTTGTATAATCAAATCAAATCATTTTTACACACATTTAAAAATACGATTTTTATTTTAATATGGAGTATTTCAAACCAACTAAAAATGCGAATCATAATTTTTTTTTTTGTTATGTTTATACATAATAGTTACCCGCAAAGTCAAATTACATAAAACGATATTTTCATATATTTTAGGTGCTTTTTTTTTTTTGTCTGAAGAAATGTAGCATTTTTAGCATGCAAGCATTGTTATTTATTTTTTGCAAGATAAGTGTTGGAACATAATCGACAGGTTACATATATAGTTCCGTCCAATATGATTGATGGGCAATAAAATGGTTTATAATTCCCTATTGACGTATGAACACAATGCCAATATGCCTAATGATGAGGAGGATAAAATATAAATATTTTTGTCTGGAACAAAAAAGGAGTGGAATGCATGACCTTAGTAGGGTTAATTATACTTGGTGGGAGCCAATTGTTACTTTATGCGGAGCGGAGGCCAAATTTTTAAAATGCCAATCTGTCTACGAGCGCCATGACATCAATTACCACATTCGACATAAAGAGAATAGAAATACTTTTTGAATACACAACTATAAACATATAGTAAAAATGTAATAATTTAGATTATTAAATAGTAAAAATGTGTTAGATATCAAGTAAAAATTAAATAAATTGATAAATATTATTAAGTTAATTATATACCTTCTCCTTTGTAATTAAGCGGGTTTACAAAATCCTACTCGAAAGTGAATAATGCAAAATGCATATGATGCAGTTTTCAACCATCTCCTAAAGAAATTTCCTCTTTTTTATTTTTTTATTTGGTATTTTCATAGCCATAGAGAAGCCCGAAAAAGGGAGAGCCAAATTTTGTCAAATTCCAGTTCCAAACACATACTATCCCTTTGTTCTACTTTTAAATGGATAGGTTGGGATTTGGCCAGCTGACAAAAAACCAAACCTCAAAAAACCATCAACGCATGCGCATATGGAAAAACCATCCTAAAAAACAGCGTAGATCCATATCCTAGGAAAATTTTAGTCAAACCAAAGTAAAACGCAGGATTCACTTTGGGATTGTTCGGTTGATGCTTAAATAGTCATACTTTGTCCGTTTTTTTTTTTTTTTTTCCAAAAAAGTTAGGAGGTGATATTTTTTTTAATTAAGAAGCCTTGTCCCCCTAAACTGTATAATAAAATAATTTGTTTAATTTTTATAAACTTCATACACTTATTTTTAAAATAAAGTCCAAGGCTCCTAACATTAAAACTTAAATAAATACAACTGTCTCTGAAAAAGAGGAGGCGACATTTGTGGGCGTGGGAACGAAACAAATGCAACACAAAGTGTATTTGAACAGTTAGAAAATTACAAAAAAATAAAATTATTCAAATTAATAAAAAAAATTGTGATGATAAGAGAGAAAAAATAAAAAATTTAATTGTTTAGATTGATGAGAAAGTTATAAAAAAAATAATAAGAAAAAAAATAAATAATAATTTGTGAGAGAAAAAATTATAAAAAAATAATATTATTTAAATTAATAAAAAAAATAATTAAAAAAATGAAAAAATAAAATATAATAATTATATTTTTTTTTTAGCTCTTCTCTTTTCTCATACTAATTCAACAAATCAAACAGACCATAAAGAAATCAGACAAAGTCCAACATAAAAAAGTCAATATTGTTTTGTCTTGAGAGTAAAGTTTCCCAATTAAATAAGAAGTAATGTGTTGAAAACAAAAACTGAATGAAAATAATTTTGTATCTTTGCTAAAAAAAAAAAAAGAAAAGTTGGTATGCTTGTGGGTACCGGTTGGTAGGAAAAAAAAAAAAAAAAAAACAGAAAAAGATAATACCTTCTTGTTTAAATAATAATGATAAAAAAAACAAAAAAGAAAAAAGAAACTGGAATTTGACAGGCTGTATCTAGCTGTACTCCCAATTTCCACCTAATGCTGCCGCAGCACCGTCTGCTCTTCTTGCCCCTTTTACCTCCTCTTCCCTCTCCTGCGATTTGTTTGTCATATTATTTCTGCAGACTTCTCCGCACCCACTGGCCTCATGTGCATGCACCATAATTACCTGTGTAATGCATACAGAGCTCTTATTTTATATGTGAGTGAAGCTGACAGATAACACCCACAGCCACAGAACCAGTGTGCTTCCAGTGAAGCAGCAGCACATTGTGGAATGCCTTTTTCTTGTTCTTCATCGTCATCATCATCTTGATTTGCTCCTGCATGCACGCATTCTTATGTACTCTGCTCCCTGCAGCCTGCAGTTTCTGCCTTTTCTCTCTCTCTCACGCTCTGTTTCGTCTCCTTCTCATCATTATTAACCGACGGTTAGTATTACATCATTTATAAGAATTGACTAACACCAGCAGAGCCACAATAAACACTGTGAGCTTGGAGCAGTTGGCAAAGAGCAATAACTAAATGGATCCGTGCCCATTCGTGCGCCTCACCGTAGGCAACCTCGCCCTCAAAATCCCGCAGGCCTCCAAGCCAGCTCGCTCCGCGGTTCACCCTTCTTCGTCTCCCTGCTTCTGCAAGATTAAGCTCAAGAATTTCCCTCTCCAAACGGCCGTCGTCCCTCACATTTCTCCCGATGCCACTCAGCTCCCCGACGGCCACTCCCAAACCTTGGCCGCCACGTTCCACCTCAGCAAGTCTGACCTCGACGGCCTCCGGGGCAAATCCATCTTCTCCGGGAAACTCTGCCTCAAATTCGCGATCTACACTGGCCGTAGAGACTCCACCTGCGGCCTCAACTCCGGGAGACTCCTGGGGAAGGTGTCTGTGCCGCTGGATCTGGCGGGAATCGAGTCCAGGCCCACCGTGTTCCATAATGGCTGGAAGGCTGTTGGCAAAGAGACTAGGAAAGCATCCTCCGCCGCGCAGCTTCATTTCGCCGTCAAGGCGGATCCTGATCCGAGATTCGTGTTTCAGTTCGACGGCGAGCCGGAGTGCAGCCCACAGGTGTTCCAGATCCAGGGAAATATCAGGCAACCGGTTTTCACTTGCAAGTTCAGTTTCCGAAACACCGGCGACCACCACCGGAATCAGAGATCCAGGTTAGTTTTCATAAAGCTTATTTTTCCAGTCAATTTAAGTTCAAGGCGCCGCATTTGTGTTTAGTTCTTTGCTTGTTAACTTTTTTTTTTTTTTTGGCTATTTTACAGGTCGTTGCAATCCGAGCCGAGCGGCTCAAGAGGCTGGCTGAGTTCGTTTGGGAGCGAAAGGGAGCGACCGGGAAAGGAACGTAAGGGATGGTCAATAACGGTCCACGACCTCTCCGGCTCACCGGTAGCCGCTGCTTCGATGGTCACTCCCTTCGTAGCTTCGCCCGGTTCCGACAGAGTGAGCCGCTCTAACCCCGGGGCATGGCTCATTCTCCGACCCGGCGATGGCACCTGGAAGCCTTGGGGTCGGCTCGAGGCTTGGCGCGAGCGCGGCGCTTCCGACGGTCTCGGCTACCGGTTCGAGTTGATACCGGACACAAACAGCGGCATGGGCGCCGCCGGCATCGTGTTAGCGGAGTCTACTCTCAGCTCAAACAAAGGCGGGAAATTCGTGATCGATCTAGGGTCCAACGGCTCCAACGGGCGATCGACGCCGCGGAGCTCGGCGTCGCCGGCGTGCAGCCCGAGGGGCAGCGGGGATTACGGCTACGGGTTGTGGCCATACTGCGTGTACAGAGGGTTCGTGATGTCGGCTCACGTGGAGGGAGAAGGAAAGTGCAGTAAGCCTGGCGTGGAGGTTAGCGTGCAGCACGTGAACTGCACTGAAGATGCGGCTGCTTTCGTGGCATTAGCCGCGGCCGTTGATTTGAGCATGGATGCCTGCCGGCTTTTCTCTCAACGGCTCAGGAAGGAGCTTTGCCAGGACCCTGGTTTACTCGGCTAATAACTACTTTTTTTTCCTTAAATTTCTGTTGTTTTGTGTTTGCGGGTCATGTTCGTGTTTTTTTTGGTTTTGTGGGTGTGGTGGAATCTACTAACGTCGACTATTGACAGTTTCTGTACAGAGATGGAGAGAGATTAGAGTAGTCGGGTTTGGATTAGACGGGCACACTGTGTTTTTGTTTGTGTTGCTTCTGTTAATTTTCTACTTTATTGGTCGCTTCTGAAGTAACGGTTTTAAATTTTTGAGGTCCCGTGGCCTGTGACTAAAGCCTCAATGGGATTGTTCTTGTAAGCTGTAATTTTATGACATTTCAGTTGTTGCCCGGCAATGGCCACTAATATTTACCAAGCTCTATTCGAGAGAGATTTGAAAGATTTCTAAACTTCAATTAAACTTGAAAGAGCCAGCTTGAAGTGAAAAGCAGATCTTGCAATTCGAAAATTTTTTATGGACATAGATATATAATAATTTAAATTATTAGATTATTAATAATATATTAAATTTAAAAAATAAAAAATAAATAAATATTATTAAATTAATGACATAATTTTAATATATTTTACTAAGCATGTTTAAGTGATTAAGTTCATTGTAATTTTTCTGTTTTGCGGTGGGGTGCAGTCTGTCCAGGAGTGACTTTAGTGAAATGACCACCAAAAAAAAAGGAATGACTTGAGTGATATTTGTGAGAGGTTGATTAATAATTGAGCACGAAATGTGGGCGGATGACAGCTGTAATCCAACTTTTGTCAGTGTTGATAACTTTAACTGGAGATCGTTTTTGGGGGTTAGCCATTGCCATTAATGATTAATTACGTTTAGGGAGGATACATGCTGAACATAATTTAATTAAGTTTCGTTGGGATAACAGTATCCAAATGGGGCACACTTAGAGTTTAACCATTTGTCAAATCAATCGCGCAATAAATCACATTACTTGAATAGGTTATTTTATTGTATTGCAGTCTGTATTATATATAGAGTAATACTGCATAGTTTTATACAATAATTTTAAAATAATTAAATTTTTTAATTTAATAATACATAATAATTCATTCAATTTTTTATTTTTAAGGCGAACTCGGCTGTGGGCTGGTTTCTGTGGTTGGAAAATGGATTAAGGCGTCTTCCTGTGCCTGCCAGAGGTGACGAGCAGGTGGGTACTGGCCTAGGAGGGGACCAAGAAATAGCAATGTTAGGAAACAGAGAAAAAAAAAAAAAGGAAAGAGTTAGTAGGCTAGTAGCTTGTAGCTTGTCCACACCGGTCAATGGCCCACTAACAGTGAATAAAAATAATAAATAAGTTTAATTTCAAAATAAAAATAATATTACAAAAATTTCAAATTTCAAGAATAATAGTTAAGTTTTTAAATTTTAGTGTAATATTAAATCTACTTAAAATTTAGTTAAAATTTACCAAAAATCTCTTGTTACATTAACTAAAAAAAAATTAATTTATTTTTTTTGGTTTAACAAAAAAAAATCAGTTTATAAAAAATGAGAAAAAAAAATTAATTTTTTTAAGCAACAAGTCCACTTCATTTGCTTAAGAGAAATTTACAGAGCCCAGCAAAAGCATAGCCCAAGAGCCCAGCCCATACAAAGACCCACAAAAGGGACCCAAGCCCAAAATAATTGGGAGCGCATGAAGAAATCCAGCCAAAAGCCCGAAGGCCCAACCAAGCAGAAGACCAACAAGGCCACCACCCCCATGGCAGGCGTCGGCAGCCCTGTTCCGGACGATCTCCGGCGAATAAACGGGCAGCGGAGCGCGAAGTAACTAGTCGCAAAGAGGGCTGCAGCTGGCTGACTGACCCCCGACGCCTCAACACGTCTGCGACAAGCCCTAATTGGCCGCATCAGACGGCGACTATAACGAGCTCGGTAGCGATGGCTCCTCCCCCACCCCCAACACCCGGGCGAGGTATTGCTTCATCCAAACGGAGCACGTACAAGGTATATCACTGCTATTATTATTATTTTTTTTTTTATCTTAAAAAAATTGTAGTACAATTAATAAGAAAAAAAATATAAAAATAACATATCTGAATTTGAACCCAACCTAGTAGTTAGAAGGTAAAACCCCCCAAGCTCCTTCCCTTCACTGCTATTAATTTTATTGCAAGCCAGTTTGACATTCACTACAGGAAACACTATTTAACCGAAGTCAAAATCAATCTATCAATTTTAGTTCACAGCCTAACATGCATGTGTCAACAATGTGGGTGGACTCTGTTTTTTAATAAAAAAAAATTATCATAAATATATCCGTTATCGAATTTATAAATTAAAGTTAGAATATTATTCGTTTGAATATCTCATTCAATTATTTTCATAAAAATAAATTCATCACCAAAGTACTAATAGAGTTGAATGAGTCTTCTCCATAATCTACTATAGTATTAAGGAATTTAGAACCCAACAATAGACTCTCAGTATTAAAACCCAAATATTAGAGCTGACGTTACTAAGGAGATTCAAACTTGAGTCGTAAAAGAAGAAGACACCAAATAATTACCAATTTACCGCTTTCGGTGGTATATGGATGGACTCTAATTCATGAAATTTTCGTTAATAAATAAGTCATTAATGTTACTTAGTATTTCTTAATTACCTAAAATCATTAATTATTTGAATAAAGTGAATATATCATTTTATTTCTTATTAATAAATAATCTTTTTCATTGCAATGGATCATTTCACCCAAAATGACCTTAAACTTAATTTTCATGCCTATGCGTATGAGTAATTTTATTGTGAAATTCAACTCTCAACACCTTTTATAGAGAAAAAGATTGAAGTGAGGATCTAGGTTTAGTTTAGAAGAGCTCCTACACCCGCTTGAACGTTCATTGTACATTGAAATTAATGATTTATAATGACATGAATGTTAAGTTCAAGATTATGATGCCTGAAATGACTCATCGCGGTGAAAAGAAATTACTTCCGATAAAAAAAAAAATTATGTGATTTAGTCATTTAAATTCAAACACAACATCCAGAATTTGCATCAAAAATTTACTGCGGTCGCACAGGTGACTCTTCTTCTTTCTATGCAAATTCTGTTGGGAGAATTTCACTGTGTCGTATTCCCGACGGTATTAAGTCCTGCAGAAAAAGACGACTATAAGAAACAAAACAAATAAATAAACAAAGAAGTTGTGAATGCCGTAAACGATGGGGCAAGCAAGCCAACTCAGAAGCATCAAGTTGACTGGAATCCTATGCGCTTTGACGGTGTCCCCCAAAGTTGGCTCCTCAAGATTCGTGGAGGCCTCGGGGTTTTTCTCCACAATTGAGACGGGATCTCCAATCAATAAAATACTCGGCAATTGGCCAAGCGTGGAGCCTGCAAAAAGTCAGACAGGCCAATTAGTATTTTAATATTAAACAAGTAATAAAATAAAATTTATAACATTTTTTTCTCCATTTTTAACAATAAATATTTTTTTAATAAAAAAATTTATTATAAATATATTAATTATCTAATTTATGAGTTAATATAAAAATAATTTTTATTTGTTTGAATCATATTCAATCATCTTTCAAGGGCAGATCTACCACCTCAACACCAGCGTGACTCTGTCACTAAATATGATGGTAATTGACATGTCGAACTCTTAATGCCGCACATCACAGTTTAACTGAAAACAATCTCAAACATGTGTCAATTAAGAGAGAGTATGGGAGTAGAGACTCAAAACTAAGTTGCTAACGTAAAAATACACCAACTTATTACTAAACTATTAAATTTCAAATAATTTTAATAACAATAAATCTTAAATCACCTCTCACGTGTTTTTTTAATTAATTATCCGCCTACAATTCGTACGTACAATACATTATTGTTTTACTTAAAAAGAAAAGATTCTGCTTATTCTAAATGATTATCAGTCATTTGAATGTCTGCTACAAAAATGCATTTATTTAAGTGTAAAATTTATGAGAATTTGCCCTTTTGCAATGTTTTTAAACGTGCAGCCCTCTTTCTACTAACTACTAATTAATAACACTAAACTATAAATTATTTCATAGTTTAAAAAATGATAATTGAAATAATTTAATCCTGACTCCCTTCAGTTAGCAAAGCAATTTCCATTTGCCACCCACATCTTAAAATTCAAAAAAAAAAAAAAAGTCAAAAAAATTTTCTTTGATATGTTTAATGAATGGGCGCGGTAGAAAAGTGACGTCGTTTAGAGAAGACTCCCATTGTTATTTTCAAGAGAGCAGGGAGAAAGAGAGAGACGCGGGCGACGAAAGCCGAGAGAAAAAATGAAGGCGTTGGGATGGTGGCTGATGCTGGTGGGTTCACTTCGATTGGCTTCCGTCTGGTTCGGTTTCTTCGACATTTGGGCTCTTAGGCTCGCCGTCTTCTCCAACACCACCAGTAACCCAACTCCCCTTCTCTCTTTTTCTCTCTCTAAATTCCAAAGCTTGTTTTTTGTCGACCCAAAAAAAAAATGTTTATGTTGTTTAAGTTCTGTTGTTTCTTGGCGAGCAAAAAAGGAAAAGGCATAGCTTTCTATTCTGAAATTGTTATTATTAGATGGGAATTTAATGGGAATTTTGAAGTAAAGGTGCTTACTTTTTTTTTGGTACATTTAGATATTTTGGATCCCAATGTCATCTATCGTTTGGCCAATGCCCAAGAAAGTGGAGATTTTTGATATATATTTTTTTCTTTTTACTCCGGATTTTGGGGAATGCAAAGATTTGTTTCAGCAATGTACTTGGTTAAGTTAACGAGTAATTAAGCGAATAGTTCATTCAGATTGTGCTCTGTGTGAAACAAGCTCGGTGGTCTTTGGTTTTGGTGGAAGCTGGATGATTTGCCTTTTTTTAGTTTAGTCTTGGTTAGAGGGAAGTGTTTGTTTGAGGAGAATGTGCAATGCATTGGCGAAGTGTTAAAACCAATACCAAGAATGATACTTGATGCTGGGTTTGAACACCACCCCGCCAAAAAAAAAAAACAGAAAAAAAAAATCGGTAACAGCAAAATTGTGGATCTTACCCTAAAGTGGAAGATCTGAGTGAACTATTGAAAGTGTTTGCATTGAGCAAGAATCATGTTTTTTTTGGGGGGGGGGGGAGGGGGAGGAGCTGATTTTGCAAAGGGAGTGCCAAGTAGTGGCTTGTAGAAAGATATGACATGTGTTTCTTTGAGTGCAATGTTAAAAAAAGAATCTGGGTTAGCGCAATTTTGGGTTTGTTTCTGGATCTTTGGAATGCAGTCCTTTTTGGGTCTATGTATGTGGGAGTTTTTTTTTTTTTTTTTCTTAAATGGTACGTCAGAATTAGAGCCCATGACTTTGGTATTAGAGAGAGGTAGAGTTTGAACTCCCGACTTCCCCCCAAAGAGCTTTGCTCTTCTGAGTTCTTGTTTTTGAAATCAAAGATTGCGTTCGGAGTGCAGGGAGAAAATGTGGTCTCTTGATAGAATGGTGGATGCTGAGTATGGATATAGAGGGCAATAAACTTGCCGAGGATATGGTTTGAGTCCACTGTTAAAATCATAGAGAATTAGACTTTGAGTTTGGCAATAACAAAATAACGTTTGCTTTGTAATAGGTAGACGTGTTTACCATAACTTTTCGCATACTTCTTCTGATGCACGTACCAAGTATTGGACAATGCATATTTGAAGTGAAATATTACTTGGAGTTGAGGAAGAAACTCGAGTTCATTCATGTAACCACCTCATGGGCAATCCATAGCCTCTGTCGCTGCCTATGCATAGCTTTCTGCTAATGGATCCTTATGAAGAGCGATCCAAGAGAATTGTGTTTTCATCTTAAAGAGTGTAGCTACTTATTTTGTTAACATTCAATCTGGCCAATGTTTGAAAATATTCTGGTTAATATTTTGTATGAATATACAAGATTGCTAGAATTAAAATGAGGAGAAAATAATGTAATTTCCTAAAAAGAGAAAGTCCCAGCACTAAGTTTCCACATTGTGCGGTTTGGGGTAGGGTTCAGGGAAGGGTCAAATGTAGCCTTACATTTGTTTTCACAAAGAGACTGTTGTTGCAACTCCAACCTTAACAAAATTTTCTTTCAAAAGTGGTTTGGGTTAATTTGACTGGTGCTTGTATTGTATGACCTCTGACAAAAACTTCTAATTCTTATTCTTTAGCTGGTTGAGAGTTTCATTATAGCTTTTGTACACTAACTCAAGCTTGCAGAAGTTAGGGATGCTGAGGGAAAGGAGATTAGGGAAGCTTGCAAACAATTCTAAGGCTGAACTTAATGCATTGCTAGATGATTATAGTTAATTACAAAGTAAATTTGCATAACATGCTAACTTTGACGACTTAGTGATGACAACCATCTCAGAAGGATAAATTACCGATGGTAACCTCAATAAGCTCCAAAAAGAGACTGTAAAACACACTTATGTAAGTGGCAACATGGTAAGAATTCTTTATATATGATGAAGGAAATGTATATGCATCTAGTTCATGAGCCATTGACCTGTTACAATTGCGGCATTTTTTTTTTACTTATATTTTCTCTTTATTGATTTTTGTTTTTTTCTTTTGCTGTTCTAATTCTATGCCTTTCCCCTTTCCCGCTCTCTGTGTCTTTTATGCAGTGACTGATGTGCATGGAAGGACATTTGGAGTTTGGACGCTTCTAACTTGCACTCTTTGCTTTCTCTGTGCATTCAACCTTGACAACAAGCCACTTTATTTGGCTACTTTCTTGTCATTCATCTATGCCTTGGGTCACTTCCTGACTGAGTACCTAATATATAGGACAATGGCTATTGGAAATCTGACAACAGTGAGTGTCTTTGCAGGTACGTGTATTTGCTACTATAGTCGAGAACATTCTTAGTCTTGTCAATGTTCAAATGATATGTGATCCTAGATCAGAATGATAATGTTCTTGCAAAGCATATACTCAATTGACCCAGTAAATAACCATGCATGAGCTAACAAGAACCCCAAGTCTCCTAAAGTTTACTGTGTGAGGGTGATTCTAACTTTGGTAAGTTTTTGCTGTGCGTTCCATGCTTTCTTTTGCAATAAGAGCATGCAAGTTTCATGCAATTTTTGAGGATAAACTGCTGTCTAATTTCATGAAAATGCCAGCTGGATCTTTATAACCTTCACCTCTTCCTTTCAACCAGGTACGTCAATAGTGTGGATGCTGGTGCAGTGGAATGGGCATAAAAAAAACAACCTCAAACGTTCTTGAAAAGGGAATTGTAGGCGGTGCAGAGCCAAGTTTCAATTTCTTGCTGATCCCAAGGATTGTCTTCTAATTCAGGTTTTTTGTTACCGGTTCATTCTGCTGTTTTTTCTCCGGGATACCTTGTTACCAGATAAAACCAGATATTTGATCTTCACGATGAAAAACGTGTACTTGATGTTCAGTTGCTTATCGAGTTTTCATTATGATGTCAAAATGACAGTCATGGCCACTGGCAAATTATAGTGAAAATTTGTGGACTTTATGACGGAAAACTGGCACATGGCTTTGAATTTTGCACAAATCATACGCTTTTACACTGATGGATTTCCTCCAATCCTCTCGCAGTTTGGATGTCAAGAAAATTTCCAATTTGTCATTTTTATGCACGAGAATGTAAAATGAGTGAGGATCATGTTAATTATTGAGCTCTTGCATACGCCTTAACTTGGATAGTGGCACAGGAAATTAGACTTGAATTGTTACTTAAATTTAGGTTCCAGTGCAATTGCAGTGTTGGGGATGGCGTACGAATTGGGGTGGGGTTGTTTCAGTTATGCATGTAATGGAATGCAAAATCCATTGGTGTCCTAACCACTGAACAGTAATGGGTAATCAAAGCTCCCTTATGCTTACATTTACTCTTATGGCACGCAGACAACGACGCAATTATTAGGGTGCGCTTTCCGTTGATTATTGCATCTCTTGGCTCTAATCTTATGCCTTCAAAGTTTCCATAGAAACCAGATTCTTCCTAGGGCTGGCCAGGCTTGACCATTCACGTGCTAGTCCTACACTCTACCCTCATGGTAAAGGTTCAAGAGACGGAAAATGCATAATCCATTTAGTTCAAATACCACTAAAACATAAGGACGAATATGTACAAGGGCCCACCTACATATTGCCTGTTCTCTGCAGCTCCATTTTGAACCCCAGAAACGGCTTGCAATGATATTTGCGTTACACATTGATGATTACATTGTATTTGAGTTATGAGTTGGCTTTTACATTGACCAACATTGAATTAGAATCTGTGCCTATATTGACCATTTTTGAGTCTCTCAAAGTCTTCTCCATCTTCATCAGTTACATGATCCCTGATCCAACTGTCACTTTCTTTCCAACTTTAGCATCTAAATCCATGCTTCCAGCACTAACCTCCTTCATGTCATGGCTTTTGCTCTTTTGCACCGATTCCACCATAGTAATTTTCCTCCTCCTTTTCCTTCTCCTTGCTCAAACCTCAAACTCAGTAATTATTGTTTGTCTTCAGTCCTCTTGAGCACTCTTTTCACCTTCAATATGAACTTGGTCATCGAGTGAACTTGCATCCACCAGTTGGTTGACCTTGTCATCAATCTCTTGTTCTGCCATCCCCTCTTCCCTCTCCCTATCGTCTACATCGATGAGATCCTCTACTTCCTCGGGTTCTTCTTCTTCTGCTCTCTCTTGATCACGCCCGTCTATTTCATCATCTCCACCCCCTCGTCCTTCATCCTCATTTTCATCAGGTTTAATATCTTCAATCTCTTCTTCCAATTCTGCTCGTTCCCCTTCACTTTCAATATCAGAAGTTATTTCTTCCACTTTAGGAAGGAGGTCTTTCCTCCCAAGTCTTAAGATTTCGTGCCCCCCTTGCATTTTTTCTGGTATCTTTCCGGTGCTAGCCTCAGGTGCCTTTTTAACATAGGAGCGCTTGAGTTGATTAAGCAGCCAAACAGAAGTGGCAAGCAGCAGACATATCTGAAGAATATGCTTCACTTTGACGCCTTTTGGCCTCGTGTTTCTACTAGGTGCTTGCTTCAACATGGTCAATCACAATTTACCTCACTCAATTATCAGCAGCAATTGATTGTACCAATCTGTGAGATGAAACATGAACCGGAAACAAATTATCAGAAAACACCGTTGCTACTAAAAATCCAATCTAATCCTTTGTATTAAACTGTTAATCAAGGCAAATATACTGCTTTTCCACACCCAGAAAAAATGCAAACAAGCACCCGCATAAGCATAACATTAACACACTGGAACCTCACTCAACTAACATTTTTGCATAAACATATCAATGAAGCTTCTTTTCCCAGCGTTAGTTTAATATATGATCAGCATTCTAAACCTTTCCCAATAATTTAAATTTTTGGGTAGATTGGTTTCTTCATAAGGTATTAGAGCTTTATGACTAAGTGGTTTGGTGTTCGAATCCTATTGTCATCACATGTAATTATGAATTTTTACAAGTATAATAGCTTTCACATAAGAGAGCTAACAACTTAAACTTTTTATTAGATTGGATTCTTGACACCCACAATTTGTTATAGTGTACAACAGCCCCTGTTCATTATCCAGAAAAGGGAACAAATTTAATTTCTCATTCTAGATCAAGTGTGGGTACTAATAAAAGATCGATATTTTCATCCTACAATTCAAAAAAGAAGGTGGACCAAAATAGGTCAGGGAGGGAATGACATTCAAGTCAATTAGGGTAGATAACTATGTCTATGTGCTCTTTTTGACCCCAGATTGCCAAAGGCTACTAATTTAGAACTGAAATTTTCGTCTCCACCTAAGCAATTAGAAAGCACAACAACAAACAACAAAATACCAATTCTGTAGCAAAAAACAAATTAGAATTGTATTGAATAACACGAACAGCAACCAAAATCCGAGGATAAAATTAGACCAAAGTTGGAAAAGAAGGGCAAAGCTGTAACCTTTTTAAGCAGCAGAGAAATTAAAAACCACAAAACCCCAGGAAACTTGTACATAACTAAATATACCACCTCACAAACATGCTAATCCTAGTACTGCAACCCCACCATCTAAACCATCGAATTCATGAATGAAAGTATACAAATCAATCAAGACAATGCAATTTGCTATGTGGAAACAGACGTTACATTAGGGAAGTAATCACAAAACTTGAAAAAGGAAGACATTAATAAGTACCACACTCTGAGATAGCCAAGCTGCAGATGGGTGTGATTAAAAACCAAAAAAAAGGAAGATTATTAGCCAAGTGGCAAAAACAGAACTATAATAATAAAGATCAATGATTGGCTGGCTTTATATATATATAGCTGAGACCACCGTGAATGTTGAACAGCTTTTTAAGTGCTGTGGCTTGGCTTGCGCCCTACAAGCCAAAACAATATTTGCAAGGTTGCTTTCTGTTTCTGTGCTCTCTGCTCAAAAAAAGAAAAATGGGTTTAAGTACTTAGCAAAGATGGGAGACAGTGTGAGTAGAATAAGTGGTTAAGCGGTGTGGATGTTGTTTCTCATCTCTCTCTCTCTCTCTCTCTAGTTCTCTGTCTCGTGTGCGCGTGGTGAGGTGTTAGCCAACTCTTCATTACTCCGCTGCACAGAGGGAGAGAGAGAGAGAGAGTGCGTGTGTATGTGTGTGTGTCCGTACAGAAATGTCGGCAATTTATTCTATTTGGCATTAGTTTAGTGGCCTAATCGTTGTTGAAAAGGCTACAACGACACCGTTTCAACTACCTGTTTGTCTGGCCTGTTGGACATTGCACAAGAATGAAACTGAGTTTTGCCCAAATGTTGAGAATATTAATGAAAATTTTACCTAGAAAAATGTTCTCCCATCGATCATTGTGTCACTCACGTTAATTAGCTTTGTTTTCTTTTTTTTTTTTAACAAAAAAATTTGAGAATTTTAAAGAATTTTAAAATAATATAAATTATTAGATAATTGAATTCATAAAAATAAAAAATATAAAAAATTTTAAATTTTGTTGAATAGAACTATACTGTTATTTTGATAATATTTAAAAAAATTACTTAATTATGCTTTTTTATAATAAAATTTTGTTAGTATATTAATTAATTATAAAGCGCTTAAAAGGATTGGGATTATTTCTTAGCATGTACTCTTGAGTTTGTCTCTTTTTCTAGCTTTATCTCAGTAACTTATTATACATTTTACACCAGACATATGGTGCAATATTAAAATTATTGTACTCCTACTTTTAATAATCAAAATTGGAATCTTAAATAAAAAAATTAAACAATAATATATTTTTTATTTTTGGTTTGGAAAAAAATTATTATGTGCAAGTGCAACGTCCAATTCAGACAAATACCATCAAATCATTAATTAACTTGGAAGAATTTTGGCATGGAAGATCCAGAAAGATGGGTCGTAGGGGAAAAAAAACCCGAGGAGTTGGCCTTTTTGTCCTACTGCCATTAAATATCGCATCACACTTTGATTACAACTGCAAGAGGGTAAAAAGAAGGAAGCAGGAGACAGCAGTAAATATACTTATACCAACCTCATTAACTGCGATATGATGAGGCATGAGCCCTTCCCTCATTTTTTCTATTTTAAAAAACATAAATACATTTTAGATACATAACTGGAAGTATGCAACAAATACATAGTAATTTAAATTATTAAATTATAAAAAATATATTAAATTTTAAAAAATAAATTATTAAATATTATTATATTAATTTCGCGTCTCCCATATATCTGATTAAACGTACAACTCAGCCTTGCTCTCTTAAAAAAAGTTCGGGAATTTTACATAGAGAGTTAAAGAAAATTTTGAAGTGATATGCACAGCTCCTCTATTTTAGTTTTCGGAGCCCATTGTAGATGGGATCTCTACCTCAACCCGGTCCAGCTCACTGATTCAACGGGCCAACTGACACGAGTCCCCCACAACGACCCAAATTATAAACTACAATGCAGTTTTCTTAATTTTTCTTTTTTTCTTTATTAGATAAATTACGACGCAGTTGGTATTTCAGAATTACTGCAATTGTACCTTACATTTTTCCAGATAAATTTCAAATGAAGGTAAAATCAGGTTTATTTTTGCTATTTCAATGCTTATTTACACAAAGATTCATCATCGCATCAAATTGTGAAATAGCATACAAATAGACATGACTAATAGAAGTGTCAAATTTCCGTAGGAGCGGCATTTTTCCCAAAAAAAGGTTAATGGAAAATTAGCTTTCCCCCCTCTATTAATTTCATTAAAAAAAAGAGAATGAAAAGAGAAGAAAAATGGCTTTGACTTGAAAGCATGCTATGCTTTGAGTTGATGACAAAACGACACTAAATTAAACTAGTCAAACCAAAATATTAAATCTCAGTAGCATTGGCATTGCATTGATTTGATTCGATTGAAGAAATGAAAATGGTCAAATTATCGAGTTGCAAACATAAGCCATAGGATAAATTAAATTTATTATTTAAAATAATAGTTTAGTTATATTTTTTTATTGAATTAGTCTATATTCAAGTTTCAGCGAGAATCTCTTTCGTATTAGAATATTTGTGTTTTGTGCGTTGTTTAGTTTAAGACTTATTAACATAGAAATTGGGGTGTACGAGGTTCACTCGAGCCTAATATTACTGGGATAATGAGTTCTTCTTATAAGAAAAATTGAATAAATATGTAAATGAATACTCTCCAGTTTTAGTTTATGTGTGATGATTCACATACTGATAATACATTATTTTTGTTCAAAAAAAAAAAAGAAGATAAACTCAATGTCAACGTTTATGTTAAAAAATCATTATATCAAAAAAATTAAACTATTATATGAGATTTAAAAACGTATTATATGTTAAACTCTCAAGCGTATTGGTTCGAAAAGTTTATTTGTAAAATTTCACAATAATTTTTTGGTTAAAAATAATTCACAATAATTAAATGTCAAGCAAGGTGTTTTTACTACTACAAGAACTCCTTTTCTTTTCCTCTCAGCCTTTTACTAAAGTTAATTTTTGTACGCAAAGCACATATTAAACTTTAATATACTATATATTTCTAAACTTCACCCGTATATTTAAACTTTTAGACAAAATAATTTATTTTTTATGAAAAATTCGTACTATTAATTAACAAATGATGCTTGTATAATCTCTTTGGAGCTAGAGAGGCGAGAGATTTGCTTTTCACATTCTATAAAAACTCACTTAAGTGCGAGGACTTGATTACTGTATATTTTCTGCAATATTTTGTAGATCCATGACTCTCTTTCTTATTATCAGATTAATTACTAAATATTTTTTTTAACAGAATCATTAAATATTTTAATAATAAAAAAAAAGTGGGAATAACATTAACGGGGATAAGTGTTGTGTTGGTTATATCACATCCGTACGTGAAATTTAAGGCTTCGAGGCTTGCTTGCTGGCAGGGCAGGCTTTCAGCTTTCCGGTGCACAAATCTTGTAAGATACGAAAATAGAAACCAGTGCGTCTGACAATACTGTATCCTCCTTTGTCTACGCTTAATGCGACCCCATGTCGTCCCTCTTTCATCAATCCCCTAATTCCAAGGTCCTCCTATTTCCCAAACCCATCACTCATCATTATTAGTAGTTTATACTTTATAGTCACAAGCAGGAAGTAAGCAAAATTAAAAAAGCAGGAAGTAAGCAAAGTAAAAGTAGCATTATGTTTATTTCTTAACCCTTTTTATTTTTGACCGAATTTCTTTCCCTGTTTTAAACATAGCATAATTTTGAGTATTAGTTTGGGGAATTTTGTATGTTCACTTTCCTATTTCATCCTTGAAAGTTCAAAGATATAATAATAATAATCATAATAATAATAATAATTATTATTATTATTATTTTGGTTCATTATAATTATTATTATTTGATATATATATAAGAGTACATTTCATTCCACAACTCAATCTTTCGTCCCTCTATCCGTCAAAAATATCATAGAAAATGCCACTGTAGAAAATCTTTAAGGATACTTTAACGTACAAAAAATTGAAACAAAGGAAAGGATCTATAAGATGCAAATGTTAGTATATTGTTACGAGGATGTAAATAGTCCCCTTACATGGATAGGGAAGGAAAAATAAGAGAAAAAAAAAATGATTTGTTGTAATTGGTAGTAGAAGTGTAAATGAGCCGAATTGAACTGAGTTTGGTCAGACTCGATCTCGGCTCGTTAAGAATTTTTCTAAACTTGAACTCGACTCGAGCTCAATTCGAGTTTTAAAAATGAAAGTTCGAACTCGTCTCGTTACATTTTACTGAAACTCGAGCTTGACTCGAACTCGGTTCGATTTTTGTTTTGTTGGTTTTTTTTTATTTTATTTAAGCTTTATATATATATATATATATATTATGCATCATCAATCAATTTACCTAATTGTATTTTAATTTTCTTTAATCCAAAGAGTTTTTATTTTTTATAAAGAAAAAATAAATATATAATTTTATTTTAATTAAGAAAAAAATTAAATAAAAAAAGAGAGACAAAAGGAAATAATAAAGGAATAATATACTAAAATTGGACTTTGGTATTTTGGAGCAACGAGTTTAATAGATTTGAGAGACTGAGAGCATTTGAAAACAAATAAAAAATCAACCTTAATTTCATTATTATTTATATTAAAAGTTAAATGATATAATTAAGTGTTATTAATATATTAAATAAGCTGTTTACGAGTCTGTATCGAACCGAGTTTGCTATTTTTCAGGCTTGACTCGTTTAATAAACGAGTTTTAATTTTAAACTCGTGTATCGCTCATTTAATAAATGAACGAGCTCAAATCGAGTCTTTATCGAGCCGAGCCACAGAGTTTTTAACAAACGTATCGACTTGTTTGCAACCCTAATTTGTAGTATTTATTTTTAACCAAACATTTTATTTTTTTTAAAAAATATATTTTTTATTTATTTTTTTTTAAATTTAAATAACTGTTTGAAAAAAAAAGTGATGAGCCAGAATACGTCACTCTTCTATCTCCCGTTTGCTGTGTACGTCTACGTTTTCTGGGATGTAAAAACAGAAGAGAAAAAACAACAAATGGAGAAAGAGGCAACAACTTACATACCAAATTTGCACAAAAAGGAGGGAGAGTCTAGCATAGAGAGAGAGAGAGAGAGAGAGAGCGTGTGCAAATATACAATTAAACTCGCATATCCACAATCGGAGAAAAGGGTGATTCTGTTTTCACATGAAGACCAGGTTTTTAGTACAATCAAGGATTGAGAATCAAGTTCCCACATTTGCACTTCCAGCTCATGGGCTTGTAATTGGATATATAATCACCTCTAGAGTATGCAGCATGGGAAATCGCAGCAGAAAGATGACTGCTGTGTCTTTGAGCTTCTGTTGTTACAGGAACTTGAACTGCTTCACAATGTCCACAAGAGCTGCACCTTCTATCACACCTTGGTGGCCTTGACCCTATAGGCTGAGTTCTCACCACCACCCGCACCTTCTCTTCTTCCACCCCTCCTACTACCTGTTTATATAAAATGACTAATGTAATTTAGTGCTACAATTGCTGACATTTCATAGATAGTAGCAACAAACCAGAATTTAATGATGTCCTAATTACCTGGGCAGTCTCTAGTAGATTTGTGATTGCTTTACCTGCAAAAGAACTGGAAGTGATCATAGTTGAATTCTGGAATGTCCTCTTAGTCATTCATTTTTGCAAAGTTCCAGTAAGATTAAAATTGGGATGTAACTTACCTTGAGCAAGCTGGAATCTCACAGAGGTAAGGCTTGAAACAAAGAGAAGCAGCAATGAAATAGTAAGATGTCTGCTTCTGCGGCAACATGAGCAAATTTCAGCACTGCCCATTTCCTGTTCAAGGGAGAGGGATAGCGAGACGGAAAAAGAGAGGAATAATGATGATGATATCGTTTGACTGCAGACACTTAAAAGAACTGGGGCTGTAAATATGATCAGGAGCAGACCGGAATAAATTAACAGAAAGCGGGTTGTGATTGAATGAATACAGTCGGTAGAGAAAGGGAACTGAATTTGAATCCTAAAAAGTGTACAAAAATAGGTTTCTGCCCGATCGCCAGCTCCTCTATGCTAAAATTACTGGTCTTTTTTTACCCCTTATTTATCTATAGTCTCTCTCTCTCTCTCCTTTTTTTTTTTTTTTTTTGTAAAAAAAGTTCTAAGTAAAAGTAGATTGTTTTAATATAATGTCTGAAAAAGCCGCAGATTTTAAAAAAATTTACATTAAATTTATATATCACCTAAAAAAAAATCGTTAAAAAGATTCAAATTCTATACTTTTTTAACCGGGTACAAATGTTTTATCAACTGAGCCAACCTTTACTCTCTCTTACTCTCCTTCTGATACATACAATTATACACACGAGATGGAAACGTTCGAGGCAAAGAAGTAATGGCCCGGCCTAAAAGGCTTGAGATTAAAGGACCTTAAACTGAAAGGGGACGGACCTCAATCTCGTTTTAAGAGCCGCCAGAAAACAGAGCCCCCCATCTGTGCAAAAGTGAAAGAGCCGTAGTACGACTACAACTATATTAGCAGCAGCGCAAGAAAAAGATAAGGGAAGTGAAAATCCATCAGTGGAATAATACAAACACAGCCACAGACAAAGATACAAAAGCCCACATAACTATATGAAGAGAAGCACTTAATGGTAATGAGTTATAGTTGTATGGATTTTGCTTTGTTTTCTTTTAGTTTTTCATTTTGTCTCCCTCTGACCTTCGCGCTCGTGTGTCGCTTGCTCAGATAATGGGGCTTGGGACCTGAGTAGTTACTGGCTGGCAGTTGCAAGTATACACGTCAAGTCCCATTTTACTTTTCAACCCTTTTCTTTTCCCTCTAAGAGAGAGGTTAAAATGACCGCCAGAAATATTTAATAAAATTTTTTAATTAAAATTAAAATAATATGAGACGTTGAATAATTAAATTAAATAAAAATAAATAAATAAACTTTTAAATATTATAAAATAAATTATATTATTATTTTAATATTATTTAAAATATAGAACTCTATGAATATATAATCCCAAAGGACAAGCTATTTTGAGGCTAGGCATCTATAGAGTAGCCAGCACATAGCCTGTGGAGTTTGCTTGAGGAATCATACAAGAGAACTCCAAAAACGATTGATTTGCATTGAGATGGCACGGTGTATGTGTCAAACAGTCAAACTAACACAGTTTCAACAATAGTTTAATGACGGAAAAAAGATCAGCCAGCCTCCAAGCTGGCGGCGATGTAGCACACGAATGGTAAGCTAAACAAATTTTGATGTGGGAGTGAATGGGAATTATGGGATGAGTGCTTAAAAATTACAACTGGCATAGCGTATGATTAAAAATCAACCTATTTCATGATGACTGACACGGTTACAAATCACAATAAATGATCACTTTTCTGATACAAGGTTGTCATATGCCAATGGCGTTTCTATTGAATTTCACATAAGGTTTTTGCAACTTCAGCCTCCATGATATAACTGATCTTGAATGATTTTTTGCAGTAAGCCTAGAAATGCTGCATTGGGTCCAGTTCCATTGGCCAAAATGGGTCCACGTTCAGAAATAATATTCGATCCGCAGCAGAGGATCTGTTCTCAGTGAGTAGGATTTGCCACAAATAGGGACTCAACAACGGCACAAGCATCAGTGTGTGCCAATGACAGTTGATTGACACAAAGACGCAACAGGCGGATTTGTGGGTGTGGGCCAACAGACTGAATTGTTTTCAATAAGCAAAATTCCCATTGAATGGAAGCCTAGCCATTCCTTGAACCGGAAACAACTATTGTAAACAACTTTTAAGGGGAAAAATAAAAAATGTGTCCCCATCTTGACACCAAAGTGATGGGAAGGGTGCTAGGGATCAGAAATGAACAGATCAGGTTTTTTATTACACATAACTACAGTTTAGTTTAGAAGACGAGAGTATCATATATTTCTTTCAATTTTTGCTCAAAATCTTAGCCCTCCAATCTTAGTGTATATAATCAACCTAAAGATAAAACATGCCTTTTAATAATCAATTATGCATGAAATATCAAAATTTATAAAATGGTAACTAAATAATTAGGGCATACACTAACAAAGGGTTAGACCAAAAAAAAAAAAGAAGATTCGAGTAGAAACATGAAGATTCAAGTAGAAACAGGAGATGGCAATAAAATAAGCTCCTTGAGATGTTAATATGCCCATTCACAATCTAACAAAAATTAACCCATTTGTCGTGAACTTACATTTGTTACAACAACTAGAAAATTACGCAAATTTTGCCAATATTTTGGAGTGAACAAAAATTTTCTGACCTTCCTGCTACCTCTCTCTCTCTCTCTGCCCACAAGCCTATTGCTTTGCATAAAGTAATTCTTTCATAACAGCCTACCTGAAGTGATTCCCTGACAACGAGGTCCCTTTGATCTTCCTTCCACAATGCAGGTTAATGGGTTATTGGCAAAACCACGTATGAATTGCCATGACAACAGTATGCCGCCTTTACACAAGAAAATTATCTACCATGTGTTGGATCACGTCAGCCCCATCAGAATTGATACAGGTGCTTACCTGAACATAAACAAAAAGTTATAGAATTTCGCAACTGGCTCAGCATATCACAAAGGCGATTCCTAGAATGCTATCAAGCATGGACTTGCGTTCTACAGACTAAATAAGCAGAGATAATGGTAAGGAATTATAATTCATGCTGTCCGCAGTAGAAGCTTAGAGGGAGAACTGTGCCACTAAAGAAAGAGAAACAAATTACCTGAATTGTATTGTGTGCCAGAAATCTTTGTCTGCTGCCACTAAAGTTAACATCAACACGTTCCCAGCATAGTTCTGTCAAACATCTGATCATTTCCTCTACAAAATATGAAGAAATAATGAGAAAGATAATAATCACGAAGATCCAGTTGGTATTCAAACAGTCAACAAGAAACAGAATAGTATGGTTTTCAAACCGATGTGTCTCAACTCTCAACAAGGAACACCAACAAGGGAAGCAGATTAAGTTCTTGAAACAAGTTTAACCATTAAGTGTAAAACAGTAGCTTCTGTCACTTCATTGTGCAAAGCTACGAAATACATCTTTGGGGTCATGGTTGTAAGGCAATATTTTGACTAAATTGTTGTTATTAGGACCTAGGATTGACTCCTAGGTGGATCTCAAATAACAGTTGGCTACACAATGATAAGTTGGGCCATCAACAGGAGGAAAAGAATGGAGTGTCATTGATCATTCATTACTGCGAATACTTAATAACCATATAAGAGACAACAAGGGGAAAAGGTGCTCAAAAAATCAATTTGAAAGCAAAGCCTGACCACGAACCACAGTCCAACTGAAAATGCTCTTTTTGCATAAACTTGCAAGACTCAAAATGCGAATAAATAACAAGCTTAACAAGCCTGCTAGTTTTTCAAATGGAATCATTCATTTGGAGGGACAATTGAGTTGCATACCTTCCATGTCAGGAGTTTTCAATCCATCAGCTTTGGCCTCAGTGAAGATTTCTTGTTGACGGCTTGCAGCTTTTAACGAATCAACATGTACAATATGTGGGTATTTGGCATCTCTTGAGAGGTGTCGTCTCTGACAAAGAAAACAAAATTAAAAGGGAGGGAGAAAAAAATGACTTTCAGATATAGCAGAAAATTTCATCAAGAATCAGAAACAATACCTTTGGGAGCTCACTCCGGTGGCGTAAAGATGATGTGCTCCATCCCACAAGATCTAGAAGCAGTCAAGTTCTTTACATAACAACTATAATTGCAAGAACAAAGATCATCTTCAACTCAGAGATTAATTCTTCAAGTCATTCTCGTAAACTAGCTAAGCATTGTGAATCATGCTTAAGCTTCCAGAAATGACACAGTAAGATTATAGCCAACACAAGTGCAAAGAGAACGAGGATACGATCAAAACGCGCATTTGCATAGGCGGCACGACGCTTAAATGAACCCAAAGCAGACCTATGGAAATAAGAGAATAAAATTTTTGATATTATTATTTCTTTTTACTCGACAGAGAAAAAAAAAACAACTAGAAATTGGCAAAACTCACATAAACTTAAGATCTTTAGAGTCACTTGTCATCTGAAGTAGAAGAGCCGGTTTTCCTTTGTTACCATCAGCTAACATCAGATGTTTTCCTGTTCTACCAAGACACCACGAGATACGAGTGGCTACCTTTTCCAGGGTGTAAAAGCCACAAAACACTGGAGTCTGCAACAATGCAGAGATTTTACTAGCAGTTTCTATTCGCAATCCTCACAAAAACTGAAATATTGCAATAGATATTTGTGTCTTCACGAGCAAATTATGTTAGTGCATATGTCCAAGGCTACACAAGAAACTATTTTTCAAAATGATTGCAACTAAAAATAAAGCTGCAATTCTAAAAACATCCACAGAGTGTACAAATAACCTGTTTATGCCATCTTGAACCAAGGTGTGGAGTAGCAAATGTTATGAAATTAACGGGCTCCAATCCAGCAATTCTGCCTTGGAACTTCTCTTCCACACATGTATCCCCAGAATCATTACCATTACATTCCCCATTTCCTTCAGAAACTTCCTTTGTCATTTTTCGTTCATAGAGCTTAGCAATAGCATACCTTGCAACCAGTCCACCTAGTGAATGACCTACAAATGAAATCTTCTGGACAGTTGGGTGACGATTTATCACTGATATAACCTGAAAGACGTTAAAAAGAAAATTTTCAAATTCTAATCTAACAAGTCAACTGTAACTGGAATCGACAAGCTTAGCACATCAATGACATCCAAGTACAAATGAAACAGAGTATGTCAAATTCAGAATTCAGAACAGGCATGTTTCTTCTCAGAAGAACTACAACAAGCAGAGCAAACACATCAATCCATATAAGCAGAAAGGGAAATCATTGAATGATGAAAACATAACGCACCTCCTCGGCTAATCTACCTCCCATTACATCAACACCATCAAATGTCAGCATTGAAGTATTAGATTTGCTGCCTGCGGTAGAATAGATCATATAAAGCATATTCCGTACTAAAAAATCATAATTCCAGCAAATACAAAGTATTCCAATGAGTGATTATCAATTTTCTTCTACGTTTTTAATCTAAATCTCAAAACAACAGGTTTTGTCTCCCACATTGAAGTACATATTTTCAGTGAAAGTTCACACGACCCATTTGTAGTAAAACACCAAATCAGAAGGGCATAAACTTAACAAAATAAGACATTCCAGCAAAAGGAAGGTTAGTCCCGACCAATGACATAACATGCTGCCATCTTCTAACATATTGAGGAAAGGGAAATTATAGATGGAACAGGTGGAGATGGACGGGATGGCGACGAAGTTAGCTGTGGTACATATCGTTTATAATTCTGTTCTACATGGATCTTTAACGGTAAATTTCATAAATTTTTTTTACATATTTTATTTTTGTATAACTTATGACGTGCGTAATTGTTAAAATTAAAATATGCCGGTAATCCAATCTTTCTCGGCTCCCTATTCCCTGTCCATATAACAGCTCCATTGAGGAAACTGAAATGTCACATGGGCGCAGTCGGGTTGGTGGGGATGGACACGTGTCCGCACATTGCATTATGGTGACCATTTATTGCACATTGCACATACTAACTTTCGATGCAATGCATGATCCTAGTTCGTAATGGTAATGGGATCACAAATGTACATTTAACGGTCATAATAGTGTAATTATTGCAAGTCTATGGGAAACATCAAAGTGAAGTATAACCAACAATTAGCTCATATTGATTACATCAAACAGATACATTGAGCACTCACAGTGAACAATAACGTCACGGGGATACTTTCTCAGAAGCTGCTTTGCGCCAAATTTCCAATTCTGAGGACTGCACCCCAACAAAACAAAATCAGACCGTTAAAACCAAACGGGCCATTTTAATTGTCATTGCATCCAACGGATCTCCATACATCAGTACCAAAAAAAAAAAACAAAGAAAGAAATGAATAAAGTAATGATCAGGGTTAAATGCGTTGACCTGCCGATGATACCGTTGACCATCACAACCAGGTGAGTAGGAATCGACGGCTGTCCGATTGTCTCGACTTCGATGTCGAAATTTCCGTTCTTGTCCTTCTCCACTCTAAAGCATGCAAATTTTGGCATGGACAAAATTGTCTTTGTATTCCTTTTCTTATTCCCGTCGTTACCGCTAATCTTTTCTGCTCTGCTCTCGTTCATCTCATTGGACTCTCTGCCTGGTTCGCTCTCCGGCGCTTTCTGTTCGGCGGTGGAACCGCCTCCGACCTCGACGGAATCCATCTGGACGAGCTGAACTTTGATCGGCGGTTGGCCTTTGGTGGTCTGGGGATTGGCGCGTGAGGTTTATGGTTTGCGTTCTGCTCTGTTATCAAGGAATGACGGAGGAGGAGGGCTTGGATTGGGCGCTGGGGCGGCAGTTCCAGCAGTTATTTAAGGTCCGGCGGGGCCCGGGCCTCGGCTGCTGGAGCCACCTATCATTTGACCGGACTATGACCTGGAGCCGCGGGTCTTTGAATTAGAGCAGGCGTTGAATTTTCGGGGGGCATTTTAGGTACATGGGCGTCGTATTTGGTTGCGATCGCTGCGTTTTGATGTGTTCAGTGTTTCGAGAAGAGGAGAAATTTGGAAATTCAGGTTTTCTCGAGTTTGGAAAAGCCGGAGATTTTTCAACTGTCGTTTTTTTTGTAATTAATTTTCTGACCCGGCGACGTGGGTTCTAGAAAGAGGCGAAATTGACACGCAACTCTCGTGCTTCTGGTCTGGGACCCGCCTCCCCGTCGACTTTGTATATCTATTCACAAATGAACTTTGTTTTCACAAAATGAGTTTTTGTGGCATTCTAAGATTTTGTCGGTGCAATTATTGGCCTCTTTAATTAATTGAGAATTGGGCGTCGAATTTCACCTTTTTTTTTTTTTTTTTTTAATCTCCGTTAGCATTTTAGTATATGAAACAAAAAACTTTAATATCTCGTTTAGTATCGAGTTATTTTTAAAATTAAATTTTTTTATTAAAACCTGATCTTGAGTCAGTTTTATAAAAAAAATTAAATAAATAAGCATCTTTGTCAAAACATGGACGGAAGAGTCGACAAAATTAACGTGCACAAAATAATGCATTTAGAAGGGATGGCACGGGCGATGGCTATGACTTACAGACTCCATGATGTTACCTTTTAACAACTGGTTATTCTAGATTATAGTCTTTCTCTGGCCAAGTTTGTATGATTTTTTTTTTTTTTTTTACATTAGAAAGAAAAGAAAAAAAATTAATATCTAATGAAAACTAATTTAGCCCGATTACCATCTATAAGACTTAATAGCGTTGGAGGAGGTCGAACTAGTGTTGCCTCACCCACAGTAAGACCTCCAAATTTTGTGAGGTAATTTACATATAAGTTATTTTCTCACAATACATATTGCATTTTCATAACTTATGACTTATCTCGTAATATCTGGATGTCCTCGAGAAAGCCCATATAACAGTTGATTAGCACTTGTACATTGAAAGATTAGGTGCAACGCCTCTAAACAATCTATTTCTAAAATAATTTTTTGATAATTAGACTACCAAACTAACTACAAATCTTGTCTCATGCCGAACAACTCTGCTACCATATTTGTAGTAATACCAGCTGACCCAACAAATCCACCTCTCCAAGTACCAAATTCATCCCAACAAATCGCATGATTATTATTTGTTGACGACAACAAAATCTTAATTTTAAATTTAATTGAGCTGTTTTTGCTGCCATTGTGTTTTATCATGAATTAAATTTGGTGTGAGACTAATTGTTTAAATTAAAAAATTTTTAAGTAAACTTCGATCTACTGCTTCTGCTTCTCTTGCCATCTGCATGTAGGGGAATGGAATGCCATATGTTAGTTGGGAGATACTTCTAGCAATCCACGTGACAATACCAAACCATCACTATACATTAGATTAAACGAGCATTTTTCTTTCTCACATAAATGGCTCTAGAAAACTTCTTATCATGGTTGATGCCTTGATGAAAAAGTAGCTGTACAGCATACCGCAAAATAAATCCTTTTTTTATTGTTTAAAAAGTAAAAAAATAAGAATAACATTCTACAATTCTGTCAAAGATAATTACATTGCTGACACTGTATGATTCGCGTATTAATCTTTGTTATGACGTTAACATATTAGAAAAAACATCTAAAAAAGAGGGTGCTAGATGAAGCAAGGTCTTTTCAAAGTTTTGAATTATCCGCCTATCTCGTTAAGACATAAGTGAGACCCAGAATATTCGAGCATCGGAGAAAAGGTGAAAGACTGGAGTGCTCGTTTCCTCTCCAAATTAGACCAGCGAACAACTGCCGGTCTGCCTGCCGCTGCCCTTGACGGGCCATTCAATGGCTCTGCGCACCAACTACAACTCTGTCTATAAGTCAAGCCGATTTGGGTTGAAACCCAGTACTGAAGTTTTTGGGTCCAGACTGGGCCCAGAGAAGTATTACTCTTCTTCGGGTTCTCAGCCCAATTGTTTTAATCCCCCTTTCTCAAGTAAATTGTAAATCTGTAAGCAGGTAAATTGAAATAGGTGACTCAGTAATATCTGAAATGATTAAAGGTAGTGATTTCTTTGAATAAAAGTCTTTGATTCAAATTTTGGAAAGAGTAAGAGAAGAGTTTATGAGATGAGAAAGTTATTCTTATTATATAATTCATTATCTAATGAATATTTTAATAGATAAAAAAAATCAAACAGTTTACAAAAAAAAAACCTTTTTGATGGAACTGTAGCCATTACATCTACTTTTCCATTTTGTTCAAAAAAAAATCAAAAATCATTATTTCTTAGTGTTTTTTGTAATGTTTTAATTTTCTTTTAGGCTTGCATTCATAAATTACTATAGCATAAAGTAAATTGCACGATAAGTTTTATTTCCGACCATAAAAGAAATGACAGAGTATAAAATAATACATCCCAAAAGTATGCAGATATCATATTGTTTTATAATGTTTACGAATTTCACCACTTAATAACTTAAATTTTTAAGTAAATATGAAGTTGTAAATTGTCATTTGACAAAGAAAATGTATAATAACCTCCAAGTTACTATAGTATGGTGGCAATACAGAGACAGTGATTCCCACCTCTCTTCATAAACCTATTCACTTATTCTGTAACTCTTGACTAGCTGCAATTTCAAACACTGACCACTGTTTCTTTGCCAAACATTAAAAATTTACTTGTAATATGATCCGGGCGAACTTTTTTTAATGATAATGACTTGAAATAGTTTTTTTTATTTAAATTATTGATCTAAATTTAATTTTTTAAAATTTCTTGACTCAAAAAAATACTTATTCCCCGCTAAGGAAGCTTCTGCCTAACATTTGTTGTTTTTTTTTTTTCACTCGCTCTAGTAAATAACTGTCTTACTTTTGGGCAACCATTCTAGTTACTGTCATTAGAATTGGATACAATGCCTTAACTTGCCGTTGGACAGCTTAGCAATCCCATCGTCACCTAAGTTTCAAAAGGAAAATAAAATCATTTTCCTTGTTCTCTAATCAAAGTCAACGATTGATTGGGAAAAAAAAAAACTTAGGAGTTTAATACATAAGGCTTCAAATAGAATCAAAGTTATATAAATTATTGAATGATTAATTTGATATTATTAAATAAAATTATATTATTATTTTTATTCTATATTTTAAGGAAATTTATATTTTAGTTCACATTTTTTAGTGTGTATAACTTATTCACTATTTTACACTACGTAATAAATAATATTCACTTGAAATTTAAAAGAAATAAAAAAATATAAAATTAGTAAGTATTACTATTTAAATAAAATTAGGTATTAATGTTCCAATTGTAAACTGAGTAATTAATACTCAAACATAAGAATCCAAAGCACTACGCCTTGCATTGCAATTCAAGCATAGAAGGGCAATAGGGGCAATAATCTAATCTGCAAGACAAAGCAAATCTAGTACAAGCCAAAAGGGCCAGAAATGAGTGCAGGAATCCTTTTTTTTTTGGGTTAGAGAAACTTAAGCGTAAATTTAAGCAATTAGTTGAACAACAACATTGTTTAATTTGCGCAATTAATTTAACAACAAAAGCATTGTTTATTGTCTGCCGTAATTTCCTGTCCAAAAATTGTCTTCCGTAATTTAGATAAAACCCAGACAGAACATTACTGGGACTAAAAGGCAACAGGTGTTTTTTTTTTTTCTTGGAGAAAAAAGAAATTTAACTTGCCGTTTGGGCACGGCTGGTCCCGCGCTTTTCTTCTTCTTCACTTGAATTTCTTGGGAACGGTGGGTATATAAATGCGGAGGCTTTCCATTTGCTGCATCGGTGGTCAAGCTTCCAACACAAATCCCCAGCGAAGGCAAAGCCAGGTATTAATGTTTCCGGTCCCTATCCACGTGAAAGTATTAAAATTTGGCTAACTCTGTATTGTATTCCACTCACTGGGAGCTGTTTTTGGCTTGATCATTGTGTTGGGTAGAGATCGGAATCAAGAGCAACAATGGAGAACAACCCAGAAGCGAATGACGGTAATGAGGGTTCGGAGGTACGAGGTTTGACCATTTAATTGCTGTTTTTAGGCTTTTCTTGTACTGGGGGTAGGGAATTTTTTAGTTTCTTGGATTGGGGTTTCTTGATTCTTTTGTTCTTTTGTTGTGTCTGGATGAGTATCTCTTGTTTGGTGGCTTTCTAGGAGGTTGTTTTGGAGTTTGTTGAATTGGTCAGTCCATTGTGGACTCTTGGTATTGTTGTTATTTTGTTTCCCTTAGTGGCAAAATAGTGAATCTAAGCTTGGTGATGAACCGGAAACGATTTTGCTAGAAATGCAGATGAATGTTTATATTTATGATTCAGATTTTTGCCAAACAGTTAGTCCTCTGCGAGTTAAGTGTTATTCCATTTAGAGACATACATTACACAAATCTATGTGTGTTTTGTGTGTTTCAAGTGTGTGTTAGTGAAGTATATGGCATTGGTATTTGGCCATTAAAGGATCTGAGCCGGAATTAGGAGCCTTTCTGACCGGATATTTTTCCTCCTTTTCTTTTAGAGTAACAAAATATTATGTTTAGCGGCAAAGTTTATCAGAACCCATATCCATAATAGAAAGATATTTTCTTTTTGATCTCAGTTTATACAGCTTTTACCATTTGATCAGCAGATATATGATGAATGAATTCTACATCACATTTAGAAAAATAAATTTCGTGGATGTGATATTCTCCACTCCGGGTATCAACTTGTACTTGAGTCATTCTCTTCTTAGCAGGTCATAAACCAGAACCTGATCGATTCAAGTAGCAGAAATGTCACTAATATCATAGCAAACCATGACTTCTCTAGAGGATTGCATTCTTGGCACCCAAATTGCTGTGATGGCTTTGTGGTTTCACCAGATTCTGGTCACCTGGGATTTCGAGCAACTTCTGCTGGTCATTATGCAGTTGTTTCAAATCGAAAGGAGTGCTGGCAAGGGTTAGAGCAGGATATCACAAGCAAGGTTTCTCCAGGTTCCACTTACTCAGTTTCTGCAGTTGTCGGAGCATCAGGACCTATTCAAGGATCCGCTGATATACTTGCAACTTTGAAGCTGGAGTATCAAGATTCAGCAACTAGTTATCTGTTCATTGGAAAGTAATAAAATCTGGTGCTTGATTTTTGCCATCTTAAAAATCTTTAAATCAAGAATAAAAATTGTGCTCATGATATTTAATATTGCAGAACTTCTGCATCAAAGGAGAAATGGGAAAAATTGGAAGGCAATTTCACCTTGTCCTCCATGCCTGATCGAGTTGTTTTCTACTTGGAAGGGCCTTCCCCTAGAGTGGACCTACTTATACAATCAGTACTTATTAACTGTTCCAGTCCAAGCGAGTTCAGCGTAATTATTCATTTAAACTATTTCACTTCTTCATCGAATCTTCGGAAAGAGAACTTTGATGAAATACATTTACATTTGAGAGTCTGGACTCTGTGTACAAGGGTAACAGAATAGTCAAGTCCAGTAAATGTGAAGGCTTTTACAAGTAATCTCTATTCATTCTTTCACATTTTATGGCTAAGCAAAATGGCTAAGATTTTCCAAAAAGAGGAATGTTACGCATTATGTGATAGCCAGACACATGCTCATGTGCACTTAAATTTAAGAGCATGCATCTATACGCGAGTATATTATCATTTTTTTTCTTAACTGTAGACCATAGATGATAAATTAACACCTGTTTTCTTCCTGTCTTCTGAAAGAACCCAAGCACTGGATGTGTGAGTGCTGGAGACGAAGATGAAAACATCATCCTGAATCCTAACTTTGACGATGGCCTGAATAATTGGTCTGGGAGAGGCTGTAAGATTGTCTTACATGATTCTATGGCAGATGGGAAAATTATTCCCCAGTCTGGAAAAGCTTTTGCAGCTGCAACAGACCGCACTCAGACCTGGAATGGAATTCAGCAGGAGATAACTGGAAAAGTGCAAAGAAAGCTTGCTTATGAAATCACTGCTGTTGTTCGGATATATGGTAATAATGTCTCTAATGCTGATGTACGGGCCACTTTATGGGTTCAAACACCTGATCTCCGGGAACAATATATAGGCATTGCAAAGTAAGTTATTTTCTCTACATTGAATCTTCTCTAGACAATAGTTACCATTGTTTATGTGAAATATGCAGCCATCTGGTTTTCCGTGTGTTCACATATTTTCATAATTTTAAACCAATCATACATGTCCTTATATTATATTCAATCGTGATAGCTTCCCTTTTTTTTTTGTTTCTTTCCTTTTTCCTTTGAAGAATCAGAGTGTTTGCTAGAACAGGTATGCTATCCGTTCAATGACTTAATGAGCTTCTCTGCATTATGTCTTGGCAGAGCCAGAAATTTTTTCTGATGGGGGCAAATATATAGATACACATGCATATAAAAAATCGGTTACACACACACAAATATTGTCATAATACAAATGAAAGAAAACAGTTTGTATGCACATGAAAAATATATCTCCACCACTGATTATGTCTGATGAATGCAATGATAATTTCTTTGGTTTGTAGTCTGCAGGCAACAGATAAGGACTGGGTACAGCTGCAGGGGAAGTTCCTTCTAAATGGTTCCCCTAAAAGAGTAGTCATTTATCTAGAAGGTCCGCCTGCGGGCACAGATATTCTTCTCAACAGTTTAATTGTAAAGCATGCAAAGAAAATCCCTCCCTCACCTCGTCCAGTAATTGAGGTTGGTCAAATGAACAAATTAAAGTTTTAAGCTGAAATTTTAGTGATAAAATGTTGAATTTGAATCACAATGATTGAATGAACTAGACGGGTTCATTGGCATTTTGATGTTGCCTTATTAGTTTGTGTCATACAATTTTAGGATTCACACATTGTTTTATTGCACAGAATCCTGCTTTTGGAGTTAATATAATACAGAATAGCAATCTCAGCGACGGAACCAACGGGTGGTTTCCTCTTGGCAGTTGCACTCTCAGTGTTGCAACAGGTTCTCCACATATACTTCCTCCAATGGCTGGGGAATCCCTTGGACCTCACGAACCTTTAAGTGGTCGTTACATCCTTGTGACCAAACGCACACAGACTTGGATGGGTCCTGCACAGATGATCAGTGACAAGATCAAGCTCTTTTTAACATATCAGGTATCAGCTTGGGTTAAGATTGGTTCTGGAGCAACTGCCCCTCAAAATGTAAATGTTGCGCTGGGTGTGGACAATCAATGGGTCAATGGGGGACAAGTTGAGATTAGTGATGATAGATGGCATGACCTTGGTGGATCCTTCAGAATTGAGAAGCAACCATCCAAGGTCATGGTCTATGTCCAAGGTCCTGCTCCGGGTGTTGACTTGATGGTTGCAGGACTTCAGATATTTCCTGTTGACCGACAGACAAGATTCAAACATTTGAGGATGCGTACAGACAAGGTAGTTTCTGCCTCTGATTGCTAACTGAATCAAACTCAGATGCATAACTAAAACTGGTCCAATATCCTTTCATAACCCTCATCATAGATGATAGTAGACTATGCGGCAAGTTTTTTTTTTTTTTTTTCCTTTTGAAAAGCAACTTGTTCAGAACATAAATATAAGAAACAAGTCTTCCTCTTGTCAACAGCATTGCCTGTAATTAGGTACTACATAAAATTGTGGGCCTTGTGGAACTCCTAGGTTGCTTGTGTGAGTTGGGCACTGGAATATATTTAATATGAAACTTGCATTACAGCTATGTCTAATTTTCTTTTTCCTTTTCACATTTCTTTAGTCAATTGCGATTTGTAATGTTAGTGGCATAACATCATTGGAAGCAGTATATCATTTCCAATTCAACTGCTGATGCACTTTGAACCTAAGCACATAAGTTGAATATATGACAAACAAATGAGTAATTTCTTAAAACCATCATGCTCAATGAAGTATATTCCATCACATGGCCATCCTATATTTGACGTTTCTTGTTTACTTCCATCACAGCTCCGTAAGCGCGATGTCACATTGAAGTTTTCAGTAGGGAATTCAGGTGATTTGGTTGGCAACTTTGTAAAGGTCGTACAAACTCAAAACAGTTTTCCATTTGGGTCATGCATGAACAGGACAAACATAGACAATGAAGATTTCGTTAACTTCTTTGTGAAAAATTTCAACTGGGCTGTGTTTGGAAATGAGTTGAAGTGGTATTGGACAGAGCCACAACAGGGAAACTTCAATTACAAGGATGCTGATGATATGTTAGATTTGTGCAAGAAAAACAACATAGAGACCCGGGGCCATTGTATCTTCTGGGATGTGGACGGTGCTGTCCAGTCTTGGATTAAAGCGCTGAACAAAGATGACTTGAATAAGGCTGTTCAAAATCGTTTGACAGGACTTCTAACTCGCTACAAGGGAAAGTTCAGGCATTATGACGTCAACAATGAGATGCTGCATGGATCATTCTATCCAGATCGGCTGGGGAAAGATATCCGAGCATATATGTTCAAGACTGCGAATCAATTAGATGGCTCTGCCACTCTGTTTGTGAATGACTATCATGTGGAGGATGGAGATGACCCCAGATCATCTCCAGAAAAGTACATTGAACATATTCTTGATTTGCAAGAGCAAGGTGCTCCTGTTGGTGGAATCGGAGTTCAAGGACATATCGATAATCCAATTGGATCTATAGTCTCTTCTGCACTGGATAAATTGGGTATTCTTGGTCTTCCAATATGGTTTACGGAGCTAGATGTGTCCTCCATTAATGAATACATCAGAGCTGACGACTTGGAAGTCATGCTTCGAGAAGCTTTTGCTCACCCTGCTGTGGATGGGATCATGCTCTGGGGTTTTTGGGAGCTGTTCATGAGCCGGGACAATGCGCATTTGGTCAATGCAGAAGGAGAACTCAATGAAGCAGGCAAAAGATACATTGATCTTAAACGCGAGTGGCTGTCTCATGCTCGTGGCCATATCGATGGACAGGGACAATTCACATTCAGAGGCTTTCATGGCACATACAGCGTGGAAATCGTTAGTGCTTCTAAGAAGGTTAACAAAACATTTGTTGTTGATAAGGATGACTCTCCCCAGATAATATCCATAGACTTGTAACTTCTCAAGCAACTGCTGCTTCACCTAAAACAAGCTACTGATGGTATACTAAGTTTTGATATCCTTTGGAAAACTTAAGATAAAAAGAAAGCTGAAATCTTATTCCCTTGCCGAATCCGATACTTGCTGTTGTTGTTTCTCGGTATGCCCTACTATGATACCAAAATAATATGCAGGTTTCCTATTGTATAATGTAAGTGTGAAGATAATAAAATTACCATGTTGGTTGTGAATAATAATAATACTATTGTTTCCTTGTATTTATGAGCAATTTTATGTTTCTCCCCTTAAACTACAATTTCATTTTGGGCTGGAATTTACCCTCGTACTAAGAGCTGGGATGGGGTTGGTGAACAGGTTTAGCATTGGAACAAAACTGCTCGTCTTATTTGATTCACATAAAGTGCTCATCTTCAAATTTGATTGATGGTGTTTTTCTTTTTCGGTGATTGGTTGGGATTCCATATTTGGGCATATAAGGAGATGGGAGCGCAGCTGAGGCGAGGGTCAGTGGTGAGAGGCACATCCCCCACCACTTGGACTAACGCTTACCTACTGATGATAATATTAGTTTCAACCTGGTGGACAAACCGTAACCCCGCTGCAACAGAACAACAAAATGGAGTTCAAAATGAACTAAGGCCCATGTTGAAGGCCTGAAAAGCCCATAAACTTCTGGTCACCTGCAACATAGACAACTGCAGGTGGGCCCAGTCCACAGTACGTCACTCTCCCAAGATGGAGTTAACTGCTACTGGAATCTAAAACTTCCATGTTATAGTTATAGTTAACCCATTTAGATAGTTTATACTTTAAATCATGGCCATGGATTTTGTCCAAGTGGGTTCCGATCAGGTTGGAATATGAATCAGAGATATACTGTGCAAACATTTAAATGCTTAGAACCGGACGCGATTTCTACCCACGAGATCTGCAAGAAGCACCCATGAACAAGTCACAAAATTAATCCTGTTTGGATCACAATATAGAGGAGATAAAAATTGGAGAAGAGTGGAAATTTACATTTTTCTATCGTGTTTGGAAAAAGTTAATAATAGGAAGTAAAATTTAAAATTTCTCGTTTAAATATAGTGAAAAGTGCAAAAAAAAAAAATATGTATAAGAATATGAATTTTACCCATATGTTTTTTTTGAAATCAAATTTCACCCTTATATCAAATTGATGAATGTTAATAAAAAGGGTTGAATTGAATAAATTAGTCATTCTATGAATAAAGTAGGAGAATGAATGATTTTTCTCTCAATTTTGAAAAATAAGATCTGATGGGTCAGCATGAAAAATTAATTTTCCTCTTCCCAAAAAATTTTCTTAACACAAGTATGATCCCCCCCTTTTTTTTTCTCTCTTTTTAATCATATGGAAGCTAAAAGCCTTTTTTTTTTTTTTTTCCCTCTCTTGTTCTTCCTTTTCCTCTTTTCCAAAGGCCACAAAGGTTTGGTCCAGAGAATGCTGGCATAACATGTATTCATTCTAGGGCTACTAAAAAAAATGGGCCAGCTAAGGGTCCAAAGATTCTGGGTCCCATGGTCCAAACCACAATGAAAGTTTATTTATAGAGGTAAATAAAGAAGAGTTGGAACATGAGTTGAAAATTGAAATGGACCACCAGTCATTCAATTCTCCAATTACATGTTGAAATGCAAACCTTGGCGTGTCCAATTGAATTTCATATCAAAGTGGGGGCCGTTTTCTGATTTGTTTTAAGATTCTAGTATCCCATCAATTGAAAACCCATTTCATTTGTCTCCTTAAATCCCCAACGCCTTTAATACGAATAAAATCCACATAATATAACTAAGCATTGAAAAAAAAAAATGCTGCCCAAACCGGGATTGAGAGTGGTTAGCTCAGTTCAACCGCTGAACTGGCTTTCAAATGGGTCGAATCGGTCGGTCCAAAACAATGGTAAACTTGACTCAAAACTCGTACATTTTCTTAGTGGAGCCCATGAGCAAGCCTTTTCTGATGGGTGAAGAGTCAGAGGACTAAGCAATTGATAATTTATTCTTGCAATAAACTTTGGTTGTTGCGGAATAATTTCTGTGACGTGGCCGCGGACAACGCCAAGTATAAAAAGAGTTTGGAGGGGAATAAAAACAATCTCCGTCATTGGCATCTAATCAAAAAATTACACGTCACTGATTGATATATTGGGAATCAAACACCAAGTCAAGTTGTCCATATTTTTTTTAGGAAACGGATAATATTAGGCAATTACCATACATATAACGAACGAGATCCCCAGACGGATCATATTGCAAATCAACGAATGATACATATATCATATTCACAGGAGACACCCTACATTTTCGCAGTTTCAAATTCCACCACGGCCATTGAAAATAGAAAAACACTTGCTGTGCACACAGAAATAATGAACACAATTAAACATAGTAAATAAGAACACCGTTTTGAAGCCAGAGATTTTAGTATGAGAAAGTGTTTATAATATAATAAATTTTTAATTTTAATAACAAAATTGATAATTTACGTAATAAAAAATGAAGTAATAAAATTTTTATAATATAAAATATGAATATTATTATATAAAATTTAAAACTTATTACACTACAAATAATTTGTCAAAATAAAATTTTTATGCCTCTTAACTCTTTTTTGAGTTAATAAATGCAATATCTCCACCAATTGTTCGTTAGTATTAAAATCTTTTTCACATTTGAAAATGTCGAAGTCGAATACCAATCGAATTTAATTAAAAAAAAAAAAAAACAGTATCTCCCTAGAAATAAATGCCCTACAAAACACTACGGGTCTACCAATACCGTGTACACATCCAAATTAATAATCACATCAGACTGATGGACTCCCACCACCATCCAAATTCCAATCCATTCAAGCGTCCTCCTCCACCACCTCCAGCTACATGCACCAATCCACCACCATACCACCACTCAAGAACATAATTTTTATTTTAAGACCTTTCAATATTTAAAAATTATATTAAATTTTAATTAATTTATTATAATTGAGCCGAAAAAGGCCCACTATAAAATAAAATTCTTTTAACAACTATTTTCTCAGACTTTCCCAACCACTATATTTTATATACAATACTTAAATTTAATTTAAAAAAAAAAAACTAAATTCTGAACCACTTAACTAACGGGCATTAACACAAGAAAGGCCACAAGAACACAATTTTGCCGTTGGTTCTATGATGGCATGTATGAGTGAGGACCCAAAACAGTCGCATCCCTGTCTGAAATCCTTGGTTCCCTTGGGCCCCATTTCCCACATGGGAGCATAGTACATCCTCTCACTCTTTCCATCCATCTGTGAAGGGCGCGTCATTTTCAACCGGACGAACGAGTTAACGTTTGATGGGATGCGTAATGGGACCCATGAAAGTTAGGCCCTCACTCTCTCTCTCTCTCTTCTCTCTCTCTCTGGAGAATTGTGGTGTCATCACTTCAGTCAGTCATGATATAATTAGTGCATCTCGGGAAAAAGCTCCCGCTGTTTTCGCGCGCCCTCTCTCACCCAGACAGACGACTGTGGGACCTTTTTATCCTCCCAACAGATAAGGGCCCACTGACTGACTGTGACTTCTATGAGTTTTTGGGGGGCCCCTTGTTGATCATCAACCGTTGCCAGCTTTCACTTCTCTGTAAATTTATTAGACCACAGTCATTCATGCTTTCAATTACTACTGCCGAATGAAATTGAACTCCTCTGCTGTTTCTTTTCCTTTTTTTTTTTTTTTTTTTCTGTTATTATTATTTTTAAGTTGTGGTAATGTCAGTCAGTGGTAGTGTTTCTGTCCTGCCTCTATGTCCAATCTCCCCTGTTTTTCATTTTGACTGGTTCCTGCCCAACACAAAATAAATAAATAAATAAATAAATAAATATATATATATATATATATATATATATATATATATATTCATTTTGATGTGTATTTATATTTTAATATATTTATTTTAAACTATTAAAAAAATATTCTTAATATTTAAATTATTACGCTTGTAAAATGAAATAAGAGATTAATTGTTGACATTTTCATTTAATTTTTTTATATAAAAATGAAATAAGAAGTTAATTGTTGATATTTTTATTTATTTTTTTTATATAAAAAATCTATCACTCAAATATTAATAAATCTGAGAGTAACTCTACTATATAATCTACTCAGTAAGTACCAAATGTTAGATCCGACGTCTAACCGCCACGTCACCTTTGAAGCCAAAATTGGGGCAAAGACACTTAGCTATGCCAGAAGGGACTGTCCGACTGGAGATTTAAAAATGAATTGCATGAAAACATGTTATATCATTAGATCACCGTCGAGACTACTAATTCAAATAGTATATTTTAATATACATTTGTAGTTAATATGGTTTATTGTGATCATGTATTAAAATGTTAAAATATGCAACGACATTCAAAACAATAAGATTTAGAGACTCCTTTCTAGCTAAGACGCATAAACCTAGTTGTGCTCTTATAATTTTATTGTTACTATTACTCAATCAATCAAACACGCAGAACATCAATTCTATCACACGGAATGTCTTAATATGGGTAAAATGAAACCATTATAATACTGACTGCAATGTTAGTCTAAATTATTAGTTGTAATCATTTATCATGCGACTGTAAGGTATGTGATAGCAACCTTAGATATAAATATACAGTACATTGTGAATAAGGTTTTGTGTACCTCTCACAGAGTGCAAGCCATAGCAGGGAAAGAAAACAAAAAACATATATTCTGATTAATACTAGACAGGAATGGAACATGTGAACGCCTACTTTGCATGTTCCAGAGCTCTCCAACTTGACACTCTTTGGTTGCGGAGGACCTTTAATCAGTGGATACTTGTGAATTTTATTTCGTCTTTTGTGAGTAAAATATATTCACAATCTTATATTATATATATATATATATATTATTTTTTTATTTTAAGTAGATTCAATTTATTGTATGATATAAAATTATGAGTAAATTATACTTATTAATTAGAAATTCCATATCTAGTGATATGCCTCAATCTTCATTTGACCGTGATGCATGCGAGTAGCATGGCCAGATTATTATACTTCCATGGAACCTGAGCAAATATGCTATTAATCATATAAACCCTATGTTCTCGCTTTTCTCTCCAAAATCATATTTTTAATTTTTAGAATGGCTAAACAGTCTCGAGGATTGTAAAAAGTGAAAAAAAAAAAAGAAAAAAATTTGTAACATCGGTTGTGACATTTTTCAAGTTAAACCAATAGTTTGGTATGCAATTTAATTTAGTTAACATGCCCCACCAGATTAAAAAGTGTCACAACATGTAGCATTGCCCTAGGGAAAAAAATCCTTGTTGTGTGCATAAATGTGTTTCTTTTTAATGCCAACATGAAGAAAATAAAAGTACTAGAAAATAGAAAAAAATAAGTTATTTGCCACAAGGGCGACCCATGCCTATCAGCATGCAACAACTGGAGCAATTCAAGTGGCGGTGCAGCCCAAATCTCCAGAGTAAAAGAGTTTGAACATCAGAGAGATTGACCATAAAATCTGCATAAATGGTTAAACATTAGGGGTACTAAGTGATAGTATTGGCCCTAGTGGGGTTTTGTTGGTATACTATTTATTAGACTAATATATTGAAGACCGCATTTTCTAAGGTTTTTCAATGCCGTGGTGACATTGAAGTTTGAAATTCCGAAATGAAATCATGTGTTAGAATTATTGTCATGTTGTCTGAATATCAGCCTTGATTTACCACTCCGTTTATATTATAAAGGCGATGTGGTCAACCATTACATTGGCTTTCCCATTTTTGTCCGCCCCTGGCATGTGCAAAATGTGCCAATATAAATTAATTAACATGGAGATGACCAATTGGCTTAAATCCAATAATGTGACAATAATATATCATATATATATATATATTGTAAAATAAATAACACCTGTGCATGAATTGCGTGGGAAAGTTCAAGTTTGGTCGCGGCTGTCGAAATCAGCATTGCTGCCTAACTTATGATTATGTATATCCAAAGTGTTAAAAAGTTGGAGATTCTCCACTGATAATCTTTAATGAATAATTTATCTAACATCGGGCAATTCATTGGAATCACTCACAGTCGATCTGTAATTGTGCGCGAAGAAGTGCATAAACAATTCTACATGGATCGGACCATGCAGCTTTACTATTCGAAAAAGAGTATTGGATATGAACTTTTAAGAACTCTTTTGATAAAGAAAGAGCAAAGCTTGGCGATAGACAGTGTTAATTAATTAATTAAAAAAAAGTAACAATGGATAAAGAAATAATTTAACATCACAAATAAAGCTAAAAAGGTACCCTGGAGCTTTTCTACGATTCAATTAATATTGCCATCAAAACATAGTGACATATAATGATATGGGATGCTCAGACAAACGGGTGCAAAAGCACTAAAAAGAATTGGTTCGGACCCCAAAATGAAAATCCGCAATGCAACCGTCTTATCTTTGTCTCCATGGTCAACTCATTTATTATATTTCCAATTATTACTGCTCAATAAGGTTTATTGAAATTTTATAGGAAGACCTAGTGTGAGTTCAACTTGGCTGATAAGAGAAGTGAATATAGAGTCTTAGTACGAGGACACGGAAAATTACAATTAAAATGAATTACAGTGTAATTAATAGAATAAGTTTTATGATTAAATAATTTTTATTTATAACAAAAAAATAATGAAAAATATATTCATTTTTATTACAAATATTAATCGCCTGATTATACAAATTAATTGATTGATTGCACTGTAATTTTTCTCTGTTTGTAATTTTTTGTGTTCATTTATCTTTTTCCATGAGTAAATACATTAAAGAAAAAAATCCAACCAATATAAAACATAATAAATATAATAACTAATAAATTTTAACTCAATGCTAATACAATTTCGGGGTTGTTTCTTGGGTTGCTGCTTGATCGTGGGACCGAGGTTTGGTCCTTGGGCACTTCCTACTGGGTGTGTAAAGAGGCTGGTAGGTGGTGTATTGCTACTATCTTGATAACAAAGTGGTGTTTGTTCATTACCCTGCTACTTTTCTAGATTAATTTATACAGTTAATAGCTTTGTGTTGCTTATTGGCCTTCTCTCATATGATGGATTAATGCTTCGGTTTGGACATACTCCGTTCAGATCGAGTTAGGACTTTGGTTTTTGCTGTAATTATTTTTGTTTTTTTTGGAAAATGTTTATAGCCATACAAAAAATTATTTAAATTGCAACAATCAGCATTTTTAGTGTAACTATGATAATAAAATACAGAATAAAAATATATTACTATTTTTTTGATTTTAAATTTTTTATGCAGTTTCACAATGTACATTCATGTATAGTTGCAATCTAAATATTCTCTAAATTATTGTTTGTTGGGCTTTTTTTCGTTTTTGTTTTTGTCCTAATTGTTTGGATGTTCTGTTGGGATGTGCTGTTGGAAAGCTTTTGTCCTTGACAGGTCTTTTTCTTTTTGTAGTTCTGTGATAGATAGGCCTACAGTTTCTGTGTTTTTATTGAGTGCTTTTTTTCAAGAGTGCTAAGAATAAGATTTATGCTGTTAAAGAAAAAAAAAAAAAGGCTAATACAAGTCCACGTTTTTTTTTTTTCAGCAATTGTCCGCGGCTTCCATGTTTGCAACCTGGGCAAACCAACATCCCATTACATTATATACTCAGTATGAACGAAGAGGAACTGGTTGCCCTAGAGAAGAAAGCTAAAGCTCCTCCAATGAGTTCATTAAAAACAAAAACAACGAAAAGACAGTGCCATGGTGGGTTTTGCCTATGGCATTTAGCTAAAAAGCAAGCGTTGTGGAGGGAATATATATATATGAACAGTGCCTACGCGCCAACACGGAGAGACAATATGGAAACACTGTCTACTTTTTTCTTTTTTTTTTCTTTTTTTTGGCTTTGGATTAAGAAAAAAGGTGCATTGAATGTTAGACAATGTACCTGTGGATAAAAATTAAAATAATTTTTATTTAAAAATTTTATTTAATTATTTTTATAAAGATAAATTTATTATTTAAATATTAATGAAATTGAGTAAAATTTCATTATTCAAGACCAAAGTAATTGTTAAATTTAAAATTTAATATCACACTCAATATTTTTTATTTTTAGCAAGCACCTAACATATTACTAAGAGAAAGTACAAGTGTATAAATTTAAATTTAAGTTATTAATGTAAAAAATATATTATTATATTATCAAATTATTATTTTGAGTGATTAAATGTCTGCTTTACCTTTTTCGATTTGAGCCTGTTTCTAGCTAGGATTTCTGTATATCTCCGTCTAATCAACCCTATATGCTTCATCTAATAAATAAATTAAGTAAAATAAAAAAAAAAAACGCCTTATTATGCTTCAATTAGAGCCACAATCTCTTTCTAATCATTAGTCAATACTCAGCTGCTTCAAACAGTTTTCCCCTATTTAATTAGTCAGAAAAAAGCCTGCCATTCTATCAATCTTTTGCTTTAATAAAGGTCTCTTCATTGACTGAAATGTTGATGACATCTTAACCTCCATTCTTCGTTCATTAGGCACTTTTTAAATGAGTATTTTACCTGACAAAGCAAATCACAATTCTTTTAGCTAGGTTGCTTTGTATATTTTTTAATTGATTCCAGCGAAAATTAAAATTTAGGATTTTCAATTCTAAAAATGATTATAACTCAATCATTGTATTGGCTTATACAACGTTACATGTTATCAATAACAGGATTCCACTTCCACATAAAGGCAACAGGTTAATCTCTGCACTAGATGTCATCCCATTGGATTGTTGTCGTTAATTGGTTGGTTGCTTAAATCAGTGTTGAGAGACATTATTAGGATACTGATTTCTGATTGTGATATACTTTGTCGTAATCTCATATTTCAACGTAGAATAGGGACGTTTATCTCATTCATAATACGGCAACTTACAAGTAGATTGACCTAAAGTGCCATAATTGAATTTCTAATCCCATAAAACAAGGAATCTTACTTTTATTCAATTCGATTAAATCAAGATCCACATGTATCGCTTAGAATGTGGAAATCAGGGTAGGTGATTCACAATATTGACAGTCGCATTCTTTCAACCTATATTTATTAGGTCCCTAACTCTTATTGCAATTATAATTAGGCTAATTTGCACCAAAAATTATAATTAGACTAATAGAACTGTGTTATTATTTATTTTTATTTAAATTCAGTCATTTAGTTTTTCTTAATGGGGAAGGGGAAAAAATCACAGTTGGATTGATTGGCCCTTATGTTATAAACTGTATGCATAAACAGGGGCAATTATTTAAGTACATGCTTGGCAGACCTACACGATACATACAAAAACTGTAATTATCTAGATGACCATAGAAGAAGTATCCTGGATTTTTAGCTGCATTATTTAGACGACTATAATAGAAGTATCCTAGATTTTTTTTCGTATGTTCAGCGATTTACACGCACCTTAGTTATTATTTTTTTTTTCCGATGACCAACAACCTATATCAAAACAGCTTTTAAAGATTTGAGATATAAGGTTAAAATTAAAATTTAAAACCAAAATATCTAAATTATTGTATCCAAAAAAAGTCCCAATTGAAGTCCATTCATCTTTAGCTTATCAGCCTATAGATATGCATGAGTAATTAACAGCTTTTTCTTTTCAACAGAATCTGAAACAAATGAACTAATAAATAAGATCCTATATATTCGTCTAATTAAGGATACAATAAGGGTCAGTATGAAAGTATCCATGTTATGTATTAATGTTATCTTTTTTTTTTTTTTATCAAAGTAATAATGTTATCGAAGTGCTAGTAACCATGTTATGTGAACATTTTCTTACAAAAAAAAAAAAACGATGTCATGTGAATATGAAGCATGTTAGTCTATGAGTAAGCCATCCCCAACCTTCCTTTCCTAATGAATGGTAATTTGGGTGACACGACAGCAACAGCTCATTCAAATGATGATTGAAGAGGATGATTTGACTGGAAAAAGGCTAGCACCAATAATAGACATTTTCTGTAGAAGAAATCACCTTCAAGTATCGATATCAATACCATATGCATCAATCAATTATAATTAGACAAATAATTATCATTTTGGAAAGTGATGGGACAACAATCAACCAAGTTATGAAAAAAAAAAAAAATTATAACATTAGGTCAAATATTCTTTTAATTATAGCCTTTTTTAGTTAGTTAATGCCAAGCCAATAGGTATAAGCTGGCATTTGCATCTGGAAGACTGGAACTTTGATGAAGTACAGAATTGTAGAAGATAAGATAGACGGGGTTAAGCAATTCAAGAAAGAAAGAAACGAGAGAGGTTTAGGCGTTTAGCTGACTGGGATATGAATTAGAGCCACTGAAGAATGAAGAATATACCGAATATAAGCACTAAATATACGAAAAAATTTTATTATATGAATGTATGTTATATATTGTTAAAGACAATAAGTAATTTATCTAATATCTAATAATTGATATATTTTTTATTAAATTAAATTATTTAATAATTTATATCATTTTAATTCTATTTTAACGGTAATTAAGAAATTTTATCGGAGTATTTTTTCGTACGGTGTTACTAATAAACAATACAATGCATAGGGAAATGGCGTAGAAGAGCAGAGAAGTTGACTGGAAGTGACTGACAAGTGATCATGGAGGGGGGGGGGGTGCCTGGCTAGTACCCCTCAGTGTCTGTCTGTGAAATGGAAATGTCCAATCCGTGCAGAGCGAAGCAGAGTGAAAGAAAAGAAAGGAGCATTATTTTTAAAAGGATAAAAAAAATATCAGTAGGTGAATATATTTAATAAAATATATAATTAATTTAAGAATATATTATAATTTATTTAATTTTTTAAATTTAATATATTTTTTATAATTTAATAATTAAAATTGTCACGTATTTACTATACTATTTCCCAAATATAACCAAAAAGTATTTCCAAAAAAGGCTTCTCCCGGACCCCCAACAAACCCAAACTCTTTTGTAGCGCGCGACTATCGGGGGTGTTTAAACTTTAAACCCTGTGGGGTGTGGGTCTTTTTGCCCACTTCTCGTTGTTCACTCCGGGCTTCTATTGCATTTGCGTGTGACTGTGCGTTGATATGGGGGTCATAGCCGCCAGCTATACCTCGTTGCAGAGCCAACACTTTTTTTTTTTTTGAGCAACCAGAGCCAACACATCTATGTCTCTCATTCTCTCTTTATTAAAAGTATGTGACTGTGACTGTGACTGTGTCTTTGTATATGGTCTCGTCTTCTGGGTCTAATGTGTGATATACGTTACATACACCACACGTGGTCTTACTGCAAACAGGTTATCACAAACAGAACAACTGCGGTCAGATTAATTAGATCACTGACTCTATTCCACTGTTTACCGTTGAAATTTCGTACTTTTTCTGTGCCTTTCCTTTCGCACATGAAATCGATGATCAGGATCCACCCCACCTCCCATTGCCCCACCAAAAAAATAAATAATAATAAAAATAAATAAGAAGTTCAAACTCATATGAGCTCATGGCAACATGTTACTCGTTTATGGTCCTAACAAGAAGTTCAGAGCTTGTTCATTGCATGACACATATATTAACTTTCCTCTTTTTAACTAAAACTCTTTTTATTTGTATAAAATTTAAAAATAGTTTTAAAGAATTTTGATATGAGTTATTTAATAGTTGAATTAAAAAAATAAAAATAAAATTTTTTTAAATATTATTAAATAAGACTGTATAACTGCGTTAATTGTACATAAAAAAAAGGTTAATACCAAAAATAGCATAATTTTTACATTTTTTTTACAAATATAGCACCACTTTTAAAAATTAACAAATATAGTATAGTTTAATTATTTTCTTACAAATCTAACACAACTTTTAACAATTAACAAATTTAACACAGTTTAATTATTTTCTAATAAATTTAATATGTTATCAGTTAAAAATAATTAGTTAAAAGTAGTTAAATTCCTTTATATATATATATATATATATATGATACATTTACATTTAAATCTAGTACAGCTTAAACCTCTAAATGTCATATGTGTATATGTGTATACTGAGAATTTAATTATTTTTAATTGACAGTGTGCTAGATTTGTTAAAAATTAATTAAACGTATAAATCTAGTACAGTTTAAAATCTCTAAATGTTATATGTGCATATGTGTATACTGAGGATTCGATTATTTTTAACTGACAGTGTGCTAAATTTATTTAAACTGTACTAGATTTATTAATTGTTAAAAATTGTATTAGATTTGTAAGAAAATAATTAAACTGTAATAGATTTGTTTGTTTTTAAAAGTCATACTAAATTTATAAAAAAGTTTAAAAATAGTGTTATTTTTTAATATTAACTCTAAAAAAAATTATATAACAATGTTCTTATTGGTAAAGGGAAAAGATAAATTCGTTGCAATTGGCATACTCCCCCTCTACTGGGGTGGAACAGTTTTTTCGGCTGACACAACTGGTGTGGGACGGCTTCCCTCCTATTTGTGTCTTTTGCATTTGTATTTGTCAACTTGTATCATTATTAATTTCCGAAGCAAGAAATTAAAATTGTCGAGATGCACAGGTAGCAATATTTAGTATGAATTGTGCCTACACGTGAAATTGTCAAAGCTAGAATTCATTTACTCCGTCTAATTTCAATCCTCTTTATTCCATTGGGTGAAATCTTTGGATCGCTGTGCTGGTTAATTCCCATGTATTTCATCCATCTTCCAACAAACGTTAACAGGTTATTATGATCGATGCATGCATCCTAGACGCTAATGAATAAACATCATTAATATATTAATATATTGAAGAGTTTGCATGAAATAAGATATATAGTATTGTATGTCTAATACAATTAATAGAGATATTCTGTTAAGATCTTTTATTTGAGTTATAATAACTCTGTTTTCATTTCATTATTTTTCATAGCTTATTTGGTTTCTAAAAAATCATGGGAAAGAATTGATATCTCACCAAAAATATCATCATTACTACATTATTTTTTTCTCATCACTTTCTTTCTTACTTCCTAAGTTTCACATTATAATAATAATTAAATTTATAGAAATTTAAATTTTTAACCAAGTGCGCTATAAAATGTGAAAAAAAAAATGCAATAAGTATAACATTTAAATGAATTCAACATGTTGGTGTACTGTTTGCACGTCTTATTATACTTCTGGAACATTGTTTTATATTCTGACTAAAAAATTTGAATTTTAAAATTTAAATTATTTTATTAAATCCCACAAAGTGGGGATGACAATTTTACTCGTACCCGTCGAAAATTATTAGTACCCGTCCCGACAGGGACATGGTCAAAATCAGCTGACCGAAGAACGAGACGAAAATCCTCATTCCCAACATTTTTTTAGCAGGTATGAGGATGAAGATGATGATGAGTTTACTTATCTTCATCTCCATACCCTCCCCATACTCGCCCTTTTTTTTAATTTTTAATTTTTTATTCGTTTTTATTGTTAATATTTGTTACATTCACTTTTCAATGACTTATATTTTAGTTATTTTAAAATTATTAATGTAATTATTAAATTATTAATGAAATTATTTTCTCTTAACCCGATAATTTACTCATAATATTGATAGTCTTAGGATCAAGAATTCAAGTAATAACCAATTTAATTGACAATCACAAAATTGTTAATGGATAATGCAGAAATTATAATAACTTGTTATGAAAAATCATATTTTTATTGAAAATCTTATTCTAAAATACTATTATTTCTTTCTTTCCAAAGGTGCCACCATATACGTGCCAAAAACATGAGAATAAATTGTTTAAGAAGTTAAAAACGAAGTTAAAACTCCCAATATTGTAAGAAATCTAACACTATGTACAGAAAATAAAAAAGAAAAAATTCAAAATTATGGGGTAAAGAATCTATAGTTTTCAATCATTGAATTTTTCATAGTTGGATTTTTTTTGTGTGATCCATATTTTTATAAAATATAATTTTAAATTTTAGTGTTATGGAGTAACTGAAATGTTGAATGTGATTTGCCTAAATTATTCTTTTATGTCAGCATTTTTAAAAATAGTGTTATTATATCAATATATAAACTTGAGTAATATAGTTTCAATACTTGTTTATTATAAACTTGAGTAATATAATATTTTCAAAAATAATATTATTATTCTTTTGCACGTTGTGCAATAAGTTGTAAAACCTTAATTTATATTACTAATTTTTAATATAAAATTCGTACGTCTGAACTTTAATATTTAGATCATTTATTCATTATATTTTTAAGTCATAGGATATTTATAACATATACAGCTAATTTGTCATTAATGACGGGTTTCAAGTATTTTAAGCAGTGAAAATATATGATTTTTTTTTAAAATTTTCATTTGGACGGGTATGAGGCAGGGACGAGAATCCTCGATCCCCAGCCGGAATAGGGATGAGAATAAAAATTTTATATCCGTCAGAGACAAAGACAGAGATGAGGATAAGAATAATAAATAGGTACAGGGAACAAGGGGAACATTTTCGACCCCAACTCTTCCCGTTACCAACCCTACCACAAAGTGAGGCCACGTGAGTTTCCTCAATTCATCGTTTTTCCGTATACTTAATGCAGTATGACCATAATAATAGGATATATCAGATATAATGCTTGTACAGATTCGTTTCTATTATATGCCACATATATACAAAAGAGATTACTAAAAATGAGTACGATAATTGGTTAAAATTCGACTTTTATTTATAGATGTGATGGTTAACATATTTGTAATGTATATTTTTTTTATTTGTTCAAAAAGAAAAAGAAATATATAACTAAAAATAAGCCTCCCTAATTTTATAAAACCCAAACCCTCAACTCTCTCTGGTTAACCCAAAATAAATACTTAACTTATTAACTACTATTATGTATGCTTAGGCCTATTTTCAAATTTAATTAAAGATAATTTAGCATTGATGATAAACACACCTAGTTATATATCGGGATATCAATATTTTTGGTCCTAAACTTTTAAGTTTTTTTACGTTTGAGTCCTAAATCTTTTTGACATTTCATTTGATTTCTAAACTTTTTTATTTCATACTACATCAGTCTTTTAAATTATAAAAGTGGTCAATCTATTAATAAATGAGTTTAACTTAATAAAAATCATTTAAAAAAGGTTAAATATATGAATTAAATATTTTTTTCATCAACAAAATATGCACATTAAATATTTTTTTAATCAACAAATATACGAATTAAATAGGTAACATGCATATTTTTGATAAAAAAAACATTCAATTCATATATTTAATCTTTTTTAAATAATTTTTTGTAAAATTAAAATTATTTTTTAATAGATTGATCACTTTTGGTAAACAGAAAGACTGATTTGGCAAAAAATTAAAAGGTTTAGAACTCAAATAAAATGTAAAAAAGGTTAAGGATTCAAACGTAAAAAAATTTAAAAATTTAGGACCAAAAATATTGATATCTCGTTATATATCTAGGTCACAAAAAACGTTTCTGTTGCCATGTTATTTTTCTCCTGCTTCTTTGCCAACCCTCAAACACTTGACTTGATCAAGTGCAAACATCTAGCCACCTGAGCAACTAGATGCCACCATGTTATTTTTCTTGGTGGCTAATTATTGTTGTTTCCTTTGCTGTGAGTTATTTATGAGCTCGCAACGATAACGATGGTGCTCACCAGTCGGAAACAAGATCATCTACATGACTCCAGAATCCATTTGGATGCCTAGCTTCTCAAGCTTCAGTAATTGATTGGGATTGCTAGCGCATATCCGAAGAGGAATATTAGTTAATTAGGAAACTTATCATAATGTAAACAGTATAATTGCTCCTTCGTAATAGGATAGTGGCAATCTGTGTGGGTGTCCTTGTTCCAACAAAATCATCTTTAAAGATTCTTGTAATCTTGCATTTATCCATATCTAAGGATTGTGGTCTGGTCTACACGATAATGAATCCAATTTCCCTTTCCTATAAAGTGTGTTAATATTCAAGGAGATATGGTTGCGGGCGCCCGGAAGTCTGCCATGGGGGAGGCAATCAAACAACGTCACGAGTTTATCGGTATTTGGGTTTCTTTACTTTCTTTCTTTTTTAACAGGTAGTAGCCAACAATTGAGGATAAAAAAGGTAAAAATATAGACAAAAGACTTTTTGTTTATATAAAAAAGTGTGTTTGTTCATTTTAATTAAACTGGATCTTTTAAGTATTTGGGTGTAACCCTTTATGTGTTGACAACAACATGAGCCTTATTTGCCCTTTTCCTGAAAATTTCCTAGTCTGGCGATGTGAGAGTAGAGTTGTATAGAATCAAGGTGTGCCCATATTTTGAATCTGAGAAAGATTAGACAGCTTTGCTGTTCAGTTCCTGTTTGATTAATAAATTCATTTCGAATGTTACCACCTTCAACATGTTATAAATTTGCTCGATAGATTAGGTAAGTGGCACGTCCCACCGTCTAGTTATAGGAATAGAAGATGCAGCCTAGGTGCCTTAAATTAATTGTTTTCGAATCCAAATGATTAGGCATATTAGGTTCTATTGAAATACTAAAAACAAAATTAAATACTAAAATATCAACATGTCAAACGCTAATTAATTGAGCTTTTCAAGAAGATGTTAAACTAATAATCCATACTTTCTTATTGAAATATAGTGCTCATATATGTACTATCAAAGTAGCACAAGATATTGTTGAATGTATGTTGCATTGCAAAAATAAAATGCCAAATTAATGCAAGGAAGAGCGTCTTTAGGGTTATTTTAAAAAAGACTTTCTTGATTAACATATAAAAATCAAAATACGATGACTGTAGAAAGAAAACAATATTTACACGTAACCTTAATGAGTTCTTTATTCGGCAACAACAACTAATAGTACTTCCACTGACTACTCCATCAGTAACTATTATTTTCTTTTTTGGTACATCATCAGTAACTATTACTTTCACTAGAGTAATAAAATAATCAACTCGTTACAAATATTTCTATTAGAAGACTATGAGGCGATAAACTAGATAAACAAAGCCATACAGGTAATTCTATCCCTTTTTTAATAATCATTACAAACAAGACTTTATATATGAACAAGATTAGTATGGACAATAAGCAATTAATTAAGGTGTGAAGGCCAATTTTGTCAAGTAAAAAATATAAGTGGTAAGAAAACCTACTCAAATTCTATTTAAAAAGTATAACATCGTTTTAAATTTTAAATAAATAAAAATAATATTAAAAATAATATATAAGACTCAAAATAATACAATAATACAATTAGAATTGAATTCTAACTAAATTTTCTCTTTTATTTAGTAAAAAATTGAATAAACAAAGACAGTACTCAAATAGACTCGTCAAGAAAGATTGAGCAAAGTTCCACACCAAAGTACGTTAGGCAATCAGCGTTGGACTCATAAGAGAGTAGATTCTACATGCCTAACCCAAACATCAGATTATTTATTAGATTTAAGAGATTTAACATACGCTTAATCTCATTACACACTCTAATAAAATTTAAACTTAAAATTTTTTAATCAATATATTTAACACTTACTATTAAACTATATTAAACTATAATATGCGGTGATCTGACTAAATCCTCTAACAATCTAACATATATGACAACCAAAATCCAGAAGGCTAGAAACAGAGGGATAGAATTTGAGAGGTCCGTGAAAGAAAGGGCGACACTAATTAATAAAGTTGCTGCCGTGGATGGAGAGTGAGAGGAGGAAAGAAATATCTACAATTTTTAGTTGTTGCCCCATCTAATTGTGGTCTTCCTACTTCCTTTATATTTTCAAAACAAAAAGAAAAAATATTTATTTTCTTTTTCAACAAAGAGAGAGTCTTGTCACCCACCCAAGCATCGCAGCCCCTTCGCCGGAACCGGCTAGCTGAGCTCACTCTCTGACCTCCCCACCTTCCTGCTTTAGACCCTCTTCTTTCTACTCTTTATCTCAGCTCTTGTGATTTGCTAGTTTTTCCCCTTAGCTATAGCTTAGGTAGCAGCCATATGGCTAAGTCATATGCTGCAACTTCACTTCTATATAGCTAGAGAGGCCTTGCCTAACATCAATCAAAGCACAGATTTCCCACTATTTTTTTGACTCCCTCAAATTCATAGAATTTGATATAAAAGCCAAAAATAAATGGTCATCATGGTCTCACACTCTGCATCTCTGCATAATATAGATGACTAGGTGTCTACACTGTCTAGGGTTTCTGCATATACTTGTTCCTGTAGGGTTTTGGGCTTTGCTTCTCCATTTCTTTTTTGGGTATTTTCTGTGGTCTTCCACTTCTGGGTTTGTTTAGAGAAAGACATAATATGGAGGACTATAACCAAATGAATAATGAGAACACAACAAGCCCAAGGGGAAATTTCCTGTACGCATCACCTATTCTTGCAGCAGCACCCAATTCTTCTTCTTCTCCTTATGGGGGGAGAGGCACAAGTAGCAGCTCTAACTTGCCTTTAAGCTCTTTCCATCTTCAATCAAGCGATTGCTTCCAATCTGAGGCACATCCACAGCATCATCATCATCCTATAGTGAAGAGCGAAGCCAGCACTGCTGCTCAGCAGCAGCAGCAGCATGCTCATAAATTTCATCACTACCCTTTATTGAGAGGGCAACTCTCAGTTAATCATCATCATCACCATCGTCATCAGCATCAGCAACAACAACAAGAAGGGAGTCCAAGCTCCGGCGAAGTGGAAGCCATCAAAGCCAAGATCGTCGCCCACCCCAAGTACTCAAACCTTTTGGAAGCTTACTTGGATTGCCAAAAGGTATATTTGAGTTTAGAATAGGACAAAATTCTAATGCTAAAATTAAAATTGAAGAATTGTTGTTTCTTCAAATAATACCCATTTCCTTTCTTCAGTACGCGCACGACTTTTCTCTTTCTCTTTCTTTCTCTACCATATTTGTTTTTTAGGTGGGTGCTCCGCCTGAAGTTGTAGCTCGGCTTGCTGCTGCTCGCCAGGAGTTTGAATCGAGGCAGCGATCTTCGGTCACTTCCAGGGATACTTCGAAAGACCCCGAGCTAGATCAGTTCATGGTGATTTTCTTTTTTATTTTTTTTATGGTCAAATAGATTATTAGAATTATAGAGCCACTTGTATGATGGGCTGAGCTCAAAATCTCTATATAAGTACATAGTTTATGCTATGTGTTGGTCAATTTCCATTTTGAATTAAGTTACTTTCCTAATATTTGAAGCAATTAATGAACTGCAGGAAGCTTACCACGACATGCTTGTGAAGTACCGGGAAGAGCTTACCAGACCCATACAGGAAGCCATGGATTTCATGCGTAGGATCGAAACTCAGCTCAACATGATCTGCAATGGTCCCCTCCGAATCTTCAACTCTGGTATTTAAATTTCCCTTTCCTTTCAAACTTTCTGCTCATGTTTACAATCTCAACCAAGAATTTCCCCTAACAAAACACCTCAAGAAGAGAGAGAGAGAGAGAGAGAGAGAGAGAGAGGACTATTTGATGAAAAATAAGGAAAATATCCGGTAAATATGGTATTACAGACATGGGTTCAATTATGGTTGAAGAACACAAGCAGCCAGACCAAATTCTCCATTGTCGACTTCGCGAAAAGAATCCCAGAGCTCAATGTCAGCATCTCCTTTTATCAATAAGCATTTTCCCTCTTTAATCTATAAAGGGAGATCTTGGAATAGAACTAGCTAGAAGAGTCGCACTGTGAACCAACTGTAGATGGTAAATTAGCAGCGAAGCCCTAAGATTTACGCAGTAAAGAGGTTTAAAATTGTCATGTAATCTTGTTTCTTTTCAGTAATTTATATATTTTTGTGTGTTCCTTTAAATCTACATTTGAAAGACCAACAGACAAAACGCACTTAACGCCTAGGTTAATGATAGAAAAACAAACCACGGTTTACATGGCGCATTTACTTCTCTCATGTGTCGGCCTCTAACTGGTCTACATGTCTGGCAAATTGGGTTTCTTTGCCAAAATCAGAGAGCTTTTTTTTTTTTTTTTTTTTTTTTGGTTCTATTAAATCTGATTCTCAAAATATGGGTTTTTGGTGTGCTATACTTACATATCTCGATACTGTCATTTCCCAAGTTGTTCTTTAACTTTTTTGTAAAAATTCTTGAATTTTTCTGTTGATTTTAAGCTTTTATACTTTGAAGAGCGAACCAACCTGGGATGCTGTTCAAATCAGTGCTATACACCGTGTAGCCTGTACTCTTTGTCAGAAATATGGACTTCTCTATGTAGTCTTCTGTGCTATATATACAATTTTTTTATTATCCTCTTAGTTTCCCACCCCACTAATTTCTTCTTATTCATGGTTGGACATTTTAACCCTTTGGATGAGCAGCCATTAGTATTCCTCACCCAATAGCCTCCATTGGTTTTTGGGTAGAATATCTGCCTTTACAGCAGAGAGTTTTTTGGGGACTTTTTGTTGGACTTGGTGGGGAGGGGGATTGATGGGGGATCTTGATGCCTATGTGTGAGAAACCTCTGCATTTGATGCTCTTCGTTTATGGTAAATCCTTAATCCCGCAATATCTTTCCAATCTTGTGATATTTCAATGGATACTAATATTTGTGCATTTGTCTGTGTTCAAGGCCTATCGAAGTCATACTCCGATCACGAGTGCTTTTATTTTTTGTTCTAGAAGTTCATGTTCTTTTGTGCACTAAATTTGGTATTTTAGATCGTATTCTTTAATGTTGCCGATGAGATATTCTCATACTGAAGAACATATTTTATCATGTGTCTAGATTTGCAGCTGTGTTTTAGCTTCTGTCTACTAACTTTTGGTATGCTAGTTAATTTGTCTGGCCATATTTTCATCCACGCTTCGATTCAGTCCCAATGATTTTCTCTGTGAGAGATTGTCTCAGTAACCTAACTGAGATCCTTCAATAATGTTAATGCTTGATGATTGATACAGATAATGCGAGAAAAATAGGGAATCAAAGCAGGAACAAATTTGCTTTAGCTGATGGTTTAGGTGAAATAGTTCATGGGATTTCCTAATGCATGACGAATCTGAAACCGACAAAACTCCAACTTCACTTAATCTAAATTGCAATTTTACATTCTTCTGTCACTACCGAATTGCTTCGGTACTTTTTGGCATATCCTTTTTTTTAACTTTTGTCTTTTTTTTGTTTTATAGGTGCAGCTGATTAGTTTATGCATATATTGTTCTGGGTATCCTTTGTTTTTTTTTTTTTTTTATAATTACCTACTGATTAGTTTTTAGGTGCAGCTGTTGTTGTTTTATAGGTGCAGCTGATTAGTTTATGCATATCCTCTACTGGATTTTCTTTATTTTTCAATAATTTTTATATTACCTAGCTACTTGCTTAATACCAAAAGCTTATTTGCTTTTCGGTCTAATGACTTAAGTATTAGATCAAGTACTTGCCATTACACTAAAAGTTTAACTAATTGGCTGAAATACAACTTTATTTCCTTAAACTTTCTTCGAACTATATCTAGTATTGAAGGACTATATTCGTTACAAGTTCCATGGGTCGGGATGTTAAGCCCAAAGTCCAATGAGAACATGGACAATATTAGCCAACATTAATATATTTGGTTGACACTTGCTTTCTAATTGTATTACTTTTGTGAACGATTATGAGTTGATGCTGTATGAATGAATTGTCTAATCTTACCAAAAAGACAGTGGAGGAATGCACTTAATTTTATTTGCATAGAAAGCCTCCGAAGAAAATTATTTTTGAGCATGTAGTATTCCGTGTTTCTGTATTCTCAAACGTAGCAACAGCCAACAATCATTGGTTCCAATTGTTTTGTTGGATCAGATTTAATAAATAATTAAATAAAAACTCATATTATCTGCAGCTTGCCTTGAAAATATTATTCTTTGGAAGTCATGTTTTGGGCATGTCCATGGTGAAGCTCCTGTAGTTCTAGCGTAAAGATGGCTTCATTTTGAAGATTTATTCTTCTTGTATATTTTTCCAGCTTATTATAATAACTGCATAAGTAGTTTTATGGAAATGTGCAAAAGGGCTGTCAAACAATCACCAAGTTTGTGTGTTGTAAGTAAGTGGTTGGAATATCGTCTTCGAGTGGAGGAATTATCTTGAAGCAGTTTTGGTCAGAGCTTACAGTTCATGTTTTAATGGCACGATGAATGGGAAATGATTTTGTTATTTAAATGTTTTGAAGAATCTCCTTAAATCACTTTTTTTGTTTTTTTCTGTAGCATGAGCTTCAATTTTTGATGGTCATTATTAATTAGCCGATGGTATGAACTGTGAGAATTTCTTGATCATCATCATGTTTGAATTGCTCCAGTTAGTTGAACATATGCCAAAAATTTGGTAGTCTCTGGCATGTCCGTCATTCTGTTCTCACTTGTTTTTCTAATGTCAAGAATTAGAATTGTTATTCTTTTTTCTTTTTTTTTTTGGTGTGTGGCAGTAAGCTGCGTATATTGATCTCTTGTTTCAAATGACGTCAATCCTTTTCTCTTTACTGGTTATTGTCTGCATATGCTTTCTTTCTTTTTTTTTTTTTTTTTGTTGATTGGCTCTAACTGAGATTCAAAATTAAATTTTCAGTTATAAAGACGACTCAAGTAGTAATTGAGCTCTAGCTCATTAATTGTTGTCTGCATCTTCTGCCAGTACAGGACAGTTGTTTCCACAGCATTGTCAGAATTTTACTGGCTTTCATATTTTTAATTTGCTTGATTAAAGTGATTATGTTCTGATCAATTGATTTTTGTGTTACCAAATGAACAGATTTGAAGTCTGAGGGCGTCGGCTCATCTGAAGAGGATCAAGAAAACAGTGGAGGAGAAACAGAACTACCCGAGATTGATGCACGGGCTGAAGATCGAGAGCTTAAGAACCACCTGTTGAAGAAGTATAGCGGCTATCTAAGCAGTCTTAAACAAGAACTTTCAAAGAAGAGAAAGAAAGGGAAGCTACCAAAAGAAGCCAGGCAGAAATTATTAAATTGGTGGGAGCTACACTACAAATGGCCATATCCTTCGGTTAGTGTGTCCGCTTGAATTCTACATTTTTAAGCTGTTACAGGCTCCCAATTTAACCTATACATTTTATAGCGTTGCCTGCCATTGTATGCGACCTCAAAATTTGAATGCATTGTTTGGGTACATAACAGGAGACAGAAAAGGTGGCATTGGCAGAGGCAACTGGTCTAGACCAGAAGCAAATCAATAATTGGTTCATAAATCAAAGGAAGCGTCACTGGAAGCCATCTGAAGACATGCAATTCATGGTGATGGACGGTCTACATCCCCAAAATGCTGCTCTTTATATGGATGGGCATTACATGGGAGATGGTCCCAATTACCGTTTGGGACCGTAAGCAGCAATCCTCATGCTAGAGATTAGGGTTAGTTCCATTCTCAGGTTAAGCAACTGAAAAAAGCTACTACTCAAGCCATGTGGTATAATAATAACAATTGGAAGACATGGGGGTGTCTTAAACCTTTCAAACAAATAGGATCTATCTTATCATGAAAAAATAGCATCTATAGATTGTATGCATGGCTGCGATGTATGCAAATGTGACTGCCAAAGTGTGGATGGCAGTTGGTTGCCATTATGTCTTGTGTATTAGTTTGGGCGGTGGGGCATCTTCATTTGACTTGATGGGATCGTACGAGATTTGATGTTCGACGTACGCCTTCAAGTTAATTCATGTCTGAAATTACGTGAGAAAGGAAATAATGCAAGAAATAGAGGGTTTGGAACATTTAGCCTGTCTCTGCTGTATCAGGAACTCTGTAAGGCCTATTGCTTGCTTGCTTGCTTGCTATTAAAGTGTATACACTGGGACGAAGTGTAGGATGGGGGTGTTGTAACATGTTTCTCCAAAGTTTCGCTACTATGGTTTGTATGTTGTAGAGTTCCTTCAAAGTGCCATACTTTTCATCCTTCTTGTTGGAAAATTTATTTTACTGTCGGGAATTTTTGTTGTGGTTTATCTTCGATGTGGAGTTTTGCTATTCTGGTTCTTCCAAGGCCTTTATTTGTTCCTTTCGAGTTCCTATTTGTTATGCAATTTTTAGGATGCTGGGAACAGTAAGATGCAATAATTTAAAGAATTACACTATATTAAGTTAATTTTAAAATAGTTATACAGTTTAATTTAATAAAACTTGATATTTTATTTATTATTTTATTTTTATGAAATTTAATCATTTTATGATGCATGTTATTTGTTTTTATTTTAAAATTATTTAAATAAAATTATCAAAGTGTTTTTTTTTCTAGTTTAAAAAAGGGAAAAACGAATGGCATGCACAGTGAAATCAAGAAAAACAAAATTGTTTGCTCCCATTCCATGGGTACCCTATCATGGTTTGAATCATGTGATGGAATGAACAGGCTTTAGATGCATTGCAAGCCAGAGCTGAGGTGGGACGGCAGCATAAAAAAAAGGATAATTAAAGATCAACATTCAATTGAGTTTTAAAAAGATTTTTGAAATCTATTAGAAAAGATAAGGATTCTCAAAAGAGAATTTTTATATTATTTATGCGATAAAACTGGTTGGAATTAACAAACTGACAGGAATTGAAAACTTAAAGTTATATTCATAATAATTTCTAAATTTACAAACCAAACAAATCTAACATAAACAGAAAAGGAAGTTTAATTAAATTATTATATATTTTTATAATAAAGAGTACTTAATGATCAAGCATTCTAAAATATTCTTAACCAAAACTCTTAAATAAATATGTAATAAATAGAGAAGATAAAACTCTTCAATAGAGAAGATAAAGGATTTTCAAAAAAGAATTTTTATATTATTCATACGATAAAACTGGTTGGAATTGACAAACTGATTGGAATTGAAAACTTAGAACCATATTTATAATAATTTCTAAATTTACAAACCAAACAAACCTTACATAAACTAGAAAGGAAGTTTAATTAAACTATTATATATTTTTTTTTAATAAAGAGTACTTAATGATCAAGTATTTTACAATATTCTTAACCAAAACTCTTAAATAAACTAAAACATTATAAAATAAAAATAATTAAAGAATATAACCAAATTGGCAAGACAGTAAAGAATAGGTCGGAGGTGTCCTACGTCAGTCCCCTCCACTTGCTTGCCCTCGAGTTATCAATAAAAAACTGGTATTTTCAATGCTGTAAGAACAAATACTTCGAGTACATCAAGCTCTTCAGCTTTTGTGGCTTACTATTTTGCACATGAATCTTTAACATATTTATAACCTAAACCAATAAAGTCATCAGATTAAGATTGCTTTTCTCCACCCCAATAAATTTGGCAATATACGTACATAATTGATACGATCTTAGGACCTGTGGGCTATAGGTTGAGAGTCAAAAATATTTTCTTCTGTATAATCAATAACAACATCAATATCTGACTCGTTCATAAAACCTAGGTCAATCTCATAAATAGTTGACACTTTTGATGCACAAGCATATTCAAATGGATTCTTAAACATCTTAAGTTTAATCTTTTGCTCAATTGTTAATTCTTGAACTATCGGAATGCAAGGATCAACAATATTAATTTCTTGCAGAAGTTTAATATTCTTCACCTCCGAGGTATATGAATCCATAATTGGTGAAGGAATAATATCCACAATCTCTGTTCTAGAATTAAACTATCAATTTAATGTTTGACTTAGCTGATATAAAATCTCATCACAATGGTTTGAGTAAAACTCTATAATCAATAATTTGTGCATCTTTAATTATGATTGAATTTTGAATTTACCTCGACAAAATCTATACTATTGAACATTAGCCCACTATTCAGTTATGTTAAAATCAAGTTTATAAGTTACAAGTCTCACCTTTTCTTCTTCTTCAATATTATAAAATTCAATATAAATTTTGAGATCTACTAGCCACCTCACAAAATCTTTTAAGAGCTAATCCTCATCAAATTAAGGAATATCTTTGAATTGAGGAACACGCGAATAGATTGATTGCGAGCAAAATCTCTAATGTGAAACCTATTGTGATTATATTCTAACATTACATTTGAGACAGAGTCTTCCCTTCACAATCATTATCATTGAAGAGATTGCTTCGAACTTCGTAAAATGACATCATCATGGGTCAAACCTGCTTTGATACCAAATGATGCGGGAAGAAGCGCAAAAAAAAAAAAGATAAGTAAAGGTTAACACTCAATTGATCTTTTAAAAAGTTTCTAGAATCCATTTAAAGAAGATAAAAGATTTTCAAAAGAGAATTTTTATATTATTCATATGATAAAATTAGCTAGAATTAACGAACTAACAAGAATTAAAAAGTTAGAGTACTATTTATAATAATTTCTAAATTTATTGACCAAACAAATCCTAGATGAACTAAAAAGGAAGCTTAATTAAATTATTACATATTTTTCTAATAAAAAATATCTGATGATCAAGTATTCTAAAATATTCTTAACTAAAACTCCTTAATAAACTAAAATATTATAAAATAAAAATAATTAACAATTACAACCAAATTGGCAAAATAGTAAAGAATAGGCAGAACATGTCCTACTTCAAAAGCACAAGCTGCTTGAATTTTACAATGCATTGAGTGCAAATAATTTGCGTTGTATCCTTGAGTTATAGTTTAGTGGTATTTTTCCATACTAAAGTTTTCATTAGTCGGATTCAATTAATCAACAAAAAAAAAACTATGTTGAGGGTTATACTCTAATAATTAGGTTCACAGTCGTTAATGACCCAACCTATGAGAAAAATGTGGTTGCATTGTCATTAATTAAAGATTTGGTAGGCTTAGTAATTAAGAACTTAAAATTTTTGGAAGTTATGAAGTTTAATTTTAAGAAAAATATGAAGTTTATGAAAATGTGAAGAGCTAGTTGTTGTGCAGCTGTCCCAAATCTTTCCAATAAATAAGAAAAAAAATTTACTAGGTTGTTACAAGGTCTCAACATCTTCTCCAAGTAACCAATAGCAATTGCGTTGTGAAATATTTCATGCTGGATATTTGATTCCAGGCAAAATATTTCTTCAAATTTATTCCTCTTCGTGGATTATTTTGACTTCATATCATGAATCTAACAAAAAATGAATGAAAATTTTATATTGTAGCCCATAGGCTTATCCGGTGGTTAGATGTTCCACTGATTATTATCAGTCCTATGATGAATTAATCAAGTATGACTACGACTATATACTGTGTGCCAAAAGGGTTTTTGCGTTATATTGGGTTTGGATTCTCCATCCGTGATCATTTTTTATTTAATATATTTTTTTATTTTTTTTTTATTAATTAACCCCCTACTGAAACCCGCTCTCTCTCAAGTCTTCCCCCTCTTTCACTTTGCACGAATGGTTGTGGCCCACTTAGGGCGAGTATAATTGCTATGATTGTGGTTAAAATGGGCCTCGCCCGCTTCTAGCCCAGTTAAATTCCAAGTTAGACTTGGCAGGCTTGATCCGCAAAACCCACTGTGGTAAAGAAGAATGGGAGGAGGACGCTGCTCATGCCTGCCCCAACTCTTTGTGGTTTTCATTCTGTTTGGAGTATCACTCCTAGAAACTTAAGCCTAACCCAAATAAATATCCACATTTCTCCCGCCAAGGAAATATGACTAACCAAAAAAAAAAAACTAAAAATATTCTTGAAATGACATTCTAGTGTTTAGAATTTAATTTTTATTTTAAAAGTTTCAAATTCTAATGAAAGAGTTATTGACATTATCTAGTTTATGGCCTAATGAACTCATTAATAGACAAAAAAACAAAAAAAACATAAGCACAAATATTTTCCTATTCCAGTATAAAGAAGAATCTTATATCCATATAATATTGATCACTATTAATTATAAATGCTTGCTTATAAAGTTTCCTGACTAAGGTAATAGGAAAATATTGATCACCATGAATTATAAATGCTTGCTTACAAAGTTTCCTGACTTATTCGCATAGATCAACATTAGCTAGTAGCTACAGCTAGCTAGAATAGAATCCGTTATATATTGAGCCTTTTTTTTTTCTTTTTTGTTTGGGACTGTTATGGGGTATGCCCACATTACTGGCATACTTATGAATAAAACTCAATTGCTGTTAAAAAAATTATAAAAAAAAATCCCTTATTGATCAGCCTTTCCCTACCATAATGTGAACACGAAACGGACACCGCACTAATGGTCGCGACAGTGGAAAATAATACTTTTGTTCTTGTTTCTTTGTCTGGGAAAATAGAGTTCAGATTGAATCACAATCTTGATTAAGCAATATTATTGGCTCCAGTCACACTACACCAAAGAGAAGAGTGATGCAATAATGAATTATATGATACGTTGTTGTCTGTTCATATATAGCTTCATAATAATTATATACGCAGACAAAAGTCATTGTTAACGTTGACAAGCGAACAATTAACATATATTTTGTCGCCGACGTTTTAAAAAACATGTGGACTGTAACATACCAGGCTAGACGACATAATTGATTTCTCTGTCTTCTACGGCTCTCGCCAAATAAGAAATCTTAGAAATTAATGCGCAATGTAAGCTGCCGCACGCCAATTCGTTAATGTATTTTATAATTGTTGATAGGTAACTGATTAGTTTGAGTCTTATGCTCTTTCGTAGAGGCTAAGACTTAATTTGTTGAGACAGTCTCTTACAGGACTATACAGGGTTGGAGTCTCTTTTCATAGATTTGTAGTTTTTTTTTTTTTTTTTTGAACTTTGCCGTCCTAGTTAACCAAAAAGAAAAAAACATGTCGACAACATAAACCAATTATCCTCTATTGTCACTCCGTCCAACTCCAAAAATGTACCATTATTAGCCAGTGATGCAGCTATCTATTGTAATCAACAACCCTTCTCATATAAGAAAATTGAGAAGATAAATATTGTCGTAATAAGAAGAGGCCAGTTTATCTAGTTGAAATCAATTGGCTACTAATAGCTTGAATTTACTCCTTTTTAGGCCTCATTATTGGGTCAATAATAATCATGGATCGAGTGCTAACAGTCATGCTGAAAAATTTAAGAAGTTGTCAATATGTAACTTTGTTTCTTTAAATTACATAACAAACTAACATAATGTAAATCGACTAATTAAGAACTTACCTTGGCCTCTTCCATGATATGATGCTGGACGTTGTTTTTGTATGACTTTCATGTCCAAAATGTTCTTTTCTAGGCCCTGCGCTACCCCGACTATTTACTGACCTTTAACATCCTCTTCCAAGAGAATCGAGCTCATAACCTCAGTTCTCAATAAGAGAAACAGAACTTTGCCTCTATCTTCTTAACTCACATTAAAGAGGGAGAGCTGAAATTAAGAGATTAATTAAGAAGGCAAAAGAAATCCTTCATTGAGAAGAGAGGGAGAAACAAATCAACACAAGAGTTTCATAACTCAATACTTCGAAATTTTGAATAAGATATAATATCAAAAAAAAAAAAAAACCCATGAAATATTACTTGCTCCTACCCTCTAAACCTGGCAACAAAACTCTCAAATCCAACAAGTTCAAGGTCAGATCTTACAACCCTAAGAATTTGTTTATTTTTTCGTCAAAAAAATATTTTATTTGATATATTCAAGATTACAATTTGGATTTAAATTTTTGAGTCACGTGAATCAGTCCATTCAAATAAGCGGGCCAGGATCAGTTTAGAGTATCATGTTACATAAATCACAAACATGGGGACAATTAGTGCATAATAATTTTTAGTTTCAGGATAAACAGAAAAAAAAAAAAAAAAGGAAGAAAGCGGACAAACGGATTTGATCTTAAGAAGATCGGAGCAATTTCTGGATGACGTTTAATTACTATTATAGGAATTTTCCAAGTAATTTATTGCAGGTTGATGTTCTTCTCGTGCACTTACTTTGGTGAACACAAAAAAAACAAATGATTTGCTTAAGACGGACTTACAGAAAAAGAAAAAGGACTTGAACACTTTTGTAATAATGCTACGTGTGTGTATATGTATAATGACTTCGGGTTATAATACTTATTTTCTTACTGGAATAAAGTTTTGAGTAAGCATAGATATTCCTCTGAGCGTTTTTGTTCCAAGTGGTATTCTAATTAAAATTACGATTGATATTTTTAAAATAAAATTGATAATTTTTAAAAAATAAAAATAACAAATGTTTTACAAATATCAATTATAAATTCAACTGAGACATTGCTCGACATAAAAATACTCAGGACACTACTACTCTTTCTAAAATTTTTTGATAATGTAAAAAAAGACACGCAATAAATATGCAGTAATTATATTATTAAATTATAAAAAAATATAAATACTGTTAAATAAATTGTGATAGCTCTCGCGCTTTATGTAGAGGAGCTCTTTTTTTTGTTTATTAAATAAAGAAAGGGAAAAAATTGGATATAGTTTGATGTGCTTTGTGGTGCGCGTTTCCACGACGGGACTGCAATAAAGTAAATCTGCTATATTTCATCGACCTAAAGCTAATGCATACAAAGAAACTTAGAACAATGTTCCAACTTATTCTGAATAAATGGATCAGAAGAAAGAATGATTCCGTGATCTTTGATAATCTAATAGGTGAAATCACTATGTATTTACTGTATTTTTAAACTTTTGTGTATAAAATTTTTTTTTAATATTAAGCAAGACTATGTTGACACTTTCAGTGAGATACATAACTATAATTAATTCAAAGACATTCGATAGTATTTATAATTTTTTTTTATTTTTTAAATTTAATATATTTTTAACAATTTAACAATAAAAATCACTGTATATATATGATTTTTTGTTTTTAAAAGTTAATACATTTCTAACAACATAACAATCGAAATTACCGAGTATTTACCACGCTATCACAGCTGCATGTTGGAGAAATTCTTCTAATGCCAAATTTCTCATGACCACATTATTTGGTCATATCATAGCGGACAACCTGAGGCGTGGCTGATCGTCATTTCCATTGTTGGCCTCAAGGCTTATTTGACGGTATGTTATACAAGAATTCCATCCCCATCATATGTTCATAATCCTCAGGTGTCATTTACAAATTTCAAGTATTCTAGAGTTGCTGACTTCAGATCACCCTTTTTTTTCTTTCTTTTCTCATTTTTCTTTTTCTCATTTTTCTTTATAACAATTGATGGCTGACTTCAGATTGCTTAGTTCACACTTTCTAGTAGGCATTCATGGATTGCACTGGGACTGGGATATACTCTGCCAACTGCCATATAGTTCAATGCCTTGGTTATGAAACACAAGTTTGTCCCTCAATATAGACCCTGATTGTCACGAATTTAGAAATTTCGAGTTCTAATTATGAGAATAGAAAAAAATACCCAACTCACGACACAATATGCCTGTTAATTGGAAAAAAAAAAAAGTCTGAAACTACAGTTTTGACCTTTGGCCTCATAAAGATTCAATTCCCAGACATCACTCCCAGAATTTTAGTTCAACAGCCACTTTGCACCCATTCTATACTCAATGCTAAAATTTATTTGAAATTAACTAGTTCAGTACTCCTGAAAATTGAGACTGCAGCATCATCCATACAATTATATGTATAAACGTAATTACTTAATTAAAACTCACCTGAGCAGTGTAGTGGGTAATTTCTTGCATGCAGACTTCCTTTCAGAATAAAAGCAATCAGGGTGTTGAGCAAATCAGCCTTCTCCATTAATCCTTAATTAAAACTAGACATCACCAACAACTGCATATATATGTTCAATATTTAATGGCAAAAAATTCCTATGAATGATGCTGGAAAACGGTACGTAGTACATCTTCTTAATTCATTAACAGCCTGAGATGTATCAAAATTAAACAAACCAAACATCACAAGCTAATTAATCTTTATAAAAAAATATATATTAAGAAGTCGAAGCCACGAACAAAATTACTGGCGTTCTGGCCTCAGACGGATGGCGCCTAGCAAGCAAGAGATTGTATCGGTGAAGGGATCATATAAAATAAGCCTTTCTCCGGCCAACGACTAATTAAAGCGCTGGTGAAAGGGCCATCACAGGGCGGCTCCACTGCCAATTTTCTGACATGAAGGGCAGATGGTGAGGGTTGCTACTGCTGGAGGCTGCATATACAACGGCGCGCTCAGTCTCAATGATTTAAGCTCTTCAAGTTCCTTTTGTAATCTCTTATTCTCTTGTGCTAGTGTTTCGCAGCATTTCTTAAGTAACTTGAAATCTACTTCAGCTTGCTTCAACTTAGACCTGCAGAAATTTATTGAGAAGTATTTTATAGCAATTGGGACTGCTGAACTGTTTCATACAAAAAAATTGATTTTATTTTGTAAAACCTGGCTCTTCTATTCTGGAACCAGACTTCCACTTGCCGTGGCCTCAGATTCAGCTGTTCCGCCAAGGCTTGTTTTTGCTTCTAATATTCAAGAAATAAATTTAAGATAAATTAAACAACTACACTAACCGAAGTTGATCATTTGGAAAAAATTAAAAAAAAAAAAAAAAAGAAAGAAAGAAAGAATAACATAGCTAGGAAGTGTATGAAGATGTGTATACAGGATTGAGAGTGCTGTGTTCTTTAAAGCTGTCTTCCAGAATAGCTGCTTGCACTTTGCTAAGCCTGAGTTTCTTCCTGGGACTTGGTTCTTCATCTTCATCACAAACACCCGATGAGAAAACTCTCTCTGCTTCTTCTACTTCTTCATGATCATGACCAAAGTCTCTCTCCTTCTGGACACTACTTGAGTTCGAAAATGATGATAATGGACTATCTGATTCGATCTTTGTAGCTGCAGGGCCTAAAGTTAGAGATGGAATCAAGTGATCGTACTTCAACGATGGTGGTTTCTTCTTTTGTTGAAGATGATGATGATAATCAGAACCCAGTTCTTTCTTATCATTGCAGCCTAGCCCTAGACCGAGGTCAGAGCTGCAAAAATCATCAGGAGTTCCAAAACCCATTTTTTGTGAGTGAGAGCCCTTTTGTTTCTTGAGGATATGGGAGCTGCTTCTTACTGGGTCTTCACAGCCTTTTGGTTTTCTTGAGAAAAAGTGCAAATAGGCTAGGTCTTCAATTACTTGGGGAAGTGGGTTTGTGGGGATTGATTGCCGTTGGTTTGCTTTACGGGGAAGAGTTCGTTACAGCACTAAGAAATTTTTTAGTTCAAAATTTTATCTGATTGTAATAAAATCTCACTTTTTTTTTGTGTAACTATCAAGATATTTTTTATAATAAAAAAATAATAATATGTATTTTTTTTGTTGTAAAAAATATTATAATAATTATAAAATTTCGAAATCTTGTTATAATCAAGTAAAATTTTGGACAAAAAAATTTCTGACATCCTACTTTTTTTACTTACGGAAAATATTACTCGGAAAAGAGTTTCCACTGATGACTTATTTTCAATAAGCAAACTAAGCAATGTTCGTAGTAGAAGAATGAAAACTGCATACGAAGAAGAGTGATTACATGGACAATATAATAAACAGACAAAGGCAGAAATGAGTGAACTAAAAAATTCTAAAATTTTTAAAAATTTAAATTTCTCATCAAACTGTTTAGATGTGAAGAAAAACCCAACATGATATGCAACAAGGAGTTAAAAAAAAAGTGCGATAGTGGTGACATTAAGTGAATTTAACATGTTTATGTATCGATATTATTACAATTAATGCAATTTTTGACATTTTATTTTATTGTATATTTCTGTAATGTTGACTGTACATCTCGTTGTGTTAATTATACATGTCGTTGACAGAAAACTTGAATTTAGCAATTTCAGTACTTTAATTAATGTGATGAACCCCACCAAACCACGTCAACTTGACGAAACTCCTACTTTGCACTTCGTCTTTTTCTCTCCTAATTTTCTCTCTAGTCACTAACCTTTTGCGTGTAAAAAATTCACGTCTTCTTGTCGTCTTATAGGTTGACCCATGAGAAAAATAAGTCTCCTTTTAATAAAGAATTAAAGCATGAAAACAACGTTTGTCTACCTGTTTCTTACATCATTGGTGGGTCTTAATAGTTAATAGACCAATTACATAACACAGTAGCCTTCTCTTATTTTAAAAACCCTCTCACATTATCCTTGTGTAAGGGAGACTTGAGCTGAGATCTTCAAGAATAATAATAAAAATTAAAAAAGATTTTATCAACTAAGCCTGACACCCATGTTAAACAGGCACTTATAATTCTATGTGCGCTGTTGATAGAAATTTTTTGTGCACTTACAGAACCATATGTGCATCTTCAATAGCTAGCCATAAAAGAGGCAATCATATGGCCAAACATCGTAGGCCATCCTATACAGAAAAGTTATCACATAAATTCGAACTTATAGTTGCATCAAATTTATGATTATATGGTGGAACACAACTTTCATAGCAAGTGTGAAGAATATGTTTTCTTTTTTCTTAAAGAGTCTCACTATATAAATTCAAATATGAGATATAAAATAATAACACATACTCACTATTTAAATTCAAATCATTAATTATATTAGAATCATCATTCAATCAATAGTTATAATTCAAATAGTATACGCATGTCATCTTTTTGTGTCCTGTATTTTTTTTTTTCTTTTCAAAATGCCAGTTGCATTAAGAATATCATTGTTTGGTGACTAGACATATGAATCAGAAATGGAAATGCACCACAGAACATAGAACCGAAAAATTCGAGTGATCAACTTCTAGTATATATCATGGATTTGATTTGCACTAACCTAAGGCACCTGGGAATTTCAAAGAATATATAATGATGCCAATGGAACACGGTTTTGCTAGCCAGAACCTAGTTCTTTGCTTTCTCGAAAGTTGATGTCGAGTTTTGAACTACTTGCACCATCTCTGATTCTCTAACGTAAAATAGACTGAAAACACATCAATTTGTTTAGCTGAGTTCAAGATAGGATAGTGCAAGTATTCAATGACAAAATTTTCTGGTACGAGCAGATAAACATTGACGTGGGCATTGTAGAAAGAAATAATATACTATGAGTACTCAGTCTAAAGGTTAATTGAGGATAACTATGTTTGATTAAACTACCCAGGCGATAAAACTATGTTTGCTTTTTATTTATGGCAAAGTCATTCATTCCATCCTTAATGATAAAAAAAGGATTTGATCATATTCTATTAAGTCTAACTTATGGTGATCAGTTATCAAAGAATGACTCCTTTTATAATGAAAAACATTGATTAACCTTGTCTAGAAATCATTTAAACACAAAACTTAAGATTTTGATCAGTGATGCTTATGATAGATCATAGCTTAAACTCTAACATCTCCGTTTAATTCCATTGAACTGAAAAACGTAAACAAAATTCATGCCCATTTTACCTTGACTTGCACTAAGGACTTCTTCGTCATAAAGTTAAAGTTCTGATATCATGTAAAAAAAACAATTAATTCTAAAGTTTTGAATTGTTCAATAAGATAAGATGCGGAAATACATCACAATTCATAGACAGGGTTGAACTCTAACAAAACCCAAAAGATTTATTAAAGCAAGTAAAATTACAAACACTGAATGCACATGATTAACAGCACTATTTTACGATAGCTGGTTCTAGTTGATAAAGCAAAAGGTATACACGATATAATGTTGCCAATTATTGTTGGCATAAAGTTGCCCACGCCGCAGTGACGCTTAGGGGCGGTAGGAGAGGATAGACATGTGGACCGCACAAATGATTTGGCAATTGGCGTGATGGGGGCATTCGATTCTAAAGGATATGTATGATATCGATAGATTCTGGATTCGTAGAAGTTGGCAAATGATGAAGGGAGGGGGATGCGGGATGGTGGGGAGTTGGAGTCTTGGAGATAAGGTTTCAGGTTTCTGCAAGTTCTAAAGCGATTTAGTTCTTGATTATGCTGTATTAATATTTTGATCTAGAATTTTCAAAATATTAATTGTTGTGCCTCTTAGTTAATTTAATAGTTATTTGAAGATGTGTATTAATAAAAGAATACGTTAAAGACTCATATCAATTGAATTTAAAAGACATTTTTTGTTAGCTAAATAACTACTAAATTATTTTCTTTGTAAACATGTGTTTTGACATGGAGAAAAAGTAGAGATAAAAATTTATATAAATTTTATAAGGGCAATTCTAGATAATGCACAAACTTCTTGAGAACTTTATTTTAATAATGTAAACTATAGTTAAATATTACTTTATTTATATTGTGAGAACATTTGTTATAACTTGATTATACTATTATGAGGACTATATTTATTGTAAAGAAAGTGATATTATTACGCCATATTAAGCAAATTCTTTTATATTTTAATATACCCTCTTCCTGATTATAACAATTTTAAGTATAACTATTATGATTGGCATGGCGTCTAACTCTTTTACCCTGAATATGTATTATGCATACAGGAATAATTGAGGGCGTAGAATAAGTTGGAAGGAGACAACAAAAATCTAGTCAGATTAAAATAATTAATTAACCCCACCTTTCAACTTGATTTTCATGAGACGAGCGAATCAGCTATGTCACCGACTTTTCCTTAAAGCTAAGCTTAGGCTGGCCCACCCAAGATTGTCTTCCACCTGTGTGCTATTTGTGGGTGGTCTTAGCTTTGAAAACGGAGCATCGTGCTTGGTCTTTTTAGTGCAATGAAAGAGAGAGGGTAAGGAAAAGAGAAAAGAAACCCATGTCAGCCTCCACTTTCTCCATCGTCATGCCAAAGGTTTTGACTTGTGGATTATCTAGGCAATTACTAAACAAAAAAAAGATATATTTAGTGTTTGAGACTAATAGACTTGCCTCTTTGTCATCATGAATTGGATTTTGTAGGCTTTTGACAATGGTTCAGTCACATAAATGTACAAAAATAAAAATAAAAATTAATACATTGCAACAAGTAATTTTATTTTTATAATAAATCTCTTAAATTTTTATAATAAAAAAATAATTAAATTTTTTTTTTATATTTTATTACAAAATTTAATCTACTGATTACACAAATAAAATTATCGATTATAATATATCAATTTCCATATTTTTATTTTTTTTTGCGTCTCCGTATTTTTTCCCATCCGACGTCCAAATCCACGATTCCTCCCGGGCAAAGCCCTTTAGGCAAATATTCAAGCCATGGTTCTATGAGTAGAAGCCCAAAGGAATTTAGTGAACCTGTACTTGGCACCGCTGGTTCATTGGACTAGAGGCCTAGTTGAGTAACACAGTATGGTTTAAATAAGGGCACCGTTAAACGGGCTGTGAATTTTGTTCTGGGCTGTACCTAAAACTGATGTGACAGTAGTCCCATGTCAGCAAAACAGTAATTTTTTTTGCAAAAATTAAATCTAAGTAATATTTAATATTACTCCATATTAACTAATTATTACTTTAAAAATACTTAAGTGAAGTCATTCAATTTTTTTATCTAAAAATGACCACACATTTACATAGCCGTATATCTATATTTGTTGTCTGATAAATTGAAATATTATATGCTCATATCCCATTCATAAAGTTTTTACGTGTTGTTGCTATTGAAAAAAACAATTTCATTGCCAAGTATGGGAAAAATTTTGTAGCCAAACAAAAATTGTCTAGACAATACTTAAATTATAATAATAAATTTATTTTGTACAATCATAATAATAAAAATTAAATATAAAATTATCATTTTTTTTAATTTATATTTTTTTTATTACGGTTACATAAAATATATTCATTATTATAATCTAAATACTATTAAAATAATTTTTTAATTTAACCATGTAATAAAGCACGCCAAGTATTTCTCAAAAAATTCAGCGATGGCATTGAGACAGGTCAGGCCCAAGGTACTCTGATATTATCCTCAAGATGTTTTTCTTTTCCTTTTCTCAAAAAAGATGTTTTTCTTTTCTTTCTAGTTAAAACTTACAATAGGATGGGATATTTTCTATGAATAAGAAGATAATAGAAAAGCAAGATAACAGAAGAAAGTGGGAGAGCTGAGAAAGAGCAAAGAATTCCATGTGGAAAGAATAAGGAAGGAGCAAACAAGATATAATAGTGAAAAACTCATAATAAAATGTTTTAAAATTTTTAGTAAAAAATAGTGTTATGGCCCAATAAATTAAGTTTGAGTTCTGCAAAGTTTTGAATTTAAATTTTATATATCTGCTAAAATGTACTTAATAATTATCTTCAAGACGTGCTTTTCCAATTTATAATGCAATACAAAATTTAAAGTAATAACTAACCAAACGTTACAGTTTCATTTCACGGGGACAAAGCACCCCAATAACATCTTGGCAAAGCAAACGAAGGACCTCATCTGGTGGTTGAGACAGTATACGCAATGGCTCAACGTGAAGGCATAGTTAGCCAACCAGTCTGCGACTTGATTCGCCGTCTTAAATGCGCGAGAAATTCGAACTTGTCAATCCCTCTGAACCAAGTCCCTGCAGTTTCTAACAAGATTGGCCAACTGACTGATGTGTATCAGGGACATCCTTTTGAAAACATTCCGCTGCAATTAAAGAATCAGCTTCAATATGAACCTTCCTACAACCACACTGCCAAGCCAACTCCAACTAAGAATCCCCCATAATTCAGCAACAAGGCCAGAACCCGCACCAATATTTTGAGCATATCCCAAGATCCATTTACCCTGCAAATCACGAAACACACCCCTGCACATGTCTGCTGCAAACCCCCTCTAGATGCCACATTAGAGTTTAATTTTATCCAATCATCCAACGGGGAAGACCAACCTATCAAACTCGAATTCTTCGTCCCCTGTTTAGGTCGGCCCATCAATCCTTCTTGTATCTCCAATTCCTGATTGTGCCTATACTGCTTAGCCAGGCTTAGCACAAAACTCGCCCCATATCCAACACTTGTTGTCCCAGTTGAGCCGACTCCTCAAGATGTTGTCAGCACGTCGAAGCTCGCCATAAATATATGGACGTCCAAAGTAGAGCCCAAATTTTTTCCTGCGTACCGAACAAAGTATAGTCCAAATGTAATTTGCCCATGCTTTGAAAAAGGCCCATTTTTTTGTCGATTAGAAGCCTTTTAAGTTATATTACATAATAAAAGTAATTCATTTTATTTTTATTTATCCTATATCCCCATTTTTAATATTAAAATAAAAAATTTTTAAGTTAAAAGTCTAAAATTTTAGCCATTCAAAATGTCTTGTAAAGAATAAAGGCGTTTTTTTAACCTTTTTTTTTTCGACTATAAGCGTGTCTATTCCTAATTACATCAAAGTTTCCAAGTTGATTACTCTTTACAAAAGTAACAATTATATAATCCCATTCTATTCTATAAGAAAACATAATTATGTTCCCATCATCCCATTATTAATTTCAACCAATCAAAGCTACATACACTAAAGAACAAAAATAATAATAACAATAAAAGTTAAAAAAAGATTTTCGGAAGCTGCGATGTCAAATTCTGGATTATATTAGAACATTTGGATCCCTAATCTTTTTGCCTAGCTGGCATAAGATAATTTCAATTCTCTCTTTGTGGTCATCCCATCGAAAAAGGAAGTTATTTATTTATTTATTTATTTTCTGCTGTTCTGTCATGTTGTTGTTTAGATTTGGTCAGATACTAGGTGTGATTGAGACCATTGGATATGCCCCAAGTTAATGATTCTCCCTCAATATTTCCATCCAACCAACAAAACAATGAGGAATAAATAAGCTGATTTTTAAATGGATTCCCCCTTAATATTTCCATCAACCAACCCAATTAATTGGATTCTCCCCTAATATTTCCCTCATTTTTAAATGTGCTTTATTTTGAGTATGATTTCTTGGAATATTGTTGAAATGTTTGTTTTAGATGGATAACACATAAATTTTGTTATAAATTTTTATCAGTCTAAAAACGTTCAAAACTTTATGAGAAATAATCTCTTAAACTTTTGTTAAAAAAAAAAAAGGAAAAAGAAAAACTCTAAGGATCGCTAGAAAAAGAAAAGAACAGATCATTGTTTTCAAATTGGATATCGTTGCCTTAAATATTGAAGGCGATAATTTTTACGCGTATAAAACGAAAACTTATCTATAAATAAATATTCCCGTATTTGGCTTTTTTTTTTTTTTTTATATTGTTGTATATAAATAAGGAGACTGGCTGATTGCAATTCTCAAATCAATTTACATCCAATTCAAGGCAAGCCAAGGGAAGATGTGTTACCAGGCGGCATGTAAAACGTGCGGGAAGATCGGCTGGGGTGGCTGTGGAAGGCACCTCCAATCGGTCTATAAATCCATACCTGAAGGTCAGCACTGTCTCTGCCGTGCTTGGCCTGGTGTTGACCCTAAAAATCCCGGCGCCGCCGATGCTGCTGGGTCATCTTTCTCCTGCAGTATTCAATGATTTCCGTCGCTTTTTTTTTTTTTTTGGGTCAAATCAGTGCCGTTTGTTTTCCCTGTTTATGTGATGTCCTGATTTGTAACCTGTCAAATGAAATAAAGGAAATCAGGGAAGAGAGTTTGACTCTAATATATTCCTTCCAATTTTAAAAAGACTGTTAATTTGAGCAAGCAATTTGTGCAAGACAACGAGTTAAGAGCTTTGCGAATTGTGAATTTGTGATCCTTCCAATTAATTTCCAACATAGATTATATTTTTTTTCCCATAGATTATGTAAATATTTTTCATTTTCGAGTCCGACAAGATTTAAGTTCACGGCATCATATGTCGGAATTTGGCAGTAACCAAAATTAACGTCCGAACGCGAATAATACATGAATCCGCATGGGTGATCTTGACCGAATTTTGTTGACGTTGCTTAAACCATCGATATTTACCAATTTTGAGAATATGTTTTTTTAATAGTATTTACTGTGCAATAAAATAACTTAATTCTAAAAAATAAACTTGTGTTTTTTTTTACTTTTACGTATTTTCTTTAAAATAGTTGTCAAGTAGATTATTATTTTAAAAATTAATTTATACTAATAATTTATCTCTTTTTCTAAAAAATAATATTTTTAAAATTCAAACCCGATGCATCACCGAGCAAGACCCATCTAAGATCAATTTACATTTAGGGTGTGTTTGTTTCTTGTAAAACATTTTACAATAAAAAATTTTATAAATTTTCTGACGTTTATTTCACAGAAAATATTTTATATAGGTAAAATTTAAGAAAAATTTTCAAATTTTTAGATAAAATAACTTCTCTTTTTACAGAGTTAAAGTTATTTTTTAAAAAATATAAACTGTGCTATAAATAAATTATAAAAAAAATTATTATTTTTACTGTAAATATTTTTTTATAAATATTTTATAAATATAAATTATTTTATAATAAAATAATGGACTTGACAAATAATATCGAGTCCGAATCAAAAAGTGTCGGGGGAATGGGAGTCGTTGGTGCGTATGAAAAACGCCAATCCCTTCGGTCAACGTGAAAAAGTAAATAAATTTTTTAGGAAAAAACAATAGAAAAAGTGAAAAAGTGAAAACTCATGTCTTCTTTATTATAGCTTAAAATCAAAACCGCAATTTCGTGGTATTTTAATATATTTTTTTCATTGAATTGAATGTTAATTTTAGTACGAGGTAATATTTTTTTACATTTAATAATAATGTTGTGTATAGGTACATGTTAATTTATGATTTGTTTATGTCAAAATTGGTTTGGAGAAATTATAATGAAATCTGACAATACTCAGATGATAAATATTTACCATAAAGTAAGTTGAATGAAAATTATAATGATAACCTTAACTTCAATCCACATATATAATAATTTTAATTATAAATATTTTGCTTAAATTAAAAAAAACAAAAGGGAAAATATCCTCCTAGTCCTTTCTCATTCTCCCTCCGTTGGTATTTACCATTTTTTTCTAATTAGAAAAAAAAAAAAAAAAAGAAAAGTCTTCATCTTCATCATCATCATCTTCTTCTTCTTCGTGGTTGCGGAGCATTGCGCGAAAAAGAGTGAGAGATGGCGAAGAAGTGCCAATTCCTCACGATAGCCAGCCACAGCCATCGCTGCTTTGCTAAAGAACGGCCTTCTCTTCCCGACGCTTTATCTCTCAAGGCACTGCTTCTTCTTCTTCTTTTTCTTCACTCTTCTTCATTGTTCTTCATCATTAAATTAACTACTGTTTTAAAGTGCAACTATGTTCAACTTATTATTACAAGAATATCTAAAGCGTAGCGTTTGATTCACGCGTGTGGTTGCAGCTACATGATCCCCTCCGTTTTAAGCGCTCAACGCTTCGAATGCTGATGGCCACCTGTACAACCACCTTCGCTGTATTGCCAAAAAATCGACTCCCTCTGATAATTTCAGGTTATATTTATATATGTTTCTCCTTTTTTTTTTTTTTAATTAATTCTCACTGAAACTCGAATTCGAAATGACTTTTTACTCTAAAGACGGCTCTAGCATTAATTGAGTAATAATTTTATTGATAACGAATATGATTCTCTTAAAAAAGATTGATTCTCGTAACTATTATTGTCAATTCTTTGCATTATGCTGAATTTGGTTAGCTGTAGTAAAACTGACATATTATGTTGCTAAAACCAAACAGCATAACATCTGAATCGCCTAATGTCAACTGGGACGACCTCGGATTCGATCTTGTGCCGACTGATTATATGTTTGTAATGAAATGTACTGGAGGTGGCAAGTTTTCAGATGGTGAGTTACAACGTTTCGGGGAGATTGAATTGAATCCATTCTCCTCTGTTTTGAACTATGGTCAGGTTAGAATGAATACCTTAGATGTTTACAGTGTGTGCACGTGTTTACTTCTTTTTTGTTTTACCAATTCAGTTCTTAGTTTCCGTATTGGAAATCACTGCACTGTCTGTGTTGGATTCATTGTGTGAAATGTTGATTATGTTTCTTTCCATACCTTTTTGTTAAGGGAATATTTGAGGGTCTGAAGGCATACAAGAGAGAAGACAACTCTATACTGCTGTTTCGTCCTGAGCAAAATGGGATTCGAATGAGAGTGGGAGCGGACAGGATCTGCATGCCTGCCCCGACTATTGATCAGTTTGTTGAAGCAGTAAAACTTACTGTGTGGGCAAATAGGCATTGGGTAATTAGTCTTCATATTAGCTTTTATAACTATTCTATGTTTGTTGTTTGCATTCTATTGCTTTGCTTATAGTGTGCTCAACGCCACACTGCAGGTTCCCCCTCCAAATAGAGGCTTTTTATACATCTGACCCCTACTTATGGGCAGTGGACCTGTTCTTAGTCTTACACCCCCATCTGATTTTACCTTTTTGATATATGTTACTCCAGTCAAGAGTTATTTTGAGGTATGCTGGATTATTCCCTACCCTATAAGTTTGTGCAACCTCACAATCAAGATTGTGGCTCCTGTTTACGTTGCTCGTTCTTTTGATGTTTACATTTTCTGGCTTTGGCCTTTCTCCTCAATTTTCACTTCCCGCCTTCCTTTATGTGGCGCTAATGTCACATTATAGTTTTTCATGTATTTTCTTTCACTGATGATGACAGGGAGGCTTGAAATCAATAAACATAGTGGTTGATACTGAAATTTCTCGTGCTGTTCCCGGTGGAGTTGGAAGCATAAAGGCTATAGGAAACTATGCTTCGGTAGGTTGATCATGCAAGTGGCACTTTGTAAGCTAATTTTTTGGAGTTTGGGCGTCGCAACATTGGCACACTTTTGTGTTGTTATGTTTTTTTGTCTTCTTTTCTTTTCTTCATATGTACAGCAATTGGTTTTGTCAGACATAACTGTATTATCTCAGCTGTGATTTTTTTTTTTTAATTTTCAGATCATGAAGGCATTGAATTCAGCTAAAGCAAATGGTTTTGATGAAGTTCTTTACCTTGATTGTGTTCATAATAGATATCTTGAAGAAGTTTCAACTGCTAATATTTTTATTGTGAGGGTATAGCTGAAGATTGTACTGGTCTATAATGAAGTAACAATTCTGTTCGATTATATTTGTTGGGACTGTTCTATTTTATTTCCATGTTGCATTTAATGATCTGAAAGTGGGTATTGAAGCGAAAACATAATTAAAATTTTTAGAATGTGATCTTGCATAGACAACTGAATCAATTGCATCTTTTTTCACCAAGCAAACAATTCCCTTGCAATTGGTAAAGGTGTTAATATCATTGTTGGTTGGGGAATCATCAGATGTATCATTTTTGACTGAAGGACAATCAATATAATGATATCATGATCATCTTTGTATTATTCTTCATATACATTTTCTGAGCAAGACATGCATTGATACATTCTGCTCTGATGTTGAAACGTCGGTCTTCTTTTGCTACACACTTTCCTGTTAGCCACGACTTTTATCTCTTCTGTTTATCTTTTATTTCCTTTTTTTTTTTCGTTTTTTTTCTCTTATTGGTTTTGGATAGTTCAGTTTCTCTATCTTCACTTCAAGTTGTATCAAGATTATGATTCTGGTTCAAAATATAGAATGCTGTGAAATTATTACTGATGCCTCTTGAATTAATTGCATCCTATCTACTGTAAGTTTATAGGGAAAAACTATTTGTACTCCAGCACTGAGAGGGACAATACTACCTGGTGTTACTCAAGAAAGTGTCATTGATATTGCCCGCATACTGGGATTTCAGGTATATCTTTTTGGCCAAAAATGCGAGATTGATTCTTGAAGGGTTTGATATATTAATTACCCCAATATCCTGTCCATTAAAATTCGTAATCTTGATATCCATTTATTGTTTGTATTTGGAGCTTACTCATCATTAGTGTGGATATTTTTAAACATTTATTTTTGGGGAGTTCTGCTTTTAGTGGTAGTTTATGAGGATCAATTCCTTTTATATGATGCGAAGACTAGCTGTTGTATCACGTACTAGACCCCTGGCAACATTTCTATAGAACTGTGGCTATCAATTGAACAGTTGAATTACTATATATTGCTTTGTTCCTAAGGAAGGTGAGACTGTGGGTCATATGCTTGTTGCTTAATCTTTCACATATGTTTTGTTCCCCAGTCTAGAGGATACCTTCGTGCCTGCTTTACCATATATTATCAACAATTCAAAATGATATGATACTCTTAGGTATTATGATTTTGGCTCTGTACTTTTGCACACAGTTTTGCATGTTTAGTTTTGTTGAACAAAATTCCAAGGTGTAGTCCAGGCTCCTGAGAACCATGTGAGTCCATAGAAATGAATGATTTGATGTTTCTTCAACAAAGTGTTTTCTTTCCAATCAATCTATCATCGTAATGTTGAATCTCCATGCTCTTGCTGATAAGATGTTTAAGTTGCCAAACAGAGCGCGAGATAGAAGAGGCTGGATGTATAATTTATGGCTGGCAGATGCATCACCTAGTGCCATTTTCTTATTGTATTTTTGGCTCTTAGGAGTCTTTCCACCTTTTTTTTTCCCTTTTAAAAAAAGAGTTAAATAAGGAGGAAACCTGTTTTGTGCGGGAGTTCATATAGAAATCCCAATAACCTGCTCTTTGTACCTTTTTAACTTGTTACAAGAGCGGCATCAAGCCTCTCTTCTGCTAGTAATTGTGGCCTATTAGAATCTTGATTCTTGATAAATGGATGATGACTAGAATTTTCTACAATAGGCTCCGTTTTCTCTTCCAACAGGTTGAAGAACGGCAAATTTCAGTTGAGGAATTGTTTGTTGCTGATGAAGTTTTTTGTACAGCGAATGCTTTCGGTTTATTGCCTGTTGGGAGCATAACCTACCAGGGCAAAAGGTAATATCGAGCATTATTTTGCCACAAGCTGAAATCTGTGAGAGATGAATGTAATACAGGAGTTTAAATTTGAAATGCTTACACTTTTAGCCTTATGTTTTCACGAAAACTATTAATGATAACCTTTCATCTGGGTATTGGTTGCAGGAACTCCTACGGAGAAGGTGGACTAAAAGCCGTATCCCAGCAACTGTATTCTGCCCTGTCAAATATTCAGATGGGCCTGATAGAAGATAAAATGGGTTGGACAGTGCTCTTGAAGTAGAATTGGAAGAAATGGCAAATGTGAGCTTCCAGCTAATTTACCCCAATGTTGAAATGGCAAGTTTTTTTTTTTTTTTGTTTACAAGGATTCTTATTAGGCATATAAGAACATAGGGAAATGAGGTTAGTGGGAGTTGAATCCCCCACCTCGTAGTTGAGGAACACCCCCCTCAACTATTAGAACAAATGCTCAACATTTGAAATGACAAGTATGTTGGTGTGGTTCATTGTCAATTCATCTTGCTTAGCCCGGCTTCATCTCTGCCAAGATGGTTAATTTAACTTATCTGTGTCAAGTTAACTCAATGCTATATAAGAGAGAAGGCATAAAATTATCATTTGAAGTAAAAAAATAAAATAAAATAAATTTATGTAATTTAAAATATTTAATTCGTTATATTCATAAAATAGTGTAATAAACACGCTTAATTGATGGTCTCATAAAATTGGGTGTGATAAAATTGGGTGTTGAAACTTGGAAAAAGGTGTTATTGTAATTCATGGTCGAAATTGAATTGCCTGACAGCCTCTTGACGTAAATTGATCGCCATAAGGTGCGCTGTCCTCGCAATTCCTGAATAGAGGATGGTACTTTTCCTTCCGAGCTCTATGTGTTTTCGGCTAATTCGGTATTTTTTAAGCAGTAATTTAAAATACATGTATGATATATAATTAATTTAAAATTTTTATTTTTTTAAATTTAATATATTTTTCTGATTTAATAGTTCAGATTTATATTTTTTAATTTTGTATCTTCATTATATACTTACGTGCCCTATCATTATAGCGTAAGTCATAATTTGTGTGCATCTATGTACATACGTGAATCTTTATATACATACGTGCACGTGCAATTAAAAAAACCAATAAAATTTCCAATTAAAAAAAAATGTATTTGATTTATAGTATAAATCACTAAAATTTTGCGGATAAATCAATCTGATTTCGGAGGAAACAATGAAAGGACATCTATAAATCACTAAAATTTTGCGGATAAATCAATGTGATTTCGGAGGAAACAATGAAAGGACATCGAGTCAAATCCTGGGAAAATCAAAACCGAAAAAAAAAAAACGAAACAAAATTCTTCCAGACAAAATATGTCATTACTGATTTGAACCCATTATCTTGTGGGTGGAACTACTCCATGGATTTGGAATTTATATGTCGATGCTCACGATTTTGAGAGTTGTACTAGTGATTAGGAGGATATCTCTTATCGGAGACGTAGAACCAAAATTCGTTTATTCGCCACAAGCTTTTGTTAGTCTCACCCAAAACTACTCGAACTATTATTGAACAAAAAAAATGAGAGCTTCGTTTTATGGCACATGGCTTGGAATAAGGACTCAGTTTTGTTTTCCACTGCCCCCTTCAAATTGCGGCCCCTGGAAGTCTAAGCAGGAGATGTAGGGAATTTTGAACATTTTTTCATGTGCTGCGGAAGCTGATACTCAATTGCAACACACACACGCGTGTAATTTAATGCAACAAAAGATGAACTGAGTAAACACGTAATTTGTCACATATAAAAGACATATAGTTAATTTAACAAATTTTTTTAATTTAATACATTTTTTACGATTTAACGATTTAAATTTTATGTGTCAATTTTGTAATTATTATTACGTGTTTATTTAATTTTTTCATGAGGGGTGAAGTTGGTGAAATATTACGAATACAAAAAGATTTATGACTACAAAGAGAGAGATACATAACATCTAAATCTAAATTTTATATACATTATTACTTGTCAATGAGATATTATCAGAAACATTATAAAAATTTATGACATCGAATCTTTTTGTCTCTTCTCTTTTTTTCCTCTCTGCACTCTCTCGGATACCTCATCACTGCCTAAAGCCACCACTATTCATACAATAGAAAAAAAGATTGCAATATTGCATAGAAGGAAGAAAACAAAATAAAGACAAGAAGATCAGACTAAACCACGTTACTCATACCTTTGATATGTCTTTCACGTTTTCTAAATTGTAGCAAAATGAAGCACCCACTTACCACGCGATCCATCTTTCTCTTACATTTCCTAGGGCCGCAAAAAAGGAAGGAAGCATGTCTTTGATGAATCTCCATTCCAATGGTGGTGATCCAGCGTCTTGGTAGACGAGACATGAAGTTATCACGTACAGGGAATCCGTACCCAAAAAAACAAAATCTTGCACAGGGAATGGGCCCATGTCCCAACTGAAAGAACAACTTGCTCTGTGGCTTTGCATGAATGAAATTGGTTTCAGTGCGAGCTGTGAATATGATACCAAGTCGACGCTAAAAACGTTATAAATCTTGAAGTTTCAATCAAAAAAGGGACATTTCTCTCTCATGTCTCCGACAAATTTGGAGGAATTGCAACTTTGCACGTATCTTGATACTCATTTTTCTCCTTTAAAATCAACAGTTGGCCAAAGGGGTCCAGCTACAGGTACCGAAGGCAATATAATGCCTCTATTTTTTTGCGTGCTCTTATTCTTTTCCTCTTGTTTGTCCTGCCCAGCGCATGCAACTTCAATGTTCCCGCCATTTTTAGCGGTTAAACTGACCATAAGTTTTTTCGCATTTGTATACTTTATCCTCCGCTTACTTCTCTGTCACACAACTGCGCCCCGGCTGCCACACTCAATCCTTGTTCGGCCTACAAAATCACAAAAACTGTCGGCAACTTTACTAACTAATATTTACTTCTTAATCATAATTTATAATTTAGTGACCTATTAAAATTAAAAATTTGAGAAGAAATCTTGAAATTTCAATCTTAAATTTTATTAATAGTTGACTATTCTCTTTCACTTTAACTAAAAAAATTAAATTTTACTTTTCATATATATAAGTTTTTTAATTGACTTTATTATCTGACTAGATGTTGGTCTGTCTAGTGACCCAACGTCTAGTCATACTCTCTTTTTTAAAAAAAATTAAATTATAAATATATTTAATATTATTTCAAACATATTTAACATCAATCATAAACTTTAATTTTTGAATAAAATTTTTATTTTTATTTTTTTTCTGTTAGAAGTTGCCATGCACCTAGCCTTTCTCTTTTGAATTTTAGGTGGTCACTAGGACAACTTTTTGACCTGACAAAAATAGATCGTCGACGTATTGTAAAGAGAAAATTTGGGTACAGAAATTGTTTGGACTCAAATGATTAAAAAAAATTATATCACGTTTTCATATTTTTATGCTCCATCAGCGTGGTATTAGAATGCAAAAATATAATATAAAAAAAATTTGGTGTCCACCAAACTTTTGTCTTTGTAAATCCCATCATATTTGTATCCACCTAATTAGACTCTATTGTAATTTGCATCCATTTTAATATAGATTTACATATGCAAATCACCATCATTATTATTATTTACTGGGACTCGTTATATGATAACAACGCTGATGTCGACGCATGGCCTAAAGATAGAGATAAGAAGATAAACATAAGCTCGTTTCGGCGATGAGAAAAATATTTTTATATTTTATCTCTCTCCCTCTCTCTCTTGTTTCCATATCTCTCCTTTCTCTCTCTTCCGTCTCTTTCTCTCTCTAGTTTTGACGTTTCCTTTGTTAATTGAGTAACTAGTAAAATATATGGAAAATAACTTGCTGATCTTGAATCCATAAGTAATTTTACAGAAAAATTGGTCATTTTTAGTTGACTAGTAAAATATTTTCTGTTCGTTATAATTTTATGCGAAACAAAAATTAAAAATAAAAAAAATATTTTTCCACAAAATATTTTTTGCAAAGCAAACGAGCCTTAAAAATCATTATTAATTAGAATATGTCAATAACTTTTTTGTCTTTTGAAATTAATAGCGAATGATTCAAGAAATGGAAGCGACAACATTTAGGGAGTGTTTGTAAAAACTTTTAAGAGGATATATTTACATTTTATTTTTAAAAAGTAGGGAGATAAGTTTTTGGTTAAATTTTTTGAATTACTATTTGATTCTACTTATTTTTTTGTATGACATCTTAAAAACAGCTGATTGAAAAGTAATTGAAGATTATTTTTTACTGTTTTTTGAGTTACTTTTCAATTTTTAATATTAATAATAATTTATATAGACTAAAATACTTTTAAATAATATTTATACAAATTTATAATTTTTATTTACAGTTTGAATATGATTTGTTAGTAGTCATTAAACTTCATCAGTATTTATATAAACGTAATACTTTTATTTTTTAATAATTCGTAAATATTTTTTTATTTCAAATTTTCATTAATATTGATATTTAAGAAAATATTTCAAGCATTAGATTTTTTATTATCTAGTAAACATTAATATTTTTTTAAAAAAAATAAAAAATTAAGTGAAAAAATTCTTAATAATATTTATAAAATATTTATTCTAAAAATAAAAATTATAAAATATAAAGATAATTTTGTTAATATAATATATTAATATAAATTAAATATTTAAATCAGTCATTTAATTATTTAACAGTAACAACAAATACAAAGTTAATCAAATACTTCATTAATTTTTTAGTAATTAACAATCAATAATCAATAATCAATAACAGTAATCAGTAACAATAATTAATAATAATAATATTAAATAAGTAAAATAAATAGACCCTTAATAACATCGAGTATTGTTGAGTTCTTAAGAATTTTGTTTAATGGCAATGACATTATTATCACAAGGCGCATCTGGTAGCAAAAGGTGCATTTAATGGCAACCTATCATTGCTGTCATAAATTTATGGCAATAAATTTTACAATAATAACAGTGATAATTCTCACCATTAAATGTTTATTTTAATATTTTTCGAATCTTTTCCTTAGTCTACTCTTGTCATACATAAAGCACGGACATTTCAAAAAATAAAGGTGTTGAGTGTCGGACACGCGGGATATGCGGATACGCGATAGACACACGGCAGATATGTGTCCGACACGGCTAGAAGTGTTCACCAAATTTTTTTTTTTTTAAATTCAGACACGCGTGTCGGACACGGGGTGTCAGACACGGGAAGCACAAATGTCCAACAAGTCACAGACACGCCTGAATATTTTTATAATTATTTTTAACAAATAAAAAAAAGAAAAAAATTTAAAAATTATAATTAATACTATCAATTGTCCATAACTTTTGAAATATTTAAATTTCAACTTATTTTTAATTTTAACAGAGAAATTAAATTGATTACAAAATTTAATATCTCTAATTTAGTATTTTACAATAAAAAATAAAGAATCTTACGATATATTAGTTGAATAAAAATTTTTTAAAACTTATAATAATTATATAAATATATTTTTGGGTGAATAAAATTTATAAAATTATTTAAAAATATATATATGATATACAAAATTTTTTATAAATTTAATTATATATATATATATATACATATCCGTGTCCAAGCCGTGTCCGTGTCCTAATATTTTTAAAATTAGTGTGTCGCTGTGTCCGTATCGTACCGTATCCGTATCGCCGTGTCCGTATTCGTGCTTCATAGATAACCATAAAAATGGGACAATAAGTTTTTCATTTCTAAAAATTTCTAATTTTTTTAGTATAGTCCTAAAGTTTACTATTTGCAGTTCAGTCTTAAACATCACAGAACCCTTTACAAAGTGGTATGTTTGTTAAAGGGAGGTTAGTCAGATGTTATTCCAACAGTCAACTGACATATATATAACGGTTATTATCAAAAAATAGTATTATTTTTACATTTTTTTTATAAATTTAACACTATTTTTAAAAATTAATAAATCTAATATAATTTAATTATTTTCTTATAAATCTAACAAAGTCTTTAACAATTAATAAATCTAATACAATTTAATTATTTTTTAATAAATTTAGCACACTGCCAGTTAAAATAATTAAATCCCTAATACGCACACATGCACATATGACATTTAAGCGTTTTAAATTGTATTAGATTTTAACGTTTAATTATTTTTTTAACAAATTTAGCATATTGTCAGTTAACAATAATCGAATCTTCAGTATGTACATATGCACATATGACATTTGAGAGTTTTAAACTGTACCAAATTTAAACGTAAGTGTGTCATATATGTATACTAAGAGATTCAATTAGTTTTAACTGATTATTTTTAACTGACAGTGTGTTAGATTTGTTAGAAAATAATTGAAATGTGCTAAATTTGTTAATTGTTAAAAGTTGTGTTATATTTGTAAGAAAATAATTAAATTGTGATAGATTTGTTAATTTTTAAAAGTAGTACTAGATTTGTAAAAAAATGCAAAGGTGATACTATTTTTTAATAATAACCCTATATATAACTCAGTCTTAATAATTTTTTTACAATGTGATATTTTCGTGTCTATCTAATTAAATTCATATAAATGACTACAATTAATGTTAGAATTAACTCATCGTATAAATTTGTAGTATGATAATAATTCAGTGTAATTTTTTCATTATCGACCTAAATTTAAGTCCCCATTTCATCGCTTGTTCTCAATTTATTAGGTTAGATGCATAATGGTTATCGTTAAGTTTTATATTCGTTAATAATATATTAAAATATAAAAAATTTATTTAAATTTAATAATACGTAAGTTACGAGTATTTGAGAATGGTTAAAATAGCATTAACTCACGGGGAGGCGTTTTAAGTCCATGACGTTCCAATTCTGAAAGCCAACAAAGTGGTCAATTAACCTTCACTTCATCTATTTATAGAAGTTCTGACATTCCCATGCTCTCTGGTCTTTATCAGTCTCCCGGTTCCATTCCTACGCGCATAATTTACACCCACTAGTTTATTTGAGAGTTTTTCGCTCCTTCAATTTCCTTTTTTTTTTGGGGTATATAGACATATAGTATATTTGCAGCTGAGATTCCTAGGAAACTATAAAGGCGACGATGATACGAGGAAGTGCGTACTTACGTGGTCTGGTTCAGTCTTTACGACTTGTTTCTGCTTCTTCTTCTTCATCATCATCGAAGGTTGGTCTATAATATCTTGCCTTGCATGTTCTTGTTTCGACAGGTTGTTAATTGGGCAGTTTAGATTCTATCTTCTGTGGTTAATTGTCTAAATACGTGGTTTTTCCTAATTAGCGGAATTAATTTCAAGTAAAGCATAAAAATGATTGAAAACGGATGACTGAATGAGTCCTGTTCTCTGGAAAAGAATACAGAAATAATTGTTGTTCGATATCAACGGTAGAAAGTGACTGTGTGTGTGTGTGTGTGTGTGTGTGTTGGTTCTGATACACCAAAGGCCATCACCTGGCCACGTTTAGAATTAACAGTCATCAAGTAGCTAAATTTCTGTATCTTTCCTGGCATTAAAGCTTGATCAGTGGCCTGGTTACTGAAAAAGTCCCGAATCACTCTATAAACAATTGTTTTTTAGTATGTATTTCATGAGAATTTAAGGATTCAATTGGCAACTGTATCTTTCTTCTGAGGCAACAAAGTCTAAATGTTCTATGTGGTTGTTTTCAGTTTGGAGTTTATTCTCGCCAAGTTTCTGGAGCTGCATCCTCTTTACGAGAGACTTGCAAACCATCTAGGTATACGTAGGTTAATGCAATTTTTGTTTTTAATCAACAAGGAATGCAATAAGTAGTACAAAACACTGCAATTTAAAAAAAAAAAAATTTTTGGATGTGAATTGTGCAAGGTTTTTATACAAGCCAGTTTTCATGTTTCTGCATGTTATCACCTATTGCTGGCTGATGCCAAGGAGGTCTTTATGTATAGTCACGAATTATGATTCTCCCTTTGCAAGTCCGTAACCGCAAGCTAAATTATCAATCAAACATATCTCTTCACTTGAGCTGTCCCTTTTTTGTGTGTTGCTTTTTGGATTTTTATGTAGAGCCTTTTTCTGTTTTGCAAAAAGTGTAATAATCTTATCTCTTTGTCCTGTTTGTTTTTAAATGTTTTGTGGCAGTGTTTTTGGTGAGGATGAGTATGCTGATGTGGATTGGGATAATCTCGGATTTGGTCTCATGCCAATTGATTATATGTACCTGGCCAAATGTTCCGACGATGGGATTTTGGAACATGAACAACTTAGAAACTATGGGAACATTGAACTGAGCCCTTCTGCAGGAGTCTTAAATTATGGGCAGGCAAGCTGAACTTAATTGATCCTTTTTTTTTTTCAAGAAGTTCAACTCCTGTGCATTTAGAAAGTTCATAAACTGGATATTTTATACCACTTAAGGACCTTGGGTTCCACTTGCAATTCTGTTCAGGGACTGTTTGAAGGAACTAAGGCATACAGAAAAGAAGATGGGCAACTTCTTCTGTTTCGTCTGGATCAGAATGCTATTCGCATGAGGATTGGTGCTGAAAGAATGTGCATGCCTTGTCCATCTGTTGACCAATTTGTTGATGCTGTCAAGCACACTGTCCTTGCAAACAAGCGTTGGGTAGTTATACAAATTCTACCTTTCGAAAATAATGATTAGAGTCTTTATATTACGATGGAATTGCTGTATGTTTCATGTGAAAATTTCCCTATTCAATTTATAGACTTTTAAGAACAATTGCTGTGGCCCGAGCAGGTTCCTCCCCCTGGAAAAGGTGCTTTGTATGTTAGGCCACTGCTGATGGGCAGCGGCCCTGTATTGGGTCTAGCACCAGCAACCGAATATACATTCCTCGTATATGCTTCACCTGTTGGTAATTACTTCAAGGTGGGCTTAGTTCTGATTACAAAACTAATTATTTAGCTCACTTTCAACTGAAGGTTAATATGCTCCTCATATTCTGTGCAGCAAGGAATTGGGGCCTTGAACCTGTATGTTGAAGAGGATTATAATCGTTCTTTCAAGGGTGGTACTGGAGGCGTGAAAACAATCGGCAATTATGCCCCAGTAAGTACATCTTTCTGTTATGAAGCAGGTGATAAATTATTCTAACATGAAGTTAGCTTTGATGTGTAGACTCTGAAAGCTTCAGCTAGAGCAAAAAGCAGGGGATTTTCTGAAGTCTTGTACCTTGACTCGGAGAAAAATAAGTTTTTAGAGGAAGTCTCTTGTAGCAACATTTTCATTGTGAAGGTATCAAATAAACTGTTCACTGCTTCAGATTTAGTTTGCTACTGATATCTAAAGGCACCTGGCTTTCTTATTCAAAAATCTAATGATGTGGCCAGAGTAAAAAAATGTTCCTATACCATAGTGACTGCAACAGAAAAAAATGTGAGGACTAAGCTGATGGTCCATGAATAAGCATCAAGGGTAATAATCCAAACAAGTTAGGTGTTCTACGAGACAGAAGGTAATGCGACTGGAAATTCATAATAAGTATGTTTAAGCCCAGTGAGTCATGATATCAAAGGCCCAACTAAATAATAAAGTCAGCAACTACGTAGATACGAGTAGTTGTTTTCCGATTTCAGATTATGTTAACTAATAGACTCTAAGTCCTGATGAAGTCCGTATATTACTGGTGTTCCAGGGTGATGTTATTTCGACTCCTGCTACAAATGGGACCATTCTTCCTGGGGTCACTCGAAAAAGCATCATAGATATCGCCAGTGATAATGGTTACAAGGTGAATTCGACTGGTTTAACTCTTCTCTAAATATAGCAGCTGATTTTTTGAACTTCCAGTGTGTCAGCACAAAAATAGAACTGGACCATAGGCATGCCCCATGCATACATTCTGAAATTGACCCCATGTGCATCAGGTTGAGGAACGCGCTATTCCAGTAGATGAATTGATGGATGCTGATGAAGTTTTCTGCACTGGCACTGCCGTCGTTGTTGCTTCTGTGGCCAGCATTACTTACAAGGATAAAAGGTACATCAGAACGAATAATTCACTATATGTTGCATTTTCCTTGCGAGATTATCATCATTTTTGAAAGGAAAAATCAAAATCAACACAATCAGCAAGCAAGCTTAATATTTCTCTTCGAATTTTCTTAATCTGGCAATTTTAACGGTCTATCTGTTTGCAGAATTGAATACAAAACTGGACCTGGATGTGTATCGTGGGAGATGTACTCAACTCTCGTAGGAATTCAAACTGGTGTGATTGAGGATAAAAAGGGCTGGACTATTGAGATCCCTTAGTCCCTTGTCTTGTCACTGAACTGGAACATGTACAATTGTGCAGACAGTATTATCTGTGTTTTTACAAAGTGTTTTTCTTGATGTCTTCAAAAGTGAATATTCTGCATTGTTAGTTCATGGAATGTGAAATTGGAAGTGAAAAGGAAGCAAATGATGTTGGTTTAGCGGAAAAGTCCTCGGCAGCGTCTTATTAATAAATCAGGTTATGAAGAACGAAGGAAATCCACCTCTTGTTTTGCTCTAGAAATTGTAGGACTGCTTGCTATCCTAAGAAGGAGCTGATTTAGAACATAATCTTAGAAATATCATGAAACAAATTTAGTGCTATTTAAGTAATTGATGAGTATCTTCTTGCATTTGTTTTTTGTCCATCCAAAAAATTATTAAGTTATGAGTTACACAATAAAATAATCCTCATCATGATCATAAATTCTACATATTTCCTTCTTAAAATTAGAATTTGAAGCTTATAAAATAAAACTCTAAAATTTATTTTCAAAATTAAAAACTTAAGACTTTTAAAATAAAAACTTAAATTTTAACTAACAGCATGTTCCATGAAGAACTTTTGCATCTAAACTCTTTTCTGGTTCTGGACAGTCTGGATTTACCACCCACGGACGTCCCAGCACGATCATACGCTATTGGTCCCCCAACGCCGAAAAAGAAATAATAAGAAAACAATGTATCATTTTTATTCACTTTTTATATAAGCTTAATAATTTATTATCTTATACTGTATAAGTTTATTTTTTATTTTTTATTTTAAATAAACCTAATTTATTATATGATATAATGTATAAGATTATAAACAAATAATACTCACCTAAAGAGGTGAATTAAATTAAAAGTCTCCATAGAAAACAAATCTTAGAAAAAAACGTAAACACAGCGCAATATATTGGGCCTGAAATACTCGAGCTTTACATGGATTGTGACATTGATAGTCAAAGCTGGTAACCTGCTTTTAAAATTTTGGTGGCCAAGAACTAGCTGGGTATGGTCCCTCTTGATGGGTTAAAACGTGGGCCGGTTCCCGAAATACAGATCTCAGCACCATGGAAGATTATGTACACTATAGATCAAAAAAAAGATTTGACCCAAAAAAAAAAAAAAAAGAAGATTATGTGCTCTTCGTTCGTCATTGTCACCCCGATTCGTTCTCTCTCTTTTTTCTATTAGTCTTTTTGTTTCTTTGCATTGGATTCGCAACCAATCAATGTCAATTGTCGTGAAAGACAAGTAGCCAAAGAAAAAATTCACATTGGTCAAATTTTGCATTACGTGGGAAAAGATTGAGGAGAGTCGGAATATAAATGTTTATACAGTCAGCATGCAGTGCACTCAAGAGTACGAAAGCTCCTTAATCCTTACATGAATCTGAAAGATTAAATGTATGATAGATGCGAGTTTATATTATACTAAAATATATTTAGTAAAATCAAGTGGATTCCATTTATATATATATATATATATATATATATATATATATATGTAAGTTTTTATTCAAATATATCTCATTTATTGTGTGATATAAAATTATAAATAAGTTATATTTATAAAAAATAGGGTCAAATTAAAAATATATATATATTTATAATTCTATTATTATTTGTAATTATATATTAAAATAATAAAAATATTTAACCATCAATTAATAAGGTGAAATAAGACTTTTCCCAATTAATGGACCCAATTACATGACTACGTAATTTCGTAGACTCAAATGGTAACAAGAATATTTTATACTACAAGTAAAACATTATACATTACACCAGATAATATTTTATATAATATAAAGAGATTTTACATAAATTTTTACTATATCACTATAACACAGTTTTATGTTGTATAAAATTTAATTTATTTATATAAAATCTTTTATAAATAATATAATTTTTTTTTTTTTGTTGTGTCTACGACTCCTCAAACCCATGACCTTTGTTAAGGTCATGAATTCATTGCCGTCAAGGCAATAAGAGGATGGTAGTATAGGACAGTTTTGTGGTTATATATTTGAGTTCACAAAATTGATGTCCACCGAGACCTTTTTCCGATTAATTTAGTGTTGGCAGAGCAGAGAGAAGAAACAGTAATTCTTAGGCCTTGACGATGACATGATATATGTATGCTTCTCGCTTCACTTGGGTCGCTGGGTTGCATGCGTGAAAGTCAAATGCCTAGCTCATTTATTGATTGAGAAATAATTCCTGCATTGATATGTCCTGTTTTGGACTTTCGACACCCGAACCCAAGGCTGATTGAAAAGTCAAGTTAATGAAAGTGAGAGAAGGGCATGTATGCATGGAGAGGGAAGGATTGAGTGTGAGACTAAATTAAGAATTATATATATTATTTATAAATTTATTATATATTAATTTTAATGATTCTGTATATTATAAGTTAAAAATTAAAAATAGATAATTAGAGTTGATTTACAATATACTTATAAATAATATACATAATACTTAAATTTGGCAACTCTTTGTAGATAAAATATATAAATAAATTATTTAATACCGTTATTAATACTACTTAAATAAAATTATGTAATAATACTTGAAAAAATTGGAGATGGTTAGTATTTTTCTTCTTTGACAGTCGTAGTCATGAATTAAGTAATTAATCTTCAAAGATTAAGATGATGTTTGGTTTTACGTTTAAAGGCTGTTGTTATTGTTGTTGTTCTAAAAAGTAAGATATTATGTGTTTAGCTAAATTTTATAAAGGCTGCTAATTGCCGTTGGATGCTTCTAAAAATAATTGATAGAAAAAATAAAGATCTTCTTACTTTTTGATTCTATCAACAATTGATAAATTATATAATTATAAAATTACTCTTAAAAAAGTTACACATTATACAATGCTTTAACTCCAAATTAATCATGCGACTTGTCGATTTCTATATAATACATAGACATATAAGGCAATTTTTTTCTTTTTTTTTTTAAAATTTATTTTTGTAAACAGCATAGTATATATAATATAATATTATTTTGTAATAATTCGGTGAACGGAGAAAATAAGTTAAAGTAAAAAATTTTTTTCAAACCTTTTGGTGTACAATATAAAAATATAATTTATTAAAATTTTATATAGGTATCAACGTATATTTTTATCATAAAAATAATATTATTTTGAATATAGTTATCTCTCTCTTCTCTCTTTTTCTTTTTTGTTAATTTTTTGTCATATGAAGAGTAACTTACACTGTAAATAATATTTTTTTAAATATAACAATCTATATAATAAAATAAAATTTATTTGAAATAATATTTACTATAAATTATAATTGATCTTCAATTCAAACACTTGATTTATTTTTATTTATAAATATATAATATACATTTTAGCAAAATAGAAATAGCATGTATAAAATAATTATTTTATTATTTAATCAGTAACCATTAATATTTATTTAACTAAACTTTATGATTGCATTTTATTCATCAGCAACAGCAATCAATAACAACAATTAATAATTAATAACAGTAATAATAACCAGCAACAGATAAATTAAACAGGCCTTAACTCAAGATATCTATTGTTAGTCTAAAGGCCATCGAGTCAGATGTATAGACTACAGATGTAGGGACAACTCCTTATGTATTGATGTTAATCGAGTTTCTTCCAACGGTTTTTAACCCATGATCTAGATTATTAGCCAAATTATCCAGATATAGAAGCGTCTTTACTCTTTATACCCATGACCTAATCAACCATGTCGTTGCCGAATTCTCCATTGTCCTTTTCCCCTATATGGACATTTGATGCTGTCAAGCACTTAAGCCACTCATAGCACATAAGACCAATAATGTAAATTTAATTTTTCTCTTAAAAAATTTAGGTAAATTTAGTTTTCCTTTCCAAAACATTAAATAACATGATATGCGACACAAAATTTTGCCAAATTTTAAAAAAACAAAGATGATCCAACTATGGAACAGTTATAAAGGATAAAATAAATCTATTTTCTTTTTCAAAAAAAAATCCCTCTATTTTTATTTTGACATACAGTGTATATTAGTTATTAGTATAATTATTAGTGAATAAGACAACTGAGCCTCCAAACAACTCAAAGAGATCAGAAGTTATGTACCGGAGTAAGTCCAGCATTTGTTATTTTATTTTATTTTGTTAGATTTAGAGGATAGCTGTAGGGGTTTTTAATCCGCCGAGACATTTTCAGATGAGTATTAATACATGTCTTAAATTTTGATATTTAGATTAAAATTAAGATTGATAATTTTAAAATAAAATTGATAATTTTTGAAATATAAAAATAATAAATTAATTTTTATTTCAAAAATTATCATCTTTATTTCAAAATTATCAATTTTATTTTTAATTGAGATATCAAAATTCAGCATATCAGCATTTTCTCTTTTCAAACATACGAGAAAACTCATTATCTCCAAAAAAAAAAAAAAAAAAAAAAAAAAAAGACAATTAGATACATGAATTGCAACAATTCTTCATCATTTTTTAAGCGTACACCTAAAAAAGCCCCATAATTATAGCAGAAAAACAAGCTAAAAGCTACCTCCTATAACTATCAACTACGTACATAAGACGAAAACAGAAAAATTGCTAGCTTGCAGACCTAACTTCCATTATTATTCATGAAGACTAAACTTTCTTGGACCACAAAAGATGATGCTAGGACTGCCTTTGGATCGCGGAGGCCCTATTAATTATTCTTATTTTTATCTATAAATTTTATCAGATACAGTCATCCTGGAATTAGTAAGAGAAATTGGTCGGATGAATAATACCAATGATGTTCTACCAAGCTGACTGCCAAGAATTCAGCCTGTGAAAATGGGAACATGTCTCGTACTTTTAGTATAACTGGTTAGAATACTCTTATTAAAATCTTGTGATTTTGTGTTTGAATCTTTATAACTCTATTCTCTTTTACTAGTTTTTCAACTTCCCTTAAAAAGAAAACAGAGAATATAAAATTTCAATCATAATTATAGAAACTGCTGGGGGCTGTTGTCCCTTGGCAATCCTCTATTGGTCATCTTTTGTGGCAGAGTAGTGTCAATAATAATAATAATAATAAAATATCGTAATAGTCCCGGTTATACTCACAAAATAGTATCTTTTGTTTCAGAATAAGAAGCACATAATCATATCCTAACCTGATAATTTGGATCCAATTATTGTGAACTTGTGACGCTTCGCGCCATCAAATTTTCAACGTGAGTTTGTAATATACATTCCGTCAATCATTAGGATAAGGCCCACAAATATTTTCACGACCAGTTCGATCAACTGCTCTTAGAATCTGTAAGTGAACTACATTTGTTAAATGATAAATTGCACGGTAGTTAATTAACCAAGATCTTCTGGAAACCTCAAAGGGGAAGAGTTAGCGGTAGGTTCCTTGGGGGGACACCAATGGTTATGAACATAAATTTTTATTTTGAAGTCTCGGAGAGAACTATCTAATTGTGTAGTTTGCAGCTACATACCAATGGAAGTTAAAAAAAAAAATTAGTGGCAGCATAGTTAATAATTTTGACATACGTAAAAGATATAAATTCAATTGTTATCTCTTGCTAATCCAGTTTGATATTTTTCCTATTTTAATTGAGTCTCACTTAACTTTTGCCTTCATATTTAATTAATTAGTATTCAATTATCTCGTCTATCCTTGAGGGAATCCCCTAAGGTCAAATAGCTGTCGCACTTGACATAGAGTTATGAGGAATTAAAAATTATAAAAGAAAATTGAATTAAAGAGTCCACACATCAGATTTGAGATATCAATTTGGTTCTTTTTTTGCCTCTAAGTTTTGTTTGCTCTGCTGAGAAAGGCTTGTATTTTCTTCATTTTGAGTGTCCGCGGTTTGATCTGCGATGCTATGAATAATACTTTTAAAGATTTTCAAATAAAAAAATAAATAAATTGCAAGCAAGCTTGAAAATCTGCATCTAAACGAACCCAAATCAGAGGACGAAAAGTGAGACTAATGACAGTTTTTGCGACCTAATAACCTGACCTTGTCATTTTTAGGCATGCATGTTGATTGTGCTTCTTTTCCACTCCTCTTTTTCTGCCTTCTCGGAGTGTTGGAACGCTATGTACAAGAAAGTATGTTGTCGTGGCGTTTCAAATTAGGCAAAACTTATAATTTCACTCACCATTTTTATGTGTTTTAAGAATTTCACCAATAACGTTTTTTTTTTTGAATTTCATCCTCAACGTTTTCTCTGTCAAATTTTTTCCTCATTTTCTGTTAGTTGACCGTTAAGTGTGATATGTAACAGTTCAATCAGTGATAAATCATCCTACTTATAGCCCACATCAGTAATATATCATCGCCTTATAGTCAATAATCTGTTTCCTGTGACTTTTTTTTTAATCTCTTTCTTTCAATTATATAAAAATATCAAATATATCGCTGATTGGACTACCATGTATCACACTTAACGGTTAACTAACGGAAAAGGACAAAAAAAATTGATGGAGAAAATGTTGAGAGTAGAATTCAAAACAAAAAAATGTTATCAGTGAAATTTTTAAAATACATAAAAATGGTGGGTGAAATTGTAAGTTTTGCCTTCAAATTATTGGGAACAACTTGTTTTTGGGGGGGGGGGGGTTGGGGTGTTCCGGAGAGCAACATTATTCTTTCTAAGTCATCAATTATTATTGATTAATATGAAACTAGTTTATTATCCGTACTATGCGTAATTGATCTTCTACATTAATCATGCTTTCGGCTAATTTCAAATCATCTTGGACAAAAATTTTCTCTGTGACATTTTACTGCAGCAGACAAGAACCATAAACAATACACAGACTATGCTTTTCTAAATTTTTTTCACCAAGAAAAATAAAAGCTATGTGAACAATTCAAATGGACTTGAACATAATGAGAAATATATAACTAAGGAAAGTTGTCTCTTTGAGCCATATGAAAATATACATAAGTGATCAAGTGTACAACATTCGTGCATGTACACTGGGAGAAAGAGAGAGAAAACCACTTCCATTGCTCCAAGTTATCATCTAGTTCTCCTCCCAAATTAGCAACACACAATGCCATGTATTTTAAAAATAAAAAAACTTTGAGAGCTTTACATAGATTTTAAGTAATAAAATCCATCAAATCCAACTGAATTCAGAAAAATAAATAAATTATTAAATATTATTAAATAAAATTATATTATTATTTTAATATTATTTAAATAAAAATATATAATACATAATGGTTGTCTAGCGAGTGTCAGAGAAGAGAGAGAGAGAGAGAAAGAGAAGACTAGTATTGTGTAAGTCAAGTTCAGTGGCCTAACTAGAGTAAGGAGAGAGATATCCGGTGGCTGTGCACTTTCAGTAATGAACACGTCAATTGGTCAGTGTATGCCCCACTGACAGGTGAGGATAGTCAGACTCACAGTTCCACGAAGATGAATGTATAGCAATTGATATTAAACAAATAAAAAGAAACTTGATTCTGGACCACCTAAGAAAGACAAGAAGGAAAAACCCTAGTCTCGTGCACTAGCATTCAATTTCCTGAATTTTCTATGCCACAGAACTTCTTTTAAATTTATTAGGAAATAATTTAATAGTTAAAATTTAAGTTTTTATTTTAAATATTTTAAATTTAAATTTTATAAAAGGAGGGGTGAGATTTATGAGAAAAAAAGAATTAATTTTATTATATAATTTATAATCTAATTCATCTTTAAATAAACAAAAAAAAAAACAAGAGAACCTCTTTTTGCCACAACAGCCTTTAAAAAGTCGTCTGGTAGCTGTTATATATATGGAAATGGTGTATCACTCAAATTTTACTCTATTGTAACGATAACGAAAATTTGAATTTTTATAATTATTGTGATATTTTTATAATAAAAAAAGAAGTATATATTTTTTTATAAAAAATATTATGATAGTTATAAAAACTCAAAATTTTATTACAATCAAACAAAATTTCAAACAAAAAAATTTTTAAAATTGTAATGAGGCTCTATGTTTATATATAGAGGAACCATTTTTATTTCTTCCCACGTTTCCCAACTAATACGCCATCTCTTCTCTCTCTCTCTCTCTTTCTCTCCTTTGATTGCTAGGCTTTTGCTTTTATTATTGTTTGAGTTGATAATTATGTCTTAATTGGGAGCATTGATAGAGAAAGAGATCAAAGCCTTCGTTAGAAATTATTATTATCAGTATACAAACTCAAAGAAACACGCAAATAAAGTATGGGGAGAGCTCCTTGCTGCGACAAGGACAATGTGAAGAGAGGACCATGGTCACCTGAGGAAGATGCAAAGCTCAAGTCTTACATAGAGAAGCATGGCACTGGTGGCAACTGGATTGCTTTGCCCCAAAAGATAGGTATTTGGCTATTTGAATTTGATCACCTTATTCACCTCGTATGATTTAGTTCCTTTGTATAGCTAGGAAGTACCCAAAATGGAATAGAGTTCTTCCTATAATAATATCCATGCAAATATGTTGAGAAACTTCCAATTTCCTGAAATCAGGCCTTAAAAGATGTGGGAAGAGTTGTCGCCTTAGGTGGCTAAATTATCTTCGCCCAAATCTAAAGCATGGAGGCTTCTCTGAGGAAGAGGATAATATAATCTGCAGCCTCTATATTAGTATTGGAAGCAGGTTTGGATTTCTTAATTTCAGTGAGACATTTACGAATTATTTACCTATTGAAAAAAAATTCATCAACACAACACAACTTTAGGTACAAATGATGATGCAAACCTATTATTTGACTTTTAATTTGAACGGTGAATTTATTATAAATATCAATTTAAATTTAAATAATAAATCTGCATCATTATTTTCTGTCTAATTTTTATATTTATATGGTGAGACTAGCTACTTTTGTTCTTTGATCTAATGTCTCTGTGACCCCCATTTGTAGTGAAGTACTGTCATGAGTTTCTTTTCCTTGCATTTGCATAGGTGGTCTATAATTGCGTCACAGTTGCCTGGAAGAACTGACAATGATATAAAGAACTACTGGAACACCAGACTGAAGAAGAAGCTTCTTGGTAAGCAGCACAACGAGCAACTAACTCGTAGAGGTGGTGGCCTAATGATGGAAATGAAGAGATCAGAAATTGGCAGTCCCATGGCTTCAGCTGCTAACTGTAGTTTCCACCAAGACCAGTGCTCGCCAGAACTAAATTTGCTGGCTCCTACACCGTACTCCAACAAAGAGTCACGTTTGAATGACCATTCTTCTATTAAAAAAGTACTCATCAAGCTTGGTGGAAATTTTGTCGATTATAATCAAGAACAATTGCTGTACAATACCACGAATCAGCAATACTCTAGTGATGTATCAGCTGGATCGTACACTCAGCAATTTTATGATCCTTGCGTCAATATCTCTCCTTCTGCTTCAATGGAGGCCTTAAAGGACAGAGGTGCTCAGATTGAACATGCACTTTACACCCCAGATGAGGCTCGATTGCAAATGATGCAAGGAGAAAGCAGCACTTTTGTGGGGGGCCTTGAGGAAATGGGTGCATACAGCGATTTACAGAGATTGGATGGCCTGGACTGGCCAATGATATGGTGAATTGTAAAGTGGGGACTCCTTGTGGAGACATAAGTGGTCGCTTGAGTGAGATGAATTTGTAGGTTTATCCTCCTGTAGATTCAAACTGCCATGGGTACTGTCGAAGTTTATCCAGATTAGTATTTAATTTGTATTTAAGTAGAATTCAGACTAGTTGAGCCTTGTTTTATGTAGTTTAGCAGTTGATTAGAACTAGATGATAGCTACTATATAGGGACATGTTTACTATGTTGTGCGTGCTTCTTAGTTGTGTGGCTTTTTCAAATTAATAAAATTGAGAGTTTTCATATAATTAATTACCAGCATCATTAGAAGTAATTGAACTCTAGTTTTAATAGGTACAACAAAGATTGTTGCAAGAGAAAGCTTTACATGAGTTAAGGTTTCCTGGATCGATATTATGAGCAGTACATGGATAGGATACATAAAATGTGAGCAATAGGATAGGCTTTTGTGTTGGAAACTCAGAAGAAACCTTTATAAACTCCTCATCTTGATGCGTTATTTTTCCATGTTTGCTTGTCAAACTAGCTAGTTCATTTGTCTTATTTTTATAGAAAATTTGGTTGTCAAACTTCTTGTAAGACTGAAGACATCTGGATTTATTGTTTTGTTACCTGATTTAAATGGAGATATCAGCATTTCTCGGGAACTCGTTGTCATAATCAACGGAACTTGTTTCCTTTCCAAATTTTTCATTATCATAAAGAACTCCAATGGAAAGGTCTATCTGGATTCACGGATGCCAATTTCCAACTTAAAATTGTAAATTGAACAAGTATTATATGTCTATCTTTTTGCATATGCTTCTGGCACATGTATTGTATCTTCTAATAGCTTTTGATGGACTGCTCAAACCAACCTACCTGAAGAATTCATAGAAAACTTTTGTCTTACCACCATGAGATTTTGTAATTTTACTGCTTTGAGGAGAGTCAAGTTAATTTGATACAAGATATGAGGAGAAATATTAACACTATGTTTGGGAAGAGGGAAAAGGGATAGAGGGGGAGGAAAGTAAGAGAATTATAATAAATTGTTTTGTTTGAAAAATATTTGAAAAGTGAGAGAAAAGAAAGTTTTTCAATTTTTCTAATTCTTTCTAACCCACCAAAATTATTTCTCTTAAAATTAAGAAAGTTAGGATGAAAATTATTAATTTTTCTATATTTTTTATTAAATAACTATATTACTCTCATTATATATTAATAATTATAAATTTACTTAAAACAAAAAAAATCTCTGCATTATTTAAAATTTTAGTAAACTTTTAATAAAAATTATACAAATATTATAAACTTAATAAATTAAATTTATAAAAATATTTTATATATAATTTACAAATCAAATATTTTTCATATTATATACAATATTTTTTATTAAATGGTAAAATTGAAATTCTTATACATATTATATTTCTCTCTCTTACTTTTTATTATTTTTTAATTTTCTTCCTTTCATCATCCTTTTTTATACACGAGAGAGTATTAAAATATTTATTTATTTTTTAAATTTTCTCCTCCACTTTACTCTTTTCCATTTATCTCTCCTAATTTATGCAATCACAGTGTACGTAACTAGAATCCCGTGAGACGTAAAACTTGGTGTCTACACTAGCGAAAAAAAAAAACTAATGATGACATGCAACTATCAGCATTCAACTTAGTAAATTATAATTCTGTAATATGTGATATGTCACATCCTGCATATAGCGTCAGGACAACGAATATGAATTTCGAAATACAATCAAATGTCCCTTCAAATTTTTTCTTTGGTTGATTAATTACTAAAACTCGTTCTTAAAACATTCAAACGGACTTTTGTCCAATCTAATTCCATAATATTTTACCGGTAGTCTCTAGCTCGCGCGTCTTCGCCTGCCATGTACGATTTCCTTTGTAATATGATCATTTCCTTCTAATTAGGCGTTATCGTAAGATAACTCAAGTACAACCAATATACTAAAGCCAAGACTTTAGGGACTAGGAAGCAAAAATTTCTAAAAGAAAGGATTTGCCAGGTTTAGGCACACCAAACAAGGATTATCTCTTTAAGTTTCAAGTTTCAAGTTTCAAGTCTATCTTTGGTTAGAGAATATATCAAGTCTATCTTTGATTAGAGAATATATTTGTAATATAAAATAATTGATTAATTATTATATATTTATTCTGTATTTATATTTTTTTATGTTTATCTAAATTTTTTTTGCATATAAAAGTCCTCTTAATTTCAATTTTGAGCTTTGACTTTAGTACTGCCATGATATTTGACCTTTATTGTACTGAAAAAATTAATCTGTCTAAGTTACAACTTATATGGCTGCAAATGTACCATCTATGGAATGGAAGGTCTTTTCGGCTGTCAAATAAGGCCCGTGTGTGGTAATATGGTGCTTTTAATGACATATAAATATGCAATTTTTTCATGTCGCTTTGCATTTAAAAAATCAAATGTCGCAGAGCTCTTGCGAGCAAGAGAGTAATAAAAATTTGAGAAATATTTGGTGAGATTTTTAAGTGGTGTTAAAATAGAAGATAAGTGATATAAATTATTAAGTAAATGAATTTATAAAAAAAAATATTATTGAATATCGTTATATAAATTACGTAATTATTTTAATGTTAATTAAATTACAGTCATATAATAAAACTTTAAAAAGTTGGTGATCGTAGAGTCAAAAAAATCTCTTCGGCGGCCTTGAAGATGACGAGATGAAATGTGTTTCATTGAGGTTATTAGGACCCGCACAATGATTGAAAGTTTAATAATATCCGGAGAGAAGCAAATGCAAATTGATGATGAATTGACAAAACATGAAGTCATTAATTCGAAATTGCCAAATTTTATATAAGAAATTAATTAGACAAAGGAGAATTATTCTTTTTTTAGTTTTCAACGGCAATCGCCATTTCATTCACAGCATCCTCAACCAAGGATACACAAAAATGTTGTCACAAGCACATGAAAAGATGCGTAACCATTCTATGTGATAGTAAAACACTCAATGGGGAAAACACCCAATAGACCTTATGATAATAAAAAAACAAATGTTATCAGCCTATTATTATTATTATTAAATCAGTGAACAATTTTTTATAAGATAAGGAAGGTTGAGAACATCCCTGGAGTCATACAACTGACTCCTTACACCCAAGAGAATAACAAAATCCACCTAAACCAAACATAGCGGCCTATTCTATTAAGAAAATGGCATCTAGTTATAGTTCCAATCAATAGTTTTCCTAAAGTATTAGGAGTGTTAAAGAAATCTATTGTATCTTCCCCTCGGCTTGGCTGATATAGGTACCATATAGATATATATATATATATATATATAATTGCTCACAGTTATAAGAAGTTAGATTGAAACAATTTCTATCTTTTTGGTAAGCCAAGGTCATGAATTTGTTAGGATTCGTTGACAAACACAGAAAGTTTGAAAGGGATACCCTATTTTTAGGTCAACCCCAATTACAGTTTGGACCCATCACTGCATTAGGAAAAATAAAATTCGGATTTCAAACTTACATTGATCAGAAAGAAACTGCATGTAAAATGGTGGTAGAAATCCGTGAGTCATCGCTTAATTATTTGCCAAAACGATTGGTGGAATTCATTGAGCATCGGGATGCCCTACAAAGTCAAGGTGTTTGTTAATGTGTAGCTGTAGGAAAAGGTTAGCATACCCTTATTTTTAAAGAATAAATTAGCATGGCAGCTAATGGCTCCAAAAAAATGAATAGTGCCATCGTATTATTGCATGGCAGCCTCCAAATTTTCCTTTCTTCAAAACAAATGTTGATGGAAGTGCCAAGGGGAGTTCTCGGAGAGGCTGGTTATGGGGGGTCTGGTGAAAGATGGTACTGGCAAATGGATATCTGGAGTTTTTGGGAATTGTGGGTTCAATTGGGCAATTGCAGCAGAACTGAGAGGCATACGCAGTCCTATAGTTTGTTAAAATTAGAAAGAGAGTAGATTAAAATATGAAATAATTTGTTTTGAGTCGTATAATAATATCACTTTCTTTAAAGTAAAATTCGTCCTCATTTAAATACAACAAAAATTTTATGCAAACTCCCTCATAAAATAAAACGAAACACACTTAATTGCAAATTACAATGCTCAAATCAAGCTCTCAAGAAATTGATGTACTATTCAAAATTGCTCGCAAATTATGTATGAATTTTTTTATCTTCTCAATATATATGTGAATGACCATATCATATATTTATAAGAAGAGTAATATGGTAGTTATTTGGATAAGAGATACGTTTTTGAGATCCAATAGACACAACTCTTCAAAGTGTCTTTCAATCATTAAACACATCTCTATAACTACTAAATTAGTTAAGGGACACGACTAATTATATTTTAAAAATTTCCTAACAATCTCCCACTATTTTCAAATTTTGAAAGTGTAAAAGATTTGCAGCAATTCTAAAAGTCAAATGCATAAATAAAGATGTCTTACAGATTGAACCTTATATAGTAAAATTTACATTATAATAAATTTAAATAATATGGTAGACAAATTTTGAACCAACTATTCTTATTAATAAACTGTAGAAATATTTCATACATTTGACTATACATCAGCAGACTTCTCTTTTTAATAATTAACATATTAAAAGTCATTGTGTAAGAAATTAATCTTATTCAACTTCATTTCAGAAATAGTACAAAGAGTTTATATATACATCAGTAAGGATGATTCTAGAATTAGAACCCTATAATTAATCAATCCCTATAATCAAGCCATGATAATTACCTACCATATATATACAATAGTATAATTATTTACTGTATTTATAACACTCCCCCTCAAGCTGGAACATAGATGTTAATCATGCCCAGCTTACTACAAACATAATCAATCCTATGACCACTTAAAGCTTTGCTAAAAATATCTCATAACTGCTCTTCTGTTGAGACATGACTAATGGAAATGAGATTTTGTTGAATCTTTTCACGAATAAAGTGACAGTCAATTTCAATGTGTTTTGTCCTCTTGTGAAAAACTGGATTTGATGCAATGTGAAGAGCAGCTTGGTTGTCACACCATAACTTCATAGGTGTTGGACTGTCGACTCCAATCTCATTGAGCAACTGATGTATCCACATAAGCTCGCATGCAGAGTGTGCCATGACTCTATATTCTGACTCAGCACTTGATCGAGATACCACATTTTGTTTCTTACTCTTCTATCAACCTTAGAACCTGCCCAATCTGCATCTGAAAAACACTCAACATGAGTATGACCATTATTACTGTATAATATACCACGTCCAGGAGATCCCTTAAGATAACATAGGATCTGCTTTAAGGCTGTCCAGTGGGTAAGTTGTGGAGAAGACATAAACTGAATCACAATACTAATAGGATATACAATGTCAGGACGCGTCACAGTAAGATAATTCAATTTTCCAACCAACCTCCGGTACCTCTTAAGATCTATGAACAACTCTCCATCATCTGTGGTAAGTTGTATGTTGATAATCATATGCTCATATCTTGCCAGTTTCTTGCAAAAGATCAAGGGTATACTTTCGTTGAGACAAAAAGATACCCTTTCGGCTTCTTGCAATCTCAATGCCTAAGAAATATTTCAACACACCTAAGTCCTTTGTTTGTAACCGTGTCTGAAGGAAAGATTTAAGTGCTAAGATACATGTACTATTACTTCCTGTTATAAAAATGTCATCAACATAAACAATCAACAATATAAGACCAACGTTAGATTGCTAATAGAATACTGAATGATCACAGTTACTCCTCTTTATACCAAACTCTTGAACAACTTCATTAAATTTCCAAACCAAGCACGAGGACTCTACTTCAATCCATACAAAGACTTTCGAAGTCGACAAACTTTACTAGACTCCCCCTGAGCAACAAACCCAGGTGGCTACTCCACATATACCTCCTCAGTTAAATCACCATAAAGAAAAGCATTTTTCACATCTAATTGGTATTAATAGCAGCAAGAGAGATAAATAGTTTGACAGAAGCAAGTTTAGCTACTGGAGAAAAAGTCTCAGAATAATCAACTCCATATGCCTGAGCATATCCTTTTACAACAAGTCTAGCTTTGAGACGATCTACAGAGCCATATGGATTAGCTTTCATTACATACACTCATTTACAACTAATAGCCTGTTTCCCTGGTGGTAAGTGTGTAAGTTCCCAAGTACCATTGTGATCTAACGCCATTATCTCTTCCTCCATAGCATCTCGCCAACCATGATCAGACAAAGCCTCAACAACTGTCTTAGGAATATAAATAGAGTCTACAGAAGCAATCAAGCAACGCAAGGAAGATGATAAATGACCATAAAAGACAAAAGAAGAGATAGGATGAGTACATGTGCGTGTAACTTTTCGAAGAGTAATAGGAAGGTCAAGACTAGGATCTGTAAACGGAGGAGCTGGTAAAAGACTTGAGTCATTATTTGGAGTATGACGAGTATAAACCTGAGTAATAGGGGGTTTTGCGGGCTCACTGGGGGCATTACTAGTAGGCTGAGGAAGAGGCTGAAATCCCTCAGCTCGTTTCAATCTAGCAAAAATGTCATTAAGAGAGGTAATCTCTGAACTGGAGAGGATCTGTGTTCGAGCAGCATCAAATTTAGATGGTAATCCTGTAAGAAAACTCATAATAGTCATCTGCTCACGTTGAGACTGCTTAATTTTCACATCAGAACTAAAAGGAAGGAGAACATTCAACTCCTCATACACCTGTTTAAAATCCATAAAATATTCTGTAAGAGACTTTTCTCTCTTCTCTAGATGATAAAATTCTTTACAAACATCACATATGTGAGATAAGTTACCTTTCCTAGAATATAAAAATGCCAAATAATTCATAAGTTCTTTAACCAACTCACAATGATTAACCAAACCAATTACCTCAACATTAATGGAATTACGAATCTGCAAAAATATTATGGCATCTTCCCTCAACCAAATCTTTCTCCCATCGAAATCTGATGGTGGATCATCAGTAAGATGGTCATCCTTGTCAACACTACAGAGATAAACTTGCACTGTTTTGCTCCAATCCAAATAATTTTTTTCATTAAATCTGTAATCTGTGATATTTGTTGTCACAGGAACAACATCAGAAATTATAGACTTCATGTTTGAGCTCTCAGCCATTCTCAAAACAATACCCACAACCAAAAAAATAAACCACACTATAAATGAAAGAAAAAGGAAAAAAAAATAACAGAATACTGTAGCTTGACACTATTCATGGCACTGTAGCTCGATACTGTTCATCGATACTGTAGCTACGGCACTGTTCACGGATTTTTTTTCCTCGACGGCTAGGGTTTCTCTCTTGGGAAACTAAAAAAGGTTTCTCTCTCGTGAAACTCACACAACAATTAGGATTTCTCTTTGGAGAAATCAACAAACTCTCTTGGGAAACTCTCTCACAAAACTCACACAACAATTAAGATTTTTTTCTAGGGAAACCAACAAAAGACTTAGAGTTGCTCTAATACCATATAAGAAATTAATTTTATTAAACTTGATTTCAGAAATACTACAAAGAGTCTATATATATATCACTAAGGATGATTCTAGAATCATCACCCTATAATCAATTAATTCCTATAATCAAGCCCTGATAATTACCTACCATATATATACAATAATATAATTACTTATTATATTTACAATAGTGTTCATATCCTTTTCATGAATGTTTTAAAAGCAAGTCCTTAAGTATATTGAAACAACCTAAACATTCCACATTCATATAGACAAATTAGAGCTTCCAACTTAAAGCACCCTTTTAAGCTTGTTAATAGCCTCAAAAGCTCAACCTCATAATTTATTGCGGGTATAAAGCACTATAAACACTTGAGATGAAGAAAAATTGAGTACAGTGTTTCAAATTACACTAATGATGTACTTTGACTCATTGAACTCAAGACTTGACGTTGTATCAAGCGTTAAGTCAAAATTTTATTGTTGGTAATCAATAATTGTGGATTTGAACCTATCACTCATTTGATGACTCGTTTATCAAGTTCTTGTTAATTATTTTAATTAAGGATCACTTTTTTCTTTTAATATGCACATGACTTTTCAAAAGTCTTATATAATTACAATGGTACCATAAACTAACGTGTGATTGCTAAAATATATTAAAAGATACCATTAAACAACTAGTTAACATTTCTCCCTTACACTCTGAACAATTATTGACTCCAATTGCGTTAGAGGCACATGCTCTAATAGTTGCAAACCATGAGCGTCACAATACTTATATTAATTTGTCTGCATTACAACACAGTTATTCTTAGGCCACCACTACTTCCTTTTGTTTGCAAAAGAAAGGAAAAATTTCATCGAGAAGGACCAAATATATTTTTTTTTAATGGGTATACGTAACATTAAGGAACTTATTAATAAGATAGTAGAAAACAATTGCAATGACAGTCGACCCAGTGGTTGATATTGCCTTTATCATAGGCTTTGAATAGTCACTTATAAAAAGTCATGACTTTTTTTAAAGGACACTTTTCTTACAACGGGTTGCGTCTCTTCCCACCGATGATCATATCTCTTTTCACAAAAGGTCGCGTTTCTTCTTATGAACTATCACGTCTCTGCCCACTGATAATTATGTTTTTTCTCACTAAAAGTCATGTCTCTTCTCATGAAAGGTTATGTTTATTCCCACTCAGAGTTATATCTCTTCTCACGAAAAGTCGTGTTTCTTCCTATAAAGAGTTATGCAACTTTTGAATATCTCTCTCTAGGCTCTAGGCACTAAGCACTGCTTCTAGTGGCTACCTTTGGAATTTGTTATTCCAGTGGCTCAGACATTTATGCGGACCAATTCCACGATGTAACCTTTTTCTCTTTTATTTCTTCAACTAGAAGATATATTTATATTTTGTGAAACTAACCAACAGTATTATTTATGTAGATGCAGTAGCATTTGATAGTTCTTAATTGAGATAAAAAATGCAAGACAGATCTCTACTACTCGAACTAATGCATAGTGATTGTTTGCACATATATAATATGAATAATCACGCTCTTTTTCCCGTAAAAAAATTCCATGTATTTTTTATTTATTTATTTATTTATTTTCATTTTCATTGCCAAACTAAAATAATGGACACCAAGCATACCATAAAACCATGTAAATAACCACCATATATTGGCTTCTTAAATTATTGCCAAAATTGATGATTTATAATCCAAGCACCTAACTTTTTATGTAAGTCCATACAATCAATCATGTATGTTATAGCATAGTCACAATGCATGCACAACTATACATATATATTGATGGCAACAACTATCAATTCTTAACTAGCCTACAAGCAGGCCTTTACTAAGAAATTATTTCATGCAAATCAATGAACCATGCATGCCAATGGGCATTGTTGGTTTTGTATGTGTGTAAAGCCACCAATATGCAAGCCACTTATCATTTATGTATATGCAGGAGCAATAATATCTCATATCAAGGATGTCAAATGCTTCACATATATAATTAGAAAGATATCATACCTTATTCAAGTTGAACATACATAATTTATTTAGGAACTTAGAAATCAATTCTTTCAACGATCCAATCACGAACTAAGCTTTTTCCTTAAGATTGTTAACAATGGAAAAAGTGAAGATTGGAATATAAAAGAATTTGCTTCAAGTCATGTAACAGTGCTACTTCACCCTGACTTAAATGCAACAGAGTTTTTATGCGAACTCTCTCACAGGATAAAATGAAGCACACTTGATTTGTAAGTTATAATACTGAAATCAAACCCTCAAGAAGTTGATGTACTATCAAAACTTGTTTACAAATTGTCTATGAATTTTTCTATCTTCTCTATATATATGTGAATGATCATATCACATACTTATAAAGAGATTAATAAGGTAATTATTTTACTAAGAGATATGTCTTTTAGACCCAATAGACATGACTATTCAACGTGTCTTTCTATAAATAGACATGTCTTCATAACTATCAAATTTACTAGGGGATATGACTAATTATATTTTGAAAATTCCCCAACATAGTTGGTGTCACAGGGCTAATTTTTTCACCAAAAATTTTATCTTGTGATGGCACTAAATCACACTTAATCTCAGCTAACGGCACACACAAGGATTGCACAATGGAACATTTGTAATTAGGCACACAACTCACACACTCAAAAGAGGCACAAGAGCATATACGAGAACCTTGTCCAATCTTTAATTACTTAACTCAAAGTAACACAAAGGAACAGTCATTGAACTCTCCATAGTGTTTCACTCTTTCTCTCTGAGTGATTTCTCTCTCACTAAATACAAATGACAAACTCATTGGGTTTATATATACCTGACACCCCTAGCTATCAAGAGCTTGGAAATAAACATTATCTCCTCACAATCTCTATCGTGACTGGTAATCCTCATCTTTTCACTATTTTATCTACGACATGATCCTGATAAGTCTTATCTCCCATGATTATCCATCACTTGATCTCGATAAATCTTATCTACTCACGATCCTTAACCATGCACGATCTGATAAGCATTATCCCGATGTTCGGCCAACAGGATAAAGTCACGCCTGCACGTCCCACGTTCCACACATCGTAGGAGACTTGGTGCCACACAGTGCCATGCAGACTTGGCCAAGACACAGTTTCGCGTTTTGGGCCTCTTGGGCCAAACTTATGTCCTATCTGATGGAGCCCACGAATATATAGTCCAATATCCTTTGTCCAGTCCAAGCCTTGGTCCACACTAAAACCCACATGTAAGCTCGCGCCTACGCTGACCGTCTCAGCTATCACCTTGCTTTAAGGAGTGTCCAGCCACTCCAAAGTCTCATGTTAGGAATTGGTGCAAAGAGCCACTAACTCCAGCATGCTAAATGTTCAATGGGCTAATAGTTGGCATGGCAAAAAGGGTATAGGCACATTATAGTATAATCTAATTCCCTTTACTCACGAACCCTACTTGAAAGGTTTGAAGTTCAAATCTTATTGGCAATCCTTCTTAGTGGGTAATATGTAAGTCCAATGTAAACCTTTTTAAGACATATGGTTTTCCCTGACCTTGGAGTAGAGTAATCTCCTTTCACCTAAACTTTTGTAAACAAAAAAAAAAAAAGAATCTGATTCTCTTATAATGCCACAAGAATTACAGAGGAAAGTTTGGAATCTTAATTCCTACCTCCAAATTATTGTTGAATGTCTATGATTGATTAACTAAAGATGAGACTGTCACCTTCAACAAACATTAAGAGAAAAGAATTTTTGTGATGATTTTATAATGCACTTAAGGGGGCCTAGAGATAACATTATCAACTTTTAGGAAAAACCTTCGTTTAGCATTGAATGTTGCTGTGGACTAACTGATTCTTTCAAAATGGCTATCTTTCAGGGTGGTCTTCAATTTTCTTTAATTTTAATTTTCTTTTCTTTTCTCTTTCGGTAACCAAGAGAAAAAAAGAATGAGTTTGCAAACGGGATAAATATCAAAATAGTCTTAAACCTTTTAAGATTTTTTCAATGTAGTCTTATATCGTTTTATGTTTTCATATCAGTCCTATCTAAACCGAATCGTTAGTCAACGCGTTATAAGCGGTATTTAACTACAGGAAATACATAATATAATTTTAAAAAGAGAAACACGTTATTTTTTTAAAAAAGAAAAACCCTCGTGATTTTTTTTTGTCTCGTTTCCTCCCCATATACTCCCGTTGAAATCCCCCAGTTCAAAAAAAAATTTAAATCGCCAACCATGAAACAAATTTCTTCCGCTCCTAACTTGAAAACAACCCAAAGACTGAAGCTTTCCTTTCATTTGTTGTCTCAGTGATAACGTTTTGGTGCAAAAAAGTGGAACTCGCGAGTGGACGTCAGAAGAGATAATTGCAAGTTAAAATTCTGATATGTCAAAAAGTGTCAAACAAAAAATTTTTAAAAAAATCAGACACTCATGTTGAACGCAATAAAAATGTGTGTTGGATATGTCTAGAACCATTTAAAAATATTTTAATTTGATTCTAAAAAAGATGGACATGAATTGATTCTAAAAAAGTTAAATTTGATTTTAAGGAGTTTGGACCGTGAATCTTTCGTCAATTTTCTCAAAAAAAAATATGAGAGTTTCTTTTTTAAAATATGACGTATTTCTCTTTTTAAAATTGCATTTATGTATTTCTTGAGGTCAAATACGGTTTGTAACGGATTGACTAACCGATTCCGTTTAGATAGGACTTAATTATAACTAAAACTATAGTTATAAGACTGATATGAAAACATAAAAAGATATAGGACTACATTAAAAAAATCCTAAAAGGTTTAGGACTATTTTGATGTTTATCCCCTTGCAAACCCATTTTTTATTATTAATTTTAATAAGTAAAAGGTTTGCAAATCTAAAATACTAATAATGGGTGAGAACAAATTATACTCCCCCATGTAGTTTTCAGGATAATAAAAGACAATTCTTTATCTAGGAGGGGTTAGTAGTAGTCTCTAATTACTTGCCACAATCTTTGTGAACTAAGAATAGTTTTTTTTTTTTTTTTTAGTTTACAAGGAGCCCTAATGGACATATAAGGGAAAGAGGGAATGAGGTTGGTGGGGGTTGAACCCCTCACCTCATGGTTGAGGAATACTCCCCTCAACCACTAGAGCAAATGCTCAACCTCACTAAGAATAGCTTTTTCGTGCTGTAAGATAGCGTCGGGGCCGGCTTGTGATTAAACTGCAGCAAAATGTATCGTGAATCAACACAAAGCCCATGACCTAACCTCCAATTAAATCACCTTTAATTAATATATTCATTTTGAAGATTCTTTAAACCAAACCACATTAAATTAAAAAATGAAATCAATTTGGCTATGTTTTTCTCATAATTTTATTCCAAATAATTCAGACCTTTACACCAAAAAAAAAAACTATTAGCAATTCATCCCATTTTGAGGGAGTTATAATATTAATATAATGTTTTGCCTATGAAGGTAAAAGGAAATATCCCTCATAAAGAACAAATAGAACAGAAAAGTCTGAAATCAAAAATCAACAATATTATTTCAAGAATTTTGACAAAGGGGAGAGGATATTCTACCCAATTTGAATGGTTCAATACACGACGATAACAAGCACCAAAAGTTTCCGCAACGCAGGATGAATCCCTAACTACATCAACAAATAAAAAAGTACTATTGATTTAAAAATTTACACCTCTATTTTCGAAATTCTAGATTTTAATCTCGAAAGATGGTACGAGAGTTTATGAGAATATTTATGGATATAATGGAAAAACTACTCTTATTATATAATTTAAAGCTCAATGAATTTATTTGTAAAATATAATATATATATTATACAGGAAGCAAATTTTATTAAAAAAAGGCATACGTACGGTAGAATGATAATAGCGCTAAGATGAGTACTGAAATTTGTCTTTATTGTTAATAATAATAAATATTCTTTCTTTATTATTATAAAATTGAGTGGCGTTTATTTTATTCAAGAGTCAAGATATAACCCATCGGAGACTTTAGGTTATAATATGTCATTCACTTGTCGAAAGGAGAAAGTAATGCAAGGCCTTAAGTCAAAAAAAAAAAGAAAATAATACAAGGAGGAGAAAGAAACGACATACTCCTCCAAATTTGTTCAATGTCTTTTTTTTTTTTTCCTTTTATCTACTTTCAACAAGAAATCAATCTTTCCCGTCGCACCAGAAATTAAATGAACTAAAACACTCTGGTTATCTTAGTGGCCATCAGAAATTAAAAGCTAATTTGGAGACGATGTCAAATTTTCATTACTATTTTTTATTTTCTATTTTTTCATTTATGCTATTTACTGAATTTTTATATTTATTGTTGTCAACTTTATCTTTTTTTTTCAGTAACAATGTTTTTTTCAACCAAAAAAATAAAAAAAAATTTATTATAAAGGGGTTTATTTTTTAAGAAATGTTATACGTAGAGAGAATGGTAGAGAGAGATAAAGGGAAGAGAGAGAGAGAGAGAGAGGGTAGAGAGAGAATGAGGAGAGAGAGCGAGAGGGTAGAGAGGATGAATAGAGTGAATGGTAGAGATAGAAAAAGGAAACAAAGAGAGAGGTTAGAGAGATAATGAGTAAAGAAAATGGTTGAAAGAGAAAAAGGGGAGAGAGAGAAAATGAGTAAAAAGAATGGTAGAGAAAGAAAAAAGAGAGACAGCATAGAGAGAGAATGAGTAGAAGAATGGTTGAGGGAGAAAAAGGAAAGAAAGGGTGGGTAGAAAGAGATTGAGTAGAGAGAGTGAGTAGAGAGAGAGGACAAAGAATGTGTAGAGAGAGAAAGAGTAGAGAGTGGGTAGAGAGTAAAAGAGTAAAAAAGATGGTAGAGATGATGGAGAGTGATTATGTAGAGACAGATAAAGAGAGAGAACTGGTAGAGAGACAATGCATTGAGAGAAATAGTAGAGAGAGAAAAATAGATAGGAATAGAGACATGATGAGTATAGAGAAATATAGTGAAGATAGTGGATAGAAAGAGAAAACGATGTAAGAGAAGACATAGAGAAGAAAGTGAAAAATAAATTAGAAAAATATCATTTCATTGTTTTTTTAATTTGTTTTTTTTCTTAAAAAAATGATTTTAGCTTTTCAACAAAAACAAAAAACAAAAACATATTGTCAAACATGTTTTCTGTTTTTTTGTGAAAAATAAACGAAAAATAGAAAAAAAAAACGATACTAAACAGGTCCTAAATAAACTAGTTTTTTTTTCATTGGAGCTCGTGATCCAGTAGTAAAGAGAAAGGGAGGGTGAGCGCTAACCTCATACCTAAAAATTGAAAATACCAAATTTCAACCAACCGAACTATTTCTAGTGCTCATAAACTAGTTTTTCTCTTACATTTTTTTTTTTTTTTTGGTCGGACTCTTACATTATTTTCTAATCTAGTAAAATAAGGAACCCATTGGGCACCGTCGTGGTATACAAGTGCGGCCCAATTTGAGTGGATTGCAAATTCATTGGGCTCACATTATCCACAGAAACCGGACACATTATCTAGCCCAAAACCCAACACTGCCAGTGACTAATACCCGCGTTACGTAACAGCCTAAAACCCTAAACATACAGACACAAATTGAGGAAGAGGAGCAAGTGACAGTATAAATTTATAATCCAGAAAGAAAAACCCAACTCGAGAATTGTCTCAATGGCGCTTCCCGCATCTTCATTTTCTCCCTGGAAACCGAAAGTTCAGGTGCGTTGCATTGCTTTAATTTTTTTTTTTTGGTTGAAATCTCCCATTTTTTCATCTCCTCTTTCCTTCGTTTCGGCCAACAGCTGCTTAATTTCTGAAGCTCTCAGATTGTAATAGAAATCAATTGTATTAGCTAGGGAGTGCTTTTAGGTGTTTTTTTAAATGTTCTTTTAGAAGTTTTTTTTTTTTTTTTTTTTGGTATAGCGGAAAGGTAGCTATTGAAGTTTCAATTTCACAGATTTAAGGTCTGCAATTGACGGTCCGGGGATAGTATTTTATGGTTCATTTGTGCCCACTTTGCAGTTTTTAAGGTTGCCCTGCTTTTTCTTTTTAATTGTGTCCTGACTTCGTGAAATGATCATTATGTTTTGTTTGTGAATTCGAATGCGTCAATGAAAAGGATATTGGTACTGTCTCTCATTTTTTCCAGATTAAACCAATAAAAGACCCACCTGGACATATTCATAGGTACTTACAAATACACACAATTCGTAGAACCTCCTCTTCATGTACCATGAAAATATCAATGGCTCAATTCGGAGAACGGAGCAAGATCAGTTTGCAAATGAATGTGGCAAAGGAGAGGCTGTGGGAGGCCATTCCAGGCTCCGTGAAAAATTTTCCTTGGAAAAAGGCAGAGCATGTGCTGCTAAGGCGATTGGTCGTTGCTGGACAGAAAGCATTCAAATGGTCTTTCATAACTTTGTTCATCTTCAGTTCTGTATCAGATGTCATATTTTCCATCTCTAGAAACCATGAATTGTTGATACCTTTTGGTCTGCTACTTGGCTGCTTGGCTACTGACCTCTTTAAAGAAATATTGGATGAATTGTTACATACCCCAGAGGTAAATTCTGCTCCTTTCTTTTCGGGTTCTTATTAATTCAGTGTGCTTGGAATGAATTTAATTTACTTTGCCTTTTGAACAGGAAAAGGGTTTGAACTTGCCCCTTCTGGCTATCAGTTGCTTTTTTGTACTTCTTAAGGTTGTTTCTACATATTTTTCTGTACGGACGAAAGTTTTTCTCTTGCATGTTGCAAATGGTGGGTTGATGCAAGTCTTGTGGCTTTGGAGAGGTTTATCAAAAGACACTGCTAATGACGATCAAGAGAATGTTGTAGCTGTCCGAGATATGTGATTAGCTGTTACTATGGAGGAATAAACCAAATGCAATTGAGTTGCTTCTGTACATTTAACATATCTAGCATAAACAAGCCCTCCCCACACCTGCCAAGTCTATTACTAGTTCCCATGGTTGAGGAAATGCCTGACTATTCTGTACTGTCACCAAAGTTTTGTACACAGATGGATAATATATGTTTTAGATGTTGCTACTATTCCTAATAAAGCAGGCTGACAGGTTCCCTAGTGATATGTTGTTACTCCAGAACATATGAAGTTCGAGCTTCCATTTAGTAGGGTGAGCGGCCAATAGTTGGCCCAGAGAGCAATATCAGCAATGTTGATTGTAGATTAATTAGGAAGTGGCGGCCCCGAAGGACGATATTGCTTGTGTATATTCCTGATGTGTTTTTTTATGCAGCGCCGTTAAGATACTATTATGTTAATTTTTTATGCTCAATAACTTGAGTACCGTTTGTATCAGAAAGTTGCCTTCTTGGAATCACAGGCCACGAATTCTATCCCCTAAGGGAAGAATCCTGGTATCATCCTCTCTATAAGTGTCTGAGTATTGACATATTTAGATCAAAACTGTTCCTCAAAACAACTTTTCACCGGAACACAACATTGATATGCAGATGGTGTTAATAATTGAATCGAATTGTGTAATCCAACCTGTGATTATGTACAAAAGAATGAGTATTGTGGCATATTCTTCTATTTTGAAATTATGTACAGCCAATTGCTACGCTTGAATTCTTTCAATCGGGGACATGCCATTGCATCACTAACATTCACTTATTTCCTTCCCTGAAAGACAAAAAACATACCCAGCCAATTAGTACTTTAATTCCCAAATGAAGAAGACCTCCTGCCTCCTAGTGCATAATAAATCGAACCTGGTTTAACGACCGCCAGGTCCTGAACATGCTCCTGATTTTCATTAGAGTTTCTGTGCGCAGTTTCACACATTTCATTAGATTTCATTGGCAACTGACAATATGCGGAGTGCAACTGTTGATAAATCTCTTCCATTTTCCCGCACAGCTCATTATGTCTATCCATCTCTATGAGAACCTGTGGAGAACCAGCTTATCAGACCAAGAAAATAAGCCCAGAGAGAGAGAGAGAGAAATTGAAAATAAATAGCCACCTGTGCAGGATGCTTCGTAAAAACTTGATGAAACCGCCGCCTACAATATTCATTAAATAGAAGGGTGGCAATAACCAAAGGAATGGTGAAACCAGATGCAACAGGCAATTTTTTTATTCCAAAAACGCCAATAGCTATGATTTGTGTCAACACCAATGAAAAGATTGTTGTATTGTGAATAATAGGCCAGTAAAGTCCTCCGCTGTCATATTTCTGTATATATACATTAAGAATCTGCAAGGTATGGCTGAAAAATTGTCAAGAAGGCACACTTAAATGGACAATCGAAATTAATGCAAGCTATCAACTCCCCACAGTAGACAATTTTCAAGGAGCTGCAAAAATAGATGGCAATTCCTGATCATATCTCGTCTGGTATATTCCATTGCTTAGCATATTTGTTTGTTGGACCATTGTGCTGGACCATTGTGGGTGAAAAGATAGAGGATGCAGTTATAAAGGAAAGAGCAAAAGCTCCAAGAAAGATTTTTGTTGTTTGACCCTTAACCAGCTCTCTGTGCAACTATGTACCACCCTCTACTCTTAGAAAGGAATTTACTAGAAGGGCCCAACACCATAGCCATATAAAACTCCTATCAAGCTATTGTTAACAACTCAAATAAAATTAAAAAAATAACAGGATGAACTAATTAGAACATGTTTTCAATTTGCGGTAAAAAATTTACTCATGAACAAGCCTCGTCATTATCAACAAGTTATTTCAAGTATCAATAATATCCCACAAATTTCTCATTACTGAACTGTGGAATGAGAATCTCGTATCGGGAAAGAAAGAAGAGTAAAAATGAAATATAAGTTTAAGGGTTAGTTGGTTAAGGAGACTTAAGTTATTTTAACAAGACAACGACCTATTAACAGAAAATTGAAAAATGAATTTAATGAATGCAGCCCAACACTTTCCTACCCGTTCAATGGCCCACACCATGAAATGTAACATGGTATCAGAGCAGACCCCTACAGTTTCCAGGTTAAAACAACCAAAATGCCAAAGCTTTCTGGTTTCTAAAACCAGAGAAGAATGCAGATGATGTAGATGATGTAGCTGTTTTTTCATCAAATCAGATGACCTCCATGGCTTCGGGAGGAGAAATAAAGAACACAAAACACAAACATTTGAATTCTGGTTACAAAAACCAGCAAGTTGAAGGCTCTAAATGGGCCAAACTCTTTGTGGTTTATGAAACCACTTTTGTTCAAGGCTTGCAACATAACAGCCCCAAGGAGGAGTGAAGGTCCTGATGGCACTGTCATTTTGCATTTCAGCTCCTAGTTTATTGTTTTAGTCAAGTTTTCCTTGAAAGTCTAAAATTCAGTTGTGGCAGTCAACTAAAATCTGTAGGAGCTGATATGTTACCAACTCCTTTATTTGAATTTTGAATTAGTGATAGATTAGTTGTTTAATCAACTAGTTAGGCTCTTTTAGAGATAAGGGCTACATTTGAATTTGCCTTTAGTTTGAATCTTTTATCTGAATCCTATTTTAGTTGGTTTATTGTTTGCATTTGAATTTTGAATGCAACTGTACCTCTATATAATGAGACTTGATGATCAATAGAAGTTGAGGCAGCTTTTGGGGCTTCTCTCCAAAATTTTCTATTTCTCTCTCTCTACTTGTTCTATTTTATGGTTTTCTAGTATTGCCTCTGCTGTAAACTAGAAAATTCAATTTGTGTTCTTATTTTCCTTGACTGACTAACAACATTCTTAGAAGCAAAAGAGAACACCCTGCACGACTAGTTATAAACACTTTTTGACAGGTATTGAACACTATAGGTCCTGCAAACCTAAGTCATTAATAAATAAGAATAAATTCCAACAATTCCCTAAAAGTAAAAACTTTTTTGTGAAACAAGAACTCGTGACTAGTAGCAGAATATAAAAAAAACTCTCAAATAGCATTGGCTTAGACCAAAAGAAATTTGTAAAGCAACAATAATCAAAGACCAAAGTGCACTGATGCACAACCATATGGGAGATTCTCACCTGGTTTTTGTATACAAGGTAAGCCAGTAAAGAGTAAATCAGCAGGAAGGGCAGTATTAAGGGTGCCATGACTGCACAAGTGAAGCCGATGAGACCAAAGAGCAAGACTCTAGGAACTTCTGTATGGTACGGGAAGGACACAAGCCAATAAGAAGAATCTTCTTTTTTCCGCAGAATGAATTTCCTTGTGAAGTTGCAAAGAAGAGGAAAAATTTGCATTAATTCACAGGATAGACTTGCCCAACCCGATGTTAATACATAGGTTGTGAAGAAGGTAGCCTGCAGAAATTTCAAACCAAAATCATAGGACAGATCATCCAAACAATGGTTTTCAGCGATAATGAGTAACTAAAAATTTTGAAGGAAACACAAAGCTTGCTGCCTTGGAAGATAGAATTGCACAGGTATGAATCGCAAACAATAGAGAAGTTCAGAACTAACAAAACTAAATAGTAAACAGATGCTCGCATCTGTGTAATGACATTGTGGAATCACAGGAAAGGATGTAGCACAATAAGATACTTAGGATAAGGAAAAAATCACCTGTGTCGGTATTGCTCTGGCAAGTGTTTTAGGTAAGTCCCTTACGTTAGTGAAAACGCTCAACTGGCTGATGATTGACCCTGAGAGAACATTGACAAAGAAAACATTCCAGATGGTGAAATACAAGATTTTCAAGCATGCACTCTTTTTCCTTCTGCTTCTGGAGACAGGCCCCTCCACTGAAGAGAATAGCATCATTGTTGGTGGAACAGTATATAGAAACAACATTAAGATCACACTTGGGAAATAGCCTGTCACTAGATTATCTATCAAGCTCCTGCAAATCTCACAAAGCATGGAAAACAGTTTTTAGCACTGGTCACATATTATTCTCTGCACTTCACATTTTATTCAGTAAAACTAACATGTCCTACACGGGGCAAAGACAATAAACAAGCTCCATCAGATTGAATAGACCAGGATTTCAGAATCAAATAAAATGGAGGCACCTATCTAAGAGAAATAAACCCAAATTTGCTAATCAACAAATGGCAAAAATCTTATAGCCAGTAACAGAAAAGGCATTATATCTCTCATGCCACAGGCTAGAGTGTTTGACTAACCTAGTACAAAATGCCACAAGAAGAACAAATAACAAATCAAGGACCATAGCAACCATGATGTCATCAACAAGGCACTTACTTTTCCGGTACTCCTTTCAGAAATGGAAACATTAGTGATAGCTTATCAAGTTGAGTCAAGCCTTGTACAAATGTCACGGGAACAAGAAATATAAACATGAAGACTGTAGCAGCCAAAAATGTTGCTATTCTCCGAAGCCAAATTTGTCTATATGGAATGGAGAGGTTTGACCACAACACATCATGTGGTTCTGGGGCCATTTCTGTCACCCACAACATAGGATTTGGCGATTGAAGCATCTTTGTGGCGACAACAGCAGCATAGTGAGTCTTGAAAAAAACAAAAGCTGCAGAACATTCCTGTACATTAAATTCAAACAAAAAAAAAATCAGATATCATGCTATAATTTTCATGTTCGTGTGAAAATTAACGAGCGTGCACATCAAAGAGCTACTCAGAGTAGTGCAAGAGTACAATGAAACTGAATGATCATGCACCTAAAAAAAATTGAACAAATAACAACGTGCAGGATGAGTTTCCAAAACTGCAGAGCTGCATTCATCAAAACTTTTGGGGTTGGATACAGATCCAGGCAATGAAAATCAGACATTGTGGAAAAATGTGAGAAACAGTACACACTACAGAACCCAAAACTTTAAAAAGCGACAGACTAAACCATAGAAATAACCTATGTCAAGGTAATGAAATTCGTTTGAGTCAAGGTTTTACATTATCCCGTGCAGCCTGATCCAATTCATTAAAGTTTATACCATTCTTGATGCTCGCACGGTCAGCAGAGTGGATCTTAAAAGAAGTTGTAGATGCACCACAGAGAAAACATGGTCTTAAAGTGGATCGATAAATAGGAACAGTGGTAAGATTCTTGCACATCTTTGCTACATTATCCTGCAAAGAGATAAAATTCCCCAAATGATTGAAGTGAAATATCACAGGATATGGAGGAAATATTATGTTGTTTAGAAATAAAAGGACTGCAAAAGGAAACAACAAAATTATCAAAATATTACACTAAGCTTTGCCTAAAAATTCAACGTAACATTTAGCTGAACTAAAATACATAACTTTGAATAAATGATGCAAATATAGAAACCATGTAAACCTGATGCGCACCATTAATTTATGAAGGATACCGCAATGATAAACCATTTGGTGTGACAGATAGCTTGATGCATAATAATCTGTAAAATACTTTTTCACGGAATCACTGTATGATTCTCCTGGAGACCATGGAATTGAACGAACAAGAATCGTAAAATGACTTGGGCTCGGAGGAGAGTTGGTTATATGTGCTAGCCTCATCTTGGTAATGCTTTTATATTCCTAGATGAAAGTGGTTAAAAATGCATCACTGATCCACGGCAACACAAATGCACACTTAAAGAAGTACAGTAATGCAACGTAATACATCCTTACAAAATAAAGCAGAGCACAAGTAAAGCCAGATATAATGTACAATGTGAGACAATGGACCCAAAACCTGAAAGAGATCACAGAAAAAGAAATAATGAGTGAGTAACCCTGTTTTGCTATGAATATCATAAGCCCCATCAATTTGTAGCATCAGAATCACATGTAATTCTGCACAACAGTCCAAAAATTATGTAGTTACAACATCTAACTCTCTGGATTTAGACCTATAGTTTTCAGGTTCTCCCATTATATACAGCTGAATTTTTCTAAAGCCTAGACGGGTCCTCTGTACTTTTTGCACTTACAGAAAGAATAAGAACAAGGACAATCATATGAGCATGACAACAGAATTTTCACAGAACCTCCCAGACTGCAACAGTGGAGGCAAAAGAAAAGCTATAGTGATAAAGATACTCCATAATCCAACAAAGAGGGTACCTTAGCCAGCTTAACCTCTTGAGACATAATATCGTGGTCCGATTAAAAGACGATAAAACTACAAGATAGGTTCAGCTTAATAAAGTATCCGGATGGTATAAAGCTCATACCATTTGGAACCTTCATCAACATTCGCAATTGTAAATACATCTAGTGATTCTGCATGGATATAATTGTGTTGCATTTCTTTGCCATAATAATTTACTGGAGTCACCATAAAAACGCAAATGATGGCAGCAATGGAGAAGGCTCGAATACTGAGAAAAAAAAATAATAGCTGGAGTTACACATAGAGAAGACTGCAATTGATCAAATTTGGCTACATAGCAATCTGTTAATTATCCAGGTAAGATAAACATAAGGAATTTAAATCATAAAGATAAACACAAAACATCGGTTATATATTTCAAAGTATGAACTCAACCTCAGACAGCCACAGAAAACACATAATAATCTAACCTCATATGCGGACTAAAGCTTTTCTTGCCTCCAATTGACTTTCAAAATCAATTCAAAAAGTCCCAAATCATCATAAAAAAAAATCATTTAAGAAGCCTGTTAGCTGTTTCATTCTACCAAACGGATGAATCTTTACAATTATATTCTCACTTAGGGAGGACAAAGACAAATCCACAAAAACCGATGTGCCGTCTTGGAGCTGTCTTTAGGTAAAATATTAGTTTTGCAGAAAGTATGCTTCTACATCTACACTATGATTAAGAACAAAAGATGAAGATACTGTCCACAGTTCAAAACACATAACTAATAGTCACCAGTCATGAAGAACTGCTAGAGATGTAAATTGCATTTCATACACCACCCAGGAAAGGTTTAATCACCTAAAAACTAGGAGCCTTTGGAAAACTACAGCGTCCAGGCCACCCATGGCCAAAATTTCACCGTCAGTTGCTCGCCAGGCCTTAACTATCCAACTAGGAGACGGCACAAATCTTTCCAAGAACAACTGACCATTGCCTCGCAATCTTACCGAAGCAAGCCTCCGACCAAAGTACACAATGCCATTGGTTGGCTGTTTTCTCAATACCGAATACAACGAAAAAAGAACCACACACACTCCTACATTGATCCCTGCAGAAGTTAAAAGTGCAGCAATATCCATCTATCTACCTCGTACCTACAAAACATTACAAAAACCTCATCATAAACCGAAAACAAAAAATGTACAAAAAGGTAAGGCAGGCATTTTTACAAATAACCAGCATTCATTTACATTGTCAATTAGTCTGACTTCAAAATGACAGTAAATTGTAAAAATCATTACATTTACGAGTAAATTTGTTTGACTGAATTAATTCCAACCAATAATTTTCTCCTCTAACATATTTTTCTTCTTCTTCCTATTCAAATTTCAAGAAAAAAAAAAGTGACTAACACTGGATTTCCATTTACTATTTTTAATAATCCTGTCAACTATGATTTTTGCCTGACGCAGAAAGTCCATTTTTCTGTACACACTACACATATTTTTCCGAGAATCATACGACATTCGACATTTTCCTCCACAAATTCTCAGATAACAATCAAAGAAAATAATCCAGAAAAAGGCACCAAAAAAAAAAAAAGGAAAAATGAAACCAAAAATCAATTCCAACGGAAAAAAAAATAAATAAACACACATAATACAACTTAAAACAAAAAAAAAAAAAAAAAATGCACGGTTACATACAAGAGTTAGAGGAAGGCAGGAGAAAACACAGAAGGCAGAAAGCGAGCGAAGAGGAAGGACATGCACAGGTAAATGCATAATTTATAATTATAATTATAATTATAATTACAAAGAAGACGAGACGACAATGCGAATGTGATGATCTTCTGGCGTTAAGCTTGCACGCACGCCATTTGCTCCGCTGTTGCTTTTTAATTTCACCTGAAAAAGGAAAACAAACTGGGCTAATCCCACGAATCTTTGAATGACCTTGCGGCTGTTTACAATTTTTGTTTTTTTCTTTATATTTTAATTTATTTTTATGACAACTTATTATTATTGTGTTATAATTATAATAATTTTTTTTAGTGACACCAAATAATTTTGTATAAATTATAATAATTATTCACGTAATATTATTTAACAGTTTTAATTGTTTATCAATTTTTTTTTATGAATTCATTATATAATGGTTGATATTTTTTTTAGTTATTTTAAAATTATTTAAATAAAATTATTAAATTTTTTTATTTTTTTTAAAATATTAATAAATTAAAATTTAAAATAAAATAAAAAAAATTATTAAATATTGTCTGTTTTACTACTATTTACATTTAAATTGGCGTAATGATTTTTTTTTTTTTTTTTTTTTTTTTTGGGGTTCGGGCATCAAGTTTTGAGGAAGCGAACTGGTAGAGTTTGGAACGGGAGACACGTACGTATTTATTGACAGAGAATGGCGATCAGTTATGTAGATGCCACGTGGCACATAACGACGGATGGTCTACCGAATAATGCTAAACAGTAAAAGTAGATTGATAATACCGGTCGTCTAAAAAGAGTTTATATTGCCTTTAGTATTAAAAAAATTTAGATTTTTTTTTTAAAAATTAAGATTTAAAATAGTATTAAATATATTAATATTTAATTTAAAAAAATATTTAGATGGATTACGACCAAATTTTGGGCATGTAATGATATCTCAACACTATCTATCTATTACCACTTTCCGAATATTTTTAAGGTAAAGGTACAGACGTAAGATCGGAAAAAACTTCAAAAAAAATTATTTTTAATTAAAATTTAGAGTAATATTTAACATATTAAATGTAATATTAAATATGGTTTAAAAAAAATTATTAAAGGAATATAGATTGCATTATTCGTGTATTTGTGCATGCATCACTGTCCAAACTGTCAGCCATTGGGAATCCTGGCTTGTAGCCGGATAGCGTGTGTTTTCCTTGTTTGGAATGGACACTATATGCTTCATGGCCATCTGCCCCTTTTTTTTTTTTTTATAAGCTATGCAAATTTTTTTTATTTTTATAAATTTCCCAATTTTTTCAAAATTAAATTTTAAAATTTTTAAAATAAATATCTAATTTTTAATTATTAAAGTTCGCCAGCCGATGCTATAGGTCTATAGGAAAACGAAAAAGTTTCGGACCAAACCTCAAGGCTAGACAGTATTTGTGTGTCAGACATGGTTTTATTATATGGGGAAAAGTTTGGCAGTCATGTCCAGTCACCGTATTCTTCAATTATATTCAAATCGATAAATATAATTATTTATAGATAAAATATAATTATATTGATATTTATGTGAAAAAAATTTTAAAAAAAATTATTATTTTAGCTCATATCATATAAAACTCACATTTTAAATTTTAAAAAAATATTTATTTAATTTTAAATTTTAATTTTATTATTTTAATTTTGTTATTTCATATTTTATTAATATATTTATATTTTATTAATAAAAAATTACATTTTGTTATGTTAGTATGATCTTTTTGTATGGTAATTTTATACGGTGCAGAAACCAAATTCTAATCCATAATGGCACTTTCGGCGTTTTATTGTTTTCTTTTTTCCATTTCTTTTATTTTTGTTTAAGTTTTTGGGTTGTCATGTTAAGTACTGAATAAATTTTTGTTCAAAAAAACTATAAGGACTGAATAAACTTTAATTTTATGTCAAATTAAATTTTAATAATTTCTTCCTGGGGCTGGTCCAAGTAGATTAACCTGTTTTTGCATCAACGATTATCATCAATCCCAAAAGCTTTCAAATTGATTTGGACCCTTAACAACAAGAAAAGGAGTTGGTGTGACGGCATAATTTGAACATCTTGTTTTCGGTGTCTGCCAAAAGGAGTACTAATTGGGACGGGTAGTCCTAACCTATGCAATGCAAAGTACTCTTGTGAGGCCAATCTTACGAGAGTTTGGTGAACTATTCATAATAAAATATCGATGAGTACTAATACATTTTTTAAATTTTAATATTTTGATTAATATTTTAAATATAATAAAATTGATAATTTTAAAATTAAAATTTATTTTTTTAAATTATAATTATAAAAACTACCACGCCTTATTTCCTTCAAAACACAAACATTTTCTTTACCTCCTATAGGACAACCAAAAAAATGCACAAGAAATTGATTTCCTGGCCCTGCTATGACTTTATTGAGCAACGGTCTGGCTCCCGATCATCAAGCGATGGAAAACTTGGACTCCCATTGGTGAAAAAAGATCTTCTTGATCAAAGATATTTTCTTGGTGGATGATCCTTGAGCTATTATTCCGATACGATGAGAAGGCGGTCGTGGTGTCTACAAAGTCCTTGATGCGCTTCACCGAGACGTTCAGTTCTTCTTCAGACAGATTAGCAAAACAAATTCTGAACCAGCCTGGCTCAGAGCAATGGCAAGAAGACCCTGGAGAGATGTTTAACCCAACTTCATCCAAAAACTTCTTCCACAGCTCTTTCTCGGCGTCAAACGTAGGGGTGCCCAGAAGATGCCTCATGTCCACCCAGCAAAACAAGCCGGCATTGCTGCCTTTCAGGCAGCTGATTCCGGCACTTTGCAGGCCAGAAACCAGCATTTCTTTCCTCTTTCTTAGTCTTTCTGGGTTTTCCTTAGCGTATTCGCTAGTGAATTTCTTGTCACTGAGCAAGTTTGATAGCAGGTATTGGGTTTGGGACGAAACAAGGCCAAAGCTTGACATTTTGGTGGCAGCAGCAATCACTGTTCTATTGTTGGAGTAAATCATGCCTACCCGAAAACCCGGTAGGCCGAGGTCCTTGGACAGGCTGCAAACAATGTGAACCCGACTCCATATCGCGGCTTTTTCCAGGTTACGCTCTGTTAGGACTTGTGCGATGCTTGTAAAGTCAGGATAATCAAAGACCGTGCCTGAATAGATTTCGTCGCTTACAATGTGAATCTTTTTGGCAATGGCAAAGCTAATTAGATGGTTAAGCTCGTCAGGAGTCATGGTGGTGCCTAAAGGATTTGAAGGATTTGTGAACAACACACCCTTAACTCTAAAGCCGAGGCCCAAGGCTTGTTGATAGGATTTTTCCAATGCAGGCATGGTGATTCTGAAGCCATTAGAACTTGCACAATGTATGGGAACAACTTCGACCTCGGTTCGCCATTTAAGATCCCTATCAAACCTGCCATGCCATGCACAAAATACTTAATTAAAAACAAAGTTTCAAATCTATTTTCTTTTTCAAGGGTGTCTACTGTAAAATATAATTGATAATTACTGCCATTTACCCTGGATAGTATGGTGTAGGAAGGAGGAAAGCATCCCCCTTCTCAGCAAGGCAGAACATGAGGGTCTCATTAGCTGAAGTTGCACCAGCAGTTAGCACAAGCTTGTTTGGATCAAATTTTACTTTGTTTCCTCTCACTTCAGCCATGAAGTTTACCAGTGCCTGAATACATATATAATAGGAAAATTGTTGCTAATTATAAGCATGACTGTTTTTTTTTTTTGTCAAAAAGTATTAAAAAAAAAAATGGAATGACATAAAATTATACATTCTTGAAAGCAGGTAATCCATGATAGTCTTGGAAGAGAGCCAGTTCTCGGAAGACAGATTCACCATTTTTCCTAAAATTCAGGGCATCATAGTTGCTCTCCAGCCACGCTTCAAGAAGGTCACAAGAAAGCTGCAAACAATGCCATCACAAAACATTGGTTACCAAGCTCTTGGAAAAAATAAGAGGGAATATTCTATTTGAGTCTACATGATGATAACATGACAGGAAAAACTGGAGGCACAAGCCTTCTCGCCTTCTATCTAGGACACAATGAATGATGTGGTTGACATTTGGATTTTTATCGAGCTGCTTTCACTAAAAAGTTGCGATAAGAAGTTGCAAATGGTACTTTATATTGACTGCTCACTTTTTTTTTTTCCTAAGTGTAACATGTACTAGACATTAAATTTATGTCTTATAGAATCAGGACGGTGTAAAATTTATGTCTTACATAAATATATTTTATTATATATTTTATTTTAATTAAATCCTATCTTTTTTTTATTTTCTCATTTAGTGTTAAGTTAGCTTGACTCATTTTCTTGCGAGTTCAAACAATAATTTTTTTTTTAAGACAATAATTTTTAATTAAGAGATCTAAAATTCAAATTTTAGATTCTTTCACTTTTCTTATTCTGTTAAGTTATTAGTTCTAAAAAAATTGAAAAAAAAAAATTCATGCAAACAAATTTATTCTTGCTTTGTGTGTGTGTGTGTGGGGGAGGGGGGGGGGGGGGGGGGGAGATGGGATGCAGTTTTATAAATCAGCTATATACGTAGATCACCTGATTTTCAGCAAGCCCCATCTGGATAATCCCAGTTGGATTCTTAACTTGATGATATGGATTTTTCTCGTACTTTTGCCATCCTAGGAAGTAGGAAGAGTCTTGTTCATGACAATCACATCTAGCCTTCCTAGACAACATTATTTCTACCCACTCTACCACAGCTATATACAAAATATCTACCCAAATCAAAGATTTTTCAATCAACGAATAAACATAAATCTCAAAAGCTCAAAGATTAGAGAGGGGGGAGAGGTAGCTATGTTTGTATATGAATGAGGGCCTGTAAGGAATGCTTATAGCACTTATATAGGAGCTAGCTAGCGTGGAAGACATTGACCCGACAGCACGTACGCGATGACTTGATGGTGCTGATTCCTTTGACCCTAGAGAGAGTGGTGTTGTTGGAGCTAAGCTCGCAGGCTTCAAATTCTTGCTGTTATTCTACATTTAATTTCTTGCTTTCCTACGGTTATTAATTATTAATCCTTTGTTAAGATTTTAAACAGGGACTCTACTATATGGATAGTGAAGCAAGAGTGACGTAGTTCCACGAAACAAATAACAGATCAATCATCTTATTACAACTTATAAAATAATATGAAAAAATGCACATGGTATTATGGTAAGAGAAATATTAAGTAAGATCACTTAGGTATGATCAAAATGATATGCTTTGATTGAATAATTAAATTTAAAAAAATAAAAAATAGATATCGACAAATAAATTGTATGCCTATTTTAATGTCAACTAAGGGATGCCACCTAACGGTGTTCATATGGCAATGAACTGCAAGCACGAGCCCGTCAGCGGAATATGTGTCAAAAAGAAAAGGAGCCTTGCACACTAAAACCGTTTTTTTAGAGTTTAGTTGGTTAAAGTAGACCTACACTTAATTTCAATTTACAGACCAAAACTTACGTCGCTGATTAAGCAAGAATAAATTATTTTTTTTATGAATCTTGCAGTGGACATGGATATTAGAGAATAAATATAATATGATCGATAATACTGTCTAACTAATTCGGTGCAAAAAATAATATTGTCTAACTGCAATTTAAGAAAAAGGGCTTCTGGCGGAATCCGAGCTCCAGCCAGACAAACATTGTTGGATTTTGCTCACATGAGCTCGGAGTTACTTAAGTCACCAATCACCATAGCACATTCATTAGGATTGGGCACTATCACTATTTTTTGCACAAATAAAGCTTCACTTGTCAAATTTTATAAAAAAAAGGGTAAATTAAGCATTAAATCAATAGATAAGAAAAGTAAAAATCATGGTCTTTTTCTTACATGCACACCCATAGTTTGAGCAATAATAACAGTTCTAGTCTACGTTTATTTATCGGCAGTATCTTTCGTTTCGTCTAAGTAGGATCTAAAGTCTCTATTTATCAGATGAAATGCCTTCCGCCATGGGTTATCAACATACTCTTAGTATCGAAATGGGTTCTTTATAAAAAATAACTACTTCTACCAAGGAAGGGTTCATAACTTCTATTCAAGCAGTATATGTAGCTGTTCGAAATCCACAATCCATTCCGCCTGTCGGGCAGAATTTCTACGAATATATCCTTAAATTCATTCACGAAGCGGGCAAAACTCAACAGTGTTTATGGTTTAGTTGGTGTGAAGGATGTTGAGAATTTCAAGGATGATGATACTTTTTTAGTTTGGGAATTGAGCTATCAATTACCTTTCACTTAAACTAAACAATTTCTAACTCTGTGGCGATATATTATTTGAACAAACTAATAGTCACAAAAATATAACTAGCTATATATGAGTCTAGTTATTGGCTAAATGAGTTCAAACGTTAGTGACTACAAACTACAAAATCATTTACAAATATTAATCTTCATATGCTGGATTGAGAACCATAACAAATATTTGATATTACCTCAATTTTCAACTGAAAGTTGACTACACAAACACGTATGGATGGGCATACGGAAGGCACGAGTTAATTAAATGGTATACAATGGTTTATTTGTTTTTTAATTTTTTAAATTCAATATATCTTTCATAATCCAACAGTTCAGATCACTTTGTGCCCATCGCGCTCTCACTCATATACGTTCATTTAGATTTTCTGTTTCAACTATGAATGTCTAACAAAAAAAACAACTCCACGTGATGAAGAATCGAGCGGTCTGGAAAGTCTGGGAAAGGACATTTAAAACAAGTTGGCCATGTGATAAACTTTTGCATATTTTTAGGGATGGATGGGCTGATTTCTATTTAGAGAAAGATATAGTCACGTTCTGGAGGAAGGTTACCGACAGCACAATGCCATGCGATCTTGTTTGAAAAAATTAAAGGTGTCGTCAATCCATTGACTTGCATGCGATCCGTGTTTGACTATTATAGGTATTTAAATTGGTTGGTTAATTCTGCATTTATTATTCTCTTCTTCGATTTATGGACTGGTCCGAATGGCACGCCAATAGAAAACATGGTTTGAGTATGTCTGAAAAAATTTCATGAATTTAAGAATTGGATGTGTCCCAAGCGTACTATTATAGTCAATTACATTTTTAATTTTCTGATACATGATTACAGGTTAATAGTAAAAGCTACAAGCATGCATCCAAGACTTGTGTATGGTGAAGCAATGTGGAAAGCGTCTAGTTAACCGAATTCAATAGCCACTATCGAGTGAAAGGAAATGGTGCATGTTTGGCTGTTTAATTTGATTTGGGCGGTGGGGTAGAAAAGTCCTCATACTTAACCTATTGTAGTCCTGCATATAAGTTGATAGGTAATTTGATTTGGACGGTGGGGCAGAAAATTCCTCATACTTAGCCTATAGTAATCTTGCATATAAGTTGATAGGTAATTTAATTTGGTCGGTGGGGTAGAAAAGTCCTCATACTTAACCTATAGTAATCTTGCGCATAAGTTGATAGAAATCGGAACTTGAATACTCTTACACCTTAGTTTCAAAATTGCAACCCTAAACCTCGTCCGGCCACAGTAAGGTAGAATATCCATTATATCCCACTCAAAAAAATTAAAAAAAAAAAAAAGAGAAAATTAGTGAAGCATTAATTATTTCATGCACTGATTAATTACATCGTTATTTATATATCCCTGTTCTTTCCCACATCAGGGAACCTCTTTTGATCAAGTCTCACGTAAGATGGAAATGTGGGAATATGGTTGAATTAAATGCCCTAATTTCTTCTACTATGGTTTGTGTTTTGCTGGATCGGTCTTGGCGCAAAGATGTTTTCCCGTGCTGCGTGAAGCTGAGGCCTGAGGGGAGATCAGCTGGCCGACAAGGACGAGATGGCCGACACATTGAATTGCCACGACCAGCAATGGTCGGACCAAGGCGGAACATTCAATTCCATCATGGGGTTCCAATTTGCGCTCTGTGAAAAGAATCCTTGGCACATCAATCAGGTGGTCCATGGTCGACGCCAAGTTTGAGCGTCCAAATTAGGACACGTCACTACGTAGCGGTAATTAAGTTATTGCACAACTCTATTAATTTAGCACATTTAATTAATATTATTAGACATTCTGTCATTTTTAATAGAAAATTAAATTTTCAAAAAATATATATATTTTTAATTTAGATGTCGTCATAAATTCAATAATTCTACTTCTGACTATAAAATATAAATGCCCTCAACTGTTTCTATTAAATAGTATTCTGATCTCAAAGACTAACACAATAAGATCAAAATCTTGTGATATTATTACATACTAATGTATATAGAGTGTAAGCTTGCTTTAAGCACTTTAATTTGTTCTAAGCAAGCGCACTGAAAGTGTGACTTGGCCAATTAAGATTAGGAGTGCATCACCAATAGAAAGGATGAAGTGAATATGCACACTAAAAACGGACTGATCGACCCATTTTAAGATCTAATTACGAACTTTTTAACTGGCATTAAGCATTAAACTCTTGAAAACCTTATTGGCATATATAATATTGTAGGTTCTATTGGCTTGAAGGGAGCTTAATTTGTAAACCATTTTTGGGGCATATCATGCATGCCCCTATTGTCATATCAGGCAGGGCAAATGGGATATTGTTTTGGAACCAAACTCACTGAATTCCCAACTGAAGTGCGGTTCTTTTTGTGCATCATTTCTGTAAAGTTTGCCTTTCATATCATTCAATTTCTTGAAGCTCTATGTCGTTCGAGCATCTTTCTCAGTTTTGGCGATAACAGTGGACTGTCTTTTCCTGCGCGGATGGTCCCTGGCTTACAATGGAATGAAGTTCACCTCGGTGTGCCACTTGTCATTTATTGATGTCAATTTGCATGGTGACAGCCATAAGAGAACTTGCCAATGACACCCGGTTGGAATTTCGAATTGAGAAAAAGTCTTTTTTTTTCTCACAAGAGTTACTTCAAAGTAATAATAATATGACATGAGTCGTTCGATAATTGCAATCATTATAAAAATAAAAAATAAAATAAATTGTCAAATACTAATATTACGATGCTATTTATATACCACTTCTACTTCTTGTTCCTTAAATTGAGATGTATAATCTTGTTAATTAGAATTACCCTTGTGATATCTGGAACTTTTGGCATGTAGTGTAAAGTAATGGGATTGAGTACCTGGTGTCATGGTGTGTGATTCAAGTCTCAAATTTTGGAATTACTCTATTGCAGAAACTGTACAAACATATCATTTATTGTTGTGTCAACTAGCTTAATTGGGACAAAATATCTAAGGTCTTTGAGGAGAGCACAAGATACAGAACAATTCATGTTGGAAGGGCCATCTATTGTTGAATTGAGAAACTTTAATACATGTTTTGGACTCCAAAAAGAATTAAAAGAAAATTTCGTGTACCATACCAATTTACAAAATGCTACCTTCATAATAAAGGTACATATAATCCGCCAATGGCTAGAAGTAAATGCAAGCAACAATAAAATCCCCTTTTTTGTCGACTAACCAAACAGCTATGGTCCTTGCCAAACATTATTTCACTAATTCTAATATGTAATTTAGTGAATATACGCGTTACCGGCCAATATTGTTCATTCACAGCTGGGAGGTTTGCCTTTACGAGCATAACGCGAAATATGCGGTAAGATAGAGCATACAATTATGGGAATCAGGCTCATATTTTGCAGTGAAAAGAGGCCTATTAGATCATGTGAATCGTATGCCTTCGTCGAGAGATTATCTATTGGGCTCCAAAGTGTAAACATAACTAGAGAAAAGGTAACTCATGCGAGGCACATATTATACATAAACACGTGTTTCCACCCAAAAAAAAAAAAAAGACGCATGTTAATACGTCGAGGACACTCGCCCTCGATTTGAGCTCCCTCTCTTGACTATTGTTTTCTCTCCTTCTACGTCTCTCCTATTACACTCTCGTTCTACCTCTTCCGCACACAAGCTCTCCCTATCCCTGTTTTGTGATTTTTCTAGAAAATTGATTCGTCATCTCAATGTCTTTCATTTCACTCTAATCTTCAACTTTGACTTGTCATTCTCTGGATTGACTTCATAATTTGACCTTAAGTGAACATTGTTGAGTTTGATAGTCTTTATCCCATTGTTATTAATTTTATGATGTTTTTCAATAGTACTCCAGCAACTCTTTTGTTCAAAAGTAGGCTTATTCTTGTCCCTGTCTTACTTCCTTTCCTATTTTTGTGTTTGTTGGATTTTATTTTTCCGCTAATCACACCTAAACAAACACGGAAACAATATAATATTTTGTAATCATCACCAAAACTAAATATTAAATCTTGAAGTCCCACCTCATTAGAATGACGCATTGAATTTATGTGAGTTCTATTTAAGTCCATTTACAACACTACAACTATTTTCTTGTCATTGATGATCGTAAAGTAAAAACATAATTTTACGCGACACCCCAAGTCAAAAATAGCGAGGCATAACCAAGATAAAAAGTCTAAGCTACAACTTTGGCTTAGATCAGAACAGGTGACTAAATGCCTCAAATAAATAGAAAAATCATACCGATCGGAAGATTTTTGATGAAATGAAGCGTCGTTGCAGTGCTATAGATAAGCCTTTTCACATTATAGCTTCACATTGTTGTCCAAGCACTTTTTTTTTTTTTTTCTGTTTAGTGGAGATGGTCTACTAGTTGACAAGGGAATTGTCTTAATTAAAAGTCTTACCTATGAACTATCTCACTTACAGTAGGTTCTTGTTGTCGAAGCTCTTTGAATTATTTGATGGGTTAATTTCAAAAAAAATCACTATTTTTACACATTTTAACAAATCTAGCACGACTTTTAAAAATTTACAAATGTAGTACAATTTAATTATTTTTTAATAAATTTAGCATAACTTTTAAAAATTTACAAATCTAGTACAGTTCAATTATTTTCTAACAAATCTAACACGTCGTCAGTTAAAAATAACCAGTTAAAAATAATCGAATCTGTAAATATACGCACGTGACACGTTTATATCTAAATTTAACACAATTTAAACCTCCAAATGTCATATGTACATATGTGAATACTGAGAAATTTGATTATTTTTTATTGACAGTGTGCTAAATTTGTTAAAAAATAATTAAACTATACTAAATTTGTTAGTTTTTAAAGATGGTTCTAAATTTGTTAAAAAATAATTAAACTGTACTAAATTTATAAATTTTTAAAAATTGTATTAGATTTATAAAAAACGTAAAAATGGTGATATTTTTTTTATATTAATCTTTATTTGATTAATGCAATGACCGCGATGTAAGCAGTCCTGCAATTAAAACTATGGACTCACCACAGGCCTACTAGCGATCACCGACGGCTATGTTACTTCAATATCAACATCCAGAACGGGAAATTCAGGCTAGCTAAGGAATGTAATGTTATTTCTCTATCGCGACAAAATTTTGTAGTCCAAAGTAGTACGATAAAATTAGTCACACAAGGGACAACTACGTGCTTTCGAACAGTTGTCGACAATGGAACCCATAATTGGAACTTAGGAAGCTATTTCATTTCTTGACACAAAAAGTCTTTGCCAAGAAAAATCAAATTTCTAAAATTTCTCCATCTTCTTGCAGAGAATATGATGTTCTATAGCGGTGAAAGTTGAAAATTAATGTTTGCTACTTTCTTAATTATCCAGTCAAATTTATCTCCTTGTTTGATCAAATAATGTGGCCAAAAATGTCCTCTTATATATGTTCACACTAACTTTCACGTGGACACGGACGATATTGTCGTTGCGCGTGCATATAACCAGTTAAACCAACGAAGACTTTGTATTTTTAATAAGCTAAATTAATTAATTCAAGAGATTTATTAAAGCATTTGTATGTTTTAATAAATAATATAATGTATCATCTAATAATTGATGGATAATGGTCAGTCCGTTTACAATTTATACGCCAAAGACTATTTTCGTTCCAGCATTCGGGTTTACATTTGAACAAGCGGAGATAAATACATAACCCCGGTAGACATTGATCATAGTAAAAAGACCTTTTTGACACAATCTTTAGAACGTGATAAATATACAGTAATTTGAATCGTTATACTGTAAAAAATTTATTGACTTTGAAAAATAAAAAATAAACAACTAAATATCATTAAATTAATTACATACTTACTATATATCTCACTAAACATAACTTAATAGCTCTTGATCGTATAGGTTCTGAGTTCTAACGAGGGCAATATTCCATGGAACAAAAACATGCCAACGCACAGGCATAAAAGACCTAGACGGCAATGTACGTATCTTGGAAATGCTAGTTTCTGTCGGGCCAGCTAACCCATTTGCTCTTTTGTCCTTAGCTCGTTGTAGGGGACAGACGGCACCATCATCAAGTACAATTGGGCTATTAACTCCAAACAAATATTTTTCGTCGTGGTTTATCTGATTATATACACTTTGTACAGCGGAGAACAACAAAGCAGGGCCTTGCACACTGTCTTATTCCCTCTCGATTCACCCACAATTTTGGTCTTCCGTCTATTTTGTTCGTCCTGGGTTTCCGTAGTTTTTTTTGAATATAATGATAACAAACTAAGCATTAATTCTTCTTAGGATACGACTATTTAGGCACGCAATCTGCGACACGTAAAAAATTACGTAGTTAATTTAACAATTGATCTATTTGTTTTTTAAATTTAGTATATTTTTTATAATTCAACGATTCAAATCTCACGTGTTAACTTTGTACTTATCGTTACGTATTTATAGAACTTTTCTTTTCTTTTTAATTGGAGATAAGGTCGTTGAATTTTCTATTAAGTAAAATTACAGGACTACATTTAAATAGGAACGTAGTTTTATCTAATAATATATAATAATTTATCTTTTTTTTTTTTTGAATTTAACCTTTATTATAAAACCATTCATGTGAAGCCAAAATGTTTTTTGTTTTCTGTTTACATTTGTACTATCGTGCTAATGTTGGAGGGTCACAAATGCAATTGCAAAACCAGACAGGTAATTAAACCCGGGGATGATAACAAAATTGCATACAATTATCAAAACGCATGAAGCAAAATTTAGCAGCGTAGCTTAGTTTGATCAAACTACCAGACGATAAATATACAAACCTAATTTGGTAGCTTTGGTGTACTAACTTTAACAGCAGTTGTCACCCATCACTAAAAGACCGTGAATGAATTTGTAACAGTACCTATGATGTGTTAAAAACACATACTTGCAGTTTCGGACGAATTTCCTAATCTTCCCACAGTTCCCAGGTTGATTTTAAAGAGGTATCTCACTACATCCTAACAATTTAATTAAAGTATTTACTGTTTTTACTCAATTTTTTGTAAATAAAACTTATTCTTTATCTTATGTCGTATAAATTTATTTTTTTATTTTTTTATTTTTTATTTTAAATAAATTCTACTTATTGTATGATATAAAATTATAAATAAAAAAAAACTATACTCACTAAAAAAGTGAATAAAATTAAAAAAATTTTAATAATTAATTACTGTTCTAAATAAAAAGTTCTGCAACTATATACTAAGTACAAACCAAATGGCGTTAATGAAAAGCAATGCCCATTGAATCAGCCCGCAACCATTCCAAAACAGTAATCGAAATAAGACTGAAGTAATGACTTATGCCTAACACTCGAAATAGTAAATGGGCTGGATAGCTTCGGCCCAATTCTCTTCCCTAAGGCCCAATTCAAAAAGAGTCAGCCACACCACCCCCCCCCCTCCCCAAAAAAAAAACCAAGAAAAAGAAAGAAAATTTTATTTCGGCCAAGACTGACCCGCATGCCCATCAAAATAACATAGAGGATACTCCACCGTTCAGATATCAAAAGGCCCGCTGGACGTGAAGCCACCCAAGGAGACTCTATGGCCGCCAATATGGCTTTCTACGTATAAATTTTGATCATGTTGGCGCCATTAATGGATCTAAATAAGAACCCACGTGTCGATAAGAATCGTTGTCCCTTAAAGTAATCAATTCTAGCTCAAAACCATATGGTTTGGCTCACTTTGAAGTTTGAACTGATCAATCTGGTGTCAAGTCACCTTAGAAATCAAACAATGTAAATCATGTGAAACTGAACATGCAAGCTAGATGTAAAGATCAGTCAAAAAAAAAAAAAAAAAAGCTAGATGTAAAGAATGATAACGAGCGTTCTATAAAGAATTGGTGACTCCTATCAAGAAAAGAGCCTTAGGCTAAGGAGCTGTAGATGAAGCCACACGCAGGAGCTTCAAGACCTTTCGAGGAAATAAGATGGAGTTACTGGTATGACTTGAGGTGGAAGATTTGGCAGCTTGGATTGTATGACATCTTTGTTGCAGCCTGCTCAAACTTCTTCCTAACAGCTTCATTTTCTTCTAAGCTGGTCTGGAGAAAGTATCGTACCCACCAAGATGAGCTCCTTAATTTGGCCTGCAAAAGGGAAAAAGCTTATGGCAGTTCATTGACAAAAAAAAAAAGATGGCAAGATAACATGGCAGCAGTAACAATAATATTCATGAGATCAAGACGTTATGAGAAGCGAGAATCTGCAACACTTCACGACCATTAGATGGTTTTGCATAAACAATACTTCTTCGAACAATGTTGATTGCATGTTACCTGATCATAGATACTTATATATCATGAGTAACACTAAGCATTGCACCTTTTACAAACTTAAGTTTGAGATATTAGAAAAGGAGCATTGAGAGTATTCATCCCGCAGTTATGTCACTTACCGCCCTTCCAAATTTGGAAACTTCTGAAACTTTAGGTCTCTGCTGACCTGGTAAACCTGCATGCATGAAATTAAATCCAAAAAAAAAAAAGTCACAAAGAGGACAATGTGGACACTTTTCATCCTTTTATCACTTCATGTTGTGAACCTTAAGGACAGTGGACAATATTAAATGAATTAATTCATTCCTGAAGCAGATCAGATGGTTGTTTATAAGAGAAAGCTGTTAACAAACGGAATGGCATATAACAAAAGAATCGCAGGGGTAGAGCAATGCAATTTAGCACATAATACCATCCGGGGAATAATAAAGAGGAGAATATTTTTCTTTTTTTTTTTTTTTTTTTTTTTCTTTTTCTTTTTTGTCCTTTGAATTGAGGGATTTAACTACAAATGAGGTCTGAGCTTTGAACCCAAGATTTCACCCCCAAGTTGTATACTTGGTCTCAAAGAACCCAAAATGGCAGATGACAAGGATACAAGAAAAGCTTCTTAGCGCCTGCATAAAGAGACACATATGTTCACCTGCAAGCATGTGAATAAACTTCCTTTTTACCTGTAAATAATACAAGACCAGCAGATGATACTCTTGCCAAATCCGGAAGTGTCTTGTTGAGGTATCTTGGAGACAAATAATCCAATGCATCCGAAACAATCACGAGAGAAAACGACTTTGGTCTATATGGAAGAGGGAACTTGATATCAGCCACACGCACAATTCCTTTCCGTACTAGTGCTTTGCAACTTCTATCAGCATCCTCTACATCATATGGATCCACACCCCAGGCTTGAGCTTCCTCTTCCATTAGCAATTTAGTAATGACTGAACAAGTATCAGGCCCAACGTGCAAAACTTTATGCATGCTATCACCGTATGCTTTCTTCAAAATTGGAATTGCTCGTTGAACCTCTACTGTGCATGAAGAGTCGCCTGCATATGCACACTGAATTATACTCTTCAAAATGACGGCAGAACTATAGATTATGCAAACAAAACATGCATCCGCTAAAGATCACAGCATTATACCAATGCCGCATTAGATAGAAAGGACAACTGGGATTTTTGCTATTAAATCTTCAATTTAACTAAGCATCAAAAAATCAAAAAATATTAAAATAAATGCCGAAAATGATCATGAGAACCCATTCATAGCTTTGTATTTTCTGATGCTTGAACAGAATCCATATCACTAATTTCAATTTTCACTAAACACACCATCAATGAATAAAGTTCAACACTGTGAAGTCAAATGCCCAATCGGAACAAGAAAAGGGACCAAATGTATTTATGCATTGGTCAGCCTCTGGTAGTCAGAAGCTAAGCCTATTAGTTATAGCATAGATATCAAGTTCTAAGAAGAGATGACTACGTTCTTCGTAGACCAACACTGTCAACTGCACATAAGAAAACAGAATGTCTGCAACCTTCCAAGAATGTTACACCCTGATATACAAGAAGGCAGCTGACGTGAAACAATGCTCTATCGAGCTGTAATTAGTTTAGATACACTTTTCATTATAACACAATCTTCAATAATTTTTGTTCTATCGTGCTGAGAATAAAAGATATGGAAATGATAGGTGACAGCACTCTATCAAAGAAGCCTTGTCCCTTCTTCCGGCCTCACCTTCAACCCTGCTAATATTCTGTATGCCGCCAATTCCACCTATTACGTGAAAACAAATTTCAGTCAAACACTCAGCCAAGACACACAGAGCTATAGAAAATGGTAATGCAAATTGGAGAGATCGTGAGATCCCTTTGTTACACAATTTGAAATGTGCAAAGGTCTTATTGTTCGGCAAAAATTAAGATATATTTACCAACGTCCATTCATCCATTCAATTCAACTCATTATTCTCTGACGAAGAGAGGAAGACGAAGTTCTACCTAAATTGACTCGTAGATCCTCGATTAGGAAGTAGTATTTAGGACAATTAGGTCTCACTCATAACTCATAGCGTAATTGAAAAAACCGCGAGAAAAGATTCATATAACCAATACAATTAATTCATATAGCTGATCGCAATTAAATCAACGCGCAGCAAATATTTGCGTACTAAAGCAAAATCAACACATTTTATAGAAGTATTTTCACATCAATGCTCGGAATCAAGAATATATATATATATGTATAAGTACCAACCTGAACCTCTGTACATATAGGCAAAAAGAAGTAGCGTTCCCTGAGAAGCACCAAAACACACACGCCAGTCAACAATAAATTCGTGCCTTAATCAATAACTATAAATTCGATATTAGCATAAATCAGATTGCGACAAAAATGGAGTCTGTATCCGTACCACGGCAATAAAAGCAATGGGGACACAAGAAGAAGAGCGAGAAGACTTGGGATTGAAGGCAAACAATGCACCTCCTCCTCCTCCTCCTCCTCTGCCGCCGTCACCGTGTCGCCGGGACGGATGCCCGGCCGGTCTCCTTGACGTGGCTGCGAGCATTGATCGACGATGCTACGCTGTTTCGATTTATGCGATTCGGAGATGGACGAAGCTGAAGGCGTGGGATGGGAAGGAAGAAAGAAAGAAAGAAAGAAGCCAAGCGATGGCGCGAGGCGCGTTTGTGTCGGCTATAATCACAAGTTTTGAGATGCTATCAGGTGTGGTAGCGTTCACTTTTTTTAGCTTAGACACTCCAACAAATTTGTCAGGAAACAAACTGGCTCAAAATATTTTTCAGGGCCATGCCCAATTCTGTTAGGCCCAATGTAGAATATCGCTTATCCATGTTTTGATTGCACAAGAGTGGGCCAAATCTGGGATAACAAAAGAATTTCAGCCTAAACTAGGCCTGGCCCATGATTTTAACAGGTCTAGTTGCGCTGGCATCTCATTCTTGCATGGATTGAAAAAAAAAAGAAAAAGTGTCGTTAGTCTGAGTGGCGAATATGTCAGTTTCTTTTAAGTAAAATTTCGAATTCAAACCTTATAAATAGAGTAGGTAGATACTATGAGAGTTTTGCCTCTTTTATAGAGCCACCCGACTTAATCTAAATTAGTCGGAGTCCTAATAAATTTGGGGTATCGAATACTAATAATGTAAGACAAAAAAAAGAAAAATTAAACATACGTGAGGACAAAATATTTTCTTATCGGACGTCTTTTGGGCTGTTTCCAAGCTATGACAGCAGGATAACAGGTGGAGGATTAGTGCACGACAGTTTGGTAAAAAAGGGGGGGAAAGAAAGGACAATGTTGGTTTTGAAAACGGTGGCTGATGGGAAGGGAAAGTCCATGAAAAATGGACATCAGAAACCAGAATCAAACAAGGCCGTTCAATTCCTCAAAAAAAAAAAAACAAGGCCGTTCACGCTTTGAGACAAAATTTTGTTGACTTGTTCAACGTCAATTTATCTCCGAATTTGGACTTTATTGTTAACTGCTTTTGAATTTTTTTTTTTAATTTTAACTCAACAATCAACATTATAACAGGAAAATGCACAAAAAAAAAAAACATCATAACAGAAAAATGCTTAATGAGATTCTTAATTAGAATTAATGTAGAATTAAAGTATTATCTATCGTAAGTTAATTAAAAGTAAAGTTCTCATTAAATGAATTATATTTTCACATTAATTCTACTTAAATTATAATCATATAAAAAAACTCATTATAAAAGAACCAACAAAGTTGGTTAAGGGTTCAAATTTTAGAAATGACACTTATTGGCACGATAGATGACATTAAATTACAAATAAACTATTGTAATGATTTCCTTCTCTGCCATTATTATTATTTAAAAAAACTGCTTAATTTTTATCTTTTATCTTCTAATCAAAAATTAGAAGAGTAATGATATATAATATAAAAAAAATTTTTTCACACTACACGAATTAATTTTCTTTTGTTGATGTAGCAAAGAATTTTTTATAATTTCTTTCACTTTTTAAAATTAAATTTGAAATAAAATTAATATTATTCTAAAATTTAAGAATTTAATTATTATTTATAAAATTTTATAAAAAATATTTGTAATATTTATTTTTATTTAAACTAAAAAGCAGAGTTCCAATCACCAATCGCTCGAGAAGTGTCCGCGCCCCCGGTATTAAATTCATCATTAATTTCGTAATGATAAAAAAGTAACGATGGAAATGACGCGTATGGGTGAATGGGGACTCAACACACTAACTAGCATTGCCGAATGGACCAGACCAGAAACCCCAACAGGAGCAAAAGGCACATGGACATCATATTCAAGGATGTGACTTGCCGCTTTTAAATAAAAAATATATTTTTTTAATTTTAAAACAATAATAAAGTTGCATTTAATGTTTATGGTTAAATTTATATTTAAAAAAATAAATAAATAACTGTATTATTATTTATTATTATTTATATATAATTATTATTATTTTTTTTAAATTAGAATTTGTTGGGCTCTAACTAATTAACATTCTACATCGTATTTCTATTGCCCCTGACAATTTACGGCTAGGATTCATTTTGGGAAACTGTATTCCGTTGAAACACAAATTGCATTTGTTTTAAATTTTGTAGTGAGAAGCCGTGCTCCAAGGAAAAATAGGAATGTGCCATCGAATAGTAATACTCATGGGAGTAGATTTCAAATATAAAAATTCAAGAGTCCATTTCGTGGCCGCGGTCCAGCTGGCTTCCCAACCATAAATTCTGCAAGCCAATTTTGGAATGGGGCCACGCACAAAAATTCAGACAAAAAAACGCATCCCCATGTGCAATCACCCCGGTTCCCAATCCTTGATTGATTTTTTTAAAAATAAATATTATATAAATACATAATTTATAATATTAAAAAAAACATAATTAATTTAATAATTTAATTATTTTTAATTTTATAAATTTAATATATATATCATAATCCAATAATTTTAATCTTACATATTAACTTAATATCTACTATTGTGTATCTCGATCTTTTTTAATATTTTTTTATGTTCTTGAATAGAAACCATAAGGGAGGGAATACATATAATTGCCAAGCTTAACATAATCCAGCACACCAATTCATCTAATAATAAGCGCCTATCAATGGAAAATGTTTGCCTTTCTGAAGATTTCAAACGCATTTAAACTCAGGCATCTATCTACCTTTCCATATCTAAGCACCTGGAATTAACACAGTGCACTTTGACAGTGTAATAAAAAGGTCAAGATAACCACTATGTATATTTCATTAGCTACTAAATTTATAACATAATATTGAAATTTAAAGTTCAAATTCTAAATTTTATTATTAATTAAATTTATAACACGAGATAAGATCTGAAATTCGAGTTTCAGACCTTACAATTTAATTAATTCTGCCTCCACATTACAGCTAGACCCAAAAAAAACAAAGAAAAAATGGTCTAGATGCCCTTGAAAAGGCCGCATATTTGAGTTAAAGAATTGAATGTATTCAAATTCTTGCCACCAACTGAAAGAAGATCCATATATTTGTATGATCGAGCATTGGTGAGGTGTAAAAGAAAAAGGTCACAATTTGTAATAAAAAGCGGCAAAAGGGCAAAGCGTATCACTATAATCAGTTTAATAATAACACAACATACGTAGGCCGAGACAGCCAATGAGCCAAACCTATAGTGGGATTAAATTTAAATTCCTTTCCCTTCTTTGCAATTATTAGAAACTTTGACAACAATTCAATTAACAATGTAATTTTGGTTTCGAAAAGGCATTAAGTGAAGATATAACATCCTGCCTTAAAACTGTAACTAAGAATCCCGTTTGATGTCTGAACAACAAATTTTCTTACAAAAGAATTGACTCAAAAACAAAAGAATAGTAAAATGAAACAGCAAAAAGAAATCTTACATACAGCGAAGAGCATCAACATCATCCACTTCATTTGTATCTTCAACCTGCAGGAGCTCTGTCCATATAACACAATTTCTACTCATATGGGGCGGAATTATATTGGGGAAGGTGGAGGCCTATCAAGAAAAGGAAGCACTCTCACCCAGCTGCGATCATCCCCACAAGTGATTATTCGGAATAGTCATCGTAGTTCGTTTCCACCCCATGTTGCCTGATTTCATGGCAGCCATATATGACCCTTAAAAAACAATCATGTGGACTTCACTCAACCTGCTCGCCTATCAAGTCTAGACCAACAACCAGGAAAGATACACCTTGGAATAGCAAGAAGTAGAAGTGGATGCCCTGAGCAGATAGAAGACTCCTGGCTGAAGCTGTTAAAAGAAGGAAAGCCAGTGCCAGTTCCTTCGTGTATATTCTATTATGCTTCTTCTTTTTCCGGGCCTTTTGCTCCTGTTGCAGAATTTCCTGTTTTACTTCTTCAAGATTTGGCTCTGAGGACCCTCGTTGAGGCTTTGACTCTTTATGGGCTAAAGCAACAAGGTCGCCTTCCGAAGAGCGGCCAGACTTCTTAGTAACCACCCACTCATAAGCACTCCCAAGCTGGAATAGGCCAGAGATCATCGCGTTGAACTTTGTTACTGACATAGTGTTCTCGAACAGAAGGTAAGGGACAATAAAGGGGAATGATTTTGGGGCTGGAAGGATATTGAGAAATGACATGGTAGCTGGAATATAACACACAACCCATGCTGGGAGCTCGGCCTCTGGAATGAACATAGTCATAGGGAGAATAATGCAGAAAAGGGTGAAAGAATAAAATGGAAGGATCAGTTTTCTGAGGAGAAAGAAAAGAAATATCATATTGAATTTCTTCCATATACTAATCTGCAAAGGCAAACATATGCAATGGAACAGTATTAGTTATTGCAACCAAAGGGAAAGTTTCTTTGAACTTGACAGTTTCATCAAAAGTTTTTAATAAAGTTTATACCTTGGCTCGGATAACATCTGGCAAACAGAGCCTAAACAACTGCATGGGTCCAGAGTGCCATCTATGCTGCTGCTTTCTATATGCTTCATAAGATTCAGGCAATTCACACTGGCACTGAAAATACAAAAGGAACAACTATCAATCACATACGAATTGTATCATGGCTACCATTTACAGACACAATCAAAATATTCAACAAAATAAGTAGAAGAAATTCAATGTGCATATCATACCTCAACATCATTGAGGAAAATGAATTTCCAGCCATGGAGATGGGCACGGACAGCAATGTCCATGTCCTCAACAGTAGTCCTCTCCAACCAACCACCGGCATCCTCCAAAGCCTTTATCCTCCACACACCAGCAGTTCCATTGAACCCAAAGAAGTTTAGGAAAACGCCATTCACCTGCTGCTCTACCTCAAAATGAAACGCTAAATTAATGTTCTGCAGCCTCGTTAAAAGGTTTTCATCTTTGTTAACAAATGACCATCTCGCCTGAACTAGCCCTAGTTCCTCATGATCCTGCAATCCCAACAAGAGACATCACATCAAAAAATGACAATCTCCACTGTTTTACAATTCTTCTAGCGCACTTGAACTAGTGAGTTCTGGTTTCAACAGTTTCTCCAATTATGATTCGAGGTTTCAGGCATATATAGCTTTTATAGAAAGATTCAATCCAACAATTAGAAATGATTGAAAAAGCACAAAAAAGGCAATTAAATAATAGTGAATGAAACTAAAACTACCTTGAAGTGAGGGACAGTTCTCTTCAGAAAATCCGGGGTTGGCTGGAAATCGGCATCAAAAATTGCAACAAATTCATAGTCTTTGACATAGCTGCAGTTCATAGCAGACTTAAGGTTACCAGCTTTGTACCCATCTCGAACAACCCGATGCCTGTACACAATGTGGGCACCCTCTAGCTGCCACTTTTCGACTTCTTCTTTGATCAACAATTGGGTGGTTGGATCATCAGAATCGTCCAGAACTTGAATCAAAATCTTCGACTTAGGCCAGTCCAAGTTACACACAGCCGCAATTGATTGCTCATAAACCTGAAAAATACAGAAATTTAACTTCAGATGAAGCAAACAAGCAAGTACCCAACTGGGTTTTTAAGCTCAAGATTGAAACTTTTTTCAATTTACCTCTTTCTCGTTACACATGGGGATCTGGACAAGCACCATGGGGAAGTAGCCATTCTCGCCGGACTCGAGATCTGCTACTGCGTCTTGTTTGGGAATGGGTTTAATCTTCTTATAACGGATCCAGAAACAGCCCAAGCAGAGGATAAGCCTATCCAAACTCTGGATAAGGAACAGAATAATACACACATTGGAGAGGAATTGCAGGGGAGGGGCGAGGTAGTCGACCCGAATCAAGACCCAGCGAGAATACAAAGAATCGAAAATGTCCTTAAATCCAAACGGCGTCGCTAAAAGGTACTGCTGCCATTGGAGATGTGGGGCCCCGAAATGCCAGCCTTTGAAATAAGCGGCCACCTCGAATCCTAAGAGAAGCACCGACAGGAACAGAAAGAGCTTGATGCAGGCGTAGAACCGGGTTTTGACGGTCGGGTTCTCGTTGGAGCGACCCGGTTCGTTGTCGGCGGCGTCGGTGTCGGTGTCGGTGTCGGTGCGGCCGGAGCTGACGCGGCGCTTGATGGCGGAGCTGAGGGAGACCATTGCGGAGCCAATGGAGGTCAGGCAGCCGGCGGCCTTGTGGGCTTTGAGGAGGAGAACCCAGGTGAGCTGCTTGGCGTTCTTGTTTCGCGATTTGTCCCGGAGACGGCGAGGAGAGTCGCCGACGAGGAAATCTTCCTCCGTCGGACCCTCCAGCTCCACCATTGACCAGTTGGGATTCTCCATTTTGACCACCACCGGCGTCCCTCTGTGGCTCTCCTTCTTCGACCACCAATCGAACGAAGGCGCCATTGTCGTTAAATGTCAAAACTTTACCACTCTTTCTTGATCTATCCAACAAAATTTTCAAGACCCAGATAAACAGCCCAGATATAAACGAAGAAATTATATATCTCTTAATTTTTTTCTCACAAAAGGCTACAACTTTGATCTCATTCTCATTATCAGAGAAACAGCGGCGAAAGGAGGAAACGAGAGACGCGTGGATAACAGAGGAAGCAAAATCAATGGTGGCATGAACAGCCAACTTATACCCAAAAAAAAAAAAGAAGAAAATTTACTTCTTACATCAGATGAAAATTTTCAGAAAATGTGCTAAATAGACACAGAAAGAGAAAATGAGAAAATTAAAGAGAGAGAGAGAATGGAGATAAGTCCAAAAAGGTTCCCATTCAAATACAGCTTGAAATACGGTGCGAAGGGAAGGGAAGGGAAGGGAAGAAGGATAATGAGAGAGAGAGAGGGCAAAGAAGAGATTATAGAGAGAGATTATTTGAAAGAAGAAAAAGAAACATTGCTGAAGAGAGAGAAGGAGTGATGTACAGAACAACGAAAAAGAAAGAGATGGTAAAGACTCAAACACACGGCTTCTTTGATGTTTTTTTGATTCTTCTTCTTCTAAGAAAAAACCCCACGACCTTAATTTAAATTTGTAATAATAATAATACTTTGGTGTGTGTGAACATTTCAAAGGAAACAAAAACATATTAATGCACCCAGCAGGCGCGGACACAGAGATGGTATTATTATTTAGGACAGAGCAACAACATAAACAAATTAATATAGTCACTCGCTGCACGTTCTACAGTAATTTGTCGATTTGTCCAGACTCCCGACATATAACGAAAATAAATTGGCTACCAAGGCAGGTTCTTTGAGTTTATGCCCTCTAAGGCTCTACCCCACCACGCCATTGTTTTCTACCGTGTTATTTATGGGAAGAATTACCGCAAGGTCAATGTAGAACAGAGGACTTTAGGAAACAAATCAATCATAAGATTATTATCATATAACATCTGGGCTTTGACTAAAATTTGCAAATCAGTAGCAAAAACTAATAATTCTGGCACAAATAAGGGGTGTTTTTGCCCCCCCCCCCCCCCAACCACCCCTAATTATTATAAAAGATATAAAGGAAAACCCTAAACCTAGAAAGATCCATCATTATTTGTTTTCTTTTTGTTTTTATGGTTTTTTTTTCTTTTTGGGTTTTGTTTTGCATAAAAGATTGGAGCAAAGGGCAACAGGAATTTTTTTTAGAATTTTCCGGTGGGATAACTAATGATGGGTGGATTTACCGTGACCTTTCCGCCCAGGCTGGAAATCCACACGTGTAAAAGGCTTAAGATAGGACGAAAAAATTTGAGAAAGTCATGCAAAAGCATTTTCTCCGATACAAAAAGAAAAAAAAATGTTTATTTTTTTCTTTTTATATTTTAGGTTCGAGTAATGAACAAGCACGTTCAAAAACAGGAGGTAGCCAAAAAAATAAGTAAAAAAAAATTATGAAAAAAATAATTAAAAAAATAAATAGTGATTTATAACAGACAAAATAGCGAGAAAAATGAGTTGTTTGGATAGAAAAAAAAGTTGTGGCAAAAAGATGATTAAAAAGAAAAATGAATAGCAATTTATAAAAAAAAAGAAAAAAATAAGTTATTTAGATAAAAGAAAAAGTTGTGCGAAAAAAATAAAAAAAATGATAAAACAATAATTTTATTTTTTTTCTCTCCCTAACTTTTTCTAAATTCCAAACATGCCATTAATCTTTTCTTTCATTAATCATTAGCAAATCAACAAGTTTTTCCATTAAAAACAAAATAAGTGGATTCACTTACGTTATTTCAAAATAATTATAAAGTAATATAAACTGTTATATAATTAAATTATAAAAAATTAAAAATAAAAATAATATTTAAATAAGACTACGTAATTATCAATTATTATCTACATAAAATTATATAGTGTTACTCACAAAAAAATTTATTTAAGTAACTCTTTTTCAAACTTCTTTATTTATTTAAATATAAAAGTCTAGTAAAATCATGCGAATTTAGAGGCTTCCCCCATGGGGACGGGAGGCTGGTTCATGCATGGCCGCCCCATTTGTGGACGGACTCTGCGCCCCCGAATTCCTCCTAGTACACGGTAATTGCCGTTCTAATTCGGGTGTTTAAAATGGGTTATGTGTCTACATTTCTCGGCCGCACTGTCAAGCACTTTTTACAATGTCTTGTTCTTCCTTTTAATGGTTGAAAAAATGGGTAGCGAGGGCGGTACCGTGATAGTTTATCGATAATCATTGAGTCTCCTTCCAGTAATACAAACAGTCTAAAAGATTATGGTAGAGTTTGCACTGAGAGAAGATTAAATTTAACCACACCCAATAGTTTTTGTGGGGTCAACCCCAAATAAGAAAGAATAAATAATGAAAGAAAGAGAGTGAGTGGGAGACAAAAGAGAGAGAAGATGAAGAAAAAGAGAGGAAAGAGAGAATAAAGAAAGAAGAAAAAGAAATATAAAAGAAAGAGAAGCAGTGGCTGTCGTGTGAGAGTGTGAGAGGAAGAGAGAGAAAAGAAAAAAAGGAAAAATCAGAAGAGAGAGGAAGAGCTTCGGGGAAGAAGAAGAGGAAGAAGAAAAGGAGTCATTCCAGAAGATCCAACGGTGGATTTTGCTCCGATCGAGCCCATTTTTCAGTATGTTCATCCTGGGAACGTGCTCTACACATCCAACGGTTCAGATCTTCTATTAGTCCCTCCGGATTCTACTGTAGTTCCACCATTTGGTGAGATTGTTGTCGTTTTCTGGTAGCATATCGTCTGTGTGATGATATTGTAGAGAATTGGTGAACCAAGAATGTGTTTCTTGATGAATTTCTAGTACGTATAGGTGAACTCTGGTTGTGTACTGGAAAGATTGTACTGTGATCCCATTACTTAGTGGAAGTTTTGCTGGACTAGCGTCCCGTGGTTTTTCTCTCCATATCGGGGAGTTTTCCACGTAAAAATTCTGGTGTCTCGATATTATTATTTTTCTGCTGATTATTATTGTTTGGTTGGTGATTGTTGGTACTGGTGAAATTAGTATCTTGTATATTTATTAATCCGTAGGGAAAGAGGACAGATCCGGGACCGGGGCCTGTTTGGTTGCTGTGTTGATATCAGTAATTATTGTGATCATATCCTTTCCCCAACAGTGGTATCAGAGCTTTGGGTTCTGTGTTTGGGATTAATTAAATGGAAGAAGGTAGCACGAGCATGTTTAAATTGACAGCCTCCAATTATTCGATATGGAAGCCGAGGATGGAGGATATTCTCTTTTGTAGGGATTTGTATGACCCTATAGAAGGAGATAAAGCCAAACCAACAGACAAGGACGAGAAAGAATGGGAGAGACTGAACAGAAAAACTGTCGGTATGATTCGGCAATGGATTGATAACAGTGTGTTTCACCATGTGTCTCAGGAGACTAATGCGAAGGTCTTGTGGGATAAATTGGCCAGTTTGTATGAACGGAAGACAGCTCAGAATAAAGTCTTTATTGTCAAAAGACTTGTGAATATGAGGTACCGGGATGGTAACAGTATGGCTGAGCATTTGAACAACTTCCAAGATCTGGTGAATCAGTTGACAAAAATGGGGATCTCACTAGATGATGAATTGCAAGCCTGCATTCTTCTAGGTACATTACCTGATACCTGGGAGACATTGGTGGTAGCACTTAACAATTCAGCTCCTAATGGCAAGCTCTCGATGCTTTCAGTGAAAGAGAGTTTGTTCAATGAAGAGACCAGAAGGAAAGAGCAGGGATTCACTTCTCATTCCGAGGCACTTGTTGTAGAGAGACGGGATAATCAGAGACAAGGAAAGAGTAGAACAAGAAACTCCAATAATCCTGATAACCGTGACAAGTCAAGAGGCAAGTCAAAGTCTCGGAAGTCAATGAGATGCTATTATTGTGGAAAGCTCGGACATGGCATAAAGGAGTGCAGAAAATTTAAAAGAAGTCAGTCAAGAGACCGAGGTGAAGAGAAGAAAGAAGATGCAAATACAGTTGCAGCTACATCTGATGGGGATGTTTCTATTGTGGTCAGTGATGAGTGTTGCATTAATTTCACATCCCAGGATTGCACTTGGGTGATTGATTCAGCGGCTACATACCATTGCACGTCTCAAAGAGAGTTTTTCACATCTTATCATGGCGGCAGTTATGGTCATGTTAAGATGGGAAATGGGGCAGAGTGTCAAATTGTTGGCATTGGTAGTATATGCTTGGAAACTAACACTGGCTGCAAGTTGATCCTTACTGATGTGAGGCATATTCCAGATGTACGACTCAATTTGATATCCACCGGTGTTCTTGATGATGAGGGCTATGTTAGTGAATTTCGCAATGGCAAGTGGAAGTTGAGCCGAGGTAATCTCATGATTGCAAAAGGGAAGAAAGACTCTCTGTACAGGACAGAGGCCAAATTGTGCAAGGGGGAGTTGAATGCAGTTGGTGACTCCTCAGTTGAGTTATGGCATCAGCGGCTTGGTCACTTGAGCGAGAAGGGACTAGACATTCTCACCAAAAGGAAAGTCATTCCTTTGTCTGGTACAACCCTTAAAATTTGTGCTCATTGCTTAGCAGGCAAACAACATAGAGTTGCATTTCAGCGATCTGTTTCACATAGGAGATCACATGTTCTTGATTTGGTTCATACTGATGTTTGCTCCATGGGTGATAGATCTCTTGGTGGTGCATTGTATTTTGTTACTTTTATTGATGATCATTCCAGGAAGGTGTGGACTTTTCCGCTAAAGTCCAAGGATCAGGTACTTGATGTATTCCGACACTTCCATGCTAGTGTTGAGAGAGAAACAGGGCAGAAGTTGAAAGCTGTCAGAGCAGATAATGGTGGTGAGTACCGGGGTCCATTTGAGCAGTATTGCAGAGAACATGGCATCAAGCTTGAGAAGACGGTTCCCAAGACTCCACAGCAAAATGGGGTAGCAGAAAGAATGAACCGGACTATAGTTGAGAGGATCAGATGCATGCTCTCTCATGCTAAACTTCCTAAATCCTTTTGGGCTGAGGCAATGAGAACTGCAGTCGACTTAATCAACCTTTCTCCTTCAGTTCCTCTTGATGGAGAGGTACCCGAGAAGGTGTGGCAGGGGAAAGATGTTTCATATGATCATTTGAGAGTGTTTGGCTGCAAGGCATTTGTTCACATTCCGAAAGATGAGAGGTCTAAGCTTGATGGGAAGTCAAAGCAGTGTATCTTCCTGGGTTATGGGCATGAGGAATTTGGCTACAGGCTATGGGATCCAGTAGACAAGAAAGTTGTCAGAAGCAGAGATGTTGTATTCATTGAAGATGAGTTCTCTGGGGATCCTGAAAAGGCTCAGAATGCACAGTCAGAGATCAGAGACATTATTAATGCCAAGGGGAAACAACCTTCCACCACCCATGATGCACGTGAGGTAGATGCTCAAGAGACAGATGATGCTACACCCGATGCATCTACGCCTGGTGATCATGATGTTGAAGATGTGCAACCAGTACAGATTCCACAGGCACCAGCAGTGGCACCGCAGGAAGTGAGGAGATCTTCCAGGCCACGTGTACCTTCGATGAAGTATTCTCCTACTGAGTTTTTGTTGCTTACAGATGGGGGAGAGCCTGATAGTTATGAAGAAGCCATCTCTGGTGAGCATAAAAGAGAGTGGTTAAAAGCCATGCAAGAAGAGATGAGTTCATTGCATGAGAATCACACATTTGACTTGGTGAAACTGCCTAAAGGCAAGAGAGCACTCAAAAATAAATGGGTGTTCAAGCTGAAGACAGTTGAAAGTAGTTCGCAACCAAGGTACAAGGCAAGATTGGTTGTGAAGGGCTTTGAGCAGAAGAAAGGCATTGATTTTGAAGAGATCTTCTCTCCAGTGGTCAAGATGTCTTCGATCCGGGTTGTCCTCGGTTTAGCAGCCAAGCTAAATTTAGAGATTGAACAGCTCGATGTGAAGACTGCATTTCTCCATGGTGACTTAGAAGAGGAGATCTACATGGAACAACCTGAGGGTTTTCTAGCTAAGGGAAAAGAGCAGCTAGTGTGCAGGTTGAAGAAAAGTCTTTATGGGCTCAAGCAGGCACCCAGGCAATGGTACAGGAAGTTTGATTCCTTCATGGAAGATCATGGCTACAGTAAGACTACTTCTGACCATTGTGTGTTTGTGAAAAGATTTCCTGATGATGATTTTATTATTCTCCTGCTGTATGTGGATGATATGTTGATTCTTGGTCGTGACACCAAGAAGATTGCTAGCTTGAAAGGAGAGTTGAGCAAGTCTTTTGCCATGAAAGATTTGGGACCGGCAAAACAGATTCTTGGTATGAGAATCATTCGGGACAGGAAGAATGAGAAGCTTTGGTTATCTCAGGAGAGATATATCGAAAAGGTCCTTGAAAAGTTCAACATGAGCAAGGCAAAACCGGTTAGTACTCCACTCGCAGGTCACTTCAAACTAAGTGTGAGACAGTGTCCTAAAAGTATTGAGGAAGAGGAAGAGATGAAAAAGATTCCTTATGCATCCGCCGTGGGTAGTTTGATGTATGCCATGGTGTGCACGAGGCCAGATATTGCTCATGCAGTTGGCATTGTTAGTCGGTTTCTTTCCAACCCCGGGAAAGAGCATTGGTCAGCTGTTAAATGGATACTCAGGTATCTCAGAGGCACCTCCAGATTCTGTTTATGTTTTGGTGATAGTGATCCTGTATTGGATGGATATACAGATGCAGATATGGCAGGTGACATCGATTCCAGGAAGTCCACTTCCGGATATTTGATGACTTTTTCAGGGGGAGCTGTGTCCTGGCAATCCAAATTGCAAAAGTGTGTTGCATTGTCCACTACTGAAGCAGAGTACATAGCGGCAACAGAAGCCAGCAAAGAGCTGCTATGGTTGAAAAAGTTCCTACAGGAACTTGGTTTTGAGCAGGAGGAGTATACTCTCTATTGTGACAGTCAGAGTGTCATTCACCTTTCGAAGAATCCTGCATTTCACTCGAGATCCAAACATGTTGATGTGAGATATCATTGGATTCGAGATGCCTTGGAGATGAAGCAATTCAACCTTGAGAAGATCCATACTGACGAGAATGGTTCAGATATGATGACTAAAGCTTTGTCTACCGAGAAGTTTTCTTACTGCAGGAAGACGGCAGGTATGACCCAACTCCCTATTTGGGCTTGAGGGGGAGAATTGTGGGGTCAACCCCAAATAAGAAAGAATAAATAATGAAAGAAAGAGAGTGAGTGGGAGACAAAAGAGAGAGAAGATGAAGAAAAAGAGAGGAAAGAGAGAATAAAGAAAGAAGAAAAAGAAATATAAAAGAAAGAGAAGCAGTGGCTGTCGTGTGAGAGTGTGAGAGGAAGAGAGAGAAAAGAAAAAAAGGAAAAATCAGAAGAGAGAGGAAGAGCTTCGGGGAAGAAGAAGAGGAAGAAGAAAAGGAGTCATTCCAGAAGATCCAACGGTGGATTTTGCTCCGATCGAGCCCATTTTTCAGTATGTTCATCCTGGGAACGTGCTCTACACATCCAACGGTTCAGATCTTCTATTAGTCCCTCCGGATTCTACTGTAGTTCCACCATTTGGTGAGATTGTTCTCGTTTTCTGGTAGCATATCGTCTGTGTGATGATATTGTAGAGAATTGGTGAACCAAGAATGTGTTTCTTGATGAATTTCTAGTACGTATAGGTGAACTCTGGTTGTGTACTGGAAAGATTGTACTGTGATCCCATTACTTAGTGGAAGTTTTGCTGGACTAGCGTCCCGTGGTTTTTCTCTCCATATCGGGGAGTTTTCCACGTAAAAATTCTGGTGTCTCGATATTATTATTTTTCTGCTGATTATTACTGTTTGGTTGGTGATTGTTGGTACTGGTGAAATTAGTATCTTGTCTATTTATTAATCCGTAGGGAAAGAGGACAGATCCGGGACCGGGGCCTGTTTGGTTGCTGTGTTGATATCAGTAATTATTGTGATCATATCCTTTCCCCAACAGTTTTAACCCAAATAACATTATGGACAAACTAATTGCAAACAGTTTTAATGTTTTAAAAAAAAATTTCGCCCGCATTGGGCTGGCCTGCTGGAGAACGTACCTTGCACGCGTAAATTAATTCTGATTCTCTTTCGGTTTTAATGGCCAGTGCAACAAAATCGCAGGGACATTTCAGTATGATTGGGCCAGAGTTTATTGGTTTAGTTGAGTCTTTCTTTCTTTTTCTTTTTACTTTTTGTTATTTAAAAGTAAATTGAAATTTTTATTTATGCACTTAAAATGGTTTTTTATATGTATAAAGTCATTGTTATTTGCACATAAAATTTCTTAAAATAACTATTTGATATTTTTTTTTGCTGATTACTGAGTAATATATTCAAATGAGAGGTAAGAGTTCAAATTTTACTTCTTATTAGTCTCCTTTCTCTATATGTACTTGAATTATGTTTTTTCTATTTTGCTAAGCTAAATGAAAACAAAATCAAAGAACAAAATGCAATCAAGAAAGAAAATCAAGACTATCCTCTCTTTGGAAGTACAACTCTCACCATATATATCAGGAAAAATATGAAAGACCCAAAACTCAATGTGAACATCCGAATTTATTATTTACTCCAAACTAATTATTATTTATTGAGTCATGCATTAGTAAATGATTTTCTTATTTTACTAAAATGATGCCTTCTACTCCTTAATTAGAACTTTCGATCCAAATCATGCGTTAACCTTTTCCAACTATTTTCCTGTTATTGGCAAAGTAAATAATAATCTCAATAGCAACTGCAACCTTTTTTCCTGCTTGCTAGCCACTAAAAAGAAAAATTGGCATTATTATTTTTATTCTTTTGTTCTCAAGATATTCACTAATTACATCGTTGTCATTTGGCCTCATTTTTTGTCTTTTTATAAGTTTAAAATTGACCATAATTTGTCCTTTTCAAGTATCCAGTGAAGGTTCTTCTATTTGGGCACCACAGAGAATGTTAATTAGAATAAAGGGAAATATTATTTAAAATTTTTATAAGAGATTCAAATAATATTAATCATTAGATAAGTTAATTTTAAAAAAATAAATAAATAAATTATTAAATATTATTAAATAGATTATATATTTATTTTTGTCAATTTAATCTATACTCACATAATAATCTTCTTAAATAATAAATTTATTAATAAGCGTCACTCTTGAATGAGATTTTTTTATGACACTAGGATGTTTGTTATTTAACATTTAATCCATGTCCAACGGTTTCCTTGGCTAGTAAAATTAACTATTGTGGCTAGATATTTACTTAATTTTTTTACTTTTTTTTGACAAATATAATATTACATGATTTTCTTACAAATTTAATTTTTAATTTACTAAATTTTATTTGTTTATTAATTTTAATTTATAGTTAATATTTAATTAATTTCACTCAGTTGAAAATATGAATTAAATTAATAAATCTCACCAAGTAAAGGGAAACGTAAATGCGCACGCGCTGCAGGAGCAGTTGCAGTTGTTGGCGACGCAATCACTGAGACAATACGAACGGTCTGGATTTTCTGGCGTGCCACCGACACAGGCAATTTAAATAAAAACATTGAAATTCTCGGAGGGACAACTTCGGAATTCCAATCTCGAATCAGATAAGGCAACATTCGGCTATACATTATTTATTATTATTTTTTCTATGGAAGCGGATAGTCCGGTAATAAAAAGGAGGAGGTAAGCAAAGGATTCTCTAAAATGTGAAAGTTAGAGGCACCAATTAGATTCATACTTTTTATAATAAAATTAATAATTTTTATAATAAAAATTAAGAATTATTTTTTATTATATTGTTAACAGTTTTTTTTATAAATATTATTAATATTATTACATTCATTACACTATTTAACTCTAAAAACAGACACTAACATTTTTTTCATTTATAAATCATGGGAAAGAGCTTCGGACGCAGAAATCACGGGTCTTGCCACATGCATCGATGGCCAGATTTTATTAAATAAACAACACCACACAAAAGGGTTCATCAATCCACGGCGATGATCTCTTATGACGTTGCACAAAACATTTGGAAGACAAAATGATTTGGTTAACTATCAAAGTGGTAACTTGATTAGTTAACTGATATATTTTTTTCACTTACGGTTGTGATTTGAATTTTAGTAACTATGCTTGTGGAGCAATAATTCTCGAAATTATTTTACGTATTGTTAATTTTAAATTCAGCAATCGTCATAATCGATTTAAAACAGTTATACTCGGTCCCAACAATACTCAAGTGTTAAGTCTCCTCTTATTAGTGGTGGCTGAATGAATATAAAATAGATAACATTGACTTAATTTATAAATTCGATAACTGATATATTAGCGATAATTTTTTTGTTAAAAACAAAAAAAAAAATTTAGTTAACAATTTAAGTTAGAATATTAAATTCATAAAAAATTATATGGTAACAAATAACTTTCTTGTCACTAAACTACAAAGTTAAATATTTATCCAAACAATCAACGTCTTTCCTCATGCACATTATATTTAAGTGGCGACAAAATAGAAGAAACATGGTAACATCATCTACTCGTTAGAATAAAAATTGAAAGACTGTACATTGTCTCGTACTCGGTGGCGAGATCATCATATGAAATATCTCTCTTTTGCTAAACATCTCATGTCCCTAGTAACTCAATTTTTTTTTTAACAATAAAAATTCATCAATATAATAATATTAATTATCACATCTATTGGTGACATATGAGATAATCCTCAATTTTGTCTGCCTCAATTTATCACTTTAATACTATTGAGATAAAACGGATCTCCCCTACTAAAAATCAAAATAATTTTTAAGATTGGAACCCACGTTACATCACATTTATTATCCACAAGTGGAATTTAGCACTTTGCCAAGAGAGAATGCTGACACCGAGACTCAAATTTGGGTATCGCAATATAAAAAATACGTCAGATTACTATTAAACTATTATTTTGAATGATTGAGAACTTGAATCTTATTTATTATTAACAATTTATTTCGCATTCTTTTGTAATTTATTTGCTTAATTTTTCAAGCCCTCTAAAATCTTTAGAATGTTAGATAAAGATATATTTGAAGCGTGGTCGCGGTAATACTTATTCTACTAACTTTACATATTAAGACTCTGACACTTAACAAATTTCTCAAAAAGGTAATAACTAATATACTGTTCAAAATATGATTTTTGAACCCAAAATTTGTGTTCTTTTCTAACAAACTAAAACTTAAAAATTTTCAAAATTTAGCTGCTTTTGGAAAATAATTTCACTCATTTTAAATCTTTTTTTTCAACAATACAAAAAAGCATCAAAAAATTCAACCTTAAGTTTATTTTAGAACATTTAAAAAAGTTAAACTTTAAAATAAAAAAAAAAAACAAGAACCATTCAACTCACTGTAAAGCAACTAATTTTGAAACAATGATTTTAAAAAAAAAAATACAAAAACAATACGAAAGATTGATACTTTTTTTAAGGATCAAATTTCGATCTCAAAGTGTGTTCAAAATTAAATTGAAGCGAGCTAAAAAGACAACAGTTTTTCCTTGCTTGATTTTTTTTTTTTAAATGCGTTCAATATTGAATTTTTGCTACATTATACTATTGACTAAAACAACATTAAATAGGAAAAGAAAAAGATATTTGATAAATTTCAGAGTTAGTATAATCGTGAACAAACCAGATGAGTATTTCTGTTATTTATCATAAAAATATTAAATCGTTTTACACTATTTGTTAACTTCGTTCGTTAAGCAACCAAAGTATTGTCGTCATCAAACTTTGGAATTTTTTTTTTATATTTTTAACATTTTTTTTTATTTTTTAGTGTACTCAATTAAGATATAAAGTGGGTTTACATTCACAAACTCGTGAATTGCCAAATCAAATCTTTTTCCTCCAAAAAGAAAAATAAATCCTTTTATTCCACACAGCCTAGGTGCATTATTTTTAAACCCTCAAAATCTAAAAGAGAAACAAAGGGAAAAAGAAAAGGAAAATAATTTTCCTGTTGTTGTCGTTGGTCATGTCTGAACCTAGGAAAGAACATCAATCAAGCTATGAATATATATCAATTCGCAATGGAAAATAAAATTGGTCGAATGGAATTGCTAAGAATATTCGTCCAAAGCTCCATGGAACAAGACAGTACTGCCACTCAAGTGGCATGGTCAGTGGATTGTTCTAGTTATATATGACTCGTTGGATGACAGCTCTCACCAAGTATGATTACAAAGAAGTTTCTTTAAGATAAAAGGAAAAAAAAAAGGGTTTCGTGAGTGATAAATATTGAAAATTTTTAAAAAATATAATTCTATTATAATACATATGAACACACAATATTATGAATAATTAAATAATTAAATTAAAAAAATAAATTAATTATTAAATATTATTTAACAGATTATGCATTCACTTACACTTATTAAAAAATAATTGCGTATCAGTGCTCTAGATATTTAATGTAATTAAACTTAAAATAGGACAAAAGGAAATTGGAACGAACCAGAGGTGCTGTTATGGGACACACACGTAGGTCCCCATGCTCCACGTATGGCATAAATCAAGGGTTGGGTGTGAATGTGTAGAAAACATATCTAAACCCTTTTTATCAGTCTTCATAGATAATGATACCTTTTTTTTTTTTTTCGTTGATCATAAATAATGATACTTAGGTGTTTTTACAGCTGGATAGGTTAATTGCATAATCATGGTTGGATCGACTCGATTCGTTATCCAATGATTAGCGAGCTAATAGTATCTTTAATTATTTTTTTTTGGTCAATATAATTGATGTCAAGTTGTCCACGCATGGATGCTTTATGGATACACTCTTACACTTCTGGAATCTTATAGCGGCAATTTTTATTTTTATAAAACTCGTAAATTTAGGCATGGTCGCAATTTTTTTTCAAACTAAGTACATTTTTTTTTATATAATTAGGCTGTCATTTGCCTTAAATAAATATTAGATTGTCAAGATTTAGAGTTCAAATTATAATTAGAATTAATTAAAAAAAATGATTAGAATTAATTAAAAAAAAAGAAAAAAAAAAGAGAGAAAGAGACTAGCCATTCAAGTATGTGTCTTATAATATTAATAATAATATTGAACCATTATAGGACGTGTTCTAATTTTTCTAAAGCAATTTAAACATATATTTGGTTGTTTATGGTACTGTTCTGCTTTATGAACCAATGATGGATTTTAGACGTGCTAGCTCCAAATGCAGGGTTGTGCTACACATGTTTCCTTTTTCTGCCGACTTGTTCGTTGTCAAATTCCCTCCTTATTGACGTTCCAAAGTGTCCATATTCATTATGGTTTCAGTCAAAATTTAAACAAATCCATGCACTTTGTTTTGTTTCTGTACTTTAACCACTTTGGAATTTTGGAAGTGCCGCCAAAATTACCCAATCTACAAGGCCATAAATGGCACAAATCCATTTTGCTGCTAACCACCTTCTTTGCGGAAGCACTATTTTGGGCACTTAAAACAATTTCTTTATTGTAAAAAATAGTAAGTAGGGGTAGTTTTTTGCAAACACTATAAGAAAAACTGTGTGGGTCACTTAATATTAAATAAATCAGGTTATCTACACCAAACTCTTCAAAAATTAAATTATAAAAATTAAATAAGTATCACCAATTCATTCAAAATTTAATAAAATTTAAATACGTTTAATCTCACTATATGTAATAACTAGGACATGAGCTGGTGACTTTGCCGGGTTCAGATTAGCCACTCCGACCACACTTTCAACAGTGGAAAGCATGGAAGCCAACAGTGGAAACCCTTAAATGCAGCGCGCAACCATTTCTTGATCTTTGCTTAATTATTCTAAACGTTTGTAATTTTCCTGACGGGTTGCATTATAATTGACAGTATTTTCTACAAAACACATCTAATGTTGTATCAAATTGGCATCCTCCGAATGAATCTTGTACAAATCTTCAGAAACCTAGCTCCAAAGAGGACGATTGATCCACTTTTGTCCTTTTTGTTAGTTTTGCGCTAATATATATTTAGCCGTTCATTTTGATATATTAAAGCATACACCCAAAAAAATATAAGCAGATAAATTTTATAAATAAATCACTCCATAAAAATATTGTAAGCATAGAAGCTTTGATTAGATATATAGCAGATTGTTGCCTAACAGTAAAACTCATTAAAGTTACATATAATTTTAAAATCTAATTATAAATTTTTCTATGTATTGATCATTTTTCCAAAACATATTTGGAAAGGGAGAAGTACAACAGAAAATGCAGGTTAAATTTGTTTCTTTTTAGGTAATAGTTAGATTTCACATTGGGAGTGTTTACAGAAAACTCATAATCATTGACGAGAATTTCATGCATTTCATTTGTCCTTCTGGGTGTCATTTTCTCAAATATTAAATATGGTGATGTACTGAAGTTTGAAACAGTCGTTACCACTAAAAATAGGCCTAAGGTTGGGAGTCCATGGATGAAATTTGACACACCAATTTCCAAAACTACACAGCAAGGCCAACTGGAAGCAACAATGGACTTTGCCCATTTTCAAATTCGGCCTATTGTTTTTTCCACGAGAGCAATTAATCGAAGACTTGAAGAGAATACCACCAACTGCTGTGGAGCAGTGACAAAAACCTGCGGGTTAGAGCGTTCAAACATTTTTAACCAAAAAAAAAGAGAAGCATTCAAACATTGTCACGTTAAAGGCTCAGACTCCATTCACAATTGAGATAGTTAGTGAGGTTAAACATGTGATTGGTGTGATAATATAATATAAATTTATTTTTCAATAACTTTATGCTTTTCTTATGCACAGTTGCAATTTTTTTAATTAGACTCCCTAATTTCCTATTTTTTGGATTAAAATATTAAAAAAAAAATCGAAGAGATTCGTATTGGACATTGGAGAGGAAAAGCATTGATTGTATTTTGGACGAAAACAACATTTCTATATATTCTTTGTGTCCGTCCTTTTCTTTTAACAATTTATTTCATTCCTTAACGAGGGGCAAACGTATCTTCTTGCATGTTTATGTGTAGCGTTGCCTGAAACTAATCAAAATCTATTTAATCCGTAAGCTGCCAAATTGCGAAAAAAATTGACCAGAGCTATCACACTAAGGTAATTCAATATTCCAATTAGTGTTAGTAATTCGATTTAAATATCTCTCTATACTTGGCTTAGTTAGAGCGGTGGGTAAAATGTAGTTTTCAGGAATTCATAACACACGGCAGCATTTGTTTTACCCCATGACGGGCATGAACTAAAACCATGCTCTTGTCACATTATGTAGGTGCATGAGAGACGAAAATCCGGGAGCCTTTTGATTATGATTGTCTAAAAAGATATAAGATCAGAGCGACCCCATTACTAATCCCAAGTTTTTGAAAAAAAAAAGTTGCAGTTTTTCAATTAGCGTGACAACTGAAAATTATGATCGCGTTACTGGAATCTGTTTTTTTTTGTTTTTTTCATGAAGAAAAAAATGTTTGTCCTTGCGATTGTTTTTAGTTACCAGAAATTCACCAAAATTCTAGCAAATTGGACAGAATTATTTTTTACCATTAATTTTGAAATTATCTATAAGTGATCAGGAAAATCATCCTAAAACCACGACAGTCATCAGATTCTTTGGTTGATGCGGGCCTTTCGGCTGATGGTATATTCATGCAACCTCTTTCACAAGGAAGACTCACTATCAGAGTACTATTAAGTTTGAAATGAGTTTCTCTTAAGTTCAATTATGGTGTTAACTAGTTTGAAATTTATTATCGCGTTATAATTTTTATCTACAACAACAACCACCCAACTATTATCTATGAGAGAATATAGGTTTAAGAACTCAAATCTAAATTAATGATAAAAAAAATATATTAAAATACTACTGAACTGTTACCTCTAATAATTCTTGTCATTTTGTTTGATGCATTTGTTTCTGGGCAATTACAAGAAAATAATTAACTATAATACAGACTATAGGAAGTTCCCGAACATTGTTATCCCGAAAAAAAGTTAAATACATATAACCTCTCGTCTTAAGTTAGTAGTTTAATAATAATTTAACGTATCTTTACTTATAATAATTTGGGTTTGAGTTTTTACCCTGTAGCCCACCTCCAAATAAATGAAAATTTATGTTGAAGTACAGTAGCGGGTTCATAACTCGTTAACAGTATAATTAGAACTATCAACAAACCAATATTCTTAATAAAAATTCGACTGTTTGACTCGATAAAAACTTGTTCGGTAATGTAAATGAATGACACTCAAACTTAATTTTAAAGTTTGTTTACTAAATGAGTTGAATTTAAATAAGAAGTTATTCAACTTATTTATGTTTGTGAACATATCATTAAAAGTTCAATAGAAACTCAATAAAATACTTAGTATAATACTTGATAAGATATTTGATAATATGCTTGATGATAAGCTTGATAATATGTTTATTTACTAATTATCCTTATATATAATGTTACTTTTAGAATCTTTAAAAAAAAATTTTGACTCAAACAAGTCGAGCTTATGTCGAGCCAATCTTATATAGAGTTTGAATTAACAAAATTTTGGAAAAAAATGCAAAACAAGTTGAGTTTGAGTCAAACTTGAGCTCTATAATTTATTATCGAGCCGAACTCAATCTCGAACTCGGATATTAAAGTTTGAATCAAACTCCAGCTGAACTCAAATTTAGAGTATATACTCACGAACCAAGCTTGAACATGTCAAATCTCGATTCGTTAACAGTCTTAATTGTGGTCGAATGCAAAGAAGGCTTGTTAGGCTTGATGGGTCTACCTCAAGAAAGTGGTTGAATTAAGTATGACAAACGAGAGTTACTTCGCATCAGTTTATAAATTTGATGATTAATATACCTATGATAAATTATTTTTCTTGATAACAAAAAAAAAAACATGTAGCCTCCTTATAATTTCTCTCTTTTGCATTGAACATTTTCAATTTACATCATAACACTCCTTATTGTTTCTAATTTCGGCAATTGAGACCTCCATTATGATTTTAATAATTGTAAAGTTTATTTTACTGCTGAAAATTTTTATCTAAATAATATGATATTCTTTTTTTCTGAGTTATTGTAATTAATTTTTTATTTTTTTGCAAATTTTTTTTTAGAATTCATTTATTTGAATTTTGTTAAAATGAAAAATTAAACCCAAAAAAGTTTCCCAAAAGAAAGAACAATAGTTTATGATGGGACAAAAAGATTAAGTTTCATAATATTTGAATTTTATAAATTTTTAAACAATTAAAATTTTTTTTTAAATTAATAAATTTTGAAAGGGCAGTTTTAGTTGTCAAAATTATAAACTACGGACTCTTACAATGTAAAATGGAAACAATGTGGACATAAAACGTAAAAGAACAGGGGTTTAAATGGATTGAACCCTTTTAAAATGGTATAAAAGTTAAAGTTTGAAGAAAGGAATATCAAACAATTGTAGTAAAGTCTAAATTCTGACATAATACTCAAAAAAAAAAAAAAAAAAAAAAGGTCTAAAGCTCTGAGATATACTGTCTTAGTTAACTGGGTTGACGGGTTTTACTATTGTGGAGCTGCTAGGGACGTTTTCGTCTTGAGGCCTATGGGCCGGTGTTTGGCTAGGCTATGGGCCTTGGCCTTGTTTCGTCTATTGTATCTTGCACCTATAATTTGCCCTTGAGCCTCTGGGTCTGCAGTAGGGTCGTTTGGGCTTGGTTGTTGGTACCTTGGGTTGTATGTGTGGGTTTATTTTGTGCCCTGTCCGTATGATGGAGTTTTAATGAGCCTTTTTTCTGTTGTTCCAAAAAAACAAAAAAAAAAAAAAAACTCGGGGAAAAAACAAAGGATTATGGCTTCAATGGTTAAACCGTCTGATTTAGTTAGGTCTAGAAATGGGCCGAAGCCCAGGTAAAGAAAATGAGCCAGTTATTTACAAACGCGGGAAGAATCTCAACAAGATTAGGAAAAATATTTAACCAAAAAAAAAAAGATTAGGAAAAAGGTTAGTGGTCGACACGTAGAGAGAGAGAGAGATAGAGTGATAGTTTATATAAGCTCCACAAATTCAAAAAAATACTTTTGCATTTTTTGAGACTTGAATTTACTCCCCAAAAGGGCATGATGTGCAACAAAATTGTTAAAATGTACAATAAATATGATACAATTTACAATAGAATAAGAAATATTGCACATTGTATGATGGTTATTACACATTATGCTACGTTTTTCCCATATAATCTTTTTTTTGACCGATAAACTTAAATTTTGAAAAAAAACAATTAAATTGTAGGCCCCACATTATGACCATCTTCTAGGAAAAAATTAGGAGGACATAAAAAATAATTATAGAATAATTATAGGTAGTAAAAATTAATATATATATATATATATATTTTTTTTTTTAAATCAAGGTTTAGGATAATATTAAGTATATTTAGAGTAACATTAAATATAAATAGAATTTAATTTAAAAAAATAAATTTTTAATTATTTATTAAAGACTAAATTCATTCCTATAATTATTCTATTACTATTTTTTTATATATTTTTAGTCAAACTTCATCTTTTATACATTTTCTTCAGTCGCTGGAGGACTCTAATAGTTATAGTACTAGATCAAAAAGAGCCCAGAGGGCCAGTGGGAGTGAGTGAGAGGTTGAATGGGGAACCAGCAAAACAGGGGAATCAGCTAAACACTAGGTATGATTCACTTGCTTACACAGGAACAAGAGCAATGGTCAATCTGAAGTTTCGCTTCAAAAAAAGTCATTCAGTTAATCATGAAGACTAAGGTTGAGTCTATAGATATGCAATTCTTTTTTTTTTTTTTTTTTGTCCTTTGTAATTTTTTTTTGTTTTGTTTTTTTAGATTACTCCCTTATGGTCCGTGAGCAACAAATTAAATTGGGCCCTAAGCTGTCCAAGGTGGACAAATCTAGACAGTTGGATTACCACCACTTCTAGCCACTGGGATCAATCGATGCCGAAAAATGCCATGCAATAACATATTCTGAATAATGGAATACCAATTATTCCTTCCCCTCAATAATTATCCGAACTATCAAAAATCGCAGTAAAGTATGACGTTCGTAAATAGTCAAAATTAACCAAAAAAAAAGACCAGAAAAATGAAAAAGGGAAAAATAACTCATTTTTCATTGTGCTGTATAGGCTGCCTGATTTTAATTTACAAAATGTGGGGAGCACCAGCTAATTAAAAAAACTAGCTGTAGCTCTTCCAGCAGGGCAACTCCGTGCGGACAAATTTGATTGTATATATCCATTTCTATGCTGTGCATATCTTAGCTTGGGATTTTGCTATAACGGAAGCACAATTCGTCTCCTCAGATCTATATTCAGCTTCCACCTCAACTTTCGATGCTGAAAAAGCCATAAACATCACTACAAATAGCCACCGTGCTAAAGACAGCAAACAACATCATCATCCACGATGATAGTTTGTCGCCCTTTCTCGCAATTCCATGAGTGTCCCTGGAGAACAAACATTAAGCAACATATGTCTCAATTCATCTTCGAAATGAAGGTTGAAAAAGAAACATGAACAATACTGAAACAGACCAAATGGGGTCATGTTTTTGGTCATGCAACATCTATATCCTGGTTAAATATATTCTGTATTAACCATTGATGATGATGATGATGATGAAGTCAGAAAAAAGATATTGTCGCTGCTTACCTAAGGGCTATTGCAGCTGGAAATACAAAACCAACAGAGACAGCTGCGGTGGCACCAGTGAACTGGAAGGCATCCCAAATATTAGGCACAAAATTGGCTACCATTAAGACAAATCCCATCAGAGCCGCAGTTATCAAAAAAAATCTGCGGTTATCGTATGCAATGGGAATGGCATACGGGAAGAGAAGGCCATCCAAATTTAGGCGCAGGGAGAAAAACGCAATTGGGAAGACAAGCATCAGGTGGATACCATAGCAAACTCTTACGGTATCATTGAGCAGTGAGCTGTAAGGAACTCCAAGATCACCATCAAAATTGGCAAGCACATCATCAAGTGTCTGATCACCAAAAAGCAGAAGTCCAAAGAAGCTAGTAGCAATGTAAACTGATGAGCACAATGTGAGGGAAGCCCGCACTATTGACTTCATCTGTGTAGGATCTTTTAGTTCATTCTCTATGGGGTGAACTGCAAGGTGCATCAAAACAAGCAAACAGGCAAAACGTTACAAGAAAAAGAAAGTAATCATGATTGCAATCAGCTGGGCTAATTAACCCCAAAAATTAGAACTTGAAAGAAAAGCATCTCACGGGAGCTGCCATCAATTCACGTAAGAGAAAATGGATCAAAATTTTTTTACGTACCATTGTAATGGCAGATATAAGCAGTGACTATAACAGGTATAGCAGTGAAAAGCTTCCAAAAAGAGGCCTGATCAGTAAATTGAGGCATCAAACGTGGCATCCCAATACTTCCTTCCATTAATTTAACAATGGCCACTCCTGCAGTTATAGCCACAAAAACGACGGCCAAAGCCACTGACAACGCGGATGTGTATCTCAACGAATCTGACCCCATTAAAAATCCAAACGTCAGAACTATAAAAACCATGATATTATTTTTTGGAAAAAAGTTAATGGTCATATGTTTTCTACCCAACTATTCGATTATATTACAATAACATTCATATTTTTTAAAATAATAATTATATTTTTTGTAACACAAATTTACATTTTATTTTTTTGATGCAAAAAGTATGCGTATTGATTGTTGTAATATGACCAAATCGTTTGGCAAATTTATATATCTATGTAACAATCCCTTTATTTTTTTTTTATGATACTAAATGACTTCAAATAAATAGTAATAAATAACATTACAGTCTTATTAAAAGACATCTAATTATTCATCTGTTTTTTTTTATGAATTTAATCACAACGTATATTACTCTGTTATTAAATTTTTTTTATTAAGATTGTAACAAGGACCCATGTTAGCAAGTCTCTAAATAAAGTAGTACTCGCCAGGAAGTTGGCATCTAGAAATATTTGCATTGAACTATTAATTATCATTTATGGGGAAAAAAAACAACAAAATTAGTTGTCAATTTATCATCCAATACAGCAAAGCCAGAAGGAAACAGACGTGACACACAGCAAAGCTAGGAGGGGATTGAGGCATATACCAAGGCGCTTGAAGGAAATCAGAGGGGCGAAAACAAGGACGGTCGTGAGAAGCAGCAAAGAGAAACGCGTGGTCCACCAGCTTTGACCAAACCATTCTTGAATAACTCCTGTGTGGCGGACCCCAAACGACGAAGTCTCTGCCAACACATCACCTGCCAGCCCCACAACAAAATTTCCCAAGTCATTAGTCCCGTCATGTGAATGATCATCAACCATTCAATCACAATCCAACGGCATCCAGCAAAAAAGGAGTCCAATGAGGGCCAGCCAATTAACGTTTCGAGCTACGAGACTATATAGACGTATATAAAATAGATTTGTAAGTCGATATATTACAATAAGACGTCATATTTGTACAATTTATTCATTAATTTGTGTAATAAAAAAATAATTAAATAAACTTTCAAATTTTATTACACAAATATAAAATTTTACAACAGAAACATAACGTTTAAGTGTAATGCACTTACGCTGTCTTTTTTTACACGTACACCTAATTTTTCTTCGTTTCGAGCTTCGCCCAGACGTTGGGACAAAGTCCGCCTGGTCAACCTACCCTAAATGCCTACTTAGCCCTAGCAGAAAGCATTGACATTAAAATCCAACCGTTGACGTTAAAGGGCTTGCCAACCTATGTGGGGCCCACTATTTACTTTTCAACCAATGAAAAAATTTGTAGATATAAGGAATTGCATTATATAACATAATTTATTATGCCCGCCCTTTGATGCAAAAAAAATCTGAAATTATGTAAATAATTACTCTTTAACAAAATTAAGAAAAAAACCAAATTAATTTTTATTTTTGGTCAATGAACATCGAGAAATTGCTAAACAAGACAAGAAGTTTCATGAAATTGGAACGATGGCCGTACCGATGATGACCATGTAGACGACGAGCATTCCAAAGTTGTTGACAATGATGCAGACCTGCAGAAGAGTGCGGCCGAGGCCGCCGAGCGAATCGGCGACGACGCCGGAATACGACGTCGACTTGGAAGGTCGACCGAACCTCAAGATTATATCGATGGACGCCTCCGTCAAAAAAGCGCCCAAAAGGATCATAACGAGACCCGGAATCAATCCAAGTTGCTTGACCGCAGCGGGGAGGGCCATGATTCCGGCACCGACTATCGCGGTGGAGAGGTTGAAAACGGCGCCGGAGAAGGACGCGCCATCGAAGCCGCCTTCGGCGAAGCCGTAGTCGTCGTGTTTCTGCGCAAGGAGAGGGCTCCTGTTGCCCCGGCGGTATTTTCGGTCGCCGGAGGTAATAAGGGTCATATTTTTGCTACAAATTCGGCGATCCTCAGGCGTGCGTTCGTCTGAGCCCGAGAGACGGCCTTTGTGATTGGGTCGGAGAAGTTTAGAAGGAAATTTTGAGGTTTTACGCGTCGCTTCGAAGTGCTGCCCGTCGGGCCGCGTTGATATTGACCCGCGGGAATGGTCGCGACGCAACGGTTATTAGGACGAGCCAATCGGTCTTTGCCACGTGGATGAATTTTGATCCTATTTAGAATTATTTAGGAATTATTTAGATGTCTACAGAAACAAGCTCCGAAAGTCCCGTCCGCTTTTTTGTCGTTTTGCTTGTAAAGAAGGAAAAACCTTTTGGCGTGACAAAGCCGTTACGACCAGTTGGTGCTTTTTTTTTTTTCAATCGAAAAAATATATATATGGTAAGTATGATATTTTGAAATGAAAATAAATATTACGAAAATTTTTTTTATAAAATTTTAAAATGATATTAAGTTAATTTAAATTTAATTTAAAAAATAAAAGTAAAATTAAAAAACTTCTTTTTTATATTAATAAAAAAATTAATTCGTAAAAAATTTTTAATAAAAATTTGTGATACATATTATTATTCTTATCAAAATTGGGGGCTCAAGTTGAGTGATACCTGCTTGATGCCTTAGTTTAACTTTTTTTTTGTGAAATGAATTCATTTTGTAAATGTTAATGATCTAATAGAGACTCTATTACAACTTATCTAGTAATTATTAAATTATCAACCTAACATTAAGTTATCCGCATAAAAATACATCATATCTCTATTTAGGTTAAACGTAGTTATTTTATTATTATTATTATTATTATTATTATTATTATTATGTGCGTGACTGTAATTCAGATTCAAAAATTGAGTCAACAAGTCGATTACATAAATTACAGCTGGGAAGGCTCTAAATTTGTTGCTTTGCCTTGCTTTTCAGTGGGCTGCCACATGCCAGCATGGACAATCAAGAAATCCTTGTTTTGCTCAAATTTTCTTACTATTTTCGCCCCTCAAGATTTAAAATAAAGCATCGTTTAGTCTGTTTTTATTTCTCTTAAAATGGGCCATCTACGACATAAGAAAATCGTTCCTAAATTGCCACAGCCCACCTCGCTCGTTCACTGGAATGGGCTCGGAAATGAGCCCATGATTCTCGTCCCCGTTCAACCTACCAAAACTTCGTTTTATCTTTCTTTCTTTATTTTTTTTTAAGTCATTCGTTTTATCTTTCTTAGTAATGCGTATCATATTCATATGTGCTTGAATTTCACAGTGCGACGAATTCTTTCCTTTTTTTTTTTTTTTTTTGGTCTGGACGAATTCTTTCTCTAGTTATCAAAACTGCATTGATGGCGAGTGCCGTTTTGACGGCGTTGTTGCTCAGACTGGTTACTGTCGTGTCAGTCTTCTTCCTGTTGCGGGAGCTGTGGGTTTCTTGTCAGCCTGTGGGCTGGGTTGGATGTGGGCTTTGTGGCTGGATGTTGTCAAGTCTGTTCGTGTCATGTTTCTGGTATTTTCACTTTTGGGCCTCTAAGATGGGCTTGCATTGCAGGGATTCTGTATATAGTGGGTTCTTTTATGGTCCTAATTGTATAATCTCTTTTTTTTGCGATGAATCCTTTTCTGTTGTGGGGGGTTTATTTCCTTCTGGCTTTGCTATATTGGATGATACAATTGTGGGGGGTTTATTCAGGCTGGACTTGCTTCGAAATTATGGTTTTCGGAAAATGTGGGTAGAATTGGATTCTAAAGTGGCATTGGAATTTTGACAAAAAGGTGCTCCCCGAACATATTGACTAGCCAATTTAATTGGTGCTTGCCGTGAATTGGCATACCGTGAGTAGCGTATTAAATTCTCTCATATTTACAGAGAAGGTAATTTAATTGCAGACTAGATGGCAAACTACGTATTCTCTCTTTCTAGGGGCTTGCACGTCTACCACATTCTCTCTTAGGGGGTAACTTCCCACTTACAACAAGACGCTATTAGGGTATCTTGGTCCTGAATAGTAAGTAGTTAGAGCTCATTTCAATTTACTGGCTTAGGCCTCTGTGTGGACAAAAAAAAAAAAAAAAACATGAATCATTTTCTGTTGTTAAAAATAAAAAAAAGTTACCAAAACTGTCCAAATTTTGATATCCTAAAAATCTTGCATGTTAACTTTTATACTCCCAGAACGCAAGCTGGAGATGTCTCTGAGTTTCTTTTGGTGCAACTGCTCACGCCCACAGATTCCATGCAATATGCGACACACACAGTTAGGATGATCATCAACAATAAGGTTCTTAATTAAGGATTTGTTTAACTTACTTGTTAAATATTGTTATTACTGATTATTATTATTGCTTGTTATTAATAATTATTGATTGCTAATTACTGATAAAATTAATGAAATATTTAGTTAATTTTATACTTACTGTTACTATTGAATAATGAAATGTGTAATTTAAATATCTAGTTTATATAGATATATTATATTGAAATATTTACTTTATATTTTTAAAATAATGTTGTATAAATAATATTGATAATTTTTTAATTAATTTCTGTTTTTTTAAAATATTATATATTACTAAATGATAAAAAAATATAATTTTTGACGATTTTTTTTGTAAGTGTCAATATTAAAAAAAATTTAAGTGAAAAGAAAATTATTTAATAATAGTTGAAAAAAGAAAATATTATATTTATACAAATATCAATAAAATAGATTAATATATCTAATTTATGGGACAAGTAAAAAATATATTATATAAATATTTGCATGAGTAATTTATTAAAAAGTGAAAAATAGTATAAAAAGTAATAAAAAATAATATTAAATTACTTTTTAATCAATTATTGTTAAGGTACCATATAAAGAAATAAATAGAATAAAAAAGCAGTATAAAAAAAATTTATTAAATACTTACTTTTCTAATCTTTAAAAATAAAATACAAATACACTTCTTTAAAAACTTACCCAAATACCCCCTAAACTATTAATAGAACATTGACCTCGTGACAACAACGGGAGATGTTTTAATAACAGCATATAATATGCAAGTTTTTTGTTACAGGATATGAAAAATTACAAAAGAGGAAGAGGATATATATGACACCAACACTGACTCAATATATGTTGATTTTCCTTGCGGACATATATATGGATCTTCAGGAGATTAAGGCAAAAGACGGTCAAATTCAATTAATAGGAATGCCAAACAAGGGCTAGGTGATTTGATGAGTTAGCAAATGAACTTTGTAACTTTTAGATTGTCTAAATGATTGATTGAGACGACATGATTGTTAATTATAGTTAATTATTTTTAGAAATGTGAGGTGTATCGAGTATAAATGTATTGAACATACCAAACACAATAAAAAAATTATAAATTTTTTGTTTTTTTTTAATTTTTATATTGAAAGGTATATAAATTTATTAAAATATTATTTTTTTAATTATTTTTAAAAAAAATTCAAAAGAAAAGAAATTATAACAAATTTTATATGATGTCTACGTAGTTACACTCATCTACATACACAGATATATATATATATATATATATATATATATATATATATATATATATATATATATATATATATATAGACCTCGGTACAGGTACCGAGACCTGTAGCCGGACCCGATTATTTTACACCATCCTTTGTGTCATTGATAGGAAGACTCGTGTCAAACAATTAAAGAAATGAACACCTCCATATGAAAAGGGCTAATCTTATCTTTTACAATTGAAAACGAAAAATAGCGTGGTTATGGGACGGATGTCAAGGCAGCATTTTCCAGGGACCATGCCAGAATCTTACCAGTCACAATAGTTTCCTGAAAACATTACGCCGAAGAAAGCACGCGCCACATACAGATTGGTCTTGTTGGAATATTACATATCCATCAAATTCGATCTCACTAGCAGACGGGTCAAAATCGATCAGAGAGCAAATTCAAAAGAGAATCACCACTTTGGAACACACTTTGAGCCCAGACAGCAAGTAAACCAAAATTAATTTGTCCCTTCAACCAGTATGCACATTCACCTTTTTTTTTTGTTGGAACTACCTGTTGTGTTGTCTGGATTACGTGGTCCATACATTCAATTAAAATCCATTGTATGCGAACAAAACACCAAAAGTTGTAAGCAAGCGATCATGTTCGTAGTTCAGGGTGGTCTGGATTCCTTTTTTCTATATATATACACAAACGACACCGTGGAAGAAGTTAAGCGACGCTGACATGGTAATTAAATTTTCAATCCGAGAATGAGATGCATGAAACAAAACATTGACCTTGGCTGGCTGTAGTCACGTAGCCAATCCACCAAAATTAGTAAACTGCTTCAGCTAATTATCTTAGGACCTGTTTGATTTATCTGTTGATTATTATTACTATTACTGATTACTGATTGTTATAGTTGATTATGGATTACTGTTGCTGATTATTAAAATAAAATTATAATATTTAGTTAAATTAATATTTACTGTTTATTATTCAAATTATAAAATGACCATTTTGTATATTACATATTTTTTTTCACTGACATCATTCTTGGAAAAGAAAAATTTATTCGTTTTGATTGCCTATATATTAGTAAATTTTGACTGCATAATATATACTACGATTCTAAAAAAATAATTTACAACAAGTTCCAATAAAAAACAATTAATAATGTTTTAGACACAAAAATAATAATTTCATAAAAAAATTTGAAGAATATGTTTAATCACATTTCACATAAAAATTAATATATTATCTTGTTCATTAGTAATTATTAGTATTATTTTCTACAAATAAAATAAAATAACTTAATTTATTAAAAAATTTTAAAAAATATAAATTTAATCTTACAAATAAAAGTATAAAAAAAAAGTAATTTTAGTCTAAAAATTTTGTATTAACAAATTGAGAATTCTAAAAAATACGTCTAATATACTTTTTAAAATAGCAACTAATTAGACTCACTATAAATAATTAGTGATTTCTTCAAATATTATATCAAATACTCATACTTTTCTTTTATTCAAATCAAAATGTAAATACACCATTCAAAAAGTGGAGCCAAACACTCCCTTAATTTGGAGCCACCAAGAACCACCTCCATCGCCTGTCACCGTCATTTCGCAGCAATCAATGTCCATGGTTTTCCATTTTCGGTTTTTCCGCTCTTTTATGGGCCAAAGTTCGACGTCCGAACATAGACTGGGTAAATTATCTTCTGGGCCATTAAATAATTGGGCGAAGCCTTTATATTCTGGGATACGAAGCAGCTGAATGGAAATGTTTGCGTACCAAGCCTAGTATCGTCTTTCGAGTATACGCAATAGCGTTCAGAATTTGCTTCTATGATAGTGTGCAATTAGAGGTGTCCCAATTTGACAGGTCGACTCCAACCCACCTTAGAACCCGATCCAAATCTAATCCAAATACTGTAACCAAAAATAATTCAATTTGAAAATAATTTAATTTGAACTCAACCCGAATTCAAGTTGAAAAATATGACATTTACTTTTAAAATTGAATTAAAAAAATTTTGAATATTTTTTCATATGTTTGCTTATTACTTTATTTATATTCACATCACATATGTATGCTATTTTATTTCTATATATCATACAAATATATATATTTAATTTATATAATTTTTTATTTATCATATATATATACATATATAATTATTTTGAAGGGCAAGTATTAATGTAGCAAAAATGTTATTGTATTATAACCTAATTGTCACTAGTTTGAATTATGAAAACAATTTTTTTGCGAAAATAAAAATAAGGCTGCCTACATTAACTATTTTCTTAAACTCTGCAAATATAAAATTATCGTGTACTGGATATCGTTTTTGATATATATTTAATTATTTTATATTAACATCATATCATTTGTTTTATATAATTATCTATTTTTATTTTTTTAATTGATAGTAGTTTAAATATTTTATAAGTATACTAACTATGTATTATATATATACATATATATATATATGTGCGCGCGCGCGGGGGTGTGTAAATATATAATACAAATAAAAATTTTGAGGCGGCTTTCTTTTCATATTTTTCAAATTTATTATTTTTTTTCCTTTATTTCCATTCTATATTTCTTGACTCCAGTAGCCTTGCCACGTGGGCGTGGAGCCTTTTAGTGCGGCTGTAGCAGATGGGTTTAAACAGTTTCCGTCATTTTTTTTTAGCATATTTTGTAAGTTGCACCATCTTTATTATAGATCAGGTATTTTTTGGACTGAAAACTAAAAATTTCAAAAAAAGAAAAATTTGTTTTGCGGGACACAAACTAGTGAACTCTGGCAGTATTGGAACTCGACAATGGAAAGTACCCGCAGAATGAGAGTAGCCTTGCTCTATGTCCTCCAAATGATCCAACGCAAGCAAACAATTTTTGCATGTTACTCGTGTAAATATATATTTTTATATAAATAAATTATTTCGTAAGTATAATAGTGATTAAAATTTTAAATTAAAGTTAATTTTTAAACTGTTGACGTTCTCATTCAATTTTTCATTGAGAAGAATCACCATTAAAGTATAATTAGATCTGAAAAGAGCTTTCTGAATTTAACAATGGTATTAACGAGTTTTATATTTATACGTGACGTTTATACTAGATATCTCTAATTTTTGAAAGGAGCACGAACACAAGAACTTAAACTTTAATCAATATTAAATATGAAAGATCATATTACTATTAAAATATTATTTTTAATAGTTTACTTTGTGTAAATTTCTTTCAAGCTAATTAATGCTCATGTATGAACCCCCCATTTCCCCCCTCCCCAACAAAAAACCCTTGTTTCTCAAAGATATAAGGCATTAGATCATCCAATTAGCACCGTTCCCATCCGTCTAGAGATGGGGTCGCTGCTTCCTTTTCCTTCGGCTTTCTTGTCCGACTCTGTTATCAGTCCATTTCCTCCACAAACTTGTCCCCTCCAGATTCATTCCTTGTGGCAGCAATCGGAAGACAAAACGTGTGGGGTATGGGAGGCACCTTCACGTAGGTTCATCTATGCATTACCAGTTGGGAAAAATCAACTAATACTTAATTTCTTGTTGCTTCGATGGAGGAAAATTTTCTTTGAAGGGTTTTTTAAAAAAAAAAAACTATTTATTGAGGGAGAGACGTTTTTCTTTTTATCAGCAAAAAACTAAAAATTAGAAAGAACTTAGATTCTTCTGGATCACTGATCAAATTTGAAACTCATCATTCATTCAACCCTTTTCACATGTGCGACTCACAATTCAAACAATAATTACACTAAATAAGATTCCTCTCCATCAGAAGTTCAGAACATAATAATTATCGTAATTAAAACCTAACGTCAGATTATAAGTGACACGCAACCTTATAAGTGGGGAGATTACTAGTACGAAGATTCAAATTTAAATTAAATGCGTGATACACCAACTAACAACTAAATTCTTAATTAAGTCGCACTCATATTTTACTAGTACTTGTCGAAGTGGAAAATAAATACCCTCTCGCCAAATAGTTGATCAACAGTATAACAACCACAATAAAATAACCAATTTAATATTTTGTGGTCATAATTGAAAATTTTCAGGGGCAATTGGTTTTTTGTTGAGCATAAAAACAAAATTGCTGAAATCTACAGGCAGATTTTCCTGCCCTAAGGGAACAATTCTGGATAGTACTCTTGGTTGGTAGGTGTGGCGGTGAAAATGGAAATCAATCAATAAAAATAATCACAGTCAAGCATAGGTATTCAAATCGCCTTTTTCATCCGAGAAAACCTCGACCGTTGCATGAGAAGAATCGGCAATGCAGGAGAAGAAAATGGAGGTTGCTTAGACCCAAATAAAACAATAAATACTGCTCTTTAACTTTTAAAGGTTAACAAAACCTTTGACCCGAAAAAAATTAGACTCTGCGAATTACTTTAACTTTGTGAAATTTTTTTCCATTGGCATTTCAAATTCTCAATCTCACTAGTGCACAATACTCCCGATAAAATTACTTATTTACTGATATAATAAATATAGTAGTTTCTCGTGAATTTTACAATTTCTAAATGAATGATGTGTTTTTTACTATACCTTTAAGGTTGAATCTTGATTAAAAAAAGAAAAAAAAAAAAAAAAGTTGAATCTAACAGTCATACTACTTGACTAATGCCTTGTTTGTTTTGAGAGGAAAAAGGGAGGAAGGAAAAAAAAGTATAATTATGATCGTGTATTTTTTTTTAATTTTTTTCTCTTAATTTTTTACACTACTCCAAACAACTTAATTTTCTTCATCACTTTTTCTCTCATAAATTTGTTCATTTTTTCTTTCATTATACTTCTTTTTTCTTAACTTTTTCCACCACTCTAAATAATTTTAATTTTTCACCATTTTTTCTTTTACAAATTATTATTTATTTTTTTTTCACCATATTTTTTTTCTTAATTTTTTCTATCGCTTTAAATAACTTTATTTTTTCTCTTGTTTTTTTTTTTCATTTTTTTCCTCACTCTAAACCCACTGTAAAAAAACAAAGGAAAGACAGCAAAAAGGCATGTCCTTGACGCCGGAAACAAAAATGAGACAAAGGAACTCTTGGCCGTGCTGGACGGACGGCTTGATGTATTATCATACTGACAGAACGGACAAGCTATATGGACCAAGGTGGAGGACGTGGCAGCACATGTCAAACAACCTCGGCAATTGTGCAAAGGAAAAAATTATACATGCATGTAATAATAAATATAATATTAATATATAAAAATTTAAGTTATTAAATTATTAAAAAATATTAAAATTTAAAAAATAAATAAATAAATTATTAAATTAATTATATATTTTTATATATTTATATATCGTAAATTATATAATTATATAGTGATGTTTTTGTACGAATAATGATCATTAAGACTGGTAGATGTTGCATTCTGCTGTCATAGTCGACAATTATGGACCTTAACCCTGGTTTGGTAACGAGGAATGTGGGTGGATTCCATGCAAAGAGAATAGAATTGGGGTTAAAAGAGGTGTTGCTTCATGCTTAATGGGGCCCACGTGGGCCCCATCGAAAGTTTGGGGGAATCGCAGGGAAAGGGACTGTGCCCTTTCTTTTTTTTGTTTTTTTTGTGTTAAATATATTTTTTTTTCTCACTTTTAGTTTTTAATTTTTATTTTTAAGGGACAAAATTATTATTTAATAAATATTCTCTTTTTTTCTCACTTTTTATTTATTAAAAAATAAAATATTTTAATTTTTTTATATTACAATCTATCAAATATTAAAAAAAATAAAATATACTTCTCTTTTCTAATATTTATTTCTCTCACTTTCATTCTTTTTATACTCCTCTCCTCCCTCTTTTTTTTTTTTGTTTTTTTGTTTTCTGAAAGGGTAATCGTCCTCCGTTTGCACACACTAACGTGCCAAATTGCCAAAAACCAATTACTTGTAGAGATCTTTTTAGTAAGGTCAAAGTGGTGTGTATTGTGAGTGATTAAAATTAAAAATAAATAAATAAATTATTAGATATAATTAAATAAATTATATAATTATTTAGATAATACTTAAAATAAACTCATTAATAAAGCCCTTATCAAAATAGTCTTTTTTTTCAGCCGGATTTAAAATTATTTGACTAGTGTGTACTCTACCTGCACGCGATGCGTGAAAATTGGAAAGCATTTTATTTTTTTTCATCTATTGTCTCTTTTTGGACAAGCCTTGTTGTGAATGAATTTACCGAAGCTTTAAGGTTATAATAGAATTATGCACGAAACAGATTAAATTTAGAGTGTGTTTGACGTACTGATTGAATCGTATGGGATATAACAATATAGGATATAACTTTATATAATAATTTCACTATTATCCCATGCTATGTTTGGATAGTACTTAAAATTGTAAAATAACTATTAGTATAATGTTTTAGAATGACTTTATTGTCCTTATACAACATTTAATTTATTTTTATTATTTATTTTAACTATTTTTATGATAAATAACTAAAATTAAACGCTAAAATTGTTTTATTTACTCATTAATAATTTTTAATAATTTTTATAAATTTTTGTAATTTTTTTTTAATTTTAGTGGAGACACTAGACAGTAAATTATTATGAGAAAGGGAGTTGGTAAGGGAAAGCATTAGAAATCAAACTGTAGATCCCTCAGTTAGAAGCATCAATTGTCAACCATCCCATATAAGCATTTTTAAATTCTTATTAATTATACAAGATGCTTATAATAGAAATTTTTAATGGCTATATCTAAATATGTCTAAATTGTATAAACTAAGCATCAAAATTGAGATGGAAGAGAGGAAGAGAGACGAGAGACAGATAAAGAAAGAGATGGGAAGGGAGGGAGAGAGAGCACATGGAGACAGAGGAGAGAGATGGGAGAGAGATAGAAGAAAGAGAGAGGGAGAGAGATTCATTCCTAAAGAGGCACCTAATTTGTTTCCTTCACCACCCCATTTAAATGGTGGAGTTGAACAACCCTACTACTATCTTAATTTCCATGGAATCGGGTTTTATACAGATTGGAATCCACTTTCTTCAATTCGGTCTTCCATTGTTCCCTTGACTTCCATTTTGACAGTTGGAGTGTTTGGTTGCAAGAAATGCCCCTACTTTGGAATAGCATATTGATCCATAGTTCATTTGGACTAGCCGAAGCATTAAAGTCATAGTTAGGTCCTGATTCCTCTTATATTATTTAATAAATAAAGTTCAACACTTTTAAAAATTTTTGGCGGATTTATTTAGTGGTGAGGGTGGGCAATTTACCCACTCTCAATTTTTAACTTATGTATAATTAATAGGCAAAACATCTTAAAATATTAAAATTTAACCTGACAGTAAGTGTCATGTTTATTCCCAATTTTTTATCTGCCTCCTTCAGGAAATCCGAAATTCAATTACCAACTTTGCCTGCTTTTTTTTTTTTTTTTCATTTTTTTTTTTTTGTTCCTTTGCCTTCTTTTGACTTTTGTTTCCATGGCTTCTTGCCTTCTTTTGTTTTTTGACTTCGCTCTTTCTTCTATCTTTTGGTGCTTCTTTCACTTTTTTTTTGGGCAAAGAATGTAGTTTCTTTCTTTTTTCGCTTTCTTCTTTTTCAAAAAAAAAAAAAAAATCAGTTTCTTTCTCTCTCTCTCTCTCTCTTTTTTTTTTTAATTTCTTTGACAATCTATTTACAATGTATTCTCTAAAATTATCTTCATTTATTTTTAAAATTATTTCAATAATTTTTTTTATATTCATATTATCACTCTTTTTTAAAAAATATTTTAATGAAACAAATTCTTAGTAATGAATGTTATAAAAAAGGAAACAATATATATTTGTTTACAAATTAACTTTAATTTTATCAATTATAACAGTTGTAATAAATACTTTTTTACAAAGAACATCACAAAAAATTTAATATGTATTCGCATAAAAGATAAATGATTAAATATTTAAATGATTACTTGTATAAAAAAATTAATTATTTGATTGTATAAAAAATAAAAAAACTTTAAAATATTAAAATTCACTTAATATAATTATGATGTTTATTATTCATAATAATTAATTTAATTTTTTATTTTTATGATATATCTTATTTTTTATTATTATATGTGTATATATCATTGTTGTGAAAACTGGCTCAGACCGGCCAGTCGGATCGGTTGAACTGGTGACCGACCAAGGGTCCGGGCCAGTTTAAGTGAATTTTGAGGGGTGAATCGGAGCAAATAAAATTAGTCAAAACTGATCAAGAACTAGTGAAAATCGGACCGGTTAGACCGGTTCAATAAAAATAAAAAATTTATAAATTACCATTTGACCCTAAATGTTACTTAAATTATAATTTAAGTAGTAAATTTAATTAAAAAGTTTAATTTAGTCTTAAATCTGATTAAAATTTTTAATTTCATCTTTAAAATTAAAAAAATAAATATTTAATCACTATCTATAATTATTATTTTTAATTAATTATATATATATATATTATTAAATATCAATTCAAATACCGATTCGATCAGTTGAATTTTGACATACTAATATTTTTAATTTGATAACCAATTTAATTCTAACAATCTTAATATATATAAAATTTATCCCTTTACAAATATATATATATATATATATATATTTTTATTCGACGTACTTTACAAATATTTTCTAGATCTGCGACTGCCAGCCGAAGCATTAAAGTCATAGTCAAGCCCTGATTCCTCTTACATCATTTAATAAATAAGGCTCAACGCTTCTTAGCATTTTTGTCTTTTTATCAGTTTTCTCTTTTTTGGGTCAGAGCGCATCTGAAGTTCTGAACATGCATGGTGGTGGCGGCACAACAATGGGTTTCTGTTTTTTTTTTTTTGTCTTTTGTAATAAAAGAAGACTACAAGGTGAAAAAAGATAGACGAAACCACCTTATCTTGAATACCAAACTGAAAGGTCTCAATTTATTGTATTAGAGACACAAACTAATTAATGTAAAGACATCAAAGATCCTAACATAACAAAAAACAAAAATAACAATTAATAGGACAAAAGCTATACAAATCAAAGGTCTAAGAAAAAGTTCCATGGATTTGACTCCAGCTAAGCAATTAAAGCAACCTTATGTAGCTAATTAAACAAAGATGACCTTAAATTTAACTCAGCATTTCTCCTTCCTAGTCAAGAAGCCATGAGAAACTCTCATGAACTGTTTATACGTGGCAATTAATTATACAGTCCATCATAAAATCAACCCGATTTTGAGCTGTTATAACTTATAACATAAGGCTTCTAAAAACCTAAATTAAAAAAAATAATAATAATCTGTGCTTCCTGCTGGACCACTGACACACAGTATCGAGCCCCTTGATTCATTTCCCACCGTTTTTTTTTTCCCATATCACAGTTTTGATTATGATTTATGAGTTGGTAATGAAGGAATCATCTACCTAAACAATTTAATTAAGGCTTGTTGTTCGACCATCACGCGCACACTTTCCCCACTGGGAAATTACCGGTGGAAACCTTACAAAAGATAGTGTAAGTTTAACGATAACTTGCTCATGAATTTGACTTTGGTGATCCCAATGTTTTCTGATTGATTAAAAAGATCATAGATAAATAAAAGGCATTTTTATTATTTTTTTAACAACAAAAAGAAAGTTATTATGATTATATCGATCGTTCACTATACAGACTAATATTCTTATTTTATTTACTAAAATATCGTCATTTTACTATATCTTTTTTTTTTTTTTTCGGAGTATACATTTTAGTTTTTACTAGATCCGTTGGAATCGAGCATTTATGCACAAAATTACCATTCGAGAGGCTCGTAGGTGGTTGCTACTTGCCGAAAAGAAGGAAAATAATAGTGACGGCTGTTTACTTGGTAAGATAAAAAATCACGTGATGGGATTATGGTAAGTGCGGAGTGAGCTGTCACTGTAGCCCCACCAAGCTTGTTTGAATCACCTTCCAATCACTTGTTTTTATTTTTATTTTTTTTTCTCTTTAGAAGAAGAAAAAAACAACCACTTGTTATTCAAACAAACTAGGATTATTTATGAGTCCGATTGTAGGGATTCGCGCTCTTGTACATGCGCTTCTCGACAGTTGGACGCGTTGTTAGTCGTAAATGATTTATATAATATACAAAATATTTTATATTATATCAAAAATTTTTATATAATAAATAATTTTTTTTAAAAAAATTTATATCATTTTATTACATATCTTTTATATATTGTATGAAATAATATTTATATAATATCTAATACTTTTTATCTAAAATCATAAAATCACATATCCATTTATATTTAAGTGTGTACGTCGTAAAAATTTTTGATAAAGGAAAACATTGGTGCACATATGAAATCTTTTTATCGTGTTCATACATATTTTTTTGTGTAATTATGATTATTTTTTATATAATTATAATAATAATAAATGATATAAAAAATATTAATATTTTTTCGTTTCATATTTATCTTTTATGGTTGTACAAAAAATACTCATAATTATACAAAAAATACGTGTAAATATAATAAAAAAATTTATTTGTTTATGTAATGAAATCTTTTAGTAATTAATTCTTTTTACTTAATTAATAAAGATAAGCGGTAGACGAACTATTCCATTTTTCTTATAAAGAATAATATATTGTTACTATAAATTTCGCAGAAAACTCGCGTCCTTTTATGTTATGCCCGGGACTTTTTGACACCGTTGAAATGCAAGTCATAATTTGACCAAATAAAAGAAAAACAAGTGTTAGTCAAAAAACTTAACTTCATTACACAATTATTAATATTTTTCAACACATTTTTTAGTATTTATTATACATTAATTTTAACTGATTTATTTATAAAAAATTTATGCACAATTCCCTTCTCCTCTCTCCCCGTCACTCTCTCTCGTTTATATCTCTCCCTCCAGCTGTCATCATAAAAAAAAAAAAAAAAAAAGAAAAGGAAGCCCCATCATAAGATATCATGACACAAGCCACCAACCTACTACCATGACCCAAAACTACATTCAATTAATTAATTAAGAATAAATTTGCGAAAGAAACAGAGTGACAGGCATTTTAAAATTGAAAATTAATATAATAATTCAAAATTATTAATATCATAATTTAATAATGATTCAATATCTTTTTTATACAGCTGACTGGAGTTTAAATCTTAATTTAGTAATAATTCAATGCGTTCTTTATACAGTTAATTCGAGTTTAAATCTCAGTACTCACATTTTTTTTAGCTGATGTGTTAGGTTTCCATTGTCCAAAATTAAACTTGAAAGGTTGGTCTAAATACAGTATCTGATTTTAAACTCAGTAATTATCGAGTGGATTACAAAAATGTTACTCTCGATCTAATAATACTTAAATGATAAACATGTCCCTTTGAGAATGATTAAATAGAATGCACGAATAAAAAATTACTTTAATTTCATAATTAATATATCAGTAATACACCTATTTGTTTAACTGTTAAAAAATATATAATAACCCAAAAAATTGAAACATAGCCGTCCGAGAACCACCTACCGGCCCGCACGCGAGGCGGATAGTAAGATGAAGACGCTGCACTTGTCGTTCACTTGAAAGCCTATAAAAAGCCGGCTTCCCTCGTGATGATTTATTCCATTCCAATTACATTCCGACCAACGCCCAGCGTCCCATTTTGCTTAGCTTATCTTGAAACCCCACCCCACACCCCAAAAAAAACCAAAAAAAAAAAAAAAAAAAAAAAATCATAAAAGCCCCCTTTTTCTCTCTCTACAGATTTGCCAGCGTAGCCTACCTTGCAACGTTCCAGCAAGCCAACAAAGGCAAACCCACGCATTACCTCCATCCACGGAAGCCCCAAAAAAACACACAAAAAAAAAACAAAAGAAAAAAGAAAACACAAAAAAAGTAAACGCGAGAGGGAGCGAGAGAGAAAGGGAGAAAAAGAGGCGGCGGCGGCGTCGTTTTCCCCGATCCTCTGCTTTTGCGTTATTGGGGATATTTTTGCATTGAAGAAGGAATGGCGGACCAGAGTGTGCTTTCTTCTTCTTCTTCTTGGATCCTGGCCTCCGCGCTGGGCCTCTTCGCTTCCTTCTTCTTCCTTTTGGTTTCCAAGACGAAGAATGAGAGTAACAGACGTGCTGCTGCGTTGGAGGCCGGAAGCGAGTCCGTGAAGAGCATCCCTACCACCACTGGCCAATGCAGATCGTCGGCCAGCGATTCCGACGTCATCATCGTCGGCGCTGGCGTCGCCGGCGCCGCTCTCGCTCACACCCTTGGCAAGGTCATTTATTTATTTAATATATTTGCATACAATATATATAGTTCTGTTATTTTCTCTTTGCGGTTTCCAGTTGTCCTGCATTTTCCTGCCTGCCAAACGGAGTATCTTTTTTTTTTTTTTTAATAACTTAATTCATTTTTTTTTCGGCTAATTTTCTGGATTAATCATTTTAAATTTGGGGAATGTTTTATTTAATTATATGGAAATACGCGCTGGCAAAGGATTAATAGCTAATATATCATTTTAACTGACTCGGTCGTTTTTTAAATTGCGAAGATCAAGATTCACGAGAATAAATATTTAATTGAGAATGTGGGAGATTTTTGGTTTGATTCCCCTTTTTAAAAATATTTTCAAGCTATTATTCTTTATTTCAATCGATGATTTATTATTATTATTATTTTTTTATTTATGGAAAAGATTCCAGTTACCACCACTTGTTAATTTTTTCCAGTTCAATTTCATTAATTTTACTCTACGATTTCGTTTATTCCCCAAATGCTATAAATTTCTCCGTGTAAACAGATGCTGTCGATTAATTTCCTTCGATTTCTTCTAATGATTCAAGGATTTCTCTCGCTAGTTGCAGTGCTTTGATGGGAATGTTTACATTTTCTAGTTTGATTCCTAGATTTGTGTTGTCCAGTCAACTGACTCTGCGGAGAGAGATCGTTTATTACCAGTAATTCTTCGAATTTGAGAACGATGAGGCTGAGTGTAATGGAAATTGTGAACTGGGTAGGAGCCCAACGAATCTGATGCCTTTGGGTGAGGAAAATTGATTTGTTGGTGAAAACCTCGAATCTTTCATGCCCCAGAATCTTCTGGATGCTTTTCATTATTTTTATTTTTATTTTTTTTTTATGGAGCTTTTTGATGGGATATTGACTTCCACATAAAAAGTTGGCTTAGAATTAAACCTAAGTTTGGAAAAAGTTAGTATATGAGCAATATCTTGACGTTGAAACTTGATTTGTCTTATGTGGCCAATGGCATGACTTTTTATTTTTGTTGCAATGAAACTTGAGAATCCATCACGCAACTGAAATGGACTACCTTGTCATATTACTACGTGTGTACAAATTTGAGTGACCATGCTGCTTCTGTTGGATGGCTTTGTGCAAGTGATTCTGACTGCAAATTAACCGTGAACGTCAAAATACAGGATGGGCGTCGAGTGCATGTCATTGAAAGAGACTTGACTGAGCCTGACAGAATTGTGGGTGAATTGCTGCAACCGGGTGGCTATCTCAAGTTAATTGAGTTGGGTCTTGAAGGTGTGTATAGATGAAACTTTATGGTTACCTGGGGAATTTTTAAATTTCTAATTCTACAAGCTTATAATTATCTTAACTTTGGGCGATATTAATTTGTTGACATGTTTTGATCATAATTGGTTTGTCTGTGAAGTTGTTGCTAACATAACACATCTCTTTTGGACCTGACTGCAGATTGTGTGGAGGAAATTGATGCCCAGCAGGTGTTTGGTTATGCACTTTTTAAGGATGGAAAACATACTCGACTTTCTTATCCTTTGGAGAAGTTCCACTCAGATATATCGGGAAGAAGTTTCCACAACGGGCGCTTCATACAGAGGATGCGGGAAAAGGCTTCGTTGCTTCCCAAGTATACCTTTATTGCCCTCATAGCTGTGCATATCTGCTACTGTGCTAGTTCCCTTTTTGGTTCTCAAGATGGTTTACATAGAGTTTCTCTAATTTCATTACAGCATCTTTGTCCTGTTAATTCGGCATTTTAATAATATTAGTGGCATCTTTAGCTGCACACAATGAGTGTCCATGTTATCTTTTGCTGGTATTCAATACAATGCCTACAAGTACTTCTTTTTATTCATTGGTAGTAATATTTCATCAATTTTGTTAGCGTACGATTGGAGCAAGGAACAGTCACTTCTCTACTGGAAGAAAATGGAATAATTAAAGGTGTGCAGTACAAAACGAAAACTGGCGAGGAGCTAACAGCATTTGCTCCTTTGACAGTTGTCTGTGATGGCTGTTTCTCAAACCTGCGTCGGTCCCTTTGTAACCCTAAGGTGAGACAATTGATCTTGTTATATAATATATAATAGCATTTCTGTCACCGTTATGGGAATTGTTAAATCTAGTTTGGCTTATTATCTGCCGTTATGACAAAGGACCTGCATCGATTTCCCTCACAAAAGTGGGCATCAACTGACAGTTTTTAATCATATTATGCAGGTAGATGTGCCCTCTTGTTTTGTTGGCTTGGTCTTGGAGAATTGCCAACTTCCTTATGCAAATCATGGGCATGTTATACTGGGAGACCCTTCTCCGATTTTGTTCTATCCAATCAGTAGCACAGAAATTCGCTGTTTGGTTGATGTTCCTGGTCAGAAAGTTCCTTCTATTTCAAATGGTGAAATGGCAAATTATTTGAAGACTGTGGTTGCACCTCAGGTATTCTATGTGTGACCTAAAGAACAAATTTTCGGGTCTGGCCTCTGCCATTCTTTTTTACCCATGTATTAGTTTGAAACTGTGCTCGTATTAGTATTCGTTTGATGTTGACTTGTACTGATATCACAAATGTCTTCTGCAGGTTCCCCCTGAACTTTATGATGCATTCATAGCCGCAGTTGAAAAAGGAAACATCAGGACAATGCCAAACAGAAGCATGCCGGCTGCTCCATATCCTACTCCCGGTGCACTGTTAATGGGTGATGCATTTAACATGCGCCATCCTCTAACTGGCGGTGGAATGACTGTGGCGCTGTCTGACATTGTTGTGCTGCGAAATCTGCTCAGTCCTTTGCGTGACCTGAATGATGCACCTTCACTCTGCAAATATCTTGAATGCTTCTATACTTTGCGTAAAGTAAGTTGAATGCATACGGTGGTTTTTGATGCTATAGCCAAAATGATAAGTCTCGTTGTTGGTTGCTTTACTTGTAGATACAAATTTTGAACCCAAACATTAGCCAGAGGTTTTTCCTTAATGAAGATAATATTCCATATATCTCACTTTTGCTGAACTCAGAATTTCCTATGTTTCTGCTTGCAGCCTGTGGCATCGACCATCAATACACTCGCAGGTGCCCTCTACAAAGTGTTTTGTGCTTCCCCTGATCAAGCAAGGAAAGAAATGCGACAGGCTTGCTTTGACTATCTGAGCCTTGGCGGCGTTTTCTCAACGGGACCAATCTCTCTGCTCTCAGGGTTAAACCCACGTCCATTGAGCTTGGTCATGCATTTCTTTGCTGTTGCAATATTTGGCGTTGGTCGTCTGTTACTGCCATTCCCTTCGCCTAAACGCATTTGGATTGGAGCTCGGCTAATTTCGGTGTGTATCCACTCCCATCAATAACACTTCCAATTAACAATATATATGAATTTTTCATCCAGTTAAATATTTTTAATACTAAATGTTAACGTAATTTGTTTGCAGGGTGCCTCTGGAATCATCTTCCCTATTATTAAGGCAGAAGGAGTTAGGCAAATGTTCTTCCCTGCAACTGTTCCAGCATATTATAGAGCTCCCCCAGCCAAGTGAGATAAATTCTCCGTTATGTTGTCAAATGCTCTTCCCTGCCCTGGCCCATGGTTGAAAGGGGAGAGTAATGAGTACTTAAAGGAGCAACTGTGCATCATTGTATATTACGATTTCTAATGCTCGGATTATTTAGGTTTGAGGGAAAAAAAGAAAAAAGAAAAAGGAAAATATGGGACTTGGAATTTTCTCAGGAATTTGTAACCCTTGATTCTGGGCTCTAAATACATTATTTTGTGTTTCAGATACGTGGATGAGCCTGTATATCGTACCTTTTCATTATTTTTGTCACTTTTTTTTTTTTTCCATCTGGCCGTACCCTTCTAAAAGAGTTCGGCTAGGGGGGACACGAAGGAAGGACACGGTAGGGGATACGGATGGCTATTGTGAGGGGGTAAAATTGTCGTATTGATATAGAGAGGGTAAAATTGTCGTGTTGACATGGAGAAACAAAAATAGGCATGCGTGTCTTCGTTTCTATTCAATTTCTATATTCTCATATTTTTAATTTTTAAAATGTTAGTTATAGTTTTATCCAACGTGATAGTTTAGTAATAAGTTGATATATTTTTATATTAGTAACTTGGGTTCGCGTTCTTGCATCTACGCTCTCTCTTAATTAACTCATGATGGGGACCGTTTCAGATATAATTTGTGATTCATTTGTGATTCACGGCGTCGAGAGTCTTGTTTTTGTTCAATTTCTATATTCTCATATTTTTAATTTTTAAAATGTTAGTTATAGTTTTATCCAGCGTGATAGTTTTGTAATAAATTGACATATTTTTACATTAGTGACTTGAGTTCGCGTTCCTGCATCTATGCTCTCTCCTAATTAACTCATGATGGGGACCGTTTCAGATATAACTTGTGGTACACGGCGTCGAGAGTTTAACTCAACAATTGCCGTAAGTTTTAGTGGCGGAACCACGCTTGATTCTGCTGGCACTTACGTAGTGAGTTGGCCACTTAGGGGTAGTTAAATAGGATTCAAATAAACAAAAGTTATTTCAATTTTAATTCACAGATTCGGTAATTAATATACTTAAGATGAATTTTTTTTCCTATTAAAAACAAAATGTCAGTTATACTCTGTTTGGCATCTTATAATCTCCAACTTGGAGTGAGTTTGTTTGTGTGCGAAGTTGCAATTGAACGTTTGACAATGGCGTGGAAAGGGAGATGGCTTGCAGCTTTGCTAGTAGGACAGGAAAATTAAAGACCTGAATATAGATTGGGAGGAAGGCTTCTGTGCCTATGCCTTCATCACTATTTTTAACTGTTGGACAACTAAATCTTAAAAAATTTTAAAAAGATAAGTTTACCATAAAAAATATTCATTGACCACTCATACGAAATCTTGATCACCCACTTGAGTTAGACATCAAAATGTGCATTGTCCCGCCGAGCTGCGTATTTGTCGCATTTAAACTAGGCTTGTCCAAATAAAGTAATTGCACCCACAGAAAAAGGACAAAATACAAGTATAATCTATTATGCGTTTAGGTCTCTTGATCTTGTTCTATGTTTTATTATAAGTTGCTGAAGATCATGTAAAGACAATTTCTATTTAATAATGCAAATTTTTCTTGTTAAAGCTTTGTTCGTTTCACGAAAATGATTTGACTGATAATTTTCATAAAAACTATCTCCTAAGAGACTTTTGCTTTAATTGTACAAATGAATAAATAGGTAGAAAATACTGCTGATGATATACAAGTGGAAGTAGCTCCAAACTAGTCAATAACTTTTGGGCTACCACTGATCAACTGTAACGATTTAGACAATCCCAGTTGCACTAATAAATGCTGCTTATGATCGACTCGGCAAGAGCCGGGCAAGCTAAAATGATGACAATTGGTGGCAATCCAAAACGCCGTCCTGCTTTGACTTAGAGAAGCAATCTCAATACTTGCAACCTAAAGTAATAAGCATCAAGTTCAAGTTGGAATCTGGTATCACATCCCAGCTTAGTTCCCTTTGAACCGAGTTAGTAACAACTAACAAATGTTCCTGGCTAGCTGTTGTGGTGAAAAATAAAAAGAAAAAAAACAAAGGGAAGAGTAAATGACCGAATGAAAAACTCAATTGACAAAATATTTATACGTTAATTTTTTATATTATAATTAGTATCTTAAAAGAAATAAAATTAATAAATTTTATAATAATACTGATAATATTTATAATAAAAAATAATAATTTTTAATTTTTATTATAAAAATTATCAATTTATTGTATTTAAAATATCAATAAAGACACAATAAATTGAGACATTTATTAGTGTTCAAACTCAATAAGCAAAATACTGGCGGCCCCCCGGCACATCAAGGGAGGACCATTTTGCCAATCCAAGGCATTCGAAATTACTCAAGTAACTTGCTTGGTTTGATATGGTTACATGGTGCTACAGTCAGAATCAACTATTATTTTTACATGCCGCTGTATCGTGTGAAGAAATTACCTGCCTTTGTTTATATCTTAGACTAGAAAAAATTTTCACCCTCTCGTGGATGACCTACGTATACAACAACATAATATTCAAATCCCAAAAATTAAATAGCAGTAGATTAGCATACTGCTTACAACCCTGTTAAGAAAGGGATTGCGAGCTTTGGGAGGGCATTGCACAAGGTCCACACAGTCTATCTAGCAGATCACTTCATGTTCTTTCTTTCTTGTCTGATGGCCTCATAGGATGTCATCACCTCTTTGAATTTTGCCTCGGCAGCTTCTGCAATAAATCAGGAGAAACAAGCTTCTTTAATAAGTGACACTCTTAACTTACGACTGAGAGACTTTAATAGAAGTAGGAACAACCTTTGTTATCTTGGTTCTGATCTGGGTGAAACTCCTTTGCCTTGGCCCTGAATGCTGTCTGCATTCATGAATGAAATCTTGATCACACGCATTGGAAATAAAACACTAAACACTAGGCTAACTTATACGAGGATGCTGCTCTGTAAATATAAAATTTTTGTACGGAAATTGGCCAATATCAGTAAGACAACAGTAGCTTGGCCTTAAATGGCAGAACAATTAACCAAAAAGTACCCTACATATGATGTAGCTTTCTCTGTCTCTCTCTCTCTCTCTCTGGTGGTTTTGCTTTTTAGGAGGCTTCCAATATCTCTTTTTGTTTTTTTTTTTTGAGCAAATAGGAGGCTTCCAACATCAATGAGGAAGACATTGTATCAATAGAAGAATAATACCTTAATCTCAGCATCGGTATATGGTGTTGCTCTGGACCTGTTGCACAAAAAAGACAAGAATGTCAACTTTAATCCAATAGATCCATGTCACTGACGCGAGAAAAACATGATTGACAAATACTTCTTGATGTCTACTCTACAGGATCCACTAATATTTGTTTTGATTTTCGATTGCAACCTCAGCAAATAATGCAATGTTTTTTTCTTTTTTCCATTCCAATTAAATTTAGGCCTAATTATGCAAACACCCATGAAGTAACACTCTGTTTCACAACAGCCTTTCAACTCCTTTTCCCCCTACAAACACTTACGTGAATTTTCATGTTGTTTCAAGAACAACCCCCCCTGTCAGTGTTTCCCTAGAATCACTCACGGAGGCATTTAAAACAACATCACTTGATAACTTTAGACTTTAATATATTTTCAAAAATCAATGCATTTTTAATAATTTGTTTGCTTAAAAAACCAAAAAACAAAAGAATCTTGGCAATTCTTAGCTACTTTGAACTCTAAAATCAAGAATTTATTTTTATTTTTCACTTTAATGATTATCAGCATTTTTAATTTTTTTTCCCCAAAAAAGGATTTTTATTTTCTGAAATTCTTTTGGGTCAAGTAAAAATTTTTACTTGGGTTACTATTCTAATTTAATTTTCAATTTTTTCATGTAAACAACAATGATAATGATGATAATGAATTAGTCATAAATATAAAAACAAAAAATATAAAATAAAATATAGAACAAAATCAATTTTCCCTTGAGATGAAAATTCATGCATGTGTTTGTAGGGTGAAAAAAAGTTTAGGGGGTGTCAATGAAATGGCGTGTAGCTTCAAGTGGTGTTTGTGTACTTTCTAAATCATCAAAAAGTATATCTTTAATAGTTGATCAGGACAACTATTGCAATGGGCCAAACACAAAAACTTTTCTGTAGGTGACATTAAGAAATTGGTGAGCCTAGACATTACCTGTCAAGTCCCAGAACTGAGTAGTGATGCGATAATGGATAGCTTGTACCATCTCTTGGCGTTCTCCTGAAATTATTCCTCTGATCCCTGAAGGATGCATCAGTCTTCCAATACCAATCGTTACGCTGAAAATGCTGATGATATGCTTCTGAGTCATTTTCCCTCCAGCTTTCATAGCCTCTACTGTATTTGTTCCTCTCTCGATTAAAAACACTTTGCATACGCCTTATACGCTCCTAGAAACAATGACATCATATGATGATTGTTGCATGTAAACATAATAAAGCAGATCATCAACAGCTCTAGTATAAACCTAGAGATCAAAGCCATGGCCATGATGATATTGTACAAGTAAATAGTAGGCTGAAGCAACTAGCAGAAAGTGTTCCCCAACTAAAGGGAACAACGAGAAAGAGATGAGGAAAAAACTTTCAGAAAATGGCAAATTAAGATAATTTCATAAAAATGGATAGGACTAATAGACACTACCCAAGGCAGTGCTCCCTCAAGGTACTTTGGCTGTACTTAAAGTAAGATAACACAGAGAAGAAGAGTATTCAGGGAGAAAAATCATTTGCCGAAGAGCAGTTCACACTGCTGGCAAGAAAATAACAACTGGAGAAGGAAGAGCCTTGGTGTACACTACCCCATAACTCGAAGCAGTCCATAGGCATAAAAAAAAAATTTATGTAGAACCAACAATTGATGTCGTAAGTTTTAAAAGTTCTTCCTACTCTTTGTTAGATATAACAAAAAATCAGGAGAAATAACTTACCACCCTCTCCATTTCTTCCTCATACTCCGCTTGCATTCGCCGATTATACCTTTTCCATGCCTCCTCCTGAAAAGCTGTCCGAAAAGAACTGCCATTTCTTCCATTTGATGATGTTTGTGACCTTAGCTATAAGTGCACATTTACATTCATGATCAGCTTCCAAATGGCATGGAGAAGTAGACAAGCCCCCTCTCTCACAACCCAAAAAATCAGAGATCACTTATCCTTCAAAACATTCATGTCATCCAGCAGATTGATTACTTGACTCAAGTATTGCAGACCACATATTATGAACAACATGTCACATAAAATAGAGCTTCATGCACATATGCACTACCCAGCAGAGACCTTTCTTGAAGCCTCATATATGTCATATCCATAAACTTTGTGTGTTTGAGCATTTGATATTTGGTAGAATTACAGAATGAGATGGAATTTGGAACATTCTCTAACAAAAATACATTTAGCAAAAATTTGAATTCCGCACAATTGTATCTGTTATATTTCTACTATGTCTCCTCTAAAAAGAACAGGGCATTGTCTAAACAACATAACTAAAAGTAAAATAAAAAATAACATCCTAAATGACACTGTTGCTTGCATCCCAAAAAGGATGAGGGAAAAAAAAACGTGCCTGAAGTTAACATTTTCAGTAATGTATTACTGTGCAAAGGAAAAATACTAATTGAATTCTTTTTGGAAACAAATATACACCAAGCATTTTTAAAATAATTTACCTGCGTATAGACCCAATCAACAGTCCTTCGCAGCTGACCAACCTGACATATTGTGACATTCATCAAATGGAGTCCAACAAAGCTGATCGACCAAACAAAAAATATATTTACTTTGCTCTGAATCGAAAGAACCAAGTCCATCAAGAAGGCAGTGTTCTATAGCCCATGCTGCATCAATAAATAAATACAGCACCTACCCCCCCCCCCCCCCAAAACAAAAAAAAAAGAGTACATATGTAGCATTCCAAGAGATTTGACATTCTCCAGTCAAGTCCAACAAAGCTAACAACATCAACCGAAGGCAAACTCCAGCAAACACAAAGAGCCAATTCTCTTAAGAGCTTCAAAAAATCGTGCTCTCCCATAGTCCCACTTCCAACAACCCAACTCAAATGAATCAAGCCCCAGTGTACATCTAGACTAGTAGGCATAATATAGACAAACTGGGTAGCATGTCAATAAAATTCAAAGTATATAAAAGATACTGATCCGAAAGAGCTCAAAGGTCCATAAGAAATCAAAAAAAGAACTAACCAAAGGGTATGAAAAATTGTATTTATTGCCTTCTGCTCCACAAATACATGCTACAATCACCATTAACTAAACCTAAGCATTAACCGGACCATTACTGAACTGAAGGGAGTGGCCCTGAGAGATTCATCAATCATGTACTCGCAAATGTGCCAAAATCCATATCACAAATACACGCAAACACACAACGGGGACCAATTTTACCCCATCGAATAGATTGTTCCACACAACATTACATTTTTACCATTTTCTTGATTGCTTGTGGAACTTGACATGGCAAGCATAATCATTATTATCATCCTTAGAAACACAGAATTATAACTTATTTTAGCAAAAAAATCAACGCCTGCGAGCTCGCAAGCGAGCTCGTATTAGCATATATTTAAGCAATTTCAGAAGCCAACCAATGGATCCAAAGTGAATTCACTAAGCACTAATCAAATTCACAACAATGGGGATGCAAAAACCAAATAATAATAATAATAATAAAGAACGTGGGAAAAATGGAGGAAAAGGGAAAGAGAACTGACAGCGAAGGTGGTGGCGGTGGCGCCGATGAGGCCGAAGAGGAAAACACCCCAAAGCTTCATATCCTCCGCCGGTTTCTCCTGATAAGGTCTGCTCGGGGACTGCCACTGATTATCCTTATTCCGACGACTTGCATCCTCGTCGCCACCCATTTTTTACTTCTTTTTTTTTTTAAAAAAATATTCTTTATTTCGAAAATAACCAAAATTTCAACGATTCCTCTAGAGAAATCGTTGAACGAACCATAGCTAATTGATTGGCTTAGGGTTTCTATTTCAATTATATTATTTTGACTTTCCGACAGCTTCTCCTCGTATCTTTGTCTCCGATCGATCGAATTTCTGCAAATTCGATCAAACTTTGCGCGCTGGTCCGCGTCGGTTTTGGTGGTTGTAAGAATGAACCTGCACCTGCGACTGGCAGATTTAAGAAGAAACGGCGACGTATTTCGCATGGGCTGGGCTGCTTCTTGCAGAGTGCCTCTTGGATCAGGACAGCTTCGTTTGGGTGATATTTTTGGACAATGTTTTTTTTTTTTTTAGCGGACAAGCGAACCTAGAAAGCCCATATTAATCAAAATAGAAAAATTTTGTGGGCATATAATTTTAGGAATACAATAAATATATAGAGATTTAAATTATTAGATTAAGTAATATGTATTAAATTTAAAAAATAAAAAGTAATTAATTTGTTAAATATCATTGAATTAATTATTTACTTCCCGCATATTGTATTAAATGTGTTCACGTACTTTTGCTCCAATCAAAATTCAAAAGTAAAATCTTTTTAAAGTCTCTCTGATATTTAAAATTCAGAATTTTATTTTAAAAATTGTAGATCTCAATTGTGGAAAGAGATATAAACTTTATGAGAAGGAAAAGCTATCCATGGGATAACTTAGAAACTAACAGCCTTCCTAGTAAACAAAAGAAAAATATCCTACAATATAAACAGAATTAATATCATTTTAGTCCTAAATCTTTTAGAATTTTTTTTAATCTAGCTTTATATCTTTTTTATCTTCATTTAGTCCTATAAAGATAATTTCAACTACAATTAAGTCTTATATGGACAAAACTGTGAGTCAAAATGTTAAAATGCTTATCTAGTGGCCTTTACACACTGCCAAAACAACCTCTACAATTTTAATTTTCAAGCCCTTGTACTTTTTTTTTTCAATTTGTAAATTTATATTTGGTACACAACTTTTGTTCTGCTTGTGAGAATCGATGCTTTACAACATTGAGTAATCTCTAGAAGCATGTAAACAAAGTATTCACAAATTTTCTCAAATCAAATACATATTTTACTGTTTTGACTAATAATTCCGTAGGATTTAATTGTAACTAAAATCATAGTTATAGGACTAAAATGAAAGCAAAAATTAATACAAGACTGAATTTAAAAAATCTTAAAGGTATAAGACTAAAATGCTGTTAATCCCTAATATAAGCTGCTTATTACCTGATTCAATGCTCTTAGGATCTCAATATATTTGAGAGCGACACTACAGAGGCAAAATGGGCTGTGTTTAGACCAGTCATTAAATTGGAGATTAAAGTTTGTTGTTTTTGTGGAATCAATACTGTTTTTTTTTTTTCCCTGGTAGAAGGTTGTAAAGGGTAACAAATTGGAGCAACGGGATAATTGGCCTCCCTCAACTCTCCTTTTAGCTTCGTCGTTGCATCTTGCCATTTTTAATAATGTGTCCCTCCAAGTAAATTCATGCGCCATAATTATGATGTAATTTTGTGAACAAAAGAACGATTTGTTTTCACATATGGCGTAGATCTTTCAAAATTATGGTTTTACATTTATCATTGTACTATATATGAGTATGAATTACACATACAATATTGTTCATTACACAATAAATTAACAAAGATGAAAGGAAAAGACGGAAAAAATAAAACTTAATGCCAATTGCCGAGACAAGAAAGATTTGGCCACCTTACAAGATAGTCACTTCAAACATGTTTGCTTGAAGAAGGGCCTCAACGCCCAGTGGTAGCTTGTTCCAAATTTTGAAATCTTCATTGCTAGAAGCTGTTAAGTTTGCCAACAAATATGTACGGTAATTTTCTACACGCAATATGTGCTCAAGACTAAAATCCAAACTTCCTGAATCAATCTTTGATACTCTGCCATAAGCGGCGACACATTAAATCTAAAATGCAAACGTAGGACTTTCGGATGTGCCCGAAAAGGGTAGGGCGTTCAACCGATTTAGGAACAAATTTGATACGTGTAAGACTCAAATTGCAAATTAAAGCGCTTAGCTGAGCTGTCACCCAAAGTTGACCCCCCAGAAAACACGAAGATGGGAAATTATGAATTTATGATGCCATTTATTTTCAATTTAATTCAGTAAATAAAAAAAAAAAGTATAACGAATGGACAATCTTTGTTTTCTTCTCTTTCTTTTGTTTTTCCCCGTTTTAGAATGAAAAAAAGTTGACGTCCCAACATTTTGTCCGGAGTTTTATTCCAATTAAAATTGAGATTGTAATTTTTTAAAAAAAAATTAATATTTTTAAAATACTTGTTATTTTTATATTTTAAAAATATTAATTTTTATTTTAAAAATAACAGTAACAATTGCAGTTCATTCCAAAATAAAATCGAAGACAAAATATCGGGATACATACGGACGCTCTTTTGAAATACGGCTGAATGAGAGCATCAGAAATCTTGACGAGTATTGCTAGGGAACTATCGAGAATGGAACTGATCATATGGCTTGATTTACACTTTATAATTAGATAAAAAAAAAAAAGCCAAATAAAGAGGAAAAGGAGGGAAAACGAAAGAAAAGAGATCAATTTCACAAATCAAAAGGCTCATTCTCTGTCTGCAAATATGCATTTTGTGTGATTCTGAAAAAGGATCTTCTTCGACCAAAAATTCGAAGAAAAACAGCAAATTAGCACTTACAGGCTGAAACCTATACAACCAAAGAACTACTCCAATTTCCCCCCTTTTTCCCCTCTCCCTTCAATTAAGTTTAATGTCCAAGTCAACTTGAAAATTTTTTGACTCAGTTGTTCAGAGGAAGAAAAGCCTTCTAGCTCATCCAGAATTTAGAGCTCTAATTTCAAGGGCCCTGCCGAAATAATAGTTTAACTCTACGTCAGAAATATGGGAAAATTAAAAGTATCCAATCGAGGTCATTTGAGTTTCCAATTACCATTTGGTCCCAAACTGTCTATAGCTGAATTGGATTCGAATCCCATTTGCATCAGGCTTTGGAGCTCATTGTCTAATACAGCCTGAAGCATCAAGAGTACCAAAACATTTGGAGTTTCTTTCGTAAAATTGGACATCAATAGCTTTGAAAGATGATCCTTCCACTTACTTGAGGTACGGAAGGTAATTGGGGATTCACGTTTGGAAGGACCAATGTGCTCGCCTGGAAAATCCCGAGTGAGAAAGGATAGGAGCTCATGCCAGAACTTAACCCCATAATAGATGGATTGCCAACCCTTGGATGAAGAATCTGGACAAAATAAAAGCAAAAAGCATGGATTAGTCAAAAACAAGCATAGTGAACATAACTTCAGTCCTTTCCACATATAGACCTTCACTTACATCTTTGGATAGAAGCCTCTCCAAGTCAACATTCAGTTCTGGATTGACAGTGGCAAGTTTCATTGACAAAAACTGCAACAGGATTGCGAATGTTACTTCAATGAATGGTTAATCGCGTGGAGGAGAAGAATGACTTCAAACAATGAAAAGTTGTTCCTCCAGAACTCTTAGTAATTTTCAGTTCTTTGCATTCCTTGCCTAAGGATTCCACATATAGACCTTCACTTACATCACGCCACAATAATTTCTTTCCAGAGGAACTAAATCTTTGTATATAGAATGCAACACTGACCACGCTGCTAATACTTTACAAACAGTGATTACTGTCTTTCAATGGCAATGTCAATTTGATGACTTTAAATTTTGACTCCACATATAAATATAGCTTTCCACAGTCTAAAATTCATAATCACAGTTTACATTCAGATATTCTTAAGAGTAATTTGCAAATGATGATTCAAGCGCCAGGATAGCATACCTCCACCTGCTGTTGCAATGATTGGACATAGTTGATAATCTCATCAAGCATTACTGCCTTGCCAGTTATCTAATAAAAAGATCAATATTAAGCTAATTAACAATCTATTTTCTATTTTTTTCCCTTTTGGTTACAAAAAAATTCATAAAGAAGCTAAAAATTCACTAGTCACCTTATTGCATCCTGGAACAAGATCTTGAAGCAATCTCATCCGCTCGCTGATCTTTTCCCTCCTCACCTGCAGAAAGAACTCCTAACTCAGTAGAAAGCAAACCATATCCTGTTGGTACAGAAGATGCACACACGAAAACAACAATATACCCTCTCTGCAAGACTGTGACTATTGGTAGCCTGACCCCTTCTGGCTCTCACATGAATGTAATTCTCTTTAGGAGCTCCTCCACTGTTAGAGTTATCCTTAGACTGCTTTGTTGCCTCTTCATCCTGCACATTCGAACCTGCAGCCTGTTCAGTTCTTGGTTTCTTGTCATCTTGTTTTTTGGCTTTGTCAGAGTTCTCTTTATAAGGGTCCTGTGATTCGCCATCCACAGTACACAAGCAACAGCAGAACAATTCAGAATTCACAGATGGAAAATTATACATTAAGAAAGTGCTGCAAAATTGGCTTTCTAACAGTACCATGGACAGCCTAAAGCAAATCACCTTCGTTGGATCAAAGTGAGTGTTGGACTCGGTTGTTCGCTTCCTTCTTTTCCCAGTGGGTGAAGCTCCAAGAGATGCCTCGTGCATTAATCGCTGATCCTCCTGAGATTGTGTGTCAATTGCCATATTCCTTTCATTTTTACCTTCCTTGGTCAATATATAACTTGGAGGGCACCCAGTATTGGCAATCTGGCCACATTCCGTTAGACCAAAGGAGCCAATCATATCAGAGAAGTTCCCACTTCCAAAGCAAGGAAATTTTGGAACCAGCTCAACAAAAGTTGAATCAGACGTATAATGGTCATGATGGGAGCTACTGCTAATACCCTGGTTCGCCATTACACCAGGGTATAGTGAATTGGTGAATTCACTTTGAGAAACTATTGATGAGGTTCCAAAATTCTCATGCTGACTGAGCGAAACAGCCGGATCCCAGCCTGACGCAAAGAAGGGGTTTGTGCTCATTCCGGATGATGAGCAATTCATAAAACTCTCATCTCCGTTTGGCAACCCCATTTCATCACCACCACCACCACCACCACCCATCTTCTAGATCCAAAGCCACAAAATCTTAGAAAACCCTATAAATGATTTTTAGGGGCAAAAGGGTACAGAACAGAAGGAACTGGAAGATAAAGTCAAAGTGGGTCTGACTAAAATTAGCCTGTGATTTCTTGCAGGACTCAACAAGGAACAACTAAGGTTAATAGCTTTATAGAACTGAGAGGGTGCTAAAGTAAAAAAGAACACATATTACAGCATCCCATGAACTGATGGACAGAAGAAAAGCAGAGAGAATTCCAATGTACCAGGCACAAAATCTAATCCGCACCAGCTACTTACCCAATCTTTCAGAAAACACTAGGATCAAGTCCTATATTTGCAAAGAAACACTGGAAAATGTTCCCACAGACAGGAAAGTGAATCTTTCAGAGGACAAAGCGGACATAAGCAAACAATCGCCTTGGCTAACCATCAGTTCAACGGACCAGACAGACAAAAAAAAGCAGATTCCCTTTTTTTCCCTTTTGCTTGTACAAGAAATAAAGTCCCCACCAAATTTACCACCAAATTTATGGGTGCTTACCACCTTGAAATCCACTCACTTCAGACATAATTCCGGAGGATCACCATAAGACTTGAAGCAAAGAATATGAAATTAGTGTCATTGGTGCCTGGAAGTGTCCCAAACCAGGAAATGAGGAAAATTGCCGAGCGAGTCAGAGTCTGAAAATCTCAAGAACCAAGAAACGAAAAGCTGCTGGACCCTTTCAAGAAAATCCTCAGATGGGTATCCAAAAGAGGCCAAAAGGCATCAAATTCTACTGGAATTATGCAAGAAACTGAATTGAACAGGGTGTCAATCACAGTCCCCTCAAATGGGTGTCTGACAGTATCCTCAAAAGAGAATCAAATGCCGAAAAAAATTTGAAATTTGCCAACTGGGTAATTCCATAAACAGTAAAAGAAGCATCCAATTCCAACTTTTTTTGACAAATCACAGACAATGTAGATACCTGTGAGCCTAGAGAGACACACAGCTATAGCATACAGAGAGACAGTGACAGATAGGAAGAGAGTAAATAGTAACTGCTCTGGGGCTTACCTGCTCAAGCTAAACAGGTGACATCTATGATTTTAATAGTGACTAACTGCTCAAAGCCCAACTGCTCTGGCTGCCAAAATTATTACAGAACCTAATCACTTTACTTGCATTTTTTTTTTTTTCTTCTTCCTTCCACTTTTTGAACTTTTTAAAATAATCCCACTTCTATTCTGCTTACTTGTTAACGTTTTATCTCATAGGAGATTGGAGAGGTTCTTCTCTTCAAGCCCAAGCTTGCTGGCTAGCTTGCTTCTTCCTTTCAAATATGCTTTTTTTTTGGATAATTTTTCTACTGACACATATGCCAACTAATCTAACAGGGAGCTCTTTGCTGTTGCACACTCTTTTTCGCTGAGTGCCAACTAACACCCTTCGTTTCTTTTGAGAAGTATCATTATGCACCTAAGGTTCATCACTCTTCACGAGCGCCACCTTCCGTCTCCAAGTAAACCTCCAAGGAAAAAAAAAAAACAAAAGAAAAAGTAAGGTTACGTAAATATTTTTTACGAAATACGTGTGATATATATAAGTTAATCTAATAATTTGTAATATTTTATTTATTATATTTTAAATTTATTAATTTTTTATTATTTAATAATATATATTATTATATATTTATCATGTGATGACAATTGAGTGTCCAAAATGTGTTTCTACAAATAGAAGAGTGAGAAATCCACTTTTATTTTCCGCACTGTTTGTGAGATGTAGATCTGTCAAACTTTTCTACCAAACAGTTTTATTTAATTATAAAATAATAATAAAAATTTTAATTTTGATGTACCAAAAGAATTATTATTATTATGTATATATTTTTGCTAACAAGAAAAAAGATTTATTATATAAATGTGATGATTATTAAATTTGTAAATTGAAATTGATTTTTATATTATTAACGTTCTTATTCAACTTATTCTATAAGACAGACTCTCACTGAAATACTGTTAGACTTGAAACGAATTTTCTCCAAATTCAACCGTAGTATTAATGAGTCTAAGACTTATCACTGTGTTCACACATAAATTTTTTTTTAATTAAAGAGAAGCGTCAGCACAAAAATTTAAATTTAAATCAATATTAAAAAAATATATTAAAACATTACTAAACTACTATTTTTAATAATAATTTTTATGTATACTAACCAAACTAAAATCTGAAAAGTCACATTGAAGTAGAGGGGTAGAAAAATATGAGGCTGAAAAGTGAAGATCAACGTAAACTTAACTTGAAAATTCCCTAATAATAACTCTAATTTGGAGTCATTATGTCACAGATTTTTTTTTATCAGCCTTACGTAGACGCAATTAATTGAACGCGTTACCAACGTAACACTGACAGCCATTAGATATATATTTATAGTTTCTTAACAAACTGGAATCATGGATCAAAAATTTTAAAAAATATAATTAACAATAACCATAGTGTAATGTGTGTGCATCACACTTCAGATGAGTCCAGAAAACTCTTTCTGATTGGATTGGTTAATCAATTTTGTAATTTGAGCTGGTGAAACAATTAGGTGGATTTGGCTGGGCGACCCACGCAGGTGCACGAAATGCAGAGTACACCGTGTGCTTTCTCAAATTGGGTTTTGCCTTTTCTGTTAATAAACAATAACATATCTGCAGCAATCTTTCTCTTTTTTACTTTTTGGTGGCGAACATGGGGAATAATGGAATCTAATCATCAATTTTAACCCTCTTGTCCTGTTGGCACAGTTTCCAGCTGTAGATGCAGTACTGCCTGTGCAAGCAAAAGCCTCAAGCCCCAACCTACCTGGTCAAACTAAATTATTTGGTCAACAACAGTTCTGGGTTGCAATCTTGCTGGAATATTGCAATAATTCCGAGCTTGAAATGATGGACGGACGGAGAAGGAGCTTGCGTAAAAAGGGTCAGAACCTTTTTTTTTTTTTTTTTTTATTATTATTAATAAATCTATTACACATAAATTTTAATTATATTATATATTATAAATATTTTAAAAACATACAAAGTACAGGATAATAAAAATTAATGTACAACAAATCAATTTATAATGTGTCTAAAAAAAAAAACAGTATCTACCTCTCCTCAACGACAGCTCCCTTTGCATTTGTGTACCAAAGCCCCTCTAGGATTGGCAGCTCATTTGCTTCCAAAATCATGATCTACCAGTAGAATAGCGTGCCAGTCTAACGAGGTGAGGGCATGAGCAATTTTTTTAAAAAATTTTTATTTTTTATTTTTTGGTTAAAATTTTTATTTTTATTTTTAGTGAACTGATGCGAAGAGATCTGATCTGGGGCCATGCAAAGGAGGACCCGACAAAGATGGATTATAACTTGTAAGGTATGCTGATGTGATGATTGGGACGGTACGCCCAACTAATCGGTGCGGATACTCACACAGTATCAATATGGGGACCTATGTTTAAAAAGTGGGGCCATCCTAAGGTCCTCTAACTGATTTTTTTTTTTTAATTGTATTTTTTTTTTATAAAAAATATATTTGATGCGATTTTTTAGTTAGATTAAATTAATATAAATTTTTAAATAATTAAATTTTTTAAAAATAAATTAATTTATATGCAATTAGATAGGTTATGTAATTATTTTAAAGTTATATAAAATAAAATTATGTAGTAAAATTTATCTTTAAAATAGAGAGTACTTTATTCTTTCTATTGAAGACTCTGGATAAAAAAAAAAAAAATTTATTTTTTAACTTAATTTTAAATAATATTAAAATAATTAATTAATATTTAATAATTTATTTTTTTAATTTAATCATCTAATAATACATATTATTTTAATATTATTTAACAATTTTTCCTAAATATCTCTTAAAAAAATAATAAAACTTATCCTATCGAGGAGTGGAAGATATCAAAGGAAGAACAGGACCCTTGATTAGTCAAGAGTGAAATTATGTGTCATTGACTTGTAAAAGATGCAGTGACGCTTGTAAATTCTAATTATTTTGTGTTTTGTTTAGATTTTGCTGTCAGGTTGTGAAAGAAAATTGTTAAAAAATTTTGAATAAATGAAAAATGGTTTCTATTAATTATTTAGATAAAATAAAAATGGTAAAAAAAACAATTTGATAATTTTTTTTCATCAATTAAGGATGTAACCTCTTCTAATTTATACTTTCTTGTTATTTTTTTAATAATCCAAACGCCGTACAAGAAAGGAATAAAATTTGAAGTATGAAATTACTAAATTATCTATGATACAAATTATTGTGTAGTTATATTTTTTAAGTTGAATAAACAATGTTTTATGAATATCCTAATATTAATATAACTTGTTTTTATATATTTTCTTTTTGTTATTTTTTAATCAAAGGGGCAAAAATTGAAAAACAAAAAAGGCATTTCAGTAATTCTAAAATTTTATTTGAATAGCCCGATAACTTTCTTCTGTCTTCTCACTACTTGGGTGAGATTAGAAATTGGTATATCACAATTTTTTATAACATTTTCTCGTTTATTTCTTTCCTACGCGATAACCAAACGTTAAAAAAATGCTTTTTTCTTACTCTTTTCTCTATCGTTCCTTCTCCAACCATTTCTTTGTTATTCATTTTTCCACAAAACAATCAAGCCATATAATATCCAAATTTTTTTTAAGAAAATTTGTAAACAATAAGAATCGAATTCCTGATCTAAAATCAAAAGGTTGTGTGACTCTATTATCAAATCTTGTGGTTAATGGTATTATCACAAAACCTCTAAAGACAAAAGTTATGCGACCTTTTTTTTGTTTGGGTCTTAAGATGTCTAGGGATAGGACGGAGTCACCAGCTTACGATCAAGGAACACTTATAGATTAACAAAGATTTACAATAAGATAACGTAGTGTCCATTCACAAAAAAAAAAAAAAAAGTAATAATTACACAGAAAATATTTTGTGACCTCACTTTTTGATGCCTAAGCGTACATATTGAATAAAAACCTTTAAAAAATATCAATTACCAAAATTTATAACATAAAATATAAATTTCAAACTTTTTCTTGATGTTTTTGCTCCTTTTTACCTTTATTTATTTAATGTGTACATTTAGGCCATCAAAAGTGAGCCTACCAAGTAGTCTTAAAAAATGTATATATAATCATATATAATATGTGTACAACAAAGCAATAAATTTTTTTTGCAAAAATTCAAGTGGTTCATTGGTCTAACCATCTTAGTCAATTTGAGTTAAATAATTTTTTTTGGTTCAGTATTTTGTCTAATTTTTCAACTAAATTAGACCAAACTATTGATTTGTCCACCAATTTTTCAATCTAACGACTAATTTTGTCTGATTTTTAAAAATAAGTAATGATAAATATTTTAAAAATTATGTTATAAAACATTATAAAATGTATAATTATGAAAAGAAGTATCATTTTTTTTATTTAACGGTATTAAAAAATTAATAATTTTTTTATAATTATATATTTCAAGATATTTTATTACATGATTTTTAAAATATTTATTATTCCTCGTTGAAAATATGGGAGAAAGATTACATAATATGGTGCATGGCAAAGAATCAAAAGTTTTTTGGTTAACAAAGAATCAAAGTTTTGAAAGCTGTTTCAATAACGCAGCCTAAAGATAAAGAATAGGGTATTACCTTATTGCCCCTCTAATTGTGATGGAGCCTTCTTTTTTACCTCTTCGTTCTGAAAAAACAAAAATCCTCTTTCCCTCGAGGTCCTATATACCACAATGCCAAATAGCTCGATTTATGCGAACATCACTGATAACGATATGTAACATCAAGTCATTTGAGTAGCAACAATTTTTTTATTTTTTCTGTAGACTCTAGCAAAGAAATTTGTCAAATCATGAATTACGTCAAAAAAAAAAAAAAATTTTCTATTTTCATAAATATGACATTTTTCTTGACAAAATTAAATTCAAAACTTAAAAAATAGGTATATAATAAGTTTTTTTTTGTCCATTTAAAAAATCATTCGACTGTAAGTTATATAATGTAAATAACTTTTTTTATTCTCATAAACTTTACACTTACCTTTTCATAATTAAAACTCAAGATCTCTCAAACTTTCAAAACTCTCAAAATGTAAATTTTAAGTTTCAATCACTAGAGTATTTCATAAAGAACAAATATATAAGGTCTTTTCTTTTTTATTCTTCAAAAAAGTTAAAACTCCTATAAAGGAGAAAGTATGAAGGGTACGGCGAGAGTCAAACTCTTGATTACATTTTTTGCTAACAAGATAAGTGACTCTTTAAAAGTAAAACTTAAGGTGAGATGTATAAGTTCTTTTTTTGTTTTTTTGGTCCAATTGAATTGTTAGAACAATAATAAAAAATAAAAAATCATGTAAATAAAATCTGAAATTCAAATCTCACATTCTACGATTGCCATCTAAGCTTCTAATTACTTGAATTATATCCAACATATGGGTTCTAATTATTAGAGTTCAAACAATTTGTAAGGCTGATATGGCTCAATCAAAAGCGACCCTCACAAGAATCACGCGCGTGGCATGTGCCAAGCTTGTGGGCCGGCCTATCCCTCTGGTCCACAGAAATTGCGTTCTGGTGGGTCCAAGGGAGAGTTTGGGTGACTTGATACCTAAGACATTATTATTCAGAGCAGAATCTCACAAGATAATGCTTTTGCCGAACCAGTGCCGCGCAACCAAGCTCCTTTGGGTCGGGAGTATTTTTTTACTTGTTATACTTTTTATTTTATTTTTTTTGGGTCCTTGCACTGGTATCCAGAGCCCAATGGGCATTGTTATACTTTTTATTAAGCATCTTTTTGCTTCTCTTCTTTACAGAAAGTTCTAACACAAAACCCCACTTTCTAATTATGCAAATATCACTCATAATATACAGAGGCTACAGAGTTTGGTTGGTAAAAATGTTAACGCCTATCGAATTCCGTACGGAGAATCTCTTTAAATAATTAAAAAAAAAAAAACCATGTGTCCTGCAATGAGACTAATCTAATATTAATATGAGCATGCGCATATGAGAAGGAAGTAATAATGGTCCTCAAGTTTCCTTCTAGGGCCAAAAGCACAAAGGCTGCTGTTAAGGAAACTTGTACAACAATGATGCCTTGCTACTCATCCCAACTCATCTGATGCTAAATATTTTTAAACTATCATATGTTATTTGATGGGATTGCGTTGTTATTTCGGTCTCGCTTTGTAATCTTATTCTATTTTTAAAACCATTGATGTTTCCTCACAGAGAAGTCTGTGGGTGCATGACGATGCATAATGTTGACTAATTAAAATTAGAAAGGGAAAAAGGCAATGAATGCCATGGAAAGCATCAACACACTTATACACTGGACTATTGACCATAGATTACGTTATGGTTTTCATACCATTAAACATAAGGGAAGAAAAAAAAAAAAAAACCAAATGATTGCTCGTTGTTAGATCTTTTCCTTTAATATTTCAGAATTAATGCATGCGAGGATATGGGGCAAGGGGAAGCCTCTCTTTCAGTCCCTCTTAAAAACAAAAAAAAACTAAAAATGGTCAATTAAACTAAATTTGGTTGGTTTCATGCGGTAGGCTTTGTGGCCCAAATTTGCATCAATGGCCCAATCCGCACATCCAGGCTTCGCATGACTTTGAGACCACTGTGGAGGGGAATGCACTGGACATGGCCCAAAGTTCTGGGCTTATGGGGATTGGGTCAAAAGCTTCCATTGCAAAAGCATTTGGGCTCCAGTGTCAGCTTAATTGTATGTTTCTAGTTGACCTATTTCAGAGCCAACCGCTGGCGCGCAACGCTTCAGCTCAGGGAGTTGGTTCTTGAGCGGCTGAGCCGATCGATGCTATTCGTTGACCAAACGAACATGGCTTTATCTGTCTTTTGCTTTCACTTATTCGGCCCACCCATCAGGAATCAACCACAGTAACCATTTTCCACCTTGTAAATCCCAGCCCATCCATAATCCGAAATTTATTATCCCTCAAAATTTAGTAATTAGAACTTAAAGTTTTATTTCAAAAGTTTTAAGTTTTATTTTGTAATTGATAATTAAACGGGCCTTCCAATGGATCAAAATTTTTTTTTTTCTTCTTAGCACTTGTGTGGTTATAAATTCCTTGGAAATTATATCCCTCTTTTTCGTAAATCACATAAAAGTTTCAGTAAGTGAAATAAGGTTGGTTAAAAGGACAATGTCAAAAAAAATTTCGAAAAGTTCAGTGACTCCAAGCTATGGTATTATGTGGGGCAGGAGCTGTAAGTTTGGTCGCATGACAAAGTCAAGTGTCGTTAAAATTTTTCAGCAGCTTTCATCAATTTCTCGTGGAGTGCATGCCTCACGTACGACTAAAGAATGCAATGTGACCCATTGTACCCTTGTCGTTTTCGCAAGCAAGGTAGCTCAGCTGCCATGAAAGCTTCCATGCTGGAGGAAGTGCCACAAACCAACCACCACGAGGTCTCCCAAGAAGAAACAGACTCCCCACAGTGCAAACATCCACCCACGAGGTATATCAATTATTGTATTGGGCACACGTGAGTCTTTGTTGTTACTCCAACCGAGCAATAATACCGAAGGCACATAATAGTTTTTTGGGACCATTTAGGTTAGGACACAATCATTTAAGCTTCACTTGTGTCTTTTGGCAGCATACCCAAAGAGATCGCATTTGGTTGGAACGCTAGGAACTACTTGCATTTCAGACATGCTACTAAAATCTAGGTTTAACGTTTTTGAGTTTGGACCACTTGCAAAAGTTTATAGTACCCCCAACAATTCCGAGTTTTTTGTTCTTTCATCACGTTCCTTCTAAATTTTCAGGCTAGACAATTTATGGGCACGCTTTCCCAAAATTTTTGACAACGTAAATGTGTTAGGACATATGGGGCATATCACACAGAAACTATTTTTGGTTTTTTGTTTTTGTTTTTTTTTTTTGAACCATCACACAAAAAACACATACAATGCAAATATACCATTTCATTTCCTCAACTCCCAATGAGTTCTTCAGCACTTTAAGGCATAGTCTTGCACGTAGGTCTGCAAAAAAACCACTTCCAAATTGGGTTTTACATTATTCGTCGTTAAAAGAAAAGAGCACGGTTTTAGAACCCAATTTTTTAATGTGAGAAAGTGTTCCAAAAGCAACAACCATGTAATTTTTAGTAATAACGTGTATACTTTAAATAATAAAAAATAAAGTGATAAAATTTTGTTGCTTAAAATATAAATTTTATTACTTAAAATTGATAACTTGTTACAATTAAGATATTTGGTCGGGCAATAAACCTTCGGACTCGAATCTTTTCTCAAAAGAAAATGGGTTAATAATGATATTGGTTCCAGGGCATCAGGAAATGCTCCTGCCGAACTTCAATTGGACTTGGACTGCGTCCACTCAGTGAATTGCTGTCTGTTTGAGCCTGGTCTTTTGGGCCCATTTAACGATAGCCCTATTTTTTTTTTTTTTTTTTAACTTGAGTGGATAAAGCACACAAAATAACGTCATTGGATGGGCCTGGCCCGAACTCTTTCGATCAGAGCCGTCGACACATTACTTTTGTTGGCGAAAAATCCTGCTTCAACGAGGCGCTGCAAATACTTGAATAAGATTAATGTTAACAAGCGTAGAATAGTTAAGTATTTGACTTTTAATGTACTCTATTTAAGTTTGAATTTTATTGATTACTGTTAGAGTTATAAATAAGTGATACATAAATTTTTTTGGTAAACTCCTGATAATTTGTAGGGACTTTTTAACCGTGGTTTAGGATGCCCTTCTTTCCCTTAACTTGCTTTTGTCAAAAAAAAAAAAAAAAATCTCAGGCCAATCTGTTTATGGATCTGAAATTGAGATACGTGGTGACTTAAACATCTGTCATTACGTCGTATTACTAAAAAAATAATTTTATTATGAAAATACAAAAGAAATTACATTAATTGTGATCAAATTACGATCGTAGAAATTGAATGCAAAAGATTACTTTTCTTGAAAATCTGGTGGACAGTTATGGTCTTCCTAATTAGCAAGCAGCAACTATTAAAGTAACATATAAAATATTTAACACATTCTTTAGGAACACTGAGTTATTATAGTTTAAACATTTAAATAATGAGAAGGAAGAGCATAAGATTTATAAAAAAAATGAATTTTATTTTCAATTAAACGTTGTGTGGCTCGTGTAATTATTTGCTAATAAAATAATTAATTTATTAATTATATGTAGTAATTTCAAAAAAATTGTGTCAGAATAAATATTTTCCTTTTTCTTTTTTGGCACATACACGACTAAATCACTGATTATTGATTAAAGAAGGTAATATACAAAAACATTATTAACTTTATATGAAATAACAAATTTAATACTAATTAAAAAAAAATATTTTACCATTCTTTGAATATTTTATAACAAATTTAGTACGCTATAATGTTTGTTGAATAAAATTTGTTTGTCTTAATAATATAACAATCATACATGTAATTAAGTATTACTGTATATAATTGTCATGTAATTAAAATAAATAGATTTATGAATATATTATTAAAATAGATAAATTTTATTCATAAAAAATTATAGTATGTTAGATTTATTATAAAATTTTTATAAAAAATAAATTATTATTTTTTAAAATTAGTATTAAATTTATTATTATATATAAATTTGATATTTTTTATATTAATCAAAAATAAAAATAAAAAGAACTATGGGATAGCCGCATTTTAGCTTTTAGACGCCGTGGACGAGTGAACGCTATGACACCATAGGGTAGACTGATGATACAGTTAGAAATTGGAAAAAAGAGAATGGTAAAAACCACACGCAACGAAACAGTAACAGTGACGGCCGAATATATACGTTGAGCCTATTTAGTTTATTTGTTGAAAATTATTATTATTATTATTGATTATTGATTATTATTATTGATCAATAAAATATAATCATAATATTTGATTAAATAAATACTAATAATTACGGATTAAATGATAAAATAACTATTTTAGACATGTTATTTCTATTTTATTAAAATGTATATTATGTATTTATAAATAAAAATAAATCAAGTGTTTGAATTGAATATGAATTATAATTTATAATAAATATTATTTTAAATAAATTTTATTTTTTTTATATAAATTATTATATTAAAAAAATATTATTTACTGTGTAAGTTACTCTACACACAATAAAAATAAACAAAAAAGACAGAGAAAAGAGAGGGAGATAATTATATTCAAAATAATATTATTTTTATGATAAAAATACACCTTGATACCTACATAAAATTTTAATAAATTATATTTTTATACTGTACACAAAAAGGTTTGAAAAAAATTTTGCTTTAGCTTCTTTTCTCCGTTCACCAAATTATTACAAAATAATATTATATTATATATATCACACTGTTTACAAAAATAAGTCTAAAAAAAAAGAAAGGAAAAAATTGTCTTATGTCTCTATGCATTATATAGAAATCAAAAAGTCGCGTGATTAATTTGAAGTTACAGCATTGTATAGGGTGCAACTTTTTTATGGGTAGTTTTATAATTATACAATCTATCAGTTACTAATAAAATCAAAAAATAAGGGGACCTCTATTTTTCGTATCAGTTACTTTTCCTTGATTTATGTTGCCATGTAATAAGCAATCCCAATTTTTTATTTTATTTTTTTTGTTATTTCTTATTTCTTTATACTCAATTATCTTTTACAAATGATTTGTCATTTTAAACATTGCCAATAATTACCTTATTTTGAATGTTCTCAATAAAAACCCTTTAACTCATTGACATTTTTACCGTTCATACATTTTCTAACTTGTGCATAATTACTTCTATGAATGTCGTAATTTTAAAATTAATTCTCTCTTTACTGTCACGAATGTTGCAATTTCGAAATGAATTCTCCCTTTCGTTTCTTTCCTCAATTTTGCCTTTTTAAGCATGGTGTTTTAGTGTTGTGTGTGTTTGCCAGATGACAATTTATCTTCATTTTTCCCTTTCAATTTTATTCTGATTTTCTAAATTACCTTTTCTAAATAGAAATTAAAAGGTCATTCACTCTCATTATAGAAACCTCCTCCTTATTTGTAGCTCCCTCTAATAATATATTATAAAATAGATAGATTATTGGCCATCAATGTTAAGATAGTGGTTAAGGAAAGCTCCATAATTAAATTTTATTATATACTTAATAGTTTGGTTTGAATTGTACTGTAACTGTATTATTTTTTTTCAAAATCTTTATGTTAGGATATAAATTAAATGCTGATTAAGCACTACGACCATAAAAAAATTGAGAGGATTTATGTAAAAGTTGTTGCGCATCAATGAAGACAATGAGGAATTTTCTCTTTTAAGTGTAGTTGATGCAAGTCCAATTTCATCGTACAATCTCTTTCTCAGTACCACTCTCTCATTTCATTTTTCAGGGTTGTCAAATGCTAACAATTAAAGATTAACTTTGTTACATAATTTTGTAGGTTTGAGCTATCATCATATACAAAGGCCAAGAAGCAACAGTAAGAGGATTCAATCGAATGGAGAAAGATAATAGGCTACAATGAATTGCATTTATTTGTAGCAGGTTTATTCCTAACTTACTTAAATGTCAATAAGCTAAGTTTTAGTTTGCACTTTCTCTTGCTGTTTAAGTGCATTCTTTTGATGTCTGTTGTAAACAAATTGTCAACAATTTTAAGCAAGAGCTAGAATCTACTTTAGAAGGTGACTTGAATAAAGTTTTTGACATCACTGACATGCGACATGAAAATTGAGATTAAAGTTTTTAAGGTTTCTTAGTTACCTTTTTTTAAAAAAATTACTGATATTCACATCTTCTATGTTTTGTGTAACATGTTGCAAATTAAAAGGCTAAAAGAGAAGTTTAGACTAATGCACGATCATATTTATTTACATCAAGCAAAGACAGATATTGGCAATATTTATCGATAGACACACTTTACATAAGCCAGTACAAAAACATAAATCAAATAATAAAAAAATATAATCACTGAAAAAAAATAAATCCTCACGAAGTGTAGATCCATGTGGCACAACCTCCCATTTTCCTTTTAATTTTTCATTATTTTTAAAATTATTTTAAATTACAATATAATATAGATATGCATTAAATACAATAATATTTAATATATATTATTGAAAATAGAATTAAAAATTTGGACGGTTCAATAATTATTGATGACGGTAATTTCTTTCGAAATTATTTTATTAATTCTAATTTAATATGACATGAATATAATATAAAATTTTCACTATTTAATAATTACAATTGAGAGTCAATAGTTTTAATTCATAATTTTTGAATTATATTAATTTTTTAAAATTTATTTTATATTATCTTTAATTAAATTTGTGTTAATTTTTTTTAATAAATACTTACAATTCGCGTAAGGCGTGAATCCAAATTCTAGTCCATTATATAAGCTATTTTCTTTGCTCCCTTACATGGCCTCACCACATCTGTGGGCCCTCTGGCCCCACACCCTCCATCCCTCTAAGCTTGTGTAGCCTCTTGCCCCGTCCTGTCAGCTTCTCCCTTCATAAAGTCATAAATGCTTCTCCTTACGCGGTACAATTTTGACACCCATTAGTCCACTGCCACGGTAAAATTTTGACAGTTCAGCAGTAAAGATTATAAAGCTTCGTTTTTTAATTTTTATTTGTTTTTAACGTAAAACATACAGTGCAACGAGGTAAGTTTTTCTTTTTTTTTTTTTTTTTTTTTTATTTTAAACTCAGAATAAAAAGGTATATTGTGGGGCATTCGCGGTACTGGAGAGTTTAGGTCGAGGCTTATTGGTTAACTTACTGTTTCAAGTTTTTTTTTATGGGAAAAATTTATTATTTAAACACTGAAGATATTGAGTAGAATTGCTCTTAATTGATAATAATAATTGTTAAATTTGAAATTCGGTATCCCCACTTTAACTAAATCAACCAATTTATTTTGATTAGGAACACTTAGCATATTTCTAATGAGGATAATGACAACATAAAAATTTAAATCAAAATTAATTGTGTGAAAACATGTCAGTTACACTAATTAAGCTCTCATTACAAACAGTGCAACGACGTAAATTATCGCATGCATGCAACTTAACTTAAACCGTTTTTTAACATCTTTAAGTTGTGGTTGAGAATTTAAATTATAGTTTATCTTTTGATGTCTTAATTTAATTTCTCTCATAAAAAGAATTTATTATCTAAATATTAATAAAGTTAAGTGAAGTTTTTTTACAGTCAATCACAATAATTGGCTAATACAGGACTCGACATTTACACTTCAATTAAATCAACCAGCGCGATTAAGGGCACTTAACATATTTTAACTTAAGAGAGCGACCGAACGAAAATTCAAACAGAAGTTAATTGTGTGAAAACAATCCCGCTTCACTGTCTCCCACCTCATGTTGGCATAATGACATAAGTTACTACGAATGTGCAATTTGACTAAAATCATATCCTAACATTTAATTTCACACTTTTTATAAGGAGAGTATATCATCTGAATGTTGATTTCTTTTCACACGTAAAGAAAATAATTTTAGAGAATTTATAATTTGTTTTATATTTTTTAGTATAATTTATTTATAATTTTATACTATATTTTGAATGAATTCTATTTAAAATAAAAAAATAATAAAATAAAATTATCTAATATAAAATAATGAGTGTGTTATAAATAAAAATAGTAATTACCTTAAATTCTACACGACAATGAAAGATTTTTACTTATAAAAAATAAAACTAACATATGTAAGTTTGTAATCCCTGATTCAATTCTCATGATTAGAGGTCAAGCGTCATACGAGATAAGTTTCAACTTTAATATAAATGCAAATGATACGAGACAATTAATATGTTTTTTCAATTTTTTTATGACTAAAAAATTATGTTGGCAAATTATTACCCAGAAAAAGGTCGGTACCTTCATCACTGAAATGCCAACGGAATAACCAGATGGTTAGTACACTGTCTAATAATAATAATAAAAGATGGTTAGTAAACAATTTTATGTGATGCCTTCTTTGTTGTAAAATGCATGACATAATAAGGTTATCGGTTGAAAAAAAAAAATTTTGTCTCATATGGGTAGGAGGAATTTATGAAGGGTTAAAATTTTTTAATTGAGTTCAACTGCTTAAAAATGAAAGAATAGACATATAAGAGACATACAGTTTATTCATCAATATTTATTAACTTATTTATTTTTTTAAATTAAATTTAATAAAATTTTCTCAATCTAATAGTTAATATCAATATATCCACATTGTACTTTTTTTTACGTTGTAAAGAAGCTTTATTCTCTTAAATATATTAGAGTTTGCTGTGTGTTTGGAGATGGGCGACAAAGTGGTGAATGAGACGAAACAAACTTGGAGCAGCAACAAACGAGATCCAAGTGACTGTGATAATTGGTAACGATGACAAAATTTCTGATATCAACATATAACATGGTCCCCTGTAGCATGTAGCAGCATATTTGTAGGTTTGATGCAGAAAAACTTACTAGATATACCATGCGATATATAATACAAGCCCAATTTATTTTCTGTGGTACGTCAAATCAATTGTCGTATGTGCCAAATGCAAAAATGATAAGAGAACTAAAAAAATTCAAAATTGAAAACTAATGTGTTAAACATTAATAGCATGCTTTGAGATTAAAACTAATCTACGCAGTATAATTTCCCTTAAAAATTTATGACCAAGTGCTCGTCGCGGCTTACTAATATTTAATGCAACCTGAATTTGAATGTTAGAACTTCAGCTGAGAGTCGATCGTGCGCTTCTAAGGGTGCGCAATTTTCTATTAAAATTCGAACTATTAGTAGTTGAGCAACTCGAACCATTGGTCGTTGGGCATTATTTTTGCCAAATCTTCCATGTAGATGTAGAAAAATCAAATGCAGAACAAATACATAATAATAGATTAATTGATTTATGCAATTAGACGATTAATATTTTTAACAAAAAGTTAAAAAAATATGTTTATTTTTATTATAAATATTAATTGACTCATTGCACAAAATAATTAGTCTAATTTTCACGCGTTTATCTGTCTTTCTGCGTCCACTTATATTTTCTCTTTTTTACCACCCATCGATAGATGATAAGCAATTTAATGCTGCAGAAGTGGCTGAAAAGGAATTAATTCCCCTGCTTAGAATAAAATCCTTTTCAGCCACTATGTAGCGCTAAATTGCTTATCATCTATTTATGGGTGGAAAAAATTTATGCCCAATTAGACAAATTCTGCTTGTTCATCCAATACTCGTTTGTGTCATTAGAAATTGCTCCTGTTGTAAAGAGTAAAATAAAGATAAATATCACAAAAATCTTTCACGAAACTTTATGAAAAGTTCTTAAATTTTAATGTAATACTAAATCTAATTAAGTTTTAATTTTAAAAAATAAAATAAAATAACTAAAAATTTATTGTCACATCAATAAAAAAAATTAAATTGTGAAAAAAATTCCCTGCTATATAACACTATTCTAAGATATATTAGGCAATGGTTAACTAGTCATCTAGAGCTCTCCTGAGGCTCATTCATAGGGGAGCCAATGGAGCTGCGGACTGGGTGGCAAAGCTGGCAAAGGATAGGAATTGTCTAGTTGGTTGAGTACAAAGGCCAAGTGATGGGTTGGCTCAGATATTAAACATTGATGTTGAACTATGTAATTTTGGTGGAATGCAATGGTTATTATTGGTTTTTTAATTTTTTTTTTAAGAAGGCAAATTCTGATTTTCATTTTTCAAACTCACCTGATATTAAAAAAAAAAAAAACCTAAAAAATGGTGGGTCTATGGTAAAGAAAGAAGACGCTCAAGTATAGTTCTCTCTACCAACAAAACTCATATATGATAGAGTCAGACAAAAATAAAGACTTATGACACTATAACTTAAGGGGTAACAGAGTTAGCAGATTGCTACAATTAGTATATATATATATATATATATCCACTTCACGTTTTATTTATCTCCACTCCATACATAGTATTTACTGTTCAACTCAAATTAGGTTTAACCCCAACAAAATAAAGTATTTTTTGCTTGGATAGTGTTAAGGCAAGGGAGAGAGGAATAGAAAATTTTAAAATTTCTTGATTAGCGCCCGAAGAAACTTTCCCCTACAAATGGGGGAAGTCAGCTCGACTGCTTCTTTGGAGCAAATGGGCAAAATGAAAGTGCTTGGACCAAAAGGAGGGAGGACGTGATTGCTTTAATACTCTCATTTATCTTTTTAACTCATAAATTGAGAATAAAGTTATTATTATAACAAATGTTATTTTTTTATCCTACTTTTTACTCTTTTCTAATAAAAAAATTTGTAACTTTACTTACTGGCAATACCATTTCACAAATACAGAGAAAATGAAGACTTCTCTTTAGCTCTCATTTTCCTCTCCTCGAATTCATTTTGGAAGTGTTAAGCTTACATTGTTAAACAGAGACTTGTTATCACATACACCGATACACACATATACATGTAATACCGTTTGAGAGAACATCATTGCATATAAATAGAAAATAATGATGATCAGTGCTAAGTTTCTATTTTGCAATAATAGGGAGAGCCTTATTCGACATTCATGGAGATTTCCCATGATTAAACTTTTACAATCCTGTTTATGCTACTTCGCCAGGCTCGTGTGAATAAATTCTAAGATTAACCCATTATTACCTTGCCAATGATTTGTTGGTCTTGCAAGAACTTTGTTTTGCCAGTGCCAATCCAACTTTTTGCACAAAAAAAAAAGAGAAAAATTGCCAATCCAACCTGTCAACGAAGACTATTAACAATCAATCACAGATTTTGACTAAATGTAAAGAAGTTTGAAGTTTTATTGTGTAATTTATAACTAAACAGACTTTTTAATAGATAAAAAAAAATATATTTTTCTTCTTAGCACCTAGGCATAAATTCCTTGGAAATTTTATCCCTCTTTTTCGTAAATCACATAAAACATTCTTGTTTCAGTAAGTGAAATAAGGTTGGTTACAAGGACAATGTCACAAAAAATTTCGAAAAGCTCAGTGACTCTAAGCTATGGTATTATGTGGGGCAGGAGCTGTAAGTTTGGTCACATGACAAAGTAAAGTATCGTTAAAATTTTTCAGCAGCTTTCATCAATTTCTCGTGGAGTGCATGTCTCACGTACGACTGAAGAATGCAATGTGACCAATTGTACCCTTGTCGTTTTGGCAAGCAAGGTAGCTCAGCTCCCATGAAAGCTTCCATGCTGGAGGAAGTGCCACAAACCCCCACGAGGTCTCCCAAGAAGAAACAGACTCCCCACAGTGCAAACATCCACCCACGAGGTATATCAATTATTGTATTGGGCACACGTAAGACTTTGTTGTTACTCCAACCGAGTAATAATACCGAGGACACATAATAGTTTTTTGGGACCATTTAATTTAGGACCATTTAACAGTCTCAGTTTCTTGTGTCTTTGGGACCATACCCAAAGAGATCGCATTTGGTAGGAACACTAGGAACTACTTGCATTTTGGACATGCTACTAAAATCTAGGTTTAATGTTTTTGAGTTTGGACCACTTGCAAAAGTTTATGGTACCCCAACTATTTTGATTTTTTTTCCTTTCATCACGTTCCTTTCAAATTTTCAGGCTAGACTATTTATGGGCACGATTTCCCAAAATTTTACGTGTTAGAGGGCAAAATTTCTGACAACGTAAATGTGTCGTGGCATACCATATCACACAAACACTTTTTTTTTTTTTTTTGGAACCATTACACAGAAACACATACAATACAAATATGATACCATTTCATTTTTCAACTGCCAATAAGTTCTTCAGCATTTCCCCAGTCAAAAAAAAAAGTTCTTCAGAATTTCAAGGCATAGTCTTGCATGTAGGTCTGCAAAAAAACCACTTACAAATTGGGTTCTACATTATTCATTATGAAAAGAAAATGGGTTAATAATATCGGTTCCAGGGCATCAGGAAATGCTCCTGCTGAAGATCAACTGGACTGGGACCGCGTCCACTCAGTAATTGCTGTCTGTTTAGGCCTGATCTCTTGGGAACATTTAAGGCTAGCTTTGTATTATTTAACTCGAGTGGATAAAGCACACCAAATGACGCCATTGCATAAGCCTGCCGTGAATTCTTACCAACAAAGCCGTCGACACATCACTTTTGCTGGAAAAAATGCATGCTTCGGCAAGGCCTTACCCGCACGGTAGATCTTTTTTTTTTATTAAAAAAAAAAACCAAAGCCCTGCAAATCCGTGAACAAGATTAATGTTCATCACAGTGGACTCACTAGTTGAATGTTTAACTTCTAATGTACTCTATTTCTAATTTGAATTTTATTAAATTTTGTTGTAATTTTTTGTAAATGAATGATACATAAATTTTACTGTATTTTTCTAATGATTTGTAGACACTTCGTAACAGTGACTTGAGATGCTCTTTAATCCCTTAACTTTTTTTTTTGTCAAAAAAAAAAGTCCCAAATCAATCTGTTCTTGGTCTGAAATTGAGATGCACGGAAACTTAAACATCTGTATTTAAGTTGTATTGCTAAAAAATAATTTTATTACAAAAATATAAAAAATTACATTAATCGTGATCAAAGTATCGATTGTAGAAATCGAATGCAAAAAATTACTATCCCTTGAAAATCTGGTGGATAGTTATGCTCTTAGTAATTAACAAGTAGCAATTATTAAATTAACATACAAAATATTAACACATTCTTTAGGAACACCTAAGTAATTTTAATTTAAATTTTTTAATAATAAAAATAGAAGAGTGTAAGATTTATAAAAAATTAGTTTTTATTTTTAATCAAACATTGTGTGGTTTGTATAATTATTTATTAATAAAATAATCAGTTTATTAATTATATATAGTCATTTCAACAAAATTGTGTCGAATGAGTATTTTCCTTTTTCTTTTTTCGCACGTACATGACTTGATACGTTCATGACTTGATCATTGACCGTTGATTAATGAAGGTAAAAGAAAAGAAAAAAAGAAAACAAAAAAAAAGATAAAAAGAGGATAGTCGCTCAGCTTTCAAACGCCAAGAAGGTGACAAGACGGGGGCAAGGAGCTACAAAAGCTAGAGAGAGTGGGGATGTGGGGGCGAGAGGGGCCCAAATAGGAGGTGAGACCATGTGTGTGTCATTATTTTGAAAACTCGACTGAATTGATAGGTTGGACCAGTTGAATTAATGATCGGTTAGAGGTTTGAGTTGGTTTAGAAAAATTTTTAAGAGTAATTCGGATCAGTCAAAATCAGTTAACAACCAGTTAAAATTGATAAAAATTGGTAAAAATCAGACCGATTGGACCAATTTAATAAAATTAAAAATTATATAAATTATAATTTGATTTTAAATGTTATTTAAATTATAATTTAAATATAAAATTTAATTAAAAAGTTCAATGTAGTCTTAAATTTGATTAAAAATTTTAATTTCATCCTTAAAATTTAAAAAATTAATATTTAATCACTATTTATAATTATTATTTTTTTAATTACTTATATATATATATATATATATATATATATATATTATTAAATATCGGTTCAAATACCAGTTCGATCAGTTTAACTTTAACTCACTAATATTTTCAGTTTGATGACTGGTCCGATTCCAACAACCTTTGTGTGTGTGAGGGAGCATAAAACATTGCTCATACAATAAAAAAAATATATATTTTGCAATGCAAATTGTGGACTCACGCAAGTATGAGTAATATCAATTATTAGATTATAAAATACATATCAAATTTTTTTTAAAAAAATTATGAAATATTATTAAATTAATATCATATTTTTTATATATTCCATTAAATGTGTCTATTTATCTTACTCATTAATATGCGCCGTCAGTTACTGTTTCCGCCGTTGCGTGTATTTTTTACCGTTCTCTTTTGCCAATTCCTAACCGTATTATCAGTCTACCCTATGGTGTCATACCCTTCACTCGCCTTCATGGAGGCGTAAATGCTTCTCCTGGCAAGGTAAAATTTTGGCACCGATCGGTAAAATTTGGACAGTTCAGCAGCAAAAGATTATAAACCTTGGCTTTTTTTTTCTTTTTTTTTTTCCTTAACGTTTAACATACATTGTAACGATGTTTTTCCCCTTTTTTTTTTTTTTAACTCAGAAAAAAAGTGTAACGCATAGTTAATCATTGTACTTGAGAATTTAAGTCAAAAATTATTGATTAACTCATGATTCAATTTCACTCATAAAAAAAATTTATTATCCAAATACTTGAGGGCTTATAGTCAATTATAGAGATCACCGGATTTGAATTTAATATTTGCTCTTCAACTAAATCACCCAGCCTATTTTGGCTAAAGACATATAGCATATTTCTACTTAAATGATTGACAAAGCGGAAATTCAAAAAGATTGACAAAGCAGAAATTCAAATTAAAATTAACTGTGTAAACATATGCCCACTTCGTCATTCAAACTCTCAACACAAATTGTGTAACGATGTAAATTATTACATACGTGCAATTTGGCTTAAATCATCTTTTAACATCTTTACGTTATACCTTTTTTTGGTGCACCAAAAAAAAAAAAAAAGCATCTTCACATTGTGATTGAGGATCGAGGTCACAGTTTATTTTTTGATGTCCTGATTTAATATCTTTTATAGGGAGGATTTGTCATCTAAATATTAATAAGATCAAATAAAGCTTCTCTACAACTGACCACAATAATTGGTTAATTTAAAATTTGACATTTGCACTTCAATTAAATCAATTAGTCTGTTTTAATTAGGGACACTTAACATATTTCAATTTAGCAGAGTGACAGAATGAAAATTCATAATAAAGCTAACTGCAAGAAAACAAGTTGGCTTCACTGTCTAAGGCTCCCACCACAATGGTGTAATGATGTAAGTTATTGTGAATGTGCAATTTAACTAAAATCATCTCCTAAACATCTTAATTTTGCATTATCAAAGGTGGTAGTTTAATGGCGTTTTTACGTGCCTCCCCTAACATTGACCTGGATTCGAGTTCCTGAGTTGGTGCTTCCTCTGAATTAAAAGAATATTTAAGTGTGAACAAAGTGTTATGTTCAAAACTCGTTAACACCGTAGTCAGGTTTAGAGAAGACTCGTCTTAAACTCAATAGTGCTCCGGTGGAGTTCTCCCTATGAGAGAGGTTGAATGAGAATGTCAACAATATAATAACCAATTTCGATCCACAGATTTGATAATAGTCATACTTCCAATAGATCTTTTTTTCCTATTTAAAAAAATCTTAATTTCACATTTTTTATCCGGAGCATGTACTATTTTAATGTTGATTTCTTTCACACTTAAAGAAAACATTTTTTTAAGAACTTTATAATTTGACTTGTTTTTTTTTTCCGTATAAGTCACTCATAATTTTATATTATATATTGAATGAGATCTACTTGCAGAAAAAAATAACAAAATAGAATTATATAATATAAAATTATGAGTGTATTATATTTACAAAAAAAAAAGTAAGTAACAATAGTAAGGACCTGGAATTTTACACGATACCTAACATTTTAACTTAAAAATGAAACTGATACATGTAAGTTTGTAATCCCAGATTCAATTTTCATGATTATATGTCAAAGGTCATGTGAAGTAAGTTTCAACTTTAATATAAATGCAAATGATACGAAACAGTTTATATGTTTTTTCAATTTTTTTATAACTAAAAAATAATGTTGGTAAATTGTTACCCAGAAAAAGGTTGGTAGGTTCATTACTGAAATGCCAACGGAATAATCGTTAGTAAACTGTCTAATAAAACAAAATGGTAAGTAAACAATTTTATGCGATGTCTTCTTTGTTGTAAAATATATGACATAATGAGCTTATAAGTTTGAAAGAAAAAGCATTTTGTCTCATACGGGTGGAAGGAATTTATGGAGGGTTAAAATTTTTTAATTGAGTTCCACCATACGAAAACAAAAGAATGGATATGCATAAAATACGTAATCTATTCAATTGTATTCATTAGCGTGTTAATAATGAATATGTCAAAAGTACACAGTATATGTAGAGATTAAAATTTTTTTATTTCTAAATTTAATAAATTTTTTATAATCTAGTGACTAATATCACTACACACCTATATCGTGCTCCTTTTTACTGTGACAAGAAATTTTATTCTCTTAAATTTATTAGAGTTTGCTGTATGTTTGCAGATGGGTTTGACAAAGTGGTTAATGAGACAAAACAAACTCGAAGGAGCAGCGAACGAGATCCAAGTGATTGTGATAAATGGTAATGGTGACAAAATTTCTGATATCAATATATGAAATGGTCCTCTCTAGCAGGTAGCAGAATGCTTGTGTGTTTGAAACTAGATCTACTACGCGTTATATAATACGAGCCCAATTTATTTTCTGTGGCACGTCAAATCAATTGTATGCGCAAAATGATAAAATGATAAGAGAACTAAAAAAATTGAAAATTGAAAACTAATGTGTCGAACATTAATAGCATGCTTTGAGATTAAAACTAATTTCAGTCAAAAAAAAGATTAAAACTAATCTACGTAGGGTAATTTCCTTAAAAATTTATTATCAAGTGCTTGTCGCGGCTGACAAATGGGCAAAATAAAGTGCTTGGACGAAAAGAAGGAACAATGCAATTACTTTAATACCCTCAATTCTACTTTTTTTTTTCCTTGTAAACGGAAGATAAAATTAGTATTATAAGATATATATTTTTTTTATCTTAATATTTACTCTTTTTGATAAAAATATTTTTTAACTTTACATCCCAGCAATACCTTTTTACAAATACAGAGATAATAAATTTTTTTTTTTAGCTCTTATTCTCCTCTCCTCTTATTCATTTTGGAAGCGTTGAGCTTAAATTTTTATACAGGGACTTGTTATCACATACACGCATATACATGTAATATCGTTTGAGAGAACATCATTGCATATAAATAGATAAGGGTTAATATAAAAAAATATCATCACTTTTATATTTTTTTTATAAGTTTAGCACAATTTTTAAAAATTTATAAATTTAGTATAGTTTAATTATTTTCTAATAAATTTAGCACAACCTTTAAAAACTAACAAAACTAACATAATTTAATTATTTTCTAACAAATTTAGTACACTGTCAGTTAAAAATAATCGAATATCTTAATATGCACATATACACATATGACATTTGAGAGTTTTAAATTGTACTAGATTTAAACGTAAACGTGTCATATGTGTATATTAAAGGATTCAGTTATTTTTAACTGGTTATTTTTAACTGATAGCATGTTAAATTTGTTACAAAATAATTGAACTGTACTAAATTTGTAAATTTTTAAAAGTTATGCTAGAATTGTTAAAAAGTGTAAAGATGATGATTTTTTTTGAAATAAAAAATAATGATGATCAGTGCTAAGTTTCTATTAGATGCAACAATAGGAAGAGCCTTGACATTCATGGGGATTTCCCATGATTAAAGTTCTAAAATCCTGTTTATGGTACTTCGCCATTCTCATGTGAATCAATTCTAAAATTAGCCCATTATTACCTTGCCAATGATTTGTTGGTCTTGAAAGAACTTTGAGTTGCGAATGCCAATCCAACCTTTTGCACCCAATCCAACCTGTCAACGAAGACCAGCAACACTCAATCATAGAATCTGACTAAACGTCAAGGGGTTTTGATGAAATGCACTTCAGTGTTCTGATGATTAATTTCAACTTTTCTTACTTACACTTCAATCTTTTACTTCTTGAAATTGCAATCTTTTTGACCATCAATCGCTCTAGGGTGGATTGCTCTTCTCCTCTTATTCATTGTCCAATAAAAGGCTATTTTCTTCTCCACATATTTTGGCCTTCTCTATCCTAAAACTAATGGATTTCCGGCAATATCTAGCAATCGGCAGAGCATTCAAGAACCAAAAGAAAACGCTGAACAATCTTATAGACTATACATAGTTACAAAATTAGTAAATTTCCGTAGAATTTTGTTTTTAGTACCCATGTTCGTTTTTAACAAGGCTAGAGATCATAATTTTAAAAATGAAACCAGGCCGATGATCGAATATAAATTAGTAAACTGATCATTAGTTTGGTCTGATTTAATCAAAAAACTGGATAAGACATTAAATTGGAAAGAGTTGTTCAACCTAAATTGATCCTGACAATTCGATTAAGTGAATCAGACTGATTTTTACTTTTTTCTGGCAAGAAAATGTTTATAATTGTATTATTTTATCAAACATATGTGTATATATATTCTTAAATTTTATTTTAATAATAATTTACTTACTTTTAAATAGTAATTAAGTGTAAATTACCCTTTTGAAAAAAAGAATTAAAGCACTTGTCGCACTAATGACTCAATGGTCGGACTGATGACCCAACAAACCGAACTCTTACCTGAATAAAGTTTCGATTCAGCTTTGAAAACCATGTTAGGCATTTTTGTGCATGGGAAAAAGGCCTTGTGCTTCGTTTGACTGCGAGGAGTTTCTGATCGATGGAATTAGCCAATGATTAGTCATAATATTGTTTGGAAATCTTCGAAAGTGAATGTCTTCATTCCCAAATTTTAAACCTGATAAAAACTAATATTAATCTCCTGGTCGTGAATGACATGCATTTCATTGAGTAGAAGAAGCTTTTTTGTTAATTGGTTCCAATTAAGTCTCAGATTGAAGAATTTTTAGTCCTGTAGACGATTCTAGTACCAGTGAGCCATTGCTTATTGGGATTGAGTAGAAGCAGTAGGCCTAGTACAATGTAATAAAAATTACTCACCAACTAAATTAAAACTGAAAAAAATTAAGATAAAATTTTAAAGTTTTTGATCCATTGAAGTGGTCAATAACAGCGTATAAAAGTGGCCGAAGTCGATTTTGAAAGAACTCATGCCAAGCAAACAGTAAGAAAGGTGAATTAATTAACTAAAATCCCAGTTTTTTTAGTGGTATATATTGACCTTGCTTAGGTTTGCCTTATTTAATCTTAAAAACTAAATAGTTTATTTGGAATAATGTTAATGTGGTTACCATAGAATTTTCTATCAGAAATTAAATTGACAAAAAGTTTAAATTTGTCAAGATATTATTGCACGTAAAAGTTTAAGAATTAGATAGGACTCAAGAAATTGATTATATATTCAACTTTAATCCGTCCCCTCAATCATAAGTTCTATAGGCTAAAATTTTCAACTAAAAAAATACTTATAATATTTTTAAAAATTCACAATTAAATATAAAGACAACCGATTTAAATATAAGATTATTTAATTACAAATTTTAATATCAGAAAACAAAAAAATTTAAACAGTTGAGTCAGACATAGGAAATGTGATATAAAATTGATCAAAAACTTGTTATTCCATTGTTATTTGTTTTCTTCAAAAAGTTTTCTTCCTACGTTTGTGGCCGTAACTTCCAGCATTTCCAGCATCAAATCCTCGACAAATTGTCTAATCCTGCGTCAGTCAAGCTTGATATCATCAATTTATCTGCACATGAGCGCCGCACACACGTGGGAGGTCCATCGCTATGCATAACGATCACAATTATTAACTAAGTATTGGCTTTGTTTTTTGTAACAGTAAAAAAATCACTTTGCAGACATATCTATCATTAAAGTCTTAGGTTAAAGTTGAATTTTATAAATTTATTACTGTTCTCGTTCAACTCTCTTATAAAGAGGATTCATTACAAAAATACTACTGAGTCTGAAACAGACCTTCTCTAAATCTAATCATGACGATTGCTGAGTCTGTAATCTATACAGTGCACCATAATTGGCCAAGGCAACCACCCAACACAAGGTTAAAAAATGCTCACACAAGAAATCGAATATGAGTCGCAATTGAAGGAGCCACGCTATATTATTACTAAACTGTCACATTTAGTGGTCAACTAAGTATTGACAATTTTTTTTTTGACGTAACTAAGTATTCACATATATTATGAAATTTATATAATAAAATATTTTGAACTTTACTATAGTAGAAAAGTCAATTAACTTTTTTAGTAATGTTATACAAACAAAAATTATATAATTTGCAGTCAGAATATTTTATAATGTAAATTTTAAAATAATTATCATTATTCTTATTAACAGTAACTACAATTATTTCTTCTCCATGCACGGCGGGAAATGGCTTTTACATGGGTTGGCTTCACATCACACGGAACAACCGAACAAACAAAAAGTCAAAAAGAAAATTTTTACGGTATCTTTACAAAGGAAATGTGGGAGACAGTTCTAACTAATTATTAGAATTAAAATCCCAAAATTTGCTCAAACTGATGAAGTATTTGTTTTCAAGAATCTCCCCCACGCACCTTTTTTGAACAATGAGGTGGAGGAATATCGGTCACCTTTGAGAAAGCTTAGATAAGGAAATGAGGGACTGTAATGATGGTGTAAGGCAGAGTGAGGAACAGATTGGGGGAATTTAAAGAGATTTTTGTGGTCAAAGCAACAGCACTTTGCATTATTGGGAAGCATATGAGCTGGCTTTGTACTTAACAGCATCCATAAAAGTAGAAAAGTAGATTTCAATAATTTAAGGGGCCAATTGTGCATTGCCAACATCTTTTTCACAGATTGTAATCATTAGATTTAGACCCTCCTAAGCCTTTCCTTTAGCAAAATCTTCATCCAATATGGAGCCAAAAGGTCCATTTGAGAAAAAAGTTTTCTTCCACTTGGATTACAGACAGGTAACTGGTCCCCACCTTTGCCTTTCACTAATCCCCCAATTTTCTCCACTACTTGCCTAAGAAAAAGAGAACATCATGAAAAGCCTACTAGCATTAGGCTAATTTTTGTTTCATGTTCATGCAAAACTTCCCATGTTGTAAGAAATGCCCTCCCAAAGAGTCTAAGTATCATTCCAAGCTGAAAAAACTGGCAAGTGAGCCATGGAGATTGCAGGTGACCTCAACTGTGCTGACTGAAACCAAGGTGCAATACCAGTTGTTGGACTAATGTACTTTGATGCCAGTGGAGGTTTAGCAAAGAGCATTGTTGTCCCAGCTCTATCTGGGCTGGCTTCCCTTGAGCTGCTCAAACTAGTGACAAGAGACGACGGATTGGAAAAATGAGAACCTAGCTTCGCTGAATCATCCACGAGTGGCCGGCCATCGTTCACCGAATCAACACCAATTACATCTTGAATTGCCATGGTGCAGTAAGAGGAACTTTGGTTATTTCCCTGACTCATGGACTTTCGATCAAGTGATGATTCAGCGGAGGCATTCGGCTGGTATAAGGCCACCTTCCAGTCCGAGGCATTCCCATTATCGTCTTCACTCGGAACAGTTTCCGCATTATTGTGTCCTGAAGGATTGTACTCAATTGCTTCAATGCTCGTTTCTTTGTTTCGCCTAGCTAGCTCTCCAGCCAGCAGAGTGTTGCTGGCCATGATCCTCTCCACATCATATCTAGTTATGTCAAAGTTAGTCACAGCATTGACCCCACGAAATTTGATTGCTGCAATATCATAAGCCTCGGCTGCTTCCTCTTGAGTACCTGTCATTTGGTTTTACATTACAACATTTTAAGTCCATAATTTGGTCAAAATGCCCATAATTAATCCATAATCAAGCACTTTTGGTCACGAATTGTTTAATTTCTCTTTTATAGTCTCAACTTGGACAACAGCCAAAAAAAAAAAAAGAAAGGTGTTCAACTGTGACTGAAAATCAACGTAGCCATCATCAGCCTTATAAAAGCATCACTAGTCTGTAGTGGAGACATTGGACCAGAGGTGTCATAAAAATGCTACCCTTTAAAGGGTGTCTCTTTGGGCACCCCGCAACAGCAAAACAAAATTTGAACTCAAAATCAGGAATATTCAGAAAAGAAAATAGCAAAAGCACACTAGTGCAAGAACTTACTGAACGTCCCAAGATAAAGATCCTTGTTTCCTGCAACCCTGCCTATCCTGGCTTGCCATCTTCCATGTTGGTGATGCCTAGTATAATAACATACCCAATATTTGAAAAAGACCATAAAAAAACATTATAACACCATATGGAATACATCCTTTGTTCATAAAGCAATAAAAATTAAACCTTGTTACTCCTCTGTACATTGATGCGCCCCTCGAAAACCCACTACTTTTCCTGCAAAACAAAAGGGAGAAAATTGATGCTTGAAGCACTCATAAGCTGGCAGCAATGACAGATACTATTTCAGATGAACAAGTCCGGCGAGAATTCAGATTAGATGATTCAGCTAGCTCTCTTACCTTCGTAAATGAGCAACATATTCTTGGCGGCTCATGTTCTTCATTTCTTCTAGTTCGACCCTATAGTTTTCTAACTGAAAGAAAGGTGGGGAATTTTAGTGTTCAGGAAAAACAAAATTAATTTCATGACCACTGAGGTCTTAAAATTACCGGAAAGTTAATGTGCGTTGAAGCACCCCAATATTTGAGGGCAGCAAGATCATAAGCCCTTGCGGCCTTCTCTTCCATATCATAACCCCCTGTAAGAGAAATTAACGTAGTAAAATAATCGCTGGAAAACAAGCTTTTTTTTGTCCAAATTTCTTCAATAATGTTAAAAAAAAAAAAAAAAAGAAAGCTTACCCAGATAGACTGAAAAAATGCATTATTTGATGGGAATGGCATCCATAAGAGAAGTGCATGTGAACAAAGAAAGTCAGAATTAATGGAGTCTGGTCAAAAAATCAGAGGGACCGGAGGATTGCATTCAAAAAAAAAAGAAAAAAAAAATTGAATACTTCCAAACACAAGTAGTAAAATATACTATCATGTCGACTTCACCAACCTTGCCTTCCCTTCCTGGTCTGACCCTCCTTCTTGCAACTGTTATCCCAAAGATGGGCTTCGTACCTACCCGTCCATCTATGTCTGGCGGAGGAAAAATACACAAAAGGTTATTGAACATACACCGAAGAGAAAATTAACAGAATGTAAGTGTGGTACATATTCAAGAAGCAATACGAGCAAACCTTGTAACACCTCTATACTGGGATGTTCTTTGGCCAAATGTGTCAATAGACTTGCGATGAACAGGCTGCTTTTGGCCCACTTTTGCAGGTCCCCTCTTCTTTGCTTCCATGGCCGCCGCACATTCCGTGCCAGTAGGCGGTGAGATCTGCGTTGGTGCTGTAATGCAGCTGGATTGTGAGCCAGGACTCATGGACAAGCTAAGGGACTGTAAATCTCCGCAACCCATGGCTCCTCCGCTAGGCCCGAAAGCTCCTCCATCAACAAGCTGCTGCTGCTGCTGCTCCACGTTATGGTTGGAATAGTGACGAGCAATCCAGTTTTTCAAGCAGCGCATGCCATCATCTCCCATTTGGGAGATCTGAGAATCACAGTCTGCTAGTTGGTTGTCCCTGGTTCCCTCTTCCAGTTGGGGCTGGTACAGTCCATGGCATGCCATTCCTGCGTAATAAGGGTGGGTTTGAACAGAAAATTGCTGGTCTTGTTGCCTAATAGTTTCGTGAAGGTCAAGAGAATGTCGTCTGTGAGTATCTGTCTCTGCGTTTTGGCTGTAATACACGCTGTCCAGGCTTAAGATCATTGTTTCCCTGTCAGGACTACCACCATACTGGTGAGTCTCCATAGTTGTCCCACCTAGAAAGTCCTCCAGTTTTGGTGATGAACTTGGCACCATCACTTCATGCACCATAAGATTAAACGAAAAAAAAAAAATCTTTAAGAAGACAAGCAAAGAAAAGCTCTATGATATAGCAAGGGGAAAGCAAGAAATGCAAAAGCCAGAAGCAAACCTTCAGGTTGCGATCTAGAGAGAGCCTCCATGATACAAAGAGAGCCATCGGACTTGAGAGGCATAACAGATAAAGGAGAGTGAAGAAAGACACCATTTTGGCCAACCCCATATGAGATTCCAGGACTATTGAAGTCAGAAGAGGACAAATAGAAGCTTGTTGGAACAGCAGCATCAGAAACAGCTGCAGCAGCAGGCGCTTGGTGATGATGATGATGTTGTTGGGGGTCAGAAGAAGCAACTTCCATTTTCATGTGGGGTGAGAGAGAGAACCCCAACCAGTTATTATTATTATTATTATTATTATTATTATTATTATTATTATTGCCATTGCTCATATCATTCATAGATTTCATCTCTTTTTCTCTCTTCTTTTTCTTACTTCGAGAAGTTTGTTTAGAAATACACCTCAGTAATTCTGCGAGGCAAACTCAATCATTGGGAAGAAAGCATATAATTTTACCTAAAATCTCCTCACTCCCTGGCTCCCTCCATGTGAAAGCATCATTTTTTTTGTTGTCTAGCTATAGCACAGCTGAGGTCGTTGCAAAGAAAACATCTCTGGTCTCTTTAAACTGAACAAAAGGAATGAAATTGAGCAAACAATGCTGGGATGCACCCCAGCATCCTCCCATAGGGATCTGTGTATATGAGAAAGACCATTTCTTTGCTTTTTTTTCTCACTCTTTCACCTCCTTGACCTTTTTGTTAAAGACTTTGAGAGTTGTGACTCTTATAATAGCACCCCCCCCCCCCAAAATTTCTCTTTCTTAAACCCTACAAAAATCCCAGATCCAATATAACACCAAAACACCTCACACAGCCTCGTCACAATAAAAAACCACCGTTATGTTGACCAACAAAAAAAAAAAACCCACCGTTATGCGTATCGTTTTTTTCTCCATCACCGAAGAAAAAAAACAAATTATTAACGACTTCCCCCCCCCCCCTCCCCCTCTCTCTCTCCATCCAATGAAGACAACATATACTCAGTGTTGAATCTAGTGGGTGTTTGCAGTGGCCAATAGGCGAGGCTACTCTTGGTGGGGTAGCTTGATTTTTTCAGAAACAATTTTTAACTATATACATAGTAAATATATAATAATTTAAATTATTAAATTATAATAAAAAATATTTTATTATATAAATTATATAATTTTTAAATATTTTATTATATATATGCACGTAGTCAAGAGGGCTTAGATAGATTTGACGTGCAGGACATCTGCCTCTCCTCGAGTCACTTCATACAGTACCCTGCTTTTACTCTGCCACTGTGATATCAATTTAAATCTGTTTGTTTGTTTTTCCTTCCAACTTGAATACTGCACTGCACTGCACTGCTCCAATTTGTCAAAAATATGCCCTACGTTACGAACGTACTAATTGGACAAAAATGCCCAGTGTGTCACGTTAATTCCCGCTTTGGTGGCCATCTAATATTTTGGTCACAACCCCAGCCACCACCGTTGATTCGGGCAAAACATGGGCCTCTTTTGTGGATCATCTGACCAGCTCGTGCTTCTTATTAACCTGGCTGACATTGCGGTGCTATCTTATGACGACCATATAATTTCACTGTGCCCAATTTTTTAGACGAAAATTCAAAGTTCAAAAGAAAATTAATAAAAAGCGAATAAAGGAAAAAATTGAAAAAAAAAATAAAGGATGAGAAAAATATTCACTGTATCAGGGGAAGAAGAATTTAATAAATACCTACGTTAGAGGCTTCGGATTTTAAACTTAATAAAAAAAGAGACAATAAATTGTTCTGAACGAAGAAAATTACTAAAAAATGGGTACTGTTATACGGCCTTTTGCTTTTAAAAAAACTAAAATATAAATATATTTATCGTTATCATAATTGTAAATTTTTTATTGGTACATCTCAAAAAAATTAAAAGAAAAAGAAAAACAAATTAATGTTTGACAAAATAAACGGCATGTTTGTCCCCATAAAAAAGACAGATAAAATTAGAAAGAGCATGTTCTAAGAAGATCTCAATAATCACAAAAATTAATATTTTGAAAAAAAAAATTAAAAAATTTTAATGCAGTACTGATATTGTTAAATATTCATTAAAAAATTTGGTACCGACAAATAAATACTGCAGAGATGAATTTGTCTGGCTTTTTTTTATTAGAAAGATTATTGACTGTGGCGAATGTATCTGGCAGAGCGAATGGAGATGAGAGCGGAGAGCGTATATTCACGCGCCGTTGCCACGCTCTGTGTTTTTATTTGCTCTTTTTTGGTAAGAAACCGCACTCCCTTTTAGAACGCGTGTTTAAAACACTTTGCTTTCTTTTGGCAAAAAAGGGTAAAGAACAGAAAACTCTATCTGCTTTTTTAAGGCCTTCTGATGTGTAGTCAACACCTGCTTCCAGACAAAGATTGGGAAGTGGGTCTGGGATAAGCTTAAGATATTCCACGAATGATGCACTAAAGGGACCCAAAAAAGGCTTTTTTGGGAGACAATCTCTTCTTTTTTTTTCAAAAATTTCCCTATATCTTTGCCTAAGTTTTGACTTCAAGCAATTTTCTTCTGTTTGTGAGCAGACTTATTTCTTTAGTAATGTAATGAAAGATACGCTAAAGAGTGTGTAATTTAATAGTTTATATATTATTTTTAAAAATTTAAAAAATAACTTAGTGGTAAGTGGTAACCCGATAAAAATGACGTAGTAGATGTTTATTAACGTGATGTAATTTAATAAAAAATTTATTTAATTTAAAATTAAGAAATGATATATTAATCCTTGGATGGATTGTGCCACGTTTAATAAATTTTAATTAGATTACACTCCGTCATCATGTACCTACCACACGTTGTTCTCGCTGCGGTACCATTAAACCTTTCTCCTGTTTACAATTTAAACATGAATTCGGTTTGTTTGGTTATTCTGAAATAAAAAAATCTATGATAAGATTTTTTACTTAGAATTAAAGTGATATGTGTTATTTGATAACTAAAATTTTGTTAACAAAATTATATAATAATAAGATACTATTAAGTAAACTGTGTAATTATTTTATTGTTAATTAAAATTAAATTATGTTGTAAAATCTTTTGAGTTATTGCTTTTTTTTTTTTTTTTTTTTTTGGTGAGAAAACAGATGATGAGGTGTTTCCGTTGAAAATCTCGACCTTCCATTAGGAAAGTGCACGAGTTTGCGACCTGAGCGTGAGAATTTGACTAATTGACAAGGTGCTGTTGTTTCACGTGTTATGTTTTGTAACTCGTGTTTCATTATATAATATTTATATATGAAATTTCCATTTCAATTGCAAAAGAGAAAAAAGGAAAATAGATAGTCAAAAAGAGAAAAAGGAAAATCAAATTTCCTTTAGAAAATGTCTCTGGTCCTACTACTGGAGGAATATCCTCTTCGAATGGTTCGTTAATTTTGTTCTTTTCCTTTTGGGTACGTTGAAAAAATGTTCGTTATGAACCGTATTCACATTTTCCGGAAATAGTGGCAAGCGAGCTGTATAAGAATATAAAAAACTTGCTATAATATTTAGTAACGAACAATTTTTTTATAGCCTATTATATGTGAGCTGCACAATTTTTTATTTTTAAGACTAAAATTCAAAATCTTGAATGAAGATTTGAATTTTAAGTCATTAAAATATTTTCTATAAATCGTGCGTGTCGTAACGTTTTCTCATTCGGTCGTGAGCAAAAAGGAAAAAGCAAAAGAGAGTGAACGGCTCAGAAACAAATACACTGCATGCAGAATTGCATGTAAAATTTTCCAGGAGACAGATATTCCAAACGTGAATGATTTTGTTTTGGACCCAAAAAAAGAACTTTAATTTTTGGGGTACTAGGGAGGGAAAGACTGAATTGCGCAGGCATTGGAGGGGACTGTTTCGATTATGGTGTAATGATGAGTGAATCCCCATGAGCACTACAAAAGAAAAGAGGATCATCGACCAAAAAAATAAATAAATAGAAGAGGATCATCATCATCATCACCATTATGATCATCATCATCATCATGATCATAGGACGATCATGGGGAGCTTGATGATTAGTTGCATTAAACGTTTATTTTTCAGTCAAATTATTGGATGCCCCTTTAACTTCACCAAGGACTTTGGCTTTTTTTTCAGGATCGTTACGTGACTGCAAGTTTGGAGACTATAAATAATTATTAGAAATTATAAAAAAATTATATGATATATTAAAAAAATTATATTATTAGTGTGAACACTTATAAAATTTTTTTTTTAGTTCTTAATAGCTGTTTACACGAGTCGTATATTTTTTTTTTATGTGTCGTACCCATATAAACAGTTATTAATAACTAAAATTTTTTTATAAGTGTTCATATGAGCCGTATAATTCTTTTTGATATATTATATAATTTTTTTATAATTCTTCTGTGATATCGTTCCACATCTTATACTGATAATTATTTGCAACTATCAAAAGTTGCAGTCACAAAGTTTTTTTTTTTTTTTTTCGTTTGCTTGTTTTCTCCATTGGATAAGGTCCTGTGTCTCTCCCGTTTCCGCATGGCTTCGTTTGCTTGTTTTCTCCATTGGATAAGGTCCTGTGTCTCTCCCGTTTCCGCATGGCTTGGGGCATCTACCTAGTGCCCATTAGAGGACCCCTTTCATGCGGTCAAAACCCAAGTTACAGCATGTACCAAAAAAAAAAAAAAGAGCAGGTTACAATTTGTCCTTTTTTTTTTTCATTTTGTTCTTAGGGGAAAAATGGAGTTAGATTCTCAACCACTTACCAATTGTAAGATAAGCCAAATATCCAGTAGTTTTTAATGCCAATATAATATGCCTAATCAAAGCTGCTTAACAACTGATGAGAAAATTAAAGCAAAGAAAAAAAAGACATACTTCGTTAATTAGTAGAGAGTAGAGGAACACAACTGCATAACAAAAACACTTAAAAGTAATAAAAAAAAATTTAATAGTTTAAACTGTCAAAACTATTGAATATAATTGTGTATTTATTATTATTTATTTAAAATCGTATGTTGTTATTCGAGTAATAAAATAGGAACATGAGGTAGTAAGATAATTACAGCGAGGGAAGTGGGATATGGACATTCCAAGTTAGCGAGAGAAAAAAGAGAGTGTGCGTGCGTGCGTGTGTGTGTGTGTGTGTGTGTGTGTGTGGGAGGAAGAAATGGGGATGTCAAGAAACAAAGAGCACCCTTTAATCAGGACAAAAACAGTAGAAAACAGTTGTTGGGGAACCCTGCTCAGTTAATTTTAATGAGCCCCTCCGATATCTGAGCCACACCTTCTCTAGTCCACAGCCGGCTGTTGGGGCTGACATATCCAAATCCAATGGACAATAGAATGTTTTATTCGTGTTTTTTTCCAACGGCAGCATCAACATTCCCCCATGTATCCCAACGCAGGAAAATGTTTTCTTTGACATGTAAACGTAATATGAATTTATAATAAGTTAAATTATTAAATTATATTATTTTTTAAAAATAAATAAATTATTAAATATTATTAAATTAATTACATATCTCTCAATATCTTTTATCAACCTTATTCATTCCAACGCGCCAACAGAAGCTCGCACAGACAAAGTGAGAATGAGAGAGTTGCAACTGCATTTTAATAAGAAAACCCCTGAAGGAATATACGACAAGTCCTAACAGTAACGCAATGGTATATCCATTTCCTTTTTTTATTTTTTGATTGAATAGATAATTCATTTCTTTTTTATTTCTACTTTGGACATGACATATCAGCGAGTTTTGGGCAGACTTCTAATTGACCCAGTTTTCAGCTGATTTTTAATTGAAAGGCCGAGTCAAGAAAAGAGAATGCCTGTGTGCGCAGAAGGCGATTTTTGCTGATTTTCTAGTTGGCTAGGGATGCTGTTATGTGGACACAGTGACGGGGGGCCCTAGAATTTAATGTATTAACAAGTCACAAAGATTCACGTGAGCACACAAAATCCAAACAAATACTAAACAAAGATCACAACAAGCAACCAATAAGCCAATAACAGGAAGCAACTGGGGATTGTGAGATCATTCTGGGGATGGCTGCCCCCAACAACATGAGAAGGACAACAAAGAGCTGTGACTCTCTGTGCCATTCTGTCCTCTCTCTCTCTCTCTCTCTCTCTATGTATATAGATACATATATAAGAACAAGAAAAAGAAAAACCCTCTTTATTACTTGACAGAGAGAGATGTCAATACTTGTAACCAACAAATTAATTAATAAAGGAAAAAAGAAAAGCGAAATAAAAATTTTTTTTAAAAAAAGAAGAAAATCTACATAGACAGAGTACTAACATTGACAACACATTAAGGACCCCTTGCATGCAACACTTAAAACTCCCACCTGCCTAACCATTTGCTATTTGTCACTACTCTCTCTCTCTCTCTCTCTCCCTTTCTCTCTCTTTTTCTATCTCTGGGAAATGAAATGTCATGATCTAAGCCCATTGGTCATGTCCCAATCACCTTAGATTCTCTCTATCCTGTTTCCTCAAGGGAGGTTTCTTTTTTGCCCTTTTTTTTCTTTTTTTTTTTTTAATTCAGTCAAGGGCCAGCTATGGATGGCTGGTCCCTGATGCAGTATAGAAGAAACCACTAGCTTCTACGAGTGCACTCGCAACAAGAATTACTCATATCAAGCATAATATAGCTAGCAAATGAAAAGCCCCATCCTAGAGCACAACAGCAGGCCTATCCCTCAGTAACTCCAAAAGAATGAAATGAAATTAGACTTTTTCTTTGAAAGATTTCAAAGCTTAAAGTCTACCTGTCTACAGCTATGGAAGACAGTGAGTTTTCCCATTGTCACACTCACTGCCAACTTGAAATCCATAGGTTTGCGGCATTAATGCCTACATTGGCCTCAAAAGCCATTTATCCAATTACTTGGCCTGTTGGATGGAAGAAGACAATAAACGCGTTTCCTTCTATAGTGAATAATGTTGCTTTTTCAATAGCGGACCAGCTTTGACTGGCCCAAAAATGTGACCACAACGGGCGTGTCATTCAAGTCCCCATTTAATCCCTTCACATGATGGGCACTTCTGCACTTCCTGCCCTGCGGGTTGCAATCTTAAAACTTGGTTTGACCCACATACTAAACAAGGTAAAAAGAAAACTTGACGAACGAATCATCTCTGGACCACGAGAGATCGCTCACGCCCTCATTCAGATTTTCATAGGAGTTCAGCTAAGGGCCTTGTTTTGATCCACTTCTTATCCACTACAAGAGGAGCCCAATTGAAACCTATTAACCAGTTCAGTCCCAAGAGTTAACGTCAGGCCTGACCTTGTCATGGCCATCAGATAAGTTTGAAGTGCGGGCTCGATCATTTGGGGAAGAAGGGATGATTACTAGTCCAATTTCTCTGTTGGGGTTGGAGAGGCCTATAACCTGTGGGATGTGGGGCAGTTAATCTTCTATCGGCAAGTCCAGTGCTCTTTGTCCCACAGACGTGCAGGTAATCTTTACTCGAATCAGATTAGTCAGGATTCAATATAATTTTAAAATACCAAGATTTAGCACCAAAAGAATCGTTAATCTTAATTACAAAAAAAGAAAAAAAAGACATAATTATTCTCCACTTCCTATTCTGGTCGCCTGCCGAGCCATTTTATAGCCATACATAAGGATTTCCCCGCCGTCGAAGGTTGTGTGAACTATACTCATCTGCTAACTCAAACTCATAATTCAACTTTAGCGGAGCTCACATGCATTTGTGGCCAGCATTTTTACGAAATAATGGATACAGCAAATGTTGGAAACTGAAAATGTTCACCCAGCATTGCCTACTTATGCCATTAAACGGAAGAACCAGGACCACTAGCATCAACAACGTTGCGCCACGAAATATTTACCTCAGGAGGTTTTCGATACATTTACTCAACAACCCTTGGCCATCGCTTTTTAAACATATAACGGACAACATCAAGACAAAGGAGCACAACGAAAGATGGATTTGTCCAGTCCTCTCACAGAGATTATGATGATGGTAAGATTTTGGGCAACACAGGCTACATGTAATAAATGTTGTCTATGTTTTCAAATTTTTTTTTTGTCCATGTTTTCATTTTTATTTTTTTTTCAAATCCTGCTATCTATGTTTTCCTGGTAATATTATATGCTGTGGTGTGATAAAATCGTAAGAAGAGGTTTGGTTTTCCACTTTTCCTGGTGTTCTGTCCGAGTATATTTGGATAAAACAACGCATTTTCAAAAATTAGACGCAACAGAGTACAGCTCAATCTGTAAGTTTTGCACTTGTGCTCAGCATCTCTTTGCCTTGATAAATTGAAAATAACCGAAAAAAAGGAAATATGTACATACAAGAAAAGAGTTCAGGAAAGTGCCACCAGCTGCTGAATTGTTTTCTCTCACCAGTTAGAGAATAGCAAATGCAGATTCTATTGCCCACCAAAAACTGATGCAATGAAGCTAGAGGGAAGATATCATTGCAGCCATCACACTTGAAATGTCTTATCCCCATCACCAGTTCACCACCTTCTTATCAAAGATGTCAGTAACTGCAAAATTTATACAAATTCTCTATCAGGAATCACTAAGGTTGTGCAAATTTTACCCATACTCACCTCAAGCCCACAATGTGAGACCCTTCTTATTGGATGATCATGACACTTTCCAACATTCAAAATTTTGATCAATGGAGGGATGCCCTTTTGTTTCTCCAATAAGAATTGGTGTCTAATACTAATAAAGAAGCTAATATTTGTCGAGACAGTGAAACCATATGCTCGGCCCAAAAAGCATTAGAGCATTGACAAAGACTGGAAAAGAATAGTGCCACTATTCTACATTCCAACCTTTTTCCCAACAAGATGCTGTATTCTCCATGGAGATACTTTGGAAGCTTTCAACTCATTAAAGGACACAGCAATATAAACCCCATAAAAGCATGGCTATGAAGTTCAAGGACCATTACACTCTTACTATAAATTATAAAATGGCATCCAGATAGCCAGAATTAGAATCCTTGACTTCTTTTTCAGTGTCTGGCAGAATCCAGGGTGAAGGGGCGAGGAAATTGGGTTTCAGAATCACACCCTGCTTTTTGGGTTAGTTATGCATGAAACGTTAAACGAAGGGGTGCCAACTTGGTTCGAACAAGCGCACTAATTTGGACACAGGAGCCGTTCGTTCAAGTGACTTAATATGATCAAACACTTGGTGGGCAATGCACATGCACTTGTTTACACAAACTCGTCTTCCTTTAAGAATGACGTGGCCAATGTTGAAACATAGGTTGCAATCTAGATAACTTTTGGGGGCCACTATAATGCTTTTATGGAATGAAAATTCTGGCCGTGCCTCTAAGGCCCAAATAAAGGATAAAAGATAGAAAAGTGCTTATGAAGAATTGCATGCACTGATGCGAAAAACTATCAATTAAAGATTCAATTTAGCAATAGTAAGCACAAAAACTTTTTACCTCAAATAGTTCAAAGGGGTTGCCTTGTCGGTACATATCATCCTTTTTGTGCTCATAACTTGGAAAAATCCTTGATGATAGTGCTCTCCATCCAATAAGTAAAATAGCTGTGCTTCCCATCGTCACTAAAATAAATGTATATGGTGGTATATGGCCTGATGTCATTCCCCTTATAATGATTCCCAACTAGCAACCAGGTGAATGGAAAAAAGAAAAAAAAGAGATTAGCCAGTTACCTTTTCTCTTCTTTCTGTTAAGTGCTTGCTTGATTACTTGCAATATATTTGCAATACTGCTATTTTCTGATTTTTAAAAATAACTGCAATTTACAGTTATGTTATTCACTTGAACAACATGGTAAAACCTGGGTATGTTGCAGGAGATGGACAAATAAAAACTCAAGCAAAAATAATAATAATAATAATAATAATAGTAACAATATCCTGACAACTGGCTTCAACAAATCGCAACTTATTTGTGGTCTCAGCAACAAGAGTCAAATTTAAACTAAGGGTAGCTGCTCAACAAAAAAGTGCAGCCATAACAGAAGCTTAAAATAACAGAATATTTGTTGAGCAACTAAAAGTGAAGCCCGACAGGACAATGTCAGAAAATGTTGTTGCATAACTAGTAATCACTCTACTCTCGTGATCCGAATTGATGTTTTCACAAATAACTCAGAGTATGAAAAACATATTTATGGTGTAGAATGGTACATGTTAAACAGCTGACTCCATTCCAAAGGCCAGATGACAATTATCATTTTGTTTTTCTCTATCATGTAAATATTAAGTTTGAACATCATCTCAAATAGGTGCATTCGGAACACTAGAACAACCAAAAGATAATGTCCTTTGGAGAACCTAAGCGCAAAAGGGCCCCAAGTTTATACCATGAGAATAGTGATACCCTTGTGCAACAAAGAAGACAATTAGACAATCAATACAGCTCAAAACATTATATATTGGTTAACTTATTATTCAAAGGCCATCAAGCATAAAGGCACAGAACAACAGTATTCACAACGTCGAATAATCCCAATGCCTCTAGCAACCATAGTAGAGAAATGAAGAGAGAAACAATATCCTGGAATACAAATTCATTATTTACAGAGATATAAACTAAAAATGAGACTTACGGGTATTCCTACAGCCCAAGATTTGGCAGCAGCAATAATGGCCTTAGAAGGACCATTCGTTCCACGACCATCCTCCCCATAACCACCAAGGAAATAAGCCCCCAGAAACCACCCTGTTCCATGTTCACCCAAAATCCTCTACATTTTAGCCACTAAACAATACAATAAAAAAAAAAAAAAAGGTCTTGAAGCAGAATAGAAATAAATGAACAAATAAATAAGTACCAGCAATAAAAGGGTCAGCAGTGCGCAGTGTCTCATAGTCAAAAGCAGATAAACCATGACTAAACCTCCCAATAGCAGAGAACAACAGCAAGGCCAGCACATCCCCACCAGCAAGCAAAGCCACCCGACTGTACCACAATCTCAAAGAATTTTACTTTAAAAAAATACAAAAAATGACAATCAAATTAAAGACTACAACTGGGTTTCTTTTCCCTTTTTTTTTTTTTAATTGGAGTTGGTAGCCCAGCAATAAGGAGGGTGTGCGCTATGTCTGGGGTTCTCGAACCCCAAACCTGCCTCCAACTAACTGAACTCAGCGCTCATAACTGGGTTTCTAATAACATTATCATATAAGAAATTGAACTGAATTTGCAATTAACATGAAAAAAAAAAGGTACCCCCATCTGTCAAGACGAGAAGAAGAAGAAGAAGGGGGTTTCTCGAACTGAATTACGCCTTCCAAGGGAACATCTTCCTGACCCACGAAAACGGTGTCGCTGCCGCCAGCGCTAAAAGAGGGAGGCGGCGGCGGCGGAGGAGTGGGCCCGCCAGAACTGTTGGTGGGGAACGGTTGTTTGGTTGCAGAGGTAGGCTCCACGCCACTACCTCCTTCGGCTTTCGTAATGGTCAGAGGAAAGGGCCGTCGTCTGGATAAGAATTCGGGATTTTTCTTGCTGTTGGTGGTGGAGAACGGAGGCGGCTTTTTGTGGGAGAATCCCCGAGAGGATGTGTGGTGGCGGTGGCCATATTGTCTGGCTGACAGAGCTCCTCCGGGAGCTTGGCTTAGCACCATCATTTTTGTTTTTCCTTACTTTTTTTTTTTGCTTTTTTCACTCCCAGATTTCTTGGCCAAGTAGCTCTTTAGTTACTCAAAAAAAAAAAAAAAAAAAAAACAAAACAAAACAAAACAGAACACAACAAAAGAATATGAATTATAATTAAATCTAAAAAAAAAACAAAAACAAAAGTATTAATTAAGGCCCGTTTTGATAATTTGTTTTTATTTTTCATTTTTATCAAAAAAATTGAATGTATTTAAAAATAATTGAAAAAATAATGAAATGATATTTTTTTAATTTATTGTTCACTTCTTTCTTCTATATATTTTCTCTCACAATATTTTATCTTTCTATTCACTATATTTACTATTTCCCTCTCTGCTCATCTTCTCTCTATCCTTCTCTATTTATTCTCTCTCTCTCTGGTCTTTCTCTCCATTCATTCTCTCCCTACCAATTCTCTCTCTGTATCCTCTCTCTACGAATTCTCTCTCTATAGAATGACTCTCCATCTTCTCTCAACCATTTTTTTACTCTTTCTCTCTCTACCAACTCTCTAGTCTTTCTCTCTCTACCCACCCTCTCTCTTTGTTCTCTCTCAGTCATTCTCTCTACTCATTATCTCTCTACTCACTCTATCTACTCATCATATCTTTATCTGTTTCTATTTTTTTCTCTCTACTGTTTCTCTCTATTCATTCTCTTTCTACCATATTCTCTATTCATTCTCTCTCTACCCACTCCGTCTCTCTCCTTTTCTCTCTCAACCATTTTCTCTACTCATTCTCTCTGTGCACACTCTCACTTATTTTTCTCTCATAGTCATTCTCTCTCTATCGACTCTCTCTATTGTTTCTCTCTTCTACCCTTTTTCTCACACACTCTCCCCTCCTTTTCTCTCTTTATCTATTTTCTATACTCTCTCTTTCTAACTATTTTTTTTTTCACTTTTTATCTCTTTATCAATCATTTTCTTTATTTTTTTTCTCTCTGTCCATTTTTTATCCTTTCTTTCTAATCATTCTTCTTATTTTTCATCTCTCTATCAACTATTCTTTATATTTTTTTCTCTTTATTTATACTTTTTTATTATTTCTTTGCTCTATCTACTTTTTTATTTTTATAAAAAAATAAAAATTGACAATAACAAATACAAAAATTCAAAATATAGTAAAAATAAAAAAATAAAAAATAAGAATAACAAAAAATTGATAACACTTCTAATACCATTTTTTTTATTTAGATCGTTGATGTCTTGCTGTGTTAATATTGTGTGATGTACCTTTATGGCTTTCTAAAAAATTATATCTCACAGACCAATAAAAAAATATATATATCTCAGTCGGATTCAAAAACAAGAAAATCCTTTATTTAATTTAAGTTGAATAAAAAGGCTACATCTCGCTTATAAGACTGCAATATTATTCAACGTTAACTATTATTTTTTTGAATCGCTCTTCTAAAATCAGTCATTCTATTTACCTTTTTTTTTATATATATAGAAATAAGAAAGCACGATGATATGCAAGAAAATGAGTTAAACTGTAAATTTAATAACAAAAGTCCCCGGCTTTTACCACATTTGGACGAAAAAAACATGTTATTTCTTTTTGCTATGCTCCCACCGAAATTTTCTAATTGGCCCAATTATGAGGAAAGCAGCATAATGTAGCAAGATATTCAGCAAGGGCCTTGACTTACACATGTTATTACCAAAATAGTTACGAATATTTTTTTCACTTGTCAAAAAATGTAAAAAAGACATACAACAAGTGCCTCTTTCTTTCCGAAGACGTCGTCGCAGCGCAACACACAACCAGAAAAAGGACGGATGTAAAAGGTACAACAGCGGAAGACAAATTAGGTGTCAACTTAGTTCATTTGCCAACTCAGAGCAGGTTAAAGAAAGCACACATTGGATTCTCGTTATGTAAAAAAGACGCAGAAGTCACCACAAGTTAAATAAATAAATAAATTCAGTTAAAAAAAAGTTAAATAAATAAATAACTGTAAGGAATTGTAACAGAGACGAGAACAGACAAATGTAACACGTGAATTTCAGACTTGGCCCTTCTCTTCTTGGCACCTGAAAGTTTAAATACAAGTATCTTGTGCAACAAATATAACACATGAAGGGAAAATCAGAAAGAACTGAGGCAGTCTTAGCACATTGATAACAATAATTTGGTGCCGCAACAATAAGTAAAGGGATACATATACTCAACCCACTGTCGCAACGATGCATGTGATAACCGCCTAAGACAGAACTTGAAGCAAAATAAAAGCGATTACAAAAGAGAGGCTTTGGTCTTGAGGGGTTTGTATTTTCCAGGTTCCACTTTCCAATCATGGGGATGGGGCGGTCTAATGTATGGAAGAGAACTTTTCAAGCAAGGAGTAAGGTGGCGTGTGGAAGAAGGAAAACATATGACAATATGGGACTCTCCCTGGGTCCTGGATCTGCCGTCTTTTAGAATCCAGCCTCCACGAGATCTTGACAGCAACATATTTCTGGTCAAAGATCTGATTATGCCTTGTCGGGGTAATTGGAACACTACTTTAATATCTAGGCTGTTCTCCCAAGAGGAAATGAAAGCAATCACTAGCCTTGCTCTAAGCTTAAATCCGAGTGAGGATGTGTTGATGTGGCATTATGAGAGAGGTGGACAGTTCACGGTTAGATCTGGATATTATCTCTCCACCACTGTAAAGGTTACTGATCAGGAAGGGCAATCCCAGACCCTGACGCCACGGGACATGGAGGCGTTTGTGGAAAATCAACATACCCCCCAAAGTGCAGGTATTTATCTGGGGAGCGTTGCACGACAGGCTACCAACTCAGGACAAACTCTTTAGAAAGGGTGTGGCAGCGTCAGCAGAATGTCCTTTGTACAAAGATCAAGTCGAAACTCTAGAGCATATGCTCTTTTTCTGCCATCACGCAAGACTTATGTGGTTCGCAGGAAATTTGGGATACGACCCTTCACCAATGGGTTTCCCATCCTTTGCCATCTGGTAGGAAAAATTTACGAGCACAATGATCGCTGAAGGATCTAAAAATGTCATCGTTGCTGTAGCTTTCCACTGCTGGCCCATATGAAAAGTTTGGAACAAGGTCATCTTTGATCATACGGTGCCCCATCCGGTAGCAACAATTGACCTGATCAAGTGCCACTGCCAAGAACAATTGGAGGTGCATATCCTTGAACCACAACCGAAGGATTCAATTCATCAAGATCCTCCCAAATGGAAGCCCCCCGGCTATTGGTACAATCAAGATTAATTGCGATGCGTCCTTTGAACCTCACTCCAAGTGCACGGGATTGGCTACAGTGGCAAGGAATGCTATAGGTGGGATTATGAGTGGACGAACCAGCTCCCAGCTGTCACATTCTTCCCTCATGGCAGAAGCACTTAATCTCAAACTCGAAGTTCAGTTAATGCTTTCTTGGGAGGAAACGATATTCCAATTGAAACGGACTCTTTAGAGACGATCAATGCCTTGAAGAATCCCTCTACTACATGGCGGTGGGCCATTTATCCAATTCTTAGTGATATCAAGTTTCTTGTTTTTAAAAATTGTGGGAGTCATTGCTCTCGCAATTTCTAACCCGGGTGTGGTGAATGCCAAAGGCCTTCCCAAAAATGCGGCTCCAAGGATCGAACTTTCGACCTTGGGGTTCAAACAGCCACTTTTAACTACTGCGACCGGCACCCATTGGGTAGTGATATCAAGTTTCTTTTGGGTACTATGCATAACTGTATCTATATTATTATTAAGCGTTCTGCAAATCAAGTGGCTAATTGGGTTGCAGCCCAGTTCAAGGTAGGTACTTGTCCTATGGACTGGGTTAGACTGGGTGGGCAACCCTCCTGCAGCGATTGAAGACCTTTTGTATTCTGATTATCAATGAAGCTAATACTGTATTACATAAAAAAAAAAACAAAAAGCAAAATAAAAGCAATGCAAAATTACCATACCACAAAAGAGTAGTTGTTCATTTTGCCATAAAGTTGGTCAACTAATAGTTTCCGGGAACATAAGACACTAAACTAAGTAAGAACAATTTAGGAGGTTGTTCCAATGACATTAAGGTACAGCTAAAGAGAGGAGGCTGTTCCAATGAGATTTAAGTTTTTTTCAATGACGGGAACAACAAGAAAAGGAGGGGGTGGTCACTTACCATCTAACAAGCAAATGATTAACAATTATAATATCACACGATCAATCCATTCAAAAAAATAACTGGACAAGATTTTATATTCGACTGCATAAGAATAGCTTTAAATTGATATAAAACGCCCAGGTGCAGAGAATTGTTCAAAGCTACTTTAACAACTTATCACTTAGCTGCTCTAATCATCTTGCAAACGTTTGTTCTCCATCAGTCAGTCCTTACATCAAACTTTAATTTTGTCCAAATAGACTTATTTTTACCAAATAACCCATTATTTGGACTGCCAAACAAATGGTAATTTAACGCTCAAAAAAATTGAAAGAAAACAAAAAGGTTTCTTCAGTTCACTACATAAGAATGAAGAACGCAGAGGGAAGTTGGATTTAAATGCATTATGTTATGGAAGACTTCATCATTTACTAATAAAGTTATCGAAACTAGAGAAGACATGCAGCTGTTCGTGACACAAAAGTGACGCAGAAGAAATGGACATCTAAATCATAAAGATAAAACTGCCTAACCCAGTCAGAAAGAATTTACTAACCTACAATGTTCACGTAAAATGTGTACAGGGATGCTAAGTAAACTACAAGTAAAGGCTCTAATGTTTGATAAGACCTATCTAAATCTGTTAGCTTCTAGCACCCCTGCTGTTACTCTCCAAACTCAAAGAATCTGGCCACAAGTTTACTGCCCCAGTTACAGGTGAAATGTAATCGGGTGGCAGTTGTCCCTAGCCACTAAAGCCCCGATTAAATTTCCAGTTCTCACTAGGCCTAACAACCCATTTTAACTGATTGTTTAGCCGATAAAGCCAACACCAATATTCATGTTAGCTGGATAAAAACCACCACCAATGGAAGGGAAAGGACACAACCCAGCCACCTCAATCATCACTGGTTACTACCATAAAGCCCTGTTCCATAAGGATACCCTCAGATACTGCTATGTCTTTCGAGAGGAGGATAGATTGAATGCATTTCACAGCCACAAACATGGAAAGGATGGTAGACAATTTCAGAACTCATAGTAAAGGGACCTCTTACACCACATCGCATCGCATAGCTACCATTTCTACTTCTAATTTTATCTTTTGGCACAGCCCTGTCAACCTCCGCAAACCTACCATCCAATTCATGAAAAGTACTAAGCATAACCTTATCAACAGAGTCCTCAGAATCGAACGTAACAAACCCAAAGCCCCTTGGCCAGTTAGTTGAGCTGACTTGCAATTACGATTCACGACTACATCCATCATCTTGCCAAATTTCTCAACATATTTTTGAACTGCTCCTCGGTTAGATTAGCCGATAAACCCCCACCAAAGATCTCCTTGTTCCGGGAGCAACCCGGGCTATCATCCTGACAACCCATTGCACCCCCCGTCTGCTTTCTAAGAACTCCAACAAAATCATTTAAACGTTTCAGTAACGTAGAAAGCCATCAATGTCCTTGCTTCACTCGACACCCTCACTCTTGTTACTATTCCAGGTAGCTCACTTACTTATCGCCCCAAATTAGCATCAACAAGGAATTCAAAATTCGGAATCTCCATCAGCTTTTCTTTTTCCCTCTTTTTTTTTTAGCGCAAAGAAAGTCCGGAGATTTTATATTTTTGCCATATGAAACGTCGACTCAACGAGACAAAAACATGATTCTGTAATGTTTCTTAAATGTTCTAACAAACCAAAGAACAACATCACTCTAGTCTTAAGTTATACAATTACATAATGTCTTCATAGAAGAAAAACGTAAAAATAAGGCAAATAACAACAAAAGATAGCTCGAACAGACCCTTCTTCCTAGTAATTACGTGATTGTCTTGAAGCGCCTGGTCAGCAAAAGCTTGATGAGAGAACCAAACGGCAAACAGTCCAATCAAAAACAGGAGGCCTTAACAACATGGACTTCCAATTACGTAATTCGATCGAACACAATTATTTCATTGTATATAATTGTTTTGGATTAGTGGACAGTTATAAATTATAATGTCTATCACAGGGCCATGGGCCTTTTGCTATGCTTTCTGTTGTTTTTTTTTTTTTTTCCTGAACAGATAGTTAATCAAAAGATTAACTTATTGAGACATTGGATGACAAAATAGCCCTTAAACCTGTGGGAGGAGATACAAACCGATCAAAAGGGTAACAGCCATCGCCAGTGCTCTTACCTAGCCAATACGTAACCTTGTTGACCTCAGATTTTAATCCCCCGAAAAAAAAGTACATGAGATTTATGTAAATGAAAAGAATTATTCATAATATAATTTATAGTTTAATAGACTTCTTAATAAATAAAAAAATTAATAATTTAATGTTTATTTTGCATTCAATATTAGCACTGGGACAAAGGAATCATTTAATGTTATAATCTTATAGAAATCCATCATCTATGAGTTAAGGATGGTTGGATGTAAGAGTTGTGTGGAATTACCTCTAACCAGATATTAGTACTTGATTAGTCTAGTCACATTGACCATAGCTCGAGAGGAGTCCAATTATTTTTTTCTTAGGAATTAATTGGCTTCAACAACAATCTAGCCAATTTGGGAAGGGGAAACAATAAGTACTGGGTTAGCTCTCAAACTATGGTTTTAATATTACTAATCATATTTGACGGGATAACAATTTGTTATAGGATCTATTGGGTTATAAGCTATTAATAAAAGTTTAATAAATTTCCCACTCACCTCCTTGGGATTAAAACCTATGGTTTCTTAAATAAAAATTAAGTTTTACCTAATGATGTGTATCTTAAAGGAAATAACATTTTCTTTCAAAAGGATAAAGTCAAGGGCACTTGCTGAGTGCATATCACAAGTTCACTCTATATATATATATATATATATATATATGTGGTTATAAGAGAGGTTGAAATGTCAAGTTATGAGAATAGATTCATTAAAACTTGAATAAATGATCGATATATTTTAATGTAATATTTTAATCAATTATGTTGAAAGTATACGAGAGTTCTCTCTAATTCTTAACAGTTTTTTTGTATCATAAAAATTGTAGCCGAATGGAAAACTATTCCGAGTTGGGAGTGTTTTAACAAGAATCATTTATATAATTATATTAAAAGATTAAGACTCATCTCAACGTGTTTTTGCTAAATTTCAAATCTCTGACATTCCAAATGAAATTTGTTTAGGACCATTACCCTGAGCCAACCCACGTTGGTTCTAGTTCTTAAAAGCTAATGGACTTCCTATGGACCCACGAGATGTCCTCGGCCTATTTAAGTCTTCTGCATTGAGGGTAGTTCGTTAGAACCTTTTTTATTTTTTTGGGGTTATATTCATCAAGTTAATAAGCACATCTTGGGCCTCGGTTGTTCGCAAACTCCTATGGGCTTAGTGTTACAGAAAATAACGCTCGGTTTGTTCTTCTCTCTGTTTTTTTTTTTTTTTTTCAAAAGAACAAGACAAGAAGTATGAAAAAACAAAAAAAAACAAAAAAAAGGAACAAGTCTGACAATGTGTTTCTCAGCCCCATTTATTGTCTACATTTTTCAACGGTAGAATTACATTTTATTCCATTGAATTTTACTTTCACATGAGACACCATTGAAGATAACAAAAAATAAAAAATAAAAAATACGGAAAGATGTAAGTATAAGGGGACTACACCATCACACACAACCTTCAAAATAAAAAGAGAAATCCAAGCGTTTAGATTAATGTTTTCTTTTGGGTACTCGAGAAGACTATAATAGCCATATCTACATATCTACGACCATGCTACCTACATATTATCGATGTTCTTCAAATACAGTTCGTAAGGCATAAATTTTGTTTTCTTGTTTTAAAGAAGTCGGTAAGTTAAAAAATAAGAATATAATTACTAAAATTTAAATATAAAATTAAAAAATTTTAATAAAATATTATAATTAGTCGTGTTAGTAGTACAGGACAAGCTGTACCTATAATCGCAGTAGCAGACGACATCTGATTTGAATCAGAATTGACCGGTACACAAGATTGGATGAATAAATATGAAAAACCCCAGTTGCATTTTGCAAAGATTGTGCAGAGGAACTCAAATCCCGAGATCCCCTTCACATGCTGCAGGTTGCAGCTCAATACCAAAAGCAATCAACAAAACGCCATTAGAATAATCAATCGGCCTTATGCGTGCGAATATTCGATAATTGCGCTTCGAATTATGTACTCAACGATTTGTAGACACGAGAATCCACCTTAATTAATTATCTAATCAGTCCTTTCCCTTTTTTAATCTTATGCATGTGACACAAACCTCCTTTTCTAATTTTTTTTTTCCCTCTCTAATGCATCTCGGTGTATGGGAAAAAACCTTGTGCATGGTAAGTTACAACTGTTCACTTCACATCGATTCATGTGATAATAACCTAACCATTGGGTCTATTGCCCGAGAAATTATCAGGCATATTAAAACTATCGTTTATCTATAAAATATAAATCAATCTACTTTTTAATTTTGAATCTCATATTACGCTCATTTGCTTTTACAAAGATTTTGTGAAAATAGTTTGTCAAACAAAACAAGTTTTGAATCTCATAGTGCGCTCATTTGCTTTAACTTACATCTGCATGATAATGAAACACCTGTTTTTTCTGTTGGCAATGCCTTCAATATATGCCTATTAGAAAGAGAGGCTTTTCTATCAATTAAATGGGTTTTTTTTTTCTTCTTGAAAAAAATTGTACAATGGGTTCATGGAGAAAAGATGTGGGTATTGGAGTTTATAAAATATATTTTTTGTTATTCACTCTAATTGAGATTTGAACACAAGACCTTTAAATTTAAAAATTATTGAAAATGTAATGAGCTATAGTTCATTGTTATAATTGTATAGATTACAATCAATATATATACAATCAACTATGTAAACTCTATTCCTTATAGTTCTATATATCAAGACCATTGTATATAATGGGGCACCCAGCAGTCCCTATTGGCCGCTATTGAGTAGTGACTAGAATGTTATGTGTTAAACATATACTTCAGAGGAGTAGAATCTCACAATCCGTAATTAGAGACGATTTGCTTGCAATTTTTTGTGGGCAGAATACGATTTATATTTTTTTATTTTTTCAAACAAAAAAATCATTTTCTCGTATGTTCAATGTCACTTGCATTACTTTTGTTTTTGCCATCTACTTGCAAAAATTAATCAATGGAGCATATTTTTTTGATCAAGAATACTGGAGCATATAATACTCAGAGTGCTTCCTACGTGATAAAAAACATAGAGCATCCTTTCATGGGGTTTTGGGCCATCGCAGTCCTAGACCTAGAGGCGTTTGTCAATGGATGCAACGAATGGAATCCAAGCTCCGAATGCGGCGAAAAATTGTTATCCCCGATACAAATTTTTTAAGGGTTTTAGTTGCCCAATTTGTTCGAGTTAAAAATTCTTTAACCATCAAAAAAAAAAAAAAATTTGTTGATTGCCTTTGACCGCCAGAGGCAGTGGCAGGTTACAGTCAACTTCCACACAATTTATTTTGAACAATTTCCTTTGACATTATTTGAATTCTTTGTGGTGTCTTTTTAGTAAAATTCACTTTTCCTTTTCTAGTAAGGGACTTCACGTAACATAACGATATTTCTCTTTATTTTCATAAATAAAATATAAGTTTATAATTACTAATGTATCACTTGGGTACTTCATGTGTTTTCTGTATTCACTAAATCAAAACACTAATATAAGATAAGCCACCAAATTCAAAAAAATTGTGCATTAATATTTAAGGGAAGAAAAAAAGAATCATTCTAATAAATTTTTACTCATTAAGATGCTCAATCGGCACAATCTATATAATATGAATTACTCTTTTCATTTATATAAATAATATTTTTTTTTATGATTAAAACTAGAAATTTTAAATATAAAAATTTAAAATTTTTTAATAATTAGAGTGTCCTATGAGAGATAAAACTACTCTAACAGTTCTGAATAGTCATTTTCGGTTTTTGTCGGGAGAATGCTTATTGCATACAATTTAAAACGTCAATTTTTTCTTTTTTGGTTTAAGGTCAGTTTAATGGACTGACTAATTTAGATCGACCAGAACAGGATTTTAAATGATAGTAAAAATCTCATAATAAGTATTTAACGGACTATATTTTTAAATATTCAAACTCGAGACTTCTAGTTAAATGTAAAATTTTAATATGTCCAATGTGCACATTTTACTGTCTGAGATGGTTTCGTCAATTGCCTATATCATGGGCCTAGGTTACGCTATCATGCGCCATTGGATTTGCTGGTTGCATCTATCAATCTCAGTAGCGTCTATGCCTCTTTGTAGGCTTGTTGATCCTCGTGGGCTCGAGTTTCGGGTGGTTTGTTTGTTGTGGCCTTGGTAGATCCTTCTCAAAAGTGTGTTGCCTGGTTTCTGACTTTGGGCTTGCCGGGTTTTTGTCTCTCCCACCTCGCTCCCTTCTTTCTGGTGGGTAAGAGTTGGGGGAGGGGAGGTTTTGGAGCTGTCAGGTGCTTGTGTACAGACTAAAATTGCTTCTCATTGTGTCCTACCTCGTCTTCGCCAAGCTTCTGATCGCCGTTTTGTCTTGGTCCCCGTCTAGTTGCTCTGCCTTTGCTCCACAATGTTGGTTTCCTTATGCGTCAGTTGGATGGCGCTTTGGCATGTCTAGTGGCTTTATTGTCGTCGCCCTTATCGCCTTTCCCAATGGTCCGAGGTTTTGCTGCTCAGTGTGGCGGTGAGATTGAAGGTTTTTTTATCTCTAGTTTCCTTCCCTTTCTCGCGAGCCTTTCTTTTGCCTAGGCTATAGGCCTGGGCTTCTGTCGGCCTGCTAGGTTGCTGCTGTAGCTGGCTTAAAGTTGTGATGAGCTAGGTTGTATGTGATAAGGTAGCTAATTTTCTGTTACTTTGTAATGTTGGGGTGGACTCTTTGGGATGACCCTTCTTGTTCCTATTATGGTTTTAATGTAATATAATTTGCCTTTCTGGTAAAAAAAAAAATACTGCATAGGATGGGAGCTTAATAATATTTTTGGGGGTGCATCATATGTTAGAAAGGTACTAATTCTAACAGGCGCATCAACTCTTGGCATGCTGTATGGAGAGAATTGCTTAAGCTTATTAACGACCAAATGGAGAGTTTTTCTTATAGAAAATATTGATTGTTATTACCATATATATATATATATATATATATATATATATATAATATAATGGGCTGTTAAACTAGTTCAAGACTTTCAAATGGTTCTTGCCCTCCGAAATCTCGAAAATAAATCCCAACTTATGGTAAAGGCACCCTCAAGTATTATTTCCGAGATTTTGGAGGGCAAGAACTATTTGAAAGTCTTGAGCTAGTTTAGCAGCTCATTCTATTTGAGATTTTGGATTGCAAGAACCGTTTGAGGGTTTTGAGTTAGTTAGCAGCCCATTCGGGGTATTTCCCAATTATCAATGTTTTAAAAATTTTTAAAAGTCATTTCTTCACGGTTTACTACTCTGTGGATCTCAGAAGAGTCTGAGGTAGAAGAGATTGAGAAAGAAATAGATTTACAGAAATTTGAATCCATGTTTAATAATAATAATAATAGTGTCTGTAATAAATTATTCCGGTTATACCCTTGAAGCACACAGACTTATAGCCCTGTACGTCGGAACTTACTGCTGCTATCATCTGCCCTGGGTTCAGTTGAAATCTAGTCTGACTTACAACCACTATCAAGACTATTATCAAACAGAACAAACTTCTACAAATCTACACCATTCTTAGGTTCTGATACCAAAATTTCCCTAGGATCTAGGGAGGAGTAGATCTGACTAAACGACTTAAGAAAGCAAAAGAAAATACGGAAAACAGAAATGATAAAATACTATAAACATGAAAGTTAAGACAAAAGTTACTACAAAACAATACAAATCTAAAGTACTTGGCGTTGTTTCACCTGAACTAAATCCTCTATCTCAGAGAGATTCTCAGAATCCTTATGGTTCCGGTTTCCAGCCTATATACTTTAGGTTTAACAAAATAAATAAAAGAACATAAACAGTAAAGAAGGATAAATAAGAACATATACAAGCATCCAACTCGGGAGGCAGAGTCTACCACATCCGGTGCTTAAGAGCAAATAAAATATAAACAGATTTTATTACATAAGGGATGAGTTTACAAAGTTTAAAAAGAAAAGACCTTTACAAGATGAGAGGATCCTTTTAGGAGAACTGGAGCTTCCAAGGTTTAGAGAAAAATGTTTAGAGAAGAGAGAGGAAGTGAATTCCAAGTTTTGAGTCTCAAATGAGGCAGAGACTTGGTTTTATACAAAGGAAAACACTGTTTAGGTACTGTCGTAGGACCGGTGACATTTTTAAAATAAATATGAATAGAGGTTACTGTTCATTGACCGGTGGTAATTTTGCAATTATAAGGAACAGTACAGAAACAGATCCTGTTTACAAATTTTACAAAGTTTACAGATCAAAAGGATCCTGGGAAGAAGGATCCATGTCAACTTCTTCTTCTTCGCTGGAGTCATCATCATCCTTAGCAAGGTTGACCGTTTTAACAGACTTCTTGGAGGAGGAAGGAGGAGACATTTCCTGGGACATTTGTTGCATGATCGCAAGGTATTCATCCCTGGTTTTAGCAGTGGAAAGTCGACATTGCCAATGAGACTTTTCAGCCAGAAAAGCAGTATGTTCCTTGTTCATGACTTGCAATGGGGGGTGAGAAGCCTCAACAATGGTTTTTAGATGTGTAATAAGCCATTTTTCTACTGCAGGAGGTTTTACATTAAATGGTATATCATATTTATTCCACCATCGGATCCAGAATGTTCTAACAACCATACTCCCTGCTTTATGGGGTATAAATTTATAGTCCCATTTTACAACCCAAGGAATAAAGAAGTTAATGCAGAAAGAAAAGAATTTTGGAAATCTTTTCTCTAATTCTCGAGTTTATAATGTTGTTCAAAAAGTTTACAGCTGAACTCCCTTTTAAAACCGATCTTCACATTAAAACTGAACAGAGAGACATTCCTCTTTTAGATTCGTTGAAAGAAATCACTCTTTTGACCCCTGAATCGTTAAACAAGCATAAAACCAATAGATTCCAGTATATTTATATTGGACTTATCCAAGTTGCTTTTAGACCCCTCACTCGTGAAGGACTTGACACTTCCATTCTAACTGTCCTTAGAGATGTCAGACATCAAAAGTTATATATATATATATATAATCACAAATTTGGGTACTTAATATTTTTATTCACTTGTTAATAATAAAAAATAATTTTTTTATTCACTTTTTACTATTTTTATTCACTTGTTTTTATAAATATAACTTATTAATAATTTTATAGTGCACAAATTTATTTTTTCATTTTTTTATTTCAAATAAAATTCACTTGTTATATGCTGCAAGCTTATTAGTAAATTATACTCACCAGATTTATCTACTCATTCAAAATATAAAAGACAAGCAAAAATTAATCAAATAAAATAATTAAAATTATCTAATTTAGATATTATACATTTTTTACTAGCAAAAAAAGGGCATTGTTAGGACCACAATGCCTCGTTTCATGTTATGCATTAGTTTAATTAAATTTGTTAAAATGCATATGGATGTTTAATAAAACAACTGTATACTACCCTTCATAAAAAATTTGCAAAAGTTTTCTTTAATTGGTGAAAGCCTCATGTTTAATTACCAAATGCTACTAGAATAGAATTCCAGGAAAGCAGTTAATGGCTGCACCAAATGAAAACAACAGTAGATAAAATTCATTAACTATTGATTGTAATTAGTTAAGGCCTAAGGACTTATTTGTTTTAGCTTATAATTAAATGACTAATTAACAATGTGCACAAATCTCTAATGCTGAAAAGGTTGAAAAATGGTAAAACATTATACAATTTAGTTAAGAGGATAACTAGCAAACAACACATAGCTAAAAAAAAAAAATTAATTACTTCAGTTTGGCTCAAGTGGTCACTAAGATTTTAGACTTAAAGGAGTAATGGTAGAGTTCAGGTTTGAAGACAATGTGGGATATGCTTTACACTACGGGTGTTCATAGTTTAGTTATCCGAACTAAGCTCGTATAACCAAAAACTGAACTATAATTTTGATTATGCAAAATTAAAATCTAATTACAAACCAAAAATTCGGTTAACTGAAATTTTTAATTTAATTTAGTTATCTGATTATAAAAACCAAAATCATAAAGTTCTCAATTCTCGTCCAGATCTAAGAAATTGATTCCATTTTTAACTTATAGCTTATAATATTACATAATAATCCACTAATTTAAATTTACATCCATGTAAAATCATAGTATCTCATATATTTTTACACATATTTAGTAAGCAAGATCACAAACAAAAGCAAATAAACATAAACAAGGCAAACAACCTATAGCCACTATCTCAAACAAATGCAAGAACAATATGTATGTTATGTCAATTAGCCAAGTGCCAATCTATGATAATCATATCTCAAACAAAAGCAAGTTCTACCGAGTGTTAATCCAAAATATTGCAAATCCATATTAAACTAAAATTATTTTATAAATATTCAGTTCAGTTGTTAATCACAATTTTTTTTGTTGAAAATCATTCCTAAACCAAAATTTTCGGTTTTCAATCAGTTTAATTAATTAATTATCAAATTAGTTTGGTTAACCTGAAATTCATTTCGATTTGGTTCAGTTTGTCGGTTAACAAAAAATTTCAATTTTTTTAAACACTCGCCTACTTTGCACCCAGGCCACATTTTATAGATGGAGATGAAAATCAAATTCCTAATTTGTTTTTTCTAAGAGCTATAATCTTTTGACTAACTGAGATGAGTAGAGATAATGGGTTCAAATTACATATATTAAATAATATTAGAGTGTAATACATCTCTTTTCTAAAGTCTAAAAAGAAGGATAAGTTTGAGAACGAACCCCTCTCTAAAACTTTCTCTTTCTAAAATGTCTCTCTAGTCTCCAGCAGTTTCACCCATTAGCTACGACCACCGACAACCCACCTTGGTCATCCATTTTCTCCTCTCCTTTTCCTCATTTTTTCTCCATCTATCTTCTCTTTACTCCCTCTTCACCCCACTTCTATTTCTCCTGTTCTCTACTCCTACTATGGTGTTAATGGTGCTTTTGGTTTGGCAATTTCTTAGTTCTGGCTTAAATAAGCTCACCCACGATCTCCCAAGCACCTGATCTGGGTTCCTCGGTGACTTGACACGATTTTTACTGTTTTTGCACCGACCCCTGGCGCTGTCGTATCCTCCACCGCACCGACCTCTGATGCTACCATCTTCAAAGCTTCCTCTGTTGCCGACGGTGCCTTAACGGTCGTCATCTCCGACGATGCAACTACTACTGGCACAGCTCTGCAAGCAACCGTCTTAGCCATTGCCCTTGCCGCTAGTGCTGCTGTGTCTGACAATGCCTCATTTACCGCCGTCTGGTTTGCTACTACTAAAGCTAGCGCCTCCTCCACCTATGCTACCTTTGCTGGAGTCGTTACTGCCTTGTTCTCACCTCCTCCTCCACTGTTGTTATCGCTAGAGTTACTGGGAAGGTTGTCGTTGGTGTAATTTGTTGGGTCTTTTGTATTGTTTGGGTGTATTTATTTCTGTAACTTAGCATGTTGGAAAATCGTTGTTAAACAAATTCGGTCAATTTCCATTACAAGTTAGTTAAAAGTGCGGTGAGTACTGCATTATGCAATTTCGTTTGACTAAACTAAATCTATCAAAAATTTTGCTTGTGGATGGGTTTAGTTGTAGTTTGATATGTTTTTTTGGTAGAAAGATTTGTCAAAACAGACTTTGTATTTAGTTTATCAGTGGTTTTTTAACTTTTTCAATAATAGACCAATTTGGCCGTATTATATTCTTGTATTATATAGATTCTATTGAACTACTACTTTACATAAGTCTTTCTGATACTTTTACATTAGATTGGTGTACGATTTTAATCAATACTAATACAATAATTTTTTCATGATAAAAAAAAATTAAAAAAAGAGGATGTAACAATTCACTATAACGGAGAAAAATACCTCCAAAAGAACAAGTACCAATGAGATGCATGGGGTGTGACATAATGATGAACGACAGCCCTACGAAAACCTTTTGGGGCCTAGGTACTTTTTGGCAAACAGACAATAAACTTGGTCTTGATGCCCCTATATATCCCATAGACCTTCTTTGGCAGGGAGAGAAGGCCAGGCATGGTGGCTCCCTTGAAGTGTTTTATATCCTGGTTCATTTTTGACCAAGAACAATAGATGATAAGACATGCCATTCTGGATTGCACAGGCGACAGGACTTGTACCAAAAAAGAGAAAAAAATTCTGTTTTTCTGTGCTCATATACCGATGCCGGGTGGTTAATATAAGCTTCCATAAAATCTCTTCAGAATTATTTATGATTTGCTTACGACTCATAAAAAATAAAAAAATTTTGTGCAAGACACTTTTGACCTTATATTCCGTTCGTCAAAAGAAATCAATTCTTACTCCTATTGACAACCAAAAGACAGGAAAATTATATATATATATATATATATATATATATATATATATATGAGCATTATTTATTTCCCAATGGTATCTTATTCCCTGCCTTGGAAACCCACGTTGCACTTCTTGCCACTTCAGCGAGAAAAAGCCAGAGAGAGACACGGCGAGAAGTAATAGTGCCCTGTTCCATTTCCAGACAAAAGTCTAATCGTTTTAGAAAGGGGCCAAATATATTTGCGTCAGCAACACCTTAATTAGTTAAATGGCAACTTAATTAGTTAAGTGGCACCACTAAGTGACACCATTGGGTAGTACTGACATCGTTAAAATGGTCCTAATGAAATTAAAATAGCCTTAATTTATTTAAAAATATTAATAATTTATTTATTTTTAAATTAACATTCAATAATTTTAGATAAATAATATGAGTAATTATATAATCTCATTTAATTATAATGATAGTTTATTAATTTTTTATTTTTTAAAAATTCAATCATTCAAAGAATTGTATTGCTTGATAACTACTTTTAAGTTAAATAAGTAAAACTATCAAGTTTTTTCCTTATTTTTATTAAGTTAATATTAAATAATTTCAAATAAATAATAACAATTACAATTTTATTTAACGATATGTGACATTTTATTTATTTTTACTTTTTTATTAATTATATAGTTTAACAGTTTATATCATTACTTTATTATTATTTTAAAATTACCTAAATAAAACTATTAAACTTTTTTCTTTTGATTTTTATGAATTAACACCAAACATTTCCTATTAGTCTTTTTCTTGTTTAGTAAATATTTCCCACTAGTCAATTTAGCTGAAGATTGAAATAAGAGAAATTTGAGAACGAGAAGGCTATCACGTGACTAACGTGACTTCGACTGAAAATCGTTTTAAGAGAGAGGATGTATGGTCGCCTTCCGCTCCTCTCATTATTATGTTTGGTTAGGTTCCGTTTCGATTTCAGTGCGTCTCTTTTTTTTTTTTTTGGTTTCTTTTTGTTTTTGCGGGACAATTGATTTACCATTATTAGCATACCATACTATATTTTTCAAAAAAAAAAAGTATACAATACTATATTAATATACGTTAATTTTTTGAGAAATAATTTCCGAATATATCTCTAAAGCATACAAAATTACAATTCAAATTAATAGTTAAGTAGCAATTTAGTATATATTTTCCTGTCATGTTTAAAATTCAAATCCCTATATCAGCATTTTTTAACTTCAAAAATTATAGGAGTTACGTGTTGCGTGTTATAAATTGATTAATATTGTTATCAAATGTAAAAAAAGTCCGTTCAATAATGGTGTTTCTATAGTGAGCCTATGTGGGCTTAAAAGTAAACAAATTCATGAAATTATACAAGAAATGGCCTCCTTTAAAACACCAACAGGCAGCAATATTAGCTTCCAGAAAGGTGAGAGAAGATTGTTGTTACTGTAATCATGTTCATCTATCTATCTTATTGAAGTCAAATATAAGATTCCACATCATTTATCCATAAAAAATAATTATATATCAACTTTTGTATACGGTATGATTTAGTTTGACTGAAGATATTTTATAATGCACACTAGAATTAAGATATTTATAAAGAATTAACTCATAGAATCATCATCTTAGACTATCCACAAGGTGGGAAATGTGGCCTCTTTTACCTTGCAAGTTTATAAATATGTGAATGGGATAATAACTTCTAATGACTGAGCTCTCTTTTTTTCTAACACACAATTACTAAGTTCTATTATGCATTATAAAATGAGGCGTTTGATTAACTTTATGCCGTTCAAAAGATCAACGATAAATGTTAACTATAACAATTTTAATTTTTATATGCTAAGATAACTTCTATTTGCATTTTTACTATGTGGAGTGCTGAACTTACTTACCGTCTCACCTTTAACTATAATATATATCCGATGTATATTTGTAATTTTTATAATTAATTACAATTATATATTAAAAATTAAATTTTATAAACAATTTTCAATGAATATCAGATTATATAAACATTTTAATGTGTTGATTTATATCTCATACCTGTAACCATATCAGTACGAGTTCAGATAGTGATTACATTGATAGGGGAAAAAATATATATACATAGAGTACATCTGTAAACACGCTATAAAGAACGGGGAGTGCGTATTAACAAATAGGTGATAAATCAAGGTGCGACAAAATATTTGGTAGTTCTTTCTGACAACGTAGACGTTTGTCATGGCCACGATTTTTGCTGGAGTTGAAGTTGCACTTACACCTATAATAATAAGTGTACCGTTCAACAATAAAAAAATATATGTGATATAAAAAATATATAAATAATTTAATAATTTATTTTTAAAAAATTTAATATTTTTTATAATTTAATAATTTAAATTTTTATATCTTAATTTTGTATTTATTGTTGTGTATTTATATAATTTTTTTAATAATAAAAAGAAAAAATAGCAGTGAAAATAAAAGGAAAAAAAAAACTTTACAGAAAGGAAAGGACCCCCATGCCTTGAAAATGGTATGTGATGCTCAATCAATCAAACCATAGCGAGACCATTCCAATAATTTCACCGCTGTTTCACCCTGCCCATTTTGAAAGTATTGCATTTTAGCCCCCACCTCCTCTCAGAAAAGTATGAAAAAAAAAAGAAAAGTATTAAAAAAAAAAGAAAAATAATATTTACAGTAGTGATTGGATGGTAAAAAATTGTATAGAAAGTAAATAGAAAAAAATAAATAAAAAATAATATAATAATATTGATATTATGATTAATAAAAAGTAATGATTAGAAAATTATGAGAAAGAAAATAAATAATAATTTGAGAGATAAAAAGTAAAAAGTAATTATTTGAATTGATAGAAAATAAATAAAAAAGAAAATGAATAGAAAAATTTTTTCCATCCATTTTCCTTTTCTTTTCCATTGAAAATTGCCAATCACGCCAGTAATTGCCCAATAATGCGGTCCTGAATGTTAATGTAGTAGTGGTTCATTCAGCATATAGCATGACATAGTGCGATTCGACGACTATGTGCCTGGCCTATTTATGGGCATTTTTCTAAAACTTCTATCTTTAGACTATTCGAACCAAAGTTCAAAGATCTTGATCCTCCTTTAACTGAGATCAATGAATCCGCCCAAGGCATGAGGCATGAAGGTGATGGTGGGTAATTAAATGAACGGCTCGCACCGCTTGATAAACACAACCCATTTCGCCTTGAAAATATCAAAGTAAAAAACAAACGAGGAAATGCCAACGCCTTGGGGTACAAAGAGGATGACGCAAATGAGACAAGAAATTTTAGAAGAGAGAGAGACTGTGGGCCATCTATGGGCTGTCTGGCAAAGTGGGGGCGAAGGGAACATACTCTCTCAAAGCCCAGAAGCATCCACGATTACGATTACCTCAACAACAATTTGCCAATGCACCAGAGACCCCATAAAAATAAAAATAAAGATAACAATAGCCCAATTCACCATTTGGGGTTCAACTGATTTAAATAATTCAATTGGAATGAGAATTTTTAAGATTAAATCATTTCATAATTAAATTATGAGATTAAATTTATAATTTATTATTTAACGTAAAAAATATAATAATCATATCATCATTTAATACTTTTTACACAGGAAGTCACAATAATTCCTATCGTCGCTGTCCATTTCTTCGTATAAAGAAAAAGAAAAAGCTATGCCAAGGCCAACTTAATAAAGGCATCGTCCGCGACTTGTCATTCATATCGTTATTATCAATTAATGCCGTGGTGGATGGAATGGAAGAGAGAACCACAGGCCATGTTGTGGGGCCCACCTGACATTGTCAAAGGCCACACCGTCTGCTGACACGTCAACGTCAAACCATCCTACGGAGGACTCGGCTAGCAAATTATGGGGATTCCAAGATGATATGATGATGGAGATTGCTTTGCCCTTTGCTTTCCTTTCGTTTGTTTTGTTTTGTATTTTTTGTTTTTTCAAGTTGTTTGGTTCCATCCTCTTCTTTTGTCTTTTGTCTTTTTAATAGAAAAAAATTATATTACATATATATTAATTATTATATTTATAAACTAAAATCAAGAGATTCGTTGCTGTCCTCGTGTAATTATTTTTTATAGGACAGATTTACTATCTAAGCATTCTTGAATTTGAACGAATCTCTATTAAACTAATTATAGTATTAATAAATTTAAAATTAGTACCGCACGTACACAGTTAAGTTGACAGTTAAATGAATACATTATCTTAAAATGCAGTCATTAAGACACAAATATAAATAAAATGTAAAAAAAATACATAAAATTATTATCTTACTATTATATTGAGTGATTTCTTATATCCCTTTTTAGTCTTTACATTGTCATGTCTCCTCACCTAAGTCCAAATCAATTCCTTCACTCGCCTTCTGCAGTTCCTCAGACGGAACTTCAACCCTTCTAGGAAATAAACTAGAGAAGGTCATTTTTTCTAAAACAAAAAAATAAAAAAAATAAAAAATAAACTAAACTAGAGAAGGGAATTTACTCCAATAATTGTAATTTTCGTGAATAGAACTCTAAACACAATCAAATTTATGGTCCCCCAGTTGCAGGTTTCACATACTGTTTTCCGAACTAAGATCGTGCTTGAAGACATTACATATGAATATGATTGTATCTTTAAAAAATGAGATTTGTCAATACTTAAGTTCTTGATCCCTAAGGTTTATCATTTTTTTTTCGAGAACAACATTTTAATAGCAAGTGTGCCCCCAAAATTTGTTTAAGTTGTTAATCAAAATTTTGCTTCACATCTTTACCACATGGTCATTCTCTAATTTTTTTTTGTTAAATTTAAAGTTAAGTTTTAATTTTATTCGGTTACATGAAGAACATACCTCTTTAGTCTGAGTTTTTCTCCCAACTTTCCCTTCAAATTCTCTCTTCCTCTTCTCCTGATCAAATTAGAACTAGTTAATTGAGTACTTGGTTCTGGAAATAGACAGTCACAACCCATTAATTAGTTAACAAATTTCGACTTTAAATTAATTCTGTTAACAAAAAAAAAATCACAAATTAATGGCCGTAAGATAATAGTCACCAACATAATTAAAGTTTTATCATTTATCTTTCTTCTAGAAACCATTAACAGCTAGTTATCTTCTAAAGTTAACAAACTGGTAAGAGTTCGGATAGCTGGACACGGAAATCCATTAACGTGTAATTATTTTTTCTGCACATATTTTACACTTTTGTTGTACATCAATTTTAATATTATTGTATATCATAAGTTGACAGGATTAAAAAATTATATAAACTTATAAAACTTACAGTTAAATTTGATGTATAACAAATATATAAATAATAAATAATGTACATAATAATTAACTACGTCATCTTTACGTCTTGCCTACCAACGTCCAACTATCATTTTCGAACTGGTAATACAAAGCTAAGGGCTGTTTGTGCTGACGCCTCAAGGGAAAAAGAACAAATTTAATACGAAGAGCAGCACCAAGCTTGGAGGTATCTTGAACATGGATGGATTCTATTATAGGTAATTATACTTGGTCGCTAGCTGAGCAGGGATCAAAAGACGAAAAGGGGATAACTATATACATGCGCTGTGTCCATGCTGCGTAGCCTGTGGCCCCATGCTTAAGCTGTCTTCCAATCTACAATCTTTTGACAGGAATGCGTCCCGCATGCCTCCTTCACCGGGACATGGTTTTGCCTCCAAAGTTGAAACCTTTATTTTCTTGTGAACAAAATTATGTAGTTCTATTTATTTAATAATAAATAACAACGTAATCTCAAGTATAATTCAATAGCGTATGATGATTTATTAATTTTTTTATTAATTTAATTATTTAACGATTTATATCACTTTATTATTAATTTGAAGCTGTTGTTATGCAGCAAAAAAAAATTTTACTTTTCCACAGCCTGTCTGTCTTTCCGCCTAAAAAAGCCAGGATGTATATTGGGACTGCAAAATGAAATGCCTATTAAAAAAAGAAAAAAAGAGTAAAAGGCTAATGGAAACAGGATGGGTCCATGTTACCAATTTGCTACAAGCTTACTTTTGGAGTCACTCCTTTGGTACATCCCGAGAATTACAAGTTTGAAATTGAAAGTCAAAAATTCAAAATTGGACAAGTACATTGGAAGGAAAGGGAAAATTTTGAAGGATAGACAGAAAGTACTTTTTATTGCATAGCTAATATTCTAAAAAATCTTCCGACGACATCAGCAAGAAGTATCCTTAGCCAATTGACAATGGGAGACAGTCCGCTGAACGCCCATCAAAATCTTGAAAAATCTTTTGAGAAGGGACACCGTTGTCGAAACGGCCGTTGCCTTTATCCATACCTATTTAGTTTTAAAAAAAAAAAACAAAAATCATTGTATTAAATACAATAATTCATACACAAATTCGATACCAAAGAATTAGAAAAAATGTACATAGTGCAGGAAGGAAGACACTAATAGCCTACAACTAACATGATTATAAGACCATGAATTAATTGAACGTGATACCCGTTTAAACAAATTCTCAAAAGAGACTACCTACTGAACTAAAGCTAAACTTAACTAAGATTAAAATTTTAGCTAAATCTAGATTCGTTACACCAAACTACATAAGACAGTAAATACCGCACTTCATGTTGGAAATTATCAATAAAAATAGATATAAAATTTAGATAAATAAATTAAGAACAAAATTAATGATGTTGAACAATTAATGAAATATATAAATTCATATTACTAAATAAATAAATAAAATTAAAGAAAAAAATGATATCATGTCTGAAGCGTGCATATGCACTATCTTTAAGGATAGTTTCCGCCCCGTAGACAAGTAGTTCCAGTGCAGTAGATCGCAGCGACTATCCTCCCAGGATACGACAGACCTTCCCACTAATGTGCACTTCAAATAATGAGGTAACAGAAACAGTTTCATCTTTAGACTAAACCAGCAGCATAAGTCTCTCATGTATAGATAAAGGAGAAAATATTCTCACACTTCTCATAGTCACTTGAAAGATGAGGGATGATCTTTTTATAATAGGTATAGTTTTATGTTTCATAAGTAAGAATAAAGTTTTCAATAAATTATAACGGCTAGTAACAGTTAAATATATAATGACAAGTAACAGCTAAATAGCGGTCAAATAACGGCTAGTTCAACGGCCATAAAACGGTTAGTCCAACGGTCATATAACGACTAGTTTGACCAAGTCATATACGTGATAATTAACCTTTAAAATATAATAATAATTTACAACACTTCAGTGATGGCGATAGCACTGATGGAGATTCCAGCTCTAGTGGAGGCAACACTAGCCTTAACAGCAATTGAAAGAACAGCAGCTTAGACTTCGACAGTTGCTGTAGAAGAAGCAGCAGAGGGGTCAACAACGAGAACAGTGGAGACGACAAAACGACTGTCCAACTGTAGGGAAGCACAGATCCAATGCTAGAGAGATCATAAAGGGCTTTATTTAAGTTAGATCTAAAGGAAAACACAACAAGAGCCTCCATACTTAAAGAGAGGAGGAAGAGAGAGGGTGTAGTGGAGGAGAAGAGGAGCAAAACAAGTGGAGAAGAGGAGGAGAGAAGGGCATGGGGAGAAGGTTATAGGTGCTGGCTGGTAGTGGTGGCTAGTTACCGCCAGTCAGAAGGAGTTTGAAAACTTCTTGAGAGGCTGTAAAGGATTAGAGAGAGGGAGAGAGAGAGAGAGAGTTCTTAGGGTTTTATGTATATGCAGCTTGGTATAGTTATTTAGTTCTGTAATCGAATTTCGTGATTTTAAATATTTTTGTCTCACTTGTAAAAAAATAAAAAAAAATCCGAATGTTGTCACAATCCCGGGCATGCATGTACACATTTAGACTTCAGTGAGATTTATATACTGTAAAAATTATTGCTACTGCATTGATTAGATTAGTCGGCGGAGGCCCTCTGCTTGCTTCGGTTGAACTGGAAATGATTTACAGATGGGTATTGTGAGACAATGACAGGGGTCTAGCAACATGCTTCCGGTGCTTATGCAAACTCTAGGCAATTGGACTGTACATGGAGCTCCTTTATATTTTCCCATAGAGGTACTGCAAGTTTGCTTTAATTCCTCAATCAAATAACATGGCCCATTTCGATACGGTGTCCCCTTCATAAATATCTTTCAATCATTCTTGTGCTTGCGTCTATCATTTTATTTTTATATATTACTGTTTTCTATGAACGTACATGGTTTTTATATTTGTGCTTAAAAATGATAAAAAAATTTAGTAATTTTATTTAAATATTTTTAAAATAACGATAAAATTATTGAATCATGAAAGATAAAAAAAGACAAATAATTAGATTTTTTTTAACTAAATAGTATAATTATTTGTTATGATTTATTAGAAGTTATGTAATATTATTGCGAAATGACTTCTCCATAATAAATAGGTGAAAAATTTTGAATAATTAATTTTTTTTTATATGGGGAGGAGAAGTCATGCTCATTGATGAAGAATTCTATGTATGGCACAATCCTTTCTCGGGAAAAAAAAACCCGGGTTTTTTGGGGATATTTTCAAGTTAATGTCTCATCTTTCTTTCCTCGTTTTGGGGTTTAATTTCTGAAAAGCAAGAAACGAGTTTTTTTGTCTTTGTCCGAAAACTTCAGTCTTGATTTTCGCTTTTCTAGAGGCAAATAAATGTTCGTTGAGAGTTTAAGAAGTTGGGTGCTGCTGCACTTATTATTCTTTGCCATTGGCAGCGGCGACAACAGCAACAAAGAGCAATTCATTCCTTCGATTGAAGCATACCAATACAGACACACATGCCCCCTTGCCATTTGTATGTTATATAATTATATTTAACAGTGAATTTGTAAATCAATTTGACCAAAAATAGGAAAATTTAAAGTTTGTTATATGTACATTAATAAAAATATTTTTCAATAGATTTCAATATCACACCCAAATAGCAAAAAATAACATATTTTCTTTATTTAAAAAAATATTTTGTATAAATAAGTTATTTTTTGACAAATAAAGGGACATTAAATAATGTCTACTTTTCTTTGTAGCCAACAGATTTTGTATTTTGTAACACGGATGAATGTGAGGTTTGGTTAAGAATCTGTCATCAACGATATAAAATCACCTCGACGGTTCGACCACATTCTTAATTTGGATCAGCTCTTACTAATACAAAGCAAATGTAAGAGGGGGTGTAATGCAGAAGGAGAAATGCGTTTTACATTAATTTCCCAGCATGGAAGGCACGTGCCATGGAATTAGCAATGTACCGGCTACAGAAAACTTGCATTATAAAAAAGAAAATACTCCATAAGTATAAGTTAAATAAGATCAAAATTATTTAATTGATGGATGATTAAATTTAAAAAATAAAAAATAAATAACTTATTAAATATTATCGAATAAATTATATACTTATTTATATTTTTTTAATTTACACTTACATACTAATAATTTTATAAAAATATGAAAAATACTTATAATCTTTTAGTACAATGCCCCAATCCTCCAATTGCCCATTATTACAAAAAATATGACATTAAATTTAGGGTATCTTTGACCGGCTGGCGCCAGCTAATCTACAAAAGTTACTTTTCGTGGATGACCAGCCAGGCGGGCTTGGGGCGCTTTTGGGCCATCGGAGCCATCCCATTTACAAAAGTAGCCGAGCAATTTGCGCTACACGTGTATCTTTCTGATGAAGCGAAGTTGCAACTTATTTTACGTTGACCTTTGATGTTGTGATAGTCTGTTGACTGGCAAAGTATTAGCCTTTGTCCCCAGGACATTCGCGGTGCCAATGGAAGCAAAAAGCTCACCAAACGAAATCCAATTTTCCGATGTTTGGGACAGAAAAAATGCGGTTAACAAAATAAATTCTCAATTCAAAAAAAATTTTAGAAAAAAATCCTGAATTAATGACATGAAGGGGAGGGGATGTGGGTCAGCAGCCGAGACTGGATTTAGAAAAAAAAAAAAAAAAGTCAAGAAAAATACTCTTTCAGCGATTCAACGCAGTGTTTCCTAATCACGGTATACCATAAAACAACACAAACTTTTTTCAATTGATGTGTAGAGTGCCACTTGCATTCTATTTTTTGAGCGCGGATTTAGACCCTTGTCGTGTATAGTTATACAATTCTGTCATGCGCAACAACAAAATACAATTAGTAGTCAATTTAGTATAAATATAATTGACAAAATATGAAATAATAGAATTAAAATTAAAAATTAGATAAGTGTTATTATAAATTTAAAATGTAGATTTTAATATAATTACAAAATATTACTCACCTATGACTATACAGTGCAATATACAAATTTTTCTCTTATTATTTTTATAAAAAGGAAAAAGTCTATGAGTATACGCTGGTGGACAGACGTTAATTTGTGCAACTATGAGTGAATTTTGTACAACTGTAATAATAAAAAATAATACTAAAAAAATACTATTATTTTTTTTTCATATTTTTTATTATAATTATACAAAATATATTTATGATTAAACAAACTAATGTTGGTCTACGAACGAACGATCAAATCGTCTTTCCATAAAATGATGCCTTTTATAAAAATAATTTGGTAGAACAGAATATTGAGTTGGTGGGGTCCGTCACGTGGCCATGCAACTTTGTTCATGCTGCAGCCCGCAGCTCACCACGCACGCCCTTGGCCCTTTCTTCTTCCTTACGATGACACAAGTACAAAAGAACAATATTGATGCCACTACCGGAATTTGCAAACCACGCAGAGGTGCCCAATTTTTCTGCTTTTAACATCCTCTCTTGGCATCAAGCAAGAAGCGTATTGGGAAGAAATACTTCAAAGGAAAGCAATTGATTCTGTGAGCAAATTTATGCACCAATTTGGTGTCCCGATAAAGTACTTATAAGCTGTATGATTTGTCTTGTTTAAGGATGTTTGTTTGTTTTTTTCAAAAAAAAAAAAAAAAAAAGCTTGTACGGAGTTAGCATGGCTTAAGAAACATATGTGTGTATATTGACTACACGACAGATATGGCAAGCGCTCTCATACTAGATTTTTTTATAATGGTAAATATAAAATTAGTACGTAGATATATAAATAGTTAAATCGTAAAAAATATATTAAATTTTAAAAAATAAATAAGTTATTAAATTAACTATATATCTTATGCAGGTTATAAATTACGTAACTATATAATAATATCATTTTTCAATAAATTTTTTTAAAGTGGTGGATTTTTTTTCTGAACTTAAAAAAAAAAAGACCATATATATCTTAGTCATACGAGCTGTAAATCAAGGCTAAAGCAATTCTAGCGGGGTGAGTTCCTTGCTGAACCACTCCTATTGGTGGGGTTACTTGGGTAGAACTTTTATTTATGCTTTCCCAATTTTAACGTATCTTCACCGTCTTTTCTATAATTATAAACAATTCCACGTAATTAAAGAACAAAAAAAAGAAGTCATAAATGGAATTTTTTTTATAAAAAATTTTTTATCAATTTTTTAAAATTAAAATTAGAATAATAATAAGTGTATTAAGATAATATTAAATAATTTTAAATTTAATTTAAACATTAAATCTTTAATTGTTTATTAAAGATAAAACTCATCTTTATACTTATTTTATACTATTTTTCCATATTTTGTTAGTCGAGTCCCCACCTTTAGGGTCGGTAATATATTCTTGTTTAGAGTAAAACCTTTCTCTAATCCATACTACATTCATTATTTTTGAAAACCGTGGTCGTCTGATTTACTTAAAATGTTGGTCAAATCAACTAACTTCAAACATACATATATACATATATATATATATATATATATATATATATGAGCTAAATTTTAGTTAAAATAAAAAAAAATAAATTTATATAATTTAAATTTATACATATATTATATTCATAATGATAAATATGAATAAAAATGACCAATACATTCTTCAATAGTAAAATTACTTGACTATGACCTTTCTTTTCTTTGAACCGAACTTTGGTATGACCTCGAGTTAGTTCCTTTGGCAAATGTCATTTTGTGAAAAAGAACACAACACACGAGTCTTTTTCCGTATTGAATTTTTAGAAAAAAAAAAGAAGTAAAAATAAGTAATTTTATCAATTATATTATGAATAAGGATGGCTGTGACTTGTGTTAAAAAAAAAAGAAATACTAAATAATAATATTTAAATAATAATAAAATAATATAAATTATTAAATAATTAAAATTAAAAAATAATAAATTATTAAATATTATTAACTAAATTACATAATTATTTTATTATTACTTAAAATTAAATTACATAATAAAATAAAAACAAACACAAGAAAAACTGTACCCTACACAGCAATGCTCTGCAAAACCACACACAGAATAGTTGAATTTTATGCAGGCAGTTTTCTTCTCACTCTCTCTGCTTCATTGCTCTCTTGCTTGCTGCATGAGTGTTTCCCTTTATAATATTGATGATAAAACAGATTTTCCTTTTTCTTTGTCTGAGATATGTCCAGTATTTAACACTGCTTGTCTAGTCAGTTTACTTGTTTCTTTTGCTCTATCTCTTTCTCTGTCTCTCTCCAATTATTTTACCTTGCCATAAACTTATACTAGCTACTAGCAGCTCTTCAAACAAAAACTAGTCTTCATGTGTTGCAGCAGCTAGCTGGTAGCTCAGCCATATGGTCACATCCACCTTTAAAAATGCTTCTGTCTCCATCGACTCAAGCTCTTCTGTCATTTTCTGGAACAACCAAAACCAACCGCTTTAATAATCCTTACAACATCTGAGGTTTTTTTTATTTTTGTAAGTTTTGACTGGCTATTCCACGCCCGCATGGATTTGGCGGTGATGGGCTTGGATGGTTTGGTGGGATCATCAGACACAAGCGGCAGTTTTGCTTCTTCTCTTGCTGGTAATTCAGATCCTGAGGCCAAGCACAAGTGGTACGGATCTGGTTTCCTCAAGCAAGGGAGATCTGGAACCACTACTGAAGATGACTGGAGAAGCCTTAAACTGTCCAAAACTGAGTCAATGCTACTTCAACAGAGAAACGGTTCACTCAAACCTAATAGTAATCAGCAGCAACAGATGCTAAGCTTCTCCTCTTCCTGTCCTAAATCAGAGGCTTTCTCAGTGGAAACGACTTCTCAGCATGCCACATTGCCTTACTTTCACCTTACTTCTTCAGCTTATAATAGAAGTACAGGTAAGCAACTTAACATTAAATGGGCTCAAAGTGTGCCATGGTTTGTGGGGTGTAAACATTCTTTATTTGAGAAAACGAAAGTAGCATATATCTCTTTGGTTCCCTCTGGGGAAGCAATGGGTTTTTCGGTTAAACTACCAGGACCCATAAGGCTACTCGGAGATGGGTTTCTATTTCTGGCTCTTGGGGTTTGGATTCCGGGTATTGGTAGGAAGGACTTATCAGGGAAAATCTGGGAATGGTCTTTCGTGCTAGTCTTGTCAACGAATAGCGTTGTAGAATATGAGTACTTTGTTCAATAAAATCCCCTTCTTGTTTTGGAATGATGGGCTTTGATTATTCGTGTAAAAATGAAAAACCCAATCTTTGATTATTGTCGCTTCTCAAAAAAAATTTTTTGCAGACAAGTTGCAATTTTTTTGGCTGCCTGCCAGAGCCGCTTTCTGTATTTACATTTTCCGTTTACTTTCAGAGACAAAAGTGATAAAGCTCCAATTTTCTGTCTTGTGTCTCTGCATTTTCCTCTGATCGATGTTTTGTTTTGGTTGTTTGTTTTTCTCTGTCAAGGATACAACTCCGGTGGCTTGACTGGTGGAAGCATGCATGGTGTTTTTACAGAGTCCAGTGGGCCATTTACTCAGTCACAGTGGATGGAACTCGAGCATCAGGCCTTGATCTACAAATACATAACTGCCAATGTGCCCATACCATCCAGTCTCCTCATCCCCATAAAAAAAGCTGTCGATTCTGCCGGTTTTTCTGGCTTTTCAGGCGGACTTCTCAGACCCAATACAGGTAAGGATCTTTATATCAACGAATTTGCCTGTCTTGCCTTTGAAATGGGTTTTTTTTTATGCTTCAATTCATTCCTTTGAAAATCCCTCAATTATTTTGTAGTTATTTTCAGATTCATATTTTTGTTGCTGGGTTCTCTTAGTAGTTGTGGTGCTCCTTTTGATCTATATAACATCTAAACGTAGTGCCATGGGGAGCTTTCCATCTGGGATTCTCGAACAGCACAGATCCAGAACCTGGACGGTGTCGGAGGACAGATGGGAAGAAATGGCGGTGCTCCAGAGATGCGGTTGCCGACCAGAAATATTGTGAGCGGCACATGAACAGGGGCCGCCATCGTTCAAGAAAGCCTGTGGAAGGCCAATCTGGCCACTCCGCCGCTGCTACCACCGCCACCACCACCACCACCACCGTCAGCGCAAAGTCTATGCTTACAGCCTGCTCCACATCAGCGTCAGTGGTGGGGCCATGCAGCGGCGGCGAACCCAAAAGCTTCACCTTTGGGCAGCATCAACTGCAGCCAGCTAGTTCGCCTGATCTTTCTTCTGCGAGTCCCCTCGGCAGGTTTGGGGAAAGGGACTTGATTTTCCCTTTTATCATTTGTCTATTTGAATTTGTAATTGTGTTACAATCACTTCAAGTAGTGATTAGCTTCTTTTCATGTTAAATCTGTTGCAGGATGTTTCAAAGCAAAGAGAATTTGGGTGAGAGAATGCGGGGTGCATCGAGCCTGTCCATGCTGTCTTCCAATGTTGATTTGAAGACCAAAGAAAATCCAGTCTTGATTTCAGGGCAGCATAATCAGTATAAAGATTCCTCCCGAACAGAGTTTGGACTTGTTTCCTCTGCCTCCCTCCTCAACCCATCACATAAAGCCTCTTCCATGATGGGTTACCAAAGCTTTGGTTCTCCTCAAAACCTCGGTAGCCACCAGGAAACTGTTTCGCAACATTCCTTTCGCCAATTCATGGACGATTGGCCCAGGACGCAGACTGAGCAATCTGCTGTTTCCTGGCCTGAGCTCGATTCGCAATCAGATAGAACTCAGTTATCCATTTCAACACCAATGGCAGCTCCGGCTGACTTCATGTCCTCTACATCCTCTCCAAACAACGAAAAAACCACTCTGTCCCCTTTACGGTTATCTCATGAATTGGATCCAATCCAGATGGGACTGGGTATTGGTAGTGTTCTCAATGAAGCAAACCAAAGGCAAGCCAGTTGGATTCCAATCTCTTGGGAAGGTTCAATGGGTGGTCCTCTTGGGGAGGTTCTACACAGCAGTGCGGCCGAGTGCAAGAACTCATCTGCACTTAATCTCATGTTGGAGGGATGGGACAGTAATCCTAAGTTGAGTTCTTCTCCAACTGGGGTCTTGCAGAAGACTACATTTGGTTCGCTTTCGAATAGCAGTGCAGGAAGCAGCCCAAGGGCGGAGAACAACAAGCCCTTGAAATGAAGTCAGTAGCGGCGGCTTATTCTACGGTTCGTTTTGCTTGCCCTTCAGATGGGGAGAAAACTTGTGTTTTGCAGTTTTCAATCGGAACTTTTGCTTTGTTTTCTAAAATTTTCCCTTTTTTTTTCTAATTTCCGTTTTGAACTCCTGGTTTTAGTCTGAATCGTGTACACACAACACACATGTTGTGCTATAACTTTGTTTGTCTACTATTCCTTAAGAAAAAAACAAAACTTCGTTTGTCTACCAATGGGACTACTGTATCATCATTTGGTTGCCAATGCTAATGTTGCATGTAGTCGTGTGCATCTCTCAATTTTACGATCACCTTCCCCAGTTAATTCTCAATTAATTGCAAGTCATTCGAGCACCTGGCCTTGGGGAGGGAGGGAGGGGGTGCTGGGCTGCGGCTTCGTAAATTGAAGCGACTTCCTTGGGATGATCCCTTTGTGCTGATTTGTGAATCCAAACGTTCCTTTCAAATTTCATCGTGGTTATATTGCTCCTTGTCAGAAAGAAGCTTTTATTTGGACGGAATTATGATGGACTAAGTTACTAGAAGGGACAAAAGTTCCAAAAAGAAGAAGATGCGTTACATGCGTAATCCTTTCGATGGTTGACAAGGCTCGCAAGTCAAATTGGGAAGAGGGAAAGTAAGACTCGGTCCGGAAGCTCTTGAGCTTTATGCTTTGTTTGGCAAAGCGTACGAAATGGTAAGAAAAAAAAATAAAAAAAAATTATTTTTATTTATATTTTATCAATCCAAACAAATAACTTTTATTTTTTTCTCACAAATTACTATTTATTTTCTTTCTCACGACTTTCTAATCATTATTTTATATCAATTATAACATCAGTATTATACCATTTTCTATTCTCTTTCTTTTTTATTTCCTTTCTTGCAATCTAAACAAAGTATTAATGCTTTATTTGGAGTGTAAAAGGGGTGGAGAGAGAAAATGGAGTGAAAGAAAGTGATAAGAAAGAAAATGGAGAGAGAATGTAATTTTTTTTTATGTTATTAAAAGTGACAAGAGAAATATGAAAAAAAAAATTGAAAAGAAAATAATAATTTATTCAGATATGAAGAAAAAGTTGAGAGAATTTTTTTAATTATAAATGATAATTATACTCCCATATTTTAGTTACATTTTGATAATGAAATATAATTTTTTTTTTTTTTGAAATCCTAATTAACATATTTGCATAATATATAAAACTACAGTAACATGTATGTGTGATTTGTATATATTTGTGTATATACATTTTGGTGAGAGTAGTAACATGTATGTGTGATTTGTATATATTTGTGTATATACATTTTAGTGAGAGTAGTTCAGTACCTTTTGTGGCAATTTGCCAACGATTCTCTCTTCCTTTCTACTTAATTCAAAACTTTTTGAGGAGGGTAGTTCAATAATTTTATTGTAACCATGGTTCGTACTCTCCTACTGTTGTACTTTTTCCTGTCCTTTTAACCAGCGTTTCTTTCGTCAGGTACGGTCAATGCACTCCAAACGGCAGAACATTAAATTGCTACAGTACTTTTCTTTCTTCTCCATTTCTTTCTTCTCTATTCTATATGCACTCCAAACAAGCTATAAATCTCGATTATGGCAGAATTGTGGTCACTATCCATCGCTTCTACCCATTCTTGCGAACAAACAGAACCCCTAACGCACAATTAGGAATACCCTTTCTTGCACATTCATTCAAGACCTGATTAGGCGGCCGAGGTCCTACGAGGTACCCATTACTTGGAGTAATTAGTTGTATAAAACTATTTATTACATAAATAAAATTATAAAACCACTTTATTTCTTATAAATAAGTAATTTTTTATGTAAATAAATTGATTAATCCAAATGAAACTTAAACAAAACATCTAAACTTAAACAAAACATTCAAACAATAAGTCGTTTTGCTCTTGAAACAAAAGGGCTTTTCTGAACTGATGACACGACAAACTCTCTGTTTTTTTTTTTTTAAGGCACATGACATGGAAATTTTGGATTGTTTTAAGGTTTTAACCGACTCTTAAATTGGATTCAACCGGTGCTTTGATAGAATGCGAAGTCCATTAGAGTCATAATTGGGGCCTGTGGACTTCGCAGGCTACCAATTATTGGGTTGTCTTCAAGCTGACAACAAACAAAAATTCCAATCAACCCATGTCAATACCAATTGGGCCAGTCAGACCTTCAAGGCCCAAGGCCATACATCAAATCCACCAAGGGACCTAATTTTAGGAACAACCATAATCGTTTGACCGACCACAGCTCTCACTTATGTATCCCATGTGCGAGCAATCTTTACAGAAGCAGACCTCCGAAATGAAAACAAAAAACCAAAAAAATTGAGCCAAAATAGCAACAAGTTGTAATTGCTGTTCTAGTAGAATTTTGAAACGCGGATCCGCATTCTTCCAATTAAATCCCCCTGGTCCAATTAGACCTATAACCTATTGCTACGCCACAACCGCTCCGAGTTTACAACATGGATTACCTTTTACCAATTTTACAAAACAGGTCTTGCACGTCGTTTTATCAAATACAGGAAAAAAATTTCTGCATAGAGCTACACTGAAAAACAAATGCTTCTCCACTAAATTTTTTGGCAGCAAGCTCCCCAATCTAAATACAGCAACCTATAACATAACAGTACAGTCTACAGGTGCAACAGCGGGGCCGTGGGGCAAAGTTACTGAGTTCCCATAAGCTCCATGCTTGGCGTTCGCTGGTGGGATCCACTTGTCAACCAAACACTTTTAAGTACAATTACAAAGCCGTCCATACATTTCAATCAGGATGACTTCTAGGGATCAGAAACTGAGGCATAAACCGAAAATTTCAAAAATTGGCAAAAGTTTAACCATTCACATTCTTAAAACTAAAGAGAAAGGGCGAAAACCCCGATTAGGCAATCTTATTTTCACAAGAAGCAACCCGAAATTAATTATAATTCCACTTGGTTTCATTCAACTTTTTTTTCTGTACAGCATTCATTCTCAACCAGCTGTAGCTCTGCTCAAGTATCCAAAAACAAGTGAAATTCAAATACTAAGGCACAAAAAAGCTGAAAATCAAATACCCATGAAATAGGAGGTGATAAATCCGAAATTTTCACACTGATATGGAGGCGTGCGTAACCCGAATCCACAGAAATGTTTCTTTCCGTCAAGATCAGGGCTTTAAACACCACCAGCTAACTTTAAGGAGTTGAAGAAACGCAAGGCAATTATTGATGATGGAATTACCTCGCGAAATCCACAGTCAACTCCTACTAATTTAAAATCAATTTCATTAACCGCAATAAGGCAAAATTTTTCAAAAAAAAAAAAAACCAATCAATGGTAATTAGCAATAGAGCGTAAAATCAGAGGAACCAGAGGGTGGGTGCTCATATTCTATGGGTGTAAAAGAAGTCTGTCATGCCAATGGCAATGGGCATTCAGAACGAGGAATTTTCTTCTAATCATCGCACCCCAACCCGCTGGAAGTCAATATAGATATATACATATATGTATAATTAGCTTTTGGGGATGTGTATGGGAATTGATATATATATATATATATAACTGATACTTGCGTTCGCAGATGTTGTACAGTGTTCATACGCAGATGCTTGTACAATGAGGAGCGCTGAAAAACAACAACCTTGCCTTTGACAGGAGGCGGCCATGGCCATGGAGCCTTTTGTTTCGGGCTTCTCCTTTAAGCGAGGCGCTTAAATAGGCTAGAAAGTGGAGCCTAACCCTAAAAACCTCCTCTTTTCTTTTTTTTTTCTTCGGTTAGGACTTAGGACTACAGGAATAAGGTCCCCAAGTTACGACGTCGTTTTTCCCACTCCAAATTCGCTCCGCATACCCTGAGTCATATATAACAATTAACAATATACTCGCGTAATGGACAGATTTAAATATATTTATTAATAAATTTATTTATTTTAAAATTAAAAAGATATTTTAATTTTAATTATTATTTTTTAAGAATTTCTAAATTTTTTGAGAAAATAAAAAAATCTTTTTAATTTTTTCTTAAAAAGAAAAATTTGGAAGTACTTTTTTTCTTTTAATTTTTTTCTCATTAGAGGAAATTTTAAAGTAATTTTTTTTCTTTTTTTAAAAAAATATAGGTAAATTTGAGAGATTTTCATTTCTAGAGAGATTTTCTTAACATTTTTTTTGTTAACATATTTTTTATTTTTTAAATAGGAGAATATAAGAATAGTTTTTTTATTGTTTTCTTTTTATTAAAAAGTTTTATAATTATAAAGATTTAATTAGAGTCAACGTAGTACTATATAAATCAATACAATTTTTTTTAGATTACAATTACATTTATATTAATTAATTTACAGAATTCTAATCCTCATTGTAATAAAATTTTGATAATTATGAGATATTTTAATATTTTTAATTTGTAAATTTATGAGAAATCGCTAAGTAATAAAGAAATAAAAGTTAAAATTTTCTTTCAATTTTGGTTTTATATACTTACATATAGATTACAATTAAGCACAAAAAATAAAAATTAATCGAATATTTGTCCAAAGGACCAAAACGCATTAAACAAAAGGCTGTTATCCCGTTAAATACTTTTTTATGAATTTGTTTATGTTTATTTAGTTCGTTTTTTGAAAGATAGTTTATTCATGGAGGCTTTAGATTAATGGACTCACTAGTTTAGAGAGGTAAAGTTGTTACTAACTAGTTTATTATTATTATTATTATTATTATTATTATTATGTAAGTAATAAATCAGTCCATTACTGCTGTAGAATCTTGAGGTATAATAATCAAGCACTTAGTTTCTGCACCATTCGATGCCACTATATAGAACCGTTATATTCAAATTAACAAATACAACCACTTATTAATAAAGTATAATTATATTAATAAATGTAGAACTACAAAATTAAAATATAAAATTAGATTAATGTTATTTTTAAATTTAAAATATAGATCTCACATAATATGAGTTAAAAAAATTATTACACAAACTATCAATATAGTTATATTTTATTAATAAATAATAGTATTCGTCGTCTTTTGGCAGACTGACATGATTCATGTGTATGAGTTCTAAACTTTTGTGGAGAATTAAAGCAAAAGATGATAATGATGGTTGTATAAATAATATTAAAACGATTATTAATTAATCTATTAAATGCTAATAAAAAATAAAATTACCAGGTTTAAAGCAAAGTACACTTTTGTCCCAAGAGATAAGCACCCAATTTGTGCGAGAGTTGGAGGGTGACAAACCCTCGTCTCTCCGAAAAAGCGCATAGCTCCTTTGACTCGATTGTATAAGTTTTATTTCATCACATTGATTTGATCTTATGCCTAAAGTTGGACTTGTCCTCCACGCGATGCTTTCATCCCTTATTTGTGTGCTTTTACTTTGATCCATTTCTCTCCACAATGTCTCTCAAAGGCAGGCAAATGTTAGAAGGTTTTGTTTGTAATAGAAAATCGTAAGTTTAGATTTTCTTCAAAATATTTAGTTAGACTAAATATACATCTGATTCGCATAATCGTGAAAAAAATTTGTGATTTTATTAAATATCGTAGACTTTGCTCCTCTATAACTTTAATGTAAAAGTACAAATTATTATACATTACAATTCTTCTTGATAGATTGTATAATGACACCATTGTTCTTTCATTGTAGAAAAAAAAAATGTGTTTATTTAGTTTGTTAATATATGAAAATAATTAAAAAAACTTTTTATTGAGTAAGAAGCCCAGTAAACATACAAAGAAGAAAACAAGAATATGACTCAGGTGGGAGTCGAACTCCCGCATAAGATTGTGAGAGTGTTTGGGTTAACACCCATCCATATAATTAAAGAATTATCTATGAGGTGAAATGACGTTATATGAGATTGTAACCTATGATCATCACTTTCCTTTTTTTTTTTTCGAACAAGCCCATGATCATCACTGCTAAAAGATCAATTACGAATGGGCGGACATGCCCACATACACAACTCTACTTGTAAACTTTGGGCTGGGTTTCTAGAACTGAACGGGTTTAACTTTCTTTCTGAACAGATATTTGTTCATCTTTTTTGCAGCTCAATGCACCTTGAAATTAGGATGTTTACCGTTTAATTGATTAAACTGAACTATTATAATTATTTTTTAATTTTTTTGTAATAAAAAATTTAAAATTATTTTTAAATTAAAATTTTAATTAATTAAAAATTTCGATTAACTGTTTGGTTAACTGAATTTAATGATAAAAAATTTAAAATTTTAATATAAATATAAAAAAATATTTTTGATATATTTTTTAAAAGAAAATTATCATTATCATTATATATATAAGATAAATAAGTGATTATTTAAGATATAATAATAGTTTATTAACATTTATTTGTTAATAATAGTTTTATTAGTAATATTTTTTTCCTATTGTTAGAAAAAAATGCATATAAAATAATATTTTAGTTCGGTTTAGTTCGGTTAACTGTGATTTTTTAATATTAAAAACTGAATTTAAATTAAAAATTTTAATTTCTATTTAGTTCGATTAATCAATTATAAAATCGATTTATTTAATTAAAAATTCAGTTTTCTGTTCAATTTGATTTTTTCAGTTAATTGATATTTTCGGCTTCACAAACTCCCCCCAATAAGCGCCAGCCACCAGCCAACGGACTATGGCAGTATTAGTGTATCTCAATACTATAAAACAAATGGTAGCTGTCTATTTTTATACATTAATTTACGCATACAACACATATATAACTATAACAAATCTATTTTTAACTCATGTTTTGTTTGAACTTCATCCCACTTAAATTTGTGTTTTTGTGTCAAATTTGACATTTAATAAACTTGACTCATCTAAAATGTGACTAAATTTATAAATCTCCAAACGATAAGCTTATTTATGCAAACAATTTCCCTTGAATACGTCTTCAAGAAAAGCCAAGAGTATACGCCTAACAAAATACAAATTAAAAGCCAAAGAGGAATATGAGTCTGACCCTTGCCAGCTTTTCTTAAGTGATAAATATCAAGGAGAAGAATCGAACTTAGTGATTATAATATTGATATACGAACATATAAATCATTTCAGATGTTTGTTCATCTTTTCGGCAGCTCAATGCACCTTGAAATTAGGATGTTTACCGTTTAATTGATTAAATTGAACTATTATAATTATTTTTAAATAATTTTTTTTTGTTATAAAAAATTTAAAATCATTTTTAAACTGAAAATTCAATTAATAAAAAATTTTGATTAACTATTTGATTCACTGAATTTAATGATAAAAAATTTAAAATTTTAATATAAATGTAAAAGAATATTTTTGATATATTTTTTAGAAGAAAATTGTAATTATCATTATATATATAAGATAAATAAGTGATTATTTAAGATATAATAATAGTTTATTAACATTTATTTGTTAATAATAGTTGTATTAATAATATCTTTTTTCTATTGTTAGAAAATAATACATATAAAATAATATTTTAGTTTAGTTCAGTTCGATTAACTGTGATTTTTTAATATTAAAAACTTTAAATTAAAAATTTCAATTTTTCTTCGGTTCGATTAATCAATTATAAAATTAATTTATTTAATTAAAAATTCGGTTCTCTGTTCGATTTGATTTTTTCAGTTAATTGATATTTTTGGCTTTTTTAGCATGCCTACTTGGAATCTCACAAACTCCCCCAATAAGCGCCAGCCACCAGCCAATGGACTATGGCAGTATTAGTGTATCTCAATACTATAAAACAAATGGCAGCTGTCTAGTTTTATACATTAATTTACGCATACAACACATATATAACTATAACAAATCTATTTTTTACTCATGTTTTGTTTGAACTTCACCCCACTTAAATTTGTGTTTTTGTGTCAAATTGACATTTAATAAACTTGACTCATCTAAAATGTGACTAAATTTATAAATCTCCAAACGATAAGCTTATTTATGCAAACAATTTCCCTTGAACATGTCTTCAAGAAAAGCCAAGAGTATACGCCTAACAAAATACAAATTAAAAGCCAAAGAGGAATATGAGTCTGACCCTCGCCAGCTTTTCTTAAGTGATAAATATCAAGGAGAAGAATCAAACTTAGTGATTATAATATTGACATACGAACATATAAATCCTTTCTTAAAACAGTAAATTTGGTTGTTTGGTCCTGAAATTTGCATTCCATAAAATCCAAAAATTACCAAACAATGAGAGAGAAAATCATCTTTAAAAACTAATTGATCATTGGTATATCATTCCAGAGAAGTGACTGACATTCCGAGAATGCCTCAAATTTGACCGGCCGTGGCTTAATAGTAGGCAAATGATATTGACTAATCTACATTGCTTCACATAAAATGTAACAAATTTGCTCATCTTATCATCTAGGGCTAGCGTAAAATCTTTGAGATTTATATAGAAAAAGAAAGAGAAAAGTCCGATCTTGTCAAGTAAAATATGGGTTCTGGCCGTCAGATTATGGGACCATTCACATGGCAGCCTATAACAACTTGTATTTTAAATAATTTTTGGGAAAAAGTTGCTGTACACATAAAGTATTAATTGGATTTAGGAATATTTAGAATATATAATTTAGAGTTTATAGCTTAGTACTGAAGATAACACATATCTAAATTTATATTTTAATTTTAAAAAATAAATAAATATTATTATGTGTCTTGAGATACAACTCAATATATGAAAAAGAATTTCACGTTCTTTCTTTTGAGAAAGGAGAGTGAGAGAAAAATCCTATTATTTGTAGCTTTTCCTAGACTTCTGTGAAAAGCATGAAAAAAACAAAGGCTCGAATGCTATGATCCCTTCGTCACCCCATAATGAAAGGGGCGATCTTGTAGTTTTTAGTCTTTAAAGATACGTTATTAGGTGCTCCATTTTTTTTTTCCATTGAGGCTGAACCTAAACTTGTGCTCGAAAGATAATTGTCCATACATTGATAAAATATGCATGGATTCTCGAGAAAAGAGAAGCCGTGGTGGTCCCTCAAGACTGCCTAGATTTTACGAGTGAATAGAAAGTTAGATCTACATTAGATCTCATCTGAATCGCCTCATCTATCCTTATGAAGAGAAGTTTGGTTTCAAACACCGATTTGAACGGGAGAAGTATGCCATGTTAATATGCCTTGGATGATCCACATCTCAGGTCGGTCAGGTACTGATAAGTACATTGAACTATCTATGTGACTGAGAGACTTTATATTTCAGGCATAACGACGCAATTATCAAGGGCACGCTCTACCACTAAGCTAATAGCCCGTCGTGCGAGCCTCCGGCCGGGGGCCTATACCAAAAGTAAGAGAATCCTTTCATTCTGAAAGGAATGTTTTAGCCAAACCTAGATCTGTAATTGAATATCTTTTCGTTCATTGGCTTCTATAACGCGATAGAAATCAATGTCAATGCAGGCACGCTTGCAGCTTCGAACTTCCTGGTGTAGTTTAAACATATAAATATATAAATACTAATTAATTTCTCCTTTTTTTTACCTCTTTTTTTTTTTTCGGGGGCAAGATATGCCTGCCTAACATAAGTGCATAACTTCTATAGGATTGTGGTTCGGAAAAACGGATGGACACTAGCTTTAAGAACGAGTTAGACCAGCATCCGATTCTGAAACCGGAAAACGACAGCGATCGATATGACTAATACAATATTTCATGACAAGATATGGATACTTTTCTTTCCGATTACATCCATTCCCAACCCCCCCCCCCCCAAAAAAAGTTCAGTGGAAGTGAATTTCATAATTGCATATATATAATAGCGATTTCTAGATATAAACCGGTGGCATTTATATTCCCTTACCATAGATGCTATGCTTGGATATTGTCAAGAAACTTCTATCAAAAAGTTTAAGCGGTTGGATGAGACTCAAAATAAATTATATATTAATTTCTAATATATTCAAACATGCCATATTTCATTGTACTCTAGAAATTTATTATTTAATGTAAGAGTTATATAGTTTGAACAGAAGACATAATCTCAGTTATAAATTCTATGCCGTGTCCCTTAGCTTTTAAACGGGAAAAATTCTTGCTAGCCATGTAGCCTCCGTGACTTCTATAGTCTTGTTTCACTCGTGAAATGCCTAATGATGTCTCTCAATTGCAAAGGAGAAAGACGAGTCCGGGGCCGAACAGCGACCCGCCAATAACAAATAGAGCCAATGTGCAATAATTGGAATGTTAAGCATGTGAGAGGTCAAAAAAAGAATGTTAAGCATGTGAAAGAGCTTTTTTCTGAGGTCTTAATAATTATTGTGTTTAAAATTGAGTGCCAATTCTTGTGATATGACTGGAAGGATGTCACCCTACAGATACAAATAATTTATAAAGTTTTATCATTATAATTGCAAGTTCTATAATTGTAGTGAGTACAATAAATCCAATGAAATTTTACGTTATTTTTATTCACAAAAAACATTTATATTTCTTTGAAATTAAGCTTTGTCAGTAAAAACTTCCTCAAAAAAAAAAAAGGTTTGTCAGTAAAAGCGACATTGTCACTCACGAAAATCCTATACAGACGGCAAGGAATAAGCAGTTTCACGTCAGTTTCCACTTGTTTTTCTACTGAAACGTCATGCAATTCAAATGAAATCAGTTTATAACAATTCTGCCTGTGTCACTTATCAAATAAAATAATTCTGCCCTTTGTCAGTTTGCCTCAAACTCTTACTTTTCCAATGACGTATACCCATAACGACTTGGTCTTCTTTCCCCGGTTTCTCTGTCTTACACTTCAAATTTGTTTTACAAAGCTTTTCGGCCGAATAATCCAACATCCTAATCTCACGTTTAATTTACTTGGCCCTTATTTCTTGAAGCTATCCAAGCCCCACTGCATATATATTCAAGTCTAGCCAACTCCCAATATCATATCATTAAACACATATAGATAAAGCATGAATCAAAGCAAGGCTAACTCAAAAGGAGATTCATCCTTTTCCTTTCCATGGGAAAAACAGCCTCACATCACAAAACAGGAGTCCCATAGAGGAGAGCTTGAGTTGAAGCTACCACCCCCGCCGGGGCCGATCAAACCGGATAGAAGATCGATCCACGACATCCAGATCCCTCTTCCTCCATGTGCGTTTCAGCCTCCTCAAAGGAGCTGCTCAAGAAAAGGGCTAATAAAGAACCAAGATGACCCCTTTTTGGCAGCTTACAAGCAGTGCACCAAGTCTTGCAGCACTAGGGAAGGTAAGCGGTCTAAAAATAAATCTGGGACTGCAGGATGGAGAAAGGGCTTGATGGGGTTCTCATGCAAGGTTTCGTCCAGTGTTGTTGATGGCAATTTGGTGAGGGTATCTCAGGTTCCCTTCGTGATTGACACGGAGAGAGGGATAAGGAGGTGAGTTGGTGAGACTAGCAACCATAATAAGTCAATTTTCTAAGTCAATTTTCATTATCTTTGAAACTTGGCCTAACTTCTGGCCAATTTTCCTTGTAACAATATTGATAGTGACCAAGGTATATGATGGGAATTTTGGGAAGGCTATTTAGTGAATTTCTTTGAAACTTCTTTTGGAACCAACTCAAGATTCAAAGGAATTTATTGAATCTTGGAAAGCACAATTTTTTTTGAATTACATAAATTTATTATCTTATTATTTTTATTTCAATTGAGTCTCACTTAAATTTTTTACTCTCTCTTAAATATGACATTAAATTAACTTCACTCATTTTTAAGTAATCAAATTAGAAATTCCCTAATAAATGTGATATGTTTTATGATATTTTATCCCTCAATAATTCGTATTATAAACATGTTTTATGATTGATACTGATCGATCTATTAGAGGGTAAAACTTAAAGCTCCACGGCCACAAGAACCTGGTTAAGTCCATGTTGTGGAAATTCCCATATAACAAGTTTGGCGCTGGCACGTATAACAAGTAAGGACGATTTTCTTATTGATCCAAAGTCAATGGAAATAATAAATCTGAGTGGAAGTTGATCAGAAAGGCTCTCTTTTTCGCGAGAAAATAGAATCAATAAGGAAAATGGTCCCTCGGGCCTAATTCAGCCTATGGATGAACATAAGAAGGGATGATTAACGCCTGATATGCACTCAGCCGATCAAACAACAAATAATAACAATTGAAAGAACTTACAACGAGCTATTAGCTGAACTCCCAGTCAAAGACACCATCGCTGAATAAGGATATGGTGCATAAATTATGCAGCTTAGAAAACAGCGCATCAGTTTGTGGACTTCGTGCCGTAGTGAATATGCAATCACATTAGCAGGCAATATGACGTATTAGCCATAAACCAAAGCATATATAGGGCGACGCATCAATTTTGCCATTTGTAAGCCCAAAAAGTCATGGGGAATAACTCGTGTCATTTCATATGATGTTCATCTAGCATTCTTCTTGAATGATTCCTGTCAGCGCCTTGTTGGGTGCTTCAGCCTGCATGTTAGACTGAGATATAAATTTACAATCTTAGTGTAGTATTCCTTTTGAGAAGCACTGAACATCTTTTGCTGTAAAGATCAACCCCTGCTCAGTCGTTGGATTATATTGGTTGTTGAATTGAAAAAGAATATATTATTTTAAGAATTTGATGATCACCGATTGATAATTGATTCATTGTTTTCACCAGAATTGCCTTTACGCGGAAGGGTGATAAAATTTTCAATTACAATCATTGCTCAATACCTAAAAGGCTAGAGTTTAGTCAGGCTACCTCAACGAGGTTGACAATAGTTGAATTTTGGCTGTGGATTCTTTGAGAAACATTTGACAAACTTTTAACACGTTGTTTGGATCGACATAATAAGACTACAACTATAGAGTCCAAAATCATATGGAATTAATCACGATAATCACTTCACGAAATTTTGTCATCATAATCTTCTCAATGCCTACTTCTACAAAATTAGTAAAAATGTTTGATTTCTTTGAAAATAGTGTATTTAAGTAGATAGATAAACAATTAATTTCCCCAACGTTACATTTAACAAATGGGAAAAATATTTTATTTATTGAGAAATGTCAACAGGTCGTTCAATTCAAAATTTTAATAGGTAATATGTTAAATTTTAACATTACGCGTAAGTCCTAAGTACGCGAATAAAAAACAAAGTTTAAGCATATATTTTTTTTTGACTATAAATATAGTTGCATTAAATCATTCGAAATCCGTAATAAATTTGATATAAATGTATCGGAATAACCTGTACGAAATATGAATGAAGATGACAACAAATGTCTACAACAAATGTAGTTAAAATGATCACTTCCTAACGGGACTTCAACCCCATTTTGACAAACCATTCGATTGAAGGTACTTACTGGACCAACCGGACAAAATTGCACAAGACAGCACACATTGCACATTGACAGACTCATAACAGAAATCGATTGGATAAGTCTGACACCAATTTTTCATAAACATAATCTACACATAAATACAACTGAAAACAAATACACCAAATTAAGCTTCCCAAAATACTGCTTCCAAACAACGCTTAACACCCATCCCAAAATAATTTCACAAAAACCCATCTGACTGAAAACAGGAACAATAGCGGCGGCTGGAGGAAGAGGAGGAGGTGATGGTGGCAGCAACGATGGCGCAAGGAGAGGCAGTAGGGGTGTTGGTGGAGTCGACAACAGCAGGATTAATAGTGGCGATTGCGCCGGTGGCAACTTTGGACCAGTCGGCAACGGCGACATAGGCCTTAGAAGAGGCCTTATCAACCCGACCGGCCCCAACGGTGGAGAAGGCAACGAGATCAGTAGAGGGGGTTGCATGAGCCACTCTAACGACGTCATCTTCTCTAGTGATGTGACGGTTTGGCGCGACGGTCTCGTCATTGGAGATAAAAACAGAAAACATGAATCCATAGGCACTGGTAAGAGGATCCCAGATCTGACATCAGAACGGCCATGAGTGTCTTTATTAAGATTAAATTTGAAAACTAAGCTAATTAAAATAACATTTAAAGAAGATAAAGATGGCGGGAGAGAAGAAGAGCGATAGAGCAGAAGTTTTAGATGCCATGAGGTAGAGGAAATAGAGAAGAAAATAAAGGGAGGGGGGAAGGTGGTCGGCCAGCGGCGGTGGCACGCCACTGCTGCTAGCAAAAGAGAGAGGGGGCTATTCTTGGGGACTTTTAGAGAGAAATAAAGTTAGAGAGAGATTAGAGAGAGGGGCTTAGAGGGGTTTTTTTAAGTTTAAGCATATTTGGTTAAAATTTAAAAATAAATTATATATTAAATTCTAATACTTTCCTTTATAAGTAAGTCTATTAAGTTGAAAGCGTAAACAAAAAAAAATAAAAACTTATCATACATTCTTGTAAAAATTCACAATTGAGGATAGAGTGGTTCTAATACAAAACAATGATCCAATATGCTTCACTTGTCTCATTCATCTTAAGCATAAGGACCTCATTAGACATGATCTTAATATAAAGAAACAACTGATAATTTTCACCAAATATAGCGATCCAAGTATGCCTTTGCCCTATGGTTGTATTCCCAGCACGGCAGCAAGTTAGTTCGGGTCCGACTTTAGGACATGCCCGGATTTGTGGTCTACGTGCGCAACAACTGGCCAATGTTCCAACCCGCTCCGGATTAAAACGGACCGCATTGACGTTGGTTAAACCCACGTCAAAGAGGAAATCGCGCACACGAGGTACGAGCCCACTGTGAGGGAGGAGCCATATCAATTATCAAATTGTTTATTCTTTTATTTTCGTCATAAAAGAAAACAATAAAAAGGAGGGAAAAAAAAAAAAGAAAAAACCCTCGTTCCCCTGCTTCCGTCTCTGAGAAACCCTAAGCTTCCTCTTTGCCTCTCCGCTCCGTCGATCGTCACCGCAATTCTTTTTCTGACCTAACCGTAAGTAATGCTTTCATTTGCTTTCATTATTATACTATTACTATGGTGAATTTTACTCGGCCGGCTGTCCGCCGAGTCTTGTTTGGTTTCTTGGAAAATTGACGCGAAAATTGAAAATCAAAGAAACAACTGAACTGTCTTTGACGAGTATTTTTGTTTTTTTCTGTTTTGATGTCGCGAGAAGAACTTCTTGATTTGCTTTATAGTTAGTGTCAGGACCAAGCGGAGATTGATTTGTCGCCCTCAGTTCTTCAAAGCTGTTTATCTTTCTCCATTTCTTGGTTACGGATTTTGGTTTCTGGTTCATTTCTTTTGTTGTTGAGATATTTATCGCTTTCTTGAATTATCTGATGTTAAAGAATTGGTCTCCAACACCTTACCGTAATGTAATCCATGTTGTTTGTGCGTGCGTGCGTGCGTGCGTGCGTGTGTGTGCGTGTGTTTTTTTTTAAAATTTAGATAATGTGTCGGCTTCACATTGTCTTCTTGGACCGCATAAACGTTGCTTCTTGATCCTGGAAATTGTCTGCATCTCTGACTCGACATACAGAAATTTGCCGAAAAAATTAAGATATTCATTGATAGTCGTAGTGTAACCTTCGTAGGGAACTCATAACCTGAATTGAATTATAGAATTGGTCTTTCAACAAGCTCTTGGTGGCCAAACTTGGCTGGCTTGCGACCACTATGATTTGCTTCCATGTGTTGTTTTTTTTTGGCAGTTTCCTGCCATGTGGTTGTTGGTCTGCAGACTGCAGCTGAGAAATGCATTGCTATTTTTCTTTTACTTTTCTTCTGAATTGGAAGTTATGGGACAACTCTTATTGGTTTTTGCAGTCATTAGACCATTAGAGAAGCTCTGCCGATGTGCTGGAATGGCCAATAATCCTCAATCCTCTGGTGCGCAGGTACAGCTTTGATCTGGCTCCATCTATAGTCTTATGAGTTAATAGCATAATATGTACACAGATTAGGTTGAGCCCTGTACTCTCTCTCTCTCTCTCTCTCTCTCTCTGTGACTGGCCACTTTGGCCTGTAACAGTTGGATCCTTGCGTCCTCAACATTTTGCTTCACCCTTATCTATGCATGTTATTTCTTCTTCTTTATTTCATGTTCAGTGAAGTCCACCATTTGAACTCTATTGAAGTGTTTTAATCACTGCTATGACTCATGCCATTGCAGTTTCGGTCAGCGGTTCCTATGCAGCAGGGACACCCATTCATTCCGTCTCAACAGTTTCGGCCAGGTGTTGGAATGCAGGCTGGTCAAAGTCAGCCTTTGCAGTATTCTCAACCCATGCAGCAGTTGCCGCCATGGCCAAGTCAGCCTGGCCCCACTATCACTTCATCACAAGGTCTACCGATGCAATATGTTCAACAAAATAGGCCTCTTACATCAGGCTCACCACAGTCACAACCAACTGCACCTCATCTTAATAATCATCTTCCTGGAGTGGGGCCATCTGGAATGCCTCTCTCTTCCCCTTACACTGTAAGATCTAATAATCAAGTTCCTGTTCATTTTTTTCTTGGCTAATTTTGGGGGATACCTTTTGCACATGCTTACAAAATTTTGCATTATTCCAGTATCCACAAGCTTCTTTTTTCCAGCCACAAAACAGTGCCAGTGCATTGTCACAATTCCAGCCGATGTCTCAGACCCATATTCCTGCCGTACCTGCAGGGGCACAACCTTGGTTGTCTTCTGGAAGTCAGAATGCATTTCCTGTTACTTTGGTTCAACCAGCTGGACAACAACGTTCTATTTCTTCTTCCTCTGATCCTGTCAGTGCTTCTTCATGTCTTTTTTTTTTTTCTTTTTCAATTTCCTGTCCTACAAAGTTAATGACTTGTTTCATTACTCTTTTTAAGCACAATGAAATGTTGCACTACAACGATGCTCCAAAAACTTTCCTTCACCATATGTTGTGCATGTTTAATTTTGCTTGTTATGTGTGTTTATTGATTATTTAAAATACTTTTAGGTAAACAAGCAGTCAATTTGGTATAATGGCCCTTTAGGCTTTGGGCTGATAGTAATTATTTCACTTTAATTTAGCATATCAATACACATTGGACAGGCACTGTATGCTTATCACTAGGTAAAAGACAATTATGAATGGCATTTTTTGGAATTCTGTTTTCCATAAGCAACTTTGAGGTCCCTTATCCAGCTGTTATGAGATTTCCTTTGGATTTTAAATCGTATCTACGTGCACCTTTCCCTTTGAAAAAAAAAAACTAGTCTCTATTCTCTAAGTTTGATTAAAATGACTGTATAACCCTGCATTAAATGTCAATTTACCTGAATGTGTTAAAGAGCTGATTATTATTTTGTATGTACGTGTGTGCATACCTGTTTCGATCTATAATTTCCAAGGATTGTTATTGTTATTGTTATTTTTATAGCTGTATAATGGAGCATGGTTTAGTTTTCTGGTTGTTTTTCTCTGCTTTAGCCATCATGAATTGCCCACTCATCTTTACCTTTTTCTTTTCGCATGGCTTTGCTATGGTTAAGTGGTTATTGTCTTTCTCATGTTTCCGATAACAGGCAGCAAATCTTCCTAGTCTTACCGAACAGTCTTCATCTGATTGGCAAGAGCATACAGCTGCTGATGGTAGGAGGTATGCCTTTTGTGGGTGTGCCTTTTTGTCATTTTTCCAGTTATATTTAATTCTATTAGTTTTACAATTTTTAAGGTTTGTTAGTTTTATTACATAGTTTTTTTCTAGACATAATTCAAGGTATTCCTGTTTCATGTACAGTACTTGACAATTTATGAACAAATTTTCCAGATACTATTATAACAAGAAAACAAAGCAGTCTAGCTGGGAGAAGCCCTTTGAATTGATGACATCAATTGAGGTTAGTCTGGGTTGCTTTTTGTACCTTACGTCCTGCCTCTATTGACTGCCATACATATCTTCTTTTGCATCTCGTGTAACTTGGTTGAACTGTATCCACTTTTATAGTCGTGTAGTTTCTAGCCATCTTTGAATTGCTCAATTTTGTTTTTATTGGAGTTCTGCTTTTCTTTGCATGTTTGTTTGACTGGTCTGTAGATGTGATGGCAAGTCTGGAGAAATTTAACGACTGCTCTATATGCTCATTATGAAGGCGGGCTTTCACTTTCCCAAGGCAGGCAATTTTTTGTTATTTGCATTTAATTTCCTACCTGGGGAAATTTTTCTGTGGAAATCTTAGTGGATAGATTTGTTTAACCAACATGAAATACTAATATTCCTTTTGATCATCCTATTTTAGTGAAGTTAGAGGATAATGACACAATGATATATTGTTTCTCATCTTGCTTGATATTTTCCACCATGGGAAAGACAGTCTCATATGATGTATTTTGCTGGTATGCTGCTATCCTTTCATAGATATCTCGCATTTCGAGTCTCACTTCATCTGGTAGCAGTCTTAGTTTACTCATTTGCATCATGGTGATTTTGATTGTTTCCTGTTTATCCTGTTGAAACATTAGCTTTGCATGTGTGTTTTTTGCTCGACTTTGTTCGATGGCTATGATTACTAGAACACTTCTACAGGTATGCCTTTTTCTCCATAAATTTGGAGATATGAGATGCTGATCAGCTGGACTTCAATATTTTACCCTACACAAACTAATTATAGCATTGCATGTTTTATTATTAATTTTTTCCAACTATTATATTATGTTGATTTTATTTTGTGCTCCAGACTTCTGTGTGGTCAGCTTTTCTCTTTCTGAGACAGGGGAAGGCTAGCTGAGAATATGCTTTTCAGATTAATCTAGTGTAACTAATGTCTTCGTTTTGATACCTTTAGCCATGCATGTGATGCCGATTTTGTTGTCTGAATATTTAAATCTTTTTGGTCCAATTATAACTGGAACTTGGTGTGCATTGGAGTTAGTTCAGATGAATGGAATATGTGGAGACAATTGCCGAAATTCAGGGCATTTTATGCTCTTCTGAGGTAGCAGAATTCAATTTTGTCGCTGTTGCACTTTGACCTGAATTTTGTGTGTTGGCTAATATTTTTGCTATCTAGTTTCTAGTGACCTGCCTGCTTTGTATGTGATATTTTTAATTCTTGATGTTATTTTGTATTTAATTTTCTTTAGTATCATTGTTTAATTTTCATTCTTTAGTAGCATTTTTTGTGCAGAATTAGTACACATTTTTTTTCTATGTTCAGATTTATTATGCAACTTTGATAGTCAATTTTTCTAATGCTGGTCATTCATGCATGTAATTTTTTTTCAGTTTGTCTTATTAATTTATCTTCTTAACTTGATGTGGATATCACTGTGACAGAGGGCTGATGCATCTACCGTTTGGAAGGAATTCACAACTCCTGAGGGAAAAAAGTGGGCTGCTTTCCTGCTTTCCTGAGGCTAAAGATTCTACTGGAATCTGTCTCCATTGCTTTTGCTGCCCTATGTAACTTAATCTAGAATGGCTTATGCAGGTATTACTACAACAAGGTTACAAAACAATCTATGTGGTCGATGCCTGATGAGCTTAAGGTAGAGTGTCTTAATTTTCTACACATTACTGTTCCTCCTGGACCTTCTGCTTTTATGTTGCATTTTTTTTTCACTTATTTTAATCTTTATTAGGAAAGAAGTATTTGGGGAAATTAGAGAATCAACCAAATAGTAGTTCCCTGCACTATTGATACCTATGTAGATTAAGAGAAATACAAAATAACCCAACTACCCACATACTTAAAAGGACACAGTCCAACAATCTAATTCTTTTATATTTGTTTCCAGTTAGCTCGTGAACAGGCCCAAGCAGTTAGCCAGGGATCTCAAACAATGACTGATGCAGCTTCACATACAGTGGGAGCTATCGCCATCACATCTGGGGAAACATCTACAACAGTAATTTCAGTTATCTCCAGTTCTTCCTTGGCGGTATCTGGGGTGGCTTCAAGTCCAGTACCAGTCACTCCTGTAGCTGCAAGTGCTAATCCTTTTCCAGTGGTAGTCTCTGGATCAGCAGCTGTTCCTGTTGCAAGTGCCACCACATCAAGTGCTATTACCGTCCAACCCACTGGAATGACCATGACTCCAATACCCTCTGCCGTTTCAGGGAGTACTGATGTTCCTGTTCGTTTGGAAAATGTACAGACAACATCAGGGTATGTTATTCATTGCTGTTTTGATTTTATGTATCTCTGAAATTCCGGGGTGCCATTTTCTTTTTAAAAATTTTGATTTAAATACGTTCACATAATTACAGGGGTGGATTTGATAATATAGCTCTTCAAGGTGCTGGAAAGTCAAGGGATGGAGCATCCATTGAGGATTTTGAGGTGTGACTGATTTTTTCAATGCTATATTTGAAAGTTATAATTTGGTCCCAAATATTTTGAACTCAACTGGAATTATCTTAGCTGCTAAGCCATTTCATGTTTATATATGCTTTTTGTGCATTTTCGTGCTTTTAGTTGGATAATGTTTCTTTCTCATTAGCAAAACTAAATTCCCCTTGTCCATCTAAATATGCTTGTTCCAAGGGTAGGCATACTTGTTTGTGTGAATTGCTTAATTTGATGCATACGTGTGTACTTTGTTACTGGCAGGAAGCACAAAAAGGAGCAGTTGATGTTGGAAGACCTAATGCGATTTCATCAGAGGAGAAAACCCCAGACGATGAACCTTTAGTTTTTGCCAATAAGCTGGTACCATCTAAACCAATCCTTCAAAGCCTTGCTATTGACAAGCATGCTAGAATTATGTGTAGCCTTGCTATTGACAAGCATGCTAGAATTATGCGTCTTTCTATGAATTTCTATATCTAATTTATAATCTAGAAGAGGGAAACTATGATACAATTATCATCATAATTATTAGTCTTTGGTCTGATTGCTGCCTCCAGCCCTTTGAGGGCCTTGGGGGACCTCTCTTTAAAAAAAAATAAAAATTCACTTCTGCGGAAAGTAGACCTATTGTCATTATAACCATCATCTGCACTTTTTTTGTTTTGTTTCATTTTTTTGATGAAGCATCTTCTGCTTATTTTTCCTTTCCTCTATTTGTGTGTGTGTGTTTTTTCTTTTTTCTTTTTTTTTTTTTGTCTTCAGGAAGCAAAAAATGCATTCAAAGCTCTCCTTGAATCTGTCAGCGTTCAGTCTGATTGGACTTGGGAACAGGTAGTCGCCTGGTCATGTGTCTATCCTGCAACCTATATCCTTCATTAAACGATTGTCATTGATTATGAAATTTGATGTTAGACAATGAGGGAGATCATTAATGACAAACGATATGGTGCCTTAAAGACACTTGGTGAGCGCAAGCAAGCATTTAATGAGGTAAATTTTATCACTTCATTTATGCCATGCATTGAGAATTTGGTGTATGCATTAACTGGGGACCTCTTTTGACCAAATAAGTTTAAGTAGTTTAACATCTGATTGTCAGTTTCCTATTCTTTTACTGGTGATGATAATCCTTCTTATTCTGATATAAATATTGATAACCATTATGCTTAGTACTTGGGTCAAAGGAAGAAAATAGAGGCAGAGGAGAGGCGAACGAGGCAGAAAAAAGCTCGAGAAGAGTTCACAAAGATGTTGGAAGTATGTTGAATACAGCTAAGAATGCTTGCTTCTGCCCCTCTGCTTTGTATTTTTGATTGTCATAATTCTTTTCTGGTGCTTTGATTTCATTTCAGGAGTCTACAGAACTTACATCATCTATGAAATGGAGGTCAAATCACTCCTTATTTATTAACAACTTTCAGTATAGTTACTTTGTTTATTGCATATATTTCTCTCAGAATGGATTTTTTAGTTTCTTTGTAACTGAAAAATATGTTCGTTCAGCAAAGCTGTGAGTCTGTTTGAAAATGATGAACGGTTTAAGGCTGTTGAGAGAGCCAGAGATCGGGAGGATCTTTTTGACAGCTATATCGTGGAGTTGGAGAGGAAGGTCAGCATCTATGACGCCTTTATTTTGTTTGCCTATGAACAATGAAAAGATAGTAAAGCTGAAGGCCTGCATTGGATGCCTTTTTTATGCATGAGAAATGTGCATTCATGTCTACAGAGTTTGATATTTGAGAGTCTCACGCTGACCTTAGTGCATGATAGAACGGAATGGCGAGCAAAGATTTATGTAGCTGACCCCAATTAAATTTGGGTTAAGGCTTTGTTGTTGTTTATCCACGAACTGTGGTTAAAATTGTAAACTGAGGTAGCTTATTTGTAAAGCATTATGTAAGAGTCATATAAACGAAAACTCTTAAATATGGGGTTTTCTTGAATATCTTACCACATTTCTGAGTTTTCCGCACTTCAGCCATCAATTATGATTCTGTTTAAATTGATGACATGACAAGATGGTATGTAATTGACCACAGAAGTTCAACTTCTTGTCTCTAATTTAGAACCATGCTTATGATGACTGCACTTTCAAATTGGATACTTCTCGTTGAATTCAGGGTAATAGTGCATAAATTCACTTTTTGTTTGTGATGCTTGCAGCACCTCCTAGTGGCTATCTTTTATTCTTGAGATATGGGTAATGTGAATATGTTTTACTGGATTGGAAATAGAATTTCTTGCTTTGCTCTCTCACTCTCACTTCCTCCCCCCCCCCCCCCCACACCAAAAAGCAAGAAAAAAAAATCCCTCAAATCTCTGTTTCTGTTAAAGATGACTGAAATCCAAATGTATCTGTCAGCACCCTTTTTAATTTAATCATCTTCCCTTCATTTGAAGTTATGCTTTGTTTGGTCCTTTGACCATGTTCTCTACCCCTGGCATTAATGCAGTCATTGTCATGTCAAGCGTGGGTAACTGAAATTAATGACTCCATTATTGGTTATCCTGCTCTTTGTATTGTTTATGCATTTATATATGATCCAGGAAAAGGAAAGGGCTGCTGAGGAGCACAGGCAGAATGTAGCTGAATATAGAAAATTTCTGCAATCCTGTGATTTCATTAAGGTAATCTTAAAACATGTCTGGAATTCTAATGACTTTATTAATGTATTCTTAATTACTCTTGACAAGTGTCTAAGATTATATGGTTCTTTTTAAACTGTGGAATGATTTGCTTTTGAATCACAGGTGAATAGCCAGTGGCGAAAAGTTCAAGATCGCTTGGAGGACGATGAAAGATTCTTTTGTCTTGAGAAAGTTGATCGTCTGCGCATTTTCCAGGTATATTCTGCCATTTAGTCAAACTACTTGTTCTTCATTGCGGGAACTAGTGCCAGAATCGATGGTTGCAGGACTATATTCGCGACCTGGAGGGCGAAGAGGAAGAACAGAAGAAGATACAAAAGGTAGAATCTGTATGGAAGTTCATGCATTCATTTATTGCTTATGTTCTTATGATTCTTCTTTGCCACATAAAGGAACAACTGAGGCGGGCTGAGAGAAAAAACCGTGATGGGTTTCGCAAATTGTTGGAAGAACATGTTGCTTCTGGGTCACTTACAGCAAAAACTCACTGGCGAGACTATTGTTTGAAGGTAGTTCTGGATCTGTTGAGAGGACATGCATGAAATGAAACTGCTTCGTGAATAGCAACCAATCTGTATTTGGGCTGTAATTGGTGTGGTTTTGTTGATGGTTTTGTTTTTTCTTTCTTTCTTTTACTACTTGTTCTTTTTCTTCTTCTTCTTTCCAACATAGGTCAAGGATTTACCTGAATATCATGCTGTTGCGAAAAATACCTCTGGGTCAACACCAAAAGATTTGTTTGAAGATGTTGCTGAAGAATTAGAGAAACAGGTAATTTATTGAAAAGATAAATGAGCTACCATTTGAAGACCTCAAATACCCATCTTGTTTACCATTTGTATTTTCTCGGTTCTTTTCAATGCACTAGGCAATAGCTTCCTATTTTCGAAGAGTAAAGGGCGAACATTGGTGTAATGGTAAGGTTACTCCATTGTGACTTGGAGGTCACTGGTTTGAGTCACGAAAACAGGTCTTTGTGAAAATAAGGGTGAGGTTGCGCACATCAAACCTTTCTTCAGAACTCATGGTGTGGGACTCTTGTGCACTGGGACACACTTATACTTGCAAACAAAAGCTGGGAGTACAATTTTTGCGATGTTGTCTGTATATTTGTATTTGGCATGCTCTTTTTTTCTATTATTATTATGATTGTTTCTCGGGCCAAATTTTTCATTGTCATAAGCATCTAATGGAAATTATGCCCTGAATTTTTGGATTAGATGTGAAAGAAATATGGTGAATTGGTAAAATAAACAAAGGTTTAACTTAAAAGGTATATTTGTATTTTCCAACTGACATTCCAATATCTTGGACAAGGAGCATAAAGTTGGACAAGTTTGATATATGCCTTTTACTTTTTTATTTATAGTCTTAGTGCTACAGGTTTTAATTTTGAACCCTCTAACCGGGAACTCTTTAAACATTCTTTGATTGATACTATTGCATGTTTTGTAAACTTTGTGTCCATAGAGTTACCAGTAACTACACGCTTTATCTTGACCTCACACTATGGATTCATTAAGGCTTAATGTTGAGGTTTTATATGTTCATGTCTTTGTGCCTTGGCCCATTTTTCTTTCTTCCTGACCAAGGTAATCTTTGGACTTATTTGTATGGTTTAGTAATATGTTTCGTTAAGTCTGTTTTGTGAGTCAAATTCTTAAAAAAAAAAAGAGTTTGTGCGGCTCATATATTATATGGTTTGGTTTCTCAGTTTTTGACTCTTGTCTCTCTCTCATTTTTCTTAAGTTTTTATGCGTGCTTATCCTGTTTGGTTGTCTTTTGATGTAAATGCTCAATAGATTTAATAATATCATTTTCTTCCGCATGTGTTCTTTTGTGCAACATTTGTTGACATTTTTTAAGTTTAGTTGGTTAATTTTTTATGGGTGGTGGTTGTTATCTAATGCGTAACTTGTTTTGTATATTGGCAGTACCATGATGACAAAACCCGTGTAAAGGATGCAATGAAGTTTGGACAGGCATGATCTCTGTGGATCTTCTTTTTTACTTTACAGTCGTAATCAGCTTTTAACATTTATATTGCCAGATTGTCATGCTGCCAACCTGGACATTTGAAGACTTCAAGGCTGCTATTTCTAGTGATGTTGGTTCCCCACCTGTATCAGATATCAATTTAAAGGTACTTATTTTTCTGTCTAATGTGGCTATGATGTAGTTGCTTCTAGAAAAGTCGGGCGTCCTGAATCACATTAGTGTAGAGCATCTTTTTGTGTTGATGTTCAACATGGCTATTATTCAGAATATGAGCATGGTGTGTGACCATTGCTTGAGATGAGATATTGTGTTTTTAAGCTTTTATACGAGGAGCTAGTCGAGAGGGCCAAGGAGAAGGAGGAGAAAGAAGTTAAAAAGCGTCGACGTCTTGCTGATGATTTCACACAACTGTTGCACACGTATAAGGTGTGGTAACAAAACTATTTGGCAATGTTTCATGGAATATCATTCTGTTTTCTATTGCTTTTGTTGACCATCCAACTTAAATTAAATATTTTTTATGATGTAGGAAATAAATGCATCTTCTACTTGGGATGATTGCATTTCACTTTTTGAAGAGAGTCAAGAGTATAGGTATTGCATCTTACCCTGGCATGGCAAGAGCCCTTTATCTCCACTGCTTTACTCCAATGGTGTTCCTTCTCTTGCTTTCTCTGACAGATCAATTGGGGAAGAGAATTTTGCGAAAGATATCTTTGAGGAATATGTTGCACAATTGCTGGAAAAGGCTAAAGAGAAGGAACGGAAACGTGAAGAGGAAAAGGTACTTACATTTTATTCGTACATCTTATTGGTTGTGATCTTGCTAAAGCTAGGAACAGAGAGAATGTGCACACAGTAGCACTTATACTGAGGAAAAAAGAAAGTTGCAAAGCAGTGTGAAATTACACTTGCTGGTACATGCAAACACAACAAAAATATAAAAGATTTTTGGAATGGGGTGGAGTGCTGAAATTGTATTTAGTATATTTTCATTGGAAATAGATACATGCAATTACAGTTAATGTTCTTTATGGCATTTATTTTTTGTTACAGTTTCATTAACTATTTAAATTGAATTGAATTCAATTATCTGCTTCTTGTCCTCATATTGTTTAATTTGTAAATACTGGATCTTATTTGAGCAGGCCAAAAAGGAGAAGGAGAGAGAGGAAAAGGAGAAGCGGAAAGAGAAAGAGAGAAAGGAGAAGGAAAAGGAGCGTGAAAGGGAAAAGGGAAAGGAACGAACTAAAAAAGATGAAACAGATAGTGATAATGTTGATGCCACAGACAGTTATGGGCATAAAGAGGAAAAGAAAAGGGAAAAGGACAAAGATAGGAAACACCGGAAACGACATCAAAGTGCTAATGATGATGTAAGTTCTGATAGGGATGAGAAAGAGGATTCTAAAAAGTCACGTAGGCATGGCAGTGAACGTAAAAAATCAAGAAAGGTATGCAATTTTGTTTGTGTATTGGTGGTCAGATTGATTCCGTTTGTGCATTGGTAATTAGCTTGTAGAAAATGCTTTAACTTTTTGATACTTTTTTTCAGCATACATATACGCCTGAATCAGACGGTGAAAACCGACATAAAAGGCACAAAAGAGATCACCGGGATGTTTCTCGTAGAAATGGTGGTTACGAGGACCTAGAAGATGGGGAGCTTGGAGAGGATGGTGAAATCCGGTAGTTCCCTGTCATCCTGTTTACAGATTACTCAAAGTGCTTTGTCTTGGTAAAAGCATTTCACAGCTGGTTTCTGTTATGTGCTGGATATACTGGTCTATTGTAGTACAGTCAACTAGTTGCAATGTTTGGTCTTACTCAGTCTGTATTCTAGATAAAATGCTTGCACTGCTGATTTTGCGGTTAGGTTTGGGTTAGGATTTGCTTCTTGGATAGGATATGTTTTGGCAGAATGAAGTGCAAAATCTATTTGAGGATTAACTGCAAGAATAATTCCCAAGTAAATCATAAATGGAATGAAGATCGAACAATTTTAAACTAGCAGGCATGCAATGAAGTAGGAGTAATGATATGAATCCTGAAATCCGTATCATGAAACATCCTAACTCTTACTATTATGGGAAGCATCAATTAATTTGCTGGACACCGTTAAATCAAAAAAGGAAAAAAATAAGTCATACGCCTAACAATCAACTCTTACTATTATAGGAAGAATCAATTAATTTGTTTTGACACCGTTAAATCAAAAAAGGAAAAAAAGAAGTTATAAACCTAACAGTTGGGATGTTTCTTGATACGGTTTTCAGGATAATTATTATTATTCATGAACAGATAATCTTGAATATTGTAAGCTGCTATACAACTTCCAAAGTTAACTCTCAAGACACATCCTTCGGAAAGACAAAGGAGGAAAATTTAGAAGAATTCTAGAGAGTAAGAAGACGAGGGTGTGGGAATCTGTAGAAGGAAGAGTGAGAGAGAAAAAATAACAAAATATAAAAGGGGAATTTATCTGGCTTTGAACCATTTGGATTATTTTTTTATGTTTATAACAACATTGCACTGCGGCCAGGGGAAGTAGAACTTGGGAGCTCTCTTTAGAATTTAGGAGATTTATGCAAAGTTTTAGAACATTTTCTTTTCAGGAGTAGTCTAGTCATTAGTCACACTAAGTAGGATGAGTAGTTGTATTTAGGAATATAGTTCAGTCTATTAGTGGTTGGCTTTGATTTTCTTATTTATGAGAAACACTTTTGACTAATAAACTATGTGTGAATGCATGCTTGGCTAGTATCCCCCCCCTCCTTTCCCGCTTTCTTTTCTTTCTCTAGGGCACATTCTTCCCCCTTCTATTTCCTTTTCTCTTCCTAACTGCCGTTTTTGTTCTTCTTCTATTGCTGCAGCTTACAGTAATTAAGTCGGACTTCTATCAAAAGTATCTTAAAGAACCTTTAAACCTATCTGAATCAATCAACCACAATTCAGCCTAAAACCTAATCTATGCCTAGATTTCTAAGTTTTCCTTGGTTTAAACCTCCCACAAGTTCTGATGTGCATGGAGCTGTAAATCTGCTATGCATCACATTATTGGCCATCGGTCAACCATTTTGATAGTTCCAGAGGCTCTTTTAGATTCATTATGCTGGTTGCCAGTGTGATCATGCATGGGTGGCACATAAATCAGGGTCCCACTTGGCCAGACAGACTTGTGACAACCTGCTAATGCTCTTTTCATAACTAATGCATATGTGTGCTTTTAGGTCAGCATAGGGATATGTGCTGATAATACGATGCTGTCAAAGAATTCTTTCTCTTTATCTGTTTTTCTTTTTGGAAAATTTATTCTTTTCCTATTGAGAGTGATTTGTGATTCAAAGCATTCTCCCTCCCTCCCTCTCTCCGTGTTTTTGAGAAGATCAAAGTGTCATTATTTCCCAGTAAACAGTAAGGTGAAGCAAATGCTACATGCGGAAGGAATTACCTGTAGTATTGCTTGGACCAAAAAGAATATAGTGTCACCTTCCTAGGACCAAAATATGAAATGACTGTTTTCTTTCAATTTCACATCAGCAAACAAGAACCTATACAATGGTACTTGTAATTCACAAGACTGAATTGAAGAGGTAGGAAGAAATTAATTTCAAAAACTTGCACAATCGCTAGTAACTGTTTAAAAGAGATGAATAATTTCCATGGCAGTTTCATTCTTGATCTCTTCCAAAATGCTTTCTTCAATCTCCAATGAAATGTCCCTTCTTTGTGGTTCATACATTCTCCATTCTTTTGCTGAATCTTGTAAATCCAAATCTAGCAGCTTGTTCAAGTTTAATTTATCTCCAGATTGTTTCCCTAGGGACTCAATTATCTCACCAATGAGTTTCCCGAGTTCTTCCAGACACAAATACTCTTTACACTGTTGCTGCTGCTTCTTCTTTCTTAGTTGAGCATGAACAATCTCACTCACACAATCAAATAGGGGTTGCATTGTTTGCTGCAAAACTTTTTTTGATTTCAAATTCTCTGAAGAAATACTAGACTCAATGAGTTCTTGTATTTCTGTGATGTCTGCACAGATTGGTTTCTCAGTTGCTGTCTGGAAAAGTGATTTCCAGAGAGAAGCTGGTAGGACGTAATCTTCTCCGATTGTACGGGGGGAATTAACTCCAGTTTTTAAAGGATTCTCTTCCAGGAAAACAAAGTCATCTGTTTCATCTAATAATAATGAGTCTAAGAATATCAAAAAGCTAAGCTGAATTGAACTACACACTTGTTGTAAGTTGATGAATGAAAAAAGATACTGACCATTATGGAGTGGGTAATTTACATGTGAAAGTGCCTTTTCTAGAAATGAGATTGGGCTTAGTGATTTACCGTTGTCTATTCTTTGCGGTTGGAACTTCCTTGCTGTAACAGCCTGTTTGCTCTGTGAGCAACTGAACTGTCTGTCATTCCTAGGGGTGTTTCAAAGTGTTAAAAAAAGTTGCAAATTGCTTCAAATAACTTTGAAACTGTCATTCCTAAGGGTGTTTCAAAAAGTAAACGAATGTGTAAATTGCTTCAAATAACTTTGAAACTGTCATTCCTAAGGGTGTTTCAAAAAGTAAACGAATGTGTAAATTGCTTCAAATAACTTGGAAAATAACGAGAAAATTTAGTTCCTCTACCTCTCTTTTTGACAGATCGCGGAGTTAGAAAGAGGGGAATGTGTTTGCGGAGTATAAAACTTGGCCTCTTTTGGAATTGAAGCTATGCCACTATTAGAACATGAGTTGAATACTGTTATGCTGCTGGTGGAGTAGAATTTGTCCATGTTTGCAGTTTGTTGGTTACCATTGCCGTCATGAGTCATGTAGGACTTCTGATCTTTAGGAATTGAAGATTTGTTTCTGGGACTCCCATTAGTAGAAATAACCCATCTATACATTGCTTGTAATACTCTTGAACAGTGCGGTATACCCTTTCTACTCCCCTGTAGATGAGAAACTGAGCTCTTAAAAAACTTTTTGGCATTCCCATGGCAGCTGCAGTTGCTTTGTGAATTTAGTTTCTTTCCAAGACACCCTCTTTCTAGAAGGTAATCTTCTAGGATGAATGGTTCTTGCTGCTGTTGGAGTAGTTCTTGAAGTTGCTTTACTGGTTTGCACTTTGTAGTAAATATAGAGCAAGTGTTGCGAGCTGAGATTGATGATTGTCGATTAAATGCGATGGACATAGTGTATCTGTTAGTTTGGCACAGAAAAAAGAGGAAAAGTAGAAGAAGATTTTGTATCAGGCTTGGGTAGAGGAGGATAGAGGCATTTGGCATTCGTAGGGTTTATTCTTTAACTGCTGTGGTGTACATACAAAAGTGAGCTTTTCTATTTCGTTGTCCTCTCTCTATCGCCCCCACCCCCTCTGTCTCTCTTCTTCTCTCCACTCCTTCTGTCTCTCTCTTTAGAATCAGCTATTCGATGCTTTTCTATGCACGTTGAACTACTCTTTGTTTAGTTGATGTTACACTGCCTTTTCTTCGAGGTCTTGTTGTTTAAGAACCATCTATGTATATAAGGAAATAGGAGAGGTCTTAGTTCTTCTTGTTAACTTTAATTTCTTTTGCTGAAAATGCTTGGGATAGAAATGCATATTTGTTGGGGATCCCCACCACCAGCCTCCATTTTCACCTAGTATTAAAGTAAAGCATTAAAGATTAATCATTTTTCTGGGTCCCAGTTCCGCTGGACTTGCTTTTGGAGTTTGTGGGGAAAGGGAGAGCGCTTAGAATATGGGTTTTAAAATTGAAAGCAGGATTATAAGCAGAGGTAATAATGCTAAAGTCTGGTGGTGAGAGTTTACAACGGTAGCGAAGGCAGAGTGCTGACTTATGCCCCAATCAGGAGATTAGGTTTCTGGCAGCTTGTCATGTTGAACTGCCGATACTATATAGAGTGGGGACGTCTATGGCCCTAGACTTGTCGAAATTGAATGCTCGTGCTTAGCATAGTTATGATTAAAAGGAAGCATTATTGTTGCATCCATTTCCACTATATTCTAAAGGCTTTTTTCTCTTTCTATGTGTGGGCAAGGCTGTCACTAAAGGTGCAAAAGAGTGCCTTTTTTTTTTTTTTTTTTAAAGAGTACATGAGAAATAAAAATCGCTTTTTTTTTTTTTTTTTTTGAAGATTTCACATAATGGCATCCAGAGTTAATTTGTGTAGGGATGGGATGAATCTTGTTTTGCAGGCTTTCTATCTTGTTACTTACATGTGGAACTGTAAGTCTATTTCGTAAATCGGCCAATTAAAACTTATTCCTGGTTGGCCTGGTGAATAAATCCGTGGGAAGGGGGAACTCTGTTGCTTACTCCAATTTTTTTGTTTTGTTGTTTGATTGAGGCAAATTGGGAGTGGGGAAGGTGAGGTGCTGTTCATGCTTACTTAATCCTTATACTGGTGGCTTAGATTTAACTGGTTAATTAGCATGGCATCGAAGCCTTTTAGGTTAGAATATTATGAGTGGAGTCACACCGTGGTTAAAAGTGGAAACGCAAGCCCTTTAGAGGTAAAAAGAAGGGAAAAAAAAAATTGGTGGGGCAGACATTATTTTCTTTAGCTAGTCATTCTTCGGTTGCGAGGTAACATCATTACTATGCATCGTTACAATTGAGCAAAAATAAAATAAAATCTGGTCCCATTGTTACTCTCAAACTTTTAATCTCGTATGCGTAGGCAACTTAAACTTTGTTCAATCAAATCAGAAACGTTATCCCCTGTCCCTTTATCAAGTTATCAACTTATTCCAAGGGACTCCACATTATGGAAATTTCCACGATACATAAAATGGCATTCAAAAAGCAAATACACTGGCCACACTAGTGGTCAGGTTCGGAGCTGTTGGAGAAAGCACCTTTGTCCGTAGAATTATGTACTTTGTAACTCCTTCCGGAAAGGGAAATAATGTCTGCTTTTGGTTCATCTACGAACTAAAACATGTGAAACGGGCATGGACATGAGCCACAACCTGAGGTATATCTGTGTGAAAACAACCTTTTCAGCACTGACCGTGCTGGTCAAGTTGGCTAGTTTCCATCCTTTGAATTTTAAATTCATGACCTCTTTTTTTAACAACTCATTTAAAAATTCGTAAGCTTATAGGTCACATAATAATATGTTAGCAAAAATGAGATCAAGGATTTAAATCCTTAATCTTTTCAATAATCCACCAATTGGTCTAAATTTAAGAAATCTAAAAAAAACTCATTTAAAAGACACAGAATTATGTAGTAATACTGCACATTTCATTTAAAGAGTCCAATCCTTTGCAGACTATTAATATTTTTGTTCATCGTATCCCAAGGCTTCATTCTTGGGCAAAAACCCGGGCATTTACAATAAAGCAGCCATAGTATTTTATAGCACCTGCGTCGATGGTTTTATAGAATACGACAGATATCAAATCGTACAAATACTAGATCATGTAGAGATTTGCATCTGACTTCAACAAGAAGCTCATAATACCATTTTGTAGTTCAATTCTCAGATTGATGACATCTGTTGACATTGTGGGATCCAAGTAGAAGAAAAAAGAAACTGAGCAATCATGCCGGATTCAAAGTTTGTACGTTCCTAAACGCTGAGTACAAAAAACAGGCAGCATCAGATTAAGAGAGATGATCTCCATTAATACAGAATGAAGATAATGAATGTAAGAAACGTTCAAGAAACAAAATAAGGCCCGTGAATGTTATTCAACACCCAAGAGATTTGGATACTGAAAACGTGTTCTGGCCACTGAATTTCTCAACTTGGGATCTCAATTCACTCTGGAAAGACATTAACGACCTCTGTCGGCTGGCAAAGGCGACGGTGATTTGTTTGATCTTTTCTTGGAGTTCTTTTCTGCTTCGTGCTTCATTGTTCAGATCCTTCAGAACATTTTCCTTTTGGTCGGTAACCGATGCGAGCTTTTGATAGGACTCAGAGGATCTTTCTACCAGAGTATCCCTATCTTTCTTCAAAAGCTGAAAGTCAGTTTCCAAGCTACTGAACCTTTCTCTGGAAACCCCCAGAAGCTGTTTTTTAAGATCCAACTCTTTCTCCAATCCATAGCATTTTTCCTTGACGGCTTCCAGTTCATTGCTCAATTTCTCCTTCCACGCGGCAGTTTCTTCTCCCGGAGTGCATCCCTTTGTCACATTTAGAAAAGCAACCTTCAAAAGCTCCAATCTAAGCCTTAATGCTTTGAGCTACAGAGTTCTTTCATTCTTCAAATATATATATATTTTTTGACAATCCATTCTTCAAATACATGTTAAATTCATAAAGAACAATTTGCATACAACTCGAAACATTGGCCATTTCACTTCAAAGCGAAATAATTGTTTCCCCAAAAAGCATGATCAAGAAAATGAAGCAGATACATCCGATGTGCATGCAACAAGTTAAAAGGCAGAACTAGGAAATGAAAGAGTGAAGGTATACACTTAGAATATGTTTGGTAAAACGAAGTGGAACATAATACAATGTAATCAGTTGAGTTTTCTTTAAATTCCAACCCATTATTCCAGTATATTTCATCCTAACATAATAGATTCTTAAAGTGCAGTTCTTCTTATGGTCACAAGAAATTGTTCTTTGCACCCTAAAATCAAAATGCGCTTCACAAGAATTTTCACAGAACTGTATATTGAGGTTGTTTTCCCCTTGTACTGTAAAGCAAACTCCAGTCATTGAGCATGAATATATCACAGCCAAGTTATGCTAAACCAGTAGATAATCAAATAGAAGATTATAGTGATAATACCAGTAGTTGCCTAAAAGATTTAGACATACTCTAAGAAAATTCCTCTTTTATTTCTAGCTGCATCACCAGTGAGTGAAAATAAGACGGCCACAAATCAAACATTGATTTGAGTGGCCCCACTGATAACAAATTTTTCTACACATAAGTTATTAGGATTTTAAGAAGAGCTGAGGCCGGATATAACAGTAAAGTTACACCTTTGTTTCATGGAAGTCATAGTTTCAAGTTCCAGAAATAACCTTCATGTAAAAACATGAGAATATGTACATTTGACCCTTCACAAGACCCCACTGTGTGAGAACTTCGTGCACCGGGACACCAAGTTATGAGGATTTCCAAATTTGCCCACACCCGTGATTATTTTTTACCTCCACTCAATGAGAAGAATCATATATAAATCTGATCATTTGATGTTACTGACACTGACAGTTTAGTATTATTGTTAAAATTCTGCTCTATGTACAAAAATTTTGCCTCTAACCAAAAGTTCTGGGTATGCCACTGAATAAGGAGATGAATTCGGACAAAAGTTAGACAAATTCAGTTTTATTGGTGGAAAAAAGAAAGTATATCAAACATTTTTATACAATGAAAGGTCCAAAAACAGAAACAACACATCCAAACATGAGGACAATTATTAAAATTAAAACTGATAGATGATAACTTGGTGATTGTGGCGAGGCAGCTACCTTATGATGGCATTTACACATCTGATTCCTTGCTCCTTTATTCTGCATGGCTAGTGTCTCTGATAATATCAAGGACTCTAATGTTCCTTTTAATTTTTCGGAAAGCATTTTGCACACTTCTTGAACCCGAGAGTCATTGTTGGGTTCAGACACATGACCATTTATTTCCAAAGAGAAACTGGTTTCTAGATTTGAGAATAGGCTTACGCCAATTTCAGTTGTGCCGGAAAGCAATTTTGCAGTCGAAGATTCAGCATTAGGCACAAAGCTCTGTTGGGAAGAACAACAACAGACAGATTTATGTCATAAGGAAACAAGTTCCGGTCAAAAATAGGAAGCAGCTTCTGGTCAATGCGTTGGAAGTAAAGATTGATGGTAGTGAATGTTTCACACAAGCTTCACCTGCAATGATAACAGCGCATCATTGTAAATATCTTTGCAAGTGCTGACAGATTCAAGCAGCCTATTAGGAAGTTCTCGAATGAGTTGTGCTTCTCGTTTAAGTTCTGATATCTCCGCCATTAAATGATCATTTATCTGTAGCTGCTCTGAATGCTTCTCCTGTATTGACATGTACTTAATGTTATCTAAGCCATGAATACACAGAAGAGAAATGAATTGCAAAGGGCATAGGCAATAATATTGTCTCGCTGGATATGCATCAATAAATGAACAATGTAATATGCTAAAGGTCATATACTAACCTCCAGTGCATTCTTCTCTTGGGTGACAAGTTCAAGTTGCTTTTTGAGATTTTCAAGCTCTTGTTTACAGTTCTCAGCTGAGCAGCCCTGGCCAAAATTATAATGAGCTAAAATTAATGCAACTTAAGGAGTGGTGTGAAGCGTCACATTGCTTCCCTGTGAAAATTAGTAGTATCAGAAAAGGACCACACCAGGTTGAAAAGACTATTTTTGATATGTCACTAACAGTGAAGCAAGTAGTTTTTTTTTTTTTTTTTGCATCAAAGTGGTTTCACCGCAGAGCATTAAGAATGAAACATAAAAGTAAATATCCGCCAATAACTAAGGAGCTCAACATGGAAAACAAATAGAAATTGCAGCACAAAGTTTTGGTGCACCAAATACTAAAAAATGTAAACTTACAGGAGTCACAGTACTTGATGGAAAGGACTGAAATTTTCTTGCAGGAGTCAATTGAATTGAATCAAGGTCAGCTATATAACCTTTGTTCATTTTCAACCAAGCGTCTTCATCAGCCACATTGCTAAATGTGTCTGGAAGAGGACTGCAATCAGGCAGCCTTGACAAATTAGATCTTCTAACAACAAAGGAGGTGGGAGCTGCCTTAAAAGAAGGTGTTCCAAAAGTCTCCCCTTGGTTGATGCTGCCACTGTCACTGAATTCTTCCTTCAGGTTTTCTCTCCCAAAACTTTGTGCCTAACAAGTAGTCATTTTTATATCAAAATATGGATCATCCAGAAAAGAGTATAGGAGCTTTGCATCAAGTATGGAAAGAACGTCAACAAAAAATGTCTACGTCCTAGGATAAGAAAAGTATAGATGGAAAAAGAATGGCCTTTTGCTCAATCGTATACAGTCAGCCATCCAATGTATGTTCTTGAATTCAAGCACATTTGCTGTAAACTAAAATTATCTGTGTGTTTTAATTTACTGTAATGCAGGACTGAACATAACTGGCAGAGAAATCCACCAACCTGGCATGTGAACACTGTTCACTCCAAGACCATAGGTTACAGCAAGAAGATATGGTGCAACATATCGACGATGGCTAAACAAATAGCCACTAGGCCGGAATTATAATAAAGTATTAAAATGAGACTTAGATGAGTAAAAAATGATGTACGAATGTTGAGATTGTTCGACCTCAATGAAATCAGAATATGATAAGGACAGTGACAAGAGACAGCAGCTAAAGTAGAATGTTTTTGGAGGCACTAACTAATGCACCGGGGAAGGGGGGAGTGGCTTTTCTCCATTGAGTTAATCTATACCTGACCAGAGTTCCTGTCGCAGTCTGATGAGGTAACAAGGCTATTTAGATTGTCAATTTTCATTTGTTGCTCCTTGATGCATTGATCACGTTCCTTTTGAGATTTCCTCTCCTCTTCCAGTTCCATTTCAAGTTTTTCCCGCTCTAGTTCATACTGGAAATTGTAGAAAGAGCAGACAAAGCATTCCATTAAAATTGTAACTAAAGAAAACATAGTTAATAGCTGGCCCATAATTACATTACATATGAGATCAAGGGTAAATCTACCTTCAGCATTTCATTTCTCAATTTCAAAATTTCTTGCTCCAGCACTTCAGCCCGAGATCCCTATACAAGAAATTTGTTAGGCAAAGATGTTTATAGGCCTTTATTATTGAAATTGATCACGATATCATCACCTGAAGTTTCTTCCGTAGCTCTTCTATCTCTAACTTCTGCCGCTTCAGGAGGGCTGCATCTGTCAAAATCTGCAGCAAATATGAGCTTGTTTAGCTGCATTCTCAAATTTAAGAACGAATTTGGCCTCTGGACGGCGATTGAAAAGAGTACCTAGATTAAGATTGCATTGCATGGTAATATTCTTAGCCGTAGAGTTTAGTGTGCTATTGCAGCACTATAAAAAAATACGTAGTAAAAGTTAAACAACACACTTCACTCATAATATTCAAGAATACAAGTGAAAGAAAAAAGTAAAGCACAAGTTTGAAGTTTGGAAGCCACAACTCAACTACTGCAACATGTTGAGTTGTTGACCATGAGCACCAAGCAAGACACTAATCCTAACTCACTTTGTAAATGAGTTGGCCAAAATCATCTCTTTTGCACCAGCTAATGCTGATCCATTTTTTGGTTTCTAAATTCTAAACACAACTCATAAGAGGCATCACTTTGTGTCTAGCATTTCATAGATCCATGTTTAACGTTTGATCAAGCAAACACATGCAAATCCACAAGCATGTAAGAAATTTCTCTCGAGATAAACTTAAGCACAGTTGGTGATATACAGAGAGAGACATTTCATACCTCATTGACTTGAGCACAGTTGGTGATCCGCTTGGCTCGGCTAGCAAATTGGAGAGTTCCCTTTGTTTCCTCAATGTGAACCTATGACTCAAAAAAAAAAAGGATAACCTCAAATAACAAACAAATCAAAGGTTCAAATCTACAACTAAGTCTGCTTGAAATTTCCAAAATGTGGCAGAACAAGAAATGAAACAAATGTAGCCTACCTCTTCTGGAGCTATAGTGCATATGATTGAGGTTTTGGCATTGCCACCAAGAGCAGGTTGAAGTATCCGAGTTAATTTACTATCGCGATAAGGAATATGCCCCCTGTATTTGTAAATTAATGCAATGAAAAAATGTTCCATATCATGTCAAGACATCAATGCAAAAGAAGCAACTACCTCTGCTTTGCACCATCACTTAGTTTATTAATCACATTCCCAAGAACCATCAAGCTCTTGTTGATGTGCTTTCCTTCTTTCAAGCGTACTCCACCAGCTCCAGTTTTAGCTATTCGCTCAGAGCCAGCTAAATCAACTAAGTTCTACTCCCAAAACAAAGTACACATAAGCACTAGCACAATTGTCATGTAATAGTTTCTCTCTAATGCTAAAAAGCAGATTTCGTTGATAATAAAGCAAAAAGAATAAATACCAACACAGAGACTCGAATAGCATTGCTGCTTAAATAATCACTAGTAGAATTAGTATCCTTCCCCTTGCTTTCTATCACCTGGCAGATAAAATTTGGGTTACGGCATAAGACAATGTTGGCTATATATATATATATATATATATATATATATATGTTTTGTAGCTTGATTTCCACAAACACATTCACTGCATTACCATTCTAAATATTGTGTGCGATCTACTGCTACGAGCATTCATGTTTGTCTCCCCAAAATGTCGATTAGCTGAGAAAAATCCGGCAGAATCATAAGCAAAAATGTTCTAGCTTGAGTTAAACACAAACATAAAGGCCATTCTTTCAAAACCTTCTCCTGATTCAATAAGCTTCAGCACTTGTTCAGCATTATTCACGATTTCCTCTCTGAGCCCCGCAACAAATATGCCACGCTACAAACAACAAAGTCTATGAGTGACTAAAAAGTAAGCAATTCGACATTTAAGACAATCATTTTTGGAAAAGGAGAGTGCCAACATCCAAACTCTCATGTATTTGCAACTTCTGGTTTTCTACGGCGAAAAGATCGTTGATCTCCTCGTTGTAAATCTCCATGTAGGAAACTCGTATAAGGAACTCTCTGTGGGACATCTGCTCCAATTTCAATTTTCAACCAACAAAAAAAAACAGTCAAAATCTGAAAAAGCCCTTACAATGGACAAAATTTTACTGAAAGAAATAGCAATGTTTTTCAACCATCTGTATTTTACTGAACACGTCTTCAACTGCGCGGTGGATGATTCCAGGGTCAGTTTGGGAACCGTTCATGGTAAAAGTCTTGCCACTGCTCGTCTGTCCGTAAGCAAATGCAGTTCCTGTGCGAAATTTCAAAAAATTAAAAAAAAAAAAAATCAGCTCTAAAGTTCAAGATTCGATGAGAAGGTGAAATTACCGTTGAAACCCTCAACAGCGGCATGAATGATGTCCTTCGTGAGGAGCTCGTAAACCCTAGCATTCGTGCAATTCTCGTCGAATACGTGGTCTTCGGAGGCCAAAAAAAAAAAAAAAAGAATTAATTTTAACAATTGATCGAATCAAACATCACTTAATAATAATACTGAGAAAATAGGATAGGGAAATCGGAGATTACCGAAAGCGTAAGAGACGGAGGAGATAGGAGTGCCGTGAGACTTGTGAAGAGAGATGCGATTTTCGTCGTCGTCGACCTTCCAGTAGGTTCCATTGGATCTGCTTTCTTGACTCGCTGCCACCGGTGGCCTCAATCTCACTGCCACACAGATCTTCTCCATCTCTCTCTGTGGCTCTTCCTCTTTCTCTTCCGCGATCGCTTTCTGCTGTTTCTTTTTTGAATCGGCCACAGGCGGGATGTACCGTTGGCGAGGCAGATTACGCGGATTTAAAAAGCAGAAATGGCCCTTCAATGATTGGGCTTGACCCATTTATTTTTTAGGCCCATTGTTGGGCAATATGCTTCCTGCATCCTGACACGATTTCGGGCCTCCTTTGCAGGCATGTTTCGCTCAATCATTCGTCAAGAAAAAGCCGAGCTTTTGCCGCGTTAACCAGTAAATACTGGTGCAGATGGTGGAGGTCTGATACTGTTTAATTAGAAGTTTTGAGTTCGAATTTTAAAAATACAGCCGCATTAAATACCTGTTAAAAAATTTTTCGCTGCCCTTCGAAATCTTACCTGAATCAATTTAGATTAATCAGCTCATTAAATTGAATACTGAGCGATTTTAAATAAAAAGAAAAATGTCAAGCTATAGTAATAGAATTACTTGAACTCTATCAATGCTCATTAGTTCAAGTAGCGAAGAGTTTGGTTTCCTTTAAATTAAGTCTCATATTCAAACCTTGTGAATGGAGCAGATGGGCGCTATAAGAACTTTGCTCCCCTCGTGGATCCACCCGACTCGACTCAGATTAGTTAGGGTCCAATGCGGTTTCCGGATATCAAGAGTCTTAAACCCAAAAAACAAAAAAATTACTTGAACTCTTAGTTTTAGGTTTAGTGTTCAAATTTAATTTTTGTAAACCAAGAACAAAACAAAGGGGACAAAAAAAAAGAGCTACAAAGATGGCTAATCTTGTTAGGATATTACATCATGTGGTTAAAAATTTTATATGACATATAATGGGAATAACATAAAAATATAATAAATTAATATTTGGATTGAGATGTTGCATCAATAACTTTCTTGCTTATTAGAACGTATATGAGATTTCTCTTTGGTTTTGGTTTCCGCTATTTTATTATTGGCATCAAAGCCAAATGTTTGGTAGGCACGAGTATAGAAGCATAACACTGAAACAAGTGCGGTATCACACTGCACTGCAGAGTGGGATTAGGTTGCCAACAGACTTGTACCTAAGCGGAGCACTGTTAGATATTAATTGGGAATGAATGTTTGCATACAAGTGAGAGTGATTCATAAACTTACCCAATGAATTAAATGTTTGGATTGGGGTGCAATATCAAACTCGCCAATTTGTTGCTTTATCTAACCCTACCAAGATTTCCCTCGGGTTCAATCTGCACTAAGTCCGGTCAAGTTATTATTATTATTATTATTATTATTATTTTTGGTGTTTGAAACTATGATACTTAGATTCAAACTTGTTTTCACACAGACACACAACTACTACATTTTAGGAAAGAAAAATTATGTTAATTCAAGAAATTAATACGATATATAAGTTCCCAACAGATGACACAAAAACTATGTTTTTGGACGAGATTTTGACTATTTAGATTACAATAACCAAAAGTACTGAGAGCTATTACATCATAATTGTTCAGCAAAAACAAAAGAAAAAAAAAGTAACTTTAATTTCACCACATTCGATCTCTTATTACGCAAGAAAACATTCCGTCCTCTCAAGTAAATAGGAAGAATGCAAAGAAAATGAGTTCTTCAAAAATTATAAGAAAACCTCGATTGGCCTTTTCTCTTTGTTATAGGCTTTCAAAATAGGATTAGTCTTGTATCATCTTAATTATATCTTTGAAGTTATAGGTAGGTTCAAAGTGTGTCCATGCCAATATAATCATGCTTCTGCTTCAAAAATACAAAGGCAGCTCCCTTAGCTTTCTAAAACCTTCAAAATGATTATTATTATTATTTTTTTATGTATCTTTCCCATTCCCCTGCAATTAAGTTTCGTTAGCTTGCATATGAAGAAAAAAGATAAAAAAGAGAAAAGCAGGAAAAGAGAGCCGCGACTCTACATTTAAGCCTAAGGCTTCAAAATACTTTAATAAGTCAAGATATTCAAGAACAAGAAGCCAGCCAAGTACATAGGAACCAACTAGTAGATCCCAAATGTAAGTAACTAAAGGATGAAGAGTACCATGTTGTAAATCGTGATTGGCCCTTTGGGCAATCTTGGCCGAGATTTTTTTTTTTAGCCTCTCTTTTTGCTGTTAAATAATCTTATCTACTTTTATCTTGGCCACTTTCTTATCTTCTACGTAGACTACAATGGCCCTTTGGTGATTTGATGGGGCTACATATCTGATTATCCAGATACTGTCCATATTGCATGGTCCGCACCTGTCCCCATGTGGTCCATTCAATTCAAAGCAAAATTGTTGGGTCATTTATGTAAGCTCTAAGCTGGAACACACGAGAACATTAAAAGTTCTAATATCCACCAACACTCGGTACTGCTAGTTTTTTCCTTGAATTAAAAGTCTGCTAATGGTTAGTACATTGTTCATTTTAACAAGTTTTTGCAATCAATCATTGCATGATGAAGCATCTTTTTCACACTTAATCAACCCATGTAGCGAAAAGTTTCTATTCCGGAATATATATTTGTAGGTTTCCAATATAAAATCTCCTCTCCTCCGCGTGAAAAAAGTTTTAGTTCAGACTGCAAATTCCACTTTTAGTTTTTACTTTGGCATTATTTTATGATTGTAGTTCAATATAGAGTTTTATTAGTCACGTTAGAATTTAACATATGAATCATTATCCGAGTCTTTCTTAATAATTTAAATTTTTGAATGGAACAATTTCTTGACATTATATCAGAATTTTAAAATTAAGTGGTCTTATTTTCGGCTATCTTCACATTTAATTGTGAATTTTTAAAAATATGATACATTTGTTTATGATATGTCTACCTTTGTTCACGCTTTTAATCTAACGGACTTTCATATGAGGGAGTATATTAGAGTCTAATATATAATTCCTAACAATTACGCTTTCAGTCTAACGAACTTTCATATGAGAGAATATATTAGAATTTAATATATGATTCCTAATAATTTAAATTTTTGAATGGAACAGTTTCTTTACAAGTCGAAAGACAGCAAAGTATTTTTAAGATATCAAAACCCCATTTTATCGTGGGCATGTATATCTGCGTTTTTTCCAATAGAATTTGACGAGAGACCATGACCCATCAGGTCAATTATACACGGACGTCTCAGGAAACTAATAAACGTTGCTAAAAGATAGTTTGGGGAGGATAATATGAACTATGCAAAATGGTACGCAATGGAGGAACCACTATAAAAAAAAATAAAAAGCTAGCTTTTTCTTCCAGGATTAAACGTCCTTTTGTTATGCACAAACTTTTTTTTTTCTTTTTTAGTATGCACAAACTTTTCGCGAGGCCCTAAAGCTAAATGGTTAAATCCAAAACACCTTTGGTGGCGAAATCGTGGCTATGAAGTATAAAGTTTTGTTACTTAATCGTACACATACACATTTGCGACGACAACATCGTGCATGCACTACGACATTTGCGGAGTTGGGAAAAAAAATGCAACGTTCGCCTTTCTATTTTATAACTTTTTTTTCTTCTTCTTCTGCAAAACCTTTCCAATTTATCTTTTGGTCAGCAAAATATAGTGACTGCCAAAGAAATAGTTCACTTACAAAAATTTGATGCGGATATCGTTCACCATATTACTAAACGCACCTACTCGATTCTCATCTCATGTGGCTGCCCTTAGCAATTATTTGGTCTTTAACTTGTGACCTTATTTTTGTCAAGGTTCAAACCCTTTTTCGGTCTAGAAGTTAAGTCTAATTAAATATGGGAAAGGAGAAGAAATAACAGAACTTTCTTGGTCCGAAAAAATGAAAAGCAGGATTAGTATCCACAATCCGTTAAACAAAATTCCGACAGTTGCATGGCACCGCACAAAATAATAACATTTTTAAATTAAACTCATAAGCCATAATCAACACTGGCCTAACACGTGGGAGCCTCCGAGGGAGGAAAATAGACAGGCCAGCAAAAAACAAAAAGTTCTAACAATAACCAAAAAGCGGGCCGAAATTTGGCGTATAAAACAGCGTGGGCTCTTTCATGGCTAATGTTCCCGACCAACCAAATGAGACTACTTGTCCCTCAAGGCGATTTATCATTGAGCGTTATTGGGCAGGGGTTGGGCCTAAATTTGTTTAGATTAAAAATTAAGTAATAATTATGATTAAAAAGACAAATAATTAACATGACTTTTGCATGGCAACAGTAACCAGAGCTTGGCACAGATCCGAAAGTCTGGCTCGGAGAATTACGGATTCGGACCGTAGACGGGCATTTTCTAACCATAGTACGTGACAATGATGCAAAGATGAACCCAACCGGTTCTTGAGCTCCTGGTTCTCAAGTTTTAACTGGTTCGACTTTTGTGTAAGGTTCTCCAAGTGCCTCTTCTTTCTCAAGCGGGAACGTCGGGCTGACTCTCGGTTTGACAACATGCGCCTTTGCTTTCGCTCGTCCACTGAGTGAACCGTCCGGTTCGACCCTTCCGAACCGGAGTTTGTTGGCGATTGGAAGAGAGACAAGAGCTCCTGTACTTCATTGGGCGTAAAACCGGTTTCCCGAACATCTGGATCATCCAGCCGGAACATTTCTTGCGCAGAAAACATGAAGAACGAAATAGATGATAGAAAGAATATCGGTCTTTTCGAAAGTGGACCGAAAGGAAGAAAGAATGGGAAAAGGGAAGAATGAAGTGTTTGGGATGGGTATATATTGAGCGAGGGAAGGGACAGTCAGGGCCCACACTAACAGAAGATTTTGGAAAAGTAGAGTTACTATTGTGCACAAGATTAAACCTTTTTTTTTAATAAATAAAATAAAAAAAATGGTTCATCATGTATGTTGATTTACACGAGCGCCGGTGAGACTCCACTATAAGTCACTTAGAGATTGTCTAATTATAATTGTAACATTTACACTTTAACTAAATTTTTCAAGTCTATTTTGGGGTTGAGGACACCTAACTTTGTTTTTTAGTGCTTGAGAAAGTGAAAAAATATGAATTTGAATCTAAATTAACTGTATATAAATACAACAGATTTTCAAACTATCACTTTGGGTGTTAAACCATTTTTGGTACATATCATTTTCTATGTGTACATTATATGTTTAAAGTGCTGAATTTTAGGATATTCGAGTACATTATTAGAGTGGAGTTATTTGGAGGGTGAATATTTTACATCTATGTTGATGAAAATAGTTAATCACCTTATACAATGTTTAACATTGCTGTATATAGATATGGAGATAGGCAATAAATTTTTAGAGAATTTTTAATTTGACTCATATTTTTTTATAAGTATAACTTACTTATTATGTTATACCACATAATGAGTGAGATTCACTTAAAATAAAAAAAAATAAATTTGTATGATGTAAAATTATGAGTGAATTTTATTTATTAAAAGAAAAACACATAACCTTTAAAATAAATCTACTCTCTGGCTCGTTATGAAGCATACTTAATATTTACTCATCTTGAGCTTTTGCTAGCTGATTAAGCACGACTTTGCTTAATTTGGGATTGTTTGCCAAATGCGAGCCTCGTATTATGCTCAAGAATCGTTCCTTTACATAACTAAATGAAATCATTCTATCCTCACTGGATGATTAGGCTTATTTGCAACCTTTTTTTTTTTCACATAAGGTGGCAGTGCCCTAAAAATATATAGAAAATACAATTTATTTAATTTTTTTCTGTACATAATTATTGTGTATTATATATATCTTGCGGTACCATAAGGAATATTCCTTTTGTATTACATTACACGTGTGAGACGTCAATTTCGAAGACGAGATTCGGTAATGCTCTTATCTTATTTACTTTCCCTCGCCTGCTTTCTTAGCAAAAATTGTGGTGGGACATGTACAAAGATTAGGTTAGCTTAATCACGAAGAATCAAACAAAAACACAAAAACAACAAAAGAAAAAGCAGAACTTTAAAAGCCGAACTCATGTGGTCTGGGGAGAAGACGACTAATACCTTAAGGGTCGGTGTGGTTTGGTCCAAAAAAGTATGCCAAAGTTAGATATGCCACATTATTTGGCTAAAAGAATTTGATGCTTACGAAAAGAAAAAGGAAAAAAAAAAAAGCATTCTGAATTTTTATTGCATAAGTGAGATATAAAATTTCATAAATTTTCCCTTTTGTTTATAAAGATGTCAAAAACTTAGATGCAGAATTCATTATTGGTTAAAAATCTATGAGTAGTCCCATTTAAATTTCAACTTAGCTACCTTTTGTAAGGCCCTCGTCATGACGAAAAAAAAATATTGGATGCATTTGAGTAATAGTGGAAAATTGATGTAATGGGTTCTAAAAACGCACAGTCTAGTTGCCAAAAGTTCCTTACTAGACTTTTAGGTGTTATATTACAAGTAATAATAAGAATTCATGACTAATATTTGGATAAAATCACATCTCAAGTAAAAATTTATAGATCAACTCATCCTGCAATGCAATGATAGATCAAGTTAATATAAACAGGAAAGTCAAATGAATGCAAAAGCGCGAAAGCAAAGCTTGGATTAATATGAACAAAGAGGAAAATTGGACCGATATCATGCCATGGAAGGCGGCTCCCCACATTTTCCCTGAAGGGTCCAGGAATTTTTTTTTTTTTTTTAATATGAAGGAGTTCGATTAACTTTGTTAATTTCCAGCCATTGCATTAAAATAAAACCTCTTAAGTTTTTTTTTAATTATTTTTTTATGAATAAGGTGGACAAAGTTCAGAATGAGAACTGAACCCCAACAATATTCTCATTAAGAAGATTATGCAGCTCTGGCAGAGACTATTGGAGTAAGATCAACCTTAAACTCTGCATATGAGCAAATGATATTAGTCAATTAGCGACTTTAATTATTTCTTTTATGATAGATATGAACCATACTATATGGACCAATCCTTTCGCAAGAATTTTCTACAACAACCAATCACTTAACGAATATAGTAGCCTGTTTTCTTAACATGCCAGACACATTTAGTTCGGAAATCCGGTAACTGTACAATAATTAATAGGAAATACCGAGCTTAATTATGGCTTATAAGGAAATCTAGGTCTTAGTTGTTTCTGTATTTTACTTATAAAAAAGAAGGCTTTGTAGTTTGTTTTCTCCCTTGGCAGTTAGACCTAGTTATGGCATGTTAAAAAATTCGAAAGGAGGTATAGTGGAGGATAACATGCACACGTTGATCAGTTGTTTTTAACAAGAACTGTGGAAAGCAAGTGAATCTAGGCATCTTGTCGCCATTATTGTGTGTTTCAAAATCTTTAGTAGACTTCATGTGCTGCGCAGCTGATTCTCGAATATGAAACCAAGAGAGATATTCCTAGCTCCTTTTCAAATATTTTTCAACTGCCTTCCATATGCTAAGCAACTGACTCGTATTTGTTTTGTTCGTAGAAAACATAATGGTGACTGACATCACCAATTTCAGGTGTTTGTTGCCTTTTATATGTTAAGCAGCTTAATCATCTTGTTTTGTTCTCAAACAAACAAATTAGTGATAAGCATACCGATTTCACTTATTGCCTTCCATATGCTAAGCAACTAACTTGTCTTGTTTTATTCTCATCAGAAAATAAAGTAGCCATATGCCAGAACTTTTCCATTTTTCTAAAATCTTTTTTAGCCTTTATTTAAGACTATTTGATTTGGTTAATAAATTCGGAATTTTACTTTCGGAGTATTTTCCGCAAGGATCAAATATTAGTTGAGCTCCTTGCAATGAAACTAACGATTGTGGCTATTGTTTTTTCTCTTGGTTCATTGTGGATTGGTGGTTAATTGGTTGTAATTTGATAGAGCCAATTACACGTACGTCTCTATCCCGTGGATAAGATCTTGCTCAAAAAAAAAAAAAAAACAGTATGTATTTCGTTTAAGGGTGCAGTTACAAAAGTGTCGGAGGAACGGAATGCGACAGATTTTCCTTTTTTTTATTATAAATTAGTTAAACATAAAGTTTGGATTTATTGTAGATTAACTTTAACTATATTCAAATCATATATTTCAAAAAAAATTGTAAAAATTTTGGAACCCACAATTATTTTTTTACTCTCTTCGCACTAAACTGCCAACCCATTTACCCATCCATCTATCATTACCCACCGCTTCTGACCATCGACATGCGTTGCGAAACGGAACATTGTGGTTCAATGTGCTTGCGCAGCACTACCAATTATCAATAAAAACATAGGCATGTGGTAAGAAAGGGCACATTGTTAGGATACCAACAAAACACAAAAGGGCTCCATTAGACGGCGGGAAAGCCTCAAAAATTATAAAATTGGGGTTTTTCTGTGTAACGGCCTAAAAGGTATCAACGTTTGCAAAAACTCAATGCTCAAAAAAGGAAAAAAAAAAAAGAAAAGATGTTTGCAAAACACTAATGCTCAAAAAAAAAAAAAAAAGTTTGTGTCTTTTTGTCCAACGCTTTAAACTGGCTTAGAGATGGCTGAAGGACAAGCTTAATATAAAAGTAGGAATCATTTGTATGCTTAAATTCTTTACTTCTGCCGCTAAATTTCCTTTGCCACTTATTTTTCTTCTTCTTTTTTTCTTCCTCAACCCAAAAAAAATGTGAAATCAAAGGAATTTTTTTCTAGTAGAAAATTTATTGAATTATAAATTATACAATAGAACAACTCATAAATTTCATACTCATTTTCCTAATATTAGAACCTACAATTTCCAAAATAAAAGATAATTGCATTGTTTAGGTAATTATTCATGGGAACAATTTCATACTACACTGCATTCAGGCGGAAAGAAATGAGGTAGTTAGGGGGGAACTTTTGCCGCCAGACGAAATATGGTTCTGATTTTTCGCTGAAAGAGCAATTTTTTACTCCATGTCTTTTACATTTCTACATTTTTTTAATAATAAAATAATGACATAGGCAACCATTACGGTATTACTCGTAAGGTTGTCATAATCAGACCGACCATTAAATTGAAAATATTAGTATGTCAAAATTCAACAGGTTGAACCGGTCGAATTAGTATTTGAATCGATATTTAATAATATATATATATATATATATATATATATAAGTAATTAAAAGAATAATAATTATAAATAGTGATTAAATATTAATTTTTTTAATTTTAAGGATAAAATTAAAAATTTTAATCAAATTTAAGGTTAAATTGAACTTTTTAATTAATCAGTATTTAAATTATAATTTAAATAACATTTAGGGTCAAATTATAATTTCTGAAATTTTTAATTTTATTGAACCGGTCCAACCAGTCCAGTTTTTACTGGTTTTAACCGGTTCGAGCCACCCTTAAAAATTTTCCTAAAGCGGTCTAGATTTCTGATTGGTCACCGATTCAACCGATCCGACCGATCAGTCCAGTCTAATTTTCAAATCAATGATTACTCGTCCATCTATAGTTTCTGAACCAAAAAATAGCGAGGCGAGGTGAACTATACGTTAGTTTAAACTTTAAAGAGATGGAGGATTGGCGTCCCTCAGTATGGCAAAACATTTTTGAACTGCTTTTGATGGAGGACAGGTGCCGATCAAAGAAGTTTTCCGAACGAAAGTAAGATAAGTAGCTATACAAAATGACATAATTATAATATATTTTGAGTTTTAGGTGAATAAAAAATAATAAAATAATATTTAAATAATAATAAATAATAATATACTTTTATTTAATAATTTATATGATTTTTTTTAATTAAAATTTTTTTAATAAAAATAATATATAGAATAAAAATGATATCATTAATTCATTCTGAATTAATCATGTAACACAATTTGGTTTTTGCATATGAGTTATGATGGAAGGGACGGCCGTTGATTGGCGTGTGAGTTCTCTTAATATGGTTTTTTTTTTTTTAACCTAAAAATAAGATGTATCATTATTATATAAGTTATCACATTTATGAGGTTAGAGGTAACTTATTACTGTTCTCATTCAATTTCTTTTACAGGAAGAACTTATTACGTGAATACTGTTAAATTTAAGTAGATTTCCCTACATTTAATTTCAGTATTAACAAATTTGAAATTCACAGCGGATAATGTCCAGTATTCCTAACAATTTAATGCAGAATGACAAAGACTCAAACTTATATTAATGAGTAAAAAAATACATTAAATCACTAATCAAACGAATTACTTTGGACAGTAAGTCCTCTCAATCGTACGTTCATTTACGTTAACGGGATAACGCCGAGGTCAATACCGAACAAATGCCGTTCGACCTCGTTTCTTCATGTGAATGTAGATGGCCCCACTACTTAAGAAGGATCGACCGGAGATGTTCATTTTTGTTTTTTTTTTCGGTTTACAACCAGAGATGTTCTTGGACCAGACGCAGTTACCAATTTTTATTCATGGGCCAGAACGAAACTTTCTATTGGGCCAAAAGCAATTACCAATTTCAATTCATGGGCCAGGAAGAACTTTTCCTCACCCAACATTGTTCCAGAAAAATAATGGATCTATCTGAGGACATCAAGAGGATTTCTCTCCTCAAGACAGTTGCGTTGTCATTGGCCTTAGCCACCATTTTAACAACAAAAAGAGAAAAAAAAAAAAAAAATCAAAGAAAAAAAAAAGGTTCATGAGACTCTTGGGACACGCTGCTTTTCCATTTTATGCGCCAAAAAAGAAAAATAATAGTTCAAGTGGCTGTTGTGTAGCCGAGGGGCCGTCTTATGCTCCATATTCCACATGCATTACTCGATGGATCTAACCATCCTTTCCCCCAATCTAGAACAATCTTTCGAAAACAAAAAAATGTCAATTCACCGATCCTTGTTGGTTTAAGTAACTAGAGTGTAATTCTTTTTAAATAAAGTTATAGATTCAAGTCTTAAATATGAAATAAATAAATATTGAAAGTGTTTTACTCTATTAATAAGTATTTTTTGACTTAAATATTATTAATTGAGATTCCATATAATTTTCAGATATCAAAATCTAATACTAAAAATAATAATAATAATAATAATTCAATAGTTAAGTGTGTCTACGAGCATATGAGTGCAAAAACACATCTCCTTGTTCAACAACAAAATCTTCTTAAGTCTTAATTGATTTCATAACCAGTACTTTTTACTTGAAAATATTGAAAGAAATTAATATTTTTAATTTGATTCACCTAATAAATTGAGTCAACTCAATTTCATAAGTGAGTGAAAACAAAAAATCTAAGTGAAATCTTTTTTTATTTTGGGTCTTATCGGAGCTGGAGCTCAACTGGTTGGGGGAGGAGGATATGGGGCATTAGGTCTGGGGTTCGAATCCCAGACCTTATGGTTGGAGGAAACTTTCTCCAACCATTGCAGTTAATGCTGCCACCCAAAATCTAAGTGGAATCTAATTAAAATACAAAACTAATAATGTAGAATTCAGCCCACATCATTATGTTAACAACGCATCTATCTGCAACCTACCGAGGAAGGCCCAAACAAAGCGTTAGCGCTAATAGTGCACTCGCTTTAACAGCAACCTGTTTTTCTTCATGAAAGTCAAGAGTCTACTTAAAGAAAATTGTTTGGTATCACTTCTTTGACTATCTGAACTCCATCTATTGCGAAGATCCAGTGGTTCAAATTAAATTGTGACATCTATCTTAGATATTTTGTATTCTAATCTTATGAAAAGAGATGTAAAATTTATAAGAATGAGAAGAATTACTCTTATTATATAATTTACAGTTCAACAATCCTCTTAATGGATAAAAAAAAAAAAATCTTTACAAAGAGATCATCAGATAAAATAATATCTTCTTCCTTATCTTATCACAAAGCCCCTCCTGTTAGGTTGAATACTCACACCACAAATAATTACAGAATACTAGAGATTAGCTTGCTATTCTTTCCTGGAGGTACCAAAATCAATTAAACGTAAATTTGTTTTCCATTCCTGTCTGGCTACACAAACAAGGGAATATTCTACATACAGAACCTGTGCTCTATCCAAGCCACAAAGATGAGTACAATAGCTGCTTCTCCCGTCTTTGATTAGTGTGATAAGTAAGTTCACTTTAATACATAGTGGTAATCGGTAAAAGCAGGACGGGACGGGGTTTTCAAGTTTTTGGACATTTTTAACAATGTGGACACATTTGGAGAATTGGATTGCAGTTGGTCGGATCGATGTGATGCACAAGCGCAGTTAAATTGCTCATTCTGGCCTGGAATTGAACGCAAGTATTAAAACGTGGGAACCTACAAATTTTGTACAACGTAAATCCGTGCCTTACCTTTTTCCTGTGTGAGGCTATGTGATCGCACCTTAGTGTGGAGAATAATGAAAGAGATTAGTATTGTTAATTTTATGCATTTATTAATTATCTAATATTCTTTTTGGAGAGTGCCGTCAAAGTTGTTTAAACGTACAATATAGGAAATATTATGGGTGGAATCAATCAGTGGGTTTCTGAATCAATAATTTGCAAGCAGAAGGTTCCTTTGTAGGGTCCTTGGTCATTAATTTGGGAAAAACCGGAGACTTGGATGGAGGATTAATCAATTCGTAGCTTAAAAGCTAAGTCTTTTTTTGTACAGAAGTAAAAGCTAAGTCATGTTGACAAAATTTGTCAAATGCATATTGCTAGGAATAAGTTACCAATTAAACGTAATTAATATACTATGATATATTAATACGTAAACGGGGATTATTAGGCGGCCAAACATTGGGGTAGACAGCATCCAGACACTAATTAATTTGTACAACAATAAGTATATTTGTATAATCATAATTAAAAAATATAAATTAAAAATAATAATAATACTTTTTTTATTACTTTTTATTACTGTAATTGCACAAAAGATACTACTGATTGCACAAACTATGAGTCTGACAATTATTTGGCTACTAAGTTGTATCTCCATACAACTTTTCCGTAAACTTAATTGGATAGGAGAGACAAATATACAAGTTATGAAACTGTAAAAAGTTTGTGATGGATTCGCTTTCAGAGGTAGTTGCCGGAGGAATTTCACTAAGACAAATTGCATGCTCCAATCTTGCTCCGGTTACTATTCTTATTAAATTTGCATATCTACGTCTTAGTGTCTCATTTTGTGGATGTGTTTTAAGCTTCGCCACTGAGGTAAGTATAATAGAGATGCCTCAAATATAAGTGGATGTAATAAATATAATATTCTCTTCATACTCTTTTTTTTTTTTTTTTTTACCAGATAAAAGGTTTGTGATGGATTCCACGCAATATTATTAGATTTTTTATAAACATAATCATGTCTATTACAATTTAGTAGGTTAGGTTCACAACTGATATACCTAATTTTATAGCGATGACTACGAAGGATATTATATATTTTTATTGATGCCAACATGTCTTTCTTTGGATTCCTTGCGTGATTTTTTAAGCAAAAATGGAAAAGTAAAAGAAAGCACCAAACAACATTATTGCTAAGCAAGATGGCAACATCATTCAAGATCATTGTAAAAAGCAATTTTGAATTTTTAAAGCACCTTTAGTGCTGGTTCACTTTTTATTTGATTTTTTTGTTTTTTTGTTTTTTTTAAATTCCCTGGGCAAATGGAAGAGAATCGGCAATATCGATCAAAATCTGAGGGAGAAATATTTTTAGGGGAGAACAAAAGGGTGGATGTTCTAACCAATTTAATGGAGTCCTTGGAGGGAAAGAGATGGATCCATATAACTAATTGTTCCTAACTTTAGCTATTAGCTTATTGAATGCCGATTAGTTCACTCAATTGCCAGACAGATTCAATTCAGATAGTTTAGTAATTGGACATAAATGGTCAATTTGCAAGACAAAAACATGAGATATCAGGCATAATTAAGGTTGTGATGTTGATTCTATGTTGAGTAATAGTCTAATAGATCATCAGAAGTTCTCCAATTTGTTTAAATTCCATAATAACTAGACATCTATTCAGACACTACATACATAGAAACTGAAATTTAAAGGATTGTGAATGCAATAAACCAAGCAACGGATCGAACTTAGTTTTGGAAAATTTATGAACATAAAGCTTAAACATTTGTTGCATTGGTCTGATTCGTCGGATCATACATATATGTATATATACTCGGAAGAAGATCAAATCCATCAAACATTTATCATTTTGAACGCCGATTTCCTACCTTTTTTTCCAGAAACCACAAAAACATCCTGCAACCCCATAACTTGCAACAAAATGAACATTACCCTTTTCACCTGTGCTCATCATGGAAACGGCTAGCACATTAATCTTCATCAAATGTTCCACTCTTCTTGCCTTTCCCTGTCCTCCTCCTGCTAGGAGTGCCAATTTCATGCCTCACGTTTCCATCATTGAGAATCAAAGGCGCATCGTTAGCCTCTTCACCATCATCCGCGGTGGCGATTCGGATGCAAAAGCATCTATCTAAGGACGCAAAGAATGCACTTGAAACGCCATTGATGAACCACATGGCCACCCCATCAATCTTCCCGCACCCAGCAGGCGATCCATGCCCACTTGGGGTCCGGACCCTGGGCTCAACAGCACTCGAGCCAAGATTGAAAAGGCCAGTACTGCAACTTCTGGAGGAGGTTGTGGCAGCCATGAAGTGTGAGAGCCAAGTTGTACAGGAGCTTAGAAAGAGGGGAGAAGAATAATGGAGGTGCCTCAATGGCAACGCCTTCTCTTTATCAACTCAATTAGGAACCTTGTCGAGGAATATTGCCAATTTACTTTATTTATTTATGCAACGTGCCTCTCTACCGTCCAGTGATTTGTGAAATTATAAGCTACAAATTTATGCATCTTATTTATTAGACATTTTCAATACGGTTCTTGTTACCATCTCTAGTGGGCTAATAGGACACCATGATTAAGACATTTAACGTTCATATTAATTGATGGTAAAATAGGAATGTAAAGTATACACTGACATTGCTTTTCTAGCTTATGTGGATTTAACATGCTTGTTTTAACCTTAAACATTGTGTTTTGGTTCAATAGTATTTGAAGTACGTAGTTTCTCAAAGTCCTAAGTTTGAGTTTTGAAACTAATTAATTATACTTTGTCATCCAAAAACTATTTCACTCAAAAAATTTAAGCTGGTGAAAAAAATAAAAAATAAAGATTATATATTAAAATTTAACACTCATATTGTCCAATATCCTATAAAAGCCCCAATATGAAGTATAATGTAAACTAATTTTTATAAAAAAAAAAATTTGTCGTCTTATTTATTCATTAACCATTTGCAACCTAATTTTTTGTGAAATTTTTAGTTGGGCCTAATTATAAATGCTCTTGTTCATATCTTCTCTTGATTAATTTATTAAGTTTATCCACGCAAATGGATTCATTTTTTAAGTTTATCCACACACATGTTATATGATAGTCCGGCACTCAAACACTAGTCTATTAATATGTATCAGAACATTTTTCGCTCCACGTTTTTCTCAATAAACTTTACATTCAATTCAACATCGTTGCTTTTCGTCTTTAAATCAAAGCGTTGAAAGCCATTAAATTATGCGCTACCCTCGCATTGCACATATCGAAGACGCAACGGCGCTGATGGCCAAAAATAATAATTTAAAAAAAAAAAAGGAACCAAAAAAAACGACGCCACAAGTCAAATAATGAGGAGCTACAACCGTGCGGTATAGGGTACTTAATTCTTATTTTTCATTTTTATGTTTAATTTAAGGAGAAGGCCAAGGGTTTCTTTCTTTTTTTTTTTTTTTTTTTAACTCAGACAAGGAAGAAGCAAGGTTGTCAGAATCGGATTAGATATCGAACTAGAAATATTAGTGGGTCAAAATTCAACCGGTTGAACTGGTATTTAATAATATATATATGTATAAAAGTAATTTAAATAAATAATATATATATATATATATATATATATATAGTAATTAAATATTAAATTTTTTAATTTTAAGGATTAAATTGAAAGTTTTGATAAATTTAGAATTAAATTGAAAATTTTAATAAATTTAAAGCTCAAATTATAATTTAAACAAACTTTGGAATCAAATTACAATTTTTGAATTTTTATATTTTACTTGAACCGGTTCGATTTTGACCAGGTTTTACCGGTTTTGACCGATTCTAACCGGTCCGAATTTCATTTAATTTTTACTTTGAACCGGACCGGATCACCGGCCGGTCACCAGTTCAACCGGTCAGACCAGCCGGTTCGGTCCGATTTTTACAACCATGGAAGAAGTCATACTGTATATGCAAAACAAGAATGTGTAGAATATAGAAAGGAAACACCTGTAGAAACAATTTTTTTTATTGGATCCAACATACATACTTAACAAGGTAATCTCTTAAAAATAAATAACGGCATATACTAACATGTATAACAATGAAATCATATTTTTTTAACTATAAATCTTGACTTGTATCCAACAAAAAAAATTTAAAAAAAAATCCATTTGCTGTAGAAATGATACAATTAATCCACTTAAGGCATTCGCATGATCGGAAGCTGTGCTCAATTTGGATACACAAAAAGTGAGGCATAGGGATGCGCCATCGCCCATTAGTTACTTTATTCTGTATTCTTTTTTTTTTTTTTGTAATTGAAAAATTTTAATACATTTTTTTCCATTTAAAAAATTGCACCGTCTTCTATTCTAGATGCACTTCATTTTAGTTCATTGAAAAAAGGAAAAATAAGACAAAATTTTTCAAAAACATTATTTTCCTTAACAAATCAGCGCAGTTGCGCTAACTTTACAATCGATAACATTATCGAATTGATGTCCGGACTCCGATCTATTTCCGGAGAGAATGAGAATGGAATATAATTGATGGATGAAGTATAACCAAAGACAATGATGAGACATAACTTTGAGTGTGCATCCTATCATCATAGAGGGTAGACCCCATCCACAATCCATTGCACATCCTATCCAATAAACCATGCTCTTGAGATCTTGAAAAAAAGTAAGGGAGATCTTAGCAAACAGGGCAACTAATCATCATAATCTGCGCGTGCGGCGTGCCTAAAGGAAAAAGGTAAAAGCTAATTAGGCTAATTAAGGCCTCCTTGATCAATTGTTTCGAGAGTGCACTGCTGGTTGTTTCCAGGACATAATCGTAACATGCAACAGCCATGGCATCATGCGTTCCAGCTAATGGCGTAAGTAATTAATGTGCGATGGTCTTCTTGCTGGAGCAAAATTATTTTGCCGCTCATATTATAGGTGCTTACTCTATATATATATATATATATATATATATATATAATAACCTAATATCTGTACCAAACTTTAGCTCGAGACCCTCTTTAAACTAAATCTTATATCAAGACGAGTGTTATACGAAAATTTAAAATCTAGACAGTATCTGAGATTTATTAAAAATAATTTCTTTTGGAAGTTTTTTTCTAAAAAAACCATTAAAAATAATATTATATTTATCTACCTAACATTTCCCATTTACTAATACTAAGTGTTTGCTCGGTCATCACCAATCCAACAGATAATAATGAACAGAGAAATCTTAAGTTTCACAAGATGTCCGGTCGGAATCTGTTGCCCCACAGCTCAGAGGGCTTCGTCCAAGTTGATAGGGCGTTGGAACTAAACTGAGTAAATATCCTTGACCCAAAAAAAAAAGGCAAACATGAAAGACTAATTAAACTTGCATGGTTGATTTGCTTGTAATCTTCATCAAAATTGGTTCAACATGTATAAGGATGCTCACGCTATGTTCTATATGGTAGGGTTGCGAACTGAAGAGATAGGGATCTGGCACCTGCCAAACAAAGGGACAGAGATTAAGTGGGTCAGAGTAAAATTAGCATTTCGATTCTTATGTAGAAAAAGAACCAATGAAGTCGTTGGGTACATAAATCAGGATAAGAGAGTTTTCTTACTTTTTAAAATTAGGGACTAGACTATTTACAAGATCCAGATATACCTCTAATAACAAAGTTTGGTACCCTAATAGGGGCGTCCAGGAGATCGGCAAGTCTGACGTGGAGAGGCTACTACTAAGGGTGGTGTAGAGTCTTCGTAAACTTTTTTTAATAATTAATAAAAAAATTACAAAAGAAGTAATAAAATAAATTTATTTATTATTAAAGTGTAATTATATTGATATTTTATATAAAAAATTTTATTTTGAAGAATTTTTTTTTATACATATCATGTTAAATAGATATTTTAAATTTTAGAGTAATATTTATTTAATTTTAAGTTTGAGTTCTAAATTTTAATTTTATTGTTATATTTTATTAATAAATAGTAAATTTTTTTTATTTAGCACATATTATATGAGTTTTAAATTTTAAATTTTAAAATAATTTTTATTTAATTTTATTTTAGTCATGTTATTTTATATTTTATTAATTAATTTTTTTGGGTATTGTCCTGATATCCGGAAAGTCTCATTAGACCCCGATTAATCCAGTTTGAGTACTGTCGGACTCATATTAGTGGCAGTTCTCTTAGTATCGTTTTTTTCATTCACAAAATTCGAATTCAAAACTTTACTTAAATGGTATCAAATCTTTTACCACTCGAATTAACGGTCATTATCGATATTTTTTTTATTAATTCAATTATACATATTTCTTCACTAAAAGAAAGGTTGCCTTTTGTCACTGCAGGCCCCACCTTTCTTTAGTATTAGTGCAGCCTACAGTTGCCTCGTTAGGATGCTAACCAGCACCCTCTAGCCTCTAATCAGTGAGGTTTATTGAGATGTGACTGAGGCAGAGGCATGCATAATGCATTGATGTGACCTTTAATTATCCTGTTTGATAGATGGTCTGCTTTTTTTTTTTTTTTTTAATTAAACTTCTTCTTCTTCTTCTTCTAGAGGTGGAATTAGATCTTCGGGAGATGGTTGTTGGGGACAGCACGGGCAGGTTAACAGTCCAAGTTGATTGTGTGGAAGGGCCCAATGGTGATTTGGAGAGTAGCTTGCAAAGTAAGTTGGACTTGATTCTGCAAGCACATCGCAGCCAACGAATAAGCAACCGAGCAAGGGATCTTGACATTAATAGGAGCGGTAGTGCTCCACCCACAGTCCAAGGATCTTTGGGTGCAGTCGGGAGTCTTTTTAGCAACTCCAATTTTGGTGACAACAGCATTAGCAATACAAGCTGTAACAATGTAATTCTGTCTGAAGATGAGATTCGGTCACATCCAGCATATCTCTCGTATTATTATTCTCTTGGTAATATAAATCCCAGACTACCCCTACCTTCGATATCAAGGGAGGACTGGCGTGTTGCACAGAGGTTCCAGGATGGTGGGTCTGCTCTTGGAAGCACTGGGAACTCATGGAAGAAGAAGTCTGTTGATGATGGTGAGAGTTCACCGTTGTTCTCAATGCAGCTAGGACATTTTGTACCGAAGATGGAGAATGATTTGATAGAATGTAGGAATGCCAATAGAATTATTACATCTAGGCAGAGTTCAGCTGAGTGGCTTAATAGAGGCATGGATGGTTTAACTGGATTGCAAGGTCCGAGAATTGGTGCAAGGAGCAAGAGCTTTGCTGACATTTTTCAGGTAACAAACCTAGCATTAGTATGCTCTGTGGCTTTGAACATTTTGATGGCTGTAGATGGTATTTTGCTCGGAATATAGTTTTTTTTTGTTCTGACTGCGTGCTATCGGTAATATTTTCCATGCGTTTGATGATGTCTGCTTTTTTATTAGGACTGTCTTTTCATTTATGCAATGACCAACGAGCTTGTTATATTTGGACTCTTTTTCTGTAAGATTTTGTGGACCGATCACACATGTTGGTGTTGAGAAATTATTTTTCCTAGACTTTTTTTTTATCCTAGCCAAATTGTTGTCTGAACACTTGAGGAGTAGGTTCATGAGTAATTTCATTTAGGACTTGCATACCAGTGTATGAGTCTACTAGTCTGTGAGGTTTGGGGAAGATTCTGATATACATAGTTTTAGCCCTGATTTTAAAGAAAAGTTGTTTATATTGACACGTGTATGTGACCTTCAAGCCACAGTGGATTCACCTGGGACATAGTAAGAGTATTTGCTTATAAATTCTAGCTATAGGTTTCTAGCTGGTCGAGCTAGATGGGTTTATTTGAGTTCGGACAGAGTTATTCTGGGTTTTAGTTATTTTAGATGGGTTCAAGTCTTGATCTGATATTTGTTTAAAATTAAAATTTTTATTCAATTATATTAAAGTAGGTAAAAAACATATTATTTCTTATTATTTATTTTTCATATATTAATTTTATTAAAAAAATATAAATATATAAGGTATATGACTAATGAAATGTTGTATTCTACATAGTATTTATGTTTATATTATGGATATAAACATACACATATAGATGTTTCTGTGTGCACGCGCATATTTATTTTTGTATATGTGTGTATAAAATTTATAAATTATCATAAATATAAAAAATGAAAATTAGATAATTATATAAAATGTGAAATGTAAAATTGTGCAAAATAAATTAAAAATTATTATATATATATATATATATATATATATATATATATATATATTAGCTGTGTGTTTGTATGGTATAATTTGTGTATGCTTGTATATATTGTGTGCTAATATAAATAAAGTAACTGAAAAGATACATCATATACTAGAGTTTTCTATTTCATTTTTTGTTTTTTATTTTTTTAAAGTGTCGCGTCGTCAAGTCAGCCCGACCCAATCTTAAAATTTGTAGGTTGTTGAGACCCAAAAAAAAAAAAATAAAAAATTTGTAGGTTGTTTTGATTTGAGTTAAAAAAAAAAAAAAACCGGTCCCTAAACCTATTTCGGGCGGGCTCAGGTGGGGTTGTAATTTGACAGACTGTAATTTGAACTAAGTACCTTTTTCTAACAGGGATTACACTTAATTTATTCTTAAATATTTATAAATTTTTTAATTTAATTTTAATTTGTTCTTTTTTTCAATTAAATCTTAAATTTTACAGTTCTTTTACAAATTAATTTTTTTGTTAACGAAAATCATTCAAACTGTTAAAAACGACAATTGACCAAATATAAATAAATAAATAAAATTATAAATACGGTTTCTTTTGTATTTTCTTATTTCAATCAAGTTTTTAACGTTCTAAAATTTTCAATCAAGTCCTAAACATTCTAAAATTTTTTTAATTGAGTCCTCTAATTTCAAAAATGGTAATAATGGGGTATTTTGGGGTTTTTTTTTAAATTTTATTGTTTTTGCCACTTCTTAAAAAATTAATCATTTTTTTATTATTTTTTCCATTTTAAAATATATTTTTAAAATATTACAACTAGAAAATAAGGAAAAAAACCTTATATATGATTTTTTTTTATTCATTTTCATTTGGTCAATGGTCGTTTTTAACGGTTTGACTAATTTTCGTTAATAGAAGGACTCACTTGTAAAAGAACTGAAATGTTTATAACTCAATTAAAAAAATTAAAAAATTTAAGACTAAATTAAAAAAATTTATAAATATTTAAAACTAAAATGGGTATTATCGCTTTTCCATCATTGTTGCTACAACTTCTAGGATAAGGTTTCACTGCATTTGGGTAAATTGTTTTACTAGTGTGCAAAGACGGTCAAATTTTAAGCACTTAATGTCCCAGTGGGACAATAATCTGATGGTTCACTGATGGAATGCTATGCATAGTTGCTTGCTTTCTATGTTAGTCGATGACTGATATTTGTTTTTGTTTTTTATTTTTCCCTTTCAATCTAGGAAGGAACTTCATTCTCAGGCCACGTATTGCGCCCAGCAAGTCATAATTCCTTTGGTGATGTTGTCGACATAAATGGCGTGTCTGGTTCTCATCTAGCTGTGTTACATGATAGAGCAGAACGATCTGAGAGCTTGCAGTCTAGAGCAGCTGCAACCCCCCCTTGGCTTTGTAAGAGTTCAAGGCAGTACTGTTCCTTTTGCCACTGCTGTGGTTTCATCACTATCAACGAGCACAACCCCTGAACAGCAGCAGGTTGGGTGGGGCTGCTGGTTCCAGTTTCCCTCCTTCAGTTGGCTTCATTGAGAAGAAGAATGGGTTCGCAACTGCCCAAAATGGTCACTCTTCTGGAATGACTAAGATTGCAGCTTCATTGTCTGGTTTTAGCCTGTCAAAAGTTATGCGTGCAGATCAAAATAGTTGCATACACAGTCAGGTCCAAACTGACCTAGCCACAGAGCCAGATTTTCCTTTAAACATGTCAAATGATCATAATCAGAGTCTGCCCTGGCAACTTGTAGACAAGCTTCAACGCTGAATATCCGTCATCAGTCATCAACTACATTGATGTGAGACAGAAAAATGAGGACATTCCAATAGTTAATACTTCAAAGACAAGTTCTAGTGCAGAAATCATGGTTTCCCAAAAGAACTTCGTCTTCTTCCAATCTTCACTCAAAAGTTAATTCCTCAGGCTTCGTAAGTTTGGATATATATCAACTGTGAATTTTATGGATATTACGCCCAGTGCTTACTCTGCCAATCAAAAGCTGCACAGTGTAATTAAGAACCAAATTGATTCAGGTTATCTTTGTTATTTCTTCTAGAATTTTTATTATTGAAAATTCTTACAAAGCTTGTGCACGTGTCTGTGTTTGTGTTTGTGAATGTGTGTGCATGTATGTTACTAGTTGATAATTAATTTACTTCAGCTCCAGCTTTGGGCGGTCCTGTAATTGGAGGTGGCCAGAACAAATCGGGAAATCACGTAGGAGGCGGCCTTTTGTCCTCAGTTTTGGACCTACGTTATGTGCAATATTTGCAAAAATCTTCTGATCATGCGGAGGGACCGGTGACTGCTTCAAATGGTCATCGGGATAGAAATTATGTGGGAACATCAAATGTAGATTTGGATGGGATTCAGAAGTCATATTTTGAGTCCCTGCTTGCTCAACAGATGCAACAATATGAGCCAACTTCTCTAGGTAAATCTAGAAGTTCATATCAGAAATACTATAGGAGTCCATCGTATGATCTTCATATGCCATATCCAAGAAACTTGAGTGTCAGTCGCATACTTTCTTCTGTTGGATGTTGTTATATTTTCTCGGCGTGGGCCATTACGAGTAGAAGAGCGTTAATTCATATTTATCTTAAATGGATGATTTCAAGAAAAGCAAGACTGGGTCCTTTGAAATCTTTGACATTCTTGATCATGTGGTGGAATTCAGGTATGTGCCATCCTATGCTTAGTTTAGTGTTCGTTCACTCATTTTACATTGAATGTGCTGAGCTGTGACATTTAACTTATACAACATAATGCAGCACGGATCAGTATGGAAGTCGCTTTATTCAGCAGAAATTAGAAACTGCCACAATTGAAGAAAAGGACAAGATATTTCCAGAGATTGTTCCCCATGCTCGTACCTTGATGACTGATGTGTTTGGAAATTAAGTCATTCAAAAATTATTTGCTCCTATATTCAATATATAAACACAGCAGCCTGGTTGCGTTTTTGAAATCGTAATTACATGCTGTGATTCATTTTGCAGCTCTTTGAGCATGGTACTGAAAGTCAAAGAATGGAGTTGGCTAACCAACTTACCGGGCTTGTATTACCTCTCAGCCTTCAAATGTATGGTTGCAGAGTAATCCAAAAGGTGCGTTTTGAGCTCTTTGCATCATAACAATTTAGTATATATGCATCATGTATGTGCATGCGATCACATATGTCCAACCATTTGTTGCCAGTACATAAATTTGAGTGGCTTGCAGGTGGCGGAAATTGTTATCATATGCCTAGTGGTGATTATTTATCATTTGCTGTTCTCTAAAATTTTGTTTTGAGAAAGCATGCATATGTAAATTTTGGTACTTCTATTTTATACATTCGCTTATTTTGGTCATGGGAAGTTCTATGGCTCTTAATCTGACCGCAGGCTTTGGAAGTGGTTGATATAGATCAGCAGACCCAAATGGTGGCAGAACTTAATGGTTCTGTTATGAAATGTGTTCGTGATCAGAATGGCAATCATGTTGTTCAGAAGTGTATAGAGAGTGCCCTGAAGATCGAATTCAGTTTATCATCTCTGCCTTTTATGGGCAAGTTATGGCGCTTTTCCACCCACACTTACGGTTGTCGTGTCATTCAGGTTCAATATAAAGCTTGTATTTACTTTCTTGGGGGAGTTTCTGTTAGTTGTCTTGGTTCGTCAATTATTTTCTGTTGATTTAAACAGAGGGTCCTGGAATATTGTGAAAATGCGAAGACCCTGCAAATTATGATGGATGAAATTATGCAATCTGTATGTTCTCTGGCACAAGATCAATATGGGAACTATGTTATTCAGGCAGAAGTTCTTTTACGAGTAAAAAAAAAGGTTCTTTCGAGACTTGGCCCAATATGTATATTTCAATGTGCAATTATATCCTTGTTTCTTGTGATTTAGCTTCGACTACAATTCAGGCCCTAAATGCTAATTAAAACATTGATAGCTTTGAACTTTTCTTTTCAGTTGCATTTTCCCTATTTATTTCTTTTGTTTGACAATTACTTGTGCACCAGTTTTTTTTTTTTTGTCCTGATATTTGAGATTGTTCTTGTCTAGCACATCCTTGAACATGGTAAACCACAGGAGCGATCTGCTATTATCAGCGGCTTGCTGGACAAATAGTAAAGATGAGTCAGCAAAAATTTGCTTCCAATGTAGTGGAGAAGTGCCTGACTTTTGGTAGCCCTGAGGAGCATCAACCTTTGGTGACTGAGATACTTGGTTCAACTGATGGAAATGAACCCTTGCAGGTCTGTGTTGTGTGTACACACATACATAAGGAGGCTTATACAAATGCACACATACATACACTCTCTGTAGTATATATAAACACATAACGTGCATTATGGATTTCAATTATGTGAGTGTGAGCTAAAAAGCAGGTTCCATACTGTTGAAACATATATATATATATATCATGTCTTATTATTGTTGATCGTTATGGAGCATTGTTTAGGATGATGATTAAAATCACAGTGACCGTGTATTTTGTTTGAGGGTTGAAACCTCGATTCCTTGGATACTTTTTTCTTCATGGTCTTGTTGGGTGATCAATATCTATGAACTGTGAAACTGCAGGTTATGATGAAAGATCCCTTTGGAAATTATGTTGTGCTGAAGCTTCTAGAGTCCTGCGATGACCAGAGTCTTGAGTTACTTCTATCTCGCATAAAGGTTCATCCGAATGCCCTGAAGAGGTATACCTATGGTAAACATATTGTTTCTCGTGTTGAGAAGCTCATCACAACTGGAGGTGAAGGAAGCTAATTCTATTTTGTTATTATGCTTTCCACATGTTCTGGTATAAAGAAAATTGGCTGCATGTCTTTGCTGGGTTTGCTCACAACTGCTGTGCTCATAACTCTTTGCTTTCATTGCAGAAAGACACATAGGATTGTCATCTTCATTTTCATCTAAATAAAATTTAATAACGAATTCAGAAAGCAGTTACTCATTTGCCATGCTGAAGGAGCTGAACGAGGAAATTCTTTTGTACAGTTAAGACGGAAGATGATTTGTGCAAGCTATCATCTCATATCATTATTTACTTTCGAGGCAATAGATGTAAATAGACATAAGCAAGCAGGCCCGCTGAAATGAGACTCTTTTTTTCAATATTTTGTTGTATATAAAGGTCCTAGTGTAATTCGAGGACACTACCGGATGTTATTCACCATGGACGGATTGCTCCTTCTGGGGAGGGGGGGTGCACGCACTGTGTCTAGCCTGTAAAGAGGGTTTAGGTGTAATAATGTTGCGGTGGTATTGTATAAACTATAAAGGAGTCTTTCGGCGTAGTTCTTCCAAATTGAGAAAATTGCATGTAAATATCCGGCAATTTATAAAAAGCAGATGCTTACATTACTTTTCTGTTTCCCATTCTTTCATGGAGATGGGTAACTTTTTCCAATATCCGTTTATTTCTCATGCCGTTGATGTAGTTTTTTTACTGTAGTGTGGCAGAAGGTCCGAATCTCCTTAAATCTGGAATCCCTAACCCACTTGGGGCAAAGCAGAAAATAGCAGAAATTTAGAGCTGAATTACCTGCACATCTGATTTGTTGAATTTGCCAGATAGTTATACAGCATGCTTTTTCTAAAATTCACTGGTTAGTCTTGGATTGACAGCTGATTGTGTTCATAAGATAGGGCTTTGGAATCAATATTCGGCAAAAAGCTCCATAAAACATTGCCCCTCTACCGTTCATAACGAAAATCAGACAGCAGTGAAAAGCAAATAAATCAGCATTCCACACTAGTCAGTCATACTTGGTTTTCTCCCATCTCTACTGTGGCCTTCATCTCCAAGTCCTGTTTTTTCCATTGAATTAACGGACTTTTCATCCTTCTACTTTTCAAGATTATCCCTGACCCTTTCATCAAATCAATGTACTTCTTTCTGACCTCCAACATGGGGTGCATTTCCACGGTGAACTCACCAGAGTAAGGCTCCTTCAGAACAGCAGTACAAGTCTTATTCCTGAAAGACAAATAAAACAAATGGGGATGCCTTTCGAAGGCCTTGTGAAACTTCTGGGGCAATCCAAAATACTTCTTCAGGCATAAAAGCTTCTTCCTTGCGGCAGAATGCTCAACAAACAAGCAAAGCAACTCATGAAGAAAACCCACAAGTCTCTTCTCTGCAACATCACTAGCAGGATCCAAATATGAATAATCCTCATAGGGTGATACATAAGGAAGTTTTTGCAAGTCTTTTAACCAGTTGTCAATCTTTCTCCTCAATCTCACACCCTTTGAAGGAAAAAGAGGTAATTCAATGGGCTCCATTGGTCCTCCAGAATATAGCCCTGATATTATTGCATTTCTTTGCACAACTGACAAAATCCTTTCCTTACTCTCAACAGCCAATCCCTTCAACCCACCTCCCAACTCCACTAACCTAAAAGACTCATCAAGATCTTTATCTAAACATTTCAGAAAATCCTCGGGCAAACCCAAGTACCATAGCATCCCTTGAATAATCTTCAAAGGCAATACCTTATCTTTACTCATCAGTATAAACTTCTTCAACCTTAACTTCAAATCATCGCTGTGCTCCTCAAGCACCCTTCTCTCGAACCCATCAATCTGGACAGCCTCTGGGGTCAATCTGAACCAAGGCAAGCCATATTTAGGCCCAGTAAACTCCTCAAATATTGATGGATATTGCCTCAAATATCTAGCAACCTTAATCTTGATATCAAACTCCAAACCCCTTTTTGAAATATGAGAGATTGGTATACAACCGTTGGGTTGTCGGGCTATAACATTTTTCAAGGAGATGATGCGTTTGAGCTCTATGGACTGGTAGATGTGCTCCATCGGGTCATAGTAAGGGTCCTTTTTCCACTTCATGTAAACGTTCACGTAATTCTGAATTTGAATGTAAATGTAACAAGGGCTAAAATTGTTGTTCTGATTTAATAACGACAAGATGGGACTTTGAGAGGTGAAGAGTAAGGGTTTTAGCGATTGGGAGGTGGGTTTCTTTTGGAACATTGTCAGGGTTATAGGGTTCTTAGCAGAAGAAATTGGGGAAAGGTAAGAAGAAATTAGAGAGAGAAAGAAACAGAGATTTTAGAGAGAGAAAAGGAATTTTCAGTTATTCATTCTTGTTCCTAATTACACGATGAAGAGTATATTTATATCCAAGAAACTTGAGGGTCAGTCGCATACTTACTTCTGTTGGATCTGAGATTTCCGAGACGGAGCTAGTTGGACGCTTTTAACTCTTTGATGATAAGTTCAATGGGAGGATCACTTGGGTCGCAGGAGTCTGCTATTGGCAACAATGCGGAAAAAAAATATGCCTCATCTTTACTGGATGATTTCAAGAAAAGCAAGACCGGGTCCTTTGAAATCTCTGACATTCTTCATCATGCGGTGGAATTCAGGGATGGCACTATGATGCATCCAATCTATTTGAGAGAGTGCCTGTTAGAGATGTGGTTACTTGGAATTCGACCATAAACGGGTGTATAGAATATGAATATTTGGATATGGCTCAGAGGCTGTTTGATGAAATGCCTAAAAGGAATGATGTTTTTATGACAATGATGGTAAATGGGTAAATGGATATGGCTCAAAGTATGTGATTATTAATTTTTAACCTAGATTGAAAAGTTATACATTAAAAGCCCATGAAATGTGAGAGCCATTTGTCCGTAATGCATTAAAGGACTTAAAAAAAGGCTTCTCTCTCTAGTTTCCCTGCTTTCCAAGGTTCTTTGTTTTTCTCCCAGCAAATTCCAGCCTATGTGGTGGGGTCTCTCCAACCTCCACTGCCGGCTACCCCATCCTCCCTCAAACCCTCCCCTGCTCCTCTACCCTTTCTCTGCCCCTTCATCCCTCTTTTTCCTTATTCTCCGACCATTCCCTCCTCTCCCATTACTGAAACCTCATCTCCTCCCTTTGTTTTTCCTTTTCCGTAGATTTAGAAGCATAAGTTCCACCCATGACCCTTCCAATCGTAGATCTGGGTTCCTCACTGACCAAGCTCGCTTTTCATCGTTTCAGAAGTTGTCTTCGTCATACTCTCCATTGTTGGCGCACCCGTACCAGCTGTCGGGGACACCATTTCTGCCGCCAACGATGCCACTGAAACGTGTGAGGAGGCTGTTGGATCGGACACCGTCGGTGTTGCCGCCTTTGCTGCAACACATACGGGCACCGCCTCTGCCGCCACTGTACCCGTCACAGCCGGCTACCTCCTCCCTGCCGAAACGTGTGAGGAGGCTGCTGGATCGGACACCGTCGATGTTGCCGCCTTTGCTGCAACACATACGGGCACCGCCACCTCCGCCGCCACTGTTCCCGTCACAGCCGGCCACCTCCTCCCTGCCGTCGTCCTTCTTTGGCGTGCCGCCGCCACCAACACTGTCGTGGTCGCTGCCGCTGCAACTGCAACTGCCTTCGACCAAGATCCCTTTTGCCTCCTATGGAGTGTTTTGCGAAGGGTTGTTTGTTCTGGTCAGATGGGTGATATGTCGTTGATGTTGTTGTTAGTTGTTGCTGTCGCTGCTATTTATTTTCTGTAGGATGTAACTTAATTTCGATGGAAATTAGTGTCAATAATATTTCATTGATGTCTACCTCGGGTCCGCTTAGATGCAATTTGTACAATCATGAATAATTTTGGTTGATAATTAACTACTTGTAATTAGATAGATTTAGTCAATAATGGATTAATATTTTTTTTTAAAGATTGTGTTTCAATGTATTGTATGCTCAATTTAAAAAAGATCGTTTTGACCTTATGTATTATAAGCTTTTAGAGTCGAGTTCTTCTTTTGCATTACGCAGATATTCTCGACGTCTTTTTGTCAGTCTTTTGTACAATATCGAAGAATATTAATGAAATGATTTTCATTGTGTCAAAAAAAATAAAGGACTAAAAAAAAAAAGAATAAAGGGTTTTTACTATAGAGGGATATTAGTGATTGTAAGACAAAAATTTGTTTTTTTTTTGTTGCTTTTATCCAGTGGTTTGCAAATAGACATTTATGTTGTGTTTGGATTATTAGAAAGTTGTAAAAAAAAAAATAAAAAAATAAAATTATTTAGATTGATGAAAAAATTATAAAAAAATTGATAAAAAAATAAATAATAATTCATGAAAGAAAAAACAAAATTTTGTTATTTAAATTAATAAAAAATTATTTAAAAATTATAAAAAATTAATACAATAATTATAATTTTTTTATTAAAATTTTTCTATTATTTTCTTTTCTGATCAAAATTCTCTCAAATCAAAAGCACATTTAGACAAAAATTTTACAACTTCTATCTTTCGTCCAACGGTTTGCCGAAGTGACCATCGGACAAAAATTTTATAACTTTTGTTCAACGTTTGGCCAAACATTAGCCGCAAAGCAATCTTAAAAAAAAAAAAAAAAAAACAACGTGGCTATTGGATTTTAGAAAAGAAATGAATTCGGAAGGGGTTAGAAACTACTATTGTTTATTAGTTAATAGTTGTTGATGCAAAGGAGAGGCAAGGGGAATAAATTCTATATCAAGTTAATAATTTTTTAATTTGTTAAATATAGGTCAATAACTTAAAAAAACTTATAATATGAGTTATTTTTATTGACAAAAACTCACCCATAAATGAGTTACTTTGTTTCTGTTAAATATTTTATTATCTTATTATGTATAAGTTAAGAAAATACTTATGAGTCAGCTAAGTTTTCTTACGTACAAAAAAAACTTTTGCTCTCTTCATGACTGGGTATTTTTTTGTCTCTTTCTCTCTCCACACAAAAACCATTTCTTCTTCTCTATTTTTTTTTTTTCTCACATCTAACTCATTCACCCAAGGTTGTCAGAACCGGACCGGTCATCGAACCGGAAACATTAGTGGGTCAAGGTTCAACCGGTCGAACCGGTATTTGAACCGGTATTTATTAATATATATATTTATAAAAATAATTTAATAAAATAATACTTATATATGATTATTAAATAAAAAAAAATCGGTTCAACCGGTCGAACCGGTATTAAAATTGGTATTTAATATTAAATATATAAAAAAATATTTATATATATTATATATCAAAATCTATATGTAAAATGTAATATTATAATACATATGTATGTATTAGAATACTTACATTTATAAATTTAAAATATATGATTTAGAATTTATTATAGGATAGAATTAACAATTTAAAAAAATTAATAATTATTTTAACAAAAAAAAGAAAATAGTAAGTGTTAATTTATAAGAAATATAAAATAGTATGTGTATTATATGAGACATTTGAGAAAATAATAAGTAAAAAAAAAAAAAAAAGATAACAACAAGTTATAAGTTGGTTTAGTGGTATGAGACTTATATTTCATGTTGTAGGTCAAGGGTTCGAAAATTAAATTATACAAAGTTGTGTGAAATTTTTTCTTAATTATTAAAATAACCAACCCGGTCAACCCGGGACCGGTTCACCGGTCCGACCGGTTGAACCGATCCGTTGACCGGGTTTTGACCGGTCCGATCCGCTGAAAATTTAGGTTATAACCCGGACCGGACCTCTGACCGGTCACCGGTCCGACCGGTTGAACCGGCCGGTCCGATCCGGGTTTGATAACAATGCATTCACCTTGAATCCACCATCCAACCTCCACCACCTAAAGCTCTACCAACGCCACCCAAAACTCCACCAGCTCAGCCGCCACTTTTTTCCACCAATCACCACCAACATTGTGGTCATATATTTAGTTATGGGTTATGTCTCCTCCATCACCTTAGAGGGCATGTATGGGCGTCGAGTTATAAGACTCGACTTAGCCTTTCGTTAAACACTACCCCTGCACCATGACGAGATCGTCGCAAAACTTTCTCCATTCTTTTTTTTCTCCGACACTGTTAGCAAGTAATACAAATACAAAAAAATCCTCTTAATAGAATCCAATCCCAACGTACAAACAAAACCCCCTAACTCCAAATCAACACTCTTTTTTGTCTCTTCCCCCCTTCTTGCGCATTACGTTTGTATTACATAACAATCTCTAATTTTTCCTTACAGCTAAAATGGGCCTTTGCTTAGCATTTCGGTTTGCAAGTGATACTTTTGACTCTACAATTATTAAATATTCAATACTTCTGTTGTAAACATAGATCTCGATGTGGGTTTTATATCAAAAGTCTCAAATTGCTCGAGAGTGTCCTCAAAATTAGCAGGATGCACATTTTTTTATTTCCTTCTTATTTGTTTACTGATTTTACTCTTTAATTATATATGTTTATTGGTTGAGAGAATTTTATGGATTATCAATGCAAAAATCGATGGCAAAAGTTGGAGATTTTTCTTTAATTGTTTAAAATAAATGACTAATTACTATTAATTTTTGGTTTAAAATAGTTCTACTGGTATAATTTTTTTTGGCAACAAATTGCTGCATTGGCTGCGGTTTGATGGAGGAGAGCAGTGGTTAAAGTGGGCTGGGTGTCAGTGGCGGGGTCCAAGGCAAAGAGGAGTTTTGATGAGAGAGAGAGAGATAGAAAGAGCAGAGAAAGTGAAGAAGACGAAAATTTAAACATGAAATGAAGAGAGAGAAAATAATAAGGAGGAGAGAGAAAGGTTTGGGACATGTAAGACAAAAAATATGTCCGGTCATGAAGGGGCAAAAAATTATTTTTCTACTTAATAGACTTGAGCTGACTCATAGTAGTATTTTAATTTACACATCGTTAAATAATAGAATATTTGACAGAAATAAAGTAACTAACCTACAAATAAATTTTTATTGACATAAGTGACCCATATTAAAACTTTTTAACTTATTGACTTACATTTGATAAATTAAAAAGTTAAGTTACTAATACGATATAAAACTTATCGCAAAAGTAATGTCTACTAGCTATATAACCCAGGGCTTAGATTGCAATTTTTAGCACTTAGATTGCAATTTTTGGCAATTCTGTTCGATAGTACGGCTAAAAGTAAGCCAAACTTATTTTCTTGATCGGTGGCAGTTAATAATTTTTTACAATAAATAATCAATAAAACAAAAAAAAAAATTGTGCCCGTTGCCCTTGGAACTGTGAACAACGGTCACATCTCTAGCATTTGACTGTTGACAAATGTTTGAGGACTGGTTTAGATTACGTTCCCTGATACAAAATTCATAACTGTGCTTAAACATCTTGGCTACGAGGACGATTTACTAAGCCATAAAAGTATGTCCATTCTAAAGGTTCTAATTTCTATTAAAAATTTAGAAAGACTATTATTGAGAATTATAGTGGGTATTAAAGAATTTATAACTCCTTATTTTCATGTGCATGCATTAATATTATAATTATTGAAGTGATCAAATTAAAATGTTTTAACATTGTGCATAAATTATATTGTTAAAGTTTGCATGCGTAACATCTATGTTTTAAATCACTAAGTGTGGCTTAGTGTCACTAGACTTAAAATTTAGGGTTTTAAATATTAATTTTGAAAAAAAAATATGAAGTTAATGAAAATAAAAATAACTTTGAATCAAGTTAGTAGAGATTTAATGTACTTTCTACATAGGAGGTCTAGCACCAAAAAAACAGAAAAGCCCCATGACTCTAACGCACCATCAAATGGGCCAAAAAAGAAAAGAAAGGAAAAAAAAAAAAACCCTCTTCCAATCTAATTAGACAAAAAAAAAAAAAAAAAGAAGATATCTTTCTTTCAATTGATTCTTATCACCCTCCCTCGCGTCTGCATCTCTCGTGTGCTTGTTGTGTAATTTTCTAGATTGAGATTTGGAAATCATTTGGTCAATGCAATTAAATTTTATCACCATACAGAGATATATATGTCTTCTTATCATTGGAAGTGAAAGATTAGTGATAATCTAACATATCGTTTTTATCATTGATTTGAGTTCGAGTCCCCGCATCGTCGTTCTTTTCCATAATTGAGGATAGCCAGTATAAGTGTAACATATGAATTTAAAATTCGTTAACACTGTGGTCAGATTTGGGTGGTTCGCTTCAGGTCCAATAATACTCTAATAGTGGTTCTCTCTATAAAAGAGATTGAATAAAGACGTAACTAATTATAAGTTAACCTCAACTTATAAATTTGATGATCGTGGTGCCTATTTTTTTTGTGTTAAAAAAAAGATTTTTGTGTCTTCTTAAAATTCAATAATGCAGATTTCCTGCTATTTATGGCCCTGACTGAATCATACTTTAAAATTTCCTAGTGCTCAATAAAATCTATCCTTGTTAAGTTTGTCTTCTTAAAAAGCTATCGCTTGTGCGCCTACATATCCAATTCAATTATTTATTCATATTTATTTATCAGTTTATCCTTATTCTGTCGTGGTTAATCAAGTTGAAATAAATCAAACATGTCTAATTTTACCACCCTCTTCGCTATTACCATCCTCCTCGGCCTCATTCTAGCCCATGGTGCTGGGCCTGATCCTACGCTCACCAGTGATTCTCCCGTGAGTTTTTGCCCCTTTGATTTCTCATGGTTCAACTTTCTTTGTATAATTTTTTCCATGGTTGCTTGAATTAAGTGGTGTGATTCTTCCGCAAGACTTCCTTTTGCGGATAACAATGGGGTCGTTTATTTAATTGTTTTCCTTTTTCCTTTTGCTTTTGTGTCACACACAGGATGTTAAGGCAGAGAAGGTTGTGGATGAAGAAAGCTGTGAAGGGGTCGGGGAAGATGAGTGCCTGACTCGAAGGACCCTTTTTGCTCATTTGGATTATATATACACTCAGGATCAAAACCACCCATAAGCTGATGTGACAATAGTTTAGTCAAATTCGCATTTGCATCAGTTGAATAAATATAAAGCATAAAATCTCGCTTATTTGTGCAACTTCGTTTGCATGGTGCAATCCATCTCTAGACTTCCTTGCAATTGTTTGAGAATCCATTATTATTTTCATTGCCGTCACCTTTTCAATGGATCATCGCTAGTCTACGCGCTTTAAATTTTCCTTTTATTTAGAAACACTGATTCAGTTGTTTTGGGGCGGGGTAAACAAAGCAAGCAGTCCATAATCAGTGGCGGATCCAGAAAAAATTTTTATGACGGACAAATTTTATATGCATAAAATATCAAAATAAAAACTAATATATATATATATATATATATATATATATATATATATATATAATGAAAATAAAAAATTATATTAATTATTCTAAATAATAAACATTATAATTATATCATGTTAAAATAAAATATTTTTATTGTTTTATTTTTATACAATCAAATATATTTTTTTTTATCTAAGTAATCATTCAATTGTTGAATAATTTATCTTTCATGTGATTATATAATAGATTCTAATAATTTTTTCCTTTAAATGATAAAACATTTTTGAAAAAGAGTGCTAATATAAATATATGCAAAAATTATTAAAAAATGTTAAAAGTAAATAAAATAATTTTAGTATATTCATTACAAATTGTTACCAAGAAAAGAAAAAAAAAGAAAATTTCTTAGGGGGAAAAAAAAAGAGAACATGAAGGAAATAGGATAAAAATAAATAAATAAATAAAAAACAGAGCACCCAAAATGAGTGAAAAAAGCCTCGAACTCTGGACTTGAGGGTGGGCACACTACACGCGTAGGGTGGGCAAAGTAGGTCTTCCACTAGGCTAATCTCCGAGGCGGTGAAAATCTTACCCTCAAATACTATATAACATAAATTTTGAGGGTGGGCAGTTCATTTGGATACGCCAATGCCCATAATCCTTACGTAGCCACTGGAAACAAGCCTTAAGATTAACTAATGTTGGTTCAGAAGCAAGGGAAAAAATAGATCAGCTAACTGGAATATTCTCACGTAAGACTTTGAACTCTTTAATATCATCTCCTTTTAGGCATACTCAACCAGCAGAACTTTTCCTTACCTCCTGGACGTTTAGCAGGGTAAATCGGTCAACCTTATGCACTGGTTGAAGAACCCTTGCAAAAGGATGGCATTTGATTGATTGACGTAATATTCAGTGGACAAAAAATCAACCAACGTAATAGGTACGAAGCATCATAATGACCGTGACTTTGAATTATCAGGATCAATACCATTCAAACTCCACTTATTTATCTTTTTTTTTTTTGAACATTCAAAGTAATAGGTACGAAGCATCATAATGACCGTGACCATTCAAACCCCACTATGACCATAGAATCCAAATCCGAATTCATCCTCAACACATTCAAACTGCTTCCTTGGTACGATATCTAAATTTGAACCATTCCAATTTTTCCTCATGCATAATCAATGAACAGCTATCGATCTTCACTCAGTGGCCCAGAGGACAGTCGATCCCAATTTTGCAGTTCTCCACACAGCGGGGGATGAAACAAAGTTTAGAAGAAATCGGCTTAGCCATCAGAGTAATCAGAATTCATAATACAGGACTCTAGACCTCCAAATAAGTGAGACGAATTCTAGTCATATTCATATTTCAGGGATATTCATGCATAGGATCCAACTGCACATCAATAGCAACGTACTAAAATGTTCAAAATAGACAACTTAGGATTACATATTAAGACAACTGGCAGAGAATGCAAGTTTAATTAGTGATAAATAAAGGGTAAATCAACCAATTCTTTTCTTTTCTTTTTTTTTCAATGACATTACAACAAGGCTAACACAGCCCAGAGTATTAAGAGATGACTACAACCCATGATCCATAGAGAAGTTAAGAGAGTATGAGTCTCCCCAACATAGCCGACGATCTCCAATTCGACACGCTAATTACCAGATTTTAAAGAAAATATTCGATGTCTAACAAGAAAACCTCAGACTTGTGAAATTCTTTGTAATACTGACATTCAAAACAGAGGAAGCAGAACAAGTCCACATTCAATCCTGCATCAATGAGACAAGGATTATATACAAGAAATTTTACCTTCGCAAGGCTGGGATTGGACCAGACTCTAATCCAGGAAATGGGAAAAGAAATTAGAGAAATTCCTTCTTGCCAAAACAGGACGATTAAAAACATCCCAACCGTTGATATGTTAACTCTAATCACCATCTCTCTCTTCTCCATGCGAAAAAATTGCACTATAGTTTTCGTCATAGTATTAGTGGAGTGGCCACATATCATATAGTTCGGACCATCTGACCAAAATCATGATTATGTAAATATTGTTTGTCTGATGTTAAATTCAATTGGATTTCTTGGGGAGGCACGCATGCACAGGCACGCAGAAAAAGACACACTGTCAATGCATAAGAAGATACCTGATAAAATAAGACAGCAAAGAGATTAATGAAGCTTAGGCCAGCAATCAAAAATTGATTATATGATGTCAATGTTGCTTTCATTGAAGAGGTGCTACCAAATACACATATAGCCTGTCAATCCCCATGAAACAGCCTTAGGGTGAAAGCACAGGAATTCAAGCTGGCAATAGAAGCCTAGTGCCCCCAAGAACATGCAAATATAAGGCCAGACATATGGTAACAATAACAGAAGACTTTGCTCCAACATATCTGACAACTTCAAGTCCCCTATCTACAACCTCTTCATGAATTACACTAATACTTCCTTTCAAACCATCCGATATTCTCCACAACAGATACTCCACGACAGACCTTAATGTTTCGACTGTCACCCTTCCAGTCACATCAACTACAAGCTTCCTGTTGCCGGGCGTCGACAAGGTGGAGGAAACCTTGTCAACCCATCCACCACTACGAACACTCCCGTACAATTTTCCTTCTCTTAAAGATAATTCTCGCTTGAGACAATCATCTTTAGTTGCATTGGCTCCTTCATCTAGCTTACCAATAGAACAATCGGAACTTGAACTCGAATTTGTCAACACTTGATGAGACGTCCTCACAAGTGTTTCGATGGCTCCATTGCAGAGCGAAACCAGAATGTCCTTCACATTGTTTTGATGCTTGGTGTTGGTTAAGCCAGCGAAAAAATCATCATACGGATTCATTCCCATCGTCTTATCAAGATAAACAGCAACTGCAGTGCTCACAAACCTCTGTATGCAATCAGCTACAAGCTCCCTGCACCGATCATCGCATAACACACTAACCCAACGAGGCGAAGCCGAATCACTCGACCCACAATGGCCCATATTCCCACCATCACCAGCATAAAAACCCAAAACCAAATTCCTGGCAAAGCTACCAACCACAACAGAAACAAATCCCGAGCCCGCATCCGAGAACATCCTCTCCATAACCCTATCAGTAAAACTCGAATTAGCCGAACCAGCTGCAGAGTCACATTCAATTCTCGACTCGGACACATACCCACGCAAAGCCCCAACAGTCAGAGCCCGAGAAACCGCAACCACCGACCCAGAGAACTCATCGGAATTAGCAATCTTGGCAATTTGCTTCAAGCTATTGGGAACTTGGTCAGAATCAGAGCGCAGAAACTCCTTCAAGTCCTTGGCGACAACGGCAATGGCATCGGCAGAGTCGGAGACCATTTCAGCCAGCGAAATCAGGGCTCCAAAGAATTTCATCAATTTCCTCCTTTTCCTCGCAACAGAGGGCAAATTATAAACTCTGTAAGCACCATAACCGGACGCACCAGCAACAGCTAGCAAAATCAGCCATCTCTTTCTTCTCTGCGTTAAACTAAACCCCGTCTTGACCAATTGGAGATCCATCTCACAATCGGAAGTACAGAGTTAGAGAACTAAAAAAAAATTAGGGTTTCAGGACTTTTTTCGGTGGGGGGAAAAGTAGAGGGATTGGGAAAGTAAGATGACAGCAAGAATGGGCAATTAGCTCGATGAGCTCTTTCTCTTTTTTTTTTTTTTTTTTTTCTGATAAATAAATGAGAGATTGCAATAACGGAATCTCGGATTGCGAGATCGTATGACAGATATTAATGTGGAGGATTGGCGAGAGAAAGAGACGAACCTGTTGGTCAATATTGCACAAGGAGACGTCAGTGGTGCCCTTGGATTTAAATAGAGAGAGTGGCATAAAAAACGGTGCGGGACATCGAAACTATAATTTAAGAAAATATAATTGTTTCAATAGTTTATGTCGAATTTTATCTAATTAAAATTAAGAATGCTGTTTTTAAAATAAAAATTAATATTTTTAAAATATAAAAATATAATACCGCACATGACCATGATTATGGTGATCGTGACTTTTTGATTAACTTCTTACTAATTTTTAAAAATTATAAACTTTATTTCTAAACAAAAGACGCTTCCTGTTTGAAAAGTTGAGGGAAAACAGATTCAGTCTGAATAACATTTTTCTCAAAAATGTTCTTTTAAATAAGCAAAAATCTCAATTAAAACCTTTTCTTATAAATCCCTGAAGATAAGAACCTATTTATATATTTTAAAAATATCAATCAGAATTTTAAAAATAACAATCACAATTTTGTCCGAAACAAATTTCAAGATAAAATCACAAAAATACGTAAGGGCGCTCTTATAAATTTATCTATTAAACAGATAAATCAACGTTGCTTTATTTTTATCTAAAAAAAATTACTGGGTATATATTGATTATTAATTTTTTTTTTTTTTTTGACCAAAAGAAATCAACGGTCTTTTATTTTGGGTCAATAAATAAACAAAGTAGAATAAAACAAGAGGTCGGTTAGGGAGAGGCATGCACACGCGACGCAGAAGCGTCCTGGCTAAAAATTGTTTTTTAAGTCTCCCTGAAGCAGGGAGCGTATTACTTGGAAAAAAATAAGATATTTTCCAAGAACGTGGTGGGTGCTTGCTCATTTTGGGTGCTTGCTTACTTGGTCAGGCTGGCCCATACAAATGAACAAGATCGAGAGACCTAACTAACAAGCCTTTGTCGTGGTCTCCTGCAATGCAGCGTGCATCTTTGCTGGCTTTCGGGCACCAGGAGCCCTTCGATTTGACGAAATTCGCGGGACATTTTAATGATACGTGCTCCACTTCTCTCTAGCTATCTCATCTATTCGACAACAATGTGGGAATCCTCAAATTAATATGGGTAAGAGTTTAATTATTTGGATATGTTTAATAAAAAATACAAGAGATATATAGTTTGGTAAAAAATGCAAAAGATATATAATTTATTTAATAATATTTAATAATTAATTTGATTTTTTAAAATTTAATAAATTTTTTATAATCTAATAATCTAAATCATTACTTGCTCCCTATGTATTTCCCTAAGCATCCTCAAAAGGTCGCCAAAAGGGGTTTTTTATTGGCAATATGCAAACTTTCCATAATCGACTTGCCGCTTTGTCTCGGTCATGAGTCACAAATTCCAAACTCTAAAGGCAAAGCCTAACGCATATGTTCTTATCTGACACGCAACACAACCACCCAAATTAATCGTTTTCAAGCATTAATAGGAGGCCCATCTACCATATTGATGGACTAGCCAACGCAATATATCTCCAGCAACCATACTTAGTTGTACTAATTAATCATCCGTGCAACCTCTGTCATGTGTCCCTTTTTATAATGCGACCATTTTTCATCCGCCACCGCTAACAAGGCCAATTTCAACTTACCATTATTCTAGAAATTTGTTTTGAGAATAAGCATTATTAATGCAAAAATAATAGTAATAATAATAATAATAAAGGGTAAAAAGGGGTCAGCGGACTGTTACAATGGAGGCTGGGTGGGGCGTAAAAGTTTTAAAGCATTATTTATGAGGCTTTCTGAAAATTCTAGCCAATACACCCCCATCGTCATCTTAAACGTTCGGCTCAGCGCCCCCTCTGTTTGACTGAATGTCCATTCAAAACTTCAAAACAGTTGTACAAATGCAAAAAGAATTGGTCGACTTCATTGTTATTGCAGCATTTCCCCCTCACACATTACAGTTCTACGTGTACAACCAATCCTCCCAGAATCAATTAACATATAATCGCTCTATAAAAAAAATAAGCGGTAAACACCCATAATTTACAGAGTTTACCATACAAGTTGTAGTACCCAGCCACAGTCCTGGACACGCAGCAAATTATCTTCAATCCTTTGTTCACACCACACAACTTTACAATCCCATCCATGGCTGAAATGGCAAAGCTCATGCAAAGCTGAATCTAAAATGGTACATCTCATTTTCCTGAAATTTCAGTACCCTTTGTGAGTTTCTTAGGTGTTATAGGTACAGCGGTACAGGCATCGTCTTCAAGATCACTGAAAGAGATGTCTTCTTCATTTCCCATTGGAAAGGTGTTTTTGTAACTACCTAAATCTGAATCTTCTTCTGGCCAGTCATCTTCATCGTCTTCATAATTTGGAAGCACTATTTTAGAGGATCGACCAAACATCGGATCCTTATCCTCAGCTTTCATTATCGGCTTCTCTTCAATAACAGCTTTGTCAATGAATTGCACTTCCGTACTTGCGACTGGGTGCTTTTCAGTCTTGTAATCTGTTGTTGTGCTGGTTGTTCCTCCAAAATTAAATGTCCTGGGGTAACCAAAAACTTCATGTTTTACATCGGCACTATCTTTTGCGTAGAAATTGCTTCCTCCAGGCCAGTCAGATTCTGGCTTTGTTAGCTTATGTAGCTCCTGCATCCACATTGCCCTGGCTTCCATTACCTGTGCCATAATTTAGTTGCACCTTAGCCACCATTTATCAACCAACCATTCATGCCACAAGAATCAGATGGTCAACATAGAACATTAGAAATAAAGGTTCTGTAAGCTTTTCCTTTGTTGGAGGAAGCTTTTATTTTGATGGGGAAGGAAGACCAAACAAAAGCCTTAAAAGTGTTGGTGTAACAAGAGATAACTACTCCCATTCAACAGATGCACAACTAATGAAATAATAAACTAGTACCATATAGCACAATACTCTGAGCTTCAGGCAAACACTTCACCGTGCTGTTGATGTCAATGAAAACCAATAAAAAGAGAAAGGGCTACGTCACAAAACCCTCCATCGTCCCCCACCCCAAATAAGACCCAATAGAAGGGAAGAAATTTGTCCAGAGCCAGTGAAATGGATGATGAAAATATTAGAAAGCCATTCGAGAGGTCTACAGTAAAACAATAAAAACAAATGGCTATAAAAGGCCCAAATCTATAGCAGAAAACTTAACTGAATATCAACACCTCACAAGAAATAGCAAATATTACCTGAGGGGTAGACAATATCTCTGCATCATTTTTATTGAGTCTGGAATGCAGAAGAACAAAATATACTTTCCAAAAGTAACTCTCAGTCATATGGCAAGGACAAAGTTCAATCCTGAGAGCAGCTAGTCTAGGAGCAAGTTGTTCAATAACCAAAGCATGCTCTCGTTGGGCATCAGACATGTCAAAATCTAAAACAAAGTGAAAATGAAAAATCAAAGGAGGCATTTATAAAGATCATGGGATACACAAGTAGACACTGAACTTATTTCAAAACAATAATCCACATAATCTCGATGATAAACTAAAAACTAGGAAACGTGATATCTCCAGCACCTATCGAACGCCATCTAGAACAATTTCAAGCGCCAGAATGAGAATTTAAATGGACCAAAGCAACCATATTTCCTATCTATTTCTTTCCACATAATCTCGACGACAAAATAAAACCAGGAAACTTGCTATCTCCAGCACCTATCGAACACCATTTTAGATACTTTCAAGCGCCAGAACGAGAATGTAAACGGACACAAGCAACCATGTTTCCCTGTGCATTTCTTGACTTGAAAGTTGAAACCACTAATCTGAATTCTGAGATCTGATTTTAATTGCAATGTGTATAAACAACAAAGCTAAATATGAACACAATTGAGCACTATGTGCTTCTACGCTCATTGGATTTCGGATTTCCACAAAACTAACGAGTAAATAAGAAGGGCAAGCCTGAATGTAACGAAAAGATTACACCAGTGAAACAGCCTCTTTGCGCAAAAACAACGGTAAGCTACTAGTGCAAGCATTCAACTTGATTCACATGACCAGCGCAATGCAACAAGCAGAGCTTGGCATTCGCTCTGCCCTATTTCCGCTAAATGAAGGAAAACAGAAATCATAAGGAAGGCCTCTAACATGTCTAAGCAACAAACAATGTACCGCGAGAACGCGGCAAGGAATATTTTGATATCCACAATCCCATCTGAAATTTAAAGGAAAACGAGCTATTATAAGTTTCTGTCGAAATGCAGCATTATCAAGCAATGAGATTACTAAAAATGGGTAAAATTAAGACGCACCATCTAAATCCTCTTCCTCGTCAAGAGGGAAATCCAACCACGTCTCGGGATGCATAGCTATGTTCCTCGCAAAAGCCAATACTTCGTCCGTAATCCCAATGGCTCCAGCTCCCGCCCAATCATCAAACTCCTCCGTCTCCAATTCCTCATTTTCCTCCGATCCAAACAGTAAATAATTCGACGCCATTTTCGAAATCTCCGTCACTCCGCCCACAAACCTGCCTCCGATCTCCTCAAAATCGTGCCCGATCCCGGAAACCCCCGTCGAATCAGATGCCGGCCCGAGGTCTCCGGGGGCGGATCGATCGGACGGCTCGGATTGGTCCAAGACAGAGCCGGACGTCGGTGGAGGAGGAGCCAGAAAAGAGGCGACGCCCCACAGCTGCCGCGTTAGGGTTTGCCTGAGTTCCGTGAGATCCTCTTTTACGCCCCGACCTTGCGCTTCTTCTTCTTCTTCTTCATTGGTCGAATTTTCTTGGTGCGTGTCTTGGATTAATGATTGAGTGCCTTCTCCGCTGCGTTTCGAAGGTGAGGAGTCGTGATCGTCAGGGAATGGTGGTGCGACGTCGTTCTCTGCGCACTCGCCATCGTCGTCGAGTCGAAGGGAGTTTGCCAGAGAGCGAGCCAGCCATGACATGGCTTAGCATTGGCTGTATTTTGTGCCTTTTTTTTTTTTTTTTTTCCCGAGGGGGCGAGAAAGTGATTGATATAAAAGGCCAAGGCTTTATTGCACAAAACAAAGGAAATTAACTATGTTTTGCTGAGGCAGTGGCGCAATCCAGTGGTTCCGTTATTTGAATCAAAGGCCAATCGCAGCTTGCCATGCAGGCCATGGTTCGAAAAGAAAAGAAATTTCCATTTTAATTTTTTTAAATAAATATAATTTATTTATAATCTTATATTATATAATAAATATAATCTATTTAAATAAAAAATAAAAATAATATTTATATAATAGTAATTTAAAAATTAATTTTACCCTAAAAAAATAATTTAAGCAGCAGTTTATAATGAAATAAATTGAAAGCCAAAAAAATCAATCAATTGTTGTCTCTGAAAATAATGATTGCTTTTGCTCTTAAAAAAAAAGAAGAAAATAATGGATTGCTTTTTTGAAAAAAGAAAAAAAAAGAAAGAAAATAATTGATTGCCATTAATTAATATTTAATTCGAAGATAGAGGGGTCGAAACGACTCATTTCAGCCTGAACTTGGAATGGTTTCCAACTTTAAGTATTAAAGCCTTGGGCCTTCTAAAACCTTCAGGCCTGGAGCTAAAAATCCTATTATTGTCAATTTAGGCTTCTGGGTTGCCACTTGTTGCATTTGTTGAATTTTGTGAAGAGTTTTCAACCCAAGTCCACAAGGCTGGGCTCAGTAATTAAAAAATTAATTTTTGCTGTGTTTTATTTTAGGTTTAAATTTTACTGATTATTATTAAAAAATTTTATAAATGATATATTAGTCTTATTATTAACACATAAATCTTATTGTAAAATCTTAGTAATCTGTAAGTATTTTTTGATCTTGAGATAGAAATACTCTTTTTATCCCTAAACCTTTTTTGACAAAAAAACCGAAAAAAGGAGTTCTAACTCAAATCATCTTTTTTATTTCATAGCAACAATCAATTGTGCAGTATTTGCTGACCATTACAACACGGTGGGCTGCTTCTTCTAGTCCAAATCCACAAAGGCACAAATTCTACGGTGCTTATGATTGTGTGAGATTATATTTAGTCTCACAAAATGTTCTTAAAAGTATTTAAGTTTATGAACTGATGAAACGAACAAACTTATTTAATTGCTATATTACAATGATGCGTGGACATAATCCTTCCATTCTCACATTCGTCCCATAACCCCTAGTTTGGTTATAGATAGCGTAAGTAGTGGCAGAATCCGGTGGCTGCTTGCTCGGGTCTCAATGCACTATTTTTGTGCCCTTTCTCAATCACTTTCCCTAATGACATCTTAAATTAACTTACAACGCCAATTTTTCATCCGAGAAACCTTGATAATTTGTCTGCTGCTAATGCAGAGCAATTCTATCGCAATCAATGAATTGCTTAGAAGCATATATCGTTCAAGGCATGCATAGCCCACATATTAATTACCGACTCATAACAAGAGAATTGATACCGATAATTTCCCCAACAATCTCATTAAGGGCAATATCACTTTTAAGTATCGATGTGTGAGAAACACCCCCAATTATGTTCACCTTAAGGGATTGGCTTGGCTCGTCAGCCCAAAGTGACTGCAATGCGAACAAGCTCGCCATGTTCACCGTGCCATCCCCATCTCCATAAACAACCTCCGGTTGGCCGCCAAACCCATCTTTCCGATACGACAAAGTCTCCGGTGTCCCAACTCCACTTCCAATTATGCATGTAACAGGAATCTTAGGTGCAACTAAGTCCTGAACCAAAGGCAATATGCGAGTCTTGTAAGGATGAACCCCTTCTGAGAATCCAATGTCGTCTAGAAATTCAGCAATCTCGTATGCTGAATAATTAGCATTTGGAGTAATAACCAATTTCCTTTGACCATACACTTTTGGATTAGGCAATAGCCATAAGTTGCTCTCGGAGCTCCTCTGCTCTCCTCTCACTAGCAATGGATCAACAAGAGGCACTCCCAGTGTGTTCCCCGACGCAAAGGTCAGCATTTCCTCCACAGTGCCACCCCACGGAGCAGAAAGTGCAATGAAGTGTTTGACATATCTTTTGCGCCAGGACAGTGGGTTCCGGTTGAGAAGCTGCAGTACGAATAGGCCTCCTAAACTATGGGAGAGGATTATTACTGGCCTTCCCCCATTAAGAGTGCTTGCGTTCTCTATCAGATATCTTAGGTCTTGCAGAAACTTGGAACCAACTCTTGATGGGTGGCCTTCTGCAGCTAAGCCGTATCGAAAATCGTATGGAGCTCCAAATAGCGTCTCACCATCAGCATAGCCAATTCGTTCTAGAGATTCAACCAGTGCCCCCATGTACCCTGTTACTTGCCTGTAGTTTGTTTTGAGGTCAATCAGTAATAAGACCAGCTGCAGTAATAATTACAATTCAACAGCACAAATACAATTCAATCAGCAAAGATTGAACAACCTGCCTATTTTCAGTTCTTTTGTTATTATGTTTCCCTTCTTTACTCGACAAAAAGAACTTAGATTTGCTCTACAATCAATTCAACCTCGCTCAAATCAGACACGAGACATTGAATTTGAAGTTTCATTTTATGCATCAATACAAACTTCTGAACTGATAAAAAATTACTTTCAGGAACAATAAAGTGGTGAGCAGAAGATTGAGTCAGAAGCCATCCAAAGATTATTAAAAAAAAATGTTGAATTTTTTTTAAAATCAAATTTTAAGATAATACTAAATGTTTTTAAAACGATACTTAATACATTTAAAGTCTAATTTTTTCTTTAAAAAAAAAAACGTTTCTCACTGTTCTAACTAGTTTCTCTGTCCATGTTCCAAAGCCTCTTGCAAAATCGTTGCATAACTTGGAATCAAAGGGAATGTAGACAGCAATTGAAGTCTGAGCTTTATCACCGAAAAAAAAAAAAGAAAGTTTTTGGGACGGCCAAACTGTAACAAGCAGCAAAGTAGCCTTACTTGAGCCAAGGATCAAGGTAGAGAAGAGACTGAGTGGAGCCAAAATAAGGCACCCTAGTTTCAACCCCGGGGGCGTTGCTGTAGTCATCGAAATCTTTATGGTAATATAGCATCATACGGTCAGCAAAGCACCGAGTAAAGGGTGCTAAAAGCACAGAAGGGTCAAACCACAACCTGAACCATCCTTCCTTTTGCTTCAAAATTGGATACAGAATGCAGAGGAGATTCGAGGGCTTGTAGCCACGGGTCAACCTGCCTTCTAGCTGGTTTCCGCCATTTCCGGGGACTAGGATTAGAGGGTGGAGGTTGCTGCTGCTGGCTTGACATGTGCACAACATCAAGGCCATGGCTGCTAGATAAAGTACTAATGACTTCATTTCTTGTTCTCTTGTATTGTACGTCTATGAATTATGGCAACAAAGAGAGAGAGCAATGGCTTGTTGTTGCCTTGTTTTGGACTGGGCATCCACGCCGAAAAGCAGCGAACTTTAGAAGCCGACCGTGTAAACTAAGGACTAGGGAATTGGAATGTGAAGTATAGAATTTGCCACATCACATGGCTATTATACGGCAGCAAAAGAGTTGATAAAAGGCTCGCATTTTGTCTGCTGCCACGCTTTGCACGAGAAGTTCGGCCTTTCACTGTTGTGTTTAGGCCCAACGTTGAGTTCAGGCTAGTGGGTCAGTGGCCTGACAGTTTTTGATCCAATCTTGCGAACAAAATGCAAACTGAAGACCGTTACAAAATAGTGCGCAATGGGCCATTCAAGGCCACTTGATCGGGCTAGCTACGATGGTACTGCATTAAGCGGCAGTTTCTTTACATGCCAAAAACTGCTTAATTCTAAATATTAGTTCAAGTAATTATTAATTTTATTAGTTAAAAGTATGATTAGGAATTCTGACTCTCACCACATTTATCCTTATTTTCATTTATATAAATTTAATTCTCCCCCACGACCCAAAACCAAAAAAAAAAAAAAAAGATATTGCTTCTTTAACATTGTTGGTGTAGTTTAATTAATTAAAGTGATTCAAATTCACTGCTGGTATGGTAAAATTTACAATTCACCATCTGACACAATTAATATTGTAACTATCTAGTCACTTCACACCCTTTAAATATAAAATTATAACATTCTTTGACGAAATTATAGGCACCAACCCTCCTTTCTCATTCTATTCAACAAACAAAAAGATAAAAGAAAATGCTTCTTTACTTTTTTCCTATATATATATATATATATATATATATATATATATATATTCAGTGGATTGAGAAGGAAAATGTAGGAATTTGATTGTCAATTGAATACAAATAATAAACAGCACTCATAATTTAAATGTTATCTAAAAAGACAGATCTTTCAATGCTGATAGGGAAATTTGAAATATGAAAATTTTAAGTTTAGAATAATTGCATTCTCAATATCTAAGAATAAGTACGGTGGAATGTAGTGGAATGCAATTAACCAATTTTGCAAAAAAAAAAAAAAAAGGAACTCTACCACATCACATTGCTTTATATTTAACTTACATTCTAATAAACATATTATAAAATTAACTGAATTGAATATGTAACAATTATAATGCATATGATAATCACAACCATATTCCAACAAAAAAGTAAACTTGCTGAACGATGCTAGTTCAAAACCAAGATGATGAGCTTGTTTAAAAGGAAAAGAATAATGATATTATTTTTTAGTTCTGACTCATTCTTCACTGACTCGATCATTCTGCTGATGTTGAAAACCATAAACAAGTAAACTTTTTAGTATATTCAGAAAAAAAATATATATATATATATATATTCTCTAACTGCCGCCATTAGTTATTTAGTGGCTCGGGAAATTCAGATAATATAGCTTTACTCTAAAAAAAAGTAATGTAATAAAAGGGAAAAGTATTCTTATTTCTCTTTTTCTTTTTTTTTTTGACCCATTTTTTTGACCCAATCTTATTTCTCTTCTCTTGACTGACTCCTTGACGTTGCCTTTTGATCAATTTACATTCTAAGAAACATATTTTAAAATTATCTAAATTGAGACTGTGCCAATTATAATAATGCATATGATCAACGGGGTCTTTAAAAAAATAGAATAAAGACAATATGTTTGAGTGAGTTTTCTTCTTGATTGTCTCTACCATTGTGTTAATGTTGATAATCTTTAAACAAATAATTGTAACTGCTAGGTATAGTTAAATGATGATCATATTTATAATTTGGAGTGAAATGTGAAAAGAAAAACACATATTCGTACACAAATTTACACATAAATAAATATAATAATTATTTTTTGTACTGTATGAACAATAAAAAATTACATATAATATTTATATTTTATATTCTAAAGTAACACTATTTAGATGTAAACTTTAGTTTAAAGATTAATTTTTTAACTTCTCGAAGTGCTGCTCAGTAGACTTTATTAGTGCACCTAACAACCCCCAACTTGAAATTTGTGTATCCAAATTCACTATAAGTTAATTCTTTCTTCCTACTCTAACTAGCGAAAAAAGAAAAATCTTAAAGAAATAAACTTTTTTAGATATTTGATAAAATAATCTTAGAGTACTCAACTTTGTTATTTAGTAGTCCTCACGACCAAAGACGGGCAATTTAGTAAAGATAAAATAGTGTTGCTAAAAACATAATCTGATAAAAGAATTAAGCATTGTTATATAGACACTAAAAAAAAACGTAAATGTAAAAAAAAAAACGTAAATGTAAAAAATAACGTAACTATATTTGTTTTTGGCATTTTTAATTCTTTTGTTAGACTTTAATTTTAATAATATTACATATAATAAATTAAAAATAAAAAATTTATAAATATATACAATAAATTTATAAATAATATACATACAAGCTTAAGAATGTGTTTGGAGTGCGAAGAAATAAGAGGAAAGGAAGGGAAAAGAGGAAAAATAGAAAGAAAGTGAAAACAAAATAAAGTTATTTGGAGTGGTAGAGAAAGTTGAGAGAAAGAAAGTAGATGAAAAAAAAAATGAACAGTAATTTGTGAGAGAAAAAGTGGAAAGAAAATAAAGTTATTTGGAGTGGTAGAAAAAAGTGAGAGAAAGAAAGTATGATAAAAGAACATGTAAATAGTAATTTGTGAGAGAAAAAGTAGAGGAAAATAATATTGTTTAGAGTAGTGTAGAAAGTGAATAAAAAGAAAAAAAAATAATAATAATAATTATACTTTTTTTTCTCTTTTAATTTTCTTTTACGTACCAAACACGGCATAAGTCATTTTCACGTCTTCCAACCACCTCGATGTATCATTTTCGAAGGAAATTACGGATTCTTATTTCTTATTTGTTGATAATGCTCGTTCACCGTAGATTTTTGTAGCGAGAGTCAATAGTACGTCGATGATCTCATCTGCCGAGAAGTTATCAGCCACGATAATTAATACCTTACAATACAATAGAATCGAAGACATTTTCTCTCTTTCTTTTTTTTTTTTTCGAACGAAAGCAACAATTCATTATTGCAAACGATCGTTGCACACTTTTAATTTTCTCCGCAAAGAAGCTTGATCGCTCCGTAATTATTAATTAATTAAATATTCAAGGCGCCTTTATTTTTTTTAAATTCAATATTTAATGCAAGTTATTATACCAGAGAATTTTAAATTGCAATATTAAATTCTCATGGCTATGAATTTGTTTGGTAGACTTCAACGTCGTGCAATTTTTAAATAATTTCAATGAATAATTAATCTATCGCGTTGCATTTTTAATTTACATTTACACAAACATACCATAAACTTATTTGAATTGAATAACAATGAAGTCTTTGTTCCAAAAAAAAAAAAAAAACAATGAAGTCAGATGTACCAAAAATAACAATGAAGTCATGCATATGATCCACCAATTAAGCAGGCTTGTTTTATTACATATAAGACAATTAATCACAGAGGTTGTTGCAATATGAAAACTGCCTAAAATATGTTAGCTCAAAATTAAGACCTTGACTGACAATTTTCTCCGCAATAATTTTGTACACTTAATAATTGTATTTAAATATATTGGTCAGTTACTTTTTTTTTTTTTTCTTTTTTTATAGTCTATTAAATCAAAAAATAAGAGTGACACTTTATAATTTTATTAAAAAAAATTGTATTAATCACAACACACAATTGATTGAGTCTTTATAATAATTCTGTAACAGAATAAACTTCACGGAACACATATAGATTAAATTCTCTAATTATTAGACAACAACTATTCGTAATTTAATTATTCTTTTCATAACATTGGAAAGTGTCACGGCAACTCCAAACTTTTGGATGGACGACCAAAAAATAATAAATAAATAAGTACAATAAGGGACTCCGATGTATAATTAGTAAAACCGGCTCAGACACTGACCCTATCAGACGACTGAGTTAGGAGTTCATTGGTTCAACTAATAGATTATTAATTCTTAAAAAAATAAATATATCAAATAATATATATAAATTTTTTGTACAATTTAACACAATAACTACATTTTCACAAATTAAAAAATAGTTTATACTAATCAAAATTTTGATAAAAATTCTTTAAAAACTATTTTTTAAGGTCAATTGTAATATATTATTTGATATATGAATAATGTTAAATTATTGCATACAGAAAAATAGATTATAAAAAGTAAAAAATTATTAAATTGTACAAAAAAATATTATATAATACTGTTTAGTATTATGAAAATATTTTTTTTATTATTTACAAAGTAAAAAGTTAAAAATAAATAAATTTTAGTGTGTAAATATTATACAAATATTATTGTTCAAGTAGTAAAAAATGAAAAAAAAATTATAATTTTTATTGTTTGAACACTGTTTATCATTAAAAAAATATTATTTTTACTATTTATACAATAAAAAGTGAAAAAAAAAATTATAATTTTTTTATTATTTGACAACTGTTTATCATTAAAAAATATTATTTTTACTGTTTGCACAGTAAAAAGTGAAAAAAATATTTTTTTTATTATTCAAATGACCCAATTACTGTTAACGTGAACCGGCTCGATCCAGTGCCCGGGTCACCGGGTCACCAGTCCGACCAACTGGACTGGACAGAATTTAATAACTATGCTCCGATGAAAACAACGGCTGGTTCATTGATTCTTCTAACACTTGTAAAAATTGGTTTGCTCTTCTAGTTTTACTTTTTATTTAGGCGCATGCTTATAATCAATTAAATCATGCTTTTGTCGTTTGATAATTAGCCAGTAGCCAGAAAGATGGTGGCATCGGTTGCGGGTTTTTGGAGCGGTTATTGAAGCTTCATTCCCATTGGCTTTCCACGTACAAGGGGCCGCCGCCGATAGATTAATCCGGTTTTGGGCCATTTAGTCAATTAATTAATACTTGTGGCGCATTGGGTTTTTACGGTGCCTAGTCACTGCGTGTCAAAGTTTTTTTTTTTTTTTTTTTTTGAGCGATACTGCAGGTCAAAGTTTGCAATTGCTATCATGACCCAAAAAAAAAAAAAAAGTTTGCAATTGCTGTTACCAAAAAAAAAAAAAATCTCAATTGCCGATGATATTGGCTTGTAGCCAATTGCGTTGTTAATGCAATTTAATTTTAATTATAGTATTTCAGTTTCAGTAGTGATTAACTGTCCTGATGCATCAATTTAATCACCTAAACGGAGCTCAGTTCACCCCTAGACCAAAATAAATAAATAAATAATCATCGAAATTCATCAGCTTGTTATAGCCTATAGAATTTTCATAAATAGCCTTAGCCATTAAGTTTTTTTTTTTTTTTTTGCCATTTTTGTGGCCTCCAAACTTAGGGAATTGTGCTAATGCTAGTACTTTAGACAATACCAGCCTCTTATACTCATAAAGTTTACGATGTAGTATTAATTTTAAACTCGTTAATACCGTAATTGATTTGAAAGAGTTACGCTCAGACTCAATAATACTCAGATAATAGATCTGCTTTTTTACAATGACTCAAATATCAACCTTAATTCAGAGATATGATGATTGATATCTCCTCAATGAACCTTTTTTTCTGACAAAAAAAAAAAAACTCACCGAATTCCATCTAAAAAAAAAAGAAAAAAAAAAGAAACTTGCTGAATTCCCCACCATTAAAGTGGGAGGAGCCCTCTCCTTGTTTGAGTTATAAAATGCAATTCCTAATTTTTGTTGAATAGGGTCTATTATATTGCCATCCCCCGTCACCTGCAGCGTCACCTGCGGCAGGTGCAGGCTGACTGCTCAGACAAATTCTCACCGATATGTACATAATCTATAAACATTTATTATCAAGTAACCAAAAAAAAAAACGTCAAAAAAAAGAAAAGTAACCAAAAACATTATTTTCTCAAAAAAAAAAAAAAAGTAACAAAAAAAAAATAAAGAGGTCCAGGATTTGTGCGGTGGCCAGAGCTGGATTTTAGTGTGGTTCGAAACGAAACACTAACACAGCTGTTGGGCGTTGGGGCGGGGCCATGACTCATGCCTAATTCGTTAACATTCATTGCACCAACGGACCACTGACAGTTCCGCGCTAACAAAAGACGGACCCTCCGTCGGTTGACTTTAATGCTGCCTGGGGTTAGCCCTTTGCTTCTTCATCACTGTTAATTAGAGCTTCATTAATTGATTTGATGGTTCTAAATGTGAATTTATTTTGTATTATTAAATACATATTTATTTTTTCACATAAATAAAAAATAACTCATAAAATTTAAAATAATGTCAATATAAATTTATTTTGGTTGAATATTGGCTTAATTTTCAACTATATAACAACTCTCAATCCAAAAATGTATGTTTCCCTATTTAAAACGTATGATGATAAAATGTGTAAATTTGTGCTTTGAAGTTTTGTTCGTTCAAATTGTTTTTTTTGTTTAAAAAATAAATAAATAAAGATGATACTCTATAAATTTATTAGAAAAATTTATTCAAACTCTTTATTTAAAATAAATCAAGTAATTTATACTAAATTTAAATTTATTAAAAAATAAATTTTATAATACTCGACAAATATCACTGATACGTTCATGATTTCAAAAGAAACTCGGAATAAATTCGATCCTACCAATCACCCACGACAGAATTTGTACCTCGGTAAACTTCCCCTAAAACCCAATCTATCTGTCCGGTCCAGCCGCCAAAACCCAATCTTTTAGCGGCTGGACCACACAGGTAGTGGTTGTTCATTCAAATTGTACCGAAAGATCAACGCACATATGTTACATTGCCGTACGCGCACAGTTGGAGAGGGCTCGGTCTGACTTTTATTACAAGCAGGGAAAGATAACCATAATCATAATCATACAACAAGATGACTCAGCAACGGGATAGACTTGAAAACTCAAATCAACTCAGCCCCTTCAAAGTTTCCTAAGTCAACTAAATCAGGCAAATACCCTTATAAATGTGTCCACAGTACGGCCGACGTCTCCACATCGTTCCAGAGAAGATTTGTCTATCCGGTGTGCTCCTAATTCTTAAAAAGTCTAAACCCAGCACCTTCTCTTGTTCATACCAATACTTCTTCTTCACATTCACACAATTAAACCAATTTGTCAAACATATCCCATTGGCCGCCACCAAACCTCTTTCTTCTCCGTCTTACTAAATTTATCAGAAAACAAATCTTATCCAAAACCCCATTTGGGAATCTTGATTAATTTCAATTTCCAACATTAGATTCACTTATCTCCAATCATATATATTTTTGCTACTTGGTGAGGGTTTAGTTACTTCGTAGCTAAAATTTCTTGCTATATTATTCACATTTTTCTGGTATTTGAATCATGGGAGCAAAAGGGCGCAACCAAAGCAAGTTCATGCGGATCATTACGCTACCCATCAGAGTACTGGGGAAAGCAAGGGATCTTTACGTGAAGAGCATGACGGACTGCTCCATGGGAATGGGCCGCCATGCCCAATCAATGGCCTTGACAGGCGGCCATTTCTCCGCCTTGCCGAGGAGTTTCAGCGCCAGCACGACGAGGTCCGAGGAAAGCGATGATTACAGAGAGCTTGTCAGAGCTGCGTCTGTGAGGAGCTTTGGACACAAGAACGAAATGGAAATGTATGTTTATATGCAGCAAATGATTGGAAAGTCATCCAAGGTCGGGCCTAATGACCAGGTGTTGCCGAAGAGCACGAGCGTCGGGATGGGATTCATGGGGCGGATTGACGAGGAAAGCGCGTGCGATCTTGAAGAAAGTGTAAAGAAAGGGCAGAAGGCCTATCCCAGAAGCAGAAGCTACGCCGTTGCCGATCGAAGTGTTGGCTTTTGATGTTTCGGGTGCCGTTTGGGGATGACAATTATGGAGAAACAGAGAGGTTTTAACTAAAAAGCCTTCCTCTCAGGTTGGTTTTTTTGTTTTTGTTTTTGTTTTTTTTTTTTCGTTTGGGTTTTTTTTAGCTCTTTTGTTGCTTAATTAGTGCAGACTTCAAAGGTTTGGCTTACAAGCAGCACAGTTTTTTTTTTTTTTAAGTTTCTGGTGGTTAATTAGATGCTCTCCAGACGCCTCCTCTCTTGAGTCCCTTTGGCGTTGATGTAAAAATCGTGTGATTCAGTGAAAGTGGTGGTTTGAATGATTTAAATTGAAATCCTTATTTAAGGATTAAAACCAATTTATCCATCAGGAGACCTAGAGATCAGCAGTGTTTATCCTTTTGTGTTATTCTTTATTTAGGTTTAAACTTTAATGCTCTGTTTAGGGCGAAATAAAGTGAATAAAAAAGAAAAAAAAATAATAAATATTAAAATTAATAAAAAGTAATGATTAGAAAATTGTGTGAAAGAAAATAAATAGTAATTTATAAGAGAAAAAATAAAAATTAATTGTTTGAATTGATAAGAAAATAAATCGTAAGTAGTTTTTTCAATTTTCTTTTCTTTTTTCATTGAAAAGTTCCGAAACAGAATATAAATCGAGTTGAATTGTGGGGGTATATCACAATTTGATTTAGTTTTATATATTTTTATATATTTTAGGTAAGTCCATTGTGTCAATTTCTTGTATCCATCATCAAACTTTTTCCTTTTTGCTTCATTAGCCTGCCAACCGAAATGCATCATCCAAATTTTTGCCAAAAGAGTGATGTTCCCTGATGAGAAGATTTAGTTAGTATTTATTTAAAATATGTCATGTTGATAATGTTTTAAATTTTATATATTATTTTTTATTTATAAGAGATTCAAAATAATATTGTATTTATTTTTTATTTATTTTTTAAATTTTAATATATATTTTATAATCTAATGATTCAAATTTTATGTATCAATTTTATAATTATTTTTATATATACTACGTAATTTTACCTCGTTATTTATTTTATTCCTTGCCAAAATAGCACTCAAACAAAAGGCAGCCAAAATAGCTTTTCCATACAGCTCATTCTCCCAAAAAGGAAAATCCTTATCCCTGAAGCTGCCGAAATGTTCTTATTTATGAACCTACGGAAGGTATTAACAATGATGAGGGAAATCTTTACATGGACTTATATTACATAAATAATATTTTATATAATTCTAAAAAAATTTATCGTAAATTAGTATAAAATTACAACAAAATGTTTATAAATTATATAAAAATTTGTCAGTTGGATGTAAAATACTTTATATATATATATATATATCATTATTTCGTGTCCATGTGTACGACGCATCATATAGTCATTTTCAATAATTGAATGGCATGTATGTGACAGATACAAGATGACAACTAGCATAATTGAAATCGGTTAAAGAAATTAACAAAATTGAATTTTGAACAGCAATCTTTTTTTTTTAATTTTTTTAAAATTATTAGCTCAGGATGAGGGAAAGTGAGAAAGAAATTTAAAATTTAAAATTCATATTTTTTAATTAAAAATTATTATTTTTAATTATCTCAACCATAACTAAATCCTCTGGAACGGCAATCTTCCTCGCCGATGAAAAGGAAGTAATCAACCAACGATATTTGTTTGTCATTTAATTGCATTCACGGCCCAGGCCCAGCTAGCGCATGAATTAAATTCTTACATATAACTTATGAAGTATGAATATTGTTAAAATAATATGCGTATCTATCAGGCTTACATATTACATACGATATTCTTTTGATACGTTTTAAATATTTGTTAAACATTTCATAATATTTTTAATAAAAATAAAAAATTGTATTTGAAACTTTTAATTTACATATAAGACATTTTTAATATATATGTTAGACATTTTTAATTATTATATTAAATATATATTAGACACAAAATTAATTCAGATTTTAAATAACATATGGGTAGTTATATATTTGGTGAGCAATTAAATGAATAATTTGATGGTAAAAAAGTAATAATTAGTAAGTATTTTTTATTTTAGTAATTATATGGGCTACTTTAATTTATAATTACTCAAAATTCATGTTATATATATTTCCGAATTTTTAACAAGATACTAATTACAATATAAAATAACACAACAATTTGTTTTTAAAGCGGAAACATTCTATTACACATTTTTTTAACACAAAAAATCATTTTGCAAACAAAGCAGCCATTGGATTCTTTAATCGAGACTGACTTTTAAACCAGTTGGCATTCTCGTCGAAAATGCTCTATTACATTTCGTCCATTTCGTTAATATGCATCCGTTTGGTACAACGCAACTAACTTTCCAAGTTAAACAACACTAGAGCTTTCGTGTTATGATTTGTGCATTTCATTAATATGCTCCAGATTTGGGACACTTTTACACCTGAGACTCTTCTTCATGTAAGTGTGGTACGATCACTTGCATGCTGCGTTTGGCAAAGCATGGGAAAGAAAAGGAAAAGAAATAAAAAAGAAAATATTTTATATTTATTTTTTATATTTATTTTTTTATCAATTTAAACAATTAAATTTTACTTTTTATCTCACGAATTACTATTTATTTTTTTCTCACAACTTTTTAATCATTATTTTTTATCAATAATAATAATATTATTATTATATTATTTTCTATTTATTTTCTTTTTCATTCACTTTCTTTCAATTCAAACAGAACAACAATAATTTTGTTTACGTTTTGTTTGTCTTTATTTTCAGTTTTAGTTTTTATTTTGTTAAAGCTCATTGCCATCAAAAAGATATATGCTCACAGTTAAAAGCAACAAAGTTGATCCAACCTAACAATTTGATTTAATTTGAAATATAAAATTAAAATAACATGAAATCTGAATAACTCATGTTTAAAATGATTCAAAATCTAAATAATCCATATAAAAACTGACATCAAAAGATATATGCTCAGAGCTGGAAGCAATGAAATTCATCCAACTTAACAATCTGATTTAATTTGAAATACGAAATTAAAATAACTTGAAATTTGGATAATTCAAGTTGAAAATGATTCAAAATCTGAATAATTCGTATAAAAAATGACCCGAAATTCGTATTACCATAAACTGGAATTATTCAAAACTAGAGACAATCCAACTATAATCTACCGTACTCTACTGTTCGTCATGGTTCCTGTTGTACTTTACCTTTGCTGACTAAACTAATAGCATACTGCCAAAATAATAATAATAATAATAATAATAATTAAAAAAAAAGAGAGAGAGCAAGTCGTACTCTTGTGTGTCGGGCTTGTGGATACTTGTAATGGGTTAGTGAATGGGCTGGACCGGATAAAAAAGTTAGAAAGACGATAATACCATTGACCTCAAACGTCAATCGTGTCATCGGCCCGCCGGGCAAATTCACCGACGGCCGCAGAGTTCAGAAAATTACTGGCACTTTACGCCGGCGAAGAAACCACCGTTGGGGGCAGCAGTGGCTTTAGCTGTCCTGAACGGAATGACGACGAGAAATCAGTGTGATGGGGACAGAGAAAGGGACAAACGTGTCGGACATTGAGGACGAGGACGAGCTGGACGAGGAACCGGGGAGGTGATCGAATCGGCGCCGCCTCTCAAGGTCGAAGAAGAGAGGGAGCTCAACCACTCTGGCCTCAAGAAGAAGCTCCTCAAACAAGGCCGTGGGTGGGAAACCCCCGAGTTCAACGGTGAAGTCACCGGTATCAGTACAATCTCGTATTTGATACTTTTGTCTCTCCTTTTTTTTTTTTTTTAAAGTCAAACCTTTTTTTGTGTCTTTGATCGGGGAAGTTATTGTTTGAGTTTGTGGCGGATTTTGTTTTGCAGTTCACTATGTGGGCGCCTTGCTTGATGGGACCAAGTTCGATTCTACAAGAGATAGAGATACGCTAGTGACTTTGAAACTTGGCCAGGGTCAGGATTTCTTTCTTCTTGTCTTTTTTCCTTTTTTTTTTTTTCCTTTCAATTGCTTCATGTTTTGTTTTGGTGGGTTTGGTTAGCTTTCATGATTTTCATTGGTTTCCTGTGTTTAGCTTGATTTTGTGTTTGTGGGGTTTTCTTTTTTCAACAGGTGAAGTGGTGCCTGGGTTGGATCATGGGATTATTACAATGAAAAAGGGTGAATGCGCGCTGTTTACAGTGCCTCCTGAACTGGGTTATGGAGTCACGGGCCGTGAGGCTGTGCCTCCTAATTCTGTTGTTCAGTTCGAGGTTGAACTTGTTTTTTGGATCACAGTTGTGAATGTGACCAAAGATGGTGGAATCATTAAGAAAATTATGGAGAAGGGATAGAGGATGGAGTGTCCTGGTGACTTGGATGAAGTTCTTGGTACTTCAGTCACTCATTATGCAGAGTTTGTGGCTTACATATTGGCATACATGCAAAAGTGATTTGAATGATTTTGTGTTGATGCAGTGAAGTATGTAGTTGCTCTTTCTGACAGGACCGTCATCAAGAGAACACCAGAAGAAGGAATGGAATTCCGTGTGAAAGATGGTATATATATTTATTTGGGACATTTTATTGTAGCTATATTTATCATCAATCAGGTTTGGATGATTGTAATTTTTTTTGGAAAAAAAAATATAAAATTCAGGTTATCTATGCGTAGCATTGTTAAAAGCAATCATGACCATGAGAAGAGGAGAGAAGGTTAAACTTATTGTTCAGCCTAAGTGTGAGTTCTAATTACCACTATTTTTGTGTTTTGTAGGAGTTTGTGCGCTTTTTCATTTTGATATTGATTGAAATTCATTCTATTTTGCCAAGGCGCCAATAAAGCCATCCTTTGTTGCATCTAGAAATTACTCCCATCTTTGATGAAGCATACAGGTGAAAAAACCTTCATTCGACGCAACTTTGTACTGGCTTGTATTTAACAAGAATTGAGAATGGATGTTACAGAACATAGCTGGTCCTTTTAACATTTACGAAGATAATTATATTGGGAGAATATTATTATTACATGGCCGCTTTCATTAGTTTCCAGTTGAGACTTTGAGACTTCTAATTTTTAGTATGTTCTTCAAGCAACCCTGTCTAGCCACATTGATAACCTTTCAATCATATTTTTTCTTATTCAACTGAGCATTTTATTGAGACAGATTTGGAAGTTAAGACAGTTTTGCCATCCAATTCTTGCTGCCATTGGCACGTAGAAAACACTTTGGTTGAATTTGCTTTATTCCTGGGAGATTGTAGATTTATTACTTTTCCTGGAAATGCAACTTAGATGCTTTTGGAGAGGAGGGGAAGGATGCCAGCAATGGGATACATCCAGTCCCACCAAATGCTGTTCTCAATATTGATCTGGAGCTGGTCTCCTTTACGCCTGTGGTTGATGTCACCGGGGATGCCAAGGTATTGAAGAAGATTTTGAAAGAGGGGGAGGGCACCCTTGTTGCAACTGAAGGTGCAACCGTGAATGGTAAGCAGATTGATACATCATGAGTGCATAGTGTCCTTAAGCAATTAGATGGATGAGTTCTAAACGTTTCTTGTGGTATCCTTTGTTGGGGAAAAAAAAGTAGATATCATATCCATAACTTTCAACCCTGAATTTCCAACATGGTGGGAGCATTATTTGACCATTTGCTAATGGCCTTATATATTTTTTATAACTGAAAAGTAACACTGAAAAACTCTAAAAAATGAAATATGTACATGGTTCAAATGCACACATATTCAACATCTGAAAGAATCTCATGGTTTGCACCTTGCCTTGGGAGAGAGGTCTCTCAGAAAGCCAAATTTCAGATCTGCAAGAGCTAGCCATTACTAAGGCCTACAATTTCTGTCTTGCACCCTAAATTTCTTATCAAGTAACCTGGTCATAAAATGCTTCATCCAGTTAGCTACACGGCTCGGCTAGAAGATGGAACTGTATTTGAGAAAAAAGGAGTTGAGGGGAAGTAGTCTTTCCAATTCATTACAGATGAAGGTTAGTTTTCCTCGTGTATTTTGATTCCTCTTTAAACTATTTTAGTTGCCCTGTTTTCTGATCAAATAAACTAGGAATCCAATCTTTTGCATTTTTATTTTTGGCAGAACAGGTGGTAAGTGGTTTAGACCGAGCTGCAGCAACAATGAAGAAGGGGGAGAAGGCAATATTAATGATAAGACCTGAATATGGCTTTGGAAGTCTTGAAGTACAGCGGGATCTTGCTACTATGCCCCCATGTTCAGTTTTAGTTTATGAAGTTGAAATGTTGGATTTTATTAAGGTATTGATTTGTTTTGATATGTAGTGGAACTGAAAATGATATGTTGTTGAATGGTCATTTGAATGGATACACAGACAACCTAATGTGTATATTTGGTGATTTATTATACAAAAACTTCCTCTAACCATGCTGGTTTTTGAACTACTTATTCTTTTTTTTAACAGCTGTTGATATGACTTTGTTTCTGTTGGTTGATAAGCAGGAGAAGGCGCCATGGGAGATGAATAATCAGGATAAAATTGACACCGCTGCAAAAAAGAAAAAGGAAGGGAATCTGTTATTTAAAAGTGGGAAGTATCAAAGGGCTGGAAAGAAGTATGATAAGGTAACGAAGTTCATCATGTCTCAAATTAAATTTCCTTGGTTGTTTGTGCTAACTGGTTGACTTTCTGTCAAATCTTTTCACATATTATCAGGCGGTGGACTATGTTGAAGAAGAGGGATCCTTTGGGGATGATGAGCAAAAACTAGTTCAAGCACTAAGAGTGTCTTGCTGGCTGAATGATGCTGCATGTAGCCTTAAACTGAATGATTTACAGGGAGCAATAAAATTATGTTCAAAGGTACGCTGAAGAAAACACACTGTTACTTGCCATGTGCCTCAATATATGAGAGCAGAATGCTAATAACTTTGCTTGTCATAATTTTCCAATGAACTAAAAAGATTAAAAAAAACAAAACTTTTGCTTGTTTTATGTATTGGGTTGTGCCAATGGAAGATTTACAATAACTAGAAAATAACTTTTCTTGAATGTTGGGAATCTCCTAAATTAATCAAGGGACATAGGTACCTTTTCTGAACTTCCTGTTATTGAAGCTGGTAAATAGATTTTATCGAGGTTAAGTTAAACACAACTTTTGGTTTGTTTGCAAAGTATTTTCATGCTACCACTGCAATCAGCAATGTTAATGTTTGATTCATCCCAGTATAAGGGCTTCACCATAATTTTACAGAAAGTTCCTTTTGGTTCCAAAAATTTTGTTTGCTATTGAACTTTTGATATGTATATGATAAAATCAGATGACAGAAGTTTAGCTGGTGATATGTTGTTGAGTCCAGCCTTGAAGATTAATTGTAATGGTCTGATGGCTTGCAGTGCCCACGGCCAGATAGTTATATGTGCATGATATGTGACGTATTGTCATTTCCAATTCTAAGCATTGATATGCTACACGTATTAGACATTGAGTCCGCCAATGGAAAAGCTCTGTATAGGCGGGCACAAGCTTACATGCAAACTGGTGATCTGTTCTTGGCTGAACTAGACATCAAGAAAGCTCTTGAGGTGGATGCACAGAACAGGTACTGGAGGACATTATTATTGCCACAAATTCATTGACCATTCAAAGATGTCGCTCATTAGCATCATTCGGCTTTCAGGGAGATCAAATCACTTCAGAACACATTCAAACAACTTAAAGCTGAGAGCGACAAGACAGATGCGAAGCTCTACTCAAATATGTTTCAGCGAATGACAACGGACACACCTGTTGTGACTAAGGTTAGTGACTGCCGATAATCTACTGGCTTTTTAAACCTTCGAAAGCTGGTGTTTCCATTCGGGGGAATTCTTTAAAGTGTTTTGAATGTTGTTTTTATTGACAAAGTTACATATTGCACCCTTAACATTCATGGAACTGATGATATTGAAAATTCTGACAGAAATTGAAAGTTGAGAAAGCGGATAACAAAAAGAAAGATGAAGGGGCCGTATCAATGCAAATGGAAAACGAGGGCGATAGTTCAGCTCCATCTGACAACAAAATGGTTATTGACTCTTGTTAAAGGATGTATTGATTAAAAAGAGAAAGCTAAATCTGTAAACATACAGCTTACAACAAAAGATGCAATTACGAATATGGGCACAGGAAACAGAGTCGGAAGAAAAGGTGAGATCATCTTTCTCAACATAAAGATGTACCATTTACCGGCTTTGTATTAATGGTAAATCAATGCTAATGGAAATCGTAGTCCTTCCGGCTTAATCGTCACAATAGATCCTAAACCTTATGCGCCGTATAGAGCCTAAAACTTTGAGATTAAAAACAAACACTCAGGGCTCAGGCAGTAGAGCACCGTCTTTTACTGCAATGGGTCCACTAAAGCCCATTATCAAGTGACCAGGACAAATATGCAGGCGCCATGCGCGAGGCCTTTCTTCGTGCTTACAAGTGTGATCTATCCAAGATCTTGGGCATTTTATTATCTGATTCACTGGCTTGGTCAAATAAACCTAAAAAAATCTATTTAAATGAGGTTTTTTTTTCGCAAAAAAAATCAGGTCTGAGGTTCTGAACTCTTAATTTTAAATTTAGGATTCGATTATTAATTTTTATAAATAATAGTAAAAAAACAGAACCCACTTATTTTTCCTTTTTGTTTACTACATAATAATGCAATTGTCACCAAAAAGGTGTGATTGGATAGTGAGAAATTGAACACAAAGTGAATGGAAAAGAAAATGAATAGAAAATAATACAGTATTAATGATATTATAATTGATAAAAGAGTAATGATTAGAAAGTTGTAAGAAAGAAAATGAATGGTAATTTGTGAGAGAAAAAGTAAAAGGTAATTGTTTAGATTGATAGAAAATGAATAGAAAAGAAAATGAGTATAAAATTTTGCATTTTTTATTTCCTTTTCCTTTCTCTTGGAAAATAACCAAACATGGTGCAAGTGTGAGTAAATAGTAGGAAATTGAATAGAAAGTGAATGGTAAAGAAAATAAATAGAAAATAGTACAGTAATAATAATGTTATGATTGATAAAAAATAATAATTAGAAAGTTGTGAGAAAGAAAATGAATAGTAATTTGTGAGAGAAAAAGTAAAAAGTAGTTATTTAAATTGATAAAAAATGAATAGAAAAAAAATGAGTAAAAAATTTTGAAATTTTCTTTACTTTTTGCTTTCTCTTGGAAAAATGCGGCACAAGAAAAATGATGCTTGGCTAAGTATTTGCACTAATGAAGACAAAAGGGAAAAGATTGGACACTTTCTATTTGATTCCACTACTATTTCGATCTCTCTGTACAACTTCTCATTTTGTCAAATTTATTTGATATCATTTCATTTTTAGTTTTTGTCATTAGACAGTATTTTCAAACTAGTTTATGTTATATCGACTTATTTACTTTCAACTTCAGTGAAAAGTAGACGTCAGCATAAAGATTAGAAGATTATAGGAAAATTAGTCCAATAGGCTTAGGCTTAGCACGAAATTGGAACTTAAAATATTATTACTAGTGAAAAATTTAACGCGAACTAATTGTTTAAAACAGTTAATTTATTAAAATTGTATCAAGGAGAGGTTGGAAATTTGATCCCTCTTCCAGATTTCCCCTTCATTGTGAATTTGACCGTCTCAACCAAAAAAAGAAATTTTATGTTATAAGAATTATTCTCCTGAATCAACTTATATGTTTATATAAATTTTTATTCTAATAAATAAAATGTTTGAACTTTTGACCTTTTTTTTATAAAAATTTTTAGGTTAATGATGGTGAAACTCAAACTACACTTTTTATTATTATTATTTTTTGATATAGCTCCACAAAGTCTTTAAAAAAGGCAAAATTTCTAATCATTTGTTTGACAACAATAATTGGTGTTTGTAAGGTCACTTACCAAAGAGGAAGAAAAAGAGGCTGTTGTTTGTGAGAACTTGTTGCTACAATCATAATGTTTTTTTTGGCTATGTAAAATGGTAAAATAGAGTTGGCTTTCTCTAGTATTTTCAAAAAATACTTAATTGTCAACCAAGGGAGAGAGAGAGAAGAAGAACGAAGTGGAGCAAAGTGATTAATGAACGAAATAATGCTAAAGTTAACAAGAGGAGCCAAAATGATCAGAGTAAAAAGTCATGTTCTTTTCTTGATATGCTGAAACAAATCAGTAAAATGTCCTTTTCTACTGTAGATTTTGAGATGAAGCCACCAAATCTGTTATTCCGATCATTACTATCTTTGCGACGGAAGATGGTGGAATAATTTTTCCTGTGTCGTCTACCGAATGATAAGACTCGCACCTCAATAAATGGCGTCAGAATACTGTAAAAAAAAGGACCCATTTTCATTGACCCATCATTAATCCTATCTTCTAGTCTATTATCTATGTTGTCCTTATTTGACATGAGCAGTGGCGGAGTTAAAAAAAAAAAAAAAAAGTTAGTAGGGACAACAACATATAAAATACAAGTGAATTAATTTTAACTAAATTTTAATATATTTAATTTTAATTTATTTAATAAATTAAGTTAAAATTTAAATTTGATGTTGATAATTTATTTAAAAAATTAAGTTAAAATTAAAATTTGGTATCAATATATTTAACTAATAAATAAAAAATTTGAGTATAAATAAATTAAATTAAAGTTTATTTAGTAAGAAAAAAATTAATTTCAATATATAATAGTAAATAAATAATTATATTTTGAAAATGAGTTGACTATATCTACTATATACATATAAAATGAGTTTGCTAATGAATTCATAAATAAATTTTTAATTAATTATTTTAAAATTCAAACTATATAATTTTATTATTTTTTAAGTTGAAGTTAAATACTGAGTTTTAAAATTAGTCTTTAGAGTTACTTACTCGTGTAACTTGATAAAAAAAATAGTGCACTTTTATGAATAAAAAACATGTAAGTAGTATATATATATATATACATTGAGAGAGAATAAATTCAAAAGTAAAACTTAAGAATGATCTATGTCTTATTTTTTTATTAGTAAAAAGAATCTTTTTTAGTGCTTATTTTTTCAGTGGGGACAAAAATTAAATTTTAGTGAAGGTAAAAGTATTTTTTTTAGTGGAGACAAAGTAAAATTTTAATAAAATAATTTAAAATTTTTACCCTAATTACAAAATTTTTTCAAAATTCAGCGGGGGCAATTGCCCCCATTTGCTCCCAAGTGGCTCCGCCACTGGACATGAGTCATGCCCCCAACCGCTTCCAAGGTGGAGAGAATTTCTTATCTTGGCCTGATATAAGCGGATGCAATAGTTTGAGATTATTTTAATATTTGAAAAAACAAAGATATGGCAACATCAAAGACCCTACAGAGCACACGTTTTGTTTTGCTTCTTCTTCTTCTGCTGCTACAGTTTTGGTCACAGCATGCAGAATCGGTATCATTGGTGGAGTTCCTTCCTGGGTTTCAAGGGCCGCTTCCCTTTCATCTTGAAACTGGGTGAGCTTCTTTTTTCGCAAAATGTTAGCGAAGGCACAAAGGTGATTTCTTTGTCCTTTTTTTTTTTCTTTGATCAAGTAGTCCTGTGTGCGTGTGGTTGTGGTGTGCAATCAGATATATTGGCGTGGGGGAATCGGAGGATGTGCAGCTCTTCTACTACTTTATCAAGTCAGAGAGGAATCCTAAAGAGGACCCTCTTTTGCTATGGTTAACTGGTGGCCCCGGCTGTTCTGCCTTTTCTGGTCTTGTTTTTGAGATTGGTAAGATAATTATAAGCAACCAGCTGCTAGGTTTCATGCTTGGAAGCTGTTCATTCTTTCATTTACTCTGTCCAACAATAATAAAAAGTTGACAAATTTCCCATGATCACGGAGAAAATTAATAAAAGTTTATTTCTATTCCCTCCCCCCCCCCCCCCCCCCCCACCCCCCCAAAAAAACACTTGTGATTCCATCCAGGAGAAACATAGAAATGTGACCAATTTTGATTATTCAACATTCGTAGGTCCACTGAGGTTGGAGGCTGTGGAGTACAATGGAAGCTTACCCACATTGGTCTACAATCCACACTCATGGACACAAGTGATCCTTTTCGTGCCATGGCTATAAGTATATAATAGATTGTTGCTTTTTAATTTTCTTGACAATTTATCCACGGCAATTGATTTTCAGGTATCCAGCATAATATTTGTGGATCTGCCTGTAGGCACGGGTTTTTCTTATGCAAAGACCTCACTTGCTTCTCAGACAAGTGACTCCAAACAGATCTCTAATGCCGATGAATTTTTGAGAATGGTAATTTCCATATAATTTTATTTTTCTGCTAATGTCAAATTATTGGTACCATCTTTGTTTTGTTCAGGCATATTTTTTTGTTTTTTTTTTCTCTATAATATTTATGTTTTGTTATGTGTACTATGCAGTGGTTAACGGAGCATCCAGAATTCCTGTCAAATCCTTTCTATGTTGGTGGGGACTCGTACGCTGGCATTATTGTACCAGCCTTATCTCTAGAGATCTTAAATGGTATGATAAGATCTTAAATGGTGCATCAAACAAAATGGTAAATGGTATGATGAGATATTCCACCAAACTGTCCGTACAATTTCGGGCATTTAATTTTTTTTTAATAAATAAAACAAAAGATGCATCGCCGGTATTAAATTTGATTTTTTTTTCATTGGATTTTTACAACTTGCCTTGTTAAGAATATATTTTATTTTGTTCATTTTATAATCAAGCGGTTCGCAAGTTTAAATATAAAACACGCTTGTTTAGCCGATCAAATTTGCACAAGATGAGTTGGAGTTTTTTATGAAACCCTTTTCATGGTTAGCGTTGGTAGCTCTCTGTTTCAAGTTTATAATGTAGAAGCTACCATAAGGCCTTGAAAAAATTTTTTTTGCTACGTAATTAATTATTTTTACAGGGAGAAATGTCTTTCTTCATTGCAAATCCTCAGAGTCGACTTGACTCCCTTACCTTGTCTACTACTAAGAGTATGCCAAGATAGGACGTAGTGAACTACAATACCTTAGATTCTGAGTGCCATGCATGTTAGTGTTCATGAACTAAATGGCATAATTGCGACTAATCGTGTATGGGAGAGTGTTATTTCACTCTATTAATTCCATGTCTTGTTGTTTTGACCATAATTCAGGGAATGACGCGAATAAAAAACCAGTGATAAATCTTAAGGTCAGTAACGAAGTATTACTATTTTTTCGATCACAAATTTTAAAGATAGTCTAGTTGCTTCCAATAATTGTTGTTGAGATTTACTAAGAATGATATTAGAGCTAATTTCTCGTTAACGAATATTTAAATCCCATTCCAGAATGCCAATATATGATGAAATCATTTCATTGAGTCATACAACTTGGGGAAAAACATCCCCATTGTTTTTTTTTTCTTGGTTGGCCCGAATGGCGCAGGTGCTTTAACTTAAGAGTAGTGATATATAATACGAAATTATTTTTCACAAATTAGTTTTTTGGTTGATGTGGTAAAGAATTTTTAATAATTTTGATTTTGTTTTTTAAAATTAAATCTTAGGTATACTTAATATTACTTTAAAATTTAGGAACTTAATTGTTATCCGTGAAATTTCGTGAGAAAACTTTTGTAATATTTATTTTTATTCTCAAATTAATGTTAATGAAATGGCTAAGCACGGTTTCAGGGATGCCTAGTTGGGAACCCCTCTACAGACCCCAGCATCGAAGACAACTCCAAGATTCCATATGCTCATGGAATGGGTCTCATTTCTGATGAACTCTACGAGGTGTTTAACTGATAACTTAACAAAACCTGTCGTATGCAATGTCTTAAGCTAACTTTACAATTGATAAGGCAAACAAAAAGGATAAAATTTTATTAATTTTTGGAAAATAAAATGTAGCACAAAATTGTGTATTAAGTTAACACTTCACTACTGCTTGATTGATCCAGCAATTGAAGAGAAGTTGTGGAGGGGAATATCAAAACGTAGACCCCAGCAATGCTAAGTGTCTCAAACATCTGCAGACTTACTATGAGGTTAACGACCACAACATTCCCAGAACGATTTCATGCTTTTTTTTTTTTTGAACAATATTTTTGATACCATCATGTGACTTCTATACAATATAAGTTGAAAATGTTCTAACAAATTCACATTTCCAGTGTACTTTAGGGATTAATCCTCCTCACATTTTGGAGCCTCTTTGTGCTTTTGCTTCCCCGAGGCCATTAGAGATATTTGCTGGAGGAATAACTCTTCGTGAATTCCTTGATCCTGAACCGCCAATTCCCGCAGTTGGCTGTCGTGTAAGTCCATATTCCGTTCCCCTTTGTATCTTATATTATATAAGGCTAGGATTCTTATAGAGAGCATATCATCAAATAACCTGGGAATCTTATCAGATAAATACAAAATTCAGATACAAAATAATAATGTAAACTTATTATTTAAATTTGAACTGTTAAATACATTGAATCTACTATTCAATTAATGATTAAAGATTCAAATGATAGGTTTGCATCATTATTTTATTTTCATGTATTTTTTTTTCGTAACTTAGATAGCAATACGGGAAGTCAAAATGATCAGCACAATATATTTGACAACTTCAATTGACAATGCATTTTTTTTTAAATTTGTCTCATGGATCCTCCTTAATTTCTTCATTTTAACTGGTCAAATCACTTTTGCCCCGCAGACTTATAGATATATGCTCTGTAAATACTGGATGGATGACAAAACTGTCCGCAAAGCACTTCATATAAGAGAGGTACGCTGAATTTGCAGATTGAAAAGCAAAATCAAAAATCGAATAATTGTTATTTTTCATGGTGTGGACAATAAACTTGTAGAAGGTGTTGGATTAAGTGTCGAACTAAATTTATTTTATTTTAATTTGATGGATTCGTTGTCTTGTTAAATAGATTTAAAATACTTCAACTAACTTACCTACATCTTATATTTACTTTTTTATTAACATATATTTACTTTTTTCTTTCCTTGCTCATTCGATATGAGATTCTCAAATCCAATAATAACAACAAATTAAGCTTCTGTCTTTTTATTCTCTCCAGGGAACCATAGGGGGATGGCAGCGATGTAGCTTTGGGATACCTTATACCAAAGACATTGACAAGAGTGTCAATTATCATTTGCAACTTACGCTGAAAGGTTACCGCGTATTAGTCTATAGGTTTGGATCACTCTATTATTTTCTCTGTAGATTTTTTGTACCCTATTTTCGTTGGTTCCTCAGGAAAAACAAAAACAAAATGGATTTGGGTTGATGGGGTCTCTTCTTTGCTTTTGAAACAGTGGCGATCATGACTTCGTGGTGCCATTTGTGGGAACTCAGGAATGGATAAGAACTCTGAATTACTCGATTGTTGATGATTGGCGACCGTGGAACTCTGAGGGCCAGATTGCAGGGTATGTCCCAGAATAAACCTTATAATTCTGATTTTGGATAACGTTTATACCTCCTCTTGTTCTTTTTTTTTTTGTTAATCCAAAAACAATAAGAAATAGGAATGAGCTTAGCTAAGGAGACTAAACGGCATTGGATTGGACGTTTGAATTGAGCAGGTACACGACGACGTACTCCAACCAATTGACATTCGCCACTGTAAAGGCAAGAAATTCCCCCATATCATTTGCAGCAACTAGGAAATATTTTTGTTAACTTTTTGTTATAAGGCATTCAGTTTTTTTTTTAAAATTTGGGTTCATTAATTTGCAGGGTGCAGGGCACACATCTCCAGAATACAAGCCTGCAGAATGTCTGGACATGTATGGAAGATGGATGTCTGGGGAGCCTTTGTAACCCACTAGGCACTAGGTGCCACCCCAAAGGAGTTGATTGGGAATGGCTGCCCTATAAATTACAATTTATGCTTAAGGTTTATTATTCCATTTGCATTAAGGTAAAGACAATGAGAGAAAAAAAAAAAAAAAGAAAAAAGTTGCTCATGACAATTTAACACGTATATTTGAATTCCACTGAAAAAATTTGTGTACGTTATTAGAAGTATTAGTGTATAAAAAATTAATCATTTGATACAAAAACTAATTATCAGTTATTTTTCTATGAATTACTTTTTGACCTATTTTTCAACAAACAAGAACCTAAAAAACATTTTACTACACACAATCCTGCCTTTTTTTTTTTCTTTTTTTTTTTGTTTTGATCAACCACTGTACATGCTTAAAAGCTCAATCGTAACAATAGATCCTAAAACTTGGATATTTGAGACGATAATTTAGTGGTTATTTGACACGTTTTTCTTACTCGTGACCCATGTTTGAGTCTAGGTGACTACGCGAGGAGGAGGAGGTAATGTTGTTCTTAAGTATGCTAAGTTGCACTGTGCTTGCACGGTTGATTCCAGATTCAGTAATCGTTATAGTCGACTTAAAAGAATTCTACTTGAATTCGTAAGTACTCGAGTGGTGAGTCCTTACCTGTGAGTTGGGTTAAATTAAGATTACATATGAGAGTTATTTCGATATCAACTTATAAATTTGATGATCAATATATCCTCGCGATGAATTTTTTTTGTGTTAAAAAAAATAAAAAAAATCCGAAAACTTAGAAATTAAAAACAAACACTCAGGGCCCGGTAGTAGAGCAACGTCTTTTACTACAGAGGGCCCATGAAAGCCCATTATCAAGTGGCTAGGACCGACATGCCGGTGCCCTGCGCGGGGGCCCTTCTTCGTGCTTGAAAAACCACAAGTGTGATCAATCCAAGATTTTGGGCATTTTATTGTCTGATCCACTAGCTTGGTCGAATCAACCTAAAAAAATCTATTTAAATGAGTAAAATAAAAAAAAATAGATCTAAAATTCTGAACTCTTAATTTTAAATTTAATATTAGATTCTTAGTTCTTATAAATAATTAAAAAAAATCGAACCCGCTTACTTTTCCTTTTTGTTTACTATGCAATAATGCCATTGTCCCCAAACATTACAAGATATACCATGCGTGGATAAGTATTTGTACTGATGAAGACAAAAGGGAAATCATTGGACAGTTTCTAGTTGATTCGACTACTCCTTTTTTTTTTCCCTTCCTTCTCCCTATTTCGATCTCTCTGTACGACTTCATTGTGAAATTTATTTAATATCATTTCATTTTGAGTTTTTCGCCATTTGACAGTATTTTCAAACTAGTTTATGTTATGTTATATCCACTTATTTACTTTCAAGTCTAGTCAAAAGTACTGTTCTGTAATATTTTTATGGACTTTTTAAAAATTGAAAAATAGAACTTTTGTACTGTTTATCTTTATATTTATGTTTTAATAAAATCAATTTATACTGATTTATCAAAAAAAAAAAGTCTAGTTAAAAGTAGACATCAGCATAAAGACTAAAAAGATTATGAAAAAACTTTCATTCGATGCAACTTTGTATTGGCTTGTATTTAATGAGAATTGAGAATGGGTGTTACAGAACATAGATGGTCCTTTTAACATTGACGAAGATAATTATATTGGGAGAATATTATTATTACATTGCCGCTTGCATTAGTTTCCAGTTTAAGACTTCTAATTTTTAGTATGTTCTTCAAGCGACCTTGTCTAGTCACATTGGTAACCATTCAATCATATTTTTAACTTATGCGTTTCAACTCTGACGAACATGCAAATAGATATCAATAATGGCAGGTGATCGGCTAAGTCAACATAGGATTCTTATTCTTTGTTTTATGTCCTCGCGTCAATGTCAGGAACATTCCTAAAGTGGGCGATTAGTTTTCCAACCTCATTCCCACGTCTGTGCTTGTAAATACCGTTCCGTTCTGAAAAGGTTTGTAGTATTTGCTTTCGCTTAGAAACCAGGAAAAGCTGATTACATGCTTGTTGAAAGAATGTACCCGCTGCTTTACAACTGTTATGTTCTTTTTTATTCCATGTTGATTGACACTAATTTTGGCATACAAAACTGAGCATTTTATTGAGATAGATTTTGAAGCGAGACAGTTTTGCCATTCAATTCCTGCTGCCATTGTCACGTAGAAAACACTTTGGTTGAATTTGCTTTATTACTAGGAGATTGTTGATTTATTGCTTTTTTTTTTTCCTGGAAATGCAACTCAGATCCTTTTGGAAAGGAGGGGAAGGATGCCGGCGGTGGGATACATCCAGTCCCACGAAATGCTGTGCTGAATATTGATCTGGAGCTGGTCCCCTTTACGCCTGTGGTTGATGTTTCCGGGGATGCCACGGTTTTGAAGAAGATTTTGAAAGAGGAGGAGGGCACCCTTGTTGCAAGTGAAGGCGCAACCGTGAACGGTAAGCAGATTGATATATCGTGCGTGCATAGTGTCCTTAAGCAATTAGATGGATGGGTTCTAAACGTTTGTTATTGTATCCAAAATCATATTCATAGCTTTCAACCCTGAATCCCCAACATGGTGGGAGCATTATTTGACTATTTGCTAATGGCCTTATATATTTTTTGTTGTTGAAAGTTAACACTGAAAAACTAAAAAAAATTGAAATATATACATAGCTTTCAGATGCACACATGCTTGACATCTGAAAGAGTTTCATGGTTTGCACCTTGTCTTGGGAGAGGTCTCTTAGAAAGTCAAATTTCAGATCTGCAAGAGCTGGTCATTACTGAGGCCTACAATTTCTGTCTTGCACCCAAAATTTCTTTACAAGTAACCTGGTCATAAAATGCTTCATGCAGTTAGCTACGCGGGTCGGCTAGAAGATGGAACTGTATTTGAGGAAAAAGGAGTTAAGGGGAAGCAGTCTTTCCAATTCATTACAAATGAAGGTTAGTTTTGCTCGTGCATGTTGATCCCTCTTTAAGCTATATTAGTTGCCCTGTTTTCTGATCAAATAAACTAGGAATCCAATCTTTTGCATTTTTATTTTTTGCAAAACAGGTGGTAAATGGTTTAGACCAAGCTGCAACAACGATGAAGAAGGGGGAAAAGGCCATATTAACAATAATACCTGAGTATGGCTTTGGAAGTCTTGAAGTACAGCGGGATCTTGCTACTGTGCCCCCATGTTCAATTTTAGTTTATGAAGTTGACATGGTGGATTTTATAAAGGGTATCCCTTATTTCTTTTTTTTTTTTTAATTGACAAACATAGTGTTACAAGAGTTGTGAATGTTGTGTTTTATTGACAAAGTTCCATATGTGATTGTAACTTCAACATTCATGGAACTGATGATATTGACAACTCTGACAGAAATTGAAAGTTGAGAAAGCAGATAACAAAAAGTATGATGAAGAGGGCGTGACAACACACATGGAAAAGGTCGGCGATAGTTCAGGTCGATGGTTCTCGACTTTTGTTAACTTAAAGGATGTATTGATTAAAAATAAAAAGCTAAGTCTGTAAACATACAACTTACAACATAAGATGAAATTATTAATACGGGCACAGGAAAAAGCGGGGGAAGAAAAATCATCTTTCTCAACGTAAAGATGTACCATTTACCGGCTTTGTACTTGTCGTATATTAATGTTAATGGGAATTGTATTCCATCTGGCTTGTGCTTTTACGGTTTTTTTTGGTCTATAGTAAATGGCTGTCTCTCATAAAAAGGCTAGTCGAATGGAGAATTGAATTCTAATTTCTAACAATCCAATTCTTTAAATTGAAGGTCTTTTAACCCCTATAAATTGTACTGGATAGCCGGGAGGGTGCCGCTCTAAGACAGTATTATGACTCGAAATTAATCTCCGATGTGTCTAAAAGTTGTAGAAATGACTATTCTATCCCAGGTGCGAGCGCAAGTATGACACGCTGGCTATGTTGCATAGACATGCCCTTTTATTGGAGTCTTTGTGTCGATCAAGTGTTGGATATAAATATATGGTAAGTACAGTATAAATATGTATCTAATATATTAAAAATATGTCAATAACAAAATTTTGAATAAAAAAATTGGAGATTGTTTAGACACATTTTAAATACATCGAAAGCACATGTCAGATACTTTATGAATACGTTTTAAACAAAAAAAAAAATAAAAGTAGTGACAGAATGTTGGCTGGCAGACTATCCTTTTATTTTTAAATTTTGAAATAGGATGGTGGGAGGGAGAGAGAGTGAGTTTATTATTATTGTTATTATAATTATTATTATTTTAGAGTTGTCTTCTCTTCTATTAATTGTTAATATATATCATGAGTTGTCAAATATATCTAATAAAATATTTTAAGAGATTTATTTTGACAACAAAAATTAATATAATTTAAAATTTGTTATATAACCTATATTATATTTTGATAAATTGTTAGATAATTATATTCATATTGTTTTTGTGTCTTAATTTTTTAAAAATTGACGTTTTATCTTAACTATGTATGTGCAACCTTGCGTGTTGGTTTCTTAGAATCAAATTACATAAGTTAACCAAACCCAACTAGTATAGTGCCGTTAATAGTTTTTTTTTATTAAGAGATTTGTTAGGTCGTAAGCAATATAATAAAGATAATTTTCTTTATTCACATAAACCTCACGCTTACTTTGGTTTCTTAAAATCACATTACATAAGTTAACTGAAACCAATTGGTTTCGTGGTGTTAATCTTTTTTCTTTTTTTTAATTAAGAGATCTGATAGATCGCAAGTTATATAATAGAAATAATTTTTTTTTATTCTCGTAAATTTCATACTTCGCTTTCTAATATTAAAACTCAATATTTCCAGAGGTTATTTCTATTAATTTTTGGTTTTGTATACATTTTAGAGAGGCTGTTTGAAAGAATTAGACCAGAAAAAAAAATGCCATCAAGAATTCTCAACTCTCTTCCTCTCTCCTGCCAGTGCATTACTCCTCAGTATTTAATACCACGGTGGCATCTAATTTTCCATTTCAATATTGTTTTTCCTATGCTTTATGGTCCGGAATAAAAATCAGTAATTGATAAAATGGAAATAATTAAATTTATAAAATGTTTAGTTTATTAAGGGCTGGAATCTTTGTTTTTTTTTTTGAGGAAATATCTAGCATTTTGAAAGAAATCCAGAGAATTTTACTTCCATAGAGTTGGCTTTCTCTAGCATTTCCAAAAAACAGTTTTGAAAATTGTCTACCATCCTATAATATATACAGGAGTATAAAAATAAAATAAAAAAATTCTACGGCTAACAATTAATAAAAGCAAAATAAAGTTTTGCATATTTCTTTTGTGAAAGATGATGTCCTGCGGATACAATCATACAAACACAATCATAGTTACCAAATGATATGATTCACGTGAATAAGTGATTAATTGTCGGCCCTCCCTGTAGCTTGTTGTTGGTTTAGGTATAGGCCAAGATCCACAGTTCAAGGATACGATGGCTGGTGAGAGAGAAGAAGAAGAGAGAAGTGAAGCAAAGTGATTAATGAACAAAATACTGCTGAAGTTAGCAAGAGAAGTGCTTGCGGTCTATGAAAAACGGCCAAAATAAGCCAAGTAAAAAGTCCTATTCTTTTCTCGATATGCTGAAAAAAATCAGTAAAATGGCCTTTTCTACCGTAGATTTTGAAAGGAAAACTACAAGAAGCCGCCAAATCTGTCCTTCCTATCATGACGATCTTTCTGACCGAAGCATTTGGAATTTTTATGTGACATCTACCGATGAGACCCACACCTCAATAAATGGCGACAGAACTTGGTACTACATTAAGACCCCATTCTCAAAAGAAAAAATCATGTAAATATAGAATAATAAGTATAAAATTTATATATAAAAATTTAAATTATTAAATTATAAAAATAAAATAAATTAAAAAATAAATAAATTATTTAATTAATTATTTTATTTTTTACGTGTAACATAACTGTGTAATAGTACCCCTTTCCGCAGACTCATCAGTTATTCCCATTTTCTAATCTATAGCTGTCATCTATGTGGTTCTTTATTTTGACGCGACAGACAACGGCTTCCTAGGTCTAAGAGAATTTCTTGTCGGACTCAGCTTTTGCATTAGGGCCTGATATAAGCGGATACGATAGTTGGAGATCATTTAATTAGTATTAAAACAAAGAGATGGCAACATCAAAGACGCTACAGAGCAAAAGTTTTGTTTTGCATCTTCTTCTTCTGCTGTTACAGTTTTGGTTACAGCATGCAGAACCTCTATCATTGGTTGAGTTCCTTCCTGGGTTTCAAGGGCCGCTTCCCTTTCATCTTGAAACTGGGTGAGCTTCTGTTTTGCAAAATGTTAGCTAAGCCACAAAGGCGATTTCTTTGTGTTTTTTTCTTCTTTGATCAAGTAGTCCTCTGTGCGTGTGGTTGTGGTGTGCAATCAGATATGTTGGTGTGGGGGAATCAGAGGATGTGCAGCTCTTCTACTACTTTATCAAGTCAGAAAGGAATCCTAAAGAGGACCCTCTTTTGCTATGGTTAACTGGTGGCCCTGGCTGTTCTGCCTTTTCTGGTCTTGTTTTTGAGATTGGTAAGATAATTATAAGCAACCAGCAGCTAGGTTTGATGCTTGAAGCTGTTCATTCTTTCACTTACTTGGTCCAACAATAATAAGCCACTAACAAATTTGACAAATTTCCAGTGATCATGGAGAAAATTAATAGAAGTTTAATTCTATTTTTTTCCCCCCTACTTGTGATTCCATCTTGGAGAAACATAGAAATGTGACCAATTTTGATTATTCAACATTCTTAGGTCCACTGAGGTTGGAGTCTGTGGAGTACAATGGAAGCTTACCCACATTGGTCTACAATCTACACTCATGGACACAAGTGATTCTTTTCCTACCATGCGTATAAGTATAGAATAGATTGTAGCTTTTTAATTTTCTTAACAATTTATGCATGGCAATTGATTTTCAGGTATCCAGCATAATATTTGTAGATCTGCCTGTAGGCACTGGCTTCTCCTATGCAAAGACTTCACTTGCTTCTCAGACAAGTGACTCCAAACAGATCTTCAATGCTGACGAATTTTTGAGAAAGGTAATATTCATAGAATTTTTTCTTTTTTCTGTTAGTGTCAAATTGTTAGTACCATCTTTGTTTTGTTCAGGCATATTGTTTATTTTTTTCCCCCTATAATTTTATGTTTTGCTATGTGTACTATGTAGTGGTTAATGGAGCATCCAGAATTCCTATCTAATCCTTTCTATGTTGGTGGGGACTCATACGCTGGCATCATTGTGCCAGCCTTATCTCTAGAGATCTTAAATGGTATGATAACATATTTTAACAATCTGCCCTTACAATTTTGGGTATTGAATTTGATCCTTTCTTCATGATAGTATATGATTTGACAACTCGCCTTGTTAAGAGTATATTTTAGTTTGTTTATTTTATAAGCAAACGGTTTACGAGTTTAAATTTAGAACATGATTGATTGGCCGGTCAAATTTGCACAAGATGAGTTGCATGAGAAAGACACCCAACACCTTTGAAATTTCGTAAGGCCTTAAAAAAAATTTGCCACATAATTAATTATTTTCACAGGGAGAAATGTCTTTGTTCATTGCAAAAAAGCAGAGTCGACTTTACTCCCTTACCTTGTATAAGAGTATGCCACTACCTTAGATTCTGAGTGCCATGCTGTTGTTCCATGAACTAAATGGCATAATTGTGATTAGTGACTAATCGTGTCTGGGAGAGTGTTTGCATTTAATTATTTGAGTCTATTAATTCCATGTCTTGCTGTTTTGACTATAATTCAGGGAATGATGTGGATAAGAAACCACTGGTAAATCTCAAGGTTAGTAATGGGGTGCCACTATTTTTTCGATGACAAATTTTGAAGACAGTCTAGTTGCTCCCAATGATTGTTATTGAGATTTACTAAGAATGGTACATCAGCTAATTGTTCGTTAACAAATATTCCAATCCCATTCCAGAATGCCAATATATGATATAATCATTCATTAGACGTAGGTTATACAACTTGGGGAAAACATTTCCATTGTCTTTTTTTTTTATTTGTTGGTTGGGCGGTGGGTGTGGGGGTGCTTCAACTAGACGCTAATGAAATGGCTGTGCAAGGTTTCAGGGATGCCTAGTTGGGAACCCCGCTACAGACCGCAGCATCGAAAACAACTCCAGGATTCCATATGCTTATGGAATGGGTCTCATTTCTGATGAGCTCTATGAGGTGATCAACAGGTTACTTAACAAAACCTGCCATATGTAATGTTCTAAGCTAACTTCACAATTGATAAGGCAAACAAAAAGGATAAAATTTTATTAAGTTTTGGACTAAAAAAAATAAAGTACAAAATTGTGCATTAAGTTAACCACTTCACTGCGCTTGATTGATCCAGCAATTGAAGAGAAGTTGTGGAGGGGAATATCAAAACGTAGACCCCAGCAATGTTCAGTGTCTCAAACATCTGCAGACTTACCATGAGGTTTAACGACCACAACATTCCCGGAACCATTTCATGCTCTTTTTCTTTCTTTTTTTTTTTTGTACAATATTTTTGATACCATCATGTGACTTCTATACAGTATAAGTTGAAAATGTTCTAACAAATTCACTTTTCCAGTGTACTTCAGGGATTAATCCTGCTCATATTTTGGAGCCTCATTGTGCTTTTGCTTCCCCAAGGCCATTAGAGATATTTGCAATAGGAATAACTCTTCGTGAATCCCTTGATCTTGAACAGCCAATTCCTGCAGTTGGCTGTCGTGTAAGTCCGTATTTCGTTCCCCTTTCTATGGTACATGATACAAGGCTAAGATTCTTATAAAGGGCAGTTTATCAAATAACTTAGATAGCGACATAGGAAGTCAAAATGATCAGCACAATATATTTGACAAAAGAACCCAATCCAAATCTCGATTTTTAGTGTTTCGATTAGTGTCTTAAATGTAATAAAATAATAATTTTTATAATAAAAATTAAAAATTATTATTTTATTGTTATAGATGTGATCAGTCTTGTTGTAAAATTTATTAATCTTCTTCATTTAAGACACCAAAAATTAACACACAAACTTTTTCTTTTTGAGAAAATCAAGTGACAATGCATTTTCATTTTAATTTTTCTCATGGGTCCTCCTTAAGTAGTTCATTTTTTTTGGTCAATTCACTTATGCCCCGCAGACTTATGGATATATGCTCTGTAAATACTGGATGGATGACGAAACTGTCCGCAAAGCACTTCATGTGAGAGAGGTACGTTGTATTTGCAGTTGAAAACTGTTGAAAAGCAAAACCAGAAACTAAATAGCAACAAATTAATAAGCTTCTGTCTTTTTATTCCCTCCAGGGAACCATAGGGGGATGGCACCGATGTAACCTTGGGTTACGTTACACCAAAGACATTGACAAGAGTGTCAATTATCATTTACAACTTACAATGAAAGGTTACCGCGTATTAGTCTATAGGTTGGGATCACTCTATTATTTTCTCAGTAAATTTTTGTACCTTATTTTCGTTGGTTACGTCTGGACAAACAAAAACAAAATCAAAATGTATTTGGGTTGATGGGGTCTCTTCTTTGCTTTTGAAACAGTGGCGATCATGACTTCCTGGTGCCATTTGTGGGAACTCAGGAATGGATAAGAACTCTAAATTACTCCATTGTTGATGATTGGCGACCTTGGAACTCTGAAGGCCAGATCGCAGGGTATGTCCCAAAATAAACCTTATAATTCTGATTTCAGATTATGTTTGTATCTCTCCATTTTTTTTTTTTTTTGATCAAAAACAATAAGAAATGGGAATGAGCTTACCTAAGGAGACTAAACGGCATTGGATTGGACGTTTGAATTGAGCAGGTACACGAGGACTTACTCCAACCAATTGACATTCGCCACTGTGAAGGCAAGAAATTCCTCCATATCATTTGCAGCAACTAGTAAAAATTTTCTTTAACCTTTTGTTTTAAGTCATTCATTTTTTTTTTTTGGGGGGTGTGGGTGGTGTTTATTAATTTGCAGGGTGCGGGGCACACAGCTCCAGAATACAAGCCTGCAGAATGTCTGGACATGTACGCAAGATGGATGTCTGGGGAGCCTTTGTAACCCACCAGGCACTAGCTGCCACCCCAAAGGAGTTGATGGGGAATAGCTGCCCTATTAATTACAAGTTATTCTTGAGGTTATTATTCCATTTGCATTGAGGTAAAGGCAATGGGAGAACAAAAAAATAAAAAAAAAAAAGAAAAAAGTTGCTCATGATAATTTAGCACGTGTATTTGAATCCCACTTAAAAAATATCTATATTTTATTAGAAGTACTAATGTATAAAAAAATTAATCATTTGATGCACAAAGTAACTCTAAATTATTTTTTTCTATGAATTACTTTCTGACCTATTTTTCAACAAACAATAACCTAAAAAACATTTTACTAAACACCATCGCGGATCTTTCTATTTCTTTGTGTTGATCAACCCTTCGTGCGTGTTAAAAAGCTTAATCGTAACAACAGATCCTAAAACTTTGAGCTTAAATACAAACACGCAGCCCCAGGCATTCGAGCACCGTCTTTACTACAATGGGCCCACGAAAGCCCATTATACGGTGACTAGGACCGACGTGCTGTGCCTTGCGCGAGGCCCTTCTTCGTGCTTACAAGTATGAACAATACAACATTTTGAGCATTTTATTATCTGATCCACTAGCTTGGTCAAATAAACCCAAAAAAAAATCTATTTAAATAAGGTTTTTTTCTTTTTTGCTAAAAAAATAAAAAAAAAGGTCTAAACTCTTAATTTTAAATTTAAGATTAGATTCTTAACCCTTATAAATAATAATAAAAAAGAGAACCCACTTAATTTTTCTTTTTGTTTACTATATAATAATGCCATTGTCACCAAACATTATAAGATATACCATGCATGGCTAAGTATTTGTACTAATGAAAACAAAAGGAAACTACTCTTTTTTCTTTTCTTTTTTTTTTCCTTCTCCTTATTTCAATCTCTCTGTACGACTTCTTTGTGAAATTTATTTGATATAATTTTCTTTTTAGTTTCTTAAATGTTATTTTCTTGAACCAACTTGTATCTTATATAATTTTTTGTTATAGATAGAACTATTGAACTCCTGACCTATATTTTTATTCAAAATTTTTACCTTAATGATGGTGAATCTTAAACTACACTTTTTTTTTTTTTTTTTTGGTTTTGGGATAGAGCTCCATAAGGTCTTAAGAAAGGGCAAAATTTCTAATCTAGTGTTTGACAACAAGAATCGGTGCTTGTAATGTCACCTACCAAAGAGGAAGAAAAAGCGGCTGCTGTTTTTGAAAACTTGTTGCTACAACCATAATTTTTTTTGGTTATGTAAAATTGTTAAAATTCATTGTTAATTATGAAAACAAAAGTATATCAGTTATGTCCCAAGACTATCGACTGCCGCGCGACTAATTGTTGTAAATTTGTCGATCGTTCCCCCTCTCGTTATCACCAATTCATTTAATATACGTGTCCCTCATTCAGCTAACAATCAAACTAATCAATCTTAAAAAGGATATCGGGCGCACGTTCTCGTCAACGTGCGCCGAGAGCCTTTTCGTAAGCTCCGCTTCGTCTCCGGTGATCCGGCGGCTGTGTGTACCCCTGAGTGGACTCTGTGAGGCCTACGTGCCTCTTTGTTTTTGTTTTTTTGGTGTTGCCTCTATTTTCTCAGTTTCTCTCCTCTGGTTTTCGTCGGTGCAGATCGTTGTTTTGGGGTTTGCATGGGGTTGTTGTTTCGTTGGCCGTCTAGTGTGATCATGTTTGTTTGCCTTGTTCGGGTTGCCTTTGGGGCTAGGTTTTCTGCCTCCACCGACTGATCCTGTGGTTGGCATGGGGGTTGGGGGGGGCTTCCTTGTTTTGTTTCATTGATTAGGTTTTGTATAGGTGTTTTTTGGTGGCTTCGTGGCTCCAGTGGGTCTTCGCTTGTCCGGAGATGGGCAATTAGTGTTGGATGCAATTGGCATGGGCTCTTAAGCTGCTTTCTACGGGTTCTGTGTGCTTGGTGGTGGCTGCGGTTGGCGATTGACTTTGTTGTTGTATCCGTGTGGCGATGTGGCCGTTTTGTCAGACGATTGGGCTCCTACTGGTGTTTCATCGGCGTCCAACCCCTCTCTGCCTGGCATGGGGGGGTTGTAAGGAGCTTGTTGGGGTGTTTGCTTTTGGGCCTTTGGGCCGTTTATGTTTAGGCCTTGGGCCTAGGACTTTTTACAAGCCATATTGTATCTTTGTTGATGTGTCCTCCCTTTGGGTTGTGGGTTGTTTGGGCTGTCATGGGCTTTGTGTATGTAAGGGTTGTAACCTGACTTTTATAATGGTTTGCTTTAATTAATGAACTTGTTTTCCACCTGTTCAAACAAAAAAAAAAAAAAAATAATCAATCTTGGTGTGCAACGCACCGTTTCACTAAGGCTATTAATGGTTTGAAAACGTTATCTACTGGACTCATAAGGTCCATCCAACAGGCTAGATGCGATCTTAAGCCTTCTGTTATCTATGTCGTCCTCATCATTCCTATTGCAATAGAAAACAAAATTTTGAACAAATAAAATGAATTATAACTCCACTCCAAGCTCCAAGCTCGAAGCTCCAAACAGCAATCAAGATCCTCGTGTTCGCTTTCTTTTTCCCTCTTTTTTGCCTACTACTCGGAAACTTAAATGTTTTAAGCACTAATCGATTTAACTCGTAGATTTAACTGGTGACTTACATTTACAACATTCCTATTCCCTATTATAATTTAGTTGGTTTTCTTAAATCGCTTTGATCTTTTGATTCGTTTGTTGCAGACCATTCATGGAGACTTGAATTTGAGGTTTTTTCGCTTGTGTGGTGTCGTGTTGACCTAGAAGCTTGCCTCATGGTTGGTCATTCTTGTCCAGGATCGATGGTTCAATTCTTGAATGGGATATAATTCAGTTGAAGCACAAGGTGAATTGTTTCTTCGAGATTATATTTGCACATTTCGTAATTTCGTTGGTTTTTATTGATAAGCCTATATTGTATGTTTATTATCACTTATATATATAGCTCACAAGGGCTAAATTATAGGTTTTAAATGTATTGTATATGACATAGAAAAACATTTTTCATTCAGTCATATTAATTTATTGAGTTTTTTTTCATTAACAATCAAATCCAAACTGGTTACCCCTAAGTTATGTTATAATGATAAATAACAATGACGCATGTTCAGAATTTTGGAACTCAGACTTTATTGTTTCTGGATTTTTTTATTTAGATACAGTAACAGACAATGTGCTTCAATTTTAGGTTGTTTTAATTCAGATCAAATGAGTAGTGCTTAAAGCAACTAAATTATTTGACATATGAGTACGATAATTCACTGAAAAATCTCTAATTCCTTATGTGAATCTACAGAATGGTCTAGATTCAATTGGAGGCTCAATTTGGCAAATGGCTGTAGTACCCCCTTAAAAATCTAATGGTTCGTGCAAAGCCCAAGTCTCAGCATCTTGGAAATGGTTACCTAATTGATGAAATTCACAATAATGAAGACAACGACAATGATAATGGATCCTGTGAGACTGAGGATGATGCAGAGTCAGATTTACATGGACAATCAGCTGTTGAGAATTGTTGTGTGGCTGTTGCCTGTGATGATGGCTCTGTGCAATTATATATAGTTCCTGACTTGGATGAGCTGACAATGTAAAACATTGCCTAGGGTTAGTGGTGAGATATCTGTGCCCCTGCCACTTCTTTTTTGTGGTATTCCTTTTAATTCTGCTAAAAATTTTCTCCATACATTTTTGCTTGCAGGCCATACTCTAAGTGTGGCATCGAGTGCTGATGCGGAAAAGAATATATTCAGGAAGTAGTTATGGCCGAGCTAGTGTTCAATGAACTCAATGACATAATTATGACTAATTGTGTCTGTACAATGTTTGTATTAAATTATTTCACTCTATTCCATGTCTCGTTGTTTTGACTGTAATTCAATGAACAACTTGGGTAGGAAACTAGTGGCAAATCTCAAGGCTAGTAATGAAGCATCACCAATTTTTCCTTTCTTTGTTTTTTTTTTTTTTTAATATTCAAGGCAGTCTAATTGTTCTTAGTAATTGTCACTGAGATTTATTAACAATGGTATCGGAGCTAACGACTTGATGCTAATAAAACGGCCACGCATGGTTTCAAGAATGCCTAGTTGGGAACCCCGTTACAGACTCCAGCATCGAAGGCAACTCCAAGATTCCTTATGCTAATGAGATGGGTCTCATTTCTGATGAACTCTATGAGGTGATCAATTGGTTACTTAACAAAACCTACCATATGTCATGTCCTAAGCTAACTTCACAATTCATATGGAAAACAAAAAGGATAAAATTTTATTGAGTTTTGGGGAAAAACGATGTAGCACAAAGAAAAGATCTTTATTGAATTCAACATAAGTGTTGCTACAAGATACTAAAGAGATTTGTTGAAACTTGCCTTAGCAATTTTATTAAGTGGAATGGCTCTGATACCATAAAGAGATTTGTTGAAACTTGCCTTAACAATTTTATTAAGTGGAACAGAATATATACAGTGCTCTTGATAAGGATACAACAAGTATTTGAAATTAGAAATATAACTGAATAACAAGATATGGTTTGTTGAGTGTTAAATGGAAGTATGAAGTTTGAAAAGATCATGATCCAATATTAGCTGATAGATACATGCTTCGTATTTAAGGCTTGACATCTATGTAACCAACCTTGCTTAACAGCTGCACTCATCTATACAGTATACTATCTTTGGTACTTATCATTTCTAACTAACTAACTAAAGTTATCTCAAATTTTCACTGTCTGCTCTATGCTTGCTTCTTTTTCTTGTATCACAATTGCAACGCCTCCTAATGAGAAGGATACAAAATCAACTGATAAGGTTACAAAATCAGTTGTAAAATCAATTGACACAGAATCTTAGAAAGAGTTAATCTTGGCTCAAAATAAGGGGAATAATCAAATCCAATTACAATCAGTCTCACCAAAGCACTCTTGTCATCTCATGCTTAAAATCAGATAAGGATGCAAAATCAATTGACAAGGATACAAAAACAATTGATAAGGATACGAAATCAGTTGCAAAATCAATTGATATAGAATCTTTGAAAGAGTCAATCTTAGCTCAAAATCAGGGGAATAATCAAGACTAATCACAATCAGTTTCACCAAATCAGTCTTGCCAACTCACACCTAAAATCAAGGAGTTCACGTAGTATACAACCTGTACACTTGCTGTAGATTACCTTTACATTATTGTTTATATATGACCTTATATTTTTAGTTCAATATCTAAGAAGAGAATAAAATAAAATTGCAGAGTCCCTCACCTTATATCCGTCGTATATAAAGTTGACTTGTCTTTGTGGCTCAACTAGGAGGTGTTTGGTTTTGTATTTTGAGGGTTGGTGTTGTTGCAGCTGCTTTTTTTAAAAGTAAGAATTATAGTGTTTGGTTAAGTTTTATAAAGACTGTTGATTATTAATAGATAGGTTGAAAAGTAATTAATGGAAAAAATAAGTACAAGTTACTTTTTAAAATATCAGCCGTTGATACAAATTATAATTACAAAATTGACCTTGTATAACACCAAAAAAAAATGTTGCAATCCAAAAGAGACTCTGTAGCAACTGTACAAGTGGACCCAAAAAAGAAGTTGCGCTGCAACAACGGTACAAATGCGAGGCACGACCAAGTCCTTAGTTTTGCTTACAAATTTTTTTTTTTAGTGTAAGTTTTATCTACTGTTGGATAAAGAATAAAAACAAAAGTGGGAAGGCTGGTAATGATATGTGAATATGATTTTTTTCTATTTTTATTTTTTTATGTAAGTAATTAAAAAAGCTTATTAATATTATTTTATTTATAAATGATAATCTACATAAAAGAAATAATATTATTTTAACAAATATACAATGACCTAACACATTTTAGAGGTAAAATGACTATCTATTATAACAAAATAGTTAGTGCCTAAAATAATCATTTTATTACTGAATCAGCAACAGTTAATACTAATTTAACTAAACACTATAATTTAATTTATTCATTGGCAACAACAATAAGCAATAATAATTAGCAATCAATAATAGCAATCAGCAATCAATAACAACAATAACAATTAACAACAGCAAAATCAAACACCCTCTAGAATTGGTCGTTGCGTCTCTATAGTACTATTGAAATGTATAATCGACAGGACATTTAAAAAAGAGGTTGTTTCCTCCCCTTCCTATGAAATACTGATTATGGATACACTGCAGAATCCTCCCTAATCTCTAACTGCATAACAATGAACATTTTGACATTTATAATTATACCGTAATAGACTCACACTAATCTCCAGCCGCCGAATATTGTCAGGTCGGTGGATTGAAGTTTGGAAACGGATTGGGCCACCATTGACACTTCTATACACGTCGATGGAGTCAATGTTGTAAGGATTGAAGAACATCATTAGGCAGACAGAGAGGGAATTACCACTAGCAGAGGCTGAGGGCCTTTTTAGGAGAGCGGGTGTATTCACAGTGATTACTAGGATGGATAATCTGTTCAAGAACGTTGCAGTGTAATCTTGGTCGGCGTTCCTTGGTCATGGTAAACGAATCAGACGGAGGTGGCCAAATTCCCCATCATCAATAACTGTGTAATAATTTACCCAAACTTGATTAGATGGGAAAGTTAACAACAACCGGTTGACTTTCGTTTCAAGATTCTTGATAGAATCAGGCCTGTCAAGAGAAACCAAGAATCTGAAAGGGTTGTCATTCATAGTGTGAGAGACTGGAATAGAGTTTGCTTGATGAGGTTCAAATGACATGGTTGAAGCAACAAGGAGAGCGATAAAATAGATGTTAGAGAATATATTGATAGATAACTATAACAGTTTGTTTTAAAAAAAAAGAACTAAATTACAATTACGATTAAAGAGACGTGAATCTTCGTCAAATAGAAGTGACCCATTATGAGAAGAGACATAACATTTTGTAAGAAATGACATGACTTTTAGTGTGAAGAGTTATATCTATTCATAAGAGAGACATGATTTTTGTGGTAAAAGTTATGATTCTTCATACAAGGATGGGTCTAAGAAAATTTTTGACGGGAGGCAAATTTTATATGTATGAAAACAGTAACAAAAATAAAATATATGATGAAAGTAAAAAAAATATATTAATTATTTATAATAATAAATATTATAATTATATCTTGTGAGATATTAGTGTTTTAATTTTTTTTTATACAATTGAATACTTTTTTTTTTATGTAAGTAATCATTTAATTAATTAGCCCTTTATATCTAATGTGGTTATATATTATATTCTTTATCATACTCATTGTTTAAAAAAATTATTTACTATAATTGTTATAATTGGTAAAATTGAAGTCAATTTTATAAATCAATACATGTTTAGGTATATAATACATTTTCAAATATTTTTTTAATACAAATAATTTATTTTATCTAAAGGTAAAATATTTTTAAAACTATAAATCAGTTTACTTCTCCAAAACTTTCAAAATTTAATATAAGTATACGAAAAATTTATAATAATTTTAAAAATAAATGAAAATTATTATAATAAATACATTAGCTATGAAAAGAGAAGAAGATAAAAATGACGTTTTTTTAAAACCAGAAAAAAGTTTTAAAGATTTTTAGAACCTTAAAGGTAAAAAGAAAAAAAAGGAGAAAGTGGAGGTGATGTTCAGAGTTTAATTGAATTCCACTGGTTGAATTGAAATTCGGAGATCCAATTCAAAATAATTGGTCTGATTCTCCAACCGTTGATGGCCATATTAACGCAAGCCAGAGGAAACTCGGCGAGACCCAGATGGCGAAGCAGCAGCTAAATGCAAAACATTCCGAAGTTTTACAGAGATAGCCCAAAGAGGAAGATTGAGCTTGCTCTCGACTATGGCGACCTCACCCTGACAGAAGATTTGGTCCTCAACGTACTAAAGAGGCACCGTTCAAATTGGAAATCGGCTTTTGTTTTCTTCATTGGGTCTCTAAATTTGGCCAATTATCATTAGGTTCTGGTGTTTACAATTAGATTCTTGATATTCTTGGCAAAATGAGGAGGTTTTTTTTTTTTTGAAAACTTTTTAAGTTTATAAAAATCATTAAATCTTTCAATTTTTAAAAAAAATATATGTCAACAAAAAAATTATTGTGGGTCACATCATCAACTTATCTTAACATTGTGTTTGACTTGGATAATATTGCTCTGATTAGACCACTACATATCATATTTAATGACAAACTAAAAGAAAATAATGAAAAAAGTTGACGCTAAGAACGTAAAGAATAGATTCTAACAAATAAAAACAAAAATTTCTGAGAATGAAATTTTTAAAAGAGCTAAAAACAATGAGTTAAATCTATATTTATGCCTTTATTTAAGAAAAAAGATTTTGATAAATTGGTAGAGAAATCGGTCAAGGTGCAGTTAGAAATGTCTTTTATTTTTTATTTTTTTAAATTAAAATTTTTAATGTATTTATTATTATGTTAAACAAACTTAGTATTATTTTAAAACTCAATTTTTAACAAAATATTTTGCATTTTTTTTCTTTTCTATTTTGGTTGGTTTTTAATGCTCCCCTGGATGGATTTTGGCTCAATATTTTAGCACGGGAATACTGAATAGGGCTTTGATTTTTTATGTGTGCCTCCAATAAGTTGAGAAAATTTTTACATGTAATGGGGAATGATGGTTTCCGATCGTGATTGATCCTGGGAGGAGATGGGCCAAACCTCCAAGTGGGTAAGAGCTTAGAATAGGCCTCGTGACCTGCCTTGTTATAGAGTATTGGGTTTGGGTCCAGCATTAACACTTCAAAATCTAATTCAACAAGCAATAATAATAAGGTTAAGATATTTATAGGAGATGAGATCGTTACTTTGAGAACAGCGATCTCTTGGATATTCATAAATGATTCAAAGGACTCTTATTGGCTGGGGGGGGGGGGTGTACTTAGATATGTTGTACCTTGTTTAGTGAGTGAGTTTTATGCACCCCATGTTAGATCCGAAGTCTATATTTGCGATGTCTGTCCCATTGTCTGCGCCTTAACCTTACAGTTTTGGATTTGGACTTTGTCCTTATTAGTTTCATTACCTCGTCGAAGGAGTTTTGCTTGACATAAGAATGAAAAGTGCAGTCATTGTTTTGTTTGTCAAGAATCATGCACACAGAGTAAAGTGCAGCTAACTCAAGTCAAAGTTCGCCCAACTCAGCTCAAAAAGAATTTCCCAGGTGATTTCTGTCCTCTTTAAGTTTTAAATTGAGTGCTGTTGCCCGCTTTGAGGAATGATTCGCGCTAGTCGGTGGCATGAGGGGGCCAACGATTTATGGCAAAAAGTTGGAAAAGGTTAGGTGACATTGGTATTTAATTGATTGATGATGTGTAGTTCCTATCATTAATAAGAAAATGTTAGTGTAATGAATTTTAGTATCGGAATGAGATAAAATTGATAATTTTTATAAGAAAACTGATAATATTTGAAATAAAAAAATATCAAATTTTAATTTTTATTGTAAAAATGATTAATTTTGCTATATTCAAGACATCACTCACAACACCAAATTTTACACATAGAATGGCGTTCATCGTTAATAGCAGGACATGCTAGTGTGTGTGCGTGAGATGCTTTGCTTGTTTCATGCCTTGCATTTATTAAACTTACGCTCCCCTAACTTAGGCTTTTCTTTTTATGCTGGTGGATCTACCAATTTTTGAGATATGTGATAAGGTTGCAATTCACAACAGAACCGTTCCAACCGTCAAGATATTTGCGGATGAGACTGACAATCTTTGTTTCAATGATTTATGAATAGGGATGATGATGGAACTGATTCTCACTTATCAAAATAGCTTTGACAAAAAATGTAATTAGCGTAGTCCTAGAAGTTCTAGGAACAATTTTAGGTGCTTATTGTTGGACAACTTAGCTTCCATGGTGTTCAGTCCAGCAGCAGATGAGGTTCAAGTTTTGGCACTGAGCTGACAGTGTTTTTTTGATGAAGAAGAACTGAAGGTCCAGCCCACAATGCTGATGGTTTTATGATGTTTTTGATATAGTATCTAGTTGGAACTTAAGGAGAAGGTCCATTCTTCAGCTGTAATATAATCAGTGTTTGTAATGACCTGTTATGTCTCTAGTGGGAGTAGGTGAAAAACTGACACTTGTGATTAGTGACTTAAGATTGTCTATCAAGTTACTTTTACTTGTTCTTTCAGCTTGTGTCAATGAGGCCATGCCCTATGATCATGATGGCTTGTACTCTATGCATTTGTAATCCATATATTTTAGCTGAAATGAAAGTGAAAAGTGTGATCCTTCTCACCAATTTTCTGTTTTTTAGCCTTTCTGCAATTACTCTATTCTAACTCTCTCATTGTTGATCTAACATCTTCATGGTATCAGAGCATTTAAGATCATAAAAAGGGGCCTTCAAACCCGAAAGAAGAGGAGAGAATTAATTGCAGATATAAAGGAAACAAACAACCAAAACACAATCTGTCCCTTTAAATGGCTACCAACAACTTTCCCACCCCAAGTACTCCTATGTTCACAGGTGAAAACTATGCTATGTGGGCTGTGAAAATGAAGACATATATGAAGGCATTTGATTTTTGGAAGGTGATAGAAGGTGATGATCAGGTTCATAGTCTACCTGAAAATCCAACACTAGCTCAAATCAAGCACCACAGTGAAGAATCAGCAAAGGTTTTCAAAGCATTGGCTTGTATACACCCAGGTATTTCAGAGGTGATTTTTACCAGAGTGATGGCCTGTGAAACAGCAAAACAAGCTTGGGACAAGCTTAAGGAGGAGTTTTATGGAAGTGATAAAACTAGGTCCATTCAAGTCCTCAACTTGAGAAGAGAATTTGAAGCCTTAAAAATGAAAGATTAAGAAACAGTGAAAGAGTTCACTGATTAATGAAGACTGTGAATTAGATTAGGCTTCATGGTGAAGATCTCAGTGTTCACAGAGTGGTTGAGAAGGTGCTAGTTTGCCTACCTGAAAAGTATGAGGCAAAGATTTCAAGTTTGGAAGACTCTAAATATTTCAGGAAGCTGACACTTGCTGAACTTGTGAATGCACTGCAAGCACTTGAACTCAGAAGGCAGATCGGGCAAGAAGGAACTACTGAAGTTGCTCTTGTGGTAAAGGGCAAGGATAAAGGTCACTCTAGTAGGCACAAACATGCTGGTGAAAAAAAAGGATAAGGATAAAAAGGATGAGACTGGAAAGGATTCTGGAAAAAAGAAGAAATTTCCCCTTGCAAACACTACAAAAAGGCAAGTCACACAGAGAAATATTGCTAGTGGAGGCCAGACATTCAATGCAATGCTTGCAAGAAGATGGGACACATGGCCAAAGTGTGCAAAAATAAGCCAAATGAACAAGGAACACAACCCCAAGCTTATCAGGCTGAAAAAAAAACACAAGAAGATGAGCTACTGTTTGTAGCATCATGCAATGTAGTTAACAAAGGTTCACATGCTTGGTTGCTTGATAGTGGCTGTACTCACCATATGACTCATGATGCTAGCAAATTTGTGTCCCTGGACAAGTCATTCTAGTGAAAGGTGAGGATAGGCAATGGTGAGCTGTTGCATGTCAAAGGCAAATGAGTTGTTGCAGTGGACACTTCAACAGGTATCATAAGCATCTATGATGTTCTTTTTGTTCCAAAAATTGACCAAAACTTGTTGAGTGTAGAACAATTAATGGAAAAGAAGTATGCCTTGCTATTTAAGGATGAGAAATGCACAATACATGACCCTGTTGGTCATGAGATGCTTGTTGTCAAAATGAAAAACAAGTGCTTTCATGTGAATTGGGAAGACAATAGCAATATGGCCTATACTAGTGTTATTGATGAAAGTAATTTATGGCATAAGAGATTGGGGCATGCTAGTTATTCTTCTTTATAGCTCATGCATTGTTTGGCTCTTGATGTTCATGTTTTGCATTCAAATACTACTGTATGTGAGATTTATCAAAAAGGAAAACAAGTCAGACAGCCTTTTCCACTCAACTAGGCCTGGAGAGCTTCACAAAAGCTACAACTTATCCACACAGATGTGTGTGGTCCTATGAACACCCTCTCTTTGAATGGAAGCAGGTTTTTTATCATATTTATTGATGATTTTGCAAGGTTTTGCTGGATATACTTTATGAAGCATAAATCTGAAGTTTAAGAGGTCTTTCTCAAGTTTAAAGCCTATGTTGAAAAAGAATCAGCCTCCAACATTAAAGCCATCAGGTTTGATAATGGAGGAGAATACACTGCTGAGAGATTTACAAAGCTTCTAGAAGTGTCAGGGATACATCATCAACTGACAGTCCCTTATAGCCCCCAACAAAATGGAGTTTCAGAGAGGAAGAACAGAACCCTGATGGCCATGGCTAGATGTTTGCTATTTGAAAAACACTTGCCAAAGTCCTTTTGGGCTGAGGCAACAAGCACTGCAAATTACTTGCTGAACAGGTTGCCCACAAAAGCTTTGGATGACAAAACTCCATTTGAAGCTTGGTTTGGAATTAAACCATCCTTGTATCACCTAAAAGTTTTTGGTTGTGTATGCTATACTTATGTGCCTGAGCAAAGAAGGAGCAAACTTGATGAAAGGGCTGATACTGGTATCTTTCTTGGATACAGTAGTCAATCTAAAGGCTATAGAGTGTTTGACTTGAAATCCAAAAGGGTGATTGTTAGCAGAAGTGTCAAATTTCATGAAGAAGTTGTATGGGATTGGGACAACAATCAAGTCAACCAAGTACAACATGTGACTAGCTCAATTTCTAGTATTTTTCCAGCTGAAAATGATGCAATTACTAGTCAAGTGGCTGAATTTGATCATGAGCCTATGAAAGGTATCATACCACTTGCAAAAATTTATAAAAGAGCAAACACTGCAATGCTAGAACCAACCAGCTACACACAAGCTTCAAAATCACCTGCCTGGATTCAAGCTATGAAAGATGAGCTGAACATGATTCAAAAGAACAACACTTGGGAATTGGTTGATAGACCACAAGACAAAAATGTCATTAGTGTCAAGTGGGTCTATAGAGTCAAACTGAATGCTAATGGCTCAATGAATAAGCTCGAAGCAAGACTAGTTGTGAAGGGTTTCTCACAACAATATGGTTCTGACTATACTGAAACATATGCTCCTGTTGCTAGGCATGACACTATAAGACTACTTATTGCTTTGGCAGCTTCAAAAGGTTGGAGAGTTTTCCAAATGGATGTTAAGTCTGCTTTTTTAAATGGAATCTTGGAGGACCAGATTTTTATAGAGCAACCAGAAGGGTTTCAACTTGATGGAACAAGAGACAAAGTGTATCTTTTAAAAAAGGCTTTGTATGGCCTTAAATAGGCCCCTCGTGCTTGGTATAGCAAGGTTGATGATCACCTGCTCAAGTCTGGTTTTATAAGGAGCCAAAATGAAGTCACTATGTATGTGAAAGATGAAGCTGAACAAGTTATTATTGTCTCCATCAATGTAGATGACATTCTCATTACTGGGAGCTCTAAAGTCTTGATTGATCAATTCAAGCTGCAAATGAAAGCTGCAAATGAAAGCTGCTTTTGAAATGACTGACTTGGGTAAGATGAACTTCTTCTTGGGTATGGAAGTTTGATAGGTTGTAGATGGGATTTTCATCAGTCAAAAAAATTATGCCATTGAGTTGTTAAAAAGGCATCACATGTCAAGCTGCAAGCCTGTACCTACACCACTAAACCAAGGAGAGAAGCTTTGTAAGGATGATGCAGAAAACAAAGCTGATCCCACTAAGTATAGGAGCATAATTGGCAGCTTGTTATACTTGACAGCAACAAGGCCTGATATAATGCATGCTACCAATCTCTTGTCAAGGTACATGCAAGCTCCTAGTGTGAATCATGTTAGAGCAGCTAAAAGAATACTCAGATACATTTGTGGAACAGTTGATTTTGGAGTCTGGTTTAAAGGAAACGCAAAGCTTAAACTATGTGGTTTCTCTAACAGTGATTGAGCTGGAAGTTGTGATGACATGAGGAGCACAACAAGAGGGATAAGGATTTTTTTAGTCCTAAACCTTTAGGTTTTTTTACGTTTGAGTCCTAAACCTTTTTTACATTTCATTGGAGTCCTAAACTTTTTGATTTTCTACCAAATTAGTCCCTCTGTTTAACAAAAGTGATCAATCTATTAAAAAATAATTTTAACTTTACAAAAAATTATTTAAAAAAGATTAAATATATGAATTGAATGTCTTTTTTATAAAAAAATATACATGTTGCCTATTTAATTCATGTATTTTTTGATTAAAAAAATATTTAATATGCATATTTTGTTGATGAAAAAAATATTTAACTCATGTATTTAAGCTTTTTTAAATAATTTTTATTAAATTAAATTCACTTATTAATAGATTGACTACTTTTCGTAATTTAAAGGACTGATATAGTAAAAAATTAAAAGATTTAGGACTCAAATGAAATGTTAAAAAGGTTTAGGACTCAAACGTAAAAAAATTTAAAGGTTTAGGACTTTAAAAATATTTATCCCCACAACAAGATATCTGTTTACCTTGGGATCAGGGGCTTTCACTTGGTGTTCTAAGAAGCAAGAGGTGATTGCACAATCCACTGCAGAAGCAGAGTACATGGCTGCTGCTGCTGTAGTGAATCATGCCTTGTGGATAAAGAAAAATGTTGTTTGACCTGAAGCAAGATCAGTTGATACTTACTGTAATTTATGTGGACAACAAATCTTCTGTTGCAATTTCAAAAAACCCTGTCTTCTATGGGAGGACAAAGCATTTTAAGATTAAGTTTCATTTTATTAGAGAAGTGCAGCAAGAAGGTGAGATCAAGTTGGTACATTGCTCATCTGAGGAGCAACTTGCTGATATGTTGACTAAAGCAGTTACCAAAGGCAAGTTTTAAGTTCTAAGGACAAAAGTTGGTGTGAACATCAAGGAAGCGAAGGAAGAGTGTTGGACAACTTAGCTTCCATGGTGTTCAGTCCAGCAGCAGATGAGGTTCAAGTTTTGGCACTGAGCTGACAGTGTTTTTTTTATGAAGAAGAACTGAAGGTCCAGCCCACAATGCTGATGGTTTTATGATGTTTTTGATATAATATCTAGTTGGAACTTAAGGAGAAGGTCCATTCTTCAGCTGTAATATAATCAGTGTTTGTAATGACCTGTTATGTCTCTAGTGGGAGTAGGTGAAAAATTGTCACTTGTGATTAGTGACTTAAGAATGTCTATCAAGTTACTTTTACTTGTTCTTTCAGCTTGTGTCAATGGGGCCATGCCCTATGATCATGATGACTTGTACTCTATGCATTTGTAATCCATATATTTTAGCTTAAATGAAAGTGAAAAGTGTGATCCTTCTCAACAATTTTCTGTTTTTTAGCCTTTCTGCAATTACTCTATTCTAACTCTCTCGTTGTTGATCTAACATCTTCACTTATGTAGTTGTTCGGTAACTATAGCCCTTGGCCCCTGAGTTTCATATGAAAGATTCCTAAGTTTGCTCTTGGTTTATCTTTTTCCTATCTGAAACAAGTTCTGTTTTTCCTTTTCTTTCTCTCTCTGTTTTTTTTTGGTTTCTCCAAGCGTACTCACCTGCCAAGCTACCTCCTTTGGTCTCTTTCCACTACCCAATTATTGTATCCTTGTTTAGATCGTTACGTGATCAAGAGATCACCTAGCAATTGGCATCAATGCCCTCGAGCCGTAAGGTCAATTATTATATAAGAAGAAACTGCGAAAGGAAATGGATGATTGACATGATGACAGAGATGGAGGCCTTATCCTTTTTCCCAAAAACCTAATTGCTTTTCTAAGATATGGGTGTTAATTATGAGGAAGGGAATCCCTCCAAAAGAGATGCTTTGGAAACAAACCACCAAAACAAGATTCAATAATTGCAACAATTTTGTGTATGGATCACATTCCTAGTTGTAGTTAGCTATCAAGGGTGGTGGGGTGCTGCTTTTTGGTGCCTTTTGTTGTAAAATGAGGCTGACCTTTTGCTTGCTTCCAGCTGAAAACATTTTTGTCTGGATCGGCTCTAGAAGCGGACCCTATATATTAATCCTTTTCCTAGCTTGTTTTTAAGCTAGCCTGGCAGCTGCTGATTGGAATGAAAAGGCGGGTTCGCTTATTGGCCTCAAAAGATTGGTGGCCCCCTCGTTTCTCTGCGCATGTGTGTTTGTGGTTGGCCTGTTGTGCAGGTTGAAAATGGATGACCCGGCTCATCAATGGTTTAATGCCAGGACACCCTGTTACTCCAAGGACCACAATCCATCTGTCCAAGCTTTTCTTGTTGTTTCCACACTTGTTGAATTACTGGATTGCAACCGGTTATTGCATTAAACTCAGTGAAATCATGACAGCTGAACTTTTGTTTCCACACTTGTGCCCCTCAGGAGTCACAATTTTCTGTCAAATATTATATTGTTTTCCTGCAGAGTAATTTTTAATGGAATGAATGCTGCTGTGGGAGAGCTGTGGAGGTGGCAACAATGCGCAGGAGATCTAGTTTCCTTATTCGATTGCCTACTTGTGCCAAAAGAAGAAAAAGGGAATGGGGTAAAAGACAGGGAAATTAATTTATTATTTATGTACTCAGGTTGTTTCCCACGGAATTGACAGGAACACATCAACAAAAGAGGAGAATTTGAAAGATAAGAAAAAACAATTAAAGGAACAAAATCCATTTGAGATTTACTGGCCTTTTTCCTTTCACACTTCCCATTCCATCTCTCTGCAAAGCAACTGCGGTGGCACAGAGAAACGGAGAAAAAGAATGCTAATCATTGGCAGTTTGTCACTTCCAGTTTCTTCCTCGAAGGCCATCTGTCCAGATATAAATTAAACTACTATTAGACCCATCGGGAATTATAGCATAATAGGGTTTTTTTTTTTTTTTTTTGTGTATTTTCCAGGAGTGTCTGACCTGGTTCTTTAGAAACTGATTTCTCAGACAAAGAAGATTGAAAGAATCCTAAGTGTTTCTTAAATGCAGATTTGCCCTGCAGCCAAATGAAATTAGCACTTTGCATTGTTATTAGCTATAGACAATGATTGATGGCCGAGCAGAAATGAAAATAAGATTGGAATAATGGACTAATACTTTGAAATGTGTTGCAGAGAAACCCTGGGAAAATTCTGGGGCATGCTCCATTGAAGCTACTTCCTTGGCCACTTTCTGTACAAACAACAACAGACAGTGAAATACTATCAACTCTCAAATCCACAAGATTTTGCTAAACTACATTCAATGACATGAAAAAGAAAACTACACAATTTTTTTTTTTTCCCTGTCACTTGCCTGGCTGAATACATGAGAGCTGGCAGTATCATCAAGATATGGATGCTGTTGGTTTCTATTCTTCTCTTTGCTCTTCTTCTTGTTCTGGCTTCTCTCCAATTGGTCATGGCAGTCTTCATAATAATGTGGAGGTCCAGATGATGCATCAGAAACCATGGATAAATCTTCTTCCTCATCTTCCCAGCTTGCATAATCTTCACCAACATACCCACCAAAACCCTTGCAGTGGTTTTTGGAAAAGGAGGATTGAGCCAAGTAGAATGTCCAACCAGACTCACACCCACCACTAGTACAATGCGAAGCCGACATATTCGTTCTTACTCTGTATCTCCCTCTTTCGAAAGGCAAACTCCAAACGGGTCTCTTATATAACCGCTCTTTATTACTGAACTGTAGCAGTGATAGAGAAAGAAAACGGAAATAATGAGTTAGAGTTTGCTTTCTCTCTTTCTTTCTCTCTTGATGTTGTTATTCTCCATATAAAGAGAAGAAATAGTAGAGAGCCAAGTAAAAAAACCAAACGAATCACAGTCAAATCCCAGACTATTTTTGTCCTCTGCCCTGTCCTTTGTCTGGCCTCTCTTGTTTTATCTGTCTGTGAATCAATCAAAGTTACCAGTTGGATTCGAAAGTGTACTATTGTGAGGGTGGAAGAAATAAAATAACAGGCTAAAGGTAAACAATTTATGATTGGGGGTTTAATGTACTTTTCTCATGGAATTGTGATAAAATAAAGTTTTTTTTTTCTTTTTTTTATTTTTGTACATAAAAAGTCCCAAGTTTAGCATTGTCTCTTAATAGTTTTTCACGAGGTGGCATTTATATATTCTGTATTTCATTTTACGGATGTATTTTAAACTTTAATCTTATCTCAAAAACAGTAAAAACGCCTCAAAAGATGAGTGAAAGTGATAAGATCAATCTCTTTTCTTCATACTTATATTTGTAACAAAAAATTATCTTCTGTACTTAAGAGGCACGTTAGTCAAATCTTAGAATTCTATTATGCATAAATAATGGTCACCTTATTACAGTCATCCACGAGGAGCGTGGACCTAACCTAGCTCCAACGGTGTCAGTAACAACATACTTGTTTGACGGGCAAAACAATATTATTCTTCCCTTTTTTTATTATTATTTTTTTTTTACGAAGATGACTGAACGACTAGAAAAAAACAAAATAGAGTTATTGAAACCCAATAACAAAACAAAAAATTTAAATAAAAATATCTTAATCAATTATATTAGAAATATAGACTACGACATTCTTCTTTCCAATAAGATATAATGCCAATAGCTTTTTCACTCTTTTCTGTTCTCTATTTTTTTTTTTTCTGTTTTTTCTGGAAAATTTTACTATGAGAACTAGTTCCGGAAGTTACATGCAATTTGATTCTTATCCTGATTATCTAGAGTATACAAAGTGGTTGTTAGTGACAACTTGTCGCCAATTACTCGCTTTCTGAATTATAAATGGTAGGAGGTACAAATGATGAAAGCAAGAAAATGGGTGATGTATATCATGCCACGGGTCTAATTAACAATTAGCAAAATGAACCATTAGATAGTTACAATTGTGGCGCTTGTCAAAATAATTCCTCCAAAAACATTTGGAGCAACAAACTTAAGATCATGTTGAAGATGTTTGGTTGGAATAGCGGGAGAAAGGAGTGCAGTATATAAAACAAAAAAGAAAAAGAAAAAGTCACTGCTAATTGAAAAAAAAAAAAAAAAACCTTTTACATGGACTTGCAAAGTGGAACAGATCCTAGAGGTTTCATGTCTTCCTGCATTGTCTTGATAAGTAGAGGGTGATCAAAGATTTTTTTATTTTGTTATAGGGTAATTAAAAAAAATTTTTTTTTGATCAGTTGTTTTTTTTTTCTTCGAGGAATTTGAGCAGTTGTTGAATGATCAAAATTAACTTTTAATACCAAGACCAAAAAAAAAAAAAAAACTACTGACAAACTTTTTTATTTCCAATTTTGGATAAATTTTTTATTTCTATCTTCATTTCTCACGAAATCTTTGACCTTGATCATGATTTTTATGGTTTAGTCATGATTTTTATGGCGCTAGATGAATCATTAGCCTATAACGAATACCTAATAATTTTTTTTTTCTTGCTACATCAAAAAGAAAATATGTACTTATTATTTTTACTTTTTTTTTAATGAATATAACCTAATTTTGTTCTTACATTATATAAATTTATTTTATTATTTTTTATTTCAAGTAGATCTCACTTGATTCTTATGTTTTTGCCCGTTTGAAAGTAAGTTAATTCATCTTACATATTAAGGGAATGAAATTAAAAATCTCTATAAAAAAATATTTTTTAGTTATCAAAATTGCTAAATGCTTTAGCTATATTTTGCTGCTTTTCTCACATTAGACTTTGCCCAATTATTATCAAATCAGAGATTTTTAATTTGACTTACTTTTTTGTGAGTGTAATTTATTTTTGAGTTAACATCACTCAATAAATAAGACTTCCTTAAAATGAAAAATAACAAATTAAATTTGTGTGATGTAATATTGTGATTGAATTATAATCACAAAAAAAGTATTTTTGCATTAGGGTGTCTTATTATTAGTATCTAAAAGACGCATTTGACAAAGATAACTGCGAGGAAGACATTGCCCCGATAGCAAAATTCCTTCATTAAAAAAAAAATATATCAACAGAAAGAGTAACTGAAGTGGACGTTGCTGTTGTTAGCTAAGAATTTTAGAAGAAAAAGAAAAAGGCTATCCAGTTTGAGAGAATTATTGATGGTCTTATGTGGTATTCGATGAGTGCACACAAAAAACTAGAAAATTTTTTTATAGATGTCCCCAGTCCCTACACGCGGTTGCTTATTATCAGCAACAAGTAGTTTGACCCTTTTGTGGTTGATTTTTTTGCTGATTTAAAGACTACTCGGGTCTTACTCGGATACTAGCTAGGACTGATCAAGACTTGATTCTGTACTTCACTATGATTATACTTCTTAATTTGGAGCTCAAAAAACTCCCCAATAGCTTATTTTTGATCAATATTGTTTTTTGGTCAATCACCAATAGCTTAGATGTTGTTGTTTCGTCATTGTCACTTGTTAGACTGTTAGTCTTTGTAAGCATCCAAATTCCAATGCAATCTTTTCAAAAGTGTTAGCTTGCACGTAAAATCTTTAGATGACATCAATTATGACTCAATAATGGACTTGTACCGTGTCATCAAAATAGAAACACACATAAGCGTTGAATTGATGAGCATGCTAATGTTGAACGTAATTTGTGTGGAATGGGTTGGTCGGTGACAAAACAAGCTTCCCATTTTCAGGTCGGAAGGCCACCGTCGTACCTCCTATATAGCTGTTTCTGGGGCCTTCCAATAATGTTGTGAATCTTTTTATCAGCAAAAAATTCACACAAAGTTCTAATTAAATAAGGTCAAATTAAAATGTCGGCATGATTCATATTAACTCATATACATATATTGTTAATCACCAAAAACAAGTTTTGGTGTAATGATAAGATTAACCTTTCCCAAACTCTAACATGATAACTCTAATGTACTAAGACACTTTTTTTTTGGTTTTATATTGAAAACTGTTGCAATAATCTTTGTGCTTGCCAGAAGCAGCTACGGCTCATTTACTGTTCAATCAAGAGGAAATGCAATGCATAAAGAAGATTGATGATGAGAAGGGGGCCAGTCGGATCCTCATCTGGATCAAAATGGCTCCAAAACCTCTCATGTATGCGCTAATGTGCACAGGCTATTTGTTAACTTGTGGTCCTTTGCCAGTCCACAGTGATCCGTAATTCCTTTATAAGTACTCAGGTTGGTTTATCGATTTACGGCTTTCCCATTTCGCCTTTTAGTTCCCATTTCCGGCCCCAATAATGTTATATTGAACTTCAAGTTCTGCTTGAGAGGTAAAGTTCATCAATCTTCCTTTTAAGTTTTAACATTCTTTTATTATTTATTTATTTTTTCTAAATTTCCTTCTCTTTTCCAAAGTGCAATTTACATAGTGTTTTTTGTTTTTTCTTTTTTCATGCATATATTTTTTTTAATGCCCTACAATAAATTCATCTTCCTTAAAGTTGACCTGTGATTAGTAAGTGAGTGAGAATCGTTGGATGATTGCCTTACACAAAACCGAATAACTGATTTCCAATTAGATTGGCTATATTAGATGCGAAAAAGATGAGCGTCTGATGCTTTATTTTTAAACCCAAAAATCAGTCTGACCAAATTCTAGCACCGATCTACAGCTTGCTAGATCGGATACGAATTTGAATCCACTGGAGCATGGGCCTTGACTGGTTAGCTCAAGTTTTTGTCAAACATGGTCCCCAAAAGCCGACAATGGAAAGGTCAAACCTTTCTGCCAGTTGCTGCAAAGTGGCCGTGGCAACTGTAACACCACCATTAATTTCACACTCTTTCAAAACAGTCCAGCCCTTCCCTTTCCCATCCATGGCGAAAGAAAAACAAGAAAGTCCAAGTTTCCTTTCTTTTTCATGGCTAAAGCAAACAAATCCAGGTCTTTGTCAGCCAAAAATGAAAAGTCAAATTTGCCTCCATTTTATTATGTGCTACAACTTGCAAAGGCATTTTTAAATTTCCTTCATGCACATATGTCTACAGAGAATGTTTTAATAATTAGAATTTAAATTTTAATTATATATATTTTAAGTTTTAATACAAAAAAGAGAGGGTGTGAGAGTTCTAAAAGATAAGAATTACGTTTCTTATTATATAGTTTATAGTCGTATCTCTAATGATAAAAAAGAATATGTATGTCGAAATAATATGGCCATTCAATTCCAATGTTTAGACCAAAGAGAGAACTTGATTTGGCCGTGACAATTATTGGGAAATGGATACAAGCTTGTGGGGACATTGACGGATCGAAGGCGATTCAAAGTCCACAAATTCCACCAGAAATCTCCAAACTCGTGCACGTCCTAATACAGAATGTCACTGCACTGTACACACTTTAGTCTTTATATGTGTGCGTGCGTGCTTAGGAATGTTAATTGCTGTGCCTTGAAAATAAGCAAGCAGGATTACTAAAGTCTCACGGGGGACAAGACTCAAGACTTTGACATAAAATGAGAATATGTATATTTTTGGTCTTAAATTTTTAAATTTGTTTACGTTTGAGTTTTAAATTTTTTTGACATTTTATTTGAATTCTAAACCTTTTGATTTTCTACTAAATCAGTCTCTCTATTTACAAAAAGTGATTAATCTATTAAAAAATAATTTTAATTTTACAAAAAATTATTTAAAAAAAGATTAAATTTATGAATTGAATGTTTTTTCTATCAAAAATATGCATGTTACCTATCTAATTTGTATATTTGTTGGTTAAAAAAATATTTAATATGTATATTTTGTTGATGAAAAAAATATTTCATTCATGTATTTAACATTTTTTAAATGATTTTTATTACGTTAAACTTATTTATTAATGATTGACCACTTTTGTAATTTAAAGGATAATATAGTAAGAAATAAAAAAGTTTAGAACTCAAATAAAATATTAAAAAAATTTAGAATTTAAACGTAAAAAATTTAAAAATTTAAAAAAAAATGTGCTTATTTTATGTACCTATCAGGAACAAAAGGAAATTGACATGAATGGACATCTTTATGGCTATGTGTATAATACAGCTGGCAGGTCAAAGGTGTCTTAATGAGTGGAAAACCCAAGCAACCAAATTAATTCCCTTTGCCACTAAAATGACCGTCCACGCTCACAGCTCATGCCCTCCAATCTGAAGTCCTCGCAAACCCAATAATGCAGGCGATCAACCGAAGAAAGCCACCTGAGTGGACCTAACTTGACAATTGGTTGTCTCTGTCAGTTTATCAAAAATTAAAGTGGTTCCTGCCAACATTCTCTTGGGGTCGGACTCCCTACCAAAGCTTAAATACAAGTTGGTTTAAGCTATGGTATTGATGAGGAAGGGGCCCGCCCGCTAGGCACTAGCCCAACCAAACCTGTTGCTGGGTTTGAGATCCATAGTGAAGCCTCATTCTCCTCAGACCCAATCCACTTCTAGACCTATAAAACTTCTCTCAGGCCCAAGATGAACATAGAATATCCCTGTACGCCACCATGTCATTACCAGGACTCGCACGCACAGGCCTATACACTTACCAATCCTTACGCTCATTTTGCCTTTCCTATATTTTTAACTCTTTGAACTGACTTGAGGCTCAAATAGCTAATGTCAGAGGTTTCCTCCGGCCACAGTTAAACTCTGGCCCCTTAACTGTGCTTCCATGTCGTTTTTAGCATGTCCAACGTTGAGCCCATCCAGTAGACTTGAGACCATTCTCATCCGATATCAATATCATGCAGTAACGAGCATATCTAAAACAGGTAGCTTTCATCTTTTAAGCGATCGACCTTACATTAACAATGGTGATAACAATAAGGCGGACTACTGGTAACCAGCTCGAGATCTTGAACCTTGGTTCCATGCATGAATGAAGGCGTTACATAGGCAATGGACTAGTGATTAATTGTTATCAGCGTATTATAACATGCTGTCACTATAATAAAAATTGTTTTGCAAGTGATATAAAATCCTTTTGTGTTTATCTGGATTGGAAACACCATGTTCATGTAGTCGGTCCTTTTTAATAAACATTGTGATAAATACCAACAAATTGGCCTCCTATTTTCTTGAAAAATTAGCAAATATATCTTTTTTAAAATAAAAATCTGCCAATCACTTTTAACCACTAAAACAAAATGAATATACCTTTACTAGTAATTTCGCTTAATATAACCATATAAGGGCAACTTAGTAATTTCGCATAATATCACCATCCAATTTTCCTCAGCCGCTCAAAAATATATGAAAAATTTAGTAAAGCAACCTATAAAAACAAGGATATTTTAGTCATTCCACAAACAAGACATCAAATTTTAAATTAGGCGCCGGATCGATATCGAGTTCCATAAAATTTTCTAGTTCTTTGACTCGCTTCTAGCCATCCTTGATCGGAAAAAATTGGATAGCTGCATCGCCGCACCAGATCACCATCATCATCATCCCTCCAGGTGCATTGCCTTTTATTCTCTACTTTTTCTTTTTTTTTTCTTCTTTTTAAATATTTGATTTTGCGTGCGTCTGCTAAATTCGGGAATAAATTTGGTTTCCGTTTGGTGGAATGAGGAAAGTTGAGGTGTTTTCGAATGGCGAAGCTGATACTTTGGCCAGACACTATAAGATATGGACTGTTCTTTATGAGTGCATTTGTTTCACGGGATATAATATAATATAATAGATTGGTGGCCAACTATCCCACCTTAATTGGTTGGTTAATAAGATAAGTATACGATAGGCTATTGTGAGTTTACTATCTTATAAATATGTGATAGTACTATCCCATTAATTTTTATGGGCTAGTCTATCCCACGTCATGAACTAGTGTTAATAATTATATATTTATTAAAATATCATCTTAATTAAAATAAATTTTAAATATTTTTTAAAAAATTAATATAAAATTTAAAAAATCTATTTCTTTCTCATCTTCTCTCTCTTCCCTTCTCTCTCTCACTCCTCTTCTCTCTCTTTCCTTTTTCTCTCCTCCCTCCTCTCTCTCACTCCTCGTCTCTCTCTGTTTCCTTTCTCTCTCCTCCCTCTTCTCTCTCTCTCACTCCTCATCTCTCTCTCTTCCCTTTCTCTCCCCTCCCTCCTCCTTCCTTTCTCTCTCCTCACTGTCTCTCTCTCTCGTGCTCATTCTTTCTTTTTTTTTATATAAATTTAAAAATTTATCTCTTAAAATTTATTTAATTTTTTCTCAAAAAATTAAAAAAAATATTAATCTTTTTTTTGATATTGTAAAATTTATTTGTATAAATAAAATTAATATTTAATTTTAAAAATATTTTTTATACAAAATTGAAAAATTATAAACAGTATAATGTATAATAACATGTAAAATAAATATTAATTTCATTACTTAATTTTAATTATTTTTAATAAAAAGATTAACATTAATAGTAAATGTAAATCAATTATTTCTAAAGGTAAAAAAATAATTTTGATATACTATATTATTTTATTCCATATCATCTAAATATTAAATAGGATAACTATTTTATACTATTTGATGACATTCAAATATAATATAGTCTAGTAATCTAGTCTATCATATACTATATTAGCTTATACTATCCTATACCGTACTACTGTTCAGTCTGTGCACCAAACGTACCCTAAAGGTCTATATTAACTAATTTTGCATTCCTTTGGTCTTTAATTTTGTTTCTCTTGTCATAATTTTATGTTGAGTAAAATTTCAAATAGAGAGTGGATTGGTTAGAAACCATTTGAGTTGGAGCTTTAGTTTTGCGGAGTTGTTGTTAACCTTGATCTAGGACTGCGAGAAGGAGAGCTTTGTTGGCAGGCTTAATTGCTGGCCTTTCCATGCTTCTTACAGGCCGGAACACGCAGCACAAAAGCTTGGCAATATGCATATACTTATGAGAGCTGCTGTGTTAGGGTCACGCTGTGAGATCTAAAGCAAGCGGTTTGAAATAATTTGTAAATTATAGTTGGTGTTGTGCCTTTAAAATTTTTCCTTCCCCGTTTTTTCCCACTATGGTGAAATGTTTTTGCACTATTTTAGAAATGCAATGATTTCTCTTTAATTCGCTCATTCCTTTGATTATGAGATATGAACCATGTCTGATGGAATTCAGCAAAGTTAATTATGATACTTGGTAGTTGGGGCTTTGAGGCCTTGTGTCATGCTGATTTGTTAAAATGCATAATTACCTAGCTGATTTTTGGAGCCATCTTTGTTAAATTATTCCCTTCGATGAAATCTCTTGAGGGATTTACCTTACTGTTGCTTAGAAATTCCTCTGTATTATCACTTTTGATCAGATCTATTAGTTTTTTTTAGATCATGAACATAGGGGTAAATTTATTCATGACGAAAATCTTAGAAATGCTGTTCGTTTGGAATGCAAAGGAGCTGATGGAAAGAATTATGTTTGGGCCTGGTCACAATTTCAAGCTGTTTAGATGATTGAGAGATTGTTGTACCCTTGGGGATAGGGTTCTTTGATATACGTCACCCACATCAGGTCCTGAGCGAACTAGTATTTCTGTTTAGAATAAATTTGATGGTTGACTTACCTTCAACAGATCGAGAGTATTGAGGCAGAAGAGTTTGCCTCCGTCATACAAGTCCTTTCTAAACAAACATGGTGGAAAGGATCTTGCTGTCTTGCAAGGTGTGAAGGAGATTACAAGCGGCTTGCCATTCACAAACTTGGAGTCCATAGAGAAATATGACAATTTTACAGGCATTAATGTTAAACTTGATCCTGATATGAAATAACTCTGAAAGGTATGATATATTGTTTCTTATGAATTTTAAGAAAAGTATCGAAATGAGGAATCTTGTCACATTCAACCTCTTCTGTATCTTCACTGTCAATCAGGAAGTCCCTTTTTTTTTTTTTACTTCAAAACAAAGGAATGGAAACATTTTACCCACATTTTGGGAGTATTGACAATATCATCTTCAATTGGTTAATTTATTTGGCACATCTTCATGCATCTAACATCTACTTTTAAAGGGCGACCATTGGTGTAGTAATGTTCATGGATTTTTTTTTTATTTATATTTTTATTCACTACTGGTATTCGTGTCTTTAAAAGAGATTTCATGGTGCTTAACCTGAGTAAGATGCATAATTATACATGTAGGTTGGAATCACGTTGAAACTTGAATGTTCTTTAGAAAGAAAATAAAGTTGGAAAACAAATTTCTTAAGCTATGTAGGGCTTGTTCATCAGTTTTTTCCCATATCTTTGTGTTGAAACTTTTGTTTTAAATATTGAAATATTTATGTTTATATATTGAATTTTCCATGAGCGTTTTAAATTAATTTTTGTTTGCTTTAGACAGACGCCTCAAAGAAGTGTAAGAAGCATAAAAGTAAAATAGGCAATTTATAGTGCATGAGATGCTTAAAGACTAAGTGCACATTTCAGCCATCTTCATAGAATACACCAACTTAAGTCTATGCTTAAGCCTTTTCCCTACTCCTCTGAATTGGTTTGAGAATTACTTAAACTGTTCCACCTTGTGCGTGGGTTTCCCTGTCTATGCTTTATATATGCATGTGACTTGTGAAAAAAAATGTATTATTGAATATTCTCATCTAAATGCTTTATACTGTGAAGGAATTGATGCTTAATTATTAATTGCCATTTATATCTGTCATGTTGTAAAATGGGATGTGTGCTGAATCTAATGGCTCTATTGTTCATCCAGCCGTTACTTGAATAACGCTTCAAGCAATTTCTTCTGAGAATTCTGGCTAATGTTTTGAAACTTCGTGCAGATAATACAAAGAAACCTGTCACGCCACACACATCTTCGTTCCTTTATAGTTGAAGCATATAAAACAGCATTGCCAGTACATCTTCCTGTATATTTGATCCCTGCTCTGACAAGGCTTCTCAAAAAGGTAACAGGTTAGGGCAGGCTATTATCATTCATAATATAATAGTGTCAACTCTCATTTGTACACGAAGAGATGCTATGAATAGTGGTGTGTGGTTGAAATTATAAATAAGCTGTTCAAGCACCGTGTGCTTGGCATATTAAATCTGTAGGCAGAGAGAATTTTGGCAATTTTAGTTTCAGGTTAATCGACCGTCTGGTGGTGTCGCTCCTGTGAGTTCCAAGTTGAATACAATTTCATGGATAGATGCCTAAACCAGTAACCCGTAATGTTCTGACTGAATTTAGCAAGGTTTGTAATATAGATAATTGAGTCTAAAATATTTTTAACTAAAAGGTACTTTAATTCTCTTTCACGTCTTTCGGAGCCCTGATCTGGGCACCACTTGACTATCTCACAAGCTAGACTGAGTAATGGGTACCTCGAATTTGATAGTTTTACACTGAGGAGGGAGTATCTGTCGTATTTGCTTACTCTATCATTGGCTACAATGTTCTGTTCTAGGAGAATGTGCACTTCTCTAAGCCATAAAACTGTTGAGAGCTTCTTCACATGCATGGCTGATAGTGGGGTATTTGCCCCAGTCCGAGAAATTGAACAGAACAGATGTGATATTTAGCATCTCAACAGCTAAACTAATGCATTGCTGTGCACAATAGAGAGAAGTTTTTCGGTCCAAATAGATAGTATCTTGTGAGACATCCATGCTGCTCTCACCAGATAAGCACGGTGTACTATATACATGCAGATACCGATTGCTTAAGTTCTCAATGATCTCCTGTTGAAGTTCGACTTATCACGAGTTTTGCTGGTGCATACTTGTGAATACAGCATTATCTGTTGATTTGATTTTCCTTTTGTACCTTTAGTTTTTTGAGCGTGTTTTATATTCTTCTTCCACTTCGCATAGAGTTTGACTTCTATCTTTCGCGGGGAAGGATTTACTTTTGTTTGTGGAAGGTTATTCGATCATAAATCGTCGAAGAGGAAGACAAGGGAAGTCGAATTTCACGACTCCTCTATAGAAAAGATGAATGGTTCAGCATTAGAGTTAGCGGTCCATCACTGATAGGCTATATTGATTTGCTAATTGGCATAAGATCTGTGTACATAATTATGTTCGTGTTTGCAGTGATTATGCTTATCCAAATTATTGGGAAAGAAGAACCTGTAAGAGTTGGTACCAGAGGAGCCCCAGCGGATTCTGCCACTGGCTTTGGGGCTGAAACCACCAAGTATGGTCCAGAAGTCAGAAGGCGAGGAAGATTAGGTTGTTGCCTCTGCTTGGGATCTGTTAAGCACAAAGATGTATTTAGAGCGAGTTATTGCAGATGAAGGAAAAGAAAAATGCAGAGTTTTAACTTGTTCCTCGTTTCTTATCATTTATACGATGACAGGTGTTTTTTTATTTGGATAACTACATCTTCATTTTTTGCATGCAGTTCTTTGGTTAACTTTAATTTGCTTTGGGGTGATGGAACTTGATGACGTAATTTTATTGATTATGGTTGTCTGAATTTAGTTTTTTTTTTTTATTTGGCAAGTTACGTTATGGTGGACTAATTGGACTAGGTCAGTGGAATTAATCAAAACAGTAAATAATTTAACTCTTCTTTTAATGAATATAAGCCTTTTATATGTCTCAAAAAAATATAATTTATTCATAATTTTATATTATAAAAAAGTGAGATTTATTTGAAATAAAAAAAATAAATAAATTTATATGGTATAAAAAAACGAGTGAAGTATATTTAAAAAAGTGAAAAAAGATAGAGTGAAAATATATTTGTTATATTTTGTTTTTTTTTTTTAATAGCTCGAATATTGAGCCGTAGGAAATTGCCACTCTTTTATCCATAGATCTTGAGTTATACTTTAAAAAATAATAACAAATATTAATTTTTTAAATTAAATTTTAAAGAAACTTGTATACTTTATCTTAAATGTATTTGGTAATAGCTTAAAATTTGATCTTAAAATTATTTATTTTTAAACAAATTATTTTGAAAAAACATTTCCCATCGTTCAACAGAGAGCTATGGTTGTCTAAGAGGTAAACTCTCTGTCACTCTACGTTTATCCTTTCTATAAATAATTCCACCGCCAATTTTAATTTCTGCCTCCTCCCTCGCTCCCCCAGCCTCCTTTCTCGCCCTCACCCCTTTCCAATCGTATTTTCTCTCGAAGTTTCTCTCTCTAGTGAACAAAGAAGTAAAAATTTGTTTGCTCATGACGTTTCTCTCTCTATAAGTGCCGATTGTTCCCTTTTGTCTCAACTGCTAAAGTAATCCATCTCTCAATTTCTCTTTCCATCATCGCCTCTGATTTCCATTTGTTTTTCCCAATTTAAGTCTTGTCTATAGATTTATAAGATTTCGTTTGCTTTGAGCGTTTCGCTCTCTAGAAGTGCCTGATTGCTGCCTCTTGTCTCAGTTGTTAAAGTAATTTATCTCTCTCAATTTCTCATTTTAAGATTTCGTGACCACACTTTTCGACATTTCTGCGTCTAAAATCGCTGTTGTCTTTTGTCTCAATTGGTAATGTACGCCATTTCTTGTCATTTCTCTCAATTTCTCTTCCCAACATAGCCTGTGATTTCATTTTTTTTTTTTAATCAAGGTTTGTTTTCTCTTTGTGAATTTTTAGGATTTCCTTTGACCATGCTTTTGAAGTTTCTCTCTGTGGATTTTTTTTATCGTCACTTTTTGTCTCACCTGCTAATCCATAAACCATATCACTCATTCTCTTTCCAATATCCTTGTTCAAATTGTTTTCTCTTTAGATTTCTATAGTTTAGTTTGTGTGATCAATTTTGATTTGTAAGAAATTTTGATTTGTAAGGTTTCTTTCTCTCCATTTTGTTTTCGCTCATATGAATTTTCAAGAAAATTATTAGCAATGTAACTAAATCTCCTTTTTTAGAAGATATAAGTGAATGTACCTATTTTTGGGTCTAGAAGGAGCCTCGTTGGATTAAGCTACTTGGTTATGGACTTTCTTAATCAATAGATCTTTTGTTAGATTGGACCTTTGATATATCTGCCAAGACCCTCCTTACTTTATGCTTTTACTTTCTAGTTGAGGTTGTGCCTAGTTTAGGGTAGTATGTGACATTCTAACGCAGCGTTTAGCGATAATAAGGCTAATACACGATTAGAGCTTAGGAAGAAGAACTTCTCAAAGAGAAGATAAACAAAGGACTAATGTCTTATTACACCTGAAATAATATTTATGTGGAATGATTCAGCCTTTGGGCTTACATGGATATTTATATCTAAAGTCTATGACTAGGAAAGGAAATACGTTAATGACAAAATCAAAATAAAAAAATAGAATAAATCTATAATATTTCAGAACATTTAAGGAATAAGATGGGAAGATGCTTGGAATATTCTGGTTAGGCTTGGAAGACAAGTCTTCTAAAGTCTTCTAGAATTTGCCTTTGACTTTGGGCTTCTTCTGACGGTCTCTCTGGTCAAATAAGTCTTGGACTACTCGTTTTACGTCTGTCCTCTCCACCTGGGAAAAACTCGACCTCGAGTTCAAGTCATGCTCTAGGTAGAGAGGCTCATCAATAGAATAGAACAGATAAATATCTGCAACATTGAAGGTCCTTGAAATTCTCCATTCTTTGGGTAGATTAATCACATAGGCATTGTCATTAATATTCTTTAGGACTTGATAAAGACCATATTTCTTAGGCTACAGCTTATTGTAGGATCTAACTGGAAACCGTTCCTTACGAAGGAACACCATCACTATATCACCTTCATAGAATATCTGGCTCCTTCAATTTTTGTCTGCAACATTCCTGTACTTCTCATTGGCAATCTCCAACTTCTTTTTCACCTCAACTTGGACTGACTGCACCTGTTTTCGCAAGATTCTCAGCTGCAATGCTAAGGCCTAGAATACAAGGGAGCTTGACCAAATCCAAAATATGTTGTGGACATTTAGTGTAAACAATAGTGAAAGGAGACTTCCCTATAGCATTGTGAACTGCACTGTTGTAGACAAACACTGCTTGAGCTAAAAAAAGTCCCATTGCTTTAGTTTGTCTCCACAAATGCTTCGAATGACGTTGCTCAGGGTCCTGTTTAGTGACCCTATCTGATCATCAGTCTGTGGATGAGTTGTATTGCTGAACTTTAAGGATGAGTCAAACTGCTTTCACAAAGTGATCTAGAAGTGACTAAGAAACCAATGTCACGGTCAGATGTAATGAACTTAGGTACTCCATATAGGCGCACAATCTCCTTAAAGAATAATTAGGCTATAGTAGAAGCATCATAGATCTTCTTACAAGGTATGAAATGGTCCATATTAGAAAACCTGTCAACAACAAGAAACACAGAATCCATACCGTGTTGGGTACGGGGTAAGCTCAAAATAAAATTCATGGACAGGTCTTCCTGAATATTTTCTAGAACAAGTAAAGACATGTAAAACCCAATATTTTGTAATTGGCCTTTAGCTGTCTGGCATGTGTAATATCGCTGAACAAATTTGCTAATGTCCCTATTCAGCTGTGGCCAATAGTATCACTCCTCAATGATAGCAATTGTCTTGTCTTGTCCAATATGACCTACAAGACCACATCCATGTAAATCACGAATGATCTTCTCTTTCAATAAAGATCGGGGAACACAGAGCTGATTCCCATTGACCAAATAGCCATAATGGATATGAAAGTCATCCGTAGGTTGCTTTTGAATGCACTTCTCCAAAATAGTTTGGAAGTCTTCATCATACTCATATAATTCATAGAGAGTTTCAGGCTCACATCTCGTTGATCAATGTTATCAACAAAGGTACTCTTTGACTTAAGGCATCAGCAATCTTATTTTGTTGGCCCGCCTTATGAAACAGTTTGAAAGGAAACTTCTGCAGGAAAGTCGACTACTTGGCATGCATGTCACTGTTGATTCGCTTCTAGTCGTGGAGATACTTCGTGGCTTAGTGAGCCAAGTATAAGATGAACTCACGGCCTACCAAGTAATGTTCCCAATGCTTCAAGGCTCTCACAACAACATAAAACTCTTTGTTATAGGTAGACCACTTCTGTCGAGTTTCACTAAACCTTTCACTAAAATAAGCGACTAGCCTCTTTTTATGGGAAAGCACAACACCAACTCCAACTCTGCTGGCATCACATTCAACTTCAAACAGCTTGTCAAAGCTAGAGAGAGCTAATACTGGAGTGGTACACAACTTCTCTTTGATAAGAGCACACCGTTGCTCTTCTTCATTTCCCCACTAGAACTTGCCCTGCTTAAGGCACTCCGTAATGGGTGTCATGATAATACTAAAGTTGTGGATGAACCTTCAGTAAAAGGTTGTCAAGCCATAGAAACTCCGCACATCGCCTACAGTTTTGGGAGTAGGCCAATCTCGAATTGCCCGCACCTTCTCCTCGTCAACCTAAATGCCATCGGAACTGGCTATGTACCCTAGGAAGAGTAGTTTATCAGTCATAAAGCTATACTTCTTTAAGTTTACATAAAGTTTATTCTCCTATAGTACTACTAATACCTCCCTCAAGTGTGAAATATGATCTTCTATTGATCGACTATAGATAAGAATATCATTAAAGTACACAACAACAAATTTTCCAATGAAAATTTTTAGTACCTGATTCATTGACCTCATAAAGGTGCTAGGAGCATTAGAGAGACCAAATGACTTAACTAGCCATTCATAAAGACCCTCTCGAGTCTTCAATGCGGTCTTTCACTCATCTCTAGGTTTGATCTTGATCTAATGATAACCACATGGAAGATCAATCTTTGAAAATACCTTGGATCTATCGAGCTGATCTAGCATATCATCCAGTCTGGGAATTGAAAATTTGTACCTAATGGTGATTTTGTTTATTGCTCAGCTATCAATAAACATCCGCCAACTACCATCCTTCTTCGGGGTTAGCAAGGCTAGTACAGCACATGGGCTAACACTCTCTCTGATATGCCCTTTTTGCAGTAGCTTTTCTACCTTCTCCATTAAGATCTCACTCTTATTTGGACTCATATGGTAGTATGGCAAATTAAGAAAAGTGGCACCAAGAACCAAATCAATCTGGTGTTGTATGTTACACATCGATGACAACCTGTTTGGTAACTCTTTTTGTATATTCTCACTGAATTCCTCTAGCAATGGCTTAATTGAATCTGGAATTTTTGCCTTCGGATTGCTAGTTACTTCATCTTTTACCACAAGCACATGAATTTCTTTTGATTCTTTGATAGCGGCCTTGATCTTTTGATCTTAATGAGTGACTTTTAGAAAGGTTCCCCCCTCCATTAGAGAAGTCTTTGTTCAAGACCCTCCTTTTATAGGCAGTAAGGTATACTTCACCCCATCCTTCTCGAGCTTATAAACATTCTTCCTACTAGGTATTGAACATCAACATCGAATTGCGATGGCTGCCCGAACAATAGATGACAAACATCCATGTTTATGACATCACAATAGACCTCATCTTTGTACTACCCAATCGAAAAAGGAACCTTGAAGCATTCCGTCACTCGAATTTCTCCAACTACTTTGATCCATTTGATGGTGTAGGGACTAGGATGCTTCTCTATTGGTAGTTGCAACTTTTTGACAGTTTCTTTTCTAATAATATTTTCCTGGCTACCACTATCAATAATCAAATCAAACAGAGTATTATTAACTATGCACCTGGTACAGAATAGCTTATTCCGTTGAGTGTTATCCTCCTGCTTAGAAGCTAGCATTAACTTCCTCACCACGTGCACAAATCTTTCATCTTCATACTCGCCTTCTTTTCCATCTGGGCAGCAATAGACTTCATCATCTTCTTCTCTAACTGCGCCTCTTCTGCTCTACTATATTCACTGCCTTTCAATGTGGGCAATCACTAGAGCAGTGACCTACCTCGTTACACTTATAGCACTTGCCGAGTATAGTCTTCTCATAAGGATTGGGATACCGACCAACTACTTTCTCAACTAGTGGCTGTTTCACTACGGCTTTATCAACTATTGCCTTCTCCGATTGACTTGAAGACTTTGGTTTCTCTTTGTCTACAACATATTTGTTAGAGTTAGAATAATACTTGCGAGAAGATTCAGCTTTGTTCTTCTCTTGTTGCATCATCTTAGCCTTCAAAGCTATATTCCTGGCTTCAAATATATCCAGCAGCATCTGAACGCCAATTTTGTCTTGGATAGCTGACTTCAATCCGTTTAGGTACCTTAAGACTTGCTAGCTTTCAAAATCCATAAGGTTCTTATGTTTGGACAATTTGAAAAATTCTACCATGTACTCGTGGACTGTCTGGTTGTCTCCATGGCAATATTGATATTGTCGGAAAAGGATCTGCTTATAATTCGGATGAAGAAATGCTCCCCTCAAAAGTTACTTCATTTGTACCAATCTCTAACTGGAGTTTTACCTTCTCTTCTCCTTCAGTTTTTTGTTCGTTCTCACCAAGCAGATGTTCCTCCTTTTAACTGGTAGGTTGCCAGTCTAACTTTTCTTTCCTTGGATTTTTGCATATAGTCAAAGAATCTTTCTACTTCGGATAACCAATACATAAAACTTTCAATATTTAATTCACCATTAAAGACAAGAATATCTACCTTTAGCCGAAATTTGTCTGGCCCCCTAGGGATGTCGGGGTTGTTTACATTCATTCCTGAGTTCTGCATAATCATCAAAATTTCCATCATCATTATCTAAATCTGCCGCATAAGACTGACACATATGCGGGTTTGTCTCATCATTTGAATCTACCACATGCACCTGGCGCCTACGTGGATGGCAGGGACTAGTCGGGCGATAGGCTGACCACGAGCAAAATCTCTAGGCCCGATTCCTCTCATCTCTCTATTTTCTGTTGGTACTCCCACCTGGAGAATTTCGAGTCAATTGATGATGGCCTCTAATCCACGTTTCAATTGATCAAATCTCTGAACAAGGTTCTGTAATGCCGCCTCCTAGCCACTGATGGTTAACCAGATGGCCTGCATCCCCTGTTCATCGTCAGTAGGATGATTGCTATTAACTCCATCACGAGCTACCATCAGATTAGGCAAGACCTACTCTGATACCACTTGACGTAGCATTTAACAATAATAAGTCTAATACATGATTAAGCATTAAGAAAAGGAACTTCTCAAAAAAAAGAACAATGAAAGATTAAAATAATTCAGACCTTAGGCTTACATGAGTACTTATAACTAAAGTCTATAACTAAGAAAGGAAATACATTAATGACAAAATCAAAATAAAAAAGAAAATAGAATAAATCTACGATATTCCAGAACATTCAAAGAATGTGTTGGGAAGATGTTTAGAATATTTTGGATAGGTTTGGAAGACAAGTCTTCTCAAGTCTTCTATAATTCGCCTCTGACTTTGGGTTTTTTCTGACGGTCTCTCTAGTCTAAGAAGTCTTATGCTACTTATCCTATGTCACATTCTAGAGTGAAACGAAGTTTCCAGGGTATAAACTGATCACATGTTTTGCCAGTTGCTTTCGAGGGAGGTAATTGGATCCATAGAAAATTAAGGCTGCAAATCAGCCGAGCCAAGCGGCTCGTTAAGAATTTTCTTAAGTTCGAGCTTAGCTCGAATTCAGTTCGAGCTGTGGAGATGAAGACTCGGGCTTAGTTCGTTACATTTTTACTAAGCTTCAAACTCAGCTCGATTTTTTTTTTTGGTTGGCAAAAATTTTTTTGGTCGGCAAAAATTTTTTTGGTCTAAACTTGGTATTAAGCTCAACTCGTTATTAAGCTCAGTTCATTATGTTAGAATAATTTTTAACGTATCGAAATTAAGCTCCTTGTGCATAATTATTTTTTTTTAAAAATAATTGTCCCCTCACTCGCAATTTAAAACATATCGAATTTTAATTCAAAAAGGAATAAGAAAACCAACTTTTTCATGTTGACCAGAAGACCCATGAATTTCGCACAGGAATGAAACGGGAACCCCATTGATTCAATAAATATTTGATGGATTATTCGCTTCTCAACTTTGATTCTTTTTGTGATTCTAGAAATTAAAAACCAAACTAAATTAATAGAGCTAATTTGGCTAGAAAATTACAATATAATTATAGAAATATCTATAATTAAAATATGGAAAAATATTGAAAAGGACAAAAAATAAGTGTAGTAATAAAAGGGATTTTGCAAACTATAGGCTTCATTTAAGAAATGTTTATGTTAATGGAATACGCCAAAAACTTGTTGAGGTTTTGGACTCAAATGCTAATAGTCGTACTTACTTAGGCTACCAGAGGAACAACCGTCAATGGTGGTTGGTAGCAAAGGAGGGTGACGGGGTGGCGCCAATTGAGAATCAGATTAAGATTCATGGATTTGGGGGGAACGGAATTGGGGTGAGAGGCTGAGAGAGCATATGAAATAAAAATGCAAACCTAAATTTCTAACCTTTTATATTAACAGTTAAATGATACAATTAAGTGTTATTAATACAGTAAACGAGCTTATAATAATACATATTAAATGAGCTCTTAATGATATATTAAACGAGCTGTCCACGAGTTTGAACTGAGTCGAGCTTACTGCTGCTCAGGCTTGACTCGTTTATTAAACGAGTTTTAGTTTCAAGTTTATGTATCGCTCATTTAACTAAATAAACGATCCTGTGCCAAGCTCTTACTGAGCCAGAACTCTCAATTTTTAACGAATGTATCGGCTCGTTTGCAGTCATATAGAAAATGAGATGCTGAAAATAAGTTTTAGGTCAATGAATTTATTTATGGTTTAAGTCTTTTTTACAAGGTTATTCTGTTCAGCTATGAGAAATGGTTGAACAAATTGAGTTTGTTTTATGTGATATCAAGAAGCTATGTAAAATATTCTTTTTTTCTTGTTAAATAAAATCCAATTGGACAAAATTTTAGTTAATGCATTGTCTCTTGAAGTTCCTCAATCAAATGCTCGAATGTTGCTATTTGATTTTTAGCTTTGTTTTATTGATTAATTTGAGTGCGCTTTTGCTATATGAGAACAAATTTCAATTTTAGTCATTACATAGTTTTTTTTTTTAACCCTTTTATAGATCTTAGAGCCTTTTGAATTTGGATGCCTTTTTTATTGGTTTGGTTTCTCGCTCCATTGAATTTAATATGGATTTAATTAGCATGTAATAAATTTTTTTAGGGAAATTTCATATCAACTGCAAGGTGCAACTTCTTTTTCATTTTGCCAAAAGGGTGGGTTGTTTGAACAGTAAACCTATTTCAGCCATAAAATTATTATTATTATATTCTTTCATTTCTTATATGTTTAGATAAATATGGAATGGAAATGTTGTTGAACCATTTTTAGTTGGATTGACAAATTTTGACTACAAAAAATTTGAATGATATCAATGTATTTGTAAACATTAGTTTTAATATGGAGCATGTTCAAGCTATCCCCATTGATTTTCTGACATGGTTTTAAAGGGGAATTGTTTACCAATAGTTGTTTGAAGATTCATGTATTGAGAGATATTTTTGTGAATCTAGGTGTCAGTCTGGATCAAAGACTTCTGCATATTAATGATTTAGAACAATCCTTAGATACTATTGATATGGCTATTGAACAGCTTTTAGAATTTTTAGACTTGATCCTTATCTTCCTCTAAATCAACAACTATGAGGAGGATATCATATATCTTATCACTGACTGTCTTTCTCTTAGTTAGAGGAAATAGAGCCGCACATCAACAATTATGAGCATATCATATATCTTATACGCAACGTTTAACGATAATAAGACTAATACACGATTAACACTTAGAAAAAGAACTTCTCAAAAAAAAAAATAAGATAAACAATAGACCAATATCTTATTCCAACTAAAACAATATTTCTGTAGAATGATTCAACTCTTATGCTTATAGGGGTATTTATAGCTGAAGTCTATAACTCAAAAGGAAATACATTAATGACAAAATCTAAATAAAAAGAAAAATAGAAATAAATCTACGATATTCTAGAACATTCAATGTTCCGGAACATTCAAGGAATATGCAAGGAAGATGCTTAGAATACTCTGTTATACTTGAAAGACAAGTCTTCTAGAATCTGTCATTGCTTCTGAGCTTCTTCTGACGATCTCTCTGGTTCAAAAAGTCTTGAGCTACTCTTTCTTCGTCAGACAGAGTTGAAGTTGAGGAGCGAATAGGACAACTCATAGAACTATTTAACCAAGCAAAGTAGATGTGCTTGGGGAGGATGGCTTGATTTGACCTTGAGTAGGAGGGAATGAAATTAACCTCCATAGGCCATGTTCAAATAGCATGATTAGCTCAAAGTTCGACTACATTGAATAGGTAGAGAGGTTAGAGAATGATTTAGGATTGTGGAGTTACAAGCTGTAGGAGACATGCAGCAGCTGTTTGAGATGTATTTTTTGAATCCCAATGAAACCTCATTCCATCCTCCTCAGCTACCTTAGGTTTAGGATTGTTGATGAGAGTAACAGCTGCTCCAATTTTTTTTAACCAATTAACGTTTTGTTGATGACATTTACAGCTCTAATAACAGCTTTATTAGCACATAGGTGGGTTGTTGATTACAGTAACATCTCTATTAGCAGATAGGTACCACAATATTTGTTTCAGTGCAGTGAGATAAATTTACGTTTTTTAGCAGCAAGCTTGCATGCTTTAAATTCTTGTATCCGGTGGACTTTGAAAATTTTCTTTTGAACTTGAAATGAAACTCTAATAAATTTCTTAACCGTTTAACCAGAAAGAGTATGGATTATGACTAACTGCACAAAATCTAAACTGTTTATGCAAATCAATGCTTAGTGTAAAGGATTATAAGTTATAACTAAACTGATGTGCTCGTATCGCAAAAGCCAATCTCCGGCTTTTACATAGGTTGCAATTATGGTGTCAGTTTATCTTGTACTTGTCAGATGGTTTCGAATAAAGATAATGATGTTGCATTCTTTTATGTAGCCATATTTTTTTTTGGGTACATCATAAGATCTTACTCTTATGGACCAGGGAAAATAAATTTAAAATTTTTGTTAATATCCATTATTTGTGTCAAGTATTCTACAGATTTAATGATAGTGATGTAACCAATAGACTTCTCCCCAAAAAAATAAAAAGATGCAACGAGTAGGTTTAATAGGACACACACATATATTGAATATGGATATATGTAGGTGTAAGTCTCTTTAGCATTAGAGTGAATCCAACAATAGAGAAGGAAGAAAGAGAAACGGCAACACAAGCAGAAAAATGCAGAAGAGTAAAAAAAAGACTAGACTTTTTTGGGGGTTGTATTGTTCTACTTTTTCATTTGATAGTAATTTCCTTATAGGGTAGAAAGTACAAAGCTAAAAAGGTTATAAGACAAAAAGGAACATGCTAACCTTACATATATACTACAAACAAGTAAGATAAGCTATACCTAGCGGTCAATTTATTGTCCCAAATTTTTGTTGTCAAAAGGACCAAAATCTTCACAAAATACATTGTAAAAGAAACCCAAATTGGTAGCTCAAATTAGCACTGACTGAAACCACTAATTACAAGTTAACCCAATATTACATAAGACGAAAGATCCTCATTCCTTTGCTGCTGAAGCTGCCACTACAAACCAGCTATACCCAGCTTCTACATCTTCAATCTTCCAAAGCAGGGACTATGAACAAGAAGAAGCTACACTAGCTAACATTTCCTTCTTAGCTTTTTTATTGTTCGATCCCAGAACATTTCTAAACTGATCAAACTTCGACCTTGGCAAACCTTTGGTCATAATGTCAGTCATATGCAATTTAGAGTTACAGAACACCAAATTGATCTCACTATTTTGCTGAGCTTCTCTCACAACATAATATTTGATCTTTATATGTTTAGTTCTGCTATAAAATACTGAATTTTTTGAGATTTCAATGACTGACTTGTTGTCAATTCTAATTTCAATGGGCTTAACCTGCTTACATCCCAAATCACATAGCAATTTTTGGAGCCAAATGGCTTGGTTCACTGCTTTTGCTGCAGAGATATACTCAGCTTCGGTAGTGGATTGAACCATAGTAGCTTGTTTTTTAGAGCTCCAAGTGATCAAGGCTGAACCAAGAACAAAAAGTTGACTAGAAGTGTTTTTTAAATCATCGCATGAACCACCCTGGTCACTATCTACATACCCAATCAGTTCTAATGCTCCTTTTCTGCCATAATTCAAACCATAGTCCATGATGCCTTTAATGTACTTAACACCCTGTTGGTACCTTGAAATCAAGCTCCTATAGTTACTTCCATCCACTTTCTTCTCACCATATTTTTATAGAACTTCTCATTCATAATCAAAGGTGTATTTACTGGTTAACAACTCTCCATTTTAAGTCTCTTAAGCACATCAAGAGCATATTTAGGCTGATGACAATGCTATCTTGTGATTGTGAAATTTGCGTGCCAAGGAAGAATGCCATCCTACCCAAATTCGTCATTTCAAATTCCTTACACATGTTGGCTTTAAACTAATCAACCAAAACATTACTACTGCTAGTGACCAATAAATCATCCTCAAACACTGCCACTACTAACATATTAGTTTGGACACACTTGACGTAAAAAGTGGCTTCATTTTTACTCCGTACAAAATTCTGCTGCTGCAAATACTCATCCAATCTCCTATACCAAGCCCTATGTGTCTGCTTTAAGCCATGTAAGGCGTTTTGCAGCAAATAGACTTGATTTTCATGGCCTTTCTTCATATATCCCTTAAGTTGCTCAATGTAAATCTCCTCTTATAGCTAACCATTCAGGAAGGCAAATTTTACATCCAACTGATATACAAGCCAACGTTTCAAAACAGAAAAAGCTAAAAACAATCTGATTGTGTCTAGTCTTGAAATTCAAGCAAAAGTATCCAAGTAATCAATTCCAAACTTCTGAGAATACCCCTTAACCACCAATCTAGCCTTGTGTTTGTTTAAGGAGCCAGTCGCATTTAATTTTGATTTGAACCCCATTTTACACTAATTATATGCTTGTGACTTGGTTTGCCCACCAGCCTCCAAGTTTTATTTTTCTCTATAGCAATCTCAACTTCCATCGCCTCTAACGATTTGGTAAACTTTGAAGCTTTAGCAAAATTGACTGGTTCTAAAGATGCCAAATTACTCCTTTTAAAGATTTCTACCAAGGACCTGCTACCCTTTGTAGGAACATCATCAAACTCAGCTACCTCATCATCTAAATTGGTGCCAGGTTGTGAAAGAGACTGCAAATCACTAGAACTACGTGTCCCAATAGTTAACTCAACCTTATTCCAATCCTAGCTAGCTAATTCATCAAACTTTATACTTCTGGTTACAAAGACCTTCTGTGTCTTCAAATTATAAATCCTATAAGCTTTAGAGACTGAACTATAGCCAACCATGATACCAACCTCAGCTCTAGGATCTAATTTATCCCTCTTAACCTCAAGCACCAAGTTGTAACATATACTTCCAAACACCTTAAGATGCTGTAGAGAAGGCTTCACACTATACCAAGCTTCAAAAGGTGTTTTGTTTCCTTCCAAAGCTTTGGTTTGTAACTTATTTTGCAAATACACAGTAGTGTTCACTGCCTCAGCCCAAGACCTCTTAGGTAAACCCTTGTCAAATAGCAGGACGTCTCCCCATTTTCATCACAGATCTATTCTTCCTTTTACTTACCCCATTTTGTTGGGGGCGGGGGGTATAGCTCACAGTGAGTTGATGATGAATACCAGCATTTTGATAGATTGGTTGACTCTTTCAGAGGTATACTCACCACTATTATCTGATCTAATCATTTTAATCTTGAAGCTTGATTGAGTTTCGATCGAAACTTTAAACTTAAAGAAAATCTTAGCCACTTTTGACTCGTTCTTCATAAAATATATCTAGCACATCCTTGTGCAATCATCAATAAATAGCATAAAATACTTGCTCCATTTAAAGATGGTGTGTTCATGGGATCACACACATCTGTGTGAATGAGTTGAAGCTTTTGACTTGGTCTCCAAGCCTGGTTTGAGGGAAATGGCACTCTAGTCTGTTTGCCAAGCTGACACACCTCACAAACGTCATGAGAATCTAATATGATAGGCACATCCACTGAAAACTGATGCAAATGACTTAGTGATGCATAGTTAGAGTGCCCAAGTCTCTTGTGTCATAAAGGAGACTCATTAACAGTGTGTGTGAGTGCTTGAGTCTGCATATGATTCAAATCAACTGCAAAACTCTTGTTTTTCATCCCGATAGTAATTAAATCACACCCTTGAGAGTCCACAATCTTGCAAGCTTTATCCTTAAAAAGCAAAACATACCCCTTGTCCAATAGTTGTCCACACTAAGCAAATTTTGTTCAATTTTAGGAACATATAGAACGTCATAAAGATGCATTGTAGTTGTTTTCAGTGTCAACAACAACATTGCCTCTCCCTTCTATATTGATTAGTTCACCATTCCTTATCCTCACCTTTGATTTGTATAATTGAACCAGCTGCAGAAATTTTCCAACATCATTTGTCATATGACATGTGCAACCACTATCAATCAACCAAGATTTTGAAGTACTCTTCAACACATTGCTAGTAGCCATGAACAACTGTTCTTCTTGTTGCTACTTCTCAATAGTTTGAGCCTGCTAGTGCACCTTGGTGTTGGTTTCCCTCTTTCTGCACACCTTTTCCATAGGACCAATCTTTTTACAAAGTCTACATTGCACGTCAGGCCTATACCAGCAGTATCTTTTGGTATGTGTTGTTTTTTTGCAATGCTTGCAAGGAGGGAAGACTCTTTTCTTCTTTTCCCCAGAGCTGCCACTTGCCTCTAATTCTTTCTTGTCATCTATGACTTCTTTGAACCACCTTGTCCCTTATTCCTACTCTTGGCAATCATGGCACTCTCACTTGTATCATGTTGCCTAATTACCCTCCTCAATTCCAAAGCTTGCAAAGCATTGACTAGCTCTGCCAAAGTCAGCTTGCTCAAATCTCTAGAGTCCTCAAGAGAAGAAATTTTTGACTCATACTTCTCTAGCAAGCATACCAAAACCTTTTCCACAATTATCTGATCTATTAAATCCTTACCAAGAAATGTTAGTTGGTTGTCAGTCTTCATTAACTTGTCAGCAAATTCCTTGACAGTCTCAGAGTCTCTCATCATCAAAGATTTAAATTCTCTTGAAGATTTGAACTTTAATGCCTCCAGTCTTGCCATTGCCATGGAATTCTTCTTTAAGTTTGTCCCATGCCTCTGTTGCTCCTTCACATGCCATAATTCTTGTGAAAATAACTTCAGATGCACCAGAGTGAATACATGTTAGAGCTTTATAAACCTTGGCCTACTGCTCATTGTGATGCTTAATCTGAGGCAGAGTGGGATTATTAGGCAATGCTGGGACCTCATCACCATGCTCAATAATCTTCCAAAGGTCAAGAGACCTCAGATATGCTTTCATTTTAACAGCCCAAATGGGATAATTCTCTCCATAAAACACTAACGGCGCTAATGTAGGGAAAGAACTGCTAGAAGATATTTTGGTCTCTCAAGGGTTTGAGGTCTTTTAGTGGGGCTCACTCACTAGTTTTTTACTCAACTCACACAGGCCTCTTAAGATTAAGAGAGGCTTTGATACCGCTATAAGTCTCTTTAGCAAATTAGAGTGAATCCAGCAATAAAGAAGGAAGAAAGAGAAATGACAATACAAGCAGAAAAATGCAGAAGAGCAGAAAAGATACTAAACTTTTTTGGGAGTTTTATTGTTTCACTTTTTCATTTAATTGTAATTTCCTTATAGGGTAGAAAGTACAATGGCTAAAAAAGTTATAAGATAAAAAAGGACATGCTAAACTTGCCTCGAGTGATAATAAAGGTCAATTTACTATCCCAAATTTTGCTATCAAAAAGCACCAAAATCTCCATAAAATACATTATAAAAGAAACCCAAATTGGTAGCTCGAGTGAATTAGCACTGACTGAAACCATTAATTACAAGTTAAATCAAAATTACATAAGACAACAGATCCTCATTCTTTTGCTGCTGAAGCTGCTACAACAAACTAGCTCCACCCAGCTTCTACATTTTCAATCTTCCAATGCAAAGACTATGAACAAGGAAGAAGCTACGCCAGCTAACAGCAGGCACAATAACTCAAGCGACATTTTTTTCCACCCGAAGAAGCCAAAAATTTTTATTTTACTTTTTTCATTTCAATACAAATCTTAGATTAGCTCCAAATTCGAGAGTAATTAATTTGGTCTCAGACGCACAACAAATACAAGTCATGAATGTGGGGCGCCTCCCTTATAATTATTTAGTCCTCCACAGACTCGACTTCATCTCATGAACTCGCAGTTCTGAGTACTTAACATACGCTGAAAATAGCGCCAAGGATATTCCTCTCGTGTAGAATGCAATAACATTTGCTGACACAGAACTATCTAGATGAATCATACTGCTTAAGAAGCTTAACTGCAGTTATACCCAATGGTTTTCCCAGTTTATTTTTGGACCAGATACCCAACAATGGCTGCCAAAATATAAAATGCCGAAGTGGTTGACTAAGCTTATGGTAGAATGGAAAGCGTGAAACATGTCCAGGATAAGCCTTTTCCAGTGTACACATTTTGATGTTGCAGTTAAGTAATCAATTAAGAGGTTCTCAGATGAGCATTCACGGAATAAATTATAATACCTGCTGATTCCTTGAATCCAATAACACATCAAACGTGCTGCTTACCTTGAGGGAAAAATGAAGGTTTTTTTGGGGGGGGGGGGGGTGGTGGGTGGGGAGAAGAAGAAGCTCCGGGGGCCTGTGTGAGGCATACAGCATCACTCAGTAAAAAGGGAGACTATTCTTCCCAATACAAGCATAAGTCTTTACAGGATCATACTTAAACTTTTATTTCATATGGGTGCAAGACTAATAAATGTGCCATATAATCAGCTAAGAGAAAAGATCCATGTAATACTCCGTCATCATGAGATGAACCAAATCCTTTCACAATGCAGTCTGATGCTTAAAAATTCATGCACAATTACTTTAAATAAAAGCACTTCTAAAAGTTAAGACACTAACACAGCACACAAGAACGGCCCCTTCGCCATGGCAAATTGCTTCGTGGCTTTCAACAGGATCCACAGGCCTTCATTTAGTAACTTCACTGAGCTACCCACAGAAGCACCCGAGTCTCCATGTGGACACCTGCCATTGCAGCTTCCTAATTTATATTCTTCAAGGACACGCAGTCATAAAGGTCATAGTGAGTAATTTCAGGCATCACACTAGACGCAGATATTTGTTCCCTTGCACATCAACTACCCAAGAAGAAAAAAAAAAGAAAAAACAAATCCACATTCTGTTGCCTTTCATAACACTTTCCACTCTAATTTAACACATTTACTTTTCTAGACATTCGTTCGCTATTAGCAGACATCACTCAGACACTGCACATCAGAACTGTTAATGTCACTGAAGCTGTGTACCAACCCCATATTTTAGAACCAATGCTCAAATTTCATACCCAATATTTTAACATGAAAAAGCTTTTCTCAGATATAGGGGGGGAAAAAAAGGGAAAGAAAAGAAAGAAAGGAAGAAAAAAGACATAAAAAAAAAAGATACAATCATTTACTTACATAGCAAGGTATGAAAGTGGTATTTACTTCTTACCATCCTCTTGGATTCTTTGCTTTCTTCTTAGTAAAGGTAATTTATAGCTTTCTAAAAGATGCTTGAAGAAACCAGCATCACCTCTAAAGACATCCAATTATAAAGGTATCAGATCATAAATCCAATCACAAGTGAAATTAGATGATGTTAAAAAAGCCACAATTTTCAAGGTGAAAACATACAAATTCTCATGATTTACAAAGACTAACCAAATAATCATGAAAAGGGTACAGCGCTCAAGAACAAAATATTATGTTTCTAGCACTCATAGAATGTGGCATTAGCTAAGCCTTGCTCAGTAAAACAGAATAATTACAGTTTCAGACAATTTCATTGCTCTGATACAGCAGAAAAAGATATATCTATTGAAGAATTTCATGACACAAAATCTTAAGGTGCAGCTCTGGACTTTTCAACTGGTGTTTTATATGCATTTAAGGCCAAATGAAGATGAAGAGAATATCAAATCATGACCAGACAATGTTAAGAAAATAACAATGTGGAATGACGAAAGGATAAATGAAAAGGAAGAAACCAATTGAAAGGTCATTAAAGTCCAGAATTTAGCTAGGATGCCAGAATTTTCCATTTCCACCCTCACTGCATTCATTTGCAGAATCATTTTCCCCTAGACAAGCATCTGCAACATTTCCACTTGAGCAAAATACCAACCCTATCTGGTTCCGTGTAAATATTATTGTCCATAATATCTGAGCATAACTAGGAGCAATCTTTACACTTATTGTTCAGGCCATTCTTGTCCTGACATTAAAGTAAGATGCCAAAAACTGTTAGAAGACCACGTATACATATGATAAAAGTAATTTGAACACGGGAAATGTCAGCAGGGTACTCCAAATTGTTGGCAGCATACTCCAAATTGTTACCAGCATTAAGAATCAGGAAACTTATGGAAGAGAATAGACATACCAATTTGCCAAGCGGCTTTTAGCATTCTCTTCCTTGCTGTCAGAGTACTGATGAAAATTTCCCCACTCTGGTGGAATTTCTAATTTACTGGTAATATCTCCCATGCCACTGTTAGGAAAGATACATTTCGACCTTTTTGTAGCATCAGAAAAACTTTGCATGTGTTATGCAGCTGCTTTCCAAGAAAGGAAGCCAAGTTCAGAGCATCTTCTCAAGACAGTGCATACCATCTGCCAAGACAACAGATATGAATTGGTACAAAACAGGATCACTCCAATGCCAATTCTAGCATAACTGGAAGTGAGAACTTGTGCTTTGACCTACAAGAACCTGTTGCAATTAAAAAACTTACAGTTCAGCTAATATTTTCCCTTTGCATCGCTTTGTAATGATTAAATGTCAAATAGTTGTGCATCCAGCTGAATTCATTGGTTCATTTATGGACAACCCCCTGTTCTACGTTCAAACTGTTCCTTTCTCCACACCCCAAAGGAGAAACCATATTTGTTGCACTTCTCTGGAATCAGATTGCGCGTTTAATAACCTTGGGCACCCCTTTGCCGTCCCAAGGAACACTTTTCTGATTTCCATTCTCAAGACAAAGAATCCCACTTGCTAAAAATTCAGGAACGTGATTTTCCAGAGGGGAGTTAGATGTGCGAAGTATAGAGGTAGCAAAAACTAATCCAACCTGAATCACATGACTTAATCTACCTGGAATTTGATTCGACCCAACTTGCTTTGACTGAAAAAGTCAATGATCAGTAATTCGAGAAATCTGAAATCGAAACAACTTGAAACTTGAATAATTCAAAATCTGAATAATCCGAAATTCGAGTAATCCAAAATCTGGAAGACCCGAAACCTAAGTAACCCGAAACTTAAGTAACCCGAAACCTAAATAACCCAAACCTATAAAACTCTAAACCCACAACAATCAGAACAAATCTTGATTTAACCGAATCCGAAATTTTAATTAATTTTTTTATTTACTTTTATTTCAAATAATAAATATTTTTTAATTATTCTTTAAATATTTGAATTATTAAATAATTATACGATTTATTTGTTTAAATATATCAAATAGCAATTATTCAATTTAAAATTGATAAAATTTAATATAACTTATATATTCATCACATAGTCAACTTCTAATATCACTCTATACCAAATAAAATAAAAGAAAATAAATATTAAAAAAAATTTTCTAATTTTAATACATATTGTTAAATTGTCAAAAAATTAAATAAAATAAAAATAATTTTTTATTATTGAGAAAATTTTAAAAAAAGTGAAAGGAAAATTTTTACAGTAAAAGGAAAGTAAATAAATATATAATCTTTTAATTTATACAATTTTCTCAAATAATTATATATATTTTTAAATGTAAAAGATAATATTGTTGAACTTGGCTTTTATAATCGCAAAAAAAAAAAAAAAAATCACTTAATTGTATTACACTAGAATTTGGTGTAATTCAGTTCAATGCATATAATAAAAACAATAAGAAAGATTGACAAATATGAAAATTTTAAAATAAGGAACGATACACCCTCTCTCTAAATTTTTTTAATGTTAAAAAATTAAAAAAATTACAACTAAAATTCTAAATATCACTTCAAAAGAGAGATAAACGTATCAACATCATAATTTTCTAATTTGAAGTTTCTGCTTCATTGGATATAACAAGTGCATCAAACTTCACTTCTTATCCTAAAATGTCCATGTTCTCTTCTAGACCTTCACGACAAGGTCTGGTGTTTTAGTAAACAAATACAAATTGTGGTTAACTTAAAAGGAAAAAATAGTTTGATAACTTTGTTAGGTCAATTGTAACTGTTATTAAGTCAAACTCAAATATAATTGTTTAGTAACTTACCTAGTGGTGAATTCTGAATGCTATTATATATAGTTCTAACTTTTTTAATGTAATTCACTAATTTTTAAATAATTAAAGTATTCAATTCCTATTAAATAATTGTTCAATATATCATTTTTTTATAAATAATTAACCAATTATGTATAAGTTTAACATACAATTGAAACTTCAATTTGATTAATTTAGTTTTTGATAGCCTTTTTTTTAAAAAAAAAATTATCATATAATTAACATCATATAATTTTTTTATATAAATATTTTTAAGTCACAAAATGAATGAACTATAAATAAAGTAATGAAATAAATAAACCGAATTTACTTAATTCTTATGAAAATTTTAGATGATATAATTTTTAAAAAATAATTGTATATGTTTTTCATGACTATAATAATCTAGTCATTATAGTAATTAACAGAAAAATCTTAAGTTTATTGATCTTGTGTATTATGATTTCCAACAGTTTATACACTTAATTATAACGTATTTTTTACTAATTAATTATATATTATATTAACTATAAATATTATTGAATGGATTATATCATTTGATATTTTTAAATAATTAAAATTTAAATTATTCACATTTTAATTAATTATTTTAAGTACTATAGTAAAACATATAAACATAATTTTTAAGTCCGATAAAAAATTAAAAATATTGCAATAGATTAACCCGAGACCCGCTTGAATCAAATCCAAAAGCTGAAGTAACCCGATCCGAAATAACCCGAAATATCTGAAACCCGATAAAACTGAGCCCCGATAAAACCGAAACTCGAATAACTCAAAATCAGAATAACCCACCCCGAAACCGACCCAATCCGTCCATTTGCCACCTCTAACGAAGTATGCTATAGAACTCCAGCTGCAACGAAAAATTCAAAAGTTGACCAACAAAATAATCAACAAGGAAAAGCTTAAAAAATTACCTCAATGACCAAACTGTTGAAGCTTCTAGCCCTCTTTCAACAAAGATTTTAATTGCACAATCAGCTAGGAGATAAACCAGTTATGAAAGAGGAAATTAATCACATCTAGAAAGCAAAAGCAACTTTCAAGTTACCAAAAAACTAGTATTTTTGTCAAGCACATTTGCATCTTGCCAAAGAATGCTAATTTGGAAAGTCCCTTTGATTTCCATATCAATTTTGTAAAACTCGAGAAACATAGCCAACAAATGTGCATACATCAAAACTTCTTGAGCACATTTGTTCATTCTCTCCCCATTGATGAATTCATCTAGAGGTTTTGCATCCTTCTTTCAAATATCTCTTTTTTACCATACTGCATGAAATAAACAACGGTGGAAAAAGTGGTGGGTTTGACATAAAGCTGGACACTTCAAACATTAGAAGAAAACAGGAACTTTCATAATGCCCAACGTCCACTCCTCACTAGAAAAAGTCATAAACACACTCACAAGATTGCTAACAGTGCCAACAGGAAGACACTCATCATCCATTGGGGAAGGCAAATTGTGGAAGGAACAGATTTCTACCAGGCAACCCAGCCATTTTTCCGCATTCGGTGCATGCTCCCTGGAGCAATTTGGTCGAGGAGTTCAATTCATATAACCATAAACTAGATACAGCATCAAAATTTGGTTCCGTTTAATTCGATTTTCCCTATCAATTGAAATTTTTGGTTTTTTTAACACTCATACCGCGCAGACCTCCACCCAGTTGCCGTCGAAAATGCCACGATCGACATCCGATCGTTTAGTTACTAGCCACGACACCACCAATCTCATGGCCCGCTTTATCATCTAAGACTTGTGGATATGTTTGTCCACTAATAGAAGCTACTCGGATCGGTGAGCTCCCGAGACTGGTTAACGTTGACTCGTCAACTTTACTGCATACTATGTTTACAATCAATTCAACACTATACTTATAATTAATTCTTTTGTTTATTTAAGAGAGAGCGTTAATACTGAACATGAATCTGAGTCAATATTAAAAAAATATGTCAAATTATAATCAAATTAGCATTTTTAATAGTACCATTATCATTTCAGCCTTAAAATATTGTGTAAATTACATAGCGCATTTGCACTATTACAAATTCGGTTCCAGCATCATGATTCTGCATTGTCTCAGTTGTTGTCATCCCGACATTAGTAAGCACTTCAAGCTATAAAGTATAAACTATAACTAGCCTCTTCTATTCACCTTTTTCTTTTAATTTATAATTTTTATATTCATGCAACAAATACAAAAAAAATAAAATTACATGTTTTTATGTAAAAAAAATGTGTTAAAAAAGAATGTATTTTTTTTAAGAAAGATGATTTTTTTAAAAAAAATTTATACAAAATATTGTTTTTCGGTGAAACAAATAAACCCTGACAGTGTGTTTACTCTGGGAGAATTTCGGTGGAAAGAATCGATTAAGAAAGAATTGGATGGCAATGCTTTTAATAAATGACGAGTAGTAATCAAATAACTGTGTATAAACTTTGCTACGTGTATTAAACATTGGCCGCGTGCTGCTGATGTATTGCCATTTGCCAGCCTTCCGGTCAGCAAGTGCAATACTTCCTCATACGGCGTCGGAGGAGGACGATAGGACCCTTTCCTTTGGGCAATTTGTGGGGGCACATGCAAAAAAAAGACTTGCTCAAAGATATATTTAGAGTTTTTTTTTTTCTTTTTTTAAAAGAAATTGAAAATAATACATTGGATAATGTCGCCACTCGGCTATTGGTGACCCTTTTTCCTCTCTTAGCAAATCTCTTTCTCACGAGAACAACTAACAATTTTCACTTTGCGATGCAGTGTCCATTAATTTTTCCTTCGCAAAAAGAATTTCGTAGTCATCTTTTCCAGACAGCTAGTAACTCCTTAACGCCAATTATATTTTGGCAGTGATTCTTGATATATTTTTTTTCTTTCTCCACAAATCTATTAACCTCGTTGTAGTTTTGTAGCTTAGAAGTTCTATTAACCTCGTTGTAGTTTTGTAGCTTAGAAGTTTTACTTCATCATTACGGTTATTGAGGTGATTAGTATTCAATTACACCCTCTTTTGTTCGAAAGTAGACCTTCTTTTGCTCTCCGTTCTTTGAAAACGTTGCAACAGACAACAGGATAAACACTTTTTTTTTAGTCCTAAACATTTTTACTTTCTATAATTGAGTTTTAAAATTTTTATTTTCAATTGAGTCCTATAACTTCAAAATCTTTTGCAAGTAATCTTTCTTGACGAAAATTGGTCGAGCCGTTAAATAAGTTTATGACCAAATGGAAGTTATAAAAAAAAAAAAAAGACATGCAAAAATTTACTGTATTTCTCTCTCTAGGAAATAGGCACGCGGTGGGTTTATTAAAAGAAAACCCTAAAACTAATTCAATCTTCTTTTTTTATCGCAAACCCATCAGACCCGTCAATGATTTTCAACCGAACTGGATCTGAAAAAGGGTTGGGCCTAGATAGGATCACCCTCAGCGCTTCAAGGTTGGCATAAAAAATTCCATGCCACCACTCCATCAACTCCCATTTATAAATATATCCTATTAAATTTTTCATTTTTCCTTTGAATTACTCTATATATATATATGCTATGAATTTCATTTCGCATCGGAAACTATTGTAGAAGTTTGAATCCGTTCTGTTCAGATATTGATCGGTCCTAGTTTGACATGTTTTACGTGTTACTACTTCTCGGAACAGTAATAAACTTTATACCTTTGGACTCGTATTTTGTTTGGACTCAACCATTGACTTTGGGTTCTGAACTCGATATGGGGAAGGAGTGCTGTTGTTTGTGAGGTCTCGATCATTTAAATGGACCCAATTTTCATTCTGTTTGTGGGAATTTGATGATCCATAAACCATCCCTAGCAAACAATCGACATATGTTTGAGCACGATGAATCACTTCATGCCGACTTGTCGCCAATAAACTTTTCGGCCTCATATAAGAATAGAAAACTAAGTCTTCCAAAATCACAGGAATCCTTTGTGTCCACCTGTTGCTAATAAACTTTTCGGCCGCATATAACAATGAAAAACTAGATCGTCTAAAATCGCAGGAATCCTTGATTAGAATGTGACTCCAACTCAACACTTTTTGAGATTTTGAAAATTGTTGCGTTGGAGAGCATAGTACAATGAAAGTTGTAAACTGTGTTCGGGGAGCGGGTGAGTTATTGTCTATTGTTGGCCTCTGTGGTAGAATCAGTTGGGGGCCGAGAGGCAGTTGAAAAGGCTCTTTTTTTCCCACCTTTGAAGCTATTGAATCTGCTCTGTATAATTCACGAACAAGCAATACCACATAGCGGTAAAAGGAAGGGAAAGTTTTCTTCTACTCTTTTTCAAATATCCTGAAGTGTTTTGAGAATCACCTCTTTATAAGACTTGAAACTAGATGTGGTTCAGTATTAGCTTCGGTCTAAGAGTGGAGACCTTCATTGGCAGAGTTCCCAGCGAGTAGGCTCTTAAGAGAGCCCAGCAATTCCCGAAGTAGAGACCAAACTGATCGGGGACAACTAAGAACAAGGTTCATCTACGTAAAAAACTAGCAAGTTAAGGGGCGTAAGATGGGAATGAATTTGCATTCCCTTAGGAGAACTGCTTGCTTTCAAGGGAAATCTCGAAAATTTGTATGCAATACACACACACACACACACAATGTTTTAACTAAAAAAGTAAAATAATTTTTTTTAAAAGAATTTAAATCATTTTCTTAGGCAAAATATTTTTTTTCGGTTTGAGAAAGCACAAAAATTACTTTAAAAATAAAAGCATATCATTGTAATATATTTTATAATTAATCCCTTTTTTTTAAACATAAATTAGTTACTTCTTCTAGTTGATTACATTAAATATTTTGTTGATTTTCACATAAATTAAATTATAGATATCATCTAATTGGATGGATCAAATACAATATACTATTTATTTATTAATATTTTCATCTTTAGGAATGAAAATACGTAAATTAGTTCAAAATAAAAATATATAAATTAAAATATACTCTGTATTCAATTACTTTAAATTAGATTAATTGTCTCTATTAATATATAATATTAATCAATTTTAACATTTATTATATTACTTTGTCATTAATTACATATCTTTATACAATATATATTTTTTAATTTTTTAATATTATTATATGTTAAAATATAAATCATATATGATTAAATCTCTCAAATACAATATTATAATATATTATTAAATTTTTTATAAATTCAATATTAAATACTGATTTTTAAAATTCAATTTTAATTAAACTGGTTAAATTTTGAACTTTTAAACTTTCTAATTTAATGATTGGCTCTGTTCTTAAAACGTTGAAACCCATTTCTTCTCCTTCACCAAGCTGAAACCTTCTTGTTTTTTCCTTTTTCATGCAAGACTAGAAAAAATAGATCCAGCCCCTTTTCAACTAATCAACAATTTACTGTATTTCTCTCTCCAAGAAATTCACAATAACCCATAAATTGTAATCAATATCAAGAGGTATTTTTCACTATCTTCTTCCATGCACTTTATTTAAAAATGTAATGTATCATATTAATAAAATATAAAAATTTATCATTATTTATAAAACTCTTAGGTTTCTCTTTTGTTGTACTCCCATTTTATCCAGATTATTTTAAAATCTACATCATTCTTTCCTCTCTCGATTTTGGGATCGTTTGATTCATTTGTACAGTGGTCATTGTACTTTAACTTGGATTTTCAAGAGAAAAAGAAATGAGGAAAAATGGAAAAAAAATAAAAGAAAAGAGATAAAAACAAAAAGAAAACAAAAAAAGAAAAAAAACAAAATAAATTTTATTATTAAATAAAGTCTAAATTATAAGTATTAGAGTGCTGTAGAATATAGCAAAATAATAAAATTTGCAATTCAAGAGAGGGGAATTTTGTTGGGTCCTCAGTCCCGTCTTGGGCAAACTGTGTCTCAGATCTTTTAATTTGCCTGTTCAAGCTCATCATCAGAACTTTCTCGATCTATAGGTTGAAATATGATAGTATTTGTTCCTATCAATTAGCAGTATCAGTCTTGTAAGTTATTGAAATCCACACTGCCATAGCGGTAGAAGCCAAAAAAGTCTATCTAACCTTATTAACGGTCCATTTATTTGTTAAAAAATAACATATCTGTGGAAAATTGAATCCGAGAATAATGAGATCTAGAATAAGATTATTTATTACGATATTTGATTGTAATATTAATTTGTATTTTTTTGTATTTGGTGAATATTTGAGGAAAATTGAATCATTAAAAATTTATTTAAAGCATTGTTTGCCAGACCGCCACTATCGTCGTCACACACGGCGTCGCCACTAGACTCCATCACCGGCGACCACCGAAAGTCCTCATTTCAGAATCGTTGTGTGCCGATCTACACTTTTCCGAGCAACACGCGCCTGGATATCGTTAGAAAATGTCGAAAAAGCCGCTTGAAGCCCACTGTCTTCCACCTACTCTGCCACCGCTTGCCGCTCTGTTAGCCATCTCCGAAGCTTGAAACCGGTCCGAAAAGACTCACTCGCCTCCAATCTGTCGTTTTTGAACATCAACGGACTGATTTGAAGCCTCGAGGACGCCAGTAGGCTTTGACTTTACCTTTCGCGCCGCTGCTCCTCGCTTATTAACCCACCGATGCTCAAAACTGACGATCAATGACACCCCAAGTGCCGAAGCTTGAAACCCGACGATCAACGACTCTTTTCCGACTGCCAACAGTTGCCGCTGTAACGTTGCCACACCTGATGGCTTGTTTTGTCCCTTTTTTTTTTTTTTAACTCAATTCTAGTGGGAAAATGGCATCCTCTCAAAATCAAAGGATGTCATTTTTCCCAAAACCTGAAACAAATTTTTGGTTGACTTACACAGGATTTTTCGTTGACCGACTATGTTTGGTGCACCAAACACTGGAAAATACATCATTTTCCTGGAGTTGAATGTCCGCTTAAACAAACACACTCTTACAGTCTGTTTGGAGAGTGCTGTGAAAGGAAGAGAAAGAAAAAGGGAGAAAAGAAAAGTACGAAGGTAATGGAATAATCAGCTGTTTGGAGTGCAAGTGGAAAGAGAAGGAAACGAAATTTCAGTGAAAATTCTGCACTGCCGTACGGTACGACAAATCTCTCCAAATTGGAGAGAAAATGGGCGAAAGATTAAGAAATAACAGTAAAATGACGAGATTGCCCTCTCTGTCTAAGCTTTTCTCTCTCTCTCTCTCTCTCTCTTTTTGTCTGTGTTTGCCGAGCAATGGCGAACAAGAACGAGCCAACGAAGCTGCTGTTGCCGGATCTACAAAGAGCCAATGAGCTACAGAAACACGAGCCTCTCGTTGCTTATTACTGTATCTCTTTCTCTCTCTCTCTCTCTATGTTTTTTCATTGATTCTACAGGAACCCAGCAAATTTCGTATTCCCAAATTCAAATTAACTTAAACCCCAATTTCGTAAAATTATCTGCTTTTTTTTTTTAATTTGATTGAAAAAAGCCTCTTGCTTTTGGGGTTTTTATTTTATTTTTCAGAAGTTTTTGTTTTTGGGTGTTTTATTAAAAAAAATTAGGACAAGTTAGCATCAATAATTACCCCGTAACTCAAGATGTAACAAATGTTGATGTAAAAAAAATTACGTTTTTCTTTTTGATGCAGCACTTTTTTTTTTTTGATTTAGAAGAACTGAGTATTAAATATCAGTCATAGCCTTAAGAGAAAAAAAAATCTGTGGCATAAGGTTAAAAAAAAATGTGGAACATGTCGAAGTAGGATAGAATTTTAATTGTTCACAATTATGAAAAAAAAAAAAACAACTAAATTCATGGCTTAAGGCTAAAATTTCTCTCCACTTTATAATATATAAGTAACACAGTAAACAAGGTTTTCTAATTATGTATTAATTTAGTATAAGGGTATAATTGTCATTTATAATTAAAAAGTTTTATTTCTCTTTACTTTCTCCTCATATTTAAACAAATTATTAATTTCTCTCCACTTTCTTTCCTCACATTTCTCTTATCACTCCAAACAATATAAAAGAAAATTAAATTCTCTCCCTCCTCTTTCTTTCTTACCACTTTCTTTCTCTCCACTCTCTCTCCTCACTCTTTTTGCACTCCAAACAAAGTATTAGTGTAGCTGTTTTTCTAGTTCAAGTACCTGCTCACGAGTCCCAAGCCTACAAAATATAAATTTTGTTTCATTTCAACAAACTCATCTTTCTCAAAAAAAAAAAAAAAAACTCATCAAAAAAATTCATTTCAACAACATTCAAGATGAGAATGTTGTTGAGAATATTATCGTAGGGGAATCTTAACTTATGAAGCATGAACATAGACGTGATACAATACAAATATTGTGATATACTAATTTTTAAAATATTAGGACACAAATGTGGCTCAAATACAATTATATATATATATATAATAATTTTATAAATTTTATTCAACTTGAGAACACCCTAAAAAAATATTTATATAGGAAGATTTTTTATTCAAAGAACATATCATAAGATTTTTTTGTTTTGTTGATGAGTACCAAAATAGAAATATAAAATTTGTAATCACTTTTATTTTTTTTTGTTATAGTTAAAAATAAGTTAGAGTATGAAATTCTCAAAAGTCACTGACAAATAATAATATTAAATTATAACTTTTAAGATTTTTTTTATTTGTTAAAAATAATTATAAAAATTTTTTGAGATGTTTATGACGTGTTGGACACATATATTTTCCGTGTCTGACAAGCGTGTCTGAAGTTTTTTCAAAAAAATTTTTTTAGCAGATACTTCTAAATTTCTAAATATGTTGGACATGACACGTAGTACTCCCTAATTTAGGTTGTGTCTGTGCTTCATATGTCCTAATAAATTGTCTCCAGAGGCATTCGAGGGCCAAAGGTTAGCCTCCAAGGTTACCAAAGGGACAAGGAGCTCCACCATAATTAGAATAGGGAGCACACAGGAGGAGGAGGAGGAAGATAAGAAGATAGATTGCCATAATAGATAGGATAGGCTGCAGTGATGCTACCACAATGAGAGGAAAAAGAGAGACAGCATTGTAATGTTGTGATGCCGTAAGTGGAGTTTCAGAGTAGCAGGCATCAACTATGGATGGTGGTGTGTGTAGAATGCATATTAATCTTTATAATCAAAATAGTCAATCAGTTATGCAGCGATATAGCGTGGAGGGAGGACGTCATTTTTACAATATGTAGTTTTGTAGGCTAAGAGCTACAACAGTTGTAGGTTCGGCCCACTGGTAAACGATTGGCTGTCCCCTACCAACCCCCGAAATTTTTAGAGACCTCAAGTTCGAGGCCTTCGACAACCACAAGACAAGTCTTTGTTTTCTTTTGGTCTTCCTCCACGCCCAAAAAACCGATTTATTTTTCTTTTTTATTAATGATTCGGGTTTTTTTTTTCCCCAAAAAACTGATTTCTTGAATGTTTGTTCTCTTTTGCTTTTTCTTTTCTCCCTAAAAACCATTTTCTTTTCTCTCTTCTTTTTTTCCCTTCCCAGTCCAAATGCCTCAGTTTCTTTTTTTTTTTTTTTTCTCAAAATACTTGTTTCTTTTTTCTTTTTTTAATTTCCTTGACAACATATTTACAATGTATTTACTAAAATTATTTCAATAATTTTTTCTTATACTCATATTAGCACTCTTTTTTAGAAATTTTTTATCTTTTAATGAAACAAATTATTATTAATAATTGTTGTTAAAAAGGACAAATAAATATTTAAGAACAAATTGTATATCAAAACATATATTTGTTTATAAATTGACTTCAATTTTTGAAAATATTTTTGTTACAAAAAAAATCATAAAAAACTATTACACAATCACAAGAGAGAAATAACTAAATAATTAAATGATTACTTACATAAAAAATGTATTTTATTATATAAAAAATTAAAAAAAAAATTAAAACAAGTATATATAATTATAATGTTTATTATTTCAAATAATTTATATATATATATATAGTTATTGTATCAGAACATGTAAAGTTTATCTCCCCTAAAAATATTTTTTGGATCCGCTGCTGTAAGTATGTAGACAGTGCAACTTTTATCTTCTATATTTAGTAAAAGGCAAAGGTTAATATCTTGGGAAGGCAATCCAACAGAAGAGTCATGTTTGCAAAAATTAGTGTATTCATGAGTGAGCTTACAAGGCATTTTCTTTTCCCTTCTCGCTTTATTCTACTCAATCTATTGCCTTATACGTTAGGTAGTTCATGTCCAGTTTTATGCATTAATTATATTTCACTTCAAGCATAAACAAAGAGGTTTCAGACCCTTTCTTATCATTATTGACAGAATATCGAAGAACACTAACATAGCCTAACAAATTTGAGCTAACAAAGTGTCTTATTGGGGTTTTCACTAGCTGAATTAAGCTATTGTCATAGCAGCTAATGCACATTAATATAGCTTGAAATTTATACCTCTTTTCTATTTTTTAATTTTAAAAAGTGGTAACATAGAGATTAACAAGCAACATACACAAGGCAACATGCAATCCAGCGAAACAGCAAATTAAGAAGGATAATTCTACTTATCTGTAGCATTGTCAGCCTCTTAAACTAGCTTTCTTTCATTGTGAATGGCACCCTGCATCAATAGGATATACTAGTGGTAATTAGCATGTATTCATATTGTGGCCTGACTATAAGTGTGGTATATCCATGTTTAAGTGTTGTATATCACTTGCTAAATTAGCTTTACTAGTCTCTTTACCGCTGCCTTCTGAGTAGTATTTTGTACACTGGTTTCTAATATTAACAGTGAGGTTATATGATCTTTAATCGTCCATTTGGATAAGTCTATACAGGGGAAATTATAGACAATTCAATTTGATTAATTTGTTTGGTTTGAGAGGTTCTGTATAGCTACAAAAACTAAGCTAGTTAATACTAAAATCAAAATCAACGAACAATAGATGGGAAAGCTCACCCTTGAGTAGACATGGCTGTGCCCATCTGGTTGGGGCTGGTTTGCTGAGTATTGTAAGCTAATGGTGGCCGGTTATGTATTACTATGTAATCTGGTTCTGGGCTCCAATGTGGGTGGGCCTTCTCTGTACATTGCTAACTTTTAATGTTATGCCAGTTTGCTGTTGTTCCAAAACAAAAAAAAGGGCCGTGCCCAACTGTGCTACCCGACCTGCACAGTCCTTGTGTCTTTCTCCGCTCAGCCCGAATCAATCCCACCATGAACGATCAGCGACCCCAATCTGAAGAGCCAAAGCCAACACCACCCGAAACCTACCTTCGAACCCCACTATCCACAACCCGTTCCCTGTCATGCAATCACTAAATCCCATTTCAAAATCAGACCCTAAAATTAGCTAATTTCCATTGCGGTCAAGAACAATCAAAGAAGCTGTGATTTTAGGGACGTAATTAAAACAAACGAGACGAAAAGGGGAAAGGAACAAGGGAGGCAGTGAGAGGATCGATTGAGTCGTAGGATTGAGCTGGGTGATCTGAGACTGTCGTACAGCGGTGAGAAGAAAGAGAGAGAGGACAAGAAAGCGATCGGGCAGGGAGAGAAGATCAAGCCGTGAGGTCGAGTAGGGGTGACAAGGGGAGGATCGGGAATGGGAATGGTCACCATGTTCCTCACACTCATTTACTAAACTCATCCTGTTTTCGTCTTTGTTTCCTTCTCTCTGTTTCTGGCAGAGTATCTAAACTTGTCAAGAAATAGGGACTCTCGTACCCACCTTAAATTCGTCCGTGTTAAAATATAACCTTAATTTGAGACAATTTAAATTTAATAAATACACTAATTTGAATTTTAACTTCTTCTTCGTCATCATTGGTGCACATCCATAACGCCAAATGCAATCAATAATTCATTAAAATGGAAGAGCACAATAATATCAATCCAAATATAGCATCTGAATAAGCCTTCTTACAGTGCATTCTTTTACTTCACCGATTTTTGACCTTGATTTTCCAAACTTTCACTTTCTACGAAAATATTATAATATTTACTACAACAAGAACAGTAAAGATGAAAATAATTAAGTTAACATATGAACTTACTATATAATAATTGTATAAAATTAGCAAAGTATGTATGTAATAATTAAAAAAAAATTAACTAAATCTAACTATTTGACTTCTAAGTATAAAGCTCTAATAAAATTAAAAGAAATTCACCAAGTGCCTTTCACAATCCCAGAAACTTGTTGACTAACATTAATCTATATATATAAACAGAAAACCCAACCAAACAATGAGGAACCATGCATGATCATGAAGTCAGCATTCATCCATTGATGGCCTATCATGCATGCCTTATATTAATGTTTCAATAAGAAAACTATATATATATATGAGGTCAAAATTAAATAAATGCAATCCAATCATTGATTAGTAGTTATGCATGCATGATGTGAGATTGAGGCCATGAACAGGCTGTGCTATGCCTAATAATTTACCAATAAATTAAATTATTAGTACTCACTCTCAGGATCCAGCAAAATCTTTGTGTTAATGAATCAAAACAAACTCAGTGAATTAGCTAACATGTTGAAATGTATAGCTCAAAAATTGTAAAGGAAGAATAAGTGATTAAAAAAAAAAGAAGAATAATAAATAATAAATAAATAAATAAATAAATGAGACTAGTACGGAGAGAATGTGAAGATAAAGATAGGTGAATTCATTATCGTCTCTATATCCGTTAAAAAATTCTAAAAATGGGACAAAAATTCTCATTCTCCGATTAGAGATTGTGGACCTATTAAGATAAGTATGAGTAATCTTTGATGAGTATGAATAAAATTATCATCCTTAAAGTCGATCGAAAGAGAGAGAGAGACAGTGGAAACGAGTGGTTTGGGATTGATTTCGGGGTGACGATGATTGATTTGTTTTGGAATGACAAAGTGTTGCCGTTTTAGGGAAAATAAGTCAATTTGGATTTTCCAACACTTGATAACATGATAACGTGGGTCATTAAAATGGACTTGGCATTGTGGGCTCTAGCAACTTCATCACATGCCATGTTTCAAGGGCTGGGATTATAATTTTGCTTTCCTAATCACTAATAGTGACTTTATGTTTTCGGTCTCTTGTATTTCTCATGTGGGTATTTCTTTGCCCGAAGTCTTGTAATTTATGCCCAAATTTATGTACTTTTACTAGAATTGATCACTTTCCTTTTTTTTTTAAATAAATAAATAAACGAATAAAATATTTTTCAAACTTTTTCAAGTTGCAAAATTTTCAAGTGCATTCAACTTTACAATTTCATTTTCTTCCTTAAAACAAAAAAGATAATAATCTATGTTTCTTTCTAGCATAAAGTCTAAAAAATAAATTTTTCCTAAAAAGGTTTGTGCATACCTTTTTGTCGTACAAAACTAACATCTCATATTTCCAAAACTCGAAACTTGTTTTTTAATCAAACATTATAAAACTAGTTCGATATTTGTGACAACAGTTTAGTTTGGTGTACATATGGTGTTATCCAGATAATATATATATAAAATGTATTTTTTGTGATGAACTAGATTATTTCTGTAACTAACGCTTACTATTTTTGTGATAAAAAATTACTTATTAATTTCTTATATCATATTTTATCAATTTTATTATAAAAATAAATAAGGCTGTCATAATATATATACTAAGTATGACTACTAAGATATAGATGCTAAAGTTTTTCGTTGCGAGAAATAAGGGAATAATAAAGGGTTAACATTAAAAAAAATTGTTACCTTTATATAATATAATAAATCTAATGCATTTTTAAAAAATAATAATTTACTATGATTGAATTATTTTATAACAAATTTAGTGGATGTTAATTGATAATAACAAAATTCATTAATATGTATATATGGTATGTATATGTATAAATAATTGACCACGTAACGTACTACGTGTTATTTTAATTTAAAATAAATAAAAAAATAAATAAAGAAAAATAAAAGAAATAATTTTCTCTCTCCTCTGTCTCTCTCTCTCCTTCGCTGCTCAGCTCTCCCTCTGTTACCACGAAACCACAGAAACACCAAAAACAAAATCAACCTGCAAAATCAAATCCTCATATAACACCCATACAATTGCAGGAATATGGGCACCGAAGGAAGAAAATGAATAGGAATTGGGAAATCAAATCTTCTAAATTTACAAAGATGATTAAAGCCACAGGTGGTGTACGAACCAATTTTGGATATGGCTCTTCTGCTTCCAGCCATAATTTTGTTAAGGGAGGAGAAAAAAAGAGATAATGGTGGACAAAACCCAACTTGAGAAATCGAGAACGGGACTATTTATCACTAGTGGGTCGCCTAGTTTTTGCTGTTTGCTACTCACAGGACATGGGAGAATTTAGATGAGGAGGGCTAAGGAGCGAAGGAGAGGTAGAAAATTTTCAGAAATTTTTAAATATTTCTTATTTTCTTATTTAGTTTTTTATTAAATTTAAATGACACGTGTTACCACATGGAATTAATTATTCACACATAAGCGTGTCACATATGTATGTTAACGAATTTTGTTGCTGTGCACGGATGATATGTTAGATTTGTTAAAAAATAATTCAAACATATTAGATTTGTTATTTTTTAAAGAAAATGTTATATAATATAATGGTGGTAATATTTTTTTTATATTAATTTAATAATATATGTTTGTATTTTGTACAGTAAAATAAATAAAGTAGTAATAAAAAAAAAGCAGGCAATATTTAAATAGATAGAATGAAACAACAGTGCTGTCACTTGCGACAGACATCTTGTTTAATCTTGACTTTCGCTAGGTGTAACCAACTAGCACATCCTATAGCGAATTTCTGGTAACGTAGACTGAGAGTCTTGTTAATTTTAAAAAATGTTTGTTTTTTTTAGAATGACTGAATTTTGGCAGTCTAATCGCGCCTTGAACGGCCGATGGCGACTCAAAAAGTATTTATATATCCACCGAAATTTTTCCAATACAATATATAATCTTTTTTCCGCATTTGTCGGTGCCTCTGTCCCTAAGGTCTGGTTACGAAATTTTTTACTGGCCTAAACTTTTAGATGGATTTGATGTCTAAAATCTTTACTTGTCATGGTATCAAAGCTTCAAGCGTAAAATCATACTCTTCCACATTTAGGAATTTCTTTTGTTTCTTTTTTTTCGTTGGAGTCTTTCTATAGTTGTCTTGTTTGTCGTGGTTTGGTTCGATTTGATTTTGATCAAACACAAATTCTATAGTCTTCGACGCCCCGCCGAAAGTTTTTAGACTTATAGCTGTTCGTTCACGTGCCGGTCAGGATTTCTAGAAGAGAAGGCCACGACATCACCACATGTACTGACATGTCTTCAACATGTCTGCCATATCAACAACATTATGCCACGTGCCATCCACGTCAAATCCACATGTCGTCCACATTATTATCACATCACTACCATGCCACCACTGCGTCATCTCCACTTGGCGCCATACCATCACTGATTGACTGCCACGTCATCAGTTGACTGTCATGTCAGTAGAGTTGACCAAAACTAGTTTAGTAGTTTGATTGACTAGTTCACCCTCTTCTTGACTAATTTTTAACTGATTCATACCTATTTCTAAGGTTTTTTTAAGTCTTACTTTCCATTTTTTTTATGTCTATTTCTACAAATTCTAACTACACAGACATCTTATGTTATGTCTGATACTTGATTCTATATATTTCATCTCTAGTTGATATCATATTTACTGCGAACATGGAGAAATTTGAAGTTTCCATGCCTATAAGCATTATTCTAGATCAGATAGATTATGTTTTGTGGTCCCAAGATATACATAGCTTTCTCATGAGGCACAAACTCTAGTGCTATGTTAATGGGGACATTCCAAACCTACGTCAATGAAGGGAATGAAAAAGGAAGAAACATCTAAGAAGCTAGTTGAGCAGCTCGAAGAATGGGAGAACAACAATCACAAAATTATCACATGATTCCACAATACGCATGTTCCAATCATCAAACTTTAGTTTAGACAGCTTGGCACTACAAAAGAAGTCTATGATTTGTTAGCTTCCTAATATTCAATATGTGATGTCACACATCAATATCAACTTTTTGAAGATCTCTATCATTTTAAATAACCACCAGATCAGTCGATCAATACCTTTCTTTCTCAAATGCATATCATATGGAATCAACTGGCTCTCGCAGAACCTGCATAGGATTATTCTTCTGATATTGTTAAGTTCTCCCAATATAAAGATCAACGAAGTATTATGCAGTTTCCAATGACTCTTACTGATGATTATGAGTATGTGTGAGCTTTTTGTTTTATAGAGATCCATTGCCTTCCTTTGAAAATGTTGTTGCTGAATTTTCAAAGAAACTCATCTAGCCACTATGAGAGCTCATCATACAACATCATCTGCTGTCACAGTCTTATTCACCTCCTCTCATTCTACAACCCGAAAGGTAACTCGTCGATATTGTCATAAACTGGGTCATCTCATCTCAAAGTGTCGTAAATTGCAGGCAAAACAACAATCTGAATTCAAGAAACCTCATGAGCATTTTAAGGAGGCTATCAGCAACAATAGACTAAAAAAAAAAACATCATTTATTTTGATTTTTGAAGATGAAATACAAATACACCCCCTTAAAAACCAAATCAAACACCCCTAATACTTTCTTTAGAAGGAGGGATTTATTACAGAGGGAATGGAATTAGAGTGGAATATCAAGATGCTTGTGTTTCGGGAGGAAAGGAAAGGAAAAGAAAAAATGGGGTGAGACTTAACACAAAAAGCATAAATGGAGGGAATGTTGTAATCTTTCTTTTAAAATGTTATATTACATGTTTGTCTTTATATTCATTTGTTACTTTTACTTTTTAAGAATAAAATTGATATTATAACACATATTATATTTTTTCTTCTACCTTCGATACAGTTTAAATAAAATATTCTTAATCATGCAATCTCAACTATTGGTTGTATATAAGAAAGTATACAATCCCTTCGCCCCTTTCCTTATTTATTTCCCCTTGCTCAAGCAAACTGATCAAAAGAAATTTAAAAAAAAAATTAAGAGGAAAAAAACCAATGAAAGAAAAGCTCAAAATATCCAACTCAGCCTACTCAACCTGCCATGGAAGCTCGAAAGGGAGCTCAGCAACACCAGTTAATCCTCGCTCACAAGTGCATTCTTTTTGCTCATTTCAACGTCCAACACATCAAGAAGGTTCGCATCAAGCTGCCATGGAAGCTCGAAAGGGAGCTCAGCAACACCAGTTAATCCTCGCTCACAAGTGCATTCTTTTTGCTCATTTCAACATCCAACACATCAAGAAGGTTCGCATCAAGCTGCCATGGAAGCTCGAAAGGGAACTCAGCAACACCAGTTAATCCTCACTCACAAGCGCATTCTTTTTGCTCATTTCGACGTCCAACACATCAAGAAGGTTTGCATCAAGGAAGACGTTGACGTAATGTTTAGCGATAAAAAGGCTAATACATGATTAAGCCTTAAAAAATGGGACTTCTCAAAGAGAAAAGATAAACGAAAGATTAATGTCTTATTGAAACTAAGTAATATTTCTGTGGAATAATTCAACCCTTAGGCTTACATAGATATATAGATATATATAGCCAAAGTTCATAACTAAAAAAGGAAATATGTTAATAACAAAATAAAAATAAAAGGGAAAATAAGATAAGTCTACGATATTCCAAAACATTCAAGGGATATGCTATGAAAATGCTTGTAATATTCTAGATAAACTTGGAGGACAAGTCTTTTAGAATCCTTCTTTGACTTTGGGCTTTTTCTGATAGTCCCTCTGGTCCAAAAAGTCTCAGGCTACTCGTTCTACGTCAGTCCCCTCTACTTGGGAAAAACTCAACCTCAACTTCAAGTCATGCTTTGGGTAGATAAACTTATCAGCAAAGTAAAATGGATAAATATCTGCAACATTGAAAGTCCTTGAAATTCCCCATTCCCTAGGTAGATCAATCACATAGGCATTGTCGTTGATTTTATTCAGGATTTGATAAAGACCATACTTCTTAGGCTGCAGCATGTTGTAGGACCAAGCTAGAAATCACTCTTTGCGAAAGAACACCATCATCATATCACCCTTTTTGTATAGTTGGCTCCTTTGATGTTTGTTTGTAGCTTCTTGTACTTCTCATTGGCAATCTCCAATTTCCTTTTCACCTCAGTTTGGACTGATTGCACATATTCTACAAAATTGGCAGCTGCAATGCTAAGGCCTAGAATGTGAGGAAGCTTGACCAAATCCAAAGCATGTTGCGGACATTTAGTATAAACGATAGAGAAAGTGGACTTCCCTCCAGCACTATGAACTGCACTGTTGTAGGTGAACTCTGCTTGAGCTAAGGCAAAGTCCCATTGTTTGGGCTTGTCTCCACAAATGTTTCGAATAAGGTTGCCTAGGGTCCTGTTTAGCGATTTTATCTGACCATCTGTCTGGGGATGAGTTTTATTGCTGAACTTCAGGGATGAATCAAACAGCCTTCACAGGGTGATCTAGAAGTGACTAAGAAATCTAGTGTCATAGTCAGATGTAATGGGCTTGGGCACTCCATGTAGTCGCACAATCTCCTTGAAGAACAATCGAGTTACACTGGAAGTATCAGATGTCTTCTTACAAGGTATATAATGGCCTATCTTGGAAAACCTATCAACAATGATAAATACAAAATCCATACCACGTTGGGTACAGGGTAAGCCCAAAATAAAATCTATAGACAGGTCTTTCCAAATATTTTCTAGAACAGACAAAGACATGTAAAGTATAGTGTTTTGTGATTGGCCTTTAGCCGTCTGACATATGTAATATCACTGGACAAATTTGCCAATGTCTCTCTTCAGTTGTGGCCAATAATACTATTCCTCAACAGCAGCAATGGTCTTGTCTCGTCCAAGATGACCAGTAAGACTACCTCTATGCAAATCACGAATGATCTTCTCTCTCAATGATGATTGGAGAACACAGAGTTGATTATCATGCATCAGATAGCCATCATGGATATGAAAATCACATGCATGTTGCTTTTGAGTACACTTCTACCCAATGGCCTGAAAGTCTTCATCGTACTCATATAATTCGCGAAGAGTTTCAAAACCCACTATCTCATTACTTAATGTGATCAATAAAGAAGCTCTCCCACTTAAGGCATCCTTATTTTGTTGGTCCGCCTTATGAAACAGTTTGAAAGTGAACTTCTACAGGAAATTGGACCGCCTAGCATGCATGTCACTGTTGATTCGCTTCTGGCTATGGAGATACTTTAAGGCCTAGTGATATGAGTATAAGACGAATTCACGACCCACTAAATAATGTTCCCAATGCTTCAAGGCTCTCACAACAGCATAAAACTGCTCGTCATAGGTTGACCACTTCTGTTGGGCTTCACTAAGCTTCTTACTAAAATAGGCGACTGGCCTCTTTTCTTGGGAACGCACAGTACCAACTCCAACTCTGTTGGCATTGCATTTAACTTCAAACAGTTTGTCAAAGTTAGGGAAAGCTAATACTAGAGCGGTACACAATTTCTTTTTGATAAGAGCAAACCGCTATTTTTCTTCTTTTCCCCATTGGAATTTGCCTTCTTAAGACACTTTGTAATAGTTGCTATGATAGTACTGAAGTTCTGGATGAACCTCCAATAAAAGGTTGCTAGGCCATGGAAACTCCACACATCGCCTACAGTTTTGGGAGTAGGCCAATCTTGAATTGCCCGCACTTTTTCCTTATCAATCTAAATGCCTTCAGAACTAACTATATACCCTAAGAAGAGTAACTTGTCAGTCATGAAGTTGCACTTCTTCAAGTTCACATACAACTTATTCTCCTGCAGCACCACTAATACCTCCCTCAAGTGTAAGATATGATCTTCCATCGATCGACTACAAATAAGAATATCATTAAAGTAGACAACAACAAATTTCCCAATGAAAGGTTTCAGTACCTGATTCATCAACCTCATAAAAGTGCTAGGAGCATTAGAGAGACATAATGACATAACTAATCATTCATAAAGACCATCCCGAGTCTTGAATGCAGTTTTCCACTCGTCTCTAGGTCTGATTCTGATATGATAATAGCCACTTTGAAAATCAATCTTCGAAAAAACCTTGGATCCATTGAGCTAGTCTAGCATGTCATCCAGTCTGAGAATTGGAAATTTGTACTCAATAGTGATGTTGTTTATTGTTCGGCTATCAGCAACATCTGCCAACTGCTATCTTTCTTCAGGGTGAGTAAGGCTGATACAGCACATGGGCTTATGCTCTCTTTGATATGCCCTTTTCGCAGTAGCTCTTCAACCTTTTCCCTTAAGATCTCGTTCTCTTTAGCACTCATCCAGTAGTGTGGCAGATTTGGGAGACTAGCACCAGGGATCAAATCAATCTGGTGTTGTATATCACGCATCGGTGGCAACTCGTCTGATAACTCTTATGGTATGATTTCACTGAATTCCTCCAGGAACAGCTTAATTGTTTCTGGAACTGCTGTCTCTAGACCGTTGGTTACTTCACCCTTTACCACTAGCACATGAACTTCTTTCGACTCTTTGATGGCGGCCTCGATCTTTTAATCTGAATGGGTAACTGTCAGAAAGGTTCTCCCCTCTATTTGAGAAGTCTTGGTTCGAAACCCTCATTTTATAGGCAACAAGGTATACTTCATCCCCTCCTTCTCGAGCCTGTAGACATTCTTCCTGCCTGAGTGTCGAACATCAACATCGAATTGCCATGGCCGCTCGAGCAATAGGTGACAAGCATCTATGTCTAGGACATCACAATAGGCCTCATTTTGTACTGGTCAATCGAGAAAGGAACCTTGCATCGTTTTGTACTCGAATTTCTCCAACTGCTTTGCTCCATCTGATGGTGTATGGACTCGAATGCTTCTCTACTGGTAGTTACAACTTTTTCGCAGTTTCCTTTCCAATAATATTTTATTGGCTACCACTATTAATAATCAAATCAAATAATGTATTATTAATTGTGCACCTGATACGAAACAGTTTATTCTGTTGAGTGTTATCCTCCTGCTTAGGAGCTCGCATTAACTTGCTCACCACGTACACAAATCTTTTATCTTCATACTTGCCTTCTTCTCCATCTTGGCAGCAATAGACTTCATCATCTTCTTCTCCAAATGTGCGTTCTCGCTCCACTATATTCACCGACTTTCGCTTTGGGCAATCACTAGAGTGGTGGCCTACCTCGTTACACTTAAAGCACTTGCCAACTGCAGGCTTCTCATAAGGATTAGGATTTTGACCAACTGTCTTCTCAACAAGCGGCTGTTTTCCTGTAACTTTATCAGCCATTGTCTTCTTCGCTTGGCTTGAAGCTTTTGGTTTTTCCTTCTCTTCAATGAATTTGTTAGAATCAGAATAATACTTATAAGAAGGTTCAGCTCTATTCTTCTCTTATAGCACCATCTCAGCCTTCAAAGTCATATTCCTGACCTCAGATATGTCCAGCAGCATCTAAACTCCCATTTTATCTTGGATAGCTGGCTTCAATCCGTTTAGGTACCTTGACACTTACTGGCTTTCTGATTCCATTAGGTTGTTGTGTTTAAATAATCTGAAAAATTCTACCGAGTACTCATGGACTGTTCGGTTGCCTTGATGGCAACGTTGGTATTGTTGGAAAAGGATTTGCTCATAATTTAGAGGAAGAAACCCTCCCCTTAGAAGTTGCTTCATTTTATACCAATCTCTAACCGAGGCTTTGCTTTCTCTTCTCCTTCTTTCTTTTATTCGTTCCTACCAAACAAATGCTCTTCCTTTTAGCTGGCAAGCTACCAACCTAACTTTTCTTTCCTCAGGTATTTTCATATAGTTAAAGAATCTTTCTACTTTGGCTAACCAATCCATAAAACTTTCAATATTTAATTCACCATTAAAGATAGGAATACCACCTTTAGCCGAAATTCGTTTGCCAATAGGATATCTTGGTCGTTGACGTTCATACCTAGGTTCTACATAATCATCAAAATCTCCTTCATCATCATTTGAATATGCCGCATAAGTCTGATGCATACACGGGTTTATCTCATCATCTGAATCTACCACATAATCCTAGCGCCTACGTGGATTGGCAGGGACTGGTCGGGCGATAGGCTGACTGTTAGCAAAATCTCCGGCCTGATTCCTCTCGTCTCTCCGGTTCTTATTGGCACCTCCCACCTGGAGAGCTTCGAGTCGATTGTTGATGGCTTATATTCCACGTTCCAATCGATCAAATCTCTGACCAAGGCTCTATAGTGCTGTCTCCTAGCCACGGATGGCTGACCAGATGGCCTGCATCCCCTGTTCATCGTCAGCAAGATGGTTGCTGTTGATTCAGTCACGAGCTGCCATCAAATTAAGCAAATCCTGCTCTGATACCACTTGACGTAGCGTTTAACGATAAAAATGCTAATACACGATTAAGGTTAGGAAAAGGGACTTCTTAAATAGAAAAGATAAACGAAAGAATAATGTCTTATTGAAATTGAGTAATATTTCTGTGAAATAATTCAGCCCTTAGGTTTACATAGATATCTATAACCGAAGTTTATGACTAGAAAAGGAAATACGTTAATGATAAAATCAAAATAAAAGGAAAAATAAGATAAGTCTACGATATTTCAGATATGTTAGGAAGATAATTGGAATATTTTTTTAAAAAATTGGAGGACAAGTCTTCTAGAATCCTCTTTTAACTTTGAGCTTTTGACAGTTCCTCTGGTCCAAAAAATTTTAGGCTACCCGTCTAATGGCATCCTCGCGGCCGTTAAAGCCGACGGTAATTTACTCCGCTGAGTAGCTTACTCGCTTATTGCTGAGTCTTTAGTGTTTATTTCGCTTTGTAGATATGGCGCCCTTTTATGAAACCCTGGTCGCCGACGGTTTGCTGGAAAAGGATCAGAGTTTTCTAGATTTTATGCGTGTGAATAACGACGAGGTGCTTAAGAAGCTTGATGAGAAGTGAGTTTTACTTATTTATTTATTTATTTGGTTAATTTTAATGAATATGGCTTTTGTGATTCTTTTGTTTCTCTCCGAGCAAAGTAACTACTCAATGATATAGTAATGGTTGGCTTGGAAAATTTAGGTGATTGCATTTACATTAAATTTTGGGAAAGCTTTTGATTGATTCTAAAATAAGCAAGAAACTGGGTGAAACTGAACCTCCCGCTTATTTATTGGGATTTTTCTCCGTTTCCAATTGAAGAGGAGATCAAAATGTAGTTTGTGATGCTAATGAACATAAGCAGAATTGATTGTCAGGAAATGCAAAAGTGAATTTTTTTCCTCGAGAAATATACCTGTTGTTGCAAACATAATGCCAGCCAACCTTACTCTAGTGGATGCATGCTCAATGCGAAGAGATTTATGGAGGCTAAATAATTATTATGTTAAAATTTGCTAATGGTGCTACATTTTTCATTGGTCTATTGGTCACTTTATTTCATTGATGAAAACTTGTCATGGATAGTTTATTTGGTTCGTCACAAATGGGATTGTGAAAGATTTATTCAGGTATAAATGGCTAAATTGTTTATGGAACCTGTTTGGTTCAGCAGGTAGAAACCCAAGAGTCAGAAGTATAATATGTGCTGGGCATGTAATGGTAGCTGTTAGGCAGATAAAGTCGTTATAAGCAATATTTACTAGAATCAACAAGCAGCGAAATGTCATAATCAAGGCATGATAAGAACTACAAAACACAAAACTATCCCTTTTGTCCCCTAATTGTAGAACACCTGCATGCATCCATGCGAGTTCTTGGAGAAGCAAAAAATTAATGTGATAATTGTACAGGTCAATAGAATGGGCATTGAAAATTAAACTCTATCCGAAAATTTCACTACTTTCCTTCGATTGCATGGTAAGATTTTAGTGCCTTTGTCTGCTAGAAAATCTTCATGAATTTGAATTTCTATCTGCAATCGGTTGTGTGAACTAAACTTTGCCTTAAATAAGATATCAAAGTGTTGCTGATTAAAATGATCAGAATATGTCCTCTGATTTAGGTGTAGGCTAAATGCTAACAAGGTTCTGTTGGTTGTTCAAATTGGACTATTTATGTCTTCTTCATTATTTATGTTATTCAGGTCCATATGATTTGCAAGTTCTCATCCCAGTGATACAAGTCTACTCTATTTTGTCTTGTAGGATTGCTGATGTTGATGAAAACTTTGGCAAAAGTGAAGTTCGAGAAGCTCATTTGGCAAAATCTTTATTTTACATTAGGATTGGTGACAAGGTGAAAAGCTAGTATTAATGTTAGTTTATCTTCTTCATAATGGTAGTCTTACTTCAGCATGTGTTCACTTCTGATTCCAGGAAAAAGCATTGGAACAACTCAAAGTGACACAAAGCAAAATAGTTGCAGTTGGGCAAAAGATGGACTTGTTATTCTGTACTCTACAGATTGTCTTTTTCTACATGGATTTTGATCTCATCTCCGAGAGCATTGACAAAGCAAAGAAGTAAGCTAGTCCAATAACTTGTCAGGTGCATATTGCTTTGGCATTGTATTTTGAATAAATGAGATTGTTATTTTGTTTTTTTTTTTTCTTTTGACAGCAGCTTGTTTCAGGAAGGAGATGATTGGGAAAGGAAGAATTGTCTGAAGGTGTACGAAGGCTTGTATTGCATGTCCACTCGTTTTTTCAAGAAGGCTGCCAATTTGTTTCTAGATTCTATTTCAACTTTCACGACTTGTGAACTTTTCTCCTATAATACCTTCATATTTTACACTGCCCTGACAAGCATTATTTCCTTGGATAGATTTTCTTTGAAGTGAAAGGTACACATTGCAAATCAGTTTCTTGCCTCATATTTTTTTTCTAATGAGAGGGTTACTTGTTTTAACAAAGTTTGGTTTCAATTTGGCAGGTTGTGGATGCTCCCGAGATCTTGACAATGATTGGAAAAATTCCATATCTTTCACAATTTTTTAACTCTCTTTACGATTGTCAATAAAAATCATTTTTCTCGTCATTTGGTAAGCTGAGATAAATTTTTTGATGTAATGGTTATTACTAATGTCATTGCATCACTTGGTTCTAGATTTCAACTCTTATGCCATCTCTTTCTACTATCCATTTTGACCAATAAATATGCATGGTTAAATTTGTATCAAGATATGATAAGCGTATTCCCTTATGGAATAATTCTAACATATCATTGTTTGTTTCCCTTTGGGTGTTACTTTAAGCTGGCTTGACGAAGCAAATTAAACTAAACCGCTATTTGCATCCACACTTCCGCTATTACATTAGGGAGGTCAGAACTGTTGTTTATTCTCCGTTTTTGAAATCTTTTAAGAGTGTTCCCATCGAAGTGATGGCCAGGACTTTTGGGGTGACAGTGGAGTTCATTGATTTGTAAGTGGCAAGATTTCAAGGTTCCTCCATTCTAGATTTATGTTTTCTTTCCTTTTCTCACTGGAAAATTTTCTTGGTCATGCCATGATAAGTGAAAACTTTTATATGCCTCCAGGGAGCTATCACGTTTTATTGCAGCGGGGAAGCTTAATTGCAAGATTGATAAGGTTTCAGGCGTTTTGGAAACTAACCGACCCAATTGCCAATGCAGTGGATGCTCTCTAACAAGCAACAATCAAGTAAGGGGACTTCCTAGTAAATCGGATCCAAAAGTTGTTGATGCAAACAGAAAGAGATTTAACAAACAGTATTCTCGAAAGATAAAATCAAATTAGAGACCATCACATTTTATTGCCTCCTAAGAGCTATCGCGTTTTATTGCAGCGGGGCAACTTAATTGCAAGATTGATAAGGTTTCGGGTGTTTTGGAACCTAACTAACCCAATTGCCAATGCAATGGATGCTCTCTTACAAGCAACAATCAAGTGAGGGGACTTCCTAGTAAACCAGATCCAAAAGTTGTTGATGTAGACAGAAAGAGATTTGTCAAGCAGTATTCTCGAAAGATATAATCAAACAGAATCAGACTTAATTTTGAGAATCTGTCAAAATCTACTCTAAGTCATCATCAAATCAAAACTAGTCTTATCAGTATGAATTGTTAATTTTCTTTTTTTTTTTTTTTGAGAAAAGAGAAATATTTTATAGAAATTAAACACCACTTACATCAATGTCAATTAAAGAGTAAACAGGAACTAAATTGCTTCTATTCCATACTACCTCACCTGTATTAGACAAAGGTACTTTAGCAAGGGCATGAGCAACCATATTGGCCTCCCTCTTTATATACTCGATAAAGGCAATAGCAAAGTTGGGTAACAAAGTCATAATATCCTCCGCAAGAAATGCTGTTATGGAAGATTCACCATGATGGGATCGAATTGCATTCACTGCAGTTAAACAATCAGATTCCAAACAGATAGCAGAGAGGTCCATCTCCAAAGCTTACTGGAGCATTTTTCGAATAGCCAAAAGTTCAAGCGTTTCTGGCTGGTGTCTACCAAAAATGCCTTGAGTGAAAGTAAGTATAGGAGAACCGTCCGAGTTCCTAAAGACCACACCCACTACATCCCCATTTCGTCCTTTGGCAGCATCAATATTGATTTTGATAAGGCCTGGCTCAAGAAACTGCCATTTGAGACTATGATCATACATTTGTTGTTGCAGAAGAGCAGTATTCACATTCTTGAAATCAATATACAATCTGTTGGCCATATCAAAAATCATGGCAGGAGGCATATCTTGTTTCACCATTACCCATTTATTCCTTGCTCTCCAAATTGCCCAAGTTACCATAGCTACAATCTCAAAAGTTTCCTTTTCAATCTTTTAGCTGATGGACTACAACCAATCTCTAAAAGAATGTATAGGCACGTCCTGTAGCCATAAACCAAGTGAACTTAGAAACCATATCCCCGAAGCCCAAGTGCAAGTGAGGAAAACATGCTCAATAAATCCTGGCGCATTGTTGCATCTGGAATAAGTAGGATCCAACCCCACTCCTCTTAGAGCAAGATTCGCAGTAGTTAGAAGAAAACCATGAGAAACACGCCAAAGAAAATGTCTCACTTTATTTGGAACATTGAGGCTCCATATCCGATGTCGTAAATCATGCCCAAGCACACCATGAGAAGAAGAACCAGCCATAGAAGAGGAAATGGCTAAATTTTGAATTAAGCGATAAGCTGATCTATAAACACCCATTCTGTCAAAATGTCAAATTAATTTGTCACATGGGTTTCAGATACTCAAAGGAATAGAAAGAATCTGGCTACTTTCAGAAGGCAAGAAGCTGCGATTAATTAGTTCCATTCGCCAATGCTTCGTGTTAGGATCAATAAGAGCTTCCACTTGTGGTGATACAAGCTCAATTGGCGGTGAAAAAACTTTAAACCCGTTCTAATCAGGAAGTCCTGGATCCTTCCAAATATTGACACTTTTTCCATCGCCAATCATCCAATAAAGCCCTTTAATTACAAATGTCGGGATTGCAATATACTTCTCCAAGTATAGCTAGGTATAAAACCAATCCGGGCCTCCAAAAAACTACAATTAAGAAAATATTTGGCCTTGAAGAGCTTGGACAACAAAGAATTTTGGACAGCTAAGATCCTTTATGCTTGTTTGCCCAACATTGCTAAATTGATTAGCAAAATCTCTGAAGCGCAATCTTGCCCTATACTTTGGTTGAGTGAGTTTGTCGCAAGATGCCCAATGAATTTTCTTACCTTTGTCAATGCTTCACACCAGAACCTATTCATCATTACAGCAATATTAAAAAAATTGTGGCAAGAGGAAACAACTCATAGTGTAGGAAGGAATAACCTGCACAACAGCTTTTATTAAAACCTCTTTGCTAGCTCTGGACAGACTCTTTTCGAACCAGCCACTGAGTTTCTTTTGGATCCTATCAAGGATTGTGTTGAAAGCCGCTTTCTTAGAGTAGCTAATGAGCATTGATAGACCCAAATACTTCTGTTGGCCACTTGAAGCCAATACACCGAAACAGTTCTCAATTGCATGTTTATTCTCCTCCGCACATTCCGGCTAAAGGAAAGCTCAGTCTTCTTCAAGCTAACTTTCTGACCAGAAGCCATCTCATATTGTTCAAGGATCGCTCTTAGATGCTGACATTCTGAAAGAGAGGCCTTTGCAGAAAGCAAACTATCATTGGCAAAGAATAGATGGGTGGTAGAAGGGACCCCCTTGCAAAATCAAATACCAGGCACCCGTCCCTGAGCCACTGCTCTAGCCATCAAAGCAGACAAGCCCTCAGTACAAAATAGAAAAAGATAAGGTGAAAATGGGTCACCTTGTCGTAGTCCTCTTGATGGCTCGAAAGTCTCGCATGGAATAGAGTTTACAAGAATTGAATAAGAAATTGTAGTGACACATCTCATGACTAGTTCAACCCAATCTGCATTAAAGTTGTGTTTCAACATTATTGCCTGTAAGAAGGGTCATTCTACTCTGTCATACGCCTTGCTCATGTCAAGTGTCTCTAAAATGGCACATTTCGTTTCATGTAGCAAGTCCACATATGCGTCTCATGCTGCTAAATTGTTCTTCAAGAAAGTTGTCAAATTGCATGATTTACCTAGTTCCATTGTGTCAGATCATGATATTAAATTTGTTAGTTATTTTTGAAAAACACTTCGGAATTTTTCGGTACCATTTTAAAAGTTTCCTCTACTTTTTACCCCAAACTGACGATCAAACTGAAGTTGTCAATCGCAGTTTTGGAGATTTGCTTTGATGCCTTGTAAGAGACAAATAAGGTAATTGGTACTTGATCTTACTTACTGTTGAGTTTGCTTATAATAATGTGATTAATTGAACTACTAACAAAAGTCTTTTTGAGATTATGCATGGATATTCCCCTTATACACCTATTGACCTCATTCCCTTCTTCCTAATATCCGTTCATCTGAGCTTGCTGAAAATTTTGCCTGACACATCCATGAGTTGCATGCTGAGATACGACGCAAAATTGCATTAAGATTAAGTGATTATAAACTTGCTGTTGATGTGCATCGTAGGGCTATTGATTTCAATGTAGGTGATTATGTCATGGTTTGCATTCACCCTGAGTATTATCCAAAACATTCTTTCAAGAAATTACATACTCGAGTCATTGGCCCTTTCTCTATTATTCAGAAAATGTGACATAATACATACTTACTTGATTTACTTGCTAACATGAATATTAGTCATATTTTCAATATGGAGGAATTATTATCTTGCCGACTTTCAAGCCTCATGTTTATTCTAGTCTCTCTACATATCCACTTGTGCCCAAGTTGCCAGTCTTCCCACCACAACGTGATGAGATTGATGTTGTTCTCAATGATGAGCTGGTTTTAAAACTATTTTTTTGTTTTCATATAATTAAATATTTTTGTATAAGTAACAATTTAATTATATAGTCATTTATTATTCATGTGATTACACAATATATTTTTTATAATGTTTATTGTAGAAAAAATACTTTTTTGTATAAATATTGTAAACAATAAAATTAAAGTTAATTTTATAAATAAATATATTTTTAGATATACAATGTGTTTTTAGATATATTTTTTCTTTTTAATGTCCATCGGTAATAATATGTTTTATTAAAAAATAAAATATTTCTCAAAAGATTGTATAAAAATAGAAAAATTTATTCAAATAATTTTGAGAGAAAATGAAATGAAATTAAAGAGACAACTCAGTGTATGAGATTCCTAAATTTAATAAAATAAAATTTTAAAAAGTGAAATTATAAATCTTGAAAATCAAAAAGATGTATTCCAAAGAAAATAAAAAATGGGTCTGAAAAAAGAGAAAGGATGTTTTACTAACTAAAAAAAAAGTAAAATTAATGAGTACCACTAACTAAAAATCTTTACTTAGATAAAAAAAATTAAAAAAAAAAAGAAACAGTAATGAAAAAAAGAAGAGCTTGATCAAAAAAGAAAAAAAAATAAAAATAAAATGAGAGAGAAGGAATGGGGAGCAAATATTTTTTTAGAGAGAAAAACAGAAAGGAGAGATATTGAGAACCAAAGGCAGAAGGAATGGGGTTACGAAGTCTTGAACCGGACACACGGCGCCGAAGGAGGGTGGCAAATTGCCCAAATCACTGAGCTAACCAATGTTTTTGTTTGTCATTTGATTAACTGTCAATAAAAATAAAAGGTGCCCGGTCATTTTTGACACAGATGCGTTCGTGTAAGTATGTGGTTACTCCATGATGTTTTTTCCCACATTTCGAAAATATATGGTTCACGGACATCAAACACTATTGTCATACTTGCGAATATGGATTGCAAATTGCAAAGCCAGACTTCATTCCTTCGGTCGGAAAAAAGCACAACATATTTTTCACAAAGGGTAAGCCTCTAAACTCAGAAAGAGCGCCATGTAACTACAGAACTAACAGACGTAAAGTTGGGAAGGCAAACCACTAAAAATTTGGTGGTGCGATGTCGTAGTATCAGCAGCAAGTGATCAATGCATTCTCCATTCTAGGGGAAACAAGCAATATCCAGTCCCCCCAAACCTCTTAAGTGCTATTGAACGCCAATGGAATGGATAATAAAATGAGTGGTCGGCTAACTTAACTTATTTCTGAGCAGAGATCAGCTTTGGGTTTGGTCATTTTATCATTTTCTAAATTGCATAGCTGACCAAATGACTCGCAAGTTTTACTTTCCTGATACGGGGATAACGCGCGACCGCCAAATATGTCTCTTAATTTAGGCAGTTAAAAAAAAAAAAACATTCAGCCAATCCAAAAATGCACGACTTTTGGTGACGGATCAAAAAATTTTAGTCAAATAAAAACAACAATATATAAAGTTGCAATCAAGCAACTTTGGCGATCTTTTGCATTTTCATTTTCCATTTATTCAATAAATTAGGCTAACACTAATACCTGGGTGTTTGACTAATAAATCATGCCGAAGATTAAATTAAAGTTCGTTGGGTAAACAAGTTGACCCTTTATCAATGAAGGTTGCTAGCTCATCATAAATAGCTCATCTATGCGTATAATATTAACTAAAATAATTAGATTGTAAAAATTTATTTTTAGAAATAAAATTAATATGACAAAAAATGTCAATTTTAGTAAAAAAAAAAAATTAAAAGTGTTTAATTTTAGTATATAATAACAAATATATAACATAATTTTAAAATAAGTCAAACAAATCTACTTTAGCACACTAAGCAAGTTTCCTAACTATTGTAATTTAAATGAGTTCTTTACGAATATAAATGAATCAAACATACTCTATTCAGAATTGAGCTCATAAACGAGTTTGAAATTAATTTTTCCTCCCTTGTGTAACTAGAAAAACTAAATCGTAATTTCATGAATACATTTTCATTTTCTAGCCTTTCAATCTCTCTTATAACCCAAAAAAAATAAACCAAGGGGCATCAAATAAGTAAGCAAAGGAACTTTCACTAATATTAATGATGCAACTGCACAAAATCATTAGAGTTCCCATTCATGTCTAATTCTATACGCAACTTGAAAAACTCTATTTAAGCATCCTATAACTTCAATTTGTCAGTAATGTACAGACGCTTTACCCCATTTCTCAAAATTGATGCCTCTTGAAATTTTCTTCCTATTTGTGAGAACTCTTCCAGAAGAATATCAACATAGGGGCGCAATGAGTCCCTAAAAGACTTCGAACAGCTCTTGTCACCCTCTTCAACATCCTGAACATCACCTTTGCCCGGACGCCCCACTTGAGCACCGTCCATATATGCGTGACAGGCCATGAGTATATCAGAAGCACGCTTGTGGAAATGGCCCAAAACAAAGTCCTCAAAATTCTGCGGTCAAGCAGAAATTTCAATAATTAGGCTTTTTTAGGACACCCACCCCCCAACCTAAAAAAAAAAAGGCTTTAAACCTGAACCAAAATGCCGTCCATCAAGTCTAGGCAAAGGACTCCGGTTTTCTAGCATCAGGATACGTTCCCAATGACAAAGCTCTACTGCTAGTAGATAGTTAACAGCAGACAAAATATGACAAGTTGAATCCCAGAGCAAATCAACGAAACACATTTAGTTGTATTGCCAGAAAAAAACCAAAAGATAATTGACAAAATTAACTGAATAATGTGAATCTTTCAAAATTTTTGTTAATGTAAATTCAAACAAACAATAATTAGTCCAACCATGCTGTATCGTAGTCAATGTTGGATGGAAGAAAACATGTCCAAAAAATCGATGTAGCAGAGATGAGAATGCTTAAATGGACTTGTGGCCACTCTAGGAAGTACCAAATGAAAAATGAGGACATTCACATTAAAACACTACCACACTGATTTGAAATAAATTGAGGAAGCCATCAAAAATTATAAAATTTCAAATTTTTTTTTAAAAAGAGGCAAAAAAAAAAAAGGCGGCACCGGATTGCACTGGACAAAAACTGAAACAGATCACAATAAAACCTGCGGTTGACTAGGAATCGGAATCAAAACCAACGGTTGAACCGGAATCGCGAGTTCCAGTTTTCTCCAAAAACCGGAACCTTAGACGATGACCTAGGTTGACTTGGAAATCTTTGATTAAGAAGGATTTAAAATAAAGAGATCTCGCACTAGGCTCAACAAACAAAAAGATTCATATAGCCCTCTCCAATTAAATTTGGAAGTAAGATTTTATGATTGTTGTTTCATTCATGTAAATAATGCAACGAGAGGGAGACAGTAGTCTCAGCTAATGCTAAAAGGAAGTACCTTGGGTGGCCTCCGAATTGTGTAAATCATTGTCCTCAGTGATAAAATAAATGTGTGTTCATTGTACTCCTGTGATCTCTTTTCACCTTCTGGTGAGCCACTCAGACATTTGTACCCAGGGCCATTGAAGAAGGGCTTCTGGTTCAGTATCAGTGCTTGTATTGAAAGGAGAACTTGCAATACGGTTGACACACCGGGAAGCCACTGCTCATTCTTGTCACCAAGCCAGGTCCCTAGCAAACTGAGGCACACCTTCCCACCAATGTACAAGTTCGGATTAAGTTGTAGGCCACCGGAATGATAGTGAACATCCTAATCACAGATGAATTTCAAGCTGTGAGGCAAAATTTACCAGAGAAGATACCGAAAAAATCAAAATATGGCCTCAATCACATACCGGAGGTTTATTAGGATAATCAGTAGGGAAGCAAATATCAAAAAAGAAGAGACCATCATGGTAAGGAGTACCCTCTGCTCCAACAATAACAGCTCTCAGTAACTCCATCCTTGTTTCATAAACTCTGACAAAAATACCATCTGTTGACCAAGTATAAGTAATGCAAACAAAATTTAAACAATAATATCATGAACGCTAATGGTAAGAGAAAAAAAATGTGGTCACTAAGGGAGAGAACTCAAATCAACAGGAGGAACTTCCTGATGAAATAGCACTCACCAATTCCGACCAATTACATGTTTGCAATCATATTGTCTACGTTGAGAATCATTGCCAAATCATAAAAGGAGACATAAGGAGGAAACACGAAAAGCACATGATTTTTGTAATTTGTAGTGATCATCTAAACCCAATAGAATGTTATGACGGGTAATTCAAAGATATAAAGATAAGGTGACACCAATGGATGAGTTGAGGTGAATGCTAAAAACTTATGGAATGCTAAAAACAATTCCTTATGGCCTTAGACCTTTACTAACATGCAAAACCAGATAAAGTCATTATTTAAGACTAGATACACAACACTTGATGGACGGTTATATTATTCAAAGAACATTGTGACCCACTGATTCCATTATAAAACAACCATCATATACATTAAAAAGACAATTTAAAATGCTGGCCTAAATGTCCTTTCACAAAATAATCCACCTGCTTCATGTTTTATGTATATGAGGAAGTGAAATGAAAACACTAAAAATAATTTAAAGAAGCAAATTTTATAACATAATGGTAGTTCAAATCTTTAGCAAGCATAAAGTTATTAACTGAGACTTCAATTCTCCAGCAGTCATAATCTCATGAACTCAATTTCAATCCTAAAAAGAATTACACTAATCGGCAAAATTTTTATTTAAAGTGGATTCCTCCAAAACGTTTAGGCGAACTAGCGAGTGTAACCAAATCACAAAGCATAATTTCACCCGGCAAATCATTCTCTAAGATTCTCCACTCTTCGTGCATTCTCTTTACCCAGCTGTTTGATGGCTGACAGAAACAGTAGATAGATTAAAAAATACTAGTTAATGAAATATTTAAATGGGTAAAGACAACAGACACAAGTTGCATCTTCTAAGATCAGGTACCTGTCCCGTAAAAGCACCTTTGTATTTATAGTGATGGTCTGAATGATCTTCAACAGCACCAAAACATTTAAATAGCTTGAACTTTTCCAGAACAACCTCTTTTTTAACATTTTTTGAAGTTTTGGCTCGACCTTTTCTAGGAGGTGCATGTTTAGAAAGAAACGGATCATATGGGCTGGAATAACTTTTATGTTTATTTTGTAAGGAATTCAACTTGGTTTTGAACTGAGAAAATGGTACATGCACAAGAGCACGATTTGAATCAAGCCCGTGAGCGAAAGTGCTTGGACAAACTAATTTACTTGAACCAGTTTGGTTGAGTAGATTAAGGGAAGGATGATGTCCACGGTACATTGGCTGAGGCGCAGTCACCTTTGCCTGATCTGAAGAATTACAATTAGTCGAACTTGAGGAAATTGACATATTTTTGCATTGCCAAGAAGGGAGACCCGGGGGAACACCTCCACATTGTGAAGCAACGGCGAGAGATGACCAAGAGGTGGAGAGGGCGAGAGATGACCAAGAGGTGGAGAGGTCCGCATTGGAAGTATGAGAGAAGGAATCCATTCCAAGCGGAAAAGTTAACGAACTTTTGGTTTTAGCTTTATTTTCTATTGATGCAGCTACTCTTCTTCGTTTTTTCCCTAATGACAAAGAATCCCAAGGCTTGTGATTTCTTGTGTCAGAAAAATTATGCTCATTAGCATTCTTTGGTGTATTAAACCATGGTATAGGCACCTCTACCCCAGGAGGAAAATCCAATTTATCGAAATGCCCTTGAACAGATGCATATTCATCAACATTGAAGACATCACAAAGAGTGGTGGTAGACTCAGTGTTAGAGTCATATAACTTATCAAAATGACAACCATCTAAGATTAAATGTGACTCCAGGGCAGAAGTTTTGTTTGTGATGGAAGACATTGGTGCAGAATTTGCAGAATGAATAAGAGGATGATAAGGCACATCTTCCTGGAATGAAAAGAAAAGGATAAACATGAGGAGGAAGAAGAAAAAGAAGATAAAGAAGAACCACGGTATAAAATCTCACTTCGAATATATTATACAAGATATTATGCACCTTAGGTTTGCTGTTACCCACAGAACTATCTTTAATAATTTTTGCTTTATTGCTAGCGTTAACTTCCTTGTCTAGGATCATTAGATCGGTGGAATCTTCATCCTTGTCAACATCAATCACTTGATGAATGGTCACCTGTAAGAAGATTGAGCATAATAAGTTAGAATCTTTAAGGTATTATGTTTTCCACCAACTGCATATCAATGCTATTACAATCACTTATTCTTTTGAAGTATTTCAAAAGCAGCTAAAAGTGCATGAAAACTGCAAGTAATGCAAGAGAGGAAGCATGTTAACAGTCCACAAAGGTTAAGTCCAGGAAATTTAGAGGTTGCACAATGTCAATTGGACTAGCAAAAGCATATTTAACATCAAGGTACATTCATGAGTATTTAAAGGACAAAAGTTCCCACAACTTGGAAACCACATCCACAAAAATATAAAAAAATTAGCACAAGTGAAACGAGGTTGTATTTTTTTTTTTTTTTTAATTTTAACCGGCCATTTGGATTTAATACTCTGAGATTTTCATTGGCAGGAAAAAAAACACTTGGATTTTTATTACATCCATGTGTGTGTATGTGTAAGTACACAATAACGTTACAAAAGCACCCTTCATCATTCCTTCCATCATTACAACCATAAGGGGATCACATCTTACGAGGCAGGTCCAAAGTAGGTTTTTCATAAGCTGATTCTAGAGGATGTAAAATCTGCATTATTGAGTATAACTGTAGAAAATACCCAATCAGAATCATCTGGCAACATTATTTGAGTGTTTGCTTACAATTTGCAAAGAATTAATCTCATACTTATTGTCTGTTTTAGTTTGTGATTCCGTCTACACCTACAATTAGGTGAAAATAAGACTCAAATTTCCTTCAAAGGACATCATAGAAGAAAAATCCTTCTAAATCATTATATTGAAAACCCTTTTAGCATTTTCTCTCAGTATTAACGTTATTGAATTGCAACAGCAGCTACAAAAAGCTTCCGCTAAGCTATTGCTATAAAAGGGGCTTGAAACCCAGAAGACAACAAATAATTTGACCACCCAAATAGTAATCTTAATGCCTTTTTTCTTCAAACAACACGCCACCACTTGGATAAACTCAAACCAACTTACAGTTATTTGAAACAGAAAACTACTAAAACCACCAAACAACAAGGACAACAAATAAATTCAACCATCAAACCCATCAATTAAGACCAAGTGAGTTAGACCCCAACAGCATGCAGCATGATCAACCTCATCCGCACCCGCAAAAAGAAACAAGAAAACAAACGAAATATTGTAAAAGAAAACATCTTGGATTACCGGAAGAGAGAGAGACCTGCTTACGTTTGGGCTGTTCAACAGGAGAAATCGGCGGGGGGACTTCGATGACCTCAGGTTCCATGAAGAAGCGTTTCCTGTTTGGACAGCCAGAAAACCAGAGAAAGCGAGAGAAAAAACATCAGCGATGCTTAATCAATCAATTAATTAATTAATTAAATGCAGGCAGAGAAAGAGAGACAGAGAGAGAACCTTGAGAGAGAGGCGGAGAAACACTGGGGAAACTTGGGAATGTTGGTAGGTGGAGGAGGCGTCGGCGGCGGCGTCTGCTGCTTGGCCATCGATTAGGGAATTTGGCTGCGTTTTGTTTTTGGAGAGATGGAGAGAGACTGGGATTGCTTTTGAGTTTGGATTGCGGGGAGTTTTGGCCTTAGGTTTGGCGCATCCATTTTATACTTTTCTCGGTACATTCAATGTTTTTTTTTTTTTTGAAAGGCGTTTTGGTAAATATTAGCCTAATTGTGGGTTAGGGTTATGGGAAAAGTGTGAAAAAGTTAGGTTATATAGATATAGATATGATGATATGGATACGGTAAATGTAAATGTCGTAATATATTAATTTCAAAAAAATTAGAATATAGACACGGAACAAACATGTCGATGTATATATATTCAAGCATTTAAATATAAATTGAAATTAAACTAAATATATAACATATATATAAAAAAAAAAAGGCCACACTTTGTGCCAAGAATGAGTCTTATAAGTAAACTAAATCATGAATTTAAAACTTTCAAAATATTAGCTCAGGAAAAGACAATAATTGAACAACAAGTTTATCAATTCCTCAAACTGAAACTTAGGACTGGGCTTAAATTCTTATAAACTTCTTCAAAGGCCTAAAAGAAGAAAAAAATAAACTTAATATCAACTACTAATTCTAATATGGGAAAAGTTATTTGTCCGGACCCGATAGCCAGAAAAGTTGTCGTAATGACGTGGCAAGGAATATTAAATTGAGAAAAAAATGAATGGCATGAAAATGAAAAGTATTTATTGAAGAGCGGGAAATAAGAAGCAGTGTAGCGCGAAAAAAAGGGAAGGAGGGAAAAAAAATCTAAAAGAGAGGGAAAAATTGAGAAAAAAAGCAAGTATTGTAGGTTAAAAAAAAAGAATATTTGGAAAAAAGAAACCCCCAAAGCCCCTGCAACGTCGATATACGCTCAATTTCTAAAACCACAACCATAAATTGTCTTTCTTGTAACACATTGGGTTAGACAAATAAGAGCAGCAAAATGGTGATAGTCGGAGAAATTTGCTGCAAGGATGATGTCAATGAGAGATTTGTGGAGGAAGTAGCTAGGGAATAAGCAACAATCGAAGTGACGCAGGGAAATTGGTGTGTGGTCATCTAAACACGGTAAGAATTGGCTGAGCATAGTATAATGTAGTAGTGCTTTAAGTGAAATATAGAGCATAAATTTGATGCTTTATTAACTGGGTCTGTGTTTGCAATTGACGTAAATTAGAAATAGGGAATAATGAGTATTTTCAATTGATTACAAACTATCAAAGAACTAATTGACTAAGTGTGGGAAAGCAAACAGAGAAAGTGATGTAGGTTGTGCCATAAAAAGGCTTCGGAAGGTATAATTTAGATGGGTTAACAAATTGTTGTGGAATATGGATGAGAATTGTAGTAAAATTATAAATCTTATGTTGGTAGGCGTGAGCAGAATCCTGATGAGGACTTGTAGTGAGAACACTTTTAAGAATTGTGGGTTTCCGCAAATTCCTCAAGTCAGGACGTGTTGGGAGTACAACTATATGAAAAGATAGGTTTAGTAGTATGATGTACAAAAATGTAGCATTTGTAAATGATATTAAATAAAGTTAGATATATTGTGAGGCTGGCAAGATGTATTGGAAGAGACTAGTGAATGAAACTCATCAATATTCTCTGATGCATAAAGTAATGATGATTGAAATTCATTAGTGTTATATGCATTGCAGGTGTAGAACAGTTGAGCTGTGGAATGGTTAGTGTGTTTGAAGAGGATCGAGGGAGAAAAGGTGAAGTTTACAGTGATTGTATGGAGCAGCAAAATGGAATAGAAAATGGGGATGAGGGGGAACCAACTGTTGGAATGATATTTAAGGAGCATGAAGAAGTGTATTTGTTTTACAAAGTGTATGGAAAATCAAAGGGCTTTGGGATATGTAGACGTGACAGTAAGAAGAATGAAATGACTGGGGATGTTAGGTGGATGACCTTCACGTGCACTAAAGCACGGGAACACAAGTCAAAGGGGAAGAATTTGTTAGCACCATGACCTAGTGGAAGAATTTCGTGTGGAGCTCGAGTTTGCACAGCAAAGAGAGAAGGGTTGTGGATGATAAGTAAGGTAGTGTTAGCGCACAACCATGAGATTAGTCCGACAAGTTCTCGATTTATAAGGCAACATCGAGAAGTGGATGTCCATAGTAAACGACAGTTAGAATTGAATGATATGGCAGGATTACGACCGTGTCAAAATGTCAAAGCAGTCATTTATGAAGCTGGCGGACATGAGGAGATGACATGTCTTAGTGTCGATCTAACCAACCATGTGAATAAAGTTCGTAGGTTGCAACTAAAAGATGAGGATGCTGAGGCTATTCATGAATTGTTTGGCAAGTTGCAGAATGAAAATAGAGATTTTGTATACGTGATAAAGCCAGACAAAGAAGGTAGGTTGAAACATGTATTTTGGGCTGATGGGAGATGTAGGGCAGCTTACCAGGAGTTTTGTGATGTTATCACATTTGATACCACCTATCTTGTCAATAAGTATGACATGCCGTTTGCATCTTTTGTTGGTGTGAATCAGCATAGGCAGCCCATTCTCTTAGGCTGTGCTCTAATAAATAATGAGAAGTCGAAGACCTACAAATGGTTGTTTGAGACATGGTTGAACTGCATGGATGGGAAGTGGCCTGATGCAATAATCACAGATCAATGTGGAGCTATTAGGGAAGCTGTTAGGACTGTTTTCCCTAATACTTGACATAGGTGGTGTCTATGGCACATTTTATGTAAGATTCCATCTAAATTTAGAAGAAACGATGAATATGATGATGTTAAAGATGCATTTATGGAAGCAGTCTATGATACCTTAACAGTTGAAAATTTTGAGGAGAAGTGGTCGAGCATGCTATTTAATTTTTAGCTAGAGTCTAATGAACGGCTAGCCAATATGTATGAAAATAGGCAGCGGTGGGTTCCAGTTTTTGTTAGATCATCCTTTTGGGTTGGAATGTCATCAACCCAAAGGAGTGAGAACATGCATTCATTTTTTGATGGATTTGTGCACGCAAGGACATCATTATGCCAGTTTGCACAACAATATGGTCTAACAGTGCAAGATAAGGTGGAAAAGGAGAAACATGAGGATTTCTTGTCTTTGAATTCGATAATTCCTTGTGTGACTCGATTTAAGTTTGAGGTTCAACTTCGTAATGCTTACAGTAACAATATTTTTAGGCTTGTGCAACAACAGTTGACTAATATCATGTATTGTGATATGAAAATTGTGACCCAAGTAGGAACCAATGTAATCTGTGAGGTTGTTGAGATGGTTGAAAGTGGTAGTGAAAGTAATACATGGTTTAGGTTCATAGTTCAATTTGATGTGGAAAACCAGACTTTTGAATGTAATTGTAAGTTGTTTGAGTTCATGGGTATTCTTTGTGCACATGTTTTCAAGGTCATTGCTATATAGGATATTCAAGTGATACCTGACAGATACATCCTGAGGAGATGGAGGAAGGATGTTGTGAGACGTCATAGCTCAATGACAACAGGTTTGCCTTCAGCATCGATAGCAATCCAGCGCACAAAACAATTGGAAAATGCATTTTATTATATAGTTGAGAAGACAGTTAATGAGGAGAGTAAGTTTGAATCTTTTTTGCGAATCTTGCATGACCACAAGAGTAGCCTAGATAATGTAACTAGCGGTTGTCCAGGTTCATTTGGACAGCAAGATGGGAATAGTGGTCATGGTAAAGGAAAAGATGATGAATCATCTAAGAATTCCTCTAAAATAACCTATAAAGATCCAGTAATTGTTCGCCGAAGGGGGCGACCAAAAAACAAGAGGCCTGTATCTTTATTTGAGAAAGCAAGTTGTAAAACATTTACTAGGAGGAGGCAAAAGAGTGTTAGGACCCCACATTCTGTGCAGAATATTAGTGGACCGTCTGCAAGTTTATTACAACAACAGGTTTGGCTAATGTACTCGGTGAACATAGTATAGCTTATGTGTTAATTGACAATTTACAAAGAAAATAAGAATATTATGTTTTTGTCTTTTAAATTTTAGGCAAATGGAGTACAACTTCAACCTCCTGGAGTCTATTCTATATGGCCAGTGGGTATTTTTGGTGCACCGATCCCTTTAGACACAGGAAGCCAGGTATGACATAAATTACCTTTGTTTATTGGTGGAAAAATTTATGGATTTTATATGATAACTTGTGGTGTATCATTTATGTAGGGAGTAATCATGTGTTTACTTTGTAGTAAGGGAAATAGGTTACATTACACTGGTATTTGGAGTTGAAGGTTAAGCTTAATTAACTGTTATCTTTATTGGTCATAATGGTTGCACAGGTCATGCTATGACAATCACATTTACCTGCAGGATCACATCAGCCATTCTTTGGACTAGCTCCCCCAAATCTGTACCCACTGAACACATAGAGTCATGGTAGTGAAAGTTACGTCCAATATTATAATGGGGTATGTGTAATTTGCCATTGTTTGAGAAATTGTGCAACCCCCTCTTCACTTACTTCAATGCTGTTGACATATGCAGCTACTAAACGGAATACAACTTGCATGACCCTCCGTGCAGTTTACAAGATGAATTGAAGATAGAACTTTCATGGACAGCGATGCCATTTGTGGAGTTAGTCAATTGTATTTTTGCCGAAGAAAAATGTTCTTTTATATCAGGATATAAATACTATATTTTTTAATGCTAAAGGTATAAATGATAAGTATTTGAGAAATGATAAAGATTTATAAGCAGTTGTCCGTTATAATTATGGGAATAATAGTCTATTCTTACAATCCAAATAGTGACTCAAGGAATGCATATATGTTGGTAACCAAAGTCCAACTTAGACATTGTTAGTAGTTTGGACCCGTTTGGAAGGGCAAATTAGACATTGTTGGTAGTTTGGACTCGTTTGTAAGGGCAAATTTATTGTAAGGGCAATTTTATTTAGAGTCCTGTTACGTGGACGCAGAAGAGAAGACGCAGAGAAGACGGAAAATTTTTTTGTGCAACCAACAAACTTATTTGTGCAACAAAAAATAGATGAAAAAATACTCTTAAATTTTGTTGTTATAATTAAACGTCTTGTTGCACAAATAATCCACCTGGTTGCACAAAAATATTTTCCCGTCTCCGCCACGTCTTCATTTTCCCGTCCCCCTACATTTAGCGTTTTATTGTAAGATGACAACAAACCAAGTTGTTACCGAAAGTTTACTAAACATGAACTGCATGATGCTTTGTGTCGGAGGTGACATAGGTATCAAGGTGCTCGACTCATGGATTGTTTTTGACTATAGTGTAGCTGTTTGAAGGCCCATTTATGTAATGAAGGAATGGGCTTGTCAAAGGCCCTAGAAGATGCTCGAGTGCCTTTATATTTTCCCAGAATAGAACTAAACAAAAAAATTCATTATTTAAATAATAATAGTGGGAACAGCGCGAGAGATTGGATGAATGCGGTAAGTTGACGCCTACGATGTGTTGGATTGCGCATTGACTTTTTTAATAGGAAAAGATGTATGGCCAGATGAAAAGTTTGTGTAAGATTTTCCCGACGAAAAAAGATAGGTGGCCGGCGAATAAATTGCCGGAAGATGTTCTTGTATTGCAACCTATTTGATTAATTGTGCAACTAGTTGGATCTATTGTACAATAAAAAGATAATGATTTTTTTATTCCCGTTTAGTTGCACTTGTAATTAAAATAGTTGCACAATAAATCTAACAAGTTGCATTATGAATTTTTTATCGGCCACTTCCTCCGGCCATGTAAGAGGACCCCCGACGAATTGTAATTTGTTGGGAATTTTTAACAATCAGCTGGATTCATTATCCAAGAGAAGCATACTGAGTTTTGTCCTTCTTTTGATTACACATAGAAACAAGATAGTTGCAAAATGAATATAACAAATTGTACGCTAAAAATTTCTCCAACCATGTATTAGTACCTGAATAAGTCACAAGAGCATATTGTGATGACAATTTCAGGTGTTTTGTTTTCGGGTCTTGTTATATGGTTGGAAAAATTTGTTGGAAAATTTTCTGTAATGCAACTTGTTGTATTAATTGCGCAACCAAATGGATCTATTGTACAGCAAAAAAATAATGATTTTTAGCCCTGTGTAGTTGCACTTGTAACCCAAATAGTTGGACAATAAATCCAAAGAGTTGCATTTCGAAATTTTTTTCGGCCACTACGTCCGACCATGTAAGATGATCCTTTTCTGAATTGCAGTATATTGGAAACTTTTAGCAATCAGCTGGATTCTTTGTTCAAGAAAAGCATAGTGAATTTTGTACTTCTATTGACTACGCATAGAATCAAGATAGTTGCACAATGAATATAACTAGTTGCATTTTAAAAATTTCTGCAACCCTGTAATAGTCCCTGAATAAGTCACAGGGGCATATTGTGATGGCACTAGGGACGGATCCAATATAGGAGAAGTGGGGCAATTGCCTCTCTCCAAAGTTTAAGTAAAGTACAATTATAGGAAAAAATGTCTCAAAAAGTAGCCCTTGTCGTAGTGGATCTCGCCTTCTCCCCCCCCCACATCATTGATGTCGCAGGTTCGAGAGAAAGGGGGCATAATTTTGGGTGTTTTTTTTTTTGGGTTTTGTTACATACCTAGAAAATTTTGCTTGAAAAATTTCCGTACTGCAACTTTTTGGATTCATTGTGCAACTGTCTTCATTACAACTACAACTAAAAAAGGGAAAAAAGTTTATGAATATAATTAGTTGTAGTTATGGAAGATATTCAGGCAACTTCTTCTCCGGCCATACAACTTTTCCCAAAGTATGGCCAAAGCAACAGTTTCTCGAAGAATTTCGGGAACTGCAACCAGGTTGATTCATTGTCCAATCGACTGGATTCTTTGTCTAACGAAAGGATAGTGATTTCGTTCCTTCTATTAGTTGCACTTGTTATGAAAACTTTTGCCCAATGAATCTCACAATTATTATCTTTTTGTTGCACATTAAATCTACCAATTGGCACAATGGATCAACCTCATTGCAGTTACTGAAATTCTTCTAAAAACTTTTTCTCCGGTCATACAATTATTTCCTTTTCACTTTGGAGGGAATAGTTTCATGACCGAAGACAAATTCTTTATTAGAATTTCCAGATTTGTCTTTTTTAGATTTCATTCGTCACTAGCTGGATTCATTGTGCAACTAGGTAATAGTAATTTTTTTGTTTGTTTTTTAATTGCACTTGTAATTCATAACCTTGCACAACGCATGTAGTGAATTGCAATTCAGCAACTTATCCGACCATTTACTTTAGCCATGTAACAGTACCCGCTTTCCCATTTTGTTTCTTTTTTTTTTTTTTTTCATTTTATAGCTGGAGAAGAAGTTGCCGGAAGATCGTTTGAAACTGCAACCTTTTAGATTATTTATACAACCATTTTGATTCATTGTGCAACAAAAAAATATTAATTTTTCCCCCCTTTAGTTGCACTTGTAATAAACATAGTTGCACTTGTAATAAACACAGTTGCACGATAAATCTAACGAGTTGGATTTTAGAAATGTTTTTGGCCACTTTCTTCAAAAAGTTGTAATCAAAACACTTGTAACAATAGTTATGGGTATTGTTACATGCTCAGGGAAATTGGCAGGAAAAATTATTGGAATGCAACTTGTTGGAATCATTGTGTAAATGCCTAGATAACAAGTGTAACTAAAAGAGAGTAAAAAATTTATGGTGCACTATGAATCCATCTGATTACACGATGAATCTAGCTGATTGCAGTTCTATAACATCTTCCTACAACTTCTTCTTCGGGTGTACCACATTTGCAAAGAAGGGAATATATAAGGGTGTTGTTACACGGCCAGAGAAATTTGCCCAAAAAATTGATAGAATGCAACGTTTTGGATTGTTTGTGCAAATGTCTTGATTGAAAGTGCAAGTAAAAGAGGGAAAAAAAAACCATTATCTGGATTCATTGTTGCACAATCAATCTAGCTGATTGCCCAATTTATCCATCTTGTTGCAGTACTGGAAGATCTTTTGGAAACTTTGTCTATACAACTTTTCCCTATTTGAAAATAGGGTGTTGTTACATGGCAAAAAAATTTTCCTTAATTTTTATTGAAATATTTATTTTTGTATTAAATTAACATCAATTTCATCTGTTATGAAATGCGTAGTCAAATGTTTTCTTAACAAATATTATTAAAAATCATCAGGGGCCACATAAGCGATAAATGACTAAATCATTACATGAGTACTTATGTATAAAAAATTGTATTGCTTGTATAAAGAATAAAAATAGTTAAAACATTTAAATTTACAATATGTAATATTAATATTCATAATATTTATTACTCTTTTTTGTTTTCATCATAACTATTTGTTATTATTTTTGTATTTTTACATATTAAATTCGCCCCCTGAATAATTTTTCGACATCTTTCCGTAGATGGCTAGTGTTGTATTTGTAAGAAAGGCAAGCGTAAACATATGTTTTTTACGATGTAATTATTAATTGAATTAGTTAACTGAAAATAATTGGAATTAGTTTATATAAATCATCAGGGGTCGTCCCATAATTGGTAGCATTACTCGAGTCAATTAATAATATTACTTTTATCCATAGTTGACTACATGAGAATTTTTTTATTAACTCACACAACTTTTTTCTACTGAGGAACAAAATTTCCAAAATAAATGCAAAGTTTATAAGATGTGAGTTAGCAAATTGATCTTCGCTCCTTCTAACATTTGAGTTAGTGCAAATTAGAGGTATTCAGTCTGGTTGAAACACAGAATGCCATAAGTTTTGCATAACAAGTTAGACATCTAAAACATCGCTGTTTTTTAAGTACAAATGAAGTAAGGATTCATCATTGGAATTAGTATTAGATGAGTCCAACATCCCTTAAGTAAAAGCAAACTTTAGAGGTCACTGAAAGATTGGCTTGCACAACAAATGATTACAAAAGGAGCATGTTACTAAGTTAGATGATTACAAAAGCAAACTGCATTTTTTTGGATTATTTATACAACACTTTAGCAATTTTCCGACATCATCGTCCATTTACAATTAAGTTAAATGTTACTAATTTAAAAAAGGGGAAAAAGTAAGCGGACGGGAAGAGAGAGACGCGAAAGAGACAGAAAATTTTTTTTGTGCAACTAATCAGTTTATTTGTGCAACAAGATATTGAATTATTACAACAAAATTTGAAAGTATTTTCACTTATTTTTTCGTTGTAGAAATTTAACGTTTCGTTGCACAAAAAAAGCACCTGGTTGCATAAAAAAATTTTTCGGTTTATTCTACGTCTTATTTTTCCTGTTCACGTAATAGTACTCTTAGACAAATCATTGTGGCCTCTAGCACAACCAATAATTCCGAATGCTTACCATCCCTCATACATTACTACATAACGATACTGACCACCAAAAGTTTCTAGTGTTGACATTTTTAATTCACACTATTTGTCTAATATCAAAGTTGAAAGTTATGGAATATAACAAAACACTTTTTGATTATTAATTCCAATTATATACCTCCACTTCAATTGTAGGGACACCCTTGTTGTTATCCCTTTTGGCACCGATGGATTTCCAAATTCGTGCTTCCCCTATACCCTACCAAACAAACACATTACTACTTATTTAAAATTCTGACAACAGAGGCTCAATTAACAACTATCTGCAATTTATATCATACCTATATTGTATTCAGCTTTGCGTAAGCTAATTCCATTTGGACTCTACGCCACACCCTCTGAAATGTCCAAAACTCTAGAGGATGTTCATCTTCTGCTCGCTTTTCAAATGACCAAAAAGGAAACCGATCGAAGTAGAACAACTGTAGCAATAAAAAATTATAGCACTGTCATGGTTGATCATTGTTTACATGCACACACAGTTAATCATACTCGAATACGCACTTTTCTCTTCTCAAATTGCCCAAAACTACTTACCATTAAAAACACCAAGCATCCACCAACACTTCGTTTGCCACCTTGATCCATCTGTTTACCTTTTCCCTTAATAAATGCACATGCCTCTTCACATAACCACCTCAATACAAAGTCCCCCCACCTATATTTTTTTACATTAGCTACATCTGCAACAGCACTATATAGCTTAGGCGATGGAATCTGTGAAGATGTCGGGCATAATATTGATCCAAGTGCTAAAAGAAAGAAAGCTTGCTTTAAAATTTTATCATATATCTCATTACTAGACAATACTCATTTAAGTGTTTTGAAGTTTGCCTTAAGAACATTCTTTTTCTTACCCATGCCTTAAGAACATTCTTTTTCTTACCCACCCCATTTGTTTCACCGTCCTCTTCAGACTGCTTTGCAGCCAAAAAACATGCCAAATCCACAAAACTTTTCCCTACCTCTTCACCTCCCAACACACGGCTTGGCATGGGTTCAAGCCCATTAAGCACACTTATTAAATTTGCAACATCCTCCCCTTGGAATTTTTTGTCACTCACCCCTTACAATTAACTCACATGTAAAAAGATTAAAATGCTCCAACAATTTAATAATAAAATTTTTAGGCATATTGCCACACCTAATACGAAAAATTTCTCAAATCTCATTTCCTCTATCACCTCACGCATATGAGACCTCTTCCCTAGTTTCATAACAAACCGAGTCACCTGTTGCGGACAGCAGTGTGAATAGTACAGCACTTGCATCATTATAATACCACATTTAATTCCAAAATTTCTAGGTCGAAGCCCCTTTTCAAATAAGTGATTATAGTGCTCACCATGTCTTTGCTACCATTGCTTTTGGCTCTCTGAAAGAATGCTTTAGTTTCATCTACATTTATGTTTGCTGCCTTTGATTCCTCCACAAACCTTTCTCGCCCGTTATCATCTAACTCCTCCCATGCCTTCCTCATTTCAGTTGCAACTTCCAGCTGCCCATCAACTTTTTATCATTCATCTATATTCCACAATTGCTGACACTCAAATTATATGACAAAACATTATTCAAATGCATATGTGCGACTGTACACTCACATTGCAAAGCTTCTTGGGCCTTTTCCCAGCCTTTCGTGCTTCTGCCATATACCACTTCCTGGTAATTAATGCAATATACTTTATAATCAATTCTTTCACAAAAATAAAACTAATTAACAATATGCATTTAACTCTTAATAATTCAATTTAGAGGCTTATTTGGATTTCCTTACTGAAAAAAATTATAAGCTGAACACTTCTTCACTCGTTTTTTGGTAGCCCCATTTGCTGGCTTCCATTCTTCCCTTTCATGTTTACAATTATTTCCCATACCCTCATCTACACTGCCAGACCCCTCCTCGCTACTTCCACAATCTTCCTCATTCGACCTTCTCACTTGTGTTTCATCATTGCCAATAACCAGTCTACGATTATCGTTCACTCTTACCTTACCCATTACATCAAATTTGTTGTTCACCTGCATCAAATTCTGAAATTAGATGTTGTATCTATAAATTGCATATGCATACTCAATCGCTCCAATAAACTAATTATATTCTGCCACTATTTTGTTCAAAAGTTCACCATGCTATTCAAATTCTTTTGCTGCTAAGTTTTTTACCTTTCTGTTTTGGCCTAACTAAATTAACCTCTTCAACTCTCAGTACTATAATATTCAATACCTACAACCTCAACATCAGACATAATTTTCCCTTTCAAACTCACCTTCTAGGACAACACAAATTTTACATTTAACATAATAAAAATTGAATTGCTTATCTATTCAACCAACTTTATGAAAAGAATGCTAATAAAATCCTTTCCCATTGTCATTGATAATAACACAACAATTTTTCATCTTCCTTTCTCGTCCTCATTTTTTAGCCTCATTTTCTACCCAAAACCCTTTCCCATCCCTCCTGACTAATTACATAATTTACAAATAATAAAGCAGCCTACCAATAATAATAAATTAACATCAAAATATCATGCTACCAGCTCTAAATTAACTAAAAAATAAAATTTAATAAATGAACCTTCAGCAAAGCCCCTACCTTTCTGTAGAAGAGTCCTCAACCGAAGCATTTTCCCTCCAATTTCTCTGATATATGCGCTCCAAACTCGGGTTTGCAAACAAACAATTAACCGAAACACAACTTTTTCTTCAACAAATTGTTATCTACTATCGTGAAATGTACCTTTATCAAACAACACCTGATTATACCCAAATAACCTCCATTGTTGTTTTCATTTTCCACTCTATTGCTCACAATCGTTGCTTCCCACCACTAACTCTGGCCTTGCCGTCGCATATGCCCAATTCTTTTTCCCTCTTGGCTTACAAGCTTGTGCCGCAAATGAGCTTCACATAGGTTTCTGCTTTCCTCTTCTTTCATAAACGAAAGACCTTTCCCATTCCATATGTTTGTTTTTTTTTTTTTTTGGTTTCTATTTTCAAATTTCAAATTCAAATTATACCTAACAAAAAAAAACCCTAAACCCAAACTTTTACTATTCTCCCTTCTCTTTAAAAATAATTTTTACTTAGGTAGGACCCACGTACACATAGGATCCGGCATTTTCTACGGCCATTAACTCCGGATAGGTAATGGTACCCTTCTAATATAACAAGTAAAAGCAAAAGTCGATAAAATAAAGGATTTCTTGCCTAATCATCGTTATTGATAGGAACCACCCACGATCACTTGGTTGGATACTTTCTTGTTCTTTGTCACCACAATCATTTATAAATAAGACAGCTTCAAAATTAATTTGGCTCATCTAAAGAGAGATTTGTAATCTCCAATATACAAACATCATCCATAGATTCAAAAGTATGTCAATTAAATCGTAAGAGCATTCAATTCTGCTAAAGTTAGTATTTTTGCAACCAATTTGAAAGATGAAGAGCAACTAATATACCCTCACTTGGCTTTACCAATTGGGCATGTGGAACGTTGAAGACTTGAAGCCAATATTCTTACAGTTAATTCAAAAGATGAAGAACAGCTATTATCCACTTAGGTGTTGGTGGAAATACTAGTATTTTTAATCAGACGTCAACTTGTCAATTTGGAGAATTAAAAAAAAAAAAAAGCCCTTTTTTGCATGCTTAGTTAAGAGCCATGGATATAAAGGCAAGAAAGAACCACACAAATTATCAAACCAATCTTAAAAAATGGATGATACATGACACATTCTAGACACATAAGAAGGCGATGGAGTGGATAGTCAAGCATAGTAAAGTGGGTTGTGTTTTTCCTAATTCAGGGTTCTCCAATCTAAAATTGAAATAAGATATTAAAAATTTAAGTACCAAAATAAAGAAATTAAGAAAAAGATTAGTAATTTACCTGAAAAAAAAAGGAGGAGTGAGCAAGTGATTTCAAGGATGAAGAGAAAGAACCAATGGAGTACCGAGTTTGTTCTTGTCGAAGAAGAAGAAAAAAGGGCGATGATCTAATGCTAAGTCCCTGCATTTCTTTTTTTCTATTTTTTCAAAAAAAAATTTAAAGCAAAAATACTAAAGTATCCTTAAAGATGTCTTAGGCGTGTTCAACAAACTCCTTTGCCGCATTCGACACGTGTGATTAATTTTTTTTTTCCAAATTTTTTTCTCGAACACTTATTAGTGTATCTGACACATGTCTGAGGTGTATTAGACGCAAGTCCGTATCCAACGCGTATCTGACACTTGCACGGCTTCAAATTCGAAGTGCCTGTACATCCTTGTGGAAAATAAAGTTGTGAGAAAATAAAGTTGTTTGGATAAATAGAGAAAGTTGTAAGAAAAAAATAATAAGAAGGAAAAATAAATAGTAATTTGTGAGAAAAAAAGTTATGAGAAAAATAAGTTATTTGGATAGAAGAAAAAATTGTAAGAAAGAAAATTATTAAAAAGAAAAAATGAATAGTAATTTATGAGAGAAAAGTTATGAGAAAAATAAGTTATTTGGATAGAGAAAAAATTTGTGAGAAAGAAAAAATTATAAAAAAATAAAAGATAAATAATTATGTTTTTTTTTTCTTTCTCTCCCTTTCTCTAGAAATCCAAACAAGCGATAAATGTCTTTGTGTTTTTTAATTGGCAGAATGATCACTTTTACTCAAAAAGTTTTTGGGTTTCTTATGGATCATCCATGACAATTTTTTTTTATCAAATTATGGGCAGCACATAATGTCCGTTAGTCAATGATACCTACTATGCACTTTTTGGTTAAATGTGCCTGTGTGACAAATATCAGACTACTACATCAGATAAAAGTTGTCACATCGTTGTGCCATGTCAACGAATATTTAATTTGTTTAATAATTATTTTTTAATTTGTTTAACAATTAAATAAGAAAAAAGAAAATGAACATGAAAAATATTAGCATTGTTATTTAAATAGTTTTATAATTTTTAACAATTAAATTAAAAAATAAAAAAATCATCTCTCTCTGCCCTCCTCCTTCACTCTCCTCGCCTCTCTCCTCCCTTCTCTCTCCTCTCTTCTCTCTTTCCCTACACTTCCATGTTCCAAATTGTGAAAAAGGAAAAAACATCTTCCTTAGGAAGAGAATTAGGAATTAAGTGCTCAAGATTAATGCTCCCACATGCAATTGCCTATTGTCAATGCCACTAAAGAAAAGACTTCTGTATCAAATAGAGAGAGAGAGACAGAGGGAAGGGAGGGAGTAAAAGAGAAACAAGAAGTAACAATAGTGGGAGAGAGGTCATGGCTAGAATTGGATATAAAACTCAAAAGAAAAGTACTCTTTGCAACTCCAGAATCCCTAATCAATAATATCTTTGAATGAATAAATTAGCAAATTTGAAGAAATTAACTAAAACTCTTTTACCTCTAGGCAGCTTCACATGAGGGATAAAGAGAGAGAAAGAGAGAGTGAGAGATGAGTTTTCCAATGTCTGAACAAGAAAGAAACAAACTAAAAACAACGAGAGGGGAAATGAGAGAGAAGGGGAGGAGGGAGAGGTGAGTAGAGAGAATGAGGAGGGAGGGGAGAGATTTTTTTTTGTTTAATTGTTAAAAAATAGAAAAAAAATATTTAATTTTCAGCATTCCAATAATTTTTCATTTTTATTCTATTTTTTTCTCTAATTGTTAAACAAATCAAAAAAACAATTATTAAAAAAAAAACAAATTTGCATTCACATCAGCAAATATTAATGGCGTAGCAGCCTCTATCTTATGTGGTAGTCCAATATTTGCCACGTAGGCACACTTAACAACAAATATGCATGGTGGGCATCATTAGACTAACAGACGTAACGTGTTGGACATAATTTGACACACAAAAAAAAAGTTATCGACAATAAGTAAGAAATTTAAAATTTTTTTAGGTAAAATTGATTATTATGCCTTTTAAATTCTTGTTCATAAAGTTTTAATTTTAAAATCAGTTTGATACGTTAAGTTCATTAGACTAATTTGACATATGCGTTAATTTGGTTATTAACTCTACTAACGTGACACCCAATAGACTGACATGTCATAAGTGATACTCTGAATCAACATGTCACCTCAGCATTTAATAATGACCAGACATTTTAAAAAATAGAGAAATCTCACTCCGCTTGATTTTCCAACAACGCGAAGGCACGAATCATGCACAGTGACCTGGTAAGAATCGTTTGGAGTATTTGAAGAGCTTGGACCATTCTCTCTAAATTCCATTCCTCTGTAACACTCAACAGGGGAAAAATCACCCAACTAAGATAAATTACATTCCACCTATTGGGATACGTTCAGTTGTACATAATCATTTGACAAGAAAAGTCCAAAAACCAATCATACCCTAGCACACTAGGAAAAGAATCCCCTTCCAACTCTTTTACACCCAGGCTCCTTTCTCTCCCCACCACAACATATAAACCTTGATCTCCAAAAAATACAGGAACCAACTCGTACAACCAAAATAACATGGCTAATCGGATAAAATCTTGCAAGCGTATATGGTTGATCGTAGTAATAAAATCATAGTAAATACTTCAAGCATTGAACCCAAGGGAACAAATAATTAATTGTAATCTAAGTTATTTAATAGAAGTTTGATATTTAAAAAGAGTATTAACAAATAAAATTACTAAGTTAAGCAAATTAAACTAATTAAAATTAATCGCAATTTAAGTAAGGATTTACGCAAAATAAAGATTACCAGGGTTATGGATTTTCATCTAAAAGAGTTGAATTATATGAATTTTGTGGCATTAATGATTTGAATGTCAATTCTTCTTCTTGAGTTAGCGTTCTTCATCAAACAACTCTAATCGTATTCAATCTATTAGTGATCTTCTTTCGAACTCACACAAAAAATAGATCAAACCCATTAAGAATAAAGAATTTCTAATGACATCATATGAACTTATCTCATGTCTTACTCAAAGTTCATATATTTATCTATTCAGTGCACGACTATGCCTCATTTGTTCATCTCAACACACATCTTATGACTACTTTCATGGTTGTTAGGCACAAAACCATAGCCAAGATCAAAATAGATAAATCAAATCAAGTTCTCAACATACAATTACAATAAAATTTTTTCACCGAATTTAGAATCGATTCATTAATACTGGAAGAAATAATACGCGAAACTGATGTAAAAATATCGAGAATGCCTGCATGAAGCAGGATGGGAAAAAGACACAAACGACTTACGTGACAAATGGTCAAAATGACCATTAACACAATGAGCACGAAGCTTAAGACTACCAACAAGATTTAATCCAGTTGGAAGAAATTGCATATAACAGCATATACCACACGATATGGACCTAGAGTAGAAATCGTTTGGGTATCTCCAATGCCAATTTTCGAAACAGTCAAATTACAACTATGAAAATAACTGCAGGCTGTACAAATAGTACAAATCACCCAACACGAAAGACAAAAAGGACTCTTCTTATTTCCCCCTTTGGCGACGATGACGACTGTGGACGATGGCAGCGATGGCATGGCCAACGACAACCAGAATGAGGTCGGTGACAGAGGCAGCATGTGCAAGGGTAGTGGCTGTACCTCAACACTGCCGATAGGTCTGATTTCTACTGCAACTTTGCGGGTTTCAGCCTTCGCACTAGTGGCTGGTACTGCAACGTCAGCTGTGAAGTCAGCGTTTGGAAACCTTAGTCTGACAACCGGTACAGTGACACCAGAGAAAGGGGCTTTGCTGGAGACGGCGGCGTTGATGATGGTGTCAACATATAAAGCGCGAAAGTGAGGGAAAGCCACTGGGAACATTGGATCTGAGGATAAAATTAAAAGAATTACTTAACATCCACAAAAATCAAATAACCCAACCCTTAAGCTATAGTGGGCTATACCCCTTTCGCCATAGTTTAGGCTTTTAACCACTCATGCTAAAACCAAAGATAAATTACAATTAAACATTATAGAGTTCAAAAGAAAAAGAAAGAACAGAAAAAGGATTGAAAAACTCATGTCTGACATCTTCACGTTCCTCCCTTATGTTTTTTTTTTTTTTCTTGGATATGTTCTCTGTCTTGCATCTAAAAGAATAGCCTCCAAAAGCCCCCTTTTTACTTTTAACCATGTTGGCTTTAAATATCGATTGTAGACAGAAGACCTAAAAATTCGAATCAGAGTAAGGAAAGGGCTCTAAAATTCTGAACAATTTTGACCCTGGAATTTCTAACCAAATTTTGACCATCCTTTTAGCAGAATCTGAATTTGGTCAAACATAAAAATTGTAGTTATATCTCTTAACTTCAATTTGGCACAAAAATTATCCAATTTTGACTTTTGTAGAGGAAGTTATGGCTGAAAAATCGAACAATGTGTTGGGCTGGAAAATTTGCCTGAATAGGACCAAACTGACTCTAGATTACTTCTTTTTGCTTCCTTTTGGCCTACAAAACATAAAATAGCAAATAGAAGTATAATCCCCCAGATAAACACAATATTTGCATAAATAAATATCAAATTAAATACAAAATTGCACAAAATATCTATGCAAATATTTGACTTATCAAATTTTGCCACACTTGAACTATTGCTTGTTCTCAAGCAATTACACATAAAAAAGGATCACATGACCTTCACCAAAATTCCATTCAAATCAAATTCTCAAAACAATGCCTCATTAACATAATACAAGATCAATCTAAAAGTATCACTTACTACTTTACTAATCAAATATAATCAATAGCATCCTCATTCCTTACAAAACAAGTTTTAAATTGATGCAAAAACCCTTTATTGATCAATGATAACACTTAGTTATCGTTATGTAGAAAATAATCACACACACTCATCAAAAGTCCAAGAACAAAAATCATTTCCTCTTAAAAAAAAAAAGACATAACCATACTGAGGATCATTAAGATTTTATTATTTCAATTGTTTTTTTGTATATTGGAGGCTATAAGACTATTCTCTAAATACTGACATATTTTTTGACACGAATATCAACACTTGTGGTGTTAGTACCCGATTACTACTTCATAAGTAGATATGTAGAGTGTTTTACATACTCATTATTCAAGCTACATTTTGATATAAAGATCAACAATTGTAATGCTGACCCCTAGTTACTCAGTAACTTAAAACAGTGGAGTAGATAATTTATTAATAACTTGCAACCCTCTTTATCTTTGCTTTTTTTAAAAATTCCTAAATCATATTCCCAAAATTTTTAGAAGAAGAGAAGATAACGTTTGTTTAAGTACTTTAAATGAGTGTAAATAGTTAAAAACTATATGAAGGTCTTTAAAAGCTAGCATCTCTCTTAAAAAAAAAATCATCATACAACTATAAAATTAAATTAAAAACAAAAATTTTTCAAGTAAAGATCAAGTTCACTATTATCCATCTTTAACTAACTAATGTCAAATAATACTTAAAGACCAACCTTGCATTCATTAGTATTATCATCGGCGTCCAAAAATTTAACTCAAATCGAATTCAAGTGAAGCTTATGTAAAATCATGCGAGCACACAAAAAATTAGCAATTAAAACGCAAAAATTTTGGCAAAAATACAAAATAGCATATCTTGCCCACACTTAGCCAATATTGTCCTCAATGTTGCAAAAACAAAATAAATTAAAAGAAAAGAAAGCGAAACTTCCTAGGTATTGGATAGTCATTGAACATTATGGCCCACATGATAATCACAGCAACATCTGGTTGATGACAAATTTGATGTTTCTTTGGAAAGATATAAATCATGCTTTGATGTTTCTCATAGACCCAAAAAAAAAAAAAAAAACAAAATCTAACCAAGAATAAAATGAACTAAACTAACTAAATAAAAAAAAAAAAAACCAACTAAGATAGAATTGGGTTGGCTCTTAATAAGCACTTGATTTAACATCTCTAACTAGATGTGCTTCTTTGACTTAAGGAGGATGATCATCAAGAAGATGAGGCCTGAAATTACCCCCATGAACCTTAATCATCCAAAATTTTTCACTCCAAATATCGACTGCTCTTGGAGATACACCTTGCGCACTATGAATGGTCTTAATAATCACTTTTTCTTTTGCTTTCATGGGATTGTCCCATTGTAGGCATCATAAAGAAGCACTTTCTCTCCCTCCTTGAAATCACTTCTAAGAGAATTATTCTTTGGATAAAGCGAAGGCTGCTTTTAACTCTAACAAAGCCAATTTTGCAATGGAAGGTTTTGGTCTTGACTTTGCCCCTATGATAGGTTGCTCAAATAACATTTCAAGTGCACTTTCCAAGTCTATGTTTATGCTCTTTGGGTCCTTTTTAGCTGGCTTCAATGTTTCTACCGTAAAGTACGTGTCTTCTAATGATAGACTCTTCAATGCTTTGAACACGTTGAATATATGCTTATCCTTGCCTACTCAGAATATTAGCTTTCCTTACTCTACATCGATAAGTGCCTTACCAGTGGCTAGGAACGGCCTCCCAAAGATTATCAAGATGTTTCCATCTTCTTCCATCTCTAAAACTAGAAAATTAGCTAGAAAACATAACTTCCCCACTTTACCAGCACATCCTCAATGCAAATAAAATTCTAGTCTATCTTTGCTCGTGGACGTAGGGTTTAAGCCGAACCACGTTATATTGATGTATTCCTTTCTTTTTCTTTATATTTTTATTTTTGTCGATGTGTATTTTTTCACTTCTGTAACCCAACAATGGTATTAGAGCTTAGGCTTTGTTTTTGTGGGAGTTCTAAATATGGCATCACCAAAATTTGAGATTGAGAAATTTGATTGCAATATTAGCTTTCTCTTATGGCAGGTCAAGATGTCTGTTGTCTTGACTCAAACTAGTTTGAAGATTGCTTTGCTTGGAAAAGAAAATATGCCGGCAATATTGTCCATAGCTCAGAAAGATGAATTGGATGCAAAAGCACTTGCCACAATTCAATTGTGCTTGTCCAATAAAGTAAAGCATGAGGTCATTCAAGAAAAGACTACTTTGAATCTATTGCAAAAATTAGAGTTTTTATATAAGATTTCAACCCTCACTAAGAGACTGCACCTGAAGCACTGGCTGTACATGGCTTCAAATGACAGAAGGCACACTGATCAAGTCTTATATCGACGAGTTCATTTCCATTATTATGGATCTTGAATCTATGGATATTAAGATAGAAAAAAAAAAAAGACAAAGCTTTGAGACTTTTGTACTCCTTACCTCCCTCTTATCAGAATTTCAGAGAGACTCTCCTTTATGGTAATGAAATTATCTCTCTTAAAGATGTCAAAGCAGCTCTTTTGTCCCGAAAGCTTATCAATGATGAACTTTCTAATGAAAAATCTAAAGATTCTATATATGTTGTTATGGAAAAGGAAAATTTAAAGGTGTAGGCTCCAATAGTGATGATGACAGGTCTAAGTCTAAATTTAAAAAAGTGACATATAACTACTGTCATAAAAAAGGCCATATTAAGTCTGAGTGTTATAAACTCAAAAACAAATAAAAAACTAAGAGCAGCTCGGGGAAAGTTAACTCAGTAGAAGATAGTGATGTTTTTTAGTCTCTTTGTTTTGTCTATGTTTTGCAGTTGGAATTTTATTGGCTATGCAATTTTCTTTAAATATAATTCTCCTTAAATGAAATGTAAATTAATTTTTGTCTTATTTTTTTTTTTTCATGTTTTTCTATTAAAGTCTTTTTGGACTTCTATTTTTACAAATAACTCTTGCCTTTGAATATTCGCGTTAATGTACTTCATTTTGCTAATCACCCAATTTGTGGCTATTGACATAGCATATGATATTGCTGACCTTATTTACCCTGCCAGCGCTGGTATGGATTCGAACTCGATAGTCAAATTTTGCAACCCGAGACAAGTAATAAATGCAGCTACCTTCTAACAAAGTGTAAATACATTGATAAAATGTGAAACAGAAAAATTAAAATCTAAATCTAAAACGTAAAATTAGATAGGTGTTACCTTATAACTTAAAGTGTATATCTCATACATGTTGGATTACAGAAGCGCACAAATAGACACCAACAAAAATAAAAATATAAAGGAAAAGAAAAGACAAATATAGATCGATATAACGTGGTTCAACTTAAAGTTTACGTCCACGAGTGAAGAGGACTATAATTTTCTTAGTCAAGCAAATAAAGAATTATAGTGTGTCACAAAAGGTTTATTATACCCAAAAGTCTGATACACTCAAACAGACACTTATTGTATTTGCACAAACCTCACAAGACACCAAATACTCAAGAGTACGAGACTTGATATTGGTGACAAAAGTTTATCATCCTCTCGATACATTTCATAACTCTGTAATTGACCTCTTATATATGTTCTGGAGAGAAAAAAAAAAACGCAATCTCTTAATAGAGATAAGAACAAGATCTCTTAAATAGATGAAGATATAATCTCTTAAAGAGATAAAATACAATCTCTTATCTTCAACCAATTTGGGTTTGACTAGACAATTTTCCCCTTCAAACAGAAATAAAGATCAAAACAGTCAAGTGAGGCTGTTCGAAAACAAAAAATTCTTACAAATTGTCTTATCTAATTTTTTTTTCTTTTTTTTTCTGGATCAACTATCTTCCCACTCTAACCCGCCATCTTGAGTTTCTTTATTTTTTGCATGATTATCTTTGCTAGATTTAATCATAAATTTATCATCATAAAACATAAGTCTTTCAGATCTTGAACTTGAATATACTCATGTAAATAATACTATAAATAACATACCCAGAATTAGTAGAAATCAAACCCGAAGTCAATGATGCATCTGGAGAGCTCGCTTTATCTGATTTCTCTCTCCTGACCTTTATCTTAATCACATGCCTTTAGATGGAGTTTTCGTGTGTGTTGGGAAGAGAGAGGACCAGCTATATGTATACAAGTTTAGACCTAATTTAGCATGTCCATCAATACTAAGATCAACGGTTGAGATTAGTTTACTTAATTGATTATTTCCTTATTAATCGAGTCACATTATGAATATTCCTTAATATACGTATTCTTTGGGTTTACTCTAAGAATACTTATTGAGAATATTCTAACAATATCTTTGCCATGAACTCCTCCTTCTCATCCTTGGAATCTTCCTCTTCCTCATCTTCAGAGTTTTTACCTTCAAGTTGAAGAAGAGAGCCCTCCAACAGCTAAGAATGGTAGTCCCTGAGATCAAAGCCTGGGTATAGCCCTTGTAGCTTGTCTTTCCAACTATCAAAGCATATTACAAGGACATGCAAACAATGTTCATTGCCCAAGTGTGAACCTGGCTATCTTCAGACCAACAATAGAAGCACTGGAAAGTGCGACTTGACACTTTTGCACTAGCTATTGAACTTGGCCCTACACCTCAGTTATCCTCTCCCAGACTCCCTCAACCTGAGACCTTTTTTTTTTCTGTTAAGCTCAATGGAAGTCTTCTCATAATTGGGGTGCCATTCTATGACTTTGCTCTTGTAGAGGAATGTCTCTTAGCCTAATTTCTGGGCTACTGCATCTATACCACTGTTCTTCAATGTTTTTAAACCCTCATTGGTCCAACAAGCAAGGTCATCAGGTTCTAGTAGGCCAGGCATGCCTCTATTACATCTCCATAAAAACTTTAACTAGAAGTCCCTAGCCTTTTATGGCCAGAAGCGACGACCGATTCTTTTCTCTTTCGGGAAGCATTTTGGGCAGTCCCTTCCCTTGCCTTTTGGATATTCAGAACTTAAGCAGAATTAGCTATGAGCACCCTCTCAATCTCCTCTCTTACAAAGAGGAACGATAGCTCAAGAAGTTGACCTGGGCAACAACACTCTTCTTGGCCTTTGAATACATTGGCGATAAAGTTCCTTGAGAAGGGATTCATCTTCTAGAGTCAACTCCGGATAGTTGTTGTTTCAAACATTTCAGCTCCATTTAGGACATAGACTATATAAAAAAATATTGGCGTGCTGAATTTGGTATCTTGATTGGTGTTCAGACCGAAACTAAGACTAATAATTTTGAAATAAGACTAATAATTTTTGAAATAGAAATTAACAACTACTATTTTTATATTTCAAAAGTTATAAGTCTTATTTGAAAATTATCAGTTTTAGTTTCAATCGGGACACCAAAATTCGTGACATCTATTGATACTCTTATGGAACCGTTGTTCTAGAAATATATGTAATTATCACGATGCCCCAACTGGGACAGATCATCTCTTAGCTTCATGTTGCAACCAATCCTTTTTGTAGCTCTAAAAAGCCCGAGAATGTTCTAAACTTTCTCACAAACATGAATATAAACAAGTACACAACAGTTGAGTACCTACTTGGCAAAATCCCTCACCCGAATTAAGCATAGCGAGGCATAAGGATGAAGTTGCCTAGGTAAGCATCGGTAGTATGATAGAAACTCTTAAAAGTTGGAGGAAAGGGCAAATTAAGTCCCTTCTAAAAAAATGATAAAGCATAGCAAGGTATACCTTCAAGTGATACACCAGCTTGTTGCATCTCATGCGAGAGTAAACTGTCAATAGCTCATGCATCAATTAAATGGAAATACCCCTCAATGTCCTTAGGATAAACCTTGGGTAGATTGTGCTTCTTTGACTTGACACCACACTCAGCATACTGGCCAGCTTCGATCTTTGGAGCGGGATCTTCATCCTTGGCTTCCTCTTCGATGCAGGGTTGATCATCTACTAGATGGTTCCTGAATTGAGCAACTTCCTAAACATCTGAATTGTTCACGGATTAAGCAATGTCCTAAATGTCTTGATTATTCTTGGATTGAGCAACCTCCTGAACTGAAGGACTTGTGGCATCCCCCGTAATCACCCTAACCTAATTAGGCGATGCATTCTAAAAAAAAGTACATGAAATACTCCAATCTTTGGGGCGAACTATGGTTTAAAGTGATGTTAGGATTATCGACTATGGAATCTTTAGATCCCTAGTGGTAAAATCGAGGAGAAAAGAGACAGAGACAAAAGGCAAAGATAAGAATTCTTTAGTGCTAATGACAACCGTCCCTAAATAAAAATGGAGAAAACTACAAACACCCAAGTAACAAAGCAACTGTACCCCAAAAGACCATGGCAAATTAAACCTCATGAAAACTGGTCCAAATTTTGCTTCCTAGGCAAGTTAGGCCTTATAAGGAAGGACATGTGATCAGGACGAATAGTGGCACAACATCCTTGGGCCTAAACCCAAGTCCATAACTCATAAAACAGCCCGAGTAACCCAGGCCTTATCCAGAAAGCCAGATCCCACCTTAGATCCCACCCATGTTGATTTTGGGTGTTTTTAGTGTTTGGAATGTAGAGAAAACTGTAATATTGGACAGCTTTTTTGATAATAAGCAATTCTCTTCTATTATGCTTCTTAATGACATAAACTGATTTAAAGGGATACAAGCTTGGTTTTTAAGCCAAGCACAACATCATTATATCAATTGCTCATTTCAATACATAGAAATTCTGCGACTACTTTAGGTTGCTATTGGTTATATTATAAGTTGGTGCTACATATTTCTTTCTTAGTAGCTAAAATTGTTATTGTCACATGGTATTTTGCTGCTGTGATTTGCCTCTTCTGCTTCTAATTTCTCGCTGAGATCATAGCTGTGATGTGTAATCAGCTCAAGCCTCTTCTGTTGACTTTTAAGTTGCTTTCTTTGTTGGAAGGTGAGCTGCAATTGTTGGAAGGTCATTGGCTCTATTGAAGCTGCTTGTTCTGCTTCTTTGCTATTGTTGGTGTTGTTGCACTACTGATGGAAGTGCTTCTCTGCTGCTACTGGAATTGAACTAAGCTCAAAGCCAACTTCACTTACACAACAACACTCCTCCTTAAAGTTGTGCCTTGAAACTCCAAGCTTTATTTTCAACATATTGTATCTGTCTTAAAGAAGTAATTTGCATAGATGACATAAAAAAACACTTTAGGACACTACTTCTATCTTGGATCAAGTGTAATCATATAAAATTCAAGAAAGCAAGATACAGTTGCTCAATCAACAACAGAGGTCGAATACATATCAACATGTGCAGCAGTTAATTAGGCAATATGGATAAGGACGATACTTGCAGACCTGAATGAGGATATAGCTGAGCCAACTGAAATCTTTTGTAACAGCAAATCAGCTGTTGCAATGGCAAAGAATCCAGTTAGCTATGGAAGAGCAAAGCATGTTAAAGTGAAGTATCATTTCATTCGAGAAGCTGAGCAAACTTGTCGTGTGACAATTCAATATTGTAGTGGAGATATGCCAGTAATTATTCCTAGGCATGGAGGTAAACCAAAACACAACTAGGATCTTCATCTCACGGCACAAGTTTGCCATAGAGATTTTGAAAAGTTCAAAATAGAGAGTTGCAAGCCTACCACTACTCCTTTACTGACCAAACTCAAGGTGACAAAGTCAGATGAAACAACAATAAAGAATGCAAAACAATATAGGAGTTTTATTGGTAGTTTACTGTACTTAACAACTACCAGGCTTGATTTAATGATGCAGCAAGCTTGCTTTCTAGGTACATGCAAAGCCCAACAGAAGTGCCTTTTGGAATTGGCAAGAGAGTTTTTAGATACATTAAAGGCACATTAGATTATAGAATCATGTGTAAAGCTGGAAATCAATTAAACTTGCATGGCTACACTGATAGGTCAGACATTTCAAACTCTTGTAGCATTTCTTTCTTGAATTTCTCTACTGCATCAGTATTGTTGCCTATAATTGACAAATCATCAACATAAACTAACATAATCAGTATGTCTAACCCTTGTAGTTACTTTACATACAATGTATGCTCATTTGCACTTCTCTTGGATCCATGATCTGAGAAGTATTTATCCAACCTGTTATACCAAGCTCTTGGAGCTTGTTTAAGCCCATATAAGGCTTTATGCAACCTGTAAACCCATCCTTCTTTGCCTTGCTACTCAAATCCCTTAGGCTGCTCTATGTAGACTTCTTTTTGAAGAAAACCATTAAGAAATGCAGACTTGACATCTAGCCCATGCAACCTCCAATTTTTTTGAGCTGCATAAGCTAAAAGCAGCCTAATTGTGTCCAACCTTCCTATGGGAGCAAAGGTTTTTGTGAAATCAATTCCTTCTAGCTGTGAGTAACCCTTGGCCACCAATTTGGCTTTGTTCTTATTGAGTGTGCCATCTACATTGAGCTTTACCCTGTAATTCCATTTTACCCCTATTACCTTCTGTTCTAGTGCCCTTGGCACAAGCTCCTAGGTTGCATTCTTTTTTATCATCTGAATTTCTTCTTGCATTGCATTCTGCCACTTCTTTTCCTCTACAGGTTCTTCATAAGATTGGGCTTCAAAAAATGCAACACAACATTGGTAGATATCTATGAGTGACCTTGTTCTTCTCACTGGATTCAAAGAATCAGGAGATGACTCTCTTGTTGAAGTTGGAGGTGGTGCTCTAGGTGATGATCGTGAAGTAGTTGAATCATTAACTAAGCTCGAAGATTGACTCCCATTTACATTGATTTTTTGCCTTTGACCTGTAATTTGCAATTTTGTTGTGGTTTGAGTGAACTAATGCTACTTTGGTTCTTCTTACGGAACTTCCCAATTCCAAGTAGCTTGCTCATCTACCTATATATCTCTACTGATGTCTACTTTCCCTATTGTAAGATCATAGACTCTAAATCCTTTAGATTGAGAGCTATATCCAAAGAAGATACCCTTTGTAGCCTTATCTCGTAGCTTGTGTCTCTTCTCATTTAGAACATGTATGTAACACACTGAACCAAACACTTTCAAGTGTTTGATTGTTGGCCTGTGGTCACTCCAAGCCTCAATTGGAGTCTTATCCTTTAGAGCCTAGTAGGTAATCTGTTGAGAAGATAGACAGTTGTGTTAACAGCCTCTGCCCAGAACATTTTTCGCAGCTTCTTTTCTAAAAGCATGCACCTGGCCATCTTCATGATTGTCTTATATTTCCTCTCACACACACCATTTTGTTGTGGTGTGTAAGCCACTGAAAATTGATGCTGAACTCCTTTTTCCTCTAGAAATTTGTCAAACTGAGAGGAAGTAACTCACCCCCTCTGTCTGAACTCAAAACTTTGATAGAACAGCCACTTTTATTCTCTTCCATGGCCTTGAACTTCTTAAAGACAACATACAAATCTAATTTTTTTCTTAGAAAGTATACCCAGGTCATTTTAGTAAAATCATCAATGAACAAGACAAAATAATCATTGTTGCTAAGTGAGGCAATTTCTATAGGGCCACAAATATCAGTATGTATCAATTTAAGCTTTTCTTTTGCTTTCTAGGCTTGTAAAGTGGATGTAAAAGGCTCCCTGTGTAGCTTGCCCATTTGATAGGCCTCACAAACACATGAAAGCTCGTGCAACCCATGTAAGTCTTTAACTAGGCCCTTTGCTTGCAAAAACTTAAGTGACTCTAAGTTGTGTTTCATCAACTATAGCCAACACGTCACTTTCATTCACTTTAGGCCACTTCAATAAAAAGCTCTTATTGACCATAGCAACATCAGCTAGTTCCACATCATTAAAATCATAAATCTTGCATGCACTTTGCGAAAAATGAAGTGAATTGCCTTTTTGAACCATTTGGCCCACATTTAATAAGTTTTAATAAAGACTTGGCACCAAAAGAACATTATGAATGAATTTAGCACCTTGTGAGTCTATATGCCCATTGTAGCTTTGCCTGTGACTTCAACATGCACCCCATTTTTCATTTTTACTTGGCCCCTGAAGTTGGAATCTAGCTTAGTGAAGTATTGCTCCTTGTTGGTCATATGATTTGTACAGCCACTATCTATGAGCCATGCACCTTGTTCTTTTACTCCTCCTTCATGCCAAGTAAAGAAAAGATGATCCTTTGTTGCCTTTATATTTGCCAAATTGGCTTGTTACTGTAGCTGACTAGATTGGTATTGCTGTTTTTTTTGTTTGATTCTGCACTCCTCCATGTGGCCAAACTTCTTACAAAACTTGCATTGAACCTTCCCCTTGTGCCAACAATCCTTCTCAAGATGGTCGGTTTTCTTGCAGTGCTTACAAGGTGGAAAAATATATTTTCCCACTGAACTGCTGCCTGCACTTGATGACTCTCCAGTTTTGTTGTTACTGGCTTTTGACTAGAATCCTTTGTGTGACCCTTTTTGTTTGGAGTTTGCAGGAAAAGCCCCTTCTATATACTCTCATTGTCTACTGGACATTCTTTGTTCATGAAACTCTAGAGCCCCAAGTAACTCAGAAACTTTGAGATCTGATAAATCTCTCATTTGTTCAATAGAAGTGACAATGGCATCAAACTTTTCTGGTAAGCATCTAAGGACTTTCTTAACTACTCTTTGATCTCTAACTACTTTACCATTCAACTTGAGTTGGTTTGTCAACACCTGCAATCTTCTAGAGAAAACCTTTACTGTTTTATTGTCCTTCATTTTGAGATTTTTGAAATCCCTTCTCAAGGACTGTAGTTTAACTACACTTGTTCTCTCTAAGCCTTTAAACTCCTCCTGCAGGGTATCCCATGCCTCCTTTGCAGATTTGGCAGCAACAATCTTGGGAAAAATTGCTTCAGTTACTAAGGAATGTATCAAGGTTTGGGCTTTAATATCCTTTGTTGCTCTTTCTCTATTTAAACCTTTTTCTTCCTCAGTTAATTGTGCTATTGTTATTGAAGGAGTATAACCTATTTTTACTATTTGCCATAAATCATAAACCATCAGAAAGGCTTTGATTCTAATAACCTAGTAATCACAATTTTCCACATTAAAAATAGGTGGAGCTAGAAAGAATATATTTGTGGTTGAAAACGTTGGATTTTCTGGTATTGTTGGAGGAAAAGTAGAGCTAGGAGATTGTGTTTCTATTGTCTCAAACATGGTTGTTTTTGGACTCCAGATGTTCGGTTTATATTTTAATGTATTAGTATTTGCAGTACAAGCCCTCTAAGATTAAATAGAGCTCTGATACCATCGTTGATTTTGGGTGTTTTTAGTGTTTTTTTTAGTTTCTGGAATTGCAAAGCAAACTGTAATGTTGGATAGCTTCTTTGATAACAAACAATTCTCTTCTATTATGCTTCTTAATGGGATAAATTGATTCAAAGGGATACAAGCTTGGTTCTTGAGCCAAGCACAACATCATTACATCAATTGCTCATTTCAATACATAGAAATTTCATAATTACGTTCGATTGCTATTTGGTTATATTGTAAGCTACTGCCACATATTTCTTTTTTAGTAGCTAAAATTGCTACTATTACATGGTATTTTGCTGCTGTGATTTGCCTTTTCTGCTTCTAATTTCTTGTTGAGATCATAACTGTGATGTGTAGCCAACTCAAGGCTCTTTTGTTGACTTTTAAGCTGCTTTCTTTGTTGGAAGGTGAGGTGCAACTGTTAGAAGGTTATTGGCTCCATTGAAGTTGCTAGTTTTGCTTCTTTGTTACTGCTAGTGCTGCTGTACTATTGATGGAGCTGCTTCTTTATTGCTACTGGAATTGAACCAAGCTCAAGGCCAACTTCACTTACACAAAAACAACCCAGATCTCACATTGTTGACAGGTTAAATGAAACCTACCTTCCCCATTTGTATCTTTCCTCAACAAATGTGAATCCACTAATTTTCCTATAAATATCTCAGAAACACTATTCCCAAGGTAATAACGTCATTTCTACTGGGTTCCGTATTCTTTCTTTCTTTCTTTTTTTACAAATTGATGACTTTATCGTCAGAGTGCTAACATTGGGTCTTATCTTAGTATTCCATATTTTTTTCTTATTTTGCAAGTTGCGAGCCTAGTCCAACGTTCCCCTGCTCTATATGATCAACTAACCTCCATTCACCCAAGACCATATTTTATTAGAGAGAAGGATCATATTTCTTCAGAGGATTTTTAAGATCAGTACGATGAAAAAAAAAAGACTTGTCTCTGAAAAAAATTAGATTTCTGGATTTTATTTTCTTTACATTTTTTTCCTACTACAAGTTATTATATGCATATCTTGTTACTCTAAGTCTTTTTTTTTTTATTAAATTATTGCACATATGCCTATGTATAACGTTTCACTCCCTGGAGTTATTAGTCTTTCAGAAAAAAACAAGATTTTACCCTTTATATTTAAAATTTTTTATTTTTTACTCATTTTATTTTTTTTTAGATTATACCGTTTACGTTTTTTTGTCACTATTTTATGGCCCTCTATTAGTCAACTGCTATACTTGTCACATCTCACTCTGTCACCAGCCACATGGGACTAGTTTTTGCCGCCATCAAATAATAATGATGTGATATTTTTTTAATATATATTTTTTTAAAATTCTTATTTTGGTTTTTTAACTGGAAAAAATTGAAAAAACAAAATACCTATAACTAAAAATATAACAAAGAATAAAGGAATCTTAATTAAAATATAACAATTCCTAAAAAAGCATATATTTTTTTTTGTTTTTTCAAAATGTTATAAATTACAAGCTCGGTTTTGGAGGCATATCCATGGCCACTGACAGCTCCCACGTTTGGACAGATCGAACAACTAAAAAATATTAAAAATTTGAACAAAAGAAAAATGGACAGAAACAAAGACAGAAAGTAAGAAAGAAGAAAGTATAAAAAAGGGGAGAGGTGGTTTGAGATTGGCAGAGAGGTGGTTTTTATGGTAATGTTTTTGGAAGCGACAAAAGAGGAAAAAGATGAAAAGGATAGAATTTTGAAATATTTTGAAGAAGAAGAAGCTAAAGAAGAAGAAATCACCGTTGTCGCTGCCATCGCCAGAAGTGACATGTGGCAAATATAAAATTGATTAACTGAGACGGTTACAAAACAATAACGAAAAAAATGTAAAGTGTGTAATCTAAAAAAACAAAGTAGGTAAAAAAAAAACATTTAAATATAGAGGATAAAATCTTGTATTCTACCTTTTGTCGTTTTAAGCTTTTTAACTTTTATTTATAAAAGGAAGGGTTAATATCAAAAAAATATTATCACTTTTCTATTTTTTATGAATTTATGAATTTAGTACAATTTTTAAAAATTTATAAATTCAGTACAGCTCAATTATTTTCTAACAAATTTAACACACATTTAATAACTAACAAATCTAGTATAGTTTAATTATTTTCTAATAAATCTGGCACACTGTCAGTTAAAAATAATCGAGTCTCCTAATGTGCATATATGCACATATGACATTTAAAATTTTTAAATTATTCTAAATTTAGACGTAAACGTGTCATATGTGTATATTAAGAGATTCAGTTATTTTTAACTGGTTATTTTTAATTGACAGCGTGCTATATTTGTTAGAAAATAATTGAATTATATTAGATTTGTAAATTTTTAAAGTTGTGCTAAATTTGTTACAAAATAATTGAATTGTATTAGATTTATAAATTTTTAAAAATTATACTAAATTTGTTAAAAAATATAAAAGTAGTGATTTTTTTTGAAATTAACCCAAGGAATTGCCAAATCACGTATCAAATTTATTTTGTGGCGCAGAAAATGATAAAGTCAACAAAAAATCTTATTTGATCAAAGGCACTCCCCTTTGATTTTTTGGGGAAAATGTCATCCCCTTTCTATTTTTGAGGACAATTCTAGCCATCGGAGAATAACTTTGACAATGTTCATAGTGGTTCCAATGATGGTCTTGACGGTCTGATGGCGATTCCGGCTATTTGGTGACAAATTCAGTGATGATCATGTTGATTGCATTAATGATTGCAATGGTTCTAGCAATAGCACGACTGTCTAGTGACAATTCTAGCAATAACAGCGACAGCTCTAGCACCGATGGCGGTGCTCCAGTGACGGCGGCCATGATAAAGGTTGAGATTGCTCCAACAACGGTAGCAACAGTTCCAGAGACGATGGTGGCGGCTATGGCAAAGGTGGCGATTGCTCTGGCGACGACAGCGGTGGCTCCTACGACCTTCCAGCGATGTCTTTAACCCAATACAACAAGCACCGGAAAATTTTTCCAAAAACATCTATTTTCCTAACACGTATTTTCCCCATATCACATTTTCCACTTAATTATATTTGCACTGCAAACAAACGGACTTTACTAGATTAGTTGATACCTGGCCACCGACTGGATATGGACAATCGACCAAATATATCAATTAATCCATATGGATTTTTGAATTTCTCAAAAGAGCCCTAAGAAAATATAAATAAAATTCAGGGATTACGTTTCCTATATGAACTTTTGGCGGGGTAAAGACCCCTTGTACATTTTTGGGCTTTATTAGATGGTCAGATTAAAAAAATTGTCCAAATAACATCTAAATTGTAACGAAAAGTATATTTTGTACAATTATATTTAAAAAATATAAATCAGAAAAAAAATATTAATACTTGTTCGTATCACTTTTTATTATTGCGGTTGCACAAAAAATCCTTGTTGTTGCAATCTAGATATTGTTTGGCTATGCAATTTTTCCCTACATTTTCATGACAAGGATTTTTTATGACAAGTTTATGGTCTATTCCGCAACCTCTCCAAGAAAATAGAAAAGGGGAAAAAAAAAAGAAAGAAAGAAAACAAATGAAGTTAGCTTACTTTCTTTGTACGCAGATAGGGAAAACTGTACCCAGCTTGTTGGATAATTAGAGAGTGCCCCATCTAGTTCAGGAAGACTTCTTTGGTGTCTTAAATAGAGAAGAACGAGCACCCTTTTGATAAAATTTAAGTATTAGAGAATTATGAAATTATGAAGATTTGAATATGATCAAGTCAAGATACAAACAATCAATTAATTATAGAGATTTATATATTTGGATGTAATAAATCTATAATTCTAGTAATCTCTATCGGCCTCAAGTCCTACCAACAGTTCAAGCTGAAATTAAGGGAAGCTCAAAATCATTATAAGATTTGTTCATTATCAATATGAGATATTTATTCTTTTAACACGCTATTGTAGCATGTGGTAAGTCTGATTAGCACGTGGCACAAGGAAATTATATTAAAATGGGCCAAACTTATAGAAATAGGCCAAATTAACGAGTTCAAATAAGAGAAGTAAATCAAGCTTTGATACTATGACAAAAGTAATACAAGAAATGAGAGAAATTGAGAATGTGAAAACTTTATTACTCAACTATATAGAGACTTTGATAGGAGCACCTTATTTATAGGGTTGCATAACACTAAATAAGTAAGTAATCTACAATAATTATATGATCTTGTAATAATTACATGATCATCAAATAAAAGAAAGAATCACATAATAATGGAGAATATTAAAGATATTATTGTAATTTGAGGAAATCACTGTAATTAAAAGATATTATTGTAATCAGGATAGATATGGAGAGATCCTGTAATAAGGATAAATATAGAAAGATCCTCAAATCATAATAATATATGTGACATCTGCTCTCAAACTCAAGTCAAATCGACTAAAACCAATTTGGGTTTGCAAAGTAACTCATGAGAATTGCTTGGAGGGTGTGTCTTCACGAATATATCGGTAGGTTGATCTACTGATAAAATAAATTATAAGTGCATGGTCCCACTATTGATATGTTGGCAGATGAAGTGACAATCAGTTTCAATGTGCTTAGTACGCTCGTAAAAAATGTCATTATGAGTAATTTGAATGACGCTCTGTTGTCACAATACAATATAGTTAGACCCCAAAATGAAACACCATATTAGTGAGCAACCAACGAAGGCAAATAAGTTCAGCTGTTGCATTAGCTAATGCACGATGCTCTGCTTCAATGCTAGGGTGTGTTAATACCGATTGCTTCCTATGAGAGACTTTCTTAGAGGAAGATCAACCAAGTCCAATGTATGATTTTCTAATGCATCAATCTCTTGAAACATAGCACGCTGCCAAGAATGATTTAAACTGGCTTCTCTATAGGAAGTGGGTTCATACAAGGTTGCAACAATAAAATAACAATGGAAATCACATAAAAGTACTAAAGGTTCACGTACCCGAGTAAAATGACAGAGTACAAGAAGTGTAAGAAGACAATTTGAAGTCTATGGTAAGTGAGGAGCATCAAGCTATAGCGAGTAAAATACGTCAGGCTGTAGTAGTAAGTGAAAAGCATCAGGCTATAGTGAGGAAGGTACGCTAGGCTGTAGTGCGACAGGTGCATTTGGCTGGTCAGGAACCTCTGGCTACTATTGTGAAGGATCAACAATTCATTCTCTCTTACTTCCTCTCTTTTATAGTTTTTCGTAGTATCAGAGCTTCAAACTTTCGCTGCTCATACTCTAAGACCCTTACTTACTAATAGATCATTACAAATCACCATGGCAAAACCTTCTCATTTTTCTGCCCTTGTATTTTTTTTGTTAATTTGGTTTTTTTTTTCTTGGGATCTATTTCAACTTTTTAATCCCATGACCAAATATCATATAGACTACGTTTGCATATTTATGCGAGATTAAGTTTGTTGACTCTTTATGTTCATGCAAGATCACATTACTCTTCCATCCATGTTCATCTCTTGAGGGGAAATGTTAGAGAATTATGTAATTATGGAGATCTGAATATGATCAAGTCATGATACATTCTACTAATCAATTAATATCAATATAGAATTATAATATTATTGTATTATAATTGCCTTATATGTGTGACAATCTCCACTATATATATTGGAGTTCCTATACCATGTGCGTAACACCATTCAGTAAAAAAGATATAACCCTTCTAAGTCTTTGAATCATAGACATTAGTTTTTACGATTAAACCGCGTATCTCTATATTCTTCTTTTTTCTCTTACTTACCTTCTCACATAGTTTCTTCTTTATTTTAACATCAAGAATCTAAAAACTAAAGGATGCGGGATTCAGCTTAACAAATTAATTGCCTTTATTAATCAAACTGAAATTTCAACTCGAAATTTAAGGGGCTGCCAGTTTATTCACAACTTGAATTTGCTAACTAGCATTGGGGTCGAGCCGTACATAGTTAAACGCGTGAGTTTGGGTCTGTGGTGATATTGAGAAACTATAAAAGAGAGAATGATAAAGAATGAATTATTGTCTATCTTTATTATTGAGAATATACACATATTTATACAGAGAGACTATGCATAAATAGGAAAGAAATAAATGAAAATAATTACAGGATCATAATCAGAATAATGTCAAAATAATATCTAGAATATTCTAACACGCCCCCCCAAACTCAAGATGGTAGTTTGGCCAACTTGAGTTTGGAAAAGAGATCAGAGAATCTGCCAAGAGGATGATCTTTAGTAAAAATATCAGCAATCTGATTAGCAGATGAAACTGGAACCAAGCAAATAGTATTCTGCACAATGTACTGACGAACAAAGTGACAATCTAACTCGATATGTTTGGTCCGCTCATGAAAAACATTATTGTGAGCAATCTGGATGGCACTATGATTGTCACAATGAATCTGAGTGGCAGAAGATTGTATAATACCCATATCTTGTAAGAGCCACTGGAGCCATATCAATTGAGATGCAGTTTCAGCGAGAGCTCGATATTCGGCTTTAGTGCTTGAACGAGCAGTGACTGTTTACTTTTTACTGCGCCAACAGATAAGAGAATTCCCTAAAAGGAAACAATATCCTGTAGTAGAGCATTTATCTGTGGGATCTCCTACCCAATCAGCATCTGAATAAGCCTACAAATTAAGTGATGATTGAGCAAAGAAGTGGAGCCCATGAAACATAGTCCTTTGACATAGCGAAGAATAACTGCATAATGAGTAGATCGAGGAGTTGCCATGAACTGACCGACCACATGAACAACATGTGCAATGTCTGGTTGAGTAACAGTAAGATACACTAGACTCCCAACTAGCTGTCAATAAAGAGTGGAATCCTTCAACAGTATGCCATCAATGGGATAAAATTTTATATTGTACTCGAGAGGAGTAGAAGAAATTTTGCTGTCACTAATTTCGGCCCGAGTGAGTAAATCTGAGACATATTTAGCTTGGGACAAATAGTATCTTGTAGCATCAGAAGAAACTTCGAGTCCCAAAAAGTAATTGAGTAGACCAAGGTCTTTCATCTCAAATTGTTGACTAAGATACTGTTTGAGATCATTAATGCCCTGCAAATCATCTCCTGTGATAATCATATCATCAACATAAAGTAATAATAAAATGATCCCTTTAGCAGTTTTGCGCATAAATAAGGCAGTATCATAAGGACTCGAAGAAAAGCCAAATTGTTGCACAGTAGTACTAAATTTTGCAAACCATGCCTGAGGTACCTGATAAAGAGACAGCTGTACTAACCAAGGTCACTCCACCAGTCAAGCATTTTCCAGCCAATAATTCTCCTACAATCAAGGACTTTATGCAGCATTAATCTCAAAGATTCTTTCCAGTATAATCTCTAGAATATATCTCTCATAATCTTTCCTTATTTTATAATTTCCTTCTTTAGTACATGTCTCGCTCTTGCTGCTGCTGTAGTATATATGTATTGTGAGACAAATGAATGAATCAAGCCTTTTTCACTATCTCGTTGCTTTATTATGGTATCAAAGCCATTGTAGCTCCACCGAGCAAAACATGGCAGACTCCACTGACTCTATAGATGGGCACACCACCCAAAACCAAAATCAAACAATCGTTTCAACCTCTATTCAAACAACTGGTCTTACCCAACCTTTTAACACCTTGATAACCTTCAATGTAGCTTCACAACTCCCTTTTAAACTCACAGGTAATACTACTTACTCTACTTGGAGGGCCCAACTCACCACCTTGTTTCATGAATATGACCTGATGGGGTATATTGATGGATCACACCCTTGTCCACCAGAAACCATTGTACAAAATGGTATAAGCATCGCCAATGTAGAACACAAGTTGTGGACTCGGCAAGACAACCTTCTTCGTAATGCTGTTATGTCCTATGTTGATCCGACCATTGCTCCCATGGTTTCTGTAGCAACCATTGCCAAACAAGCTTGGGACATCCTATCTACCACATATGCTAGCAAATCACAAACCAGAATCTATGGTTTACGAGGGACTTTAGCGACGATCGTCAAAGACTCTAAATCTGTGGTAAAATATTTAAAAGAAATTCGAACCATTGCAGATGAACTTGCTATTATCGGCTCTCCTATCAGTAACGATGAGCTGATAATCAAAGTCCTTAGTGGTCTTGGACCAGAGTACAAGGAAATTAGTGTAGCCATACGAGCTCGTGATACACCTATCTCCTATGAAGAATTATTTTACAAACTCATCGATCATGAGATTTTCTTGAAACAAGCGGAAGGCAAGGGAGAAACAACAACTATCACAGCTCAATTTACTCAACGCAGCAACAATAATAATCGACCTCGTGGAGGCTATAACAACAACAGGAGGCATGGTGGCCCAAATATTTTTCAGCCGAGACCCTATTTTCCAGATTGTCGAAATCAATGTGGGAATCACTGGCGTCCACCAACAAATCCACATGGCTGGGGAAGAGTGCAATGCCAAATTTGCAAAAAATTCGGCCACACGGCCAGGGTGTGCAGGTCTTGCAACTCTACTCCACAAGCACATTTTTCAACCAGTGTCTCATTTCCTCACATTGGCAATTGGATTCTAGATTCGGGTGCCTCTTATCACATAACATCTGACTTGCAAAATCTTTCAGTTCATTCTGAATATAATGGAGGAGAAGATATTCTCATTGGTGACGGTGATAATATGCCTATTTCACACATAGGTTCCACTCGTCTTGTTACGTCTGCAGGTTCTTTTGCACTTAACAATGTTTTATGTGCTCCTCTTATCAAAAGAAATTTACTATCTGTCTCACAATTTTGTAAGACTAATCTATTGAATTTTTTCCATCTTCCTTTGTTGTGAAGGATTTGAGCACAGGGGCATCACTTGTTTGCGGCCAGAGTAATGGGAACCTGTATGAGTGGCCATTGTCAACGCCCTAGTCTTCTGCAGTTTCGGCCTTCAACACAAGTCCACAGCCTTCTCTTTTTCTATGGCACCTTAAATAAAAGAATACTTTATCACATTTTAGATGCTCACCATCTTCCATTTTCAAAATCATCAGCTTTCACCTCATATACTGCTTGCCTTTGCAATAAAAATCATAAACTTCCATTTTCTATTTCTTCTCTACGTAGTTCCAAACCTCTTGAACTGATCTACACAGATGTATGGGGACCTGCACCCATCCACTCTTTTGATAACTATCGATATTATGTGATTTTTGTGGATTATTTCACCAAATATACATGGCCATATCCCCTAAAACAAAAATCCAATGTAACCTCTGTTTTTTCCCGCTTCAAACTTTTGGTAGAAAAATATTTTCAGCACCCAATCACCACTGTTTATTCTGATGGTGGAGGTGAATACTTGGGATTGGATTCGTTTCTGTCAACACATGGCATTCAACACTTATATTCCCCTCCCTATACTCCAGAGCATGTTGGCTTGGCTGAACGTCGTCATCGTCATATTATCGAAACAGCCTTAACTCTTCTTCACCATACATCAATCCCACTAAAATACTGGACCTTTGCCTGTCAGACTGCTGTTTATCTCATTAATCGAATGCCAACACCCACTCTTAAGAATAAGTCACCCTTTGAGGCCTTGTTTCACATAGCCCCGAACTACCGGACTCTTAAAGTTTTTTGGGTGTCTTTGTTATTATTGAGATCCTAAGGTTTCATTATTCGGTTTTGATGATTACAAAACATTGAGAATTACTAATATGTTTATTTAAGCGTGCAGTTAAAGGTTTTTAATCAAACATACATAAATTGGAATGGAAGAAATGCAAGCACAAGATAACTACTGATATTAGTTCTATTCAGTTCAAGTATCATCATATACAGTCAAATTTCAAAGGCTCGTTTGTTAATATAGAGATGAATTAGATGACAAGCCATACATGGTTGGAAAGCTAGAGGAGTCTAGTTTCCAACGCCACTAGAATCGTGACAATTGGAGTTCTGTATAGCAAGTTGTGACTAAAAGAGTAATGAGGACTCAAGCTGTGATAACACAACGCATGGGTACATTTTCAAAGAATGTTGCGGATTGCTTAGGACAAATTACATGCCAAGCTATATGTCATTGGAAAGCATATTGAGTCTACTTTCAAATGGAATAATTTTCACATTGATTGGAATTGTGTGGAAGAAGTTATGGGCAATAAGGTGGAACATGTACAAGCTGTTAAGACATTCTATATAAGTCAGCTTCTAGAAGCTATAATGATCGGATGGAGCACAATTTTGTGGCAAGCTATATATGGATAGAAAGCTGATTGAGTCTAGGTTTCAAATAATGTAGAATCGCATTAATTGGATATTCCTATAGAATGTTATTGGGCAAAATGGAAGCTTGGGCAAGCTGTTAAGATACATTGGTTTAGTCTACTTTGAGAGATCACTATGGACAGCTGGAGAAGAATCATGTGATTAATCTTATATGTATGGAAAGATAATTCTGTCTACTTTCCAAATTCTCAAGAATCATCTCAATTGGACATTTGTGGAGGAAGTTATGGTCTATGAACTGAAAGGTGCTCAATCTGTCAAGGCTAACAGGATCAGTCTACTTTAAGAGTTGATTACTACCAAATGGGAAAGAATTATCTGTTGAACCTTATATGCATACAAAGATAATTCTGTCTAGTTTCTAAATTGACCAGAATCGCACAAATTGGATTTCTTTAGAAGGAGATATTGCCAAAATACTGAAGGATGTACAGCCTGTCCCGTCCAGCAGGATCAGTCAACTTCCAGAAGGCACCACGGCTAGCTGGAGTGGAATCAGACCATGATCTTTACATGGATGGAAAGCTCTGGATGTCTACTTTCAAACGCATGAATCGGGACGCAATTTGGAGCTATACACAAAGATATATGAATAATTTTCTAAAGAGCTGTCAAATCTGTCAAGGCATAATCATCTTTAAATACCACGATTTTTGGGGATCCATTGGCTGTAAAATCAGCCCTCATTAATGTCTTGCAGCAGCCCCTACACCCTCCTTCACCTATAAATAGGTGTCTCCACCAAGACTCCATTTATCCCTCTCCATTCCTCTCATTCTCTCTTAATCTCTCTTAAGTGTTCTTTGCATATGAGCTTTATTGTGTAAGTATTGAGTGCTAGAAAAAGAAAGAGAGGAGAGCAAGTTTTTTTTGTAATCTTTGTAAGAGAGAGTGAAGCCATAAGTGAGGAGAGAAAGGGAAAAAGTGAGCTTTAGTGAGAAATCTGTTCTTTTTCTGAGAAAGCTTTGTGAATCTTTATAAGGTCGTGGACCTTCGTGTGACTGTGGTCAAGTGACCATCAAGTGATTGTGAGAAGGGTCAGGTGACCTTTGTGTGATTGAGAAAAAGAGCTAGTGTGCTCTTGGTCAGGTGACTTAAGTGTTGTAAGGGTTTAATCTTCACCCGCGAAGAAGATTGATACTGGATTGTGAAATTCCCAAGGGTGATCTTGGGGAGTGGATGTAGGCTTGGGATAAGCCGAACCACTATAAATCTCTTGTGTTGATCTCTCTATCCTTTTAACTCATTCATTATCATTGCTCATTAACACACACGTGACACATATTGTTTATCTCGATCTCTTTCACAAACACACACGATTAAAATTAGTTATTCTCTTGTGTTTGTTTTTATCACTTGCACACGATTCACTTATCTTTCATATCATATTTTTATTTATTCAAGTTTATTTATTTTGCTATAAGTTTTTAAATTACCCAATTCACCCCCCCTCTTGGTAATTTCGGGACCAACAATTGGTATCAGAGCTAGTCTCTATATCATAGGTCTAATCGCCTTAGAGTGAAGATCCTATGGCAATTCGTTCGGGTTATGCAATAAATGAGCCTCCTTGTTTTAATGATTTTCCTTTCTTGCAGTGGAGAGGAAGAATGGAAGTTTATTTACAATCTGTTGATTATCGATTGTGGATCATCACTAGAGATGGTTTTTTACCCAAACCGAAGTGTGGTTGGGATGATGATTATAAAGAGAAATTCTCTCTCAATATTAGAGCCATGCGTATTTTGTTTGATTCTTTAGATGATGATATTTATGCTAAAGTTTATACTTGCTCTAGTGCTAAAAATATTTGGGATTTACTTGAACGTTATTATTCTTCTAACGCAAATATTTTCATTGTTGACCATATTGATGATCACAATTTTGCGAAAAATAATTCTTTACATCAACATGAGGAGTGTCAACAAAAAGAGCATATGCTAGATGATGACTCTTCAGATTATTACGTGGCGTTCAAATCTTCCACCTTGGTGAAAAAAGAAGTGGACAACATCAATGATGAGGAGGACAAGGACGAGGATGATTGCTCATTCAATGACCAAGACCAAGAAGAGTTTGTGATGCTTGCACGAAAGGTCTCAGAATTTTTGAAAAAGAAAAAACAGTTTGGTCGAAAGTCACTTAAGCATTCCCCCAAAGGCGAAGATGTACAAAAGAATGAGATCATTTGTTATGAATGTAACAAACTCGGACATATTGAAATCAATTGTCCTAATAAGAAAAATAGAAAGAAAAAGCCAACCAAGAAAGTTTACAAGGCTACTGGGGACGATTCCAGCGACTCAGACGACGAGTCCTCTGATGAGGAAGCCAATTACATGTGCTTTATGGGAAAAGATAATGAGGTAAACTCTGACTGTGACTCGTATGATGATGATATGATGAATATGCTTGAATGTATGAATAAAGAAATGTTTAAACAAGCAGCCAAATTTAGTGATCTCAATGCTCGCTTCAAAGCAATTGAAACTGAGAATGAGATTCTAAAACGCGAAAATGAATCACTTAAAAATGAAAGTGAAGATTCGCAAAAAGCTCACAATATTGCTTTAAATAAGCTAAAGGAGGAAAATCTTCACCTTAAAAAGGAAAATGAAGACCTCCGAATTTCCCTTTTAAAGTTTGTTAAGGGGAAAGAAAAGCTTGATTCATTGATTGGATATCAAAGGCCACTCAATGATAAAACTGGATTGGGTTTTCGCTCACATAAGACCCAAACCAAGGCTGCTAATAAAAATGCACAAGCATCCACTTCTAAGAGCAACAATTATGCATTTATGTATGCTCATTCATCACGACGCCATAATATGCCTCACTATTCGACTAGACAATCATCGTGGCATGATCATTCATCACGAAAAACACCAATTTACGATTCATCTAGTTCGTTTTCCCATAAATATAGGCCTCATATGTATAACTTCATTCAAGCATCTCATGAACATTCATTTTCTCAAGAGAAATATCATGTTAAATGTCATTATTGTGGAGATTATGGTCATATGGCATACTCATGCAATATTAGAAAAAGCATTCAAAGCATGAGATATTCCTTTGTGAGTGCAAAAGGCACTAAAACTAACACCAAAGGACCCAAATACATTTGGGTACCAAAAGCTCCTACTTAAATTGTTTTGTAGGTGGAGAAGAGTTGCGTCGTCATCCAACTTAAAAAAAAAAAAAAAAAAAAAAATTTTGCAACTTGGATGACGTGACGAAATTGGGTGAAGTGGAACCATTGATCTTATGGTGTTATAAATCAAATCAACGATACTTTCAATGAGATAACTAAGAGAAGAAGAAAAAGAGTTCAATGAGAATAAGACAAAGGACGTCTACAATCAGTTGGCATTATAATTTTAACCAAGAAGCTTCACAAGATTTATCAGTTGGATCAAGATTCACTATTACAAAATGAGACATATCTTACAAGGTTTGAAGTATTTAGTCTCACATTCATGGCATTCTCATTTATTTATTGGCTTCATATTCTTACTTGAAAATTGCAGTTATGATTCATTTTACCCCTAAAATCTCATGCATGTTCCATATTAGCTAGGGGGAGTAAATGTTTACTACATTAGTGCATATTTTGCAATAGAAAGGGGGAGCACGTCATTTTCATGAGAATATGATTTTTATGGGCATATATTATGAGACACCTTTTTATTGATCATTTTTATCTATTGCATTGTTTGCTTACATGTCATGTCTCATTCATGTGAAATTAGAAGTGAACTCTTTGGCATGATTTTTATTATTTGAGAAAAGAGATTTATATATATATATGGATTTGATTCATCGACTATCACGTGTCATTACCATATATTGCAATTTTTTGTAGCATCGTTACGTTATCCTCGCGAGATCAACATTTGAGTATATATTTTTTAGGTCACATGATATACTATCTCCGTGACTGTTTGATTGGTTCTTACATTCTCGAGATTACATTGTATGAGTCCCCTAAGGTTTCATTTAGACATTTTCCTCTAAGGAAATTACATCAATTATCGCATTGCAGGATTGAATTCTCTACATGCTCAAATTGATGTTACTTATTTTTTGAGATTCATTATGATCATATGCACTTGAGTCAAATTGCTTTTTTAATCTTTTTATCTATCTATGCGCCTATCCTGAGTGATGATATCATTTAGAATATTTGTTTGCTTAGTTGAGCAAAAAGGGAGAACCTTTTGATATATTAAGGGGGAGAAGCATGGTACTCTTTTTTGTCTATAGACCCTTTTTGATTTCTGACAAAAAGGGGGAGAAATATATTGATGCATTGCCTTTTACATTTGACTATATTATTATTTGCATCAATGTTTTGTCATCGTCAAAAAGGGGGAGAATATTGAGATCCTAAGGTTTCATTATTCGGTTTTGATGATTACAAAACATTGAGAATTACTAATATGTTTATTTAAGCGTGCAGTTAAAGGTTTTTAATCAAACATACATAAATTGGAATGGAAGAAATGCAAGCACAAGATAACTACTGATATTAGTTCTATTCAGTTCAAGTATCATCATATACAGTCAAATTTCAAAGGCTCGTTTGTTAATATAGAGATGAATTAGATGACAAGCCATACATGGTTGGAAAGCTAGAGGAGTCTAGTTTCCAACGCCACTAGAATCGTGACAATTGGAGTTCTGTATAGCAAGTTGTGACTAAAAGAGTAATGAGGACTCAAGCTGTGATAACACAACGCATGGGTACATTTTCAAAGAATGTTGCGGATTGCTTAGGACAAATTACATGCCAAGCTATATGTCATTGGAAAGCATATTGAGTCTACTTTCAAATGGAATAATTTTCACATTGATTGGAATTGTGTGGAAGAAGTTATGGGCAATAAGGTGGAACATGTACAAGCTGTTAAGACATTCTATATAAGTCAGCTTCTAGAAGCTATAATGATCGGATGGAGCACAATTTTGTGGCAAGCTATATATGGATAGAAAGCTGATTGAGTCTAGGTTTCAAATAATGTAGAATCGCATTAATTGGATATTCCTATAGAATGTTATTGGGCAAAATGGAAGCTTGGGCAAGCTGTTAAGATACATTGGTTTAGTCTACTTTGAGAGATCACTATGGACAGCTGGAGAAGAATCATGTGATTAATCTTATATGTATGGAAAGATAATTCTGTCTACTTTCCAAATTCTCAAGAATCATCTCAATTGGACATTTGTGGAGGAAGTTATGGTCTATGAACTGAAAGGTGCTCAATCTGTCAAGGCTAACAGGATCAGTCTACTTTAAGAGTTGATTACTACCAAATGGGAAAGAATTATCTGTTGAACCTTATATGCATACAAAGATAATTCTGTCTAGTTTCTAAATTGACCAGAATCGCACAAATTGGATTTCTTTAGAAGGAGATATTGCCAAAATACTGAAGGATGTACAGCCTGTCCCGTCCAGCAGGATCAGTCAACTTCCAGAAGGCACCACGGCTAGCTGGAGTGGAATCAGACCATGATCTTTACATGGATGGAAAGCTCTGGATGTCTACTTTCAAACGCATGAATCGGGACGCAATTTGGAGCTATACACAAAGATATATGAATAATTTTCTAAAGAGCTGTCAAATCTGTCAAGGCATAATCATCTTTAAATACCACGATTTTTGGGGATCCATTGGCTGTAAAATCAGCCCTCATTAATGTCTTGCAGCAGCCCCTACACCCTCCTTCACCTATAAATAGGTGTCTCCACCAAGACTCCATTTATCCCTCTCCATTCCTCTCATTCTCTCTTAATCTCTCTTAAGTGTTCTTTGCATATGAGCTTTATTGTGTAAGTATTGAGTGCTAGAAAAAGAAAGAGAGGAGAGCAAGTTTTTTTTGTAATCTTTGTAAGAGAGAGTGAAGCCATAAGTGAGGAGAGAAAGGGAGAAAGTGAGCTTTAGTGAGAAATCTGTTCTTTTTCTGAGAAAGCTTTGTGAATCTTTATAAGGTCGTGGACCTTCGTGTGACTGTGGTCAAGTGACCATCAAGTGATTGTGAGAAGGGTCAGGTGACCTTTGTGTGATTGAGAAAAAGAGCTAGTGTGCTCTTGGTCAGGTGACTAAAGTGTTGTAAGGGTTTAATCTTCACCCGCGAAGAAGATTGATACTGGATTGTGAAATTCCCAAGGGTGATCTTGGGGAGTGGATGTAGGCTTGGGATAAGCCGAACCACTATAAATCTCTTGTGTTGATCTCTCTATCCTTTTAACTCATTCATTATCATTGCTCATTAACACACACGTGACACATATTGTTTATCTCGATCTCTTTCACAAACACACACGATTAAAATTAGTTATTCTCTTGTGTTTGTTTTTATCACTTGCACACGATTCACTTATCTTTCATATCATATTTTTATTTATTCAAGTTTATTTATTTTGCTATAAGTTTTTAAATTACCCAATTCACCCCCCCTCTTGGTAATTTCGGGACCAACAGTTATCCCTGGCTGAAACCATACACTCATCACAAGCTTCAACCAAAGTTCACACCATGTGTTTTTCTGTGGTATTCCACTTCCCACCATTGCTATTAATGTCTTGATCCCCAAACATCTCGTCTTTACCTCTCCAGGCATGTAGTTTTCATTGAACACTCTTTTCCCTTTCAAACCTTCTCACTAAATGATTCTCGAGTTCAACCAACCAATATTTCCACATAGACCTCTACTACTCCAGCAGATTACTCACTTCCCTCCCTTCCTCCCGTTGCTCCCATACCACCGTCTCCTACTTTGTCTACTTTGGACATATCTCCTCCTCCTCCAATACCAAACATGCCCACTACCGTGCCCACTATTGTGCCCATTACCACTGATCACTCTCTCTCGTTGACCCCGTCACTTTCCAGTTCTCCCACCTTGGCCACATCGAGTGATGCAGTGAGCCCCTCTCCTTCACCATCGATTAGTCCTTCTCCTCCCCATCCCACTAGCATTGTCACTCATTCTAAAAATAATATTTTTAAACCTAAACAAATCTTTGATTATCTTGTGGTTGTTGACCCTATTGAACCCTCCACTCTTCTTCAAGCCCAAACACATCCTCAATGGCGTCAAGCTATGAATGAGGAGTTTGAAGCCTTGCTTTGCAATCACACCTGGGACCTAGTTCCTGCTCATGAGTCACATAACATTGTTGCAAATGGATTTACAGGATCAAACGCAAGCCAAATAGGACCATTGACCGTTGCAAGGCCCGCCTTGTTGCCAAGGGCTTCACTCAACTTCCAAGCATTGATTTTCATGCTACTTTCAGTTCGGTGATCAAGCCTACCACAGTCCGCTTGATTCTTTCTATTGCTGTCTGACATCAATGGCCTCTTCGACAACTTGATGTCAACAACGCCTTCCTCCAAGGGTATCTTGAAGAAGAAGTTTTCATGCAGCAACCTCCTGGGTTCACTCATCCACAGTTTCCCAATCATGTTTGCAAGCTTCGAAAGGCTATATATGGCCTCCGACAAGCTCCCCGGGCTTGGTATCATGAATTGAAAAAGTTTTTGCTCTCTTATGGCTTCCTCAATTCTCACTCGGACACTTCTCTCTTTGTTCTCTCTCCAGGTTCTACTCTTCTCTACCTACTAGTGTACGCTGATGACATTATTGTCACTGGCAATCATTCTTCTGCGATCGATATTGTTATTCATGCTCTTGCTTCAAGGTTTTCTATCAAACATCTTGGGGATCTTAACTTCTTTCTTGGAGTTGAAGTTTTACGCACCCAGCAAGGTCTTATTCTTTCCCAACGCTGATATATATCTTATCTCCTTCACAAGACAAATATGCATGAAGCCAAAAGTACTTGCAGTCTGCTCTCCACAACCAAAAAACTATCTCTTGATTGTGACTCTCCACCTACGGATCCAACTCAGTATCGTCAGGTCCTTGGGTCTCTTCAGTATCTCTCCATGACCAGACCAGATATTTCCTTTGCTGTTAACTGTTTGTCTCAATTCATGCATTGTCCCAAAGTTCAACACTGGTCTGCTGCAAAACGGGTCCTCCGATATCTCAAGAACACCATTAATTATGGGCTACATATTCGTTCCTCTTCTTCCTCTCTATCTCTCCATGCCTTTTCAGACGCTGATTGGGCTGGTGACTCTAATGATAGCACATCCACTACTGCCTATGTTGTTTTTCTTGGAGCTAATCTTATTAGTTGGTTATCTAAGAAACAACGTACGGTAGCGCGTTCTTCCACAGAAGCAGAGTATCGTGCTGTTGATGCTATTGTTGTAGAAGTAAATTGGGTGCAAAATTTACTTCAGGAACTTTGATTCTCGCCCAATTCATCTCCTACCATTTACTGTGACAACATTGGCACTACCTATCTTTGTCAAAATCCGGTGTTTCACAATCGAATGAAGCACATCAAGGTGGATTTTCATTTTGTCCGTGAACAAGTGTCAGCCAAGCAACTTCGTATTGTTCATGTTCATTCTGCTGATCAACTTGCTGATTCTCTTACCAAGCCTCTTAGCCGTCAGCAGCATGAACGACATCGCCTCAAGCTTGGCGTAATTGATGCTATGCCAATCTTGCGGTGGCATGATAAGGAGACAGCTATACTAAACAAGATCACTCCACCAGTCAAGCATTTTCCAGCCAATAATTCTCCTACAATCAAGGACTTTATACAGCATTAATCTCAAAGATTCTTTCCAGTATAATCTCTAGAATATATCTCTCATAATCTTTCCTTGTTTTATAGTTTCCTTCTTTAGTACATGTCTCACTCTTGCTGCTGCTGCAGTATATATGTATTGTGAGACAAATGAATGAATCAAGCCTTTTTCACTATCTCGTTGCTTTATTAGTACTTGTTTAAGACTATAAAGTGCTCGACGAAGTCGACAGACCATGTTTGGTGGATGATCATATCCAGGTGGTGGTTGCATATAGACTTTTTCAGTAAGATCACCATTAAGAATGCATTCTTAACATCCATCTGAAATAGCTTCCAATGTCGCACTGCAGCAACTGCCAATAAACTCCTGACTGAAGTGATCCGGGCTACAAGAGCTAAAATCTCCTCATAGTCAATCCTATATTCCTGAGTAAATCCTTTGGCTACCAATATAGCTTTATATCTTTCAACTGATCCATCTCATTTTGTCTTAATTTTATAGACCCACTTGCATCTAATGGCAGATTTATCAGGAGATGGCTCAACTAAATCCCAAGTGTGAGTTTTTGATAGAGCCTGTAATTCTTCAACCATTACTTGCTGCCAGAGATAAGTACTGGCTTCGCGATAGGTTTGAGGTTCATATAAGCAAGCAATGGTAGAGTAAACAATAAAATCTTGAAAATAAGAGGGTATTTTACTTACTCGGGAAGAACGACGCATAGATAGAGGCTCATAAGAAGACTCAAAATCTGAAGACTTGGAAGGATACTCAGAACGAGACTTTGGATCCACAGATGAGAAAGATACGTCAGGATTAGTCAGTGGAACACCTGTTGAACTTGTGTCAAGATCAGTAGGGAAAGGATCTGTAGGGGGAAGCTGCATAGAGATGCTAGTATTCACATTTTTTGATATTAATTTAATAAAAGGATCAATGAAGAAAGATTTTGAAGAAGCATTTAGCTGAAAAAAGGAAAGAGAAGAAAACATCTTATGTTCCCAAAAAAGGACATAACAGGAAACACATAAACGTTGGGAGACAGGGTCCCAACAATGATACCCTTTATGTTCAATTTTATAACCCAATAAACAGCAGAGACGTGCACAAGGTGCCAACTTGGTTCGTTCATGAGGCTGCAAAAGAACAAAACAAGCACAACCAAAGACTCGAAGTGATTCATAAGTAGGTGGTTTACCATAATTTTTCTCAAAAGGAAACATATTATTGATGACTTTGGATGGAACACGATTGATGGTGTATATGGCTGTAAGAGCAGCTTCTCCCCAAAAACGTTTAGGACAAGAAGAAGAGATAAGAAGGGCTCAAATTGTGTCGAGAATATGACAATGTTTGCATTTGACCAATCCATTTTGTTGGGAGGTACTAGGACAAGAACGTTGAACAATAGTTCCATTGTGATAAAGAAGCTGTAGAAATTTGGAATCTTTGTATTCTATGGCATTATCAGTACGAAATAACTTGATTCTTTGAGAAAATTGAGTTTGGATCATAATAGCAAATTGTGAATAGATATCAAACAGTTTAGAATGATTTTTCATAAGATAAATCCATGTGTAACACGAGTAATCATCCACAAATAGCGCAAAGTTTCATGATCCACCCATAGTATCAATAGGAGAAGGTCCCCAAATATCAGAATGAATTAAATAAAAGGGTGCAAAAGAAATATAATCACTTTTATTAAAAAGTAAAGCATGGTGTTTTGTAAGCTAACATGTAACATAGTTAATTTCAACATCTTTAACAGAACTTAAGATACCACTAGAAATTAAAGGACTTAATTTAGAGGAAGAAACATGACCAAGTCAGGAATGCCAGAGTTCAGAGGAAATCGATACAACACAATGATTATGAGAGAAGTGAGGTAGTTTCAAGGAAACAAGTTCAAATAAACGTCCAACTTTACAGCCTGTCCCAAGTATCTGACCCGTTTTTGGATCCTGCACATGACAACCAATGGAAGAAAATTGTAAGTCAAGACCAAAATCACATAATTGGCCCACAGAGATAAGATTCAAGGTAAGCTTTGGAACCAAAAAGGTATCTAATAGATTCAAATTTGAGGTAAAGATTTGACCTGTGTGACTAACATACATTTGAGAATTATCAGTAGTATGAATAATGTGTGCAAAAGGAGACACTTGCTTTGACTTAAAGAGTGTGTGATCACAGGTCATATGATTACAGCAACCAGAGTCAAAATGCCAAGATGCGGAGTTACTTGGGACAACTGATAGAGCAGAAGAGGAAGTACCAGATTGGACTAAAGCTTGCTTAAGAGTATCAAAATTGACTCGACTCAGAAGAACCTCAAGGTCAGTAGATGAATCCTCAATATCAGCAGTGATAGCAGTGGTAGCTGCAGCTCTATTAAACTTACCTTTGGGATTTGGTGGTTGAGGAATAAGACCGGATTGAGATTTGTTGAGTTCAGAATGTTGCTTGGCTTGCAGTTTACGACATTCTGAGATGAGATGACCTGGCTTGTGACAATATCGACAAATCACTTTACGAGGTGTAGAAGAAGAGGATTTGAGTAAAACTGTATCAGTAGATGCAGTAGTACGATGAGCTCTTATAGTGGACAAGCGAGTTTCCTCGGAAAACAATTTAGCAACAACACTTTCCAAAGAAGGCAGTGGATCTCTATGAAGTAAAGAAGCTCGTATAGACTCATAAGCATTAGTAAGAGCCATTAAGAACTGTATAATCCTTATTCTATCTCTATATTGGGATAACTTAATAGCATCAGAAGGATAATCCCATGTAGGTTTAGCAAGAGCCAATTGATCCCATATGACATGCATTTGAGAGAGAAAGGCATTAATAAACTGACCCGGTTGTTGTTTTAGATGATAGAGATCTCTGAGAAGCTAATACTGATGTACTACATCACAAACCGAGTATCGGGAGGCTAACAAATCCCAAACTTCGTCCAAATTGAAGTTTGATTCTTGGGACACATGTATTGCAAAACCATGTGAGAATTTTGTGATTGTTGCTCTCTCATTCTTCAAGTTGCTTAGCAAGCTTTTCAGATATCTCTGATGTTTCTTCCTTTTCTTTTCCCTTTGTTAAGGTAGGTCTCGGAAAGGCTCCACTAACATAGCGCCACAGTTTGTACCCCATGAGAAAGCTGTACATCTTTTAAGACCACAAAAGAGAATTTGTCCCATTGAGAACAATGCTTATAAGCATAGAAACTTCAAATTTCTCCATAATAGCATACTATCAAACAGTGATGAAAAAGGTAAAATTATGTATGAAATTTGCAAAAACAAGTCTGTATAGTTAGAATTTGTAGAAATAGACCCCAAAAATGGAAATAGGACGTCAAATTGTTTCTGACTTTTTCAGGATGAAAAAGGTTTGAACCTGCCAAAAATCAGCCCAGAGATGGTTGAACCGGCTGGTCAAAATTCTGAACCGGGTCTGTTAATGAATGACGTGGCAGACAACTAATGAGGTGTCAGTCAACGAATGACGTGGCAGTAAACTTTGATGACGTGTCATGACACGTGGATGATTATGTGGCAAGACACATGTCAGATGACGTGGCAATGAATGGCCAATAATATATGACCACGTGGCAAGTTTTGATGACGTGGCTGATGACTTATCCTCTGCAACCTTCAGAACTTGCTGGCTCATGGGTGAGAGTAAAACGTCGAGCAGAAGTCCGGCTTGGTGCGTGACGGCGCGTGGATACTCCGATTAAGATGATTTTCTGGAGATAAGATCTCTGTGTCCTGTAGAACAGATTTCTGTGATTTAATGTGAAAAAATTTGAATCAAAATGGGACCATAGGCCCACCAGATTAAGAAAAAAGCGCTGAAATATTAAGGTCTGCAGAACCAGGGACAGTAGCACTAAATAGCTTCCGGTGACCGGCAACAGTGACAAGGCCAAATGAGTACTGTTGATCATGTGCTCCTATTTATATTAATTTTGATACGCCAACAACATGCTTTTGATCTTAGTGTTTTATATAATTTATTCCTCTCTAGTATATTAATGTTCTTCTACCGTGTCCTTATGCCTTAATTACAACAATTTCTTAGCTTGCATATTTGGACAGCTTGATGATATATATATATATATATATGAGAATCAAATCAATTGAGCCATGTCCGGTGATTGAAATTGCTATGTACATACAAATCATGCCTAATCTGGATGCTTTGATGAATACGGTACTTGAATTATGGAAATTATGGACACTCAGTCACCTGAATCTTGCCAGCTAAGAAGATGATTATTATCAATCAAATTGTACAAGAATTGTGCAACAATTATCCAGCCATTCAATCACGTATGGGACAGCCATGGAAATTGAGATCAATCATCCAGCCATGCACATGCACATTTACCATGCAGAAGATCAATTCATCCAACTATGTGATCAATTGAACCTTCAATCATGCAAACAGCCATCAATTATCTAGCCATGCACATTTATTTGGTCCAATTAGTAGAAGAATAATCATCCAATCATGTACATCCTTGTGCTGGAATTGAGAAGCCGCATGGATTCTTCTATTCAATCATGCATGAGGTCAACTTTCTATTATAAATCAACCCAGCCGTGTGATTGACAAATCATTCAATTCTCTCCATAATTGACACCAACGGCTACCCACCTAGGACCTATAAATAGGTGTCATTGGTTCATGAAAAAAACACCCGAGAGAGAAAAGGCTTCATTGAGTTATATAAAGTGTGATGCTTTTGAAATTTGTGCTCAAATAGTTGTTTAGAGAGAAAGAAAAAGTGATTAAGTGAGTGAATTATTTTTTGTGAGTGTGTGAAGTTATAATAGAAAAGAAAAATAAGAGTAAGAGAGGTCTAGCTCGTGTGCGTTGTGAAAAGGTCGTGAACCTTGTGGTGTAATCGTTCTCCTCCCGGTTAGGGAGTTCAATAGTGAATTGAAAATTCTCAAGGCGGAAGGCCTTGGGGAGAGGACGTAGGAACAGGTGTTCCGAACCTCTATAAATCGCTGTGTTTTGCTATTTTCTTTTATTTCTGTTATTGCGCACACACCACACAATTTTGTTAATTTTATTTCCTGTTCAGAATATTTTTTATATTTCGCTCTTTATCCGTGCTTACATATTAATTGTCTACAGTCATTTTATTTTCTTAGTATACTCATTTTCAATTTCATTTACCTATTACATCATACTCTATTATCGTGGTTATTTCTCGCGATTGCTTTTTTTTAATATTAATAATTTTTCAAGTACCCAATTCACCCCCCCTCTTGGGTACTTTTTGGGACCAACATTTGGTATCAGAGCTCAGTCTCTGAATTATCGGTTTTACCACCAAGAGTCGATCCATGACTTCCCTTCAACCCATGTGTCACCCCGAGGGTGCCAATCCTCTTAGACCTCCCATTTTCGATGGCACCAATTTCAGTTATTAGAAAAACAAAATGACCATGTATCTTCAAAGCTATGATCCTACTGTTTGGCCAGTCATTTCACAAGGTCCTAAAAGAATTACTAAAACTGAAAATGGAGTCATTGTTGACAAACCCGAAAGTGAGTACACACCCGAAGAAGCCAAAATTCAGTACACAAATTCAAAAGCCAAATACTTGCTCTATTGTGCTCTGACACCCGAGGAATATAGTCGTATCTCTTCGTGTCAATCAGCAAAAGAAATATGGGATACTCTTATTGTGACGTATGAGGGCACCACTCGAGTTAAGGACAGTAAGATTAATATTCTGATGCGTGAATATGAATTATTTGAAATGAGTAATGGTGAAAATATTACTGACATGTATTCCAGATTTACTAAAATTGTTAATTCTTTGAGGAATTTTGGAAGAAACTTTCATAATGCAGAGCTCATCAAAAAATTGTTAAGATCCCTTCTAGAGTCATGGGATACAAAAGCTGTTGCAATCTCGGAGTCAAAGGATCTAAATACCTTGCTGTTGAACGAGTTGGTGGGTTCACTACTCACCTACGAGATGACATGCAAAAAGAGAACTATAGAGAAAAAGAAAGGCGTCGCGTTCAAATCCTCCATCTCGACTAGAAGAGAAGTCGAGAATGATGATGAAGAGGACGATGACGATTGCTCATTCAATGAGCAAGACCAAGAAGAGTTCGTAATACTTGCACGAAAGTTCTCAAAATTTTTTAAAAAGAAAAAACAATTTGGTCGAAAGCCACTCAAGCGTTCGCCCGAACGTGATAGTCAAAAGAAGGAAATTGTCTGTTACGAATGTAACAAACTTGGACATATTGCAATTAATTGTCCGAGTAAGAAAAAGGGAAAGAAGAAGATGACCAAGAAAGCTTACAAAGCTACTTGGGACGATTCCAGCGACTCAGACGACGAGTCCTCTGATGACGAAGCCAATTACGTGTGCTTCATGGGAAAAGATAATGAGGTAAATTCTGACTGTGACTTGTATGATGATGATATGATGAATATGCTTGAATGTATGAATAAAGAAATGTTTAAACAAGCAGCCAAATTTAGTGATCTCAATGCTCGCTTCAAAGCAATGGAAACTGAGAATGAGATCCTAAAACGCGAAAATGAATCACTTAAAAATGAAAGTGAAGATTCGCAAAAAGCTCACAATATTGCTTTAAACAAGCTACAGGAGGAAAATCTTCACCTTAAAAAAGAAAATGAAGACCTCCAGATTTCCCTTTTAAAGTTTGTTAAGGGGAAAGAAAAACTTGATTCATTGATTGGATATCAAAGGCCACTCAATGATAAAACTGGATTGGGTTTTCACTCACATAAAACCCAAATCAAGACTGCTAACACAAATGCACAAGCATCTACTTCTAAAAGCAACAATCACGCATTTATGTATGCTCATTCATCACGACGTCATAATAAGCCTCACTATTCAATTAAACAACCATCGTGGCATGATCATTTATCACGAAAAATACCTATTTATGATTCAGCTAGATTATCTTCTTATACATACAGGCCTCACATGCATCACTTCATTCGAGCATCTCATGGACATTCCTTCTCTCAAGAAAAATATCATGTTCGATGTCATTATTGCGGTGATTTTGGTCATATGATTCATGCTTGTAACTTTAGAAAAAGCATGTATGGCATGAGGAATTTTTTTAGGAGTGCGAAACGCACTGAAACTAACCCGAAAGGACCCAAACAAATTTGGGTACCTAAAATTAGATAAATTTTATGTAGGTACATCTGAAAAGCCGATTGAAGAAAAATAAGTGGTACTTGGACAGTGGATGTTCTAGACATATGACCGGCAATGCCGAACATTTCCTTTCACTCAAAACCATTGATAGACATAAGGTAACATTTGGAGATAATTCCAAAGGTAAAATAATCGACATAGGAAAAGTCGGTAAGGGAAATTCTCCAACCATTGAAAATGTTTCTCTAGTTGATGGTCTTAAATATAATTTACTTAGTATCAGTCAACTTTGTGATAGCGGATACAAAGTCTCATTTGAGCCCAATCGTTGTGTTGTTTTAAATTCCAAAACAAATGAAACCTTGTTTATTGCCAATAGATGTGAAAATGTATACGCTATTGATCTTTACTCTCTTTCTAACCAAAATGTTAAGTGTTTTGCCTCTGTAAGTGAAGAATCATGGATATGGCATAGACGCTTGGGACATGCAAGTATGAAACAGTTGTCCAAATTGAACAAACATGACCTCGTGGATGGTCTACCCAAGCTTAAGTTCGAGAAGGACAAACTATGTGATGCTTGCCAAATGGGAAAACAGGTAAAAAGCTCTTTTAAGAGTAAAAAGGTATTGTCCACCTCAAAACCTCTTCAATTATTGCATATGGACCTTTTTGGCCCATCTAGAGTATCTACATTAGGTGGTAAACATTATGCATTTGTCATAGTAGATGATTATACTAGATTTGCATGGGTCTTGTTCCTTGATCACAAAGACGAGACATTCAAAGTCTTTGAAAGGTTGTGCAAACAGTTGCAAGTTGAGAAAGGATGCTCCATCACTTGAATTAGAAGTGATCACGGAGGAGAATTTGAGAATGAGAATTTCGAAAAATTCTGTGACACGCAAGGAATTTCTCATAATTTTTCGGCTCCGAGAATGCCTCAACAAAACGGGGTAGTCGAACGTAAAAATAGAACCTTGCAAGAGATAGCTCGAACTATGCTAAATGAGTTTAGCTTGCCTAAATATTTTTGGGCCAAAGCTGTCCATACGGCATGTTATGTGTCAAATCGGGTTCTAATCCATCCTTTTCTCAAAAAGACTCCCTATGAACTTTGGAATGGGAGAAAGCCACGAATCAATTATTTCAAGGTGTTTGGATGCAAGTGTTTTATTTTAAACACCAAAGACAATCTTGGAAAATTTGATTCCAATGCCGATGAAGGTATCTTCCTAAGATATTCTTCTACTAGTAAAGCATATAGAGTTTTCAATAAAAGATCATTAGTAGTAGAAGAGTCCATGCATGTCAATTTTGATGAAACAAACCCCTTTAACCCGAGAAAGGAAGATTCTTTAGATGATGCAGATATCAACAAGGAAGTGAGCTCAAGTGATACAACCAATGAGGAAGCACAAAGAGATGTCCCTAGCACTGAAATTGAGCAACCTGAAGCTAATACTTCCAACTTGGAAAATTCAGAAAGCTTGGAAAATGTTGTTCATAAATTACCAAGAGAATGGAAACATGCCGGTAAATCATTTCAAGATCAAATTATTGGTAATGTTTCCGACCCCCTTAGAACTAGATCATCATCTAGAATTATGAACACTAACTTTGCACTCATTTCTCAAATAGAGCCTAAAAAGGTAGAAGATGCATTGAGTGATGAGCATTGGGTGCATGCTGACTGGGTAAAATCCTGCAAGCGTACAGAGCCGACCATAGTAATAAAATCCTGGTGAATACTCCAGGTGTCGAACCTAAGGGAACAAAGAATTAATTATGATTTAAGTTATTCAAAATGAAAGTTTTATGTTGAGAAAATTAATGAGAAGCAGAATTATTAAACTAAAAATTAAACAATTTAACTAATGGAAAATCAGAGGCAAATTAATTAAAACTAAACACAAGATAGAGGGTACCAGGACTATGGGTTTTCACCTAGAAGGGGCTAAATTACATGAATTTTGTGGATTAATGATTTGAATGTCAATTCCTCTTTTTTAGTTAGTGTTTTTTGTCAAGCAACCCTAACCGTATTCAATCTATTTATGATCTTCTCTCGAACTCACACAAAGTAGATTAAACCCATTAAGAACAGAGAATTTATAATGACATCATATAAACTTATCTCATGTCTGACTCAAAGTTCATATGTTTATCTATTTAATGCACGATTGTGTCTCATCTGTCGATCTCAACACAAATCCTATGACTACTTTCATGATGCCAGACACAAAAGTATATTTAAGAACAAAATAGATAAATCAAATCGAGTTCTCAACTGATAATTGCAATAAAATCAAAAGAACATCTAAACATCCACAAAATCAAATAATCCAACCCTAAACTAGACTACATCCCTTTTGCCCTAGTTTAGGGTTTTAGCTACTCATGCTAAAAACCAAAATTAAGCAAATATCTAATATCATTAAGTTCAAAAGAAAAAGAAGGGAAAGAAAAGGAATCGAAAAACTCGTTTCCGATGTCTTCGTGTTCCTCCCTTATGCTCTTCTCCTCTTCGCTCTCTACGCTTTTTATCTATCTTGTGTCTACAAGAATAGCCTCCCAAAAGTCCTCTAAGTCTTCTGTAACTTCAGTATTTATAGTCCCCTCAAATAATAAAATTGTAAACCCTAAAGAGTCCAAATTCGAGTCGGAAAAGGATTAGTAAATTTTCTGGACAGTTTCAACCCTGTATCTTTGGACCCAAATTTCGACCCCTTCCACGTAGAATCCGAAGTTCATCAAAACATTAAACTTGTAGCCCTATCTCTTAGCTTCAATTTGGCTCAAGAATAATCTAATTCCGACTTGTGTAGAGGAAGTTATGGCTGAACAACCGAGCAATGCGCAAAGCTGTGAAATCTGCCCGAATAGTATCAAATCCGCTCCAATTACTTCTATTTGCATCCAATTGACCTACAAAATATAAAATAACAAATAGAAGTAAAATCCACCAATAATCATAATATTTGCATAAATAAATATCAAATCAAATACCAAATTACACGTAATATTTATGCAAATATTGAATCTATCACATGCCATGGAGGATGAGTTAAAACAATTCGAGAAAAATCAAGTGTGGACCTTAGTTCCAAGACCTAACAACCATCCTATCATAGGCACCAAGTGGGTGTTTCGTAACAAACTAGATGAGAGTGGAAAGATAGTGAGAAATAAAGCAAGACTAGTGGCCAAGGGATACAATCAAGAAGAAGGGATAGATTACGATGAGACCTTTGCACCTGTGGCTAGATTAGAAGCCATTTGCATTCTGCTTGCATATGCATCCTCTATGAATTTTATTTTATATCAAATGGATGTAAAAAGTGCTTTTCTTAACGGTTATATTATTGAAGAACTTTACGTTGAGCAACCCCCTGGCTTTGAAAGCACGAAATTCCCAGACCATGTTTTTAAGGTTTCTAAAGCTTTATACGGTTTAAAGCAAGCTCCTCGAGCTTGGTACGAGCGACTTAGCTCTTTTTTAATAGAGAGAGGATTCTCAAAAGGTAAGGTGGACACCACGTTGTTCACAAAAGAAAAGGGTGAAGATCTATTAATTGTACAAATTTATGTGGATGATATTATTTTTGGTGCTACTAATGACTTTTTGTGGAAGGAATTTGCTTCTCAAATGGAGAAGGAATTCGAAATGAGTATGATGGGAGAACTTAGTTTCTTCCTAGGTCTACAAATCAAGCAAAGCAAGGATGGAATTCTCATTAATCAAACTAAGTATGCAAAAGAAATTTTAAAGAAGTTTGGAATGGAGGATTCAAAGCCTTGCGGAACTCCGATGCCAACCTCTACTAAGTTTGATAAGGATGAAAATGGTAAAAGGGTAGATAAAAAACTATATCGAGGTATGATTGGAAGCCTTCTTTACCTTACTGCTAGTAGGCCTGATATTATGTTCGTTGTATGTTTGTGTGCACGTTTTCAATCATCACCTAGAGAGTCTCATTTAGTTGCATTAAAAAGGATACTCCGGTACATCAAAGGGTCTACCTGTTTAGGCCTATGGTATCCTAGAAGTGAGTCATTTAATCTTATTGGTTATTCAGACTCGGATTGGGCTGGTGATAGACTTGATAGAAAAAGCACCACTGGTACTTGCCAATTTTTAGGAAATGCATTAGTCTCATGGTTGAGTAAAAAACAAAATTCTGTAGCACTTTCCACAGCTGAAGCCGAATACCTTGTTGCAGGCAGTTGTTGTTCGCAAATTCTTTGGATGAAACAAACTCTTATGGACTTGAAATTGCATTTCTCTAAAATTCCAATTTTTTTGTGACAACACTAGTGCTATAAATCTCACCAAAAATCCCATTCATCATTCTCGAACCAAGCATATAGACCTTAAACATCATTTCATTCGTGATCATGTGCTCAAGGGAGATATTATTCTTGAGTTCGTCGGGACCACTGACCAACTTGCAGACATTTTTACAAAACCATTGAATGAGGATAGGTTCATTAGCATTAGAGAACGTTTGGGCATGCTGGGCGCATCTTAGGCTCTCATTCATTTTTGATTCAGCTTCCATATATTCTATTTATTTTTGTTTTCCACATCTTTTTTTTCTTTTCACATTTTTTTTTTTAAAAAAAAAGGGAATGTTGCACGTCCTACCTAAGCATTGTGCATTAATTTGGTGTATACAATTTTTGGGCATCGCACAAATATCGCATGTATGTAATTTGCTGCCATTCACCCATTTGCTATCATTTTTCAACGGATTTATAATATTTTTTGTTCGTTATTATCAAAAGGGGGTGCTGAACTTTGTTAATATTATTGTTTTTAACATCCCGTTAACATTGGTAATCATAGGCTTTATTTTCTTGTTGCATATATATATATAATTTTATTTTTTTTTTTAATTTTTTGCTTCTCATCAAAAAAAAAAAAAGGAAAAAGCGGCTGCACGGACAGGTATGTCCATTACTTCCTCTTTTTTTTTTTTGGTCAAGGTCTAGCCCTATCTTATTAATATCATATGTGCACTTTTGGAAGTCTTCCTTTTATATATATATATATATATATATATATATATATGTACTTGCACTTTTGCCACACACGAGACACATTTTTGGGAATAACATAATATGTGCACTTTTGAATGACTTTTGTCTTTTGTGGGTTCATATTATATTGATGGATGATATGTAACTTTTAATTTCATATTATAGATTTTTATTGTACATATACTTATTTACTTTGTTGTCTCTCGTTTTATTTTAAAAAAAAAAAAAAATCTTGCACGATTTTGCACACATTCCCGTTCTATCTATCGTTTTTCAGTTAATTTCGTTTGGAAATTGGAGATTACACTATTCCTTCCTTTTTGTTCGGCTAAATTGGGGGGCACCTATATTGTTAGGCCACACTATCTTGTCTTTTATAGGTTGCATCTTTTTCCTTACACTGTCAACGAATTTTTTTTTTAATGTCTACAAATCCTTTCCTTGTTCAAGCACACTTTGCTTCCTTTTCCTACACTTATGGGCTTTTATTCTAATATGCTTTATCCTTCTGCCTGATTATCTACTATCATGGAATTTTCCTTCTATTAGCATATTATTGGCAAATTCTTTTTCTCCTCCTCAATTTTAGGAGTCTGCCCCTTTTATTCCTTATTCTTTTCATTGACTTCTCTGCTATAAGAATAGCCTATGTCTACTTTGCTGTACGCCATTCTTCAACTTTTCTTTCTTCACTGAAGTTGTTTCCTTTACATTATTGTTTTGCTCATGGCTTCCCCGGCTGAAACCTCTCCTAAATCCACACCTTCTCCACCTCCGATTTCTCCTATCTCCAAGAGTCGCAAACCTTGAGCCTCCGTTATTCCACCCAAAATTATTTTTTTATCATATGATCCTCTCCTATCCAATCCCCTATGACTGATATCAACCCATCATCTCCCTCGGCTAGCCCTATGCATTCACCTTCACCCTCTGTCTCCTTAGAGGCGTCCAAGATCATTCGTGAACTAACCAGTTTGGGTTATGTCATCCACTCCCTACAAGAAGACATCTCTATGCTTAGAGAGGCTGTGGATGAAATCCACGCTGTGCAAGACCAGATTCAAGAGGAGTTTGCCTCCTTCTATCAAAAGAAACGAAAGATAGCCGATTACACACGCTCCCTTTTTCGCTGACGACAAAGGGGGAGAAAATAATGGGTTATTCTTCCATGATGTCGTCCCTTTATCATCCTACGTCATCTAGTAGCATGGTCTTTGTCCTTTCGTTCTATGTCTTTCTATCTATTGTCGTTGTCTCCATGTCATCTAGCACAATCTTTATTTTTCTGCTCTATGATTGTTTGCATGCTACTTTATTTCAATAAATTTTCTTAAATTGCTTATCTCAATTTTTATGCATACATTAAGGGGGAGCTCTTTTAAATTGTTGTCGTCATCAAAAAGGGGGAGAATGTTGATCATGTGTTCCTATTTATATTAATTTTGATACGCCAACAACATGCTTTTGATCTTAGTGTTTTATATAATTTATTCCTCTCTAGTATATTAATGTTCTTCTACCGTGTCCTTATGCCTTAATTACAACAATTTCTTAGCTTGCATATTTGGACAGCTTGATGATATATATATATATATGAGAATCAAATCAATTGAGCCATGTCCGGTGATTGAAATTGCTATGTACATACAAATCATGCCTAAACTGGATGCTTTGATGAATACGGTACTTGAATTATGGAAATTATGGACACTCAGTCACGTGAATCTTGCCAGCTGAGAAGAAGATTATTATCAATCAAATTGTACAAGAATTGTGCAACAATTATCCAGCCATTCAATCACGTATGGGACAGCCATGGAAATTGAGATCAATCATCCAGCCATGCACATGCACATTTACCATGCAGAAGATCAATTCATCCAACTATGTGATCAATTGAACCTTCAATCATGCAAACGGCCATCAATTATCCAGCCATGCACATTTATTTGGTCCAATTAGTAGAAGAATAATCATCCAATCATATACATCCGTGTGCTGGAATTGAGAAGCCGCATGGATTCTTCTATTCAATCATGCATGAGGTCAACTTTCTATTATAAATCAACCCAGCCGTGTGATTGACAAATCATTCAATTCTCTCCATAATTGACACCAACGGCTACCCACCTAGGACCTATAAATAGGTGTCATTGGTTCATGAAAAAAACACCCGAGAAAGAAAAGGCTTCATTGAGTTATATAAAGTGTGATGCTTTTGAAATTTGTGCTTAAATAGTTGTTTAGAGAGAAAGAAAAGGTGATTAAGTGAGTGAATTATTTTTTGTGAGTGTGTGAAGTTATAATATAAAAGAAAAATAAGAGTAAGAGAGGTCTAGCTCGTGTGCGTTGTGAAAAGGTCGTGAACCTTGTGGTGTAATCGTTCTCCTCCCGGTTAGGGAGTTCAATAGTGAATTGAAAATTCTCAAGGCGGAAGGCCTTGGGGAGAGGACGTAGGAACAGGTGTTCCGAACCTCTATAAATCGCTGTGTTTCGCTATTTTCTTTTATTTCTGTTATTGCGCACACACCACACAATTTTATTAATCTTATTTCCTATTCAGAATATTTTTTATATTTCGCTCTTTATCCGTGCTTACATATTAATTGTCTACAGTCATTTTATTTTCTTAGTATACTCATTTTCAATTTCATTTACCTGTTGCATCATACTCTATTATCGTGGTTATTTCTCGCGCTTGCTTTTTTTTTTAATATTAATAATTTTTCAAGTACCCAATTCACCCCCCCTCTTGGGTACTTTTTGGGACCAACAAGTACCACCAGAAAAATAATAACAAAAGAAAAATAGACAAAGCTACAGTCCCTATCTTACTGAGTTGAGAAGGGCTTTGATACCATGAGAAATTATAAAGGGGAGAATAATAGAGAATGAATTATTGTCTGTCTTTATTATTGAGAATATACACATATTTATACAGAGAGATTATACACAAAATAGGAAAGAAATAAATGAAAATAATTACAGGATCATAATTAGAATAATGTCAGAACAATATCTAGAATATTCTAACAGGTATATTGCTCACTTTCCCATTGGTGAATGTTTGCTTTTCAAGTTAAAACCTTGTGCATCTCTATCGACCATCATCTTCCCTCTAATCTTCTTACCTGTGTCTACATTCATATGCATATTCACATAGAGCTCCTTGGTTATCCAAAAATGACAACAATTCCAATTCTCAACTTTCTTCCCTTCCTTCTTTCTTGTTCGTTTTGGCCTCACATAGATCCTAATTTGCATATGCCATATTTATATTATTTCTGATTGGTGTCATGGACATTGTTTCAAACACCTCACACTTAGTTCTAGGTTGTATAACTGGCAGAAATATGAGCTGTTAGATTGAGGAAATCCACGAATGGAATTTAACTTAGGTGAACTATTCATTGAACTGTACACAAAGACTTTACGCGTTGTTATAAATTTTGGATATTTCACCTAATCCTTTTGTGCCTCAATGCAAGCATATTGGATAAGCAATAGACAGTGTTGTCTGTTAAATGGGCACTGTTTTGTGGCCTCAAATATTTCAATTAAATTTGTTACCATTTGCCATTATAGTTTGTCGTGTTTCTAGCCTTCCAATTTCGGTTCATTTTTGTATTGCTTTTCGGTAGTTGCAAAAGTTGACTCCATGGCTCAAAACATGTTTGAATAGGTGGGCTTTGTATCCTCCTGGAAGAGTACCTTTGGGACATGTAAATGAAGAAGATGGGGATGTTCATACTGACACTCCTTCATCATTGCAGGTTTTTGTTGGAGACATCCTAGTTCTTTCTCATTCCTCCCGTATGCTCAGAAAATTTTTAGAATCATATTTATGTGCTTTGTCATGTGTGGACCTTCTTCAAAATGCCCATTTTGAACATAATATAAAATCATAGACGTCCATAGAACTGATGTTTTATTGCATAGTTTCACAAATTTCTTCTCAGTATAATCGCGTTTTTATTTATTTAAAAAAAAAGGTGTCGACAGTCGCCAACCTTGAAGTCAAGGTTGGCAATTGCCCACCTAAAATTTTAAATGCGACCAACTATTTGGTTGGTGGCAGACGCGGGGGAGGCCTATAAATTGGCCCTCCACCCATTCAAACACACATCCAGCAAAAATCTATGATAAAAAATAAAAAAAAAAAAAGAAGAAGAAAAATTTTGAGAGAAAAAAAATTGAAAATTTCTCAAAAAAATTTTCTCTTTTCTTACGTTTTTGTACTCTACAGTATATTCTCTTAAATTGTTTGAAGGAGATATCTCAGGTACAAGCCTCAAAAAAATTTGTTATACCCATTTCCGAGCAAGTTTTGGGTTTATACTCTCAGATCATTTCAAATTTAGATCTGTGAGAGTATAAATCTAAAAATATCAAAATATTACAAATCCGTCTCAGATCCAGTCTTGGTTTTCAACAAAACTCATCCAGTTTAAGATAAAACTGTGGAAAATGACTGCTGTCAAGATCAAGCTCGTGCAGTCCTTGATAGAGTTACGAAAGAATAATAATCGGAGGACCTCGTACGAAAATCGACCCCACGTAAATTTTATTCTATTTTAAATTTTTATTTGTAATTTGTGTTTATATTTTTTGAGTCTAACTATTGCAGGCTCAATATTTATGCTCGTTATAAATTTCTAGCACGCGTAGTAGGGCCTCTTCACCTTCCATCTCTTGTTCCTTAAAAAAAATATAAAAAAGGCAAAAGAAAGAAAGCCGAGAAAAGAAAAAGAAAAAAAAGTAAAAAAAAAAAAAAGAAAAAAAGACAAAATAGAGAAAAATACGAAATAAGAAAAAAAAAAGAAAATTTAGCAGGTATCAAATATTCAGATGACACTAAAAAGGAGTACAACCGCCGGTCCTAGTAAGAAGGCAACTACTCAACTGCCTGCATCAATTACCCTACTTGGGTACGCAGGCCTAGAAACCCGTGGACGGACACGATTTCCCACCGTCCAAACCCAACAAAATATCAAAATAGAGAGTCCACAGCTCGCATAACAACAGGATCTCTCCCTTAACTCTCTTGCCACATAGAGTCGATCATCTACCCTGATCGAAGTCGAGGACAATGTAAGGAAGCCTACTCAATAGAATTCGACTCATTCTATAGAAATTAACACGGAGGAACCAGAAGAACCCTCTACCCCAGTCTTTCGAGAAGCATCATCTGCCAACACTGACGTTGTTGCTGTCATGACTACTAACACAACCAGCACATAAGAACATATTACAGAATTGGAGAACAGAATTTTGCGGCTGATCAGAGTCATGGAGGAAAAAGATCAACAGATCGTTGCACTCAAATGGAAAGCTCCGATCCAAGTTGACCCCGAGACCCGCAAGTGGATGTCTTCCCCACAGAAAAACAGCCAGGTAGTTTTACACAGCTACCACCTTCAAATTCTGTAATTTCACTATCTGTTCAACAATTGTAGGATATGATGCTAATACGATCTGCCTACAACAAGCTACATCCTTCCAAGGATTGCAAAAGTACGTCAAACCGTACACCATAAGGATCGAAAATCTCTGCATGCCTTTAGGCTACCAACTGCCTAAATTTCAACATTTCAACGGACGAGGTGATCCCAAACAGCACATCACCCACTTCGTTGAAACCTGCAACAACACAGGGACTTATGGAGATCTCTTGGTGAAGCAGTTTGTTCGTTCACTCAAGGAGACCACCTTCACCTGGTTCATAGACCTTGAACCAGAATCGATCGACAATTGGGAACAACTACAACGAGAGTTTCTTAACAGATTCTTCAACACTCAAAGAACGGTAAGTATAATGGAGCTCACCAGCACCAAACAAAAGAAAGGATAGCCCATCGTCGAATACATCAATAGATAGCGTGCTCTCAGCTTGGACTGCAAAGATCATCTGACAGAGACTTCTGCTGTGGAGATGTGCATCCATGGGATGCATTGGGAGCTGTTATCCATCCTGCAGAGCATCAAACCTCGAACCTTCGAAGAACTGGTGACCCGCGCACATGATATGGAGATAAGCATCTAGACTTCTGGAGGCACAGTTCCTATTCAGCTGGACCAGCAAGGGGGCATAACGGAGACTAAGAAGCCTAACAGCTCAGGAAAAGGCAAGAAAGTGATGACTATTGAAACTACACCAATCAAAGTGGGAGCTAAAAAAAAGGTAAATCCTCCAACCCAAATAACTCAACCAAAACAACAGGAAAGGCAGAAGCCGACATTACGAGAGTTGGAGCAGAAGCAGTATCCATTTCCCTACTCAGATGTCCCAGACATTCTTGATCAACTCTTAGAGGCGAAGCTGATCGAACTCTCAGAGTGCAAGTGGCCGAATGAAAAGGACCGAGTCAACGATCCAAGATTCTACAAATATTACCACATAGTAAGTCATCCAACCGATAAGTGTTTCGTCCTGAATGAGCTAATCATGAAGTTCGAGAGCCAGAATAAAATCATTCTGGACCAAGAAGGCATGACCTCGGCAAACCAAATCACCATCACTTCAAATCCATCAGAAAAGATGACACACCATAAGGAAGAACCGCTCGATGACAAAAAGTCGACAATGGAGAAAGTATATGAAACTCTTCAAACTCTTCTCACTAACTCTCAGTTGTTTGCAACTTTGCAATCAACAAAAGTGTGGAGGAATCAAGTCAGCAATATTCTCCATACCTCAGTTGGATCTCTGCCATCAGGAGATTCCAGCTCGACGGAGCATCAGGCGGCCCAGAACCACGTCGGATGTTACTCTGCTATCTCATTTTCAGATGAGGATCTCCTGCTGGGGTCCAAGCCCTACAATCGGTCACTGTACGTATCTGGCTATATGAGAGAATATAAGGTTCAGTGCATGCTGACTGATGATGGCTCGGCAGTCAATATTATCCCAAAATCCACCATAAAAGAACTCGGCATTGGCATTGACGAGTTATCAGACAGCCGCTCGACGATTCATGACTTTAATTAAGGAGGACATAAAGCAATTGGGATGATTCGCTTCAATCTGACTATCAGACGACCGTGGGGTCATACTTTCAAGTCTGTATCAGTGCTTCAAATACTACAAGGATGGCGTTCAAAAAGTCAATGTTGACTTAAAGCCGTTTGATGATGCTGAATCACATTTGGCGGACACAGTCTTCTACATCGACACAGACAATCCTGAGATCATCCCATCAACAACTCCCTCGATTGGGGGTATCCATAAAAAGGAAAAGGCCGTCAAAGACTCTGCCGACGCTAAGCCTCAAACCTCGACAGGTGAGAAGCTGCCACAGCCTGTTGAACCTCACCCGAAGGAGGTTGCACCTTCGAGCTCCACTCCGGTCCTACACTACATGCAGAAGTCAAGACGTCCGAAAGGTCAGCCCCCTTTCTCTTATTACATAAATTCCAAACAAGAAGAAAGACACAACCAACCCGAAACGGAGGCACTTCACAACTTGAATAAGGCTCACGCCTTACCACTTCTAAAGATTGAGCCAGTCTTGTCTTCAAAACCATTGAAAGGTTTTGTTGGACAACTCATGGGGGCAGTTCAATATGGCTCGCTTCCAAAAAGAAGAACAGATGAAGGATTTGATCCTAATACATACAGACTTCTTACTAAAGCAAGTTATGACTTTTCAAACCCGAACACAATGGGTACACTGTCATCCACACATGGCACCACTACTCAACCTTCAAAGTCTCTACCCAGCCTAGGCTATCAGGAGAAGTCACTTATTCGGATCACGCTAAAAAGTCGAAGCCGAGCAGCTGATGCACATGTCATCACCATCACCACCAAACAAGATGGGCTCATCCAGTCAAACAGGAAAGATGAAGCCAAAGTCTCTACATTCTTTGTCACGATTAGCGAGGAGGTAAAATCCAACTCATCAGATGGCAAAGTGAAAGAGGCTCCCCCGAAACTTGAAGATGGTGGACAAGCCGCCATTGATGAACTCAAGGAGGTCAATCTCGGCTCCCCAGAAGATCCCCGACCTACATTTGTAAGTGCTTTAGTTACAGTAGAAGAAGAACAAGAATATGCCCAAGTATTAAGTCAATACAGGGATGTGTTCACATGGAGTTACAAAGAAATGCCTGGACTTGACCCGAAGATCACAGTGCACCGTCTAGCAGTAAAGAAGGGTGTTCGTCCTATCAAGCAACCACAACAACGGTTCTGCCTGGAGCTGTTTCCACAAATTGAAGAAGAAGTCAACAAGTTGATCAATGCTGGCTTCATCCGAGAGGTTACCTACCCGACATGGATTGCCAATATCGTTCTAGTGAGAAAGAAAAATAGGCAGCTAAGGGTATGTGTTGACTTTCAAGACATCAACAGAGTCTGTCCCAAAGATAACTTTCTGTTGCTCATAACGGAGATCGCAATCGATGCAACAACGGCCATGAAGCATTCTCCTTTATGGATGGTTCTTCAGGCTATAATCAGATCAGGATGGCACCAGAGGATGAGGAGTTAACGGCATTCCGGTATATACTGCTACAAAGTTATGCCGTTTGAATTAAAAAACGTTGGCGCCACTCATCAGTGTGCCATGCAAAAAATTTTTGATGACATGCTATACAAGATTGTAGAATACTATGTCGATGACTTAGCGGTAAAGACTAAGGAGCGCAAAGACCACCTCGAGGATCTCAAGACAATGTTTGAAAGACTTTCTAGGCATCAGCTCAAAATGAACCCTCTCAAGTGTGCATTTGGTGTCACATCAATAAAGTTTCTTGGATTCGTGGTGCGCCGTCATGACATCGAAGTTGATCAGTCAAAGTTTGAAGCAATTCAAAAGATGTCTGAGCTTAAAAACCTGCATGAACTGCAAAGTCTACAAAGAAAGCTGGCCTACATTCGCCGTTTCATCTCCAACTTAGCCGGGAGATGTCAACCTTTCTATCGGCTGATGAAGAAGAATGTCAACTTCGAGTGGGATGAAGCTTGTAGTAGAGCCTTTGAGAACATAAAGAAGTATCTCTCCAATCCACCAGTCCTGGGTGCTCCGATTTAAGGAAAGTCATTAATTCTCTATATTGCAGCGCAGGAAAGGTGTTTGAGAGCTCTGCTTGCACAGGAAAATGAGTTGAGAAAGGAAGTTGCTTTGTATTACTTGAGCAGAACACTAAACGGTCTGGAGCTCAATTACTCGCTCATTGAAAAGACATGTCTAGCAATGTTCTTCGCCATTGATAAGTTGATGCACTACATGCAAGCTCACGCGGTACGCCTCATTGCTAGAGATGATCCCATCAAATACATCTTATATAGACCAGTATTGTCAGGACGACTTGCCAAGTGGACAATGATTCTACAGAGTTATGACATTGTCTACGTGCCTCAGAAAGCAGTCAAAGGACAAGCTCTAGCAGACTTCCTTGCAGGTCACCCTATCCCATCCAATTGAAAGTTTGCAGATGACCTTCCAGACGAAGAGGTCTTTTACATCGAGACATTGTTGCCATGGACAATGTTCTTCGATGGTACAGTAAGGCGTGATGTTGCTGGTGCCGACATAGTGTTTGTCACTCCTCAATGACAAATACTACCGTACGCTATCATTCTCGGTGAGTTATGCTCAAATAATGTTGTTGAGTACCAGATTTTAATCATTGGTCTTCAAATGGCTATCGATATGAAGCTTCCAACTATAGAAGTCCATAGAGATTCTCAACTCGTCATCAACCAACTTACAGGGTTGTATGACGTGAAGAAAAAGGACCTTATACCTTACTATCGACGCGCTCGACAGCTGATGGATGAATTTGAAAGCATCACTTTGGAGCATGTGCCTTGACGAGAAAACACTCAAGCAAACGTATTGGCTAACCTAGCCACTTCTCTTGCAAAGTCAGAAATTTAGACTACAGTTGTTGTCGTATGTCAGAAGTGGATTGTACCGCAAGATCCAGATGAATAAACTATACCAAGCAATGTTGTATCTATACGTCTCGTTGAGAATGAAGATTGGCGCCAACTAATCATTGACTACTTGCAGCATGGGAAGTTACCCGAAGATCATCGTCATACGACAGAAATTCAACGACGAGCTCCTCGTTTCATGTATCTCAAAGATACTCTATATCGAAGATCTTTTGATGGAGTTTTACTTCGTTGCCTAGGCAATGAAGATGCAAAACAAGCTCTTACAGAAGCACATTCTGGCGTTTGTGACGGACATCAATCAAAGTCGAATTTACATTTTCAGCTCAGAAGAATGGGATACTACTGGCCAACCATGGTACCTGATTCCATTGAGTTTGCTAAAACCTATCAAGCTTGTCAATTTCATGCCAATTACATTCATCAACCATCAAAGTCGTTAAATCCAACTGTCTCGTCCTGACCCTTTAAAGCTTGGGGTCTCAACTTAGTAGGGCCCTTGCCAAAGTCGTCATTGGGACACCTATACATCCTCGCAGCAACAGACTACTTCTCGAAATGGGCCAAAGCTATTCCACTTAGAGAGGTAAAGAAGGAACATGTTGTCAACTTCATCCAGATTCATCTAATCTACCGCTATGGAGTTCCTCGGTTCATCATCACTAATAATGGCAAGTAGTTTTACAATAGTTTGATGGACAAGCTGTGTGAAAGTTTCAAGTTCAAGCAGTACAAGTCGTTCATGTACAATGCCTCAGCTAATGGCTCGGCTAAGGCATTTAATAAGACCTTGTCCAATCTACTGCAGAAGGTAGTCTCTAAATCCAAAAGAGATTGGCATGATAGAATTCCGGAGGCATTATGGGCATATCGCACAATTCACCGGACTCCAACACAGGCAATGTCGTATTCACTTGTTTACGGCGTCGAAGCGATACTACCTCTGGAGACGCAGATAACTTCTACCCGCATGGCTGTTCTAGAAGGGCTCACACAAGAAGAAAATGCCCGACTACGTTTAGATGAGTTAGAAACCCTCGATGAAAGGAGACTTAAAGCATAACGGCAACTTGAGTGCTATCAAGCCCGACTTACCAACGCATTCAACCGCAGGGTTCGCCCTCGATCATTTCAAGTTGGGGATCTTGTTTTGGCAGTGCAAGGACCCATCAATTTAAAGCACCGGCCTGATGACAAGCTTACTTCTAAATGGGACAGACCATACTTAGTACAGGAGGCCTATACCCACAACACTTACATGTTGTCAGACCAAGAAGGTGTCCAAATTGGCCCTATCAACAGAAAATTTCTGAAGCAGTATTATGTTTAGATATGTAAAAAAAAAAAAAAACAAAATAAACAAAAATGAAAAAAAATCATAAAAATTAAAAAAAAAATCAAAAGTCCTGATCTGAAAACCCAAAAATCTAAGTCTAAGTCCAAGCCCAAACACTTAAACCCAAATCTGAAACACTTAACTCAAAATCCAAGACCAATCCAAAAGCCCAGAAGTCCAAATCCAGAGCCTAAATCCAAACCCAAGTCCAATCCAAATCTAATTCAAAACCCAAATCTGAAACACTTAGCCCAAAATCCAAGTCCAATCCAAGAGCCCAAAAGTCCAAATCCAGAGCCTAAATCCAAAACTCAAGTCCAATCCAAATCCAATTCACAACCCAAACACTTAAGCCGAAATCAAATTTTGAACCCCAAAAACCCAAGTTCCAGCCAAAATTCAAAAACCAAACACAAAACTCAATATCCAATCCAACTCTTGGCCCGCATGAGTATAAACTGTGAACGACCCAAAAATATAAAAGCAATTGAGGGTTGAGTCTAAATCGTTATTTCAGTCTTAACTCGTCTTCACCACATTTCAAGTTTCTGCTCCTTTTCATGAAAGAAAAAAATGGAATTTGTTGCAGAACAACAGCATAAGGAAGAAGAAAAGTCACCCCGCACCAGATGATACCCAAATTTGGCACAACTACAAATCTTGGATGAGGTCTTCTACAACAATGGAGGTACTATTCCTAATTCACTACACATTTACCAACTTATTTCACGATTGTGCCCTCTCAGAGCAGTCAAAGCAAAAAATGTGTATTTTTTGTTCCAAAATTGGAGGAACAAGGAGAGAGTAGTATTGAGAGATGCTATTTCCAAAGCACAACTTGTTGTTCCCATAGTAGATCTCACTGATACAGCTTCGACCTCAAATGAAGCAGGTCCGAGTTCTACTACTGCATTGGTCCTTTCAAGATATTTCGATCAAAGCTGTAGCCAGTGGGAGTATGCGTACTGGTCCTAGTGGTCTTACAGACTCAGCCAAGAGTTCATCCCTCACGGATACTTAAGTCTTGGAGGAAATTTTCTAGCAGAATGAAGTCATTACAGTGAAACTTTGCCTCTCTTTCCAGAATATTCCAACAGTATCAATCGGTTGGAAGTTTCTAGAGACGTTAACCTCATCGGCCCACTGGATGAGACCAGACTTGACTTGGAGTTACACCTCGAGCCCCGTCAAGACAGTTACCAGGATAAGGTACAACGACTTTGGCAGCACGCAGTAATGACTCTTGCGACGCATGTCAGCTGCTGCCTCTTCTAAAGAAACGAACGTGGAGGACCCCACCAGATTTTGCGTATTTGCTTTTTGACTTGTCAAAAAAAAGTAGTTTTTTGATGTGTATATATTCTCTGCATGCCTGAGTCACATAACTCACCCCCCTGAGTCTTTTTCTCCCTTAGAAACGAAAATGGCTAGCCCCTACACCTACCTCAGGAAATTCTTTGATCAGAAGGCTGGAGGCACACAGACTAAGAAGAGAAGGAGTAGTCCTCCTCGAGGGATCCCTAAAAGCTCTCGAAATTCAATCTCCAACGGTGTCAGTGTCATGGAGTTCCAACCACTCTCTTTAGTTCACATCTACCACAGAAGGACGAGAAGCTGCAATCATCATAATCGCACTTCAGATACGGCGACATACAGGGAAGTCCCAACTACTCTCCTTATGTCGAAGCAGACTCAGGGATCATCACTACTGCCCGTCTCTTTGTGTGCAGGTCTTGAAGTTCCAAAGCTCTTGACCTTCCTCATAAGAAGGTTCAAGTTCTTTACCTACTAGATCATTCTCGCCAGAGTTAGAGAACTTCAAGACATATAAAAAATCCTTTACAAGTTATGAAAGCTCGACGTTAGCCAAAGCCAGAGTTTCAATTTTTATATTGGCTGGAAGGCTGACTTTCTCAAGATCGTATCGGTTTCCTATTATGGACTAACAACAGTTGGGCTGGCTGAAGTTAGAAGGCTTCAAGATTCAACAATCATGAAGATGTCTAAAGCTTCAAACTGGACTTCAAGAATCGGTTCGGATTGCGTTCCAAAAGTTCATCCTTACCGACTCTTAAAGTATGGGCATTTGTAAACATGTTTTTATTAAAAAAAAAAAAAAGTTGTCGGCAATCGCCAACCTTGAAGTCAAGGTGCCAACATTAAATTTTAAATGTCACCAACCATTTGGTTGGTAGTAGACACGGGGGAGGCCTATAAATTAGCCCTTCACCCATTCAAACACACATCCAGCAAAAACCTGTGATAAAAAAATAAAAAAAAATTTGAGAGAAAAAAAATTGAAAATCTCTCAAGAAAATTTTCTCTTTTCTTAAACGTCTTTGTACTCTACGGAATATTTTCTTAACTTGTTTCAAAGAGATATTTCAAGTACAAGCCCCAAAAAAATTTGTTGTACTCATTTCCGAGCAAGTTTTGGGTTTATACTCTTAGATTGCTTCAAATTTAGATCTGTGAGAGTATAAATCTAAAAATATCAAAATATTACAAATCCGTCTCAGATCCAGTCTCAGTTTTCAACAAAATTCATTCAGTTCAAAATAAAACTGGAGAAATTTACTGCTGTCAATATCAAGGTCGTGCAGCCCTTGATAGAGCTATCTAAAAACACTAATCGGAGAACTCCATACGAAGATCGACCCTACGTAAATTTTATTTCATCTTAAATTTTTATTTGTAATTTGTGTTTACATTTTTCGAGTTTAATTGTTATAGGCTTAATATTTACGCTCATTACACTCAGCTTTCTTAAATCTTCTACACTTGGCACACATGTCGACTAAGGAATTTCCAACCAGGAATAACGAATCAGCTGTTATCACAACAGCCTGAGAACAGAGTTACTTGCCCATTTTCAAATCTACTGCCTTTGCAGCCATACTCAACACGGTGTACGATGTCCCTGTGATGTGCTTTGTCTTGTGATCTCTTTTGACAGATAAGAACGCCACGTCCATTTTAAATTTTGCTTATTTATTTTTATTTCACTGTATTATGCCTCAATTTTGTAATATAATTAATTAACTAAAAAGTTAGAAACTATGGTATCTGTTTCCCGTCTAATTGCAGATTGACCTGTTGAAATATGCCATAACTTACCAATCTTCACTAACCTTGCATTTCCCCAGTTCTAATATGGGGTCTGACAAAGGGAGAGATAAAAGTTTCGACAATGAAGTGCACTGCTCCAGTCTTTGAGCACATAAAATGAGTAGTTTTCACCTAATGCTAATACATTGTCACTTTTTGCTCAGTGAATTGATAAATGTATTAAGGAGGACGCCATAGTTATCCTTATTTTTGAGGCATTTGTGTATATTTCCATCATATTGCTTTAGTCTGTCTAATGCATAGTTTTGATTTGCATACGCTATAAATTTTGCTAAATCATTATGGGATGGCCAAGAGAAACTCAAGTTGGTTTGTTTTATATAGAACTGTATGAGATTTTTGTTTTGTTTAAAATCTTATGACAAGTATATTAACTTTAATTTCATAATTTTTATGACATTTGTATTAATTGATTTAACAAATAATTTGATAATGATTTTTTAATAAATTAGTAAATTTCAAATCAAATCCGCGCGGTAGACTGCCAGCTATATCTACTAATTCCAAAGAATAACTATTTGGCCAAAGACTTTTCAATTCCTCTTGCTGTTCCTTCTCTTTTTGGCCGTTCTTGAAACCCCAAATCATTAGTCTACCTTTGCTTCAAATTCTTTGCTAATTCAATGAATTCAAAATGTTCAGCTTCACCGTAAAACCGTTCTTTCCTTAGAGAATCAATCTTTTTTTTTATATAAGACTCAATTTTGAAGTTATAGGACTTAAATTTTTTATAAAGTCAGTTATAAGACTCAATTAAAAATAAAAAATTTAAAATTTAATTATAAAATATAAAGAATTTAAGATTAAAGAAAAAGGCTATTATTATGTTCACGTCTCAAATTGCTTCACACACACACAAAAAGACATCTAAGGGTCTTACTATTAGTTTGCTTCGTGTGTGTATGAAGAAAATTTGACGTGTAAATATTAATAAAAAAAAAGTATTTATTGCGTGGTGCATTGCAACGTTCTCAAAGCACGGAGAGCAAAAGAACATCTACTTTTGAACAAAAGATGGTGTAATTGAATACGAGTCACCTCAATTACAGTAATGATGAAGTATAACTCGTGAGCTACCAAACGACCACGAGGTTAATAGATTTGCAGAGCAAAAAAAAAAGGAAAAACTTTTTTGGCTGCAAAGTTAGGTGATTGCAAGTGGCTATCAGCATCTGACGATTGATAGATAGAATATAAAATATCGTAGAAAAATTATAAAAAAAATTATATAACTTGTATAAACAATCATTAAAATTAAAATTTATTTTTAATAGTTATTCATACAAGTCGTACAATTTTTTGATATATCGTATAATGTCTTTCTTATTACTCTGCTACGTCGTATATTTCGTCTATCGCATCGCATACTAACAGTTACTTACAATTACCTAACTCGCAGCCACATAGTGGTTCAAAAAACAAAAATCAAGAATCACTGCCAAAGATAGATGGTGTTAAGGAGTTACTGCCTGTCTGGAAACGACAACTACAAAATTCTTTTTGCAAAGGAAAAATTAAAGGACACTACATCGCAAAGCTAAAAGAGTTTATTGTTCTCGTGAGACAGAGATTGACTGGGAGAGGAAAGGGGGTCACCAATGGCCGAGTGGCGACATTATCCAACGTATTATTTTTAATTTCTTTTAAAAAAGGAAAAAAAAAAAAAAACCTCCAAATATATCTTTGAACAAGTCCTGTTTTTTGTTTTATGTGCCACAGCAAATCGTTGGACTGTATGGATAAGCTAGGCAAATAAGTACATAGAACTAATAGAAGTGTGAAAGGCCCAAGGGAAAGGGTCCAATCGTCCTGCCCAACGACGCCGCATGAGGAAGGTATTGCAGTTGCTGATCGGAAGGCTGGCAAATGGCAATATATCAGCAGCAAGTGGCCAATTTTTATACACCTATACACAGTTATTTCATTACTACCTTGTCATTTAGATTCTGTTTATTTTGCAGAAAAACAAAATTTTATGTATAATAATTTTTAAAAATCATTTTTTTCAGAAAAAAAAAAGCATTCTTTTTTGGTATCAATTTTTGACATAAAAATATATGATTTTATTTTCTTGTATTTGTTGTATGAAAATAAAAATTATAAATTTAGAAAAAATGATTAGACGTGGCTATTTATGGTTTATAACTTGAGGTGCTAACTAATGTGAGGATGATAACAATTGAACCATAAGACCGAACTGAATTTCTTTTTGAACATTAAAAAATATTTATCGTGTGTATGTCAATTATCTAGATTTATGAATCGAAACTGAAATAACTCTTTTTTAGCTGACCTAGGACGATTGCCAAGTATAAAACTAACAGTGTGCAGTCAACGGTCAAATCGAACAAATTCAAAGATCAAAACTTCCAAACGCTGTCACTGATACTCAAATCATAAGTGAAGGAAGCATGTCAAATTACCATCAAACTACCACATCAAGTGAAATTGAATTTATAATAGTGCAAATGTGCAATATAATTTACATAGTAATTTCCAAGCTGAAACGATAATGGCTATGGTGTCTATAAGTTGACAAACATATCCATAAGTCTCAGAGGTCATGAGATTGGTAATATTGCCGATGAGTTCTAACGATCGGATGTTGATCATGGTATTTTTTGCAACCTCCATGCAGTTGATTCTGCTAGGAAGGATGATGGCCACTGAGCAGAGGTTTGCGCGGTGCAATGTGGAGGAGCTTGGGAGTGTCGGTCAAGGGATATGCGCAAGCAACGCACTAAAAAAGGAGGCGAAAGTGTTGAAGTTAATCTCGATTTAGTACTTAATTATTGTTTGAATAGAATTCGCATTATTTATTATGTTTTCATTAGTCAGGTAGAATTAGAATTTTGTTGTGGCTAGTATGTAAAGACGTATTGTTGTTATTATTGTGTGTGCTTCTTATTATTATTGTGTGATGTTATTCAGTTAATAAAGTGGCAGTGTTAAGTTAATTAAAATCTAACAGTAGGTATCAGAGCTTGTCGATCGGAAGGTCATTGCCACTGAGTTTTATATCAGTTGATCGAAAACAAAGGCCAGTCACGAAATTTTGTTGAATTTATTCGAGTTTAGAACCAACGAAAGAGAGTCGTTAGCTATTGCAAGAGATATCTGATATGAACAGTAGAAAAAGGAGCTACCGGACTATTGTCGAAACCACTGCCAGTCCACCACGTGCCACCACACTCACCGCTACCAATCACCGTTCAACTTGCCGGAATGCGCCAATCTTCCCAAATTTGGCTGTCATGCGCCGGAAATCGCCCCAGAAAGTAGCAAATTGAACAACACCAAAGGTCTAGCCGCCGCTGCCCAAGCCAAAATCGCATTATCCAGTGGCTGTTGAAGGACGAAACCACCAGAACTCCACTCCACAGTCATCGATCTATGATTCTCAACAACTGATGTGTCGATTCGTCACTGGAAAGTCATCGACAAAGCCATAAGTTGTCTTACTGATTCTGTCTGTCCCATTGAATTTTGAGCCGCTGCCTTGCTTTACCGTTGTTCCACCTACCGACCATGACGCCACAGCATGCTGCATCATTCCCAAGAGGTCCCTTCTATCACCGACATTGTATTCATCACCAGCAGTTGTTGGGTGATTGTCGACCGTCAGTTTTGTTGAACAACACAAGAAGATCTGAAAAGAAAAAGAAAAGGATGGTCAAAATACAAATTTTAAAAAACTAGGGGAATAGATCTGAAAAATAAAAGTTTGATTAGATGAATTTCAATATAAATGGCTAGATTCCAATTTCAATTCCTGTTTTGGATGGGCAAAAATTATATTTGATGGTGTGTGCAGATGAAAGTCCTGTTTGATTACAACGAGTTGCTTAGTATTATTGAGAACGGTGTTGAAGAGCTTGTTGTAGATGCAACAGAAGCACAGAAGACTGCTTATCAAGATACGCAGAAGAAGGATAATAAGGGGCTCTTTTTTATTCACCAGGCAGTAAATGATGATAATTCTGAAAAGATTGCAAGAGCAACTTAATCAAAATAAGCATGGGATATTTTGACGACGTCTTTTTCAAAGTGCAGATAAAGTTAAAAAAGTGAAACTCCAAATCTTGTGACGTTAGTTTGAGCTATTGCAGATGGAAACCTCAGAAATGATTTCAGTTTATATTAATAGAGTTCTCGCCATTAAGAATCAGAAGAAAATCTATGGAGAGCAACTTAATGATCAAGTTAAAGTTGATAAGATCTTGTGGACACTCACACCGCGATATGAACACATCGTGGTTGCAATTGAGGAAGCACACGATTTGTCCCAAATATCAGTTGATGTATTAACGGGCACGTTACAAGCTCACGAACAACGCATGAATGAAAAATGCATTGAGAAGCCAGTACAGCAAGCCCTCCAAAGTCAAGCTTTGATCAAAAGTGACTAGAGTGATCAATCAAAGCAAAGGCAAAATTCCTCTCATGGAAAAGAAAGAGGACGAGAACATGGTGGATCCTACAACAATCGAGGTCGATAAGGTGACTACAATAATTATGGAGGTGCGGATAATCATTAAATGAATTTAGGCCTAACAAGCAAAAGTTGTGGCCATGGTCAAGGCTAAGGAAGATGGCAAGGTAAAGGAAAACAAAACAAATATAATATTGAGTGTTACTCATGCCATAACCGTGGTCACTATTCTTATGAGTGTTACTCGAAAGAGAATAATCAGACAACTCATTATGCACAAGAAGGAGATAGTGATAGAAATCAAGCCCTTATAATAGGTTACCACAGTCACTGAAACACCAAATTACAATACATGGTTCTTGGACACCGAATGCACCAACCACATGTGTGGAAAGATGGAGCACTTTGTTGACCTTGATGAGTCAATCTGCTCTACAGTCAAGTTTGTTAATGATAGTAGTATTTCGGTGATAGGAAAAGGGGAAATTCTTATCAAATTGAAGAATAGAGACCACGATTACATCTCAGATGTGTTATATATGACAGATATAAAGAGCAACCTTTTTAGTTTGGGCCAATTACCTGAAAAAGAGTATAATATTATGTTGCGTGATAACTGTCTCTCAATTACTAATGACAGAAGTACACTTATTCTCAAATCTCCTTTGATGAAGAATCGAATGTTTCGAGTTGATATTGTCACTGATGTTTATACTTGCTAGAGTGCTGTTGTGAAAGATGGGACTTGGTTGTGGCATCTTCAGTTTGATCATTTGAATTTTCGCAGTTTGAAGCTCCTTGCGTAGGATAATATGGTGAAAGGTTTGCCCAAGATAGATCATCCAAATCAGATATGTGAGGCTTGTATTCTTGCAAAACAAAGTAGATTGCCTTTCGTGGAAAAGAGAACTTGGCGAGTAAGGCATCCACTCCAACTTATTCACTCAAATGTTTGTGGTCCGATGAGTGTTCTATCAGTTAAGAACAATAGGTATTTTCTCACCTTCATTGATAATTTCTTGAGGAAGACTTGGATTTATTACATGCAAAGGAAGTTTGAAGTGTTTAATTACTTTAAGAAGTTTAAGACATTTGTTAAAAGGCAAAGTGGACATCATATAAAGGTTTTGCGAATTGATGGTGGTGGTGAATGTGTGTCTAATGAGTTCAAAGAGTATTGTGAAGTACAAGACATAAGCATGAAGTTATGTTTTCCTACACACCACAACATAATGAAGTTGCTGAAAGGAAGAACAAATCAATCATGAATATAGCTAGAAGTTTGCTAAAGGCCAAAGGTGTGTCTAATCCCTTTTGGACATAAGCTGTGCTGTATTCAATTTACTTATTGAACAAGTGTCCAATAGTAAGTATTCAAAATGTCACTCCTGAAGAAGCATGGACTAGGTTTCCAGAGGCATCTGAAGGTGTTTGGTTCTATTACTTATGCACATGTTCTTGCTGAGACAAGGACAAAACTAGATGAATGAGGAGTGAAGACAATTTTGCTTGGCTGTTCAAAAGGAGGATACAAGTTGTTCAATCCTATGACAAAGAAGGTGATTTTGAGTAGAGATGGACTTTTGCAGAAAATGAAGCTTGGAAATTTGATGTTGAGGAATAGAATGATTCTCAGAGACGTCTTGTTACTATCTTAATAGAAGAGAAGTTTCAAGCAGCAATCTCTAATGCAAATAGGGAAGTTGCCTCAGTTCCTGCTTAGAATCTGACACCACAAGCTCCGCAAGAGAATCAAAGGCCGAGGAGAAATTACCAACACTTAGTTAGATTACAAGATTACGTGGTAATCCTTGATAATGCTATTAATGATGTGAGGACTTGGTGCATTTTGCAATGTTTGCCGATTGTGAACTTGTGTCATTTGAAGAGGCGATTTAAGGCCCTAAGTGGGTGACTGCAATGAATGAAAAAATCAAAGTGATTGAGAAAAATAAGACTTGGAAGGCTCACTAATATCCCACAAGGTTACAAAGCTATTGATGTGAAGTGGATTTTCAAGACCAAAAGGAAGTCAAATGGAAAAGTAGAGAGGTACAAAGTAAGGTTGGTAGTGAAAGGATTTGAGCAACGTCCTAGTTAGGACCAACATAAGGTATTCTCCCCTTTACTCGCATGGAAACTGTTAGGCTTTTTATGGCTTTGGCTGCTCAAAATCGTTAAAAAATTCATCAAATGGATGTAAAGTCAGCTTTTCTTAATGGTCCTCTTGAAAAGGAAGTTTTTGCGAAGCAACCTCCAGGTTTTGTGGAGGAAGGAAGTGAAGATAAGGTGTATAAGTTGAATAAAACACTGTATGGTTTGAGGCTAGCACCTAGGGCATGGAATAAGCACATTGATTCTTTCTTCTATAAAGCTAATTTTTAGAAGCATTCATCTGAGCATGCCTTCTATATGAAAGCTAATGGTGATAGTAATATCTTGTTGGTGTGTTTATATGTTGATGACTTGATCTTCACAAGCAACAATCCTAGAATGATTGAAGACTTTGATAAGTCAATGATGAGTGAGTTTGAGATAACTAATTTGGGTCTAACGTCATATCTTCTTGACATTGAAGTGATTCAAGGAAATAATGGAATATTTATTTGCCAGAAGAGATATGCTACAGAATTGTTAAAGAAGTTTCGGATGCATGATTGCAATCCTGTGAGAACACCTATTGAGATTGGAACTAAATTGGCTAAAGAAGGTGACGAAGCACTCGTTACGAAGCACTCGTTGATTCTACATGCTTTAAGCAAATTGTTGGAAGTTTGAGATACTTGACATGCATGAGGCCTGATATATCTTATGAAGTAGGTTTGCTTAGTAAGCTTTTGGAATCTCTCCGTCAATCTCATGTGTAAGTTGTTAAGAGGATTATGTGGTATATTAAAGGAACTTTTGATCATGATCTACTTTATTCTTCATCTAAGAATTGTGCTCTTGTAGGCTATTCTAATAGTGATTGGGGTGAAGATATCGATGATTGTAGAAGTACTTCTGGTTATTGTTTCAACTTTGTCACAACTGCTTGTTCGTGATCATTAAAATACCAATCTATTATTGCACTTTCAACTTGTGAAGTAGAATATGTAGCTGCAGCTTCAGTGCTTGTCAAGCTGTTTGGTTGAGGAATTTATTGGATGAAATTCATGTTCTAGTTGAATGTCCTACGAAGATGTATGTTGATAATGTTTCAGCTATTAATTTGGCTAATAATCCAATAACGCATAGAAAGAGTAAGCATATTGATACTCATTTTTATTTTTTGAGGGATCAAGTTGATAAAAGAGAGATTGAATTGGCTTATTGCAAGTCTAAAAATCAAATTGCAAATATTCTCACGAAGCCATTGAAATGTAATGCGTTTATCAAACTGTAGCAGATGTTGGCAATGCGTGCATCACCAAATCAGGATTAAGGGGGATGTTGAAGTTAATCCTGATTTAGCACTTAATTATTATTTGAGTAGAATTCGTATTATTAAATATGTTTTCATTATTTGGATAGAATTAGAATTTTATTGTGGCTAGTATATAAGGACGTCTTGTCGATATTATTATATGTGTTTCTTATTATTATTGTGTGACGTTATTCAGTTAATAAAATAGTAATGTTAAGTTAATTAAAATCTAACAAAAAGTGATTGAAGATTGTCAAGAGAGAAAACTAAAACGCAGCGTACCCATTTAGACTTGGCGTCGTTGACTGCTACCCCGCTACTACTGCTCTAGTGGTGGTGGTCGTGGGGGCTGCAGCGACGATGGCAGTTGGCAAGGAGAGTGTGATAGTTTGCCCATTTGAGGGAGAGAGGGAATTTGAGGTCCAATTGAAAAACAAAATGACTCCCAGTAATTAAATCGGATGTCATTACATCCCTGAGGGAGAGAGGGACCTTGAGTTTAATAATTAAATTTTTTGTTGATTTAATTAGATTTTCCTTAGACTATTTTTTTTTTTGTTTGTTACAAACACCGGAAACCTTACAAAATACGATTCAAAATTACGTTTTTCACAAAACAAATGAACCATTAATTAATGTTTAAAAATTTTATTATTCTTTTCTACAGGAGGCTCCTTGTGACAACCAGGTAGTTCTTCATTTCTATAAAGTTCACATCTCCAAAATTTCGTGTCCCCTCTCCAAGATTAATCCGAGGTTTTCAAATAATAATTTAAGTTCTTAATCAATGATAGTATCCTTGAGAAATTATGGGTTACAAAGTAAAAAGTACAAGCTAAAATATTATTTTCGTAATAAACTATTAACATAAATTTGATTAACATATTAGGTAAATGTATTGTACAGATTAATTAGCGATCATGTCTAATACAATCTCTACAAATACATTCATACAGACCTGATTAATATGTCCGATTGGGAACAAAAATCTACGCCTCGAATAATTTGCTGGCAAGCATCGTTAGGTAAGCAAAGGGGTCGTTGGCATGAACGGGGTCGTTGGCATGAGGAAGACCCCTTCCCTTGTTCAAACTCCCGGAGGTAGGTTTAAGGAAATGTTTTGTTTGCATAATCAATAAATAAACAATGTGCAGCTCTTGGCACAGATGTGGACTGCCAACTAAAAGACCATCTCACCCAAGTTTGTTTTGGTGACTACGGCATCTTGGATCATGAAGAGGAAGTACGAATCTCACCTTCAATGTGTTCTTTCTCTTGGATATAAATCTTTCAATAGAACCCAAAAAAAAAAAAAAAAAGGACTAAAAGGCCATCTTATTTCATACAGCACTAAAGTCTAGTTGGAGACTAATTTACGCGACAAGAACCCTATGACAACGATGCAAAATATGTTGTTTTTTTTTTAAAAAAACTACTTCACGATAACGTAAAAGAATTAAAAAATCACAACGTCATTTAGGATGTCAAAAACCACTGCCTCCGAAGTATTTGAGTACTGCTGCCTATGGTGAAATTATTGCAGCGGATATAAAACTAGTGAATTAAATCGTTTATGCAACGGTTTCCATAATTTTACGCAGTGGTTTTATTAATTTTACGCAGCAGTCTTTTTAGGTTTAGGCAGCGGTTTTATTACTTTCAGGTAGCGATTTTGTTGCTATTAGGCAGCTGTTTCGTTACTTTAAGCAGCAATTGTATTCTTTATGTAACATTTTTTAAAAAACTTTTATTTTTTTTAATAAGAAGTTTTGCTTAAAAATAGAATGTATTATATTCTAAAATCTCAATTCAAACATAATTTGTATCATATAAACAACATATAAATTCAAACATAAATAAAAAGTTGTTCACAATTCATAATTAAAAAGGTAAAAAATCTAGACAAGAGAGTTACAAAGAACTCATGAGGCTTCTAGTATAATTTCCTTTGCTTAGACTTCATTGTCATCATCTTCATCCTATAATAAGAGAAAAAAAAAAAAAACAAGTATAAGTTTAACTGATTACATATTCCCACCTGCTTAGCCCAAGGAGAAAGTTGAGGGAGAAAAATGTGTGTGAGGAGAGATAGAGGGAGAAGGTGGAGTTTGTTGGATTGAATATATTGGAAGCTGTTAATAGTCTTGTTATAGCGGCCCGCAATCCCTAGAAAATCGTAGACATTTGGTTTTGTTACACACTTCAAGATTTGGTGATTTGAGAGAGAGAGAGAGAGAGAACGGTGAGAAGAGAGAGAGAGAGAGTTTGAGAGATGAAGATTGATGTAAGACTTCAGAGAGGAGAGAGAGAGAGAGATTCCAGAGATGAGATGAAAAGTGGCGCAAAATGAAAAGATTAGAACTGTCTCTCTTAAAGTTTAACTTCTGCATGAGGGTAATATTGTCTTTTTACAAAATTAGGTCCATTTTGACTAACCTTAGGAAGTGTTTTTTTTTGTTTTATTAATCATTAGTGTGCAACATAAATATGCCCTAAATTCGGGATAAGCAAAAAGTTAATTTTATAAGTTTGACAAAATTGCAATTAAGTCCAAAAGTTTATGATAACTCTGTAGAAAGGGATCCTGAAATGTAGATATGGCTAATTGCTAGAGTCAGGTAATCAAAGTTGAAATTCAAATTTACGACTTATTCGACTGACTTAGAGTTATGTCCCTTGACTACCTGAATCCACCTGAGAGCTTTTTATAAAGTGTCTTTTGCCATTAGTTTTATTCATTTTGGTAAATGTTAAGCGCACTGAGGTGGGAAATATATTAGTAAGATTCGTGTTCTTGAACGGCGAGTGAGTTTTATGCCATAATAATACTAAATATCTTAAATATCGTGTCATAAAAGATTTTAAAATGTATAATTATAAAAAAAAATTGTTAAATTTTTTCTGTTTTTGATTTAATGTTATTAAAAAAATTAACATTTTTTTTTATAATTATATATTTCAAAATGTTTCATGACATAATTTTTAGAATATTTAGTATTACTGATAAGTCATTGTAAATGCGGGCAAGGAAGTTGAGACCACGAAAAGTTTAATTGTCGGAAAAGATAGAGGGGAAGGGGAAGAGCAGGGAGATGAAGTTAAAGAACCAAACAAAATAAATAAATAAATTATTGAAAAAAAAAAACACTTATCACTACCACACCATTTCTAACATATTTTTCTTTTACCTAGATTTTTTTTTTTACAACTTTTTTTTCCCATTCTCTTTATTATCATTTTCTTTCTTTATCTATTTCTCATCAATAGAAACATTTTTTTTTTTTACAATTTTCTTTCTTATCAATTTCTTACAATCCTAACACATTAGTGGACCTGCAAGGGTTCCACACATTTTTGTTTCCTTATATAACTTAATTTTAAATAGTATTAAAGTAACTACATAGTTTACCAATAATATTTAACTGTTTATCTGTTTTTTTTTTAATTCAATTAACCATGACTGATAATACTTCAGTACAACCTTAATACTATTTAACAAATGCTACTTAATAAATAACTATATTGTAATATTTTTCCCCTTTGGAACAAAACATATGATATGCAAAGGACAAGATAAATGTATAACAAAGATAATAACATATGTAAGTAAACTACCAAAAAATTCACGCGTGCAACTTGGATGGTGTGAGTTCGCAAAAAAAAAAAAAAAAAAACTTGCATGGTGCTTCTTGCACATTGTTGTTGACCCATTGCACATCAAATGTTTCTTAAAAAATAAGAAAGCATACGGTGTGTAGGTCTTGTGGGCCTAACGTCTGTCACGTCAACTCGTTCTTGTGTTAGCCTAATCTAAGTAGTTGAATTTTTATTAATTATGAGTTTTATTAGCAACAGTCATTTTTATTTTTTTTTTTATGATCATTATACATGATATATATTGATTTATCATAAAAAATAAAAAATTTTAATATATTATAAATTTATCATTAAAAAATATCACGTATTAATTTTCTGTTAACAATTATAAAAGAGAGTAAAACAGTGACTATCACCAACAACTTAGTTAATTATGGCTGGAGCCTAGCAAGAGATACTTGGCACAAGCGACGGCGCTATTGCTTACATTGATTCGGCAATAACATAGGACATTGTTATCTTCGCATGCATTCTAAATTTTTTTTATTGTGTATGACATAACTCTACGAATCTTTTAATAGACAAAAACTCTTTTTTTTCATTGCCTTATCAGCTTGTGCACTGTCGAATGACATTAATCTGATTTATTGTTGTGGGAAGTTGCTGCAATGCATTGGTTCATACAACTGGTACATATTAAAAAGAAAACAAATCTGCAGACTGACTTGCTTCTAATGCTCCCGCACAGACTTTTCTTGGACAATCCCACAGGATTGCATCGCACTTCGAGTGAGGATTTAGTAGGCATTTATTTTGTTAGAGATGTCGTCACTTCAGTTTGGGCTTCGGCCTTATTATTGAAAAAATAGATAGATAAATAAATAAATCTTGCGTCCTTCTTCATCGAATTGAGTATAGATCTTTCAACCCCATTAAAATTTAATTCTTATGATTTTCATTTCTAAGGATCTTTCGGTAAGACAACTGTATTTTCTCTCAGTGAAAACACATGACGCAGTAGAAAATAAACTAGTATAAGAAGGATTATCGAACTCATCACGGAATTGATCATACGCAAAATAGACGCTTCCGCCTTCTAATGCTTCCATCTACTGAAATTAAGGCATGTCCAAGGGCAAACAGTTGGGAAATTTCTAGTTCATGCAAATATCAATAAAAGCAACACAATACCCCATCAATTCTCTGACGTTAAGCGCATACATAATAACAATCAAAATAATTATTTATTTTACTCACCTCAGTCTAAATTCTAAGTACGTCCTCAAACTTCTCGATCAAAGTGTCAATTTTGTATGCAATCAAGCCAATTTATAAAAAGTGTCAAAGTTATGATGTGACCAAATGATTCGACATAAGTCCATTTGAAAAAATTTCACTCGAATCCGTCTAAAACATAACTCTACTCGAAAATTGCTTGACCCTAAAAGATCTGAAAATTTAAAGTTAAATTTCTTCCATCGGTAACAATTCAAAGGTTTACAGCCAAACGATTTCTGAAAATAATTTTCGTATAAAAAAATAAAGACTAAATAACGAAATTGGTCACATCAAACGACATTTACCCCATCTAAACCAATGCTCCACTCTATTGCACATATAATTTCGCTAAAATTGCAATGCATATATATGGTTTTTGTCCGACTCAAACTAAATCCTGAGATTATAGGATGGCCCTCTAAACTTTAGCTTGCGATCAAACTCTTCCCTGAAGTTATTTATAAACACGATATCATATGAAAATAACATAAAACGTGACACATCATCCTAAATATCACTCGTCAAGACATCAATGAATCAAGAATCAAATACTTACTTATAAACACTATATCATCGGCAAATAACATAAAATGTGACACATCATCCTAAATCTCACTCGTCACGACATCAATAATAACATGAACAATCATGATATGATATAAATAATGATAACATCGCATCGCCGCCTTGACTAAAAACCCTACCTACTTGAGCAGGACCAATTCAGCACCAGAAGGCAGTCTCCCACGCAGTTCATCTATGTGCTTCTCTGCCAAATTCTCCAAATCTATTGGAGAACCCCATTTTCGAATGCGAACATCCAAAACTAACTTATCAAGTGATTTGGCAATACGAAGCAGCCGCTTAGCAAGTTCCACTTGATTTCTAAAACCATAAAAGCATTTTAACTCCACCACCTTGAGGTACTCATGATGGTATCTTGTAGCCTTCCACAGCTTCCACCGGTTGTCGAAATGGGTGGTATCACTAATGTTTCCCAACCTGATTTTTCCCAACCTACTCTTGAAAAAATTAAACTGCCAAGAAGAAGTACAATCAACCTCAAAACAGAAATATTAAATGGTTGACAGACAGCTTCACGTGAAAAGCAGAGAATTATAAGGAAGCTTCTGCATGACAATAAAGAATATTTTCAAGTTTGAATGCCGCTCCATATATCAAAATTTCAAATATTTGGACTTATAAGCTGCTTTTTCGGTGGCTTCCTAGTTTTATGATTTCCAGCTGCAAATATTTTATGCTAGGCCCTAGTGCAACCTCGACAAGCATTCCTCGACAGTAATGGATTGTTGCAAAACTACCAAGTAGTTGTTAGCTTCTTTATTGTTTCCTCATCCAATTCAGCCCACAAAAAAGACCCAGCCTAATGCATAGGTGAAGCAGAAAACTACAATAAAAACCACCTAAGTTATATGATTAACAAACTGCTACAAGAATTCCATCATATGTGCATACCATCCACAAAAGTGAAGTGCATAATGCACGTTCATGAATGGAAATCCCAAACGTCAAGCTAATACAGAATTAAAAACATTAACTTTGCTCGAGAATTTAAAGACATAAAGAGGGTTCAAGATGCTAAGGGCTAGGTGGACTTAGCTCATATAAGTGAGAACAGATCTCTGTTCCATTCCTAAGCAAAATGGCAAAGGGATTGTAAATCTAAAAGTGCACGTGTACGTATGAACCGATTGATATTTGCTTGATTTTGCTTCAACCATTGAGGCGAACAATCCAGCAACATTTAGGACACCAGATAAATGTGCATGGCTCCAATAGCACTCATGGTACCTCAAACTATTATCAAAGTTGCAAGGACATGGATTCACCCACCTGGACTGAAAATTTATGCAAGAAGGGAGCTGCTTTTACCAAAATAATTGGCCAAAGGAGGCACAGACCATCACCACCTGTCTGCATAGTGACTTCAATATGCTCCAGATTGCTCAATTCAGGAACTTCTAGAGGTAAGGAAACACTTTCCATGACAATCTAACAAAGACAAACAGACAGAGATAAGAGACACGTGGAGATAAGATGGAACCCAACACACGATGGGTTAATATACCTTCTCAGACATACACAACGAAAGTTTCTTCAATTGGGAGAGAAGGCTAAAATGCAGGGAAATTCCTTGAAAAAATGCAAGACAATGTTCCCCGCCAAGAGACAATTGTGATAGAAAAGGAACATTCTCCAAAGACAAAGTAATCTTTGGCCCATGGAACACCAATGAAGTGAGATTTGATTCAAAGATAATAAGCTTTTCCATAAACCGGCAGGAAATGACCTGCAAGCGCTTCAACCTCTGTGCTTGGCTTGGAACATTCAGACCAATTAAATGATTAGATAGCATCACAGATAACAGCTCTAGGAAGGGGCAGTAAGATAGCAAATACTCGAGGGCCTCTTGGTTGACATCCACGCAACACAAATCAATGTCCCTCAAGTTAGAAATCCCAGCACAAAGATTGCTGGGATTGGAACGATAAGTGTTCAAAGGGGACAAAGTTGAAAGCTGCTTCTGAAGCATCTTTGCATCAGGAAAGGCATATTGATTTCGTAGATTATGCGGACCACTCAGATACAACCTGAGTTTCCGTACTCTCTTTCTAAAGGCAAACTGAAGCCAGCCATGAACTATAAAAGAACAACTAGAATCCATGTCAAAACAAACGGTAAACTCATCCACAGTTGGCATCTGATGCAATTCTAAGCAGTGATTTACCGCTTGCACAAACCGACGCCTTGACTCCGGAATAAGTGAATAATCAATGATTAATCCTTTATCCAAAGGAGGATAAAAGTTCAATTTGGGGCCAAGTGTGTATGCCCACAGCTTCTTCCAACGACGTGAAAGGATGCTGGTTTGAGCTGCTTCTTGAAAAGTCAATTGAGACAATATGTGAATAACAATCTCATCGGACAATCTGCTGAAAAGGTCCTCTTCTGAAACAGGGATTCTCTTACAACGCTGCTGCATCAGTACAGACACAAAAAAACGCTGACTTCCAACAATTAATGCCACAGTAAATAAGTCCAACTAAAACAAACAAACAGTTAAAACCAAAAGTCTTTTTTTTTTTCTCTGTAAGATTATTTATAACTCAATCTTTACTTACCTTGCCCAATATTTGATCTGGATTTGTTGCCATTTGATGATGATAACTGATTGGCTGCAGAAAGTGAACATTCTTACGGAGTGGCTGGTTTGATTCCAAATTTTCTGCATCATTAGCTTTATCAAAATTAGTTACTTTAACCAAAAACGATAAAGCAAAAAACTTTGAAACCTAAATAGCCCCCACCCACAGTTGCAAGAGAAAACCAATATAAGGATATATTTATGCAATTAGCAACTAAAAAACATTTTAAGTATCACAGGAAGTGAAAAATCCTAAATAGAATTTAAAGTTTGAAGAGAGCTTACCTGATAGCCTAAGACAAGCATACTGCTTATTTGATTGACTTGTCTGACCTGACAAAGATATTTTGGATTCAATTTAAACTAACTATAAATTTAAAGTAACCACAATATTAAATAGGAAATCAAAGAAATCAGACTTTAAGGTGCTAAAACATTAAGAGCTGCTGTCCTTAACTCCCTGAGAAGAGAACAAAAAATTGTTGCAAAATATACCAACAGTAATTTCATTTTAAAGAAAAGGCACACGGACCTTCTACCCTAGCGTCAACTGATGTTTTCATGTTCATGGAGGATATTTCTTTCTCCGCAGGCCCCAATACTGTCTTGACAATATCCCCATCAGTGACAGCACCGGATTTCTGTGGGCCCACCATTGCAGAAGAATCAGCACAAGTTCTGCTGGCACGTGTGGTTGAGCAAGATGCTAGGTTTGTAGGGACATGATATTCTTGAGAACTGGAAGAGGTACCCAATTGTAAACCATAGCTAGAATTTTCAAGTCCTTGGTGATTATAACAACCAAATTGTTGAAGCTGGTATAGAATATTCCGTCTCTTTTGCTCAAGCTTGTAGTACTGGCAGATTAATTGGTTATAACATTCTGCGACTTGTGCATTTGAATACCCATCGACGGATTGCAAATTTGCACCATTTGACAACTCCATAGAAGGTTCAGGTCCAATAGACATTGAACCATGATTTTCTTCAACGGTTGCAGAACGTTTACTCCCTCCTACCTCTGTTATAATATTTGAAACAGCTTTGCTAATCCCATAAGTCTCCCTATGTTTCAAAGAGCAAAAGCAAGGAATTAAAACCATCAAAAACTTATATAATCATGTGTCGCTCTATCTACCTACGTGTTCTAACTTCTAATTTAGCCTCAGGCCCATAAACATATGCATGCTAAACTTCAAAATTCAATACCTTTAAACAGCAGAAGAGCAAACAATAAGAAATAGGCTTGGCCTGAAGGCCAAAGCGGTTAAATCCAATTTACACCCTAAACTCCATGTTATAGTGACTTTAATCTAAATATTTTTCAAGGAGTTCCATTAAAATTCAGGGAAAAGGTTTTCAGCTTTTCTACACTACCTGATGGCAGTACCATCAGTTGAGGCCTTGGCGGCAGAAGCAGTCTCCGAAGCAGTACTGCCGGCTACTTTTCCTCCGTCATTATCAGTGGGATTGTCCTGCTTTTTCTTGCCATTCATTTTCTGTAACACCAATAAGGAAGAATAAAGATTGATGCAATTTCAACAACTCCAAAAAACAAAAAAAAAAAAAGTACTTGGACATGCTCTTACAACGCTGCTGCGTCAAGTATAAACACAAACAATGGGGACTCCCAACAATTAATGCTAAAGTAAATAAGTCTACAACTAAAACAAACAAACAGGTAAAAATAAAAGTTTTTTTTTAGGTTATTCAGAACTCGGTCTTTACTTACCGGGCCCAATTCGTGATCTGAATTTGTTTCCATTTGATGATGACAAATCGTTCTTCCGGAGTGGTTGGTTTGATTCTTCAGGTTCTGTATCGTTAGCTTTATCAAAATTAGTTTTTTTTTTTTTTTTTTTGACTGAAAGCATAGACATATTGCATTAATCAAGGCATATCGCTGGGGTTGCAGACTCAATCCAGGAAACAAACGCCCTCCCTGGGGTTTGCATTCCGGGGGACACAAACAAAAATTACAATTGTTAACTGAGCTAAGAAGGAATCTAGTATCGCTAAGGATTGGAGCAATTTCCCAAGGCCAGCTTCGTTCCTCCCGTTGTAGGGCAGAGTGGACTGACAGTGAGTCCGTCTCTACACTGTCAGTCCCTACGATGCAGAGTGGACTAACTGAGTTAAAATTAGTTACTTTGAACAAAAACCAAACAACAAACAACATTAAAATCTAAATAGCAATAGCAACCACCCAGTGTCGCGAGAGAAAATCAACATACCGAAGGAAATATTTATGCAATTAGCAAGTAAAAAAACCAATATGACAGGAACGGAAAAATCATAAATAGAGTGAAGAGGTTAGAGACCTTACCCGATAGCATGAAACAGGCGTACGGCGGAGCGAGGTAATCCCTGGTAGCGAGAGAGACCGAAAGCGAAGGCTTAACCGTAAGGCCCTATAAATATGAAAACCCATCGAATTAGTACTAAAGTTGTCAGAATCGGACCGATCATCGAACCAGAAATATTAGTGGGTTAAGGTTCAACCGGTTCAATCGGTCGAACCGGTATTTGAACTGGTATTTATTAATATATATAATTATAAAAATAATTTAAAAAATAATATTTATACATGATTATTAAATATTATTTTTTTTATTTTTAAGGATTAAATTGAAAATTTTGATAAATTTAGGACTAAATTAAAAATTTTAATTAAATCTAAAACTCAAATTATAATTTAAATAAACATTAGGATCAAATTATAATTTATAAAATTTTTATACCGGTTTGAACCGGTTGAACCGGGTCCGATTTTTCACCGGTTTTCACCGGTTTTGACCGGTTTTTGACCGGTTTTTGACCGATTCAAACCGGTTTTGACCGGTCCGAATTAAGGGGTAACTGTAGTCATAAACCGGTCCAGACCTTTGGCCGGTCACCGATTGAACCGGTCGGACCGGTCGGTCCGAGCCGATTTTAACAACATTGATTAGTACTTGGATTTTTTTATTTTTTAATTTCTTTCTGGAAATTAATTAGAGGTGTTCATTTGTGTTACTAGCTTTTTGTAAAGCATTAACTGGAGTTCTTTTTTTTTTTTTTTAACTTTAAAAATGGCGATCGTTTTCTCAAAGGAAAAATGAAGAAATAGTTTTGGAATTCCTAAAAATAAGAGTCCTTTATTTCCAAAAAAGTGAACCAAATAAAATTCTTTATACAAAAATTCCCTTAATTGTTTTGATTTGTAATGGTTGAAGTGTCAAAAAGATTGCAATTTAAAGCTTAATTGATGACGCCACCGCAAAGTGCATATTTGTGGTTGAAAGACATTAGAGATGTGGTGGTTGTAGATTGTAAAGCAGGCATGTGCAGAACACACAATGTCAATCTTCTTCTATTCGTTAAGATCAGATTGTTGTTGTCTCGAGCTATGATGTGCAAATAAATTATTATAGAAAATTAAAGGCAAAATTTTAAAAAAATTAAGGGTCGTCAAGTTTCAAAATTAGGACTCTCGTTAGCGCGATTCAAGTTGGTACATATAAAGTATCAATGCATGACAGACTTCATAAAATTCATGGCGCATCAGATGTTGTAAAATTATTGAGTATAAAGAATATTGGTAATTGTTATGATTTTCTTAATGCATAACTATAAGTACATAAAATAATGTTGTAGTTTTTTTTTTAAATAAACTTATAAAAATAAAAACAAAATTTGAGCATAGCACGCAACTAGTTTAAAAACTAATTAGACTGTTAATAAAATCAAATATGCAATAATGGTACTTTTTCTTAAAGAGATATACATATCACCCACTAAAAAGGATTGTCAATAAGATTCAAACCTCAAATCTTTGAAGTAGAGGACAAAAGTTTTATCAATTAAGCTAATCTTTTGATAATGTTTTTTTTGTTCTAAAGAAAGTATCAACGATGGTAACTCAAGTGCAACAATGTAGCACTATGAGGTACTCTAACCAAAAAAAAAAAAAAAAAGAACATAATCTATGTGTGCGCGTCAAAATGCATAATAAACTAATAAAAAAAATACTGAAATATACATGAATGTTATTGATCATCTTAGTGGATTGCTCTCATTGCAAGAGTAACGTTGTAAAGAGCGCAAACCAACTCCTTTTAATCCATGTCTATAAAAGAAATATTCAGTGTTTGATGCAATGTGAAATCCTGAACATCACAGTATTAGCATAGAAATTAATTCAATTTTATACCCAAAAACCTTGTAAAAGTTCGTGTCATTCATATATGACTTGTAAATTATATTAGCACAACTCCTTTTGTGATTTCCATCACTACAAATACATAATTCTTAGCTCCTTCACACTTGCCAATCGAAGCTGAAAGAAAAAAATTCAATTAAGCACAATTAGGAGGAGAAAATAGCCAAAGAAAGCATTATTGTCATCCAGGGGATTAATTCAGTGAAGTGGGGGTTTGTCATTGCTCTTGCTTTTGCTATAATAACGTCAATTCTGTATCCACTGTAATTATCTCATATTACCTAACAGTTGCTAGTATTTCTCGCTTATTTTGTAGAAATTTCACTTTTCTTTTGCCCATACTTCAGTTTTGTCTAAACACTCCCGGTTGAACTATCAATGGAGTTCACATAATTGAAGGTAAAAAAATTCATTTATGAATTATTATTTGTAGCTCAACAACATAACCAACAAAACAAAGTCTATCAACAAGAATCTCTAGACTCCTGTACTTTCAAACTTTCTATACCCATAAACAAGATAGAAGATTTTGATGAAAGAAACTATCCTTTGTGTACCCATAAACAAGATAAAAGATTTAATGAAAGAAAATATCTATCTATTATACTCTACAGTACAAATGGAGTTGGCTCAACTGAGGGGAAAAATTTTCATTTATTAATTGCCAATCGCAACTCTGCAGCACAAATGACAGTAAAAAAAACTATCAACAAAAACCTTAGGCCCGTTTGGAGTGGTCTAAGTTTTCTGTTTTCTGTTTATTTTTTATAAAAAAAACAAGAAACATGTTTGTTATTAATTCTGTTTTCTATTTTTTGTTGAAAAGTTAAAAGTGTTTTTCAAAGAAAAAAATTAAATTGGGAAAACAATAATAGATTCTGTACTTTCACAAGTGCAAAGACTCGTTGTTCTTTCTCTTCCCATGAACAAGAAAAGATTTCAATCTAACATAAAATGACAATACAATGAAAGAAAATATCTAAGATAGGAAGTCATCAAAAAGAATCTCTAGACCTCTAGAACTTTTATATCCATAAAAAAGAAAAGATTTTTGAATAAGAGAGAATTTTTTTCTAGCATGGTAGTTTGACAAAAGGTTACCAACGACAATCTTTAGAATATACCATACTCCTAGTTTCTACCATGAGAGAGAAAAAATCCCAATGAAAAAGATTATTTATCTGCTGTGCTCATAGTCCCGTTGCTTGAAGTACTTTAACATTCTCAACCATTTCGTCGTAACTGTAGGCCGCCTCTCTCCTCTATAACCTCGCTGTATCCTGTTACTATGAAGTTATCGAATTGCTGGTCCCTCTGTGGAGGATCTTCATGAATGATGATGGCAGAAAGTTTAATAAAGAATTCTGATGAATCCCTTAGGAGAACATTGACGAACCGCGCACCAAACTGATCGTGCACAGAGTAGTACTGCACATGAACTCTAGTGTGCCCAATGTAGATCTGCACATCTCGAAAATTGTTGGTGCCAATAGATTGGTGATGGATGTTGTTGCGACTTTGACAAGAACCACCAGAGTTGTGTACGGTACGACAGAGAAAAGTGAGCTATAGCTGAAAATTCAATAGATGAGTTCTCCATCTTCAAAAAGTACTCAAAATCAATAAGTTTGTCATGCAGCTCTTTGAAAGAAATTGGTGTTTCTCTAGCGTGAATTGCAGTAGTCAATTCTTTAAATTGAGGACCAATACCATTGAAGATATGAACAATCAAATCCTCTTCATCAACTGGGGTTTGAATGATTGCTAGTTCATCAGCAATAGCCTTGTCTCCTTGTTAATATTCAGCAACAGATTTAGAACCACGGCTTTCAAACAATCGTTCCTTGAGAGACATGATTCTGGATCTTGATTTATTGGCATATAATTTAGCCAATTTTTCCCAAGCTTCTTGGGCAGCTGAAGCAGAAGCTATTAAAGAAACAAGAGATTTAGATACGGATGCAATAATTGCATGAAGAAGAAGCTGATCTTGGCAAAACCAAAGATTATAATCTGGGTTTGTTTGAACAGTACTCCCTGGAGTGATGGTTTTAGGTGGACATGGTGTGGAGCCATTAATATGGCCTACCAAATTGTAGCCAAGAAGAAGAGAAGAAAATTGTGCTCTCCAAGATGCATAATTCAAAGCATTAAGCTTCAGAGGTAGCTGTGCAGAAGCACTAATAGCTATGAGATTGAAGCCAACGGAAGATACAATAGAATTTGATGTTGGTGTAGCACCAGTGGCTGTTGAATCCGAAGCTTGATCGTGAGCCATTGCTAGCGATCTGTGAGGCTAATAGCTCTAATACCATAAAGAGTTTAAGAGAGGAATCAAATATTGGCTTACCTTTTCATTGATCATCTTCCGAATATATACAATTCTCTTTACAAGTTGTTATGCAGTTAGTGTATGAATTTTGAATTATACAAATGATAAGATAAGATTAGATAAGAGAATTTAAAAACATAAAACATGATAAGAATTCTCTATCATCTAATATTACTCTCTGTAGTCTTTTAAATGGTGCAACCTGCAAAGGGCAAAGAAAGCAGCAGAATTTGAAATCGATGATGTGCATGAGCTGAAAGTTAAGATTCTGCAAAACATAAGTAGCCACCTTTCTTGGTAACCATTGTCTGATCGTAATATGTAGAAGACAATTCATATGCAGAAATAAAGCCACGAATTAAACTTTATAACAACATAGGGGAATCATTTTGCCTTTGGCAGATTCATTGAGTTCTCATAGCTATGATAACAGTCAATCTAAATAGCAATTTGCTTATAATTTTGCATTCCAAACATAAATATAATGTTTGCAGAACTCTTACCTGTTTCGCAATAAATTCCTGAATGTCTTCTTCGGTGAGATTGCTGTTAGGCGAGCGAACAACATATGCAATTGGGACTACACCAGCTTCAGAATCAGGAAATCTGGCAAGGAAAAGATCCCCAATTGTCAATCAGTGAAACGAATATCTGGGGTGTAACTGCTAGGAAAGGAACATAGAAGTATAATAAGTTAGTTGTTGGTACTCACGGTATGACAACAGCTTCTAATATTCCAGGGAGAGAAAGCAATAGCCCTTCAAGTTCTGCTGGTGCTACCTGCAGGGAGCCAAGTCGGTACATAAGACTCAAGTGCCGATCTCACCAATTCAATTAAAAGCCAAGAGCCGTTAAAAAGGAGTATATTCGAGGGTACCAACCCAGATGGAATCTCGAAAATAGAAAAGAATAGGAAACTTCCTTCAGGGGCTCAACTGTTTGCAGATAAATGTAAGGGAAAATTTTATCAATGAACCAAAAACACTAATTTACCTGAAAGCCATAACACTTGATCAGCTCTTTTATTTGGTCCACAACATATAGCTGTCCTTCACCATCAAAATATCCAATATCTCCAGTGTGTACCCAACCTTGATCGTCTATAGTTAGCTTTTGTAGCTTGTGGATTGTTATGATAACCTGAAAGTTTGAATGACACGAGAAGGTTTGAATCACTTGACAAACCATGTCCCCATGCCAGAAAAAGAGTTCAAAGTGCCAATGATGCAATCAACTAGAATGAGTTGCCCTTTCTTTTCAATTTCCCCCTTGTTTTTTTCCCCATGTTCTTCTGTGCATGCACAAATGGCTATTCAATTACTTCCTGCACTTAAACACAATCCTTAAGGAATCGTAAAGCTTTTAAACCTGGGCTCATTATATGACAAGCCAAAATGCTCAAAGCAGATATTTATGGAACTATTAGCTGGAGAAAATTACATATTTTAGAACTTTCTTCTTGGGATACATCCTAAGGCGATCTGTTCATCTGCAGGCTTGCTTCCAATATATCACTGCCATATCGAGGATGGTCCTCAAGAAAATTATTTATCAATATAGCCGGATGAGAGTAAACGAGCTGACTAAACAAACACACGTGTGAACAACAAAATTGTAATGTTTTTAGCCTGCACGGACACGATTAACTATTCACAAACAAAATCAAGAATACTTTGTGAGAACTTATATGGAAATAAAAAATGAAATTCTCAAAGCAAAACTTACCTTGCATCATATTTGGCCCTCTAAGACATATTTCCCCTATTTGATTTGGTGGAAGAGGCTTCAATGTTTCTACACCAAGTATTTGAGGCTCAACTCCTGGAACAAGCTTTCCAGTCGAACCAGAGAGACGAGTTCCTTCTAGTGTATTCACGAGTGAAATAATTCCACATGTTTCTGTCATGCCATATCCTTGCCATATTAATTGTGCGTACCAAATCATAACAGAACTTCCTCACAATAGCTATCTCGAGAAAAGTAAACTGCCTAACTTGGATGCAACCAGATTGATTAAAAAAGGACACCAACTTGGCACTACCTTCTCGTTAAAAAAACATAACAGCAATTCAAATTAAGAAAACAAATAAGAAACTGAAACAGCAGTCCTATCAGTCGTCTAGACTAGGATAAATGGATTAAGCAAATGTAAAAGTTAAAGATAGAAGCTTTCTTTCATTTCCTTTTTCAGTGATGAGGAGTTGGTCCTTAGAATCCAACAAGTGCAAAAGGTACAATATATAGCACGACTTTCCAATGGGGGCAAGTCTTGATAATTGAGGGCTGCCCCAGCCACATAGCCAATAGCTTATTGGCCTCTCAATAGACCAAAAAAAGACGTCTTGATAATTCTGTGGCAAAACCAAGGCAAGGCATGGAAGAGTCTCCACTCTAAATAAATAGACGATCACAACACAACTTAAATAATAGCACCTTTCCATTAGACTATCATTTCATAAAAAACTTAAGCCAAATTCAAAACAATGAAGCCAGCAAATGAGATTGCGAATGAGCTTAGAGTTCATCAGATTCTTTCAAGTTACCTGATCAATCTGCACATTAGGCAGAATCTTGGCGCACTCCTCCATGACATCTTTGCCAATCGGGGCCGCCCCACCCGCAAGCTCTCTCAACGATGACAAATCAAACCTTTTCACCACTGCACTCTGCTTTGGCCAACGCAATCATCACAGGCAGCGCCACGTACAAATGCGTGACCCTATACTTCTCTGCAGCGCTTTCTCAAGCTCAAACTTCTCCATAACAACCACCACGTTCCCTCTCCTAAGCTGCGAGTATGCTATCACCGAAAGCCCAGATATGTGACACATCGGCAAGAAGCACAAGACACGTTTTTCGGATCTTTATATCTATCTTGGTCGGCCGTGACCATCATTGGCGTGGCAATGAAGTTCTTGGCAAGTCCGAAACTTGATGACCAGATTGCTTTATCAAATCTGGGTATTGCCAAAGTTTGAAACTTTGCAGGATTGGATCAGTGGGATTGGGAGATTCTAAGAGAATAAACGGCAAATTGAATGGCTCAACTTTCTGGAGAAGTTGAGGCACAGTGATAATGAGCTTGGGCCTGCAGTCACTGACTTGCTTTGAGAGTTCGCCGACGGTGTAGGCGGGGTTGCAAGTTGAGGCAACGGCGCCGATGGAGAAGATCGATAAGAAGCAAATAGGGAAGCGACTTGAGTTCGGGGCAAATATAAGAACGACGTCGTTTCTACGTATTCCAAGTCTACGAAGAGCATGGGCCAGCTTGGAGACCTGAAGTCTGAGAAGCCGGAAAGTTAGAATCTCGCCGGAACCGGCGTCGACGACGGCAGTGGAGTTAGGGGAAGAGAGATTGGATTGGAAGAGGAAGGACGTGAGTGAGAGGTTGGGGTCCGTTGGGAAGTTGACTGGTGGTCTGGGAGATGAGTAGATCATGGTTTTTGGGTTGTATGAATCTGCCATGTGGGGTGTTTGGGAAGAAGGAAACTGAGATAGAAATTGGGGGAATGAGTGTGTTATTCTTGATTTACGCGGGAAAGTTTGAGTTTATATACAGAGCAATTATACACGTTCTAACAATTTTTGTTATACAAGATAATCAATTAAAATTGTAATTGATATTTTTAAAATAAAAATAATAATTTTTAAAATATAAAAATAATACATATTTTAAAAATATTAATTTTTATTTTAATTAAAATAAAATTTAAGATAAATTTACTGATATATATTTTTTTTTTATTGATAATGGCGAAATAAATGTTAAAGACAATAAAAAAGTCAAGCCAACAGATGATCGTGCGGAGCAAAGTCATGACTCGTGCAAAAGCGAAAGCGGATCAAATTAACGTTAATTGCTGTAAAATTCAAGCTCGGCGCCTTCCACTTCACCGCTTTGTAAATTATTCAGGCTTTAATTAACGGTAACAAACTTCATTTTTTGGCAATATAATCATTAATGACGTTTGAATTCTGACTAGGTGGTGGGAGAAAAAAGAAGAGTGGATATTTCGACCAAAAAAAAAAATGCCGTTATTAAAATAAGAAATTTACCTCTAGATAGAGCAAAAAATTTCAACTCAAGTATATGTGTGGCTGTTATTCAAATTACAATCATTTCTTTTTTTAAATTGGTCCCGTCAATAATTATGGCTCTTTATTGTTAATCTATCTTTAACAGTGTGTTTGAAGTGAGAGAAAAGATATAAAAAATAAAAAAATAAATAAAATTATTTGAAGTAATAAAGAAAGTTAAGAGAAAAAAATATAGTGAAAGAAAAAATAAATAATAATTTATGAGAGAAAAAGTTGTGAAAAAATAAAATTATTTGAAGTGGTATAAAAAGATAGGAGAAAAAAATATGGTAAAAGAAAAAGTAAATAGTAATTTGTAAGAAAAAATAATAAAAAAAATAAAATTATTTGAAATGGTGTAAAAAATTAAAAAATATATATAAAAAAAAAGATATAATCATAATTATATTTTTTTATTTATTTTTTTCCTCTCAAAATAAACAAGGCATAACAGAAAATGAGGAAAAGAAAAGTAGAGAAAAAAAAAAGTACAGGAGAAATGGACTTTTCTCTTGTTTGGAGAAGCAGTGGAAAGAAAAGGGGCCGACAGACGGGAGAAAATCTGATTTTACCGTACAGTATGGCCGATCTCTCCAAAAGTGAGAAAAAGGAAGAGAAAAGGTGCACATAAACAGGAAAAGGACGGAACTGCCCTTGCTGTCTTTAAATTAGGTCAGATGAAGAAACCGATGGCTATAGAAATTCGCCACCAATGTCGACAGCGAGCAGCAGAGGCATTGTGCATCTTCAAATCAGATTCTGCGACATGAGAAGGGTGAAGTCCGTTGATTTCATCCCATTTTCATACATAATTTGCGCTTGAACCCCTTGTATTACGCGATGAGCCATTTTAATGCATCTGTTATGTATTTGTCTTCTTCTTCTTCTTTTCCCATTTTTGTGCATCAGTCTTTGAAAAAAATGCTGTTTCTGCATTGTGTTCAATTTTTCTGCATCGTCGTTTTCAATTTTTCAATTTTGCTGCAAATCTATAAGAAAAATGTCGGACAAAGCCTAGTAATTGTTGAATCCAAACAGACAAAAGCTTTCAATCTAAAGCAATCGTCTCATTCTCATCATCAATCACGACTCGTGTGGGACAGGCAGAAGCAGAAGAAGAAAAAGAAGAAGAAGAGAGGAGGGTGTGAAAGATGGGAGGAGGAATGGAGGCGAACAAGAATAGGTTCATAGAGGAGTGGAGCTCAGTGAGAGAGAACCTGGAATACAACTTCAGGTGGACTTGCTGCAACTTGGCCCTTGTTGGCCTCTTCGGCATCACTCTCCCTGTCTTCATCTACAAGGGCATCGTCAGGGAATTCGTATGCTCTTCCCCTTTTTTCGTTTTCTCTCCGTACAAATCCAATATTCTTTTTCAACATATTTTTTCCGGCTAAGTTTATTTTCGACGTGTAAATCTCAATTTTTAGATGCTATAGTTTTTCAATTTGATAATCCATCCATCTAATCAGTGTTCTTTCTTTATTTTCTGGGTGGGTTTTTGTATCTGAGAATAGCGTCCCAATTTCATGTTTCTTCAATGATATCTGTCATCATAGTTAATTGTATTTAGTTTAAATCAGGGTACTAATTCCTTTGACATGAACAAAATTTGTTGGTGGCTATGTCAACATTGTAGTTCATAGAATAGATGCTTCATCTTGTTGCTATACTTATTATCTAACAATGAAAAAATTTGCACAAATATCAGAATATTTTAGGGTAAGAGAATATACCTTATTTCTTCAATCTTGCATTTTCTGGCGTTTGCACCATATCTCCTCAGTGCGAATATACATATAATCCTTTATGGGATTATATGTTTAGAGAGTTATCATTGTCAATTACGACGGTTATCGAACATTGTTTTGTAGGGTTCAAAGATTGACTTGATTATACATAGCACCGCCGTTTTTGTAGTTTGGGTCATCTGATATTTTGCTGGATTTTTCTACTGCTGAGAAGTGTTTTTTGAATTTTTTTTTTTTGTTTGGTTTTAGTTACTGATTAGCCTAAGATTTTACTTTTAGATTTTGTTTTTAGTTTTAAAATTTTTAAAATTTCTTTTTGAATTTATAATTTTTTTATAAATAAAAATTTTTTGACTTCATATTAAAGTATTAAATATTATGGCCTAGTTCAAACTTTTTGCTAATAATTTTCGAATTCCGAAAAAGTAACAAATGTTACTCTCGAAATGTCGAAAATTGTCAAGTTTCAAACTTTCATTAAACTAAACCCAAAATAGTGGATTATTTCTGTGGAAGAAAGTATGAGAGAAAAAAGAAAAGGGTAATCAATATTTTTAGTTTTAAATTTTTAAATTTTATTTATATTTGAGTTTTAAATGTTTTTGATATTTCATTTAAATTTTAAATCTTTTTGATATTTTATTTGAGTTTTAAATCTTTTAATTTCATACTATATCAATCTTTTAAATTATAAAAAGTAATCAATTGATTAATAAATGAGTTTAACTTAATAAAAATTATTTAAAAAAAATTAAACATATAAATTAAATACTTTTTTTTCAATAAGATATGCACATTAAATATTCTTTTAATCAATAAATATACGAATTAAATAAGTAATATACATATTTTTGATAAAAAAGATATTTAATTTATATATTTAATATTTTTTTAAATAAATTTTTGTAAAGTTAAAATTATTTTTTAATACATTGATCATTTTTTGTAAATAGAGAGACTGATTTGGTAGAAAATTAAAAAATTTAAAATTCAAATGAAATGTTAAAAAAATTTAAAATTTAAATATAAAAAAATTAAAAAATTTAGAATTAAAAATATTAATATAAAAAAATATAAATCAGATGACTGAAAATGCGGAAAAGATTTCCAAGAAGTGACAAAGAACCAGATTTGCCGTTCAAAACCAGGAACGCGGGTTTGACTTTCGCTGCCACAAGAGGGAAAAGTCCAATCAATCGTTAAATTCTGCCACGTAGCATCATCTTCCGTGTATGCTATATATTTTTTTTCGTAAGTACGCTATTTTTTTTTTGTCTCAATTATTTATTTTTTTTTTTGTCAAGTATTTATTTTTTTTTTGGTCAGATACATATGCTAAAGTCTCTGAGCCACCAGCCCGTCTTTTAACACTGTTTTAGATAAAATTGTTGAAAAAGAGGAAAGTAAGAGAGAGAAAAGTGGAGGAGATAATTATTAGAAGAAAATAATATTTTCTATTATCTCTTGTGTTTGGAAAAAAGCGATGGGATGAAGAAAAATTATAAATTATTTTGTTTAGAAAATGGTAAAAAGTATGGGAGATGAATATAAAATGTGTTGAAATAACAATTTTATCTTTCATAATAAATTCTATTAAGATATTTTGTTTAGGTAAAATTGTAATTTTTAAATTATATAAGAGTAATTGAGTCATTTAATAAATTTTATAGGAGAAGTAATAATTTTCCTCCCATTTTTGAGAGGATTGATTTTTGTGGAATAAGGAGAATTAAAGGAATTAAAAATTTTCCTCTCTCTCACTTTTCAAACATTTTCTAAATATAATAATTTACTTTAATCCTCTCACTTTTCTCTCTCTCTCCCCACTTTCCCCCCTCTCAAACATAGTGTAAGAGGTTGGCCTCAAAAATCCAAAATGGCAGCCCAAGAGCATGTAAACAAAATAGGTGGAAAAGCCCATTTTCAGCCTAAGAAGTTTTTGTTTTTGTTTCTGTTTCTTTTTTTAAGAAAAAGAATTTTAGTACAAACCTAAGAAGGTTAAAAACACAAAACTGAAGAGACTAGCAATAAGCAATGAATGCTTTTTTTCCTTTTTTTTTTCTCTCCGAAGCTGCCAGAATTTTGTAAAAAAAAAAATGTTGCAATAGAGCAACATTTTTGTTATACTAAATTAGGTGGAAAAAATTAAAATCTAAAATCAAAAAATTAATCAAAGAAAAAATATTATAAATTAATTGATCTTTGCTTTGAGTTGATATATTACCTTGACGAATCTTTGCTTTGAGGTTGTATAGATGCCTCGATGTTGACTGGAACTCTAAGTTAAGAGAAACAAAATTATTGAAAATTAATCTTGAAAAATAGACTAACAAAAAAGGTTTTACTAAGGAAAATAAAAAATAAAAAAATAAAATTGATGAATACATAGCACATTAATCAACGAACTTGATGAGAAAACTAACAAAAAACTAACCTTAGTTATTTTGTTATTTTGGTTTTTTTCTCAGTTCAAAATTATTCAGTTTTTCATAATTATATGTATAATAAACTAAGAAAAAACTATAATAAAAAATAGAATAACTATAATTACTATAATTAATAATAAGCACTTACCTTAATGAAAAATACTTTGAGTGAATAATCTGAAATTTAGAAATCTTAATAAAAAAAAAAGCAAAAGGAAATCACCAAAGAGAATAGTGAACTTAATTTTTAATGCCATCAGATGTTTTTACATGATTATATATTTAAAAAAAACTAAGAAAAAAATTATAATAAAAAACTAAAATAACTACAATCAACTATAAACACTAACCTCAATAAAAATTTATTTAAATAAAAAAAGTAAATTTTAAAATTAAGAAAACCCACCTTCGTATTGCATAGGTCAAGAAAATCGTGCCAATTTTTCTTCAAACAACATAGCACATAAGAATTGTAATCTTGCAAAGAAATAAAGAACACTAAAAAGGAGGATTGGCAAAATAATTTTTTTTCTTTTTTATTATTTTAATTTATTATAAAATTTATAGTTATAGAAATTTAATTATAGTTAAAGTAAGAATATATAAATCAATAGAATTTTTATTTGATTATAATTAAATTTCTATTGATTGTGAATCCTAATTTGAATTATGACAAAATTTTCATAATTATAAAATATTTTAATATTATTTTTAATTATGAATTTATGAGGAATCGTCACGTATCAGAGAGAGAAAGATCGTGATTTTCTCTTAACTTCGGCTTTATATAATTACCTACAGACTAGTTTCATATCTGCACGATGTGCAAGTTTATCAAATTTGTTAAAAATTTTATTTTTGTTTGTATTTTATTTAAAAGATAAAAAATAAAAAGATATTCAAATGTTGAATATCATATATGTTTTCTAAATCTTATTTAAATTAAAGGTTGCTTTTATAACTAATTTAGATTTAGAAAAAGAGATAATTAAATTAAATTAGTTTTAGGGAAAAAAATAATTGAGAGTATTTTTTTTCTTTTGATAAAACAGTTCTTTTTTTAAGAAAAAAATTGTGAATTTGAGAAATTATTTTTATAAGAAGGACTTGACATTAGTTTATTTTTCTCTTTTTTATATTTTATTTTTCTATGTTAGAAAATTTTATAATTATAGAAATTATATTACGTTTAAAGTAAAATTCTAACAGTTTATAGAATGTTTATTTGATTATAATTAAATATATATTGATTGATTTATGGAATTCTATTGTAATTGTAATCAAATTTTCATAATTATAACTCATTTTTAATGCTAACAAATATTCTTACATAAATATATGTCAAAAAAAACTTTCAAAAACTATAATAAAAAAAATAAAATAATTATAATCAATTATAAGTATTAAATTTGATAATAAATTATTTGGGTGAAAAACCTAAAATCTGAATTGAGATATTTAGTTAAGAGAAAATAAAAGAAAATTACCAGAAGCACATGAGGACAATGAGGAAGACGGTGACACGATTGACGCTAGGGATAGAAACGGTGATCTGAGGTTGTATTTCTGCGGGTTCTTCTTAGTTATGTTGTTGTTGTTGTTGTTGTTACGTTATGTTCTTCTTTTTTTATGTTGTTTGCCTCGTTTTGCTTAATCTTGTGAGGCGCTAGTAAGCAGTAGAAGCCCAAACTCTTTGTTAAGGTAAAATATTTTTTCTGATATTGTCTCTGGAAATAAAATTATCGATTTAATTAGAACCATTAAAAGAAGAACATTCAAATAAAGGTGATAGATAATATTGTATACGATATTAAATAGTTGATGAGACATCAATGCTTGTCCATGCTCCGATACACCTTCAATTGTCAATAATATATTTGTGACCAACACTCTGGGGCCTGGGCCCGGGCCCAACCCAATGCCACAGAAGCAACGGCTGGACCTTGGAGATAGATTCGGGGTTGAATCCCAAATTTACCTTGTAAAACTACAATTCCCCCAATTTAATTAAGAACAAAGAATACAATACAAAGTGTGATTATCTTATACACGTGAACAATTTTTTTTATCTATTTAAAAGTTTATTGAATCATAAATTATATAACAGAAGTAATTTTTCTATCTCATAAATTTCATCCCTCATTTTTTAAGATTTAAATTAAAGACTTTTGTAATAAAAATTTAAATTCTAACCACTAAATTACCTCTTAAAAAGACCGTGAACAATTATTTTACTCTTCCGCAGATATGCAACGGTTGTTTGAGGCTTCCAAACGTCCGGAAAGCAATCTGACCGAAAACATAAGATTAGGAACTGTGCCACGCTTCCAAATAATTGGCGCCGTCAACCCCATTTATAACTGGGTAAATTGGAGAGAAAATATAGACAGCATATGACCAAACCCCCACAAGTTGTGGCAAGTAATAAATTTGAATATGCAAAATCAAACACAAAGAGAAGGCCTTGAAAGAGCAAACCAATTATTATAATTATAATGATATGTAAACAAAATAAGAGAAAAATATAATTAAAAACTAAAATAATTAAAATAGCTATACTCAATTATAAATACTAACCTTGATGAGGAATTGAAAATCTAAAATTTGAAATTGAGAAATCTAGCAAAGATTAATAATATAAGCAAACAATATTTATACTTTTATAATGTGATAAAGAGAAGTCATGTATACGATAATCCTAAAACCTATTGAAATTTTAATTTTTAATTTTCATTTTAATTTTAATTTTTTTAGTAAAGAATAGTTGTAATTTTATAATATGAAAAAAAGAGTTCCAGAATCCTAAAATCTATGGAAAGTAAAATTTTAGTTTGAATAGAATACAAAGAAAAACTACAATTATTAAAATTTTAATTATATTAGAATATTAAAAAAGAACATAATTATTGAAATTTTATTAAATTCAAAAATTTAAAAATCTCATAATTGAGTTTTTGAGAATCTAAGTATCAGAGGTTGTCACGCAAATTACATAACTATGTGAATATTCTATTTGTTTTCATTAGTATATTTTATTAGTAAATAACCTGTACGATGCGCGAGATTAATAATTTTTTTTTTTATTTTGGTTAGTTAGTTACAAATTTTATAATTACAAACATACTGACTTGGTTTGTCAAAGTCATTTAAATACTACACTTTTCATATTTGCTATTTAACTGATTCTAAAATTAAAGTGTAAAATTAATCAAATCATAATTCTCAACAAAAAAAGATCAAAGAGCATATGAAAGTGCTACCATTAAACTTAATTGGAATATTAGATTAATGGAACAAAAGTGATTCAAATAATCACAATAAAATATGTTACAAAAGTAAAATATGTATTTGATATGAAATTGTTTAAAAGTTAGAAACTTAATTAAATAAGAATGCTACTATTATTTGGGAGTTAATAATGTTATCTTTGCAACAACTCTTGATTTCAAGAATTTCTAAATGGAGATATGGCTTTGAAGCACATGTTATTGACAAATAATATTGACCTTATTAAATTAACAATGATAAACCACGAAGAAGTTGGGGAGAGAAAAAATAAAAATAAATTTAAATATAAATATTATATTTTATTATTTGACATAATAAAAAAAAACCAAAAAATTCAATCACGTTGCAACTCACACATAACAAAATTGTGTGATTATTTGCTTTATATTGCAATTTAATTACGTACTCTTTTTGGAATAAAACTACGTTACTGACCTTGAAAACAATCACTTCTCCTTTTGAGACATTGTGAAACATATCTCGACCCATGATTTGTTATGCTCTGTACCTAAAACAAATATTTTACAAAAAGGAAATATATGTAATTAAAGAAGTTTTTTTTCGACTAAGTTAAACAGATTGCCCTAATTAAATTCTTATACATAGGTATACATCACCTGATGGCCTCCTGGAGCGGCTTTGTAGTGTTTTTGTAAATATGGCTTTAAGTCTTCGCTATTAACTGGAAAAAAAAAGTCGATATAATTAATTCATACACGAATTATAATATATCGGAATTTGTTATTTTGTAATATGAGCACCTAACAATTAAAATATATAGGATGGATGAGAAAAAGTCAATAGATTTTTTTAACAGATTTTTTTAAACACTACAACACTGTTGCCTTAAAAAAATAAAAACAAAAAAACAAAAAGACTACAACATGACTGGTCATTACTTTTAAGGAATGTGGACATCATAAATACTTACTGTAGCTGTTCAGTCTCTACTAAGAGAAAAGTAATAATGTTATCTTCTCGATAATTAAAGAAACCAAAAGGAAAAAAATAATGTTGTCAATCTTGATGCAGTACATGCAGAGTTAGAAAGTAAGGTAATCAAATCAACGTAACTAACAAACCATATAAGACAACGTAATCCCTGTTAGTGATGAAACATTGTCTCTATTAGTCTAAAGCAGAATAGGATTCACATTCAAGAGCTAAGTTCATTGTGTCCCAGTGCACTCCGCACGGGTATCGAAGACAGGTTAATAAAGAGATTCAAATCGCACCCAAGATTTCTTGCTTTTCTTTATTATTGTCTTATTTCAATTAGAAATTTCCATGAAAAGTTATTTAAAATCAAAAAATTGAAAAAAATAAAAAATAATTTATTAAACTCATACAAAAAGATAATTAAAGTAAAAAACAAATAAAAATACTAATGATGGTCCGAAAAACCACAAGAAGTTGCCACAAATTATAAACGTAAAAATAATTTTCTTATGCAATTGTATGTGTTATTTGACTTGGAGTTGGATGCGTATGAGAGAAAGCAAAATAAGCATGTAATCAAATATGCCACAATTATGATTTTTTTTTTAATTTGTAAGAATAGACAAAAATAAAAAATTTAGTTCTTAAAAAAAAAAACTGGAAAAAAAACTTGAATGAAAGAAAGAGACAGTTCAACTTATCAAAATAATTTGTTCAAAAAAATTATTAAAATAATTAAGTATAAGCACTAACCTTCAAAAAAAGAGCTTTGACGAGAAAATTAATATCTGAAATTGAGAGTATAGATAATAGAAACGAACAGAACAACAATGTAAGTAAAGAATAGTTGTATTTTTATAGTGTGAAAAAGAAGATATCATGTATATGAGAATTCTAAAATCTATTAAAATTAAAATTTAATTGTAATAGAATATTAAGAAATACTATAATTATTGCAATCTTACATTAATTGAAATCATAATTCTATTACAATATAATAGAATAATTGTTGAGAATACTAAAAAAAACTACAATTATAAATTTTAATTCTATTAGAACACTAAGAAAATTATAATTGTTGAGATTTTAATAAATTAAAAAAATTTTGAAATTGAGCTTTTGAAAATTCCAGCGTCAAAGACTGCCACGTATGCATGTAAATATTCTTTAGGCTTCTATTATTATATTTTATACATAATATGATATATGATACTAATAAATAACCCATGCAATGTATGAGATTAATAAGTGTTTTTAATTAGTTAATTATATATTTTGGAAAAACACGTATACATTATTATTTTTGTGCCTCAAAACTTTTAAGTCATTTAAGTATTATAGTATCTTGAGCTCGAATTAATTAAACAAATAAAGGAAAATAAAAATAAGCAGTTATACAATCCAATTGTATTGATGACCGATGTGGATCGATTTGAAGGATTGGTAAGGGCAATATGATCATTAAATTGGATGAATTAATGGGATTGATTAACGTTAGAAAAAATGATTAAAATAAAATAAAAACTCGGTTAAATTTTAGCAAAATATAAGCACGACTGTCTACCTTTATCTTTGTTCAATTGGGAGGTGTGCCCCCGCTTACATATTTTTCTCAATCCAATTTAACAACCAAAGATATTTACTTCAAAATAATTATAAAAGATTATATCTATATGTGAGGATAAATTCATGTACAGGTTGCCAAATCCAATTCCAACAATTTAAATCTGCAATTTTAGATATGATCTGCTTAAAGGATCAAAAGATTAAAATAAATAGAAGAACAAAAAAAAAAAAAATACATATAGATGTATCACAAACCCATAATGGGGATCGCACGTAATTACATTAGATTAGAAGATTTTTATCCCTAACATTGTCGTTTGATACCTAGAAAGCTGTGTTTAATATGTCGTGTGGAATTTCTTTTCTTAAAGTATGACTAATATATATATATATATATATATGATTAAAAAGACAGTTAAAAATTTACACCACAACCACTACCTTGAAAAAAGCAATTCAGATGAAAAATTAATACCTATGATTGAGAAATATAGTTCAAAGAAAACAAAAAAAGATTAAGAAAAAAAATTGAGAAATATAGATTATAGTATGTTGTGATGAAAAAATGATTATATGTATAATTAAAATCTTAATTTTATTCAAATTTTAAGACATTTTATAATAAATTTTAATCTTGATTGTAATGAAATATTCATAATTATACAATATTTTAATATTTTTAATTTATAAATTTATGAGAATATGTCACATGGTAGAAAAAAAATTGAGATTTTCATATGATATGTTTAAAGGATACAAATTTAATATTAAAGAAAAACAAAAAGGCAAAAAAAATTACGAATTCCTATCGATGTGTTTGTAAATTGATGCTATTTTGTTCATACATGTAACAATAACAACACATACAACGATAAAAAAAAAAAAAAAAAAAGTATTCAAAAAAGCCTTTCAATGCAGTTAAAAGAATTTTACTACAACTACTAACTTTAAAAAAAAAAAAAAAAAGGATTTTGAGTGAAAAATTAGTACCAATGATTGAGAAATATAGCTGAGAGAAAATAAAAGAGTATTAAAAAACAAAAGAATATTGAGAATTATAAATTATAATTTACTTGTAATTTTATATAGTAAAAAAATGATTTAATATATATTAAAGTTCTAATTTTATTTAAATTTTGAGAAATTTTATAATAGAATGTTAATTCTGATTACAGTGAAATATTTATAATTATGAAATATTATATTTTTAATTTATAAATTTATAAAAATAGGTCACACATTAAAAAGAAAAAAATTAAAATTTTCTGCTAATTTTAACTTTATATAATATAGAAATAGATTATAACTGTATTTTGCTTCTACAAATCCTAAACCGTCGCCACAAAGTGATTTCCGATCCAAAATCAACTTTTTTGCTATATATATCTCTACTTCTCTTCCTTTACAAATATTCACATCTTCGTCGGCCCTTTGATCCAACCTGAATTTATCTCTCTGCATCTTTCTTCTTCCTTCCTCTTCTCTTTTTCGTGGAAATATTTTATGGAACTGGTGCCGCGCTCCTTCGCCCGAAATCCAAAGCCGAGGCGTGAAAATCCAGAATTACCGGCGGCAGCGGCCTGGAAGACAACAACGTTGGACGATCTCTGTGATTCCCTGCTGGTCGAAATTCTCTCTCGCCTTTCTCTCAAACAGAGCAAGCGATGCCTGGCAGTGTCGCAGCGCTGGTATGCTCTTATGTCTGATCCCTTTTTTATTAGCCTTTTCGATGAAAAGCATAAAAATTTTGCATTCCTTCTCAACTACGTCGACGAGTTTGTTGAACAAAAAGCGGTCGAAAAGCTCCTTGTAATCTCTAAAGAACCTGATGAATTTAAATCGGAAGGCTTCTCCCTTTCTTTCCTACCTTGCTGCCAATCACGGCTACGTGAGTCTGCCATAGTCGAAGCCTCCTGCAATGACTTACTTTTGTGTTCTGACCTGCGGCAGCGGAACGTTTACTACGTCTGTAATCCATTCACCCTGAGCTGGGTACAGCTCCCACCAACTCCTCCATGTCAAGGATCAGGAGGCGGGGTTGGGTTTATTTGTGATTATTCTTATTATTCTGATGCCGCCGCCGGTTCTACTTCTTCTTCTGCTGCTTGTCGGTGTACTGTGCTTCGCGTAATTCGGCTACGTCATGATGGGTCAAGTGAATTCAAAATTAAAGTGCAAATCTACTCGTCTGATGTTGGTAAATGGCAAGAGAACGTCGTTTCGTGTGGTCGGAGAGCGTATGATTCTCCTCCTCACAGGACGAATGCCATTCACTATAATGGATTGTTGTTTTTCTTGAGTCATGGGCACGGATTGATGGGACTTGATCCTTATGAGGGTGGCCAACTCCGACATTTCATTCCTGTGCCCGAAGAGTTCTTTCACTATTATGTTAGATGCTTTGGAGTTTGTAGAGGAACTATGAGGTTGTTCCAAATTGCAGAGTGCCCTGTTCCATTTATTCGAATTTGGGATCTCAAAGACTATGACAAAGGTGAGTGGATTATGGAAAAACAAGTTTGCTTTCGTGATTTGATGATGTCTGAAAGTTGTGGATGGGTAATTGAATCAGCAAATACCCCTAATTTTCGGCCATTGGTGATAGCTTGCGACCCAAATGATGGGGATGTTGTTTATTTCGTTGCCAATCAGGGGATTGCTGCTTTCAAGATTGTATCATGTAACTTGCAGATGGGAACACTAGAAGAGGTTTGCGATATTGCATGGAAGATGTATTGTATAATGGAGGTCATCACCTATAAGCCTTCATGGTGTACAACTCTTATTGCAAAATTGCACTAGCTTTTTATTTTTAATGGAGGTATTGCAACAATACTATAGTTACAAATTTGCTTGTGTGTCTCAAATCTCAAATAGTTTTGTTCACAGAAGACTAAGAAAAAAAAAATAGAAAAAAAATTGTTTCAATATGAGATATATTCCTAACCTACATTCAGCAATAGATCAGTCTGAATATGAACTCTGAAACAAAGTCGCACATTTGAAAATCGGGAACAAATTTTGAGTATTTGTGCATAATTTTAAAATTTTAAGTAGTTAGATAATTAAAACCAAAAATTTGAATATATTTCTATTAAAATTTTGAATATTTGTACATAATTTTAAAAGTTTGAGTAGTTAGGTTCGTAAAACTAAAAATTTGAGTAGAAATATTGAAAAATTGAGTCTACTTTTACATAAATTTTGAGTATTTGTACATAATTTTAAAAATTTTGAGTAAAATTTGAGCAGTTAGATGCTCAAATTAAAAGGTTGGGTATAAGCACTAAAAAATTTGAATCCACTTCTACTAAAATTTTGAATATTTGTACATAATTTTAAACTTTTGAGTAGTTAAATATTCAAAACTAAAAATTGAGCATAAGTATTAAAAAATTGAATCTACTTCTATTTAAATTTTGAGTATTTGTATATAATTTTAAAAATTTGAGTAGTTAAGTGCCAAAACTAAAAATTTGACTTAAAGTACTAAAAAATTGAGTTTACATCTACTCAAATTTTGAGTATATGTACATAATTTTAAAAATTTAAGTAGGTATGTATTTAAAATTAAAAATTGAGTCTATTTTTATTCAAATTTTGAATATTCATACATAATTTTTAAATTTGAGTTGTTTGATACTCAAAATTTGAGTCTTTATGTAATCAATTTTACACATTAAGTGATTTCGGAGAAAATTAATTTTATGTTTTAATACATACACAAAAATGATTAATTTTGAATTCTTTTTTACATCTAGATTTTTATGTTTTAAAGATCCATATTTCATGATATAATTCAAATTTTTTTTATATACAGAGGAAATCCTACACACACATGCTTATATTATGTACTGAAAATATTAATATTACAAAATATTTTAAACCCAATGACAACACACAATAAACTTTAGGGAAGAAAAAACAGAGTAGCAACGCTTTCCTCCAAAAAAAAAAAAAATGGGGTTTTGGTGCAACTCCAAAAACCAAGTTTGCATACACTTGAAAAGGGGAAAAATTAAATAAAAAAAAAAAAAAGGTGGGCAACTGGTTGTTTAATTAAAAAACCGGTAGCCCCTCTAATTTAATACATTGAGTTTTGTTTACTCACTTAATAGGGTGATTTAAATGGATTCTGTCATTATTTAATATGCTATAAATTCAGTCGGCAGGGGTAACGCATAACAGGCACCATGAGAAACAGAGGAGTCCAGTGAGTTTAAGTCGGATTGTTTCTGAGTTTTGAATGATTCCAATTTTCAGTAATACAAAATTCGAGTCATTTTTTATACGGATTACATTAAAAGTTGCAAGCCATCAACAAGAAGTCTTCACCTAGGCCAAAGCAGATGGATGCAAGGCTCCTGACATAGAAAGTATGCAACTCATTTGTCTCTCCAAATGAATGATTCCATTTGAAAAGCTAGCAAGCTTGTTAAGCTTGTCACTTATTCGCATTTGGAGTGTTGCAAGTTTATGCAAATTAAAAAAGCTTTTTTAGTCGAATTATGGTTCGTGGTCATGCTTTGCTTTGGAATTGATTTTTTAAGCACCATGCCCCTTGTTGTCTCTTTTAGAGTTATTAAATATTAGCAGTGATAAGTGATCAACGACACTGCATTCTTCTCCTCCAGCCCATGGCCTAGCCTATTATTGTTGTACCTGCTTGTTATTTGAGATCAACGTAGGAGTCAATCTTAGGTCCCAATAACACAAAATTTTTGTCAGACATTTCCTTACAGCCATGACCCCAAAGATGTATTTCGTAGTTTTGTACGATGAAGTGACAGAAGCTGGTTTTTTACACTTTATGTATAAACTCGATCCAAGAAAGAAGCTATTGCTTCACACTTCATGCATTAACTTGTCTCAATAACTTACTCTGCTTCTCTTTGTTGGTGGTCCCTGTTGAGAGTTGTGACACATTGGTTTGAAAACCATTTCGTACTAATATGCTACTACATCCAACTGAAAGAACTCAAATGAAGTTGATGAATGTTGGACAGATAAACAAAGTACTAAAACTATAAAACTACTGAAAAAAGCATTGTAATAGTGAAAACCACAAAGCACCTTCCACAACCCCTACAGCTGGCGGATCGAGGGTGAGAAATCAACAATCTCCCTGTCCTGGCAGTCATCCCATTGGTAGGGTACACGTACGTCTCCGATGTTTAAGGCAAGCTCCCTGGCTACCCAACTTTGACCATCCCATGAATCCTATAATCTCCAAGAGCCCCTGAATTCAGATAATTTTACCATTTGACTGCACGCCTCGTGCATAAAAGCGGCGTCCCCGTCAAGCGGTGGAGTTTTTGGAGAGACAGTGGAGCCGGAGGAAAAGACACATAAATATGGACGCACGAATTATTTGAGAGTGAAATTTTTTTATTATCGAATATTCAATTAGTACTGAAATCTTAAGACATTAGAATTTTAGTCTTAATTAAAAATTATTTTCATAAAACTTTTTTTAAAAAAATGAAATTCAAATCTTATTGTGATTTAGAAAATAGTGGCTGTTAAATTTTTTCATGACGCTGATTTGCTTTATGGATTGGATTGCAAAAAATCAAAAAAAAATAAAAATTAACCATAAAATAATTATAAACAGTGAAATTTTTTTAGTCAAAGAAACTTTTGAAATTTTTATGAAAATAAAAATTTACCATAACACTAAATAAATTAAAAATAAAAATCTATAAAGTTTAATTTTAAAATTTAAATTCACTGCTATGACTATTTCATACTATTGACTCTTAATATAATTCCGCAAATCCTAAACCGTCTCCACAAGTGACTTCCGAGTTCCGACCCATACTGAATTTTACGTCGTGTCAATCTCCCTTCATTCCTTCCTGTATAAATATCTGTCTTAGTCGGCCGTTCCATCCGAACTCAATTTCTCTTTCCTTCCCAGTCTTAGACTCTCAATCAATGGAACTGGTGCCCTGCTCCGTCGCTCAAAATCAAAAGCGTAGACGTGGAAATCGGAAAATACTGCCGGTGGCTTTGGGCTCGACGACGTTGGACGATCTCTGTGACTCCCTGCTGATCCAAATTCTCTCGCGCCTTCCCCTTAAGCAGCTGAAGCGATGCCAGGCCGTGTCCAAACGCTGGTATGATCTTATCTCCGATCCCCATTTTATTCGCCTCTTTGGTGAAAAAAATAAAAATAATTCTGCATTCCTTCTCAATTACTACAAAGACTTTATGGAGAGCCAAATTTACAAGCTCCTGGTGATCTCTAAAGAACCTGATGACTTTAAATCGGAAGGCTTCTCCCTCTCTTTCCTACCTCGTTGCAGCACATGTCAGCTTCAGAATTCCCCCACCGTCCAAGCCTCTTGTAATGACCTATTGTTGTGTAGTGACATGCATTGGCACGATGTTTACTACATCTGTAATCCATTCACTCTGAGCTGGGTACGGCTGCCACCCTGTCCTCGTCCGTCTGGGTCAGTAGATTTCGGTGTTGGGCTTGTATGTGAATATTCTTATTCTACTACTCCTGCTGCTTCTAGTTGTCGGTATGCTGTGCTTCGCGTAGTTGGGTTAGATGATCATGATGGATCAAATGAATTTAAAATGAAAGTTCAGATTTTCTCATCTGACGTTGGTGAATGGAGAGTGAATGTGATTTCATGTGGTCGGAGAGCTTATGTACCTCCTTATCATAGGAGGAATGCTATTTATTATAATGGTCTGTTGTTTTTTTTGAGTCATGGACATGGATTGATGGGACTCGATCCTTATGAGGGTGGCCAACTCCGACATTTCATTCCTGTGCCCCAAGAGTTCTTTGACTATCATCTTAGATGCTTTGGTGTTTGTAGAGGACGCATGAGATTGTTTCAGATTGCCCACTACCCTGGCTCGTTTATTCGAATTTGGGATCTCAAAGATTACGAAAGAGGTGAGTGGATTATGGAAAAACAAGTTTATTTGGGTGACATGAGCTGCGAGAGTTGTGGTTGGGTAATCGAAGCTGCAAAAGCCCCACATTTTGTTCCATGGGTGATAGCTTGTGACCCAGATGATGGCGATGTTGTGTATTTCGTTGCGAATCAGGGCCATGTTTCCAAGATTGTGTCATGTAACATGCGTATGGGCATACTGGAAGAGGTTTGTGATATTCCATGGGAAGTAGAGCTCCTTTGCGAGGTCATCACCTATAAGTTCTCATGGTGTCCAACTCCCATTTCTTCTCCTAAACAAAGTATGCCTTTAGATGCCTAGGCAAAAATATCTGTTCCAGTTGCGAGTTTCAACCGTCAATTGCTTGGCAGTTGTTGAAAATAAATGAAGAAAAAGAAAATAAATCCATTGGCACTTCACAGAGTTGTGCACATCCAAGAGCCGTTGTAATTTTTGTTGCCTGTGGCTGTTGATTTCATGTATTCTCTTTGGTACTTAAATCTTATCATCATAAACATTCTTGTAGTAATTTATTTCCGATTTAGCTTATTAGATGTCAATTGGGTGAGTCCACTGCTCGAAATCTATATGCGTATAAAAACCTTAGCTTTCTCGTTTAAACTGTGTTATTGAAGGAGTATATAAGGTTTACTTACAGCGTTTTGAGATCACACAAAGTAGATTGCTGCCAACATTGTAAGAGAGATACAGGCAAAAAATGCCCCAAATTTTCCTTCTCAAGGGAATCAGATATCTTTATAGCAAACTTAACCAGAACATATGACTACCATGGTAAAATGAGGTGAGCACTCTGTATACCTTGGCTCACTGCAGCATCCAACACTCGGCAGGCCATTATCAGTTTAAGTTCTTTAAGAGCAGACGCATATCTTGCGAGCTTCCGTTTACCAAGCTGTATTTCCCCAACAAAAATGGCAAACACATTAGAACTGATGCAGAGCAAAAGCTTTGGCTGTGAGTCACAATGTCAAATTTCCAAGCCTGCTATATACAATTTCATAACCACCAGAACAAGGATATGAGTCCATGGTTGAACTGTTTTAAAAATTTTTACCAAGTCATAGCCTACAAACCTGTTAAACCCTCCTAGTAATTAAATAATCCCAGAAGGGGTTCAGCAAACATTCTCAGTGCAGGTGCAGGGTGGATAAAATTTGTGTTTCCAAGCTTAAAGGAATAAGTGCAGTACGCTGATTCATTAAAGCAACTCACAAAACCGGAAGTGCCATTAAGTAAAACTCCCATTTTTGAGATGCCCAAAAAAACAATTTACAGTTACAGGATCAAAAAGACACTCGGGCTGACAATTGAAGCTGGGATGGCACGGGGATGGCATTCCCATATCTTGCTGTAGCAAAAAAAATTCCAGCGGACTGCAATTAGTGAAGGTGCGATAATGTAGATAAATAGTCCACCTGCGTATGCTGCCATTCAGAAGATTTAATTGCAAATCTAGCAGTTCATAAACCGTATTCTAGCCTTTTTTTTTTTCTTTTTTTCTTTTCTTTCTTTTTTTTCGCTAAAATAGAAAATCAAGCTTATTTGTGTACTTAACAACCTCAATAAAGAATTCTACCTCTGAAATAGACATCATTGAAGCAGCCACCATAGCAAAAGCATCCCAGCCGTAAATGTCCGACTGCCCCATTGAAATGTGTAATGAACCATAAAATAATATATAGAAAAGACGTGCCAAAAATAAGAGAGACTTCATTTACATGACACAGATTTGAGATCCATAAATTGAACAATTCTATAAATTTCTAAGTTCTCATGATAAATGACCCCTAAGTAATTCTCTAACTTCTCTTTGGAAGCCCTCAGTGGCAAAGGCCAAGGTCAAGAAAACAATCGATCCAATTACCCAACAATTGCTGGTTATCATTGGAGCTTATGAATCACACACATGGATACCGTACGATATGAATATGGTACGATACGAATATGGTGATACACTAACTTTAAAAATATTAAAATATAGACAAGCATATAAAATTATTTTATAAATTTTATTCATTTAAAAATATATTTGTATAATTATTATATGTTTTAGAAATTTTTATTCAAAAAATATATCATAAAATTATTTATCCTTTATCATAAAAGATTAAAATAGAGATATAAAATTTTGTAATCAATTTAATTTTTTGTTAACTTTAAAAATAAATTAAAATTTGACCGTTTCAAAAATTATAAATAATTTATAATATTAAATTATTATTTTTTTATTTATTAAAAATAATTATAAAAATATTAAGACGTGTTTATAGTGTTTTGGATACTTATCTTTTCCGTATTTGTGGCGTTTTAATAGACACTTCTAATTATATCAAACTCGTGTGCACCGTATATTTATCTGTTTCATATACAGTACCACCTACTTCTAGCGTGTCCGTACTTCGGTTATTTGAGGCAAGGGACTTTTAAAAGGAGGTTGTACGTAAGAAGTAAGAACAACCAAATGCCATGACAGGAAAAAGTAATCGCCAGCGATGCGACGCTATATTCGGTATTAAAAAAATTAAGAATTTAACTTTTTTAATTTTTATAAAAACAGTGAAATAAATAAAAAAAATATTATTATTTAATTTATAAATAATAACTTACACCATTAAAGTAATATCATTTTCATAGACGCATAGTGACCTCCCCTTTTTCCCCTGTACTGTAGTTTAAGCGTTAACGAGTTAACATATATTTGAGATAGGTAAATATATGAATTTTATTCATTATTTTTAATTTTTTTGAGAATTTTATTTATAATATTTTTATATTTTAAATTTTACTTTTTAGGTTTTTATCGTTAATTATTTTTGTCTTTCTCTGTTAGTTGATCGTTAAATTTAATATTCAACAGTCTAATTATCGTTATATCGTCTAATTTAAATGACATGTTAGTATAAAATGATGACCTGTCATATTTCATTCTCTTTAGGTTGTCCTGTTCAGTTGGTCCTCCTCTTTAGTTGGTCTTGTTCAGTTGGTCATGTTCAGACATTTGTTTATTATAGTGTATACATATGACAGACTATTTATTTTTATTTTTACTTTTAACTTTATAAAATCATAAATAATATTTTCTTTTAATTTTTTGAAAGTCACAATATTTAAAAAAAAAATTTAAAAAAAATTATTAGATGTCATGTTATCACTTTATGCTAATATGTCATTTAAATAAGATGATGTAACGATAATTAGACTGTTAAATATTATATTTAATAGCAAACTAATAAAGGAGGGTAAAAATAATTGACGACAGAAACGTTGAGGATAAAATTTAAAATATAAAAATGTTGTAAGCGAAATTTTCAAAAAAAATTAAAAATAATGAGCAAAAGCCATATATTTTGCCTTTGAGATAACATCGTACAAAATCAAATAACGGAAAATATAGGTGATCAAGCGTCGGTGGCTAAATTGCATCTAAAGAATGTTTAATTTGTGTAACAAGATTAATATTTTGTATAATTACAATAATACGAAGTAATATAAAATAATATTTTTATTTTTTATAATTTATATTTTTTAATTGTAATTATATAAATTAAATATTATTTAAATATTATTTGATTACCATATTTGATCATGTAACGAATCTGCAAAGTGTCGTGAAGGGGACACCGCTCCCCATATTCCCAACAATATTCTTCCGCAAATGCCATGTCAGCCTCCTTGTTATCAAAACTGAATTCGCAAAGGGGTCTCCTGTTGATGTCCAAACCGATCAATGGATTTTACCACCTGCATTAGGAGAAATATAAGGAAAAAAATGCAATTGCAAGTGATGCCAATCACAGTGTCTTCAAAGCTCTTTCCCCAGATATATCTCTCTGTGATTGGATAAACAGTACTGCTAACTTGATACTATCTTTGTTCAAAACAAAAAAAAAACTTGATCCTATAAGCATTCTTAACTTAAAGTCGAACGAACAAATGATTTAACATATTGGACGTGAAAAAAGGTTTGTGCAATGTTTCTTTCCATCTAGCATCTGTGTGATGCATAATACAACGTGAGATTTTTAAATGCAGTTAGGAAATTTTTATATCCCATATTATGCGTATTTTCCAAGGCATTTACACGGCAACAGATCACCCCAAAAGCAAATCAGATCTCACATTAATGATAAGGAAGACAAAAATTACGGATTGAACTTTTTTTAATGTATCCTCCTGCCAATAATAGGAAAAAAGTCAGCATGTAAACACCTTGTGGGAGAAACAAAAATATTCAGGACAACCTTAATCACTCTTCTTCCCCGACATGCCCGTCTCTTCCTATAATCAAAGAAACTATTGATATAGAAGAACATCATGGAAGATCTCAGATCCAATATATAAAAGATTAAAATAAACCACCAATCTTAATCAAGCAATCTTAATTCCCCGGAAATAATTAAAAAAGCTAACTTTGAGCTAGTATTCAATCAATGCAAAGGATTTTAATTCCAAGCACATTTATATTATTCAATCAAAGCAAAGAATTTTAATTCCAAACGCATTTATATTTCAGTTATTTACTCTTCCAGCAAGTTATTGTCTCTGCTATAGTTCGCACTTTCTGCTCTTTACATAACTGTTATTTAATTTTGTGCCATTTACCTTCCTGTTGTTTACTTTCCAGAAATCTACAGTTCTGCTCTTTATAGTCTTGCTATTTATTTACTTTTTATGCAACTTATGTTTCAAGCAATTCATTCTACACACCCAGAAAAGATTAGTGAATGTCCTATGGATTAGTAGCTAATCTTATTAACGGAATTACTTTCCAGCAGCTTAAATACTCAGCTACTTGCACTCTCCTACAATTTTATTCTTTGCAGTACCATTTTCCTATTCCTAGCTCTACCATTTTCCAATTTCTTTCTTTAATGCACTCTGTTATCTTGCTTCTACTACTACGTTTTCATTTCTCAGCAAACACAGCTCACATTTGCAACAAGAAAACCACGAAAAATAAAAGCAAGGGATATTGACTTCCATATTGAGATCCCCTTACCATCCTCATCGTTCCTTGTAAGAGAGGGAATCGAAAATTTTTTTTTCGATTTCCGTAAATACAGTACAATAATCATTCTGCATTTTGTGTTTTGAAATCAGAATGTGATAAATCAGCCTAAAAAGTAACTCCACTGACCTTTTTTTTTAATTTTCCGGTTAGCAGTTCCGAAATACAGTCACTGGCGGCTCACCGAATTCCACCACCCATGGCTGCGGGCCAACGAAATGTATTTTTCACTTAAACAAAATGAAGACCAAGATGGCATGATCTTGAAATTATATTGCAAAGGAAATAAAGGCAGCAATTGAAGAAGAAATTCAACCCTCTTCCATTAACTGAGCCCCAAAACTTTGAAATCCAAGTCAGACATCCCACTCTGAAAAAGAAAGGTAATGTTTCAAGGTGAACAAAATGCTCTCAGAAAAAGTGAAAGTAACATCCAACAACAACAACAACAAAGCTTAACACCAAGTGGAAGCTTAAAAAATTTAAATGTATTGTTCTGATCGTAAATGGGAACTCAAACTTGATGCCAATTGGTAAAGACGTGGACACAGTATACAACAAAACAGCGACACTATCTCATCATGCAATGAAACGGAAGTTCCTGAGACGTAAGAAAAACAACTCTGCAAATTGCTGCAGTGAGGTTGGCACCTCCAGCACCGGTAGAAGAGCAAATAGGGCCTCCCACGCTTCTGACACGCCAATCGGTCCGACGTGCGTGGGCAATCCGATTTATTATAAAGCGGATGGCATGCATTGTGGAACACCCCAACCTCCTACCTTTGAACGCCTCATAGCGCCCGAAACCTTCTACCCGGCGACCTCATTCCTGTTTCGGGTCATCCGACAAAGGTAAAGTTCCAGGCCACCCATTTCCATTTCCGGGTCAATACAAAGTTTTCTGGTTTCGGGTACAATGGTCCCGCGCCTGCGGGCATTTTACTCTCGGACTATAGTAATGATATATAATAATTTTTCTATAAATGAATAGAAAAGCAAAAGAAAAAAGTTGTAAAATAAACCAAAATTCAGGTTCAACGTCTCTCCAAGAATCATCCCAGTCCCTCCAAGAATCATCCCAGACGTCTTCCTGTTTCTTTGCAGCCTCTCCTTCCTTCTCCCACACAGCCTAACAAAAAATCATCCCAGTCTCTCCAAGAATCATCCCAGACGTCTTCCTGTTTCTGTGCAACCTCTCCTTTTCTTCTCCCACATAGTCTGAAAAAAAAGAACGCCAAGAACTCCCATTGCTACAAGCAATCTTCCTCAAAATGGTTTTTTTTACTCATTCCCTCGACGACATATACCTGTACAGAAATATAAACGGCCAATCTCTCTATTCTGGTAGATTGAGCAGAGCACGGGTTGATTCTACTGTTCATCTTGAACAAGCTCTGATGCGGTGGGCTTTGGCTCAGCCTGAAGCAGCCAATCATCCTCGGGTTCACGTTCGTTTTTACACCATTAAAGAGGAAACAGGATTCCTTCAGGCTGATGTCATTAATCTTCCATCCTCCGACATAAATGCAGAAACGGTGTCGGCAGCAATAGTTTTCTTCAATGAACAGCAATACAACGGTCAGCCGCAGTTTATTCATGGTGGATATCTGGAAACTGCACGGCATCCACCAGGTTTAAGGCATTCTTAGATATATCTGTGTGATTTTTTTTAATTTCCATGAAAAGATTTCTTCTTTATTGATCCTTTTCATCTTTTCATGGAGGTTCAAGTTTCTGTTGCTTTCTATTGAATAGTTTGGTCCTTTGTAAATAGTTCGGTCGTATTTGTGGCCCGATTCTCCAATTATGTGGCCTCAGGCCCATATACTAAATCGGAAAAGTTCTACAGCTCGAGGTCATGGCCTGAGCACAAAACCGAGTCTACGTGGCTGGAATAAAATAATAAAAAAAAAGGTTGTAGAAAAAAAAGTTAGTGCGGGAAAATTTGGCAACAGTAAAACGTGGGCTTCTTTACCAAAATTTTCCCCCCAAAAACCAGTGGAAAAAAAAATCTTGAGCAAAATAAATCTGGCTCTCATGACAGCAATGTCGTGGCAATTCCTATTTGCCATGGTAATTTTTGAGTGGAAGAAATAATGCCGAAGTTCAAAAATCCAAATCAGTCTTAGATTGAAAGCCTCAATCATCAAAGATCGGAAACACAACGTCGTCATCAAAGCAAGGGGAGGAAGCGACGAATAGGAGGTACATTTGTGTCAAACTCGTTTACAGCATTGTGACTTTCTTGTTGATTTCAATTGGGTAGAAATGGGGTTGTTTGAATTTGGCAAACTAGTCGTTCAATTGGGTGGAAATGTGGTTGTTTGAATTTGGCAAAATAGTCGTTAAAAGTAATGTAATCTTGTAATGATATTTAGAAATGGGACATTGGAATAAGAGAATAATGGTTCCATTACAATCGTTTAATGCAATTTGAAATTGATGATCTATGGAAGCACAAAAAATAAATATCCTAACATGTATATGTTGATATTCATTGGATGAATAATGCAATCCCAAAGTGAGTGGTACAAGTGGTGTTGAATACTGAAATTCAGTGAATTATGTTGGTTGATTCGTCAATGAACAACAAAAAAATGAATTAGAATATTTGATATAAATAGTGTAATAATGATATACTATGACACAAGCAGAAACAAAGCAATAATAGTGGATTGTAAGCTGTAATTATGGCCTCATGAACATGTTGAATTGCCTTCACTAATTTGGCTTTTATGAGTACCTATGAGTAAACCCAGAAAAAAAAAAAAACACTGAAAAAAATCCTCGCTCAAAATTAAGGTAAACCCCATTATCAACATCCAATATGTCACGTCTAGCTTGGAAAATATAAAGAAATTCCTGCTCTATTGTTGAGAAAAATTTTTTGGTCTTTTGATTTAGTTATAAGTACCACCCCTAATCCCTTATAACATTGTTCAGTGTTGAATGGAAGGAACAAATTATATGGTTCAAAGAGAAGGAAGTGTTGCTACAGCAGGTGAAAGGACAGCTCTATTAAATGACAACCAAGGTGGAGAAAGAGGAGGAGTTGAAAATAATGAATTAGCTATCTTAGATATTGAGGCTCCAACGCTTGGGATGGTTTTCAACACTATTGATGAATTGTTTGAATTTTATAAGAAATATGCTCGAGTAAGTGGTTTTGGCATAGCCAAGCGTGGAAGAAGAAAGGATGACTTGACGGGGCTTGAGAGGTGGCAAACAATTATATGCACAAAAGGACGAGAGCACAAGGCTTGTGGATCAAATATTTTGTCACAAAGGCCAAGTCAAAGGTGCGGTTGTAAGGCTCGGGTTTGTTGTTCAAAGAAAGAAGGATTTTGGGTAATTACTAAAGTGGAGTTGGGGCACAATCACGAGCTCAAACCATCTGAATCCAGATTCATAGCACAACATCGTATTATAGAGGACCATATAAGGAGGCAGGTAGAAACTAATGACATGGCTGGCATCCGCCCTACTTTGAATGTAAAATCTATTGTATTCCATGAAGGGGGCCACGAGCAAATGTCATGCTTGAATGTGGATCTCAAAAATCATGTGAAAAAGTTTCGAAGGCTAAACTTAGTTGGGGGAGATGCCCAAACTATGATTGAGATGTTTGGTAAGATGCAAAATGAAAGTAAAGATTTCTTTTATTTTATGAAACCTGACAAAGATGGCAGGTTAAAGCACGTTTTTTGGGCAGATGGTAGATGTCGGGCTGCATATGAAGAGTTTAGTGATGTCATCACATTTGACACAACATACCTTATAAACAAGTATGAAATGCCATGTGCAGTTTTTGTAGGTGTGAACCACCATGGGCAGTCAATTCTGCTAGGATGTGCTCTTTTAAATAATGAAAAAAGTAAGACATTTATTTGGTTATTCGAGACATGGTTGAGATGCATGGGAGGGAAGCATCCAGAAGCTATTATAACTGATCAATGTGCAGCTATTAGAATTGCGGTTGCCACTGTTTTCCCAAATGCTAGACATCGTTTGTGCTTGTGGCATATTGTCAGAAAATTTCCCACTAAGTTTAGCAACAAAAGGAATCATGTTGCTATTAAAGAAGCCTTCATGGATGCCATCTACAATTCTGTTAGTGAGTCTAACTTTGAGGAAAGATGGCAAAGAATGGTAGATGAATTCCAATTACAAGAAAATGATTGGATAGGCCAACTGTATGAAAGTAGGCACTATTGGGTTCCTATATATGTAACATCCTCATTTTGGGCCGGTATGTCTACGACTCAAAGAAGTGAAAGTATGAATTCATTCTTTGATGGATATATCAATTCACGATCCTCACTAATCCAATTTGTAGAACAATATGCCTTGGCTGTGAAAGACAAGATAGAGAATGAAGTTCAACTTGATTTTCTATCAAGAAATGCACACATACCGTGTGTAACAAGATGGATATTTGAGTCACAGCTTTGCAAAGCCTACACATCATCTATTTTTAAGATGGTTCAGAAACAAATTGTTGATTCAATGTACTGTGACTTGAGACAAATAAGCCAAGACGGTTCTAAAATTACTTATGAGGTGACCGAGCTAGTTATAGTGGCAGGTGTAAAGAGAAAGCGGGTTAAGTTTCTTGTTAATTTTTATACTGATCAGTCTGATGTTTCTTGCAATTGCCTAACCTTTGAGTTCCGTGGTATATTATGTTCGCATATTTTTAAGGTTATGATTGCAAATGATGTTGATGTTATCCCAGACAAATACATATTACGCCGGTGGAGGAAGGATGTGGGGCGCAGTTATAGCAATATTAAGATTGGGAGTGGTACTCCTTCAATAGAAATGATTCGAGCCAAATCATTAGAAAAGACTGTTTTTGCAGCAATTGATATTGCAGTCTCTGATGTGGAAAAGTTTGATTACCTAGACAAGGGTTTAAAAGAGCATCTGAATCATTTGAGAAAATGGTCTGTCCAGAGTGCTTTGTTGCAGGTTGGGAACAATGAAGGTGAAGACTTAGAAAGAGTACATGGGAGAAAGTGCCATCAGTTGGATCAAAGTCCACGGATTAAAGATCCCAAAGTCATAAAAAGGCGAGGGAGACCCAAGTCTAAAAGGCACTTATCAGAGATGGAGAAAGCCAAAGGACGGAAGGTCGTGTCTAGAAGCCAGTCACGGCTTGCCCATAACACAGTCCAAAGGGAGGAGCAATATGGCAGTGCAACTCCTCACATAGAAAGTCTTCGAAATGATGTCCAACAAGTCAATTTAGGGCCTACAACTACTTTGATAGAGGAGGTTAATTATCAAACTTTCATATGATTTGAGTTGTGAAAATAAATCTAGAATATTGTGACAATTTTGAATTATATAATTGTTGACCATTGTTTAAAATTTTTTGCTAATGCATGTGTAAATTTCTGTATTGTAGGCAATAGAAGAGCCTCTTGTGCCAAACAATCCATCAGCTATGATGTTTGGGTTGGGAGGATATCCATCGCAGCCTTTTCAGGTATGTACCTAGAATTTTACTTTCAATTTTTAAATAGTAGATTAATATAAATTTAATGTTTCTCTATGTCTAATAATAACAATTATCACTCATATTAGTTCATTTGTTGCTTGAGATATTTTCAATTTCTCAGTAGCGACTTAGCAACTGCTGAGCAAGTTAACTAACTTTGCAATGATTTATCTTCTATAAAATGAGGAATTTAAATCTAAGGATTTACCTCGCTAAGCATTTTAGTTGCCAGTCTGACACAATTGCTGGTGTGTGCAGGTTATTCATTCAAATATGCAGGTGGTTCCTACAACCCCAACAACCTCTGCTCCTATATTTTTTTTGGTTCCTTCCCCTCCATCAAGAATGCAGAGAACAAGTATGACACCAACAAATACACCTCACACTAGCTATTATGGGCCTCTTCAGAATGTAAGTTACACATATATGGTGATGCTACCAAGTCCATTTGTTTACGATTTGTTGTTGTTTTCCCTTTGATGAACCAAATTGAACAAAATTTGATCTTATGTTCCATGGTCTCTTCTAGATGTACGTTACACAAGACAATCACCTTCAACATGTGCAGGAAAGATGACAGCCTTGTCAGTATTGGCTGCAACTCTATGACATAGATTTGTTGCCGATTATGAACAAATGGCCTCTACCATAATGGTATTGGGTTTTAAGGGATGTCTATATTTTGTCAGGAAACATATGTATGTTTTTTTGTTATTAGCAGAAGTTATAGCATATGTTTGGAAGGTTGGAAGTTCAATGTTAGTTGAACAATATGCCTTTTACAACTGGCAGATGGTACTTTCCAAGACTAACATCACTGTATTGTAATTACCCATATATAATGTGCAATGGCTTCAGTTATAACTGCACCAATGTCAATAAGTTCCACATCATTCTTATATTCTAGTTGATTCCCAAATTCTTTGAATGTAAATGTGATGATCTTAATTAATTATTTTCTATATTTCAATTAATTATGAGCATAAACATCGTAATTTGTAAGTTTAACCTATCTTCTAGAAAAATGGTTACAGTTAGATAGTTTTTTTTATATTTTGTTAATGCAAAATATAATGAAGACAATCGCATTTAATTATTTTCTATACTTTTTCTTTAATTAAATATACAAAATTCGAAGAGATACCTAAACATTTCTTGTTGAATTTTAAAACTAATTGTTAGTATAAATGATAAGATATCTAGACATTAATGTTAGCCGAATTTTTCCCAAATTTGTAAGTGTGCAAATATCATTTTGTTGCAATAAAATGGGAGTTAGTTGCAATTATATATAAACTTGCTGATTAAAAAGAAAAAAAAAAAACATGCCAAAGGGATATAATAATATGTTGAAAAAAGAAACATAGCCACAAGAAAGTAAGATAAGGAGCTGATATATTGCAGTCGACTACTTTTTTATTCTGCAACAAGATATGAAAACTCTTATCTCTTCAATTTTTTTTGTTGCAGAAAAACAATATCTGGTTGCCAAACAAAAAAAAACAGTCTATTACCAATGATTACCTTTATAAACAAAGAGTGTTATTACATGTCCCGACGTTTTTGTCTCGAGAAATGTCTTAAGAGAAACTGGAACTGTTATTTTTGAAACGACGACTGATAATTTTGAAATGTAAAAATAACAGGTGTTTCAAAAATATCAGTATTCGTGTCAAAAATATCAGACACCGTTTCGAGCGGGACAAATCTCGGGACAAAAATTATCGGGACACTAACTGTTATTGATAAAGAAAATTCTTTTTATCGTTATTTCAATATAAGCACAATTACATGTCCTGATGAATTTGTCCCGAGTTTTGTCTAGGGAGAAACTACGATTGATATTTTGAAACGAAAACTAATACATTTGAAATGTAAAACTAATAAGTGTTTTAAAAATATCAGTTTTCGTTTCAAAAATATCAGTCATCATTTCAACCGGAACAAAATCTAAGACAAATTCACCTGAGACACCAACTTGTTTTCTTTCTGTATATGGTTAAAATCAAATAAAGCACTTTGATTGAGCGTGCATGATCCATTTTGAGACAATAAGAAAATAGCTTGTTGCAATTACATGACAGGTTGATTTAAGTCATTGGTCGATGTTTATTTGTTTCAAAAATTTTTAAGACTGTTACTTATATTGGAAGTTCGTTGCAATTTTACAATAAATTGAATACATAATGACTCCAGGAAAGCATGGAATAAGGATGATATTATTAATGACAAAGCTAATTGAAAAAGTAACTTAGAAAAGAGCTTATAACTGATGATATAAGGATTAATATTTTTGAAACACTTGCTAAAACTGATGACTGTTTCAAAAATTGCAAAGATTGTCACAAAAAAATACAACGTTGTTGTAATTCTAAGTTATTAACCATAATCATCTATTTTTTTAAAAGAAAAAAATCTGGTGTCCTGAGTGAATTTGTCTCCGGTTTTGTCTCGATTGAAGCTGCGAAAACTGATATTTTGAAATATTTGTTATTTTTATATTTCAAAAATTATTGGTTCGGTTTCAAAAATATCAGTCGTTGTTTCAATGAGGACAAATCCCGCCACAAAAATGCCCGAAATATATATGCTTGCTCTTTACAAAAAGCACAGTTATATATCCCGGGTGAATTGTCTTGAGTTTTGTCCAACGAGGAACTGCGACTGTTATTTTTGAAATGAATACTGATACTTTTGAAATGTAAAAATAACAAGTGTTTCAAACATATTAGTTCTCGTTTTAAAAATAACAGTTCTAGTTTCAACCGGGACAAAACCCTAGGCACAAACTGCTAGGACACTAACCTTTTTTCCTTTAAAAAAAAGCACTGTTACATGTCCCTATAAATTTGTCTCGGAAGGAATTGCAACTGATATTTTTGAAACGAAGACTGACACTTTGGAATGTAAAAATAACAAGTGTTTCAAAAATATCAGTTTTTATTTTAAAAAAGAGAAAATGTATATGGACCGATATTCGATGTGCCCATTTTTGTCCCGAATGGAGCCATGACTGTTATTTTTGAAATGAAAACTAATATTTTTGCAACATTTGTTACTTTTACGTTTCAAAAATATCAGTTGCGGTTTCAAAAATAACAGACGCGGTTTATTTCGGGACAAAATCCGAGACATTTTACCCGGCCTATGTAAGCTTACTCTTTAAAAAAATGAGACGCAGTTTCAACCGGGACAAAACCCCAGACAAATCTACCCGGGATACCAACTTTTGTTTCTTTTAAAAAAGAAAAAAAAGTTGTTGTCTCGAAGGTTTGTGTACCGAGTTTTGTCCCGGTTAAAACTAAGACTGTTATTTTTGAAACAAAAACTGATATTTTTAAAACGTTTCTTATTTTTACATTTCAAAAATATCAGTCCTCATTTCAAAAATAACAGTCGCAGTTCATTTCAGGATAAAACTAGGGACAAAATCATCGGAATATGTAACTGTGCTCTTTAAAAAAATAGATGATTTTGGTTAATAACTTAGAATTGCAACAACGTTCTAATTTTTTGTGGCAATCTCTGCAATTTTTGAAACAGTCATTCGCTACATAATAACTAGGAATAACAATAGATTTTTAATGATATGTAACAGTATTTCGAATGCTTGAAATAAATTAGCTTTGGCTAATAACTTAAGTTACCATATCATCGAAGTCAAATAACATGACAAAGACTGAGGTGTTGGAAGAAAAACATGATAATATATACGTAGTATTATCACTATAAGTGTGGGTTGACAAATAAGTCTCGGACTCTCTTAGACCAACTCAGTGATTATCTCTCGTCCTTTCTCACTCACACTTACTCGAATAGGTGGCTGTTATTGTGAACAGCTTGACTTGCAATGATCTGGTATTCGAGTAGTTATTATACTAGGAGATGATATCGCTATGATGCTTAAAAATTCTTATAAAGTTGGGGCCTTAATATAGAATTGCAACAAACTTCTAATTATTAGGAACATGCTTTCAAATTTATGAAACAGATCCATTATAGCTAATAACTTAAAATTGCAACAAACTTTTATTTTTAAGCAACGATTTATCCAATTTTTTAAATTGATGGACTTCTGCTAATAGCTTGAATATCGTGTAAGGATTGAGATTTTGGGTAAGTTTGAGCCATCATCAACGTAGGAGGATCAATTGAGATATTTTGAACAATTAGGTGTGCACGTTCTTGCAAATTGAGTCACCCTTACCAATTTTTAGTAGCAAGAAGGCTTAATTCTGCTTTAGGCTATGCTTGTTAGTCATTAGCTATAATTAATAAAAGAACAAAAATTAGTTTTACGGAGAACAAATTCATAGGTCACTTTCTATTACACACGTTTACTTACAATCGTTCTTTAAAAAAAAAATATTTCAGTCAATTTCATTTTGCTCAATCTTGCTTTGAACCTTCAATTCAGAAGAATGTGGCGCATCCCTCATTTGTCCACAATGCCACTGGGTACAATTTTTCTTCATTGGCAATTTTGTTTCGCTCCTTGTGATCAATATTAGGTCTCATTGCCAGATATGTGTTTCATCATTCAAGGGAGTCCACACACCTAAATGGGAATAGTAGGGTACACACCCAAAAAATCATCACAGGCAGCGAAAAAAGAAAACAAAATCATAATTTAACTATCTAATTTAATGGCTACACAAGTATATCACTCAAGTTCTAAAGCCAAATTGTTTCTTCCAGCTCTTGTTTCAAGGCAAAATTGGCTACAATTTCATGGGATAATGCAACCTCGAGCGATGCACACACAAAATAAAAACGTAAATGAGATATTGTAACATGCTAAAGCAATTTCTTAGAGGTTTAGATGAACTATAAAACAAAATATTGCAAAAAGCCAAAAAAAATCAACTATCAAGAACGAAACAAATGATGTTCAACTTGATTACCACAATAAAAATTGGGTTATAGATGCAAGACAATGCATCAAATATGGTATCTCACTCTAGCTCTCATCTGCTATGGGAACTAAGCATGAAACGTCATCTGGTAGCCCAAAATATCAAAGACTTCCCAAAATTATATGAAAAAAAAATATATGAAAGTAAAAATTAAGCAAATCCAACATCTAGTTAACCATTTTCATAAACAAACAACAAATTCTTCACATTTCAAACCTTAACTTTATATCTTTATCCACTAAAATCGATGTAATGCTCCTCAATTGTTATGTCAGTCTAAATATTTTATCTTGTAAAAGTAGCAACATGTGGTGAAGATTAAGATGCAGAAACTTACTAGGAAAAGGGTATGCCACTAGGACCAAGTAAACCTTTCACTACCATTTTCTTGATACATTACCTGTACCTCATCTCCAGTTTTTTGCTGGATTGTCTACAATCTAGACTACCTGAAATATGTTACGCTAGAGAAAAAATGGGTTCATCTAACTACCTTTTGTAACCAATACAAAAAAACTTTTAAGACTTAAAAAAGCAATACCTTCAGATTTTTGTGGCTAGAAGAAAAAGAGCCAAACTTTTATTTAAGCAGTGTATCATCATGGGAGACATTGCCATAAGTTATGACACCTGTTCAAATATTAGGAGACAAAAGCCCATATTGATTGTTACTTCGAAAAAAGATTTGGTATGAAGAGGCCAAATGAAAAGGGCACATTTCACATGCAACAAGACATCAACATGTACAAAATTGTTAACATAAAAAATTCACCTATAGATTTGGCATTGCTGATAGCAAACATGTTTAGATCATAATCAAGGTAGTGGGGTAGAAATAAAATTATAAGCATATCAGAGTTAAACGCATCAAAGAAAAAAAAAATAAGATAAGCTCACCTGAGTATTGTCATCTGGATTTTTAAAAATGGCCTCTGTAACTGCAAGTACCAATAGATGTGCCACTTGCAATCTAAGTAAATACCATTTGTTTACTAACACAAGATTATGCTTGCCTAAACATTATTATGATAACTCCTTGAAAACTAATGAACATGTTAAGATTATATTGCCATTTTATGGCACCAACAAAGCATATTAGTCTGCACGCGTGCATGTGTGTGTGTGGATATAAGAGAGAGGATGGAACAAGAAGAGAGGAAAAAAATTTTCCTTACCATCAACCATGCTTTCAAACTTTCTTCTCAAATCGACGTCTGCATTTGCATCATGATTTATGTTTGAGTTGTTATACAACCCGTTTGCATTTACACTACTGTCAAATTCAACAATCATCTTGTTATGCTCTACACCTTTTGCCTCTCAAGCTAATCATGAGCGCAATACTACAAGTAACAAAGTCATTCATATTAATTAATAAAGAAAACTTATTTTCCCTAAACAAATAGACCAATATTTCTGCAAATTGATCATCTTTTTCCTAAACACCATTAGGTCCATTACAAATGCTAGGACATATCATTTACAATCATTTACAACACTTAGTGGACCTATTCCCATCCCTTTCCACAAAAACAACTATTTTAGGCACTTGATGGTATATGCAGCCGAAAAAATACAATAAACTCCCCTATCAGAAATTGACTACTTTTAACTCCAAAAATAATTATGACAATATTAAGGATGAGGGGTGTCTCTAGGGAGCTAAAAATTAAAAAGCTAAACAATCTGTCCATTGGACACCCATAAATTACAACCTAATTATCCTTTTAAAAAACATATAGCAATTTAATTAAGGAAATCTTAGAAGATCGATGTAAACACAACAATCGAGAAATTTCTTAATAGATGAAAGAATTACCGATTGATAAGCGTTGGATAATGACATGGGATGACAAAAGAGGAGGCGTAAGTTAACGGTGGCGATGACGTTGGTAGCAACGGCGGCGGCCTACGATCGCAATAACTTGGCAATAATTTTTCAACCCACTAACTAATAGGACTTTTTCCTCAATTCAATTTCAGCAATAAGTTCCACAACTCGCTTGGAGAAGTTGGAATTTTTCGCTTGTTTTATTCACTCCAGATTTGTTGAATAACATAGGTGAAACATAATGAGTTTGTTGCATTATCCGTCGGTGCATGACTTCAGTTTCGCGAAGTGAAAATCTTCAAAAAGCATTACCTTTATCATTGACTCGCTCTCCTAATTGCTGCAACTACCCATGGTACCCATTCACTATTTGTCTTCATAGAGTTTTCCCTAATTCACCGACTTCTTTACTTTTATTGGTTTCTGTACATTGCTTTGGTTTCGTATGCCGCACAACATAAAATTTCAAATTTCAAATTTGAAAGAAAACCCTAATTTTTATATTTACACTTCAATTTTTTATCATTTTATTATTTAGTATGGTGGCCCCCCTTGTCCACGTCAGTGGGTCCATGAATCGGTTTTATTTGATCGGTCCGGGTACTCGTCCCCATACTAAATAAGGAGATTAGGATAGTGGTGATGTAAGGAAGTTTGTTGGCTACCTTTTCTGTTCGATAGACAGTGATCTTACAGCCAAAGCATTTATCTCTGGTTCCAGCATACATGGTCATTTATCTCTGGTTCCAGCATACATGGTCGAAACTTTAGTTGCTGTGGCTTTTTGTTTCAAGGGATTAAAATGATCAGCCTAATCCTTATTTTTAGGATACAAGAAATCATCTAAATGTCAGGGCCTCACATGTTTTTCTGGTTTTGCAATTTTTGAAATGCCTGGAAGGAAATTATAAATGGGAGCAAACCAGCATGAGACATGAAAAAAAATAAAAATAAAAACCAAACAAAACAAAATTTGAGTCCTACCATATGACACTGCAACTGGTTTAGAAGATAGTTAAATGTATGCAACTTTACTCTTAATTTCAGAAAAACATGTTTCCGTGACTCGAGTAACCTTATGTCATATTAAGGTTTGCCCTTCATTTTCAGTGATGAAGGTACACAAAAGATAAAGCAATTCTAACTAAAGCAAGACTACTATACTAGGTTGTATATGAACATTTCTTTCTTTTACCTTCAAAGCTTTTGTCAAGACTTCCCGTCCTTTTGAAGAGTTTTTCATAATGCAGTCTACAATAGAGTATCCCTGTAAAAGAATTGTAGTTTCCAAGCTGCAAAAAGATCAAGTTGCTAATGTTATTGCAAGTAAACACTACAACTTTCTATATCTTTTTCCGTTACCATTTCCTCAACACGATATGTGAAATCAATCTATATCTACTAGCTTGTATTTTCGTGGGATAGGAGTCTGAGTAGTCAATTCTGCCAAGATAAAGTTTTCTGGGGGAGGTGGGGGGATGGGGACCTTTCTTGCATAACGATGAAGTCTCCGAGACAAAGAATGAAAACGAAACATGTATTCTTTATCGGCCAGTAACTAAAGATGAATTAAAATCGACTCAGGAGGAGCAGCTAAAATAGATCAAAATGTGAAACTTGACCCCATATTACTTTACAATGAACATCTCCTTCATCTGAAAATCTTGTTCCAGTTCTAGGTACAATTCTACATAATTTCAATGTTCCCAAGGGGAATTCCATGCTATATAACACCTTCTGATGCTGTCAAACTTTCTGATGAACTAAGGCCTAAAAAAATTAATTCAGTAGAGATATTTAAAAGGATGAAACTTTAATGAAAATGGGAAATACATTTTGTTTTTGAATTCAACAAAATATAGAGTGCATACAGGGATGGTTCTTTTGCAGTGATGGCATCTGAAGCAGGCCTTATGGTAAACACGGTTACCAGCTGTCAACTTGTCCACAAGATAGACAGTCTTGTCACATGCCATGCATTTCGGGGTTGTTCCTGCAAATGCCATGGCTACAAATCCTCCCCGCTTTGCAAATACGACTATTAGTCTCTGCGTTCTCTTTTTTGTCCGGAAGGGGCCAATGGGAATGAGAAGGAATGAGGCAGAGATAAGAAAGGAAGCTATTAGAGAAATAGGAGTTGCTGGGAATTGCAGAAACACAAAGCAGAGTTTTGTATTTTTAAAGTTAGTGGCTATGTGCAGTCATTTTTGTCCAGCTTTGAAGCACCCAACTTCCGTGGTCTCAACTCGAGAGACATTGAAATGTCAGATCCAGCCATCCGGGAGATCACTGTATTGAGTGTATAAACTAAAACTGATGGCAACCTTAATTATAAACATTATGAACACTGCCTTGAGTTAGATATATGTGATTAATGTTACCATCTATATGCAAGTTGATGTCTTGATTTTGATTTTTATTGTGGGCTATCATGAAATTTTCAGTTCCAAGCCTGGCCAGCTACGTGCAGATTCGACCAGGCACGTACTGTGCGGGAACCCACTAGGCTTACTTATCTTCTATTTTCTGTATTTCTATATATGAATCAATGGATTTTGGTGGCTGGATGCCATAATATCATAGAAATGTGGACTACGGGACAGGCCTGTTGTTGGAAACTTCAAAAGGAAAAAGCGGCAGCTAAAATAAAAGCCTGCATAACACTTATTTTGTGAAGGCTATATAACAAATAATAAGCCAAATGCTGATGGCAAAATCATGTACCAGGAAAATGAGAGCAGGCAAAGGAGTGGAAACGGAAATGGTGCAGAAATGATTTTAAGAAGAAGATTAGTTAATCGAGCAGACGAGAGATTGCAAATTAAACCACCCTGCCTAGAGTTTTTGTTGCCGAAAAGAGGAAGACTTGTTTAGACTATACAATTTTTAATCCTTCAACAACATATATCACTTTTATTGTACGTTAATCCACTTAAGAAATCTCACTAAAGAATTCTACTGAGTAAGAGGATATAAGAAATAGGTATAAAATAATTATAAAAATGACTTTATCCTCTAAACAATAATAAAAAGATTCATTGTTTATTAAATTAAACTTTAAATATACTTAGTTTTATTCTAAACATTGATTTAAATTTTTTTTTTAAAAAAAATTTTACTACCTATAACTTTTTTATAGTTATTTCAATATTTTCTTAATTTTTCCCTTCTCAAAGTCCACGGAAGACCCAATACATGGATTAGAAATTTCAGCGTTTCAATGTCCAATTGCAAGATGGGTTGTTTGCGTCCAGGTCGGAGTGGGAGAGGGGCAGAGGCAAATTTATTTTGATCAAAAAAAAAAAAAAAGAAAAAATGAGGCAAATTTACCCAAAAATGAAAAACAGAGAGAAGGGCTGAGGCAAGGAAAAAAAAAACCATTATTAGTTGTTATATAATTTAAATAGAGAACTCACTACCAGATGGGCATTTGGTCTAGTGGTATGATTCTCGCTTTGGGTGCGAGAGGTCCCGAGTTCGATTCTCGGAATGCCCCTTCTTTTAAATTTCGGTTCTGTAAGTGAACACCCTAAATAAAGACAAAACCCAAAATTAAAACGGTCCCTCGTTCTTCCTTTTTCCCACAAACTAAACAATTAGTTTTATAAATTTGGTAAATTTACAATTCGGTTTTAAATATTAAACTCACTTTATTTAGATCATAAACATTACTAATTTTATTTTTATTAAACTTTATATTGAATGGAATACTATAAATTTCAATTAGAGTTGCAAACGAATTGATACGTTCGTTAAAAATTCGGCGAACTCAGCTCGAACTCATTCATTTAGTTAAACGAGCGACACACAAGTCTAAAAATAAAGTTCGTTTAATAAATGAGTTGAACTTGAATAATGGTAGGTTCGATTCGATTTAAACTCGTGAACAGTTCGTTTAAAACTCATTTAGAGTTCGACAAATATATTATTAATAATTCTTTTAATATGTATCATTATAAACTCATTTAATATATTAATAACATTTAATTGTATCATTTAACTTTTAGTATAAATAATTACCAATTTACAATTTTATCTTTTATTTCGTATACTTGGACAAAACTTATACGTAATTAAAACTGCAAGTAAATTAGTATATTCGTTAACAACTCAATGACTTAGTTTGGTAAGAATTTAAGTTGAGCTCATTCATTTAACTAAATATTAAAATTAAATATTTATTTATTTTTAATTATTTTATTAAACTCATTTTCAAAATTATATATTACATATATCTATATTTATGTATTAAAATTAAATATTTATTTTTAATTATTTAATTTTATTTAAATAAATAATTTTATCCTTTTATTTTTATTCTTTCATTTTATGTATAATAATAATTTTTTTTAATTTTAATCATTTTATTAATATTATAAAATTAAATAATATAATTTATTAAAAATTTAAAAAATCGATTTGATAACAATAAATTTGACTCGAGCTCGGCTGGTGCTTGAAATTAAAAGCGACAGTTCACTTGGTATCATGTCCAAGGTTGAGGTTTTCCGTTTAGAGAAGGAAAAACACAAGAAGAATACAGCCCATTAAACAGAGTGATGTGAAGCAAAAGTGAAGCAGTGGAAGACGAGACACGTGTCAAGAAGAGGCAAGAGGAGATGAAGGCGGGAATGTGTTAGTTACGGAAGTTACAGTGGATAAGAAGAAACAGGGGCGGGAAATCTTGTGATAAGACTGATTTGTGGGTCGTTGATCAATTAGATTTAGAATAATTGTAGCCATTGATTAGTTTGTACAGAGTATAAGAGAGAAATGTCATTGTAATGAGACCTTATGCAGAATTCAATACAAAATATTCTCTCTACTTCCTTATCTCTAAATTCTCTCTACTTCTAATCAATTCTTTGTTTTCTCTCTCGAATTCAGTTCTATTTCCACGAATTCCTGCGAGAATTCCAACTATATCACAGAGCCCGTGCCCGACCAAGACACTAAACCCACCAACGACAATGACAACAAGGTGAAGAACAACAGCCTTAATGTCCGTGCCGGCCACTACACGATACTCCCTTCCGCTTACTCTCCTCTCAAGCGGCCTCTTGCGGAGTACATCCGATACAGGTGCTGAATCTCGATAAACCTGCAAACCCTTCTTCTCACAAGGTGGTTGCTTGCATTAAGCGGATTCTACGGGTCAAGAAAACGGGTCACAGTGGCACTTTGGATCCGAAAGTCACAAGGTGATTTAAGAACAGAGATTGAGACAATTGAGGTCTTTTGTGTCTAGATTCAACGATGAGTTGATTTGGACATTTTGTTTTTTTTAGTATACGCTGGTTGTACTTGTACGTTCAATGCGTATTATGCTATTATAAAATTCTTTTCCTAATTTTTGATTTGTTTTTTTTATTTTTTAAAATTTTTTATTGTAGTCAATATCTTTTCTAACGGTCAAATTTTATTCTGTTTAATATAAAGCTTGATTGAAACATAATAATTAATGCTTGGGGTTTATATTTTGTTTGGCAAAGTATAAAAAAGAGTAAGAAAAAAAAGATAAAAAATTATTTTTTATTTATATTTTTTTTATTTATTTTTTATTAATTTAAATAATTAATTTTTATTTTTTTATAAATTATTATTTATTTTCTTTTTCACAATTTTTAATTATTATCTTTTATTAACCATAATATTATTATTATTATACTATTTTCTATTTTTTTTCTTTTTCAATTCCTTTCTTGCAACCTAAACAAAGCTTTACACTGTGTTTGAGATGAAGTAAAGTGAGGAAAGAGAAGGAAAAGTGAGAGAATTAAGGTAAATTGTTGTATTTAAAAAATATTTGTATTTAAAAAATGTTTGAAAAGTGAGAAAGATGGAGGTTTCTAATTTCTTTAATTCTTGTTATCTTATCAAAACCAATCTTCTTAAAAATGAGAGGAAAGTTGTTAATTCTCTTACTAAATTTATTAAATGACTTAATTATTCCTTACATAATTTAAAAATTATAATTTTACTTAAAAAAATATTTTAGTAAAATTTATTATAAATAATAAAATTATTATTTTAACACATTTTATATTCATTTCTCCCCACTTCTTACCATTTTCTAAATAAAAGAATTTATAATTTTCTACCCTCCTATCTCTTCTTTTCAAATACAATAGACGATAGAAAATATTTTACATTTCTAATGATCCTCTCCTTTAATTTTCTCTCCCTCACTTTTTTCGCTCCCAAAAATTTTATTTAAATATAGGGTTAATGAAATAGGTCTAACATTTACGATTTAATTGTAATTCTATCAAATTTATGGGACTAATTTTTTATTTATCCCTTCTTCTTCCTTTTCCTTTGTTTAGAAATCGTCGATTTTTACCTCTTATATCTGCTTAATTCGATCTCATCTTCGTCCTCCAGTTCCTTGAGCGACAGTTTTTGAGTGATTTCAAAAAAAAAAAAAAACCCACATATCTCGATACTTTCCCCCATCTTTTGTTTTCATATAGAGAAAGGGGAAAGATGGTGTTTGGGCAAGTGGTGATAGGCCCACCTGGTTCAGGGAAGACCACTTACTGCAATGGCATGTCCCAGTTCCTCAGGCTTATTGGAAGGTATATTCTTTTTTGGGTTTTCCTTTATTTCACTTTTTAACTTCGAACTACTGCTGCCTTGATAGTAAGTTCAACGTTTCGGTAGGAATTGGTACATCCTGGGTTTTGGTAGGAATGAAGCATGTGGAACAGCCGTCGTTTAAGGCTGTCTTGATTGAATGTGGGACATCAAAACCTAGTTTGATTTGTTGCGCTTTCTTGTTGTTGGGTTTGTCAAGATTACGTAGCTTTGTCAACTTAATTTTGATTACTTTATCAAAGTTTTAAAATTGGCATGATATAAAATCTCGCTTGTCGACCCTTTATGGAGTGAAAAATAAAAATGACAATCTTATCAATGTGCTACAGGAAGGTTGCAGTAATCAATTTGGATCCTGCAAATGATTCATTGCCGTATCCTTTGAAAAATGATATTTAGTGCAATAGTTTGCTTTATTTGAAGTTTCCTTTACAAGAATTCAGGTATGATTGTGCTGTGAATATTGAGGATCTCATTAAGCTAAGTGATGTGATGGTGGAGCACTCTCTTGGTCCCAATGGAGGTATGTATGCTTGCCAACTGCCTCAAATATCTGGTTGTTACTGTCAGATATAACTACGACGATTCTAAGTTGATAAACTGTAGGAAATAAAAATATGTTAACAGTGCGTGATAATACTCTGGCAATACCTGATCATCTATTTCTAGGTGCCGTCGAACTTCAAAGAAGTTTCTGGATGAATATGGTATTGGTTTCATAGTTCTTATTACATTAGCTGATTACCAATAGATCCTGTTATCTTTATGTTATATGTTGACAAAATAATGGAGTGTTGGGTACAAAACAGTGAGCCGATGGATCTGATGAGGGACTTTTTCTTTTTTGGTTTTTTTTAAAGCGGCAGTTTAGGTTGTAATTACTTTGCCACAACTTTAGTGTTTGCTCTGAGGATTGTTGGTTATAATTGACTGCTGTATGCAGGAAAAGCCTGCATTTAGCTCATGGTTAGTTTGGTGCTAATGAGCTAATTGTCTTGCCGAGAGAGCAAGAGAGTTAAAAAAAAAAGGAACAAAGGAAGGGGGAGAGGGGAAGGCCACTGAGCAATAGTAAGCAGAAAATTTTTTGGGATGGCACATGTTGCTTGTCACCTTGAGATTATAACATGAAAGATTCTGCTGATTCATTGGCGCACTGTTAACTCAATTCTCTTGAAAAAAGTGATTGTCTTCCCTTCATTTTGAAAAAGGAACTTGTCTTGCTTTCTTAGGTCTCGTCTATTGCATGGACTACCTAGAAAAGAACATTGACTGGTTGGAATCTAAACTGGAACCTCTGTTGAAAGGTTGGTAGGCCTCCCTTTCCATCTGATGCTCTCTTGTTCTTATTTCATTTACAAAATATTTCATGTTTTCTATAGTAAATGGACATTATCTTACGTTGGACTTAGTCATTGTTCCTGCACACAGTGTTGGGACAATTTATTTGCTTTTTCCCCAAAAACATGAAAACAATAGTTGTAATGCTGGTGTCCATTCTAGAGGAATAAGCTATTCGCTCTTCTATGAAATGCTTATAATTAATCTGACCTGTAACTTGACGGTACTGTGCATGAACTGCATTCTATATGTGCTTGTGGAAGCTTTTCTGTGTTTTTGTAGGCATGTAGTGCATAATTTTATCAATGGCATCAGAGTGTGTGTGAGATTTGAAAGCTAAACTGCATGCACAAGCTTTGTAAATTGCCTATCTAAACTAACATCTCAGAGTGCCACCTCTTCTGGAAGAGGCACTATACTTTCTCATTTACTTAGCCTGTTTCATTGCATTTTGTTTGGGAAAGATTGAGCTGATTCATCTTCTATGCATTGTCCATCTGTCTTTCCCTTTCTTCTCTCTCGTACAACTGCATTCCATTGTCATTTGAGCTTTGGTTCAACATAATATGTTGTGTTGTCTAATGACAGTAACTACTCAGGAACAGAATATTTTACATTGTCTAACCATAGTGAACTGCTGTGCAGACCATTACTTCCTTTTCGACTTTCCTGGTCAAGTGGAATTATTTTTCCTTCACTCAAATGCCAAGAATGTTATCATGAAACTTATTAAGAAGTTGAACCTTAGGGTATGATTTTACTCTGCTATCTCTCTTTCCTTTGTTTACCCTATACTGGGTCACTGTCGTTAAGGTTTTGCATTGGATGCTGGTTTTTATGGTATAAGTGTGTTCCTTATTTCATGCAGTTGACTGCTGTGCATTTAGTTGATGCCCATCTTTGCAGTGATCCTGGGAAATATGTTAGTGCATTGCTTCTCTCACTTTCAACCATGCTTCATCTGGAACTCCCACACATCAATGTCTTGTCTAAGATTGATCTTATTGAGAGCTATGGAAGGCTAGGTGTGCTATTCTTTTTCCTCCTTTGCTTTCAGCATGAAAGAAATTCTTTTATGTGGCCTATCGTTGAAAGTTGTATGTCATATTTTTTCTATGTATATGTTCTTTGTTGTGTTGCAGCTTTCAACCTCGATTTTTACACAGATGTGCAAGACTTATCTTATTTGCAGCACCACCTTGACCAGGATCCTCGTGCTACTAAGTATAGGTCCGTATTATAGTTCCTTATTTTAAGAAAAATCAAGGGAAGGGTCCAATCCCAATGCTAAGAAACTACAGCTCTAGGTAAACAGATGCCCACAACATCATCAGGAAAAAACCTGGAACAGCCGATGTGGGAGTTGTTGTCGCAACTCCAACCCTTTTGTTAGTATACCGTCCATGTGATGCTGATTTTTTTGTTGCCTATTCTGTCCATCTGTTTGCTACTTTGATGATTTCATTCCTCTCACTGTCCTGCTGCTGCTTGTTGGTGAATTCACTCATGAACTTGAACAAGAAGATTCTACGTCTGCTTAGGATTAATAAATTTGGTGCTTGAAGACAAGTGCCAATGGTCTATTAATGACTATTTGTGCTTACGCAAAATGTTTTTACTTGTGATTAAAAAACTACTTGGGAGGTATCCCTTTAATTTAGTATCTCTGAGATTTTGTTTGTCTACATGTCTTGCTACAGAAAGCTCACTAAGGAACTCTGCGAGGTGATAGAAGACTATAGTCTTGTCAATTTTACCACCCTAGACATTCAGGTTTTTTTTCTGCATCTTTATGTCTTGAAGTGTGTACTTTCAGATGCATATACCTTCAAATGCTTGTTTTCAGGATAAAGAGAGTGTGGGGAATCTTGTGAAGTTGATAGACAAGAGCAACGGGTACATCTTTGCTGGCATGGAGGCTAGTGCGGTTGAATTCAGCAAGATTGCCATTCGTCCTATTGATTGGGACTACTATAGATATCCTCCTCGCATTTTTATATGTTGATTTTTTTTATAAAAAAAAATTATATATGAATCCTGCTTATGACTATAAGAGCTTCTCTAACTTGTGTGGGAATGTATCTTCTCCACCTTCATGTGCTTAAACCTAGTTTATGATATACGAAATTGATATAGGGAGGGATCTGGCAAATGTGAAACCCATTTGTGTGAGAAAAATATAAAGAGTTGCTTGGCATGTTCCCCTGTACATGTAATCAGGCATATGTATGATTGATACCAGAGTTCATAGGAAAGTTGAGTCAGTTGGAATTAACTTTTTTCTTTTTTGTAAGTAAATGATACCTAGATCCCACAGTATGGGGAGTCTCATGCATTCATGCACCTACAAATAAGTGTAAATTGTTTATTTGATGAATGAGTTGAAAGCATTGAACAGGGAGCTTTTCTCCTTAACAAAGCAGTCTACAGTTGCAGCAGTGCAAGAGAAGCACATGAAGGATGATGACGATTTTGATTGTGAGGACAGATAAACCGACTCTGGTGAGATAAGGATATGCTTGTGGTTCACACTTCCTTGCCTCACGCGTTTGTTGCACATATGCATGTATGCATTTGTGTACTGGTGTACCTTTGAATCTATGGACTGAGTTTTAAGCTCTATACAAAGAAACTTTGACTGTTTAGTATTTTGCTGCTTGCGCAGGATTTAAGGTTTATTTATGAAACTGGCAAGTGCTGTAGTTTTAGGTTGACCATAGAACAATGTAGACAGGTCGAGGAGGTTGGCTTCTTCGCCGACTTGCCTTCTTTTAGGATTTGTATAGTGAAAAGCAAGGTAATATTATACTTGGCAGAAACATGGAATAATAACTGGAAACTGGGATATGCACAACGTCTAATTCTGGTATTTAACATTTGATTTCATTTTTTGTTTCAGGTCTTTGTTTTTGCAAACATTTATTTCAATAATACCTGCTATAATTTCCTTGACTTGGGTACTTTGAATATGAGGGATGCATCATTGCTAGCTATCATTCATTGCGTAAGTATGAAATGTTGGGCTCCATTGCGGCGGTATAGTCTCTATGCATTTGTTGTTTATTTTCTTTCTTGCTAGTCTAGTCAGTTAAGCAACGGCTGTGTGTTAAAGTTTTTGTATTAAATGTTCAAGATGGTAAGCATACCAGAATTGTACCAAAATTTGATTGTAAATTAAATGTTCTTTGATGCAGCGGTCTTGTGTCACATTTTTTTCCTCACGGAAAGCTGCGGGCGAGCATGTTGATGTTGTTAACTTGTATGATACAACTATCGAATTGCTGGTAATTAATGGTTTATTTGTAATAGAAACACTCTCTGGTAAGTCATATTCTTCTATTGATGGGTGCTATGGCTTTCTTTTTTTTTTTTTTTTTTTTGGTCTGTTGGAGGATTTATGCCCACAAGAGAGGGAGAAGAGAAAGGTGGAATTCAAGCCCCACTTCTCCCCCTAGCCAAAGACACACAATCTTGATAGCTGCATGTGCGTGTGTGTGCATATCTGCACGAATGGACGCATGTATGAACGGAATGGTTGGTAAACAACGAACAATAAGCTCGATTGAAATGATTAATATTTGTGAATCTCTATTTAGAATTCAACTCGGTTATTCAATTCTTTTATTTGGTGTTACAAATGTCTAAAGCGCAACAATACATTTGAATTATAACATTCAAAAAAAAAAGATGAAATACAAACGTGTTATAACTAATATTTTTTACTAAATATGTGAGATTTATCTAGAGCTCTATTCAATTCATTCTAGGATTTATTGATTTCCATTATCTTGCGCCGTCCGTTTCTTATGCAATTTTTTTTTTTTTGGAAAAAATTTTGTGCTCACTATTCTAAAGTGACGTGGAGTGAAAAGAAACTAAATTACCATTTAGAATAATATATGTGATATTAACTCGTTTAAATAATTTTCTAAAGCATATTAATTTGTGTATTTGAATTACAAATATATTATTATGAATAAACAATTTGTGTGTCTCTATATATACTAAGAGAGCAACCTTGAGGATCTCCAACCTTAATTCTCCTGCTTTTCAAGTGTTTGTACGAAACGAAGAGTTCAATTCAGTTTATTTATTTCAAAACGTACATTAAGCAAAGGCAATAGTTTTAAACTTAATTCCTTAATCAGTTTAAGTAAATTCTATCATTGAATTTACTTTGATCTAATTGAGTTCAACTCTATCGTGAAGGTTATGTGAAAACAAGTTCTAATTTGAGGGAATGTGATTATGATCGACGAAATCATCGGAAAATATGTTTCTGTGGATGCTATGTTCATTTGACCAAAGCCATGGACGCATGCCATTTGAACTTCAAGCGTCCAGTGGCCGGTGGCGTGGCCTTGCTATTGCTGTCATCTGTTTCAAAGAGAGTTGGTGCATCGATGTCTGTCGACTGGCAGAGGAATTTTTTTTATATTTTTATGACAGTTTTCTATTTTCCATTACTTTTTTTATAGGAAAAAATTAGAAGACACAAAGTAATCATTAGTAATAGAAAAAACTTTTTAGCGAAAAAAACTTTTTTTGAAAAAAAATTGAAATTAAGATTTAGAATAATACTAAATATATTTAAGGTAATGTTAAGTATATTTAGGGTATAGTTTTTAAAAAATGAATTTTAAATATTTATTAGAGTATAAACTCAATCTTATAATTAGTCTATGAATACTTCTTATATCCTTTTAACGAGACTCTTTTTGATAAATACAGTTAATTATTGCTCGATGGTTCTGTAGGCATTTTTCACAACTAAAAGTTGTAAGTTCGGTTTTTAATGAGAGCTAATTAACTCTATTACTAATAAAGGAAATTACCAAATGAAGCCTTTGAAATAAACATGTGATACCATTTGACCGTTACTAAATCTGAGAATTTTTATTTTGACTTCTTTTTTTAAGTGAGTAATTTACTCACGATTTTATATTATACAATAAATAGAGTCTATTTAAATAAAAAAATTAAAAATAATTTTTAAATAGTATTAGATCATGAGTTAATTTTACTCACTATAAAATAGAGTAAAATTAATAAACACCTACTAATCTATTTATTTAGCATAACAAGAAAATAAAATAAAACCTTAGGCTTTTCTTTGGAAACCACATGTCGGGTTTGGCCTTTTGTTTGTGCATGGAAAGGTTTCAGGTCAAATACTAACCGTAGAAATTAAGTCTGTAATTTCGACATGAGAAACTGTGAAAGTTCAAACATGAAACATTTATGCCTTTATGTTTTGTTTTTCTAGTTGCTAAATTCATTGTCCAAAACCACAATAATGATAATGATAAGCAGTGTTTGATATATGATGCGTGTTCGGTCTTCAAAGCATGTTGATTTGGTCTAAAAGAGTATCATCAGATTCGTTAGGAAAGTGCTGTGGCTGGGCATTGCCATTTGTATTTGTTACGATGGTTTGAAAATTTCAAATGCCTCTTATTCTTAATACGACATTACACAGGCGGCTGTCATAATTAACGTTTTGTATTTAGAAAAGTTCTCGGGCACAAGACAAGCACACGAACTCAGAAACTAATGTCCAACTCTTTAAAGAAAAATGAAAAACGTGGGAGTTGCTCGTTCGAGGAGTTCGAAATCCATAGACTTCTATAACTCTATGCATTTCAACCTCAAGAAATTTGAAATCCAAATTCTATTGTCCAAATTATGGGAATTTGAATTTTCGCTTACCAGGTTGAATTAATCTAAGTTCCTAAGCACTGTAGATAAAATTACAAACATATTCTTAAATTTTAATAAATAAGATTAATTAAAACAGAGAGGATACACTAACTAGCAAAAATGTCTTAATGAAAGAATTTGTAAAAGCTCTCCTCCTAGTATTAGGAATTCAATTCCCTTTGCAGTGGTCAAATGTCCTTTTCATTTTTTTTTTTTTCCCTTTAACCATATCAATCAGACAAGTTTCAATAAAAAATTTGTGATTTTCTTTCGATCGATTTGCTCTTACGAGAGGTTTTCAACTAAATGCTTGTCACTTTTCCTTTTTTCATTGCAATCAAACAATGATGTTGTGCCAATTTATGTGCTTTCTAGGTCTATATTACCATCTGGACAAATGCATCTGATTTGTAGGAAATGAAGCAGACAAAACTGTAAATAAGATTATTATTGTAACTGCTTGCTTCTTGTCAAATCTAATGACCAAGTTAATTCGCATAAATAATTAATTTAGAAGGGAAAGTTACATAACTCGGATGATTACTTGCGTCGTTTTTTGAACAGTCAATAATTACTTATGTCGTTTTAATATAGTCCAATATTGGGAAGCAATACGTCTTTTAGGGTGCAATAGTACGGACAATAATAATTCGTACTAGTAAATGTATGTTGTTCCCACTTTACTTAAGATTCATGAATAATTAATACGAAGACTTATTTTAACCAATAAAATCATTCCAATTGCCTACAATTCTAATTTGCATTAACAACTTGAAGTACCAAATGAAAGGCAATTGTTTTATTTATGAGGTATTGTCGCATTCCCACTCATTTTTCAACAATTAGACCTGTCTTAATTTCATAAAACAAAAAATGATTAAAGTTAATTACCTTATTTAAAAAGTGACATCGTATTCCAACAATTAATGCAACAATTTGAAATATGGTAATTTCACTAAATCGAAATGACTAGAAGGAATTATTTTATTTATAATTTAGGGTAATTGTGCTTGTAGGAAACTAGGACGTATCAAGCGGGTCGAGTTGGGTAGAATCAAGAAGGATAATTTTGAATTCTGCCTCATTCTCAGATCGGATTACTTTTGAACAAGCCAATTTTTTTATTTTTATCTTTTCACTATTAATTTACTTTGTTATATGCATTAGAATATGTAAAAATATATGTATTATTATTTATATTTTATATATTAATTTATATATCAAATTTTAATTAGTCCTTTATTTTAGATACTTATATTATACATTTTTTTTTATAATATATACATTAATATATATATATATATACATACATACAAACATATAAATATTACAATTTAGAAGTTTAAAAATATCAAGCGAGGTGGTAACCTAGTAGTAATTTAATGTATCTTTCATCTCCATGAGCTGGGTTTGAGTCTCCGCAACAATGCTTTTCGTCTTTAGAAAAGTTATGAGTTGCACGTTATGGGTTTCAATTTCATTACTACCACAGTTGGATGCGGAGAAAGTCCACTTGAATTCAACAATACATAAATAGTGCTTGCTTCCTACAGAGGTTAGTTAAACGAGGAAAGTAACTAGTAGGTCCACCTCAGTCCACAGGTCTGGTAGTTGATATACTTAAGATGCACCTTTTCGTGTTCAAAAAAATTTTTAAAAATAAAATAATATAATTATTGAAAAAATATGAAATTAATATAAAATAATTATATATAATAATTAAAAAAATATAAATTAAATGTAATGTCTATATATGGTCATATAATGTATAAAAATAAAATAATTTGCATATTAACATGTATAATGTGTGTGTGTGTGTGTGTGTGTATATTTATCTTTTCCAAAAAAAAAAATCATAAGATTCATAGTTGAACTAGTAGAAACTGTGCATTTTTTAACATGAAATTCATAGTTAAAAATTAGAATTTTTTATTTTAATTTTTTGTTCTTTTGAAAAAAAAAAAAAAGTCGGATGGATTGATCCCAAAATTTTGATTTCTATCACTTTTTAATCGTACCGAGAGTCGAATTATCTGGTGGAATTGAATTTTGACACCTCTAAATCAAAGCATATCAAGTTTTCAGCATTTGTCCAAGTGCGTAAGCCCTACAAAAATAATTTTAACTCAAAGAATGAACCGAAACACGAGGCATTATGGACTTTGGAGTGTGCCGAAAATTCAGTTAATCAAATAGGAAAAAGGTTTGGGGGCCGGCAAAATGGGCCGACCCCACCCGAGAATTACTTAGAAAAAAATTTAAAATATAAAGATTTATGTTTTAATTATGTATATTTAGAATAATATTAAAATTTAATTTAAAAAATTAAAAAAAATTAAAAAATATATCTTGCTGACGCACTAACACAAAGAGTAGTATTTTGGGTGATGACTGGAACAAAAAGTCCTCATCCGTGTAATGCCGCTCCACCAATTAATCCCCGGGACCCGCGCGGGTCCACCTTAGCAAAGCTCATTATAAACGGCGCTTGTTGACCAAGCAACCACGTTCTCGTTTTTAATTTCTGATCAATATCGCTTACGTTCAATCCATAAATCATTTATACTTCGAAGTTTGAACATTTCGTTGCCCATGCTTTTTGTTTCTCATTGCAAAAGCTAGAAAGCCTAGAAGCAATGTCCAACTAGGATCCAACTATGTCCAAGTGGTGTTTTGGATCACACATATTGATTAAAAAATATGTTAAAATTTAGACTTTGTATTTCAGAGATTTTATAATTTAACTGTGAGATGAGAAATGTGAAATTTATGATATAAAAAGAATTATTTTATTGATTTAAAATAAACATATTTTAAGAATTTATTTGAAAAACTTATTGATCAGTAAAAATGATCTCTCATAAAGCAAAGACTCTAGACTTTACTTGTTTTATGTGTTTGTACATTTATAATGGATAAATTTATGTATCGACTGGCCACTCTAAGGACAAACATATGTATCGTGTCGAAAATTGACTGCGAGGAGCAGGAATTCGATGGGATGATGGTAGCAACCTTGACTATGACCAACGGCTTGTGGCAGACTGAATTATTGGTATAGACTAACAAAAGAAGGGCAATGATAAGTAAAACAAAAATATAACATAATCACACAAATTAGGTCCACTAAACGTATTAGGTAAGTACTTTATAATTTTTATTTGTATATTTTTAGTCATTTAATGTATAATTATAATTAATAATAAAAATTACAATATTAAATAAATAGTTATAATAATATCATCTCACCCACAATTGTAAGTCAAAATAGTTATGTTCGGGTACTGAAGTCCTAACAAAATAAGATTTAACCATGGAAGAAACTTGAGTGTTGGATAGAAACCTACTGCAAATTACTGAAATTAGCAAAATGAATAAATCGAGAGAAATTATCTGATTTGACTCCCTCTTCAGTGGAATTCATGTAAAACAACTAATAAATGTGGGGGAAAAATTTTTTCAAGTGGGACCTAGATCGACAAAATATAAAATTGTGTATCTGTTATACTTAAAAAAAAAAAAAAAAAGAGTAAACATCACGAACACTATTAAGAGAAAGTAGTTACTTGTTGAATAAATACATCTTTATGCGGCGGATCAGTTAGACGAGATTGTCTCGTTATTAACATGCCAACCTCTAATCTGTATAATTTCATCATTAACTACACAACTACTGCTCAACTTTTCCATTAATGTACTGTCTTTATATTTTAAAAAAATTAATGATATATATAACAAAAATAGTGTGATAAAATATTCTGAAATTTATAATTATATAAAAAATTATTAATTTTTTTAATACTATTAAATTAAAAAAATTAATAATTCTTTTTATAATTATAAATTTTGAAATATTTTATTATATGATTTTTTTGATATATATATCATTATATTAAAAAATATATATAATTGAGTCATGCATGACTTCTTTGTTATGCAATTATTATCCATACCAAACCCCTTTGGCAGAACATGTTTAAGCCGCAATGTCAAACCAAAAAAAAAAGAAAAACAAACCAAAAAAAAAAAAAACATGTTTAAGCCATTAGAAATTAGAATCATATAAATATCTGACGGCGTAAATTTTCGGCAATTTAGATTATGGACTAGATGATGTGCCAACCGCCATGGTTACTTTCCCTCCAAGAAGTCAAAACAACATGTCGAGATCTACATGGATGGAAGCTTCGATAGGATTTAATTCACAGCTTGCTTTTCTATTTTCTCTACAACAATGATGTTTGACAAGTCGGCCAGTCCTTTGGAACGGGTCGTCTTCATCATCCCTTGATAAATAGCCTTCTCTCTTCCAATTCTACACACATAAACCTCAAACCATCGTCCACAAAAGAAAATCAAAGCATCCCAGTTAATGATCAGATGTTGAAGCCGCTAATCTGTGGCAGTAATTTTCACAATCAAGAGTCCGATTCGGAGGAAGAGCAATGGAGCAACAGCCCCATTTCCACGCCGAGAAAGTCATCATCATCAAGAAAGAGCAGCAGCAAGAATAGCAAGAACCCCTTTTCAGCTAGAGGGCTTGACAAGTTCTCTCAACTTGTGGCTGATCTTGAGAAGAAGCGGAAGGAGATCCACTCGAAAGTTGGACCTGAGGATGTCTACGTCGTTCGATTCACATATTCCAATTCAAATACCATTGTCCCTGTCGTGATTAAGCTGAAAGATCGCAAGCAAGACAAGACCAAGGACATCAAAGCAAACAAGCCTATAAATCAGGACACAGAAGTGTTTGATGAGTTCCCCATAGAGGCACAACAAGTTCCTGAGAAAGCTGTGAAGCAATATTCAAGACCGGTGGAAGCTGACAGCAAGACCGCGAAGAATACGAGGACTTCTATATGGAACTTGAACAAGCTGCACACATTTAGGCGACCTGCTTATTATATGCCAGTATTCATAATCTTGATTCTGCTGTTATTGGTGTTTTTTGGGCGATCATTTACCATATTATGCATGTCGCTTGGATGGTACATACTTCCTACACTGAGTTCAAATAGCCCGATAAAGAAGAAAGAATACGGGAGAGGATTCAGTGAGATTAAGATGATGAACAATAATGGGTTGTCTTCTCCTAAGAGCAAGAACAATGGAGCCGTGAAAAGCAAGTCCTTCCAGTACCTGAAAAAAAGCCCATCAGGTTAATTAATTCTGTTGTTCGTGTAAATTTTCCTCCTCCTCAGAGTTCAGGAGTTTGTTTCCTGTGACAATTGTGGATTCTTGGTTTTCCAATGTTGGGTTGGGTTTCTCCCTTGGAAATGCCTGTAATTGTAAATTACGCATAATATTATCGGCAAAATCACTTGTAACCATCTTGATTGTGCTCAAGTAGTAATAATCTTTTTTTTTTTTGGGTTCTTCAAGTAGTTACATTTTATTGATATTCATTTCAAAAATGAAAACTCCTTGATTGATACTTGATATGCGTATGATCAATTCATACAAGCTCCTAAATTCCAAAGCTAAAAGGGTCCACAAAGGTTTATTAAACATGATGATTTCCCAGACAACGGCCACCATTTAGATCAAGTAAATTTGGGTGGTCCTCATCCTCAAGCCAGTTTGGGAAACCGGTACTGCAGCAGAATAAGAGAAAGTGACGTATTTTCAGCTCTGACGGAGTCACTAGAGCTTGCGCCTTCATTGTTTTATAACGACGGCACCACATCATCCTAGGTGTGACAAATGAATGGGTTATGTCAAATTCAAATCATTATCTTGAAATTTTGAGTATTAAGTTTTATTAAAATTTCACACTGAACAGATTTTTTGATTTTTTCCAGTTAATTAGATTGCACCCAATTGGGAGCAAGGTTTTCAGGGATTGAGTTATTTGGAGTGGGTAATTCGTTTTTTTTTTTTTTTTTGCTGCTAAATGCACCGAGTAACACTCCGAGTCATTAAAATCATAATTTTTTTCATAAAATTAAATCTTAAATTTAAATAAATATTATTCTAAACAGTAAAATATAGATATCATATAAGATTCTTTAAAAAAAATTTAAACAGTTAAAAATATTATCTTATTAAATATATATATTATCAGTATATAAATCTCTGTATATCTAATATTTTTCATTTTTGTTAGTTTATAGAAAAAATGACAACACCATCTTATAAAAGAAGGAATGAGGGAGTGTACAAGGTAAGAATAACTCTACCATTCCCTTTAACAGAAACTAGACGAGGTGCCATGAACTTTAAGATGTGCACTGCAGACACGGTATCGAATGAAACGTGAGTTGCGGGGATTATTGGCCAAACCGAGAAACATGTTGGATGCTTTGACCCCCTATATCTGACTTAGATTTTTTTTTTAATTTTTATTTTTGTGTATTGGGTACGTTGGAATAGTTTTGCGGTCGGATTGTTATTTAAACGAGAACAGGTACCAGTTTGAACTTTGAAGTCCGCCGAATTGAAAGCAAATTGTGAACTTGGGATCTTAGTCCCACATACACGGCATGGTAGCAAAAATAAATAAATAAATAAATAAACAAACGAAAATTTATTTCCTTATGTACAAATAGTCTAGATCTAACAACAAACCATAAATTTAGCCAATTTCAACGTCATATGTCGGTTCTAGATCTTCTTAAAGTCTTCTGCAAGGCAATTTAACTACCTTACGTCATATTCTGACATATATACATAAGCAATGTGCTGGCCTCAAATTTGTACAACCGGCTAACAAGCTAAAGACTGCATATGCGCTCATATTTATATCACAAATCTACCCGCACAAGGGCCAAGGCCATAATTTTCCTTTTTTTTTTTTTTTTTTTTTTCAAAAGGGTCCTTCGGTGACGGATTGAGCACCGTTATTTTTCTGTGCAGCATAATCCCTCATGTTTGAACAATTGGAATTATTTATTTTAAGAATAACATTACAGGATTTCAAACAAGTATGCACCCAAAAAAAATATATATATAAATAGATAACAACAAGTAGTAGTACAATCTTATATATTTAGTAAAATATGACGATTCATCTATTTTTCCTTTTTTTTTCACGAATTAACTCATCAAATAATTTATATTATTTTATTGTTATTTTGAAATTACTCAAGTAAATCTATCAAATATTTTTTTTATTTCAAATATGAAGGTGGAGATGGAGGAATTAGTTATTTTAATAAATTTTTTAAAACAGTAATTAATTTGTGTAACTAATATTTGACGGAATCTCAACTTTTAAATTTAAAAGAATAGATAATTCTAAGATCATCGGTCACGTTACGCCTTACGCAAGAAGAGCTACATTCCTTTACAGCTGATCCTAGTGATTTTCTCCGTTGAGCCACGGACACCCTTTTTTGTGCTGACGCATCTCGATATGCCTCGCACATAAGCAGAGTATTGGGCAAGGCAACAAGCCGCTTGTTCATGGTACTTTTCCATGATCTGAGTCCGCTGGAAAAAAGAATGACAGAAATCTTCATACCAGCATTCCTAATTATTCTCCTTTGCCGTTTTATTTTATGGCTGGTTGGCTTGCTAGTAGGTATTTACTATCCCTGTTTTATGTTTCCAAAAGCAAAATGAATGCGTGAGTTCCTCAAATGATCGATTTCTTGAAACATAACAAAGGATGCTTTTCCGATTTACCAACAAAAAAGAGAAACCGGAAAATAAATTAATTTAAAAACAATAATCAATACAATAATGCCACAATTCTATAGTATGATCAAATAATAATAACTTTTTACAAGAAGTTTTACTTTTTGCTATATCTAAGTGTTACTTCGGGACAATTCCAACCAAACCTAAATCAAACGATTTCTAAAATAAGAATGTACCACGCGTTTCATTTCTTAACTCCCTCTTTTGATTTTTTTTGGCAACTAGGACTCCTTTTTCTAGAAATTTGTTTTAGCAGTGAAATGGTTAATGGTTAGCTCTTTGTGAGGAGGGAGTAGGTAGACAACACAAGAGGGTGTTTTGCACCCCAATTAAATTCCACTTCAATGTGAAAAGCTTTTGAGCTTGAGTGGACTTGATCGTCTGACCTCCCTCAAGTCTCATAAGCTAGGTGTCCGCTTGGACTTGCCAAGTGGGTTGGCTTATACGAATTTAAGGCTCACATCTCGTGAAATTTTGAGGGGATAAACTTTCCCGAATGAGCCTTACTTTTTGTGGCCAACTAAGATAAGGCTGGATGATTAATTTCTTAACTAAACAATGGTTGGGATGCAATAATTTCAACGTCATTGGTAGAATTTGTCAAGGCAGACCGCAAAAAGCTTAAATTTAAGGGCGGGACTCCTGAAAGTTGACTGACCATACTCCGTGATGAGAGAGGAACACCATACGTTGCGTCGTGTTGAGACTCGAGACAAGAGTTTCCAGCCACTTAGAAAATTAATAATCCTCATAAAGTCAACAGTTTTTAATTTGTTGCAGAATGCGCCCGCGAAAACAGGGGCCCACTCTTTCCAGAAGGTTAATACTTGACAGTAAAGTCGTACAAACATATTCTAACAAAGGGGCGCAGATTAGTACCCTAACAGTGCAGCCCAACTCCTCCTCTAAACTAAATACCTGGGCCCACAATAAACTGTTAATAATTAAAAGACAATAAAAAAAAATAAAACAATCGTTTATTAATAAAATATAATTAAATTAATAATATATAAAATAATAAAATTAAAATTTAAAGTGTAAATTTTACATAAAATGTATTAAATTTTTTTTTATTACGTACTAAAATTAATAAAATATGAAATAATGAAATTACATCCTCAAAGTAAAATATAAAATTATATAAATATTATCCTAAAACAAAAGTAAAATATAAAATTAAATAAATATTATCTTAAAATTTAAAGTATATATTTAAAATTACTTTTTGCGACTAATTTTTTCTTCAAAAATTTTTTTTTTAAAGATAAAAACGTTACACAATGTATAGATATTGTTATATTTTATTAGTAAGTAATTATATATTGTTACTTTTTTTCTTTTACTATTTTTCGTAAATTTTTCCATTAACTGTTAAAAAATGTTTATGTGGGACCCTCCTACCACTGGCTTGCGTTTGGAGGGCGAGTCAGGCGGCTGCGTTAGAGTCCAAACCTTTTTCGTTCTAACAATAATCTTCTTGACCAGAAAAACTCTATATGTACCATGAAGCAACAACATGCACAAAACAGATACAATTCTTCCACCCCAAAGGGCCCAAAAAAAAGAAATAAAAGAGTTGGGCAACTATGAATAACAAGGTCCAACAAATATTTGTGGGACATAAACTGTTTCCAAAAGCTTTTAAAATCCAATGGTGCATGGAATCCCCTCCATATATGCATAATGCTGAAGTGCAATGAACTCAGATAACCCAAGAATACAGGGAAAAGCCAGGTGTGCAGACAAATATATAGAGGAAAGATCAACTAAATGTAAAACACCTCACAAGAAACAGAAAAATCTAACAATATAGAGAACCGGAGTTCCTGCCTTCTGCAATGAGCATCTGCAAAAAGACCTTAAGGGCATTATACATGTCCCTTTGTTACTCAAACTGATCTACAACTTTGTAATGAATACCTGGAATAATGAGCTCGTCATCCTCTTTTGCATCCTCATTTTGATCATTGTCCTCATAAACATTAAGATTCCTATCACCTGTGGGTTAAGGAGGAACAGCGAGGAGATCATACAATTAGATTAGGACATTAAACTTGCCACATTACTTTACTTAGAACTGGGCAATGATCATAAACTAAAAGTTTAGCATGGCCTAAGTGATCATTATAGAATGTTGAACACTGCTCCAAGGATTTTCTAAGATTTTTCTTAGCATCAGAAGAATCTTTCCTCACACCATAAATATGAAAGTGCAAGTTGCACCTCTTACAAAAGTTCAATGCTACTGTTTTTCCTGATTGCTAATAACTAGAATTGAAGTTGGACATCCACTGTCACAGATACATCCAAAGGGAATATTGGAAAAGTGGTAAAACCAGCATAAGAAAACTTTTATGTTCTAATATGCAGTGGAGATTAGTGCTTCCATTTGAATGCTATACAAGACTATCAAGGATAAGATTAGTGCAAAATCCAATTCTAATTCAATTACTCATAGATAAGTCATTCCTAATGTCCATAATTATTATTTCTACAGCGACAAAAAGATGCACTTGCAGTATGTTGGTTTAGACCTCATATTAGCCTCGTGATCCATTCATCAGTTCCAAAAATGTTTCTCCTTGGTAAGAATGGAAGCCAAGTAAAGCTAGAGATTATCACATTTACAGTGTTTAAAAACCAGAAACCGAAGTCCTGCAGCATGCATTTTCAACAGTCAACAAGTAAGGACAATGAACGGTCATTTCAAAATGAAGCATCCAGGCACAAAGATAACTTGGGAAAAACCAGATCATTGAATTTTCTTTAATGACATGTTCAACACGAGTTTGGCAGGTACAACAAGCAAACCAAAACAACGATCGTAATTCCCCACATGCCTTCGAGACCAGGTCATAAATATGCAACTCTCACGTCATCCTTCCGAATTCAATTCTTATTGTTAGTCCTTGAAAGATCAAAACTTCAATTCAATCATGTATATGACGAAGCTGCAAATTGAAATTCAATCAAATGCGACAAACTGGCAATTAAAGTACCTTTACCTCTCCAAATGCGGAAAAAATAGCAAAGCCAGAATCACATTCAAAGCTATGAAATTGAAAACTGAAAACAAAGGACACAGAACTGAATTACCTCAATTCTTCAAGCCCTAAATCTCCTGATTTCATTGATTCAAAATCATCCGGCGTCGGCGCGGCAACGGCGAGCCGGTACTTATATCTCCTTGAGGTTCAAGTCAATCCCCGGTCCATCAAGAAACCCTAACTCGCGAATGCAGAGGCAGCCGTGGGCCACCAGATCGCCTCGCTTCCGGTTCTTCTTGAGGCCCTTGAAGCGTTTGATCTCGAGATATTCCTCAGGGATGACAATGGAGATGCAGAGGGAGGCATTCCGGAAGTCGATGAGCGCGCACTTCAGCTCCACTCGCCGGTTGCGTCGTGACGGAGGAGGCCGAAAGGGGTAGATAGTGAGCGTGACGTGAACTTAACGCGCCGCACTATCGACAGACACCGTTTTCGATTTCTTAGGCTTCCTCGTCTTCCACGGTTGGTCGGATTAACCTCTAACCGCCTGGTTTTGGAACCCTTCGTCGCCGGTTATACATACGGCGTCGTTTTTTGGAGCATTAACCTGTGCCCTCCACGTCATCGCCAACTTAGCAAAGCAGGAAAAGACGAGGGAGCCCCTTGTCATATGACGTGGCATGCCGCAATTGATTAGAATTATACTCATGTGGATATCAAATTAATTATGTATACTAATAATCCTTAATTAATGTATTAATAATTCAATAAAATGGGCATGCGGTTGTTAACGATGTAAAAGTCAAAACTGAGCACGAAAGAAGCAATTGGAACAGAGACGAACGGCCGGCATGGGGCTATCGTGCTTCGCTTGCTTCGACGGAGGGAGCAAGCAACGGAGACAAGAAGAGGACAGATTGGCCTCCGCAGAAGCTCGTGCAAAAGCGGCCGAAGCTGCACAGAGACGGTAATCGAATTCCTGTTTTTTTTTTTTTATTTCGAATTGATCAACAACTGAATTTTCCTGTTTGGTTGGGGTTGTTTATGGAATTGGAAGATCATGTGGATTCAATTATATTGTGTCTTTTTTCGGGATTCTCGCCGGAAGCTGTGCTGTGTGTTTTGAAATTTGGATGAAGATTGAATTGATCGAGCGGAAATAGTTTGGTGATTTTAAAAGTTGGAGGCCTTTGATCTGGAATGTAATTTACAACTCATATTTTCAGTTGCATTTAGTTTGTCCGTGGTGCGGAATATGGTTACCCCATGAATAGTTATGCTTTACATTCTTAATGTTAAATGACAGCTTTCGGGTTTAAAGGCTGATTGGGTTGTGAAACCAAACTATGACAATTTATTGGGGTAATATCGGTCTACATCGTGGACTAGCTGCCTTAGCTTTTCAATGGGAAAAAATTAGTCGCAATGCTATTAGCAGAGCGGGGATAGCTTTAGAAGTAGTCATCATCATCACTCAATTTACCATAGCTGGGGAAAGGTTGTTGGCATTAGGAGCCAGCCTCATCTTATGTGTGCCAATCGTGTACAGTGGTTTGTTTTAGGTGTGCTTTAGCCTAGCATTGTTCCGTGATGTTTGTGACTAGAGACAGTTGCAGCTTTTGCTAGCAATGTTATAGCAGTCTTGCAAACAAATTAATTGATGGAACAGTTTATTTCCTTGAGTATTATTTTTCATAGAATTTATTGTGGTCTTATTTTCAGGCAAGAGGAATTTGAAAAATCTGCTGCAGGAAAAGCGGCCCGTGCACAGCTGCAGGCGATGGCAAAGCAATCTGCTAATTCTAACCAAGGCGAACCAGTTCTAAAGGTTTGCATTTCAAAACCTTCTTAGTCCATTTCTTGTTGCGATTAATAAATGATCCTAGATGACTGTTGTGGTGCATCCTGATAATGTGATTGTCCTCAAACTCAATGAAATGGTGTTCTTGGGCTTTTATATGCCATCTTTGCATTTGCCAGTTGCTCCTGTTTGTGATTTATGAGGTATAACATTAACGTTTGATCCCTCTTTGCTCCATGATGTTGATGCAGTGGCAGATGGGCTAAAGGTTAGACCAGTTGCTGTGCAGCTGCAGTTTCTTTGTAAATTGGTGAAAGCCTTCCTTGTAAATTTAAGGAAAATGTATAATTATGCCTTGGATATGTTTTACCATTATGAAAAAAAATAAGTTTTTCCTTCCATGGCATGCATCATCCATATATACTTGTCCCGATTGAGGATATTTCATCAATCAGCAGACTACATGAGACTAGCGTATGATTGAGCGCTCCATTTACGAGGCATCAAATCATAGAACCTGTGTTTTTCCTACATATTTCTGACTAGAATGATCTGGCTCAGTTTTAACAATTCACCCAAATTTAAAATTTAGCAAGTTGTGTCAGGACGATGTTATGGTATTTTTGGAATGAGATTTCATTCATCCCAAAAAAATATGATATGGCTCGGCCTAAGAAATCCTTAGTCACATACCCCACCAAAAAATAAAATAAAATAAAATCCTTGATCAAGAAAAACATGCCGGAATTTGCCAGTAACTAATTCAGTGAATTACGATTGAGCTATAGATAAATGATCCTGGATTTTAATTGCTAGCTTTTTTGTGTTTATTACTTGCACATCAGTGCTTATCGTAGGATTCAAGTGCTCTTATCTTCTGCATTCACAATGTCCCCCAATTCTGAAAACAAATTATCATGTTGTTTAAGGGATGCTCCCTTCGTATCATTCTGTATAACAAAGTTTTGCTATGGCCACTCATAATTTCTGGGGACAGAGAAATGAAGTAAAATGGTCAATGACTAAGTAAATTAGAGTTCAGCTACGAGGTTTATTCTTTCTCTATGATAGGCAAAGACAAAAGACATCTCTCTCTCCTCCACTCCCCATCACCCGGCACATTTTGTGGCTGTGTGTGTGTGTATTGACCTAAAGCCAGTTATGATCTACATGGTGTGTCTGTGTGTTGGCCTAAACCCAGGTATGAGTTATATAGTGGCTCGGATTTATGGTGGGTTGGGTCTTCTTGTTCTTACCAGCTTACCTGTTTTTTTTTTTTTTACAGAACTGACCAGCTTACTTCGACACTCCTAAGATCTCAATTGGCAGTCCTGGCAATAGACCCAATTCCTTAGATTAAAAAAAAAAAAAAGAAAACAATATAACCAATTCCCGTTAATTCGTCTTTGTAAAAACTGCAAACAATCACTTGATTCCAATCTAATCATGTTGTTAACTATATGCTAGCATTCCCATCTAACCCCATTGATATGATTTTCATTTCACCTTCTTACTTTGTATAATCTGATTAGGAATACAAAACTGATTGAGGGAAGCCAAAAACTTAAGAGCGGAGACTTTGGCAGGTCTTCTATGCCAACAAGCAATCATGCAAATGCTTAAATTATAAGCCAGTAAAGCGGCCGGTGATTTTAGATGCGCCGCAACTGCTCAGTCCCGTTTTAATTGAATGCTACCGGCACATTCATACTTTCATTTAAATCCTACATCAGAGCCATCGCCTTATGCTTTTTTTTTTCTTTTTTTTTTTTTTTTTTTTTTTTAAAGTGAACCGTTATAATGCTCTATCCCAGTAAGTTGTAGAAGTGCAGATCACGTATCCGCTGTTTTCATCAGAACAAAAAATTTCGATCCTACGTTCAGTGCCTTTGCAACCAATTTTTGTCCTTGATTCGTGGAAAGTGTCCTAATTTGAATAGCCCTTTGATATTGTCAACATATTTCGAAGCTTAAGCAGGATTGCTGCACAATAGTATCTAAGAAGTGAGATCATAAAACACATGCCGGGGGTACGATCAGTAGCACTTAAGTCATTTTATTCCATTCTCTGTTGATGCTGACAGTGTAGCTCAAGATCGTTTCACCAGAGCGGATTGGTGGCACTGATCCTCTACTTACAAAAATTGCAACTTGTTATCAAACGAAGCCTTGAACAGGGGCTGACAGCGCGAGCTCATGTGCAGCTTGGAAGAAATCTGCAGCTTGCTCTAATGAGCCTTCCATTTTTGAAATCAAACCAAGATTCATCCATGCCTCATGATTTGTAGGATCTAATCGCAATGCATTCAATAGGAAGCTTCTTGCAATTGGAAAAGATTGAGTACCGAGTTTTATCAATACTGCTGCCATTGAGACGATGCTTGGAACGTGATCTGGGTCTATTGATAAGGAGACAGAAAACGACGCAAGGGCTTCTTTGTATAATGACTGAGCTTCAAACAGCATTCCTGCAAGAAGCATATGTCATCGTGCATGCAAATTAGTTTTAGGTTACAGCTTTTCAACATTCACTCTTCTGAAGCAATGAGAGAGTGAGCTATACTTAATCAAATGTTCTGGGGCCTAGTTATGGATCAGAAGTTATACCTGTCAGATGCCAACTTCTAGGAGAATGAAAATCCATTAATTTGGCTTTATCCGCACAAATTTTGGCATCATGCCATAACCCAAGGCCTATGTAAATGGTTGCCAAATATTGCCATGCTGCTATTTCCAGGTTTCTTTCTGCTAATGCCTGTAACAAAAGCAGGAAATTAACATAATTTTGACATAATGGAATTCAACTAAGCTTCATTCAAAGCACATTCATGAGTACTTGACAAAATAGTTGGGTGAAAACAGACATAATATCAACCATTATATCATCAATTTGATCTGAAGTTTGGTCTGGTACATTATATACAGCGATCGAATGGCATCTGGTGCTCATCTGCCAAGGGTCTATTGTAGCCTAGTTTGAGCAATCCTATTTCTGTTTAACATGATCAAAGAACCATCTACGACAAAAGAAACTAGGATGCATGTAAGGCGCACCTCAGATTCAAAGATACGTGCTTGATCAGGATTCTTAGCTTGGAGATCCCGCTGTGCTTGAATTAAAGACAGCAGTATTCTGCATGTTTCTATTGCTTGCTTGGGCTGCTCCTGAGCAATCTGAAGCACAGCTTTTAATTTAAGCAGTCCATAGCGATCCATTCTCTCACACTCTTCCAGAGCAAACCCAACTACTTTTTCAGCATCCTTGAATCGCTGTTGTGCAGAAGTCACGAGGGCCAGTAGCTTCCAACCTCTAACTGAGCTCCCAGTTACCATTTCAGCATACATAATTGCATTGTCAAAAGCTGCATCAAGATTTCTTTGTAGTGTGTTTTCCAGCCCTAGATTATACACCACTTCTGGATCCTCGTCCCCATGTAAAGCAGCATGGTTTAGAGACTTCAAAGACTCCTTCTGCAAGAGAAGTCTTTCGGAATCAGACAACGACATTCTTGCTGCATTTCCATAGCAAACACCAAGGAATTTATGGGCTTGACTAGCTACATGTTCATTATGATGATCAGCCAAATCAGTAACTTTACGAGCAAAATCAATGCCTTCACGAGCACGCTTGGTATCCTGGGAGCACAACTTCGCTCCTAACAGAAAGGAAGGGACATGCAGGTCTGCACTTTGATTCTGAACTACCACAAACTTTCTTTAACAGGTTCAAAGCTGTTTCACTTTGACCTGCAGCACTATAACAAAGAGCAAGAAGGCACCACCTTTCAGCTCTGGAATAGACACCTGGAAGGGCCTGTTCCACGTGCTCTGCCAATAATTCAAATTGCCCAGTAATTGAGAGTGCGTAAGAAAGAAGATCCATGATTTCTTCATCCCACTTAATTTCTCCTTGAGCCACTTTGTCCATTATGACTAATAGCAAAAGGATTGCTTCCTCTATGTTACATTTGGGGGTAGATAGACCACCAACTTCCAATTGAGGGGGAGACCATGCCTCAACACCACCATAAAGTAACATGGAAGCTAGGTCTTTTTGCACTTCAGCTAATCTTTGCGGATCCAAATTCCATGGTTTAATTAGAGCTCGACGGCGTGCCATGATAGCTTCATCAAGCAAGCCTGCTTTTATCCAAAGTATTGGTAGTAACAATAGCGCTTTGTGAAACATCTCCTCTAATTTGCAGTCTTCACCAATGCCTTCAGGCATACCATTAGGCAGTGCTGATTCAACTATGTCCAAGATAATTCTGCACTCCTTTGCAGCCTCTAACATATGGAATACGTATCAAAATTCAAAAAGAGGAAAAGAAATAGGGAGAAAATAGTTAGCACATCTGAAAAAATCTAAGGAACCTTCAGCATACAATGCACTTGCTATAAAACATTGACAGTCGAGAACAATAGTGAATCTACCTATACAATACCCAAGTCCCTCCAGTGATTTAACTTTGAGCAAGATTGCTTCAGCGAGCAAACTCACTGAATGCATGGACATGACACTTGAAGGCACCGTATCGCCTTTGGGACGCAGCTTTCTAAGCATCATCCTTTCAGCAATTGCCTTGATCATTTTTGGGGTTAAAGCTCTGATGTCAATACCCTGGAATACCTGAAGAGCGGCATCAAAGTTGCCTCGCTGATATTCAAGCCTTCCCAACAAGGCCCTGGCTTCCTGTGAACTCACATAAACAAAGCCAATCAAAACACAACACACAGAAAGAGCAATCGACCAATGAGCTAATTATGATCGGTGATAAACCCACCTCATAGTTCAATGAGAGAGCTTCTTTAAGAGTGGATTCAGCTTCATCCACTTGAATGTCCTCAAGTTTAGGCTCCCAGTCCCCTGTGGCCCTCGAAGAAAAGCCACTCGCTGAGAAATCCCTTGTAGCCAGCGACTCTGGTGATCGCGGTGCCTCTTCAATTTTGAACTGCTCCCCTGAACAAGCACACAGCATCATCTTGCCCAAAAAATGCGACAGCAAAACTTTATTTTCACCCCACCAGGAAGCTAGGTAAAATGGGTCAATCTTCAGAGAATCCTCTCATCTGGCTGCACCCAAAAAAAGCTCATCTTCAAAAAATCAGTTCAAGTGGGCACATATATTACTTTCAATTTCAACAATAAAGCCAACCCATTCCATCTCTCTCAAAGTTCAATCCACAATTAGACCGCATTTGCATAGAAATTTTTACACTCAAAAACAAACCAGCCACAAATTATAATCTACAGCCAACTCCATAATACTGGGCTAAGATATAAACCTTACCGTACCGTTCAAAAGGAAGCCTGCTGGAGAAATGCTGATAAGTGACAAACAAGAAAAGACTCAAACACAAAAAAAAAAAACCGAAAAAAACAAAAGAACCAGAGCATGAAACAGAAATCCACGGCCGCAATAGTTTGAAATAATTAAAGGAGAAGAGAAATCCTAGGAACAAAGAGAGAGACTACCAAGAACGAGACAATGTGCAACAAAAGAACAAAAATACCCACAGGAGATTGGCAGGGCCGAGGCCAGAACACGAGAACTCGAGAACAGAGATTTGGGGTTCGCCAAAATAAAAGAAAAATGCATAGAGATGTCACTGATTTGCATTATTTTAAACATTTAGCTGCGTGGATACGTTTAATAAGATATATAAATAAATACGTTTAATGAGATATATAAAAATTATTTATTTAATAATATTTTATTTTTTATTTTTTATAATTTAATAATTGTATATTTACACATGCCTTCTCAAATAAATGTAGTGTAAATTAAGATAATATACTTAATAATTTATAAATTTTTAATTTTTTGTAATCACTTTCACCCACATTAATCTATGCATACATTACGCCCACAAAACGTTTCTCTTGAAGAATGTGTGGAAGCCATGATTGCCACTTTCAAGCAAGCTGCCTTTCTTTCTCCGCTGTTGTATGTTATTCATATAAATAATTCATATATAAAATAAAGATTTGTGTGATTAATTAGGGTATGGAATAAATCAACTATTAAGACAAATATCAAGGACAAGAATTAAAGAAGTGAAATACACAATTAAATACTATTTAAAATAACAGTTTAATAGTAATTTGACATATCTTCTCTGTATTGACTTGGGTTCAAGTCTCTATGCTGATAGCTGCCCTTATTAACTGGGAATTAAAAGTCGTAATGTGGTATTATGAGTTTAAAACTCGTTAATACTACGATCGGACGTGAGGAAAGCTCACTCGGATATAATAGTACTCCGATAAACGTCATTTTTTACGAGTTGAGTTGAATGGAACAATCAAATAGAAGTTATTTTGGTTCTGATCCACAGATTCAATGACCGACGTACTCACAATAAATTTTTATTATATGTTCAAAAAAAATACACAGTTAAATATGTTATATTAATGAAATAACATCATTGGTTCATACAAATATTAATACTATAGGTTCAAAAATAAAAATATTAATACTTTCTGTCTATATTAGCTCATTTTTTGTATTAATATAATATTATTTATCTTCTATTTAATATTTTTAACTCTGTTCATCATTAATTTGTCCAATAAAAAGATTTTTATTTTATAGTAAACTTCATTATTTTTCTAAATCATAGTTATTGATCAGACAATTGTGATGTTGAACATTACTTATAATCATACAATGCATTAAACTAAATCACTATAAAAGTACAATTAATTAAGGCTTCACATGGTCATGCATCTCGATGAAAAAAAAAAAAACATACTTATGCATCAATTTCTAATTTGTCTGGCTCCATGTTTATTAATTGAAAAAGGACATAGTGGGGGCATCGTCCGAATACTATTCATACTTCATGGGAATTGTTTACGTTTTAATTTAATTTTTTTATTAAAAAAAACTTATTCTATACCCACCTGCAACAATTATTAAACCTAAAATCTAACAGCCTTACTTTAACTTTATCCCCTTACTCTGTTACACTGAGGAGATTTGAACCTTCACCGTCTGGCTTCAGATAAGTTGTAGAAAGGCACACAGAGATTCTCTTTGGCTTTTTGGGTGCTGTTTTTCTATCGGTTCGAGTCTCCTTCCTCCTTGTTATATGCGTGTAAATTCTCAGTAAAAAAAAAAAATTTGTCTGTAAATTCAATTGATAATAATCCTCCTGTATTTTATACCCAGAAATTCCAAAACTGCTATCAGGCAGCCATTGAAGGATGGTTAGATAGTTAGCTTTGCTCGCTCACAACACCTCATTAATTCGATTAGTTAGAATTTAAATTTTATTATAAAAATATTAAGTTATAATTTAATAAGTGAGCACGAAATTTATGAAAACAATTTTGTTTTTAAACGGAATCGTTGTATTAATATTCGGTAAAAATATACATAGGGCTGATGCAAATTAATCGAAAAAACATGCTCGAAATAGAAGAGAAAATCAGTACATATAACTTACATATCATATGGTTAAACTGACTATTAACAAACCGAACATAAAATTCAAAACAACTTACTAGACTGCGACTAAACCTACTTAACACCGAAGTATTAAATAGATATAATCTAGTCAGAGAAAGCAGCTTACAGCAGAACATTCCGCTCCTCGACGAACCTATGTCAGAAATCGTCCGGGTACATCCGACAATAATTTCTGAAATAGTAAAGCTACAAACACTAAAATAAACACAGACAGTACAAATCACCCAACCTAAAAGTATCCAATACAAGCACTTCCAGTCAGTTTCGACGGCTTCGATAGTAGCCCTAGCGGTAGATACAACGGCCCCGACAGCGAATGCATGGTCGAAGATGCACGCACCGACAGTCAATGCGGCGATGCTACCACTAGAAATGTCGAAAATGGTAAAAACTCATTGGAGAGAGCAAATCCAAAGTTTGGAAGGCTATGAGTAACGTCATTGAAGTCCGATCTAATATAAAACAAGTCAAAAGGCCCTATAAAGTAATTTTGGGGGTCTGTTGGAGGAGGAGGCAACGAGAAAGAAAGAAAGAGGTGACAGCGATTGGAGGAAGGAAGGAGGAAGGAAGAAAAAAGTAGAGGAAAAGTTTGGGAGGGGTGTCTAGCAGCTGACCAGCAAGGTTACGATCACCGCCACTAATCAGTTAAAATTTTACTTAAAAAGCCCAAGAGAGTTTAGAGAGAAAAAGAACGTTAAAGAAAAAAAAAGGCACACTTATTACCTATTTCTATTATATAAATTGTGGCTTAATAAAGTTTCTAATAAGAACTTATCTTAAAACAATGGAGCCCATGACAAGGACAACTGAAGTGCTTGATGCAGGGGACTAATTGCACAGGAAATCTATTGGGTAACTGGGGAAATTTGCCACTCTTGTCTCATTTCTAATCGTCTTTGATGTAAAGGCACATGAGTGACAAATCCATTTTTATGCTCTCTTATAAATACGTGGATAATATCTCATCTGTTCTCTTGTGCTTTCTCGCGTTTTTTATCTTCTTATGTATTTGATGCTTATCCACTGTCGTCAATGTTAGCTCAGTATCGACAACAATTAACCCTCACATTACAAGGAAATTAAGAAAGAATAGCAAATGTTTTAAAAGGAAACATAGGCATGGGTACGACTTTCCTGTGCATTGGCAATTGGGGATATGCAATTTTTTGATTTTAAATCTTTTGTATTTTTTTATATAAGTCTTAAATTTTTTTGACATTTTATTTAAATTTTAAATTTTTTGATTTTTTACTTAATTAGTTCTTTTATTTACGAAAAGTAGTTAATCGTTAATAAATATGTTTAACGTAATGAAAATTATTAAGAAAATGTCAAATACATGAATTAAATAATTTTTTATAAACAAATATGCATATTAAATATTTTTTTAATCAACAAATGAATGAATTAAATGTGTAAAGTACATGCTTTTTGATGAAATTTTTTTTAATTAGTGTATTTAACTTTTTTCAAATAATTTTTGTAAAATTAAAATCATTTTAATGGATTAATCACTTTTCGTTAACGAATGAACTGATTTAGTAATAAATCAAAAAGTTAGTAATTCAAATAAAATTTTAGAAAAGTTAAAGACTTACATATAAAAAAGTATAAAAGTTTAAAATTAAAAAAGTGCATATCTCAGCTATTGGGTACATGCTATATGTTCTTTTTCTTTCTTTTTTTGGGAAAAAGATAGGTAGAGGCACGTGGGTGGGAACGTGGCAGGTACGTAGAGATCTGACTGTTAGATCATAAAAAGTATATTAAATTTAAAGGAAAAAAATAAATAAATAATTAAATATCGTTAAATTAACTGTGTGCTATCTGTATACCTACCCATATATTGTCATACAGTAGCCCTCTCTTTTCTTTTTCACATAGGTGACTTTCATGCTTTTTGACGTCTTTTCAGTTTAAATTTACAGAAAAAAAATGGCAATGCAGCGCAATGGTGAGTATTTACTGGACATATAATAATTTGAATTGTTAAATTGTGAAATATATATTAAATTTAAAAAAATAAATAAATTATTAAATACAATTAAATAGACTCCTTATATCTCATGAGTTTTATTAAGCGTGTCCACATAATTAAACTGTTAAATTTATTTGCGAATTTATAGCTTTTCGTGTTTTGTAAATGAAAAAACACAATGGTAGCCTGTGAAGGAAAAAACTCTTCGGTATCCAAATAAGAATCACTAACCTCTTTTACAATTATTATAAAGGGTTAAAAATATGTTTGGCTCTATAAATGTTTTGACAATAATTTAAACTTATAATTGCTGTAATACAAATAAAATTCTCTAACTACTAAACTACACAATGATTGGTGGTTATAAAGTTTCCCTTCTATTTTACATGTAACAGCATTGCACTTCAGTTAAGTATGAAAGGTAATTGTCAAAAAAAAAAAGAAAAAGGAAAAGTTAAAAAATCGTCTCGCCTATAATTATTAGTCTAAAGTTAAATAGCCTAGGGGTTGTATAAAATTGTATATTTTGAATTTTTTTTATCAGAAGGGAAATGTTCATTAAAAAGAAATATAGATACACCACAATGAAGCACAAGGTCCTAGCCTACAAAAGAAAACACAAACACACAATACTGAAAAACAAAGCCCTAGCCCACAAAACAAAAATAACCCAACAAAAGAAAACCCACAACCAATCTCCCCAACAGGCATTTTGGAGGCCCTAGGCATGGCCCAACCCGGATAGGTTCAAAGGCCAATAACTGACCCTTTCACACTGAAATCGCCGCTGCCATTGCAGGTGGCAGCGACAAGGCATTGGCCCAACACCAATGAGGAAAAGGCGCCGACACCATTACAGCCTAACACTACAAAAGCACCCATCAGGAATCGAAACTCCAGCCGCCACAGCACCACATCAAAGAAGCCTAGCACACCGATCACTATGGCTACAACAAGGAGCAAACGAGTGGTGCCGCCACCATCCCTCACCAGGAACTTGATGGAGCACACAAATACCAAGGCTGAACACACCATTCACGCTAGCACTATACATAGGCTAACCACCAACAAAAGGAAAGAGAATGAAAAGAGTCCTCTACCCCCACACCAAAAGGCAGAGAGGTAGGGGACACAACGAAAGTACTCGACTAGCCCTTAGAAGAAAACGCACATAGCAATACGGACCAAATCACCCAAAATGCAACAACTGCACATCGAAAATAAGAAAAAGCCCACAGAGGAACACAAAGGGCCACGAAAACCCACAAACGAAATGCGCCGCACCAAAAATCCCCAAATCCTCTCAGCATAGATTAGTCTAATGTGGTGTACGAGCTATTTTGAATTGAAAATTAGAGAAGATTGTAACTCAATGTGTGGACCATACAAAGGGCCGGTGTTTGGGTGGTTTACAAACGCATGCAAGTGGTTGATTTTGACAATTAAAATAGTAAGTGCGTATGGACCTAAGCAAAGCAAAACATTGTGCCAAATGATTCATGGAAAATTTGAAAAGGTGATTCATCGAGGGAAAATGGAAATGGAACGAGGAGGTCAGATGGTAAAACACGTCTTTTTTTTTTTGTTGTCCACTTATCATTGTACTTTTTTTTTTTAGTGACACTTATCATTGTACTTAATTATGTCAAATTACATATTACGATGACTAAACCGAAAAAAAAAAAGGTGAGAATAAAATCAACGAAAAACATATATTCCAGCGAAATCGATTATCTTATTAAACAACTTAACCACTCATTCAGCAAAAACGAAAAACAATTTTTGCTAAAAAAAGGAAAAAACTTGATGGATTCATATAAGTAATTTAAAAATATTTATAAAATAATATAAATTATTGAATAATTAAATTAATAAAAAAATAAAAATAAAAAAATTATTAAATATTATTAAATAAAATTACATAATTACTTATTATTACATGTAAAGGCAACTACAAGGCACGAGTGCAATGAAGATTAGTCCTCCGTTTTGTGGCTTATTTGAAACCTTTACATCGTTGGAGACGCGCCAGTTGCACGCCATAAGTCCACACTCCCCATCACGGTCGCCTCGGCGACCATCACTTTTCATTGTTTCTTTTCAACGGTAACAAACCTTTATGCACATGGAAATAAGGAAAAAAAAAAAAAAAAAGTAAAAAGTAAAAATTTTTTTTATTATCTTGATGTTTAAAAAAAGGTGTTAAAAAATTAAAAAAAATTATTTGAAAAAGTATAAAAAGTTAAAAAAATAGTATTTATTATAATTATAATTTTATTTTTATTTTTATAGTAAAAAAAAAACAGAGTTTAAACTCTTGATCTCTTTAACTAAATTCTCTTTTTCTAACTAGTTGATTTATATTTAAAAAATTATAAAAAAATATTGAATAGTATATTAAAAAAGTCAATATTAATAATTTTTTATTTTATAAATTTAATAGAAACGTCAATAATTTTCTTCTTAACAAGCCCCTCTTCTATATTATTTTTCGCATTATTCAGGCATTATTCAGACATTCTTCCTCTTGTTTTTCTTTATTCTCGCCAAACCCCCCCCCCCCCCCCCCCCCCCCAACAACTCTTTTGTTTTCCCTATCCAACACAATATTGCATGTGCGTGTGTATATATTTGTATTGGATCCAATTACATCCGTCGAGCTGGTGCACCGATTTAGCTAACATGAACATTAAAAATAAATTAGATATAAATAAGTGTTATTTTAAAATATAAAATATATATATTATACAAAATTTTTTTATAAAATTTTTTTTCTTTCAAATACAATACAAAAATAATTACTATATATATATATATATATATATATATCTAACATTTCAGATTTGCATTTATTAGGGAAATGATGTAAATTAGTTTTGAAAAATTATATATAACATTTATTATTTAAATATTAAAAAAAAACAATACAAATGACAGAGAAAATAGGTGACATTTTTTTTCTCCATAATTGGAGACAGAAAGTTAACGAGTCAAAGAAAGTTATTCGACTTCCATAACTTTTGACAGTCCCCTTTTGTACTATTTGCAGTAGCCCAACAGTTTCCCCCTAATTTGCCATGCACCAAAATTAGTGGAAAGAGATACTAAATAATGAACAGAAACAAAAACAGCTGTAACAAATAATTTATTGATTTTTATTATTTATTATTAATTATTATTATAATTGTTTAAATAAAATTATAGTATTTAATTAAATTAATATTTATTATTGCCACAAACTTGTAGTTCATATGATAGTGATAATATACAAATATAGGTCAGAAGTTTATTAATCTCTCTAACTGTCATTATCTTCAAACTAGTCTAAGTCTAAAATATATCAAAAAAAATTAATATTTATTATTTTCCGTTCAAATAATAAAATGACCAATATGTGCATTATATTTTTATTTTATTGTCATAAATAAAAAATAGGTTATACAGAGATATTTTAATTAAAAAAATATCTATTAGCAGATAAATTTAAAAAGTAACTATAATTTATTTTTTCTATTAGTTTTTGATTGGGAGTACTTTTAACAATCAGCTCCTTCTAAAAAAAAACTTTACACCCTTTTCTTTACCTTTTAAAATTGAGAGGCAAATGTACTTTTTAAAAAAATTATGTCAAACACTCTCTTAGAACCTGACCTATAGAATAAAAATTCAAATTCTGGGTGTCAAACAAATACTTTTTTTTTTAATTGAACTACTTATTAGTCAAGGTTGTCAAAATCAGACCGATTATCGAACTGAAAATATTAGTGGATCAAGGTTCAACCGGTCGAACCGGTATTTAATAATATATATATGTATAAAAGTAATTAAAAAAATAATAATTATAGATAGTGATTAAATATTAATTTTTCTAATTTTAAGGATAAAATTGAAATTTTTAAATTTATTTAAGACTAAATTAAATTTTTTAATTAATTTTAGTGTTTAAATTATAATTTAAATAACAATTAGGATCAAATTATAATTTATGAATTTTTTAATTTTATTGAACTGGTTCAATCGGTCTAATTTTCACTAATTTTTACTGGTTAGAGTCATTGCTGAAAATTTACCTAAACTATCTCGGACCCTCGGCCAGTCACTAGTTGAACCGATCCGACCGACCAGTCCGGTCCGAATTTGAAAACACTACTATTAGCTCAAGCGGACAGACCAACTTCAACTTATGCCAAACTAATGGGCCCGATCCCCAACTGCAGCCCATGAAATGAAAATACGCCTAGCCCATGAATTAAATAAAGGGCCTAGCCCCGTTAGCTGGCCTTCCTCATCCCACCCGGTAGGGCATCGGCAGAAAGAACATGTGATGTGAAAACTGAGCACTGAGAAGGCCCGCCAGCGAGTAAGCGAAACCACCCACCACGGCGGACTTCACGGAGGAGCAGAACAGCAAGCAAGTTATCCAAGATCTCAATCGCTCTTTCTCTCTTTAAAATTTATTTATATCTATAAAGAAAAAAAAAACAGAAATCCAAAGAAAAGGCTGCAGCTGTTGAATTCGGAAAAACCAGAGCAGTAGAAGAAAGGCCGTGTTTTTTGAGGCCGAAGGATGCCCGGAAAATGTGGAGGGAAATCCGTGACAGAGAATCGGGTAAAACCCCACCTACTTCCTTCAAATATCGGGTTGAATCCAATCGGATCGCCAGCCTCCAACTCTCTAACTTCAAAGACATTATTTCTCCTCACCGAGGCTCCGTCAATTCTCTCCAGGTAAGATAACCACTTTGCTTTCACCAATCTTCGTTTTCTACCGAAACCCACTTCTGTTTTCCCTTAAAAAACCTTTATTTTGATGAAAGAATTGTTCTTGAATTCATTCACAAGTAAAGTTTACTCTGTCGTGACGGGAACTGAGGTTGAATTGTTGAGTTAAATTAGAACAATGTCTGAGTTACTATTAAGGGACTTTAGAGGTGCCATGTTTTGATCATAAAAACCAGGTTGATTTGACAGAAGGGAGATATTTGATATCTGGGGCATCAGATGCATCGGCTGCAGTTTTTGATGTCCAACGGGCCACCGATTACGAGGGAGGAGGCCTTGTTGCGAAGCACAGGTGTATATTTGCTGTTGACAAGCAGCATGAAGGCGGACACAAGTATGCTGTGTCTTCAGCTATATGGTATCCTATAGACACGGGACTATTTGTTACTGGCTCTTATGATCATACTGTAAAAGTTTGGGATACAAATACTACGCAGGTTTTCTGTCTTCCTTGTGATACTCTGTGGTGATGACGTGTGTTTTGGTTGGTTTTCTTATGGTTTTGTGATTTGCTTCATTTGATGTTTTAAATTTTAGGCGGTGACGAATTTTAAATTGCCTGGAAAGGTTTATAAAACTGCCATGTCTCCAGTGTCAACGTCTCACATGCTAATAGCTGCTGGAACCGAAGATGTTCAAGTTCGCCTTTGCGACATTGCCTCTGGGGCATTTGCACACACGCTCTCTGGTCACCGCCGTATGTATTTGGTTTGTTGTTTAGTCACTTTTATTTTCAGATATGGTGTGTGAATCCAATCTCTATGATTATTGGTAGGGAAGACCACCACTTTATTAAAGGTGTTACAGTTACTTATGAAGCGCACATACTATTTATTCTGGGAAATTGAAGTTTCAGTTCTCACATTCTGTTTATCTAAGAAATTTTGTATGTCTTGCTCAGTTGTATTCTCTAACAGAGTTGGCCCATCCTTGGTTGGTAAAATGTAAATCTGGACTGTTAATATCTGTAAGAGTCACTAACGGATTGCTGCCATTGGCATTTACATGGCATAAAATTTGGAATAAGGATCAGCCTCATTCTAGGTTGCATTTGTATCTTAGAAGCAAACTAGCATTGTGGGTTGATAAATATAGCTACTTTATTTTTATGATAGCAGACGGTGTTATGTCAGTTGAGTGGTCCACTTCTAGTGAGTGGGTTTTGGTCACGGGAGGATGTGATGGTGCCATACGTTTCTGGGACATCAGACGTGCTGGATGTTTTCTTGTTCTGGATCAGTCCAAGTCTCAGCTTGGGAGGCGCCCGCCTGTCATTTCTCACTCCTCTGTGAATAAGGTCTGTCCTTGTGATCTTCTCTCCTTTCTGATTTTGTTTCTATCCTTATTAATAATGTCTTTCAATCTGTATTCATTGTTTTCTCTATCGAAATCCAGCATAGGAATTTGAGAAAGGAATTTTTATCTTTAGAATAGTATTGGTTCAATCTAATTGGGGCTTCTTCATACCTGTTCTTCTATGCAGAATTATTTCTTATGGTGCAGTTGATACAAGTGCCAAGTTCAATTGACTATCTGTGAATTTGTTAAAAAATAGTTTAGGTGTGTCTGCACCGTTGCTAAACAAAATTTGGCAGGTCAGATGCTGTCTGTTAATCTGCTAACAGTACTCTTTGCATAATTGCTTAGGTTTCAACATCAAAAGCTTTATCTGCAGCTCAGCTCTCATCTGCAAAGCCACGGGCATCCCAAAAGAAACCTGCTGTCGGGAATGGATTAAAGCAGTCATCTCTTGGTCAAACTCCATCAAAGAGGCCTGTCAGACAGAGATTGCATCCAGGGATGTTGTCTAGTCAAGATCGGGCCACTGCTCATTATGGTGCTGTGACTGGTTTGAAGATAACTGAAGGAATGCATCTTCTTAGTGCAGGTTGAGTTTTGATCTTTTCCTGAAGTTAAGTGATTCCATACAGTTAGAGCCACATGCAACATGAAAAACTCCTTTTTCCCAGTGTAGGTAGCTTTTATTTGTAACATGGAGTTCATAGGCTTGAGTTGTTAAAACAACCACTCTAGAAAAATAGGGTATTAACACTGGGTGCATCCAACCTTCTCTAGACCCTGCGGTGTTGGAGCCTTCCATAGTGGGATGCCCTTATAAAAGGGGCCTAGTATAGAGTAGTGTAATGTTTGAAAATTTGATGAAGTTTATCCTTTGATACATTCTTTTATATGAAGACATAACTACGAGGCAGAGATTCATATGCTGCTATTTGTTTTGACACAAAGGTGGGGAAATCATTTTTAGGGAATGCAATGGCCACATTTGCACCACCTCTTGATACGCTCTAAGTAGCATCTGTGGTGATTTGCTAAGTTCAAAGCATTACTGCATCTAGTGTCTGGTTATGTAGCTAGATGTGTCCTTTTGGCAACTTCATGCTCTTGAAGATCATGGTAATGGAACTAGGGAATTATGGGGATATTTGGAAAGTTTTCAGTAACCAACCTCCCCTTTTAGTGGTTATATTTCCTCAGCAGTCAGTGATTCTTCTTTCTGTATGTAACTGATACATTCTGTCTCATCTGCGCATCTGGATTTCAGGATCAGATTCAAGAATAAGGCTGTGGGACATTGAATCTGGCTGCAATACCCTTGTGAACTTCGAAACTGCACGCTTGCAAACTAGCAAGGGGATTCAGTTAGCCACGACTCCAGATTCAGCCATTGTTTTTGTACCATGCTTGACAACCGTGAAAGTAGACATCTTTTCTGCACCCTTTTAATGTCTTCTCCATTTACTATATGTTTGGAAATATTGATGCTTACTAAACTCATTGGTTCCTTTTGAATGCTTTAGGCATTTGATACTTGGTCAGGCCAGACATGTTTGACATTTCAAGGCCATTACGAGTGTGTGAACTGCTGCTGGTTTAGTTCACAAGATCAGGTTCAATTCTATTTTCATGCTATTGCTCAGAAGTTGGTTCTTCTAGTTGTCAGTGTGTTGATCATAAAAGGCATTCTAATTGACATCTTCAATTAGATTTCCAAGTGTCACATGAGTATTTAAACTTTCACTGCATTGGATTCCTGGAAATCAGATATATGGCAGTCAAACGATGACCATGACTTCTGAGTTTGTTAGTCCCTTAGTTTATTTTCTCTTGCAAATTTCAATTAACATTTATGTAATGGGGAGAGAAACTCGTGCTGTTATTGGGTTCTTTGAGTGTTGAGCAATGAAGCAAGAGAAGCACTAGAAAGAGATAGTCATTGTAATTAAGCCTGTCGTGCAGTTGTTTCCTCGAAGAGTTTATGAAACCTAGAAAATCTCATTGGTGGGGCAGGTCGTGCTTGTAACATAAGGTTTCTTCTGGTTTTAAGTTGCTGTTTCCTGGCTCGTTACAAAATGTCCAAAGAGACAAAAAGTGACCCTTATGCGTGGATTTCTATGTGCGTAGATTACAATTCAACTAGTCATTACTTTTTAACAAATAAAACAGTCCTTGCTGCCCTTATGTCTACTGCATCAACCATGATAATTTGATTTATGTTGCAGGAACTATACACTGGTGGTAATGATAGGCAAATTTTGGTCTGGTCACCATCCAGAGCAACGATCTCCAATGAGGTGGTTGATCCTTTGAATTGGTAGTTTTCGTTAGTATTGATTGTAATTATGCGCTAGAGTATAGATAATAAGTTGCAGTAGCTATCAAGTAGCTAATACCAATACCTTCCCGTGTTTTTTCGTATGGAATGCAGGATGGAGCGCCGTCTGAGGATCGGGATAACTGGAGCGATTGACATTTGTTGTACATATGTTATTGTATTTTACAACTGACGTATAGTATAATACTATAATTCTCTATATTTGCCTGCCCTTTTTTAAGATCAAGATTATCTCTGCTGCACAGAGTGGGAATGCTGGAGAGACAGTCCAGGTGTTTGTCTGCTCTTGGAACTAAATCAACTAATGTATATATTATAGACTGTATTTTTTATTTCGTCGATTTGTTGAACCGTTCTTTGTTTTACAAGATTTGAGTAATTATGTAAGTCTCTTTGGTACTAACGACTCTCAATTGTTAAAAGCTTTTGGTGCTTGAATTCGAAGAAATGAACGTAATGTTTAAGTAGTTATATTCATTTATTCGGTACCTGAAAGCGCAGGCTTCGTCATTCTAACCCTTCTCGAGGGGGTTCCATCCACATTGCATGAAGTCAGTGAGATTTGTTAGTAATATCTTTACGTGATGGTTGCACTTTTTTTTGTTTCTTGACTTGACTAGGATGCATTTATTTAATTACTAATTACACATTTTATATTTGATAATTTTTATTTTGTTGTAGCCTTGAAAAAATGTATAAATGTATATATTTTTTTTGTAGATATCGTCATATTTATGACCAGAAATATTAGTCATACATTGTAGTGAGTTCTTTGAATTTTTATTAATGTAATTGGAAATTAACTTGAATTGACTTGGTCTCAAATCTTTGGCTCACCCGGAGAGTCAATCTTGAAAAGGTTCGATGAACCGCCATAATTCACAGACGGCAAGTGGGTGAGCTTATTTCATTATTGTTCTTTTTGGTTTTTTATAATTTACCAGAAGGAAACAAAAAACAATTTTCAAACGAATCCTCAAAGGCCCAGAAAATCATACCCTTTCAGTTAAGCGGTCATGGTGTGCCGACATTTTAAACTACTCCAAAGTCAGAGGTGTGTTTTCCATCTCCGACTGGCGTGCTCATGCGTCCAAAGATTTTTCCCATTTGGGGGCTATTTTATGGTCAGGTGAATTTTATCTAAATAATATCTAGACATTATATGATTTATATAATAATAAATATATTTTATAAAATTATATTTAAAAATATAAAAAAATAATAATAATATTTTTTTATTATTACAATTATATAAAATATACTGATTATTTATTATTTATGAGCATGAATCTAAACACAGATTGATCATTTTCTTGTATGGTCATACACTTCTTCCTTTCCCATTTTTCTGTTTTGAGAGGTTAACAGCAAACAAAATGTTTTAAAATGAAATTGAATTAATTGGGACTAAGTTTAAAAAATAAATTGTCTGATTTAATTAAATAAAATAAAATAAATTATTTATTATAATTAAATAAAATTATATTATTATTTTTGTACTACTTTAAAAAAAGATGCAGGTGCTGTCCTAATCCCTCCGGGTTATATAGGATAATAACAAGAAGAACGGCAGAGTGTCAGAAACAGCAAACCAGATATAGTAATTAATAGGCAGTAGCTATGTTTCAATTCGGCAGCAACCAAGCCGCCATCAAAGCAGCCATCTTCCCGTCTTCCTCGAAGATCAGAGGCCAACCCACGATTCTAAACACTACCAGCTTCCCATCTCCGTCTAGCTCGCCGGATATGGATCCCGGAATCTGGAGCCGGTTGCCCTGGGAGCTACTCGAGCACGTACTGTCTTTCTTGCCTCCCTTGGTGTTCTTAAATCTTAGATCAACTTGTAAGCACTTCAAATCTCTTATATTCTCGCCGTCTTTCATCTCCAAGCGCACGTCTTGCACTACTTCTACTCCTTTCTCTGCTTTCGTTTTGCTGTCTCACCCTCAGTTTTACCATCGCGTTTCTTTATATGATTCCACGCTCGGCTCGTGGCGCAACACGGCTTTATCCTTCTCTTTGCTGCCATCCTCTGCGTCTGCTGGTTCGCCACGTGACACCCTTCTCTCGTCATCTAATGGGCTCTTTTGCTTCTCTCTTCCCACTTTAAGCTCTTTTCTTGTGTCCAATTTCTTGACCAAATCCTCGAGGGTTATTGAATTCCCAAGCCACCCTTTTGTTTTTGAGTCTCTCACTTTTGTTTCCACACCTTCTGGATACAAAATTTTCATGCTATGTTCTACTTTTTCATCGATCTGTGCTTTTGTTTACGATTCTAGAGTCCACTCCTGGCAAAAATTTGATGGCTTTGAGCCAATTCTGAGCCAAAGTGGCCATCAAGAAGGTGTCTATTTTAATGGGTCAGTGTATTTTACAACCCCAGAGCCATTTTCAATAGTTTGCTGTGGTTTGGAGACCGGAAAATGGGAGAGAATGAACAGCGAATTGCCAAGAGAGCTCACGTTTGTTAGGTTGGTCAGTGATGGTGAGGGAAAGTTGTATTTGATTGGTGGAATTGGGAGAAATGGGATCTCAAGAGCCATTAAATTGTGGGAGATGAGTGATGAAGGGAATTGGACAGAAGTTGAAAGCTTGCCTGAAATGATGTGTAGGAAATTCTTGTCAGTGTGTTACCACAATTATGATCATATCAGTTGCTTTTGGCATCAGGGGATGATCTGTGTTTGCTGCTATACATGGCCAGAGATATTATATTTCAAGGTGTCAAGGAGGACTTGGCACTGGCTGCCTAAATGCCCTTCTTTACCTGAAAAATGGAGCTGTGGCTTTAGGTGGTTCTCTTTCATTCCCGATTTGTATGCTTTACCATGAGGAATTTTACTTTCATGTTTCATCATCCACATGTGTGGGGAGTTTTTTTCTTATTTTCTTGGAACTTTTTTTTCTTGCCATCTCTTTTGTAGTGTTGTTTGTATAAATTAGTCTAATGATGGTGAGATTTTTTTTTTTTTTTGCCTACTTTTTTAATTCTATGGCATTCAGAATTTTGTTTTTGGATTGCTTGCTGATTGATATTATCGATAATCTATACTTAGAAGATTGAAAGCCAATGTTCATTAATAAGAACAAACTGTAATATCTTGATTATTTGGGATGAGTTAAAAAGTACACAATTGGGGGAATAGAGTATCGTGGGTTAATCACCAAACCTGTTCTGGGAACTATAGATATGCCAGCTAGCATTTGGTTTACAAAGTTTTGGCGTATTAATTAATGTTCTAAATGAATTAAAGTTAATAGTTTGTATAATAAAATTAATAATATTTATAATAAAAAGATAATAATTTTTAAATTATTACAAAAATTATTAATGTTATTATAAAAATAATCAACCTTATTGTGTTAAGGTATCAATCCAACATCGAAAATCAAGACGCATATGGAACTCTTTTTTTATACTCCCCAACTCAGCAAGAGAGAGAGAGAGAGAGTAGCCTTTGGATTGTGTTTCGTTTTTGTGCTATGTCTTTTAGATAATATAAAAGTTCTAATATATGTCTTAAATTTTAGTATTCCAATTAATGTTGTGATTAAAATTAAAATTATTATTTTTAAAATAAAATTAATAATTTTTAAAAATATAAACATAATAGGTATTTTAAAAATTATTAATTTTTTAAAAAATTTTAATTTTAATTTTAATTAAAATATTAATTAAGATATTAAATTTTAAAAAATTAATATTTTCTTATAACATAATAATAATTACATAAGTGTTTTTTTTCTGTGGAAGTAAGACTTCATGGCTGCTTTCCCGTAAAAGATCGATCATTGGTCAATGTCAATTTTCTCAGGATTCTAGTGCGTGCAATATGCCTCGATGACGAATTGATCACTTCTTCGCTACGATCATGTGATTGGTTGATTGGCTCAAGTGGAAGTCTCGCGTGGAAAATCTGAACATACCAAGAATGTTCAAAGATATATTTGTCCATGTCATCATGGCCTTTTTCTCACATGCGTGCGGACCGGTGAAACTTTCTTAGCGGAAGGACCGCTCGTAATTATTAAACCCGACTCAGAAATTCACCTGATTTGAGTCAGTAAGTCATTAATTTAATTAAGTAGGTCAATATTTATTGTAATTTTTATTTTTATATAATAAAAAATTATATTATTAATAATATTTCAAAAATAGGAATAAATTAATTAAATTTATAAGTTTTATACAATTTAACATCATAACTATACTTCTCAAAATTAATAAGCAAGTGATGTTAAAACTAAAAAAATAATAGCTCCACATAACGTTCTTGTTATCATCTGCCATTGAAGACATTCTATAACAATAGAGTTCATTCAAAACCAGGACAAAAGAAAGGTAATTCACACATCAAAAACTAAATTTATTTATCTGGCATAACAAAAATTTGAATAGTTTTTTTGTTGTGACGACGGTAGCTACAGACAAGTGGCATAAAACTTCACGATCACATGCGTGGGTAAAAGCTTTACTGGAATTATTCACTTTTTTCTTGCAAGGCAATGCAAGGGACAAATTTCCAAAACATGGAGTCTTCAATAAAATGAGGACCAATTTAATTTGGAACGCATGAAATTTTCTCCCAATGACATATGACATCAATCATCAGGTATGCTAGTAGATCATATGTTTACCTAATAGTTTGTTTGGATTGAATAATGAAATTTCGGTGAGAAAGAAAGTTGTGAGAAAAAAATTATGAAAAAAAAAGTTGTGAAAAAATGATGAGAAAGTAAAATTTTGTATTTGAATTAGATGAGAAAATGTGAAAAATAAAAGTTTATAGATGAGATGACAAAATAATTTTACAAAAAAATTAAATAATTAGTTAAAATTATAAAAATACTCTTACAACTAATTAAATAAATTGAAACTATTTTAATCATTATATTTTTTTTAACTTTTTCCCTTCTCTGAGAAATTGACACACGTTACTTTTTCATTTTTCTATTGCTTTCCGATTATTTTCTTCTCTATTGCCAAACAATTGAAAATGCAAAGGATTCTCTGTTTTTTTTTTTTCCTTTTTTTTTCTAACCTTTTTCCAAACACACGGTAAAAGTCTCTCCTAATAAATTGGGGTCAGCCATCTAACGTTTTCTCCCAATTCATTTTTATAAGTTTGACTGATTTCTTTCTTGGTGTGTGGCCAAAATTACACCAATTTATCTATTACGATCTGATTTATTATTATTATTATTTTTTAAAAAAACATCAACGATATGATTCCTACACACACATCGTCTGTGGCAAAACCGAATATGATACTGATACCTCCACATTTTGGTAAATTTACATACTTCCCAAAAAATCTATTCCAGGTTAATACCTCCAGTTAAACTAAATTTATTGATGTCATTCTTAGGTAATTTATTTTATTAAAAATGGTCCATTCTGGGACATCCGATATTTTATTAAAAATGGGTTCTGTTTTCTTTCTTAAGCATTGATCTAATGTGAAAATAATTTTTTAAGACAATTTTAATTGATTATTTTTAATAAGGTAAAAAAAATAAACATGCTTAAGACAAATACAATGAGAAAGGAACAAAAGCCAAAAAGGAAAAAAAAAAAAAAAAAAAAAGACAAATTACGACAACCTCTAGAAGAATTGAAGTGTAAAAGAATTGAATTACCTAGATACGAATTACGGCATCCAAAACCAAAAGAAGAAGACGAAGAAAATAGAAAAAAGAAAAAGATCATACTTTAATCCAGTGAAGAAAGGAGATTGAGTGGCTAGAGTCCATTGGTCGATCTTTGAGAGAAGAAACGATTAAATTAAAGGGTTGTGTACTGTACATGATAAAATCAAGAGAGAAGAAACGATAAAATTAAAAAGTTTACTGTACAATATGTTTAAAATTTAGATATGAGACTTAGTCCAGTTTAATCTGAGTCTTTGGGTTAATGGGCTCCGATTGAGTTGACCGAGACATTAATGGGTCAAAGTTTCAACGAGTTTTTAGCCAACTCAACCCGACCTAATAATCGGATCACTGAATTACTAATGTGACCAACCGGGCTGCATTAGATTTAATAACTATGGGACCACTTAAACCTTCAAAGGCTGGTGGAACCTTCTGATCAAAGGCGTGTAAGAAAGCAAAAAAACCCACAAATTATTAATAATTCAGGTGATAATAAATATTTCTAAAACTGTGTGTTATAAAAAATTTTAAAATTTATAATTATAAAAATATTCATCAATTTTTTATACTATCATTAAGCTAAACAAACAAGTTAATGAATATTTTTATAATTATAAATTTCAAAATTTTTCATACCACAATTTTTAAAATATTCATCATTATTTTAAGAGTTAATATATAAAAATATCATCACTTTTATCTAAAATAACAAATATAACATTAATTTTAAAAAGTAACAGTTTACTTTTTTTTGAATTTTTTTGTAATAAATTTAATAGGCTGTAAAATTTTTTGAACAAATTTTTTTTATTTCAATAATGTAATACTAATTTATATAATTATCATATTATTGAAATATATATATTTTTATAAATTTGTTATCAAAACTAACAGATTCTATTCATTACATTTATTACAAAAATATTTAAAAATAGATAAATTATTATTTTTTAAAATTAATACTAAATTTATTATTTTAAATAAAATTTATAGTATTTTTATGTATTAACTCTTATTCTAATAATTTTAGACGGGATTAGCGTACAACTAGCTGTGTTGACAGAATCAATTGCCAGAATGCGCCGATTCTATTAAAAAAATATTATTTTATTATTATTATTTTTTTTTTTTTTTTGTCGAACACGAAAGAAAGCAGATTGATCATTGAAGTAATCGCACGACTTTACGGTGTCCAGCAGGATCGCCTAAGCTCTCACACAAAACACAAATTTTAAACAAAAAAAATATATTATCATTACTAAATTACTATGCTAGGGGCAGTGGCTACCTTTATTGTATTAGATATTTGGCTGTCGTCCATAACATATTGTACCAATATTTGGTACAAGCAAAAAATATTGTACCAAAAACGTATCTCGCTACCTTTATCATACCAAAATTTTTTTTTTTTTGTGAATAAAATGAGACAATAAGAATAAATATTTTTGTCAAAGAGTATTAAGTCCTACTCTAGTAATATTAAACTTTTGATCGACTGCGGCGAGCTCAGCACCAGGATAAGAAACGTAGATTTAGCATCACCAAAAACTCCCGCAACAATCAAACATAAAATATTCGATGCACTATTATTACAAAAAAAAAATATATTCGGTTGTCGTCAACCTTGCCATTCAGCTACGCCCACAGAAGCAAGCAAAAGTGTGCACTTTAATCTAATCTAACTGCTCGGTGCCAGGAGGAAAGCCAAGTGGACAACGCACCTTGAAATAAAAATCTCATCGCGTCGGACCGGGTCTTCAAATTGGTTTTTTTTTTTTTTTTTTGGAGCAAAGGGTCTTCAAATTGTTGAGCGCGATAGATCTGATGGTCCAAATAAATTATATTAAGATAATTGAATGTTGACAAATTACGAAACATATATTTAAAGGGGCAATTTTCTACGCAGCCATGGGTTGCTTTCATAATCCACTTGTGTGGGGGCTTGTGATACTACGTCTTGTGATGGAGATCAGAGATGGACCACACATGGACAACGGTATCAGCGCATTCATTACCTGTATGATTTGTAACAAGGCACAGCCCCAGTCTGCCTCTAATGATGCAATTGTCAAGAAGCTCATACCATAAATTCCCAGGAATTTAAACCAGCCCCCCTAAAAAAAAAATCCCAGGAATATTTTGATCTGACTGCTAAAAGCAATTAATTTATTAACATTATGTTAAAAATGAGATCAAAAATTTGGTTCTAGGAATATGGGTTTTGACTCCCGTTTAAGAAAAAAAGAAATTCCAGGAATACTTTCTTTCAAATTCCCAGGAATAATTTCTTTTGCGGCTAAAGCCTGCCGGGTTTCAGATACTGGCCTTACTAATTGGGCAGCTCATCTCCGTATCAAAAGCACATTTACAATCCACTTAATCAGGTCCCGCTGGAATGTTATACAACACCTGTTTGATTATTCAATGTCACATTCAAGCCTTTAGTCTTTAGGCTCGGAAATGAACAACAAATGTAACGAGTTATGATGTTCCAAGGACCCAACAGTGACACCAATAACAGAACTCAACAAGTCACAAATCCAACAAAAACCATTAAAAAGGGTGGAAGCAGATCAATTAATAACAAGAACAGAAAAACCCACTGGTAATTGACTAATTGTGCAGCAAGCAGCCAGAGAATTTTATCCAAGGCATATGAGGAAATTTCCCATCAATCAAGATGCCTCTCTTGGAGTGTCAGTATCAAAACAATAGAGTTCCATGAGTAAATTTGGACGCATTTTTCTTATCATCCAAGAAATCTAACTGATCAAGGTTTGAGAGAGAGTGACAACCCAAACTTGGGAGTCTTCTGCAAGGCTTTAGTGTCAAAAGCACCAGAAACTGTCAGGAAGGACTTGGGCCGCAGTTCATGCTGTAGAAGAGCCCCAAGACTACCATGGTTGTTTAGCTTTGCCTTCAATAGTGTTTGAGAATCGACTAAATACGCACAACCTACAGTTAATGTGTTCTCATTGGTGGAGAACCGTCGACTGATCTCCCCCACCACAGAACCCCCATTCAGGTGAGTCAGATGATGCAAATATGACACCCTTATTGAGTCTCCTTTGTCAGCCCTATAAAAGAAGAAAAAGTAAAGCAAGCGGTTCTCCATTGTTGCCTGGCCTCAATCATGACAACAAAATAAGAATACCCAAAACAAAGCTACTTTTTTTTAAATCATATCTTCTCTGCATTAACTAAATCTTGCATGACAAATAAAGTTGCTGGTTAAGAAAACTTACAGGATCACTGAAGCATTAGAATCCGGCTTCGTCAAGCTCACACCAGCATTATACTTGGCAAAATCGCCAGAAGTTGTAAGGTAGGTTGCCTCAGCACCAAAGGCAATGCTGGGAGTACCAATGGTTGCTGAAAGATCAAGAGCAGGAGACTTGTTTAGGCCAACAGCCGTAGCGAAGCTAGCGTGTTCGTGGAAATACTGTACCTCCAACTGTGATAAAAAGAACAAATGCTGTCAAAATTATAACTATTTCTATAAGAATATCAATGTCCAGAGCTAAATAAAAATTAAATTTCAAAACCTTGCCAGAGTTGTAGTCAGTCAGTCTCAATGATGCAATGGCTTTTGCGGATGGTAGGAAGTCTGTAACAGTGAGGGTTGCTATGATCTGCTCAACAAGTAATAAGGTTTAGAGACTAGCTGAAGTACAAGTTATACTTAAAAAAGAAACTGGGTGTAAATAACTACATTTGATTCTGTATCAAGTTTGAAATCAAACACAGTATTCTTTTGTCTGTACTGTGCTGCCACATCCCCAGAGGACAGACCGCCTTTCGTAACCAAATTTGAGGTCAGGGCCTGAAACAATTAGAAGACATTAATGCTCTCAAGTCTCAACTCGCATGAAATGTTAGCTTGAAGACACAAAGCATCAAACTCTAAAGGAATGTATCAGACAACGAAGAGATTGTAACAGCCTGTTGAACAGCAATGCCTTTATGAAGTTGTGTGAAAAATTTGATGGGCCAATTCAACAACACTTTGGATAGTTGGGTTAACATGCTTTTGAAAAGAGACCTCTTCACTAGTCTTTGGCACAAGAAGCAAATATAAGCAAAAAAGGCACTTCACTTTAACACGCGTTGTTTACAATTAACTTCGACAATACAGTTTTCAACAACTTGTCTAACTGAAACGTATTCATTCATTTCCTATGCTCAACTAGAGAATTTGTCATAACAAATTTTTTTTTTGTCGCATCGCTAAACAAAGCTGACTAAATGCCATTTACATAGTTGCAACAAGTGCTGAACATACAGTAATGATCTGAGATCAACGCCATTGAATCCGAACCCGCGTCAGCAGACATGGTACACAAAAGTTGATTTGTTTCAAAGCGCTTTGATGAAATGCGAAGACCATAACAGTAATTCAAGTTTCAGAAACTCCAAATCACACCAACAAGTGTGCTAATCAGCCTTCATAGTTCCATAAACAGGCAGATATTTCTCACTAAGTGAAGTTTCGAAGATGCACTAAACCAACCATGAATCGAACGACTATTCAGCACAACGAACTAAACATTTCCAAGATGACCGCTCAAAACGATTTCAAGCTTTCAAAAGAAAAAAAGAAAAAACTCTGCAATTGTTCATTTTATCAAAAAGCAATTTAGATTAAACACAAACAAGTAAGATCCAATACTAACCGCAAGTAAAACACAAAAATTGACTAAAAGTTTAACAGCTAAAAAAAAAAAAAGAGCAGTAAAAAAAAAACAAGAAGAAGAATCAGGGAACGAACGACTCCGGAGTTGGTGGAAGTAGAGATTGTGAACTTCTGGTCGGCGATGTAGTCCTTTGTGAGCAAATCTACCAATCAAAACCAGCGCGTGAGCGCTCGGCATGACTGACCGTTAAAGCAATACACATATAAATTTGATAGAGAGGCGCGTAGGGAAAGAGAGATGTAGTACCTCTGGCTTTCTTGCCGAAGTCGGAGAAGAGTCCAGGTCCCCGGCTGCTGCTCATCCTTGCCGAAAACGAAGCTCGATTTGGACCTGTGGAAGAATTGAAAAAATAGGAGGTAAAAAGAAAAGGGTTTCGAAAATAGATGATAAACTTATTTATTTATTTATTTCTGAGATAGAAGAACACAGGAACCTTATATTTTGTTTATTTATTTATTTGTTTAATTTTTTGGTCAAACGTTTATTTATTTATTTTTTTATGTAAGAAATAAAGTCCAATTATTGGCTGGCTTGCTGTCCACGAGGAAAAGCCGATGTTTTTGGGGGATGAATCTTTTCTTTTCGGAAAAGAAAAGAAAAAGAAAATATGTCAAAGTTAGACAGATCTCCGCATTTTTCTCCAATTTTTTTTTCTCTTCTTATTTCTATAAGCACCATTTGTGTAAGTTGCAGAGATATGAATAAAATAAAATTTTTTTCTAGTTATTTTAAATTTTTTTTGACTAATTACTTTATGTTTGTAAACTATTAATTTTTTCAAGTGAAGTTGCATAATTTTTATTATTTTTATTATATTCTCAATTTACTATCAATTTTACCCTAAATTCATTGAAGGTGAATGGGTACTATCCTGTATTTGATGTTTCTTTTATAAGAAAATGAAAATGAAGATGAGGATGAAATATTTTCTGTCCTCTCATATTTTTCTTAAGAGTAAAAATAAAAAAATCTACCAAAATATGGTGAGTATTTGTCATTTGAAATCTACAAGTGATAAAATCGGGAAGAGAAGCATTATGTCACTAGAGCCGAGAGTTTAGTTCTTAGTCGGTATCTTTTTATACGCTTGATTTATGTTCGAATTTTTGCGTTGTATTTACTTTTTACTAAATATTGGATGTTTACTGTTGCCGAATACAATGATTGAAGTGTGGTTTTAGATTTGAGATTTAGTGATTGTTGTAGTCACTTATAATAGAATGTCACTCGATTCTATCAGTATTTGAATGTTTCTCCCTACAAAAATAGTTGAATAAGGACGTTAATCAATAATTTTTGATCTCAACCCACAAGTATAATAATAAATATCTTTATGATACGCTTGGTTTTTTCTGATTAAAAAAAAAAAAAGAGAAAGAGAGCAATTATAGGTGTAACTTAAAATTGAATCTCCTTAATGTTGCATATTATTTCAATATTACAGAATTATAACTCATTTGACTCAAAGAAAAAAAAAATTTTAACTCATTAATAAATTACATTATCGTGTGATTTTGTTAGCCTAACTGGAAAAAATTATTATTCAAAAAAAAAAAAAAAGTAAAAGAAGTACTCTTTTGTGGTGTATTAAAAATTCTTGCAACACACCTTTTTTTTTTAGGCTAAAATAAGCTCATGGGTATCTTCTAACTTAATATAATTCAAGTGGGACAAAATAGCACCATTCAATGATCCAAACCTTAAATATCTACACGTCAACTGCCCACTAGCCACTAACCCAAACCATTGAAGGATTTTTTTTTTTCTTCACCAAATCGTGAATGGGACATCCAATTCTCCACTAGACACTTTTTTTGAGCCAAAAAAAAAAAAATTGTGAATGTATCATTCATCGGATTTGTGTCTAATTTTTCACTAAATATGATAGAAGTTTTATATTTATTTGTATAATTTTAAGAGAATCATAAGGCTTTTGGGCGTGCTTGGATGCCACTGTTGATATGAAAAAGAAACCAAAAAATGCAAAAGTCCCACTAAAGAGAAAAAGGCCATGTGCATGGACCTTCTTGTTTTGTGCCACCAAAAGCAACTCCCCCGTGAATTTGATAAGGCTGAAAAGAACTTAAAATAAAAGGAAAAAAAAATTAAGGAGAGTAACTTAATTAATTTAAAAGTGGTAATAAAATAATATGTAAATTATTTGATAATTAAATTTATAAAAAATTAAGTAAATAAACTGTTAGATAACATTAAATAAGATTGTATGATTATTTGTTAATGTTGTTACTTATTTAAAATTATATAGTGTTATTATTAAAAAAAGAATTTTATTACATAGATATATTTTAGATAGTATCAAAATAGTTATATAATCCATATGAGGACTTTTAATGATTTTTTTTTAAGTTAAATTATCGAACTGCATATATGACGTTAATCTTATATAAAAAATTTCACTAAATATTTTAAAAAGCCAAAAAAGAGCCAGAATGTTCAATAGATCTTTGGTAAACAACATATGCCATTTTCAGTAATTAATTATGGTATTTGAGAACGCCATCTTTGAACGATACATGAATATAACATCAAACATGGATTGGTGCTGGTATAATTTGGATAAATTGAAGGTGGCCATCCCCAGATCCATTGAAAAAGGTTTGTGGTTAGGGAAGGAGGGAAAGCAATCTGAGAGGAAAATTTTCAAGACTCTCGTGAATATCCACAAAATTTGACAGTAGGAACAAGGAACACATGCTCTGTGTGTGTGTGTGTAGAAATTCATTTTGGAGATCCCAGGTATTTATTTATATAACTCATAATTTATTTATTTTTTTGTTTAAAAGGAACCCTATTAAACATTTGAGAAAAAAAAATAAAGTTTGGTGGGATTTAAACTCTTTACTTACTGGTTGAGAAATAACTCTATCAACCAGTTAAGTAAAATACTCAATCTCTCATAATTTAATAATTGTTTTGAATGACTAAAAAAAATTGACAGAAAGCTCTCATTAATTTCCAAAGTTCGAGGACTACTAGGTTATGAGAATTGAGCAGCATATGTTGGTGCGTATCACTCTTGACGCCGAGATTTTCGTGCGTACAAGAGTTCTCCCGTTGAAAACTAATGTCAAATTCTTCTATTTGGATCGGGAAGCGCATGTGAAAGATTGACAAATTGTCTTTGAAAAAAATTTTAATAGACGATCTTTTTTAATCAGTTAAGCAAATGCTCAACTTCTCATAATTTAATAATTATTTTAAATAATTAAAAAAAATTGACAGAAAGCTCTCCATTAATTTTCAAAGTTCGAGGACTACTATGTTATGAGAATTGAGCAGCATATGTTGGTGCGTATCACTCTTGACGCCGAGATTTTCGTGCGTACAAGAGTTCTCCCGTTGAAAACTAACGTCAAATTCTTCTATTTGGATTGGGAAGCGCACTTGAAAGATTGTCTAGTCGTTTTTGAAAAAACATTTTAATAGATTTTGAACATTCGTTTATGTGATCATTGATAATATAGTTAAAAATTCAAATTTTATCATACTCTTTCTCTTTTTTTTTTCCTGATATTATATGAGTTTAATCTTTTGAAAAATCAAACAAAAAGATATTTTAATAATTAAAATTTAGATTTTTTATTGAAATATTCTAATTTCAATAATGAAGTGTATTTCAGTAAAAAAAATAACAAAGTGTATAATTTATAAGAAGAAAAAAATTATTTATACCATTTAAGGTAGCAGTCTGGTGGCAAGTTAGTGAATTTATCTCCGCATTAGCTTGAGTTCAAATTCCATTACAATCGTCTTTCCCACAAAATAGGTTGATTTGTATAACGCGGTATTTGATTCAAAACTTGTTAACGCTGAGCGTGAGGAAGGTCTATTCAGCCCCAAGAATATTTGTGTTGCGGATTCTCCCTATAGGGAGATTGAATGAGAACGTAACAGGAGATTTTTGACTTTAACTTATATATACGATAACTCATATATTAATAATATATATTTTTTGTTGTTAAAAAAACAGTTATTTATAGTAGGGGTAATTCATCAAACAATAAAGTTTTCCGTAGACAAAAACTAAATAGTTGTTTTTCCTGGAGAGACCGGCAAAAGTGAAAACTAATTCGCTAGACTCATGCCCTCAATTAAGATAGAAAACGTCAAAACGATCAACGGTGATCCGAATGAAATCTTTTCCCAAGTATCAAAAAAGTCAAAATAAAAAGGTTCAAATACTACGTAGAATCGCGTGGCGAGACAGGAAACTCTTTTAATAAAAATTAAAAAGATTTTCTTCTGTCTTCTTTTGATCAGCTTTTATCGTCGTAATTGGAGGAAGTACGTGCTTTGGCTTTTCTAACAGTGTTTTGATAGTTGGGAGAATATTTGACTTGGTGAGAGATGTAATATTTTTTTTTTTTTGATATTTTTGATATTTTTATTATACACCAATTTTAATAATATTATATATTATAATTAAAAAAATAAAGAATTATCAAAATTTATGAAATTTATAATTAAAATTAATTTACAACAGAATTATAAATAATATGTATAGAAGTAACTTCGTCACGTTGTAAATCCACTCACTCTGTCTATATATTATTACTGTTTCTAATAAGGTCAGGAAAATCAGACGGGCCACAATTTTAGATATTAAGTCCATTCTTCTCTCATTTGCCATTTACTCGGTTAGATTTATTTCTAGAAAAACAAACAAAGTAGACTCAATCTTTGTCATATAGTTGCTCAAAAAAAAAAAAAAAATCTTTGCCATATAGATTGGTGTAACAACCCACTGATGCTCTTATTCACCTCCTGTTTCAAGATATTAATTATTAATGAATGGACTTCATGACGGGTCGCAAGTGGGACATTCGAGGGGGACCCAAGTGAAGCTGCGCAAAATCCAATAGCACAAATAATTGTTTTTTTTTGAGATTTTATATCCAAAAATCAAATTAAATCTTAATTAATTTAATTTAAATATTTATCGGACAAATATCTACATATGTAATACAATATCAAATACGCAAGTGTACCATAAAGGATGATTGAGGGACATTCGGTTTTTCTATTATTGATTATTGATATTATTATTAATTATTGTTAATAATGAATAAAATTAAATTATAATATTTAGTTAAATTAATACTAATTATTATTAATTAAATAATAAAATAATTATTTTAAAAATTTTATTTTTTTATTATAATAAATAATCTTTTTACCTCTACATAATTTAAATTAGTTTCATAAAAGTGTATCTTTTGTATTTGTAAATAAAAAATTATTAAATACGTGACTTCAAAATGAATTGTATTTTGTCCAGTAAAAAATATTATTTTTACTACATAAATTACTGTATTTGAGAAAATTATTATTTTTATATTAAGTATATAAAATTATTTTTTAAAAAATTTTCGTGTTTTTATTTTTTGTAAAGTGGGAAATAATAATATATTTTTGAGTGAAATATTATTTTAGTTTAAGTGGGCCCCGTCCCCTTTGTAGTCGTCTAATTCTTTCACCTTGTTGCACTGCCTTCTCAACGTTGCAGGGACTAGGGAGGGTAGAGTTGTCGGAAGGGTAATTTTGTAATTATTTATTTATTAGTTCTCGATTGTTTTAAAATAATTTAAGTTTACTTTTTTAATTAATTTCTTTCCAGCCCAAAAAATAATTTCAATAGCAACCGAAAAATTTTATTAAATGCTCTAATACCTTCAATTTTTAAACTAAACAATATTAGTAGCTACGAAATACAAAACTAAATAGCCTCGAATAAAAGAAAATTGTGAGCAAGAAATTAGAAAAAAGAAAGTATTTAATAAAAACAATTTTGTTATTATTTGTTTGGATAATACATAAGAAGGAAAATGAGTAGAAACTTCAAAACATTGTTTGCATAGTACAACATTGGAATAAAAGAATTTTGTCTACATGATTACTAACGTGCCTACATTAAAAAAAAAAGCTTTCATATATTTATAGAAAAATTAATATTCATATAAAAATTACTTCTCTTTCTAACTTTCTGACCTTTTTCTCACCAATTTCTAGAGGGCCTCCCAGACAAATTTTCGCTCACTTTTTTAAACACTTCCTTTGTCATATCTTTACTAAACAAACAAAAATTAATATTCTAACACTTTTTTTTTTTCTCATTACTTTTATACAAAGCAAATATAGTGCGAATTACAACCTTCAATTTGGAGAGATGCGAGCCTCGTGAGTCTTGAGCGGACTTGGGAACCAGGACAAAAAAGTTTGAGAGTTTCCTATAAAAAGCTTAGTATAATGACTTTCAAAAAAATTAAAAAATAATATGAATTGACAGATAATGTTATTTAAAAAAATATAAAAATAGACAAATTTTTTAATAGTGTCAAAAAAATTATATTATTAGTGTTTAAAGTTTAAATAAAAAATTATTACCGTATAATTATATAATATGTGATACATAAAAAATATATAATTAATTTAATAATTTATATATTTTTTAAATTTAATATATTTTTTATAATTTAAATTTTTACATATTAATTTTATATTTCGTATTAGATGCCTGCATAACTTTCCGTAACCAAAATCAACGCAATGCGAGAGGCGAAGATGCTCAAACCAAAATCAACGCAGCCCAAGCGCCGAAGAAAAGTACCGACAGACTAGTAAGAAACCGAGCACGCGTTTAAAGAGACCACTCGCACGCGCTCATGCCCGAGTAGGATTTGGTAAGAGTCAGAAAGCACACGTGTCAGCCCGTCTTCCAATGAACCCCACGCTCTCTGTGTCCAGGTGTCCTGTCTCCCTTCCCTATAATAAATCTCGTTATCTTCCCCTGCCCGCCTCCCTATTCTCCCCACATTTTTACTTTCGCCACCAGCTGCAAGAAAGACCCGATTCCTTCTTAACTCGGATCCTCTAACCCGGATTTTCAACCCGTTTAGAATTCGGACTTTGATGCAGTGAAGAAGGGAATTAATCAAGTTATGGACAGGGAGATGGAGAATCAAGAGAATAATTATAGTTATATGGGTCGGAGCTTTGGTGGTGTGAGTGTCAATGATGATTCGTCTACCTTTAGCGACTGTACCAGCGACAGATCCGGGGAGTTCTCGTCGGCGTCGTCGGAGAGCCGGCGGCTGTTGATATCCTGCGCGACGGATAACTCCGATGAGCTGATTCACCAGCTCGTGTCGGATCTCGGCTCATGTTCGATCGACGAAGCAAAGCAGGCAGCCATGGAAATCCGACTCCTTGCCAAGAACAAGCCGGAGAACCGCCTCAAGATTGCCAAAGCTGGTGCGATTAAGCCTCTGATTTCGCTGATTTCATCGTCTGATCCTCAGCTTCAGGAGTACGGCGTCACTTCGATTTTGAATCTATCGCTGTGCGACGAGAACAAAGAACTGATAGCTTCGTCCGGAGCGATTAGGCCGCTGGTTTGGGCTTTGAAAACGGGGACGGCGACGGCGAAGGAGAACGCGGCTTGTGCTCTGTTCCGCCTCTCGCAGGTGGAAGAGAACAAGGTGGCAATCGGGAGGTCGGGAGCAATTCTACTTCTCGTGAAGCTTCTAGAGACCGGAGGATTTCGCGCGAAAAAAGATGCGTCGACGGCTCTGTATTCGCTATGCTCGGTCAAGGAAAACAAGATCAGGGCCGTCGAAGCAGGAATCATGAAGCCACTAGTGGAACTAATGGCTGATTTCGAGTCAAACATGGTTGACAAGTCAGCTTTCATCTTGAGCTTATTGGTATCGGTTCCGGAGGCGAGGAAAGCGTTGGTGGAGGAAGCCGGGATTCCGGTGCTGGTGGAGATAATCGAGGACGGGTCGCGGAAGCAGAAGGAGATTGCGGCGGCGATACTTTTGCAAATTTGCGAGGATAATTTGGTGTATCGAGCTATGGTTGCCCGAGAAGGAGCGATTCCTCCTCTGGTCGCCTTGTCGCAGACCGGCACGGATCGCAGCAAGCAAAAGGTGAGAAATTTTCGGAATTTCCGGTCGCGGGTGATTGGCGGGCGGTGGCGACTGACGTGGCATTGCTATTTTCAAAATTCAACGTCGTCGTTTTTGATCGCTAACGCCACTTTTTTTTTTTTTTTTCTTTTTAATATTTGGGTGGGAGGAAAGAGAACACTAATTGGCCACGTCAGTCGCATCTCTTTATCTTCTTTTTGAAAAGAAAAGGCAAAAAATAATGCATCTAAAACAAAAAAAATACCGGACAAGAAAATATCCAGCAACTTTGGAATGGAGAGGGGAACCAAACCACCAATTGTAGTGGTGAGGGATAAAATAAATAAAAGGTGCACTTCATAACAATTCAAAATTTTCTTTTTTTAGGTACGGTTTGTTGCTTATCTTTTATGCGTTCGTATGCTCAAATTTCAAAGATTTTTCGGTTGGCCGGCGAAGTTTTCTTTGTTTGTTGTATCATTGTGTTCAATTTCAATTATTGCGTCTAAAAAAGGAGGAGTGAGATGACTTGTCGCTTTGTTTGTAATTGACGTGTGGACAGGCGGAGACACTAATCGAACTTCTACGGCAACCAAGATCCGGCAACCCCGCTGCCAGAACATCAGATGTGTCAGTATGAGCTGGTGCCCCTCCCACATGCCCCATGTGTAATCATACAGAGTCATTAGCTTCTCCCCTTTTGCTTTTTCAAGAAAGAAAAGGAAGAAAAAGAAACGAATCAAAAAAGAAAAAAAAACGAAAAAAAAAAAAAAGGAACTGTAAATATTTTTGTTCGGGGGAATGTAGAATTTGATTGTGATAGCTAGTGTTGTCCGAGTTTGGTATAATAGTATGCTACTTAGTACTTCCTCTCTTTGCTTTTCTGAATGTTCATATCGATTTTGGAACTAGTTGCCAAATTCTCGCGTCTTCCTCTGGATTTCCGATTCAAAAGCGAAGGGGAAAGGAATGATGACAAAATTGACAGCACCCCCAAGATCGCTAGTATTGCTTTTGACAAGAACGATTCATTTTGAGGAAGCCACGAGGAACTCGTGTAATTTTACAATTTTATATATTATATATAAGCACTGGCAAGTCTGCCGTTGTTGGTTGACGAGTCTTCATTGATATTATAGCCGTTGATTTCCCATATCAGTTGTCGGTATCAGTGGCGGCTTTGCCATGTGGCAAAAGAAATTAGCCTACCGAGATAGCCTCTTTGTTATCTTTCGTAAGACGGAAAAGTTCGTTGGGCTGAGTGGGTTGAATAGATTAGAGACCAAATTAAGTTTTATTAATATTATTTATATGTTTATTATACATAAATTTTAATTATAAATTTTATAAATTTTTTATTATTTTTAATATAATTTATGAGATATAAAATTATTAAAATTGTATATAATAGACTTATAAATGATGTATATATAATATTTAACTCGATTCCTTTGTCCATTTTCTCGCTATCCATATAGCTGTGCCCTTTGGAAGACACATATAGAGCATCTTTGTTTAGAGTTTTAGTCACTCAATATTAGTATTATTATGAACTAATGGCCTATTTAGATTCATTGGAATGTATGATAAAGAATTCAATTCTCATAAAATTATTATTCTTTTTTTTCTTATTGTTTATTTATCAATTATTTATTAATCCAATAATCTTATTTTCTCACTTTTTTTTTTCTCTTTATCAATTTCTAGCAATTCAAACACCCTACAGAGTAAAGTTGTGGGATTTATACAAGCAGCTCCATCTTTGCAACTACAGTCACTTGGCCAGACTCCTTTTTTTTTCATTTGAATTTTTGAGTTGATTTGAAATTTACATTTGAGATTAATTCTTAACCACTCTACTACCATATTAAGAATCAATGAATTACAACTCAATTGATACTAAAGCAATCACAAAGTTGAAAATCTTGATTTCAAATCTCAATTTGAGTCAATTACTGAAAAAAAAAAAAAACTATACAAGAATCAATTCACATTTATAAGCTATAAATTAATCACGTCTCACGACTTTGGCCCATAACGTTTACATAATTGAGAATTCGATATCTTAACTATAGTCTAAATTTGATGTGGACTGGAAAAGAAGTATCATGTTCGATTACTTGGATTTTCAAAATATTTCTAATATGGTTCATCTATTAAATCTAATAATCCAAGCACGATAGATGGTGACCTCGCAGTCATATATATATGTATATATATGGTGTGATGGTTTAGAGACTTACGTCACTATTATATCAAGACGCTCCTTTCGAATTAGAAAAGTAAAAGTTTGAACTTGCTTCGCAGCCGGTGTGCAATACAATCCACTAAGATAATCAGTATTATCAAAACAGACAAACAACAAGCAATGAAATAAAAAAACAAATTAAACACCTAAACAAAATGATATAAATTAGAAAAGTATTTTATTATAATGAACAATAATATAATAAATTAATGATAAGTTGACTCTTAAATCTCTAAGTATTTTATGTATATAAAAGAGTGTGATGGATTAGAGTCTTTGTCACCATTTTACTCTCTTTTTTTTTTATAGTTTATTGATTAAAATAACCTTCATTTTTTTTGTCGCAAAATTTTATTGAATGAAAGTTAATCTTGACTTACAAACTTGAAAATCTTTTTATCCAAACAAAAAATTTTAGTGAATAGTTTTCAGTTAATTCCAAAATATTCATTGAAAATTACTTTTCACTTAAAAAGATATTGCAATTCACGTATCTTTATACAATAATGTCTCTCTGAAGATATTGACAGATTAGAACTTAAATATCTATTCTAAAACTAACTAATATTGAGAATTAGTATAAGATTTATGAGAATAAGAAATGTTATTCCCATTGTTTAATTTATGTCTTAACGGGCCCTCATGCCAATCCATATGCAAAAATAAAATAACTACTTGTTCAAAAACAAGCACCGCAATCACTTTATTACGCATCCCTCACAAGCTTGCGAAAGTCGTGAAGTCCTCCTTGGCAATTGTTTTAATGCAAATTTTACGTGGATTTATGACCAAAGTACCCCAAAAAAAAAATCCTTATAATAAGCTAAGAAGAGTCTTATTCACTTACTCAATGTTTTTTTCTTTCTTTTTTTTTTTGAAAAAAAAAGAAGAGTCTTATTCACTCATCATGAATTTCGGTCCCATACTTGACGACTTACTCGTCGATCTATCAGTTAATGCTGTTAGCATTTGAATTGTTACTAAACCTTTAATTAATTCCACAACGATGACGTCGCTTTGTTAGAAAGTGGCACTTTTCCAATTTATTAAGCATCAGGTTCAGCGATTTTTACGTCGTGACCTCAAACACCAAGGGGAGGAAAAAAAAAAAAAACGGCATCGAGTTCAGCGTTTACTTGTGGATACTGATGGAAGTTTTAATGGTTTTGTTTTTCGGTTTGTGTATCTTTGTCACCAGACTTCGGGCTGGATTGGTCATGGACATTGATTCAATCAGTCCGTTAGTAGTTAATGATGTTTGATTTTAGAGACAAGGTTAATGGACAGGGGGACAATGATTAGGGGTGCAAATGAGTCGAGTCGAGCCGAGTTCGGTCAGGCTCGAGCTCGGCTCGTTAAGCATTTTTCTGAGCTCGAACTCGACTCAAGTTCGATTCGAGCTTTGAAAGCGAAGGCTCGAGCTCGGCTCATGACATTATTACCGAAGCTCGGGCTCGGGCTCGGCTCGAGTTCGGTTCGATTTTTGTTTTGTTGGTATTTTTTTCTTTTTTTTTTTGTTATCTAAGCTTGATATATGTATATATATAAAACTAACTATATTATGCATCATCAATTAGTTTACCTAATTGTATTTTAATTTTCTCTAATCCAAAGAATTTATATTCTTTTGCAAAGAAAAAATAAATATGCAATTTTATTTTAATTAAGAAAAAAATCAAATAAAAAAAAAAGACATGAGGAAATAATGGATGCATAATGTATTAGGGTTGGACTTGGGTCTTTCGGGACACCGAGTTTGGTAGACTTGAGAGGTTGAGAGCATTTGAAGATAAATAAAAAATCAACCCTAATTTCATTATTATTTATATTAAAAGTTAAATGATACAATTAAGTGTTATTAATACACTAAATAAGTCTATAATGATACATATTAAACGAGCTCTTAATGATACATTTATCGAACTGTTCACGAGCCTGTACCGAACCGAACTTACTATTATTCAGACTCGACTCGTTTATTAAACGAGCTTTAGTTTTAGGCTTGGGTATCGCTCATTTATTAAATGAACGAGCCTGAGTCGAGCCACTGAGTTTTTAACGAACGTATCGGCTCATTTGCAATCATAACAACGACTGAATGTAGGCATACCATTCTTAAATTTGTTGTAAATCAATTTTATGTATAAATTTTATAAGTTTTTATATTTTTTTTTTCAAAAGCTTATGATGCCGTATAAAACTGTTAAATTTAATGTAAAGTTTTAAGAACTGAACTAATCATTAAACCGAAAAGTTCAGATATTCAAGGTTCGATCGGTTCAACTGTAACAGTAAAACTGATATTTAATCTTAAATATATAAAAATTAAATATTTTTATATTATATTATATTATATAAAATGCAATTTTAGGTAAGATATAAGTATTATATATATGTATATATTAGAATAATAATATTTGTTGATTCAATACATATGATTTACAATTTATTGTAAAGTAAGATTAAAAATTAATATAATAGACATTCAAAATTAATTGTATTTTAGGAATAATATTTACATAAAATTAAATTTTATATAAGTTAAAGACATTATAATTGACATATTTAAAAATGTGAAATATTTTTAAGAAAATATAAGTTGAAGATATTAATTTTCTTATTTTTATATACAAAAGTCCTAGGGTGTGATATTGTAATTGATATATTTATAATTTTATTCAAATTTTAATTTTTAAAATTGGTTATAAGTAATCAATATAATTTTTTTTAGTTTGCACGAAAAAAGGAGATTTTTTAATGAGAATACGTAAAAAGACTGAGTTGAGATATCTCACTTCTTTTATAATGTACATTTTCAAGATTTCTTTTGCTTTTATAATAAATGCAATGCTTTACATGTTGTTTGGATTTCAAAAAATGTGGGAAAGAAATTTGAAAGAAAGAAAGTGGTGAGAAAAAAAGTAGAAGAAGAGAAAATAATTTTTTTATAGATTGTTTGGATAGGTAAGAGAAATGTGAAGAAAGAAAGTAGTGAGAAAAAAATGATTTGTTTGGATATGATAAGAAAATGGAGAAAAAGAAAATTTTTATGTAAAAATAAAATTTATGCCCCCAAATCCAATTAATGTATAGTTAGAAGAATTTTTACATTTTATTAATCATGTACTAAAAAGCCATTGATGTCCTAAACTTTATTCGCTATTGGGATGTATATTTTCATCAAGTGACTAATTGATTTGCCTTACAGTGTGTTTGGATTTAAGAGTTGGATGAGGAAGAAAGTAGTGAGAAAGAAAGCAGTTAAAAAGAAAGTGGTCAAAAAAAAGTGATTTTTTTTTCTTTTATAGTGGTTTGGATAGGTTAAAAATGGGTGAGAAAGAAAATAGTTAGAAAGTAAATTTTTTGTTTAGATATGATAAGAAAGTAGAGTGAAAGAAAATATATATATATAAAATGACATTATTATCCTTATATAAAAATTATTTAAGTCATTTTTTTTATTTTGGGTATGAGAACCCAAAATAAAAAAAAATAAAAAAACGACCAAAGAACTAGACAATATCTTGTTAAAAGAATAAAAAAGCATCACCTGAAGTCACAGATGGCCACGCGGACAAAATGTCTATCTAGTAGGCAGTTGGTTCACAATAGGAGCAATTTCGTATTTTTGTAATTACAACCTCATTAGTGCTTAATTTTCTCACACCTTCTCACCAATTTGGTAATAAAGTTTTTTCTGCTACGTACGTACCTTTTTGACTTCATTTTCTTATATTTTTCTTTCCATTTCTTACTCCAAACAGTGGAAAATTTTTTGGTATTTGTGTTTTTTTTCCCATCCAATTCTTTCTCCCCATTTTCTAGCATTCCAAACAACCTGTTAATATATCCAATTTAAGGCACCAATATCCAACATTGATATTATGGTTGATTTGCCTTAATAATTCTTGAAGTTAATATACCTAATTAGATTGTAACAAGCACATACTCCAATCCATGCATAATAGAAGAAATGAATGTAAGAGAATAAAAGGTGACAGTTGACATTGGAAACATGATGATGCAACAAAGCTTAGGAGGTAGCTTAACTTATGCATTCTCTCACTCTGCCACAACTAATCTAGGTTAAGTCTCAAAACCAAATCTCCAAGATAAATGAATCATGCTCAAATATGAGTGGGTTTTGACCACTGATATTGTGAATTTTTTTTAAATACATTTGTTGTTATCATCTGGATGATAAAGCAAACGACAAATGATATTGTGTCTATATTATCACCTAGGCTTACATTCTCTTTCTTAAATGCGTGCTTTTGTGTCTATATTACTACTGAGGGTAATTCTCATACGAAAAGTAAGCTTTGATTCCCAAGTTCAACAAAAAAAAATTATTCATACACACAAAAAGAAAGGAAAAAAGGCAAAAGAGCACAATTAGATATTTCTTTCATATAAATGCTTATCTAAGAGTGGTTTTATTAATAGAGGACTCATAATTAATGAAATAAACTACTGTAGAAAAAGACATATACAACCAAGTAGTCCAATTAGAAAATTTGCAATCTATAATCCGTTTGCAAGAGAGCATGACTATTACACTCACGGCCAATAACACTGTTTCAGCATTAATTGTAAGGCAACAGTAAGCTTTCCAAATTTAAAAGACATTTTTACAGCATATTCATCAAGCTTTTACAACAGAAAATCCAAGTAGTAGGCCTCAACATACTTTAGGCTTGCTAACACATACACACAAAATTAATAGACGGATGTTCATATAGAAAACCACACAAAATTAGCCATCCATTGGCTACCTTCGCTAAGTTATATTACATAATACCTTAGTTAGAGTTAATATTCGTCATCCCAAAGTAACTTTATGGTGATTAGATGCTCCAACTACCTACAAAAAAAAACAAAACAACAATTCATAAGCTTGCCAGCAAAAGAACATCTAAAAAATAATCAATAGAATATTGATTACCTTTAGGTCTTCACATTTTTAAGGATTCATGTACTAATGATCATTCATAAGTCCATTAAAACTTCCAATCAATTTTCCTCTGAAACCCCAAAAAATTGCCTTGTTGGCAATTGATTCTTTGATAAGAATTTATAGGTAGTGCGTAAAAATATAGGTGCAAGGCCATGACCTTTAATTGGGCAAAGATTTGTCCTTCTGGATAATCATCGGGTCGACCACTCTCCGAAATGTTGAGAGATCACTCTGAAATGCAATTTTCCTCTTTAGCTATGCCGTTACTCTTTTCAAACACTCTTGCAATGTTGTCAGCAATTTCATTACTTTTTTCTAACATTCTTGTGACAATATCGATTCCCATGTTAAGCCTTTCATATTGATTTTCTAGCATTTCTATTAGTGCCGCTTTGCGTTTCGTTCTTTTAGAAGATGACTTTAGAGAGTTAGCAAATAGGGTCAGGTTTGGACTAAAGGCAATATGGTTCGCACTAGAATTTCTCATGCCATTAGCAAAGAAATCAGCAAGAGACATCATCACGAGGTCACTGGAAGTATTGAAGTCAAAAAATGCAGAAGTCCTCTCATTTTGCCATTGTCTAACCTTGTCTGTTGCACTAAATGCGTAAGCACCCATTGCTTTATCTTCTCCATAGAGCTCATAAAGTTTATCAAAGTTTGGGATTGAAGTCCGCAGCCATTTCCTCGCTTCAAGTTTCTCCTGCATGTTGTTTGAACCAAAGGTGTATACAAATAAAAAAATTAAAATCAATAATAAACAATATTTTAAGGCTCGAAATATGTGGTTACATGGATTAGTTGCTCTCATACTTTGGTTGTAGCTTCAAACATCTTAATTACTGAGTTCCATGCAAATTCATTTAGACCATGAAACAAATTTTTTCATTCGTTGAAACGCCCTTTTAGAGTTTTCAACCTATTTTTAATATTGCTCATTTGAATTATTAGACCAAAGTGATCTCACAAGGCGTTCACCACATTTACATAAGTCGTGCGAGAAAAAGTCCCATTCGGTCTGTTACCCCGTTGCTGTTCCTCAAGCAAGCAATCTATCAAAATATTGTTTATTTTAGTTGTCCACACTAAATTGTTGTCTTGATCCATAAAACCAACCCCATAATTAGAAGCATTACCCTTTTCCATTGAACTTTCCCTATTTACATTTGTGATCCTTTTATTCCTTGGCATTGTCAACTGCCTTGTTTGTTTGAAGGCACCTAATTGTGTCAAAGAACCCTAGTAATGACTCCTGGGAATAAAAGATTTTGATGATCAACCGAAGTAGAATTTGAAACAAAAAATATGCATCAAGAACATATGTTATGAAAGATGAGCCATAGAACCTACAAAAAAAGTTTTAGTGTGTGTTGAAATTCTGGTTCCCTAAATAGATCCCACATGCTTTAACAGTAGAAATAAATCAATTTCTTGTAAAATATTAGCATCGCTAAAAATGTACGACTTTAGCTTTCTAATTTTTCTTTTTGTTAAAACTAAACAAATGCAATTTGATGCACTATACTAATTGATTACAAAAATTTCAAATTTTCAACAAAATAATAATAATAATAATAATAATAATATTATTATTATTATTATTATTATTATTATTATTATTATTTTTGCTATAGGTAGTTAATTGTAGAATTTGAGAAATAAATTATCTTGTCTAGGAAGAAAAAAATAAAGATATTATTATGATTATTTTTAGTACTATTTGGAATATCAATATAATATAATTTTAAAAATCAAGATTATGCTAATGAATGTTAATGTAATATCGTTGTATTATATTTAAATTAAGTTGTACTAAAATATATTTTTTATATTTATTCACTTCATATGAATGATCCAATGGCTTAACTTCAATAGCCATAAATTATGTGAGTCATGTAATCCATTAATGTCTATGTGTCAACACAGAAACCATGTGAGATGTCTATTTACATCCTTTATGTAATAGAATAGGTTGGGATTTTTTTGGTTGAAAAGTCTGGTCTGTTTTTCATGACAAATTAGATGTGAAAGTGTACTTGATAAATTCTTATGCCCCTTTAGGACTACAAAAGATTGTGAAAAAATAAATTGTAAACTTCAAAAAATGCAAACTAAAATTTCATTCAATATTTATGTCAAATAGAAAATAAATGCATTTTTTTACCTGATATTGAAAGTACATATGTCCATTCTCTTGTCTGCTTAGTATTCCACTGCTTGTACTGCTATTCTCCCCAACAATCCAATGATCCTTCTAAACAAGCACTAGATCTAGCAAGAATTTTATTTTTGCCATTTGACATTCAATAATCCAATATGTAAAGTTGTCCAAGTAATTTGTTTTTTCAATTAAAGGTAAATGAAAGAGTAAAAATAAAACAGAGAATTTGGATATAGTGCTTTGCATTACAAGACAATAAAAGCTACTATATTGGCATGATAATGAATTAAGATGAAGGAATTAAAAACCCTGATAGTAATGATTTATCCTCCTAATTTTGTTCAAGATAACTTTTAACATTCACAGAGTTACTGATTACAAAGAAATGCCAACAACTTAGTTATTTAATTACAATGATAATCTTGCCACATCTGTTCTGCAATAGGTTCCCTTAAATGCACTATTTGTCTATAATCAATTTCAGCTGTATTGGCTCCAAAAGCATCTTGACAGTTTCCTTCCTCCTGTAAGAGCTCTCTATCAACTTTAGTGATTATGCTTTCATCCGGATCGACTCCTATTAAAAAATTATGAATGATACAACACACTAGTATGATTTTAGTCGTTGTATTACATGAGTAATGAGACTCATTCCCACTAAATATAATTGAGAATCTTTTTTTTTTTTTAACACACCAAATGCTCTTTCAATGACATTACGAAGTGCAGCATGACGATAGGTTCATAGTTCTTTAGCAATTTCAGGACCACTCCCTGAGTACTCTTTCAAATGATAATAGACACTTCTATATGGCGTAAGCAATCCACTCCATAATAGAAAACTCGCATCACCAAAATAAAATTTTTTTAAGACAAAAGGCTAACGTTATTATATAAATTTATTAAGATTTTCATATCAGTGGACTTTTTAAATATAGTTACCTCTTAGAATAATGAGCTTGTCTTCTTTTGTTAGTGCATTCTTAAATATTCTAAAATCAAAAGTTGTCCTTTCCCACCCAGCCAACACATAGGTAAATTTCATATCAAATGAGCAAAAGGCCAAAACATTTTGGGTGTACCAATTTTTTCTTCCACAATATTTAGGAGCATCTGCCTGCAATACTTTTACTTTAACATAAGTTTCTATCAATTGCTTCTACACAATTTTGTGTAGAATAAGCAATATATTTACAATCATTTTGTAAATTAGTGACTATTAATGATATAATTTTTATTTTTTTATTATGAAAAAGTTGTAAATAAATTACCTTGAAATACTGGTAGAATTTAGGATTGTACATGATTTGTGATGACACCTCTAATCCATCTAGTTGTCTAAAGAATTTAGCCTTAAGAGATATCACGGCTCGTGAGACGTTGGGAAAATGACGATTGACAATCTCTGTCGAACGAATCCAATAAAATTTTAAAGGTCGATATTTTCAGTTTTGACTCAAAACATTTAAGAATATAGCTACTTGCTCCTCCACCGTAGATAGACGGAAGTCTTTTATGTGAACTCTGGCTCTTAATATTCCACAAAATTAAAGGAAGGCTTCAGGACCCATGCGACCAATATTTTGACAAGTTTGTTCATTTTCAGTAAGTTGTGCCATTAATTGTGGTCGTCTATGATTTGTTTATGATAATTTTCATGTAGAGGTTTATCCACCAATATTGCATGCATCTGTATTAAGTGTAAGGCGTGAACAATACAGCAGATGAGTTGAACCATAGCAATTCTTCTTTGCCGTTCCTAATCAGCAAGAAAGCTGATCCATCTATTTCGAACCATAGCCATTCTTATTTGACGTTCCAAATTAACTCCAAACATGCTCCATACGTTTTGAACATGGTGGGCATTGGTTATATGCCCCACCATTTTATCAGATGTGTGTGAGTTATTAGCCTCTAAAATAATATCATCCATTTGTTTATTATCCATCTATTTACAATTAACACCCATAATATCATCCATTTGTTGACAGACTGTAAACTAGACAATATGCATTTTATATCGTGAAACAGAAAGCATTAACAAATAGAGCATGATTATTAATAAGAGGAGTAAATTAATACCAAGACTTGTATGCGTAGGTAATATTAAGCACCACCAAGGAAGACAAGCTCAGTAATAACGGCAAAGTTGTTCAAAGCATGCCAGTAAAGAAGTAGACCTCCAATTTACCATTTTCCTTCAACGAGACAATTAAAAGAGAAATTGGATAAGAAGACATTTATATTGAAAGGTAGTAACGAGTATAAAAGCACATGTATTTTTGGGAAAAATTTTAAAATAAAAAGAGGTTTAAACGTCCATAGAGAGGTATAAAAAAGAACATGCAAAATTAGTTAGGAGAAACCCCAATACAACGGGAGTAGAAAGAACAATAGACCAAATTATTTTTTAAAAAAAAATGCAAAATCAATTAGATTCCTCAATTGAAACCAGCCTACATGTATCTGGCATATGTATGAATTTAATTGTCAACCTCACAATAAAACCACCACTCTACAATGGTTAATTTCATTAAATTAAATACGTAGAGTTGGATTTGATACGCTAAGGCACAAAAGCAAATTTTTAAAGAAAAAAAAAACAGAAAATCAAAGCTTGCAAGCAAAAAGAAAGCTTAGTCTTGCTCAAAAAAAAAAAAATTTGATAGAAGATAATGCTTTGGAGTGAACAAATGAAAACAAAACAGCCATAACCCTCAAGCACAAAAAATTTTAAAAAATCCAAAGCAAAAGAAAGGAGAGAGAGACCGGGTGATCGCAGTTGTTGAGGAGAATCTTGTGGGTGTTGTCCTCTTTAGATAGAGAATGAGGTTGCTGCAAAATTGGGGCAGAAAATTTGGAAGGTCAGAGATAAAATATTGAAAATTAGATACACATAAAAAGTTGATGTTTTGTTAAAAAAATTGAAGATAAAAGAAGCAAATTTATTTGAATAATTGGGACTGATTAATGAATGCATCAGCTTATACAGGGATGTTGCGACCTCACCAGATTGCATATATTCACAGAATATTGGGATTGAATAAAAAAAAGTAAAATATGGGTACAACAAAGGTTTACCTTTAAGAGGATGGAGACAGAGCAAAGGGCCTTTTCCTCAAATCATCTATCTAGGTTTGGTCTAGACTCTTGAAAGAGAGGGAGAGAGAAAGAGAAAGAGAGAGAAAGTGATTGAGTGAGGATGGGAAGAGAACAAGCGGGCCTTCTCCTCAAGCAATTCCAACAAGCGGGCCTTCTCCTCAAGCAATTCCAACGTATGCATCAAGTAGTAATTTTACAAAACATGAGAACAAGTCTGTTGATAGGTTTAATATTTACATAAGTTTTATGCATATTTTTATATATATTTTGTAGTTTAACTATGTAATATTGTGAATTTTGACAGGTTTTACTTTAGTTGCTCGTGTTATGTTTCGTAGGACGATTAGATGTAAGTGAAGTATTCGAAGCACAGAAAAAGGAACTTGCTGGGTTTGAAGGAGTAAAAACAAATTGAGAACCAAGGAACCATACCAAAATTTGGTTGGAAAGCTAATTTATATTCAATTCGGGTAGAATTTCACAGTTTTACGCACTGCTCCGTATTTTAGCCATAACTTGCTCTACACAAGTCAGAATCGATGATTCTTAAGCCAAATCGAAGCTAAGAAATAGAGATACAACATTACTGTTTTGACAGACTTCGGATTCTGCTTGGAAGGAGTCAAAATTTGGGTCCAAAGATACATGGTCAAAACTGTCCAGAAATGTTGCAAATCCTTTTCCGACTTAAATTTTGATACTTTAGGCCTTACACTTTTTATTATTTGGGGGGACCGTATATACTAAAGTTATAGAACATAGAGGGGAATTTTTGGGACGCTATTCTTTTAAATAGAAAGACCATACAGAGAGAAGCGTAGAGAGCGAAGATGAGAAGAGTATAAAGAAGAAACGCGAAAACGTCGAAAATGAGTTTTTCAATTCCTTTTCTTTTCTTTTTTTTTTCTTTGAAACTCAATGATGTTAGATATTTTTTTACCTTTATATTTTAGCGTAAGTAGCTAGAACCTTAAACTACGGCAAAAGTGATGTAGCCTAGTTTAGGTTTGAATTATCTGATTTTTGTGATATTTTATAATTTTTCCTAATCATATTGCAATTTCATATTGAGAACTGGATTTTATTTATTTATTTTGTTCCTAATCATACTTTTGTACTTGGCCACCACAAAAGTAGTCATAGGATTTGTGTTGAGATCGACAGATGAAACACAATCGTGCACTAAATAGATAAACATATGAACTTTGAATTATACCTGAAATAAGTTTATATGATGTTGTTAGAAATTCTCTGTTCTTAATGAGTTTAATCTATCTTGTGTGAGTTTGAGAGAAGATTACAATTAGATTGACATACGGTTAGGGTTGCTTGACAAAGAGCACTAAGTAATGAGAATTATTGACATTCAAATCATTAAACATATAAAATTCATATAATTCAGGTGAAAACCCATAGCCTTAGTACCCTCTATCTTGTATTCGATTTTTAATTAATTTGCTTATGAGTCTTCATTAGTATAATTACTTAATTTAATTTAATTTAATAGCTTTGCTTTATTTAATTTTTAAAAACATTAAATTTTGTTCAAATAATATAAATTATAATTAATCTTTTGTTCTATTGGGTTCGACACCTGAAGTATTCACTAGATTTTATTGCTACGATCTACCTTGTTCACTTACAGGAATTTACCCGGTCATCTGTGATTACCTGCCAAACAATGCACAATTGGATCAACTGCAACAAAATGCAATCTATACCTATACTTTCTTCAAAATGAATACAAGTCTTTGGATTTATTTAACTCATTTAATTTTTGATGGCACTTCCAATCAGTCTCCAAGAATACCATCCAGTGTTAACTTAGAAAGAACTCCAAAAGTATGCAGCAAAAAACACATTTGAGAAGTGAAAAAAAGAAAACAAAAGTTAAAAATGGGAAGAATGCTACAATGCCTAAAGTAGGGTATATAGAAAAGCAAGAATGTTTGAGGTGATGGACCCAAGCAGTTTGTATTGTGGCCATAGTGAACTTATTTAACTTTCAATTGCATAATCAACTATGATACCAATAAACTTGAACTTTGTCATACAACTGTTATATGGTGAGGGAGAAATTAAAATAGATTTTAATCACTTAAGAGGCTTTTCCCACTTGCAATTCAAAGCAATATTGAAGTATCTAAAGAGATCGATTTCACTGTCGTAATAGAAAACATAAAATAATAAGAAACAATAGCACATACTTCAAAACATTTAAATTGAAGAAGAAGAAGAAGGGAAAAACAATCGGACAAAAAAAAGCATTCATCTGTACATATATAAACTTGTGCAAAAAGTATTTATTTTTAAGAGGTTAGTGAGATAGATCAAATGGGCTTCTACTCAAATCGCATATCGCAATGTGCTTACAAACTAAGTTGGGTTTTTTGAGAATGGTGTATGTAGGCTGCTTAGTGGCGAAAAATATGAGAATAACATAACTTGTTCGTCAGTAGATCGATTAGATGAAGATGTGTGGGATGCTAAAAAAGAAGAGAAGATGAAGGACAATAAAGAAAGAGATAAGCATGATAACTTTGCTATGGAGGAGCACTGACAGCCAAATCACGCAAAATATAAAACGACTAAATGTGCAAGGAATGAATCAAAGAGGGAGGGGGGGTGCCTGCCATTGATGCTGTAACTAGATTTGGCTTCGAATCAAAGGGCGATGCTACACGAAGAAGGGAGCCGAACAAAGGAGAGCTTGCATTCTTTTGTTTTCCCTCTTCTCCTGTTGCCTACTTTCAGACATTTTGGTGGGGGCAATTTTGTCAAATCACTGTATCACTATATGCTTTTATGTAACTTTTTTGCTGACTTAGTGAGAAAATTTCACCGGTAGGTCCCACATCAATTTTTGCCTGGGTTTCACTTGATTTTTACGCTCACGCATTCCAACACATTCTCCAAACGAGCGATTATTCCATTTTATGCCCATTTTTTTCTCCTATGATTCTTTTGCCCCCCTTTCTCGCACTCCAAACTGAGTGTTAGCGTTTTAAAAAAAATATATTGTAGCTTTAACAGCTCCCAGTGTGGTTCCAAGAAGAATAATAGTTCCCAACATGGCTATTTAACGTATTTCTGTTCCTAACAAGGTGCCTCTATAGTTACATTTTCAGTTAGAAATTAGAATTTGTGGGTGATGTGGCACAATAAGAATGCGCCACATCACCCACTACTTACTGACCAAACTGGAAAAATCGGTCTAGGTTTCGATTGAACTGGCCGATTTTTCAGTTTTTCAGTCGATTCCTTACTACTCCAGGTTTTTAACGTAACCGGATCAGACCATAAACTGGTTCCCGAATATTTTGATTGAACTAATCGGTCAAGTCTAATTCTCAAAACAATGTGAATAAAGAGCAACTCGGTCCATCTCTCGAATTCTCTCTCTCTTAGTGTATGTGCCCTTACATCTATTTATAATCTAACATAATTTATGAATTTTATGGCCTGTTTGGTTTCTAAAGAAACCATGAGAAACAATTGAATTCTAATAAAAAAACATCATTATTACTACATTACTTTTTTATCTTTCTTTCTCACATATTTCTCACCTATTCAAAAAATTTACTTTTCTCATAACTTTTTATCTCGCAACTTTTTTATTATTTTTTTTTCATCATTTTTTTCTCATATTTTTCTTATCTATCCAAATAACTTACTTTTCTTATAACTTTTTATCTCACAACTTTCTTTATTATTTTTGTTCTTCTCACTTTCTTCTTACATATTTCTTATCTATCCAAATAACTTTTTCTTACAACTTTTTTTCTTATCACTTTCTTACGAATCCAAACATACAGTTAGGTTTATGTAAATTTTTCTTATAATTAAAAGAAAATGACTGCACTCATTTATTTGATATTTTATGATATATTGATCATTTTGATAGAATATAAATACATGTTGTGAGATGTTTAATTGAAGAAAAAATTAATTTACTATTTTAAATAATTTAACTTTAGATGTAATTATTTTTGATGAAAAATGCATTGATAAAAAAAATAAATGCAAAATTTAAAGGAAAAATCCTATTTCGCATCACAAATTTTACTAGGTCTATTTGAATTTATTAACTGAATCGGGTTGAATTTCGGTTTATTGATGAGATTTGTTTAACTTTGGTCGTGTAGGGGGACGTCTGCTCAAGAAAATTCGAAATAGGCTGTTCGAAAAAAATCCCCAAAAAAGAAAAAAACAAAGAAAGAAAATTCAAAATGGCGTGTGTTGGACTTGGAATAGAATAAGTGATTTTTTCTCACGGATGTTGACGTTCAACTGTACAAGGAGGGGGAAAAAATGAGCTTGCTGATGTACCATACAGTGCTATAATTTCAACAAATTCATCACAAAAAATATAATCAATTATTGATTTAATGCAATTACATTAAAAATATGAAACAATAATTATAAAAATTAAAATTAAAAGTACATGATAGTTTTTTAGAGCTTAAAGTGTATTCTTATATAGTATACGGTGAAAAATTTTTTATTTAAAAATATTTTTTTAAAGAATCAATGTAATTGTATTAAATTGGTAATAGGTTGTATTGTTATGCCTTAAATGGCTAAATTGTATGGCCTCATTGTGCGGTGCGAAAACTTTTCTGATATATATTTTTTGGAGCAATGATTGGTTACACTATGCAATTATGTCTTATATATATAAACATTTTTATTTTCCGGTAATTGTTGGCACTTGGCGGAGCGGTGGTTTGTTGGGTCAACCTATTCAATTCACAAATGAGCACAATTACATATTTTGTGCATTTTTGTGTGAATCAATGTCTCGATTAAAATTATAATTGATATTTTTAAATTAAAAATTAATATTTTTAAAATATAAAAATAATAAGTATTTCAAAAATATCAATCGTAATTTTAACCGAGATAAAACTCAAAACAAATTCATCCGAAATACCAACTTTTTTTTCTTTACAAATTGTAGTACCAGTAGTGGTACTGGCGCATTTATCATTAAGTAGCTAATTTTTTATATGATGTAAATATATATATATAATTTATCTAAACAGTATTTAATATTTTATTTTTTTAAAAAAATTAACTATTTAACAAAATAACAATTCATATTATTATAAATTCACGTATATTCTAATAAAATTGTGCTTTTTACGACGAGTCTGATCTATTTGTTGTTGAAAAAGAGTACAATACTTAAGAATGCGAGGGAGCCGGCAATAAACTAGCAACCAGCTTTTAAAAAAGTAGGTTTATACGGGAAAAAGAAAAAACATCAATCCTGTCCGAGAAGCATAAACACGTGAAGCAGAAAATGCTCAATCGAAAAAATTACACATAAAGATAAAGTGATGAATGTGATCATTAAGATATATATCTCGAGGTTTACTTTTAACCGGAGAGAAAAGTTAATAAAACTTTTATCCTCTTTTGTGAATTAATGGCGTACAAGACATCTTAACTTTTTATTCACAAGACCATATAATTATGATGGGAAATATGCAACCAAGTAAAGTTTCCAAGTTTATTTAAAAAAAGTACCATCATATTATTATGTCTTTTTTCTTCTACTTTTTCCCTATAAATTCGACTCTTTTTTTTTCATTTTTTATTATCTTCATTAGGAACCATCTTATTACATGAAAAATGTAAATTGTCTACTGAAAAAAGCTTTATAAGGATATATGTGAATATATAGTTATGTCACCCAAAAAAAAATCCCATTTATATTTTCATCTAAGCCATAATTGCTAATGTTGCACTGAAAAAAGCCCAGCATTGCTAATGAAAATTTTAGGACTCCATTATGTTCTTGATTTATAAAGCCAGCTTGGGAAAATGTTAATCTAAGTTGATTTTGAAATGCTTATATTGAATTTCTTATCTAATTTTTAATAGCACAGAATAAATATCATATTAAAGCCAACAACTAATAATATAATATAAAACTTGACTTGGGAGAGGTGGTATGTTTTATAACTGAAGTTTAAAATTCAAATCTTATATCTTACTTTCAAACTTTCAGTTTGATGGCACTAACCTATACCTACTAGTTTGATCACTTGTTTTTCTTGTTTGTAATCCATCAAGAAACTCACTAGTACACCAAAGGGGGAAAAAATAAACAAATAAAAAGAGACAACTATTACATACAATAAGAAAAGAAAAGTAAGCAAACGCCCCTAGAGCATCATTGGGACCTGGGCCGCTTTTTCCCTACGTGGGTTCAGGGCCGGGCCACGCTAAAATACACAGGTTAGTTGGCATACAGAACAAGAATGGACCAACTTCCCACAGAGGGCTTTAATTCTTTGTCGTGGTTTTACGAAAGATTATTGTCAAAATATTTCTAGCATAGGAATAGTTGCCCATTCGGCTATCGTTAATGTTAAGCAAACAAAAAAAAAAAAACAGAGAGGGCTCATTGTAATGGCCCACTGGCCCACGCTTGATTGTTTGGCCACAAGCATTTTACATTAAATCATTAGAATAATGAAATTGATAGCTGGCTAGCTTAGTAGCGACATTTCCACCAGTTAATTGAAATCCATGATAATCGGTCCCCGAGGAAATGAAATCTCTTATTATGCTGGGAAATTATCTGGACGATTATATATAATGACATTGCTTTAGTATATGTTTCCTCATTCTGTTGACTTTTAGGATAAACCTCATTATGTAAAATTGTGTGCTTACATAGTCTCGCCCTTCATAAAATTAATTACCTAGGATATCGTTGATGTACCATCAACAGCTAGGATTGGGCAAACCAATTTCGTCCAAAAAGAAAATGATAAAAGAAATGGCTGCCAAAAGCGTTGGGAAACCCCTTATCCACTTAAATATCGAACTCAACTATAAAGGCATGGAACAGGGCTTTCATCTTTGTAAAACAGTAGATTCCTTTTAGGTGTGTCAAATTTCACTTTCGTCACGCCCGATTGGTGAATAAAAACATTATAATGGAAACATTATACTGTTCATATGGAGTTCTTTTGGTCACATGAATTCAATATTTTCTACCAACGTGCGAGGTTTTATTTTATTTAGTGAAGTTTTTTTTTTTTTTTTTTACGGGTTGAAATAACACGAAGCCCATCGGATGCTCATACGCATATAGTGATACTCTTCCCTAGTAGGCTAGTACATGTTTACATTTAGAGGTACAAATTAATCAAGTTTAGTCTTGTTGGCAAAAGGAAGGAAATTCATGGATTCCTGTTTCATTTCCAAGTACCAAAATTAAAGATGAAAAGGCTATTGTGGCTAAATGACTACATCTACTTGCATCATTAGTAGCTCCAGATAATTCGTGAGGGCCCAAAAATTGGCCTTTTCATGCGAAAACGACTGCTGTTTTGAGACACTTTAAGCGAAAAGAAGAAGACAAGACAGCAAAGACATTGGATAAATTACAAACGGTCCGACTTTGAAACAAGTGTCCAATGGGGCCTCACGTTAAGGCACTAGACTTGTAAGATAAGTTGGCATAATGACATTGGCTTTACGTGGATTCTTTTTTTATCATAATTCCTCGCACCAGAAACAAACTCCCATTTTTTTTGACATTTTTGGCTCTTTCTCCATCTGCTCTCTCACCCTTTCGCAAAGTCAAAAATTGTTAAAATTTGTCATGGAGAGTTGTTAACGGACGTGCACTTATCTTCTTTTTTTAGATCAGAGGTCCACTTATCTTCCATGTAGCTAATTAGCTACACCACAAAAATATCCGAAACAAGCACGAAATTTTCTGTCCATTTCACTTGTCTAATCCCTGACGGCCACAAAAACCCGATGGATCATTGTAAGAGGATAGAGAATCACTGCGGTCCAAAGGCCCATCAAGGTGGTGGGTCAGTCATCTTGTGCATCTCTGAAAATTGCTGGCCTACGAGACTGGATTCTCTCCCTCTCTCTCTCTCTCTCGATATTTTTCCTCATGAAAAATCCACTTATATGTTTTACCTAAAAGAAAAATCCACTTATATGCGGCGATTTCATCGTGCGCAACATTCGGAAGGACTTCATTATACACAACTAGACTTTGTTTCAAAGGCAACCCGCATTATATTATTATTATTATGGGGACACAGAGACACCTCCCAGAACCTATTGGTTACTGTCCCATCAATTTGATTATGATTTTTAATTATTTTTATTTTATAGTATTTCAACTTGTATAAGAGTTTTAGTTTAAATTATTCTAAAATGCTTAGTCATTAAATATTATCAATTAAGAATTTCCTTTCTAGTTTTTACTTGTTAATTAGGTTTTCTTGGCCAATAAATTTAAAATTTATTATAAATAGGTGTGTAAATCTAACGGCTAAATATTTCTAAGAATAGCAATTTGTTAATCGATTATTGTCTGATGGATTGTGTTAGCCTTTGTTAATCATGTTTCCGCACTTCCATCCTGCGTCACACGACCGTTCAATACGTATGTAGGGGTCTTATTAAAAATAATAATTATGTATTAAAGACTAAATTCAATCAACAGTTGAACCACGGCGTATATTAAACTTAACACTTTACTGAATTCTGAACCATGAAGGACCCAACCCAACCCAATAGTACATCATTGGGAAGATTACATTTCATGTGCCCCAATACAGACGGAAATGGAAAGGGGGGACGAGAAGCACAAAGCAAAACTGCAAAAGATAAAGAGGAAACTGGGCAAGTCATCACGTGCTTGTCAAGTATCCTTATCCTTTTCAAAAGATCTTTTTTTTTTTTTTTTTTTGAGATGCTTTTCAAAAGATCACTTCACATAATCCCATCCGGCTTTAAATAGCCTAAAATTACAAGTTATTCCGCCAGGTGTCAACATCTCCACCATTTATTACTTCCCACTGGACCCCACTCGGTGGCTGTACTGTCCTGTAGCACCCTTCCAAACTTAACTCGCCTAATTGACCCCCACACACACACACACAAAGGAAGGAAAGGAAAGAAAAAAGGGCAAAAAAAAAGAAAAAAATAATAAAAAAAAAAGCACACTGAGAACCAATCGATGGATGACTCACCGTAAAAGAGCTCGCCGGATTGCTTGTGCCAGCATCGCCGGCGCGCTCAGCTGCGGCAAGTGACCCTCTGTCCTCAGCATATCGACGGTGGTCCGGCCGCCCAAATGGGTCCTTAAATACTCGGCCACCGATGCCGGAATGGACACGTCCTTGGAGGTCTGAATTATGTAACAGGGGACCTTGACTAGGCCTAGTATCCCTCTTAAATCAGCGTTGAATACACTTCTTGAGACAAATAACGTAATATCAGGCCTCATGTTGAAAAGGGTCCGGCTGAACTCTCTAACCGCAGCCGGCACGTCGGCTCCAACCGCCAAAGGCGCATAGCCATTGACCCATGCCTCATAATTCGCCTCCATTGCCGACAAAACTTCCTCAATTTCACCCTCCTCAAAGCCTCCGTGGTAATCTTCATCGTTCAGGAATCTGTTTGCAATTTTAATTTTTTTTTTTTACCCTTTTTTTCATCAGTTTAAAAACAAATCAACAGTGCATAATTATAATATATTATTTAGATGTTTAGTTACCTCGGGGAAGCTCCAATGAGAATGAGTTTGGTAAAGAGGCGAGGGCGGCGAATGGAGGCCAGAAGACCGATCATGGCGGAGACAGAATGGCCGACGTAGGCGCAGCGATCAACCCCGCGAGCGTCAAGAATGTTGAGCAAGTCATCAACGTAAGCATCAAGAGTTGTGTACCTACGAAAGTCGAAGTAATCGGGATTGACGCTGCCGGCGCAGACGAGGTCGTACAGGATAATCTTGTAGTTCTGGGAGAAATAGGGAAGAATGCGCTGCCACGTGGATTGGTCGGTCCCGAAGCCATGGGCGAAGACCAGAATTTTCTCGCCGGAGCCCACTACCCGGACGTTGAGGGCTTCTAGGATGATGTTGTTGTTCCCCATTTCATCTGTGGCAGTGGGACTGGCAGCCGAGAAAGAATTAAAAATGTAAACGAATGAGGGAATGGGGGAAGTCGTAGTACGCCTGTGACCTCTGGGTGTGGAGGTGTGGACGAATTTAATAGCAGTAGGTGGGGGTGGCTCGGGTCGGGGATGTGGGTCTTGAAGTCCACGGATGTTTGATTGGATGGGTGCTCTATAATATATTGTCGCAAAACGCTTTTCATAAAAAAGAATAACTGAAAAATCATACATACATACATACATACATACATACATACATACATATATATATATATATATATTCAAAAATTTTTTTGATTAGCTGTAACCATTGGCCGAATAACGTAAGTGTACTTCCCACCCTGAATATTAAGGTTCAAACAATATGTGACAACAAAATAATTATTAGTTGTTAGATAATTTAATTTTAAAAATTTATTATATAATTTAATTTAAAATAATAAAATAATTATATAATTTATTTAATTATATTTAATAATTTATTTTTTTAATTTTAATTATTAAACAGTTGTTATTATTTTATTATTATTAAATATTACTATTTAATGTTTCCTTTAGTTGTATTGTTGACAGTTTGCTTTGAATCAAATAAAAAAAGATGGATAATGGAAAATGAAACAAATTTTATGATATTAACAATGAGGCTCAAAAATATCTAATATATTGTCTTTTTGTCGACTACAAACTATTTTTTAAAACAGACAAAAAAGTAACATCTAGTTTATCATTTGTTATTTTCTGCACTTGTTTTTACTTATTAAAAAAATGAAGTCCACTATATAAAAATGTCAGAAGAGACAAGCAAAAAACTACGTAATCTATTTAATAATATTTATTTATATATTTATTTTTTAAAATTTTAATTATTTTTAATAATTTAAAATTTTATATCATTAAATATTTGTTATGTATCAATCTTACGTTAGCATTAAGAAACTTTATTTTAAAATTTTTATTATTTTCTAAAGGCTAAATTTATTCTTATTATTATTTTATAACTATTTCTTATATCCTCTATGATTTTTTGACCCAAATCATCACACTAAATATGAATAAATTATAATTCAATTAATTCTCATATCGTTTTTAATATTAAAAATTTTAAGTTCAATGCAATTGAGGTCAACTAACCCAAAACGAAAAATCACGCCAAATTTCAATGCCTGTGAGTAAAGCCGGAAACGTCGCGCCAACAATGTAGTCAGTACAGTAAATGGGCCTTGTTATCCCAAACTTGATCTACTTTAATTGCATCATCATAAGGAAGAAATCATACAAAGTTAACGGTTTATATAAAAACGTGTTCGGATTATAGCGGTACACTGGAAGTTTCCCATTTCTTGGATATTGTATGCCAACTTCTTGTTGTTATTTAAAGTAAAAAATTTCAAAAAGGAATACATAAAACCAAGTTGTGTTTTTTTTTTTGTGATTAAAAAAAAAAGCCAAGTTGTGTATAGTTGGATTGGCGATAGGTAATACTAAACTCTTTGTGAGTCTGGCACATTTTTTTAATTAATAAAATAGACTTACTGAATTAGGAAAAAACATTTTGACTTTACAAGGTAATTTTACATTAATAATAAAATGATATAAATCGTTAAATAATTAAATTTATAAAAAAATAAAAATTATTATATATTGTTGAATAAAATAATAATAATAATAATATTATTATTATTATTATTATTATTATTTAAGTATAATCCTATAATCTTACTCATTGAATTTAGGTCTAAAAGCTACCAGACAATCTTTGTGTCTTTAATATTGTATTTCCACTGCTTTGAGTGGGTAGAAGCAACCAGTTTGTATCCACAATAAAACTAATAAATGTGTGTTTGTATTTTTCAAATTTGAGTTTTACAAACTCATATCTCTCAAACTTTCTAAAGAAGAAGGTACTGTTGCTTCCAGCGTCAGCTGAGATAAAAAAAAAAAAAAAAAGTCAAGGACTCCATATTATGTTTTTTGTTTTCTATTACAATCTTAAACGTTACCTTGTAAGTTAAACCTTTTAGGATAAAAACTTGAGTTTTTAATTATCAAAATATCTATGAATATAGTTTTGCAAATAATTTGTGCCTCAGGTTTTTAATTTTGAATAAGATCTAAATAATAAAATTAGAAGGTTGCGTGTCATCGAGTCAGACGCACAGCTTTCTAATTGGTTGACCCCTTATTTCAAGAGTCCACCTACTCATGAGTATAATTTAAAAACAATTTAAAATTTAGGATAACACTAATAATATTTAAAATAATACTAAATATATTTAGTGTTTAATTTAAAAAAACTTAATTTAAAAAAACAGCCAAAAAGGGAAAAGAAAAGGGACCAATCCGCCTGTTTGCTATGTGTCGGAGCAGTGAGGGGCCATGGAACCGTTCCCGGATCTAAATTAATGGACCTAATTTGACAACAATGAATGTAAACACAAATCTCCCTAAGGACCTACTGTTATGCATATAAGAATTGTGATGAACCAATGACCAAAACAGAACAGAACTAATTAAAAAAAAAAAAGGAAATAGCGACAGAGAAGCACAATTTAACTTATCTGAACAAATTGGCAATCATACTTTAGTTGTTGATATATGGAAGAACAACGCTTAGACAAAGCGAAATTGTTACCCAATCCCAGTCTTACCCAGGCATAAACATTTATGGGAATGTTCCTGGGTCCATCAGCGCAGATGCTAATGGATTTGTAGGCCTTCGATGAGAAAGATGAAGCAGTGCATGTCCCTCGCATGTCACAACCACTACATAAGTTGATCGTCGTCAGTACTTTTGGGTTTTGGCTAAATACCAGATACGTGGGGGGACATAGATCATTATTATCATGATTCGCACACCTCCATTGAGTTGGACAAATTTATGAGGAAGGACCTCAAAGGTCGTACAATAAAGTGGATGGACCACGGCTTTACATTGTCTTCCCCACCCCGCCCCGCCCCATGCAATTTCTGAGAAAGCAAGAGGCACCTGTGGCTCATATTTTTTATTTTTCTGCATGTTTGCTATTTATGGAAATTCTTAAAAATTGAAGTTGAATTTGAGTTGTTTAAATTGATCTGAGTGGTACTGCTTGCACTTAATTACTACTTTTCTTTTTGTTGATTGATTAAGATTAATATTCAAATTTAAAATCTTCAATACTAAAAACTATTTTAATATCAATTGAGTTATATCTCATTAGTTTACTTAATTAGTACTGTTGTGGTAGCACATACAGATGAAGATATTATTGTACCCAACAACCTGCCAAAGAGGTTGCCACCATTTGGAAAAATGGAAAGATAAAAACCAAACTACTTAATTAAAAAAAACTGATAAATTTAGGGTCCGTTTGGAGACGCTGTCAGTTTTTTGTTTCTGTTTTTCATTTTTTATTTTTAGTTTTTGCTGTTTGCTGAATTTTTGTATTTATTACTGTTAATTTTTATTTTCTTTTATAAGAATAAACAAATAGATAGAAAAAGGATAGTGAGAGAAATGGTAAAAAAAATATAAATATAGAGAGAAAAAAGGGAGGGGAGAGAAAGAGGGTAGAGAGAGAAAAAGGAGAGAGAAAGAGAGAAGAAAGAGAATGAGTAAAGAGAATGACAAAAAGAGAAAGGGTTGAGAAAGAATGAGTAAACAAAATAGTAGAGAGAAAAATGAGAGAGAGAGGGTAAAGAGAGAATGATAAAACAAGAAAAAAGAGAGAGAGTCTGGGTAGAGAGAGAATGACTAGAGAGAGAAAAAGGAGAGAGAAAGAGGGTAGAGAGATAATAGTAGAGCGAGAAAAAGGAGAGAGAATGTGGGTAGACAGAAAGGAGAGAGAATCTGGGTAGACAGTGAATGGTAGAGAGAAAAAAGAGAGAGAGAGAGAGAACGAGTAGAGTGAATGATAGAACAAGAAAAAGAAAAGAGAATGGTAGAGAAAGAAAAATGAGAGAGAGTGTGAGAGAGTGAGTAGAGGGAGAATTAGTAGAGAGAATGATAGAAAGAGAAAAAGGAGAAAGAGGGTAGAACAAGAATGAGTAGAGAGAGAAAAAAGAGAGAGAAGGTAGAGAGAGAATGGTAGAGATAGAAAAATGGGAGAGATGGTAAAGTGAGAATGATAGAGATAGAAAAAGGAGAGAATGAGTAGAGAGAGAAAAGATATAGAGGGATAGATAGAGGATGAGTAAAGAGAGATATGGTAAAGAGAATAGATAGAGAAAGAAAATGTTGTAAGAGAAAGTATAAAAAAAAAAGTGAAAAACAAAATCGAAAAATTAGTTTTTATTGTTTTCTCAATTTATTTTTTTCTTTGCAAAACACTTTTAACTTTTCAACAAAAAACAGAAAATAAAATCAATACCAAATATATTTTCTGTTTTTTTTGTAAAAAATAAATAGAAATAAAAAATAAAATCTATTCTAAACAGGCCCTAAGTTTTTTACTGTTTGCCATCTGTTCGAAAAATATATTCTGGTCTAATTAAGATTGCCACAAATGGAGAAATTGTTAGTCAGCGAATCAATTAGAAGTGACCCTACCGCTCCAATAGCTGTCTAGTGCTAAGAGGACTGAATGTTTTTATCCAAAAGCATGGGTTCGAGTCCTATCCTGTTCTTTGAATTCTCTGCCTGGCTATCCTATTTGACTTTATATGAGCTTCTTTGCGATTCGTTTTTTACCTTGGTTTCCTTTCTGTTATTTTTTTTTGCCACTAATGTTTGAGTTTTTATTCCATGAATATATCTGGATAGTATATCTAATAGAAATATGAGTAAAGTTTGGGACCCTGAGGTCCCAAACCAAGTATATTTTATTCTTTTTTTAAATTTTTCAAAAAAAAATTCTAAAAAATTTTTTTGTTTAGTGCATACTATTTAGGTCTACATTTAAATCTTACAATAATACTTATTTAAGTTTAAGTTTTAATTTTTTTAAATAAAAAGAGGAAAAAAGAAAAATAAAATAAAATAATTTATCCATGTCAGCGGTTATGCCCCTCAGTGTATGTAGCTCGAGCTCTGTAGTCAAGCCTATGCTTATAGATTACCAAAAAGCAAAAAAAGTAATTCTTTGCTTCCATAACAATTATTCCATGTTGGCATTTTTTCAAGGGAAAAGAAAAAGGAAATAAAATTTTAAAATTTTATATATATTTTTTTTCTATTCATTTTCTATTAATCCAAACAATTACTTTTTATTTTTTTTCTTATAAATTACTATTTATTTTCCTTTTCACAACTTTCTAATTATTACTTTTTATCAATTATAATATTATTATTATTGTACTATTTTCTATTCATTTTCTATTTCTCTGCTAAATTTAGTCCATTTTAAATTATGCATGACTAATGTACATAAGCTGTAATCCTAAATTGATATTTTATATTTTATATCCTTAAAAAATGTGATTTTTTAATTCCATAACATTCTATTGAATGTTAATCCAAACAGTGCCTTTGTAGCACATGGATGTATTACTTCTCCTTGACGTCTATATTTCTATTTCGGAAAAGTGTTGGTGGTGTGCAGGAGGGAGACATTTAAAGGCAGCTTAAGCTGGTATGTGGGTTTTTTGCATTAATTTTTTTTAGATTTTGAAATTTTCCATCCAAAAATACACGCGATACAATAAATATAACAGAATGTGATAAAAGCAATCAAAAAACATATTTCACTTTTCCTTGCACATTTTGTCATGCTTATTATATAGCCATCCTTATTGCACGTAGCGCATTTTTGGGCAACAAAGTTTAATTTTTTGTTAAAAGATTTTTTTTTTCAACGTGTGAGATCTACTGATCAGCTCACTTCCGTCTCTCTTCTGTCTCTCTCTCTCCACCTATTAAATCTCAATTAGGGAAGATCTGTTCTGACTCTCATTAGCAAATTTATGGCCGCAATTATCCCAGTTGTTAGATGCTGATGCAAGAGCCAAAGATCATTGCTGACGAAAGAATGACCAAATTTTATCAAAGTAAAGATAATTAAGCACATGATTTTCATTTGCCAAGAAAAGAGTTCACAATTCAGGGCTCCCTGGACCCCCCACCCTTCTCAATGCAGGAACCTGCATCCAGTTCGGTTCTTGTTCTCCACGATGAGATGTATAGCCAAGCATAGGCTCCAGCTATGCAGCTGATTCTTTTACATTGCAGGATCTTAGTGACCTGCTTATCTTTATAAACGAAAAATATTTACGAACACAAAAAATTATTAATAAAAAATAATCACAGTACAATTGATCGATTGATTTGTATAACTAAACGATTATTAATATTTACAATAAAAATGAATATATTTTTCATCATTTTTTATTATAAATAGTAATTTTTTGATTATACAAAATAATTAATTTATTATACTGTGATTATTTTGTTTGTCTGTCATTTAATGTATTTATATAATTAAGCGGGTAGTAGGGTCATATTGGAATCTGATTCAATTTGTATTTTCTTTTTTAACAAGGAATCTGATTCAATAGATTGGGGTAGACTTCAGAAAAGAAAGAAAGAAAAAAAAAGGCCTGAATTCGTAATTGGATATGGTCCATCTTTTCTTTTTTTTATAATTTCTCGTTGCCGCATCCAACTCATCACTGATCACTCAATACCCACTTCTTTGAGAAAACTTGGCCATTGTAAGCATAAAAGTAGCCTTTCCTGTCTCTCTCCCACAATTCCAGTATCATGGTAACTTCTTTTTTCTTCTATATGCCTTATCCTCATTAAGTCAACTTAAACCACTAACTCGAAAGCATGCTCTTTCTTCACTTATTTGTGCCGTGGCATGCCCATCACAATCAACCATATATGCATGCAATTATGTGGTCGCGTCTGCAACACGTTTTGTTTCTCTAGTTTTCTTTCTTACGTGGGAAATGAGAGGTAGTACCCCACTTTTCCTGTAGAGGCATTGTCGCTCTATGTTCAGAATGTGTGAAATAGTCAGATAATTAAAAATTTCTCACATTAAGAGTGAATTTTAGATTAAATCTTGTTACTTGACTTTAATAAGATTAAAACTCGTAATTTTTCACGTATTTTATTTCTCTAGCATTACTGTTCTGTTGGCTGCTTTACCATAATTACGAAATAGATTCAAGGCAAAGTAATTCGCCTTTTTTGGCAGACCAGAATAACTTCATCAATTCTATAATATAATCCACCAAGAAGCTTGGTGGTATTGCATAATTGTTCACGATTGCTTTCTTATCTCATATTGACTTTTTCTCCCCTCTCGTGTGTCAATTTCATGGTTGTGTGTTGCCTTATGTTGTTTAGGATTGCCTTAAAAAAAAAAATTTAATTTTTTATCAGAAAACGAAATAAATTTGGAATTTCTATTTAGTTGCGTGTATATTTCTTAATTAATTTAAGATGAGTAAAGTTACAAATCCCTACTTTTCTATCATCATTTTTATGTCATATTAATATTTCACTCACAACATTTTAATAATTAAATAATTACGCTTATTAATAAACAATTTAAAATCTTAATGCTTGTAGTATTATACTTTACAATTTTACATTTTCTAGCCTTCTCTATTTCTGCCTTTAATGTTTGGTTTTTGAATTTGAAGCTTAATTAATTAACAAGGGACCATGGATAGTGAGCCACAATATGAGCAGGCAATGTAACCATCGAAACAGAGCGAACCCATCATCATTTGTCAGTTAGGCAGGCCGAAGCTAGAATTCTTTTTAGGTTTCCACATCATAGTGGATAACATAAAATAAATGCACCCCAAGCTAAAAGGTCTCAGATAGACAATATAAAGGAATATTTTGTAACAATGACAATAAGAGAGAGAGAGAGAGAGAGAGAGAGATATTACCGTTCAATCTTTTTCTTGTGGAAGCCAGTTTTCAATGAGTCCTTTAATTGGTTGGATGAGTCATCGAGCTTATCCTATCTATACTTCTTCTCTTGTTCTTTCCTTGACTTTTTCGTCAGAATCTACCCAAAAGTGTCGACCTTGTCTAGTTTGGAATGAGATAGCTGGGAATGAAGGGACTGTTAGCGAGTTAAATTACTTGACAATCGATCCGTTCGCCTGTTGATTCCATGCATGTTAAGCAAAGGCGGGCAGTAAGATTGCTAGCTTATCCTTGGTTATCATTTTTTTTAAGGTACCTCATAATTTCGTAGAAGAATATTATATTGTTCAGAAGAACAAATTTTATGAGCATATATTTAACCCTCCTGAACACTTATCAAAGAATCGAATTCGTGATCTTTGGCATGGTAACAAATGACTTCCTTACCACTGCACCACAAGGATTGAATTGGCTTTTAATTTTTTATTACCCTAGTTTTTATAAAATAAAGACATAAATTTATATGAATCATAATATTTTTAGGGAAAATTAAATTTGAAATAATTTTTTTGAGTGAATTAAAAGCTATTCATTAACATTTTAAATTTGAAAAAGAAACGAACTAAGAAACTTGTAAGAGAATTATACAATATATAGGCACGAAATACTAGAAAGAATTAAGAATTTGTATATGAAATAAAAAAAAATAGTAATTTTAATGTCATTAGATCTCATGAGCTTAAACTTTTAGAACATGAATTTGATGACATCTTTTTTTCATTAATATAATTTAGATGGCAATAGTGTCCATATTGTCTTAATCAATATTTTTTAATTCATCCCTTTTTAGTAATAAGCTATAAAAATTATGATATAATATTATTTTACATGCATAGGCAACATTTCCAATTTATATATTCCTTTGATATTCTTACTTGTGCTTTTGACTAGCTAAATAGCTTTTAAAATACATAAAAGTTTTTGGGCCAGAAGATTCAACCAAAGAGCATTCAGAATATGAGTCTTACAGAACTATTTTTTTTTTAAATTCCAGTTTCCTGTCAAAAAATGGTAGATGCGCAACTAGGTCAGTAATACATATAGCCAAAACAAAAGAATATGCAACTAGATGTATATTGAAATTTTCGTAACTTGTTACAAAAATTTATTATCTATTGCACATTTTGGTGTTTTTCTCGAAATCTACTGATTTGGGCAAAAAACTGGAATTTTATATAACATGTAAGAGGTAAATAGTAAAATAACATAAAATCATAGAAATCTTTTATATCTTAGTATTTAAATCGTTCTCTGCGTAATATGAAATACTTTAGACATTACCAAAAAAATTTTTCATATTTATTTATATTTATAAAATCGCATATTTATGTAGTTTTTTCTCCTCATTTAGCTCGAATATAAGTGCAGCCATGACTATGAATTTTCCGTTGAACGCGTGCATCGACATGTCCACAAATTGCCGTGGAATGTTTGATGGGATTCCCTCATGTCACGTGTCATCCTTTTTTGCCTGGACTTTCTTCACGTGTCATCTAATCGACACTGTTGGCTTGCCTACCGATCTACCGGTTACCATGCGGAAAAAGTTTTTTTTTTTTTCGAAGAAAGAATATTTGAAATACTGTTTGAATGAATTTAATGTGTAATTAGTTAAATTTTATATGTAAAGAAATGATAATAATTTTTTTATTTTATTTTTAATTACACTTAAAATATAAACAGTTACAAACTAAATCTAATCAATTACATTTAAACAATATTTTAAGTACATTTTTACTTAAAAATATAACAGTGTTCCATGCACGTCGACTGAAGCCGAGAGGCCAAACGTTCCTGCGCCTGTCAAAGTGCTTGAAATTTGTATCTACAACACTTAAAAAACAATCTTTGCCGACAGTAAATTGGTCATCTCTTCTCGCTCTGCACCGTTCAACGATTAGCCTGCAGTATCATCATAGCCAACTTTATGAAGTCATGTTCACGTGAGTTCGTTCTCAATTACCATTTATGAATCACGGATCCAATTGGACCTTTGATTTATTTTTCTTTTTTTAATAAAAAATTAGGAGCCTTTATTACAAAAAAAAAAAAAAACTTCAAAAATTTTTTAAAATAATATGAATGGTTGGATTGTTCACTTTTAAAAAAAAAAAGATAAATAGTTAAATACTGATAAATAGAATTATCTTACTACTTTAGTACCATTTAAATCAAATTACGTAACAGTGTTATTTTTATTACGAAAATAAAAAATAACAGTAGTACTTTTTGAGTTTAATCTTAATACATGGTCATTAATATTCTGTTAATCTATTTAGTTGGGCGATTTTATTTGCCAGTAGTTTGTGACATGTCGCTTATAAATTTCTTTCTCTTTTTTATTCTCGTCTTTGCAGCAAATGACAATAAACAGAAAAAAAACAAAAAAAAAAGGATAGCGGAATGAAACTTTAAAAATCTCAAAGAATATGAAATCAAAACCTTTTCATTCCAAAAATCTCAAAGAATATGAAATCAAAACCTCAGTGACGGAAAGCAAGAACTCGACTGCTGTGAAGGAGGAAATGAGAATTAAACTTAAAATAAAATTAAAATGGAAATTGAAAGATTCATCCTTCAACAAGTTTAAAAAAAAAAAAAAAGCTAGGAAGGAATATAACCCCGAGAAAACGAAATGCAATAAGAAAGTTAAAGAATGGAAAATGGGGAACTTACAGCAAACCGTTTGGGTCGGCCCAGGCCAATTTCTATAGTCGACCATCATACACGACATTGGGGGCCTTTTCGCCGCGCTATGATACGATTAAGTCAGGGCTGCAGTCAGCAAAATGAAGTGACATGTTGCAATCGCCAAAATAATGTAAGAAACATTGGTCCTTAACTAACTAGGCCCATTGGTTTAGTCGCTTGTGATCAGAACCGTATGCAACGGTTCTTGGCAAATTGCATTCAGAAGAACATTAGTAGAAATTTGGAAAATATGCTTATTTTTTACCCTTTAATGGCATGATTACTGTCTGTAAGGAATTTGATTCTGCAAGCAGAAAGGATTATAGATTGTTGGGGGAAAAAGCCATACACGTAGGCCAGGAAACCTGTGGCCAATGCAGTCAGATGTGATGTTGCTATAGATAGCTGACAGGTAGGGCACCGAACTACTGACAGAAAGGACCAAGTACTTCTTTCCCTTCGTTTTGAACGCACAGTTGTGCAACTGTTGCTCCCCCATGAAACACACGATCCTCATAGAGAGGTCAATCTAATCTGCCTATATCTGGTCATTTAATCGCAAGGATACAAGGACAATGTTTTCTTGTTCTTTTTGGGAGTCTTATTAGTGGAACAAAATGACATACACATAATTATGATTGTATGCAAATGATGGCATTGATGAGAAGTGTAAAGAAAATTGTATCCCCTACTTTCACCACATAGTTAACAGCATCATGCACAACATGATTAAAAATTCAAAAAAAGAATTGGGTGTTCTTGAAGTCTTGAACGTTTAAATTGAGGTGCTTGCTATTTTCCCTTAAATTGAATGTCTTAGATATGACTAAGCTACTCTTGGTGGTGCATCTTGTAATCCAATGAAGAGTACTCAGGAATGTCAACAAGTTAATTTAGTTAAAAATGTGGCTTTTGAGACCAGAATATAAACATATCAGATGATAATCAACGTGCAATGCTTTTTGATTCTTAAACCATGCCTTGGATTTCATGGCCCCCTTAAATCTGAATATAGCCAGCAAAGATGCGCATGAAGAAAGGAAAAGAAACCAGGGTCCATTTTTTTGACCCTAAAATTCAAACAAATGCAATCACATTTAACTTTTGCCCTCTTTTTCAATTTCATGGCTAACGTACAGCAAAGATTTTACCACCACCACAAAGACATAGTTCGCCTCTCTCCACACACCCAAAAAGAAAGTTCCCCTCTCTCCTCTTATCAGTCCTTAAGGTCTATCACCTATCAGCCATTTTGAACAGACAAAAGAAAGCATACAATCGAAAGTTAAGGTTGTCAGAGAGAGACGTCACGAAACCAGAAAGAAAGCTTTAAACGATGGAAAAAGAACTAGTAGAAGGGGAAAAAAAAACTTAGCAGTATGCAAATGATCTGTTGTTTTACAAGATAGCAGCCTTCAAGAGCTCTTTTCATTTGACCTCCTTGTGGTAAAACTCTGCTTTATATGTAGCCCAATGCGTTGGTCTTTATTTCTTTTTTCCTACTTTGGTTCTCCTTTCTTGGCACAGGCAACTGAAGACTTCTCCGAAATATCCAGTGACCTCAAATGGGTAGAATAAAATCCGGTGAATTTACAGATATTGGTGTATTAATGTTTTCAGCTTCTAGCTTTTGCATTACAACATAACATTGGAATACATCTTCCTGTGACACAGAAAAAGTCAAGTCCCCTTCCATCAGTATATTTCCCATTCATCTATCCGTGAAAATTTACTGGTCAAGATGAAGGACTCACAATTTCAAGAAATCCAGGACAAGAAATGGAATTTATCTTGTTCTCCAATGCTTGCCTTGTTAGACTCACATCCAACGCCACTAAGGTGGCAGCAACCGCTATAACAGATGGGGGATGATCCACCAAATTGATCTCTGGATTCGAGAACTTAAATTCAATGCATAACAGGTTAAAAAATGAAGCATTTAGTGGATATGCACAAAAACTGAAGATTACCTCTCATTACAGCCAAGATGAATCCTGCAGCCTTTGATATCATAACCTTTGGTGGGGATTCCTTGCAGAACTTTTCAATGAAATAAGGAACAAAGGGAAAAGCAGTAACAGGGACCATTTTCCACTCCAATGTACCCAATACCAAAAGCTCCATTCTTCGGATGGCATTGCTTCCAAAATTGAACCCCTCAATCTGGAATTGCGACAAAGAGGGTATTTGGTTCTCCTTCATCTTCACAGCCAAAGACAGGCACGCCACTGATAGTAATCTAACTGCCCATGATTGCCCACTCTGCAAATTTAAAGAGAAAAAAAATTTGAAAAAAAGAATATTAAGCGAGTGACCAAGAACAGCAATGAGCAGAAACTTGGCACCAAAAACATTCGATTTCTCACATTGATGGGACGCCTTGACAGATATCGATCAAAGTAAGTCATCGACAGATAAGCTATTTGCAAGCGAAAAACAAACCTCTCTCTCGTCTGCAATAATTAAATTCCCAAAAAAAAAAAAAACAACTATATTAGTCATTAACAAGAGTTTTGAGGGAAAAAAAAGAAGTACATCTTGAACTTCAAGAAGCCAAAGAAATCAACAGACACTTAACTTTAAGAACCCAATCGACAGCTTCCAAGCGAGCAGATTTGACCCAGTTTTCCAATGCCAAAGATTGATCCTTTTTGAAACCAGAACTGTTTTCTCTCTCAAACAGCATTTTCACATACCCTTCTCCATCTAAATCACCGTAACAAGTCCCTTTCCTTTGGATGAGCGCATTCTTCTCTGCTACTTCTTTATCATCATGAGGGCAATCCTCAGTTTCTTGAGCAAGAACCCCTGACGAAGTGGATTCACCCTCCATGTTTCTTGTGAATTCAGTCCTGAATATCAAATCCAAGAGTGGCTGTACCAGAGAACAAGAAAATTTTCCAAGTTCCAGATCAAGATTATTGAAGAACAAGAACTAGAAAGATGAAAGAAAGTAAAAAACTGAAAAAAATTCTCACTGTAAATATGTCAAATATGTTGTTTATATTTGTGAATTTGCAATGATTATCGGAAATCTACATTGATTAATTGCATCTACACACTACCTACAATACACTAGAAGACGGCAGAACATGGCTTCCTAACAACTTAACTAACTTTCCCGCCACTCTTCCTCTAACTGCATTTAATTGTCTCTAATCACCAATCAAGCTTATCTAATTCTATCTCAACAACAATTCCATGGGTAGTGAAATGTGAGGCTGAATTGTCTTCATTAACTGAAAATGAGAGAGAGAGAGAATGGGATGAAGATGGGAAGCTAGAAGATAGAACAAGATGGTTTGCTCACGTCAGATATTGTTACGTCATCTTTTCCCTTCCTCGTTTTTTATTTGATTCCCTAGACCACCGAAAAATCAGATACAGAGTAAACGCATTGTAGTTAATTAATTTATATAATTATATAATTAATATTTATAATAAAAAATTAATAAAAAAATATTTTTATTTTTATTACAAACTTTCATTAATTGATTATATAAACAATCAGTTGATTGCTATGTGTATATTTTGTGTCAATATTTTTTTAAATTCATGTAAATTTTTCCTTGTTTTTTTTTTTGGAAATTCCTAACCCTGTTTTTTTTTTCCTTTTCTCCTTCGGATTTTAATTTTGTAACATAATAAATGGCTGACTCGTCGACCAACTTTTGCTGGGACTCCGTCTGCTTGCTTTCAGGACACCATCAGTTTAATAAAACGGGCAGTTTTTTTTTTTTTTTCCCAATTGGAACAATGGTCACATGCTAGAGTTAGCACCTGAATATCAAATCAATAAACTCTAATCTTTAGTTATCTGTGTTAATATTATGTGTGTACGGCATTATTTAAGTGGCAATTGTTATTTACACAAAAAAAACAACTTTATGTACGAACAATAACAAAATAAAATGAGACTCATAAATTTTTTTTATGCGTATATGAAATTTTTTTTGGTGTCTAAATAACAACTGCCTAAGTTAATTGTATAAAAATAAATTCTCGGTGTATAGGTTCATCATTTCGTTTATTAGGGTGTGTTTGGTTTTATTGATAAGGGACATTGTTTCTGTTGAAAATTAAACAATAAGAAAACATGATGTTTAGTTACTTTTTTTTTAAATGCTGTTGTTGTTTCTGATATTTTCTACAATTTGCTGTTGATTAAAAATGTAGAAGTCTCTCTATCTTTTCTTTTTATAAAAAATTAAATTCCAAGAATGACTTTCAACCACGCACGTTACAAGGCGTCTTTCTTTTTGTTTCCTGCACGCTGTGCAAGAGGTACGCACAATGAGGGAGGCATTAAATTCAATACTTCTCTGTGAACAATATAATAAACCAATTTTATTTTATTAAAAATACTTCCAAATGTAAAGAACAGCCGGAACAATAATATTAGTTTCTTTGTACACAAAAAATAGTAATATTTTTTTAAATAAAGTAATTTTTATAATAAAAATAATATTTTTTTAAAAAATAATATTTATTATAAATTGTAGTTGATCTTAAGTCACACATTTAATAAATTTCTATATGTAAGCACATAAGATAAATTTTTATAACACTAATTTAGAATAATTACAAATAAAAAGATTATCTATTATAAAAATAAAACATCTAAAGTAGTCATTTTATTATTTAATTAATAATAGCTAGTATTTTTTTTTAGAATAACAATAGCTAGTATTAATATAATCAAATATTATGATTTTATTTTATTTATCAATAATATTAATAAGTAACAATAATTAACAATTAATAACAACAATCAACAACAATAAAACCAAACATCCCCTTAGTCTTTTTATAAACAACATCATTCTTCGATAATTAAAAATATGAAAAAGATTTTCATTTTTTTTACACAACAAAAAGTGTCACTGAAACGTAATAGATTAAAAAAGTGAGATAAATATGAGAAAATGTGCAATGCAATACATCAAAGTAAACTAAGGTTGTTAGACTCTTCTTTTTTTTTTTTTTTGATACTAGAGAAAAAAGAAAAGAAAAAAATTTTACAAAGAATATAAAACCAGCTACCACGTGGGAGACTCATACCAATTAAATTGGCACGCAGCAGAGGAAGAATATCTTGAGGCCGATCTTGCCAAAGTGTGAGTCCAGCATCTCCAAAATACTCCTGATTAGCCATGAAATTTGCACAATAGTTATTTTCACGAAATATGTGCTTGAGCTCGCACTGACATAAACGATCAAACAATTGTTTGCAACCACCAATAATAGATCTGTAATAATCTATGTCTCACTCATGCCTTGTCAACTTCTGTCAAGCTAGCAAAGAGTCTTTTCAATTATAATGTTTCACAAACCTTTATTCCATGCCGTAAAATTGCATGTAGTTCTGCCTGTATAGCCAAAACATACCCACATCAAGCCGGGAAATAGACTCTTCAATCTTCAGTTAATTAATTCATGCAGATCACTAAACGATTCTAACTTTTTAATTTTTTTTATTACATAGGAGTAAAAAAGAAAAACTACTGAAACTCTCAACAAAATCTAGTCCTGTTAACTCAACCTGATTGAACATCGATAAATGGGCAGTCCACTTAGTTTGAAAAATAAACGAATGAAAGTGTGGAGTGGCCGTCTGGTCTTGGTCGTGCCTTTTATATTATTTATTAGTGAAGTTCCCAAAAGGAATCTATGCTATAATTAAACTGTAAATCCCATCAAGCAACACCGAGTCAATTTTTAAGAACATATTGGTATTGCTGTAATTTTTTTATAATAAATGATTTTTGCTGTGATTTTTTATTGACATATTGCCTTGGTTCTGAACCTCAAATCACAGTCACGCCTAATGGTTGGTTGTTTATTTTCTTTCAGACAGTATTTCTATCTCTTTCACACTATAAACTTGTTATTTTTATTGAGAGGCTGGTTGAGCTGTGAATTTTTAGTTTTTTTTTATTTTTTATTTTCATAAATTTTACACTTATTATTTTAAATTTAAAACACAAAACTTTCAAAATATAAGTTTTATGTCTCTTATCTCATGAGACTTTAAGTTTTAAGTATCAAGTTTTAAGCCTCAGTATTTCCTAAGAGACAACCATAAACTTTGTAAGTGTACTGATAGTCTGGGTATTTTTATGATTAAGTCAGCAATTTTGAATTGTTTTGGTCAATATTACTTTATTTTCTTTTCTTGCCCTCACATTAATTCTGAGACAACTTACAACTAAACTAGATCCAATATTCTAGCTGATCACGATAAATTCTGCCAATCCTATTAACTCTATAAAGGAGAAATTTACTATAGTCTACCCAAGTTTTAATGGTCAGCCTAGATAATGTAATCAATGAGATTTGCTCGGTCAATTAATGACACCAAGCCAACAATTTTTGGGAACATAATCTGCCAATCCTATTAACTATAGTTGGAAAATACATGAACAAATTTTTTAAGTAAAATTAAAGTAATATAAATTTTTAAATAACTAAATTAAAAAAAAGATAAATTATTAAAATAGTGTTAAATATTTTAATTCAAACTCCAAGTTTCAGCGCAATTTTTAAATCTACAGTCAGCGGTACTCTCGCACCATTTCATTCAACAAAAAATATGTGCTAATCTTAGCTAGTTGCCTTATTATTCTCCACTGGCCAAATGTGGGAGCATTGGAATTTGAATTCCCAATGTTTTGACTGCCTTGACGTCATCCTCATTGAATTTTGAAACAAATTCACTCCTACTTATAGAACCCACCATGGCAGAGTGCATCCACATGCCACGTGGATGGTTCAGCTTCTACATAATCTATATGGCTGGATTCATTCGTCCTTATGGATATAGAGTCAACAGCAATTAATTGGGCAATAGGATGAAAATCTCCGTTTCTCAAATTTTTCAATGGAGACAAAAATGGAGATGAGATTCATTATCCCATTTTGTATTTGTCTCCGTACTCATCCCCGCACTCATTCAATACATTTTTTCTTTTTCTATTTACATGTGTCCAATTATGCTGTTATACTGAATAGTTTTTATTATATTTTCTTATTTCTGTTCTTCATGTTGTCCACTAGTTTTTACAACAAAATTTTATCTAAAATTATAAATTATTTTTTTATTAGAAGCAAAAAAATTTATTAGTTAAAACAGCATTAAATATATACAGCGTCAATTCAACTCACACAACTCATTATAACAAGGCAATAAAATACTAAAAAAATCACATTATCATACAAATTTAGTCCACCGCCAACCAAATTACTGGATCTATTACTAACCCGACTACCTAAGATTGAAAGCATGTCTGAGCCCAAGGCTCAAGAAAAAAGAAAGCCTACTAAAACATAGGTCGATGGCGTGAGGCCTAACCAAAACACAACCAGCAAACAAAAAAAAAACAATATATATATATATAATTATTATAGTATGTGCAAAAAAAAAATATAAATTATTATGGTACTACGTTTCAAAGATAACAGCAAAGGGCGGAAACATTGAAATACTTAGCACCTGTGATTAATTAGTGTAATGTCCAAAGCTTGCGTTTACCATTAAGCAGGTTGGAATTCTTTAGCGCCCATGTATATATATTGTCTCCAATGTTGTTGTCTAAATGACAAAGCCTTTTTTTTTTTTTTTTTGACTAGAAGATGTCATACTTCATTAATGTAAATCAGCATGCAAAAGTTGTCTTAGGCTGGTTGGGGGTTGTCGATCCAGTTCAAGGGCAGGATCCAATTTTGGACTAGTTTGCAACCCAACCTGCTACCTGATTGGCTGAACATGTAACAACTAAGCAATTACAGTTGAGCATTGAGTTCAAAAACAAAAGGACATCATAAATGATTGGTCCTATCTCCCACGGCCTGTCTTGTGTGGGATAGACAAGGTGTTGAACACTTACTGAGAATCTGTTTCAATGAGGATGTTCTGACCACCCAAGGATATGGCTAGCTGTGTGCTTGCATGAAGTGCCAAGGCTTCAGACATAAGGGGTTATGGCAGCGCATATGCAAGTCCGTTGATGATCTGTTCTGCCAAATTTCTCCCAACTGCAGCAAAGCCCGCTCGCTTTGAAAGATCGTCGAAAGAAGCATCACAATTAATCTTGAGAAAGCCATGTGGCGGGGGATTCCATGCTTGAGTATCCATAGCAGAAGATTCTGGTCGCTTTTGGTACATCATAATAATGCTAGCATGTTCTATCAATAAGAGCCTAATCCTCTTGACTGTTTCAATGGGATTGGGCGTGATGTGCTCGAAGACAGCTTTGTTGGGGGTTTTCCATATGTGCCAAAGGCGAACAGCTGCTGTGGCAATCATCTATTTAGTGTTTCCTCTGAGCATTTGCATGGTGAATTCCTCCCACCAGGCCGCCATAGATGGAAAGCCTACGCTGGAAGGGGAATAACCCAAGTTGCCCGCGAACCATGTAGCCTTTGCGTGTGAACAAAAAACAACATGTGTTCTACCGTTTCAGGACCATGTTCACAAATCATGCAATCCTGACTTTGTACAGCACCTTTCTTGAAGAGTCTCTCTCTTGTGGGCAATGTGTCAGTTATTGCTTGCCATATAATCATTTGAATCTTCGAAGGGATAAGAAGATGCCAAATTCTTCTCCAAAAGCTCGGTGAAAAGGATTTAGAGTGGTCGTTCGCTGGTTGTGGTCGAGGTGTACAAATCAAAATGATAACTCGAGCAGACTATATGTTGGCCTTTTTTCTCATAATGCCAGATCAGCTCGTCAGGAGTGGGGTTGATGGCTATAGCTATGCTCTTGATTGCTTTTACTTATTCCATGTTAAAGCACTTTACTAGCTTATCTAAGTCCCATAGACCCTTGCTTGGTATTATTAGGTACTTCACTAAGAAAATATTATCAACATTCGATTTAGATGATTGGATTTTGAAGAGAGGCAAATTAGGCACCCAAGGAGAATCCCATATTATAATATTCTTTTCATCCACAACTTTCTATTTGAGTCCATGTCGTAGCAACTCCCGTCCGTGTAATAAATCACGCCATCCCCAAGAACCTGAGCACTGGGAATTGACTGTCATGAAAGTGGAAGTTGGAAAATATAACCCCTGCATGACGCGAGCCCATCCAGTATTAGGATTAGTTACTAATCTCCAACTTTGTTTTGCCAACAGAGCCTAGTTAAAAGTTATGAAATCATGGAAGCCTAGGCCCCTTTCTCCAATAGGTTTCAATAGTTTCTTCCAACTCGTCCAAAGCATCCTTCTCTCTAATTGTTTTTGGCCCCACCAGAAATGGGTTATAGAAGAATTAATTTTCCTACAAGGAGAGATAGGAAATCTTACACTGGACATTGCATATACAGGAGTTGAGGTTGCAACGGATTTTATAAGAATGTTGTTAGCATTTTTAGCAACTCCGAACATGCAATGAGTTGTTGGCTTTTTTTTTTATTAAAGGAAATTATTGCATTAATGATCATGGAAAATCTCGTATAAGACGACGTAAAAGCGTCAAGAAGATTTGTATACGACTCAAATGCCTTACAAGTCACATGATCAAATCGACCAATTGTATTGGGTACAAAGTAAATTAAAATACCGTCTTCTAGTGAAGAAATACTCCAGACTGCAACTAAACTTAATTAAGTCTAATGTGTTAACTAGATGAAGTCCAACTAGATAGAGTTATATGTAACAGTGCATGCTGCACTTTGACAGATTCATAATAGAAATCGATCTAATAAAACTAGCACTGATTTCCCAAAATACTAATCTAAAACCTACATAAAAATAACATAACACCTATATGTAGTAAATACAACAAAATCCTTCTCAACTGGAACTAGAGGAGACAAAAGTAACCAGGGAAAGCAGAGCCAGAAGCAACACCGCCAGCTTCGGCCCCAGAACAGGCGATGTTAGAGCCGGCATTGCTGGTGCCAGAATCAGCAGCAATGGCAGAGAATGCTTCGGCGGTGTCAAAGGCAGTTTGAAGGGTATCAGGGGCAGCTTCAGCAAAATCCACGACAACAAAGGTGGCAGAAGAGCTACCACATGCGACGGTAGAAATGGCAGAGGAAGCAATAGAAGAGGTAGCTGAGACAGCAAACCAAAAGACAGGCTAGAGAGAAGACCAGATCTAGTGTTCAGAAGGCATAGGGTGGATTCTATGTTATAAGATCTAAAGAAAAGGGTAGGGAAATGAGGAGGGGAGAGGTGCTGCCATAGAGAAAGATAGAGAGAGAGAAAAAGAAAAAGAAAAAGAGAGAGGAAGGGAGAAAGAAATGGATGAGAAGCAAAGGAAGGGGATGATGAGAGTTGGAGGGGAACGGCCGTTAGCCACCGCTGGCCAAAAGGTTGGCATTGCTTTGTTTAGTTTTCACAGAGAGAGAGAGAGAGAGAGAGAGAGAGTGTGTGCGCACGCGCGCTTAGATATTCAAAATGAGTTGTTGGCTAGAAGATTAGCAGTGGAGAAAATAGTATTTTTAAAATGTTTTTCTTTCTGTATGAAGCATGCATGAGAATCAAGGATGGTTGATCAATAGTACTAGTATTTATAAGTTGTTTAAGTGATATTTTTATGCATAGTGTTTGATTAGAAATAAATGCGCTATTTAGGATTCTGGATGTTCTAGATATGTAAGATTCTAATGCGCTATTTAGGATTCTGGATATTCTAAACATGTAAGACTCTTGTGAAATATCTATGGATATATACTTTTGTATATGGATCAATTGATGCATGCTCCCATATGAAATGCAAAAATTTATTTGAGTGTTTTTCTTATTTCTAGTCCCGATTAAGGGTGAGGATGGGAGACGAGGCTAGGATCAAAATCTTATCCCTATTTGGGACAAGAACAGAGACGGAGATGAGGTTCAAAAGCGATGGCCATCCCTACTCTCCCTTGATCCCATTGCTATCCCTAGTAACTTGTGAGGATGAAGGGGATTGGCTGGCTTAATTGGGTGGTGTGGGCTTGTTTTCAAGTAGTGGAATGTTTTGGCTTCAAAACGGTGACGCCATAAAGCACCAACAAGATGCTTGTGATAAGATCTAACCACGTTTTTTTTTGCTTTTAACATACTTTGAGCTAATGAAACAGAGATGCTTTTGACCACTTTGAACTAATGAAACAGAGAAAAGCAAATTGTATATCACCTCTTTCCATGCTTAATTTTTATTTCTGTTGCATTCTTACTCAATCCTCTAAAATCAAGAGACGTAAATCAAGTAATCATGTGGGATATCAACATCAATTTTTTTTGTGTGGTGAATAGAATAAAAAAGAAGTGATGGTCTTCAATTTTATTAAAAAATATTACGATTCTATATTTAAAAAAAAATTATTTCACTCAAACGTTTCTTTTTCTCAATATAAAATTCCAGAGAAGGCATATGATATCGCAGATAGGATGACAACTATTTCAGTCAGCATAACCAATTCACTCGGCTCGAGTGAACAGCTTGACTGCCAGCCCAAGCATCGGTTTTGATGACCCCAAGAATTTCAAACCATTAAAAGTGGTCAAACCCGAATGAGGGTTACTCCACAGATTAACTACATAAAGCAATCATGGTATTTTTTTAAACAACGAAATCAGCACAAATATGGCCCCAAGGTGTACTTGCTACATGGTTTTCTTCTATCTTTGGCTTATGCATATCCTTCGTAGGATCATTTACTTATACTATAGTAGCATGATCGCAATAAATCAATCAACAAGTAATAAAATCCCAATGTGAACAACAAGCCTTCAAATATGTTCTTTACAAGAATATAACTAGAAAGCACAGAATGTAAGGTTAAAGGAAGAAGACAACAAAAAGATCATCAAGGCACAACTAAATGACCGAATCACTTCTCCTAAGGCAGGGCGTCAAGAAAAACTGAACAATAACAAAAACCTTTAAGTACCAATTTGATCAAAAACAACCCATGAAAATTGAATTCCCAAAGTTCTGCCAAAAAAGATTAAAACAAAAAACCAATTAGAACCAAAAGCTATCCTGGTCGATTCTTTAATAAATAAAGAAACTAAAAACGCATTAGTATACTCCACCCAAACAAGAACTATTAACCCATTAATATGATCTACCAAAACAAGAAAAACAAACATAATATGAGAATCATTTGTTCGAATACCCATCAACAATCATCTTTCTAGATTAACTGAAATTGAAACTAAGTTAAAATACAAATGTTGAACCCTACAGATATTTGATGGTTTCACTTTACAGATTCCGAAGTTACACGCTAGTACTAACTAATTTTAGGTTGTCTTCTTCCCTTTCCCCCTCTCTCACTTTGAAAGCCTTCTAGATCTAACAAAAGAGAAAAAAAAAAAGAAAAATTTTTAGGAGGTATATCAATATTGCCATTACAAACTCCAAAAGTGGTTTTTCACTGCATAACACTTTTCATGGTGATGAAGACAATATAAGAGAATACGAAAGCCTCAGAATGAGAGGGTCTGCAACTTTTTTAAATACCATTTTTTAGAATTGTAGTGGCAATATTTACAGACTTCCTCCTCTTCTTCCTTCCCATTTTCGTTTTTCCTCTGGTCCCTCCTAATGAAGGTTGTTAGAATCAGGATTCTACGTAAAATCGTTTTGGACATGTCATGATCGAATCGTAGAATCGGATCGTAAAATCATAAGATTCTACCAAAATCAACAAAAAAAAATTTAAAACAACAATAGAAATATAATTTTAAATTTTTTAAGTATTTCATAAGTTTTATATATTAATATTCAAGTATAAACAATCTCATATATGTGTTTAAACAACAATTAAAGCATCAATCACACACAAACCAGTTAAGACAATTCATATTCAAAATAAATTCATATCCAAGTTACTTTGATCACTGTTAATTTTTTAAATCAAAATTCAATTAATAATACAACAATATTTTTTTTTAACATGCTATGAGTTCTAATGTTTAATTTTTTTTATTCATATAAAATAAAATATATTTTTTACATAAATAATTATTCAATTGTTTAGTTATTTATCTTTCATGTGATTGTATAATATTTTTTATGATATTTGTTGTTTAAAAAATATTTACTATAATTATTAAAACTGGTGAAATTGAAAATATTTTTTTTTCTTTTTAAATAACAAATATTACCAATGATTCGTTTTATTAAAAATTAAAAATATTTTTTAAAAAGAGTGTTAATATGAGTATAAGAAACTTTTATTGAAATAATTTTAAAAATAAATAAAAATAATTTTAATAAATACATTACATTGGCAAGAAAAAAAAAATCAGTTATTTGAGAAGGAAATTTAAAATGAAAAAGAAAAAGAAAAGCAAACTACAGTTTCAATTTTCAAGTAAAAGGGTGCAAAGTTTTGAGACAAAGCTTCGAACGCGGGACCGAAAGAAAAATAACGTGGATAGTAACCACTAGGCCAAAAGGTGAGGTTATGAGGTTTTGTGCTTACAATATATATATATATATATAGTAAATTACACAAAGCAACCATATTCATGCTGGGGTAGGATCGGTGGGATCGTACGATCCCACCGATTCTACGACTTAAATCGAGATTCTACAACGATTCTATTACAAAATGATTTTAAGTACGATTCGGATCGTAGGATTGTAAGATCCTACGATCTTACACAGATCGTAAGATCTTACAATCCTACAATCCGGATTGCGATTTTAATAACCATGCTCCTAATCCTTTACTCCTTTTTCGGAGAGTCCATCTCCGTTTCTTTTTCTTCATTGTGGTTTGCTGACAGGAACCTTCTAGGATTTTTATGGATACACATTTTTTTAGTTTTAAAGATTTATATTTTTTTTATATTTAAGTTTTAAATTTTTCTAAAATTTTTTTAAAATTTAAATTTTTTAATTTTATATTAAAAAAGTGGTCAATCTATTAATAAAAGAGTTTGATCGAACAACAATTGTTTAAAAAAAGATTAAATATACAAAATAAGTTTTTTTATTAATAAATATACACCTTAATTTATGTATTTGTCAATGAAAAAATATTTAATTTATATTGTTGTTAATAATAAAAATATTTAATTCATATATTTAATTTTTTTAAAATAATTTTTGTTAGTTCAAATTTATTGATTAACAGATTAATCATTTTTTTACCAATAGAATGACTAATTTAACTAAAAATAAAAATGTTTAAAAGTTAAATGAATTTTTTAAAAAATTTAAAACTTAAATATGAAAAAATTATAAAAATTTAAATCCAAAAAATACGTATTCCGTATCTATTATATTAAAAAAAATGGTCTCAAAAAAAAAATCGCGAAAAGCATGCAGGCATCTTTCACGCTATGCTTACTTGGGCCGAACAAACGGTTTTGAGTCCGGAAGTTTTTGTTGGGTAATCCACGTTGGGCCTACTATTTCCCACTCATTAATATACGCAATAATGCACATGTTTGGCATAAATTTTTATTAAAGTATTCGATGAGATTAAATTTATTTATAAAAATATATAATATTTTGTTAAACGTAATTCCCTTAACGAAATTAAAAGAGACACGACTACTTTTCATTTTTTTAAGAAAAAAATCACATCTACTTTGTCAATTAGGCCAATTCTTTTCTTGAATGGAAGAATGAGCTTTCTCCTCTATGTATATATATATATAATTTTTTTTTTCTTTTTTTTTTTTTAACACAAAGATCGTTCTCCATTGACATTTACACTTGTCCTTCGAGCTAGCATTCTTGCGGCTATAATCTCGCCAACACGACACCGTAGAGACCCCAGCAAAATCTAACACCCACCGCTGTAGCCGCAGGCACCAAACACGCGCTTCCACCACCCATATCTTTCACGTGGTGTATCTGATCCAACGGACAGAAACGCGCCACCTGGTAAGCACACGATTCCACGGTTGCGATTGAGTCACACCGTCACCGAATATTCCGCACCCGAGGATCTGAATAAACCCCCTTCTAGGACTTCCACCCTTCTCTTTCCCGGAGAATTACATCATTTTTTTTTTAATTTATTATTATTAATTATTTAAGTTACAATTATAATTATAATTATAATTATGATCCTATAAAAGGCGCGTTCGCTATTTATCGTTTTGTTTCACTAAATATCCTCCTATTCGGTCTCGAATTCGCTAGAAAGGCGATCCCCTTTATCAACCTCAAGAATTTTAATGGCTAAATCCTTACTCAATTCAAACTCGTTGTCGTGTCTTTTCCTTGATTCGGTTGTTCAGTTTAATTTTGTCGTGCTTTTATTGTTTTCGGATTCTCGTATTTCTCAGGCTCCTAGTCAACCTTGTTTCCCCTTTTGACAAACAGAATCAAGATTCAGGAATTATAGCCGCGTACGCCAAGCCATGGGAAAACGTAAGTTTTTTTCTTTTTTTTTTTTTTAAATTCTTTTTATCTGCGTATTTTGTGTTTTCTTTTCGGTTTTTTTTTTTTTCCGTAATTTTTTTTTCGGAAATTTTGAGGCTTGTTGTTGTTGTAAATGTTGAGAAAAACGATGTTGTTAATATGATAATTTCCATGTTTGAGTTTGTCCGAATTTTGCTGTGGAACCGAGGAAACGTAGTTGAATTTAAGGTTCCTGTTAGGTGGGTTATTATGTAATAATTTTGGATTGCAAAAATTGGGGCAGGTAATGCTCATCGTAAGAATGCTGTGTTGTTGGATAGCGACGACGATAATAGTAGCGTGAGTTCATCGTCCACCGCCCGGTCCGACCGGATGTCGGTGGTGGGCACTGAAGAAGTTCAGGTTGATAGAGATAGTTTGTTGGAGCAAGCTCTGGATGCTTTATTCGAGAAGAGGTTTGCAAGCTGATTTGATTGATCATATGGTTAAAAGTGTTTTAGCGCTTTGCTAATTGTTGTCTCAACACTTTTCCTGTTTAATTTTGTTTATCCTTCTTTGTCTTTCGGGATGTAAAGGGGTTCGACGAGAGAGAAAGCTTTGGCAGCGATTATTGATGCTTTCAATGCCAACTTGCAGCATCAGTTTGTTGAGAATAAGTAAGCATTCGTTACGTGTTCATTTGTTAAAAGATTGTAATTTTGTTTCGTGTTCTCAAAGTCATCTTATTAGTCCTTTGTGCTTATCGTATTTTCATTGAATTTATCTCCTTTGGATTGTAAAAGAGTTTAGTCGCCCACTGATTGCAGTCTCTTTTGTATAAGAATTTTATGCATTATTATCTATCATGACAACTTGGAAGTAGTTAAATTGCATGCAGTGGAAAATATTTAATTGACTGCATTCCTTCAGATTTGCCACTTTGCTACATCAATGCCTCAATTGCATCAAGAAGGGTTCTAGCAAAGAGGTTGCTCTGGCATCTCATGCCATTGGTTAGTCTTATGAACCATAATGTTGACTTCTTTTATGCTTCTTTCTAAATTGCAACAAATGCATCATTGGATTTTCTTCTTGTAGGAATGTTGGCTTTGACTGTCGGTTTTGGGGATAATGCGCATGAAATATTGGAAGATTCAATCACTACTATTTCCCAAGCTCTTAAATCTGGGTCTGAATCCTCAAAAATTGCGGTATGGATGTTGTGCTGAAAATTTTACCTTGAACAGTTTGATTCTACTCTAGTTATTGGTCCTAATCTGTTGTTTCTCGTGTATTGTTGGATTAATGATTGTAGTTGGTGGAATGTTTAGCCATCATCACATTTGTGGGTGGCAATGATCCAGCGGAAACAGAACGATCAATGCAAATAATGTGGCAGTTGGTTCATCCTAAGCTGGGCTCCAATGTAAGTAACCGAGTATTAGCTTCCAATTTGTGGTTGTGTTGGTATTTGATAGTGCATCGTGCTTTGTGGATCTTTTTTCTTCTTCTCTTTATCTTTTTAATTGCTGCTGATATTTCCTATGATTGCTCCTCCTTTCATCCAAAGTACAGGCCACTCTGTAAATGCTGTGGCATTCTGTTTATTGTTCTTCTTTCACAAGATAGTCAAATTCTACCCTTTCACCTTTAGGTGGTTGCTGCCAAACCTTCTTCAGCTGTGATAGCTGCAGTGGTCTCTGCCTGGGCATTTCTTTTAACAACTGTTAATGGATGGACACTCAATCCTAAAGATTGGCAAGAGTAAGTTGCATGTGTTTTTTCTTTTTCAAGTGATGGTCAGCATAAGCATCTATGAAATTATGAATCTCTGACGCACTAACTCATCACCCATCCCCATCCTAGTCCCCATCTCATTGGGCTCTTTAAACTTTACATTTTTTGTTAGCGAGCAAGAGCCTTGTGGATAGTGTATTTTCATGTGCAATGAGAAGCTAGAAAGCCTCAAATGTGTTATGGCCAACTTGAATAGGTAAATGAACTAGTGAATATTGGCATTGATGCAGGTCAATTTCTTATTTTTCTGGTCTACTGGATAAGGATGACCGTTCTGTACGCATGGCCTCTGGGGAGGCATTAGCTGTGATTTTTGAGATGGGAAGCTTAGAAAAGTTTGCTGGTGAAAGTAAAGATTCAACTGATGTCGTAGAAGGGAATAATTCTCGGGAAAGATTCTCTCATGTACAAGGATTGAAAGGGAAAATCTTGAATCAAGTGAGAAATCTTTCTGCGGAGGCCGGTGGAAAAGGATCGACCAAGAAGGATCTTAATAGTCAGCGGAACTTATTCAAGGATGTATTGGAGTCTCTGGAGGTATTATTTCATTCCTTTCCATATAAGTTTGACTATTTAGATGATCCCTTTCATCAGGGCATTGCTTTTTTTTCTTCTTTTAAGGATGGCTGTTGCCCTGAAATCTCAGTAAAGATTGGTGGAGATTCACTGCAGACATCGACATGGTATCAACTGATACAGGTTTCTCTCGTACCTTTATTTCTTTCCTCTTGGCCTAGCATTCAAGTTGTGTGGGTATGTCCAGAATATAAGGCTCTTACATTCGAATTATTTAACAGTTGAACTTTTTGAAGCGCTTCTTGGGTGGTGGATTTGTCAAGCATATGCAGGTTGGCTTCTTTTGCCCTTCTCAACTTCTCTAAGACGTTTTGATATGTATTCATTTCCATTAACTGGGTATTTTAACACATTTTAAACAAACAGGAAAATGAATTCCTTCATGATGTATTTGAGTTCACGCCAAAGAGAAAGCATCTTCAAGGTGTCGATCTTCAGATGTCTAGTGGTGAAAAGGTCGGTTACCCCTCTGCCTGACTTTGTACAACCTCACATGGCATTAATTATATGTAGGCAATTCTAGTTGCCGTTAGTTGTGTTTCTCTGTATTCTGTGTGTTGGTTGATTATATGGTTTGCTTGTGAGCCATGTTAATGTAAGGTGTTTACCACGGTAAGTTGGAACTTTTAAAATACATAATCTAAAAGTAGATATATGTAAAAGCTGCAACTCATTTAGAATAAATCTGTATCTGATATATGTACAAATTTTGAAGCACATAGCCATCTGTTAAGAAAAGGACTATTGAATTTTTCTAGGCATTGATATTTAGGTGAAAGCTTCCATTTAGGTGTTATGATGTTAGGCTTTTCATACCTGCCGTAAGTTGTAGTATTTATGAAAAAGCGGAGCTATCCATTGTGATGTAGCTCGCTGTCTAGTGGGCCTTTTGATGGACCTGAAGAAATGTAAATAAGTAACATATGTGTTTAGCTTCTCGTTAAAAGAGGTTAAATCTAACTTCGTCATTCTTAAGTATTGATGCAATTACAGTCTTCCTGTTCTTTTAAATAAATTCGAAACTTAGGCGTTCTTTGTTTCAGAGGATGTTCCGCTCGCCAAATTCAGCGCTAAACAAAGCCAGGACACAGTTTCTTAACAAACAGCGGATGTTGTCTGAGGTTGGTTACTTTTCTCATATGATGCAAGCTATTGTTGCACAACCTTTTGTGTCCATTCTTAGTTATAGAGCATCCTAGTTTACGAGGTTCCTGCATGTGGGGTATGGGGGTTGCTTTACCCGTGTTTTCGTTCCTACCTAAGCAACAATCCTACTTCTTGCGGGATGGTGTTCTTATTCCTTAACAAAATTTTTGCCGCCAGTCAATTGTCATTTGGGATATTTTTTCCTCCTTTGCCATCCATCAAGTTGTTTTAACAATTGGTTTATCTGATTTTCCAGGGTAGAAATGTGGGCCACTTTGCTGTCCATGTGGGGGACGACGAGGCATGAGATAGCAAATGTAATCGGTGCTTCTACTGTAATCTAATAGCATATTCTTATTGTGTAATGCCTAGCCTAATAAAGCTTCTTGTTTTTAGAGAATTTAATTCAGTTTCCTCTAGACACTGGGAGGGGGGAGGTTTTATAAGGACAAGGTTTACCCATGTTGTAGCGTAGCCCAAGACCCATATAGTGTGGGTCCGTCGCATATTGATTTATGAACTCCGGCGGCCCTGGGAATGACTTTTCTGGCAGCTATGCCATACATTACACTGTACCATTTCAGTTTTTCGAATTTTAATCATCAAATCTTTTCTTTTTTTTGATGGATAGTCAAAATCTGGAAATCATTTTTAGTAGCGTCGATGACCGTCTTGTGTCTTACAGACCGGGCTAATTTTGGCCGATCATATCGAGTCAAAATTGGAGTGCTGCAGTCATCCCCCGAAAACTTTATTCTTTGTCGCTTGCATTGACACGAGCTAATGCTGATTTCGCCATTCTTTATCGAAAATTACGACAGGTTATATTTGCATAACCAACAGTGGAAAAAGTTTTTGTTTTTTGAGTAGACCAGTGGAATTGTCTAAAGTAATAGTTTTATGGTAATTAAATATATTTTTTTCCTCAATAATTTGGGTTAAAATTTGTGTGCTGTTGTCTGCCCTTGAATTTGGGGATGTATGTAGAGGCATGGTGATAAATTTATGACTTGTTAATAGAATTTGGGGATGTATGTAGAGGCATGGTGATAAATTTATGACTTGTTAATATCATGATCGGGCATAAAAAAAATTTGTTCAGTCTAAAAATATTTAAGTAGTGATTTTATTCTTTTAATAAAGTTGAATAAGACGTTGACAAATGAAATTATCTTAAATTTGACCTATGAATTTAATAATTATTATATTTATGATGAATTTTATTTTTGTTAAAAAAAAAAACAGCAGACCAATGGCAAAAGTTTTGTCTATATGATGTACCGCACATGGTACAGCCATTGCTCTTAGAAAAATACAGTTGTCAGAATCTAGAAAAATACACTCTTGTCGATTGGTCCAACTGATTAAGAGGATGTTTAATTTTTACGTTTCAAATGTGTTGGTGTTGTTGCCTTTTTTAAAAGTATTAAAGTATTTAGTTTAGTTATTAATCAAGAGTTAATTATTGATAAATGGGTTGAATTGTTGCTAATTAGAAAAGTAAAAACCACCTATTATTTGGTTTCATCAGCAGCTGATTGATTATACATTTACAAAATTACCCTTAAAAAAACACTTGTCTCATTGTGCAAGGCGACGATATAGCAATTAAGCAACTGATAGTGGTATTATTTTTCTACGGACAGGGAAATGCTTTTTCGAGAAAGTACGGGGAGTGGATCTCAAAAAAAAAAAAAAGAAAGTACGGGGAGGGAATTTTTTTGTTCGCAATTTTTCTTTGTATACAGTTGGGTAAAATAATACTACTTTGGTACCAGGTGGAGGGACACTAGGCATTAAGCATTAAAGTATTGTAAACTTTTTTTGTTAACTTTTTTTTTTGAACGCTATAAAAAAATATTATTATTATTTTATTAAAATTTCATGTAAACACCAACTTATATTTTTATCATAAATTAGTTTAAAGTAAAAAAAATTATTTTTAATAAAATAAAATAAGATGTATAAAATTTATTATTAAAATCTCATGTAACTCGTAATATTATGATTTTATTTTATTTATTAGTAACAATAATCAATAATCAGTAACAGTAATCAATAACAATAACAGTAAACTGCAACAATGAAACCAAATACCCTTAAACAGGAAATTGGTCAGGCCAATTGGACTGAAAATTGGTTAAGTTTTTGGATTGATTTATGGCTATTTTTCAGCATCGAATTGACCCAATTAAAAACCGTTCAAAATCAGTTACAAATAGGGAAAAAAAAATAAAAAGGTTCAATCAAGCTGATTAAACTAAATCTATAAATATTAAAAATTATAATTTGATTTCAAATTTTATTTAAATTATTGTTAAGTCTTCAATTTAATTAAAATTGTTAATTTAGTTTTATATTTAATCAAAACTTTTAATTTATCATCAAAAATAAAAATTAATATCCAATCAATTCTTTATATATATATTTCTGTTAAAAACGTTTGAATTTAACTAATAAAAACTATTTTTGTGCTAGTATATCATATATAATTATTATTTTTTTAATTATTTTTGTAAATACATGTTTATTATTAAAAATCAGTTCTACTGTTTAAATACCGACCAAATTGGTTGAATCAATTAACTTTAAACCGCTAAGTTTTCTGAGTAGTTTTAAAAATCAAACTAGTCATAAAATCGAAAAAGTGATGTTTAAGTTTAACTTAAATTTGAATCGTTAGAACAAAAATTATATATATATACTTAATTGAAAATGATTATTTTTATTTAAAAATCATTTTCAATGGTTAAAATTAAATATTTTTTTTTTTAAAAAAAAACTATAGAAAGGGACTTACTTGTCTACTAATTTTTTGGTTATGAAGACTAAATGAGAAGTTTAGAACGGAACCAATGGCATGACCGGTTCACAGTTTAAGTGATCCCAATAATTGGACCGATTCGGTTTTCAAAATGCTATGAAAAATCCAACAAGTACTAGTAAATACTACCGGCTCGTCAGTAATGAAGATCATTCCTTTGTTTTTTTTTTTTTTGAGTAATGTAGATCATTCTATCAGTACGTAGTTTGGAGTTTGTACTAGCAATTTGTGTTGTAACACCTAGGACTTCTGTTTTTCAGTCGTTCACAGAAGAAATAACTCGGGACTGTTACATCATGCAATTCTAACATAAGTTTTAGCATCTATGCCGTGATCTCAGAGTCGATACTAGTAGATACTAGTAAATGGCACAAATAAACCATGACTCTGAAAGCAAGCTTTATAGTCCGCTATTTGGACGTCAGATGCACAAATTACGGTCTGGAGAAAGCATAACAAACAATTGGAACTTGAAAACGAAAATTTCGGGAAAGGAGTAGACTAACATCCATTTTTCTAATCCAAAAAGCTAAACAAATATTTACTCTGAGCACCATCCTCTAATAGGCCTTGACAGCTAACCGGAGTTTTCATTTCAAACGGTCCGTAAAACGTGATCAAACTATACAGTAGTATGACAGCACTACCAAATAAAATGTTTTCTGTAAACTGTAGATTTTCTTTATAAAACTTACTTTATAAATTTCAAAATTTTATGCACCAACCTAGAAACCAGACACCCCTGCAAAGTGTTTATTCATGGCTCTATCCTTCCTGAAATGGCTACCGCCCCTTCCTCTTCTTCCTCTGCCTCTTTGATTTCCAGCGTTTCCCCTCCCTTCCACCTCAGAGCTGTCTGACTGGTTAACTTGTTCTTCGTGGGATTCCTTCATCTTCCCTCCTCTTCCTCCTCTTCTTCCCCTGCCCCTGTGATCCCTGATGTTTGCTTCCCCTTCCTTTTCAGGTTCATCAGATTGGTTGTCCTGCCCCTGGTACTCGGCTAACTTTTTTACCGCGCCCAAAGGAATGTTACCACCGCGTCCGAGACCATAAATTAGTTCAGCCTGTGCTTGACTAACCAACGAAGCCTCATCGGAATTCGCAACTGCAACCGAGCCTGCCACCTTGTAACTGTAATTCTTCCCATCTTTGACATAGAACTGAGGCTGCTTTCTGGAGCCCCATTTCGTAGTAGATGCAGACTGAGCAGAGTTTTCCATTTCATTCCCGGAAGGCTTCCTTGAATTAGAGGTAATTCTGTCGGTTAGTATCTCACTCTCTTCCACCCCTGACTCAGCAATGCTCAAACCCAGATCATCAAACGAATCATCATACTCATCTTCATATTCATATTGTGAAATCAGGGCAACGGTCCTCACTGCATCCTTCTCATCTTTGGGTTCAAGGGCATAATGGTCTGGCATGTTGTTAGATTTCCTAACAAACCAGCCAACTGGAGACGAAGATGAAACAGAATGTCCTTTTGGCTGTGCATCTCCAGCAACTATCGTATCAGCTAAAGGAAGGGGCGTAGTCAAAGAAATTGGTATAGATTCAACCATCTTTCCTTTCCCTTTGTCCTTCCTGTTTACAGTTAAAGCAGACTTGGGTGGTGGCTTTGTTTCTAATGAAGTATCCAGGCACTTCAGATCTTCATGAAGAGTTCCCTCAAGGATCCTCTGAATGACCTCCTCAGGATTGTTATTATAAACTTCTAGACAGGCAGCTAAGAACCCTTTACCATAGTCAGGAAAGAGATCTTTTATTTGACTAATTTTGGATTCCATGATAGCAGCATCTTCATTCATCTCCACCTCATTGCTCAGAACTGGTGTTGACACAACTAGTGGCTCCTTAATGTTCCTTGTCAGAGAAGACATCATTATTCCAGATAAGTACTGGAGCTGTCCATCATCCATGAATATCCACCCTGCATAAAGAAGGTAAATCTAAGCAAAAATCGATACTAGTTCTATAAGAACAACCAAGCAGACTAATCAAGTCTGTTCATATTAATGAGAGAACATAACACAGAAAAATTGGATTGATGCTATATATCTTAAGGTTAGATGCCACTATCTCAAGGAACTCTCAGTTCAGAGGTGCTGTGTTCATAACAAACAGTAAGCCAGCTTTTAAGTTAAACAAGGTTACCCACCTCCCTTTTGTAAACTCTGAAGTTTGTTCATCACATGGTAGCTCTTTTCCAGGTTCTGGAGAAATGTTCTGTTGTGGTTCTCCCCAGCAAATGATGAAGCATTGATCTCCCGGAAAGTTTGGATCAATATATCTGCTCTTATGACTGGATCTTCAACTTTTGCTGGAAATATCTTTGTTAAATTTGGGATTGAAAAGTGCTCCTTAAACACATCATCGCTCAAGTAGCAGAAATCCAATAATTTCCAACCGAAATTGACTGCTCTCGTCGACAACATTTTCAAACTAACAGCAATATTTGATAGCATTCCATCATCTCCATCTTTCAAGTCGATTAGGAAGCCCTGATGCAAAGATGGAAGCAAAGTATCATGCAATTTTGCAAGGGTGGTCAGCAGCTCCTTGTTCCCAAAACTGCATAGATAGGATTGTTTTGCATTAAATTAAGAAAAACTTTCTCAAAAGTTGCCAGAAATAAGAAAAGAATGTCACGATATAGACCTAGAACAGATACCACTGATATAGCAGTATTGCGACAAAATAATATCATCCAGCAAATTGATATTGCCCATTATATCAACTGCACATTCGATAAACGATAACCGTGACAATTTAATGAAAAGGTGAAGAAATCCAAAACTCCATATGCATACAAGGGCAGTTTCTTATCATTGAAAACAAACACTGACTTATCAGGTCAGGTAATTGAAAAAGCACCTCAACTCGATGGGGCACAAAAAGAACACTGCTGCCGGTTTGTATGAATTGAGAAAAGCATCCATAGAGACAATTGCATCATTTATGAAGTCCATCACCTGAGAGGAAAAGAGCTAAATTAGTTATCACAGCATTGATCTACATCAAAACCACAGAAATTTCGTACAACAAAAACACAACCTGAAAATCTTTCAAACTGGTAGTGAACTTGGGACAGGATGAAGGTATTCAAGTCAATTATATAATCTTATCTTTCGATACAGAACAAGGCAGCAACGTGTTTTATTGAATATCGTTCAAGTTGACATTAGTTAGACCAACAATGTTTCCCATCTTTCATGAATCTTAGAGCTACCTAGCCTCCCTATCCTTCAAATGGAAATTGATCAAAACACTTAAAAGTCCCCAACCTCTATACAGTCCATATGAAAAGCAACAGATAAGCAGTAAAAAACCAGCTACAACAAAGGTTCACCCAGGTAAGACCAGAAAATAATTCACCTCTAAGAAATCAGTATGAAGCAGCCTGGATCCATGGTCTTCACCGTCTTTGGAGGAAAATAGAGCCTGCACAAACATCAATAATGAGTTATGTTTCTTTATAGCTGTAATTTTTATGTGTTACCTACAATTTCATACAATTATCCAAAAACCCCGACAAAAAAAATATCATACAACTTTTTCAGTGAGAACAGGCTTCTTGGATTCTAAACTCACTCCCTTTTCAGACCATTGACAACATCTTAGCTAGCTTTGCTTGAAAAGAGACCCCCATGCAGGCACCCCCCCCCCCCCCCCCCGGGGGGGAAGTGCGGAAGAGCACAAAAGGTGGAAACAAAATGGCAATATAAGTGGAAACTGAAGTCACTACTTGCAAATGAGCAATTAACGTTAAAGGAATAAATTACCCGCAGTTGCTTCAGAGATCTTATGGAAACAATCATTTCAATAAGAAACTCAGAACTAAAAAGCATGAGAAAAAAGAGAAAATTTGGTGGGTGAAAATGTATTAGTGTCATGCTTTCAGAGAAATGAAAGCTCCATAATGTTCACACTCCTTATATCTAGCACACAAACATCCATTGGCATGTCATGAGAATGATAACAACGCCAAAGATATTTAAAGTTACAATTGAAAATATCTGCACTAATTTTAACCGGAATCCACAAGAATGATAAGTTGGAGATTCCAAAGAAACAGAGATGCCTAAGCATCAAGTAGTTAATGCAACACCTGCTTGAAAGATTGCTTCAAAAATTCTTCCAAGCAAGAGGTAAGAAAATTATCCCTCACCATATCAGAATGCGGTCATTGAAAACATGATTAACGAGGCACAAACACATAAGCCATGAGGCATAAAGAATAATTTACGTATATTAGAAAGCGTACCTCTAAGGATGAGATGCAACGTTGATGCATTGTGTGCACAATGTCCAAGAAATGGGATGTCACAGCAGTCAAATAATTATGTATTTCGGGCTGCGCTTTCAAAGCATTCTCAACCTGCAATAAGAGAACGTGTGTGTGTGTGTGTGAGAGAGAGAGAGAGAGAGAGAGAGAGAGAGTGAGAGAGTGACAGAGAGAGCATCCGACTTAAATTCAAGGAATAAAAGTATGAGAATAATGCACAGACATGCACACAACTCATTCAGGACCGAGGAAAAAATGAAGGAAAAAAAAAGGCAGGGAAACAAGTATACGCTGTATATCTATAAAACTTGAGTTTATCTTCTATTAAGTATACGATCACTCGAACACTCATAACTTTATATTTTTTTATTCAACGTTTGGTTGAAAAATTTAACCCAAAAAGGTTTGTAAAATATGATTTTATACAATTAGACTAAATTACTCAATTTGTGCTATTGGGGAGTTGAGCACAAGCCTTGGCTAAACACTAACAGCCCCTGATTGACCAGGAACTAAGAAGAGTGAGCCACGGAGAAAAGGGTACCTTGAAACAAATGTAACCTGATGTTTTAATAAATAGCAACTCAGATCATTAAGTGCAAATGCTGAATTAAACATTCCCATTAACATGAACAGTAGCTGTATCAATCTTCTCAGCAGTTAACTATTTATTATGCCTTTAGACAACATAATCATTAGGTCTACGGCCTCTAAAAATCATGAATTTAATTTTTGGATTTGGCACACCAACAGAAAATGTTTGACATAGTGACACATTTTGTGTTCCAACATCTGGGATCAGATAGGTCTGTCCATGTTGGACACATATGCCGATTATAAGTACACATGCTTCCTAGTTAAAAAATTCATCATCACCTACAAGCTAATTGTATGTCAACATCCATTAATTTCCACTGGGAGGTACTTCAACGGATAGTGGAAAACATTAACAGGATAACGTAACTTATGATAGAAATCCCTACCCCTTATGGCAGATTTAATGTACGCAACGTCTTCCCAATAAGTTCTATTTTAAATCTTTTCTTTTCGCCTATATTTATTGGCATTTGAATAGAAAAAATCAATAAATTTCAGATTTGGAAAAATATTAACTAATATTGGAAAAGATCACTAAATCTAACATCTTAGGGAAATTTATGGAGTTAAGCACGGAACAAAATTAGGTGAATGTCATAACAAGAACAAAAGTCAAGCAATGGACCCTTGGCTTTGTGTGAACAACAGGATCAGAAAGGTTTAAGGACCTCAATCCAGCTACAGCCTTGGCTAGTAATTTGAAATTCTGATGAAAATGCGGGAAAGGCTAAAAGCAAAGATGAGCAAAATAAAACTAAAACCACATGGGGGAGACAGTAACCAAGACATGTTTCTTACAGAACTTACCAGAGAGCTGGTTAGATCTTCATTTTCATGACCATAAATGGCACATATATCCAACAACTTGGGCAAGTCAAGTAACTTCTTTTCCTGCAGAAGGACTAGATAAATAATTAGTGAATAAGATGCAATGAAGCATATTGGTATTAGATTTTTGCGGCTGCATAAAGCCAGCTCTCGACCCCCTCGAAAAATTTTTAACACTAGTGGGTCTAGAAAACGAACACACACACTATATGCTTTATGTATTTGACTGTTTTAAACACGCAGAAGAAAGTTGGACACTAGTATTACAGGATAGAAGGAACCCACATGCGTGATCTTTTGAACTGAGGGTATCAGCAGCCAAAGCACCAGGATCTCTATTGGACGATCTGAAACAGCGGGCAAAAGAAACTCAAAAGGAATTCAGCATAAGGAAAAAATGAAAACCAAAAAACACAACAGCTCGGGGAACATGATACATGAACTTACATGCGATATAATACCATAAAAACACGACGACTTAGCTCAATCTCTCCGACAATAACACCTGCAACGATTCCCTTGGCTCCACGATGAGGGAAATCATACCATCTGCTCCTAAACTTCAGGAAGCCATCCAGAAACTCGTGCAAAGAATTGTCACTGGCAACTAAGGGCAGATAAAAGTGTAAATTTTTTTAAAAAAAAATCCCCACCAGAAAACGACATTAATTGTTCACAATGGCATTCAGAGTAAACAAATTAACAAGATATTCAGAAATTCAATCTAAATCGTCAGCCAAATTACATCTAAACAGCCACGAAATCTAACAAAACCACCGGATAGTTTTCAAATGCCATTGCCGAGTCGGAGATAAAATAATTTTAACAATTTAGAATTCAACAACTTTAACAGGCGGCTAAATAATTAGTCGGGGCCAATTTAGTTTCCGGATACCGGAGTCTAGCACCAAAAGGAAAGAAAAGCAAAACGACGGTTACCTTCTCTCCAGAAATCTCTGGGGCTCAACTTGAGCAACCGAGACAACTCTCGATTCAAAAGATCGACAACTCTCTGAGACTCAACCGGATCCAGACCTCCTTCATGGGCGCCCAGGCCCGCCGCCACAGCCTCATCCTGCGGCAAGTAATTTACGAAACTGCCCCCGGCATGACCGGCGGCCGCCACGGCTCTGGTCGACACCCACTCTCCGCTGTCCCCCGTACCAAGGCTGCCGGAAGACGACGACGCTGCGGCGGATGAAGACGCGGCCGCATCGGATTGATTGGAGTTAGGGAGGGATTGTCGAAGAGAGTTAGAGAGAGTCGAGATTGGATTTTGGTTTTGGTTTTGGTTTTGGTTTTGGCTCTTTGGGACGTATTTTTGTTGTGTTTTGGGTAAGTTTTTGTTGACGTCACTGCTGCTGCTGCTGCTCCGATCTTCTTGTTGCCTGCTGATATTGTTGTAACGGCGCGCCATGTTCTTCCTGGCTCGCAGACGAAAAAATGCACAGCGAACTAGCGGAGCGAGCGAGCAAACGATAGAAGTAGAGAGGCGGGCTGGTTCTTAGCTCAACTCAGGCAGGCAGGCCCAGGACGAAGGTTTAAACCCATCTTTCCCCTTTTTCTATTTTCTAATGGAAAATGTTTGAAGGAAATTCTTTGAAAAATATAAATTTGAGAATTCCCTTCCAACCAAAAAAAAAAAAAAAACAGTCAGAAATAGGAAAAATTCTTTATTGGGAAAAATTCTTATTATCCTGAAAGTCTCTTATTATGTTAATTTGTGAAATCTAAAAAAAAAAAAAAAAACAAAAAAGCACGAGATCCACACAGGACCCATACCAACAGTTATCCTGTCTCCTTTTTCTGTCTCTTTGTCCTGTTTGCCTAACTTTTTTTATCTGTAAATAAAAAGTTCATTCCAGCATTCAAACCGTGACCACTAAGGAATTCATGGGACATTAGGGGCTTTGAGAGAACAGTACATCAATCATGGTACCACCTAGTTCTTTTCTCAACAAGCACGCTCTTCAGAACCACCACCTGTGAATTTGCCATCATGCAATGCAAGGTTCATATGATCAAATAGAAATTCTCCTTAAAAACTCAATATTGTGAAAATATGTTAATAAACCATGGATTCTAACAACAGTCGTAAAGAGAGGACTGAAAAATACCCACAATGAAATCAATTCCTTGTCAGCTTGCCGGTTGATGAATTCCAGTTACAGTTACGATCTCTAAAGTACACTGGATCTAATGCATATATTCATTTAAATAGTCGCATTTGCACTCAAGCCTGTTTCATTGCGTCTGTTCCAAAATTATGTCTCCGCTTCTTGACTCACAAAGAAAGAACTGAAATGCTGATCCTAGAAATGATACAATACACAAACAAATTTTCCGGGAGTAAAATCTTGCAGAAATTATTGTAGACTTATATACTGATTTTCACCCTACAAGTCTGTACAGACAATTAACTCCAGAAACGCACTTTGTGGATATACCGACCATGTCGCCAAATTTACAAGCCCCGCAAAAACCAGGTTACTTCTCGAGTAGAAGGCTTTCTATACTTTGCAGGATAAATTTAAGTGCTAGAAGTCAATTTCTTGATCCCACAACAGATCACCAGCGTTATGAAACTTGATCCTTGCTTTTTGCATGAAACTCCCTCGAAGGTCATATCTTATGGCCTTAAAAGATCATGGCGAAGAATTGGGATTCAGGTTCAAGCTTCCAATTTTACCAGGAAGATCAAACCCATTCACAGTTTGTCTCTTTAGGCAAAATCAAAGCAATGAGGCAGTTTGAGGCATCTGGTGCGATAGAAAGCATGGAGCATGTGTCGTCTGAGTAGGGAAGTATGAAGAGAAGCCTTGCCCATATTGATTTTACAGCTGGAATTTTAATTACTCCGGCACATTCCCTCTGCTTCAAATATGACATAAAATCCTGAAACTGCAGAGGTGAAATTTTAGAGCATATAGATACAAGCCACATTGTGCCAATTAACAGTGTGCCACCATAATTGACAAAGCTAAAGGAAAGCATTAGTGGTAACACAAGAGAAGAATGTGCCTAATAGCCCAAAAAACCTACTACACGTATATAACCTCCCTGACTGTTAACATATCACTAACATTCACTTAAGGAAAGCTATTAATTAAGATTCCAGCAGCTTATGATGAAGCAAGCAAAAAATCAGTTTTGGTCAAATGGTTAGACACCCACTCTTAAATGGTTTTCTTGGGTGTAATAGTCTGACAACACTCGCAACCAGAGTATAGTTCAAAGTTCAAACAAATCTATTATTAATATTACTACCAGCAGGTAGGATCGATACATCCGATAAAGAAAAAACATGTATAGAACACATAAATGCATTGGAAAACTCACCCCTTTTTGGTCGCTTGTGGAAGAAGGGACGAGCCGACATACCTCCCTCTACACCAACAGCAAAACCCACAAAAATCAGATTGAGATTGAGATCGAGAGAGAGAGAGAGAGAGAGAGAGAGAGGGAACTGTTTTGTATGAAAAGCTTAATAGGTTGCAATTCTGCAATGCAGGATCCATGAGCATCGACTAGTGTAGAGTTGACCCTCATATAACGTGCAACTTAATATATATATGTGTGTGTGTGTGTGTGTGTGTGTGTGTGTGTGTGTGGACAGAGAGAGAGAGAGAGAGAGAGAGAGAGAGAGAGAGTTCTCATGAACTCACTTTATGAGGAGGGGTACTTGCATATGTTGATTTCACATGTTGAAAATCTGTCCGCTTGGTCATATCTAGTTTAGCAGGCCATCTGCGCCAGGAACATGATGGAAAGATTACTACGTACCCAAATAAATATTCTAGCAGTATAAAATAATGAAGAGGACATCCTTACTCTGCAGGTTCAGAAATGCCATTTGAGTATTTACAAATCTCTGAATTCACTCTGTGTGCATAAACCGTACAGTAGTGGGCCCCGCTTTTACATAATTCTCCCTGCCACTGATATTGAAGGCACTGAGGAATTTCCACATCAGTTGATTCTGCTACGGGTGGAGGTGGAGGTGGCGAGCTAGGTGGTGGAGGAGCAGGAGGTGGGGACGGTGGCAATGGTGGAGGTATTTCAGGCTGAGGTGGTATAGATGACAAAGGCGGTGGTACAAAAGGTACAGAGAACATTGGGTCAAATTGCTGGACTGGAGCTCGCTGAACTGGTGCTAGTGGAGTCACAGAAGCAGTTATAAATGGAGGTACAACGGCATTACTCTGAAATGTATTAGGCATTATTGGTTGTGAGACAGGGTTCAGAGGAACATGATCTAAACTTCGTGGGTCCCATGAGCTGTTTGGAGGAGGGTAAATAGGTCGCATAAATGGAGATGGCTGGAACTGCTGTGGTGGTGGAACAGGTCCATGAGTTCCTATGGGCATGCATGGAATGCTCCCACTCGCAGGATGCGGTTCAGCATTTTTTGTGTTCATCCACATTTGATGAGCAGCAACATTATGACAACCTAAACGAAGAAGTCAAAACATTTCCAGCAAAGGAGGAATAAAAGAGCAAGCATTAGACCATTACAAAACAAAAGTTACCACCTCCATCTGAAGAATCCAACACTCCAACCGAATGAAGAGCTTGAGCTGCAGTCCCCTGATTCTCAGATTTCACTCTAGGAGATACGAGCTCCATAGAGCTGCTCTCAGGCTTCATTGACAGAGGTACAACATGGTCCTTCTCAGGATGACTATCAAAACAATAAAGATAGTGTGCCATAAGCTACACGTGGTGAGGAACAAACAACTGTTTCCTCAAGCAAGAGCTAACATCTAAAGGATGTCAGCAAAAGACACTAGCAATAAACCAAAAAAAAAACTAAAAAAAAAAGAGTTTTTTTTTTTGAGCAACAAAATCAATGAGTTTATTTTCAAATAAATATGCCACTTCTGAAAAATGACTTCCACTCATTTTTACTCGTTTATTTATGCACATTTATATTTTGATCATAATATTGTAAAACAATTTCTTTGGGATAGTGGAAAAGGGAAAAAAATTCTAAGCATAATTTGAAAATAAAAAATTCATTGACTAATCTACATTTTATTATCGCATAGTGAATCAATACACAAGCACAAAGAAAATTAAGGAAATGGAAACTTCAATTTTAGACTGTAACTAATGGCCAAACAACAAAATCAAAAGTTCAAACCTGAAGTCAATCTGAAGAAACATTCCAGGACAAGCACGGAGATTTTTTAGAACAGACGCGGCAGAGTCAACGTTGCTGAATTCCACAACCCAACCACACCCAATCTGCATATTTGACCGCTTAAACCTAACTATGGACCCCGCATCAGCAATTGCATGATTGCAAATAGCCATCAGCTCATCATCTGTAGGAAACAGAGAGCTAATATTTGAGATATAAATCCAGAGTGTGCTTGATGGTGTTTGATCCACATTCCCCACAGCAGCATGATTGTAAGGATAATTTGGACTGGAATTGATGTTATATTTTGCACGTAAAGATGCAATTAAGGAAGATAAGTGGGCCATTCTTGCTCTATGGTTGTCACCAGGGCTATCACGCACTTTTGGAGCATGAGGAGATTCCATCATGCTATGGGACATGCTTCCGCAGCTGTTCATTCTCATCTCAGCATGCATCGGGGCTGGGACTGATTTGACATCATCAGATTGATGCCCGGGTACATTAGCCCATCCAGCATTTGATGACAGAACATGCTTACCATTTTCTTTACGATGATGTCTAAGATGTCCCATCACTATGGCAGCTTCTTCAGGAGTGTCAAACTCCATTAGCAATGCTCCATCAGTGTTTAAATCAGAGACAATGTATGGGTCCTTATAAAGCACTTTTCTTGATTCAAGCAGAATCTCATCCCTTGCCCATTGGCTTGAAATGTTCCCAGCATAAACATAACAACTTGAACCAACAGCAGCACCATTCAAAGCACCCCTAGTTCCCAATCCTACATCCATGAACTTTACCTGCCAAGGAAAATGGCTACGCAAATATTCCCGAGCCCTCACAGTATCCACGATACTCCTGTACTCAACAAATGCAAAGCCTTTGATGGGGAAAAAGAAAAACTCTTCTATGGGACCAAATTTCTCAAGCTGAAATCTTACATAAACTTCGGTCGCATCAGGAGCTAGTGAACCCAACCAAAGTTGTCTAGAAGCAGAGAAAACATCCATTGTCGCAGGGTCCCCATCACAGAACCAAATGGAACCACGAGATGACCCCATTTGATGTTTAGGGGAAGCAAAATCATTGCTTGCAGCTCCAGTGGCAGGTGTCATGGAAGGTAAACTAGAATCTATTTCTAAAACTGGGTACCTGTCAAGAGGGATAATATGGTTTCTGCCATCAAATGAATTGCTCCTGAATTCCAGTGGGGTTCTTGTGATATGTGAAATTCCATGTTGGTCCAATAGGTCTCCTGACATGGAATATCTGCCATTAGAAGAATCTCCAGTGTCACACGTCTCAAAAATGGACTCTGATCCCCCACGATCATGACTACTACCTGCATCAAACCAGAAATCAGTTTCAAGGGATCCATTCAGCAGCATGCTTTCAGAAATTGGCCTTGTGTATAATATCTATTTGACTTACCATTCTTAGAAGGTATTTCATGTGAAATTTCAGATTGTGCAGAGAACCTTGGCACCAAGAACTCCTGATTTAGAAGCCTGGCTCGGTCAGAATCATCCATGCCATTGTGTATTTGGCTGTCTTCTAATTTACCAAGTTTTTTAAGCATATCAAATATTCCATCAATTGCAGATCTAATTTCTGATGCACCTCTAAAAGCTGGCAGATTACATAACTTGTTATACCTTGCGAACACCCAAGTTGTCAATGATGAATGGTTGCCAAGAACCTGCATGTGCAAGGAACAGATAATCATATCAGAGATAGGACTGTAATAAGTTAGCATTTATTGTTCATAGATGGAGAACATGCAGTCTTCTGATCAGTTGGACAACCAAGGATGATCAACATGCACTCAAGGGTAGGGCTATTAATTATCGTTTGTAGATGGAGAATATGCAGTCCTCTGATCAGCTGGACAACCAAGGATGATCAACATGCACTCAAGGGTAAAGACCATTCAACAAAGATCCTTGCATAATGTGATCCAAGAAAAATATATTAATATTAAGCATACAATCTATGCATTAGCAACCGAATATACCCACACAGTTGCAAAACAATCATAACTGTGAAAAAAAAATGCATAACTATATAGATGTTTCTATGACCATTGAAACTTCATTTGTCAAAAAACTTCTCGCAACTAACACAAAATTCACATAAATGCTTCCTTCAATGAATGCAAGTTCATCTGCAAAGTTCATCCACTTATGTAACATGAAGAAGAACAGACACAAGAACCATACAGGTTTATCCTCATGCTGAACAGATTTATCAAGAACTCATCGTCCACTTCTGTACCATAGAGAAGAACAGACATAAGACCCATCCCATGTAAAATGGGTTTATCCTCATGCTGAGTTTGACAGATTTATCATAAATGAAGAACTACAAGACACTGCACATATAATCAGCTCAAAAATTTAATTACTATAAATCTTAAGCTTAAAAATTTTTATTCAAAATAATTCAAGAACCACTTGTACAACAAAAAATTTTTGCTATATAACATTTAGCAAGGTAATGCCAATCAAACTAAAAATTCATGTGATGACTTTTTTCAAAACTTTGTGCAAAAATTAGAGAGATATTTACCTGTTGCAACAAGCAGTTCTGTGGGACAGAAGCATCATTTGGTGAAATGTGATCGCCAGCTGTTGACTTGCTACTAACCTCATTTCCCTTGGCACATGCTCCGCTAGAGTCTTCAGATAATGGAGGTTTATCAGTTGTTTTGCCCAAACAATCAGGCAGAGTATCTTGATCAAGCCTGCTAGTCACCTGAGTGAGAAAACACCGTGCTTGATGAACTGCTTCTGTGGAACTCGAGTTGATGAGCTCAAAACAGGCTGCAAGCAAATTTTTAGGATAAGAGAAGAAAATCCAGAGCAGACTGAGTGCACGAAACTTGGATAATTTGACCAAAGAAGCAACATCTTCATTCAAAAACTTTTGCTTCAGCTCAGAGAAGAGCTCAACCGAATCTTGCATCTTCAAGACCTCTTTATCGATAATGTCAAAGGTACACTTTTCCCCATTTGATAACATGAAGAAGGAGATCACATTCTGGAAAACTGCAGAGCAGACGGCTCCGATGACACCAGATGTAAAAGCCTCTGAGGAAGCAGCCCGACAGATATCTGCCAAACCAAAAATACAGGCTTTGGCAGTCTCAAACGCAACCCCATCAGAGTCCTCTCCTCTTTCTATCAATACCAAGTTGCAGTTATGCATATTGATCACAACTTTAGTTGCAGCTTCAAGAGCAGTCGGACAGTACGATGCATATCGAGGAATCAGATCAGCTACAATACGCTGTACGCTGAGACAGCCTGCAATACTAGCAACATTTATGCCATTAACTTGTTTTCCTTCTCCATTCAACCTTATTCTAACATCTGAATTTGTGGCTTTAAGTACAATGATCAAAGTTAATTGCTTCAATTCCCCCATTAAGACAAATCATCATAAGATCCCCACGTCTAATTATATATATTCAGTAACATGCCAAGTGGTAACATAATAATTTGTCTTTTAAACGAAGGCTTTTTTTCTGATTCTTCACGAATTGGTTTTTTTTTACTGACGTGGCAAAGGGTTTTTAGTAATTTTGCTTTTGCTTTTTAAATTAAACCTTAAGTAGACTTAGTGTTACCCTAAATTTTAGAACCTTAACGTTATTTGTAAAGTTTCCTGAAACTTTCGTGATGTTTATCATTATTCCTAGTTGAAATAGTACAGCAAAAATCCCAAACACTCATTCCCTTTTCTAGAGGTTTCTCAACAACCGATACAGCTACAGAAATTAACTCCTATTTCAATCGGCAAATTAATGAAGAAGAAATAAAAAAAATTAAGATAACAACAACAATGACTAATAATGGTGACAATTTTACCTTTTGATGCATTAATGAGAGAAAGGTAAGCTTGTTCGAGGTCGGGCATGTGGTGCGCCTCTTCTCGTGAGACGCAGAATTTTAGACGCTTGTAAATATCGTAGATGCTTTTAATCTCCTCTCTGTTTCTCCGTCTTGCAAGTATTTCCTCGTGGGACAGTGGCGGCGGTGTTGGTGGCGAAGCGACTGCAATCTCCGGTTTGGATAGGGTTTCTTGAAGATCTTGCGGAGGAGGAGGCGTCGGTGCTTCGGGTTGAAGCTCGTAGAGCCTTCGCTTCTTGAGCGGCTGCTCCGCCGCCGAGGCCATGGCTAGAGAGCCGGAGAGAGACTGTAAAAACCGTAATTGAGAGTTGAGAAAGGGGGCTTTCTTTGATTTGGGAAGGGCTTTGTAATTTCAACTGCTCAATTGGGTCGGTCGAGCCATTCAAAATCGGATTTAATGGGCCGGCCTTTTCTCATTGTGATTGGAATTGTAGGCCCATCTTTTTCGGTCCTCCAGAAAATTAGGGGGGCCATGATTTTGTTTTGTGGATCTTTTTTTTTTGTCCTCACACATTGATTGTCCGAGTTCTTTTAAAATCAAATAAGAGATTTTCTTTGGGTTAAAAAAATGGGTAATCAAATAAGAGATTACTAATGACTTATAATCTAATGAAACTTGAGATGTTTTTAAAACTAAAATTCTCGAATTTAAATTTTAGTTGGAAGTAATTAGCTATATAAAAAAATTGTAGGCAATTTGATAGTGTTATAATTCAACAGGTAATGGTCGTTAACTCAGAACTAGCAAACCCCTTCCCCCCGGAAAAAGGATCTCATACATTATTCTCTTATAAACAATGGTTGATATGCACGGAAAGTTTAGATTGAGTACGTAAGAACACCATTGGAATAATGTTAAACTATCATTTTGGATGGCTACAGCAATGTTCATGTGGGGTTGAATTGAGAACAAATGAATTTTCTTAGCATAATATAGAAATAAAGATTTTGAGATTTTAATGCAACATGTAAGAAAAAAGTTTCGATTTCCTTACAAATTGTAAGAGGAAGACAACGTGGCCACAAAAATCAGGAAGAGCCAACTTATGTTGCTTTCTACGTTAATGCTCCAAAAAGTATTCCCTTTTCTTTTTTTTTTTCCGTAAAAAGAAGAAGTAAACAGGACCTCACACTTCTATTAAAAACGATGATACTGGTGGTACTATAAATTTTATAAAGAAACAAATTTTATTATGCCCGATAAAAGTCTCCATCCTAGGCCTTAGGCCTGGTCTTTCCCTGCATATGAACTTGTCCCTTCCCCGGGCTGTGTACTCGGACCTGATTTTCGGGTTGGGCTGTATGGCTACTGCTATTGTGGGGTCTAGTGATTGTTGGGCTGTATTTTGTACACTAAGAGTGACTGATTATGTTCTCTTTTATAGTATAGTTGTAGACTTTAATGTGAGTGGGTCTTCTCTGTACATAATTAAGTTTTAATGAAGTGCAAGTTTGCTCTTGTTCAAAAAAGTAAAAGTCGCCATCCTATGTCAAAACTATGCTAGGTCGTATCATTGGTTGTTGCTTATCAACTCAGAGTTAAGTTAGTAGAAATTTATGCACTTAAAAAAACAAAATAAGGGGTTTGTTATTTTTATTTAAATTTTTTTAATATAATCCATTTATAATTTTATAATACAAAAATTTATTTTATCATTTTTTTTCATTTTTTATAGAACTCACTTATATACAGTGAACGAACGATTATAAATGAATTATACCCGATTAAAAAAATAAAACTAAAAACTCTTCAAAATGGAACTGTCATATATAATATCCTTTTGTTTCGTTGGAATTCTCCAGGCATGTGCTCCGGGCAGTTCAGTTGGTGCGTGTATGAACATAAGAAGAGCAAATGAAGTGATTATTAAAAGGCAACATGTTTATGTCATTACTGCTCTTGCTGGTTGAAAAGTGAAACTAAAATTCAAACAGCACATTGTATACATTCTTTTGTCATGTTTGTTTAGTAGTTAACAATTAAAATGGCTCCCAGCTTCTGCCTCCAACTTCATAATAGCAGTGTAGAGATCTTCTGGTTGAGGCCAACATCCATTCCATTGTAAGCGATAGGCGCGTACATCCACTTATCGTCGGAGCTTAAAAGCTGGACACAGTTGAAGAAAACATATTACAAATATGAAGGAAGCAAGGAAGATATTCTTAGTTCATCATGTTGTGTGAAGCGTGTGTAAAACTCACACGAGCGCTCACCTTTATCTGCAGCTGCAAGAACTTAACATAATGGACGGCCTCTTCAAGCATGGTGCTGATGTCAACCTTCGTTCCATTAGGAACAAGATTCTGCAAGATTCTCAGCCGCTCGTTTATCCTTTCTCTTCTTTTCTGCAACATTTTAAGACAGCATAACGTGTGAAAATGGAAATTCATTTATAATTCGCGCTTCATTTCAGCGTGTGAATTGAGAATTCAAGTTGCTTGCATGCTACAATATGTCAAATTTTCGTACCCTTGCGTAAAGGCTTTGAGGGTCGGTGGCAGATCCTCTGCCGGCCCTCGTCTTGGCATTGGAATTGAGGGCTTCTGGCCCTTTAGATTCAGAAGTTGCTGCTCCGCTAGAATCCTGAGAGGCATTGTCCTCATCTGAATTAAAGCTGCTGGAGCTCTGTCCGTCCGGTCCAGGATTATTCTGTTCTTCATCATTAGTGCTAACTGCAGGGAGTTTCTTGTTCCTTCTTGGTTGTGCATTTTCCTTGTTACTTTGCACCTGCATTTACATAGTAGTCGACAAGAATCTTTAATCAGATGTCTAAATTTGACAACTACGGATTAATAGGACCATCAAACTTGATGTTCAGAAATTACAAACAGGGAATGTTCTTACATGTCTTGTGATACGAGGTTTTTTCTTCATGTTGTCTAAGCGATTGGCTTCCAATACCGGGGAATTAAACTTCCGTTTCAGCTCCAGTTCCGTGGCGGCAACTGCACTGGCTGCTAGCTGAGTGCCATCTAAATTTCCCATTGTCTCGCTGCTCATGCCTTCATTTATACCTGTCATTGCAATTTCAGGAAATAATGGGGCAAATGATCTCTCAATTTTCTCATCCATGATACAAATATCCATGGACATAGACGTATCATTTGTTTCTGGAAAGTAGTTGGTATTGCCAAAGGAGTAGTTTTCGTGGCTGGAAGGAGAAGCAAGGACACTACTACAATTACTGCTGCTGCTGTTTTCCTGCAAAGTATAAAGTAAATTGGGGTCGAGAGTACTCCATGAATAAAGGGAGCTCTCATTGAATCCTGCCATGCTCACATCTGCGCCAGGGTTTGTGCAAAAAGCTGATGGGGTTGCAAAATGCAATCCCTCATTGTGCTCCAGGGTAAAGGAACGCTGACCAGGAAATTCTGGTGTGAAATCAAGCTCTTCCATCGAGAACATTCTGCTAAAGTCCCATTCTCCTTCAGGAAAAGCTCCCACAGGCTCCATATTCATTCTTTTCTCACAGTTGGAAGCCTGTAATTCTCTAGTACATAAAGGCCTTTTGCTTTTGAGAAGAGCAAAACCCTGCGGACATATTTATACTAAGTACCTGTAAAGAATGTTAGTAGCATTGACTTCACTTGTATATAGATTATTAATTCCTAACCATTTTTCCTGATGTAGGTCCCAATTCTATGTAACTGAACTCAGGAGTCCACTGTGGGCCGATTACAGGCAAAGGACAACTAAGACAGGGCCAAGTTCATGCAATGATAAATTAAAATATCAGGAAAGTTTCAATGGCCTTTCAAACGTCTTAATCCATGATAGCCTACAATTAGTGACAGAGAAGAGTCTAAGGCTAATCATTCGACAGGTGACTAACTATAATTAATTAGCCCCCCCCAAACTAAATCAGAATGTAATTAGGCAGAATGGAATGTAACCATACGTTTGTATAATTGAAAAATTGAAAATGTCAGAACGTGGAGAGTCTTCTTGTGAATATAATAATCAAGGAAGGGAATTGTGTTGGAGAACAATTAATTTAAAAAAAAATCTGGGGAGAGGGCGGTTAGGTCGTGAAGCTGAGTATGACATTTAAACAAAAAAATAAAAAGAAAAAAATTTCAGAACCTGACACGTTAAGCTTGAAGCTCGTTCCTTGTCTCCTCAGTTGCTGCTCATAAGTAACAAGTGTTCATCTTCAATTGCTGTTAGTTCCCAAATCGGTTTGTTATCGCTAATATTTTTCAAGCACTGGAAACGGTGCACGACTAGAAATGGGACTTCTTCAATGGAAAACCTTGGCTGCAAACTGTCTATGTTAATATTCTCCTTACGAACTAACCTTTGTAGAAGCATTGATCGCTGTATTATTGAGTACGCACCTGTCTACTGAGCTATTCAACTTCTTAGAGAATTCAATGTCTTATATTGATAAAAAATAAGTTTGTAATATGACTTATAATAAATTTGAACTTCTTTTACTTTTAATTTAATCTTTTGTAAAGGTGTGAGGTCTATCGTTATTATTTAATATGATATTAGAGATTGATATATTTCTGTTTAGTTTTTTCGTATTACGAATTAATCGGGTCTAATACATATCAAAATAACATGTTAGAAAGTTTAATATCTCATATTAATAAGAAACAAGTTTATAACATAATTTATAATAATTTTTTCTGCTTTCAGTTTAAACTTTTGGTAGACTTTAAAGCTTATAGTTATTATTTTACTGATCTAATTGCGTTTTATCTGTCTCTAGCGCTAAACTAAATTGGACAAACCAGGAAAATCCAACTTCATTTGTCACACGAGTTGGAATGTCGAAGGAAAGGAAAGCCTTAAAACTAGCTATCCCTGTGGACGCCAGGAGAGCCCGAACAATCAATTTTCAGTTGTTGTTCCATTTCTCGTATTTCCGTAACTTTTTTTTTCCCCTTTATGTTAATCAATCATCCACGAGAACAAAATAATATGGTCGTCGCGGAGGCGGCTTCCCATAGTGGAAGAAGCAGTAGTAGGAGTGAGGCGTATAATTGTGGATTTAATTCCCCTCAAATTGAAACCATAAAGCAATTGGGAGATGTGACTATGAATGGGTGCTAACTCCCTCTTTGATAGAAGTAGAGTTGTGTACATTCTTATGGCATTTCGTACTTTACAATATTCTTTGTTTAATCCTTAAATTATTGAAATTGCCTTTTTTTATTTAAAAAAAACAAAAAAACAACACACAGTAGTCTAATACCTCATCTTCAAATTACACACTTGCGTGGTTAAAATAGTAAACAAACTCGTTTTTGTATAGGAGATTAAAAGTTGAGAGTCCCTCTTAAATCGAGTTGAAGACTAAACGTATGTTGATTATGTAAGACCACAAATGATCTAGTGATACATTGTTAGGTTTGTAGAGTTTACTTCCTCATAGTTCCAACTCAATTATCCAATGCAGCCCTTCTTGACGGGTTTTGTAAGTATTATGTTGCTTATTCTTTATCCACCAAAAAAAAATAGTCACATAAATAATCACCTCAAAACACTGGATTTGCCATAAAGGCTCCTGCTGTAATGAAATTCGATTACCCGAACAAAGCCATAAACACATCTTTTAGCCCCTTTGATTCCGCCGATCCTTAAGATACATTCCAAGCATCGATGGGGACAATTTTGCATATATCAGTTGATGTATTCTTCTTCTTCTTTTTTTTTTTCTCCTATTTTCTTAATAGACATGGACTTTTCTAATTCTGCACCGCCCAATGCACGATCTTCTTGAGACTAATAGGCAAAAACCTGAAAACCCACAAAATTTGAAATCAAAATGACAGAACTTCGAAGGGAATAACATCTCAGAACGGCAGTGCAGTTTTTAGGATAAAAAAAAGAAATGGACCAATGTAGAGATCTGATTTTATTCCTCAATATTGGTCCTTCTTAGTTTTTGTTGTTCTTTTTTATAGATAATGTTATTGCCTGCTTGCACGATCAGTGCTAGGGCCATTGTCTCTTACATATCTCAGTTCGTACCTTACATGTATTATATGTGACCGGTAGACAATAGCCAAATCGACAGCTAGTTCTGTCGGACCAAACGGCCCATTAAGGTTTTTTAATAGGGAAATGATTCCGTATTAACCACCCAGCACCTGCCACGTGACTCTTTTCTATTCGAACACGAGTTCCATTTATTAAGATATTTCATCTTTAACGTGTTTATTTATTGCTCAATAATCTAAACAATTATATAATTGATTGGAAAAAAACAGTGCTTGTCATTTAATTCCATCAATTCTTCATCATCTGCCAATTCTTATGCGGGCATTGATATCAAGGCCTTATCGTCCTGTTTTGAGTCTTTTTCTATTGCTCTTTTTTTTTTTAGACTTTCTAATGAGGTTGGTTATGCTCCACTAGTTTTGCTTTGTTGTGTCGAAGAGAGTTGATTTGGACTCGTAATTGTATCTAATCGGTCTATTCCGTGATGTAAGACGTTTGAATGAATGAAATATTTTCATCGATGTTTGGAAAACAATTACTACAATCCACAAGAGCACGGGTTGACTGTTCGAGGGTGGCTGCTCGGACGATTTGTTGTGGAAGTAATATTGCTGTTATTTTTATTAATAATGTACATATTTTTAATAATAAAAATTAAATAATAAAATTTTATTATTAAAAATATGAACGTTATTATCTAAAATTAAATTTTTATTACTTTCGAACACTCTGTCAAACGCAAATATGATCGAGCAACATAACTTTTTTCAATAGACAAAAATTAACTTGACTTTCGTTGCTTTTTTTCATAACACACTTTAAAAGTGTTGGGTTTGAATTGAGTTGAATCACTTCAAATTCAAGTCATTTTGAATTGAAATATTTGTAGGTCATATCACGTTTGGGTCGAATTTGAATTTAAGTCGTTAAGGTTTAGTTTGGATTCGAATCACCCATAGGTTGACATATAGTTGTTTCAAAAATAATTTTTCTTTTTTCACTAATTTTTTATTTTATCATACTTTAAAATATGTAAATTATATTATTATTTATACACATTATTGTCATTATTTATATATACACAATACATATTATTATATAAAAAGTGTTGAAATTGTATATTTTTTATTTTTTTCTGTATTAATTTGTATCAAAATTATATAGTATATATAATGCGCCTTATGTATATTTATAATATGAATAATATGAATAAACAGTTTTGTGTACATATACATAAGTGGATAAAATTTTTATATTGTTATAAATTTTAAAAAAATAAAAATAAAAATAAAAAATTATATAAAATGAATAATCATGCAAAATAATTAAATATAAATCAAATAAGGGTGTCCAAGAAACTTTCACATTTATGAGGTCTAAGAAAATGATAGGAGTAGGCAGCCTTACTCTTATTTTCACCAAGAAACTATTTTCACAACTCAAACTTATGACTATTAAATTATAATGGAGTAAAATTTTCACTTCATCAATAGTTGGCATTCAAACAATATATAGATATAGATATATATATATATATATATAGAGAGAGAGAGAGAGAGAGAGAGAGAGAGAGAGAGAGAGAGAGAGTAAAGTAATGTTTAAACGCATATATAATTGTTAAATAAAGTAATAAGTAAAAATACAAAAAACAATAACTTCAAAAAAAAAAAAACAATTTTGGAAGAGAAAGTTATATTTTTTGGGTTGAGTTTGGGCTTTTAAGTTTAGGTCACTTTAATTTCAGGACAATTGGACCGAGTTACTTTAAAGTCAAACAGAGTTTGAAGTTTGGTTCACGTCAAATTTTTTCAAGTACATTTAAATTAATGAGTTAAGTTGGTTCAAAATTTAACGTCTCTTCTCAATTTGAATAGAAAAAACTCGGTAAACTCAGTAAACCTTTAACACCTGCATTGATCAGTAGTATGCCTCAAGGAGCCTATTCTTTTAAAGCTCAGTAAACCTTTAGTTTATTTCATATAAAAACTTTCTATGGGAAGAACTGGAGGGTTACTGATCACTATCCCTTGTTATTTTTGTTTGGGCCTGTATGCTCTGGCCGAGTAATGCTTTAACTTCTTGTATTTTTCTAACAGACCCTATAACAGCATAACATTTTCTTGCTATCAAATCTTGTTATACGGTATATATATATATATATGCACCCCTCTTTTAAGTTGTTGCTTAATTACTCGGTTGAGCATAGGAAAGGCATGAAAATATGGTACTGTAGCTGGTCCCAAACAGTGGATTTTGACTTGCATTATAAAATGATGGAGAATAATTCCGCTTCATGTTCTAGTTGTGGGACATTTTTGTGTTTCGCCATGAAGTTTGTTGCAGAACTTCTTGTCCCCAATTCATTACATGGTGTTAGTTACAAAAATACTGCACAGGCAACTAAAAATGCGGCAAATTTGTCAAAGGTTTGGTACAGAAACACCCTTCTAACTTTCGGATTAAGAAATAGCTTTCAATGAAAACCTTATCTTCCTGTAATCCTTCTAACTTTAAATTAATCGTGGCGTTTACTTAAGCATTTCTCTCAATATATTTACAGAGATTATACCATAAATTTGTGGATACGTCAAACTAACGAACTTCCATGTCATTAGTGGCCATTTTATATCTTATCATCATCATCCACTCATTATAGAAGCTAGCTTAAGCTTTGCTAATAACTTAATTTAAGTATTAAAGTATGAACTAAATGCAAACACTAGCGAATTCCAAGTCAGTTGGAACGCAAAACACATATGTTTGTCCCCTTTGGGTTGGCTGGGACTGACCGATTTACATCAATTGAGACATGTATTATCAACCATTAAGGTTAGTTCTTCTAAGCTAAAACTTTTTTGATTGATAAACTTCAACTGAAATTCAAATTCGAAACTTTCAATTCTAAAAATGACTCTAATATCAATTGAGTTATAGTTCATTAGTCATCTAATTAAGTTAAAAACGATTCACTACAAAGAGAGGCGTGTGCTAATAAACCTAATTGATGGAAGAGAAAGAGATTAATGACATATCACAATTCAACTTTAATAAAGAAGTCCACATCAAAGTAGCAGAGGTAAAATATACGTGTCTACTTGATGTGAAGAAAGTACTTCTATTGTTCTTCTAAAAAGAGAAGTAGAGGACTACAAGAGAAATTCATAACAAAATTTTTTCCTAGCTATAAAAGTTATTTTTCAAATAAATTGTACTACTATGCTATATAAAAGTAATAAATTAATTTTTGTAAGATTTGTACTAGCCCAATACTGGAAGAGAAATTAAAGTGGGAATTAATATTCACTTGAAACATTTCATAGATCGCCATTATTGCTTTGATGGCAGAAAAACAATTTGTTTATTTTTTGTGGGCTAATTTGCCAGCAGCACTAGATTTCTTTTTTTTTTTTTCTCTATTACGATCTTTTCTTTGTCATTAATCAAACTTTTTGACCTGTTAAGTGTTCAAACCCAAAAAACATGTAGAGTTGTTTTCAAATTTCAACATAGCAGCAGCAGCTAAAAATCTGGGGACTAAACAGCAAAGGCGATAGCAACATTCAAACAGACAACAATAGAGTTAAGATTTCTGTGTGGACTAAACGTACCTAAAAATTTGGGGAAAGGCTTGTTGACTTGAAAAAAAGTCGTACGATATATTGCATACAAATATTAAATCATGAAGTCAATGCAGTTTTTAGTAGTTTGTGCTCTCCGCATACATAAATTAATTCAACATAAAAAATAATATTTACCCACAAAAATGTCAAACATAAAAGTTTTTAATTGTTTCTCTTGAATGAATCTATTGTATATTATTGTTCCGTTGAAACAAGTAAATTATTTTGGTGGTTCAAGTTATTGCATTAATAATGAATTGTCCAAGATAAAGAAAATAGAAGGGACAACTTCTAACTTCCAAGTCAAAAGCTTTTTGCAAAACCCAAAAAAAAGAAAACGAAAATGATAATAATAATTAAAAATCTAGCTAAGTCAAAGCTTACAATGCGTGTAAGGTTTAGTTCTTGTTTCAGTTCGGTTGGGTGGCTAATATTGAATCATGATAATCAACTAACACACCTGCTACTTTGGGGTCATCCAACACCACCTAACTGGGTAAAATTAAACACAAATGGGATCTGAAAGGACCTGGACCTGTGTTCTCCGGGATCATAATGGTAAAATCCTTGGCAAAGTTAGGCTTCAATGGCGGTCATAGCTCCAGCAGTCTATTGAACATTAATTTGCTCATTTATAAGAGGTTTTCAATATGCTTGGGACTGAGGTTTCGGTCAGACTAAGTTGCAAATTGATTCGCCGGTCTATTGCAGTGTCATTGTTTATCTTGAAGTGTTTTCTTAGGTATTCTTCTAGAAAAAGAGAGGAATCTTTTTTTGCCAGGCCTACTTTTTGGACCTGGTAAGGGCAGCGAGGGAAGTGCTGAGATTTCCCTTGACAATATACGCCTGTTAATTAACGTGCTATTATTAAACAAATTTTGTGCAATGAATGCTAATCTATCATGCGTAATTTTTATTACGGCTGTTTTGCCAAGCAAAATGCAATGCATCTGTCGTAGGTACAATTAATGATTTTCTAAGCCCACCAGAAGTTGTATCGGCTCGGGGACCACAAAGTTTGGAGAACAATTCTCAGAGAGCTACTTATAATATATATAAAACGGGAGATTCTTTGCAAATTTGTTTACGAACATAGAATTTGAGAAGTTTGAATGAAGACGAGACTGGTGTGAGAAATCTCAATGTGGGTTTACTGTAGGGATAATATCTTTTTTAGTCCCACATGTTTATGGAATTTTATAATATAGTCCTAAATCGTTTAACTTTTCTAATTGAGTTGTATACGTTTCAAATTTTTTATAATTGAATCTTTCCTATTAATGGTTTTTAATCAAATTGTTTAAAACGTACTTTGACTAAATAAATATGAATAAAAAAAGTATAAATGTTGTTTCTTTTGTATTTTTCTGTTTTAATATTTTAAAAAATAATTAAAACCGTTTGGTCAAAGTATAATTTAAATAATTTGACTGACGACTATTAACGGAAAATATTCAATTGTAAAGAATTTAAAAAGACATAAAATTCAATTGAAAAAACTAAAATATTAAAAATTCAATTATAAAAATTTATAAACGTTTGGTACTAAAGATAATGTTTTCCCGTTTAGTATGTGCCGCTCAAATCTGTTCCTAAAGACATCTCTCTCCACCGCTCCTGACTGACCAAGCATCTTACTAATTAAATCGACAGGACTACTGTGGCGGATCCCCCAAACGTCAAGATCCATTCCGATTGGAGATCCAGACACTAGAACGAAATTAGCGGAGCAATTGAAGGGTGTAATAGTATGGTTTTACCGGTAAAAGAAAGACGGAGCGGTAGGTAAAAGTGAAAATCATTGGTATTATAAATTCGTCCCATACAACGCATGGACTCTTTCACTTTGACACGTAGGGGACGGACACCTTCAAAAAAAAGAGGAAGTAACTCTTTTATACGAGAGTCTCGTTTCTCTTAACTTCAGTCTTATAGTTTTAAAAAAATAGAATTTAATTCATGCATTGGGCAAGTATATATATAATTTTTATCAAAATATTATACAATAATTGAATTATTAAGAAGTTGACTTTGCGAGTCTATTGAAGTGAGGTTAATACAACGTGGATAAAAAATACTCGAAGTGGAAATTATGTCAAAAAATAAAGAATAAAAATTGTGGCATCAATTACTTAAAAGTTAAGAATAAAGAATTATTGGTTTGTGTATGTTGAATTGTATCATAATTAATACATTTAAGTGTTCCAAATATTTCTCTCATAGTACTTGAATGCAAATTTTTATTTTTTTGTCCATAATTTTTTTTTTGTTATATCCTTTTGAACAAATCAACTTTATCAAGATATATTTTAAAACAATTTAATAATTATTTACAGTTCAAGTGTTCAAAGAAATCAAACTCTTTTTTTGGTAGACATGAGGTAGTAAATTCAAATTCTATGCTAAAAAAACTACAGTGTCTAGTTATTGTATTCAAATTTTAAAAATTAACAAAAATGCAATAAGGAAATGATTAATTTACTTTTGAGTGAAAGTGGTGATCGAAATTTTATACAAAAAAGGGACATATTTACAATCCAAATGGCCAATAAAGGATGCTCAAAGACACACCATTTTATGAAATAAGTAGAGAATAAAGAACTTTATTGGATCCTAGGGTTTTTTTTTTTTTTTCATGAAAATGAATAAGTAAGGGTGGTACTTTACAGTTTCTTCAAAAAAAAAAGGGTGGTACCTTATAAATTTATGAGAGAAATTTGCTCAAACTCCTTATCTGAAGTAGGATGTGAGCTATTACGTCTGGACTTGTCGAATGAGCAAATCACTACAATCTTAATAAAAGTTATTGTAGAACTATTTGAGACCCTGAGGAGTTCAGAGTAAGTTTAGTCTCACTAAATGATTATGGTAAGATTTGGACCGTGACTTTACAAAGGTATAGTTAAATCTTTTACCACTTAAACCACGCAATCAGTAGTAGGTTTCTTTTTCTCTTTCTTCAGTTTGTTAGGCACTAAATAAAGCATTAAAAGGATAAATTATCTGAAAAGAGATAAATTAGCTTTTATTTTTTTTACTAAATAACTACACACAAAGCTGAATTTTCCTTTTTTGAGAACTGTACTTAACTTATGGGCTAAGCCAATTACCATAAATCTCTGGGAGAGTCTTTGTTCTACACTTCTCATATAGAAGTGTTTTTAAAGTCAAGTTTGAAGGATTACCTTTTGGCATTGTAAATGGAAATGAAAGTTAGAAATGAAGAGAACCAGTTTCTTTAAATTGCAATAAAATCCTAAAATAAAAATTAAAAAAAAAATTGTTATCAACTCAAAAAGAACGTTAAAAAAAATTGCAAGGAACTAAACGACGACCATTGAAGACTTTTTTTTCTATCGACCACTTAAAAGGAAGGGCAAACTGTCTTGCTAACATGCCACTAAAGAGCCTTGGTTTTAAGGAGCAAAAGGAGCATCTTGGATGGAAGCACAGTAAGTATTGTGGTAGAGTATAGGTAAGCAGATAATTTATTAATAAATTGTTAAGCCAATTTTTCTCAAAAAATTAATGAGCAATGAAAAAATTATCATTTTTTATTTAAGAAGTTTACCAACTTGGAAGAGGCGGCCTCAAGATGATGAAGAAGAAGATGACAACTATGAGGACAATAATTAGAAGGCTTATAGAGCTTATGATAATGATCTTGAAAAGGCAAGCGTGTGGAGAATTAGAAACGTCTAAAATTTATTGCCATAAATTACAAAATTTATTGTCGCGAAATTTATTACCCTAAACATCTACTATTATATACCAAATTTAAAGAGAATCAATTGATCCCATCATAAAGATTGTAACGGAAAAAATTATACATGAATCTGATTTTTTTTTAGGTGAAAACAAATTCTCATATTAAATATTAGAATTAATTGGGAAGGACACTGTAAAAGAAAAAACTAATTGTTTTTAATGATAATAATTAACATGATATCCTTTACTATACAATATCGGCCGTTACGGAAGTTATATCAACAATTCTCTCTAAAGAAATTAGATTTCATTGAATCAAACATGTGGAAGGAAGATGCAAAATGCTTAAGCTAATTGGATGAAAGACAGCCATAAAGACAAAAAAATTATAAAATTTAAAATACATTAATTGTTAAGGTATAAATTAGGAGAAGTTTTTTCTTAACTTCCTTTTTATAATATTGTAATTAGATTAAATTGGATCGGGTTGATAGAAAAAAGTTAACAAAACCGTTCATTTAAGATTAATTTAGAATTAAATGGTCCAATCGATGCAGCTGGCACATTTTCTAGAAAAACATTCTTTGTTTTCTGTTTTTTTTTTTTTTTTGCAAAAAGGTATTTATATGTTTATATTATTTAATAAATATTAATTTTTTTGACAAAAATAGATTCACCGCAGATATATCAGTTATTAGATTTTTAAATTAAAATCGGAATAACCTCCTTTTGAACACCTCATTTAACAACCTTCATAGGGACCAACCCACCACCCAAACACTGATGCGCATGGACGTGACTCCCTCAAACCGGTCATGAGAATTATTGAATCTGAAACTAAACGCGTGTAGCATTGATCATTATCGAACAGGAAAGTGTCTAGTGTCACATGCTGCTAGTGAGATTCGAACTCGGGCCACAAGTGAAGAAAATACGTTAAATTGTTACCAAACTACCACGTTGGGTAGTAATAAAGATTATCTGTATATATATGATTAAAATTCATTTTAATATATTAATTTATTTTTTTATAATATAGAAATATTAATTATTTATTCAATAAAATAACTAACCCATTGATGCAGTGTTCAGCTTGACAACCCCAAAAGTCTGGATCCTTCTCTGGGCGATGATTCGGTTCAATTTTACGAACCACGGTAGATCACAGCATATGTGGTCAGAAACCAACTGACAAGAGAAAGAAACCAACCGAGAACAGTGTTTTGGGGTTTTTTTTTTTTTTTTTTGGGCCTATTACAAAAGTTATTTGATCATACCCATGAATTATGTAAAGAAAATAATTCTTTACAATTTGATAAATCACACAACTCTTTCTTAAATTTAAAATTCTTTTTTTTTCCCAAAAAATCCCATATCTCTTGAGGATAAAAGTGTAAATTCAACTTTAGTACAGGATAAAAGTGCAAATTTTAAAGTGTTCCTGAAACGTCTGTTCCAGCCAGGTTCTACAAAGCTGTTTTGCACCGACGTCCCATAAGGCCATTACATCCTTGGAAGTTGAAACTTGATATGGACTTCCTGAGCTGAACTATGAGCCTTGTGTAATGGACTTCTTGAGCCTGGTGTTTTGGAGCCCAACACATTATGATGGTGTCCCTCTGACCTCAGAACTGCCCAACAAAGCCATGCGCGCTGCTGACATAGCCCGTATCCATCCCCATGTGCCGCTGCGACATAGCAAGATTAGTCACATATTTGACCAAAAAAAAAAAAAAAAAAGTTTAGTCACATATTATTTCGACCAAAAAAAAAAAAAGATTAGTCACATATTATTAGCATCGAGTGCTTGCCAGGGACCCTACCGGCCATGGAAGACACATCAAGTATCATGGCCCATGCCCACCAATAAAAAGTATTTTTAGTTATATAAATACCCAAAATCTCTATGGATGTCTGGATGTTGCTAGAATTCCAGTTTCTACAAGTTTCAAGGAGTCCATCACTAGATCAATTATAGTGAAAATCAAAGATCTTTTTTTTTTTTTTTTGGCAATCATAATTCATGAATCCCATAATCCAGTTTTGATTAACCCTCGGATATAACGGTTCAATCATCTCGTAATAGCGAATCAATTGATGACAATATTATTGGGCAGGATTAATGCATTAATGGTTGCTAATGGGTGCGACAACAGGTTCATTTCTCGATGATTCTCATTCTCAGTCCCCCTTTTTTTTCTTTTTTTTTTACAGAAAAAAATCACCTCGCCCTACATAATTATAACATTTATATTTACATTCCACCTATAAAATCGAGATATTACTTGTCATCAATTATACTCTAAATTGGTGTACATTATGAAAGTCAACTCTCATTTTTAAAAAGTTTCTTAGTTCCATGCTTATCACGAAAACGTCATCAAAATTTCAATTATATTTCTCTTTTTAATGTCATGTGAGGCAAAATTATATATTTATATGTTTTCTAATTATATATTTATATTTATCTATTTATATATTTTCTTTTCTCTTAAGGTTATGAGAAGACGTGGATTTGAGCGTCCATTGCTATGGTTAACATAATCTATAATCTTGATGTTTAGATAAATAACAAAATTATCTGAGTGTTTCATAATTAGATGCCAATCTCAAATCTAAAAATTATAATTTAGATACAATTAAGATAAAATGTGATCAAGCCTAATCTTGGAGACATTGTATCAAGATTATGTTAAAATTTGGTTGTCCTTGTTGTTTTCTTCTCATGAAGGGTGAATCGATTAAATTTGGTCGAACAGTACGAGGATTATCTCTCAAGACACATGAATGTGTTAGTATAATTTCATTGTAGTAGGATTTAAATCAATTTATCAGTAATGATTAAATCAATTTATCAGTGATGACTTTATATCTCCTTGATATATTTAGATTATATAAAAAATATCATTATATGAATGTAATTTCAAAAAATATAAACAGACATATAATTTATCTGATAATATTTAATAATTTAATTATTTTTTTAAATATAATAATTAAACGACGCATATAATTTTAATTTTACATAATCTGCTTAACTTGCAGCACAAGTATTTTCTTGATATGAATCATTTTTACTGTTGTCAAAAAGAAATAAATTAATAATTTTTTTGAAGGCGTAACCGTGATACGATTAATTAATCGAACGGATAAACTGTTTACGGACCTATCATCTATGAGTTCCCACTTCCAAGTTAGTCGGCAGCCTGTGAAATTTCCAGATGCTTCGCGTATCTTCCTCGATTCTAGTGCCTTCTATTATTTTGCCGCCACTATTTCAGTGCCTTCTTCCAACACGAGACAAACTCGAAATTTAATAACAATATAATAAAAAAGTAGTTTAAAGAAAATTTACCTTTAATTAAAAAAAATTTTAATTTTATTTCTAAAAAAAATTATATATGTTAATATATTTTTTCATGATTCCATTACCATATGTAACATATATGTTCAGTTAATGCCTCCATTGTTTCTAATTTAATAATAAAAATATGTTAACTTATTTTTATTGTTTTTTATACTTAATTCCTTGATAATCATCCTCTTCCATTACTTTCTCTCTCTCATTCTCCTTAGAAGCTCCCTTTCATATTCTTTATTAATTGTTAATTAAAATTAATAACAAATTTAATTTTTCAATGGATGTATTTCTATTGGGTATCTCCTTCTCTCGCCGTCCTCAATCCATTCCACATTGCCAAGCTAAATATTTTCAGTAATATCTCTTTTACTCAATGCATAAAAGAGAAGATGAAAGACAATAATTTATCTATTTTTGTATGTCTCTTTCACCCAAATTGTCCTTTAAATTCTTTATTATTTTTTAATTATTTTAAATTATAATATAATATAAATATGACATAAATACAATTATTATTCTATCCTTCTAATTATTATTTTACTAATTATAATTTAATATGATATAAATATTACATAAATATGACATAAATTTTTTAACTCTCAATAATAGATTGAGTGCTAATAATTAAAATTCATGATTTTTTATTTGTTATTAAGAATTGTTGATGACTACAGTTAAAGACAATCCTTCCATTTATTTTACTAAGTAAAATTTAATACAAATACTAAATAGTTTCAATAGGGCAATAATAATTGCAATTCATCAAAATTTCAATTCCTATTAATTTTTAAAAATCTATCTCATATCATATTTAATTGAATTCATGTTAATATTTTCAAATAAATATTTACAACCTGTGCAACATGTGAGATCAACAAAATCCAATAGGATCCAATGCGTCCTTTTTTTTGTAGCCATAAATCAATATTATAAAGGAAGTTTTCCCTTATTTGTTGTTTTTCTTTAATTGTCTATTTTGAGAGAGAGGCCAATAATATTTTGGTAATTATTTATTAGTGATTAAAATGAATCAATTTTGATGGTAAAAAAGGCAAATGCATCAATTGAATGAGCATTAATATGCCAGCTACGTTCTTTCTTTCATTCTCAATAATGGCAATTTGCAATTTGCAGTTGTCATTTTCTTTTATAAATATATAAAAGATATTTTCATTCCACAAATTGCAGATATTGAGTGCGTGGATGCAATTTTCCCACCATCTCTTACAATTAAGTATTTCTTGAAATTAAAATAATAATAATTTCTTGAAATTCCCTTGGCTTTGTTGTTGATACACAACTTTTTTTTTCATTCTATAGATCGTAACTTCCTCAGCCACATATTCTTTTGCCAAACTGAAGGTACGATTACATCACATTTCAAGTTCATGATGATGCTTTGCTCTTGCTCTCATTCCTTTTTTTTTTTTTTTTCTGTTGGAATTGATATCTGAATTTTATTGGAGTTTTCATAGGCTCATCGTAGCTAATGTTAGGATTGTCCAAAAACTAACGAGTTAAATATTTATGTTTAGATATCCCTTAATAAGGGACATTGGTGTCAATCTGGATCACCATTTCACAATTAATCTTGATTTATTAAGATTAATTTTGTTTTTAGACAGGGCAATGGACATGGGTGAAGTTTTTGTTTTTTTATTGTTGCAATTTGGGATCATGAGGTAAAGATTTATGTTTCTTATGTTGTGCAATCTTTCTTTTTTTTCATAACTCACAATTTTTTCTTTTCTAAGGTTCTCTCTTTTGTTTTTTTGTCCTTATATATAATGAATGTGTAATCTTTTTCAAGATCATGACTTGGCTGATGATAGTTAGTATTTTGATTAAGATCTGTTTTTGCTTCAGTTTATACTTAAGGATTTATGTATTCTCGGTCTTGGGCTATCTCATTAATATATAGAAATATTGTCGCTGTTAATTAGCATGTTTTTGTTTTCTGTAATTATGCAGGTGACTAAAATTTCGTGGGTTTTGTTGAAACGTATTCTTCCCGTGATTTTGTTGAGCAATTGAGGTAGAATATTTTTCTTTTATTTGTTTTGTTCACTGGTTCAAAAAAAATTAAATTTAAAAAACCAAAATATATATTTTAAAATCAATTCACTATAAAATATACTATTTTATTTTTTTTACCTCAAGTATTTTTCAATTAATTTTTACCTCCAATATTCTTTGTTCATGCAATTGTCAAGCTATTGAGTGTAAAGACAGCAAAACAACAAATTCAATTTTTAATAATTTAATTGTTCTAAAAAAATTAATAATAATTGTTTAAAACCCGCCCAATACATGGGTTGATCCTAATTATTTTGTAAAGCTGTCGATAGAGATGACTTTGTAAGTGCTTAGTAAGCAAGTTGGCTCTTGGGTTTGGCTTTCCAAATTGTGAATGATTATCGCATAGAATAATAAACCCAACAATAATTGTAGGGAAAATCTTTATAGACATGTGCTTTGAATGCAAATGAAGTCTTCCAGAATACAAATCGCAAGAAATCTACGTTGTATAAAAAAATATATATAGTAAAATAGCGTAAATTGCAAGAAATTTCTTTTATATTGTATAAAAAAATTTTAATGTATTACAAAATACTTTGTATTTTGTGTAAATCTTTTGCATCCGATAACGTGCATTCAAGAACGTGAGTCGGTGTGGTTATTGTGTAACAAATACATTTAGTAGTTTTTCTTTTGTATGTTTCTTGTCGCTGTCGGTACTTCCTTTTTTTTCTTTTTCGAGAAGCATAAATCAACCCATGAGTTATGGCAAATGAATCTAATGTGAAAATTAAGAATTATTAATGTCATTAGAAATATTGTCTATTTGTTTAGACTTTATCGTTTCGATCTAGACTAATTCAATTGTAAGGTGTCATTTTTATTGTTGTTCCTATGCTATTTTTTTTTTTTTTGGTCTTTTAGAGCTTTTAGAGCAGCAGTATTAAAAAAAAGAATTATTTAGATAAGATCAGAAGTTTGAAATTCACGCTTTACACTTGATAACCACTACTTTCAACTATTTGGAATATAACTAATCCACTTTTCCTATGCTAATTCTTTTTGAACACTGTTCCTATGCCTAATCTACTGTTCCTATGCTAATTCAATTGCTAAATTGTTGAAATTTTGATAAAATTGCTCCATGTCTCATTTCCAAAAGATTTTAAAAAAAGTTCAGTTCAAATTCAATCATTAATTTGTTACGGGAATAGAAATGACTAATAATGCCACAGAAGACACGGTTAAGGACCACATTTAAATTATGGTTGAATAAATTTCGTCCACTTGCTCCTGTATCTATTTTGATTCTTAGTACCCAATGCAGATTAATACACCACCGCTCCACCAATTCCACTTGTTTATACATGGTTTTGAACCAACCATCCCCATGTGATTTGCGGACCTAATTAATGTTGTTGGATGGTAATTTCCTAGCACGGTATTAACTAGCTAGAAGCGTGTGAGATTCTAATGTTCGCGTACCGACTATTAAGCATCTTTATATGAAGGTCTTTTTTTAGGGTAAAAAAAAAACGTAAGGGTGTACGAAGGTCGGTCCGAAATTGAAGAGGAAAAGTCTGCGTTGGCTGCCGGCTGCTACCAGAAGTCTTCTAATACTTCTTCTTCTAGTAGTTCTATAATGAATGAATGAAAGCATTGAGAGAGTCACCGCGTTGATTTAGAAAAGGCGGTGGGGCTTTGTGGGATGGCTTTGTATTTGACTTGGAATCAGTCCCAGTCTTCACTTCACTCACTCCCTAACATGGCCCACTCCATTAGTAAAATAGAAAAAGAATCGCATTCACTCACAATAATACTGTTAGAATACTGTTATATAAATATATAATTTTTGTTATATAATTCGATCATATGAAGATAGTCATATTTTTTATAATGATATATTTATTTTTTATAACAAAAAAATAAAATCTAAATCTTAATTATAAAAAATATAATTATAATTATAAAAAATATAAATAATTATAATACCACTAAATTATATGTCAATTTTGTATCTTCGTATAAACCTTTTCCCATCCTGTTAACATTGTACAGCTGCTACCAGTCTCCTACTTTGACCGACTTTTGGGAGTCGGTCGCACTTGGCCACCAAGTATTGACAACCCCATAAATTAATTGAATAGAAGTTGGGTAAGAACACCGAACGCAAAAATTTACAAAAAAAACAAAACGTGCTCCCAGACCACTCCATTAGTTTTCTTCGGAATCTTACCTATCTTAGGAGCCTCACAACGCCTCCTCTTGCTTACTTTCCTACCACTTGTCACGCAGCTTCCCTCTCTTTTCTCCACTCACCCCGTCTCCTTATAAACCCACCCGCCTCAACCCCATTCTTCACTCCTCAGTACTCAAACAACACAAACACGCTTCTCAACTCTCTCTCTCTCTCTCTCTAGCTTTCTCTCTCAATTTAACGCACAACTTCTTTTCTTCATCAGCTTAAAGAAATCAAAAAAGGAAATCAGATGGCACTAGAAGCTTTGAATTCTCCGACCACAGCGGCTCCATCTTTCCCATTTGTAGTGGATTCCAGCCCTCAGTACTTGAACGGCGAGTCATGGTCCAAGCGCAAGCGCTCCAAGCGTCCGCGTCTGGACCACCAGCCCACCGAGGAGGAGTATCTCGCCATCTGCCTCATCATGCTTGCTCGCGGCACCACTGACCGCCACAGTTCCCCTGCCGCTCCAGCAGCAGCAGCACCTCCAGCTCCCGCGGCGGCGCCGACAACGACGTCTTCAGAGCAGAAATTTAGCTACAAGTGTACTGTCTGCAACAAGGCCTTTCCATCATACCAAGCCCTCGGTGGCCACAAGGCCAGCCACAGGAAGAACGCGCCGGGCGAAGAACAGTCAACTTCCTCCACCACAACCAGCTCCGCCGCCACAGCCACCGTTTCTAATGGAACCGGCAGGGTCCACGAGTGCTCGATTTGCCACAAGGTTTTCCCCACTGGACAGGCCTTAGGCGGACACAAGAGGTGCCACTACGACGGCGGCGCAGCAGCAGCAGCAGCCGCAGCTGCCGAAAAGAGCGGACTGACGTCAGCCTCGGAAGGCGTCGGCTCCACCAACACTCTCACTCTCAGCAACCGTGGTTTTGACCTTAACATCCCAGCCTTGCCGGAATTCATGGCGGACTTTTTCATCTCCGGCGACGACGAGGTCATGAGCCCGCTGCCGGCCAAAAAGCCTCGTATATTATTGGCACCCAAGATTGAAGTAGCTCAAGATTAGTCCTCTTCCAAGTGGCAAATTTAGGACTTTTCTAAATCTCATAGGGCTATTTTAGGGAATTCGTAATTGTAGGCAATATTGATTAAATTTCAGTCATTTTATTTATTTTCCCTTGTTTTTTCCTAGTGATGAAAATTTTTTGTTGTACATACAACATAGCCGTTTAAACTGTCTCTTTCTTTCGATCAGTTGCTTATAACCTATGTTATTTTAGATATTCATTCAATTAATTAATTATTTTTTTTGGAATATTTTTATCGCAATTTTCAGTTTTGGTCAATTTCTTAGTGAGCGGAATCGTATGTCAACTGTCAACTTTGGCGCGCTCAGACTGCGCCACCGATGAAGAGTAAGCAGCACGACGGGCAACTATTATCCGTCGTCGTTCGCACGCTTTTATTCTATAATAAGATTGAGATTTAAATTAATAAATAAATGAATAGTTTTAAATAAACAAAAATGGTCGAGATTGACGGTTTTAACAGTTGGCGTGCGCTGTAGAAATGGCCCGCCAGGAAACGGTCCATGAGACTGATTCACGCGTTTTGCATGTTTTTTTTTTTTTTTCAATAATTTTCTTGTACCTGAAAAAAACAAACGATGTACGAGTGGCGATGACTAATGATTAATGAATGAAGATGAGAACAGACCACTGGGGACCGAATTGCAATTTCGCGTGTGAACATGTGGATAAGAGGATTGTTAGTCCAACAAATTATTTACGCTAACTGTATTCTCCACGGTATGACTTTTTTTTTCTTTTAAAATTAGTAGCTCAACAAGTAAAGAATGAAAGATAATAAGAGAGGAATATAAAATATAAATTTTAAATTTTTCAGTTAAAGGTCATTACTTTCAATTAATATAGTTGTTATTAAGTTGTCGTGTGACTCATAATTTTATAATGGGAAAAAATGTATTTATATGCCTTAGTGACGTAATTGATGAGATTCAAAATTTGGCATTCATTAAGAAGAAAAAAAGACAAGGAAAAGAATGATTTTTGAGCTAAGAATATACAAAACAACTGAATTTGAAAATCTATGTGCTACAATGTCTGGTTTTTTTTTTTTATAATACATAAGCTCACTTTTTGTAAGAGTTCAAAACAATATATGAACTTTAGCCCTAGTTTCCCTCGAATTGGTTTGCCGATAGGTGCTTCAACCATTCATCAACGAATCAATACCTACCCTAAACTGACCGAAATTAAGGCGTTCATAACATATCCAACACAACAAACCCCACATCTTTTCATTCATCATTAAAAAAAAAAAAAAGATTTAACAGTGAGAAAACGCTGGCTTGAAGTGCTTTTTTAATCAGCTGTTATTTGAGGTAAAAAGCAATCTCAGCAGCAGTGTAAAAAATTTGTCTAAATATTTTTGTACCTTAATTTTCGCAAATGAACAGAATAGCATCCTTGATTAAGAAAACCAAACAGCCCAGCTCACTCTGGTAGCTTTTAATTAATATGTGGAGAAAAGGGAATAGTTGTAGCTAGCTAGTCAGATCCAACTTTCCTTGTGTTACGGTGCTAGCAGGACAGCACATCAACACGTAAGAGCTCTCTTGCTGATTGATTATAAAAAACACCGCTTGCCTTGCCTTGCTTTCTTGAAACTCCCATAGTCCCATTGTTTCATATCTCAAAAAATGGTTGCCCTTTTTTTTTTTGTTTTTTTGGTACACGTTAAAATGGTTCTTTGAATACAACGCGAAAATTTGTTTGGACTTTTTCCTTCTTATTAGCGTGCTTGCTGTTCGAATCACTGCCATTTGGAATATATGCTCCAATGCGTCCAATCGAGTTGTTCCATTTTTAAAACGAGTTCTACCAAAACGGCAAAAATGCACGTGCTTATAATCGGACGTCGGCTGCTAAAGTGTCCCTTAGAAAGCAAACGTTAAAACTTGAAGACGAAAAATAAAATGAAATAAAAATTAGTTTTTCCTCTTAAAAAGATAAGTGAGAAAACATGGGATTCAGATCCTTGCATATACATGAATCTAGCAATATTTTCTTTTGTCAAATTCTATTGGGATTGAGAAAAGAAATGTAATTATGAATATGGTCTCAGATTCAATCATAAATTCTGCTCTCAAGTTTTTATTCTCAGTGATTACTAGGTTATACTTCTACCCAGTTAGTGGTTTAAATCCAGCACAGCATGTTAATTGGGTGTGTCCACCCTCATCTTTTGAGCCGTACAGTCAATTAAAGATAGAGATAAGCAGGGTATCTGCGTGGTTGTGCCACGTTCTACAGAGATCGCAGCATCTCACGCAATATAATACAAAATTAAAATTATATGTGTGTGAAGAGCTAACTTGCCAATTGGCATGTTGATTGGCAAGCAGAAAAAACTTGAAGTATGGACTCGAGAAAAGTCAGAACAAAACAGAAACAAAGATTCTTCTTTAAAAAAAAAAAAAGGGGGGGGGGGGGCTCTGAATAGTGCTTCTAGATCGAGCTGGATCAAATTCGAATGAAAGTTGCTTATTGCATCCTTTGTTCGTTACAAGCCAAGCTAAAAAGGAAAATATACATGGAAGAAACTTACTACATAAATATAAAATTTAGACACAAAATGATGATACAAACTATTATTTAAATCTGAACTATTACTGTACTGGACTCATCATTTAATTAATAATTTAAATTCAAATAATAAATTTCATTACTTTGTGTCTAAATATTATACCTATATAATTTTTTCCAAACTGGAAGTCTGAAAAAAAAAAAAAAAGTGCTAAAATCAGCAAGCATTTGCCTGTGGGGCGTAGCATCTAACGGAGATTATAGGGAATCTAAAAAATAATAATAATGACAATAATTAAAGGAGCATTGCATAAATGCACAGGAATTTGGTTTGAGATCTTATCTAAAAAGTTGACAATGGGACAGAAAATTAAGCTTTGAGAAATCTGGAATAATATCACAGGGTCAACTCTTGCAGCCTTGCAGGTGACCCTGCAACCGCGTGAAATAAGTCTGGGATGAGCTCGTGGATGAGGAATTGGGAGTTGGACTGGGACAATTATCATCAGTAAATATTTTTCTCATTTCACACCACGACGAAGCGTCTGGTTGAAGGCAAAATAAATTATTAAAATAAAATAAAATAAAATAAAAAAAGAAGAAGGAGGAGAAGAAGAGGAAGAAGGGTACGGTTGAATGCACTGATCTAAAAAAGTGTGCCTAAAGTCACGTGAAAAACGTGCCCATAATCTTATTCCAACAATCTTATTAAAAAATATTAGGTAAACACGAGTTTAAAGGTACAATTTAATTTAGATCTATAAATATATAATCACAATTCTAAAATTACAATTGTCACGTACATATATAAAAATCATTGATTATAATTGGGTGATTAAAACTCGTGTCTAACTGTATTTATTTACCTTTATTATCATTAGTTTTTTTTATTTATTTTTTTTATCTTTGCTTTGGTTTTGTGGTATTCACATTCCTTCTACCACTTGCATTTGGGTTCTTGCTTTTCCTAGTTTGATTAAGGGTTTTACTCACTTTTTTTTAGTGCAACACAATCACAATGTAATGTTGTATCTCACAAATCTAACATTTTTTTTTTTCTTTTATATTTACATTGGGTTAATTTAACTTATCTAAAAAGTGAGTCAAGATAAAAAAAAATAAGTTTTTAATTTAATACTTGTTTCTTTCACGTTTCAATAGCGGGACAGAGTCGCAAGTAAAATGGTCTTGCAGTGCTTTGCCACATCCTCAGCGATTCAGCGAATCACCACCAAATACACCAGCCCTTATCACATTTTATATGTTTTTCGTTAGGCAGGAGCCAGGACCACGAGGGCGGCCATGATGATCCAAGCAGTGATGAAGTCGAGGCTTCGTGTGACTTACTGTGAGTCTCCACCACATCGGAAGGAATCAAATCAAACAAAGACAGGTGGCTACTGTTGCAACCACGAGAAAATTGCCTACCCTTGTTCATGAACCTCCAAATAGGCAAATTCCACTTGTTTCCGCCTGTTTAATTTATTATTATTAAGGGAAGTGGCCTGTGGGCTACGGCAGCTGGGTTGTAATTTTGGTTGGCTTTTGTGTTTTTTTGTTTTTTTGGTTGCACTAGACGGTTATTCCATATTAATGAGATCCACGTTAGAATCTCAAACTTTATCTTCAAGCAAATCGTTTGGTGGCAACGCCTACTAGTTATTTTTTCCAAAGGTCATTGACTTTTTTTTTTTGGTGAACTATGAAATGTCATTGACTTTGCAAAGAGGGGACTATGTAAGATGTTAGAAACAGAATGGTTAACCATATTTTAAGTTCTTAAATCCCAACCTAACGATTTGTTCTTGTAAAGCGTAAATTTTGAGTTTAAAACAATTAAACTCGAAAATACAAAAATAAATTATAAATAAAAATTTAAAATAAAAAGAAAATTTACGTGGGGTCGATATTCGTAGATCCTTCGATTAGTGTTTCTTTTTTGACTCCGTCAAGGGCTGCACGAGCTTGATTTTGACAGAAATAAATTCCACAACTTTTTCTTGAACTGGGTAGACTGAAACTGGATCTGATTTGGACGTTTAGACTACCATTAAGGACCGCAGAGACCAGATCTGAGCTGATTTGGCTTAATTTCACCGAGGGTCGAAGGGACTTGTTCTCGGATAAGCTGCCTGGATTTTGCTGAGAGCCGTATGAGGCTTAATCCCAGCCGGATTTGAAGTAATTTGATATTTTTAGATCTATATTCTCATAAATTCAGATCTAGAGTGATCCGAGAATATAAACCTAAAAATAACTTTAGAAATGGAAACAGCAAATTTTTTGGGGCTTACCCCTGAAATATCTCTAAAAAAGGAGTTAGGAGAGTATACTGCAGAGTAAAAGCACGTGAGAAAAGGAGAAATTTTCTTAAGAGATTTTCAAAATTTTCTTTTTCTCTCAAATTCTCTGAATTTTTCTGTTTACAGATTTGCTGAATATATTTTGAATTAAGGGGCAGGGGCCTATTTATAAGTTCCTTTCTCATGTGAACATCACATGGGAAAGGAATCTTTTTTTTAAAAAAATTTTTCTTTGGCCGGCGTTGCCAATTCAAAATTGGCAACGCCGGCCATTGAATTCAATTTTTTTTTTCTTTGTTTACAAATGCCCCCACTTCAAGGGTCGGTAAGGAAGAACTTTACGGGCGTGATCCGAACCGAATCTTGAAGTCCATGTTGAAACTTGAGATGTTCTGACGAACATTGAATGTTGAAATCTTCTATCTCCGACTAATCCAACTGTTGTTAGATCGCAATGGAAACCGATATGATCTTGAGGAAGTTAGCAGCCCAGCCAATATAAAAATTGAAGTCTTGGCTCCAGGTGCGTTCGAGCTTCCATGGCTCGCAAAGGCTGGCAAAGGTTCTTTGAAGTTCCAAAGCTCTGGTGAGGATGATCCGGTAGGCAAAGAACTTGAACATCCCCAAGAGGAAGGCCCAGGACCTTGGAACTTCAAGACCGGCACACAGAGAGACTGACTGTAGTGATGATTTCCAAGTCTGCTTCGACGTAAGGAGAGTAGTGGGAACTTCCCTGTACGTCGCTGCATCCAAAGAAAGATTAGGATGATTGCAGCGTCTCATCCCTCTGTGGTAGTTGTGAACTAAGGAAAGTAGTTGGAACTCCATGACACCGATGGCGTTAGGGATCCCTCGAGGAAGACTACTCCTTCTTTTATTAGCTCGTACGCCTCCAACTTCTTGATCGAAGAACTTCCTGAGACAAGTACAGAGACTAGCCATTTTCTTTTGAGAAAGAAGAGCTGAGGGGTGAGTATTACAACTCGGGAATGTAATATATATATACATACGATAATTTTTTTTTTTTTTTAAAAGTCAAAAAAGAAGGTACGCAGGTTCGAGTAGGGCCATCCACGTCCCTTTCCTGAATAAGAGACAAAAGAGGCAGCGGCTGACGCGTGACACGAAAGTCGTTACCGTATGTTGCAGAAGTCGTTACCGTGTGCTGCAGAAGTCGTTACCGTGTGCTGCCAAAGTCGTTGCACCTTATCTTGTCGGCCGTCCTAGCGGGGCCCAAGGCACAGCTCCAAGTCAAGCTCGGCCTCGTCTGGTGGGCCGATGATGTTGACGTTGCTTTCCGGCTGGTTGATGCTGCCGGAATATTCTTGAAAGAGAGGCAAAATTTCGCCGGAATGACTCCTTTCTGCTAGAAAAATTTCTCCTAGACTTAAGTATCTAGGAGGGATGAACCCTTGGCTGACTCCGTAAGACCACCAGGACCAGCATGCATTCTCCCATGGGCTACGACTTTGATGAACATACCGTGGAGAGACCATTGCAGTGGAAGAATTCGGACCTGCTTCATTTGAGGGCGAAGCTGTACTAGTGGGATTTACTATCGGAACGACAAACTGTTCTTTGGAAGAAGCAGTTCTCAGTGCTGGTTTCTTTCTGCTTCTCCGATTCTGGAACCAATAAAACACATTTTTTCCTTCGATTGCCCCGAGCGGGCGCAATCGTGAGACAAGTTGGTAAATTTGAGATGCACTAGGAATAATACCTCAATTGTTGTGGAAGACTTCCTCCAAAATTTGCAGTTGTGCCATGGTCGGTTGCCACCTTGTGCGGGGTGATCTTTCCTCTCTCTTGTCTTGAGGTTCTGTAACTGGTTCCATCTTTCTTGTGGCAGAGGAGCAAAGGTCTTGGTATGTGGTGAAGATCGGTTGAGACTGATGCTGAGTTTCAGACTCAAACCCTCCGTCGTTTTTATATTTTTGGGCCGTTCACAGTTTATACTCATGCGGGCCAGGAGTTGAATTGGATTCTGAACTTGGGTTCTGGACTGTGTCTGGAACTTGGAATTTTTGGGTTTTGGGCTTTGGATTGGATTTGGGTCGAGTGATTGGGCTTCTAGACTTGAACTTTTGGATTTGGGTTGAGTGTTTGGGTTTTGATTTTTGGGTTCGGGCTTGAGTTTTCTGATTTGGGCTCAAGTGTTTGGGCTTGGATTTTCGGGTTTGGATTTTCGCTTGGACTTTCAGATCGGGACTTCGTAACTTTTTTTTTCTATATTTTTTTTGATTTTTTTGATTTTTTCTTTTTTATATTTTTTGGATTTTTTTCTTTTTTTTTTTTCTATTTTTTGATTTTTTTTTCTATTTTTTTTTATTATTATTATTTTTTTATTTTTGATTTTTTTTTAAAACATATTTACATATAATACTGTTTCAGAAATTTACCATTGATCGGGCCGATTCGGACGCCTTCTTGGTCTGACAGCATATAAGCGTTGTGAGTGTAAGCCTCCTGCACTAAGTATGGCCCGTCCCATTTGAAAGTAAGCTTGTCACCAGGCCGATGCTTCATGTTGATGGGCCGTCGCACTGCAAGAACAAGGTCTCCAACTTGAAAAGATCCAGGGCGGACCCTGCGGTTGAATGTGTTGGTGAGCCGAGCTTGGTAGCACTCAAGTTGCTGTTGTGCTTCAAGTCTCCTTTCATCGAGAGCTTCTAATTCATCCAGACGTAGGCGAGCATTCTCCTCCTGTGTGAGTCCTTCCAAAACAGCCATGCGCAGGGATGGAATCTGTGTTTCCAACGGCAGTATTGCTTCGACACCGTAGACAAGTGAGTATGGCGTCGCCTGTATTGGAGTCCAGTAAGTTGTACGATACGCCCATAATGCCTCCGGAATTCTGTCATGCCAATCTCTTTTGGATTTAGAGACTACCTTCCGCAATAGGTTGCATAAGGTCTTGTTGAATGCTTCGGCCAAGCCATTTGCTGGGGCATTGTACATGGATGACTTGTACTGCTTGAACTTGAATTTCTCGCAGAGCTTGTCAATCAAGCTGTTGTAGAACTACTTGCCATTATCAGTGATGATGAATCGAGGGACTCCATAGCGATAGATCAGCTGAGTCCGGATGAAATTGGCAACATACTCCTTCTTTACCTCTCTAAGTGGAATGGCTTCAGCCCATTTTGAGAAGTAGTCGGTTGCTGCGAGGATGTAAAGGTGACCCAGGGATGACTTTGGCAAGGGCCCCACTAAGTCGAGACCCCAAGCTTCAAAGGGCCAGGATGAGACAGTTGGATGCACTGGCTCCGGTGGTTGATGTATGTAATTAGCATGAAATTGACAAGCTTGACAAGTTTTAGCAAACTCAATGGAATCACGTACCATGGTTGGCCAGTAGTATCCCATTCTTCTGAGCTGAAAGTGCAACGTAGGCCCCGATTGATGTCCGCCACAAACACCTGAATGTGCTTCAGCGAGAGCTTGTTTTGCCTCTTCATTGCTTAGGCAACGAAGTAAAACTCCATCAAAAGACCTTCGATACAGAGCATCCCTGAGATATATGAAGCGGGGAGCCCGTCGTTGAATTTCTGTCTTATGACGACGATCTTCGGGTAGCTTCCCGTGCTGTATGTAGTCAATGATTGGTTGGCGCCAATCCTCGTCCTCCGCGAGACGTACAGATACAGCATTGGCTGCTGTAGTTTTTTCATCATCCTTTTGTGGCACTATCCATTTCTGGCATACGGCAACAACTGTAGCCTGGATTTCTGACTTTGCAAGAGAAGTGGCCAGGTTAGCCAACCCGTCTGCCTGAGTGTTTTCTCGTCGAGGCACATGCTCCAAGGTGATGCTTTCAAATTCATCCATTAGCTGTCGAGCACGTTGATGGTAAGGCGCAAGGTCCTCTTTCTTCACATCATACAATCCTGTAAGTTGGTTGATGACGAGCTGGGAATCTCCATGGACTTCTATAGTTGGAATCTTCATATCGACAACCATTTGAAGCCCAATAATCAAAGCCTGGTATTCAGCAACATTATTTGAACATAACACACCGAGAATGATAGCATATGGTAGTATTTGTCGTTGAGGAGTGACAAACACTATGCCGGCACCAGCACCATCACGCCTTGCTACACCATCAAAGAACATCGTCCATGGTGGCAGTGTCTCAATATAAAAGACCTCTTCATCTGGAAGATCATCTGTGAACTCCCAATCAGACGGAATAGGGTGATCTGCAAGGAAGTCTGCTAGAGTTTGTCCTTTGACTGCTTTTTGAGGCACGTAGATAATGTCGTAGCTTTGTAGGATTACTGCCCACTTGGCAAATCGTCCTGACAAGATTGGTCTAGATAAGATATATTTGACAGGATCAGCTCTGGCAATGAGACGTACCGTGTGAGCTTGCATGTAGTGTCTCAGCTTGTCAATGGCAAAGAACAGTGCTAGACATGTCTTTTCAATGGGCGAATAACTCAGCTCCGGACCGTTTAGTGTTCTGCTCAAGTAGTACAGGGTAACTTCCTTTCCCTGCTCATTTTCCTGTGCAAGCAAGGCTCCTAGAGATCTTTCCTGCGCTGCAATGTAGAGAATCAACGATTTTCCTTGCATTGGAGCTCCCAGGACTGGTGGATTGGAAAGATACTTCTTTATGCTCTCAAAGGCTTTGCTGCAAGCTTCGTCCCATTCGAAGTTGACATCCTTCTTCATCAATCGACGGAAAGGTTGACATCTCCCAGCTAAATTGGAGATGAAACGGCGAATGTAGGCTAGCTTTCCTTGTAGACTTCGCAGCTCGTGCAGGTTTTTAGGTTCATGCATATTTTGAATTGCCTCAACCTTTGACTGATCAATTTTGATTCCACGATGGCGCACCACGAACCCAAGAAACTTTCCTGATGTGACATCGAATGCGCACTTGAGAGGGTTCATTTTGAGCTGATGCCTCCGAAGTCTTTCGAACACTGTCTTGAGATCCTCGAGGTGGTCTTTGCGCTTCTTAGTCTTTACAACTAAGTCATCAACATAACATTCTACAATCTTGTGCAGCATGTCATCAAAATTTTTTTGCATAGCACGTTGATATGTGGCGCCAGCATTTTTTAATCCAAACGGCATAACTTTGTAGCAGTATATACCTTTTGAGGTGCGGAATGCTGTCAACTCCTCGTCTTTTGGTGTCATTCTGATTTGGTTATAGCCTGAAGAACCATCCATGAAGGACAATGCTTCGTGACCCGTTGTTGCATCGACTGTGATCTCCGTTATGGGCAACGGAAAGTCATCTTTCGGGCAGGCCTTGTTAAGATCTCGAAAATCAACACATACCCTCAACTGTCCATTCTTCTTTCTTACCGGGACTATGTTGGCAATCCACGTTGGGTAGGTGACCTCTCGGATGAAGCCAGCATTGATCAGCTTGTTAACCTCCTCCTCGATTTGTGGAATGAGTTCCGGGCGGAATCGTCGTTGTGGCTGCTTGACAGAACGAACACCCTTCTTTACTGCTAGATGATGCACCGCAATTTTCGGATCAAGTCCAGGCATTTCTTTGTAACTTCATGCGAACACGTCCCTGTATTGACTTAATACCCGAACATATTCTTGCTCTTCTTCTGCAGTAAGTAAAGCAAGAACAAATGTAGGTCGAGGATCTTCCGAAGAGCCAAGGTTGACCTTCTTGAGTTCATCAACAGTTGCTTGGCCACCATCTTCAAGTTCCGGGGGAGCCTCCTTTACTTCACCGTCTGATGAGTCGGACTCAGCCTCCTCGCTAATTGTGACATGAAATGCAGAACCTCTGACTTCACCTTCTTTGTTTGACTGGATAAGCCTGTCTTGTTTGGTGGTGGTGCTGATGGCACGTGCATCAGCTGCTCGGCTTCGACTCTTTAGCGTGATCCGCACAGGTGACTTCTCCTGATAGCCTAAGCCAGGTCGGGACTGTGATGTTTGAGAAGCGGCGCCATGTGTGGACGGCAGCGTACCCATTGTGCTCGGGTTTGAGAAGTCATAGCCTGCCTTGGCCAAGAGCTTGTATGCATTAGGATCAAATCCTTCATGTGTTCTTCTTTCTGGAAGTGAGCCGCCTTCGACTGCCCCAGTGTGTGGTTTGACGAAGCCTTTTAATGGTTTTGAGGACAAAACCGGCTCAATCTTTGGTATCGGCAGAGTGTAAGTCCCCTTCAGGTTGTGCAGTTCAATTGTTTTGAGTTGACTATGACCTTACTCCTGTTTAAGATCAATACAATAAGAGAAAGGAGGTTGACGTTCTGAGCGTCGTGACTTCGGCACATAGCGTAGGACTGGAGTGGAGCTTAAAGATGCAACATCCTTCGGACGAAGTTCAGCAGGCTGTGGCAGCTTTTCATTTGTTGGAGTCTGAGGTTGAGCATTGGCAAGTTCTTCAACAGCTTTTCCCTTTTTGTGGACGCCCCCAGTCCAAGTAGCTTTTGATGGAATGATCTCCGGATTGTCTGTATCGGTGTAGAAGACTGCATCCGCCAAATGTGATTCAGCATCATCGAACGGCTTTAAGTCAGCATTGACCTTTTGAACTTCACCATTGTAATACTTGAAGCACTGATGCAAGATTGAGAGCACAACTCCATTTCCATGAATCCATGGTCGTCCTAGCAACATCTTATATGTGGTACGTGCATCAATCACATGAAATAGAGTGCTAGAAGTGAGATTACCGATAGTTAGCTCCAAGCGAATCATCCCAATTGCTTTCTGTCCTCCTTGATTAAAGCCATGAATCATCAAGCGGCTGTCTGATAATTCATCAATGCCGATGCCGAGCTCCTTTATGGTGGATTTTGGGATAACATTGACTGCTGAGCCATCGTCGATCAGAATACGTCGGACCTTCTGTTCTTTCACATATCCTGATACATACAGCGGCCGATTGTGGGGTTTGGACCCCAGCAGGAGATCCTCATCTGAAAATGAGATAGCAGAGTAACATCCGACGTGATTTTGGGCCGTCTGTTGCTCCGCTGAGTTAGAATCATTTGATGGCTGTGATTCAGCCGAGGTCTGGAGAGTATTGCTGACTTGATTTTGCCACACTTCTGTTGATTGCAAAACTATAAACAGTTGAGGGTTAGCGAGAAGGGTTTGGAGAGCTTCATATACCTTCTCCGTTGTCGACTTTTTGTTGTCGAGCGGCTCCTCCTTATGGTGTGTCACCTCTTCTGATGGTTTTGAAGTGATGGTGGTTTGGTTTGCTGAGGTTATGCCTTCCTGGTCCAGAATGATTTTATTCTGGCTCTTGAGCTTCATGATTAGCTCTTTCAGAACGAAAAACTTCTCGGTTGGATGACTTACTATCCGGTGAAATTTGCAGAATCTCGGATCGCTGACTCGATCCTTTTCATTCGGCTGTTTGCACTCTGAGAGTTCGATCAGTTTCGCCTTCAGGAATTGGTCAAGGATGTCGGGAATGTCTGAGTCGGGGAATGGATACTACTTTTGCTCCAACTCTCGCAATGTCACATTTCGTCTTTCCTGTTGTTTTGGCTGAGTTATTTGGGTCGGAGGATTTACGTTAGCTTTGGCGCCCACTTTTACTGGTGCGGCTTCAACAGTCATCACTTCTTTTCCTTTTCCAGAGCTGTTGGGTTTCTTAATCTCCCTTCTGCCCCCTTGCTGGTCCAACTGGATGGGAACCGTGCCTCCGGAAGTCTGGTTGCTTATCTCCATATCATGTGCGCGGGTCGCCAGTTCTTCGAAGGTTCGGGGTTTGACACCCTGCAGGATGTATAACAGCTCCCAATGCATTCCCTGGATGCACATCTCCACGGCAGAAGTCTCCGTCAGGCGATCTTTGCAGTCCAAACTGAGGGCACGCCATCTGTTAATGTATTCGACAACGGGCTCTCCTTTTCTTTGTTTGGTGCTGGTAAGCTCCATCATACTTACCGTCCTTCAAGTGCTGAAAAATCTGTTGAGAAACTCTCGTTGTAGCTGTTCCCAACTTTCGATCGATTCTGGTTCAAGATTTATGAACCAGGTGAAAGCGGTCTCCCTGAGTGAACGAACAAACTACTTCACCAAGAGATCTCCATAAGTGCCTGCGTTGTTGCAGGTTTCAACGAAGTGGGCGATGTGCTGTTTGGGATCGCCTCGTCCGTCGAATTGTTGAAATTTGGGCGGCTGGTAGCCCAAAGGCATGTTGAGACTTTCGATCCGTCTGATGTACGGTTTGACGTACATCTGTGATCCTTGGAAGAATGTAACTTCTTGCAGTCGGATTGTGTTGGCTATCATTTCCTGCAATTGTTGAACAGATAGCGAAGCTACAGAATTTGAGGGTGGCAGCTGTGTAGAACTACCTGGTCGCTTTTCTGCAGTGAAGACGTCGGCTGGTGTGGCTTTTGGAGTGAAACCGGGTGGATATGGTTGCTCCTCGCGGATCTCGGGATCAATTTGGATCGGGGCTTTTCCTTTGAGAGCGGCGATCTGTTGATCTTTTTCCTCCACGACTCTGATCAGCTGTAAAATTTTATTCTCCAATTCTGAAATTCTTTCCTCTGTGCTGGTTGTGTTAGTCATCATGACGGCAACAGTTGAGGCTCCGGGAAAAACTAGGGGAAAGAACTCTTCTGATTCTTCTGTATGAGTCAGATTCTGTTGAGCAGGTTTCGTCGTGTTGCCCCCGACTTCGATCGGGGTGGGTGATCGACTCCTCCATGCGGCAAGAGAGTCAGGGGAGAGATCCTGTTGTGCGAGCTGTGGACTCTCCATTTCGATATTTTTTTTGGTTTGGACGGCAAGAAATTGTGTCCGTCCCCGGGTTTCTGGACCTGCGTACCCAGGTAGGGTAGTTGATGCAGGCAGTGGAGCCGTTGCCTTCTTTTTTGTGGCAGCAGTTGTACTCCTTTTCAGTGTCATTTGATGTGCTGAACACCTGTAAAAAAAATTTTTTTTTTTACTTTTTTTTTACTTTTTTACTTTTTACTTTTTTTTTACCTTTTTTTTTACTTTTTTATTATTTTTTTTTTACTTTTTACTTTTTTTTGTCTCTTTTTTTTTTCTCGGCTCCCCTTTTACTTTTTTTTTTTTTTTTTAAGGAACAAGAGATGGGAGGTGAAGATATCCCACCGAGCGTGCCAAAAATTTGTAAAGCGTAAATTTCGAGTCTAAAACAATTAAACTCGAAAATACAAAAATAAATTACAAATAAAAATTTAAAATAAAAAGAAAATTTACGTGGGGTCGATCTTCGTAGATCCTCCTATTAGTGTTCCTTTTTTGACTCCGTCAAGGGCTGCACGAGCTTGATCTTGACAGAAATAAATTCCACAACTTTTTCTTGAACTGGGTAGACTGAAACTGGATCTGATTTGGACGTTTAGATTACGGTTAAGGACTGCAGAGACCAGATCTGAGCTGATTTAGCTTAATTTCACCGAGGGTCAAAGGGACTTGTTCTCGGATGAGCTGCCTGGATTTTGCTGAGGGCCGTACGAGACTTAATCCCAGCCGGATTTGTAGTAATTTGATATTTTTAGATCTATATTCTCATAAATTCAGATCTAGAGTGATCCAAGAATATAAACCTAAAAATAACTTTAGAAATGGAAACAGCAAATTTTTTGGGGTTTACCCCTGAAATATCTCTCAAAAAGGAGTTAGGAGAGTATACTGTAGAGTAAAAGTACGTAAGAAAAGGAGAAATTTTCTTGAGAGATTTTCAAAATTTTCTTTTTCTCTCAAATTTTCTGAATTTTTCTGTTTACAGATTTACTGAATATGTTTTGAACTGAGGGGAATGGGCCTATTTATAGGATTCCTTTCCCATGTTTACAGTTCTATTACATGATTTGCAGTATTTATATGATTAGTCTGATCAAAAAGAGAGAATTTGAAAGAAAACATATTTAAAAAAATTATTATAAAAAATTGGGCTGTAATACGTATTAGGGAAATCCCAATATTCTATGACTGCTTATTTCTAAATGTTTTTGGGGACCAAAGACCACCTCATGATCATGTAGTTCTACCTCATGATCATGTAGTTCTAAAAAAAAAAACAAAACAAAACAAAAACATTTCAAAAGGAGGATCAAAAGGTTGTCTAATGTGCAAACATGATTTCTGGTTTGATGTCATCAGCCCACAAAAAAACCAAAAAAAATAATATTAATAAGAAATTTATTGAAGAAAGGCTTTATGTAACAGAAAGTTTACTCCATCATTATTTGATAGTGAGGAGTTCAAATTATGAAACCTCTTTGCAAAAGCAAAGAAAAATACTATGTACATCGCACTTCCTCAAATCCTACCAGTGGCGGAGCCATACAAGGAAGTGGGGGCAACTGCCCCCGCTGAAAAACAAAAATTTATACAATTTTAGTATCATTTATGTAAGATTTATTTATTTATCCCCACTGAATTTATATTTTGCCTACATTAGATTTGTATTTCATACTTTTACTTTCACTTTCTTATACTCCCTTATCTTTTGCCCCTACTAGAAAACATTCCTGGCTCCGCCACTGAATCCTACAATGTGAGAATTTAACTTATTGAGTTGCCTTTTCTTTCTTTTTTTTTCCTAGTACGCTCTGCTCCTCCCAATTTATTCTTATACCATTTCTCTATCAGAAATAAGTGGTTGACGATTATCTAACCAAGCAATAGAAATCAATTAATAAAAGTAAAACCTTCTTATGCTTCCCACAAAGCATGGTAGAAATATTGTCGCATCTAAAGGGCAATTCAAGTGAACAGAGGTGAAGTATGCGTTTTCTTCTCTCAAATGAGTAGGAGAATATGTTATGTACTAAAACATTATACGTGTGTGTTAGAATGAACCAATCAAGCAAGGCATTAGTTCCCAAAACAAAAGAATTTTTTTTTTCACACTTTAAGTGAGGGACCAAAATCATAGCCAAAACGAAAATAGTAACAAGATTTTCCTTGCAGTATTCAGAGATCAATTATTGAAGTAAAGAGTGCAGTGTTTGGAGGTTAAATTGTTAGTTTTAATCCAAATTTGTTACCTATTAAGATTCCGTGTTCAAGTAAAATTTAAATTTATTTGTTATGATTTTAGTATTTTAGTAGGAGTAGAAGTCACTAGTATTATATATAACGAGTTGAGAGTTGTAGTTTATTATATGATCCGTGTTGTTTGTAAGCATATTAGTTGAGAGGTTATAATTAGAGTGTTTGCTTCTCTAACAACAATCATGAAAATCATGGAAGCAACTATTGGTGACGATTCTAATATTAAAATTTCAAGAAAGGTGGAAGTGTCTGCTCACTATATGCTCAAGATTGATTCATTCTCAAAATTATCCGACTTACTCAAGAAAACTGAAGCTACTGATATGTACGAATCAGGTGATTTTGAATCAGGTGGCTACAGATGGAAGCTGTTACTATATCCTAATGGAGACTTGAAGAGAGGCGGAGAATGTCACAAATCCCTTTACCTGTCAATGGCAGAAAAAGCTCCAGATTCTGGAGTAAATGTTAAATTGAAATTGTTTGTTTTTGACCAGATTCGAGACCAGTACTTGACGTTCAAAGATAGAAGAATAAGGCGATACAATGTTTTGAAGGCGCAGCACGGTTTCTCCAAATTGATCCCACTTAAAGCATTCACTGATTCCTCCAATGGATACCTTGTTGATGATTGTTGTGCATTTGGAGCAGAGGTTCATGTTATGAACTGTCAAGGAAAAGGAAAGAAGATTTCAGTTCTGAGACAACCTCGAAAGGGGACTTACACATGGAAGATTGAAAAGTTTGGAAAATTAAAAGGCGAAGATTTTTTAGAATCACAAGTGTTTACGGTTTGGCGGGCATAAATGGAAGCTATGGCTATATCCCAGAGGACAGTCAATTGCAATTGGCAAGTGCGCGTCACTCTTTCTATACAGAGTTGATCGCAATGATAATTCGCGAGAAAAGGTGTATGCAGAATTTAAGCTCTTGATAAAAGATCAGCTCCAGGGGAAGCATATTCAGAGAACAGATAGTCACGATTTCTGTCATTCATCCACTTCCTGGGTTTTGGATCGAATTCATGTCTCTCAGCAATCTTCATGATGCTTCAAAGGGATTCATAGTCAAGGATACCTTGATTGCTGAAGTTGAAATTGCCATTGTCTCTACTATTGAAGGTCTCTCTTGAAATTGTCGAGCGATTAGAGATCGCTACGTATTACCATTCAATGTCCGCACTAGAATTTAGATTTGTTTGTTATTATTTAAGTATTTGAGTAGAAACAGAAGTTACTGGTATCTAATATATAAGGCGTTGAAAGTTTAAATTTATTATGTGTTTGATGTGACTTGTGAATATATTAGTTGAAATGTTATAGTTATAGTGTATGTTTCTCTTATTATTATATGACATTTTTCAGACTTATAAAGTTGAATTCAAATAATTAAACATTAATAATAGGATCAGAACTAGTGGAACTCTAAATCTAACGTAAATTACTGGCTAATAATCATCACAGTCATAGCTGTAACTAGGACTATCACGGGCACACCCATATAAAGCCACGGAGGTATAATTCACTTTTCCGAACAAACCTGAAGGCCCCTCTTTTCATGCTAGTCAACCTACCCTCCAGACAAATAGGAAAATTCGAATGGTTTTCCAATGCATCCTATGTCGTTTTTTAGTATGCCTCCTCGCTTAATTTGTCTGTGACTACTGGAATTTATGAAAGGAAAGTGGTTTGATGTTGAAGTACATTTTGAACTTCTGTTAGACAGGTTCGATGGTAAATCGGGTCTCAATTTTAGGGAGGGAATGTGCATGCCAAGATAGCTCATGGTGCTACTAACACGGGTAACTTGTGTCAGCATTTCGATGTTTACGTCACCCTCTAAAAAATGATGGAATCACCTCCTGTTGGCGAGACGACATTGTTTGAGCAGTTGGTGTCGACGGGGCACAGGCTCTGCATTTTGTATGCCTTGATTGATGTTGAATCGGAGCATAATACACTAGTAGAATTTGGTCAATTCTGCAGGCTTCAGGATCTGACAGTTTATAAGACAGATCTTCGTTTTTGTGGAACTATTGGTTTGAATAGGACCATTATTATTATTATTTTGGTAAGACCATTATTATTTTTTTTGCTGAACTATTGGTTTGAACTGGCCCATTATCATTTTTTTTTTTGCGGAACTATTGGTTTGAACTGGCCCATTATTTTCTTTTTTTTTTGTTGGGTTCATCGGTGCTGGATGTTGTCGTTGTTGGTGTTACCAACGAACTGGCCCATTATTAATAGTCCATATCGACTAACATTTGTGTTTTGGGTCAGTCCAGTAATACGAGCACGAAACATCCCTTTCTCATTGTCGCCGACCATCTTTGATTGTTTTCGCTGCGGATGCTTAATCGGTCATCGTAAACGTACAAGGGTCCATTTGTGATTGTGGTTAGTGCTGTTCAAAAAAAATTAATAATTTCAGTTAACTGAAAAAATTAAATTAAATTTTTAGTTAATAGAATAAATTTTATAATTAGTTAACAAATCAAATAAAAATTAAAATTTTCAGTTTAGTTTTAATTTTTAAGATTAAATAACCGTAGTTAACTGAATTAAATTAAAATACTATTTTATATACAATTTTTTTATATTTTTTTAATAATAAGAAAAAAATATTAATACAACTATTATTAACAAATAAATGCTAATAAAATATTATTATATCCTAAATAATCACTTATTTATATTATATATATGATAATAATTTTAATTTTCTTTTAACAATTAACCGAAACTGAACTAAGATTTTCAATTAACTAATTTTCAATTAACCGAATTTTCAGTTCAGAAATAATTTTTAATTTTGTATAATCAAAAATTTTAGTTCGAGAATAATTATAGTCTTTCAATTCAGTTAACCCAATTGTAAACACTACTAATTGTGGTTGAGTTTTGCTATCATGATTAGTAAATTGATGGTCTCGAATTGGATCTCAGCAACAAACGATAATTGATTGTAATATTGTAGCGTTTCAAAAGAAAATAAAAAAACCACAAAATAAAATCTTTTATACGATTAAATTGTGCTTTTATATAATAATGAAAATTTTGTTATTAAAAAAATATTAAATTGTGATGCAATTTTTACGTTTCTCCACAATTCTAGAACATTACATTCCCCAAATGCAGGTTTAAGCTATGGCCCACTTCTGTCAACCACAAATTTTAGAGTTTAACAAATACCAATGAATCTACATTTAACTCAAAACACAGATTTTTAAACTCCAACTACGTTCTCAAACACACCCTAAGTTGGATTTTGTGTCTTTTTTCCGAGCTTAGTTGATCAATCATTTTTTTTTATCCAAATTAGTTGATCAATCATTTAATTGAACATTCCCGGTCTCATTATAGTTTTCCTCACAACTAGGCAAGAATGGCTGGTGCAGAAAATAGCAAAACAGGGCCCATTGAGCAACAGTCGTTTAGATTTGTGACCCGTCTCATAAAACACTCCATTAAAAAGCATGGGCTTCGAAGATTGTAGAACTTAATATGGCTTCCATACTCAAGGCCCAAATCACATCCCTGTACTATCTTTTTTTTTTTCTTTATTTTTAATCAGAATCGATAATCTAGCAATGTAAACCAAAATAAATAAACAAATAAATAATCTAGCCTTAAAAGGAGAGAGATAATGCAACGCAGGTCTAAGATTTGAATTGTAAACTTATGAATTAGAGGCACAAACTATTAACTATCACAACAATTGTCAAGCCTGATTGCTTCTCTTTTCTTGAACAAAGCCAAGAACGCCAAACTCTTATTTTTAAATGAATAGCTGAAGCCAAAAAGTTTTTCTGAGCAGAAATTCCCATCCATCTTGGCTATTCATGCCAGCACCTATATTGAATCATCCTTTAATTGGTGGGTCCTCGTCTTTTATAGGAAATATATTTTTCTCATGTAAATCGATTAGCCTTCACATAAAAACAAAAACCACGGGAAAAATTTTATCGATTTTCTTGGGGTTGAATTGCAAATTTTGTGGCCAAGAAAGTAAAAAAGCTGTCGTCAGTGATTAATCTCGATTACGTACGGCCACTCCTTTCCTGGTCCTATGATATGACATTTTGTCTGCAAAACAAAGCGAGCGACGTTACGGTCGTGTTTAATTCGTATAAAATATTTTATAAGAAAAAATTTAAAAGATTTTTTGATATTTATTTCGTAAAAAATATTTTATATAGGTAAAATTTAGAAAAAATTTTTAAATAAAATAACTTCTCCTTTTACAGAATTGAAGTTATTTTCAGAAAAAATACAAACTATATTATAAGTAAGTGATAAAGGAAAATCATTATTTTCACTACAAAAATTTTTCTCTGTAAATATTTTACAAATATAAATTATTTTACAGTAAACAAACAGATCCTACAATTTATTTGGCCATCAGGAACGAGTTCTATTTATTTTTTAAGTGATATTAAAATAATTACAGTTTATTTAATAGAATATAATTATTTATTTATATTTTTAAATTGAACTTTTTAATAATCTTTATTTTTAAAATGACTGATTTATATTTATTTTAATTCTAAATTAATTTCTTCTAAAAGATTCCAATAATGTGTGTTGAGGAGTTCTTTTTGCTAAAATTAGACCGGAGTGACCAAAAAGTGCAAGTAGGCCAAAAACAAAACAAAAAAAAAGGTTGTCCGTGTTCTGCTGCTTTTGCCCTCAAAGCCAACTATGCATCAAAGAACGGACGGCATCAAATTCCGGACAAAAGGGCAAATGACGTGTAGGGGACCAAAAGAAAAAGGGTGGCGAAGCGATCACGTTTTATTTTTGAGCAACAGTACATATTTTGATATTGAGTATTTTAATTAATATTTTAATTATAATTAAAATGAATATTTTTAAAATAAAATTAATAATTTTTTAAATATTTATTATTTTTATATTTTTTAAAATTATTTATTTTATTTTAAAAATATCATTGTTAGTTATAATTAAAATACAAACCGAGACATAAAAAATTAGGACACCAACAATTTTTTCTTTGGTTTTTTTGGTACCTAATAAAGGAAGCGATATCGTTGAAGAGAAGGAAAAAACAAAAAGACAACAACAAAAAAGAATAATGATTAATTGTTCTCTTCTCGCAGTATATCAAAAAATGTCACTAAACCAATGTTTTAAAAACAAAACTGAAAATTGAAGTCAAATTGAAATTTAGTTAGATATATTTATATCAGTTATCATAGTAATCATCTATTTTAATATTTATGATAAAATATGTCACAAATTTGTTAATTATTATTTAATTATAAGTTCACAAAATAAAAAATTTAAACATAAGCTTACGAAAAATTTAATCACCGAACTACTAATTTAATAAATGTTTTAGATCCTAAATATAATTTTGAATTAAGAGTCGAAAAATTACTTTGACCCCTTTTACCGAGATTTTCCAGTTTTTAATTAACTCAACTAAATTTTGACTAGTTTTGACCTTGTCTGGTTTTGTGGTAACAATGAACTGGAAAACCTATTAATACACGATTTCTTAAGTCTAACTAACTGACTTCTACTAAACAATCACAAAAAAAAAAAAAAGCATATATAATTAATTAATATCATATATAAAAAAAATAAAAATATGCATCAAATATTAATGTGACGTGTAAATCTGCGCTTGCCATAACTTTATTCACGGACTTCTGTGTAACATTTCGGTAACTATATAAAGCATATAGAAATTTCCTGGGGGATTACGTGTAGTTGGACACAAAGCAAAATAGTTGTTTTTTACAAGCGCATATAGGAAAAACATACTGATACTGTCAAAGATGCAGAATTGCAACATCGTATTAATTATGCGGTGACGATGAAGTGCAAAAGAACTTATGAACTACTTCAGCCTATTGATAAAAGGGGCATAGAAATTGCCCCTTCAAAATCCTGCAAGCCTTTTTACCCCATTCCCTACTGTTCATGCAAGTGTTTGATTGTTTGTTTGTTTTTTTTTTAGATTAAAAAAAATAGTGAATTATAAATATGTTGATCATCACACATGTAAACTAAAATTAGAAGTCACCCATTAATATCTTATTCAATCTCTCTTATAAAAAAAAACTCATCACTCAAATATTGATAAATCTGAATGAGACTCTACTGTAGATCATCCAATAATTGCCGAATTATAAACCTGACATCCACATCCCTTAGGGACCCATTTTACCCCGTCCCAACAAAAATAGAGTCAAAGCAGTTTGATAGAAGATCGGAGCGGGAATCTCCAATCCCTTATTTTTTTAGCAAATTCCTTTTTTTTTTAATGGAGACGGGGACAAGTATGAGAATAATAATCTCATCTCTATAACCACTCTATCCAAGTCCCGTTGTATATTTACTATTTTATTTATCACAATTATTACATGGCAATAAAAATGGAGTAGCATTTGATAACAGGACTATCACTTGCACGGCATTGCGATTTCAATGTTTGTCGAATGCCCAATACTTTGTCTACACTATGAATGAACAACGCAAAGGTCTTCGTTAACGCAGTAAAGTCTGATATTGGTTATTAGTTTTGACAAAGATAGAAACATCAAGCATGCCCCTAAACTAACTAACTTGACATGGACGTCGTCTAAATATAAGAATATTGGCCGATACTATCCTGCTGATAGTATCCTTCACACAGAAAAAAGAGTTGTGATTGTTATCTCTAAAAGCAGCTACTATTCTTTCATTAATTGACAGTTCCTATGAAGTGAGTGAGGAGTATCATATAAGGGCTATCACAATATTTAATGAACCTCTTTTGGTACTTTATTTGTTTGATTGTTTTTAATAAAAATGGGATGGACAGGCACGAAAATTCCGGATCTCCAACAGAGATGAGGATAGGAATTCATTCTCATCGAAGATACAGATATGAAATTAAGAAGTGAGAATGAGAATTAAAATTATTATTTTTACCTTTACTCGTTCTGTCACGTTATCATTTCTAACATTCACTTTCAAACCATATCCTTTAAACTTATTTTTGGGACAAGAACGCTTAACTTTTTAGCGAAAAGAAAGTGATAAAATGAGAATTTAAATCTGTATTAATTGTATAAAAACATGTCAAATCACCTTAAATAGTACATCACACTCTTCAGGTGATTCATAGACCAATCAGATAGTTCAAACCCTTTTCTTCCCTAAATTGGGTGGGTGAAATAGAATTTTGTGCAGGCTGGTGGACCAGAGCTTCAACTAGCCCACTGATCATGGCGCCAATCCAGCTAGTCGGCCCGTCAGATTTGGTTGTGTTCTGGGTCGTTGTGGTGTGCTATTTTTCTGTACATTCAATTTAAGTGCTTTTACAATTTTTTTTTTTTAAAAATATGACAAAGTGCTTTTACAATTTTACTAAAAAACAAGATACTTTTACATTGATGATAATGGTACCAAAAAAAAAAATAATATAATGTTTACTAACTTTTTTCTGTCAAATAACAATCTCTTGATTTTTATGTTTTATAAAATTAAGTGTCACTTAAATTTATTTAATCAGGTCTTATTTTAAATTTTCTTTCATATTTAATGTTAAATTAACTTGTTTCTCTTAAAAAATGTGTCAAATTAAAAAATTAAAGAAAAAAAGTCATGTATGGTGTAGATTTTGTCTTCGTAATTATGCATGTATCTAAAGCACTTTTCTTTTTCTCCTTTCTGCCTACTGGACAAGTAGATCAATTGACTCCGAAAAAGCATTATTTTTCTCGCATTTTACCTTATGATTTTCTTTTTTTGGGCGACAAACAAATGTGCTTGTTTTCCTGATTAATAAATTACTGCTCACTAAAGCAAAAGCTTATGTTTGTTCAACAAAGGCAGCTAATCGTGTCATCAACAGGTCAATGAAGAATAATTACATCAATTGATTTTATTTGGAGACTTCCCCACGAAGGGATAAGCTTTTACTTCACCTTTTACTCCTCACGAGATCAAAAGGAGAAGGATATGTTATGTTCTTGAACGCCAAAAGGCTCCATGTCATAAAAAAAACATTATAAACAATTTTTTTTCATTTGATCCTTCAAATAAGAATATGTATCTCATGAATTTACCAAATGCTTTACAAAATTTTATGTTTTTATTATAAGAGAGGCAGAAAGGCTATGACGGGAGTATAGACCATAAAGTCGCTAAAATTTGAAAGAATAATATTAAGTGGTTTCAAATAAGTAGTACCAAGTAATTGTGTAATCTTATTCAACGGTTTATTTTTATTTTTTTATAAATTTAATTATCTAATAACTCATATAACTTTATAGTTATTATAAAATTAATCAAATAAAGCCACTAAATTTTTTCAATTTAAAAATAAAACTAAAAAATCACAGTAAAATGTATCAATCAGTTATACAAAATGTATTGAACATATCAGATGTTTGTGTGTGGGTATTATTTTTCCGAGGCCTAATGACTTAACAGAACCAGCTGGAATTAAAAATTATTTTCTAAAAGATTAAACTATATTATTTATTTCATAATTTTACCAAAATTAATAGCTCAGATTTACACATACAGCCAAATACACTAATAGTCTTGAATTGTATTTAGTAAACAACCATTATTTATTTCAAATGGTCCAACAAAAGTATATAACACGACTTCCCAGCCTTGGGCAATGATATAAACACAGAAAGAAAGAAGTTCTGATTTTTCAGTTCTCAAATTTCAGTGTTTTTCTATTACATTCTCCAATTAACTTAAAATAAAAAAATTCTATCGTACGACTTAATTTTAAATAATATTAAAGTAGTCACAACAATTTTTTTTTTAATTTCAATTATTCAATAACACAATATTATTTTAATTTTACTTTAATCCTACTTAAATTTTTTTAAAATGAAAAAAATATAAAATTCACCAGCATGACCCTTGATTTTCCATTCTATTAAGATAAAAATTAAATAGGTAGCAAGGTTTCGATTGGAATAATATAATAATAAAATAATATAAATAGTTAAACGATTAAAATTTAAAAAATAAAAAAATAAATAAATTATCAAATATCATTAAATAATTTATATAAATATTATATTATTATTTAAGATTAAATTACATTTTACCGTTCTTTCATTAATTATGAATTAATTACAGTAAAGATGCAAACCACGGCTCCAAGTTTGGCGTCACAAGTCCACTCCACTAGATGCTGGGAAAATTTCTTGGTACTTTTTAGAGCGAAAAAGGCATAAAGATAAGAGGAGAAACACAACCTAACGGTTGATCCAACGGCCCACCATCAATAGCCAGTACAAAATCCAACGGTATGCGTTGAGGCCGAGGAAGGAAGAACAACGAGGGATGCGAAAACTCGCAGCCGCACATGCCCAGAGTTTGGAAGATATTATTCGTCTTCGATGCGGCCACAAGAATGTGGGACCCACATCAGAAACCCCAAAAAAAAAAAAAAATCTCCACCGTTCAATTTCAACTCAACCGCAGTTAAACTTTCTAACCGAAGCAGTCAATCATGGTCAACTTTTCTTCCACCGCCCCTCTTTCTCTGTCTCTATATCATATTCCATTGATCACATCGTCTGTCAGTCCGACAGGCTCACTTCTGTCTCACACACTCTCTCTCTCTCTCTCTCTCTCTCGTTTACTGACTTTCTCCCCAAGAAAACCACCGCCGTCGTCTCCAAGAAAAACATCATCAAGAATTCAATTCTTGAAGATCCGCAAAGATTTTAATTTCTTGTCTTTTTTTTTGGGGGTGGGGGGGGGGGATTGGGAGGGTGCTGATTATAATCAGACGGTGGATATGAGCTGCAACGGGTGCCGAGTGCTGCGAAAGGGATGCAGCGAGAATTGCGTACTGAGATCGTGCCTGCACTGGATCGGATCCTCCGAGGCACAGGCCAACGCCACCTTGTTTCTCGCCAAGTTCTTCGGCCGCAGCGATCTCATGTCCCTCATCTCCGCCGTCCCCGAACCCCAACGCCCTGGTACCCTACTTTATTATTGAATCTTTCACTTTTTTTTTTGAAAAAAAAAATAAATAAATATTTTTGCTAATTGTACATGTAAAAATTATGAATTATTGAAATATTAAGGTATTTTCCGTGATTTTTTTCTTTTTTTTTTTGGGGGGTTTTATTATGTATATAGCTTTGTTTCAATCGCTTTTATTTGAGGCGTGTGGGCGAACGGTGAATCCAGTAAACGGAGCCGTGGGCTTACTGTGGAGCGGGAACTGGCAGGTATGCCAGGCAGCGGTGGAGACGGTGCTATCCGGCGGAACTATCCAGCCGTCTCCTGGAATTACGGTTGCCGGAGCTTCGGCCCACGATGATTTCCCCGCGGAAGAGGCACAGACCAAGTACTGGTCGCAGTCAATGCCGAATCAAAGTCAAGTCTCCGACTTGCTGAGACTCTCTCTGGCGCCAAATCTGGCGGCGCGTAGCAGAGACGGAAGAGGGAAGGCGGGGAGAGATAGAGATGCGATGTCGTTTTATTCTGAGGAATCGGCCGTGACGACGACGAGGAGCTTTGGAGCAGGCCATGGTGGCAATGAGAAGAAACTCTTAAATCTTTTCGTTTAAAAAACTTTAAATAGCAAAATAGGGAGTGTGAAAAAGGGAGAAATAATGGGATTTAGCCCCCACTTTTTTTGTTTCCTTCTGATAGTAATGGCCTATAAATGTACTGCCGGAAATTTTAATCCGGTGAGTTTTTGGATAACAATTATGAAATATTCCTTTTTATTATTATTATTATTATTATTATTCTTGAAGTGGTAATGATGGCCTGGAATTGGCAGTTTGAGTGAGGCTGCTGGGAACGAAGTTTTTTTTTTTTTTTTGTTTTCTTTTTTGAAGTGGTAACGGTGGCCTAGAATTTCTAATTTATACTTGAGTTCAGATAACTAAGCGAATTGAGTACGATTTGATAAATCATAGATTTGAATCTTAACTCTTTACACTGTTTTCGGTGAGGTGGCAATTTATGTCCTGAGTCTTATTTTACAGAAGTTTCCTATGTTTTGGCCCGACGTAAGTGTTATGAGAAGAAATTCAGATGTGAACAGGTGAGAGGAGCATAATATTTTCTACTGGGTTGGTGTGATCAGCCCTTCCTTGTATCCATTTCATGTGAAAAAAAAAAAAAAGGATTGGCAGCTTGTGTGGGGCTGCTGGGAAGGAAGTTTTTCCTGTTTTTTTGGGTCTTGAGAGTACAATTTTCGTGTGGACTCTGGTGGAGGATAAGGTTGCTGCGGTTGCAGCTAGGTTGCTAAGGAGGAGTCAGGGGTTAGGCCTGCAGGTCCAGATAAAGCTGCAGTGCAAGTGGCTCGACCATTCAGAGGTGACATACGATTTGACTCTCAGGTAATTGAGCTGTTAGTTGTTAAGGAAGAAAAAGAGTTCTTTCTTATAAACATTCGGCGGAACCGAGCTGTTAGAACTGTTAATTGTTGGGAGGAGAAGAGGAGCTTTCTTGTTAGCAGAGGAGTAGAACTGCTAGTTGTTTTGTTAGTGGATCGGTATTGAAAATGATGAGAAAATACATAAACAAAGCAACACCACCTCTTTCTTTTTGGTCCAAAAGTAACAACACTTTGAATGGTAGAGTTTAGACCATTGGTGCGTGAGAAATCTCTCGTTCTAAATTGACGTTGACATGCATAGAATAAAACAAATAGTTTGCTATATCAATAATTGCATTGCATGATCTCGTCAGTGCCATAGCTACACATCGAGATTACATAAAACTTTTTGAGAAAGTAAGAATGTGAGAATGACGGTTTATTTAGACCGTTGGATAAAAACGATATATTAGACTAAAAAAATAAATAAATTATATTTATTATATAATTTCATTGAATATACGTATTGATGTAATTTTACTCAGTTTCCTATTATTTTCCCCTAAATAAGATATTTATTAGCTTGTAATTATCTCCAAAATTTTGAGTTGCGTCACCAAATTAATGAATGTGCCGAGCCCATAGTGGAGTCCGATAGCTCCGTTGTCACTATAGGTGTCAAAACGGGTCATCGGGTTGGATTTTGGTTGGGTCACTTCGAGTTCGGGTCACTTCAGGTCGGATTACTTACGGGTCAAGTTATCTTCAGGTCATTTTGGGTTGTGTCACTTCGGGTTCGGTTCGGGTCGGGTTCGAGTCAACCCACGGGTTGGCCACGTCATAAAAAATGATGACGTGACATTTTTTATTAAAAATTTTTAAAATTTAAAAATTTCAAAAATTTTACTAAAAATTCTTAAAAATCAAAGAAAATCATATGATTGAAAAATAATTGAAAATTTTTCTTTTAAAATATTTTAAAAAATTAAAATAAAATTTAAAACTGTATAAAAAATTTCAAAATATTCTAAAAAAAATTATAATTAAGATTTATATTGAAAATGGTATAATCTATATTTTTTATAATATAAAATATGCTAAATTTTTTCATTTTATTTTTTTGTTCCCTTAAGGAAAAAAAAAAGTTCGAGTCAAACGGGTCGGGTTAGGATTCAGTCGGGTTTGACTCAAAGATTTTCGGGTCATTCAGGTTCCTGTCATTTCGGGTTAAGTTATCTTTCAGGCCGGGTTCGGGTCGTATTTTTTTAGACGGGTTCGAGTCAACCCATCGGATCGGGTCAGATTTTGACACCTCTAATTACCACTGCCATGTATTGTAAGGTCAACGAACTTATTGCCCATCTCTCCAAACTTTTCCTTTTTTTTTTCATTCTATACACCATCTACTTCAACATTTTTTTTCACATCCCATCTACTTCCACTTCAAACATTAATGATGGGAAAAGACATAATTATCACGGTATTGAAGACACTTGGATGCCCTAACAAATACCACAATTGCAAAGTTACATACAAGCATGTGATGAATTGAACCTTTCCATCACCTGAATTCACACATTACATTATTTTTATTATTGATTATAAACGATTATTACAAATATTTATTCAACATTCTATGCAGACCCACGATGTGATTTTGAAACTCGTCAAACTTACCGCATCTATGTAATAAATATGATAATACATATTAATCTGCTTGGAAGACTAATTTTTCTAAATAGAAAATCTAAATATATATTTACTTACAATCACATTTCTTTTTGAACGAAACTTACAGTCACATTTCCATGTCTTATCTGATCCAAATTTATACACAATTTAATTTTTTACGATGTATTGATGGTTCCCATATTTGAGAACTTGATTGATGCCAAGTAATAAACGCAGGGGGCATTAAGCATGTAAGTTTCACCTGATCAGACTCCTCTCATATTTTAGCTATCATGATTTATAATGTTTAAACTACTTAGGCAATTCGTTTTACATTAACAAATTAATGTCTAGACATTTTGAGAACAAAATGTTTGAATTACATAAATTATACAGTAATATTTTGAAAAAGATCTGACGTTTTCAAAATAACATAAGTTTAATCAAGTAAATTATACATTGCATCATAAGAATAGCAGCCAAAATTTACAAGCCAGCCATGTGGACAGAGAGAGTTGTGAAAAATTAATAGGAAAATATTTGACATAATTCTTTACTTAAGAATCAAAATAAAATTAAAATAATATAAATTATTAATTAATTAAATTTAAAAAAATTAAATTATTAAATATTATTAAATCGATTGAAGAATTATAAATAGAGTACGCGATGGAACTTAAAACAATAATAATGTTGGGGTACTTGGCGTGGAATAACTTGCTGGGACCCAGAATAGATACTGGGAAAGCAAAAAGTAGTGGGTTGCGCGTCAGCTTCCTCCGGAGTCTACACCTCCAATGGAAGTGGGTTCCACGGCATCAGCGCACCCGAAAGAATTTCCCAATTGACAAAAAGAAAAGGCCAACCGCCAACGTATGAAGGCGACGAGGTTTTATCCACCGCCTAATGCGTCTCAGTCTCAGTCTACTCGCCTCGCCGCGTTTTCCAGCATATGCTGTGGGTCCTTTTTCCTCGGATCACAATTCTCTAGCACCATCCAGACTTCAACTCTCCATCCCCACTGATGGTTGCGTTTGTGGGGGGAATTGAAAATTGTTCTAAAGTGCAAAAGGCTAATATCCATGGCGAAAGGACAACCAAATCTATTGACAAGGACAAAAGAATTAGGTAAACTGACTTCTAATTTCTAATTTCTAATTTCAGTTTTTTTTTTCTAGCACGTCAGTTGCACGACTGAAATATTTTTCTTGTGCCTTTTTTTTTAATCAAAAAAATATGTTTCTTTATTTTTATAAACTTTTCTCTTTCTCTGATTAAAACTCGACATCACCGAATTAAAAATTCAAGTTATTAACCACTAGATCTTGCCAAATATGTCATAAACGACCATGGTTGATGGTTAACAAAATTCCCATCAAACCGTATTGTTACGCAGGGAGAGTATATTTCATTTCATGGGAACTGATAATTCGTGCCAACCACAAAGTCTTGATGCGTACAAAACTGTATCGATTTCAACTTGTTTTGGCAGACATCTCGTAAATTGACTTGTAAATTTAATATTAAGAAACAATAACTTTCCACAACTATTGAATAAAAGAAAAATTAGAAAGGAAAAATGAAACATCACCACCACATATTTACACACACTTTTCCTATGGCCCTACGAGGAAAGTATCTCTATACATTTGGGAACTGACATCTTGTTTCCAGGGTATGGTGCTCAGCAAGAACAGGGGTGCAGCCGCAACGGCTCTCCATGTATTGTGTGTACGAGAAATATCGATTCCTTTATGTATCAAACATACCAAACGGCATTCTTCTGATTTTTATGAAGTCACAACCATCCATCCAATTAGCCACTCCTTCCTTAAATCCGAGGAAAAACGAGTTTGACGAGATGTTAGCATTTAGAAGATTGTTAATGGGAACTACCAGCTTTACAGTTTTGTTGTCGAGCTTGAAGGTGCATGTTTCAGCTGTAAAATATGAGTTCTAAGGGTACATTCCTTCACCTGGACAGGGAAACATGTTCTCATCAGCAAACTAGAACAGAGAAATGCTACCAGGTTACTGGATTCATTAGAAAAAAAAAAAAAAAGATATGGACAGCATAACCACTAACTTTTTCTTAATTCCCATCAAATCGAATACTCACCTGCATGGCCGTAATGGCTGAAAAGAGATACTTGCATTCATCAAGCAAAGTGTGTTCCTTTGCAGCTACATTTGCAAGTTCACCAACTAAAGAGTTTACTTCCCCAACCTGTCAAAAGTGGAAGTTTTCAGGAAAAAAATCAGCATAAAAGACAGATAATGAGAAAGAACCCAAGATCAGAAGGAAACCAAGAAAGAACATAACTCATCAGAGAGAACACCCATCATAAATTAGTCATTAACTCATCAGAGAGAACACCCATCATAAATTAGTCATTTTAGCATCATTAGAGTTACTAAAATCGTATTCTTGACATCTAGTGCCATTAGAAGTGTCAAAATCTGACCCGACCCGATGGATTGACCCGAACCTGCCCGAAAAATACGACTCGAACCCGACCCGAAGGATGGCCTAACCCGAAATGACCCGAACCCGAAATGACCCTAAATTTTTTGGGTCAAACCTGACCCAATCCTAACCCGACCCGTTTAACCCGAACTTTTTTTTTTTCTTAAGGGAACAAAAAAATAAAATGAAAAAATATAGCATATTTTATATTATAAAAAGTATAGATTATACTATTTTCAATATAAATCTTAATTATAAATTTTTTTAAAATATTTTGAGATTTTTTATACAGTTTTAAATTTTATTTTAATTTTTTAAAATATTTTAAAAGAAATTTCTTTAATTATTTTTCAATCATATGATTTTCTTTGATTTTTAAGAATTTTTAGTAAAATTTTTGAAATTTTTAAATTTTTAATAAAAAATGTCACGTCATCATTTTTTATGACGTGGCCAACCCGTAGGTTGACCAGAACTCGAAGTGACCCAACCCAAAATGACCCGAAGATAACTTGACCCATAAGTAACCCGATCCGAAGTGACCAGAACCCGAAGTGACCCAATCCAAACCCGATCCGATAATCCGTTTTGACACCTATAAGTGCCATGAAAAAGGCAATTCTTTTTGACCCTTAGAAAAGAGAGGATGTGAAGCAATTTCAACAATCCAGCTTGCAAAGGGGCAATGCCACATTTTTTGACTATAACCATTGGGTTACCACAAACTATCAAGCAAATCAGCCGATAGAATGAGCCAGTCATAGGCTGTTGTCCCAATAAGTCTATCATGACATATTCAATCACAGGATATGATAAGATGGCAACACACTATGAACCATAGAATCGCATGTCAAATAATAGAATAAGAAAATGGAACCTTTTAGCCACTAAAAAGAAGAGATAAGCAATAATAAAAGGCAACAGCTCGAGGCCTCAAAGAAATGGAACTTACATATTGAAGAGCAAAATATGCCATGCTCTGTCACATAAGAATATATGACAGACAAAACATTGGCGAGTCCTGATCCCCGATTAAAAAGAAACATCAAATTTGACAATATGATCCAAACGAGCTAATTTTGCGAAGACTTATTGTTCAAACTACAGTATAAAAAACCGCACATTGCCTTGTGCATTCAAAGACCAACTTGTATAATGGTAAAAAATCTGAACCCGTGAACTAGGCACAGGAATATATGTCCATTCACCAAGGGACAAACTATAACTATTTCAGCAATAGGTTATAATTGACATGGAATAGATGCCCATTCAAAAGTAGAACATTCACAATCCCCTCCTCTTGCAATGCCAAAGAACATGCAGGGTAGAGAAAAGAAAAATCAAGTGCAAAGTGACCACATAATCCCCAGGTCCTGTGGGAAGAATGGTTAAAAAAGAGATAAAGCACCTTGGATAACAATAGGCATATTGAGGATGCCATTGCCTGCATCACATCAACAGCTGAACAGATAGCATCCTTCACATTGTGGACATCTGCCTGTAGTAGGAACCAAATGAGAAATGATTATGCCTTGTTTTTGACAAGCAGTTGCAGAAGAGGAATCAAACATATGAAAATAACACATACCCTTGCGCCACCAACAACTGGTAAACGGAGAGTGCTTGCTCGCAAAGCTTCAATACCCCCCAATAGAGAACGGGAGTACTCCTGGTCCATGAGTTCCAACTCTTCCAAAAATAACATCTGCAGTCAAGAAGCATAATCAGGCTAGCACATAACAGCCAAAGGGAAAAAGTAGTTGGTGAAACCTTGATGGGAATCAAGGCAGCAGCAACATAAACATTCATGATCTGTTGCACATTAGGGATGGTCCAATCACAAGAGCTAAAGCTAAGAGGATGCGTCAAACTTTGCAAGGGCTAATTGGTATGTCTTATAGATATCGGGTTTTGGTTCCGCCTATAACCTTAGTTCTTGTCTCCATTATAGATATTGTGTTTTGATTCTCTTGTTGAATCTAATTTGGCTTTCTTAGGTTTGTTATCAACATATTGGTGTTGGGTTTCACTGCTCTCGATGTGGTTTGCATCAAACCTTTTCTGGGAATAGTATAGATGCACTATAAGCTGATAGAAGAAGGCTAAACTATAGCACCTATATGCTCAATCCCTGTTCAAACACACAGAGAGAGAGAGAGAGAGAGATTTCTTCTCAATACAGACGGCAAAAGATTAAAATGACAAGAAACAATAGAATGACCTTGTAAAAGAAACTAAGATCTACAAAAGATATTTAATCTAAGTCATTATCAAAACGGATGAACAAACAGAAAAAAAAAAAAAAATGTAACCACATATCTTACTTGCCCATTGAGGATTGAAATTAGCTTCAAATGCTGTCTCAACCATTGTAACTCTGTTTTCTTTGAACGGACGGATTCACGCAATTTTGAGGTTGTTAAGCGTACATCAAGCAGGCTTTGCTGATACAGAGAAGAACATTTAGAACAGAAAAACACAAGCTTGTATACTATTGATAACTATGTAAAAAATGCATCAACTAAATGTAAAATAAGTGGCACACATTAAAATGTTATATACATATGTAATGCTCATATGCATATTGAAAACCTCGCAGCAATGATATTTTCTGTGGAAAGAACACAAATGCCATTGATATGTTCCATGGACCAATTCCATGTCAAAAAAATTGAAAAGCAATCCATTGTATTCGTACAGTTTCAGATTCTGCACAATATCATTTTTATAAATCTGCCAGAAATAAACATATGCAATTAAAAAGTCGATCTCCACAGCTGACGTCCATATGCAGTAAACACTAAAAAAAAAAAAAACCACCAAATGCTGTACAATTGACAAGTGCCCAACAACCCAGCATTTACCCAGTAAGATGGTCCAGTCACATTCTCGCACCAACCAAAAGAACAACATTATTATTGGTAATAAAAATTCAAACACTTTCAGACCACAATTTAAGATGTGCAGAACAGAATCTCTCCTACAACAGCAATATAAAGGTGAAAAGTTGAAACTGAGGCAATGTAACAAGCTAAAATGTATAGATCTGAGAAAGCAAGCGAAAGGTCCTACGTCTTGAACATAAGTTAAAACAGGCAATAGAAATAGAAAACAGAAGCAGAAAGCATTGCTCCCCCCAAAGAATTCTTATTAACTCCATAAAGTGGCTTGCATGATAACACTAAGGAATTGTATTGTTAAAAATATATATATATATATATATATATATTGTTGCATTAATCTCGCAGGAAACTGAAATTTGTAATGTTTCCACTTTTCCATTCCATTGGATTCATCTTGAAGGTCATGGCAATTCCAAACTCTTCATCCTTACATTCCTCTTGTAATATGGTGCTACTGCTTTACCCCAGCTACCACAAATTTCTGTTACATCTAATCTCGAATGCCACATGCTCTCTCTTCCTAATCAAATTAGACCCTGGTCTATGACCAGAAAGAAATTCGTTCAGTAAGAATACCCAACCATACTTATTTTATGTTGCCGCAGTTAATCATATATAGAATAAGAATTGCATCCACAGCACTCAAAGAGACAGAGCACACAAGAAAGTATGATCAGAAAGCAATAACCACACCGTCCATACCTCTGCGTTCGACTTTTGGGCTGACAGGGCCGCATCAGCCCTGGCATTGACGAGGCGCCATTGCAGCAATCGATTATACAAAAGCCTTAACAAATGCACCTCCACAATCCGGTTCGCTCCAATCCCCCCTCTCCTAATATCGGCTGAAAAGCTCAAAATTGAAGGTGTGGCAATTGTATTGCTCAGATTACTGTTCACTACAGCTTCCACCGTATTCCTCACCCTGGAAGGACTCATTCCCTTCATTGGAGACAAGGCGGCCTTAGGCGACCCGAACTTACCGGGCGACGGAGCCCGCATTGCCCTACTGCGAACAGGAGACATCTGTCCCCTGACATTCACAATTTCCTTCGGAGAGGACACTAGACTATCTGTTCCAAGCCTCTTCGACGCAACAAGTTTTGGTGGTGCAGGACCTTTCATTCCAGCAGTCTTGGAGACTGGCGAGACAGGCTCCGGCTGCCGCTTATCTCTGTTATTATTACTCTCTTGCCGGAACCTCGCCGCCACCAAGACGCCCCGCGGTCCGCGGTGTGTTTGTCCACCACCAAAAGCATTGCTACTGCCCTCTGAAGTACTACCGGAGGATACACTCTCGGAATCCGACGCTAGCACAGGATCACACTGTAAATCAGACCGGTTAAATTTCTTTAAGCTCAAATTGCTGGAATCGGAGCTCAATCTGCTGTCAGTCGAGAGCCTATTATCCACCGTGAAGCTCTGCAGCGGCCTCACAACATTCACTCTAGATCCAGCTGATCTCATCCGATCATCGGCAAAATCCATGCTCGAACTCATCGAATTTGAATTTGTTACTCGCAATCTCGCCGGCCACCGCTGCTGCTCCACGGGCCGCGAATTCTCCGCCTGATCCACTCCTCTCACCGACGTCATCGGCGTCGCCTTTCTCCTTTCCGGCGTACTTTTCCTCACACCACTAGTCTGGGAGGGCGCTGGCTTCTCTTTGCTCACCTGAAGCGTGAACGACTCTCCCTGAAAAGACACCGACAAGCTTCTCCTTGAAGTAATCAACATCTTCTGCGCGTTGGACAATTCACTACCACAGAAACCATTACGATTACTACTCCTCAAATCACACGAATTAGCACGCGGCGAGGCAGGCCACCTCCGCTCCACCGATTGCGACCGTTTAATTGTGGAGGAAGGCGTGGTCGGAGTCATCGAGGCCGTCGGCCTCGAAATCAAAGGCGAAGGACTCCGTTTCGCGGTCGAGAAAGACGAGGAAGAAGATGAAGAAGAAGAATACAAATAGCGAGAAGTAACTTCCCGAGAATTCGGCCGGCGAGGAGCGAGAGCATTGTCCGGTTCGGACGGCAACAGAGGACGCCTCCTCGTCGGGTTCTGGTTTCGCGTCGTTGTGGTGGTGGTCGTCGTCGGCGTGGTCTTAGTGTTAAATGCAGTGGAAACAGCAGCTACCATCGTCGAACAAACAACAACAGAAATCCAAAAAAAATCAAATCATGTCTCTCTCACTTCTTCATAAATCCACACCCTAAAATCCTATTTCCACTCTGCAACTTCACTTACACGCATAGACAGAGAGGGAAGAGAGAGAAGAGAGCAGATATTTTTTAAGGAATTTTTTATTGGATTTTCAGATTGGAAGAGAGAGAAATTTATGATGTCCAAAAATGACCGTTACGAGTCGCCGGCGAGCGAGCGAGAGAGAGAGAGGGACGGAGCGCAAGTTGCTGCCTTATTAGGCGAAAATTGGGAGAATAACAATAACTGTCGACTTTAAGATAATATATATATATATATATATATATATATATATATAATAAATGTTGGTATTCGATATTTTGTATGTTAAATTTTATATTAAGTAAAATTAAAATTATTATTTTTAAAATAAAAATTAATATTTTTAAAATAATTATTTTTTTATATTTTTAAAATATCATTTATAATTTTAAAAATAATAATTACGATGATACTTACATATTCACCGGCATGTTAGTATGCTACCCGCGCGGTATAACGGAAATGTCAACTCGCGTTTTGGAGGATGCAACGTGTTCGAAGTTAACGCCTGGAGGCTGGTTTGTGGAGGAGGGGTTCGTGGGAGTTCCTTCCGTGAAAAAGGCCGTGCTGGGGGACCAATAGGCGTGCATGCTTTGCTTCTTGTTCAATCTTCGGAGAGACGTTACGCCGACGGACATGATGTATTTAATTAATTAATTAATTTAATTTAATTTAATTCTTTATTTTTTTGACAAGAAAAATTTTATGATAAATAAATCAGTTATCAAATATTTGAGTTATAATTGAGTAATTCTATTTGAATATTTTATTTAACAATTCTCATAAGGTCTATTATCTGAATACTGATAAATTCAAGTATAATTTTTTAAATTGATTATAATAAATAATAAATCGAAAATTAAAGGCTCGCAGAAAAACCCTTTAACTCCACGTCTTTGATTATCATTTTAAATTATCATTTGAACTCAAAGTACAAGTAAAAAATATTTTAAATTATCGTTAAACTTCCATTTCAAATGACTAAATTCTCAATTAAGATAGCTATTTTGATTGTCTCTCTCTTTGTTTTGTATTAACTATTGCGACAGATGGGGCGACCATGACGAGGTTGGGGGGTGGACACTGCGAGGAGCAACAAAATATTTCAATCAAGGAAAAATATTAAAATAATAAAAAGTATCTTAAAAAAATAAAATAATTTAAAAGGATAAATTAATAGTTATATTATAACTCAAATTAAAAACCCATATCTTATATTTTACTCCTATTACAGTGAAAAAAAATACAAGTGAATTTAAAAAGTGATATACAGTAATGCACCAACCAATTCGTTAAGCTTTAGCATAATGTTACAGAGAAAAAATAGTTGGTCTGTTATTCCGATGAAACAGAGAAAAAATTTTGGTCTTACTCGCTTAAGATTGAATTGAAAGTGTTGATATGTTCAAAGCTTTGCACCAAAAATGTTAACATGTTCAAAATTATCCCAAGACTTGGATGAGATCGACATTCCACAACATATTCGTATTGATAAGAAGTTCGGACTCTCTTTTAATGGAAAAAGAAGAAAAAAAGTTTACAGAGGTCTGGTTATCACCCACAAAAAAAAAAAAAGAGAGCAAAAAAAATATACTAATAACTTAATTGCAACCTTACAATGAATTGAATATCTACATCGAATTATTGTGCTTTTGTTATTTGCAATCATTATAAAAAAAAAAAAAACGCATATGGTCCCCTTTTCCATTTTACTTTTTCAATTAGAAGCATGATTTGGAAAAAGGTAATTACCACCCATATTATTTCCCATTTCAATAATTTCAGGCTTCTGACTTGAATTAAGTCCAAAGTTGGCTGTTTAAATGCTTGAAAAGGAGAAAGAGCCCCATCATACTCCTTTGAGTTTATACAACTCTTCAACGATCATTATGTCCATCCCAAGTCTTCATTTGCTACTTTCATTGATATTAAACCCCACTTTCTGTATATATAATCACCAGCAAAAAATAAGATGTCAATGATAATTTAATTATAATAAACAGACAACATATATGGTGCTTTGCAACTGGTTTTTTTGCCTTTTTTTTTTTTTTTTGGTACACACTATCGCGCATTCAAGTTAACATGTAATTTTCCCACTTGAAGCTTGACATATGACTTAATTAACTGACACCAGCCAACCTAATCGAAATGGGTTGCGACTAGGGAGTTAACCTAAATATAGCTACAAATTTGAAGAAAATCATCATGTTGCTTGCTGCCCAACTTAAGCCTAGACTGGGGACCAAACCTTTTACTTGTAATCTTGTGCACTTAAATATTGTCTGCCCTTAGGTCATATTTGACAGCCACAAGAATCCGGTGAAGAGGAGGCCGGATTCAGCACTAATTAATTAAGGAAAGAAAAAAAATTTGAGAGTTTCATGTAAGAAGTTTTAAAATAATACGAACCGTTTAATGATTAAATTTTAAAAAAAAAAATTTTAAAAAAATCTGTTGTATACCGTTAAATATAACTATGTTTATACTTTCATGTTACTTAAAAGAAGCTATGCAATAGTGCTCTTCAAGGAGACGCACCATGTATAGTCATTTCTTCATGAATTTTGACCCTATGATCGGTGGCATGTGCAAGCTGCAAAGTGTGTGCTTATGCGCCACAAACATTGTTTCGGGTATGTGATTGGCGATTGTTTGAGGAAATCAGCACAAGCACTAGTTCCCAAAACAGTGAATTTTCCAATGTTTTGACAAACCCCAATCGGTGAACCTACTTTGTTGTGCAACTACATGTGGGTTATTGTTCGTTTTCAAGACCTTGGAGCTAACAGCTGAATGTAGACATCATCCCATTGCAAGTGACCCCTTACTAGCAAGCTTGAACATTCTCCCAATGCAACGACTAGCAAGCTTTCATGCATTCCAATGAATCCTATATGTTCCTTTTTCTAACAATATAATAGTCAAGTTAGGTGTTGATAGTTAAATAAAATGAAGGGAGAGTTGTTAGTAGGCATGAATCTATTCAAACATAAAGATCTGTTTGGTTGGCCAACTTACGACTAGTAACTAAACACTAGTGATTAAGAGTTTATGATTGATAAATGATAACTGAGCATTAGTATTCTGAAATTCATACATCTGATAGTTGATAGAAGTAATAGTATTTAGTAAAAGATGATTAAAACACAATTTTTTAATTCGATTTCTCATAGCTACATAAGTTTTTTCTCATTTATATTTGTACAATTCTTAACGAATTTTTCAAGTTTATTAACAATTTTAAATCTTTTCATCATGGAAGAAGATATTCCTAATTAAAAGAGAAAAAAAAAAAAAATTAGAATAATATTAGATTAAGTTGTCTCAATAATTTTGAATATTTAGTTGATTGTCTATTTGGAATGAAAACATAGTCTTATGAATGAGTATTTGATGTATCCTCATCTACACAGTTCGATTGTAATTAAGCGTCCAGTTTTCACAAACTTCACTCTGAAGGAAGAGAGCAAACTTGAGATGATCTCAATTCTGTTGTTATTAATAGAAATTTGATGCGTCTTCTTAGAGTCAAAATTTCAATGGATTTTCTCTCAAATTAGGGAGTAAATCAGAGTCACATCAAGGAGGACAACACAAGTAGGTGTCTGATTCCAATATCGCAGTAACCTAGTTGCAGCAGTTCGAGCAATGCCCCTGGAAGTTGAGAGCAGCTTTTTCCAGAGCTTCTGAAGTTTTTTAGTATTAGTGTCGGTTGGTGTTTTAAACATATTAGCAGGAATTCTAACTTTGTTGCAGATGGTTTAGCGAAACAAGGAACTTGTAGGCAAATTAATCACATTGTTTGGTTTAAGTTTGTTGATTTGTTTTAGCATTCTCTGTATGTTGTATTTGTAGTCTTCTAGCATTATTAATCACTCGTAATTTTTCTAATGGAACTTGTCCCGACTTATCAAAAAAAAATAAAAGATATGTAACAGACGACCACTTAAGAAAAGCTACTTCCTTTTTTATCACTCTATTTGAAAAAGTTTTCATTTCTTGTTATTATTATATCTAGAACTCGAAGAAGGATGTAGAACATAATCATTTTTTGTTTGTATATCAATATTGCATTATCTTAGAAAGTTCGAAGTTCAATCATTTTATGTAAACAGTCAAATTAAGAGCCCATTTTGTACTATGGAACTTCATTTTTTAGTTAATCTAAGGTTGAACTGAGTCTCTTTCATTTAAAAAATGATAGTAAATAGAAAGTGTAGTGATATCGTAAGTGTCAATTAATTTACAGAAAATAAAATAATTTAAGATATCAATGAAAATTTTGAAACCTTATATATCTGACTTAAACTTAAATTGAATAGCTTGAGGAAGGAATAAAAGTCACAATTCACATAAAAAATCACAAGCACGAAGAGTGTCAATTAAAAAAGTGTTGTGTACTCAATTCATACTGAAACATCCTTTAATCAAGAGCTATTTTGAGATTTCAAGTCAAATCCTTTTTTTTTTTTTTTTTTTGACAGAAGGGATGAAGTCATATTCATTAATACAATAGGTCTGCACACCACAAAAGTTGAAAGTAAGACGGTAGATTGCTAATCCAGTCTACAGGACATAATCCCGATAAAGATTGATTTGAGACTCAATCCGCTAATTTATTAACTAGTCTAGATGTAGTATAACAAAAGCAATTGTTCATGGACTCTAAAAATCTACAAATATCCCACAAAATAGGTGCTACAGTCCGCTGCCAGTCCTGAACACAATTTACCGAATTGTGCCGCACACAATCAACTGTTTTTTGCAAGCTTACTAAGTCATGCTGTAGAATTGCCTTCAAAATAGCATTAGTAACCAGGTATGATGAACAAAAAGAAATTTCTGTATAAAAGCCCACTTAATTCTTGCAAAAATATATCAGAATTCAGAAGAGCATGATTAGCTCAGCTAGCTTAGAAAGCCAAATAACCCTCCCTCAACATGTTCTCTAATAGTACCTGACATGATTTACAAAATCAAATATTATTTTAAAAGAATTACTAGTAACAGTCATTTTTTAATTTTTTTTATAATTATTAATTAAAAATTAATATATCAATACTTTTTAGTAATAAATTTGTAATATGCTTAATTTTTATTTTTTTATGGCTAATTAACATGTGTTACGTGTAACAATTACAAAATAAAAATGATTTTTTCCAATAAAATTCTTATTTTATTTCGGATAAGAAGAAACCCAAAAGCCCCCACTGCTCAATATAAAGAAAAGAAAAGCACACAAACTGTCATAGATATTATCAACGAAGGTGGTCGAAAAGCATCACTTTATAGGATGCTCCTTCTCCATTCCATAACGTGATCAGCTTCCACATAAACCTTTCTTTTCTCTTTGCTTTTAAGTGGGCTTCTGCTCTTATGGACCCACGCAAGTCTTTTTCTCCAATGTCCTATGGGCACTGTGCACAATGTTGCAACTTTCAATTCCATTTGTTAGTGGTGCCTTGGACAATTGGCTTGGCTGGCTACTTCGACAAGTGCAATAGCTATTCTATTGGTGCTTCCACTCGGGAAAAAAAAAAATGTTGAAATGAAGAAAACAAGATAGGAAATCCACATAAGAAGACAAGATTCATTTAAATTTTAAATTTTTATAATTAAATTTTAAAATTTTTAATCTTTTTAATTGAGTTATGTCCTTTTTAAATTCTTTATAATCAAATTTTTCTGTCAGTTTGACTGTTAAAAACATATTTGACTCTTAGGTTAAATATTTTTTAAATCTGTTAGGTCAAATAAATTTTTAACGGTTAAACTGACTGAAAGAGTTGATTGTAAAAAATTTAAAAATTATAAGATTCAATTAAAAAAAATTTAAAATTTAAAATTCAATTGTAAAAATTCATAAAATTTTGGGATTTAAATGAGTATTATTCCTATGGCAGAGAGCACTTATTTTTTCCTTCAAACGTGTTGGCTGTGATTAATTTGAGAGATTAACTCATTTAACCCATCTAAAACGAAAAGTTGATTAGAGTAAATTCAATATCCAATGTGAGAAAAAAAAATTTAATTTAATTCAGTTGAAATTAAAAAAAAAGACAAAATAAATTTGTAAGGTTAAAAAAAAAACATGAGTAAATATAACAAGTACATTAATTTGATCTATACGTGAATCATATCCATCGGCGATCCAATTAGCTCTTGTTTAAGCAAATGAATCTTTTGGATAAATTTTTAACTCTATAAAAATCAACATATTTGAAAGGAGACAAATGCTTTCCTAATGTCCCGTTCTTGCGACTGAACCACCATTATATTAGATGATTGGGCAAATTAGACAGCCTACCTGACATGAGTGTGAATATTTGGATGCGTAACGTTCCCCTCGTCAATTGAAGAGTAATTTTAATTGTTTGTTTGAACAAGGTAAATGAAAAATACATACATAATATTCATAACAAAAACATTCCGTCATTAATATCGAAACCGTTTAGTTTGGATTAACTTGGAATCCCTTGGATGGTATTTTTAGTTTCATCTTAATTTATTCCATTTGCAAATTTTTTTCGCTTCCTTTGGTTTAGAGAACGATAATATAGATACCCTACACATCTAGAAACATCGGGTTTACCAAAAGTGTAAATTTTGTAAACGTAAATTTAAATTTAAATTTACCGAACATCTTGACGGAGATTTTAACCCAAATATTATAATACGACAACTGATAACCTCTATCGCTTAAACTACGCCCACGCCATCGGTGGTTCCATTTGCAAGCTCTGCAGCTTTGCCTGACGCTCGCGAAGTCTAATTAATGACTGGGCAACACTTCAAATGTTAAAAAAATCAAATAATATCTCGCCAAAAATACTTCAGTGCTTAACAATTTAAAATTTTATTTACAATATCTTATATTCTAATCTTAAAAAGGAGTATAAGTTTTTTTCTTTGGACCGAAAATATTGTTGCATCAAATTATTCGAAATCCGTATATAAATCCAACACAAATATATCAGAATAACTTGCACGAAACAAGTATTTTTATTATACACTTCTTGATCTAACGAGTTACTAATTATTGACTACATAAATAAATGAAATATGAAATATTACTTCTACTTTCTCATTCTTATGATAGAAGAAAAAAAAAAAGCAGATTATTCCTAAACAATAACGGAAGGATTTTTCTCTCAGTGCTATAACAAAACGAGCTAAAGGATACGAAACCACTAAAAAATCGGAAATTCGACTAGCACATAGGTCCCACTTGACTTTTATTGTTGAAGAAGAAGGTAGCCCTTCTAATTAGTTGTTAAGTAGGATGATGCACTCTAATGCTATGTTTGGAGTGGAGTAATTAGAGGAGAAAGAAAGAGAGGAGAAAGAAAATCACTGTAGAATCAAGTTTTCTGTCGTTTGGAGAGCAGGAACAGTGAGAAGGAACAGAAAGGCAAACGAAACTGAGAGGAAAATTATATATGGCCGTACTGTACTTTTTTTCTCGCCGAATTGGGAAGAAAACTTGGATACGGGCTACATTGATACAATAAATTGACTGAAAAACCCTCACCACCACCTTTTTGAAGCACCGGGAAAAGCAAAAGTGTAGCCAACTACCATTTCCAGACCTCTGATCACAGCAACTCCTTTTGCTTGATTTCTCAAATCAGTGTGAAATGTAGCTGAATGACGCTGCCATCCTATTGGAGAAGAAGTTACATCTAACATTTTTCTTTTCCGTCGCCGTCCGAGAGGCTCCAAGTGCAAATTTTCGTCGCCATCCTCTTCGTGTTTGCAGAAAAAAAAACAAAAAGTTTGTTCATTCTTGATTCTTGCAATCTTTATTTTTTTCTTTCTTCCGATACGTCGATCTTTATTCAAATTTCCTCTTCATCGGAGTTTCGCTGTGGAATTAGTACCGGTTAGAAGGCCAAGAACCTTCAATACTGGATCCGCCGTCATTCTGGTAAATATTAAGGCATAAAATCAATAATTTGGCTTCGATGTTAATTAATTTTTCTTTTCAAGTATAAATCACCTCCAATTTGGTGTTGATTTAAAGGTCTGTCAATTGTACTGAGAAATAAGGTTAATCTTGACTTTTTTGTTTTGTTTTTTTTTATTATTATTATTTTTGTCTATTTGCATATTTTTATTTTTCAAGTCAGATTAAATGTTTTGATACCCTTCTTTTTTTCCTTTTTCTTTCTTTTCCTATTAAACTGTATATATATATAAATTTTTATAGTTGTTAACACTGACCAAAGAATGATGCTTTTGCAGTGAATCTATGCTGGAACATTAAATCTGTCTTTGGACGAGCTGAAAGGTTGATAAAATTTGGCAAATTACTGTGTTTACTGCATTAATTAATTAATTTTAGGAACTGGAATACGACATAGGTTCAATTCTTAAATATTTTCTTTTCATCATGGGTAATTTGTTGTCTTTATGTGCTGCAATGGATTGTGTATATGGAGAGCATTATGTCCAGATTTTCTATGTGTTTGAGATGTGATTAATTGCAATTTTCATGTGAACTGTATTGCCTACTTGAGACCCTATTTGCTACATTTGTTTCGGTTTTAATTGAGTGGTTCATGTAATTGGGGGTATATTTGTCAATTAAATATAAAAATTTTTCTTTCTCTCCACTTTCTTTTCATATCCAAACTAATTATTTTTTTCTCTTCATTTTCTTTCCTTACATTTCTCTTATCACTCCAAACAATATAAAAAAAAAATTACATTCTATCCTTCCACTTTCTTTCTCCTCACTTTCTTTCTCTCCACTTTCTTTTCCAAACCCTTTTGCATTCCAAACATAGCGTAAGTTACACCTTTTATAAACAAATGATGATCGTTAGGAGTTGGAAAGCGTCATGACCTAAGCAAGAGTTTTCACATTATGATATCCGTTTTAAACGATCTAATCCTTAAGTAATCCCGCTAAGCTGACGTAAATTATGTTGTAGCCCACATTCAAAGCTAAGATAGAAAATAATTTTTGCTTGGTCCACACCATTTTTAGCGCTAAAGAACGCGGGAAAAAAAAAAGGAAGAAAGCCACAGTGAGGAATAAAGATGATTACGTCCATCTCCCCTCTGGGGATTCTTCTTATCACGACAGATATTCGGTAGTCTTTTCTGCTTTTTTTAAAGGGGCAGGGAATTGAGAGAGAATAATGATAAATATACCGAAAATCGTATCATAAAGTGAATTGATTTTTTTATAATAATAAAAATTAGAAATTTTATGATACAGATTTCGTGATATATATAATTACTCATTGAAAAATGGTGATGCATGTAAGCATTTGATCACAGAGGAAAGAATATCTATGTATATATATTAAAAAAAAAAAAAGCAATCAATTAAATCAGCTTCGGTGAGAGGATAACCCCACCTATACTTATGGGTGTAGTCGATGAGGTTGGTGCACTTTCCTTGATGGAGTGTGCTTGGGCTGGTTGTGTGGTCTCCTACATATTCTAGTACAGACATGGGAAACGACTTGATGATTTCAGCCCCTTTCCTACTGCGCACTAGTAGTAGGCCGCCTCCTTACATAATACGCAGTCCAACTTTGCCGCTTGCAAGCAACACAAATTGGTCAATAAACAAACTATTTTATTCTTTTTATTTTCTTAATTTATAGAAAATATATGTTTTTATATAACACAAATTTATTTGATCATTTATATTATTTGAATCCTTTGATCGCTTTCATCCACATCTTATTTGAAAACATAGATATAAAAATAAATATATATGATTGCTGAGAGCATGCGTTCCATCGCCTTTGGAATAAATTTAAAATTTTTGATGAACATGTAGACAGTCTTTTTGGGTGTTTACCAACAAATTACAGATTCCATATGTCGTTCTGAAGCTCCCATGGGCTTAAACAGCCAATATTAAGTTTCTATGTGATTGCCGTAAAAATTTCAAAGCATTAAATGATAAATAAGAAAAATTGCAAATGAGAAGTGTGTTTGCTTGGTTGAAAATATTTTATAAGAAAATTTTTTTCTCATTTTCCGGCATTTATTTCATGTAAAACATTTTACAACAAAAAATTTAGGGAAAATTTGAGAAAAATTTTGAGGTTTTTAGGGAAAATAACTTCTCTTTTTTTAGAACAGATGTTATTTTCTGAAAAAAATACAAATCGTGTTATAAATAAGTGATAAGAGAATATCATTATTTTTATTGTAAATATTTTTTTTTACAAATATTTTACAATAGTAAATTATTTTTCAACAAATAAATGAACCATAACTTGAAATTGCAACATTCGAAGAGAGAGTTTGAGTGGGAAGTGGAAATAAAGTTCAGTGACGGGTGTTTGTAGGCATTAAGAAATGAAAAGGAAGTTAAGGTTTGCACTATTAACTATGGAGCGGTTGGATGGGTATCGGAATATTGGCTAAGCTTACGATTGTTGTGGAAATCTCAGTAACTTATAATTGTCCTTTTTTATTTTTTGAGCAATTGACTTAATATTCGAATTCGTTCTCTCTTGTCTTAAGAGATGACCTACTGAATACAAATTCGTGTGAGAAATTAGCATCCGATTGGGTAATCCACTGTAGATATCATTGCTGGCGACAATCCAAAATGTTTCAACTTCCAAGTCAATTAGTCAAATGGCATCAAATTGGAAGATTCGGTTCCCAATTCGCGTTCTCACTTCTCCGTTAATCAGAAGGGGTAACAATAAAACAGAAAGAAATAAGGCTTCTGCATAAATCAGAACGAGTTCAAGTTTGAGAATTGGCGAACTCTGATCAGAAAGTGGCCAAGACCCAACAAATAGTTTTTTAACGAACCAAGTTGCAAGCCCATCGGTGAATGGTATACTGTGGGCCGAAAGGCCCACTACATTCAATATCTTGGTTGCAGTCCTCACCGAAAAAATAGGCTTTTTGTCCTTCATGCTGTATTTAGATTATTAAAAAATTATGAGAAATTGTAAAAAAATAAAATTATTTGAATTAATGAGAAAGTTGAGAAAAAAATGATAAGAAAGAAAATGAATAATAATTTGTGAGAATAAAAAGTAAAAGTTTGTTAATTAGATTGATGAGAAAATTATGAAAAAAAAAATCGTGAGCAAATAATAAATAATAATGATATTTTTTGACTAAAATTTTTCACTCTTTTTTTTTTCTCATCAAATTCTCTCGAACCAAACACATTATCAATGTGGTTACAATTTGAACATTCAGTCTAGAAGTATCACGCTCTAATTTGGTAAAAAGAAGGCGTGGAATTTGTAGTCAGAGAAAAACTACTATTTTTTTAACGCTTCCAATGGGTCTCTTAATGCAAATAAAAAAAAATAAAAAAAAACCCTCTTATGGTAGGAAGAGGAAGAGAAAACATGGCCGCATCGTTAGGACAGCAATCGGCGAAACAAACGCATAAATTCCGGGTTTTATTCTCTCCTCAGAGGAGATTGAAGGAATTTGAAGAAGAAATTTGGGATAATATTCTGTGCCTGTGAACTAGTAAATCTTATCGTCAGGTTTGTTTAATAAGTTCCATACTACAGCTGTAACGTTCAATCTTGATGCCCATATCATCTTCCCAGTCCTAGAACACATATTTCACTAAAATGGACAACCCCACATCTATAATCTATAGACATTACCAGGCCACACAGCAAGAAGATTACATGGTCCAAAATATTTTAGGCTATGTGCCCCGTCACACTGTGTGCTCCTTCCAAAGCACAGGACCACCGGCGAACCAGGCATATGATCTACTTAGTTCAAATTTGTTAGCAATTTAAGGTGAAACAAGCATAGATAATAATAATAATAATAATAATAAACTCTTAATGAAAATTAAGACAGACTGGTAATTATAATTCACACCATAGCACATAACATTCAAATGAAAGATACAAGTAAATAGGGGTACATATTCGAGTAGGTTATACGAGCAAACGTGAAAGGCATAACAGAGCTACTTAGCGTGATGCCACATGCAAACAGATTGGATGCCTTCTTAATTCAGATAATTTATTTTTCTGAGATATGATGAACTAGAACTTCAATTAGGGTGGTGACCCAACATTCCTGGGATGATCAGGAGCAGCAGCAGCAGCAGCAGGAGGTGGAGGAGGAGGATGCTTTGGAACGTAAGGGATAAGAGGAGTGCCATGATCAATTGGTCTTGGCCTTAAGGAAGCCTTCGAACTTGGAGCTGGATCAACGATATGGTAATCTTCCAGACTCACCTTCTGGGCATCAGTGTTCTTGCCAATGTTGCTTGGATTATATCCATACTCCTGCAATTTCAAAATCGTGTGCCGGTTACAATATGGCCTTTTGAACAACAATTCATACACTGCATTGCTAAATCAATCAAAAAAAGACTCCCATTATAGTGATACCGTCAGCTTCCTGCTGGTTGCTGCAATTCTCATACTACCACCATCATCAGAAAGGGCCACATCTGAAATGACGTTGAGAGAAATTTGCATACCGTCAGAATTAATGTTCATGAGCCACTAGTTCATGCCCAAACAACCAAAGAGAGATGATGACTAGCAACAACAACAATTCTCAAGTGTTTGTCCTAGTGCAAGAACTAAGCCATTTCCTTAAGACAGTTCTTAAGAAAAAAATAATTTATAGATTGCAAGTAACTCGTTGTAACATCATTTGATATGTTTCTGGACCTTTCATCAATCAAAAGGCACCATCATCTACACGAGAACCAAATCTACAACAAACATTTGTCTAGTTTCACCAAAATGATAAAAAGCAGAACACACATAAAAATATTGAAAAGGCGGTCTAAGCATATAAATAATAAAATTAAAAGACAACAGAAAGGAATATGTCAGAAGAAAAATATCAATTTCCAGAAGCAGATCAAGAGATTGAAGTATGATTTTAACACCGAAAAAAATAAGTGGATTCAATGAATCAACAATTGACATGGCTTGCGATCATTGTGCTACCCAAATTCAGATGTTAAGTAAGCCTTAAAGACAATTACACCTCTGCGTAAAAGTGACTGGTTACAACATTTTGTTGCAAAATAGCAAGAATTCAAGCTAACACGAAGTATGAAAGTCCATTATAAATCCAACAGTAAAGAATCTAATACACCACAATTTTACATAAAAAAAAAAGGAAGAAACTCTAAATAAAAGGAGATCAGGTTTTCTCACAAATCGTAAACAATCTGCTGATAATCTTTAAATATCAATTAAAGGGGTCATCGATTTTATTCTTTTTGTTTTATTCTGGTCCTTATGAAATTAGGATATTGAATCTTCTGCGAATACAGGTAAAGTAACATTTGCCCGTACATCAGCTTTTCCCTGCCCAAAATTGGTCAGCTAAAGACAAAAGACAAATGTCAGCATACAACAACAAGAAAAAAAGAAAAAGCAAGCAGTTATCCGAACCAAAATCCAGGTCAGACACTTAAAGACAACACTAATTCGTTTCGAAGATCCTGTTACGCATGCCTAGTGTTGCAAGAGTTTCTTAGAGATTTTCTGCTGACACAAACGAATTCAAGTTTTTGTTTTTCTTGTGTTGTATTTTCTGGCAGTATTCATACACACAAGTAGCCGCATATATAAGTCAGTACCGCGCACACATACCAGAAACTGACAAGCTTCTTGTGCTGCATGAGAAGTCGAGAGACATTAAAGCTGTCCCAACAACAAAATACAAAACCCAGAGACCAGAAACCTTCTTCATAATGTCGGAAATAACACAAATTTTCTCTCAAATTTCTATGCCTTTTTACAACTCTCCAAAGGAAGACTCACTGCCCCTTAAAAACAGCTTCACTTCTGAGCTATATATATATGCGTGTGTGTGTGTGTGTTTTTATTTGCTTATATGAAGAAAATATTGAAAATAAGAAATAAGGAAGGAAGAGGGAATGGGAGAGCTTTCGTCACCGAAGACTGAGGGAGCACAAAAGTCGACCCAGAAAACCGGTGGAGATAAGGGAGAAGATGAGAAACTAATAATAAGAAGAAGAGCCCATGTCTTGAAATGCATAGAATATTGCAGTGCAGACTGTACTTAAGGTGGTAATGAGCCATAAAAGAAGCCAGTGTGTGGGGACATCATTGTCTTTCCCGTTGCTGCAAATGAAGTGTCGTATTGCAGGAGGAGAGTCATTAAATTGGGTGCTTTTTATTTATTTACTTATTTATTTGTGTGTATGTGTGTTTGCAGTGGTAGCAGCAACAGTAACGGGGGGATAGCACAATGAATGACTGAATTTAATGCGAAATGTGAGGAGGCTTTTGGTGGGAATACGAGCCGCCGGGCACGTCCCCCCTGTTCTGCTGCAAGCGGTCAAAAAAGAAAAAATAAATTAAAATGTACGTTAATGAAGAAAAAAATATAAATAAATGTATTGTAATGGATTAATTATTTTATATAATTAATTAATTAATTAATATTCAAAATAAAAAAATTATTTTTATTTTTTATTATAAATATTAATTGACTAATTATATAAAATAATTAATCAATTATTATATATTTATCATGTATCTACTTTTTTGATTCATGCTCAAAAAATATTTTGTTATAAGAACAGAAAAAAAAAAAGGACGGGTCACATACGCGAATGGTGGTTCAAAGAGTTTTTATCATTTTTTGTTAAAAAAAAACAACTAATGATATGCATTAAATTAAGTAGAGGTGAAAACAACATTTTTAAAAATTATATTGTTTACGAATTTTATTTTACTTGTATGCGTACATGTTTTTTCTAAACAAACAAAAAATAATAATAAAGGAGTTAAATCAATGTTATCAGAATCAAATCGGTCATCGAATTTAAAATATCAGTAGATTAAAGTTCAATCGGTTGAAGCAATATTCATTAATATATATATGTATAAAAATAATTTAAAAAAATACTTATATATGGTGATTAAATATTATTTTTTTTATTTTTAAGGATTAAGTTGAAAATTTTGATAAATTTAAAATTAAATATTAATTAAATTTAAAACTCAAATTATAATTTAAATAAACTTTAAAATCAAATTATAATTTATAAAACTTTTATTTTATACGAATCGGTTGAACCGGTCTGATTTTTCACTGATTTTTATCAGTTTTGACCAATACGAGCTAAATGCCAAAAATTACTATGAACCTGGCCTAAATCTTTAACTGGTCACAAGTTGAATCGGTTAAGACCGATCGGTTCGGTCTGATTTTAACAACAATGAGTTAAATCCATCAATTTCATTTAAAAAAAAAAAAATCGTCTGCCGTTGTACCAACTGCCACTCATTTCCATTTTAGCTCGACACGACATCGTTTTTCAGAAACTAGATTATTGCGTAATTTTTTTGACCTTTCTATTTTCGGGGGGAGCGACAGATAAGTCAATTGCAAAAGCTTGCAAGAGCACAAAGCGATTCTCCGTCCAACTAAAGCAGAAAGTTCTTTTTTTTTTTTTTGTTGAGCAAACAACTAAAGCAGAAAGTCACTGCGACATTGTTGCGTAGCTCAAATTCCATTAATAAGAAGTTAAATGGTCCAACTCAAAGAAGTGGGATACGGTACCTATTATCAAATGCAACAAATATATATATATATATATATATATATATATATTATGTGAGGTATTTCCACACATTTTATATATAAGATTACTTCTTGTTTACCGCATTGAGACTGTCATTAACTTAAAGGAATTTAATTATAAATTTGAATATAAAAACTTATCTTACTATGAATTATTTTTACGTATAACTTAAACCGTTTGAATATAAAAACTTATCTTACTATAAATTATCTTTACGCATAACTTAAGCCGTTGATCCATTTAACTCAACCCATTAGATTACAGCAAATATATTTCTTACGTTATGCTATATTTAACTCAACCCATTGAATTACAGCAAATATATTTCTTACGTTATGCTATGTACTTCTTTTATTAAAATGTTTCTCAAAGAGACAATCTATCCATTTAAGAACGAAAGGTTTACGCGTCAATTATTTCCCAAAAAGACGGGCAAATCTATTTAAAGATCAAAAGAGATCAAAATAGTCAACCTAAGAACCTAAGAGTTCCGTGAGTTCATGTTGTGTTAAGCAAACAATTCATTTCTGGGACAGTTTCCATTCGCAAAGCTTTTGCTAAAAAAAAAAAAATGAATGGGCGAAAGTAAGATAATGTATAGTTTCAGACTTTTGAGTGTCATGGAACGCCAGCTGAATTTGGCAGAAAATTTTAGAACCCATCCATCAGGTGTGGATGGGCATTTGGCAACAACTACTGACTTTTGCTTTCGTTGTTCCTTCCTCATCCTATCCTAAAATCAACGTCACCTACCGAAGCATGGGTTAAGCCTTTCAAAATTAAGAAAGTGAGCGCGGTCAAAAATGTTAGAAATAATAATGCACAATAACAAAAAATGAATGATAGTTTTTTCTCTTATTATCGAATCGATATAGTGCAGTATACTACAATAATTATTCTCTTAAAATATAACAAATCTTTCACTAATGTACAATTTAAATAGTGAAGCAGTAGAAACAATTCTAACGTTGACCGCAGATTCTAGCAGGAGAAATATATGAAGAAGAATAATATGAAAATTAGATATCTCCTGGAGAAGAAGAAGATGACATATATATATATATATCATATTTCAGGCTTTATAGTGTTTTTGGTTTTATGGAAAAGAAAATGAAAAGCCTAAAAATATTATTATCATCATACTATTTTTTCACACTTTTTTTTCTTTTCTATTCATTTTCCATTAATTGAAACAACTAACTTTTACTTTTTCTCTCATAAATTACTATTCATTTTCTTTTTCACAATTTTTTATCAATACAAATAACTTTATTTTCTTACAATTTTCTTTCTTTCAACTTTCTATCAATCCAAACACACTATTAAGGTTTATAAAAATGAATAATGATTATAAAAATAAATAACGAGCAGAATAATAGCAGTTAATGGTTGTAATAACTAATTCTCTAACAGTCAAAAATGACTAATTTGATCGAAAATTCAGCTTGCCAAAAACAGTTTGTTTGACCGTAAATTCTGAATAGTTTCAAAAAATTTGGCTTGGAGGTATAGAGTTACATGTACTTGCTCATATTGGATCTGAGATTGAGTTATACAAGATTTCTTATGAGTCTTTTGTTTTATAAAATATAAAAAATATATTAATTTATAAATAAGTAATACTTAATTTATTTTTTATGTGAGATTTTAATCTTGTTATATATGTTTTTATTAAGTAATATTAAATTTCTCTTTTTTACGTAAGGATCAAAGTATACTCTTATTTTCTAACACAAAGTACGTAAACCCAAAATTTCGGTGGGCATAGAGACAATAGTTGAATAAGAATTAGCAAGTCTCCGTCTTTCAACTTACAATTCAAAGTCCTTCAGAGCACGCCAATAATTAGAGTCAGGGCTTCTATTTTAAAATTTTAAAAGTCTAAAGTTTTAATTTTATGAAATGAAGGGTGAGATTTTTAGGAAGAAAAATTATACATATTATATTATGTAGTTGATGATTCAATAGATCTCTTAATAAAAAAAAAAACTTAGAACTCCTAACCTAAAAAAAATTCTTCTAAACTCGATTCCATCCTATTTGTATTGATTAAAAAGTAATTTATCCGGAATTGTAATGATTCGAAACTCAAATAATTTTAATTAAAAATTTAAACAAATTAGAACTTAACCTCAAAATTTGAAGTACTCAAAATTTAATAAATTCAAATTTTAATATACTTGAAATTTGATTTACTCAAAAGTTCCAATACTGAGACTTTAAATGAACCAAAATTTAGAACGACACAGTCCGAGTTTAAGTCCACCGGACACTTGCATCCCTGCACACAATGTTCTCGAAAAGTTAGACTCCGTAGCCTTGCTAACCTGCACAAAGAATCTGGGCCTAGGGAACGTGATTGTCTTTGAATCAATAGGGTACGCCCCTCGGTCCACCAATGTCACTGAAAGGCTAGTTAGGAGACGGGCCTAACTCGTTAAATAAGTATCATGACTCGCCCAATAAAAAATGGGCTCTTAGAATGTCAAAGGGACGGAAAAAAAAAAGAACTACTGAGAAGTGAGAACTTATGACCACCAACAAAAAAAAAATATAATATACAAATCTAATATCAATTTTATCTAAAATAATAAATTTAACAATAATTTTAAAAAGTAATAAATTTAGTACTAACTTTACATATGGTAACAAATTTAAAAGCGTAATGATTTTTTATAAATAAAATCTGTCAATTTCAATGACATATTTATAAAAATATCTTTGTTTCGATGATATGATAACAATATAAGTTAGTGTCATATTATTGAAACTTATAAATTCTGTTTAAAATATTTTATAATATACTAAATTTATTATCATATACAAAATAGATATTATATTTGTTACTTTTTAAAATTAGTACTATATTTGTTACTTTAACTAACATTAGTGTTAAATTTGCATATTAACTAAAAAAAAACAAAGAACTATTTACCAAAAAAAAAAAAAAAAGAACTACTGAGAACTGCTTACAAAGGGAGTGCAGCCTTATCATCCCTGAGCGAATCTAATCATGGAGTGCCAGGAGTTCTTGCCAAGGCCTTGGGAAATTCTGGTCTCATATATACGGGGAAGCTAACAGATCGACGGATTGGCTAGCTTCATATGCTCTTTTCTTCCGTTTGGGTTCCGCTTCTTGGACCAACCTCCTAATAGGTTTAGGCAAATCCTGTTGGAAGACTTAGTGGGAGTTAAGTCTCCCTCTCATTTGGTAGTCACCCTCCTCCCTCTGGAAAAAAAAAAAAAAAACTGCTTAGATGGACAAAAAAAAATTGTAGCTCATAACTCAATAATCCAATAATTAATAGGCTAATATCTTATTATTATTATGTAGTTGATAGTTTAATAAATTTTTTAAAATATAAAAAAAAAGATATGGGTAAGAATAAAACGGAAAAAGTGGTGTCTCTCATAGACATTTATAAAATTAAAATTTAGATTTTTATTTTATATTTCTTAAATTTTAATCTTTAAAAAAAGTGTAGGTTTTATAATAAAAAAATTGTTACTGTTGTATAATTCATAATTCAACTGAAGTTATAATTTATTTAAAAAAAAAAATCCTGCGCAAGCGAAGACGAATTCATAATGGGAGCTCCCCCTGCCATTCCCTCTGCTATTGCTGCTGGAAAAGAACAAAAGAACATAGCCATTAGTTTAAGAGAAATTTATACTTTAACATAATTTATTTTATGTTTTGTAATTTGCATCTCATTTTTTAAAACGTAAATATTATGCTTAAAAACTGTTAGTCAAATTTAATAATAACAGTGAAAGAACACATTTGTTTCTATTTTCAATAAAGTTTATATTATTTTAAAATAGTTTTAACAATCAAAAACATAAAAAATACATAGTTTAAATTTTCATCAACAATATCTTCATAAAAAAAAAAAACTAACACAACAGATAATCCAACCTTAATTTGTCACAAAAATGATTTTATTCTCATGTTGATAAGCTAACCATAATTTAGTCTCTTTAAAATATTCATAATGATAATTTATGATTCTCTTAAACGTGTACTTACAATGTGTTTGAGAACAACAAAAAAGGAAGAGGAGAGGACAAAAAAAAGATAATATTTGCTTCGAGAAAATTATTGATTCCTCTTAATTTTGGGGACAATTTATTAATTTTTTATCAAAAAAAAATGTTCTATGGCAGATCGATAATAGAATTTGTAGGATAAAGCTGAAATAATCCTTATTTTTTAATTTTTTATTTAATTACTTTTATAAGAATAAATTTACTACTTAAATATTATTAATTCAAAATGTGTGTCTCTCAATATCTGATCTCAATATTAATAAGTTGTGAATCCATGCCACTGTGTGCGTATAGCTTGTGTTAGTAAGAAGGCTGTGCCACAAGAATTCAAACTTAGGTCAATACAACAAAAAAATATATTAAATTATCACTAAATTACTATTTTAAATTTTAAAAATTAATTAATTCTCGTTCATAAAATGATCGCTTCACTTTTACTACCTCATTTAATTTTAAAACAAAAATTTTTATTTTTTTTTATCTTGCATTGCCTTTTCCGATCATAAAAATGAAAATTTTTTCGTTCTTCTTAATTTTCATTTCTTCCACTTTTTTTGTTGTCTCTAATAATTACATATAAATTGTTACGTCTAAAAATATATCCTCTGAATTACCCTAGAATGACATTATTAAGCCAATTAGCTATAACGCTGTCGTACATCTAAACATCAGCCCAGCCCTGTCCTTCAATTTTGTTTAGATGGGTGTTTTCTAATAAGAACATAAGATTCGTCTGCAGTGCATTCCGTTTCATCCGGTATTGCAGAAAGAAGATTGTTTGTTGCCTGTTCGTTTTGGGGTTTGGCTCTGGGAAAAAGCTCAGTAAACCTTCCATTTTAGTTGTCACCCAAAACTGCCCGGAAGAATTGGAGATTTCCTGTTACCCGCAGGTGACTACGGCAGTGGTGGCGGCATATCATCATGGACCCTTCGATAATGAAGCTCCTCGAAGAAGACGAGGTGAATTTCTGTTTCTTTCTTTTTTTTTGTTTTCGGAAAAAAAAAAAAAAAGTCTTTGTTGTCTCTTGGCTTCTTGAATTCGGGATTTTTATGGGGTTTAAAATTCGGGGTTGAATTGTTATCACAGGACGAGAGTATGCATTCCGGAGCCGACGTGGAGGCGTTTCAGGCTGCCTTGAATCGGGATATTGGAGGGGATGTTTCCACATCTCAGTCGTCTGATACAGGGACAGGTATCAATTTTCCCAAAAAAAAAAAAAGAAAAAAAAGAAAAAATCCATTTCTATTACATCCTTGTACGAGAATCAAATATGTCTTAACAGAGAATTTCTATTGCATTCTTGGAACTTTACGTATTAATGATGTTTCGGGGGGGGGGGGGGGGTTTTGTTATATAACGTGATCCTTTTGTTTTCAATCTTTTATGGATTGCGTAATTTGAGTTTTTACTTTTAGTTTTTGATTCTAGAAGTATTTTGTTAAATAGTGAACTTTACCACTGTGGAAGAATTGTTATATATGGAAGATATGCCGCGAATATCTGTTATAGGGTGCAATTGGATTTCTCTTGCATTCATTTGTCAACCATCTTATGCAACTGAAAAAATACAGATATTTTATCGCAAGAGAGTAATCAAAATTACAGCCAGCCATTTCTGAATTGGCAAACTCCGAGAGAAGATGAAAATGTGAATGATCCTAGGCAACAGGATCTCCAAAGTGTGCAGCAGCAACAACAGCAGCAGCACTTACCTATGATGGAGCTTAAGCAGCATGGATCTTCTGTTGAGAATGAGCAGCAGCAGCATAATGATGTCTCGCGGGAATTTAGTCACCACCAGCCACAACAGAAACAATCACAGGAAGGTGTTCAACAAAGGCAAGGGGAGCAATTTCCCCTCCAAATTTCTCAAGCAACCACGATGCGGATTTCCGAAAAAAGTCATATCCCTGTTTCTGAGCCTGGCATGCAGAAGATGAGTAATCAACAGACCACAGGCATGGACTCCTTGGAGCACTCTGGGAACGTGAAAGGTCACGCAAAGCAGATACCATTTGCGTTATTGCTGCCAGCCTTAAAACCCCATCTTGATAAAGACAGAGAGATGCAGCTCCATACTCTATTTAGTAAACTGAGGGTGCGTCTCTGTCATGAGTTCCCGATGAAGAATATAGAAGAAGAGTTTTTCTTATTAAGGAGTTTATTTATTGATATTTTATTTTATTAAGAAATTTTATTTGATTACGACTTTATAGCTATCAGGGTTAAAAATTTTCTATTCAAAGGTTTTCTCCTTTTTAGAGATAAACTCTTATTTAGTTGTTCTCCTAATTAGTTTTAAATTCTTTTTCTATATTCTTCATCAGTCTCAGTTGTTCTTTTACTTTTTCCCTCTCCGTATGTGTGTATATATATGCATTATGTATATATCTGTTCTGACCTATCTGTGACTGTTGCTGATAGAAAAATGAAGTCTCGAAAGAACAGTTTGTCAGGCTTATGAGAAATATTGTAGGTGATCAAGTTCTCAGGCTTGCAGTGACACAACTACAATCACAGGTGTGTAAATTGTGTTTATGGATATAATAATTGGCGAGTTTTTTTTAGCTGAAATCGAGCTAAAAATCAGCCCTCTCTTACACTTGCAGGCTGCATCCAATCAATCTCAGCTACAGTCTCAAGCTTTAGCACGCCAACATCCAGTGAGAATCCCTGTTAGTGCCAGTTCCCCTCAGTTTACTGATTCCCGTTCATTTGTGCTTCATCAGAAGGGATCCATTCCTCCAGACTCATCCCACAATCCTCCTTTACCAGTCCAAATGCAGACAGATGCTATGTCTTTAGGGACCAATGTCCAGAAACCCAGAGAAGTAGAACGTCAGCCAGATTCACGAGGAATGCAAGTAAGCCAAATTCCAAGCGTGGTCAATCAAGAGAGGGAGCCTTTTGCAAGTTCCTCACAAGGAAATAATGTTCAGCAGCAACAACAACACTTTCCACAAACTTCGTTTCCAACGTATGGAAGTAATGGTGCTAATTTTCGCCCACCTTACTCTGGAACAATCTCAGGGGCATCTGTGAAGCCGCAACCTCATGAGTTGAAAATGAGACAGATGCCACATCATCAGAGCCTGGGTGCAACTCAAATAAGAGGCCCAAGCCAGGCCATGAGCATGGTGAATGCGCCTAAGTTTGAAAGGCAAACTTCTGTCAATGACTCTAATAAGTTGCAGAGTGGTCCTATTTCCCCTTATGCAAACAAGTCAGGATTGCAACAAACTTCGGTTTCATGGCAAGCATCAACAAATATAGAGCAAAGTTCTCCCTCTTTCTCATCCACAAACTATGTAAAGCAGGAACCCACTGACCAAGCTACTGAGCAGCAGAAATCCCTGTCGTCCAGTACACTGAGTGTACCTGCTACTGTTCCTGTTGAACAGAAGAGTACTGTAGCATCAAACATAAAGGACGAGTCTCTAGAGAAGCAGTCCTCCAAAGTTGGATTCTCAATGCCTGCTCCTACAATGCCCTCAGTTCCTGTTTCTCGCTCAATTACAGCTCAACTGGGCCTTAATGATCAGGTATCCTATCACTTTTTTGAGGACTTGCCAAGTTTGTTACATTTTTTTTTTTTGTCAGAGATGGAGCAAATTAGGAAATGGTTGAGCATTCCCTGTTAGTAAGTGAACAATCGAACATCAAGGAACCCAATGTGGAGCATAATTGGTGAAATATATGATCAGCAACTTTTTTTTAATGGATTCCCCCTTATTTTCCCCAGTTGAATGGGGCAAAAAGGAAACATACTAATGGATACTAGCCTGATGGTCATTCGTTATATGCATATTATTACATGGAAGAGGCTCCATAATCACAACAATTTCTAAAACTTCTGCCAATTTATCTCATATCAAAGTCAGTTGACTCCATCTGAACCTTTGTTGTGTGCAGTTTCAGTAAAGAAATTATTTATGGTGTAACCCATACCTTATCCACAATTGACTAGTGGCCTTGCTTCTAAATGTTATCAGCTAGGCTCTCGAATCCCATCAGCTTCTCGTGCTGGAGCTAACACAAGAACACCTAACAATAAGGCTTCTATTGGCCAAAAGAAGCCGCTTGAAGCACTTGGTTCTTCACCACCATTGCCAAGGTGAATTAGCTTACTTCACTGTTTTGTGAGGTGACTGTTGTTTATATCACCGGTTGATTTTAAAATTTTACGACCAACATTCACATAGTATCTGTGTGTTCCATACAGTAAGAAGCAAAAGGTGTCAGGGGCCTTTTTGGATCAGAGCATTGAACAACTCAATGATGTTACTGCTGTCAGTGGCGTCAATCTACGGGTATGGTATTTTCTGAATCATTGACCATAAAAGGCAGTATCTTTAAAATGTGGGAAAAAAATTTACCTTCTTTAAACTAAGGGGGCTTGAAGGTGACATTTTGCATTCAAATAGGAAGAGGAAGAACAGCTATTTTCTGGGCCCAAGGAGGACAGTCGAGTTTCGGAGGCATCACGGAGGGTCGTTCAAGAAGAAGAAGAAAGGCTGATATTGCAGAAAATTCCACTGCAGAAAAAGTTGGCCAAGATCAGTTAATATGCTTCTAATTTTCTTCATCTCATATATAAATCCATTCTACATATGCCCTTTATAGGAAATGCAAAATGACTGAAGGCTTTGTAATCTGTTTTGTGTCTCGCTTGCAGTGGCCAAGTCTGGTTTGAAGAATGTCAGCAATGATGTGGAGCGGTGCTTGTCCTTGGTAAGATGCTAGGTTTTTGTTCCTTTATTATGTGTACTGTTTTCACAGTTTCTTATAGAACTGAATGTTCTAGTGTGTGGAGGAAAGAATGCGAGGGCTAATTGGTAACCTGATCAGGCTCTCAAAGCAGGTCGGTTATTTATTTGTTCATTTTTTTCTTTGTCTGTCCGTATTTATTTTATTATCGTTAATTTTCTGCATTGTTAGAGGATAACGGTATCGGCTTGTTATTCTTAGTTTGACTCAAGACAAAAATTTCTTGATTGAAATGATTCTTGACAGCGAGTTGATGCTGAGAAGCCTAGACATCAGACTCTAATTACATCAGATGTTCGACAACAAATCATGACCATAAATCAGAAGGCAAAGGAGGAATGGGAAAAAAAGCAGGCTGGAGCAGAAAAGCTTCGAAATGTTAACGAGGTGAGTTTTCTTTGCATTTTATTTCAATCCGCTCATTTGTTACACTGCGATGTACCTGAACTCTCTGGCAAACACACAAGATATTTTGTGTATGGTCATTGAACATGTATACTGAAGGTCTGCACGTGATATTTCTGAATGCAGCCTGAGGGTGATGATAGAATTGAAGGTGATAAAGAGAAAGATGAAGGTCGTGTAAAATCAGTGAAGGTACCCTTGAGAATCCATGTTGCAGATTTAAACAGTTGCCTAGTTGAAAATATTCCAGTATCTTCTAATTCTTACTGTGGGGCAGGCCAATAAGGAAGAGGATGACAAAATGAGAACGACAGCTGCAAATGTTGCTGCTCGTGCTGCTGTTGGGGGAGATGATATGCTATCAAAATGGCAACTCATGGCTGAGCAAGCTCGACAGAAGCGTGAAGGAGGCGTGGATTCAGCATCTGCTTCCCAGCCAGCAAAAGAAGCCAACCGCAAGCCTCTGTCAACTCCTGGAAGAAACTTGAAGGACAATCAAGAAGCAGAAAAGAAGAGTCCTGCAGCTGTCACTAATGCATCTGGTAAGCAAGAGAATGGAGCTGATAAAGCATTGATTGTGGTGTGCGCTGGTTTTAATCTATCATTTGTTTTCAGCAGGTTCTATTAAAAAATTTGGAAGGAACCAAGTGATTGTGCCTCAAGTTAGGGCGGCTCGTACCATTTGTGTTAAGGATGTAATAGCAGTCCTGGAAAGGGAACCCCAGATGTCTAAATCAACCATGATCTACCGATTGTACGAGAGAATACGGCCAGATGGAGCAGCTGAGTAATGTTAAATGTGACCCTGTTAGCTGTTAGTATTTTGCAGTCCTGCTTAAGGACATGAACTCCCAGGTGCAGCTGTGCTTTAGGATCCAAAACCCCAAGTGCGCTTTGGTTTACTGCCTGCAAGGGGTAATTTTTTGTTTTTTTTTATGCACCATCACAACGTTACCAGGGAAATGCTTTATGGTTGCTATAATATCTGACATACTATCAAGTTAAAGCCAGATTGCTTTTCATGTTCCCACCTTGGTCATTCCATGCAACTGATTGGCATGCAAGTTTGTTAAGGCATTTGTTGGCTGATTTGTTGTTCGTAAAGCCATACTACTGATGTATGCAGACTCGGACAGCCGCAGTTTACGTTGTAGGATTGGCACATTACATATAAAATAACAAATCTAGCTAATTATAACACGCTGTCAAACACAAACTTAACTTTAACAGGAGTTTACAAGCACTGCTCTACGAAAACCCCAATCCTAATCATTCACTATAGGTACACTCTTTTTCATGACAGATAATCACCACTACATAATTGAGAAGCCATCCCCAAAGAACTCTTTTTCCCCGAAAAAGAGCTTCATTTCTTAAGGTGAGGGAAGCACGCGTTGAGGTCGGATTTGGGGTGTTTAGCTTCAGCATGCTCCTTGCACTTCACTTCAGAGGTAGTACACATGAATGTCTGCATGCACACCTTGCACTGCAATCAACCACCATCCAAAACCACCGCCGGTCATTAGACTCACACCAAAACTCGATCAGAGAATTTCTTCACAGAAAAATTAGGATTACATCTTAATTTACCGCGAAATTGTGTCAATTACAGATTCTGTTACACTTACATTTTGCTGATAAAAATGACATTCTATGACTCAAATAGCAAAATAAACATCTCAAAGAACAATCTATCACCAAGCCACAGCCGTGAAAAGGCACCCCCAATTTGTACACCACACAAACTTAGAATAAAATTAAGATATATATATATATATATATATATAGAAACAGCCAAAAAATTATTAAGAAAAAAAGAAAAAAGGAAGAACCCAAGACAAGAAAGGTACCTGGATGGTCATGGCTTTCTTGTTAGAATCAAGCTGGCTTCCTGTAATTCAAATCGGACCATGATCGGTTAAAAATACATACACACCGTCATAGATCTTGTCTCTCTTGATAGTCCTATAATCTAATAAATCAAAAAAATAAATTACGAAAAAAAAAACCCCCCAATTTCTTTCTTCAATTCAGAGATGCAGAAACCCATATTTTTCAATCTGATTGTGAAGGAAAAATATATAACTAACACAAAAACCTAACAAGTGATTTCGGGAAGTTGAGGACTTGGATCGAAAAAAAAATACATAGATTTTTAATCTTTTTTATAAAAAAAAAAAAATTACCCTTAGCGGCGGCCTTTTGTTTCTCCGAGTTCCTTTCGCGAGCCATCTTCGACTTCTGGCCGTTGCCTCCTCCCATTTCTTCTTCTTCTTCCAATTCTTCTCCTCTTTCTGTGGACTTCGAGAAAGGCGCTGCGGTTGCCGATGAAAGATTGAACAAGAAAGATCAACTCTAATAAGAGAATCTCAGAGGCTGCAGTGACCGCTCGCGGCCGACCTATGCAGGGGAAGAGGAGGATCCGAATTTATATCAAAAATCGGAAGCTACAGAGGAGATGATGGGCCAAACCCGCGTTTTAATATTTAATTATTCTCTAGTCTAACCACTCTGAATTTTCCGCGTGGTATGGCTGTAAATTGCCGTCGGTAAGTATATACAGATTATTAAGAATTTATAATAATATTTAAAAATTTATAATAATATTTATGTATTATAAGTAATTTTAGTAGCAATCGACTAAATTTGAATTTAGTATGTGGTATATTAAAAGTCCAATCTTTATCCGTAGAACCTGTCGTTGTTGGCGTGCGCACATTGTCAGTGAATTTATAGTTGGATTTATAATTATTGGGAATTCTAAATTTAGTTTAGTAACTCATTAGCTTAAGGCGTTTCCTGTAGCGCTCGTAGTTCATATGGGTTAGAATATCAATATTTTTAATTTTAAAATTTTAAATATTTTTACGATTGAATTATAAATTTTTTTAATATTTCATATAAGTTTTAAATTTTTTAATTTCATACTACATCAGTTCTTTAAATTATAAAAAGTAGTCAATCGATTAATAAATAAGTTTAATTTAATAAAAATTATTTTAAAAAAGTTAAATATATGAATTGAATATTTTTTTTATCAACAAAATATGTACATTAAATATTTTTTTTATTAACAAATATATGAATTAAATAGGTAACATGCATATTTTTGATAGAAAAGACATTCAATTCATATATCTAATCTTTTTTAAAATAATTTTTTGTAATGTAAAAATTATTTTTTAATAGATTGATTACTTTTGGTAAATAGAGTGACTGATTTAATGAAAAATTAAAAATTTTAAAATTCAAATGAAATATTAAAAAGTTTAGAACTCAAATATAAAAAAAAAACTTAAAAGTTTAGAATTAAAAATATTAATATCCCAAACTTTGTGGTCCATCATGAGCCCTATTCAAGTTGTCCCTTTGGTGCGTCCAACGTTTTCTTGATCCTTGATTTGTTGTGGTGGGTCGTGTACGAGTGTTGCTATCTGGTCATCAACAGTTTCACGCAATGTTGTTAAAATCGGCTCGGATCGGTCGGTCCGACCGGTTCAACCGGTGACCGGCCAAAGGTCCGGGCCAGTTTATGGTTACAGTTACCCCTTAACTAGGACCAGTCAAAACCAGTTTGAACCGGTCAAAAACCGGACCCGGTTCAAACCGGGTATAAATATTTTATAAATTATAATTTGATCCCAATATTTATTTAAATTATAATTTGAGTTTTAAATTTAATTAAAATTTTTAATTTAGTCCTAAATTTATCAAAACTTTCAATTTAGTCGTAAATTTATCAAAATTTTCAATTTAATCCTTAAAAATTAAAAAAAATTAATATTTAATAATCATGTATAAGTATTATTTTTTTAAATTATTTTTATAAATATATATATTAATAAATACCGGTTCGATCGGTTGAACCTTGATCCACTAATGTTTCCGGTTCGATGACCAGTCTGGTTCTGACAACCTTGGTTTCACGAATGGGCTCCCCCGCCTCGCGCCCTTCTTCCAAACAGGTGGGGAGGTGGGGGAGGGGAATGTTTTTGTCATTGGCCGCTCATGTGTAGTCAGGAGCTCGTGCTCCAGTGGTGGTTCACATCCTTCTCTGTTGTGATTCCGGTCGCCGTTTTTATTTTGGTTTTCCCTTGCTTTGGCCTGGTCTTTGTTTGCAATTGGGGTTTCTTCATGTGCCTTTGGTTGCGCTTTGGCATTCTAGTGGCCTTGGTGCCGCTGTTGGCATGATGGGGCCTGTAACCATCTCCGGACATCGAATTTCGCTGCTTTGCGGTGGTGGGTCAGGGGGTTTCTGCCTCTCGGATCCTTTGTTAGGACCTTCGGGCCTTTCCTGAGTTCTGTAGACCGTCTCTTTCCTGGGCTATAGGCCCGGACTACGATTTATTTGGCCTGTATGTTTTCTGCATGAGTTGAGCTATCGTGGTGGGTTGGCCTGTACATAGTGAGGTGGCATGGTTTTGTTTTCTTGTAGTGTAGATGTGGGTTTTTGGGCTAGCCCTTTGTATATATTGGACTGAGTTGTTGAAGAAGTGATTTTTTCCTTTGTGATAAAAAAAATTTAGTTTAGTAACAAAAGAAAAAAAAAAAGTCCAAACAACGTCATTAACTCAAAAAAAAGAGTACAAGAAGAATGAGTTAGTAATATTAAATTATCGTTTGATTGATGACTAGATAGTTGACGTGACAAAATTCATAGATCTTGATCTACATTTTGTACTTATATAACAAATATCACTCAAGTTTAGATAATATTTAACGCTTACACGGTAAAGACAAAAGAATTTTAATGTTTAGGTAGTAAAAATTATCCAAGTCTAGTGAATAAGATTGCCAATGATTTTTGTTACGTTAGCATAAAATACTGACTTTAGTAATTAAATTTCATTACCTCAAACTAATACTTTATCAATTAATGGCGATTTAATCTTATTAACTTATTTATATATTATTTTTTTCGTAAAATTAATGACTTTACTTGAACTATTTTTTTTTAGGACACTACTGAATGACTGTCAATTAAGTAACTTTTATAGCTTTCTAGTTAATTAATGAATTTCTTACTTTTTTTTGTTATTATCATTAAGAAAAAAAAAGTAAGATATCACATTGTATATTTTAATCTAGTACGTCGTATATTTTATTATTAAAAATTGCATAGTTTAAATTTTGTTTTTACAATTTTTCTAACGCATTGTATACTAACAGTTATTTAACAATTACTTAACTTTACAGTCAAATATATATATTTTTTTTTCGCTGGTCCAAATTTATCCAATAAGAAACTTCTCCCTTTCTTTTTGGGTTCATTGCATTTGGACCATTTTAGCGAGGGCGATGCTCCCGCAGGCATTTCAAGAGTCCGGGATTGAGACGTATCGCAATCCGCGTGGGCCTAAGCATCCCGTCACTTGTTTACTCGCGTCTTACATCAAGCGGGAAAAAAGCTCAAACTATTTAATTGAAATGATTCTCTACTAATATTCTAGATGAGTTCACATGGAGTTAGAAGTTATGAGAATCATTCAACTAAAATTTGGAAACGTTATAAACACAAAGTAAAAAGAATGCTAAATTCTTAAATTAGTGCTTGATTCATTGTTGGACAGTACTATTTATCACGAACCAAACATCACAAAACGACACAAAAAAATAGTTACATTGTTCCAAGCAAAAGCTGTCCAATAAATTTGATTTAGGTTTCAATTTTTTTTTATAAAAACAACATTTTTATAAAAAAATAAATTCTAACTAGTATTTAGTGTTACTCTAAATAGCATTCAGTCTTATTTTAAATATAATTTTTATAATAAAAAATTAAATATTAAATAGCACTTAATGTTATCTAAAACGTATATAATATTATTCTACATCATGATTTAAAAGAAAAAAAAAAAAGGAAATGGCAAACAAATAATTTTTTTGTCTTCATTGATGACATAATTCGTATCGTCTTGTGATCTTTAATTTCATGCCAAAAAGTCTTTTCCTTCGTTGTTTGTTGTAGAGGGATCATTTTTTTAAATCAATAACTCTCTTATTTTTGCTATAGAATAATTTAATTTTTTTCTATTTGATTATTAAATTTAATAAAATGTATGTCATTTATTTATCGCGTCATTAAACCATCTTTTAATAGAATATCATCTTATTAAGGATAATATTATGGGAGATTTTTTCCATTTTTTTTTTCCATTTTGTCATAGCTAGTCCACTAAACTCCAAAAATTAGGAAAAAAACGAAAAAGAAAAAGTTAAGGAAAAAAATATCAAGGCATAATATTTTTAATGATATGACATTTTATTAGAAAATAATTTGATGATTTGATGTTGTACTCCACAATAAATTTAATAGTCTGAAAAGTATCAAATTATTTTATAGTAAAAATGTGAGAATCAATTTTATAAAAAAAAAGTTATTATGTCTATATTAAAACACTAGTTCAAATATTAAGCACCACTTTAAAATTTTAGCCAAAAACAATAATCCGAATAAACATGTTTTAATATTGAAATTATTAATTATATGTTTATAATCTCCAATATATAATTATAAGCATCATAACATAACCGGAACACGTCATCTTTTCACTCATGTTAAAAAAAAAAAAAAACTAGCGCCCTTGATCCCAAAAACAAAAACAAAAAAAAAAATAAAAACAAAAGAAAACAAAAGCTAGCCCTTTTTTTTCTTTTTTGGTTAGGTCTAAGCGGAAGGTTATAGTTTAAGTTGGTAAATAGACTATTAAGTAGTTAACAAGCGAGACTATGCAACCCCTCAGATATCCTGCTGCAGTAGGGGAGCCGTGTCATTCGGTGGCATGGTGATAATGCGTACATCCTAAAATAGGAAGAAAACCTAATTCACTAATTAATCAGTCACCTTGTCATCCTCTTTACATCATAATTTGAGAAATTTTTACTGAATCACGTTTATCTATCAGCTATGACTCATTGCATATTTTTTTAAGAAATAATAGTAATCTCGATGGCAGGAGCAATCATCGCATACAAATTTATTATTTAAATGAGAAGCTATTTCTTTGGCTAATAAACGAGAAACTAAGGATGACAATACATAATTTTGACCCAAAAAAGAAAATAAAAGGATGACACCATTGTTTTTAAACCCGGCCCGGCCCGGCCGGTCGGACCGGCGACCCGGTGACCCAGGCACTGGGCCGGGCCGGTTCACATCAATAATTACCGGGTCAATTAAGTAATAAAAAGTTATTTTTTTTTCACTTTTTTACTGTACAAACAGTAAAAATAATATTTTTTTAATAATAAACAGTAAGAAATAAACAGTAACCGAGACAATTAAATAATAAAAAATTATTATTTTCATTATTTATTGTGTAAACAGTAAAAATAATATTTTTTTAATAATAAACAGTATTTGTACAGTAAAAATTATTTTTTTTTTTAACTTTTTATTACATCAACAATAATATTTACATAATATTTACATACTAAAATTTATTATATTTTTATCTTTTTATTGTGTGAATGATAAAAATAATATTTTCATAATACTAAATAATATTATATAGTATTTTCTTGTACAATTTAAGAATTTTTTACTTTTCACTATATATTTTTCTGTATATAATAATTTAACGTTGTTCATAACTTCATATATTAAGTAATATGTTACAATTTACATTGAAAAATAATTTTTTAAGAATTTTTATCAAAATTTTAATTGATATGTATACTTTATTAATTTATTTAATTAAAAAATTATCATAAATATCTTGTATTTTAATTTTATTTTAAATTTAAGTAGACTCATATTCTATTTTTTATAGTTATACTCATTATTTGTTATTAAAAAATGAAAAATTATAAGTATTAATTATTATTTTATCAAATCAGAATTGACCCGCCGGTTCAACCGTCGGTTTTTCGGTTGGACCGCTAAACCACTAACCCAGTCTTCTCACCGGTTCAATAACCGGTCCGGTTTTTAAAACTATGGATGACACTGCACTCTAACGGTCGCACTGCACCCAGTAACAAAAGAAAACTTTTCCATTTTTGTGGCAGTGCCGATCTTTGGGAACTCTGTAGATGTAGATCTCCCCCGATCCTCCACAAAAACGTAGCCTTGGCTAGCAATGTTCTGTATGCCCTTGATGATCCAAATTGACTTAATTGTGCTTGTTTTTTTTTGTAAAATATTGTATAGGAAAAAATTTTACAGATTTTTCAGTATTTGTTTCACGAAAAATATTTTATATAAACAAAATTTGAAATTTTTTTTTAGATTTTTAAGTAAAATAACTTTTCTTTATGCAGAGTTAAAGTTATTTTTAAGGAAAAGACAAATTATGTTATAAGTAAGTGACAAAAAAAAATTATTATTTTCACTATAAATATTTTTCTCCATAAATATTTTATAAATATAAGTTATTTTACAGCAAACAAACGGATCCTAAATCACGAGAAGAAATCACGAGAAGTAATCCAGAAAAAAAATATTGTATTCCTTGCTGTCTTAGGCACTAAAATTAGTGTAATATAATCCCTGGACTACTACTCATAGCAAGAAATAATATCATTGACGTAAACAAAGCGAAAAGGTTCAAAGGAAGCGGTGGAGATACGATAGAAAAATTGTCGGTTGTTTCCGGTTAGTAAAACGTCGACGTTTTTTGTAAAAGACCAAAGCTGCTTGGCTGCAATTAAAAGAAAAAAGAAAATCCAAACCAAAAAAACTGTTACAATGTACATAGTGAGAATTGTTATTAGAATAAGGCTATATGATTAAATTTAAATAGTAATATAATTTTATTTAATAATATATTATAATTTAATAAATTTTTTTGTAATTTTAATTATATAAAGTATTTATCTAATAATTTACCTGACTTATATTTATTTTATTAATACTTTAAAATTATTCTCTTAAAATTAAAAAGTTTTTTCCAATAATACGATGCATTGATGGATTTCATCCAAGTGTAGCTGGAGCTCATTATAGCTCGTTAATGCTGACGCTCGAAGTCAAACACTACAAAGACGACGTAGAAGTGGTGGGCCCAATTTACCCAATGTAGAAGAACAAACCTCATAAATGGCCCAACCAACAACGGTAATCGTGTCTTGTTATTATTTTCTATTGACCCTTTTTCACATTAAGGATCACATCCGCATTACAGTTTTATAATATGGAAAAAAGGTTGATGTATAAAAATATTATTAATTTGAAATTAAAGTAATAAATTTAGTATTAATTTTATTTAAAATAATAAATTTAATACGTAATAATATTAGAAGAATATAATCTGTCAGTTTAGATAATAAATTTATAAAAATATGTCTATTTTGATGATATGATAATTATATAAATTAATATCAAATCATCGAAATAGATATATTTTGTTTAAAAATTTTATATCGTGCTAAATTTATTATTTTAAATAAAATTGATGTTAAATTTATTACTTGTTAAAGTTTGTGCTATATTTTTTAATTTAAGTAAAATTGGTGATATTTTTGTATATTAATTTTATAAAAAAAGTTACATGCTGCACAGTGCCGTATGCAAAACAGAAAATGAAACTAATTACTAATAAAATATAATTATGTTGATATTTTGTGTAAGAATTTTTTAACAAATAAATTCTTTTTTAAGTTAAAAAATTTTATTTTATTTTTGCACATATTATATAAGATTTATATTTTAAATTTTACGCTAACACTCATTTAATTTTAAATTTTAATTTTTTTATATTTTATAAATAAAATTACATCAAATTAATGATTGATTGTACTTTGTTAATAGCGTATGACTACACTGTACGCTTGCACATCGTGACTCCAAAACTGAGCTCTTTATAATATTGATGTATATATAAACATATCTGTGCACTTGGAGAAATGACAAGACACACGCTATAAGTATTATTTTGGAGAAATGACAAGACACACGCTATAAGTATTATTTTCGTTTTGAAAAATATTTAGTGAGATTTATCGGATGAAATTAAAATAATATAAATTATTAAATAATTAAATTTTAAAAAAATAAATATAATATTAAATAATATCAGATAGTTGCGCCACCATTTTGTCTTATCAGGAAATGGAAAATATCCATTTTATTTGTAGGCTGTGGGGTATAAATGGTAAGAGCCTCTCGCTTTGAAGTTTTGTGTTTCACTAGCTGCCACTAACTTTCCATTGATGAGACCACTACCCACAAACATGGTCCACGTTAGATTCTCCGTATAAACCACGGTATCATTCCTCTCTTTTGGGAAAACTATGTACCAGACAACGTGGGTTAGGCCCCCATAGGTAAAGAATGAGACTTATTGGAGACCAAGAATCGCAAACCATCATAGGTGGTTCCGCAAGTACATATAGACGGGTTTGGTTCTCCAGTCTTTGACCTTAAATTGACCAAGAGTGCTTTCCCAGACAGGCTTCTATCTCAAAGAATCAGGGTTCTGCAGGAAAACAACACGTGCAAAGCTTGGATTTTTTTGTTAGATCTATGAATATAATGTCTGATAATCAGTTAAACTGTAAAGCTTGGATTTATCATCTTTTTTTTTTTGACACATTGGATTTATCATCTTATTTCCTTTCATTTCGAATGATAGCTAAGATAAGGGCCGAGAGAAAGCTCACTAGGGTCTTGGCAAGAAATGTAATAGGGGGTTTAAAGACAAAGACATCCCAGAAGAACGGCCCAAGAGAGATCACTGTGTAGGCCAGGGCCCTCTGATGCTCCATTTTCCACATGCTTTACTCGATCGATCTAAAGGCCCATCATTTGGGTCCACTCTAGAGTAATTTTTCGAAAACAAAAAAGTGCCAATCCTAAATGACAAACTTATACGTTTCACATAAAAATATAGAAAAAAAAAAGGACTTTCACTAAATGTTGTGATCTAATAATACAAGAGTATGTTTGGTGTTATGTCATAATTGTTGATTCAATTATTGACCGAGACATTTATTAGTATTAAACGGATGTTTTTAAAGACTATTTTTCTTATGAGACGCAATCTTTTTATAATAGAATAGAATGATTATCTTTTAAATAAAGACTATAGAATATTACCCCATCTTTTTTTATCTTCAACAAAGAAAAAAAAACCGAACTTTATATTTGCATGACTTCGTCTCTACTTTTCTTCTTCCCTTATCTCCTATATATATGTATATATATATATATATCTCATTACACAAATACGTGGGTCTAAACTATGCAATAAACTCCGGACCTCTGACGATGTACAATGAAGCACGTGAATATTTTTGTATTAAAGCTGCATTGAGGGAATGAAGAAATATTCAGAGGAGGTCGGGCTAATGTTAATTCCATGTTGCGCAACATTAATTTGCTACATGGGGATGCCTCTTCTGCTTTTATGGTTTTGGATGATTCTGAGTTCTGACCCCTCCCCAACTTGCCTTGTCTCCTGGTCGCCGCCTCCCTCGAATGCCATTTAAATTAACACTCGTGGTAGTTCGCAGGATAATCCACTGAAAGCCAGTTTTGGGGGTGTTATACGGGACTCTTCAGGTTTGTGGAAAGATGGATTTATGTGCTATGCTGGTTACGCATCTAATATGGTGGCCGAGATTATGGAAATTAGGTGCGGATTGGAGCTGAGTTGGATCTGACTACCGGTCCCAGATTCATGAGAAGTTTTGCATTTTTGATTTTTAATTAGAACAACCATTCTCACTCATTATTTGTTTCCGCTAAATGATATTCATTACTTGTTTATGTGTACGTGAATGCGTTGTGATTTTTAAATTTATTTTAAAGGAGAGTAATTCATGTGCTGACTTTCTTATTAAAATTAGGGTGATATGTGATTTTGATAAAATTTTTTTTTACTATCATCTATTAAAGATATTGTGTTTATTCATAAGTAATTGTTTTATTTAATCTCTTTAATATGCAAAAAAAAAAAAAAAAGCTGTATTGAGAATCCAAATTCGAATTCTTTCCGAATCCCAATCTGGAAATACGAACGATATCTAACTGGTGGACGTCATGATTTTAGACCATTTGGTGTGTGGTCACGACTCGTGATGGCAGAGTGAAATCGCAAATCCCACTCAATGAATTTTAATGGGTTTCTTTTTATTTTAAAGGCCCATTATTCTTGTAGACTCATGCCCATATAATTCCATTGACCCCAAACTCAATTCTTCCGATCTGTGTTACGGGTCCACTGCCTAAATATTGGTGGACATTTATTTCAATTAGAGTGAAAATAGAGATTTAAATATAGATATGTAATTTTAAATTCTAAATTTAATTTTAAATTTTAAATTTTAAATTTTATAGTTACTAAATTATATTTGGTGGCTATTGGTGAACTTTCAACAGTCTTTATTGCTCTCAAGACTTTGCATCCTCCCACTTCTTAATCAATTCCTCATGGCCATGTATTTCTTTTCCTTTGGTTCCCACGTTCTTCATGATTAATAAAAGGAACATAGACCGACGGACAATCTAGATAAGCATCCCAATCGCAATGCTTGTGATTTTTTTCCGAAGAGAGATGCAAGAAAGTTGACAGAAATAAAACCGTGAGCGAGCGAAGTCAAACAAGATAAGGTCGAAATACGGAAAACCCTCTTTCTACAGACCATCACAACGAAGTTTTTTAAGAGGCAAATAAATGTTCAATCTCTAAATCCTTCAATTATCGATTAGATATATAATTTAATTTTGATTAACTAAATATTCTTGGTGCTCTGTCAACAAAATAACTAATCCTAATGCAACTATTAATGAGGTACTAACTAATTTCTATTCAACTACAATCGATATGACTAAGAATTTGGATTAATGCTGGTTGCTGAACATAAACTGATAGATACATTTCCCATTGATTAAACTCTTTCTCGTTACAATGAAGAAAAAAAAAGAAAGAAAGAAACTAGCACATCACGGAAACAAGAAAACAATCAGAGACTAGAAAAGAATGTTTTCAACTTCGTAGAATTGCCACGCTAAACTTGTCCACCTAAAATACAGAATGAAGCCGAGGCCCGATGAATACTTCTCCCATAGCTTAAGATCCGCTCATTGGAAGCCGCTTGATTGACTAAGAAATTCGTACAATAATTACCTTCACGTAAAATATTTTGAATTTATATTACTCAGGTTTGTCATGTAAATGAATAGACTTTAGCATGCAAGCAGCAACCATGACCCTTTTCATAAAATCAATAAAGGAGCGCTCAGCACGCCCTGGTAATGATAACCTGATGGCATCAAATAACCATTCTTAATTGTAATATTATAGTCTTAAGTAAAAGATAACATTTGATAAGATTCTTTAAATAATATTAAAATAAAATTAAAGTCATATATATTATTAAATAATTAAAATTTATTTAAAAAATATACAAATAATTTAATGTCATGAATAATGTAATTATTTTAATATTATTTAAATTTAAGTTATATATCAATAAATATATATAACTCAAGATAAAAATATATAAAAATCATACAAACGAAGCGTCGGCGGCGAGTAAAGTCAAAAAGCTAGAGAAGGCGGCGACGAACAATGGCGAGTCACCTCCGTTTGTGCCGGATAGCGCTGGCATTTTGGACCCCTCTCGTCCGTGAACTGAGCGAGCGACAAGGAGACAACCTCAGACCGCGAAAGAAAAGAAGTGGTCCGGACAGTCATTGGGCCCCATTTATAAATCCGAAAGCTGACAACATTTTACTGCCGTATTTCGGTAGATCTTTTAATTCTATATAGTCTAAAGATTTTTTAATTCTTATATTTCAGCATATTTTCAACACAACTAAAAAAAAGTTAATAGTTAATTTATTAGTTATTAATGAAAAAAAAATCGTTAATGCTTGTAAAAATACGTAGTGAGATTTATTTATCTTGTATTCTAGTCTTAATGACTTAATTCGAGTTTTTGCTGTTAAAAATATATAAATAAATAAAAATAAAAATGAGAAAAGAAAGGCATTGATTAAAGCAAGCATATGCCTTCCTCTCCTCTGCAATTATTCTTTTCCCTCTCCTGCTCCAAAGTCATCATCCCTCTTTTTACATTGATCAACATAAATATATTCTGCTGTCGGTGGTTTGTCTCCTGAATCAGAAATCAGCTATAAAGAACTTTTTTTTTGCCTGTTTTTTTTGCTTTCTGTTATCTTGAATCTTGATTGATAGTTGGAGATAAAGGATGGAGCTTGCTCAGGAGCTGGTGGTGACGGGGGTTGTTGCTGTTTTGGTCTCTTTTCTGATTGCCAAGCTGGTTTCCATGGTTATGGCTGGTGATTCCCCCAAGGATTCCGAGCTGACGACGACGGCGAGTGATCACAACTTGGGTTGTGATATCAATGAAGAGGTTGTCGTGGAGGAATTGCGATTCGGTGAAAGACTCGAAGCTCGGGGCTTTGTCGGCGAGAAAAGGACTGAACCGGTGCACGAAGCTGATGCTGGTGCGCGTATGGTGGTGGATGCGTTTGTTGGGGAAGCCGGTCCGGTGCATGAGAGTGAAAAGTCGGCGTTTTGCGGTGGTGTGGCTGAAATAAAATGTTCCCAATTGGCAGATGATTCCATCGAGAATAGTGGTTCAAAAAAGGAGGAAAAAGAAGAAGAAGAAGAACAAGAGAAATCATTGGACGAGATGTCGGCGATGAAAGTGGAATTTTCTGCCACTGAAGAAAACCGAGTTGTCGGGGGTGACAAGGAAGTGGCGGAAAAAGTGGAGGAAAAAGTGGACTCCAAAGAGGAGAATGAAGTGCTAACTGGCGTGGAATTGGCTGTTGAAAGTAGTGGAATGGCGGAGAAATCTGAGGAGATTAGTGCTGTGGAGAGCGAATTGAAGGAAGATGTAGACAAGAAGGAAATAGAGATTGAAAGTGAGGAGGATGATGATTGGGAAGGAATTGAGAGGAGCGAATTGGAGAAGTTATTTGCAGAGGCAGCCAAGTTTGTGGAGTCCGGAGACGGGGATGGGAGGCTGGCAAGCTTTGGCACTGATGCGCAGAACGAGTTGTATGGCCTCCATAAATTAGTTACGGAGGGGCCTTGCCGCGAGCAGCCACCTATGGCACTCAAGGTCGCTGCTCGTGCTAAGTGGTATTAAACTTTCCTGAACCCTGCTCTTGGTGCACTTGTGATTGTCTTTTCTTTCGTATTATTAGCTCTTGAATTTTGTTTGGGTACCATTATCTGTTTGTTTGTTATGCGGAGGAAGGAATGGAAATTGTGCTTAGAATTGGCATTTACATGTTAGCTAAATTGATAGGTTGCACTTGAAACCATTGCAGTATGAGATGAATTAGAGTGTCAGTTCACATTTTGAAATTCACCCATGGTCAACAAAGGTTAGGTCCTGAACTATCACGCTATTAATATAGATGAAAGGAAACCAAAGACGGTGAAAATCTAAGTGATACGCGTTTGGGAAGGTATAATTTTGTATCAGTACTTCCTCGTCTGTTTGTCTACAATGTTACCATTACAATGTATTACAAAACACTACCCCAATGCCCACCCGCAAGCCTTCAGTTGCAGAACTTGTGAAATGGCCCTTGCTGGAGCCACTTTTTCTAAAGTCAACCTATTCCTTTTGAGAACACCCCATTCCATTTCCTCCTTAAATTTCTGAGTTGATCATCTTTGAGATAAGATGTGCCTTCCTGAGAAGAACAAGAAAAACAGTAAAAAGGAAAAAACACCTTAGGCTGCCCCTGTACCAACTTAGTTACACGGTATAGTTTGATAGTTAGTTATAATAACAGGGTTGACAGCTGCTAGTATGAGTGATGGAGGGCACTGGTTACGTTGTGCAAGGAATGCTTGGCAAAGACTAGGGAATATGAGTCCAGAGGTGGCTATGGAGCAGTATATTGGCCTTGTATCAGATAGAGTCCCTGGCTGGATGGAAGACAAGTCTACTGTAAGTTTGAGATTGAGGCACAGAGCAACTTTTTGTTAGATTCCTGCAATGAACTTCTACAATATAGAATCTCTAGGTATTTGTTATTTTTCAGGGAGATGGAAATCTGGGGTCATCTGTAACAACAATACCCAAAGCTGCTGCTCCAGATATAAGTACACTTTCATCCAATCAGCAGGACATAAAAAATGAGAGGTAACTTAAAAATTCGTTTGTCCATCTGTTTCCATTAACAGGGAGTGAGACGATAGTTCCTTGTTTGTGCTTTTGAAGTTCCTGGCTGTCCCTCCTCACCTTTCTCTCTGTCAATGTTTCATTGCTCTTTACACTTAATTGTCCTATAGGAATCAGGAACCGAGGTCTGGAGCTGAGAGTGGTGATTCGACTGAGGGCTCAAGCTTGGAGAAGCAGGTAAGATTGTTCACATTAAAGTTTCTTCTTTTTGCACACACCACTACAACCCACACACCCCCCCCCCCCCACCCCCTAAAAAAAAATCGAAAAAAGAAACAACAGTCAGGCAAATGAGAGTTTATGGAAGGGAAAATAAAGACAACAATGCTACCATTCTTGATTGCAAATGCACATATTCCTTGTCAACTACTCCTCAGAAGGAACACACACTCACTGGGAACTGTTAAAATGTGGTTGGAATCTGCAGCTATGCTGACATTGCCTATGAGAATGTTTATCACTTAGTTATCTTCATAATAGTTAATTATAATTAGGATCATAAATTCCTACCAAAAACTGCTTTATGTTTTAATGAAGAAGTAACAGTAAGTATATCTCAATTTAATTAAGACAGGTAGATGATGACCTTTTGTTGCTTACTCAAGAGTAAACACTTTTATGCTATTGCTGTTCCTTGTGAAGAAGTTTCTTTTTCTGCTGTTTAGGTGTGTGGTCTTTAGTTTGAATAAAGTGAAATTGAGGATATATCCTGGACCATTTGGAGCACTTAATGCTTTGTTCACTTACGTACATAAATGATTATTTCGCTTTGAAAGCACCCCCCAAAAAAAACTCATGAGTTGTTGGCCAACGATAGTCATAGGCTTGCAGCATGGTATTAAAATTGTGATGCTAATGCTTCTTTAAGTTTGTCTAAATGGAGAGTCTACCTTAGTTGAATTTTTACTTGTAAGATGAAAGTTTACATGTTTTGGGAGTCACTTGCTTTTTGCTGGTAGATCACGGCAAGAATCTTTATTAATTGTGAAAGCCTCTTGGCTTCGTGTAACCAGTCCAAATTTGGCATGTAATTTTTCAGGTCAAAGAATGATAAGCATTGTTGCCCCTATGTTACTAACTACAGGGCCATTCTGCATTTGCTTGATCAGAAACAGGACCAAAGTCTTGCTACCAAGTACAAAATTGGGGATTCAAGTAAGGTCCTTTTTCTGTTTATCTTATCATTTACGTGTCCTTATATTATCTAAATGTTGTGTGGGGATGAGAAATTGTAACGTATTGTGTATATGTTTATGTGTATATAAACCAAGTACATATGTTTGCTATAATTCATTATTTCCCTGATGGTGGGGATTCGTTGGGGACCAATAATGCTTGCCTGTCCAAAAAATAACGTGTTTGTTTTCCATCACCCTGCCTTTGAGACCTTTTCTGTTCTGTTGCTGACTTTGGGATCCTTTTAAAGTCCCCCTTCAACTTAAGGGAAATAACGTAAACTGATATTGAAATTACGTGAAAGAATACAATTGCATCCTCTATAAAATTGTCGTGAATCAATAACTTGGCGCTGGAGAATGCATCCACAATTGAAGTACCCCTTACGTTTGGAATCGTCGGAAGAAGTTAAATCGAAATTTCCTTCGATTTCCCAAGTAGTTGGTCAACAAAAATGTTAAATGGCGTGCTGTTTATTGATTGGGTTGGTTTAAGTTAGTGAATTAGCGTGCATCAAATTTTCTTGGAATTTAAGTTAATTTGCAATTGGGGATTTTCAAAATGTAAAGTCTTGTCCTCTAGAATACGTGATAATTATACTAAAACATCCTTTGATGAATGGTCACGTTAAAAAGGTTGTTTCTTTTGAGTACAAGAGACATCTTCGGACATCTCTTTGTCCAAGTAACCCTATATGTATGTGTTATAACCATTCACATCTAATATAGAGAAAAGAGAAAGACGTCTTCTTCTTTCTTCGCTGTTCTCTCAATCATCATGCAAAAGATGTATTGTCTATGAGTTTACTGCAAAAAGTCCAGACATTTAAGAGCAATTTTGAAATAGTGAAAATTATCTCTACGACTTATTTCAATAATGCAAAGTGTGTTTTATTTTACTCTGTGAAAAAATTTGTTGTAACTTGGTTGTATTATTTTCTGGGCAAATTCTGCCGTTAACAAATTGTTACGCAACTTAAAATAATTTTTCCATATTCCAATGTAGACTCCGTAGATTGCCGTTTCCATTTTCAAAGACATGTTAGGGATTCAGCTAAGCTTCGTGCTCTATGAAAACTTAAAATGGGGTTGACAACGCATAAAACTTGAAAGAGATTAGTTCATACTTGACTCTACCCCCGCCACATATTAGCCAAGTGAACTTAGTAACTGTGGATCGCTGCCACCACCAATGCACTGCCTCGGCCCCCAGCTTAACCATTGCTGCCATGGCCGAGTTCAGCTCCATTCCTAATATCATGACCTGGCCCGATGGGCCATCCACCTCCGCTACCCAAACCCACCTGGAGAAGCAGGTCATCAGCTACTGCCTTTTACCTCCTCCATAGCTGCCATCACAGCCACTAGAGCCAAAACGAAAACTATTCCCTCCCTGAATCCTATCCCTTAAACACCAGCAAAAACTCCTGAGCTAGCCCTTGCACCTAGTGTGTGCTTCATCTAATCTCTCGTATAGCCATTTCTGCTCATGAGCTTCCCTTAATCTCTTAGCTTCCGCAACAGCCACCAAGCTACTATAGACTTTGCATCCCAAGAGAATGAGATTGCAAAGTCACAACATTTTGTGTTTCTTTCCCGGCTATCTCTAAGAAATTAGAATGGGACTGTGGCCATGGATTTTGTAGAGAGGTCCCAATTGGACCCAGTACAAGTTGCATAAAGTGGAGCTACACTACCTCGTGGGCCGATAACTGTTCACTCGCTGAGAAGTGCGTGGCTCAAATTGTTATGATTTCGGGCTCCCACTTCGGGCCTTTTTTTTTTTTTTTTTATAAACATATTTCAAGGGACGTCAACATGCGGTTACCAGCTGGTTATTGGCATTACCTTACAATAGGTGAGAGAGTTAACACCTCATTTTCTACAAATTTCTCTCTTTGAGAGAAGTAGGTTAGTATTTCACTGACTCCCATAACTGAAAGAGTGTATTTTTAGAGGCTAGTAAGAGTTACTTTAGTATTTTTACAACTATAAAAGATTATAATTTTACTGAAAGAGAGTATTGTTAAAGGCTAATAAGAGTCACTATAACATTTCTACAACTATAAGAGATTATAATTTTGTGAACACTTTAATAAGTATTTAAACTTGTATTATTGTAAATACTAATAAATATGTCAACATCAATTACCCCGAAACGGTATCCTATCTTTTTGTACACAGTATTCACATTGATACTTGATAGACGGCACAATTAACAGGTGTCATAACCTTAATTGGCTAGGCATTGTTGGTCGATCTTTTGGTCAGGCGAAAGCTATTGGAGCCACCAAAAGCGGAGACGCCGAGGCTTCTATCATCTATTGCAATGAATGACCTCCAATGAGGAAAAGTAAAAGGGGTCAAAAAAAAGCCATTAATCAAAGATAGATACGTAGATTCTCTCCATTTTCTCAACACGTAATTTCAAAGCAGACGAGCATAAAAAAAATCAAAATTATGCATGTCCCAATTACTTGAAGTTCGTACACATCGCTGTCAAAGGAGACACAAATTGTATCTTTTGTGACTTTAGCCAGATTTGTGACTTTAGCCAGACCCCGATGGACTCTTTCATTATTTGGCATTTAGCACTAACTATTGTTTAGTTGGACATCATCACACAAGCATATCAAGTAACAATATTAATGCTTGGTATTGCATTAATGCTTTTGTGCTTTTAATGATGGGTGGCTGGATTAGCAAAAACAGCAAAAAAAAAACAAAAAGAAAAGTGATATTGACCCCCCACCTCCCCCCTCCAACCCAAGAAAAAAAAAACCAAATGTGGCATCTGTACTAGATACATACTCATAGGACAGGGCAATATAAATGTTTCCCTCAGATTTTTACTCAAGAATAAAATATTCAACGAGAATTACGTCCAAATTTACACAATTTGGCCATACTAGTTTTGTTGATAGCTGCTGGCTACATGGTTACAAAGACTTAAAACTCAGGAAATAGTTGATGGTTGGAGCCAGCTGACTAGCTACAGAGACCTCTCGTAAATGCTGCTTGTTAGTTGTTACCCATGTAAATACTATACATTGATATATAGAAGCAGGTGCTCCAATAATTGGTGGGAGCTTTAACTTTTTACCCATGTCATGTTTTATATTTTGTCAATCCTAACCAGAAAGGGATATTCTTGAAAAGAATTTTATTATAGAATTTAATTTTAAATAGTAATAAAATAATTATATAATTAATTTAATGATATTTAATAATTTATTTATTTATTTATTTTTTAAATTTTAATCAATTCATATCACTTTATTACTTTATCATCATTTTATTGCTAATTAATATTTTCCGAAGAGAAATTCTAGCAATCAAACGAGGAACAGCTTCTTGACACGGTATGACTTATGAATCTCAATTTCAGGTATGGCACAGTTGAAATTCAATCAGCACTTCTACCTTGGCATTTTGTATTGCTGCTAGCAACTTCACGTTCTATGCGTTAACACCGATGCATCAGAACAATCTGCGATGCTCATGGAAGTTTCCGTGGGGTACTGTGCTGATCATTGATTGTTGAACAGCTGTTTACCAGTATGAAGTTAAAATAGTTTCGTTCAATAATTCCGCACTAACATTATCAACAACAGGAAGTCAACTTAAGCTTATCCGACCACATAAGCTTATCTGAGGGGAGGGGGCAGAGAGAGAGAGAGAGAGAGAGAGAGCTTGGAGTTTAATTGAGGTGCCGTGCTATTTTGATTTGTGAGTCAATTTAACTAACGAAGAAGTTATTCAAATTAAAGAAAATTGTATGTAAATAGAAAAATTGTATTCACATTTTGAATTTTAAATACACAACTACTTAAATTTTTAAAATTAAACACAAATACTTCAAGTTTGAATAAAAATAGACTAAATTTAAGAAATTACTCAAATTAAAAAAAAATCATATTTAAAAAGGAGAAATTGTAAAATTTTGAAATATAGGTGCCTCACTACCTAAAGTTTTAAAATTAAGAACAAATATTTCGAATTTGAGTACACGTGAGTATACTATATTCACATATTTTTTTGAGTAGGAACCATTACCACTGTCCTTTAACATCTTAAACACACATATTAGGAAATAAGTACAAGTTTGGAGGGCGATGTAAATGTTGTAAAAACATTACCACTAAGTTATCTCTTGTGGTTTACTTCTAACCTATACTAAGCTTCAATACAATGCGATAAATTATAAATTGATTTATCTCAGCCCATTTCTGAAAAGAAAAGAGCGTTAAGAGGTTATATATTTATTGATAAATTGGTAGCTTTTCTGCCAATAAGTGTAAATAGTTCTATTTATCTCATATGGTAATCCAGGACAATTTTCCTTCCGATGAATCTTTACGTATTTTAAAAAGCCAAGCTTTTCTGTCACCAAAGTTGAAAAGATGCAGAGGGGACAAAGGACATTAGGCGATCCATTAAAGTTTTGATTCCGCCCAAAAAAAAAAAAAGGAATTGTGTAAGCACGTGATGACTGACAAAAAAAAAAAAATAATATATGATATTTAGATTATTAATTTGTGAAAATCATATTAAATTTAAAAAAAATAAAAAAATAAATAAACTATTTGATTAATTGTACCTTCTTCATGCTACAGATTACGTATTTATTTAGTTGTTTTTTTTTAAAAAATAAAATTTTGGTAATGCTGTCTCCAAAGAGATTCTTTGCTTCATGGCCAATCTTCCTTTCTTTCCTTCCCTGCAATCCCTTTGAAGTTTGCCAGCTGAATTCGATGACAACTGAAATTGAAAGGATACCAACGTGAAAAAGAAGGCACATGGTCCAACATTCACATTGTTTTCACGTATTAATTAATAGGGCGCTGATATGGACACCAACAGAGCGAGGAAATAATTGAGCGAGATTGATGGGGTCCTTCTTGTCGATCTAATAATGCTAACCGAAGTTTAATTAGTTCACCAAACGATCAAGGGCTGGTTACATTTCTTACGAAAGATTTTTGAACGCAAAGGAAGGGGCGAGGCCGCGGGGGAGGAATGCACAAAGTTTTGAATGCCAAAAAATGGAGCAAAAATAAAACATTTTGTTAAGGAGAAAATTAATTATTGTGTATATTATTTATAAGTCGGTTGTATATCAACATTAATTATAAGTTTAATAAATTTTTACATATTTTTATTTTATAATTTATGATATGCAAAACTGTTAAGTTGATGTATAACAAAATTATGAAAAATGTGCATAAGAAATAATTTCGCCTCTTTTCTTGTCTCCTCATTTTCCCCTTCGCGTAACAAAATATGCTGTAAAACTCCTATCCTTGAAAAAAAAAAAAAAAGGAGAGAATATTTTGAGGCTTCCATTTACTTGCATCAGTACGAGTTTAAGGTTGTTTCCAGTGCAGAAGGTTTTATAGAAAGATCATAGTCATATAATTTTATTTTTATTTTTAAAGTGTAAAGTGTAAATTTCGAGACTAAAATAATTAAACTCGAAAATACAAAAATAAATTACAAATAAAAATTGTAAAGTAAAAGAAAATTTACGTGGGGTCGATCTCCGTAGATCCTCCGATTAGTGTTCCTTTTTTGACTCCGTCAAGGGCTGCACGAGGTTGATCTGGACAGAAATAATTTCCACCGCTTTTTCTTGAACTGGATAGACTGAAACTGTGTCTGATTTGGATGTTTTGACTACGTTTAGGAACCGTAGAGATTCGATCTGATCTGATCTGACTTAATTTCACCGAGGGTCGAATGGACTTGTTCTCGGATGAGTTGCCTGGATTTTGTTGAGGGCCGTATGAGACTTAATCCCAGCCGGATTTGTAATATTTCGATTTTTTTTTTTTTACTATCTCTCTCTTTTTTTTCTTTTTTTCTTCTTTTTTTTTCTTTTCTCTTTTTTTTTTTCCTTGCGCGCTGCGCTGCTGGCTTCTCTTTTTTTTTTCTCTGCTGCTGGCACAATCCAATTTGGGGGGAGGCCATTTATAGGCCTCCCCCACCTGCCTGCCTGCCACCAACCAAATGGTTGGTGGCATTAATTAGGTTGGCAGCTGCCAACCTTCAAGGTTGGCGGCTGCCAACCATTAAATTTTTTTTTTATTTTATTTTATTATTAGTTTACAAATGCCCCCACTTCAAGGGTCGGTCAGAAAAATTTTTACAGAGATAATTCGAACCGAGTCTTGAAGTCCAGTTTGACATTTGGAAAGTCCTGATGAACATTGAATCTTGGAGTCTTCTATCTTTGACCATCTCCGCTGTTGTTGGATCGCAATAGGAAACCGATATGATCTTGAAGAAGTTAGCAGCCCAGCCAATATAGAAATTGAAGTCTTGGCTCCAGGTGCATTCGAGCTTCCATAGCCCGCAAAGGATTTTTTATATCTCTTAAAGTTCCAGAGCTCTGGTGAGGATGATCCAGTAGGCAAAGAACTTCAACCTCCCCAAGTGAAAGGCTCAGGACCTTGGAACTTCAAGACCGGCTCACAGAGAGACTGACTGTAGTGATGATTTCCAAGTCTGCTTCGACGTAAGGAGAGTAGTTGGAACTTCCCTGTACGTCGCTGCATCCAAAGAAAGATTAGGATAATTGCAGCTTCTCATCCCTCTGTGGTAGATGTGAACTAAGGAGAGTAGTTGGAACTCCATGACACCGATGGCGTTGGAGACTGAGTTTCGAGGGCTTTTAGGGATCCCTCGAAGAAGACTACTCCTTCTTTTCTTAGCTCGTGCGCCTCCAACTCCTTGATCGAAGAACTTCCTGAGACAAGTGCAGAGACTAGCCATTTTCTTTTGAGAAAGAAGAGCTGAGGGGTGAATATTACAACTCGGGCATGCAGGATATATATACAAATAATAAAGAGTTTTTTTTTTTTTTTTTTTTTTTGAAAAGTCAAAAAAGGTATGCAGAATCGGGTAGGGCCATCCACGTCCCTTTCCTGCATAAGAGACAAAAGAGGCAGCGGCTGACGCATGTCACGAAAGTCGTTACCGTGTGTGGCAGAAGTCGTTGCCGTGTGCTGCGGAAGTCGTTGCCGCGTGCTGCAGAAGTCGTTGCAGAAGTCGTTGCACCTTATCTTGTCGGCCGTCCTAGCGGGGCCCGAGGTGCAACTCCAAGTCAAGCTCGACCTCGTCTGGTGGGCCGATGATGTTGGCGTCGACGTCGCTTTCCGGCTGGTTGATGCTGCCGGAATATTATGGAAAGAGAGGCAAAATTTCGCCGGAATGACTCCTGTGTGCTAGAAAAATTCCTCCTAGACTTAAGTATCTAGGAGGGATGAACCCTTGGCTGACTCCGTGAAACCACCAGGACCAGTATGTATGCTCCCATAGGCTACGGCTTTGATGAACGTATCGTGGAGAGACCATTGCAGTGGTAGAACTTGGGCCGGCTTCATTTGAGGGTGAAGCTGTACTGGTGAGATCTACTATAGGAACAACAGGCTGTGCTTTGGAAATACCATCTCTCAGCGCCACTGTTTCCCTATGTCTCCGATTCTGGAACCAAAAATATACATTTTTTCCTTCGACTGCCCCTAGCGGGCAAAGTCGTGAGACAAGTTGGAGAATCTGTGTAGAGTTAGGGACAATACCTCCATCGTTGTAGAAGACTTCCTCCAAAATTTGCAGTTGTGCCATGGTCGGTTGCCACATTGTGCGAGGTGACCTTTCTTCTCCCTTGTCTTGAGGTTCTGCAACTGGTTCCATCTTTCTTGCGGCAGAGGAGCAAAGGTCTTGGTATGTGGTGAAGATCGGTTGAGACTGATGCTGACTTTCAGAATCAAACCCTCCGTCGGTTTTATATTTTTGGGCCGTTCACAGTTTATACTCATGCGGGCCAGGAGTTGGATTGGATTTTAAACTTGGGTTCTGGACTGTGTTTGGAACTTGGAATTTTTTGGTTTTCGGACTTTTCGATTGGATTTGGGTCGAGTGTTTGGGTTTTGGACTTGAATTTGGGTTTTGGACTTGGATTTGGGTTGAGTGTTTGGGTTTTGGATCTAGATTTGGGTTGAGTGTTTGAGTTTTGGATCTGGATTTGGGTTTTGTGTTTGGGTTTTGGATCTAGATTTGGGTTGAGTGTTTGAGTTTTGGATCTGGATTTGGGTTTTGGGCTTTTGAGTTGAGTGTTTGGATTTGGATTTTCGGGTTTGGATTTTCGCTTGGATTTTCAGATCGGGAATTCCGAACTCTTTTTTTTTTTTTGATTTTTTTTTAATTTTTTTGATTTTTTTTTAATTTTTTTTTAATTTTTTTGATTTTTTTTTTGATTTTTTTTTCTTTTCTTTTTTCTATATTTTCTTTTGAATTTTTTTTTTCAACATATTTACACATAATACTGTTTCAGAAATTTACCATTGATTGGGCCGATTCAGACGCCTTCTTGGTCTGACAGCATGTAAGCGTTGTGAGTGTAGGCCTCCTGCACTAAGTATGGCCCGTCCCATTTGGAAGTAAGCTTGTCACCAGGCCGATGCTTCATGTTGATGGGCCGTCGCACTGCAAGAACAAGGTCTCCAACTTGAAAAGATCGAGGACGGACCCTGCGGTTGAATGTGTTGGTGAGCCGGGCTTGGTAGCACTCAAGTTGCTGTTGTGCTTCGAGCCTCCTTTCATCGAGAGCTTCTAACTCATCCAGACGTAGGCGAGCATTCTCCTCCTGTGTGAGTCCTTCCAGAACAGCCATGCGCAGGGATGGAATCTGTGTTTCCAACGGCAGTATTGCTTCGACACCGTAGACAAGTGAGTATGGCGTCGCCTGTGTTGGAGTCCGGTAAGTTGTACGATACGCCCATAATGCCTCTGGAATTCTGTCATGCCAATCTCTTTTGGATTTAGAGACTACCTTCCGCAACAGGTTGCATAAGGTCTTGTTGAATGCTTCAGCCAAGCCATTTGCTGGGGCATTGTACATGGATGACTTGTACTGCTTGAACTTGAACTTCTCGCAGAGCTTGTCAATCAAGCTGTTGTAGAACTGCTTACCATTATCTGTGATGATGAATCGAGGGACTCTATAGCGATAGATCAGCTGAGTCCGGATGAAATTGGCAACATGCTCCTTCTTTACCTCTCTAAGTGGAATGGCTTCAGCCCATTTTGAGAAGTAGTCGGTTGCTGCGAGGATGTACAGGTGACCCAGGGATGACTTTGGCAAGGGCCCTACTAAGTCGAGACCCCAAGCTTCAAAGGGCCAGGATGAGACAGTTGGATGCAGTGGCTCCGGTGGTTGATGTATGTAATTCGCATGAAATTGACAAGCTTGACAAGTTTTAGCAAACTCAATTGAATCACGTACCATCGTTGGCCAGCAGTATCGCATTCTTCTGAGTTGGAAGTGCAACTTAGGCCCCGATTGATGTCCTCCACAAACTCCTGAATGTGCTTCAGTGAGAGCCTGTTTTGCCTCTTCATTGGCTAGGCAGCGAAGTAGAACTCCATCAAAAGACCTTCGATACAGAGCATTCTTGAGATATATGAATCGGGGAGCTCGTCGTTGAATTTCTGTTTTATGACGACGATCTTCGGGCAGCTTCCCGTGCTGTAGGTAGTCAATGATTGGTTGGCGCCAATCCTCGTCCTCCGCTAGACGTACAGATACAGCGTTGGCTGCTGTAGTTTCTTCATCATCCTTTTGTGGCACTATCCATTTCTGACATACAGCAACAACTGTAGCCTGGATTTCTGACTTTGCAAGAGAAGTAGCCAGGTTAGCTAACGCGTCTGCCTGAGTGTTTTCTCGTCGAGGCACATGCTCCAAGGTGATGCTTTCAAATTCATCCATTAGCTGTCGAGCACGTTGATGGTAAGGCGCAAGGTCCTCTTTCTTCACGTCATACAATCCTGTAAGTTGGTTGATGACGAGCTGGGAATCTCCATGGACTTCTATAGTTGGAATCTTCATATCGACAGCCATTTGAAGACCAATGATCAAAGCCTGGTATTCAGCAACATTATTTGAACATAACTCACCAAGAATGATAGCATATGGTAGTATTTGTCGTTGAGGGGTGACAAACACTATGCCGGCACCAGCACCATCACGCCTTGCTGCACCATCAAAGAACATCGTCCATGGTGGCAATGTCTAAATGTAAAAGACTTCTTCATCTGGAAGATCATCTGTGAACTTCCAATCGGACGGAACAGGGTGATCTGCAAGGAAGTCTGCTAGAGCTTGTCCTTTGACTGCTTTTTGAGGCACGTAGACAATGTCGTAGCTTTGTAGGATTACTGCCCACTTGGCAAGTCGTCCTGACAAGATTGGTCTGGATAAGATATATTTGACAGGATCAGCTCTGGCAATGAGACGTACCGTGTGAGCTTGCATGTAGTGCCTCAGCTTGTCAATGGCAAAGAACAGTGCTAGACATGTCTTTTCAATGGGCGAATAACTCAGCTCCGGACCATTTAGTGTTCTGCTCAAGTAGTACAGAGCAACTTCCTTTCCCTGCTCATTTTCCTGTGTAAGCAAGGCTCCCAAAGATCTTTCCTGTGCTGCAATGTAGAGAATCAACGACTTTCCTTGAATTGGAGCACCTAGAACCGGTGGATTGGAAAGATACTTCTTTATGCTTTCAAAGGCTTTGCTGCAAGCTTCGTCCCACTCGAAGTTGACATCTTTCTTCATCAACCGATGGAAAGGTTGACATCTCCCAGCTAAATTGGAGATGAAACGGCGAATGTAGGCTAGCTTTCCTTGTAGACTTCGCAGCTCGTGCAGGTTTTTAGGTTCAGGCATCTTTTGAATTGCCTCAACCTTTGACTGATCAACTTCGATTCCACAATGGCGCACCACGAACCCAAGAAACTTTCCTGATGTGACACCGAATGCGCACTTGAGAGGGTTCATTTTGAGCTGATGCCTCCGAAGTCTTTCGAACACTGTCTTGAGATCCTCGAGGTGGTCTTTGCGCTTCTTAGTCTTTACAACTAAGTCATCAACATAACATTCTACAATCTTGTGCAGCATGTCATCAAAAATTTTTTGCATAGCACGTTGATAAGTAGCGCCAGCATTTTTCAATCCAAACGGCATAACTTTGTAGCAGTATATACCTTTTGGGGTACGAAATGCTGTCAACTCCTCGTCTTCTGGTGCCATTCTGATTTGGTTGTAGCCTGAAGAACCATCCATGAAGGACAATGCTTCGTGACCCGTTGTTGCATCGACTGTGATCTCCGTTATGGGCAATGGAAAGTCATCTTTCGGACAGGCCCTGTTAAGATCTCGAAAATCAACACATATTCTCAACTGTCCATTCTTCTTTCTTACCGGGACAATGTTGGCAATCCACGTTGGGTATGTGACCTCTCGGATGAAGCCGGCATTGATCAGCTTGTTCACTTCCTCCTCGATTTGTGGAATGAGTTCCGGGCGGAACCGTCGTTGTGGCTGCTTGACAGAACGGACACCCTTCTTTACTGCTAGACGATGCACCGCAATTTTCGGATCAAGTCCAGACATTTCTTTGTAACTCCATGCGAACACGTCCCTGTATTGACTTAATACCTGAACATATTCTTGCTCTTCTTCTGCAGTAAGTAAAGCACTTACAAATGTAGGTCGAGGATCTTCCGGAGAGCCAAGATTGACCTCCTTGAGTTCATCAACAGTCGCTTGGCCACCATCTTCAAGTTCCGGGGGAGCCTCCTTCACTTCACCATCTGATGAGTCAGACTCAGCCTCCTCGCTGATTGTGACATGAAATGTGGAGCCTCTGACTTCGCCTTCTTTGTTTGATTGGATAAGCCTGTCTTGTCTGGTTGTGGTGGTGATGACACGTGCATCAGCTGCTCGGCTTCGACTCTTTAGCGTGATCCGCACAGGTGACTTCTCCTGATAGCCCAAGCCAGGTCGGGACTGTGATGTTTGAGAAGCGGCGCCATGTGTGGACGGCAGCGTACCCATTGTGCTCGGGTTCGAGAAGTCATAGCCCGCCTTTGCCAAAAGCTTGTATGCATTAGGATCGAATTCTTTTATTTGTTCTTCTTTCTGGAAGTGAGCCGCCTTCGACTGCCCCCGTGTGTGGTTTGACGAAGCCTTTTAATGGTTTTGAGGACAAAACCGGCTCAATCTTTGGTATCGGCAGAGTGTAAGTCTCCTTCAGGTTGTGCAGCTCCTTTGTTTTGGGTTGGCTATGATCTTGCTCCTGTTTAAGATCAATACAATAAGAGAAAGGGGGTTGACCTTCTGAGCGTTGTGACTTTGGCACATAGCGTAGGACTTGAGTGGAGCTTGAAGATGCAACATCCTTTGAACGGAGCTCAGCAGACTGTGGCAGCTTTTCATTTGTTGGAGTCTGAGGTTGAGCATTGGCAGGTTCTTCGCCAGCTTTTCCCTTTTTGTGGATGCCCCCAGTCCAAGTAGCTTTTGACGGAATGATCTCCGGATTGTCTGTGTCAGTGTAGAAGACTGCATCCGCCAAATGTGATTCAGCATCATCGAACGACTTAAGTCAGCATTGACCTTTTGAACACCACCATTGTAGTACTTGAAGCACTGATGCAGGCTTGAGAGCACAACTCCATTTCCATGAATCCACGGTCGTCCTAGTAACATCTTATATGTGGTACGTGCATCAATCACGTGAAATAGAGTGCTAGAAGTGAGATTACCGATAGTTAGCTCCAAGCGAATCATCCCAATTACTTTCTGTCCTCCTTGATTAAAGCCATGAATCATCAAGCGACTGTCTGATAATTCATCAATGCCGATGCCGAGCTCCTTTATGGTGGATTTTGGGATAATATTGACCGCTGAGCCATCGTCGATCAGAATGCGTCGGACTTTCTGCTCTTTCACATAGCCTGATACATACAGCGGCCGATTGTGGGGTTTGGACCCCAGCAGGAGATCCTCATCTGAAAATGAGATAGCAGAGTAACATCCGACGTGATTTTGGGCCGTCTGTTGCTCCGCTGAGTTAGAATCATTTGATGACTGTGATTTAGCTAAGGTTTGGAGAGTATTGCTGACTTGATTTTGCCATACTTCTGTTGATTGCAGAGCTATAAACAGCTGAGGGTTAGCGAGAAGGGTTTGGAGAGCTTCATATACCTTCTCCGTTGTCGACTTTTTGTTGTCGAGCGGCTCCTCCTTATGGTGTGTCACTTCTTCTGATGGTTTTGAAGTGATGGTGGTTTGGTTTGCCGAGGTTACGCCTTCCTGGTCCAGAATGATTTTATTCTGGCTCTTGAGTTTCATGATTAGCTCCTTCAGGACGAAACACTTCTCCGTCGGATGACTTACTATCCGGTGATATTTGCAGAATCTTGGATCGCTGATTCGATCCTTTTCATTCGGCCGCTTGCACTCTGGGAGTTCGATCAGCTTCGCCTCCAAGAGTTGTTCAAGAATGTCGGGGACGTCTGAGTCAGGGAATGGATACTGCTTCTGCTCCAGCTCTCGCAATGTCACCTTCCGCCTTTCCTGTTGTTTTGGCTGAGTTATTTGGGTCGGAGGATTTACCTTAGCTTTGGCGCCCACTTTTACTGGTGCAGCTTCAACAGTCATCACTTCTTTTCCTTTTCCGGAGCTGTTGGGTTTCTTAATCTCCCTTCTGCCCCCTTGCTGGTCTAACTGGATGGGAACCGTGCCTCCAGAAGTTTGGATGCTTATCTCCATATCATGTGCGCGGGTCGCCAATTCTTCGAAGGTTCGGGGTTTGACACCCTGCAGGATGTATAACAGCTCCCAATGCATTCCCTGAATGCACATCTCTACGGCAGAAGTCTCCTTCAGGCGATCTTTGTAGTCCAAGCTGAGGGCACGCCATCTGTTGATGTATTCGACAACGGGCTCTCCTTTTCTTTGTTTGGTGCTGGTAAGTTCCATCATACTTACCGTCCTTCGAGTGCTGAAAAATCTGTTGAGGAACTCTCGTTGTAGCTGTTCCCAACTGTCGATCGATTCTGGTTCAAGATTTATGAACCAGGTGAAAGCGGTCTCCCTAAGTGAACGAACAAACTGCTTCACCAAGAGATCTCCATAAGTCCCTGCGTTGTTGCAGGTTTCAACGAAGTGGGCGATGTGCTGTTTGGGATCACCTCGTCCGTCGAATTGTTGAAATTTGGGCGGTTGGTAGCCCAAGGGCATGTTGAGACTTTCGATCCGTCTGGTGTACGGTTTGACGTACATCTGCGATCCTTGGAAGGATGTAGCTTGTTGCAGTCGGATCGTATTGGCTATCATTTCCTGCAATTGTTGAACAGATAGCGAAGCTATAAAATTTGAGGATGGCAGCTGTGTAGAACTACCTGGTCGTTTTTCTGCAGGGAAGACGTCGGCTGGTGTGGCTTCTGGAGTGAAACCGGGTGGATATGGTTGCTCTTCGCGGATTTCGGGATCAACTTGGATCGGGGCTTTTCCTTTGAGAGCTGCGATCTGTTGATCTTTTTCCTCCACGACTCTGATCAGCTGTAAAATTTTGTTCTCCAATTCTGAAATCCTTTCCTCCGTGCTGGTTGTGTTGGTCATCATGACGGCAACAGATGAGGCTCCGGGAAAGACTGGGGGAGAAAACTCTTCTGATTCTTCTGTGTGGATCTCTACAGAATGAGTTGGATTCTGTTGAGCGGGTTTCGTCGCGTTGCCCCTGACTTCGATCGGGGTGGGTGATCGACTCCTCCATGCGGCAAGAGAGTCAGGGGAGAGATCCTGTTGTGCAAGCTGTGGACTCTCCATTTCGATATTTTTTTGGGTTTGGACGGCAAGAAATTGTGTCCGTCCCCGGGTTTCTGGACCTGCGTACCCAGGTAGGGTAGTTGATGTAGGTAATGGAGCCGTTGCCTTCTTGTTGGTACCGGCAGCTGTACTTCTTTTCGGTGCCATTTGATGTGCTGAACACGTGTAAAATTTTTTTTTTACCCTTTTTTTTTTTACTTTTTTTTATTTTTTTTACTTTTTTACTTTTTTTTTACTTTTTTACTTTTTTTTTACTTTTTTTTTACCTTTTTTTTTACTTTTTTACTTTTTTACTTTTTTTTTACTTTTTTTTTTGACCTTTTTTTTTTCTCTCGGCTCCCCTTTTACCTCTTTTTTTTTTTTTAAGGAACAAGAGATGGGAGGTGAAGATGTCCCACCGAGCGTGCCAAAAATTTGTAAAGCGTAAATTTCGAGCCTAAAATAATTAAACTCGAAAATACAAAAATAAATTACAAATAAAAATTGTAAAGTAAAACAAAATTTACGTGGGGTCGATCTCCGTAGATCCTCCGATTAGTGTTCCTTTTTTGACTCCGTCAAGGGCTGCACGAGGTTGATCTGGACAGAAATAATTTCCACCGCTTTTTCTTGAACTGGATAGACTGAAACTGTGTCTGATTTGGATGTTTTGACTACGTTTAGGAACCGTAGAGATTCGATCTGAGCTGATCTGACTTAATTTCACCGAGGGTCGAATGGACTTGTTCTCGGATGAGTTGCCTGGATTTTGCTGAGGGCCGTATGAGACTTAATTCCAGCCGGATTTGTAATATTTCGATTTTTTTTTTTTTTACTATCTCTCTCTTTTTTTTCTTTTTTTTTTTCTTTTTTTCTTTTTTTTTCTTTTTTCTTTTTTTTTTTTCCTTGCGCGCTGCTCTGCTGGCTTCTCTTTTTTTTCTTCTTTTTTTTTTTCTCTGCTGCTGGCACAATCCAATTTGGGGGGAGGCCTATGGCCTCCCCCACCTGCCTGCCTGCCACCAACCAAATGGTTGGTGGCATTAATTAGGTTGGCAGCTGCCAACCATTAATTTTTTTTTTTTTTATTTTATTTTATTTTATTATTAGTTTACATAAAGAAACAATGTTCCATCCACGTAACATTTATGTCAATAATATATGTCACAACGGAATAATCTAACTGCTACAGACAGTAAAGCTCGCCATTTACTTGCATCATGATCAGTTGTTGAGCCGAGCAACATGAGCTCTATTTAAAAACGATCCAACAATCATAGTTAATTAATATTATGCCCTTGTAGCGAACTTTTTTACATGTAAACTTGGGTTAAGCACCCTATTAATAGCATTAAATTTTCTGCCTTTTAAGGCCGAAATTATTGGTGTCTGGAGGGTCCATTCCAGCTAACAGCCAAAAGCTAGTTAGGTAGAGTGTGAGTGTAAGTGACAACCATCCCGGTGTCATATTTTTATGATTAATCAGTACAGTAGCTCCATTATCTCATCAGAATTCTCTTTCCTCTCGGCCTTTGATTGCTTTATGATAATTGCACAACACGACCTATATTCTTTAGATTTCAGCGTGGCCTTGATTGGTAGTGGTTGCTTAAATCGTCCAAAGTCTCCGCTATCACTCTCTCTTTCTCTCTCTCTCTCTCTCTCTCTCTCTCTCTAAATACAATAATAGTTAACAAAAAAAAAGTAGCTTGCTAAGTATTAGCGATTAGGAGAAGCACGTTCTAAAATACTTTAGCTCAAGGCTCATAAATTGTGAGTGTTTGAGAAGGTTAAGAGTCGACCCCTAATTTTCCTTGGCTACAAAGGCCAGAGGGCCATCTCGACTAAGCAAAGATGGTTCTTTACTACCAATCACTTATTGCACTACTTACTTCCGTCTCATATTGATAAAGAGTTCTATTATATAATTGTATATTAATTACTACTAAATTGTACATGTAATCTACTAATGACATCTAAATTGTATTTTAACTAGTACTAAAATGCATATGTAGGCTATTAATGACATCTAAATCTAACGACTTATTAAATTTTTTTTTTCAGATTCAGCTATCTAACCACTTTTTTATGTTGACCGAACGACTTATATCACTTTCATTATAATTAAGAAATTTTACCAAATATTTTTCAATGTTAAAGTGCTTGCTAAGAAAGTGATTGAAAGAAGCACAACTTTAATCACTTTTGGACCCTTTACTAAAATGGGTACCTTTTTATTATAGTTTAGAAAATTATAAATGACAACACATCAATAAATTAGGATAGATATATAATAATTCAAACTATTAAATTTTAAAATATAATAAATTGTTAAATTAAATACTTACCTTTTGTATACTTTATTAAATATATTCATGTAATCTACTCTTATGGTTTAAAGGGTGATTATTTGTACGGTGTAGATGGGTCGTTGAGTAGATACTTTATTCGTTCACCGTAAAACATTATTGCTAGAAATCTCATAAAGAAGTCCCAATGGTTGATTTAGTTGATCAAGTGAACGTACTATACATTTTGTTGATTAAAGTTCCATTTATAGGATCGTGACATAAGTAAGTCTTTTATAAAATTTAGTTTGAAGTGAATAACCTGGTGTAAACAGATGAGATAAATTAATATACAGCTTGAGCTTTACCATCATCTCACGCGATAGTGTGTGAACGTAAATAATTCTGCCATTACTGTGGCCAGGTTCAACTTCTCTTGTCTAGTGAGTAACATTGGAAACATGAGGCCTCTCATGGAACTTCTTATGCCTTATTTGTAAGGTAATTTGACAAGCATGCAACTTCAACAACTCTGAAAAAACTATTCCAACATAAAAAGCCACAAACATGCCTTTTCCCAAAATTTCTTACCAATAAAGTAAGGGTAAAGCAAGCACGAGCTTTTCCCACTAACAAGAAGCATGTAATTCATACACAAAGTTTGAAAGAAACAAGAAACCACAAACACAAAGCGCATTTGGCCATCTATGCTTGATGACCTGTATGCCATGCTCTGTAAATCAATCAAACTCTTCCACCTGTAAATTCCTGAATAATAGAAATTCTTCTTCCTTTTTCATCATTAGGTCCACTCCCTCTAGCCACGCCACTAAGTAGCATTCTTGTGATAATACTACTCCAATTTATGTGGCCATCAGCTTGCAAAAATACAGATGTTGACATAGATTTATACCTGTATACCTTTTGGCCAAACATGTGGTTGCAAAAGATGGTGTGCTTTAATTGATGATAAGGTTACATGAGAAAACAATTATCATACAGCTATATGAGAAAATGATTAATGGTCATGATGATACATTTAAACCGTAGTGCTTCTGTTCACGCACGACTCTGTTCCAGCCACAACATCACATAAAACTTTGTAAACAATTATTAACTAAAGATTGTGGTGTATAATACACTAGTGAGAGTTTGAGAAATTTCAGATTAAAAAAAAAAAAAAAAAGTATACGACGTATTGGGAAGCCACTCGACAAGGATCCATTTAGTCAAATGCGGTGGTCTCTTCTATATATTATACATTTACTCTGCGGTGACCCAACCAACAAGCACTATACGACATAGTAGGAAGCTAAGAGACTGAGGGATATGAAATTACCCCATGTCAACCTCATTTTCCACTAGCACTGCATTCTGAAACCAACCCCCTCCCCCTCCCCAAAAAAAAAAAAATTGTCACAAGAATCTGTTGCCTTAACTGTGGAAAGGCAGAAGATGATGACGAAGGCACCAAAGTTCAGGATTCAAGTGCTGGCCGCACTTCTTTGCCTATGTTACACCCATGGGGAAGCAGAAGTGAAGAGGACTTACATAATTCACATGGACAAGCACAACATGCCATCCAGTTTTGCTGATCACCTCCAGTGGTATGACTCATCCTTAAAATCAGCATCAGAATCTGCTGCCATGCTTTACAGTTACGAAAATGTAATCCATGGCTTCTCCGCTAGACTCACATCCCAGGAAGCCAAATTTCTTGAAGAGCAGCCAGGAATTCTCTCTGTCTTCCCGGAAATGATGTATGAGCTGCACACAACTCGAACACCAGAGTTCCTTGGACTAGAGCAAAGTGAAGCTGTCCTCCCTGAATCTACCTTGGCAAGCGAGGTGATTGTTGGGATACTAGACACTGGTGTCTGGCCAGGAAGTAAAAGCTTTGACGATACAGGGCTAGGTCCAATTCCAAGTAACTGGAAAGGTATCTGCGAGGTGGGAAAAAACTTCAATTCATCAAGTTGCAACAGGAAACTAATTGGAGCAAGGTCATTTTCAAAAGGGTATGAAGCTGCATTTGGACCTATTGACGAAACAGTAGAATCAAAATCACCCATAGATGAAGATGGCCACGGTACTCACACTGCAACAACAGCAGCTGGGTCTGCTGTCCTAGATGCTAGCCTGTTCGGTTACGCAACTGGAGTGGCTCGTGGAATGGCAAATCGAGCACGAGTAGCAGCATACAAAGTGTGTTGGCTTGGTGGGTGTTTTAGTTCTGATATTGTCGCAGCGATGGATAAGGCTGTTGCAGATGGTGTGAATGTCCTGTCCATATCTCTTGGAGGGGGACTCACAGATTACTACAGAGACACTGTTTCAATTGGCGCCTTCACTGCAATGTCACAAGGAATTCTTGTATCATGCTCGGCTGGAAATGGGGGCCCAAGTTTGGGCAGCTTGTCCAATGTTGCACCTTGGATAACCACTGTTGGTGCTGGAACTTTGGACCGTGATTTTCCAGCCTATGTAAGCCTTGGCGATGGGAGAAATTACTCCGGCATATCACTTTATAGTGGAGTCAAACTGTCTCATTCATTGGTTCCACTGGTGTATGCTGCCAACATAAGCAACACAACAACTGGTTATCTTTGCCTGACAGGCAGTTTAGTTCCTGAAAAAGCTGCAGGCAAAGTTGTGATATGTGATCGAGGTGGGAACAGTAGGGCGCAAAAGGGTTTGGTTGTCAAAGATGCAGGTGGGGTAGGTATGGTTTTAGCAAATACAGAGTCATATGGTGAGGAGCTTGTTGCAGATCCACATCTTATTCCCACAGTTGCTGTTGGCCAAAGAGCTGGTGATGCCATTAAGAAATATGCCCTTTCTGATCCCAAGGCAACGGCTACAATTGCTTCTGAAGGCACAAAGCTAGGAGTTATGCCATCTCCAGTAGTAGCAGCATTCAGTTCTAGAGGGCCAAACGTGATCACTCCAGAGGTACTCAAACCAGACCTCATAGCACCAGGAGTCAACATCCTAGCTGCATGGACTGGTGCAGTTGGTCCAACTGGGCTATCAAGAGACACCAGGCGTGTCAGCTTCAATATCATATCAGGCACATCAATGTCATGTCCACACATAAGTGGATTAGCTGCACTACTAAAGGCTGCTCACCAGGACTGGAGCCCAGCAGCAATTAGGTCTGCCCTCATGACCACAGCCTACACAACATATAAAAATGGGGAAACCATACTGGATGTGGCTACTGGACAGCCAGCAACGCCATTTGATTATGGTGCTGGACATGTGGATCCAGTAGCCGCCCTTGATCCTGGGCTTGTCTACGATGCCACTGTTGATGACTACTTAGGCTTCCTCTGTGCCTTAAACTACAGTTCAACTCAAATCAAGCAGACCACAAACAAAGAATTGACTTGCGACTCAAGCAAGAAATACAGTCTCGGAGATTTTAATTACCCCTCTTTCTCTGTTCCCCTGGAAACTGCTTCAGGCTTAGGAGGTGGAGTTGGGGTAACAAGCACCGTGAAATATACCAGAACCCTGACTAATGTGGGGACTCCGGCAACCTATAATGTTTTAGTATCGCCACGGATTCCATCAGTGAAGATCTTAGTTGAGCCAGAATCACTAGCATTCAGTAAGCAATATGAGAAAAAGAGTTATACAGTTACATTCACTGCAACTTCTATGCCATCTGGTACAACCAACTTTGCACATCTTGAATGGTCAGATGGGAAACATGTCGTTCGTAGTCCAATTGCTTTCAGCTGGACATAATCAGGAAGTTTGAAGGATTGAATAAAAGCCTATTATCCGCAGGACACGAGTTACCTGAATGTACTCATAGCCAATGCGTTTCCCTTCCCTCATTTTATGTTTGACACTGAGCTAGCATGCTGATTTGTGTTAGTAGCTTTATATCCGAGCAGATCATCAGGTGGCAAAAAAGGTTTAATAATTGTACAGAAAACCAAGAACACCACTCGAAGTCACTCATTAAATGTCTGAATATTTCTACTTCTCTTCATCCTTCGTGGCATAGACAGAAGTGAATCATTCTGATTGTTGCATATGACCCTTACCAGTTAGAAAACTGTTATTTTCCTGCCTCATTTCCGATTGCAGCCTCAAGAAAGACGAAATGCCTACTCATTATGGGCATTTGAATCTGACGCCTATTTGGTAGTGCAATTTCCTAGGCAGTATCCCATTTGATTTACCTGTGAACCATTAAAAGCAATTTTCTAGAACAAATGCTCTTACAGCTATTAGTGAAATCCAGGACCTGCGTCCTTCTAGGCCAATGATGAGAATACTGCTCATTTTCCCATTATAGGAACTGGGGTCCGCCTGATGTGTGTATCAATTGGCCAAAAGTAGTAAATTTTTCAATTTCACTAGAAAATTTTCCAATTTCAGTAACTTATTATGTATTTGCACGGCAAAGGTCTTCATAATACCAAGTACAAGAGGAAGATTAATTATGGGACAATTCCTCAATGGATCAATTATGTTGCTCTTTTCACTTGGGAGTTACTAAGGTTTGCAAAATAAAAGGACAAAAATGGAGTGGCATGTAATAGCAGGACTATTACATGTGTTGGATTGTAGTTATAATGTTTATCAAATGCCCAATACTTTGTCTGAACAGCACAAAAGATGACACTCTTCGTTAATGAAGTAAAGTCTGCTATTGGTTATTAGTTTTGACAAGGAGAAAATCAAGAAGTATGCCCCTAAACTAATTAAGTATGAATAGACTTCGTCTAAATATAAGAATGCCGGCAGATAATTTCCTGCTGTTAGTATCCTTCACATAGAGAAAAAAGAATTGCGATTGTATCTCTAAACATAGCTATCACTTCTTATGAATTCATCTATCCTATGATTCCATCTCCTAATTTCCAATTTCATGGTTGAAGTAATTTTGTAAATAGGTACAGATTCATATCAAGAAGTAACCAATTAACCATGCCATTAAATGTGTTCGTGCACATGATTTAAAGAAGTCATGCTTGACTCCAGATGTGAGAGTTTCAATGCCACGCTACACAAGCTCAAGATATTGAAGGGATGTTCAGATGCAATATCTCATCTTAGCTGAACATTTTCCAGGAGAAACTGAATTGCTAAATGTAGCTTATAAGCTCACAATATTTCCATCAAAGAGAACAATTATGCTACAAACAAAATATCACTCAGAATCTTGCATAGACTGACATACAGGGAGGTAGTACGTATCAAGCTGCCAATACTTGTGTCTCACACCTTCCCAAACTTCTTCTCCCAAACAATCCTTAACAGGCAAGGGAATCAACTGTGTAGAGTAGCCCAAGTTCTGGAGTTCTAGAGAAACTAAATTGCAGTAAACAACATGGAAAAATGCATTACCTCCACAAAGTCCATTAAAAAATGAGTAGATTCCTCCAGGCTTCAATAACACGGGAAGGTGTTGGTGGAATTCTCTCAGGTCTTCATAATACTCCCCATAAGTGTCAAAGAAAATGCCTGCACATATTTTACATATGTCATGAAGTGTTCCTATGTAGAATACACCTATTACTTCAAATAAACCAAGAAGAATTCAAATGAAGTATGAAATCTACTTGCAACTGATTTCTTCTACAACGGCCTCAAAACAACCAAAAATGCAAACACAATGTCACTCGTCATAAGGGGAGAAAAAACTTGAATTTACCGTCATAAGTTTCAAGTTGAGAGAGAACATCTTGCCAACGGCCAAATATTATCTTCACGTTGTCCTTCTCTCCCCAGCCATCACGAATCATCCGGGCATAAACCTCCGGGTGAGCCTCAACAATTGTGTGAGTTGTCGGAGCATATTGCTGAATGGCAGTATCCACAAGTCCCATTCCAAACCCAATGTTCAGTATGTGACCGCCGCCTGAGCAAACCGCCTTCGCGTGGGCCTCCATCAGCGGCTTCTCCCAAGCCATCATGATGGCCTTACTATTGGAATCCATCAGCTTATCCTCACTAAATGTAACCCTATCTTCCAAGTAATCGCCATTACAATTACCATTCTCATTAGATTTCCTCGCAATCGTCCCTAATATTAACTCAGATTGGATCCCTATACAATTTTCGCAGAGATTCTTGTAATTATTGTAATAATTGAGAATGGGCAGTTAAAGGCCGAGAGAAATGACGGATGATTAAAGGTCTTACCAGCATTGAGGAGAATCTCGTATGCCTCCTGATGGCCGGCCTCCATGGCAAAATCGCCGGCAGAGAGATTAGAAGGAGAGAGGGCGTTCCACGGCGCACCTGCCTCGAGCAGGGCCGTCACCACGGCGGCGTGGCCGAGCTTGGCAGCGTGCATCAGCGGAGAGAGGCCATCGTTATCGAAGTAAGAAACGTCGGCGCCTGAGCTTATGAGAGCCTTAACCTTGTCGGCGTCGCCGCCCCTAGCCGCCTCGCAGAGAAGTTCGGATTCTTCCATAGCCGTGGCTCTCCCGGATAGCGGAAGCGGACGCAGAACCCCGCAACCGGGGTTTTAAGTTCACGGAGCCAGTTTTAGCTATTTAGCAATCATTTTTTTTCCCTCTAGAGAATATTTGTGTGCTTGACTGTTTTTTTTTTTTTTTTTGGAAAAAAAATGTTATAATCGGATAAAAAGTTATCGGAAAAATCTTTTAAAATTATAACTTACTAAATTTATTATGTGATCAGATGAATTTATTGTGTAATAAAAAAAATAATTTTTTATTTAATTATACTTATAATTAATATAGTTATATAATAAATTCAAAAAGTCGCATTTTGAAATTTTTTTGATTAATTTTTTTTATTATATAACAAGACTCTTTTTGTATATAATAAAATTAATAATATTTATAATAAAAAATAATAATATTTAATTTTTATTATTAAAATTATCAATTTTTAATTGTATTATAAAAATTATTAATTTAATTATATTTTTTATAAATAAAATTGATAAGTAAAAGTAGTATTTTATAAATCCTTCAAAAAGATTCGCTTAAACTCTCTATACAAGATACACGAGACAACGTACGCCAAAATTGATGCTCTTATTTTTATTTAATAAAATTGATTTTGGTTTTCGGTGATATTTTAATTTCTAACCGATATTCGATGTGATTGCTAATTGTTTTTATTTAAAAACTTAAGAAAACACATAAATTTTTTTGGGGGTATGTTTCTTTTCTTTTTTTTTTTTCATGATATATATATATATATATATATATATATATATATATATCTGTTTCTATTCCTTTTTCATTGACGGGCAAGTAAAGAAAGGAGCGGAGAGGCGGCAGAGAGTACTTTAACAGTGTGTTAGGTTTGATGGAAAATAAATGAAAAATTGTTAGTCAATAAATATTCTTATTATTTTACTATGTTTTCACAATTTTTTGATAATTTTTTTGTTAATTTAAATAATTAATTTTTATTTTTTCTCTAATAAATTATTATTTATTTATTTATTTATTTATTCACAATTTTCTTATTATTTTCTTTCTTACATCTTTTTATCAATTCAAATAATTTTATTTTCTCATAATTTTTTTTCATAACTTTTTAATAATCCAAACACACTATAAGCTTCGACTAGAAAGGCTGAAGAACCTTATCTTAAATTTCAAGACGGTAATGTCAAAATTTTTTAAAAAATGTGGTAAATATTTTACTTTATTTACTGGTTCATGATGCTATATTTTAAATCTTGAAATGAACAGTGTAAAAACTCTATCGTCAACTTAATCTTACAATCCCCTCCCCAAGTACTTAATAAAACTACAAAAAAAAAAAAAAACAAACTCACAGTCAGTGTTAATCATTTTTCCTTTCATGAAAATATCAATTAAGAATGAAATCTGTGTAACTCGCGTGACAATTTTTTTTTCCCAATTTTGTGACTGTAGATCACTAATTTTTAATTGTTACAATGTAAGTGATTAATTTTTAAAAGTGGGTCAATATGAATTTTAATAATGATTACAATTTTCTTCCCTTTATTCAATAAATTTTTTTTTTGGACCAAATAAAAAATTCATTAGATTAAACGTGAAAACACATGTAAATAAGGTTAATCAAAATGAGCCCACAACACCTCATAAAATAGTTCATATACACATAAAACAAAATAAACCCCTAAAAACCCAACCAATTGAGCCTACCTTAACCAGGCCACAAACCAGCATGTAGTCCAATGTAGACCAAATGAAGCTCAAGTCCGAGCTCATAGCTTAGGGGAATAAAAGGCTCGCACAGTAAAGAGATCGAGACAAAGTCTAATATAGTAGATACCTAGAACTAGAAGGTTCCAAGCCTGCACCGCACAACAGCAGCAACGCTAGGCATAGTCAGGAGGACAGTGAGGCGAGCCACTACGAGCCGCTGGTAGTGCGGCACTGGTCAAAAGCCGATGGCAAGTTAGAAATATCAGGCACAACACAGAGGAGCGAAACATCGGCGTTGGAGTAGACTGAGAAGCTAGTGAGAAGGGAATCGACTGAAGCTGGAAGGAGAACTTAGAGACCAGGTACAAATCAAGGCAATGACGAGACTCCAAAGAAGGATCCACCTATGCACGACCTCGATGACTATCGAGAGCCAATGTCTGGCAAAAATAAGGTCATCCCCCGCCTCCCTATCCAAAGACTAGCCACGGTGAAAAAGGGGGGGACATCACAAGAACACCAGAAGACGCGCAGCAAAAAGGGCACCCAACAGCCTTAACGGGGGGAAAAGAGCATCAAAATCTACAGAGGGGCACCCAACGGCCACAAGGACTGATTAAACAGAACGGAATTCCAAAGAAAACCCTTGAAACTCTGATGGCACGAAGAGAGACGCACAGCGTACGATGGCACAAGCTAGCATATGTTAGTGCTCTTTAACATTTCCCTTTAATAGACATCCGTTAATTGAAATATGGCATCCAACATGTCAGAGAGAACAAGGGATCCCACATTGGATGGAATTGTTGAATTTTACTGTTGTGCAATTTGTTGTTGGAAGACTGGAATACCGAATTCTCTTTGCTCGTTATTGTAGAATATGATAGAATCAAGTCTCCAAGTTGTTTGAAACCTATGGGAAAAAAAGCAGGCCTGAATTCCATAAGCCTGTTTTCAATTTTGTTCTCTTTTTAATCTTAGTTTGGACTTTGGAGGAATTGGATTGTTTTTCATTTAATCTCATAATATATCCGAGCCATGAAACTTATATTCAATAGCTCAATCCATGTATTTGTAGACCGTGATGTATATACAAGCAAGCATGGTACATTGTTGTGGCTCCATCTCTGCTATTTAACCAGATGTCGCCGCTTTTGGAAGAAGATTGCCGGTTGTTTGTGATCTGGAGAGGATAAGGTTCCTCCGATTTCTGTTTTTTTTTTCGAATTTGGGAACTAGGGAAAGGCTAAAAAGCTGGGGAAAGAGGAGAGAGTGGGTCAGAGGTTCATGCCAGCTCAATGTAGATCTTAACGATGGAACTCATTTTTGTTACGTGTGATCTAATGGATATTCGTTAATGGAAGTAAATGGAAAATTCAAATTTTTTTATATATAAAAAAATTTATCGTTAGTTTGACAGTTATAGGTTGAAACTGGAATAATTTTAGTTTGTTTGAGTCTCATTCAATTATTTTTAAAAAGTTGACATACCACTCGAACACTATTAGACCCAATAAACCTTCCCACGTTCGACCACAGTATTAATGAATTTTGAACCAGTAGCCTTGCTCTTGCATTATCCCAATTAATTGAAGCGAGTAAAATTCAAAAACGAGATTTGAATTTGAGTCGTGGCTGAAAAAAAAAGGTCAAGTAAATTGATGGAAAACTTGTGTTATCACATAAAATGTTGGTGGCTTTCATCAAATTAATTGGAAGTTGGTGGACTCAGAATCACAAAATTCACAAAATTAGTGATCTAGCAGTAGACTTATCTCTCGAATTTATGAATACCTTTCTTCAAATAATTAGACGTACACTACTGAGAGTACCGATTTATAAATCCTTATTCTGCTTCTTGTCACCTTTGCTTTATATATTTGTTTCCACCACTTGATTGATGACATCTTTGAAGCATAGGCATGCACACGGAATGAATACAACTCAAACACGAAAAAAGTGTACTTCATTTATTTGTTTTCATTGCTTGATTGCTTACTATAAGCAACACTAGTCCATGTCCTCGTCTCATGCGACAAGCTTCACAGTTTTATACCCTAATTTCTTCAAACATCCCGCCATCCCGAAGTGAGTACATAATTTTCTACTTCGGCCAGCCATGTCATGCCGAAGTGTGCACACAATTAGCTACACCATCATCATCATCATCAAACAAAGAAAAACGATCGTTGCAAGCACACTGCTATGAAAAATAACGCTCGTATTTACTAGGGTCAAAGCTCGCCATAGGTGGCTCTATAATTTAGCAGGCAGTAGATCTGATGGCAATTTTTTTGATGGGTTATTATATAAAAATATTTTAAAGTTTATGCATTTTTATAAATCTAACTTGATTTTAAAAAAGTAACGATTGAATATTGATTTTTTTTTTTGTAACAAATCATTGTTATTTTTATCTAACGAAATTTGTCTACAGAAGTGATGTATCAGAAGTACGAGCCCTTGAATTTGGTATACATAATGATGTATTAATTTTATTATAAAAATATCAAATGTCAAAATATTCGATCTAAAAGTTTCCTGTTGTGAAATTACGCCGAGTTGATGGCACTTTCACATGTTAACCTTTCTTTGGTTTAAAAATAAAAACGTCGTGTGTATATATATATATATTAATCATACATTTATACATATATACATACATATTTTTTAATAGTAAAAAAAATTTATTACGAATTTATCGATCATTAAATCTGTAAGTTGAGATCGAAATAATTTTTTTGTAATTTTTCATTCAATCACCTTAAAAGAATATATTTAATACTTGAGTACGAGTGAGTCTGAAATTTATTACTGCGTTAGAATTTTTAATTATCTCAATGTCCACCCAACATTTTGTTCAGAAAGACGACGAGTATAGAGACTCAAACTCGAATCATAAATATAAAATACATTTTAATTTATCATTGAATTATTATTTCAAATGATATATACATATTTCTTTAACAATTAAAAGATATATATATATATATATATATATACTTATAAATTGAAATAAAAATAACTCGATGATTCCTTCATCCAATCTCCAATCTCGCTACGGCGACATTATTTAGTACGAAGTGGTCCGACCGAGAAATACATACATATCTCCTCGGCTGCTCACGGCATTTTTGACCGTCTTTCTCTCTCTGCTTTTTTTTTTTTGACTGTCATTATCCGACAAAACACGGGTTATCGCCGTTTGACTGCTACGCAATAAATCATGTGGCTGCCGTGTGACCGTGTCTCTCTTTTGTCTCTCTCTCTCTCTCTCTCTCTGTCATTTTCATTTGATTAGCGTTTTCCTCTCGTGCCCTTGTTCATCTGAATTCTGAGCTGTATTTCCTTTCTGACATTGCGAGATTGGAAGAAGAGAATCGACGTGCTAGGGTTCTTCATCTCCTGTTTGTTAATTTGTTTCTTTCTTTGCCTTTTGTTCCTGGAGGCGGGGGTAGTACGCAGGAAGGATACTTTTGATTTTTGTATCCCTGAAAATTAGTTATACTTTGCATTAGATTTCTTTTCTCAATTTTTTTAATTTGTCCGAAATAAATAAATGGCTTCGAGTTTTGATCGGTGGGAGAAGGATCCTTTCTTCTCTGCGGCCGAGGAAGTTCAAGAATCCGCCGACAGGTACCCAATTTTTAATATTTTATTTATGGTTTCCAATTGCATTTTTTTTGTAAGTGTAATTGAAAATGGCATTTTCCGGATGGTGCCTATCAAATTTTTGCTTCCGGCAGTGGAAGCTAATGGTTAATGTGGGGCTAAATTTATTGCTGATTTATCTTCATCTGCTGAAGGAATTGAAAATGGCATTAAAAGCTCCGTCTGGCTGACGTTCTGTCAAAATTTGTGGCGTTTTGTTGTCGTTATGCATTTCTGTTGGGTTGTGCTTTTTCTTTCTGTTAAATGACATAAATGTAAATGTGAAGGATGGAATCTGCTTATAGAACGTGGGTTCATGCTGAGAAAGACGGAGCTTCTGGTATGTGGAATTGTGAGGAATTGCGTCGGGATCTACGCACTGCCGTCGGCACCACCAAATGGCAGGTCTCTTCTCCATTAAACTTGATTTCTTGCTGATGGTTGAATTCCATTTTGGTAGGATTTGGGAAGTTAAAAAACTTTGAATTTTGATTGAGCATTGCAGTTGGAGGAGTTTCAGCGGGCTGTTGGGTCGAGTTACATTAAGAGTTCTAGTGAGGATGCAAGAGGCAGGCATCGTGAATTTGTCCTCGCAATTGAGGACCATGTCTCAAGAATTGAAAATTCAATACAGGAATCTGCCGGTTCAGGAGGCAAGACGTCGTTGCCATGGTTGCGTTTGGATGAAGGAGAAAGCAATGAATTTGCGCTGTTTTTGTCGGCACCATCGACATCTGGAATCAACACCATCGAGAAATACCACAAATTGGACACTGAAAACCCACAAGAAATGGGTAAAGGATTAGGCCCCGATTGTCCAAAGAACAGTGCACTATCAACTGAAGGAGGTTCATTGGAGCCTAGGGAGGAGAAATTTCATGGGCATAGGAGGACAGTTAGTGCTGCTGACATTGATGCTTGGAAGATAGTAATTTCTGAAGATAGTTGTCTACCGAATTCTCCCAATGCGCAGACTTTCCAACCCCCACGAAAGATACCTAGTATGTCGGGAATTTTAGGATCCATTGAATCCACTTACAAAATCAAGTGGCCAAAGAATGGTGTCAGGAAATGGAAGGCAGCAGATTGTCAACAAGAATCTGATACTGCACCGCTGAGATCTTTGCAGTTGTCAAGGGTAAGGTGTTTATGTACTTATACTGGGATTGAACGTGGTGATCATATCTTACTTCTTGATTATCTCATGCATGAATTCCTAACATGTAACAAATGTTTTTTTTTTTTCTTAATCCTTTAAAAGGGCATTAATGAATGTTATGAAAGAAGTAAGAGTTGCTTGGATAGTGGTGACGATTGCTATGATAAACAACTTTATGGCTGGTATGGAGCTATTCAAAGACAGCTTCAACGTTCTCAGTACCAAATGCAATACAGTCGACCTTTTCAAAGGGCTATTTCAGTTGTTCTTCTTCTTTGCTTAATTGGTTAGTACGCTTTCTTCTTTTTTATTGCTTATATTTATTATACACACCATTTAGGTCTCTATGTGATGGATTTGTGGGTGTTGATCGCCTGACAGCCTGAGTATTATCTTTAGCAATAATCTTTGGGTATGATGCTAATTGCCTTGCATTATTAATGAGCTTGGTTGGAGCTTTCTTAGAAGCTTCAGAGTTTAATTAAATTTAGAATCTTGGGATCATAACCAGATTCACTATTATTTTTTCTTTCTCGAGTAACTACATTTGACATTGGCATGATAGTACTTGCTGGTATGTGAGAACGTATCTTGACCATAATGCTTCTGTACTCAAGTATATTGAAAATATTGCTTAGGAACTCCTCTGCTTTTTTTTCGCTCTGCCATTCATAGTTTATGTTTTTGTTTGCTAAGAATTAATTCTTTTATTTACGCATACTTGCAAACAAGAATGCTTCCTTGGTCGATAAGGAAGTAATATATGGTAAATACTGTAACTGAAGTTTTATCATAGAGTCATTAACTCAAAACCTCTTGATATTTGCTATTGTTATTTATTAAGTGCATCTGAAATTAGAAGTCACTAACATATAATATTCGATTTGGTAGAAACTTGCTTTCTTTCGGCCTCAAAATTTCCACATTGTAAGTAATACACCATAAAGGGAGGAATGTGTATTGATTTATTGGATGTAACCAAGTTGCTCTATATATTTGGCTCCACAACTCTGGAAAAGATGCTGTAGAGTGGCGGTGGATTTACAAAATGATGCACTCTATGGTTTATGAAATGATGCATACCATGGTTTTTCTACAGCTCTAGCTGCTGTGCATATCACTAATCACACGCATACACTTCAGACCCATTGGTGAGAACCATGTTGAATGGTGTTAATTTTTCTGTTTTCTGCACCAATTGTAGAAGTAGAAATGGTTTTGGAGGAAATAAATTACAGGGCTGGAACTAACAAAGCCATACAAGTTATTGAAAAGTAGTAAAATTTGGCATGTTGTCAGAGTACCTATGTATCACAGTACCTATGTATCCATGGCAGCATGTTGGATGGGTTTGGAGGGAGGGGGTGGTTTGAACTTTGGGAACGTTTAGTGCTTTCCTTGGCTGCCCTTTCTTTGTCATTGAACTATTGAGATGCTGTTTTTTAGCAAGCAACAAAGACAAGCGTTACCATGTGGAATCATGATTTGCATCATGTGGCATTCTGTCATTAAATGGGTTTCTGTTTTGGGCTTTCTTTATGGTTGAATTGTAGAAATTGCCCTGTTCACCTTTTATGTATTATTGTAATGTTTTAAGTATTTAGATATCCTTAAGGATTGTTTTATTAACAACTAAATTTCGGGTTGTAAGTAATTACTTAAAATGCAACTATGCAATTTTTATCATTTAAATTCATGATTAAGGCTTAATTGAGTGTTAATTGTTTCATTCGTCAGTGAAGATTAAGTATTTATGGGCTTTCTGCAGTATTGATTGCGTTGCGTGCACTGTAAGGAGCTATGGTATCTTCATTTTCCACTTAGCGGAATGGACCAACCACCAATGTATTGTAAGCATTCCATCAGCTTTATCTGGATTGTAATTTTCTGGAGAGCAATGCATGACTTTTACACATGCAATATCGTGAATCAAGAGTACCCCAAGAGACACTCTAGTGGTTAAGAACTTAGACTTCTATCTTTGAGGTCGAGGTCGTGGGTTTTAATCTTGAGAAGGGTATATGAGATTTATGAGAATATGAATAGTTACTCTTATAGTATAGTTCATGCTCTAATAAGTCTCTTAATGGACCAAAAAATATCATGACTGAGCATAGTAGCCTTCCCAATTTTTTTCTATTTTAATTGTCTTTGCTGTCCAACTCTATCATCTACCCCTGGATTTTTTATGAAGGCCAATTGGGTTGTAATGTCTGACTTGTAAGACAAGGATGGCAGAGAATTCGCCTTGAATGTTTCAATTGCCATTGGTCTTGTAAAATATCTTGTTTTCTCGAAATAGCGTTTGCAACATTGTATGAAATATGAACACGATTTAGTAGAGCATTTAATCGGCAGATTTTTAGGGATTTTAGCCTTTTGTAACTTCTGCTCTGTTATTTGTTTTTCTTTTTTACTGCTCAGTTTTTAGTGGTTTCTAGTTCAGCAATTCCATAATCTGGTGCGAAGAACTCTTATCTCTAAATTCTCTCTTTATTATCAACTGACGAGGTAGCTTTAAATGAATCAAGTTCAATACGTTTGGAATTGGCAATAACTTAGTAAATTTTTCAGGAGCTTGGCAAAAGGTTGGCTGATAGTCTCGATTATTAACCATACAGGCTTAGCATGAACCGTAGTCTGATCACCAATGTGCTGTAGACTCTCTGTCGATTCAGGATAAAATTCAACAACTAAATAAATTGTTGATTTGAGATAAAATAGAACCTCTCTTTTTATCAGGCAAGTAGGGTTCTAGTTCTGAATTGAAGAGTGTTAGAAACAGTGCAGTTGAGAGGTGGATGGCCCGTCTCTTTGACCTAATAGACAATTCTTGTTAGGTAACAGTACCTGAAATAGGAAAGAAACTGTCATAAGCGGAGCACAGAACTTTAGGAAAGCTATTTGGACATGCACTTCCCCTGGATGACAAAAGCGTTCGTTTCCTTGTGCTTGGATTACTTGAAAGAAACATCCTTGGTATCTGCCCCTTGGAAAGCACAACCACGTGGTATTTTATGATCCAGTCTTGTGCTGCCTTGCCGCCTGACAATTTCCTTGATTTCCTTTGTTGCATTGTTTCCTGTTGACTGAAAATTCAGGGGACCTATTGATCGAATGATGCGTTGCTCTAATCCATCCGAATTGTAAAGCCAAATGAGCTTCACGACCAATGGCCTAAATTTCGTTTGATTATCGAAGAACCAGCACAAGACCGTTATTTCATTTGTTTTTGGGTATATTGGAAAGAACGGTATCTCATAATCCCTGTTAATATCTACACATCCTTGCCTTTTACATCTCAACAAGCTCATACACAGTGATCCCAGGTAACTCTATTATTCCTGAGGCTTTGTTGTGGAGACAAAGGGGTAACGCAGAGCAAGGGGGCAGTCTGTGGTAAAAATTCTAATGAACATTAGGTTCTTTCACTGGAATATCGTTACTTTGGTTGCCAATTTTTATCATATTTACAAAATGGTGTTGCAGGAAAGGTAACCTATAATCTAGGCAGGTGGTAATTAGCTATCCACAAATTTACGGTCCTCAGGACATACGCAGGGCAACAGATACGGGTCTGTGAAGGGCAAGATCTGCGTCAATGTTGACAATTATGCTCAGTGAATTCTTTGAGGGGTTATGGATGGAGAACTCTCCTTCCAGACTTTCCAAAAACAATGAAACCCGTTTCATGGTTTCATGTTTCTTAACTAATTTTAGTATTTTCATATATGGTTCGTCTTAGAAACATAACGGGATTATGGAACTTGAAATTAATGACATTCAGCCTAACAGCTGGTTCCAGGGTTTCTTTCTATAACATCGTGACAAATCAAATCAGTGCCTAGGAAATGCAGTTGATCTTGAAATTTCAGAACTTGCCCTATAGACTTTCACCAGCAACCCATCATTCAGACAAATATCCAAACCCAAGATGAAAAGTTATTGCGATGCACGAACTTCCTTTGTGTTTCTGCCCAAGTGTTTAGACCCGTTATTATCACTTTCATCTGTCCTGTGAAATTCAACGCCCTGGAATGTGACCGTAGATGATCGATATTGACTACCAAATGCAGTGCCAAAGCCCCATCCAAGACCTAAACCAACCCCACAACCTCCACCTGTAAACCAAATTTCAAACAATGAACAACCTCTTGCACATGATTCCATTTGAAGACATTAAACAGTCTTAATCAGAAAATATTTCCAAATGACTTTTATTCAAGTTGCAAGAGAAGATGCCACCTGCCCCAAGACCCAAGATATTCAAAGGCATACCTGTAGGAAAAAAATCATCATTGGCATATGAGCTGCTCAAGAGAATACTTAAACTTTAAAACAAGATGTAAAATTATTAAAGGTGACGCCTCATGCCAACAAACTGTTAAGCGAAAATCACGAAGCAAATGGGAGCCTAAAACCTATTTTGTTAGGTTAGGTGTTAATCAACATCAAGAACATTGCTAAATGCGCACAGAAATTTCATTAACCAAAATCTTCAGAGTGCAGCAAGGACCAAATAGAAGTCCAACTTGACACTCCCATACAATCATGCTGTCAATCTTCCCAACAGCACAAAATCCAATCGGGGTGAAAAATAAAGAGACAGATTTTTCTTCTGGTTAATCCTTTGAGCTATGTAGTTGGAAAAAGACCCACTCACACCTAACAAAATGTGATGAAGGAAAAAAATTGACTCAGAGAGGGATAAGAAATTTAACAAATCTTCCCAAGGACTGTACCACAACACTACAACCAACTATTTATCCATAAACATGGTGAAATATATTGCTGCCTGTTTCCCAGAAAAGCCAACTAATGGAAAAGGAAAAAATTGCCCATAAAATTGCACATACAGGTCCCCCCAGAAAAGCAGAAAGCCCATTAAATCAAGCAAACTATCATATTTCCTTTACCCATTATAAAATTAATGGAGTTAAGCAACAGAGTTCAATCTTCAATAGATTGCAACAAAGCAAGTTGAGACTTGAAAACTATATGGGTAGAAAAATAAAGAGAAAAAAAAGAGAATAGAGAAAACTCACCGCCGAAACCCCAACCAACGCCGAAGCCACAACCGATGCCGAAACCTGAAATCAGAATTTGGAATAAAAAGAGGAAAAAAAATATATATAAAAAAAAGCAATCAAATCAGGAGAATTGCTGATTGCAATCTAAATAAACATCCCAATATTCATATTTTCCATTTTCTTTGTTAAAAAACAATGATAAAATACCGAATCCGACACCAGCTCCGTTGAAGTTTGTAAGAACCATTTCCTCACAGTGCAAAAGCCAGCCGAAGACACGACCAAAGCTGCCGCAAAGCACGCAGACATGCTCCTCTTGCAAACGACGGGCTTGTCATCCATGGACTCCTGAAATTATTGGTTATAAAAGGTTTGTGGAGGCCCAGTCCACAGTTAAAGCCCAAATATTGTTTTCGCCCATTATGAGGCCCAAATATTCTTTTCTATGATTTCAACTTTTTTGGTTTTTTTTTTTTTTAATGTTTTTCTTCTATTATGTTTTGCGTGCCATCTGGCAAGAAATATATCTACAGAAAATAAAAAAAAAACAACAAAAAAAAGGAAATATAAATTAGAGTGATCGCTTGCCTTTGTGGAAGGGTAAGAGCATTGTTTCTATTTTTTTATCAATCTTTTTCCAAATAATTTTATTCATTGGAAAAAGATCAATGAAGCCAATACCTCAATATTTACACAGACCGGGAGCTAAATTTGATAACTGGAACAGAGATTAGGATTTCTCGTCACCGTCGGCTAAATTTACACATATCGGCATCTCAATCTTTTATAAGTCACCATCACGGGCCACGTGCGCGCCGTCGTTGATCGCCGTATCCACCACTGGACTGGACAGGAAATGCTTCTGTTGCTTTTGTTTGAGTTTACTGACTTATAATATCTGTCTGCTTGTTTATGTTAATTTTTTTGTCAGTTTAGAAAACCATTGCTAGGTATTCTCAGCAGATTTTTGTTGTAAGTCTGTCAAAATGCAGTATGTATTACTTTAAACGACTTTTTTTATCTAAATTTAATTCAGTAGGTTATCTTAAATTTTGTGTCTGTATGATTAAGGGTTAATTTAATCATATATTAAATAAGTCTTTTGTTTCGTTTCACTTTCTTAGTTTAATCAGATATTTCTAATGTGAAAAATGTTCGAATGCGTTGAATCCGTTTCAGTCAAAATAAAAAAAAAAAAAAAAAAGATTAGGATTTTTTTAAAAGCCTCACCTTAGTATTCACCTTATAAAATTTCGCTTAGACACTTTCTTCCAAGCAACAGCCTTTTTGTAGAACTTGAATGTTCTTGAATGTCTAGATGTCTCCTCGGAAGAAAGCGTTTCTTGATGCAGGAAGATTTGTGGAGGAACTGACGCGTTCGGTTGCTTGTTTCTTTTTTTTTTTTTTTTTAAATGAAAATTGAAGCTCCGTGCCTGGCCTTCTACTCTATTTTCTTCTTTTTATGCATTTAAAAATTTTAAAAATTTAAATCTTCTCCGTTTTACAATATCCCTGTCTTCCTCTGACCCTCATTGGAAAAAGATCCAAAGGCTCCAATGTCTCATATATTCATTGATGTTCGATTTATTACCTGTCCAAGTTGAACACCCAGAAAAAGGAAAAATCCTTTAACGGTACACTAGTGTGCTAGTTGCTGGCAAGTGGCAAGAACACCACAAAATGAAGGGTACATGTTTTGTGGCAGAGCTGTGGCCTGTGGTGGATCTTTAGTGGACTGAAGGCTTGAAGTAGACTCTCAATTAGCGCTGCAAGCTTGGTTGCATGATATGCCTTCTCCACACCCGAAATGGAATCTTATTTCTGGTTGCAAAGAGGTTCTGTCAAGGGAATGGTCTCTCAAAGCAATACATGTGTAGCGAGAGGGAAATGCTGTTGCGGATTGGCCAACAAGGTGTGGCTTGAAGGAGAGGCGGAGGGCTGCATGTTCTTCAGGAGCCTCCACCTGCTGCGAGACAATTGTTACGGCCGCGCTTGACTAGCGGCTAGTTTTCTTTTCCAGGCACTGTGCCTTCCATTGTTGTTGTTGTTATTATTATTATTATTATTTTTGTTTTTATAAGGAAGCATTCCATTGTTACCCACCACAAAAAAAAAAAAAAAAAAGATAAAATTTGTGGGTTGTGAGGAACTGTGCTGTTCAAAGGTAATTGGACATGGGCCCAATTCATTGCTTGCAAGCTTTATTTATTTGGGCATTTCCACAAACTCCGGGCGTAGTTTATACATCTTTGATGCCATCTCAGGACATTAAAAACTAAATACAGATTTTGACCAAAAAAAAAAAAATACGTACAGATAAGACACATCTTCACTCTTGTTTAGTTTTATTCTGCAGCTTGGAGCTGTCAGCTCTCAATTTAGCACTTCATCACATCTGTTGATTTGTCAAGGGACAACCTTGTCACCTTTCATTCGATCTATCCATGTACTGAATGAGTTCTTGGAATTCCTGAACCCCAAGAACCCATGTTCCTTGCTCTTATTCATGCTCGATAACGGCGCCTCTCCGCTCAAAATCAAATCCACAAACCACCAAACGCCCACCTCCTCCAGCTTGGTGGGCTGCAGCTGGTTCTTCTCCACAATCTCCTCCCAAACCGCCCCCTTGTCCTTCATTTCCTCCTCCAATATCACCCTCTCCTCCCCAATCCCGTGCTCTTCAATCCCAAACTGCTCGGCCAGAACCTTCCACAGATGCTTCCACTTGTACACGTCCGCGTTGTTGATGTTGAATGCTTCGTTCTTTGCAAGCGGGTCCACGCTGGCCCATATCTGATGCTCGGCGATCAGATCGGCATCCGAGGCAATTGAATAGCTATCCCAAGCGGCTTTAGAGCCCGGGAATATTAGAGGCTTTCCCTGGTGTTTGCATATGGCCGCGTAGACGCAGAGCGTTCCCACCACGTTCATCAAGCTGTACGGAGAGAATCCCCAGATCATGTCGGGCCGGTGTACGGACCATGTCAGTCCTTCCTTTTTCGCAGTCTCTTCAAACAGGACGTCTTCCAAGACGTAGTAGAAATTGGGCGCGTCTAGCCTTGGAAGATCCTCCGTGAAAGGCGGATCGTGCGTCTGGATCTTTCCGAACAGCTCGAACGGACCGACGTAGTGCTTGCCTCCCGTCTGGAGGCATATGTGTTTGAGATTGGGGGCGTTTGGAATAACTGCCTGGAGTACGTTGCGGAACATGCGCCCGTTCACCTCACAGTTCTCCTCCTCCGTGGATCGGCTGGCCCATGTCACGTAGAAGATATGCGTGACGTCGGTGAGCTGCGAGAGCTTGGACTGGGCGTCGTTGGCGTCGGAGATGTCGCACTGGATGTACTCCACGGGATGGTCCGCGTTCCAGCTGGGCCGAGGACGGCGGGCAACGCCGTAGACTTTCCACGGGCCGCCGGGAGTGTCGGCAAGAGGGAGGATTTCGGCCAAACTGTTGCCGACGATCCCGGTTATACCGAACACCAGGGCCACGCTCTGGTGGCTCCGCGGTTGCTCATCTTCCTCAAATTTCTTCTGAAAATTCAATCCAAATAAAAACACAGCAGAATTTTAGCACCCACACCCAAGCACAATAATCATCATTAAAGAAAAGAAAATAAATTATGTACCTTGGCAGCGCCAATGGCCCCGGCCCACCACCAGCTCATTTTGTTTAGCTAACGGTCGAAAATCCGATCACAAGAAAAAAAAAAAAAAAATTGCAGCAGGTGGATTTGGAATCTAGCAATAGATCAAAGAGTTGATATTAAAATTATTGAGCTTAAAGATCGATCTAACTCGCAGCAAGTACAGACTGTAGAGTTTATGTTTTGTTAATTGTTACCAAAAACTTCCAATAAAGAAGAATACAAGACTTTGAACCTTATCATACATGCGATGATAAATGAACGACGGTATTTATAGGATAAGAAAGTAATTTTTAAATATCTTATCTGTCAATTTTATGGATATAAAATTTATTTAATAATATTTAATAATTTATTTATTTTAAATTAATTATTTAATAATTTATATTTATATATATTTATATATGTCTGAATAAAATTGTATTTTTTTTAAATATTTTTTTCTTAAAAAGGGCGAGAGGTATTCATTGGAATGATATGGATAATCTTAACGAAAAGCTTGCCGGACACTAGAAAGTGATGTGAGCCATGATGCAGAAATTTTTGTGCAAATTATTGAAAATGTGTTTAATCGCAACAACTAAAAAAAGCATGGACTCTGGAGAGCAGGAGGGCAGCAAATCCACATAAAATCAGGCGGCTCAGCATTTCTTTTCGTTTTTGGCTTTTGAAAAACATAAAATTTTGTCTTTTACGAACAAATTGAAAAATTTTATATCCGTATGTACCAAAAAGAAAATGTCATGTCGAGGCAAGTTGCTGGATGCCTGGACCACCACGGCGGCTGGTGCCACCATCCCCGTTGTGAAATTATTGTACGGATTGAATTGAAAGAGATTAAGGTGCGTTTGGATTTGAAAGAGAAGTGAAAAAAAATAAAAGAAACGAAAGTGGTAAAAAAAATTAATGTCAAAAAAAATTATTTAGATAAATTAGAAGTATATAAAAATAAAAATTGTATAAATAAAAATTATTTATTTGAATATAGTGAGAAAATAAAAGTAAAAAAAAATTATGTATGAAGATAACATTTAATATCCTTATCATCCAAAAAGAAAAAATATAACAATTAACGGTAATTTTGTAATTTTACAATAAAATGAATGTATAAATATATATTTCACCAACTATGTTTGATATTTTTAAAAATTTTACTCACAATATTTTATTTTTTAGAATTCACCCTCTACAATCTCATTGTAAAACTTATTTATTTTTTTAATTAGTTAATCGTTAATTTTGATATGTGACGGTTTAGTTAGTGCCATGTAATTAAAATCAGACACCACAACGAATGCTAATGATGTGACATTCAACAATTTTTTCCAAATTTTTTAAAAAATTATGATTTTCAAATTTCTATTCTTTCAAAAATAATTTTTGATAAATAATGTAATAATTAAATATAAAAAATTACATTACTAAAGTTCCCTCAAATTTCCTTTCTCTTGAGTGGGCATTGGCCATTATTTCCGTATTCCATCGCCAGAAAGGATCCTGCCTTTGTTTGCTGTAATATTTGAAACCGATAAAATTCATCATTTGAACAATGTGCATCTGCCACTGTATAAAATCCTTTTGGGTCAAATATTGGCTTGGATATTACTCTCATTGAAGAAATCAAGACCCATTGAAGAGATCAGATGATGTTTACCGGGCCCATTGACGAGATCGTCAGTGGTGTTTGGACATTGGCCACCGTTGATGTTTTTAGAAAAAGCAACAAGAGAGAGAGATTCGAAGGGCAGAAGATGAAAAAGGGATAGGATTTTCAGTTTAGTAATATAATTTTTAATATTTAATTATTATATTATTTATTAAAAATAATTTTCGAAAAAATAGAAATTTTAAAAGCATAATTTTTCAAAAGAAAATAAAAACAATTGTTGGAAACTACGCCGTTAACTTCTGTTGACATAACTTATTACTTGGATGAAGTGGTACTGATTAAATTGTTACGTATCAATAATAACGATTGATTAATAAAAAAAAGTGAAAAAAATGACAGCAAAATTATAAAATGTGTGTTCTTAAAAAATAAAATATTATGAATAAAATTTTTAAAAAAACCAAGCATAATGCATAAAATCTAAATTTATACCTACGGTAAACCATTCAACTCCACTTTCTCACCTATTCTCACCAAATCCGTGAGAATTGTTTGGTATGGGACTGACAAATATTTATAAATTCCAGCACATTTCTTATCTTTTGACAAAAAAATAACACTTTTCTCGTCTCTTTCTTTTCAACATATTTACCAAATAAGAGAAATCTCACTTCCCAATGCCTATTCTTTGTTAACCAATTCTCTTACTCAATTCTTAGAAAATAAACACACCGTAAGGCTTGCACTATTTTTTTTTCTTATATTTATAGCTATTTTTTTTAGTAAAGGTTTTAATTTTACTTATTAAAATATGTGTTAAATTGATTCGATTCTAAATGTGAGTAGAAATATTAAAAATTTAGGTAGGGTTCTTTCAAAATAAATAAATAAAAAAAATAAATTTGTGTGGTATAAAATTGTTATAAATTATATGTAGGATGTAAAAATTTTACAAAATGTAAAATTTTGACTACATGGGTATGCTTAGTGAAATATGCAGAGACATATAGTTTATCTAATGATATTCTATAATTGATCTTTTTTTTATTAAAATTTAATATATTTTTTATAATTTAACAGTATGCGTATTTACTTAGCGTCTCTTTAAATCTTACCAACAAGGTTTTTCGAAAATGATCAAAGGTGAGTCCTCTTGCCAACAACCCGTTAAGTGATAATCATGAAAGAAATGAGACTTCTAGGCTCTAAAAACAAATTGTTAGGTTAGGCATTAATAATAAATCAGAAACATTGCAAAATGTACACACAAATTTCATTCACCGAAATCTTTAGACCACACCAAGGGCCAAATAGGAATCCAAGCTGACATTCCCATTTACTCATGCTGTCAATTTTCCCGATAACGCAAAATCCGGACCGGGCAAAGAACAAAGAGACAAATTTTCTTGCGGTAAATACTTTGAGCTACGAACAAGCATATGCGGACATCCATAAAAGGTAACATGTGATGAAGGAAAGAAATGATCGAGAGAGGGATAAGAGATTTAACATATCTGCAAGGATTGAACCACAGTACTATGACCAACTTTTAAAGCAAGCATAATATCCATATTTCCCTTGCCCGCTATAAAATTAATGGAGTTGAGCAACAGATTTCAATTTTCAATACATTGCAACAGCAAGCTTGAAATCTAGATGGATAGAAATAGAACGAAATAAGGAGAATAGAAACTGACCTCCGAAACCCCAACCAACGTCGAAGCTGCAAAAGACGCCGAAACCTGAAATCAAAATTTGGAATAAAAAGAGGAAAAAGAGAACAATCAAATCAGGAGAGTTGCTGATTTCAATCTAAATAAAAATCCCAATATTTATATTTTCTGTTTTCTTTATTAAAAAGTAAGGATACAGTACCGAATCCGTTACCAAATTCATTGAAATTTGTAAGAAATTTTTTTTTTGGTCCCAAGTAAGAATCATTTCCTTTTTCTTTCCTTTGTTTTGGTGAAAAAGTAAGAACTAGTTTCTTTGCTTTCAAGTAAGAACCCTTTTTTTTTTCGGTTCTAAGAAGCATTTTCTTTTTTTGGTTCTAAGAATTATTTTTTTTTTATCTGAAATTTACCAGTATCCAGGTCAATGGTCTGACTAATCTGAACTGATCCGGGCAGAATATCAAATGGTGACAAAGACCTCCTAACAAGTATTTAATACAACTGCATTTTCAGAGACTCGAACTCGAGACCTCTTATTAAGTGACGACGGACTCCTGCCATTCACACCAACACTTGCTGATTCTAAGAATCATTTTCTCACAGCGCAGAAACCAGTAGAAGACATGGCCAGAGCTGAGCTGTGCAAATCATGCAGACACGCTCCTCTTGCAAACTACGGGCTTGTCATCCATGGACTCCTAAAATTTTTGGTTTGTTGTGGACGCTCAGTCCACTATTAAAGCCCAACTATTCTTTTCTTCGTTTTGTTTTTTTTTTCAATTTTTTCTTTCGGGTCCATCCAAATCCGCTTTTGTGGTTCCTCTGGGTGTACGCTGCTGCAAGGAACTTTTTTTTTTTTTTTTTCCTTTAGGTGACCAAGACAGTGATACTTTAATAGTTAATGTTTATATTTGTATTGTAGAGGTTTCGAATTTTAATTTTTTTTAAAAAAAAAGCGATATTGATGAAAAAGAAATAGATATTACTATTATGTAGTTTAATAATGACCTCCTAATAAATGACAAAAGAAAAAACTACATTTTTCTCAATTTTAAGTTTTCCTACTTTTGTGTTTCTTAAAAAAAAAAAAAAAAAGAAGGAAAGTTTTCCTTCTTCTGTATTTTGGGTGTAAATAAGAAATATACAATAGGCTATATATCTTGACAGAAAAAAGAAAAAAAAAAAAAAAGAAATATAAGCTAGAATGATCTCTTCCTTTTGTCGAGGGCTAAGTGGGCATTCTAATTATTTTTTCATCACTTTTTTTCAAATATTTTATTCATTGGAAAAAGACCGGGGCGCTTATGTCTCAATATTCACAGTTTTATGCATATCAGGTTAAGTTAAATTTGAAAACCATTCACAAGCAGTAGTTTAATAATTTTTTAACATATTATTTTTAATATTAATTTAATTTTGAGTTCCTGTGTCTGCATTCCTCTTATTATGTGGGATATCCGATATAAGTGTGACATATGTGTTCAAAATTTATTAACATTATGATTGAGGTTGAGAGCTTATTTTAGTCATAATAGTATTTCGGTATTAAATTTTTTTTATAAAAGAAGTTGAATAAAAACATTAATAACTAAAAAGCTAGCCTCATCTCAAGGATTTGATGCCTCTTATCAGAAAAGAGCTCAGAAAAGAGCGCAAACACAAAAGCTTAAACGTCAATCACGCTCATAAAATATATATTAATTTATTAGTAAACTATTTTTTTTGAGTAGTTTCATTATCGTGTATGTTCACTGATGTTCCATTTATTACATGTCTGAGCACCCAAAAAAAAGGAGAGAATCCTTTGGTACACTGGTGTGCTAGTCGACGGAAGGATGCCGGGGAAAAAGGTCAGTTTAAAATAAAAAAATTGATAAAAAATATATATATATATATTAAAATTATGAATAAATTATATTAAAAAAATAAATGTATAAAAGAGATTTTTATTTTAATATTTTTTTTAATGTGTGTAAATTATTTATAATCTTACACTACATAATAAGTAAGATTCATTTAAATAAAAGAATTAAAAATAATATTTAAATAATATTATATTATAAATTAATTTTATTTATTTTTAAAAAATAAAATTAGCAAATACCAAGTACAAAACACCTTAAAATTAATGCGACATCGGCACAATTCATTTCTTGCGAGCTTTGTTTATTTGGGCATATCCACAAATTCCCCATTAGTTATTACGTCTTGGAAGAAAAAAGTAGAGATCTAAACATTTTTGTCTGAATATTTTTTTTGAGTAACATGTCGAATTGTAATAAATTTTTAATTATTTATAATTATATTAATAAAATATAAAATATAAAAAAATTATATTTTATTATTTTTTTCTATTATAAATAGTATCAATATAATTAAAAAAATTAAATATTTATAACAACTCGATATATCGCGCGGACAAAAAAACGGGACAAAATCTTCTAGGCCCACGCCCTTACATCTTTGATGATTTCTTAAGTTAGTTTTTGTGTGCCACTCTTACGCTAAGTTTGGAATGTAAAAGGGGTGAGGAAAGAAAGTGGAGAAAAAGAAAGTGATGAGAAAGAAAGTGAAGAAATAGAATATAATTTTTTTTTATGGTGTTTGGAATGAGAAGAGAAATATGAGGAAAGAAAGTAGAGAGAAAATTATAATTTGTTTGGAAATGAGGAGAAAGTGACGAGAAAAAAAATATTTTTTTTTGAATTGACAACTATACCCCTAATTTAAAAACAAGTAGGTCACGTTTTTTGTTATTATTAGTAACTAAAAGTTTTTTTGCTGAAAAAATGTACATATATTTGATGTGTATATATATATATATTTCACCCAATTGAAATTTAGCAGTCAATTTCAAGTGGAATGGATATTGTTTTAAAAAATGTAATTGATGAAAAGGAAAATTGTGCATAATTTATTACCATCCTAAATAAAAAATGGATTTGAAATCTGCCCGTAACTCATTTAGTATGTGCATAATGTATTATATATATTTATTTCTTTACTGATTTATGTAATTTTCTTAGTGAGACAAAAGTGGTTTCTGCATTGGTTTCTATTTAGCTAATGTTGGTGTAGTGGAGCTTGAGTAATATGTTACACATCATAGCACACCTCAATATATGAAATGCTGCAATGATACTTGGCCATGAGAAGAACAAATTTTGCTGGCATCACCGTTGAAATGGTAAGATTATTTGGAAATTTGGTGTAACCGCCAGATTGATTTGTTGTTAAAACTTTGAGGCCACAAAACATGGAAATATATTTGTGCTTGCTTAATAAAATATCGAATTAGCTGATATGTTAGTTAATTTGGTCCGGAAGCGAGCGTGGCTGTACAGTCCATGCCATACAAGCTGCAATCTTCGCTTACTGCAAACCTGGTTGTTTAGCCTGCTTCATTAATCTTGCCACATGTTATGTGCAAAAATAAAATCCTCAAATTTGCTCACCATGGATATGTCCAGCGCTGGGAGGGGAATCAATATGAGATAACAAAGGATTTGTGAACAAGTAAACATTTACGCATTTGACGCAAAAATACCATAAAAACAATTAAGCATTCACAGACTATTGCTAGTGCAATAGTTCCGATCTAGACCCAATGTATGAAGATGAAAAATTTTGGCTCACCTCAAAAACTTCATCTGTGGCTGGTTAGCGATCTAGACCAAGAGGGAGGCAGCGACAGATCGGAAACACAGGGTATCTGCCCTTCGATTGGAGACCGGCACAATAAGAAAGGAGATATGAACCTTCTTCTCAAATATGATGGCAACGTCCTAAATGCTTGACGTTTGATTTGAAATTGATTTGAAAACTCAAACAAAAGCACATGCTCTGATGGGTTGTCTGTAGACGGAGCTAGACACAATTTATGTAATTTTTCTAGTCGTGCAAAAATATGTGGTGGGTTTTCAGTCATTTTACTATGTTCAATTATTGGCAATCAAACTTTCTCCCCATTTCTCCCCAATTCGGAGTCATTGTCCCCAATTCGGAGTCATTGTCCGTACTATACAGTCACAGTAAATTTTCCCCCCGCTTTCGCCTGCCTTTCTTTCTTTTCTAAATCTGTTTGCAATCCAAATGGAAGAAAAATTAAATTTTCTATCCTCACCCTTTCTTTCCCTTGCAAAACTTGCACTCCAAACAGGCTGTTAATGATCTTCATGTATTAGCTGAAGGATTCAGATTCAATCCAACCACGGATTCCAGTAGGACAACCTTCTTCCAACTTCACCTCAATCGAAGGCCCCGCCATGGCATGAGCCAATAAGACCACCAGAAGCCTTTACACCACTAATAATAGTACACCTAAGTCATGGGTAATCATTAGTCCGATGCTTCGGGCCAGACCAATTCCCAGGGTGTTAATTTCGCTTTCTTCCACTTTTGACCAGCAATACAATTAGATTTACGCTGGGATATGACCCACCAGATAGTCAGATACAAGCTAAAATCTAGACATGAACGAAACAAGCATATTCATTTTATCATAGTCGATCTTTCTGCCTCCTCGTTCCTCGAGCTTATATTAGAATACTTGGCAGGATTTTTCCGTATGTTATAGAACCAAACATATATTACTTTTAAGAATTTTATTCTCAGGACACTTGAAAATAGATACAGATAAAACACAGCTTCACCTCACCCCTGGTTAATTTTATTCTGCAGCTTGGAGCTGTAAGCTGTCAATTTAGCATATCATCGCATCTGTTGATTTGTCAAGGGACAACTTTGTAACCTTTCATTCGATCTATCCATGTAATGAATGAGTTCTTGGAATTCCTGAACCCCAAGAACCCATGTTCCTTGCTCTTATTCATGCTCAATAACGGCGCCTCTCCGCTCAAAATCAAATCCACAAACCACCAAACGCCCACCTCCTCCAGCTTGGTGGGCTGCAGCTGATTCTGCTCCACAATCTCCTCCCAAACCGCCCCTTTGTCCTTCATTTCCTCCTCCAATATCACCCTCTCCTCCCCAATCCCGTACTCTTCGATCCCAAATTGTTCTGCCAGAACCTTCCACAGCTGCTTCCACTTGTACACGTCCCCGTTGTGGATGTTAAATGCTTCGTTCTTCGCAAGCGGGTCCACGCTGGCCCATATCTGATGCTCGGCGATCAGATCGGCATCCGAGGCAATCGAATAGCTATCCCAAGCGGCTTTAGAACCTGGAAATATAAGCGGCTTCCGTTGGTGTTTGCATATGGCCGCGTAGACGCAAAGTGTGCCCGCCATGTTCATCAAGCTGTACGGAGAAAATCCCCAAATCACACCCGGCCTGTGTACGGACCATGTCAGTCCTTCCTTTTTAGCCGTTTCTTCGAACATGATGTCTTCTAAGGTGTAGTAGAAATTGGGCACGTCTAGCCTTGGGAGATCCTCCGTGAAAGGCGGATCGTGCGGCTGGATCTTTCCGAACAACTCGTCTGGACCTAAGTAGTGCTTGCCTCCGGTCTGCAGGCAGATGTGGCGGAGATTGGGGGCGTTAGGGATAACTGTCTGGAGGACGTTGCGGAACATCTGGCCGTTAACCTCACAGTTCTCCTTCTCGGTGGATCGGCTGGTCCACGTCACATAGAAGACGTGAGTGACGTCGGTGAGCGGCGAGAGCTTGGACTGGGCGTCGGCGGCGTCGGAGATGTCGCACTGGATGTACTCCACGGGATGGTCAGCGTTCCAGCTGGGCCGGGGACGGCGGGCAACGCCGTAGACTTTCCAGGGGCCGCCGGGAGTGTCGGCAAGAGGGAGGATCTCGGCCAAACTGTTGCCGACGATCCCGGTGATACCAAGCACCAAGGCCACGCTCTCGTAGCTCCGCGGTTGCTCTTCTTCCTCAAATTTCTTCTGAAAATTCAATCGCAAATAGGTACACAACAAAATTTAAGAACCCATATTGTAGCCACCCAAACAAAATAATCATCATTTTAACAAAAAAAAAAAAGAAGAAATTATATACCTTGGCAGCGCCAACAGCACCGGCCCACCACCAGCTCATATTGTTTAACGGAAACGATAGTCCGATGAGGAAAACCAAAAATTATGCCCGCATTTGATAACTATATTGTTTTCAAAAATAAAAAATTGATAACGCTTCTAAACGAACTCTAAGTGATTGGATTTGAGATGTAGCTATCAGACTACACAGTCAAAAAGTCACTGAACAACGGACGAGTTTGTATGATCCGGTGATAGACTTTGATGTTAGAATTACTGAGCTCAAAGTTCGATCTCAACTCCTAGCATAGCAAGTAGAGTGGAACTCTTGTTACGAGATTCCAGTAAGGAAGAATAAAAGACTTTGAACCCCACCAGGCCACCATACAGGGGATGGTAATTGAATCATGGTATTTATAGGGTAAAAGAAAAAAAACAGTGCATAGCTCATTTTTTAAGGGAATAATATGTATCCATTAGAAGTTAATTGTTTATTTTGTTTTAAATTTAATTATTTATCAAATTAATATTATTTTATATTTATATACGTTTTAATAAAATTATAATTTGTACATAATTTTAAAATATAAAATAATAAATATAAAAAGTGTTTGTAAAAATAATGTGGTAAATCTTAAAGAAATCTAGCCGGACATGCAAAGTGACTTAAGCCATGACGATTTGGCTTTTAAAAAATATTATGTCTTTGTACGCTGAAAAGACAATAGTGAGTTACATGAATAGATTTATAGAGTGATAATATAGTGACGTTTAATATTATTTAATAATTTTTTTGTAAATTTAATTATATAATAATTATATTATTATATTACTTCTTTAATTTTTTGTTTTAAAGAAAATGTTATGTCTGCGCAAGCTGCTCGATGCTCGGTCCTGTGGACCACCACGGGGGCTGGCACCTCTTTTGTATTTTTAATTTTCACGGCCTTTCTAGTATTTTTGAATATTAAACAACGGGCTTGTTAACCATGGACTCCTAAAATTCTTAGTTGTAAAAGGTTTGTGGAGATCCAGTCCACTCTTAAAGCCCAAATGTTTTGTCTTGTTTGTTATCTTTGTAAAACTTTCTTCTTTCGAGTCCATCCAACACCTCTTTGCTGGTGCCTCCGGGTGTACGCTGCTGCAGGATACATTTTCCGCAATTTTTAAGTTTTCCTTTTTTTTATTTTTTGAGTGTAATTTAGTAAAGAATATAAATTAGAATGATCCCTTACCCTTTTTATTTCTTTGTTTGGTCTAGAACTGCTTAGTATCAAATCCAATGGGTTGACTAATCTGAACTGACTTGGACAAGATTTCGAAGAGCGGCAAAAGTTCCTTCATTTGTGGTAGGGTAGGAGGACAATCTTATTATTTTTCATCAATTTCTTTTCCAAACATTTTATTCGTTGGAAAAAATGTAGGTCGCCAATGTATCGAGATATCACACCCGGTTAAGCTACATTGGATAATTTGAACAAAGATTGGGATTTTCACCCTTCATTGATGTTTTATTTTATTACACGTGCAGTGCTAGTTGAGCACCCAAAAAAGGAAAATCGTTCCATGGTCCTAGTGTACTCGTTGTCCATTTCCTATTTGCACTTTCTTTCGTTTTTTTTTTTTTTTGGGAAAGATATTTCTTAACTTTTATTTCTGCTTGAATTAAAAGGCAGGAAGCTCTCAGTTTCCAAGGCTATGTGGAAAGATAAAATGCAACTGGGGCAAGAGATGATTGCTTATACAACAAAATAGCAATATATATTAGAAATAAACACCAAAGCTTTGACAACCAACAGGTCGAACAAAAGATAGGGATGAGATACTACCTCAGAAATAAAGCAGTGGAGTCACAAGTCGGTATAGGCTGGGAGCATGGAAGCAAAGAGAAACAAAAGTCGGAAGGAAGAAGCCAACAGCAAAGCACAATACAGCAGAGTGAATAGATAATAAATTAGATTGCTCTCCCAACTCAAAGATCTTTGTCCTCAATGAAATAATCCTAAAGTAACGTTACTGAAGACATGAACCACGGCCACCGCATATCTGTTTCCATCTGGACTGCTGAGTCCAAGGAGTTTTATTGTCAATTTCAATAAACAAACGTACATCTGATAATCTGTAAATAGGAAGTGCAAGAGGGCATTTTTTTTTCCCTCTATTAATTTTTCTTCTCAAATATTTCACTCTTTGGATCAAGATCAAGGGCACCAATGTCTCAATATGTACGCACACCAGATTATGCCTCACTTTGACAATCTGAGCAAAGCTTACAATTTTCTTTTTTTCGTTGTCTGTATTTCGTAATAACTCATTTATGTTTGATTTATTTCTTGTGCTTGTAGAGCACTCAATAAAGGAAAAGCTGTCAATATTACCGCTTACAACAATGCTAGGGGGGTACGAAACCGCCAACTTATTGTGTGAGACACAAGCACTCTAGCCGACTGAGCTATGCTTCTTCCCAATTTATTGAATTTAATTCATTTCTTCCAAGCTTCTTCGGACATCGCCGTCTCTGCTAATTGTCAACTCTGTCAAAGACACCTTTCCGAACTCTCACTCAACACAGCTAGAGGACTGTCTAACCACAGAGAAATGAATGAAGGAAACAATGGTGGCATTACTGCTGCAGCATATCTACCCCCACAAAGTACTAACTCTCGTTGCTTCTTTGATGGCTTCTTCATTTAGAATGTAAGTTACACAAGTACACTTTCACATTACCAACAATTTAGAGGCGAACGGGAAAACCCAAAAAAAAAAAAAAAAAAAAACCCATGAAAATCCGAATAAACATAGCATCTGTGATTCTCAAGGCACAATTTTGTAGGCTTTCATTTTATCAATCCATGAAATGAATGAGTTCTTGGAATTCCTAAATCCCAAGAACCCATGTTCCTTACTCTTATTCATGCTGGATAACGGCGTCTCTATGCTCAAAATAAAATCCGCGAACCACCAAACGCCCACCTCCTCCAGCTTGGTGGGCAGCAGCTGATTCTTCTCCACAATCTCCTCCCAGACCGCCCCTTTGTCCTTCATTTCCTCCTCCAAAATCATCCTCTCCTCCCCAATCCCGTATTCTTCAATCCCAAACTGCTCGGCCAGAACCTTCCACAGATGCTTCCACTTGAACACGTCCCCGTTGTAGATGTCGAAAGCTTCGTTCTTAGCATACGGGTCCACCGCGGCCCATATCTGATGCTCGGCGATCAGGTCGGCATCCGAGACAACTGAATAGCCATTCCAAGCGGCTTTGGAGCCCGGGAATGTCAGAGGCTTTCCTTGGTGCTTGCATATGGCTGCATAGACGCAGAGCGCGCCGATGATGTTCATCAAGCTGTATGGAGAAAATCCCCAAATCGTGCCCGGCCTATGTACGGACCAGGTCAGTCCTTCCTTTTTAGCCGATGCTTCGAACATGATGTCTTCTAAGGTGTAGTAGAAATTGGGGACGTCTAGCCTTGGGAGATCCTCCGTGAAAGGCGGATCGTGCGGCTGGATCTTTCCGAGCAACTCGAATGGACCTATGTAGTGCTTGGCACCCGTCTGGAGGCAGATGTGGCGGAGATTGGGGGCGTTTGGGATAACTGTCTGGAGGACGTTGCGGAACATCTGGCCGTTGACCTCGCAGTTCTCCTTCTCGGTGGATCGGCTGGTCCACGTCACATAGAAGATGTGCGTGACGTCGGTGAGCGGCGAGAGCTTCGACTGGGCGTCGTTGGCGTCGGAGATGTCGCACTGGATGTACTCCACGGGATGGTCAGCGTTCCAGCTGGGCCGGGGACGGCGGGCAACGCCGTAGACTTTCCAGGGGCCGCCGGGAGTGTCGGAAAGAGGGAGGATCTCGGCCAAACTGTTGCCGACGATCCCGGTGATACCAAGCACCAGGGCCACGCTCTGGAAGCTCCGCGGTGGCTCCTCTTCCTCAAAGTTTTTCTAAAAATTCAACTCGAAATAGAAACAAACAGATCAGAATTTTAGCACCTAATTGTACTTGTACCTAAACAATAATAATGGTCATTTTAATTTAAAAAAAAAAAAAAGAAATGGCGTTACCTTGGCAGCGCCAATTGCTCCAGCCCACCACCAGCTCATATCGTTTAATTAACGGAATTTGATAATCCGATGGTGAAGAGAAAAGAGGCAAATTTCAGCGGTTTGGAAACTGCCAGTCTAAACAGTCGAGAAGACTTCGAAACTTAGAACGGGCTGTATGGTCTGAATTCTATGGTCTCAATCAGTACAGCTCCTTTATATATAAGGGTATAGGTCTGTAGTCAAATATTATGCTTTGTGTGTAATTTGATTAAAAAATATAAAATCGTCAAGACAAATTTTATTTATTATTTTTATTTTTTAAAAAGATTTTACTTATAATATGTTTTTATGTTAAAATTTACTCTCTATATTTTTTTACTGTTAAAAGACGGATCTAGTTAGGGGCGAATGCCCCACTGACTCTGTATGATTTATTAGTAACTGTTTGTCAGTGTTAACAAATGTTGGCTAGAATAGTGGCAGGGGGCATTTTGCCCCTTGGCAGGCGCCCCCAAGTCTTGAGTTTGATGCCTTGCGCAACGGTTCCTTTTTTTTTTTTTGTTTTTTCATTTTTTCTATCATTTTTTTTCTTTTTTAAATCTTGATAAAATTTATTTTTTTTCTATTTTTGAGAACTATTTTTTTTATTTCTTTCAAATGCTATTTTTTTGGGTTATAGAATTTACAATTTTAAATTTTAAAACATTAAAATTTATAATATATAATTATAACCTTGATTATTTAAAATAATTAACTTATTTTTTATTTTTATTGTATAAATTAATAATATTAATATAATTATAAATACAAAGTTTGCATCTCTGAAAATTTCTTTTGGATTCGTTACTGTATACCGTCAAATTTTTTTATTTTTTTTCTGTTAGTTAACCGTTAAATCTGAAATATAACAGTTCAGTTAACGTTATATTATTTAAGTTAGACACTACGTCAACAAAAATTGATGATGTGACATGTAATAATTTTTCGCTTAATTTTTTTAAAATTGTCATTTTTAAAAAGTTGAATAGAAAAAAAAGGGGAAAACCCCGAATCCAATGCTCAACTCGGTTCAACATTAAGCAATGCCACATTGTTGAGAAGCTTTGGAAGCTAATCCTCGAGAGATATTAAATCCGAAAGGCCCCTCGTCCCGGCGAACTTCGGAGGGGGCATTTTCGGCGATAACGAGGGCAATCTCCACGACTTGATGAATTCCTTCGCCGCTGGAAATTCCTCCATTTTGGCTCTGCTGGACATGACGTAACAGAAAATCCCTATGCTACAGCTGGATACAATGGCAATGGGATAAGCATGAACCGAGAAAAGCAACCACCGAACAACAGTGATGGAATGGAAGGATCGAGGGTTTGGATTTGGGATTTTTTTTTTTTATTTTTTTAGTTTTAAAAATTCGTCTTAAATTTTTTTAAAAAATTTTTGAAAAAGAAAATTTTAAAAAAATTAAGTGAAAAAAATATTGTCTGTCGCGTTATCAATTTTTGTTCACATGGTGTCTGAGTTAAATAACGTCTCGTCTCGACTGTCACATATCAAATTTAATAGCTGACTAATAGAAAATTGTAAAAAAGTTTAATGGTGCGAACTTAAAGAGTGAATTTTAAAATAAAAAAAAATTATGAGTAAAATTTTTAGAAAAGTAAAAAATAGTGAGTGAAATCTCTGGTTGGAAAAAAAAATCAAGGGCGCCAATGTATCAATATCACACCTGGTTAAGCTACATTTGATAATTTGAACAAAGATTACGATTTTCACCCTTCATTTACATGTGCTAGTTGCTGTAAGAAAAATACAAAGAAAAGGCTAAAATTTGTGAGTTGTTTGTCAAAGACCCCGTGCTGTTTAAAGTTAATTGGACATCGGCCCAGTTAATTGGAATCTTTGATGCCTTCTTCATTTAGGTTCTTTGCGCAACACTTTATTGATCTTCATGTCTTCCTAGTTCCTAAGAGATGGTTGCTTTAGCAAACACCAAAGCTTTGACAACCAACAGACCGAACAAACGACAGGGATGAGATACTACCTCAGAAACAAAGCAGTGGAGGCACAAGTCAGTACTCAGTTTAGGCTGGGAGCATGAAACCAAAGAAAAATAAAAGTCGGATGCAAGAAGCGAACAACAAAGCACAATACTGCAGAGGGAATAGATAACAAATTAGATTGCTCTCCCAACTCAAAGATCTTTGTCCTCGATGAAATAATCCTAAAGTAAAGTTACTGAAGATATGAACCACGGTATAGTGTTAATTTTAATAAACAGATGTACATTGTCTAATCAATTTCTTTAATGGAGTCGAGGGTGGAATTGTTCATTTATTTTTGATGACGAAGATCCCTTTCGGGCAAAAACTCTGAATTGCTAGTATGACACCATGCAATCAACCATACTCGCTTGAAACCAAATTATCAAACCCAGTATGACTATAAACTGGATAGGGGACTGAGTGAGTGAGTTATCAATTCAACTAGTAGATTAATAGTTGGTTTGATTAGATTAATGTCTAGTACAATTATTGATTTTTTTTCTTTTGTACATAGCAATGAGCTCTTCTTCCAGCAATTTTCCATTTTTAGACCTAAATAACAAAGAAGCTTCTTTTTTTTTTTTTTTTCTTGAACGTTCAAATGCACAAAATCTTTCATTTTTTTAAAAAACTTTTTTGTTTAAAAGAGACCCAGTCTAGTTCAAGGGTCTCTATGTTAGTTGAGTTTCAAAAACTCAGTATAGTCGACTGGGTTATTCTAATTCTAAAGTCTAAACAAATTTTTGACTAGCTGGCCCAAGTTAGTGGTCGGTTTATCGAGTAACCAGTTCGACTAGTTGAGATAGGCTAAGTCTTATAACTATGCTTGAAACATTGGATGCAACTAGAGAATTGGAACCTAAAACTATGCATTTATCTATTTATTGTTGAGTGAAAGTTGCTTTGCCCAAGTGAAGAAGCTTCAAAGCTTTAGGATGGTATAAATTTCCTTTTTTTTTTTTTTTTTTGGATTAGAAGAAAAAGTGCATTATATTAAAACTAGGCTAGGTACATAAGGGTCAGCCTTAAGAGCTCACACCCAATGCAAGGGAAGAAAAATAGACCACCCTCCTATATACTGTCCAGCCCATCAAAGCATCAGCCCAAACCCTACAGTAAACATACAGGTCAAAGGAAGCTCAGTTCTAGGCCCAAAGCTCAGAAAGAAAACAGACTTATACATAGGGAAGACCCAAGGCCTAAAGGAGCATATCAGGAAGCTAGAAGCTTCCGGCTCCTCCACCACACAATCGGTGGTAAGATATCAGCAGACCGAGATCAACATACTTTGGACTACTGACAGCGGCAACAAGCACCACAGGGTTGATAGTAGTAAGACCGCCAGAACACCGAGATGCCAACTACAAGGCGAAAGGATGAACCCCATCTGCAAGGCATAGACCAAATCGACAAAGGAAAGCCAAATCAAAGGTCGTCGATCTGAACAACGGAGAAGATGGACAAGTGGTGCAGACAACAACAAGCTCCATGCTATACATGGTTGCCCAACAACCAAAAGGCATCTCTCCCCCACCCTCCCACCCATTGGAGAGAAAGCAACAAGACGAGGGAGGTAATCGACGAAACTTGGAGTTGCAACTAGACGACGGGATGAGGAAGAATAGCCTACAACAAAGGTTAGAAACAAAAGAGGAACCTCAGAGAAACAAAAATGAGCACCAGCAACAAGCCTACAAGAGGTACAAAGCCTACCAAGAAGCACCAAACGCTATAAGAGCGAAGGAAGCTGGTGAGGCTCTCTCGATGCACGATAGCTAGAGGCCGGCACATGATAGAGCCAAAAAACCGACCTCTATCGGTATAAGTTTTCATTAACCCAAAGATAAAAGGAAAATGACATATATTTATATCTTACTATTTAGCTCACCCTCACGAAGGTGACAAAGAAAAGAAATGTTTTTGAACCGAGCCACCTCCCATAGCTAAAGTTCTCATATCAAGTCTCAAAATCAACTCCAATTTTAGTATTAATGGCGGGTTCCTTTGCCATGTTTTGCTGAGTAAGAATTGGATGTGTGTTTCCCTTTGAATTATTCGAAGGAAAAAAAAAAAAGAAAAAAAAGGGTTTTCTACATCATATGCCCCATAGAAACTACATTTTCATTTTTTTTTTAAAGTTTTTTTAGTTTGTAATTGGATAAAGAGTATAAATTACAGCCATCTTTTCTTAAATAGGAAGCGTAAGAGGACATTTTTTTTCCTCTATCAATTTTCCTTTTCAAACATTTCATTCTTTGGAACAAGATCAAGAACACCAATGTCTCAATATCTGCACACACCAGGTTAAGCCGTACTTTGAAAATCTGAGCAAAGCTTACAATTTGTTTTGGTTGTCTATCTTTCACAATAATTAATTTCAATTAATATTTATGATCATACAAAAAAAATTGTTGATATAATATTTATATTGAAATAATTAATATATTTTATATAATTATAATAATTAAATATATAATAAAAAATATTATTATTTTTTTAATTTATATTTTTTATTACAATTATATAAAATATATTAATTATTATAACATAAATATTGTGTGGATAACTTTTTGTATGACTTGGAACTCAACCAATTTACGTTTGATTTATTTCATCCGCTTTTGGAGCACCCGGAAAAAGGAAAAGCTGTCAATAGCACTACTTACTAGTACGCTTTGGCTCGTGAAAAGTTTAGGTGCAGGAGGGTGTTCCTACTCCAGGGTAGTATGCTAGTTGGGGAACAAACCGGCAACTCATCGTGTGACACACAAGCACTCTAGCCGACTCAACTGTGTCCCTTCCAAATTCATCGAATTTAATTGATTCCTACGAAGCTTCTTCGGGCATTGCCGTTTCCGCTGGTTATCAGCTTCTCAAAGACTGTCTTCCAAGCTCTTACCTAACACAGCAAGAAGACTGTTTAACCACAGATAATGAAGGAAGGAAACAATTGTGGCATTACTGCTGCAGCGTATCTACCCCCACAAAGTACAAACACTCGTTGCGGCTTCTTCATTTAGAATGTAAGTTACATAAGTACACTTTCACATTACCAATAATTTAGAGGCGAAGGGGAAACCCAAAAAAAAAAAAAAAAAACACCCATTAAAATCCGAATAAACATAGCATCTGTGATTCTCAAGGCACAACTTTGTAGGCTTTCATTTTATCAATCCACGAAATGAATGAGTTCTTGGAATTCCTAAATCCCAAGAACCCATGTTCCTTACTCTTATTCATGCTCATCATCGCCCCCTGTGCGCTCAAAGCCAAATCCACAAACCACCAAACGCCCACCTCCTCCAGCTTGGTCGGCTGCAGCTGATTCTGCTCCACAATCTCCTCCCAGACCGCCCCTTTGTCCTTCATTTCCTCCTCCAAAATCACCCTCTCCTCCCCAATCCCGTACTCTTCAATCCCAAACTGCTCTGCCAGAACCTTCCACAGATGCTTCCACTTGTACACGTCCCCGTTGTTGATGTTAAATGCTTCGTTCCTTGCATACGGGTCCACCGCGGCCCATATCTGATGCTCGGCGATCAGATCGGCGTCCGAGGCAATCGAATAGCTATCCCAGGCGGCTTTAGAACCCGGAAATATAAGCGGCTTCCCTTGGTGTTTGCATATGGCCGCGTAGACGCAGAGCGTGCCCACCATGTTCATCAAGCTGTACGGAGAAAATCCCCAAATCACATCCGGCCTGTGTACGGACCAGGTCAGTCCTTCCTTTTTAGCCGTTTCTTCGAACATGATGTCTTCTAAGGTGTAGTAGAAATTGGGTACGTCTAGCCTTGGGAGATCCTCCGTGAAAGGCGGATCGTGCGGCTGGATCTTTCCGAACAACTCGAATGGACCTATGTAGTGCTTGCCTCCGGTCTGGAGGCAGACGTGGCGGAGATTGGGGGCGTTTGGGATAACTGTCTGGAGGACGTTGCGGAGCATCTGGCCGTTGACCTCACAGTTCTCTTTCTCGGTGGATCGGCTGGTCCACGTCACATAGAAGATGTGTGTGACGTCGGTGAGCGGCGAGAGCTTGGACTGGGCGTCGGTGGCGTCGGAGATGTCGCACTGGATGTACTCCACGGGATGGTCAGCGTTCCAGCTGGGCCGGGGACGGCGGGCAACGCCGTAGACTTTCCAGGGGCCGCCGGGAGTGTCGGAAAGAGGGAGGATCTCGGCCAAACTGTTGCCGACGATCCCGGTGATACCAAGCACCAGGGCCACGCTCTGGAAGCTCCGCGGTGGCTCCTCTTCCTCAAATTTTTTCTAAAAATTCAACTCGAAATAGAAACAAACAGATCAGAAATTTAGAACCCAATTGTCCCTAAACAATAATAATCGTCATTTTAATTAAAAAAAAAAACCAAAAGAAATTACAAACCTTGGCAGCGCCAATAGCTCCAGCCCACCACCAGCTCATATTGTTTAATTAACGCTATTTGATTATCGGAGGCAAATTTCAGTAGTTGGGGTTGGAAACTGACAGTCTAAACTCTAAACAGTCGAGAAGACTTTGAAACTTGAACGTGCTTTGTGGTTGGAATTCTGATGATAGACTGATTTAACGATGGAATTATTGAGTTCAGGCCCCATTGAAAAAAACAAAATGCGGGACAGAAAAATGAGGGATGTACATGTGAAAAAAACAAAAAAAACAAAAAAAAAAAAGGATAAAAATTGAAAATAAAACCACCGAAGTGGTTTAGGTCTGGTTTGTCTTGCGAGAGGAAAAAGAAAAAAAGTATAATTATGATTATATATTTTTTTTATATTTATTTTTTTAATTTTTTATATTATTATAAATAATTTTATTTTTTTTATTATTTTTTCTGTCACAAATTACTATTTACTTTTTTTTCATTATATTTTATTTTTCTTAATTTTTTACATCACTCTAAATAATTTTATTTTCTTCACATTTTTTCTCTCATAATTTACTATTTATTTTTTCTTTCGTCGTACTTTTTTTCTCTCAGCTTTTTTTTCTCTTTCCCTTCATTTCCCTACCATTCCTCTCACTTCCAAAACACTGTCAGTGATTATTTATTGGACTTTCTTCTTTTACCATTTGGATTTGAGTTTGTTTTGGCTGCATTAGTCTTAATTTGTTGAGATTAAATATTAAAAGTATTTTATTAAATTTTAAATTTATTAGTATTATAGTAAATTATGGAGGAGGTCCATTTCACGTCTATCAATGCTTTGATTGTATGCTGGTAGTTGATTGAGTTTTTCAAACATGAGTTATTCTAAATTTAATTTATAGATGTGATGAACGATACACTCACAATTACATCTTTTTTTATCTTTTTAAAAAAAGATAAAAATAAAAAATATTTTTCATCATCTGTATTTTTTAAAAAGAATAATATAAAGAATTATAAATTTAGTTATTTGAAATAAGTAAAAGGTAAGAACAAATTAACAGTATTTATTATAATACTAATTTATTTATTATAATACTAATTTCATCTTTAAAAACTATTACTAAAAAAATAATATAAACATAAAAATAATTAAGTTATTTTCAATCCAAAAAAAAAAAAAAACACTCACTTACCAAAGCCATCTGCCTCTTTCCTAATGGGTTTTTAATGAGATAAAAAAAAGGATTAATATAAAAGAAATTATTACTTATATATTTTTAAATAAATCTAACACAATTTTTAAAATTAATAAATTTAATATAATTTATTTTTTTTTTATAAATTTAGTACGCTGTCAAAGTTCATTAATTAAAATCGTTAGCCGTAGTGGTGCTAATGTATACAAAAACTAAATAGGTGATGAGGCGCCACATCAGCGGTCATTGGACTCATAATCTCAAATTCAAATACTTTGTAATTAAATTTTATTAATTTAAACAATTAATATAGTAATCTGTTTTTTTTTTAAAATTAAAAATTATTTGCTTTTAACTTATAAACCCCACGTTTAGTTTTATTCAAAAAAGACAAAAACCCTCAATAATTGAAAGCCCTAAACCACAAAAAAAAAAGCATTTGAGAAGAAGATAAGATTCGATAATGGAAAGAACTCCAAAAAAGGCTTTCGTCAATTGAGGAGAGGTAATCCCTAAGAATCTAAAATTATATCAGAGAGTAGAAGACAAGATTTGGTCCACAAATATCGAAGCCGACGACAAAACGAAAACAAATTGACTGGGAATCAATGGATGGGTGCGAAGCAGTTCTCTTCGAGAGAAATCATTTTTATCAGATTAAGCAGCATGGTCTCGAATCTCCGTTCATTAGTCCAAGTTTTTTTTTTGTTTTTTTGAGGCCTTTCATTAGTCCAGGTTGATTGTTATGGCATCTCTCAATTTCTCTTATCTGTCAATCTTTTCCACGCTTCCTTTTTCTGTTTGTGTTTCACCACTTCAGCGTTCTAGGGTTCCCACATGTGGAATTTTGTTTTGGGGATTTTGTCTCTCTTAAATGAAATCTGGGTTTTAAAAGTTACAAGGAAATAATTTTTAATTATTTAGAAAAGAAAGATTAATATATTAATTGTTTAGAATAATCAAATCTAATTATAAAATATTTGGGTTTGGATTTGTAAGTCTAATAAACTCATTATTGATATGGTACCTCGTCATTTATTTGTATACATCAGTAATTTTTTTTGCCATTATGTCACATCAACAAGCGTAATGGTTTTAGTTAATAAAACTTAACTGTATGTTAAATTTATTAAAAATAATTAAATTTTAAAAATTATGTTATATTTATTAAAAAATAAAACGGTGATCTTTTTATATTAACTCAAAAAAAATAATTCTCAAACTCTCGCTCCTTACCTCCTGTCTTTCTCTCTATCCAAAAAATTTTTCTCTTTCCATTCAAAATCTTTTACCTTCCCAATTTTTCGGCGTTCCCCATTTTCCACCAATCTAGTAACAGTAGAGTTAAAGTTTTTTTTTTTGAACAAAGAGTTGAAGTAATGGAACCAACAATTTAAAAGGAAAAAAGAATTGTGAACCTACCATCCAAAAAAATTATGCGATGGCGGTGGGGTGGAATCACATGAGCAATTATAATAAGGGAAATGTTGGGTGGTTTTTTTTTATGTAATTTTTAAATAGTTATAAATTGATATAAATTATTAGATGATGAAATATATTTTTTGATTTTTTAAAAATTTAATTATTTAATTATTTATATTAATTTATAATTACTTAGAAATTATTTAAAAGAAGTTATTTAGTATTACCCTTGTAATAAATATTTAGAGAAATACTTTATGAAAATATTAAATAGAATGTGTATTAAATATATAGTGATATGAATTATTATGTTATAAAATAGTGGTAATAACACTCACACTAAGGGTACAAAGATTGCAGAGCACTTGACACTGACACCATGAAGGAGCAATTTTTGTGTAAATTAGTTGTTAATTTGATAGTTTTTTTATATTTAATATTAGGTAGGGTTGTTTCAAAATTAAACAACTTGATCTAATCCGATCAATCTAATCTAAATCAATACGAATTCTCCAAGACTGTTAAAGTTTGGATTAATTGAAGTTTCAAAATTTTACAATCTATTAAAAGGGGATTGGACGAGGATTCAGAGTTCAATACACTCAATCCACATATATATATATATATATATATATATATATATATATAATAATAATAATTTGTCTCTCTAATTTATCATCTACTAAGGTTTAATAATGTATTAGCGTTAGTGTCGCGAGACCACTGTACTGATAAATAATCTTATTAGATAATTGAGAAGTTAAATTGATAATAAAGGATTTAACATCCTCATCTTAAGTAAGCAACCCATACTTCTTCACATTGGCAAAACTCGTCTCTGAATACACCCCACGATTGTAAAGTATATTAAAATAAGAATCAATCAAACAACCAATATTTCTTTCAATACAGACAGTTTAAATTACAAAATCCAAGATGGAAACAACGACAAAATTTCAAGAAATGAATGAATTTAACCTACTGACTGCATAATTGTGATTTATATTAGGACTACTGAGTAAATTAGTCTTAAAATACCTTTTTTCAAGTAAAATCAGTTTAATATAATCTTTTGGTAGATTTTGATAAGTCCTTGTATATATTTAAAATTACGAATGAATTTGATATATACATTATAATAATAAAGTTGATAAGAACAAGTAAAAACATTAATAATTAGTTATGAGTATAAATGGAAGAAAATTATAATTTTTTTTATTGTGTATAATCCGCCAAATTGATCCAATCCTATCTACCATTGGATTAGATTGAATGGATTAGATTGTATAATAGATTGAGTGCGGATAAAAAATTATCCAACCTGTCATGAAGGATTAGATGCAAATATACTTCTAAATCCGCCCAATCTGACCCGCGAACACTCTTAATAATGAGAGGCTGGCAGACTAAGTCTGTAGCGCTGGAGGGCCGTGCACTGGGTGTCACATTATTCACTTTTTTATGTGAGTTATTATACTTAATATTTTACACCAAAATAAATATATTTATTTATTTTTTATTTTAAATAGATTGTGATGACAAAGAAAGTTTGTAAAACAAAATTTTGAGAGCAATAAGCCACATAATTGGCAAAATTTGTAAAATTTGTAGAACATATTCTTTTCTTTTTTATTTTCTTTTAAGAGGTTTAACAAGCAGTAAGTCACGTAATGGAAATAATTCTCTCATTTTATAAATTTTACTCATCTCTTTTCAAAATTTAAATTCGAGACTTTTAAAATAAAAATATATATTTTAATCATTAAAATGTCTTTTAAAAGAAAATTTGATTATTTTCTTACACTGCAAAAATAGTCAAGAAAGTTTTTTAGGAGACACTACAGTAGTTAGAGTTTTAATTTTTATATTAGAAATTTTGAGTTCAAATTTTGAAAAAATAAGAGTGAAATTTATGAGAAAAAATTAATACTATTGTATAATTTATTATTCAACAAATCTCTTAATTTAAAAAAAAAACAGTCAAAAAAGCTGGCTGATTTTCCCAAGGCTCTGAAAATACTTAATTTGAAAAAGGTTTTTGGAGGCCAAGTCCATCAATAAAGCCCAAATATTCTTTTCTGTCCTTTTTTTTTTTTTTTAATCTTCCCACTTCTTCTTTTCTAATTTCTCTGATTTTTTTTTTTTTAAGGTCTGTGCAACTTCAACTACGTTTCCCGTAACTTTATGTTTAGTTCATTTATCACGTTGCTTTGCCCTATATCAAAAAAAAAAAAAAAACTTCAAATATATAAAGAATTCCAATTAAATCAAATTGGTTTCAGTATTACAGATCCTTTGAGATATTAACTTGTTCCAAAAAAATAAAAAGATCATCTTGCTTGTTTATGCACATTGTATCAAAAAATTCGCATGACCATATTTAGTGAAACGAATAAAACGCACGTGCTTAATATGTGAAATAGAGTTATTTAAGTGATCGAGTGAGAAGAATCATTTTATGGGACTTAAATGATGTAAAATTTTCGTAAGTCATTCAGGTGCCTTGTACCTCATGTGTCTTTAGAGTCCTCACTAATATTACGAGCAACTAATAACATAATTAGATGGTAGAAGGTTTAGGGTTTGTTTGGTTTATTCGTTTAATATTATTGTTACTATTACTGATTGTTAATTGTTGATTACTGTTACCTATTATAAATTATTAAAAAAATTAATGAAATATTTAGTTAACTTTATACTTGCTGTTGCTGTTAAATATTTAAATGAATGATTTAGATATTTAATTTATATTAATATATTATATTAACAAAATTATCTTTATATTTTATAATTTTTATTTTTAGAATAAATATTTTATAAATAATATTAAGAATTTTCTCACTTAATTTTTATTTTTTCAAAAAAATATTAATGTTTACTAGATAATAAAAAATATAATTTTTGAAATATTTTTTTAAATATCAATATTAATGAAAATTTGAAGTAAAAAAATACTTATGAATTATTAAAAAATAAAAGTGTTATGTTATATAAATATTGATGAAGTTTAATAATTACTAACCAATCATATTCAAGTGGTAAATAAAAAAATTATGAATTTATATAAATATTATTTGAGGATATTTTAGTTTATATAAATTATTATTAATATTAAAAACTAAAAAGTAATTCAAAAAGTATTAAAAAATAACATTAAATTACTTTTCAATTAGCTGCTTTTAAAATGTCATATAAAGAAATAAATAAAATCAAATAACAGTTCAAAAAAATTAACTAAATACTCATTTTCTTATTTTTAAAAATAAAATACAAATATACCCTCTTAAAAATTAATTCAAATACCCCCTTAATTTCAATTTATCCAAAGAAACGGATAATACATTCATCTCATTTAGCTTTTCTTTATGACTCTTTCTTGGCCTTTCCTCACCAATTTTGGTTAAGGACAAATATTGGTCCAATATCTCCAAGAAACATCCTGGATAATCTTCGATTTTGTTCAGATTCGGATGCTCTTCCCAATTCGTACTTGGTTGACAGGTCATATGAAACTTACCTTCCTCGTTTGTACCTTTCCTCAGCTAACGAAAATTCACTTTTAAATCTTTTATAAATATCTCAAGAATGTTATTGTTCAAGTAGTAATGACTTCATTCATATTAAATTTCCTAGTTATTTCTTATCTTTTCACGCATAGCTTACTTAAGCATTAAAATGTTAATGCTAAATTCTATCCCGACACTCTATAGCTTTGTCTCATTTTATAGGTCACAGACTCGGAATAACGTTCATCTCTTCTTTACGATCAGCCGATATACATTCACTTGGGACCAGGTTTGATCACTTGCAAAAACCTTCTGATGGAATATGTACTGCTAGGAATCTTACCTCATCTATGATAGAGAAAATGCATATGAGTCGGTATTTGGTGTGCCTATTTTTATTCTGAATGGAATTGTAACTGTTATTTTTGAAACGAAAACTGATATTTTTGTAATACTTGTTATTTTTACGTTTTAAAAATATCAGTTATGGTTTCAAAAATAACAGGTGCGGTTTATTACGGGACAAAATCCGAGACATTTTACCCGACTCAGGTAAGCTTATTCTTTATAATAATTGCTGTCATTGGTTTTGCGGATTATCTATCCGCCGGAGTGAAAAATAGTAGGAATTAATTTAGGATTGAGGATCTATCGTCAGTTTAAGCGGCATAACTAATGTGACCAATTTTGTACCAGGAGCAATGGGCACCATTATTATGCATGTATGTGATGTTATTTGTTCATTTGAAGTTAATAAGAAGGGTGAGTTAATTGTTTGGCTTTAATGCAGTGTGTCATCTCTCCATTTTGAAGCTAGCTAGTGCTGGCCAAATAAGTTGATCAACTCTTCCATATCTCAGTTCGTGTATGCATTTTGGACTAATATATATGTTAAAAGTAGGCATACAAATTCAGATTAGTTTGTTTTTTGCGAGAGAATTACAAGTCATACGGTATTTGTCAGTAGTTGGAAATTTCATAAAGGATGTCATGTATGACAATTCAAGAAGAAACTTCATTTGTTAGCTAATAAATTAAGATAAAGAGCTAATTTTTCGGTTTTAGGTACTCCAACTTTTAAATCACCATATGCCACGCTTCCTTTTGTTCGCAGGCTCTATTGATGAGCTATTGGCTTTGAGTATATATGATAATTAATGATAATCTTATGTTCGCGATGAAATTATTTATTTGAGCATAAATTTCAATTGATGGACACAAGAATCTTATTGACACACTTTTCATTTACTAATCTGATGTGATCATTCCTGTTAGGAGTGTTCATAAACCGTTTAACCTGCAAAAAACCACCTAATTTAATTTGTTGCAATCTACATATGCCAATACTGAAAGAAAAAAAAAATAATGGCAATTTTCAATTTTTTCAAACCATTAAAGGCAGATTGGTTGTACTTTTAGAATTATAAAAACCGCAGATAACTGATATATATATATATGCCATAAATTTTTGTTTTCCCTGCGTGTTGTATCGCTGTTTCTTGGAACCACCAAAGCAAACTAATGGCAATTATAATGACGCTTGAGGGAAGTGGACAGCATTTTGCAACAATGTCAAACAATTAGTATACAAAACTGAAAAGCTATACATGTTATCTTGTGCTGGAGTGTCTCCCTTCTTTTTTAGCCCATGGTCTCATACACTTGACATGTCCTTTTTTTTATGAATCCTAGAGATCTTTAATTTGGAGCGCACGTTGATCTACATCTTTGTCAAGATAAATATATAACTGAGGGTGCATCACACTCTTAGTGAGCAAGAATTCGAGGTTCCCCAACTGAGGTCGAATGCTTCAAAGTGTTAATAGCACAATAATTTGAGGTAACTTACGTGTTGCACGTGTTGTTGAATTGATATCCTTTTGTTGCAACCAACATCTCTTGATATAACAATTTTATAGTTGATTATGTAAAATTTTATCTCTTAATTCATAACTAACTGCCTGCAATCAATCTGAAACTATTATATTTTTTTAGATGGTTTGTAGGGGTTGATGGATTAGTTGCAGATAATGTTTTAGAAAAACTGTCATCGACTGTTTGAATGTAGTTTTTACCATGAAATCGCCCAATCCAACCTGTGAACATTCATAATTCCTGCATAGCAGGGCAGCGCTAGTTTGCCAAGCTTTTAAGCTCTCCCCTTTTGCCAGGGTGGGAAAGAGCTACGAAGTTTGATCCACGCAAGGATGCTTATGCACTACAAATTGAGTGCCTCATTTTTTCATTTGAGTCTTTAATTTTGCTTCGGATATCGACCAAAGGTGTTTTTCAGTTAATCATCTACCATAGCAACTTTAATAACATTGCAAATATGGCTGTAATTCCACCGTCCAAAGGGCAGAATACTGCCTCATTTGTAATGCATTTTGGATTATGGTCATAACAACCTCAAAAATAATCTACATCACACTTCCAATGCACCCTTTACATCTGATAGTTCTTATACATGCATCAAGAAAGAACAAGCAGGTCGAAGCACAGTTAAAACTTAAAACCATGAGAAATGCAACTCCAAGAAAGTAACATTAACATTTAATTAATTTGGTGGGAAACATAAACTAAACTGATCGTTTGCCCTTATTTAGGTTAAATATACAACATAGGCGAGATGAATTCATATTTAATTGCCACTCCGCTACAAGGCCCTCTTGCTTAAAGTTTTATCCTTCTTCATGCTTACATCCAGAGCCCGAGGGTTTATGAAACTATTTATTAAGAACCAAACACTATTATCAACAGCAATCTACAAGGCAAAAAAAAAGAGAGAAGCAAATAAAGAAACTAACAAAGAAAATTGCTAAGAGCAGCCGTTTCATCATCTCTGATTCTCTATGGCACAATTTTGTAAGCTTTTATTTTATCAATCCATGAAATGAATGAACTCTTAGAATTCCTAAATCCCAAGAATCCATGTTCCTTACTCTTATTCATGCTCGATAACATCGGCTCTCCACTCAATATCAAGTCCGCAAACCACCAAACGCCCACCTCCTCCAGCTTGGTCGGCTGCAGCTGGTTCTGCCCCACAATCTCCTCCCAAACCGCCGCTTTGTCCTTCATTTCCTCCTCCAAAATCACCCTCTCCTCCCCGATCCCGTACTCTTCAATCCCAAACTGCTGCGCCAGAACCTTCCACAGATGCTTCCACTTGAACACGTCCCCATTGTTGATGTTAAACGCTTCGTTCTTCGCATGCGGGTCCACCGCGGCCCATATCTGATGCTCGGCGATCAGGTCGGCATCCGAGGCAATCGAATAGCCATTCCAAGCGGCTTTGGAGCCCGGGAATATAAGAGGCTTTCCTTGGTGTTTGCATATGGCCGCGTAGACGCAGAGCGTGCCCATGATGTTCATCAAGCTGTACGGAGAAAATCCCAAAATCGTGTCCGGCCTGTGCACGGACCAGGTCAGTCCTTCTTTTTTAGCCGATTCTTCGAACATGATGTCTTCTAAGGTGTAGTAGAAATTGGGCACGTCCAGCCTCGGGAGATCCTCCGTGAACGGAGGATCGTGCGGCTGAAATTTGCCCCACAACTCGAATGGACCGGTGTAGTGTTTCGTACCCGTCTGGAGGCAGATGTGGCGGAGATTGGGGGCGTTGGGGATAACCGCCTGGAGTACGTTGCGGAACATGCGGCCGTTAACCTCACAGTTCTCCACCTCCGTGGATCGGCTGGTCCACGTCACGTAGAAGATGTGCGTGACGTCGGTGAGCTGCGAGAGCTTGGACTGAGCGTCGGTGGCGTCGGAGATGTCGCACTGGATGTACTCCACGGGATGGTCTGCGTTCCAGCTGGGCCGGGGACGGCGGGCAACGCCGTAGACTTTCCATCGGCCGCCGGGAGTGTCGGAAAGAGGGAGGATCTCGGCCAAACTGTTGCCGACGATCCCAGTGACACCAAGCACCAGGGCCACGCTCTGGAAGCTCCGCGGTGGCTCCTCTTCCTCACATTTTTTCTGAAAATTCAATTCCAAATAGAAACAAAATCTTAGCTCCCCACAATCATCATTTTGATTAAGAGAAAAAAAAAAAAAAGGAAAATAAATTACATATACCTTGGCAGCGCCAATAGCACCAGCCCACCACCAGCTCATTTTGTTGAATTAACGGAATTTGATTATCCGATCGGATGAGAAGAAGCAACGAGGCAAAATTGCAGTATTTGGGCTCGAGAACTAACAGTCAAAAAAAAAAAAAAAAAGGTAGTATTTTTTTTTAACAGAACTTGATTGGTGGACCAACAAACAATTATGAAAAGGTGAAAAGAGACAGAGGCAAAAGGCAATGAGTGTTTAGTATTTATAGTGAAAAGTCCATTTTTAAAATACGAAATTAATTAGTGAGCATAAGAAGTAGGACACGGCGGAGGTTCAGGGAAAAACGGAAGCGGTGAGCACCGGGCAGATAAGACTGGTGAGCTGGAATTGGAAGGTCCTCATCTTCCGATAAATATGGCGGCGAGCCCCTCCCGCCGTCTTTTTCTGTTCCTTAAAAATGTTTTTTGTTTTCCAGGCGGGCCGCCGGACAGCCTAGAGACTTCCACTGCTTTGGGTTGGTGTGCGCCACCGTTCTGAATTTATCTAAGTCTCTTTCTCAATTCTCTACATTCACGTTTTCTCGTTAATTTGGGATTGATGTAAACACATAATATAAAATTTTAGACCCATTAATATTATATTAAATTTGAAAAAAGTCTATTTTATATTTAATAGTGATTCATTAATAAATCCTAACTATGAGAAAATATTCAATGAGAACATTAACAGATAACCTTCGACATCAATTCAAGAATTTAATAATCTTCATATTTATAAAATATTTTTTTATCTGTTTCAAATAAAATTAGTTAATGAATTTCTCCAGCTTGTTCAAAAAAATTTCCCGGTGACAGCTCATTTAGAGTTAATTTGTTGACAAATAGTCTCGCGCAACTTTTCGAGAAGATTTTCTGAATTACCATCCTTTATTATACGTCGTATTTACGAAAAAGAGACTTAACCATTTTGAATGAGAAACTCTTCCTTTATTTTTTTATTTTAAAAAAAAAAAGTTACTAGAGCAGCAATAGAAAAAAAAGACTTATGTGAATAAAATTTTGAATTCGACTATAAACTTTAGAATTAACAATTATTATTTTTAATTACTTAAATTATACCCAATTCACCAAACTTTCTCTTTATTTTGCTCATTGTTTTCTTGAGAGAAAGTGTGTCGCCCATAGCCTTCGGGGATGAGTTTTACCTCCTCTACACCAAAAACAAAACGACTCGAATTAATACATATGAATAAAAGTCTGTCACTCACAAATCAAGTCGTAAAATCAAACTCGTTGTAGAGAAAGGGAAAAAAAAATAGAAAATGATAAATTGTGTACATCTGACTTTTTTTATTTTACCTTTGAATATCATATAAACTTATAGGAAAGGCCATATGCAAGAAAACCTTTTTCAAATTGGCGAACTTCGTTCTAATGAGAGCACAAACTTTCTATGCCACTTTTTTACTCAACTTTCTGGATTGCGTGGTCAAATCAAAATTATTGGATTTCTTCTAACCTTCTTGTTCTAATCCTAGCAGAGAAAAAAACAATAACGTGACCATCCAACCAACCATTTGAATAGAAGCAGGATAATCTCCATTTGCACAACTTTGCTAGCTAAATAATCTCACTTATATTTTAAACCATGAAATTAAGAATCGAACTGGACTGGCCGGTTCAACCGGAAAAAATGGGAACCAGTCCTAAGTACGGTCCGGTTCAAGTCTAAAAATGAAATTCGGACCGAACCGAAAAAAACCGATCAAAAACAGAAAAAACCGGTCAAAAACTGAAAAAATCGGGACCGGTTGAACCGGTTCAATTTAAATCAAAAAATTTTAAATTATAATTTAATCCAAAACTTTATCTAAATTATAATTAAAACTCTAATGTTAACTAAAAATTCTAGTTTAGTCCCCAATTGATTAAAAATTTCAATTTAATCTTTAAAATTTAAAAATTAATTTTTAATCACTATTTATAAATATTATTTTTTGAATTAATTTTTATAAATTATATTTTGTTAAATATACTAATTATAATATCTTTAATGTATGTAAATATTAATATAATTCTTAAAATATACTTTATTTTAAATATTTATTATCATTTTTATATAATATAACATTTTATATAATTATATAAGCTATATAAAAATTTAATTTTTATATATTTAATATTAAATACCGGTTTAACCGCGATTTTACCGGTCAAACTGGTTGAACTTTGAACCTCTCAATTTTTCAGTTTGATGATCGGTTTGGTTCTAAGAACCTTATTTTAACGGTGTTCTAGAAAAATCAAATTGGCGCTGTCCGGAAAACTCGATTGAGCTGGCCCAGATAAGAGAACAAAAAAACAACCCAACAAAATAAACATAAGCATAAGCATACGTTGTTCATCTAAATTGATTATAATTGTAAACCAAAAAAAAAAAAGATTATAATTTACTTCTTCTTTTTTTTTTTTTTTGTAAGACAGTAAAGGAAAATAAAATTTCCAGGAAAATAGATTAATTAAATCTTTTTTTTTTTTTGGTCCTAAGATAATCTTGACAGAAGGGTTCGTATTTTTGCCTTCCTTTTTGGGCTTTTTTCACGTACGGAGATTGAGTAGAAATGGGCAACCGTAATTTATGGGCTGAACTTCAACCAACAATTAATAGTATCTGAGGAGAAGAAAAACAAATGGGCCATGTGACCCTTATTGTTGATCGGGACCGAGTGAGATTCGCATTTTTTGATCGGGGCCCAGCGAGCTAAATGCAAGGCAAGATGTATTGAACAACCGCGGAGTAAAGGAGTTGTAATTCTCAGTTCATGGCACATGACAAGATCATTGATAAATTTAAAAGTTTGCAGAAGGATGCCAAATCAACCAATGAGTTGTATCTTAATTTTAATTGGAGTCGTCTCCAAAACTGAAGATCTCGAGTTTAGCTTTCAATTAGAGCCAATTTACAATATATATATATATATATATATATATATATAATAATAATATCAGATTATGTAGGTTTAGTAATTATTAGTGGGCGAAATGTGGAAGATTATCATAGAGTGAACTATTTGACAAAATAACTGACTATTTTCTTTTATTATAACAATGTTCAGGAATGTGTCTAACTATAGTGTGCAAATTGCATTTGACGTGAGAAAAGCAGAGATAATACTAAAACAGAAATAAACATAAATAGAAAATAAGTAGTTAATCGTGAGAGGGAATGAGTGAGGAGAGATAGCAACAACTAGTCATCAAACATTTGTTTGCTCTTACTCATTTAGAAGCTAATAAATTTGATCAATCATATACTTTGTCTGTACAAAAATGGTACATTCGCTAATTAACCCCCCATTCTAAGGGTAATTACTCATTAAAAAAAAAGAATATTTCTAATTTAGCTATAAGAAGAAAATATTAGTAAACCTCCTTACCATTTCTAATCACCCATAATTAGTCTGGTGAAAAGAGTGAACTTAAATTGTGTAAGTTAAACACACAATTTTAAGTTCAAATCTCTCAAAGAATTTTCAAAGTTTCAAGTAAAAATTTGGTACATTTGATAATCTTTCAAAGAATATTCCAGATTTTATATATTTTATCTGTAAAAATGTGGTACATTCACTAATTAACTTTCCCATTCTAGTGGTAACTTCTCATAAAAAAAATAAGAATATTTCTAAGTTACATAAAGATGAAAATGTTAGCAAATCTCCTTACTATTTTTAATTACCCATGATTAGTCTAATATTAAAAGTAAACTTAAATTGTGTAAGTTATAAACTTAAATTGTGTAAGTTAAACACATAATTTCAAATTGAAATCTCTCAAAGAATTTTCTAAATTTCAACTAAAGATCTACAATGGTAGAGTGATGTGCTGAACAAAATGTGTCTAAAAGCTATTTTTGGCCATAATTATTATAAGTGAGATATGATATTTTTGGCCATAAAAAATTATAAGTGAGATATGCTTAAAATCATCCGTTGAAATGCCTAAAAATTGGAGACTAAGTCTCGAAGTCCCCCGTAAGTCACATGGTGCCACTAGAGGTTGGTAATTTTTCTTTTGCCTGAGGATTGGGGTTTCGGTAATTTCTTCCATATGACGTTGACTGGCCAATCGTAGCTACCCAAATTTGTTTATTGCACCGTACTCTGAAAATGTTGGATATGCTTGAACTAGTAGCTTTTTAAATCACGATAAGGTTACCAATTTTATACTAACAAATTTGACTCACCGTTAAGATTCAAATTTTCGTTGTTGGGCTTAATTATATTGAAAGTTACTTAACTCATAAGAGTTGTTCGAAGAGCTAGAGGCCTTTAATGGCACAGTGATCCCACTTTAAGTGAGATTTAGAGGTTTTTACTTCATTAGAGTGCGGTGTACTTTTTATATTTTTTAGATTTATTTTTTCTTTTTTTATTAATACTTAACAAACTAACTAGTAATCATTTCATATATTAAAAAAAATATAGTAAAAGTTACTAATATTTCTTTAGCATGCTTCATTAGAGTTATACTTCCCTGTGAAGCGAATGGCAATGGGAAGATGTTCATTTTATTGTTAGAAAATCATTTTAATTCACTGATCATTGACATTTAAAAATTATCGTATATTTAACTAGGGACGAATCTAAGTGAGGAAGAGGTGGGCTATTGCCTCCCCTTATAATATTATAAATATATGCTAAAACATAGAAAAAGCATCATTTGGTGTAGCAGTTAGTGTTGTTTTGCCTCCCGTCCACGTTCGAAGCTCATCCTTGTCATGTATTGTTAATAGTTATTTTCATTAAAATTTATCCCAGTTATAGAGATTTCCTGCTTAAAAAATTGTTCTTGTCACTGTATTGAATTCTAAAATTTTTCTAATCGGAGGCGTAAAAGTAAAAGCCTTTCAACTTAGTGGATCACTGAGGTCAAGAAAAATAGAAACCGTCTAAGGTATTGAAGTTGTCAAGAGACATGCTGATGAAGAAATGAAGTTGTAGAAAGAACAATTTGTACACATTTGCATTCAGGTTAATTATCCTAGTACATAAAGCTTTTTGCATTTTATAAGATGGATTACTTCTGAAACATGCAAGATAACTTGCAAATACATGTTACAGCTCACATGAAGCTTTATCCGAGGCAGAACCTCTTGACAGACTGTCTAATGCTGTTCAAGTTCAACATTTATCTAAGAAAAATGTTAGAGAGCCAAATGATTTATTAGTCAGATTGTACTTTTACTGCAATAAATATTGTATTTTTTACATCAACATTAAAAAATAGTGCATCTAAAAAAATATAAAAAATATGACTATTTTTTAAATACACATTTTTTTTAATGTTAATGCACAAAAATACAGTATTTATTACAGTAGGGACACAATTTAATTATTAATCATATGGGTCTGTAATAGTACTCTTTATTTAATGCCAGAGACACTTTACTAACGTTTGAAGTTTTGAGGGTGGCACTTTACTAATTTTTGTTAGGTGATCTTTTAATTAGTGAAAGACTCTTGTTTGTGTTTAAAATTAAATTTATTCATCGAAATACTAGTGGGGGAGGCTCGTTTGATCCTGTTGGTGTTCACGTGATAGGTCTGACCCCCTATGAGAGTTGTTGAACGGACTGTTCAAACGAAGATTACTCCGAATTTAATCTAAGAATTCGATAACTAACATACTTATAATAAATTTTTTTTTTAAATAAAAGAAGAAGTTTTGAGGGTAAAAAAAAAACCTTCAATTTTTACTTACCCTTTTGTTCCCACTACAGTATATATACCCCCCAACTTGCCAAAGCGATCTAAACCATCTCGCATATTAGCAAAATCCAATACAAGCTTGCTTCTTTCAAATATATTTCATTAATTTCTGTTCCAACATCATATTTCCAAATATTCTGAACATTATGAAGCCAGTTTTCTTGCTTCTATCTCTTCTCATCATATCCTCTTTTTTTGAGGTAACAATTGCTGGTTCAGGTGTGTATATGTATGCCATGTTATGTTAATGTGTGCTGATCCAAACTTTCTATATTGTCACATGGTCTATTGAAATTTGAAAACTTTGGACAGAATTCTGCAATTCCAAGTGCGGGATTAGGTGCTCAAAATCAAGGGTCCGAGATCGGTGCTTGAAGTACTGTGGAATTTGCTGTGGAAAGTGCAACTGTGTGCCCTCGGGGACTTATGGCAACAAGAGCCAGTGCCCCTGCTATAGGGACCTCAAGAACTCCAAGGGAAATTCCAAGTGCCCTTGAACAATATTATCAAGCCGGATGCGCATGTTTTCCATATCATTCCATCTCAATAATTTTATAATAATTAATACTGGCGAAGGGATGTATGAATTGTGTGTGTGTGTGTGTGTGGCTGTCCACCTTGCATGCGTATATTAATTTGTAGAGATTGTCATGTTACGAATAATATTTGAAAAACAGATTATGGGGAATTGCCTCGAGTTGAATTAATCTTGGAATGGCTTCCTATTTAAGGAGAAAAATGCTGGGTAGACTGCCCGGATATGCTGTTCTGGTCAGCCAAACAAGATTGTTCTGGCCAGAAATTGTTTCAAAGGTTACATGGCCTTCAAACTCAAACGACGACGAATTTAACGTTGAACAGCTCATCTCTCAAATGTCTGAAATTTTATCATATGACCTTCCAAAGCAGGTTGGTTATCAGATTCGCAATTCATCAAAATTAAAAGACCTGCAGCAGCTACTCCTCGTGTTCTTCGAATACAACTCTAAGTTGTGAGAGGGTTGCCCAAAAGCAATATATAAGACCCAATAAAAACTTATAAGGAAACCGGATATAGAGATGGCGACTAGGGTTGTTTTCATTATCCTATAATTTCAGTTACTGATTTACTTAATTAGTCTGTTTTTGTTGTCTTCTCTTTCATTTTTATCATTTAACCATTCAGTTATAAAAAAAAAAAGTATAATTTCAATTTTAAAACAACGTATAGATCTATGATAAGATCATTTATTTACGATAGAATGATATGCAAAGTCAACTGATCTCAATTTAATATAAATTAGTAATCATGGCTACTCAAGCAAAGTGTACATAGTAATTCTAGATCTGCTCTAAGACGAACTATTGTAGGCATATTTATCGAAACTATTTAATTTAGAATATAGTTAAGTAACTCCTCAATGGGAAATTGCAAATTACTCGCTTGATGGTTGATGTCATGGCTCTATTCACAATATTTCTATCTATCAAATTAGAGATTTATAATTTTTCTGTTTTAATGGATAGGATCTTAATAAAGTAGATTTACAAGAATCATTAATGAGTTTCAAGTATGAGAGAGGGAGAGAGAGAGAGAGAAAGTGGAGGATTCGGCCCTTAATTTTTTTTTTTTATTTAAGACCATCAAATATTCAATCTAATGGATTGATTAATTTGGGTTGATTTGAATAAGATTTTAAAAGCTGACTAATATCTCTCAATAAATATTTAACACTACTAAATTTTCAAAAATTTGAATTCAAAATCTCTAATTAAGTGTAGAACACAGTTTACCTAAAATCACCCAAAAAAAAAAAAAAAACTGCTTACGAGTGCAGAACAGAGCTGACGTAGAATCACCCAGCATTTACCTCGAAGAAAAGTCTTTGGTTGTAAAATCTAATTGCTTTGATTGTCATTGGTGCTCGTGCCACGGTAAACCTCTCGAATTAACGGCGTGTCGCCGGCGTTTGGTTGTCGCACAGGAAGTAATTCGGGAACTTGGGGGTTGACTGATTTCAAGCGGCAGATTCATGTGAACACGTTGTACGATGTAACGGGCCATTGTTTCTCCGTGGGGCCCACTATTCTTTATGAGACATCCGCCGTGCCCATTAAGAAGGCGAACGAAAAGCGATCATATAGGAATAAAACAGAAACATTTTTTTTTTTTTGGCGCATGTCGTCAACTTGGTTCTTTTTAGACCTTAACTACTAAAAATATGCACACACAAAAAGCGAAAAATGTCAATTATGTTCACAAATACTTTGGACATCGTACCATGACTTGAAAATTGACATGAAATATCATGTGAAAGTCACTGATTAAGAAAAAATCAAATGTGAGTGATGCGAATAACTGTACCATTAATGTCAGTCGATTTGCATTTCCATATCGTATGCGGCAATGATCAATAGAACCATATGCACCCAAGAAAAATCACAAAATAAGCGAAATTAACAGTCTCTGTCAGAAACTTAGAATAGGGAATTTATCATCCAAAACAGACCAAAGCGGACGATATAATTCCACTCTTTTAAATAAAAGCTAAGTGACTAAGCCACAACAATTAAGAGTTTAAACATCTAGATAGTTGCAAGCAAGGTTTACGAGTTATGTAACTGTTCTGCAGCTGACAACCTAATAAGTCTGACTGCTAAAAAAAGAAAAAGAATTGAGCCATCTATTTAGGTATGTATCATTCACAAGAAGTTTTAGTTCTTTCTCAGAGCAATCAGAAATAACAAAGAAAAATTCCAATTCTTCTTCTCTATTCCTCTCTTTTACCTTACAATTCTATATTCATTATACAACAATGGGGACGGGAAATCTTCAACTCATAATTATCAACTATTCGAATTAACAACAATCGGATGTAAGCACCACAAACGTCAAGTCCCCCCAATATGAGTTTAATTAAGATCATACAGGCTGAAGCTCTTGCTCAGGAACAATGGCACCAATCGGCTTGTACGTGCCCAATGCTGCTTGTCTACGTCTCCAAAGCAGCCATGAGCCAATACCCAATAAACCAATCACAAGAGTAACTGCAAGCCCAACAGCCACAGACAAAAAGTGTTGCTGCCACCATGACCTGCATGTGTCAAAGGAATTAAACATGAATTGAGGAACAAATACGGACTCCACAGATTTTGGGATCCATTGCTAAATCTATACAAACTCCTACAATGTCAGGAGGTAGGTTGGGGTGTCTATTAGAAAGAGAGAGAGAGAGAGAGAGAGAGAGAGAGAGAGAGAGAGAGAAGGATAGTGACAGACAGCTTCCTTTGTGGCTCAACATTCCATTCAACCAGCTGATAGCTCCCAAACTTCTGAGGGAATTGCATTCGATGTTCCCTCAACTGCATGATTATGTTCTGCACATATAATAAGGGTAACAGTCAGTTTCCACGACTCCATGGATGGGAATAAATCCAGCTGCATGCACAACAACGACAGTGTGATGACATCATGATTACCATTGCTGTGGTTTTATTGATGTAATCAGCAGATTTAGCAGGAAAGATGCCCCATCTGACAAGATAACTATTTCCACTGGATGTGATGTTCAACATGTGAACCTGGAAAATTACAAGATTACGGGACTACAGGGACCCAAAAATGTGCTTGAAGTAAGCCATGTAAAGTATTATCCATGACAATGCACCAAGAGGAATAACATCCATACCTGTGAGTTACGAACTTCCAACTCATGAGCAATGAAAACTGCCACTTCTGTTTGGTTGGGCTTCATGTCAGAGTTGTTGACACTAATCAGCATGTCAAACGTTATGATTCCAATCTGAAATTCACCTGCATTGAACATGAAGTGAGGGAAAATCAGAGATGACCTACATTGTATGCTGTATAAAAGGATGTTGAACAGCAGAAATGAACAACTGACAAGTGCCTCTCTGAGCCTAATTGGTTTGTAATTATGCTAAATACCGGTTAACGTATAATGCTTGCTAAGTAGCAATAGCCACACCATGTTGAGAGGGGCCCCCCATCAAATTTCTTTCTCCCAATATGTAATTTGCCCCACTGACAAGTTAAAGATATGCCATTGTACTTGCTGATGTTCATAGCATTACCATTGGCCAAGTCAAAATTCAACAAAAATATCACATGTTAAGGAATAATTCTTACGTCTCAACCAACTAACCATCCTGGACACCAGAAGATAGCAAGAGAAGGCAAATATTGCAAGGATTGAAATAAAAAAAGTCATCAAAAAAAAAAAAAGGGACAAATATTTACATAAACAAACTTCCACCCTACCTATGCTTGTTCACATGATCACATCTGATACACAGATCTTCTTTCGAAATTTTAAGAAGAGAATCAAACCAACTAGATATAAGGCTCAAAACTTCAAACTTTGAAGAATGTGCAGAAATGACCAAACACTAAAATCTGAAACTACTTGCATCTTCTGTCCATAACACCTCTGCAAACAGCTCTATGAAGTCCAAAAGGTTATGAGGCCATATCTTGCTCTGAGTTTCCTTTTTACTTGTCCAAAGAAGAAAACTGGACCAGTAATTCTAATACCACATATTTGAAAGATTCTTATTCCATAACTCATTTAAATTGCAGAGAACACATATTTAACAAACAGAAAAGCATATGACAGTCAAGCAACAACATGAGAGCAAAAGGCGGCACAAGATAAGTCTTTATGCTCAGACTAAATTTGTGCACATGATTAAAGCTCACTCCACCTGGAAGAATATCGGAAGGTAGTCCAGCTGGGGCTTGGGTTGGAGGTGCTAGTTCACTTGTATTACCATGAGGCAAGACAACAGGTGCTTCCGCAGGCACACCAGGACTTTGTAGTCTCTTCCATAGCTCAGAGCAATTAGCTTTCCAAAAGCCAATCTTATCATTCTCTCTGTCATAGGTCACAAGCGTATTACGGACAACAATCCCTGCCAGAGATAAAGATATGTAAGACATCGCTGGTGTATCTTTCCATTTTGCTCATTTAAAAAGAATTTTTTGGGATAATTTGAGGGAAGGGGGCAGAGAGATGCCTGTAGGATTCAACATTGTTATGGTCAATAAAGTAACATGCAGCATGCCCACAGGACAGGAAGAAATTCAAGGTAAAAGCAGTAAGTTACCTCCTAGAAGAGTAGTTGGATCTTTCCCATTCTGGAAAATTCCCAAGCAATATGCACCACTAACTCTCGTGTGCTAGAACATGGCAGAAAGAAAGCAAAAAAAAAAAATACAAATGAAACAGAGAGGAAAAGACAAAAACCAAAATAGAGAAAAAATTGTAATGCAATTCACAAAAGAAATGAATCGAAACTACCACATATAACAGGCGCATGGAACAGACAAGCTCCAAAGAGAAAGTTGCCATAGGGCAAGGATAGAATGTTTGCTCAAGGAGTAGTTTTGCAATCAATGAATCGCAACAAGCCAAATTACCCGGAAGAGATAGTTCTCTGGAGACAGGGACAACTTCTGACCATTGCTGAACACCATATTTACCTCTGGGAAAATCTTTGACAGTTGGGAGACTTCTCTAAATCACATTTTGAGCAATAAAGGGATAAAACAGCAATCGGAATTAATGCCAAGGAAAATATTACCAATAAAGGAATTAAAATATGAAGATTGTAGACACTAAGATAGCGTCGTCATCAGGGGCAATACCTTCCAGCGCCAGAAAAACATATATCATTGTAGTTTGGATCAGGGCCATGGATCTGTTTCAGGGACTGGATTTCCTTCATAATCTGCGATTCAGCACAAAGTTAGCATAAGTTCATTATGCAGCAGAATACCTTGGCTGAATGGAAAGATCACAAAACTAATCTCGATGCAGTGATGCCCAATACACAAAAAAAAAAAAGACATTGGCTTACAAAATAGCACCAAGAGAACTTTAATTTAAAAAAAAATGTGCAGACAAATCTAACTTTGACATTAGCAAAATCAGTTGCAATTGTCACAAATATACAAGCATTCTGAAAGGACATCTAAATTTGCAAACTAGTTAATCAAGGATATTGACTCTTAGGAAGTCATGTAAGCCACCACAAATAAACCTTATCTTTATCCAAGAAAAAACTTCATACATAGAATTAGGCACAATCCAAGTCCATTGGAAAGTACATAAACCTTATCAAATAAGTACATGAGCCAGTTTTGAAGGAAAGAATATGAAATTTGGATTCCATGTCCATGAAAGATGCAAGCCCTCTAATGACTATTGCCAGAAAGAGCTTTGAGGACTTTTCTGCAGTCGAATCAAAACTGCAGAGTTTGTTTTCAAAACAACCAAGGAGATAATGGAACTCAGCCATAACTTACAGCATCTTTAAATGCAAGAAAAGCTTCCTCTGGAAGGTAAGCATATGTAGTTCCACTATCCAAAACTGTTCCATGCTTTCCATCAAAGATCCTTGGCTTTAACTTCAATGGCTTCCCAGCAACATGTAGTTCCTTCAATTCGATATTGTAGTAGGGACTGTTGTCATCCAAAAACTACAGTATATGTGTGAGATGCACAAAAATACATAGCTATGCAAATCAATTAATTATGAAAGTGAAAATGTATCTTACCTGCGGTAAGGATCTGAACGGACAAAAACCATGTCCGAGGGAGGAGACATCCTGCCAAGGACCATTGCACCCCCGCCCACATCCATCCCACCATAGCATAATGAAAATGAGTCATCAATAACACCCTTGTCAACAAGCTGATCAACAACACTGAGCTTCCCGCGACCCAAACCCATAATGCCATCAGCACGCTGGCTATAAAGATCGCCAGTTTCAACAGTTTCACAACCAAAAACAGCACGCTGGGGCTTGAGATCACTTTCGTTGCCAAATGAAATGACGTCCTCAGCAAGCACACCACTGCTTGTACTCATCTCAGCGTACCGTCTCTCATACGTGCATTGCTTTCCCTCATCATCACAATTACAACTGGGGCTACACTTTACAGCTTGGTAGGTGTCAGACAATTCAGGTTGGAAACGAGGGTCCTACACACCAACAAATAAGCTCTTAAACAACCCATCCAGATTCAATTAGCCAAAAGATAAAAGTAACAAAAATTTTCCCTAGAGCTTAATCTGCATCAAGAAAACTACAAATTCCACTCAGTATAACATAACTTCTCTTTCTAATTATTCATCTTCCCATTTGCACCAAGAACACAAACCGAAAAACCCAAACTCCAAAAAGTTAAATATTTCAGACAACAACCTGCGCTAAATAAATCTAATTCTATGCAGAAATTACCCTCAGTATAACAAATGTAAATCCATATTCCAATCCAATTGATAATATCACTCCACAATTACAAACATAGCAAAAAAGAAGATTAAAAGGTCTAAACTTTAAACCGATAAATACGCCACCAACATGTAGAGATTTAATGGTATGAACATTTAAACAAGAAAAAAAAAAAAAAAAAAAACGAACAAACCAACCTGGTGCTTGCCGCACTGCTCACAGCTCGAGCACGGAACGTAGGTCACAGTACTCCCCGTGTCCACGATAAGAGCGAATTCCTGCGGCGGCGTTCCAATATACAGCCGAGTCGTATAGTAGCTGAAGAAATCAACAGAATTATAATTGAAATTTAGACTTAAAACTGAAAAAAAAAAAAAAGAATGTACGGAGACAAGTGATAACAAGGAAGAAAGATTAGTACCCGTTCGAGAGGAGATCGTCGTAGAGGCGCATGCGGGCGTTCGGGAGCTTCGAGTTCTGGAGGTGCCGCCGGTGGTAATCGCCGTGAAAGGCGGCCCATCGGTGACCGGAGATATTAGGAGTGGAGAGATGGAGAGGGAATATCATGGCTCGCCGGTGATCAATGAGATCGACCGACGGGGTAACGGCCCCGCTGAGATTTAAGAGAAATAATAAAGGACAAATGGCAAAATACAAGGGCCGGGCCATGGTGGAAGAGACGGCGGTGGCCGGTCAACGTGGGAGTGGTAGGAGACGACCGGCCAACAACTTAAAGCGGAAGGTGAACAGCGTCCTCTCTAGTTTTATAGTTGCGAGACGAGAGTAAATTAAAGTTACCTCATATGCGCGATTTTTAACGGATTTACTGCTGGCGCATCTAACCAGTCAGAGGCCGCCACGTCGTATATGGAATTGGAATAGAGTCTATTAGAAGCAGATAATCGAGGTAACTAAAAAATTTTTACTGAATTTTTTTGATTGTGTGTTTTAATTTTTACTTGCCATCCACTAACCATCATCCACCTTAATGGATTTAGGTAGTTGAAATTTGTTCAGGGATGGCTGAATAGTTTTAGATATTATGAAATTTATAGAAATAGAGATAGTTGTTCTCATTTGTCTTATTGATTCTCTTAAGTCTTGCTCTATGTATAAGCTATTGAATTATGTAATTGTAACTTTACTTGATGCTAAAGAATTAGTGCCTAAAGCATAATTTTTCTTTTTTTAAAAAATAGTAGTCAAAGATTTATTCAAAATTTATTTAAAATAGCGTAAAATAACATCATTTTAGATCTAATGAAAATAAAAAATAATATATAATATATACAATCCAAAACTATGTCAAGATATCATTATTTTTATTGAATTTTGATTAAATCTTCTGATTATATAACAATACTCTTTCTTTTTTTCTTTTCCTCCAACTTTAAAACGAAAAATACATCATACATGAGATTGCATAGAAATATTAAAAAAAAAAAAAAAAGATACCTATTAGCAAGTTCCATTTTTGTGTCGCCTCTACTTTTTTTTTTTTTTTTGTTTCTTTTTGGTCTTTTGATTGAGAATGGAGAGTTAACAAAATTCTTTTGAGAATTACATTAGATTAAGGGAGTATTTGGGTTAGTTTTTAGGAAGGTACATTTACATTTTATTTTCGAGAAGAGTATTTAATTAATTTTTTTGAAATGCTGTTTGATTCTACTTATTTTTTTATATGATATCTTAAAATCAGCTGATTGAAGAGGAATTCAATATTACTTTTTATTACTTTTTGAGTTATTTTTCAGTTTTTAATATTAATAATAATTTATATAGACTTAAATATTCTCAAATAATATTTATATAAATTCATAATTTTTTTACTTACCGTTTGAATATGATCTATTAGTAGTTATTAAACTTTATCAATATTTATATAAACGTAACACTTTTATTTTTGAATAATTCAAAAATATTTTTTTACTTCAAATTTTCATTAATATTGATATTTAAAAAAATATTTCAAACATTATATTTTTATTATCTAGTAAACATTAATATTTTTTAAAAAAATAAAAATTAAATGAGAAAATTCTTAATATTATTTATAAAATATTTATTCTAAAAATAAAAATTATAAAATATAAATAATTTTGTTAATATAATATATTAATATAAATTAAATATCCAAATCAGTCATTTAGTTATTTAACAACAACAGCAAGTATAAAATTAATTAAACACTTCATTAATTTTTTTAGTAATCAACAACAGATAACAGCAATTAGCAATCATGAACAACAACCAATAATAACAAGATTGAACAGGTAAGTGAAACAGGCTCTAAGGGGTTCTTCAATATTCATACCCAACTTAATTTATTTACAATTTTTTGGTCGAAAATTTATTTACATTTGTAAGCTCAAAACAAACAATTCTTGCTATTGGGCTATTGGGTGGTATTTTTGGGTATATTTGGTGGTTTTATTACGACTTGGAATTTCAAACGAATTAAGTTGTCAACATATATTGCATATTTGCATCAGGAATTCCTAGCCATAAAATGTCGTGCCTTTTCTTTTCTTGGTGAAAAGTTGGAAAATAAGAGATAGATCCACTAGGAAAGGTTGACATACATTTTATTAATGGTTGTTTGTCCATCTCCTTTTTAACAGGAGACGTCAACTATTGCACTGTTAGTTTGAAAGTAGACCGAGAAGGACCCCTGCATTTTCCTTTTTCCTTTTCCAATTGATGGCCAAAAAGGGACTCCATTTGGCTCCAAAACATGTTAGTATGGCAGCAAATTTCCTCCAATACTAACCACACAAAAAAAAAAAAAAAAGAGGGTAAAGAGTACCTGATTCGCGTGTAACTCAGACCAAAATCCTTTGAAAGAGGTGGCCATGAGGTCTTCATTGGTTGAAGTCTTGAAGATGGTTGGCTCGAAATACCGACTCAGGCCGACTACTTTTTCCAAAAAAAAATCTTAACTCGGAAATTTGAATATAGACTTGCCCAAGGTTACCTGTCGGCCATTCCTGAATTCCTTCAGTTATCTCCATTATCATCCAAAGAAATACAGTTAATTCACTGTAATAATAGAAGGAAAAAAATTTATTTGTTTTACAAGAACAATTTCAAAGTAATATTAAAATGATGTAAGTTATTAAATAATTAAATTTATGAAAAAAAAGGTTAAATTGTCCGATATTATTTAATAGAATTGTGTTACTACTTATATAGTCTTACTCGTAGTAAAAAGACTAATGTTTATAGGACAACTAGGGCTGTACAAGCACAAATATTTTCACCAGCTGATGTGTTTTTTTCAAGTATTTGATTTTTTTTTTAGCTTTTTTAAGTAACTGTGTTTCAAAATTGTTAATAAATGGGTTCAAAAGTGAATGCCTCGTTAAAAATGATCTTTATTATTTCAAACTGTTGGTTTAATATATTATGTTATAATTATTGGCACTGTGTAAGATCAGGCCTTCAAACTTCTGCTCATAAATTTGACATGTAGGATGCCGTTAGTCAGGCTTAAAAAGGACATTATGACAATAATAGATATTATGTAAAGAAATTGTATATGGTTCTAAACTTTTGTTCGAAACCTCAAATCAAGAATGCAAATTAGGATCCGCAGCTATGCATCAAATTTGATGCAAATTTGTCAATTATTATAGCAATAATGGAGAAAGAAATGGAGATAATACTGGCACAAGAATTTTGAAAATTGTCAAATTTTATTTGTATCTCATTTATAACAATTCTTTACAGAAATATCAATATTTTTAGTCTTAAACTTTTAAGTTTTTTTTACATTTGATTCCTAAACCTTTTTGATATTTCATTTGAGTTCTAAACTTTTTAATTTTCTATCAAATTAGTCCCTCTATTTATCAAAAGTGATCAATCTATTAAAAAAATGATTTTAATTTACAAAAAAATTATTTATAAAAGAATTAAATATATGAATTGAATATCTTTTCTATAAAAATATGCATGTTACCTATTTAATTCATATATTTTTTGATTAAAAAAATATTTAATGTGCATATTTTGTTGATGAAAAAAATATTTAATTCATCTATTTAATTTTTTTAAAATAATTTTTATTAAATTAAACTCATTTATTAGTTTAGGATTCAAAAGTAAAAAAATTTAAAAATTTAAAATTTAAAATATTGATATCTCATTTTTTATGGTTAAAACTATTGCTCTATAGATCATGATTAGGATCTGCAGCTATCCACTAAAATTAATGCAAATTTGACAGTTATTTAGGAGAAGGAAATCAATGGCATTATGCCATTCATATAATGACCAAAACTATGATACTAAGATTGGAAAAAAAATTGTCACGAAATTACAGAAACTATTGTACATATCAATTAAATATTATTATGTACTTTTGAACAAAAATCTCAAACCAAGAAAGCAAATTAGGATCCGCAACTATACACCCAAATTAATGCTCATTTGGCATTTATTACAGCTATAATGGCAATTATTTAGGGAGGAAAATGGAGCAAATACTGGTACAAAATTTAAAAAAATTATTAATTTTTTTTAATATCTCATTTATGACAGTCGTATGTGGTATCCCAACTGGAGTATTTATATATGGTCAAAAATCATTTTGTTACAACTAATACTTACAAATCGGGAGGACTCAACAATAGTTTTCAGTTGAAAATTTTGAAGTTCAAACCTCATATTCCTCCTTCACCATCCCTTAGATCTTTCTGTCTCGCTACCAACTCCAAAAGACCAAAATAATTACAAAACTAACTATCCACCAAAATTAATGCAAATTTGATTCTTATTTTTTGAGGAAAAAATTTGATAGCTTTTCAATAAGAGGAAATAATAGTATTATCACAGTTATATATGGTCCATAATTATTATAACAAAGGGTGTGTTTGTTTCTTGTAAAATATTTTACAGGAAAAAATTTTACAGTTTTTTCGGCGTTTATTTCACGAAAAATATTTTATATAGGCAAAATTTGAGAAAAATTTTCAGATTTTCAGGTAAAATAACTTCTCTTTTTGCAGAGCTGAAGTTATTTTCAGAAAAAATACAAACTGTACTATAACTAAGTGACAAAAAAAAATTATTATTTTTATTATAAATATTTTTTCCTGTAAATATTTTATAAATATAAGTTATTTTACAGTAAATAAACGAATCCTAAAACTAGCAAACATAATCCACGAAATTAAAAAAATATTAATTAAATATTGTCTTTCCAAAAGAGAGAAAAAAAGGTTAATGTTGGGAAATGAAATAAAAAGAAATTTTTTTAAATTTTCCCTTTATATTATTGTTATATAAATATCATATTAGGATTTGGACAAAAAAAAAATATAAGAAAATGATATTTGGACGGAAATGAAAGAGTTGGCTGAGTGACGAGAAGAGAGAGAGAAGGAGAGAGGAGATAGGATTTCATTGTGGGTTTTGCACAATTCTTTTTAAAAAGGATATATGACGTGTAAAATAATTGCAGTTGATGTATAATAATTTTATAAAAAAATATAAAAAAAAATTATAATATTCTTCCCTCGCCCAGCTTTCTCCCTCCTTGTCGTTGTGTCAAGACTCGAACATATCGAAAACGTTGAATGACCATACAACTTGGTAGCCCAATAAGTTTCAGATTCACATTTTATGTAATAATGTACATATTTTGTGCAATTATTATAATAATAATAAGTGATATAAAAAATATTATTTTTTTTAATTCATATTTTTCTTATTACGGTTATGCAAAACAGGTTTATGATTACACAAACTTAATAATATTTAGATGAAGTTTGACCATCAAGGTCTGGCCACGTAATGGTGCCGCAAACATATATCCTACATCGTTCTGGTAACAATTATCCCTACATATCCAGACTCGGTTGTCAACTTTTCTCATTTTACAGTTTCACAATTTTCACGTCATCAGATCTTCGGCCACTGTCTGAAAGTTGGCCATTGATCCCAAAACAAGCAAGCAAAGTTGGCCATCGCTTAAAAAATTTTCACAACAAAATGGATAGCTTATTATTATATCTAAAAAATACTTCTGGACAACAAAGGAAATATAGTACTGGGAAAAGCTGCAATGCACACAATCACTAATCTCCTCTGAATACACACAATCAAGTTAACTCCTAATTGCTCACAGAACATCCACAACATCCTATCACAATCCCCCTTTTCCGCTGCTACATCTTCGCATTGCCTCAGAAGAAGACTGAGGCGAACTACAACAAACATAACTGCCTTTATCCATGCTTAAAGCAAACAATACAAGGCGACTTATAAACTAAACAACAAACTAACGGCAAAGAGGGGGAGAAGCAAAACGCCAACAAAAGAAACGATAAAACAGACATGGTCCTGACAAAAACCTACAATTGCGGAATTTTTTTATTTGATCAGAATGGTTCCGCCATTCTTGTCCACAGCTACACAAATTGTGTCTTCCTCTTGGCAAACCAGTCGAGCACCTTTTTGCCATAAATGTTGCTGCGCATCATTCTAATGTTCATCTGAATCAGTTTTAGTAGCGCATCATGCACCGGTCCGTGGTGCTGCTGCAAATGTTAGCAGGTCAATTATACATATAAAGCACATTTAAATACGATGGACTCGGAATTGACTACTTAGAGCAATTGGTTCATTGACATTATGTCAGGAAAGAGGTCGGAAGTTCGATCTCCTTCTCTTCCAAATCTCTCGTCTCTTAATTGTAATATGAGTTTTGACTCTCTCTTAATACCAAAAAGAGGAAAAAAAAAAAAAGAATGATGGACGCACGAATTAGTAAAATAATAAGTCATGCATCAAGTATTGTGAATCAAGTATTAGGTTGGATCATGTGTATCATAAGGCTTTTCCACGACCAAATTTGTTTCTCCGTGGCACCAATGATGAATTGTGTTCATCTTCTGTGGAAAATAAATTGGCTATTAAGCAGTTATAAGCATCTCAGAAACTTTGAACAGTCATTAAAGCATCTCCTCATAAAAGAATAACTCTGTTGCACCAAACCATAGATGCCCACCCATCTAAAATATAGAGATTATCCTCAGTCCTCCCCGTCAAAATTATGTGCTAAAAGATATATATAGAGACCTGTTACCAGGTAAACTAATAGTCAAGCAGTTTGAATTTCAGCAGTTCAATCAAGGTCCAACTGATAGACAAAATGCTTAAAATTAAACAAGTCAATGCTTTACATGCATCAAATCCAATTTGCAGCTCAAAGAAATAAACTGATGAGCACATATGAAGTGAGAGTGCCAATGATCTTACCATTGATACTGTTAATGCTTGCTGTATAACATAATTCCCAAAAGGATGGACGAGAAGCATAGCAGCATCTCGGCTATTAAGCAGCTCCTGAATGATTTGCATCGATTGGCCTTCCCTAGTCAATGACAAGCACTTCTCCACTACGTTGCTCCCGTATTTGTTACAAGAGAGAGCAGTATAACTCCCTTCCAGCTGTGCAAGAAGATTTGCTGTGATTTGGGGAATCCTGTATTCCAGTATATGCTGCACAACGTAGTTTCTGCAGGGACAACTTGCAGAATATCAAGTTTAGACCACCTTTAAATATGAAGCAACACAGGGATAAAGGCTGTAAGCAATCATACCCATAAGGATCCTCTGCCAGAAGTAGTGCATTGGCTATTATCTCAGCTACCAGACGATCCCTTGATTCTCCTTGGGCATTATCCACACATTGCTGCAGTACACAACACCCGCTTTTGTCTGTTGCTATTTCAAAGCAATTTTCTGCAATCTCGTTCAGAAGATACTGCCAGAGGCATTCCCATTATCAAAAATTCTTGAAAATAAACGTATGACTTATTTAACTTCAGTCCGCTACGAGAAAGTGACTCCTAGTTAGTATGATTAAACAACATTTTCATCTTTCCAATACTCAAAATGCAGTCTCCAAGAAAGCAACACCAGAAAGGATGAAAATGGCCGGAAAAAAGAAACTCTTGGGAAACAAAGTAATTGATAGAACAATAAAGTGAACTACAGTAAATAAATTCAGATCTTATTGTTTATTCAGAAAGAGGGGATGCATTCTGAAATAAAGCAAAGTTTCCATCACTGAAATCTGCAAATGATCTATATTTTTTACATGTGTGGATAAGCATGCCGATATGCCATAGGCTCTAGTACAAAATTCAGTGCTCCAATTTCTAATAAGCGATGATCGGTTTTATAATGAGAATTAGGGAGTTGACCCGCGACTCCCCCACCCACAAGCACCTTTGAGGGGTTGCGGTGGCCCGTGGCCATCAAACTTTAGCCTAATGGTCATTTTCAACTTCAGTACTCAAATTTAACAGCTCTAAATAGTCTAGGCTACAAACTACATGGAAGGATAATATAAATCACGACTTAGGAAATGGAGGAAAATACAACTAATCTAGAGGTCTAACACAGCATTAACTATTGACCATACTGGGAGCATGCTTGTAGCCCAGTGAGAAAGCATGAAATCAACAATTAACTTAAGAAGGGAATAATCATTCAGCCATTAGAGAATACAGGACGTTTTCCTCTTTCTCTTTTCTTTTTTCCTTTGCTATTGCACCCATTTTGATCCAAACTTTTTTATTAATTTTGCCCAAACCCAAACTTTGACTTAAAAGCAAGAATTCATATTTAAAAAGCAAATAGCTGGTTGCAAACTTAAATAGGTCCCGCTAATCTGCAAGGTGCCTACAAAGTTGCACTTTATAATATTACCTAGTGCATGAACAAACAACCACAAACTCACCATGAGGAACACACAAAATACATTGTAAAATGATGATGAAGCATGATTATGTTTTTCATTTCACAAAGCAGGTCATAGCCCCTGTATTATTGGTCTAAAACTCCATTCTCACTAGTTTATAATACCGCCAGAATCTCAAGTGTGAAGGTATTTACTTAACCATAATATCATTGGAGGTCACAACTAGCCCAGAAAAACAAAACTAGTGTTTTACTGAATGATGCAAATGTGTCTTTTACTTAGATGAAATACCATAACTGAATCAAAAATAAAATCGAAAATTTATAAGGTTGCAGACAACCACTATTTAGTCAAGAAAGCAAGAAAAGTCAACAAATTGAAAAGGATATTCCTGCAATTTTCATCTCAAGGAACATAAAAATTTTCTAAAAGAGAGATTATATGCCGATGCTTTAAGAAACTGTCATGCAGAATTCCGTCATAAGCCAGTAGGAGATACCATAATATCTATTTAAAAACATACATAGAATCAGATTTTTTTATTCAACTCGGGAACATAAAAAGTCTGATCCTATTTCTTTCAAGTTTTATTAGACCACGGATCAAAAAGGCTCTTAAAATATATGAATATCAGTCGATAAATAAGTGTTGTAGCAATTACCAAACAGCAGCACATCACAAAAACAAAAGCACAACATACAAACACCAGCATCAACCCGGCAATAAATTGTCTGGGGATTTAAATTTAGGAGTCACCTTGTTGTCCTCAGCAGAGAAATGCTTTGAGCAGTGTACGATCACATGCTGCCCATTTCCATCTTTACACAGTGCAACAGCCCCACGGATTATAGCTGACATGAAAATTTTAATTTGATTTGGAGTGTTGATAGAATTTAACAGCGTCTGAACAGCACGAGTTCTATCACCAAAAGAATCAAACAGATAAATAAAACAGTCAAACACAAAAAAGCAGAATCAAGCAGACATTCTTTCGTATAAAACATACCCATATATGTTGAGACAAATGTTTACGAGTTGAAAATTATGTTTGGTAAGCCTTAACAGAATCTGAGTCCTCTGTTCTTCACTACAAACCTCTACAAGCCTTTGTACAACATAGTTTCCGAACTGATCAATCATCAACTCACCCAAATGGTCTATCAACTCCAAAAACACCATCTTGATTTCATCACACGTTACACTCTTCAACTTATATTGCAAGAATCTACACCCATATTGATCCTTTGCCAAAGTTACAATCTTTCCTCTTAAGTCCCTCACAGACAAGGAATCAAAAGCATCCTGTAACCATGGAGGCCTCCTGTTATGATGCGAGCTAGGCGTCACAAGATCCTGCCTTTTAGAAACCATGCTATTCATCAACCCGTGATTGGATTCTCGCCGGAGAAACCCTCTTGAGCTAGCACGCAGGAATCCACTCCGGTTTATTACCGCCGGTGCCGGCTGGTCGTTGAAGATTGGGGCTAAACGAGAAATATGATTCAGGGCATCCATGGAATCAATATCGGGGACATGGGTACAATGCAGATGATCTTGGAACGACAGAGGCACGTCATAAAGCACATCCCTGCTGAATTCTGGTAACGGAGGCTGCGGCGAGTAATCCTGCGAGTGAAAATCGCACAAATAGCTATTCCGAGAGGACCAGGGGAAGAAATCATCGCCGCCGGCAGGGGAGGAGACAGAGAGTTGGGAAAACGAAAACTCAAAGGGTTCTTCATACAACTGGGAGTGATTAGTAAGCTGTAAACGAGTCCTATCATCAGTAAGATTATTCTGCCTCTCCATCCTTGAAAACTGGTGAATTAAAAAAAAAAAAACCCCAAAAAAAAAAACAAGAAAAGAAAACCAAGAAACAGAAGGGATGAAAGAACACAAATGAAGGATTTTTTATTTTTTTTGAAAAAAACAGAGAATTTTCAGTATCTGTGAAGAGGGGATTGAAGAGGGTTTTAATGGGGTATTAATATAGGAGAAAAAAAGGGGGTGGGGGGTTATGAGAAAAAAGATCGGAGAATTAATAGGAGGAGAAGATACTAAAGAAGAGATCTTTATTGGGTGATAAAGGGAGTTTTGAATGAGAGAATTGGAAAAGAATTTGACTGCGAGAGAAAGAAAGAGAAAAAAAAAAGAAGTCATGAATGGAGGGGGAGACTTGTGTTGGTGTTGCAGATAGATAGCCAGAAGAGATACACTCATGCTATGAGTATAACAACTACTAAAGGGGTTTCTATCTGCATGCAATTTTTAGCAAGTTTTCATGCGAACGAATAGGAGAGAGAGTGAATGGAAGGGTGTGAAAGATGGCAAGTGGGTTTACGCGGCTGTCTGTTTGTTACTAAAGAAAGCAAAAAGGAAAGGAAAGTTTGCCATTGACCAAAGTTTGTAATTGACCAATCAAACCCACCCAAAATTTGGCTGCTCTTGTTCTTTGTAATGTGTGGCATCTTCTCTATACTAAACCACTGGATTAATTTTTTTACCATATTTATTTTTTGTCTTAATAAAAATGATCTATCAATAGGTAGAACTGTAGAAGCAGGCTAGTAAAAGGGAAAATTATAAATCGAATTTTAAATTTCTCAATTGGAGACTTTAATTGCTAATCAACCCATCTAAGGTGAGTCCGCACTTCTTACTATATTATAGTTCGAATGGAGTTTTATATATTTTGTGGGGTGTGCATCAATGTAGTCTTATGTCTGTAGTTTGTGCCAATTTAGTCATAAATCTTAGTTATTAGTAAAAATCAAGAACAGCTTGCACCAATTTAAGAAGCAAAAAATTTTATTAGCACGCAATAGTAAGAATAAAGTTGACACATAAATTCGTTTAATCATAAAAAATATATTGAATTTTGAAAAAAGAAAATAGATAAATCGTTGTATTAATTGCATGTCCTCCACGTATCGTAAATTACATAATTGTATAGTGATTTCAATTTAAGAAAGTACGCACGTTGTGCACCATATAGTGCAACCATACAATTTTGTCATAATAGGTATAAAAATGCAATCAATCACAAATTTAGTGTAACCACGTTGAAAAAAATGTGAAACAATATTTACAAAATTTAAAATAAAATAAGTATTATTATAGAATTTAAAATGTAAATTTCATATGGTATAAATAAAAAAATAATTTAAAAAATTCATTTTTTGAAAAAATCAATACAATTACGCTAAATTGGTGATTGGTTGCATTTTGTTGCCTGATGGCTAAATTGTATCCGTTTAAGAATATATTGGGAAAAAAAAAAAAGAGGGAAAACAGACTAGAATAAAAAGAAAGAAAAGCCAGGAATATGATCATATGGATTTCATTTGAGAACACAAAAGCCCAGTGGATTTGATTTCATTTCTGAATCTAGGCGTAGCTAAAAAAGTAGAACGCGTGCTTTGATCAATTTGTAGAAACGTGTATCTTGATGATTCTTACAAAATCAATCGAACAAACGGTAAAGTTTCATAGAATCCAGTTTATATGATGCCAAAATCGTACAATTCATTGTTTGCATATTCATCATAAATATATCTAACTACGATTCGATTCCAACCAATTTCAGTTTCAAACAAACAGTTTTGGTTAGGAAGGGACTGAATCTTATTCAAACTATTCCTCAGACAATTCGCTTACCGTTCAATTAACCGTTTGGTTCTTATTTCTGTTCCAATCTAACTGTTGAATTAATTCTGGCTTCGATTCACTTTGTTTCAATTTAGTCCAATTTGATTTAATTCGGCCCTTTTTTTCTTTTTTATAAAAAAGTAAAAAGTTTTAGTCTTAAAATTTTCAAATCAACTTTAATTTTATTTATTAATTTTTTTGCTAGGTAGTTTAAAACCGTCATTTACTGCGATTTGGCTTCCTAATCAATTCCCTAAACAAGGAAAAATAAAAGAAATTAGTGCGATAAAATAGAAAAAAAAAGGAATTTAAAAATTTCTCTAAATTCTAATCTCTTTTAAAATTTGTCAAAAAAAAAAAGAAGAAAATATATGGGATCCAAGGTATCAGTAATGAAAACAGATACAAGTTGCTTGAGCAAGAGATTATCACGGAAGAAGAAACAATTTGCTTATGGGAGACTGTCATATGCTGTACAGCATGCTATAGATGGCAGCTTATCATTAGTCTTTTAGTTTCAGACTTCTTAAAGCTGACTCTAATCAATTCTGGCATTAGCAAGCCTCTTGGGAAGTTCTAATTTCGTGGCTGTTGGATGAAAGAGCACCGCCAGGTGAAACAAGTTAAACAAACAAGGATCCGATGCAACGAACTTATAACTTTATGCAACCACGTTGATAAGGTGTGAAGTATAAAAGATTACTATTTTTCCTATTCCACATTTTATTATTGTTACTGTGCAAATTATAATAATTGTTCCTTTACGAACGCTACACTTGTAGATAACTTTTTGTTGAGATATAAATATTTCTCAACAATAAATACTTGTGTGTGCGACTGTGCTGGTGGAGGCCTGAAAACCCAACAGCTAACAGTCCCTTAACTTCTGATGCGAAGAAATCAAGCAACAGCTACCCATTAATCTCTATAACGAGTATAGCCACTGTCCAAGCTAGCCTCTACATAGAAATTTGAGAAGATCTTTTTGGATACAAGCCAGAGTATGACCAGTTTTGCTCTTTTATAATTCATGAAGAGATTCCTTCTGTCTATATCACGTCTTCCGAGTTTTTCTATTACATAGCCAAAGCCTTCGAAGTAGAATCACATAAACTTTTGTGTCTGAGCTCTATTTGTGCTATTGTTTTACCATTATTAAGTTTGCTTGCTGAAATAATCAGATTATATTCAGAGTCTAGTGAATTTGTGATATCACTTTCTGTTAGTAATTAAATTCTATGACTCGCAGTCCTCTAGTTTAATTGAATTCTGATTAAGTAATTAATTGAAATTCTATTTTAAGTCCATCCTGATTTATATTATTTAAGTTACCAATTCAATTTTGCTATGATACCAAATCAAAATATAATTAGGTGATCCTGTCTATTTCAACTAAATTTTAATTAGTCAATTAACTGGCTAATGGATTTCTATTTCGATAGCATCTCCATATCAATGATATAACAAACTCTACTAATTAACACAAAATTCCTTTTTTGTTTTTTTAGAGAAATTTTTTTTCAAAATTTACCTTTTTCTTTTAAAAGGAAAAATATTCATAATTTAAGTCTATTTTCATTCATTAATTTAAATAAAATACAATAAAAAATATAGTTTTCAATAAATATGATAATTATACGGGCCACAAAGATCTAATACGAATTAAGAATATATAAAGTATATGTGATATGTCAGATTCGGCAAGTGGTTCAAAATAAACATTTTTTTCCCTTTCTCATAGAAGTCGAATATGGATCTCGGGGGGCTAAAATAATACCCAAAGTAAAAACTAGCTATTATTAAAAATTTAAGGTAAGATATTTTAGGGTTTTGCATTTTGGTGCACTTCAATTGTGTTACCAAAAATATTACTATGGAAATTTATTGGATGAATAATCTATTAATCTCCTTGAAGTTTCACAGCAAATTATTGACCAGAGAGTAGTTATTCCCCCTTTCCTAGATAGACTTTGACGGAAGAAGTCTTGTACGGTACTGGTTTTTCAACAAGTCCTCTCATTAATTGCTTTAAGTTTTGGGTGTCTATCACTGTAACGTAACAAACAAATGCATTGACAATGACTACGTTATGCATTCTGAATTGAGTCTTCAAATTTGACTAAACCATGTTGGAAGCAACAGAGCATTACCATTGGACCACTCAAGTTCGTTCCCCCCTTTTTATTTTTATTTTTTTATTTTTAATTTTTTTGAAAAGGAAAAAAAAATGGATTAAAAGAGGAAAAAAAAAATTGAAGGACCCTTTTTTCAGGAATTTCTTGTCATCCGACCTTATACTTTGTCGGCCTAATTTTGCATGGATGTAGCCGCGTAGCAATTGAACTTATTACATGGGAGAAGTTTTTTATGGATTGGACTCACAGTAAAACATGCATGAGAGGAAGCGGAGAAATTGCCTCTTAGAGACCCTCCTGTAATTTCAAGGAAGTTGCGTTGAAGTTACTCAGTCAATCCATCAATATTGAGCATATTAATTTCATTGAAAGGTACATTTAACAAGGTGTTCAATGACATAATGGTTTGATGGCCATTTGGTTTCTTTATGCTTGTTCTTAGGAGAGCAGTTAGAATTTTGACTTTTATTATAAAAGTTTTGATTTCTAATCTGTGAAGGAAAAGTGTGAAATTTTTTTTTTTTTAGTCTTTGAATAAAATCATAACCTATACATATGTAGGACAAAGAGATTGGTAAAAGATGAGTTTGAATTCACAATCATTCACTTGGATGTAATGTCGGGTAATTAGTTAAGTTACACCTATTGATTGAGAGTGTGAGATTTATGAAAGAAAAGAGCATCCCTCATTTAATAGCTTGTGGCTCAATAGAATTTCTAATGAAAAAAAAAAATTCTCAAGAAATAATCATTGGGTTAGGTCACGCCAACTGAGAAAGTAAGAAGACAGAACATAGTCTTCCCTCAAACTAGAACAGAAGAATATCGTAAATCAAAATTGGGGAACGTTTTTCTTTTCTTTTTTTTTGAGAAGAAAGAAACTTCATTGACAGTAATCAAGAAGTCCTTACATCATGCGAAATAAAATCAAAACTTTCAGCATAATTAAGTCTAGAATAGGACCAGTCACCATCATGCAGCAGAGAGGCTTTTGCAACCAAATGGGCAGCTCCATTATGCTTATGACTAACATGCTTGAAGGCACAATTCATTAGCTTAGACGAGAGATGTTTGATGTCTTGTGCCAACATCCCAGCATAGGTCGGGGCTTCAAACTATGCTTTTATGCTATTAATTGCGGAGAGGTAGTCTGATGCCACAATAATCTTTTGCAGCCCATTCCGAACCACTTATTGCAAGGCAAAACGGATGGCCAAAAGCTCAGCTATTTCTGGCTCCACAACAAACAGTGAACATGTTCCCATAACTAAAACAAGATCACCATTTGAATCAAAGCACACTAAGCCAACACCCACTCGTCCATTTCCCAAGGCAGCATCAGTGTTAACCTTAATGGACCTTGCAGGTGGTGGCTCCCAGTGAGTACTTGCCAGCACCCCGCTAATATTCCTTGGGACAGCAGAGACTTTTTTAAAATTATCATACAATCAGAGGACCATTTCAATACTACTTACTTGATCGATCTTTTTACCCTCCATTATGAGCATATTACGTCCAAGCTCCCCATGTGACCGTAGCAGCCATTTCAGTAGCTTCGCTGTTTCCCAATCGAGACAAGAATTCTATCCATTCCAATACTATTTGATGTTGGAAGAGTTGAACCCGGAAGCCAACAGGACTCAAAAGCCACAGCTTGCCTGACCATGGGCATTGAAACAATGCGTGCATAATCGATTCCTCACCTAGACCACAGTGTTGACAAATAGGATCAACAAAGACTCTTTTCCTTGCCTAGGTTGCTACAGTGGGTAAAAAGTCGTGGGAAGCTCTCCAAAGGAAATGTTTCACTTTGTTAGGAACAGCAAGCTTTCATATAAAAGACCACTCTCTATAGGACTGTATATTAGAGCAACCCACTGAACCAAAAGAACGCTCTACCTAGGCACAAGCAATCTTATAGCCACTCTTCACTGTGTAGATGCCCGACCTCTCATAGTGCCACAAAATCTTATCTTCTGCATCCCTTATACTCAATGGGATATATAACATTTCATCATACTCACTTGGTAAGAAAATGTGGCGAATCAATCCTTCTTTCCAACACTCTGTGTCCTGATCAATCAAGTCTGCGACTTTATCAATAGTCATTGGCAATTGGGGAGATAAGGCTCTGAAGCCACTATTATTTGGGAGCCAAGCGTCTAGCCAAACGTCAATATTCTGTCCATTCCCAACTCTCCACCGGACCCCACGGCTCATGAAGGATCTTGACTTCGAAATGCTCCTCCAAGTATAGCTAGGCTTATACCCACTATCAACCTCCCAAAAGGGCGTTCTCGAAAAATATTGGGCCTTGAAAACTTTGGACAACAGAGAATTGGGACATGTTATTAACCGCCAAGCTTGTTTCCTTAATATAGCCTGATTGAAACATTGAAAATCTTTAAAGCTAAAACCACCTTCACACTTTTCTATAGTCACCCATTTCCATGAAGACCAATGAATCTTTCTTTTTTCCTCATTACTACCTCACCAAAATTGATTCACAAGTCGAGCAACCACCTCACAAAAATTTCGTGGCAACATGAAGTAACTTATAAAGTAGGTGGGAATAGCCTGCACCACAACTTTTTTTAGTATTTGCTTACCTACTTTTGAGAGTTTCTTTTTAGCCCAACCGTTTATCCTCTTCCGTATTCGATCCAATAGCATTTCAAAAGTCTTTTTCTTTGAATGCCCCACAGTCATCGGCAGGCCAAGTATTTATGAGGGCGTTCTACAGCTTTTACACCAAGACACTCTTCAATAGCCTTCCGGTCTGTAGCATAGATATTTCAACTAAAAGACAGTTATGTTTTCTCAAAATTTATTTTTTGTCCCGATGCCTCCTCATATTGTCCCAGAAAGACTTTTAATTGTTGGCACTCTTGGACATTTACTACTGAGAAAATCAAATTGTCATCCGCGAAAAAAAAGTGACTTATTGTTGGGGCCTGGCGATAGATTTTAATTCCATTGATGCTACCAGAATTAGCTGCTCTATTCAACAATGAAGATAAGCCTTCCGCACATAAGAGGAAAAGATAGGGCGATAACGGGTCACCCTACCGCAAACCTCTGCTAGGTCAAAAAGGAACTCCAGGCATCAAATTCAACACCACAAAATAGGAAAAAGTGCTGACACACCTCATCATTAACTGAATCCAGCTATCTGCGAAACCTATACGACTCATAAAATTTTGGAGGAAAATCCATTCGACTCTGTCGTATGCATTGCTCATATCTAGCTTGAGTGCCACTGATGCATTTTTACCCTTATATTCAGTCTTCATACTATGAAAGATTTCAAAGGCTACCAATGCATTATCAGTTATGAGACGATTCGGAACAAAGACACTCTGATTATTCGAGATTACCTAAGATAGAAATGGCTTTAGCCTGTTAGTTAACGCCTAAATGTTTATTTTAAGAATCACATTGCATAAGCTTATTGGCCTAAAATCCTTGCAAGACATTGGGGAAGCCAGCTTCGAAATTAGGCAAATGTGGGTATGATTAATAGAAGTAGGATCAGCACTATTGTTTAATACATCCAAAACATTAGCAATCACTTCATCACCTATAATCTGCTCCCAGGATTGATAAAACAGAGCAGGCATGCAATTTGGGCCGGGTGCTTTCATCAAGTGCATCTGGGAAAAAGCGTTAGTAACATCTTGTTGATTGAAAGGTCTGGTCAAATGGGCATTCATGCTTTTTGTAACCGTCGGCTCAATAACAACAAGCACTGGTTCCATATGCATGTTCCCTTGAGTGCTAAATAAGTTCCGAAAATAAGTGTGGAATTCACTTGCTATGTCATATGGCATTTTCAACTCCCATCCATCCTTTGCTTGTAATTTGTGAATGTAATTTCTTCGTTTTCTTGCAGATGCCCGACTATGAAAAAAGCTTGTGTTCTTTTCACCACCTCGAAGCCATAGTTCTCTAGATCGTTGGGCCCATATTGACTCTTCCCTGGCTAGTGCCTCATCCAACTCCAATTGTATAGCCTTGAGTGACTCAATATTAACTTAAAAAGGAGTTTGTTACTTTAGATACTCTTGTCACTCTCGAATCTTTCGTATGGAAGCATTAACATTTCCAAACACCATCTGTTCCCAAACTGCAAGACTTTTTGCACAAGAGCTCAACATAGATGATATATCTCACCCCTAGAACTGTTGTTGAGCCCGACTCCAAGTTGTCGCTATAGTGTCTGTGCAAGTCTGGTCCCGAAACCACATTACTTCAGAACGAAAAAGCTTTCTTTTTGGTCATTGCACACTAGACAAAATAGCTAGATAAATCGAGATATGATTATGATTTGATCCAAAATGGGAAGTATGAGTCACCTTAATGAAAGCAAAAAGCTGCAAGAAATCTAGAGAAGCAAGAGCTCAGTCCAATTGTTCCTAGATATTATCTGACTCCGCCCTACCATTAGTCCAAGTAAAGTTACCGCTCTTAAAACCCAAATCATGAAGCTGACAATTATTGATTATCTATCGAAAAGCCTCCATACACTCCAGAGAACGTGGCCGACCTCCAACCTTCTTAAAAGAAAACATGATTTCGTTAAAATCACCACAGCAAAGCCACGATATATCAATCTGTGACTTGAGTGTTTGTAAGAGAGCCCAGGTCTGCCATTTATCTCCATCCTCCGGCCATCCATATAGTCCAGTTAGCCGCCATGTCGTTGGTTGTAGCCTATCTCTAACAGAAACATCGATGTGATGAGCCGAGTATGACAGAAGAGATATTGTCATAGAGTCTTTCCACAACAAAGCCAATTCTCCTGCCTGTCCTCAACCTGTTCCCGAGCAGTCCACATAAATTCCATGATTAAGCTGTAATTTTTGCTTCAACAAATCCATCTCAGAAATAAAAAGCCTTGTTTCTATAAGGAAAATAAGGGTGGGAGCTTGAAGTTGGAGAAGCTTCTTTATTAGGCTAACTGCACGGGGGTTCCCAAACCTCGGCAGTTCCAACATAACAGATTCATAGCTCTCGGCAGGGCTACATAGCAGCCTCTACCTATTGATTGAGTTTAGTAGCAGGAGGAAGAACAAAAGCATTATATTGTTTATTCTTCTTTGGTTCAACAGGAATAAGAAACTGGTCATCCTGATCATCAGAGCATTGTCGACGCTTGCCAAGTAAGGAAGAATATTTACCAGCTTGACAATTCCCCTTATTACGAGTGGCATGATCAATAGACCTGAGATTGGTCAATCGGGATGTGTTTTTCAACGACCCACGTTTGGAACTTCTTTTGGGCATTGAGGAGTTGTAACCAATAGAGAATCCAATAGGATTTTCTATTGTGGGCTCTATAGATTCACTAGTTGGCGATGATTGGGTCTTAGATGGAGGGGTAGCAGATTCTGTTGAGATAGGGCTCTGTGCTCTATTGTTTGGCATGGAATCAGTGGCCAATGCATTGTTAGTGCACGTTTCCATACACGGCAATACTTCCAGAGGATTTGTTGAGCTTAGTCCTAATTGGGTCATTATAAGAATCTCATTTGATTGCTGCTATTTTGATTTTTCAGATATTGAAACCACCTCTTCAACATTAGTAATTCTCACACGCACATCCTGGATTTTTAGTTTATTAACTTGCACTGAAACTGTTTTTGTGATATTCTCGGCAAGATCCAGGAATTGAATTGCGTGATCATGACTAGATTCTCCAACCACACTGGTTGTCGGAGATTTTTTCGATAGCACACGTAACGGTGGCAGACGGTATTTTTCAGTAGCACCAATAACTCCCCCTTCCCAATTCCACGCTGAGGCCCCGCCCAGACTAGGGTGGGCATTTAAGGTAATAGTTGTTCTTCTTGTTGGTGAAGCCTTCAAGTTTTCTGAGAACTGAAAAGCATGGTTCAAGGTATTCTCATGCTCTTCCACCAACTCACAATCTTTGCATAGATGGCCTATATTCCCGCAAAGATAGTAGAAGTTAGGAAGGCGTTCATATTTAAAATCTATCCATGATGTCTCGCTAGATTTGTGCTTGATACTAGCCCCCCAGACAAAAGCATTGGGCACATCAAAGAGTACACAGAACCGCAGATATCTTCCCCAACGACCCAATCCTTCATTATCGACCTCCATAAAAGACCCAATTCTATTCTCCAAAGCCATTGCAGTAGTCTTTGTCATGGCATTCCTCGGAAGATCATAGGCACGAACCCAAAAAGGAACTTAAAAAAGGTGCACCTTGAATGGCTGTTCATCGTCAGATATTTCTTTCAGGATCAATATGGATTTATTGAATGACCATGGGGCATTATCAAAGACAAATCTCTTATCCTGTGCAGACGTAAATTGAAAGTTGAAAAGATTTTGATCAAGTTCCTTTGCGTCCATGGCTTTTTTGGGTTTCCAGGCCAAATTTAGAGTATTGAAGAAAGCTCTAACATTGAAGGGTTTCTCAGTCCAGAGCTTCCCTAATAGGCAGTTTGGGGGTTGATCCAACTCTTCACCACTCTGCTCTGCACCAAGATCAATGACAGGTTCCTCCATATGTCTGCACAAAGAAAGTACCCAAGCAAGCAGGAAAGCAGGTTTTTGACAGGGAATAGAGAAAAGAGAGGCAAGGCAAAAAGAGATCTCTTCTAAACGAGGGGGCAAGACCCTCGGTGGGGTAGATATTTTGTCTAAAACAGAGGGAAGACTCTCACATGAGAAAACCTCATGGAGAGAGCTTGATTTTGTTCTTTAAAGTAATTTAAATTGGAGAATGTTACACGAGAAAAAAAAAACAAAAGTGAATAACAACTACTGTTATTCTTTCTTTTTTTTTTTAAATTTTTGTCCTTAGTTTTTGACATGCGCTATCGCTGCTTTTCTTTAATAAAATACTTTAATTTCATATTTTTATAACAGCAACAGTATCAATAGTTCAAAATGCAAAATCAAACATATCCTTATAAAATGTATATATACCATATTGTTTCTAATGAATTTGAAAGTTGAGCCCATAGTGATAAAAATATAGGAGTAGTATGGTTATACAATCACACAAAGCAGTGACCAAAAAGAAAAAATAAATGTAAAAATAAATGAAAGTTAAATTCTGATTAGGAGAATATCACATTTATTACTTCCTATTCAATCTCCCGAAATATTTCTTAAGATATCTATGATTTCTACAAATACACAATTAAAAATTGCTAAGAGATTTTTTTTGTTTATCTTTTAAATTTAACTTTTTTTAAATACGGTATGTTATAACTAACTTTAATAAAAAAATGAGTAGCTGAAATTATACTACAAGAAATGATCTAGATTGTAGAAACACTTTAATAGTTAGAATTTAAATTTTATTCTACAAGTCTTAGATTTAAATTTTGGAATAAAAAGTTATGGTCATAACTAATGATTTAAAAGACTTCTTAATAATAAAATAATTTCACACGTGATTTTATAAAAAATTTCCAAAGACATTATAAAATCCAAGCTAGGCCTGACCAATACATGACTTGGAAACGGAATAGGTTGGACTCGGCGGAGCCCAAGTCAAACAAGCTTGACAGGAAACCGCCCATTTGGACGTGGACCAAAGGAAGCCGGGTCCAATTATCAAATCCATGAATAGGCCTACAAGTGACATTAGAAGCATGGTAAAAGTAAAGGAACATTAAAACAGAATGATGCTGCTGGGCTGGCTTGCTTTAGTCCAATTAATGGTAAAACTGAACACAGTTAGGGCTTGCAAGGGAATCTGGATGTTGGGGGCACTGGCGGTCCATTAGGCTGTGTGGGCAATAAAGTCCTGCTCTTATGGTGCAAGTGTACAACAACTTTGTTAAAATTTTTTGAGATATGAGGGTAATTATTGTACATACTATCTAGTAAACTTAAGAATTTTTAGGATTTTCTTATTTGGGATGCTCCTCTACCGGATATGCAAACTCTTTTATGAGCATATATCTATGGAGTTGTCATTCGTAGGGATGACTGAGTAGTTCATTTGCACTTATTTTTTGTTTTCTTTTCTTAAAAACATTTTTTTAGTGTTCAATTCCTAGCGACTTCACTTTTTTTTTTGTGGGTTTTTAGTTCCCCTTACAACCAAAAAAGAGATAGATGGTAGGGGATGGTTGTGCAATCCTGATTTGGACTCACAAATGTCATTTTGATCAAACAGCGTTGGGAGATATTAGATTAGTATTGTTAAGTTATATTTATTACGAAAGTAACAGATCATACGAATTTGTTATATATTATATAAACTCTCTTATTTTTTTTAATTTTTTTAAATTAAATTCTAAATAGATTTTGTATTACTCTAAATTTAATTAATGTTATTTTAAATTTTGATTTTTCAAAATTTTCTTTTGCACTAATATAGTAGGGTGAGCGTTTGGGACCTTTGTATGCATGGACAGTTACTACTTTTTTTTGGTACTTTTTTTTGGGGGGTACAGTCAATTATAGAATGTGCTAATCTCTTTTGCAACAGAAGAAAAAAAGAATGCAAGAATATCTTTAATCTCTTTTAAAATTTGTGGAAAAGAAAAAAGGAAAATATAAGGGATCCAAGGCCTCAGTTAACGAAAACTGAAACAAGCAAGGGATTACCTTGGAAGAAGAAACAATTTGCTTAGGAGAGACTGTTATACGCTGTCCAGACTCCTTAAAAGCTGAATCTACTCAATTTCTGGCATTAGCAAGCCTCTTGGCGCGTCCTAATTCGCGGCTATAGGATGAAAGAGCACCAGACATGTGAAACAAGATAAACAATACATACTACGTATACGACTGCGCTGGTGCAGGCCAGAAAACCCAACAGCAGCCCCTTACTTCTGATGCCAAGAAATTAAGCAACAGCCAACTATTAGTCTCTGTCACGAGTATAGCCACCGTCCAAGCCAGCTTTTGCATGAAAAAATAGAGAAGATCTTTGGATACAAACCAGAGTTTAGCAAAATAGTTCCTCATCAGTAAATTTGTCTACAGATGTACAAGACAAATTATACCATCTCTAACATATTTCCAATATTGCCTCCAAAATTAATCTGCAATTCCCACAAAATTTGCCAGCTATAAGTATGATCTCTTAAGTGAGCGGTAAATGCATGATCTAACAAAAATCTGTTTAACAAAAAAATATCCATAACTCTCAAACTGAAATTAATGGTTTTTACCATAAACAGATTAATTTTATCAGGGAGAGAGCAGGTTCATTAATTAGTGGGTAGTGCAAAGAATACTGCAGTATCTTAGGGTAAGATAAACACAGAAAATCTTTAAAAAGAAATAAAGGCAGATTTTTTTTTTTTTTTTTGTCATTTGGAATTATAGTTCAACAGTCAATGAATGGAAATGATGAAAGTGTGACTTGGGGTTTGAATTTAGATTTGTTAATTGAATGCTACTACTTCCAACCGCTTTCACCTATTGTTGAGTTTTTAGACTTTTACTTTAAATACAGCTTTCTAACAAGTTTCCAAAAAAATTATGAGCGTAATCCAGAGTTGACTGTTAATTCTTTTCTCTCTTCCAATCTGAGTGGAGTTCTCACTCTTCAAACCTGATCCGAGGAATACTGTCAAGTGAAGCACGAAACAGAACTCTGCTGTTTCTCGTAAGTGAAAACCAGAGCACCTGAAAGTTGGCAGATTGCATTCTCAGACCTATTAGTTTATGCGATGCGGTTTACAAGGTTCTCACTGAAGTGACCATCAACATTTGAAGGAACAGAAAATTCTGCTTCTGTAAGTTAACAATTCAAAGTGAACAGTAAGTCCAATAAGAATTCAATGTCACAACAATGTAATTAAAGTTCCAATTATTGCAGTGTTACACGTATAGGGGTTTACTATGCTACAACACTGTAATTAAAGTTCCAATCATTGAAATGTTACAAGTATAGGGGCTTACTAGAAAGCATAAATTTTGGCAAATTCAAAGGTTAAGTATGCGTTTTGCTATCTAAATTTGAGACATAAGGTTCAACATGAACGGGCGCGGGTTGCACTTAACTACCAATGGCTGAACCTTGCGAAGTGTGAGCCCGGCCCCCTCAGTCATGTCCACCATTTCCGCGCCAACCCTCTCCCACTCAAAGCACTGAAGGAGTGAACCCAAAGCCAATCCAATCATGCGCATGGCCAACCCCTCTCCAGGACAGCCTCTCCTTCCTGCCCCAAAAGGCATCAATCTGAACCCATCTTTGGTTCCTTCGAAACCTCGGAACCTTTCAGGCTTAAATCTGGTGGGGTCCTCCCAAATCCTCGGATCGTTCTGTATGGCCCACATGTTGACAAATAGCATGGTGCCGCGTGGAATTCGGTAGCCTCCTACAATACATTTTTCCGATGATTCATGAGGAACTAGCAATGGACCTGCTGGGTACATTCGCATGGTCTCAGTTATGATGCAATTGAGGTAAGGAAGCCTTGCTATGTCAGGTTCGTTGAGCAGGCAATCATGTCCTATGACCTTGTCAATTTCATTTTGTGCTTTTTTCAACACTTCGGGATTGTTCAGTAGAAGTGACATTGCCCATTCCAGAGTCCCAACCGAAGTATCAGTTCCTGCTGATAATAGGGCCTGCATTATTAAAGAGTCAGATTTGTGCACTTGCTGATTGATGGCTTAATTAGTTACGTCTAATCAGGCAATTATAATGCATCTCAAATTCACCAAAAACTCAATTCAGTAGCTGATAAAGCCCAAAAATATTATCAACCAAGTCCAACTCCTTGGTATTTTTGTTTCTTTGTTATAAGCAAGACGAAATGACAGAAAATGAAAGCAAATTCTTTAAGGTTGGAATACAGAACTAAAAAATTTTGAGAGAGTGTTCCAATCAATTTTATTAAAAATACGAGACAACTTTTTTTTGTATTTTAATGATTCGGTGAAACACAGGAAATGATGAAATTGAATTGTACGGACCAAACTATAAAACTAGGTCATGTTAGTCCAAAACTCAATAGGATTCACAATCAACAGCTAATTTCATAGCGTCCCTTTGTTTGTCTCAAATATACTTAGTATGGATATCGAAGAGATAATAGGAAAGAATTTCGTATCTCATTTCTCCCACTAAAGGAAAGGAGAAACACGACCTTCTTCTTTAGCACAAAACGCATTGGTAAACCTATTTTAAGTCGTTGGCCAATGATCCTTTCGGTGCAGATAAATAGACAGGAAAATCATAAAACAATATTAGAAGTTTCAATAAGTTACAGTCAAATTAGGCCCCTTTTTTTTTTTTTTTTAACCAAACTGAGGCACGTTTTGGTGGTACAAATAATTTATTGAAAATCTTAAACAAACTAATCTGTTCCAAGAATTAACAAATATTAGATCGTCGAATTAATAAAACATTCCAACTAAAAATCTCAATCACCCTAATATTACTTGTTTCCTTGACCACCTACTCCCCTGACTTCACTCCCCAAAAACTAGTAAACTCTGCTACGGGCCCCAATTTTTGGATAATTATAATCAAGTATTAAATCGTACTTTATCAAAATTTTTCCAAAAAAATAATCAAGTATTGGGGATTAAGTTGCCACGTCAGTCTCCACATCCCTGTACAGACCACAGATGCTGGCACGTGCCAACACAACTCCCAGCCACCTAAATTATTTTGGACTACTCAGTCAAAAACAAAGAAAAAAAAAAATATATATATATATATATATATTGGACTACCACTATGTCGTGGGAGTGACAAGGGATTCGTCACCACGTTTGATACAATCCCTATCAGAGCACCCACATGTTTGAACTACCCACGTCTCTATACTACCCACCATGCGATTCGTATTTGATCTCAAATGGACCAATGATACTTACTGAACTTTCGAGATGTGGTCCGCATATGTAGTTTACTCTAGCTCGCAAGAGAGTTTTATACAATTCTTGAGAGGTTTGTAAAATACTATCACTTCTTAATTTTATATTTATCAAAAAAAGGAAACTTTTTGAGTATTTTCCAAATAAATGTCACTGTACACTAGCCTGATTGGTTTGAGTACTTTCCTAACCACAATTTTTGAGTGTTGTGTAGGCTTTCTGCAGTTTCTTGCTTTTTTTTTTTCTATATAACAATTAATATGCACATTTAGACCTATTTTCTTCCTCTCTCTAACAACTAATATAATTAATTATTAACCATTTTTTTGTGTTAAAAAAAAACAATTTTTTTAATTATATGATTCATATAACAGTGGAGCAGAGGCATTTTACCAGCATAAGGCTTCTGATGACTTGATCTTTGTAGAACTCAGGTTCGGATTCTTGTAGAGACAACAAAACGTCAATCAATGTCTTGTTATTGTTCCCGTCGGACTCGCTTCTCATTCTTTTCCTATGCTGTTCGATCAGAGCTTGAACGAACCCGTCTCTCTTTCGTTGACACTCCACAAACCGCTTCTCTGCACCAGTAATCGCAACCAGTAACCCCGGCAAGTAGTCCGCCATAGACGATCCCAGCTGGAACGTCTCCGCCACTAACTCCTGGAACATCCGCGCCTCCTCCGCATCTTCCGCCGCGTCGTCACCGTAGTACCTCTTCCCGGCAATCATCCTCATCATCACGTTCAGCATCAGCTCAAAGAACGCAGAGTTCAAGTCCACCGTCCGATCTTGGCGCCCGGAGAGACGGCGAATCAGCAGCCGGACCTCGTCCCTGCGTATTTCGGAGAGCAAATGGAGACGGTGGGAGGACAAGAGCTCGAGGGAGGAGATCTTGCGGAGGTTGCGCCACGATTCGCCGTACGGGGCCCAAGCGAGGCTGGTAAAGTTGTAGCCCAAGTGCTTGCCTGCGAGGAGGCGGGGGCGATTGGCGAAGATGACGTCGTTTTTGGTGAAACACTCTTCGGCGGCGGACGGGGAAGAGACGAGAAGGACACGGCGGGAACCTAACTGCAGAAGAAGTACGGGGCCGTGTCGGCTTGAAATCTTGGCGAGGGATCGATGGAGGGGCTTCTTGATTAGGTGGGGATGGCCGATGATTGGAAGAGTGGGAAAAGGGCTTGGCGGGAGATTCCGGATCTTGTTGAGAAAGTGATTGTTCAATGCGTAAAGTACTAAGAAGAGAAGCAAGAATTGAAAAAACATGGCTTTTGGTTTGGAGACTCAGTGGATCTTCGAGAATCGCTATGCTTTGTCTTTGGTGGAGATGGAGTTTATGCGCAGGAATGACAATCTTTTTGTAGTTTTTATACACGTTTTTTTCACTTTGTTTTGTCCAGAAAAAAAAAAAATCCTCCCATGCTGGGTGCTTCTTGTTTTTGCTCACATCTTTTTTTTTTTTTTTTATTAAGGAAAATGTTGAATTAATGTTAATTAATTTCGTACACAACTCTAAATCTAAAGTGTTAATATACTTGCACTTGACAGACATAAAAGACAGCCAAACAAGGCCTACGACAATATAATTAAGTTGATTATAATCTAACAGGATATGAGATCGATTTTGACAAATCTTCAAAATAAGAAAAGAAATTAAACTAAAATTAAATTTATTTTACTCAAATAATTCTAATTTAATAAAACTAAACTATATATAACAGTACATATCACGCAACGGTAGACTCATCGTGAAAATCAAGCGCATATACTAAGCAAACTCAAAATATAATCATAGATAAATACAGTAAACAACACATGGTCTACCAGAAAAAAAAACAACCAAAGATTGTGTCTTTTTTTGCTCACTTCATTAATAAATCGCATTGTTAACAACCCCTCCTTTTTGATTTTTTGTTTTGAACACGAAAAAAAGACCGTCATTTTTGGTTGGTTGTTATTAATTAATCTTCGGCCGTACGTGCTGGGTAGATAGAGGCTCTTAAAGTCTGTTGGTGCGGCTTGTTAGCTATATTTATTTATTTATTTATTTTAATAACAATGAGGAGAAAAGAAAAAAAAGGATAATAAGTGCAACAAACTATTTAACCACTTCCAGGAATGACAGCTGCATAGATCATATTGGCTTGTAGAAGAGTTTGCTTATCCAATGTAATTGTCTTTCAAATAAGAAAATCTCGAAATCTAGAAGCTCTAGATTTGTTAGAAAATCTGCACAATTGTTGTAATTATCGCCTTAGTGAAAGCCCAGTGGCCCACCTTCATCTCTGGGAACCACCTTGAAAGCCCATTAGATTGGGTGACACCATAAATAATTTGCTAGCGTTAATATAACATCTTAAGGGTAATATTTAATCCAAATTTTTTTTTTAAAAAAAAAGAGAGAGAAAAATAATGATCAGGCTTTAAATTGAGACAAAAATGCAAAATATTGACTCGGTTTTTTAAACTTTGGGATTAAATTTTGCCAATAATTTTAATTTATGTACGGATATTTTATTTTATTTATTTTACTATTTTTTTTACATATTTTTAATAATATATATGGTTCAAATTTCAACTAATGTCTCAATTTGAATAAATGATCTAATAACTGTATTGTCTAAGAGTAAATGATAAATATCTCAAAAATCGTGTCATGAAACATTCTGAAATGTATAATTATGAAAAAAATCGTTATTTTTTTTTGTTTGACGGTGTTAGGTAAATTAACAATTCTTTCCATAATTACATATTTTAATATATTTTATAACATGATTTTCAGGATATTTAATATTACTTATTGTCTAATTGGGTCAATGATTAGACAAGATCTAATAATTATATTCAAAAACATTGGATTGGTACGATTTATAAATCTATCAATCCAAGATTCTACTTGTGCCGCAAAGGAAAAAAAAAAATTGCTCCTAGAAATCATCTTGCGGCCACATAAAAACATGACAAATAAGGTCTTAATGGGTTGTCTTTCTTGTACTATTCACTAATCAATCTGTAATTACTTTCCCATTTATAAATATTTCATTGATAACTATTTTGTTTATCGAATAAATTTTTAAATTTAAGTAATAGTTAAACTTTTATAACAACAAACCTCCGAAATTATTTAGTATAACTAAACATTATTTCATTACATGATGCATTTGTTTAATAGCTTATAATATTTGTATAATTTATGACATAATAAATAAATTATAAAAATTAACATCTTCTTTTAAAACTGGAGAGTTTAGAGGACAAAACAGGATTTTGTTTTTTTCAATACAATCTAATCGTTGGATGACATCTTGGGTGAGCAAAAGAATAGATATTACGTAGTTGGTGCCGATTTTGCGACCTGGAAGGGTCTGTGACGGACAAGCGAAGTCTGGCTATTCTCCATATTGGAAGATCGCAGCATGGAAAAAAGAAGGATCGCTTTGTTAAGTCAATCCTTCCCCCTTCTTTCCTCATCCTTGGCGAAGAAGAAGGATATTTTTATCTTGACATGGTTTAAAAAAGAACGATGGACGTCTTAACAATTCAAAATTCAAGTTTAAAGTTAATTAAAATTTTTAAAATAAAATTTTAAGTTTTAATTATTAAATTTTATCGAATAATTTTTTTCGTTCAAATAATTAACAATTCAACAAAAATAATTTTCGTTACAAAATTTATTTTTCGTTGAGCTTTGACTTCTCTTCAAAGCAAGGAAAAAAAGACAATTTAGAATTCCGTATTGAGAAGCAAAGAGCGAAAAAGACACAATTATAAATAACTTATTAGTGTTTGAATGTTGAAAAAATATAGTTGTCCGTGAAAACCTGTTTAGTCGGTTTAATTAGCTTGATAATGAATTTTCTTTATGAAATTTATTATTCTTGGTAAGACTACGTCCTTTTATTTTTATTTTATTTTATTTTAGTAGAAAAAAAAATAACTTTATATTTTGTGAGAATTTGAGATAATGAGATTTAAAACCCACACTTGCTCGTAAGGTCTGCAGTTTGTATGTGAATAGAAGAGATAAGGAGCAATTTCAAAAGCAGAGAAAATCATGAATATCCAAGAAAAAGACCCCAATGCATGTTTCTGGCAGATCTTTTTCCTCATCTTGCGTCTGTTTGTGGTCCATTTGGCCATCTTTTATGTGACCTGGCTGGTTCAACAGAACACATCTGCAACAGCCGTACTTACCACTAAATTTTCTAGCATAAAGTCCACACTTTGTTTCAAAATTTTCTTCCCCAGTTGTCATTTTCCGGGAAAACAATAAAAAGTTGCTTTCATAACACAATTGTTAATTGCTTGTTTAGACAAATCGCTGTGGAATGCTCTCACATGTTGAATTCGTCTGCCTTTTTTTTTTATTAAAAAAAAAAAAACTCTCATTCTCTCTCACTCTCTCTCTGCGTGCTCTGAAGTTTTAGGTTTTTGAACCTAAGGACTGACCCCTCTTGAGCCTTAGGAGAGAGGGTTAAGTCAAAAAAAATGATACTTACTCCCATCCTCACAATTCATTCTTTGAAACATTATAGTGCAGTTTCAAAGAATCATATTTAGTCAATTAATCATTATTGAAAATTTTTATATGATGAAACAAATATAAAAAAATTTGATATTTATATCATCGTTATTTCTAATTATTCAGTTTAATTGAATAGCAGGTCACATTAATCTAAATTCTTAAGAAATTACGATTTTAATTGTATAAATATTAATAATTCTAAGTTTCTTGGAAAATTCTTACTTATTAATAGTACCAATCATAATTAGAAATTCAATTTGTTCAATTATGAGCTAACATGTTGCGAAAAAAAATATATGATCTAACATGTATTGCAATTTATTAAATTCATATTAACTATTATTCACATATGTTTATATTAAAGTGATACAAATATGTATAATTAAGGAAACGAAGAAAAATATATAAAATGAAAAAAATTAGGTCTAAATTCCTTTTTTTCTTTGAAAATAAGAAAAAAAAACTATTTCCAAATGTATTTTTATTAAAAAGAAAATAATACTCAAAATTTAATTCCCTTTTTTTTTCCCTTTAATATAAAATATAAGTAGAAATACACTTCTCAACAAATATGATAAATCGGCACATTGCATAGGTCTAATAATAGTATAACATTAGTTTTGAAGATTGACTCATGAGGGATTGCATGTGCTTATGATCCATCAAGCTTAAATTTTGTTGTAACGCGTAAATTTCGAGTCTAAAATAATTAAACTCGAAAATACAAAAACAAATTACAATAAAAAATTGTAAAATAAAAGAAAATTTACGTGAGGTCGATCTCCGTAGATCATCCGATTAGTGTTCCTTTTTTGACTCTGTCAAGGGCTGCACGAGCTTGATCTTGACAGAAATAAATTCCACAACTTTTTCTTGAACTGGGTAGACTGAAACCGGATCTGATTTGGACGTTTTGACTACGGTTAAGAACCGCAGAGACCTGATCTGAGCCGATCTGACTTAATTTCACTGAGGGTCGAAGGGACTTGTTCTCGGATGAGCTGCCTGAATTTTGCTGAGGGCTGTATGAGACTTAATTCCAGCCGGATTTGTAGTAATTTGATATTTTTAGATCTATATTCTCATAAATTTAGATCTAGAACGATCCGAGAATATAAATCTAAAAATAATTTTAGAAATGGAAACAACAAATTTTTTGAGACTTACCCCTGAAATATCTCTCAAAAAGGAGGTAGGAGAGTATACTGCAGAGTAAAAGTACGTAAGAAAAGGAGAAATTTTCTTGAGAGATTTTCAAAATTTTCTTTTTCTCTCAAATTCTCTGAATTTTTCTGTTTACAGATTTGTTGAATATATTTTGAACTGAGGGGCAGGAGCCTATTTATAGGGTTCCTTTCCCATGTGAACATCACATGGGAAAGGAATTTTTTTTTAAAAAAAAAATTTTCTTTGGCCGGCGTTGACAATTCAAAATTGGCAACGCCGGCCATTGAATTCAATGGCCATTGAATTCATTGAATTCAATTTTTTTTTCTTTATTTACAAATGCCCCCACTTCAAGGGTCGGTAAAGAAGAACTTTACGGGCGTGATCCGAACCGAATCTTGAAGTCCAGGTTGAAACTTGAGATGTTCTGACGAACATTGAATGTTGAAATATTCTATCTCCGACTAATCCAACTGTTGTTGGATCGCAATGGAAACCGATATGATCTTGAGGAAGTTAGCAGCCCAGCCAATATAAAAATTGAAGTCTTGGCTCCAGGTGCGTTCGAGCTTCCATGGCTCGCAAAGGCTGGCAAAGGTTTTTTGAAGTTCCAAAGCTCTGGTGAGAATGATCCGGTAGGCAAAGAACTTGAACCTTCCTAAGAGGAAGGCCCAGCACCTCGGAACTTCAAGACCGGCACACAGAGAGACTCACTGTAGTGATGATTTCTTAGTCTGCTTCGACGTAAGGAGAGTAGTTGGAACTTCCTTGTACGTCGCCGCATCCAAAGGAAGATTAGGATAATTGCAGTTTCTCATCCCTCTGTGGTAGATGTGAACTAAGGAGAGTAGTTGGAACTCCATGACACCGATGTCGTTGGAGACTGAGTTTTGAGGGCTTTTTGGGATCCCTCGAAGAAGACTACTCCTTCTTTTCTTAGCTCGTGCGCCTCCAACTTCTTGATCGAAGAACTTCTTGAGACAAGTGCAGAGACTAGCTATTTTCTTTTGAGAAAGAAGAGCTGAGGAGTGAGTATTACAACTCGGGAATGCAAGATATATATATACATACGATAAAGGTTTTTTTTTTTTTTTTTTTTGAAAAGTCAAAAAGAAGGTACGCAGAATCGAGTAGGGACATCTACGTCCCTTTCCTGCATAAGAAACAAAAGAGGCAGCGGCTGACGCGTGTTACGAAAGTCGTTACCGTGTGTTGCAGAAGTCGTTGCCGTGTGCTGCAGAAGTCGTTACCATGTGCTGCCAAAGTCATTGCACCTTATTTTGTCGGCCGTCCTAGCAGGGCCCGAGGTGCAACTCCAAGTCAAGCTCGACCTCGTCTGGTGAGCCGATGATGTTGACGTCGCTTTCCGGTTGGTTGATGCTGCCGGAATATTCTGGAAAGAGAGGCAAAGTTTCGCCGGAATAACTCCTTTCTGCTAGAAAAATTCCTCCTAGACTTAAGTACCTAGGAGGGATGAACCCTTGGCTGACTCCGTAAGACCACTAGGACCAGCATGCATGCTCCCATGGGCTACGGCTTTGATGAACATACCGTGGAGAGACCATTGCAGTGGAAGAACTCAGATCTGCTTCATTTGAGGGCGAAGCTGTATCGGTGGGATCTACTATCGGAACGACAGACTGTTCTTTAGAAAAAGCAGTTCTCAGTGCTGGTTTCTTCCTGCTTCTTCGATTCTGGAACCAATAAAACACATTTTTTCCTTCGATTGCCCCGAGCGGGCGCAATCGTGAGACAAGTTGGTAAATTTGAGATGCACTATGAATAATACCTCCATTGTTGTGGAAGACTTCCTCCAAAATTTGCAGTTGTGCCATGGTCGGTTGCCACCTTGTGCGGGGTGATCTTTCTTCTCCCTTGTCTTGAGGTTCTGCAACTGGTTTCATCTTTCTTGTGGCAGAGGAGCAAGGGTCTTGGTATGTGGTGAAGATCGGTTGAGACTGATGTTAGGTTTCAGACTCAAACCCTCCGTCGCTTTTATATTTTTGGGCCGTTCACAATTTATACTCATGCGGGCCAGGAGTTAGATTGGATTTTGAACTTGAGTTCTGGACTGTATCTGGAACTTAGAATTTTTGGGTTTTGGAGTTTGGATTGGATTTGGGTCGAGTGATTGGCCCTCTAGACTTGGATTTTGTGATTTGGGTCGAGTGTTTGGGTATTGGATTTGGATTTAGTTTTCAGGCTTTTGAGTTAGACTCTGAATTGGGCTCAAGTGTTTGGGTTTGGATTTTCGCTTGGTCTTTCAGATTGAGACTTCGCAAATTTTTTTTATTTTTATTTTTTTTTTTGGATTTTTTTTTTGGATTTTTTTTTTGGATTTTTTTTCTTTTTTTCTTTTTTTTTGATTTTTTTTCTATTTTTTTGATTTTTTTCTTTTGATTTTTTTTTAAACATATTTACACATAATACTGTTTCAGAAATTTACCATTGATCGGGCCGATTCGGACGCCTTCTTGGTCTAACAGCATGTAAGCGTTGTGAGTATAGGCCTCCTGCACTAGGTATGGCCCGTCCCATTTAGAAGTAAGCTTGTCACCAGGCCGATGCTTCATGTTGATGGGCCGTCGTACTGCAAGAACAAGGTTTCCAACTTGAAAAGATCGAGGGCGGACCCTGCGGTTGAACGTGTTGGTGAGCCGGGCTTGGTAGCACTCTAGTTGCTGTTGTGCTTCGAGCCTCCTTTCATCGAAGGCTTCTAACTCATCCAGATGTAGGTGAGCATTCTCCTCCTGTGCGAGTCCTTCCAGAACAGCCATGCGCAGGGATGGAATCTGTGTTTCCAACGGCAGTATTGCTTCGACACCGTAGACAAGTGAGTATGGCGTCGCCTGTGTTGGAGTCCGGTAAGTTGTACGATACACCCATAATGCCTCCGGAATTCTGTCATGCCAATCTCTTTTGGATTTAGAGACTACCTTCCGCAACAGGTTGCATAAGGTCTTGTTGAATGCTTCAGCCAAGTCATTTGCCGGGGCATTGTAAATGGATGACTTGTACTGCTTGAACTTAAACTTCTCGCAGAGCTTGTCGATTAAGCTGTTGTAGAACTGCTTACCATTATCAGTGATGATGAATCGAGGGACTCCATAACGATAGATCAGCCGAGTCCGAATGAAATTGGCAACATGCTCCTTCTTTACCTCTCTAAGTGGAATGGCTTCAGCCCATTTTGAGAAGTAGTCGGTTGCTACGAGGATGTACAGGTGACCTAGGGATGACTTTGGCAAAGGCCCCACTAAGTCGAGACCCCAAGCTTCAAAGGGCCAGGATGAGACAGTTGGATGCAGTGGCTCCGGTGGTTGATGTCTGTAATTCGCATGAAATTGACAAGCTTGACAGGTTTTAGCAAACTCAATTGAATCACGTACCATGGTTGGCCAGTAGTATTCCATCCTTCTGATCTGAAAGTGCAATTTAGGCCCAGATTGATGTCCACCACAAACACCAGAATGTGCTTCAGTGAGAGCCTGTTTTGCCTCTTCATTGCCTAGGCAACGAAGTAAAACTCCATCAAAAGACCTTTGATACAGAGCATCCTTGAGATATATGAAGCGGGGAGCTCGTCGTTGAATTTCTGTCTTATGACGACGATCTTCAGGCAGCTTCCCGTGCTGTAGATAGTCAATGATTGGTTGGCGCCAATCTTCGTCCTCCGCGAGACGTATAGATACAGTGTTGGCTGCTGTAGTTTCTTCATCATCCTTCTGCGGCACTATCCATTTCTGGCATACGGCAACAGTTGTAGCCTGGATTTCTGACTTTGCAAGAGAGGTGGCCAAGTTAGCCAACGCGTCTGCTTGAATGTTTTCTCGTCGAGGCACATGCTCCAAGGTGATGCTTTCAAATTCATCCATTAGCTGTCGAGCACGTTGATGGTAAGGTGCAAGGTCCTCTTTCTTCACGTCATACAATCCTGTAAGTTGGTTGATGACGAGCTGAGAATCTCCATGGACTTCTATAGTTGGAATCTTCATATCGATAGCCATTTGAAGACCAATGATCAAAGTCTGGTATTCAGCAACATTATTTGAACATAACTCACCGAGTATGATAGCATATGGTAGTATTTGTCGTTGAGGAGTGACAAACACTATGCCGGCACCAGCACCATCACGGCTTGCGGCACCATCAAAGAACATCGTCCACGGTGGTAGTGTCTCAATGTAAAAGACCTCTTCATCTGGAAGATCATCTGTGAACTCCCAATCGGATGGAATAGGGTGATCTGCTAGGAAGTCTGTTAGAGCTTGTCCTTTGACTGCTTTTTGAGGCATATAGACGATGTCGTAGCTTTGTAGGATTACTGCCCACTTAGCAAGTCGTCCTGACAAGATTGGTCTAGATAAGATATATTTGACAGGATCAGCTCTGGCAATGAGACGAACAGTATGAGCTTGCACGTAGTGCCTCAGCTTGTCAATGGTAAAGAACAGTGCTAGACATGTCTTTTCAATGGGCGAATAACTCAGCTCCGGACCGTTTAGTGTTCTGCTCAAGTAATATAGGTCAACTTCCTTTCCCTGCTCATTTTTCTGTGCAAGTAAGGCTCCCAAAGATCTTTCCTGCGCTGCAATGTAGAGAATCAACGACTTTCCTTGAATTGAAGCACCTAGGACCGGTGGATTGGAAAGTTACTTCTTTATGCTCTCAAAGGCTTTGCTGCAAGTTTCGTCCCACTCGAAGTTGACATCCTTCTTCATCAACCGATGGAAAGGTTGACATCTCCCAGCTAAATTGGAGATAAAACGACGAATGTAAGCCAGCTTTCCTTGTAGACTTCGCAGCTCGTGCAGGTTTTTAGGTTCAGGCATCTTTTGAATTGCCTCAACCTTTGACTGATCAACTTCGATTCCACGATGGCGTACCACAAACCCAAGAAACTTTCCTGATGTGACACCGAATGCGCACTTAAGAGGGTTCATTTTGAGCTGATGCCTCCGAAGTCTTTCGAACACTGTCTTGAGATCCTCGAGGTGGTCTTTGCGCTTCTTAGTCTTTACAACTAAGTCATCAACATAACATTCTACAATCTTGTGCAGCATGTGATCAAAAATTTTTTGCATAGCACGTTGATAAGTGGCGCCAGCATTTTTCAATCCAAACGGCATAACTTTGTAGCAGTATATACCTTTTGGGGTGCGGAATGCTGTCAACTCCTCGTCTTCTGGTGTCATTCTGATTTGGTTATAGCCTGAAGAACCATCCATGAAGGGCAATGCTTCGTGACCCGTTGTTGCATCGACTGTGATCTCCGTTATGGGCAATGGAAAGTCATCTTTCGGACAGGCCCTGTTAAGATCTCGAAAATCAACACATACCCTCAACTGTCCATTCTTCTTTCTTACCGGGACTATGTTGGCAATCCACGTTGGGTAGGTGACCTCTCGGATGAAGCCAGCATTGATCAGCTTGTTAACCTCCTCCTCGATTTGTGGAATGAGTTCCGGGTGGAACCGTCGTTGTGGCTGCTTGACAGAACGAACACCCTTCTTTACTGCTAGACGATGCACCGCAATTTTTGGGTCAAGTCCAGGCATTTCTTTGTAACTCCATGCAAACACGTCCCTGTATTGACTTAATACCCGAACATATTCTTGCTCTTCTTCTGCAGTAAGTAAAGCACTTACAAATGTAGGTCGAGGATCTTCCGGAGAGCCAAGATTGACCTCCTTGAGTTCATCAACAGTTACTTGGCCACCATCTTCAAGTTCCGGGGGAGCCTCCTTTACTTCACCGTCAGATGAGTCGGACTCAGCCTCCTCGCTAATTGTGACATGAAATGTAGAGCCTCTGACTTCACCTTCTTTGTTTGACTGGATAAGCCTGTCTTGTTTGGTGGTGGTGGTGATGGCACGTGCATCAGCTGCTCGGCTTCGGCTCTTTAGCGTGATCCGCATAGGTGACTTCTCCTGATAGCCCAAGCCAGGTCGGGACTGTGATGTTTGAGAAGTAGCGCCATGTGTGAATGGCAGCGTACCCATTGTGCTTGGGTTTGAGAAGTCATAGCCCGCCTTTGCCAAAAGCTTGTATGCATTAGGATCAAATCCTTCATGTGTTCTTCTTTCTGGAAGTGAGCCGCCTTCGACTGCCCCCGTGTGTGGTTTGACGAAGCCTTTTAATGGTTTTGAGGACAAAACCGGCTCAATCTTTGGTATCGGCAGAGTGTAAGTCCCCTTCAAGCTGTGCAATTCCTTTGTTTTGGGTTGGCTATATCCTTGCTCCTGTTTAGGATCAATACAATAAGAGAAAGGGGGTTGACCTTCTGAGCGTCGTGACTTCGGCACATAGCGTAGGACTGGAGTGGAGCTTGAAGATGCAACATCCTTCGGACGAAGTTCAGCAGGCTGTGGCAGCTTTTCATTTGTCGGAGTCTGAGGTTGAGCATTGGCAGGTTCTTCGACAGCTTTTCCCTTTTTGTGGATGCCCCCAGTCCAAGTAGCTTTTGATGGAATGATCTCCGGATTGTCTGTGTCGGTGTAGAAGACTGCATCCGCCAAATGTGATTCAGCATCATCGAACGGCTTTAAATTAGCATTGACCTTTTGAACACCACCATTGTAGTACTTGAAGCACTGATGCAAGCTTGAGAGCACAACTCCATTTCCATGAATCCACGGTCGTCCTAGCAACATCTTATATGTGGTACATGCATCGATCACGTGAAATAGAGTGCTAGAAGTGAGATTACCGATAGTTAGCTCCAAGCGAATCATCCCAATTGTGTTTTGTCCTCCTTGATTAAAGCCATGAATCATCAGTCTGATAATTCATCAATACCAATGCCGAGCTCCTTTATGGTAGATTTTGGGATAATATTGACTGCCGAACCATCGTCGATCAGAATACGTCGAACCTTCTGTTCTCTCACATAGCCTGATACATACAGCGGTCGATTGTGGGGTTTGGACCCTAGCAGGAGATCCTGATCTGAAAATGAGATAGCAGAGTAACATCCGACGTGATTTTGGTCCGCCTGATGCTCCGTCGAGCTGGAATTACTTGATGGCAGAGGTTCAGCCGAGGTCTGAAGAGTGTTGCCGACTTGATTTTGCCACACTTCTGTTGTTTGCAAAGCTGTAAACAGCTGAGGGTTAGCGAGAAGGGTTTGGAGAGCTTCATATACCTTCTCCGTTGTCGACTTTTTGTTGTCGAACGACTCCTCCTTACGGTGTGTCACTTCTTCTGATGGTTTTGAAGTGATGGTAGTTTGGTTTGCCGAGGTTACGCCTTCCTGGTCCAGAATGATTTTATTCTGGCTTTTGAGCTTCATGATTAGCTCCTTCAAGACGAAACACTTCTCGGTTGGATGACTTACTATCCGGTGATATTTGCAGAATCTTGAATCGTTGACTCGATCCTTTTCATTCGGCCGCTTGCACTCTGGGAGTTCGATCAGCTTCGCCTCCAAGAGTTGTTCAAGAATGTCGGGGACGTCTGAGTCAGGGAATGGATACTGCTTCTGCTCCAACTCTCGCAATGTCACCTTCCGCATTTCCTGTTGTTTTGGCTGAGTTATTTGGGTCGGAGGATTTACCTTAGCTTTGGCGCCCACTTTTACTGGTGCAGCTTCAACAGTCATCACTTCCTTTCCTTTTCCGGAACTGTTGGGTTTCTTAATCTCCCTTCTGCCCCCTTGCTGGTCCAACTAGATGGGAACCGTGCCTCCGGAAGTCTGGATGCTTATCTCCATATCATGTGCGCGGGTCGCCAGTTCTTCGAAAGTTCGGGGTTTGACACCCTGCAAGATGTATAACAGCTCCCAATGCATTCCCTGGATGCACATCTCCACGGCAGAAGTCTCCGTCAGGCGATCTTTGCAGTCCAAGCTGAGGGCACGCTATCTGTTGATGTATTCGACAACGGGCTTTCCTTTCCTTTGTTTGGTGCTGGTAAGCTCCATCATACTTACCGTCCTTCGAGTGCTGAAAAATATGTTGAGGAACTCTCGTTGTAGCTGTTCCCAACTGTCGATCGATTCTGGTTCAAGATTTATGAACCAGGTAAAAGCGGTCTCCCTGAGTGAACGAACAAACTGCTTCACCAAGAGATCTCCATAAGTCCCTGCGTTGTTGCAGGTTTCAACGAAGTGGGCGATGTGCTGTTTGGGATTGCCTCGTCCATCGAATTGTTGAAATTTGGGTGGCTGGTAGCCCAAGGGCATGTTGAGACTTTCGATCCGTCTGGTGTACGGTTTGACGTACATCTGTGATCCTTGGAAGGATGTAACTTATTGCAGTCGGATCGTATTGGCTATCATTTCCTGCAATTGTTGAACAGATAGCGAAGCTACAGAATTTGAGGGTGGCAGCTGTGTAGAACTACCTGGTCGCTTTTCTGCAGTGAAGACGTCGGCTGGTGTGGCTTCTGGAGTGAAACCGGGTGGATATGGTTGCTCCTCGCGGATCTCGGGATCAATTTAGATCGGGGCTTTTCCTTTGAGAGCGGCGATCTGTTGATCCTTTTCCTCCACGACTCTGATCAGCTGCAAAATTTTATTCTCCAATTCTGAAATTCTTTCCTCTGTACTGGTTGTGTTGGTCATCATGACGGCCACAGATGAGGCTCTGGGAAAGACTGGGGGAGAGAACTCTTCTGATTCCTCTGTGTGGATCTCTACAGAATGAGTTAGATTCTGTTGAGTGGGCTTCGTCGTGTTGCCCCCGACTTCGATCGGGGTGGGTGATCGACTCCTCCATGCGGTAAGAGAGTCAGGGGAGAGATCCTGTTGTGCGAGCTATAGACTCTCCATTTCGATATTTTTTTGGGTTTGGACGGCAAGAAATTGTGTCCGTCCCCGGGTTTCTGGACCTGCGTACCCAGGTAAGGTAGTTGATGCAAGCAGTGGAGCCGTTGCCTTTTTGTTGGTACCGGCAGCTGTACTTCTTTTTGGTGCCATTTGATGTGCTGAACACCTGTAAAAAAATTTTTTTTTTTACTTCTTTTTTAACCTTTTTTTTTTTACTTTTTTACTTTTTTTTTACTTTTTACTTTTTACTTTTTTTTTCTTTTTTTTTTCTCTCGGCTCCCATTTTATCTCTTTTTTTTTTTAAGGAACAAGAGATAGGAGGTGAAGATGTCCCACCGAGCGTGCCAAAAATTTGTAACGCGTAAATTTCGAGTCTAAAATAATTAAACTCGAAAATACAAAAATAAATTACAATAAAAAATTGTAAAATAAAAGAAAATTTACGTGAGGTCGATCTCCGTAGATCCTTCGATTAGTGTTCCTTTTTTGACTCTGTCAAGGGCTGCACGAGCTTGATCTTGACAGAAATAAATTCAACAACTTTTTCTTGAACTGGGTAGACTGAAACCGGATCTGATTTGAACGTTTTGACTACGGTTAAGAACCGCAGAGACCTGATCTGAGCCGATCTGGCTTAATTTCACTGAGGGTCGAAGGGACTTGTTCTCGGATGAGCTGCCTGAATTTTGCTGAGAGCCGTATGAGGTTTAATCCCAGCCAGATTTGTAGTAATTTGATATTTGTAGATCTATATTCTCATAAATTCAGATCTAGAGCGATCCGAGAATATAAATCTAAAAATAACTTTAGAAATGGAAACAGCAAATTTTTTGGGACTTACCCCTGAAATATCTCTCAAAAAGGAGGTAGGAGAGTATACTGCAGAGTAAAAGTACGTAAGAAAAGGAGAAATTTTCTTGAGAGATTTTCAAAATTTTCTTTTTCTCTCAAATTCTCTGAATTTTTCTGTTTACAGATTTACTGAATATATTTTGAACTGAGGGGCAGGAGCCTATTTATAGGGTTCCTTTCCCATGTGAACATCACATGGGAAAGGAATCTTTTTTCTTAAAAAAAATTTTCTTTGGTCAGCGTTGCCAATTCAAAATTGGCAACGCCGGCCATTGAATTCATTGAATTCATTTTTTTTTTCTTTGTTTACATTTGTATTGAATAATTAGCAAGTTAATTAATTTGTTCGATTTAATTTAGTGTTTTCGTCTTGCAATGATTTAATTATCAATTTAGCACCCACATTAGAACCTATTTTCACTTTTTCATGGAATTTTTTTCCCTTTTTATAATTTTTTTTCTATGGTTGGGAGATGGGAACTTGTTTGGGATATGGCATTTGAAACTCCAAATTAATTTTGTTTTTCGGTTGATGGAAAAGCGAGTAACAATTTTCATTTTTCAACAATTTAGTCTGCAAATATCTTATCTCACAGAAAATGTTCACTTTTTTTTTTTAATTATAAATACTTTGATCAACTCTTTGACCTTTGTTTACTCTTTAGCTTTCCATGATATAATATTAACCTGAAAATTTAAAAAATTCCGAGAAATACGTCTAAGCATTTTAATTTATGTTTAGACTTGATTGATTAATTTGTTTATGTCTGCACTTTAGTCAACATTTATGGGATCTCTGCACAAAAATTAAAGCGTTTATTTTGGTACATCCAAAATGTTATACACTTGTGGAGGTTTGCTATCAGGCGCATGTAATTGTTAATGTGTGCGGGGAGCTTTCTTTGCCGTCTCTATCCCTCGGCCAACTGCTTTGGTTGGTCTGGGGGTTTGTGCTCCTCCCTGAGCTTCCTACCCTTTGTGGGTTTGATGGGGCATTGTCCTCTTGGGGTTTTGGTTTGTTTTCAAGTTTTGCTGGTGGTTCAAGGATTGGTTTCTTCGGTTGGTGCCTCTTTGTTCATAGTGATTGGCTTGTTGGTGGGAGTTACTTGTGGTCTCCCCCACCTCCGTAGGTGGGGGAGGGGTGGTTTTTTGGGAGTCGAGTGTCCCTTGTACAGCATGGTGCAGTTTCTACCTAAGCCCTACCTATTATTTGCCTGGTCGTCGGTCACCGAGTTTTGTTTGGCCTTTCTCCATCTGCCCTCCATGGACTTTACAACGTTTGTTTGGTTTATGTCCACTATATTTGTGCCTTGGCATGGTTGGCTTGCATCTGGTTGGTTGTTGAGTTGTGCCACTGACGGCCCTAGGGGGCTTACCGTCCTCCCCGATTCAAGGGTTTCACCACTGTGCGTCGGTGGCGGGTCTAGCAATGTTGGGTCTCAATGTTCCTGTCTCTTTTCAGGCAAGTCTATTTCTTACTCGAGCTTTAGGCCTGAGTCTAGACTTTCATTGGGTTGCATGATTTCTATTGAGCCTTTAAGTGGACTTATCATTGAAGTGGGCTGTGTCTTATTAGTAAGTGTGGCTAGGCTACCTTTTTCTGTAGCTATGGTGTAAGCTTATGAGCTTCTATTTGGAATAGTCATATCTGTAAATGGTTAGGACTTTAATGCCATCTATTTTCCCTTTGTTCAAAATATGTTATACACTTATACTAAAGTACTTTAGTATTGCTAAAGTACTAGAATCTATGTCTACCCATTTAGCCTGTATTTTCTTTATATCTTTAAAAAAGAGTTTAATGATTTCATTTAGATAGTTTAAAAGTAATATAAGTGTTGAATAATTAAAAATAATACAGACCACTTAAAAAATAACTTTTAAAAAATATAAATTATCAAATATCCAGATTGTAAAATTATTTTAAAATATTTAGTATTACTCTATATTTTATTCCAATATAAATAAAAAAAAGAACGCTCTTGCTACAAACAACAATTCTAGAAGCTGTATTGCTCAAAAGAAAAAAAGAAAAAAAACATTTCTAGAAGATGTGGCTAAAAATCAACGAGGAATCCGCAGAGAAAATTTAACGTCCCGTTTGGTAACGATTTTGTTTCTTGTTTTTCGTTTATTTTTCACAAAAAAAAACAGAAAACATATTTGATATTGATTTTGTTTTCTATTTTTTGTTGAAAAGTTAAAAGTATTTTTTAAAGGAAAAAAACAAATTGGAAAAATAATAAAAACTAGCTTTCCCATTTTGTTTTTCGCTTTCTTTTTTATATTTTTTCTCACAACCTTTTCTCTCTCTATCGAACCTCTTTACCATATCTTTCTTTACTCATCCTCTCTCTATCCCACTATATTTTTTTTCTCTCTCTACTCTTTCTCTCTCTACTTATTCTCTCTCTACCCTCTCTCTTTTTTTTCTCTACCATTCTCTCTCTACCCTTTTTCCCCTTTTTCTATCTCTACCATTCTCTCTCTATCATTTCTCTCTCCTTTTTCTCTCTCAACTCATTTTTTCTTTACTGTCTCTCTCCTTTTTCTTTTTCTACCATTCTCTCTACTGATTCTCCCTCATCCCACTGTCTCTCTCTCCTTCTTCTCCCTCAACCATTCTCTCTACTCATTCTCTATGTACCCTCTCTCTCTCTCCTTTTTCTCTCTCTACTGTTTTCTCTACTCATTCTCTCTCTACCCAGACTATCTTTCTTTTTTCTTGTTTTACCAGTCTCTCTACTCATTCTCTCTTAATCCTCTCTCTCTCTCTCATTTTTCTCTCTCTATCATTCTCTTTACTTATTCTTTCACTACCCTCTCTCTATTCTCTCTCTCTCTCTCATTTTTCTCCCTCTAGTATTCTATTTACTTATTCTTTCTCTATCCCTTTTCTTTCTACTATTCTCTCTGCTCATTCTTTTTCTACTCTATTTCTCTCTCCTCTTTCTCTCTCTACCATTCTTTGTAGTCATTCTCCCTCTACCCTCTCTCTCTCTCCCCCCCATTTTTCTCTCTATATTCATACTCTTTTTATCATTTTTCTCACTATCCTTTTTTCATCTACTTTTTTATTCTTATAGAAAAAAATAAAAATTGACAGCAATAAATATAAAAATTCAGCAAACAACAAAAACAGAAAAATAAAAAATAAAAAATAGAAACAAAAATTTGACAGCGTATCTAAATGGGTCTTAAATTTGTTACTTTTTTGTTTGATGAGAATAAAAGAGATCGGAAAGAAAACTCATGAGAAATTACAATTTCTCATGTTTGGATGATCCTACGAGAAAGAAGCAAAACTCAAAAAATTGTCTCATGAGAGGTACTATTCACGTTCTTATCCTTTGGGAGAAAAACAGAAAATGAGGGACTATTTAATGGCTTTAGTTGTTGAAATTACTTAATTATCCTTACTGTTAACATTGTTAAAGCCTTTTTTTTTAAAACTCCTTTATCAATACTAAAAAAAAAATTCTCTAAATATAGAATAATATTTGTATAAGGGTAAAAGTGTCATTTCAAGCACAATTTTTGTTTTTTCACTCCATTTTTTATCATATTCAAGCAAAAAATTTATTTTTTAATTATTTTCTTTCTTACTCATTTTAGATATATCTAATCAATTATAACAAAAAAATAAATTTTTTTCTACAACTTCATTTCTTACCTTTTTTTTCTTTTCATATCCCATTTCTAATCCACAGTCCACACATACATTAAGGTCAGGAAAAGACGATAAAACAGACCTATAATATTACTTATTATGAAGACCAATAACTTGAGAAGACTATCGCCCCGCCGCACACACCATTCAAAAAGCAAACGTTTTGCTAGGTCCCACAGTCCGTTTTTCTTGATAAAAAAAACAAATAAGAGCATTATATTAAGTAAACACCATGCATAGAGAGGGTGAGCCCTACCTACAAAGTCCACGACACACAGATAACCAAATAAATAAAAATGGCCACCCCAACATCCAAGCATAGCCCACCACCAAACGAAGTCCTTAACCTACAGCTAACTAAGCAGACATAGAAGAACATCACCAAGGAAAGAAGAAGGCTATTGGTACAGGGAACAAGGACACCAAGCCCAACTAAGTTGGAATAGAGAATCACAAGATTCTCTACATTCAAATATGTCTATCAGGAATGGCGACACCCAAGAGGGCAATGGGCAACAGGACGATAACAACAAGCTGAAAGCCCACTGGAACTTGCCAAAGCGCAACACAGAGCACGGAACAAACCCAACCTGCAATGATTCTAGGGACCCAAAAGTGGTGGCGAACTAAAATTCAATAACTGTGAACAGAAAGCCGAGCAGACACATCTCCTGTACATTGCCACCCGTCGAACAAAAAAGACTACCTCCCCTACCTCCACCCATCAAAACAAAAGGGAGAGGCAGGGGAGCTAACCTAGGCCACCCGAACCGAACCAAGCAAAAGAACACACCACCAACTAAGCCCAAGCACTACCAACACCACAAAACAGAACGAACACCTACACCAACCCCGCAAAGGAGGACGAAGCTCCACAAAGAAAGCACCAAACACTGAACGAAAGGTCGTTAGTGACAAAGTAGATAGGCAAACGCGGCCGACGCACGATAGCCACTGCATAATTACCTTTTTGTCCCATAGTCAGCTCATCTTTTAATTTAGTGGAGCAATCTTTATTCATTAAATACAATCAACTAACGCAATTCTAATAAATTATAAAGTATCACTTTTACTTTTATTTTTGTTGAATAAATAAATAATAAACTTTAGAAAAAGAAAAAGTGTAAACTAAACGCTTTCCCTGGTGAAAGAGAGATAGAGGCTACGAGGTAGTAAATAGAAAGCTCGCCCTAGAACTTATAATTTATACAATTTATAATATAATATTAAAAAAGTGAGTTAATGGAAAGAAAAAAATATATAATTTATATTATTTTATGTTTCATTACTTTTGTATCTATATAGTAACTTCTAAAAATCAATAAAGAGTTCAAATGTTTAAGGGGGTGTTTAATTTTGTCGTTGTTAATTACTGTTGTTGTTGTAGATGAATAAAATATAATTATAATATTTGATTAAATTAAAATTAGCTGTTAATCCCTTATTATACATCCTTTCATGACATTTTTACGATGACCATGCTGCTCTTTCTTGTGATTTTATCTTTGTCCAATGAGGAAAACTTATGAACAAATTAGTAGAATATTTAATAGATTACGTAGATAAGATAATGAATTGCATAAATTGTGAGAAAACAAGTCTATCAAAATATCGACTCGATTTAATCAAAATTCACATTAATTTTGGACTTTGTCTAAAAGCCCAATACATATTTGAAGTTTTGCTATCTCAAGTCCTACTTTATTTGGATTTTTTTTTTAACACAGAAATAAATAATACTTAGTTAATTAATTATTAGAAAAGACGAAAATAATAAGTCCATAGACATTATATGGGGGTGCAAAATACCCTAACTCCCTCGAAGGGAGAAAGCCTCCACTAAATGGAGGAACTTGAGGCTTGGGTGCAAGTCCCCAGTGGCCAACTGAGTAAGCCCGTTGGTTGCTTTACTTGGATCTGATGTAGAAAATCATGTATTAGCATTGACAATATTTGACAACTAGAGTGACAAGATTTACATATGAATTATTTTTTTTGCAAGGAAATCTTACCTACCCAATGACCAATTGAAACAATGAACTCCAACGCTTGGGATATTTACCCAATATTTTCTCTTTCTTGCACTTTTTTTTTTCTTTGTCTTTTAGAGTTAATAACCCAACAGTTGGGATGAAAATGATAAGAGAGGGATTTGAAATTCGAATACTAAATCTCTTAGTTGAAGATTATTACTTTTAATTACATCAACTATTACTAAGTCCTCTTTCTCACGCTCTCTCTCAATCTTGCCAAAGCGAAAAACGAGTAAAATCTCACACCCAGTACAAAAGACAACTAATTTAGAACAAAAAATTTAAAGGGGAATGACGAGACCATGAAACGAAAGCAATGCTAAAATGTGATAAACAAAGCGCAAGAGAAGTCCACCACCTAGGTTTGTGAAAGCAGGTTGACCATGGCTAGCCTCGGCCTACATTTAGCCAACAAGGGCTGGGCCTTGGGCACACTGAGCCCATTCCCTTCAGTCATGTCCACCAGTTCGTCCCCGACTCTTTTCCAGTCAAAGCACTGAATCAGAGACCCTAAGGCCAGCCCAATTATCTTTGTGGCCAAACCCTCTCCGGGGCAGCCCCTCCTCCCAGCCCCAAATGGCAGCAATTCGAATCCATCCCTTTTACCATCCAGACCCAAAAACCTCTCCGGCTCGAACTTCTCAGGCTCTTCCCATAATTTGGGATCATTGTGGATGGCCCACGTGTTGACCAATAGCATTGTGCCACGCGGGACAAGATAACCTCCAATAGTGCAGTCTTCCGAAGACTCGTGTGGAGGTATCAATGCGGCAGCCGGATGCATCCTGTGCGTCTCGCTAATGATGCCTTGGAGATAAGGAAGTTTGGCAACGTCTGTTTCTTCTAAGAAATTGTTGTATCCCACTTGCTTGTCGATTTCAATCTGGGCATTCAAAAGAGCCTCCGGATTGTTTAGCAATAATGACAGTGCCCATTCCATGGTCCCAGCCGAAGTTTCACTCGCAGCTGATAACATTACCTGGATTGTCAAATCAACCAAATTAGCAACTTGTTGAAATAAATTATTCATCGATTTAGATATAACAATTAGAGCATCGGCTCCAGTCGTTTTGCAGGTCATCATTTTTGCTCGTATAGTCAGTCTAACTAGAATAAAATTTCTTGACAATGCAAAAAGGAACACAAGGTGGACACGAGTATTAGATTATGAAAAATATATTGAATTAAAAAAAAATTGATAAATTAGTAAATATTGTTAAATTAATTATATATTTTTTTTATATAAATGGAATTAGAGCTTACAAAAGTTCTAATTCAAGATTTTCAAGTTCCAAAGATGAAAGAGTATATACTCTATACCTGAATCATGCCTTTGATTACTTCATCGGTGTAGTATTCAGGTTCGGTTTCTTTCATTGTTAACAAGACATCAATCATCGTCTTTGTCTCTTCCGAAACAGAATTACTCTTAACTCTCCTCCGCTCTTCGATCAATTCCTGCAAGAGTTCATCTCTCTTTCTTTGCAATATCTCCAACCTCTTCTCAATCTTGTTTAATCCGACCCACTTCAAAGCCGGCAAGAAATCTCCAATATTAGTAGCGCTACTCAACAAAAATGTCTCTTTCACGATCTCTTTAAACCTCTTCTCTTCTTCATCATCATCCAACTCTGCCACGCTCTCCCTGTAGTATCGTTTTCCAGCAATCATCCGCATGATTACGTTAAGCGTAAGCTCAAAAAACATGGACTTCATGTTTGCTGTAATAAATTCCCCGCACTTAGATTCTTTATACAGCCTGTGAACCAATGATCTGACCTCATCAACACGAATATGTTGGAACATCTGCAGGCGGTTAGTCGATAAGATCTCGAGAGAAGCGATGCGCCTCAGGTTGCGCCAGTGGGGGCCGTACGAGGCCCAGACAAGGGTGGTGTAACCGTACCCAAGATGTTTTCCGGCAAGAAGCCTGGGACGGTTGGCGAATACGATGTCGTTTTTAGTGAAACATTCCTCTGCAAGGGCAGGGGACGATACAAGAATGACAGGGCGAGAGCCGAACCGGAGGAAGAGAATTGGCCCGTGTTTGCTGGAAAGATTAGCAAAAGTTCGATGGAGGGGCTGCTTCAAGAGGTGGAGCTGCCCAATTACGGGAAGGGCCGGACCTGGGCTTGGTGGGAGGTTCTTGTTCTTTTTCAGTAGCAATTTTCCAAGGACAAGTATGAAGAGGAAGAAGTAGTAGCAGCCCAGAGAGGTTTCCATGAATAGAGCAGAATTGCAACCACTGTAAACCAGAAAAAGCGGCACAAGTGAAAATCTTGACCCTCGATGGAATCAGGTAAAAGTGGGCATGTGAAGAAGAAGAGAAGAGGAAGGGAATGGAAGAAATCTCGACAAGAAGAAGCAAGTCAGATATAATAGTTAATGACCCATAATTAAATGTCTTGGGATTTTGAGTAAGAAATAATATTCTGGTTCAATTTGTTAGCTGCTTATGTCATCCAAAAGTTGCTCTTCCTTACTGCACACGAGCTCTCGCGCTTCGTGTCCACAAATTTCTAACAATCCTCCACTCTCTCTTCTTTTTTTTGTTTAACTAAAAAAATAATTCAGTCGTGACCATATTATTCATCTCTCACTGATATATCAATAAACAAATCTAATTTTAAGAATAGTCTATAATTATTTACCATCAAAAAGTCACCTAACTATTATTAGAAGAGAGGTAGACTAAAACTCAGGATGATAAATATAAAAATATATTAATTTATTACTGAACTACTCACCGCATAATAATAATCCTTCGGCTGTGGGTCTTGCAATAGAGGGCTATTAAGTTGAAAATTTGCCCAACGTGCTTGAGAAGGTAAGGAAGTTTGTCTGTGAGAGAGATTATTGGTTCAAATTTTAAGCAAATTAAATAATAAAATTAAATATACTTTGATTTTTTGTGATTGTATATGATTCAATAATGTTTATTAGATTTACGGAGATTTGCTCTCTTACATATCAGTGCAACTCTCTATAACGTTTATATAGGATATTATGCTTGTTTAGCAATTTTTGTCACCAAAAAATATTTTGGATGACTCGACCGAATGAAATAAAATTAAGGCTTTGACAACGCTAGAAACCAGGGTTTTTTCTTATATTTTGAATTGAAATTTTAATTAAGTGAACTGGACTTCAAATTTGGTCTATAAATTTATTTTTATTTCAAATTACACTTCTCAATTACACTTCCCAAAAAAAGAAAAAGAAAAACAAAAAGAAAACTACACTTCTCATTTGCTAACAGCAGCAATTAATTAAATAGAGTTAAAGCGTTATTTTATATATTTTTATTATAATAATAAAAAATATTTTTAGTATCGCTGCTTTACAACTAAATAGATTGCTAAATTATTATTATATCTTAAACAATTATTTATTTCTCTCGTATATAATGATCAAAGCTATAAAATTTAGATACATGATGGAATTTTCAAATCGTTTGCTATTTTAAAATTGGGTAAAGTTATATAAGTACGTAATAGTAGATACAAAATTGGTACGTGATATTTGAGATTATTAGATTGTGAAAATGTATTGAATTTGAAAAAAAAAACACATAAATCGTGAGATCAACTTCGTATCTTTCACGTGCCACAGATTTCATAATTACGTAGCTTTATCCTTTAAAATTTTGGACCAAAGCGAAATCTTCCATTGACCACAGATTTGTTCGAGTTTTAGTTTTTAAAATGATTAGTCGAAAATTTCCTTCCGTTTTGATTACGGATACTCCTATTGGACATATTGACGTCGAATCCAGAAAAATACCGAAAGCCAAGACGTTAGCCACCAAGAGCCTAATCCAAAAGAAAATACATTTAATTTTCTGATGTACAAAAGAAGAAAATATATTCATTTTACTGCTTAATAGGTGTTCTTTTCGTACTGGCATCATTAGCTCGTTCCTCGCGTTAAGCTTGGCAATTAATCAATCGTGCCAGATCCATCCAACAAATTAAGTCAAACAGCAAAAAAATATTAAGTTGGAACAACCATGTAAATTTGATACCGGGAACCAATCAATTTTCAGCCATCCTATCACCTTTCTTTTTTTTTAGCAGAAAAAAAAAATCTAACATATCAATTATTAAATCTATAAATTAAAATCGACTTTTAAATTATTAACGTTCTCATTCAACTTTCTCCATAAGAAAAATCTACTACCAAAGTATTAGTAGATTTAAAACGAGTCCTCCAAGCTTAATAATATGTTATGTCCACACTGAGTATTATTTAGAAGAAGAGCGACAACAAAAAAAACTCGAACTTAAATCAATACTTAAGACGACACGTTAAAATATCATTAGACTATTACTTTCGATAATTATCCCATCACAATCACACGTACGCGCACACACACAAAAAATAAAGAAATACATTAAAAATAAGGGTTATAGGCGAAATAAGTAAATTTTAAATCCTATAAGTTTAAGTTTTTTTTTTTAATTAAGTCTTACACGTTAAGACTTTTTTATTTAAGCCTTAAACATTATTATTTTCATTTCAATTGAGTTCAATTCTTAATAAAAGGTGATTTAACTGATTAAAATATTTTTTTAAAAACAAAATTATTGAAGAAAAATATTTAAAAATCAATTGAAAATGTTTATACCATATAAAATGCGTATTTCAAACATTGCTTTCTATTTTACTTTAAAAATCTATAAAAATTAATATTAAACTAGTTAAATATTTTAAAATTAGGTAAAGTTATATAAATACATAATAATAGATACAAAATTAGGACGTGACATTTGAGATCATTAGATCATGAAAATATATTTGAATTTAAAAAAAAACATATAAATTATTGGATCAACTTCGTACCTTTCACGTGCCACAGATTTCGTAACTATGTAATTTTGCCCTTTAAAATTTTGGACCAAAGCGAAATCTTTCATTAACCACAGATTTGTTCGAGTTTTAGTTTTTAAAATGATTGGTCGAAAATTTCCTTCTGTTTTGATTACGGATACTCCTATTGAACATATTGACGTCGAATCCAGAAAAATACCGAAAGCCAAGACGTTACCCACCAAGAGCCTAATCCAAAAGAAAATATATTTAATTTTCTGATGTACAAAAGAAGAAAATATATTCATTTTACTGCTTAATTGTTGTTCTTTTCATGCTGGCATCATTAGCTCGTTCCTCACGTTAAGCTTGGCAATTAATCAATCGTGCCAGATCCATCCAACAAATTAAGTCAAACAGCAAAAATATATTAAGTTGGAACAACCATGTAAATTTGATACCGGGAACCAGTCAATTTTCAGCCATCCTATCACCTTTCTTTTTTTTTTTAACAAAAAAAAAATTCTACCACAAACATATTAATTATTAAATTTATAAATTAAGGTCTGCTTTTAAATCGTTAATATTCTTATTTAACTATTTTCATAAGAAAAATTCACCACTAAATTATTATTAGATATAAAACGAGTCTTATAAGTCTAATAATATGTTACACTCACACTGAATATTCTTAATTTAAAGGGAGAGCAACAACAAAATAACTCATACTCGAATTACTGCTAAAAACGACACATTAGAATGTCTTTATACTATTACTACCGATGATTATCTTATCACAATCATCCGATGATTATCCGATCACAATCTCTCTCTCTCTCTCTCTCTCTCTCTCTCTCTCTCTCTCTCACACACACACACACACAAAAAAACAAAGAAATACATTAAATAAGGGATATAAGTAGAATAAATAAATTTTTAGTCCTATAGAAGACGGTTTGACTATTAATTGAAGTATTTGATTGATTAAAATATTATTTTTAAAGTAAAATATATGAAAAAAAATTAATTAAAAATACTTATACCATATAAAAAGTATATTTCGAACATTGCTAATAAAAAGTCTAATTTACTTTAAAAATTTATAAAAATTCATAAAATAAAAATTGCTAATAATTTTCTCAAAAATATGTATCATATGAGTATTGAATTTTTTCTAAAAAAGAAAAAAAATTTAAAAAAAATTCAATGTTTTCTAAATTTAACGAAAGGTTAATGGAACAATATTTTTTAAACATTAATAGATTCATTTCAATTGAGTATAATTTTGGACGGAAAGGATTTTGACTGTTAAATATGGTTGTTAACCATATTAAAAAATTACAAAAAATAAAAAATATGTTAAAAAACTATAGAAATGAAAAAAAAAAGTATGGAATATGCATAAAAACATATTTTACTTTAAAAATCTATAAAAATTAATAAAAATTAACAAATATATATAAAAGTATTAGCTAAAAAAATATTATTAGCTAATACATTTTCTTAAAAATATATATCATATGCATTTAAAATTTTTCTAAAAATTGCAAAAAATTTTCAAAAATTCTAAAAATTCAAAAATAAATCTAAAAAGATTTATAAATTTTAAAAAATTCAAAATGAAATTTCATTTTAATAAAAAACAAAAATTTTAAAAATAAAACCCAAAAATGTTTTAAAATTTTTGAAATATCAATAAAAATTGAAAAATTATAAAGTTTTTAAAATTTTAAAAAATTCAAAATTTAAGAACCTCAAAATTTTAAAAGGTTAATATTAAAAAATTGTCACCTTTTATTGTCATTTTAATTTAAAATTAATGAAAAAAAACACATGAAAAAAAATATATAAAAATTTCTCACATTTTTTTTCTCCTCCAGCTCTCCTCTTCTCCCATAAAAAATACACCACATTTTTTTTTTCTTTTACGCTACTTCTTTCTTTAACTAAACACAATCAAATGAACAAAATCCCATACACAGGATTTGAATCCAAGCAACGTACAACCAAAATCAAAATCAAAGAGAAACAAATTCAGTCAAGAAAGAAAAAGGATTTAAAACCTTTTGGTGTCCTTCAAGCTGCGTCAACAAAGACAATCACCCAAACTTCAAGAATGCAAAAATCTACACTTGTCTCCATAACTGCAACTCCCTTGAACCCAGAAATTGAAGGCTTGTGTGGTTAAAGTTGGGACCCCTCCTCTCGACAGGAGGTCTAGAGAACTCAGAATCACTGAAAAGACCGCGCTTGGAGGAGCCGCCTTTGGTGGAAAAAGGAATGGAGCGCATGGAGATTTGATGGTGGAGGAGATTTCTGGGCTTGAAGAAGTACTAAAGTAAGCACCTACTAAAAAAAAACCCAATTAAAGAGAAAAAGATATAAAGATGATGGCAGGCAGAAGCGACGACGGAGTGGTGGTGAAGCTGGTTCAGGCACGAATGGTGACAACGGTGGCTCAGACCCGAAGTGAAGTCAAAGTCATCAATCAAAAAGACAACTGTTTAGAGATCTAATAAATGTAAAATCTGATTGTTGAGTTGAGCAAGACGGTCAGAGAGTGGGCCTTGGAAATGCAGTACTGGTTTGAGTTTTTTATTTTTGAATTTTTGAAAATATTTTACATTTTATTTTAGAAAAATTTCAATATAGATATGATATGTATTTTTAAGAAAATTATTAACAATGTTCATTTTTGTTAATTTTTATATATTTTTAAAGTAAAATATATTTTTTATTAGCAATACTCAAAATATGATTTTTGTACTGTATAAACATTTTAAATTAATTTTCAAATATTTTTCTTCTTGTATTACATTTTAAAAATAATTTTTTAATCAGTCAAATACTCAAGTTAACAGTCAATCCGCCTTTGGTTGGAAATTAAACTTAATTAAAATAGAAACAACAATATTTAGAATTTAAATGAAAACACCTTAACATATATAACTTAATTAAAAAACTCAAATCTATATGATTAAAAATTTGTTAATCCCGGATATAGGGTCATAACATTTCAAATGGATAGTATTGAAGCGGGGATTCATCTGATTCGAGATGTAGATGCTTGTTATCATTTCTAGCGGCTTTGATTTCAAGGAAATTGCTATTTAGATAAGGGAAAACTAGGAACAAATGGAAAATAGAGATATAGTAATTATAGGCAATAGAAAATCTTTTTGAAGTAAAAATTTGAATTTTTTTTTTAAAATTAAGGTTTAGATTAATATTAAGTAAATTTAAATAAAATTGTGTACACTTAAGATTTAATTTTAAAAACAATAAAATTTTTATTTTTTTAAAAAACTAAACTCATTTGTATTATTATTTTATGATTATTTCATACATGGAACTGTCCTCTGGTGTGCAGCTTAGAGAGGATCACTTTTGGGCTAATTTACATATTAAACAACCGCGCTTTTCTTTGCCATATTGCTATCTATCTATTTATATATACTAAGTTTATGAAATAGGAGTACTATGTGACAAATATTTCTTTTTTAATTTTTCTTATTTCTCTTTCTTAATTTTCCACTCATATTTCTCTTTGAAAAAAATTAGGAGAATATAAAAAATAGCTATAAAGTAGTCATGTATAGTATAAAATTTTTTTAGTAAAAAAAATCTTTTTGAAATAAAAATTTAAATTAATACTAAATATATTTAGTATTCAATTTTAAAAAAATAAATTTTTAATTATTTATTAAAAATTAAATTCATTCTTGTAATTATTCTATAACTATTTTTTATATTTTTCTAGTTAAACTCTCTCTCTTTTTTCTTTCCACTCATCGTGGATTTAAGGTGTGACTTTTGCCTTTTCTTCATTTGCCAATTGCCATTTAATGCTTGAATAGATGAATTGCACCTTTAAATTACCCTTCTTTTTTTTTTTTTTTTGTTAAACGTGTGAATTGATATGTGCTATGAAAAAGAAATAACTTAGGACTCTTGATTTATGGTAACTTACCACAATAGTACTAATATGATATGAATACTAAGAATAAATATGAAATTAATATTCAATCAAGAATGGAAACCAGAGAGATAATAATATCAATGTATATGCGATAACCGTCTTCTAATGTGTGTCCTTGAGACAACCTGTTAGAAATTCAAGAAAGACCGAAGACGAAGACGCTAATGATAAGCATTTTTGAAGAGATAGACGATCTTTGGAACATCAAAGTGATAGCAATATTTCTTACGTCCCACCTCAATTTTACATCATCCACCTCCCCACCCAAAAGAAAAAAAAAAAAATGAAACAAGAAGTAATAAAATTAATAATACCAACATCAACAACAAAACAATAAAAAAGACACAAAAGACACTCAACAAAACTCTTATATAAACAAATACTTACTATTTTTAATTACTTTTTGTGAATTAAACTCAATAGTAATCTTTTATCACACAAATTTATATATACAGACATTAGGGACATTAGGAATTCTTGAGTCTTTTAACTCCATGAACGTGCATTGAGATAGGCTACACTCAATAAATAAAAGAAGAATAAAATTTAAGAAGCGGTGATACTTACAGGAGTGAGGAGAACTTCACTCTAATTTTTTACAACTTTCTAACAAAATGCCATCCCCCCACATTAGTCCAACAATTCAACAAGAGTTTTGCAACTTCCGAGAAATTGAAAATACCCTCACAATGTCGTTCATCTCAGATTAATCTACACATTCATTCAACCATAAGTATAAAACTTATGGATGAAATCTAATATTCAAATCTCATGACTTGTAGTTGTCGTTAAATTTTTCCACCCCAATTTAGCTGAACAAAAAAAAAAAAAATACAAAATTTTTCTAAACGAGAAGGGATCTTGGGTAATGAAGACTTATATGACATAAAATTACAGGCAAGATATATAAATTTGAAACCCCATGAAATTAAAACTTCCACAGTGGTTGGTACAGGCACGCGGAAGAAAAATAAATATGTATGCCACGCCAAAGGCTCAGCAGCCTGAAAATTGACTAAAGCCTAAATAAGCCAATACCACTCATTTTCTTCAAGGAAAACCAAATTCTCCCCTAAGATGATCTCAAAAGCTGCAAGCTCTATTTCACCATGCCTAAGCGTTGAACAGTCTCCTTACTTTGTGAATTGGCCTTCGGCATATTGGGCACATCTTGCCGTCCTCGTCCATAATCCTGCAAATGAGAAAAATTCAATCTCAATCAGAATTTCTTCAATGTTACATGTGAAATAAATATGATGTAACAAAGGTCTTTATGAGGCAAGCACCTTTTAGCACAGTCATAGCAGGTGGCACAATGACCACAAGGGATGAAAAAGCAGTTGCGTTGATCGTCATAGCAAATTACACACAATTTCGCATCATACAAATCCTCAGAAGAGCTTGCAGAAGATCTGTCATCTTCATTTTCTTCATATGTCCCGTATGTGAATTGAATTGGTTTCTCTGGCAATATAGGTGCAGTCTCAGAAATTTCCCCTGATGTTGTTTCCACTATGTTGTTACTGTCACCATCACAGGCTCCAAGATATTTCAGCACAACGAAAATTAAGATAATGATAAATCCTGCATGCAAAATCGCAAAAAACCAACAAAAGCTAGGATTTTAATCATGCATTGTGTTTGAAGAACACATCTAGCATTAGACGAGATTTCTGCGTATTCCTGTATGTACCTAACATGACAACGTAAGTAATCACTCGGGCCACGAAAGAAAGCTCGACGTACCACTCGCCAAGATCACCCTGCAATTGAGTCATACATCAAAGTTTCAAACTTTTTGGGGAAATTCTTATTTTGGTTGGAGAAGGATTGACACAGGTGACGAGAGGCCTCACATTGCCGGGCGTTGTTAATACAACATATTGAGTGTTGGGAAATGGTAGCTTGAGCCGGCACGAACCCTTTATTGTTGAGCACATGTTCCTGGCTTTTGATAAATCATACATCTTTGAAGTAACATTTAAACTTATTGACATTATGATGTTCTTGGAGTTTGTGTTTATGAGACCAATGTAGTACTTGTCATCTTCCTCTATCGTGTATTCAGCTTCTTTGCCTGAAAAAGTATTTATTTAGGGAAATTCTTAGTGGGTATAAGTTAGATGAGATTAAAGTAATATAAATCGTTAAATAGTGGAATTCAGAAAAATAAAAAAACAGATAAATTATTTGATACTACTAGATAAACTTTCTAAACTATATTTATGTAATGGTGCTCATTCATTTAATGGTCATAGTTCAGTGCTTCTTGATCTTTATGTCAAAACTCGAAAGTCAAAACCATTTAAATCCTTTTAATTTATTTTGCTTTCTTTCGGTTATATGTTGTCATCTTCATTGATTATAATTTATCACATACCCCACCAAAAAAACGAATCTTGTAACTGAAAATTAATGAGACAAGAACCAATTAAGTAGACTGACAGTTGTATAATTTCATACTTTGGTTAAGGTTGTCATAGATTTCTTCTCTATCTCTTCACTAAGAACAGTTGCGGTAAATCTGATTGATTTACTATATGCCCTCCCCTGCAACTAAAGTCAATCACAGTATGGCTTTCAGATACAATTAAACTCCTCTGTTCTCCTCTTTAAATCTTAAGTAAACACACTTTCATTTTGAGCAGACCAACAAAGGAAGGGAAAAATAATATGGAAATTCAAGAGAGAAGGGGCAGAATAATTACCATTGATGGGCTCACTGAGGTTCAGGGTTTTAGCAGAACTGTTCAAAATTGGCAGCAAGGTTTCGTACTTTCGTTCTCCTGCAAAAAAAACATATAGAGATGTTCAGTTCAATTCCCAATTCAGGTTATTTCTGATTGAGAAAATTGATTAGCAAAACTAAAATACCTTTAATCATCACCACTTGAAGTTGATTCAAAGTACTTATCTGCGTTTCCCATCTTATACGGATTCTAGATCCCTTGTTCAACCACAAGGAAAATCCCTAAAACACAGAAAAAAAAAAAAAAAAAAAAAACTTTCCGTAAAGTGGAAGCAAGTAACACAACTAAAATAAATGTCAACTAAAACGAAGAAACTTGGGTACTTTGAATGTGACCTTGCGGCTGTAAGACGCAACAATCATGTAATTACTAGTGCTCCAATTTGATTCAAGGCTCAATTCAGGCTTCTCAGAAAATCCATACAGGAGAACCCCTTTCTGATCATCATCTCTTACTTCAACGTTCTCAACAAATATAGAATTCGCCATCATCAACCGTGAAGAGCTAGGCCCAAGCACCATGTGACAATCCCCAAAGTACCCATATCGAACACTCACCGAAACTGCAACAACAAAATTGGAAAAAAAAAAAAAAACCAATTTTGTATTTCAGATTGAAGGGGGTTCAGTTACAGGACGAAACTGCAATGGAAGAAGAAAGAATTACATGCCACATATCCATATGAACAAAGGAAATAACAATCGTCCCCAGAAGTCCTGCCGTCGCTGAGAATAATACGTTGGACTTGGAGGATGCAATATTACTGGCCTGAACATGGCTACAAATTGTGGATTTGTGTGGAAGAGATCGAGCCAGAGACAGGCAAAAACATGGTCTCTGTTTTAGGTCCAAGAAGAGAGATAACGGGAAGAAAAGGGTGGGAGACTGGTAGGTTTAGCAACTCTTGGCTGTGCTCTCTAGCTCATTAGGTTGGGTTCAACTAACCGTTCTTACATTGTTTGGCGGGTAATTGAATGGTAAGTCTTTTTATTGTCTTTTTGTTTTTTTGAACGTTAGGTGTCAACCGCCCATGGAGTCCACGCTTACAAGTTTGCAACTTGCTTTCCTCTCTTTTTGTGGATGTGCGCACGCTAACAGCCCATTGTAATGGAAAAATATGATATCTCACAGTTTTCTTAGTCTCACTAGTGGGCCTGTTTGGACCCAACACTGTTTAACTGACAGATCTTTTTTTATAAGTTAAGTTGAATGAACCAAAACAAATGGGATTACTCTGATCTTAACTTACAAATTTAATGACAAATATATTTATAATAATTTTTTTTTCTTTGGTAAAAAAACAAATGGTTATACAATTATTTGAGTCACCAATCTAATGGGCTTTCATATAAAGAGAGGTCGAAAAAACAAGAGAGAAAAATTTAATAAGTAGAAATCGAATACAAAATTAAAAAAAATTAATCATTGTAGCACAATTAAAGTAATAATTGGCTAGTGGCAGTGGACAATGAAAAGCCAAAAATAGCTAAGGCCGAAGAGCAAGAACCCATAACTCTGAATGCTTGGGACGGGGTCACACTTGTAAAGCAGGATTGGTCCAATGTCAGTAATGAGATTTTGGAAGTAAACATACCACTAATTCTGCCCTAGCCAAACTTTGGAATTGAGGCCAATCCCATCGCATGCTGTAATCTTTTGAATATTACAAACATGGCACAAACAGTGAAAGCATCAAGAAATCGGAAAAAGGAGAAACAAAAATTAATGTAAGGGACAAAGGCCTGAAATTAGTTCCTACTTGGCGGGGAAAAGTACAAAATCTTTTATATATATATAGGTTAATACAAAATCTTATATTCGCTCAATTGAACAAAGAAAATGCACTGTAGCCCAAATGGATCGTTTTGTGGCCCATATATCAATTGTTTGACCAAGACCCATAAGAGAACAGGATCTGGACTCTGCCCTTATGTTAAATTATAAAAAAAGGGAAAAGGGAATGCATACTGTAGTCAGAAGCAGTGAAGCCCTGTCGAGAACAAACATAAGTAACAGAAAATCAAGGCCGCGGCACATATGTCCCGATAAGGCCATGTGGGCCACACCCACGCATGGGGGAAGTGAGCGACGGGTCACGGGCTGGCGTGCTAAAGAGTTTTGTATTTCTTTTGACAAAGAGCTCGATTCTTGGGTATCACAAAAATGACGCAGTGAGAGTTTTGTCTTTTTTTAATAAATTTATTTAATTTAAATTGTATTAATTAGAATCTAATAGACTTTTAGATGCTAGAGTTTCAGATTAAAAAAAAGAAAAAGAAGTGAAGAGTTTTCTATTCACATACAACTTATTAAAGCACATTTTCCAAAACTCTCAATTTCAACTGACCAAAAAAAAAAAAAACACCTCTCAATTTCATATTGGAGTCAAATAATGACTGAATAAAGATTTTAGAGATTTTTAATTTTATTTTATTTTTTTTGAGTATAACTCATTTATAATTTTATACATATAAGTGGTATCTATTTCAAATTGAAAAAAGATAAAATTAATTTATATGGTATAAATTATAAATAAATTATACTAAAAAAATGAATAAAAATAGTAAACACTCTCAATTTTCTTTTACCAACTTCTTGAGCTCCAAATGGATGGAGAGAAATGAACTGAGAGATGAACTAAGTTAATTTTAATTTTTATACGCATTCTTTATAAATTTATTATATATCAATTTTAGCGAACGCACGTGTCATAAGTTTTTGAGAAAAAAAAAATATATAAATTTATAAAACTTATAGTTAATATTGATATAAAATAAAATTATAAATAATATATACAATACTTAACTTGATTTGCATTGAATTCATCTCACGCAGTCCATCCATAGTCCATGAACCTTTTCTCTTAAAAAAAAAGAATAGAGAGTTGGAAACTTGGAATAGAGCAAGAGAAGAAAAGAAAAGAAAGCCACGTTTCAGTGGGTAACTCTTGGTGGTGGCAATGGCAGGAGATCGCCCTCGTATTCCTCGCTGGCTTAAAACCGCAACTGAAAGTACACCACCATGTGCTGCCTGGGACCCCCCTCACTCACCATTTCTCCTGTGGCTGCTTTCTAACCTCGGACACGTCTCTGCCAAAATGCAAGGTACCTTCTTTGTCCATGTTTCGCTTTTTTTTTTTTTTTTTTTTATTACATACAAGTCATTTAAATGTTATGTGCAAATCAACATATATTGAACATTTTCATTATACCAATTATCATATGACCAAATTTATAAAATACTGACCGTTAATTAATTGTCATTAAGAGAGATGCAAAAGATATTAGCAGACCATTAATATACAATTTGAGACAATTTTTATCGTCATTAATCCAGCAACAAAATTAATGTTAGCTTTCCTTTGCTTGTATCAGTGGTTGCTTGTGTGCATGATTGCCCTGTTGCTCAGAAAATTTCCTCTAAGCCGTCCAATCTCTGTAATGTTTGATTAAGGAAAGTATCGAACGCCTGCTATAAAACCTTCTCTCAGTATCTTAATACATTCTGACAACAGAATGACTGCTGTAGGATACCCTTTATTTTTTTTACTAGAAAATTCTTTGGGCGGTTGAGCTATGGAAAAAAATAACTTTTTATATTCTTATAAACTCCACGTTCTCTAAAATTAAAATTTAAAACTTTTGAAATAAAAATTTTAAATCTTAAAATATCTCTCAAAATAAATTTTTTTTGGTATTAAATCTCGTATCTAGAACCACATTAGCCCTTGTAACCATTATTATTCTAGCCTAACACCGCCACTCCCTCTCTCTCGTCATCCTTTTAAATGGCCTGATAATGACAAAACCAATGGCTGCATCTTCCTCCTTTTCTCCCCTTTACACTTCCTTTTCTTCTGTTCCTTCCCCTAGTTTCCAACATGTACTTATGTGGGGTTCTATTATATGAGAGTTTACAGTCTTGATTTTGATCTCTAAAATACTCCAACCGCTAGTTTGCCTTATTTCTTAGGGTAGTGTACATCTAAGTCTCCCAAGAAAAAAAAAAAAAACAGGAATTAATTACAAAGAGGGAGTAGATCAAATGGGAAGAGTGAAGCTTCAGATCAAGAGAATTGAGAATACAACAAACAGGCAGGTCACTTTCTCCAAGAGGAGAAATGGTCTTATCAAGAAAGCTTATGAACTTTCAGTTCTCTGTGATGTTGATGTAGCTCTCATTATGTTTTCCCCATCTGGGAGACTCAGTCTCTTCTCAGGAAACAAAAGGTTTACCATGTGCTATATATATATAAGTAAACTCTTTAAATTTTATTTGTTTCTTCTTTTTTATTTTTCTTCTGGTAAATTTGTTGAAGCATTGAGGAAATTCTGACACGGTATATGAATCTTCCTGAGCATGAGCGAGGCCGGTAAGTATATCCTTAGAGAATTGATTCAGATTGATATATTTTTTTTTTGTCATTATTAATGTTTCTCTGATCTCCTTCAATTGATATATGTGTATTCTCTTGGCTTCAAACTGAGTAAAGGCTGCAAAATCAAGAGGTAATTATAATTAATTGACTACCCCTTTAGCAATTATTATTCAACTGAGCTACCAACACTTATTTGTTGCTTCTTTCCCGGAGAACTAATGTGAAACAAGTTTTGCAGCTTCTGCAAAGGACTCTAAGTAAATTAAAAGCTGAGGGCAATCGAACTTATGAAACAGCCAGGTTTGTATACTATTCCGAGTGTCAGAAGAACAAACCTCTATTTCCCAGGTTTAGGATTTTAATTGATTTCCTTTTGTTGCTGTTGCACGAAGTTGCCCTACTAAGAAGGATTCTCAGCTCGAGGTAATTCGTTATAAGCCAAACAAAAATTTACCTATTGATAGCTTGTCATAAATAGAAGATTGAGGAGAATATTCTTTAGTAACATGAAGGAATTTATGTATCACTCTTCAGGAGCTTCAGCAAGAACTTGCAAGATATAAATCTCAACTAGAGGACATGGAGAAACAGCTAAGGTGTGGATGTGCAACTAAAGTTGACAACATTTTAGTCTCTTGTTATTCGAACAAGAATCGCTTATATATGAATTATTTGTCATGCAAATTCAATTTTATTTTTTTTTTAGAATGTTTGAGGGAAATTTTTCCAATGTCACAACATCGTATGATGCTGAATACCACGAGCAGGTCCTTGAGGAGGCTCTTAAAAGTGTGCAACTACGCAAGGTAGTCCCTATTTGTATATTCTATTTTCATCTAACCAATTGCCAGCCCTCTGGTCTTGTTGTCTTTTAATGACTTAATCTGTGATTGAACAGCACGTTTTGGAGGAAAACTATGGCTCTCCTGTTGCACCGCCAGCTTCACGGGTATGCTATGTGTGTTAATGTGCTTTTCTGTTAGTTGGAATTGGCTTTTAATTATATTCAAACTTCAAACTGGGTGCAAAATGATTATTAAGAAGTTGAATCTTTTTTTTTTTTTTTGTTCTATTGGAACTGGTAATCCAGCAGTAAAAGAGGGGAGGGCGAGTGGTGGGGTTGGTGTTCCAATCCCTGTGGTTGGAGGACACTTCCTCCAACTAATGCGGCTAATGCTACTCCATTTAGAAGCTGGATCTTACTTGTCAAGAAAATGAACTTTTGATGACTATTACGTTTTTCCAATGTAATCAGGTACGTTTATCTCCAGAGACTGCAGAAGCTAGTGCTTTTGGCCAAGAGAGTCCCCGCAATAATATCTTGGATTGGCTACCGCACAGAGATACCCAAGTGCAGATCTTAAACTTTTTGGATTCCAACGGCCTACTTCACTTAAGGTTCTTTTTTTTGCGTTGAAGCTAAGACCAGCAATGTAATCTAGTTTATGAGAGTTGCATTTTCTCAATGGTTGCATAATTGAATTCTCATCAACTTTGCAGAGATCAACCCCGGGATGTAGCTGAGATCTTGCAGCCAACTCCAATTCTTCTTGATGGGGAAAACATGAATCTTGGCAACCGCATGAGGCCGGATCAAAGATTGCGGGACAGCAATGATGTGCAACGTGCCGAGTTTGGACAACCTATTGACGTCAACTTATCCACATGGACTGAGTTTTATCCAACAGGTACTCATTAGAGACAAATTTCCCTCTCCTTAAACTTTTTAAACCGGATAAACACTTTTTTGTCCTAAATTTTTATTAATTTTCATAATTGGACTCTAAATTTAACTGCCTCTTCTTTTGAATCATAGGCTTTCAAGATCTTTGCTAATCCATGTTTCCATCATGGAAATTGGTCAAACAGTTAAAAAACTTATATTAACCAAACGGACAATATTACAAAAGCACAAGTATGTAGGTGGAGGCATATTTTCCCGTTTGACATAGAAAAAAAAAACAATTTTTTCAAGCAGAAAAATCTAAAAATATATATAAAAAAATCCAAAATTCACAAATTCCTCTTCCAATAGCCGAAACATCTCATGAAGAAGAAGAGGAGGAGGTTGAGATATTTGGAGGAGAAGGAGGACGAGAATCTTGGAGGAGGAGGAGTAGAATAATATATTTGGCTTTTTGGATAATTTTATTTGTTTTTGCTTTTTTTAAAAATATTTTTAGTTTGGTCGATAAATTGATTTTGACGAATTGACCTTTTTTCATCGATAGAAAGACAAATTTGTAAAAGATCTTAAATGTTTAACAGTTAAATGAAAATGCAAAATTATTTAACAGTTAATTACAAAAATTTACAAAGGTTTAGCACCAAAAAAATGTCTATTCCGTTTTTAAACCTACCAAATATACTCAGTTATATTATGAGGCCGAAAAAGATTCACAGGTACTAGAATTGGACATGCTCAAGGATATTGTGCTAATAATCTTAATGGGAAATAGTAGGTGGGATCCTTTTAATAAAATTAAAGTAATATGAGTTATTCGATAATTTTAATTTGAAAAAATAAAAAAAAGATATGTCGTTAAATTTAGTTAGATGGATTGTATGCCCACTTAATGTCACTTAATAAGTGCCACCTAATGATACTCTAATTTTATATGCTTGTATCTTTGAGTTGTATCCATTATTCGTGATTGTCTACTCGAGCTCATTAGGGGCACCATTTCATTTCACTTGCCATAGCAGATGTTATGTCACAGATAGTCTGGGTCACATATATATCTGTGGACTACGGTCAAATAGGATGATCGATAAAACAATAACAAACGGACTAATAGACATGGAAATCAAAGAAAGAAGGGAAAGACGCTAAAAAGACGTGGAAAGCACATCAGAATTGTACATCTTGCAGTCTATGGAAAAATTTTTTCATTACTATGCTTTTTTGGCAAGCTATTGCACATTTAAGAGATAAACTACAAGAGTATAACAAATCCTTCTCCGAACTGTACATTGTTTTATAATTTCGCTCCCAAGAATTACAAAAAAAAAGTTTGAATTGTAATTAATACCCCTACCTTCGACCACTACATCAATTTAGCTCTGTCATCACTCGTCAGGCACCTTTTCAATTAACTTATTTTTCCTGCAATAGATAATGGGGTCAATACATTCATCTGCCGACTGTCCCTGAGTTTTGGGATTTAACAAACTTTCGGGTAGTTTTAACATTTAATATAATTGTTTGTAAAATTTCGAATAAAAATCATCGGATTTTTTGGGGGACCTTTTTTATGCCTATCGTGAAGTAATGAGAGAAGAGAAAAGATAGAGGTATATAATCCGTGAAATAACCGTTGGACATTGATTTAATTAATATTTGATTGGAATATCACTACTTAGCAATTTTTATTGAGTAACATGATAGACATAAGAGGACAATATAATAAATTCTATACATTTAATTTTATTTATTTGTGTAACTAAGTGAGATGTGATTGGATCATATTGTTTACTCCTTTAAGTGTTTTTTTTTTTGACAGAAAACTCCTTAAGTGTTGTTACCTAACTTTTCTGATGTGATAATTGATTAGCAAAACAGAAAAAAAAAAAAAAAAAAAAAGATATTTGACAATGGGGACTACATTGTTACTTTACTTGAAGTCTGGCGGTACCCATATGAACTTTTGCTAATTTTTTAGGCAGAGCACTACAACAGTGTATAAGTTTGGGAACGAATTTGAACTTCACCAAATAATATTTTGAGCCGGCTTGCAGGTAGAACTTGGAAACCCTAACTATTGTTTTATTGTCTTTAATTCTACCGACTTAACTGAGTCGGCCTATCGACACATATAAATTCATAAGTCAACAAAAATTGATGTTTATGTTTCAAGTGAGAAGCAACGTCATTAAAGTTGTTGTGCTAGTTGTTCTGAATTTGCTTGAAAAGGATTTCTATCGAAAAATGAATATTAATCTGTTTTTTTTTTTCCCCCTTCTCATAATAACTACTGATCATCTCGATTTGGAAGATGTTTACAGGTCACAGCACAATTCCTGCGGCAGTTCCCAGAGAACCAGCTCTTCTTGAGCCATACCTCTCTCAGTTTGCAATATCAACCACCTTGACAACAGCCAGCCAACATCCACCGTAGTTTCCTCAGTTTGAATGTTTAAAATAAAACTGATGCTTTTTAGTACTTTATGGTCTATGACACGTATTTATTTATTTATTTTTTAAGTTACCTGTCACAGATCTTTTCAGTTAAAATAGAATGAGAGGATGAGAGAGGTGGTATGTAGTATTAAGTTAGATGCCAAATTATTACATTAATGTACGAGAAAGACCATTTGGATAAATTTTAAGAGCAATCGAGAGACACAATATAGATAATATATCAGAATTTTTCTTATTTTTTAATTTTTCTTAAAGTAACTGATCAGAATTATTAAAAAATCTTTGTTTATAAATTATATCCATATAGTGGTTCTCTTGATTCGATATTTATACTTAGGGGTTTTGTGTTAATCTTTTTGGTAAGTTAAATGTGTTATGGAGCTTTGATTAGAAGATATGTACAGAAAATTAATCAATGGCTCCCATACAATAAAAAATTAAAATTTTGAATTTCAAAACTTTTCCCCAAGATCATATTTCCAAAAAGTGCGGCAAGGATGATGATAGCACATAAATATGTTGAATACAATAAAGTTATAATTATTGCACTTTATTTTTACGTATTTTATAGTACATTTTGTCATATTTTATATATATAAATATATATATATTTGGTGCAGTCATATTTCGTTGACATGTTTTGTACTCACCTTCTTCTTTTCTTTATAGTTGATGTATTAGTTCTGATAGAGAATATATATATATATTGATTTTTTTTAAAAAAATTTATAAGACTTAAAGCGACATCAACATGCTAGAGAAGCCATGAACTTTAGCCTGTAAATAATTCGGTTAAAAAAAAAAACCGGTACATTAATGAGTTGAAACTTAAAATAATGAATGGACAATTGTTAGAGTACCCGGATGGGCAGCCGAAGAGGAGTGGCCGATCTGATGTGGAGGCCTATTGGAGAGGTGGCAGTGTCAGTGTCGGCCACTCAAAATTTTTTAATAATTAATAGAAAAAATTATCAAAAAAAAAAAGATAAGATATAATTATTTATTAACAAAATGTAATTATATTGATATTTTGTATAAAAATTTTTATTTTTAAGAAAAAAGTTTTTTCCAACTTACGTATGATTTATATTTTAAATTTTATGATAAAACTCATTTAGTTTTAAATTTTTATTTTATTATTTTATTTTTTATCAATTTAGTTTCATTATATTAGTAAGCGGTAAAAAAAATTTTGATTTACCACATATCATCTGAAATATATATTTTTAATTTTAAAATAATACTTATTTAGTTTTAAATTTTCGTATAATTGTTTCATATTTTATCAATTTAGTTGTATTTTATTTGTAAGGAGTCACTCTATCTATTTTTATTTTGCTAAAAAAAAAGACTTCTGTAAGTGGTGGCCCCATCTTTAATATGTAGCCCGTTCGGCGCGTCTATTCGAATCATAACGTGCTTCAATAATAAATTTAGTGTGTATTTAAATTGTGAGAAATTGATAAAAAAAACAATTGTTTGGATAAGATAGGAAATATGTGAGAAAGAAAATGATGAGAAATGAGAAAGATAGTTGTAATAGAAAAAATTGTGAAAAAAATAAATTATTGTATAGATAGATAAAAAATTGTGAGAAAAAAATCATGTAAAAAAATTATACGATAATAACAATATAACTTTTTCTCATTCTAATTTTTCCACTATTTTCTCACATTCCAAACAACCCCTTAAGGCCATAAGTCAAGAGGAGAGTGGATTCTAGAATATAAGCGGCATGAAATGGTCGAGCTAAGTTAGAAAATAAAATCTCCAAAAAACAGACTTAACACTCTCTCAAATGATGAAGGACAACACTAATAAAATTGGGAACTTTTTTGTAGGTCTCCGTGAAATAGACTTTACATTGGAAGCCGGTGGTTCCCCACATAGTTATATGAGGTTGAATGTCTATATCTGTGTAGATAAACCTCTCTTAGTAGGTTTTCTCAGCACAAAGGAAAGAGGCACGCGCTGGATATCTTTTAAATATGAGAGGTTATCGAAGTTTTGCTACTGGTCTGGGTTATTAGGCCATAGCAACAGAGTTTACCTTCTTAAAGATTCCAATGAGATCAAAAGCTGCAATGCCCAAATGAGGGCAGAACCACCTCAATTCATGAGAAGTGGGAAATCGAGCTATGGAGTTAGACGCCTAGACTCAACAAGAGGTGGCAGCGGCCTTTAATCAAAGAGAGCTTCATTTGACACCGAGCTATTGGAAAATGCCTTGGCAAGTGAGCCAAAAAGCACAAGCCTTTTTTTACCAGGAACAAACATTGACATGGGAGAATTTGATCATAGGGTGAGAGAAAAAAAACCTCACCAACCCCAATACTGACCACATCCTTACCCTTTTTCCCTTTCCATGACACACCCAGAGCACTTTCACTAGACAACAATCCCAAACACAAAAACCTCGCACCATAAAAAAGGGACAAAAACACCACCACTACTTTCAAAACAAAAAACGAGACAAAAAGAAACTCTTTCAAAACCTGCTCCACTAGCCTCTGCAACTGTATTTTGTTACACACCCATCTAACAACCTCCTCACCCGTGAACCCTGAAATAATAGGCATTCTTCCTACAATACGCCCAATTGAAGGTGAAATTTTTAAAACTTGCCCTTTTAGCCCACATAAGTCCAATGAAGCCCAATCCTAATTTATCAAGCCTAGGAATCATAAGTCTTTGAGGCTTCAAACATAGGCTAGGCTTAAATCTACCCAAGCCCAATATGAATTAAAAGGGGACAAGCAACTAATATATGCAGAGGTTGAATTAAGACCCCCCAAGATTTCTTCTTTCAGTACTGGCATGGATAATACTGACACTACTAAAAAGACGGTGGTGGTTGATTTACAGCCACAAAACTGCCAATGTTGATATTGGCTTAGAATTGTCAAGGGTTGGGGCAACCCTTGACAGTTCGAGCTCTCAGTGAACTCATCCAAAAACCTCGCTCGCTAGTAGTGTTCTTGTCTAAAACATTGCAAAAAAACAAAAAAAAGGAAATATGGAAATTCTAAGGAATATATTTGGTTTTGATAAATCCTTATATGTGGACTCGGTTGGTCAGAGGGATGGTTTGGCACTATGGTGGATGGAAGACATTGAGTTGCAGGTAATAAATTCCTCTTATCACTACATGAACTGCTTTTGTGCAACCGTTGAAGGAAAGAGCTGGCTTCTGACTTGTATCTATAGAGAACCAAAGAGGAACAATAGAAGAATTGCTCGGGAAGAACTTGATCCTGCTATCCCTCAGGTCCAATGGCCCTGGTTATGCACAAGCGATATAAATTACTTGTGCAAAGGAAACGAGAAGGTGAGAAAGAGGCCTGTACAACGGAGCCAAATGGACCCCCGCTTGTGAATTTCATGGATAAGCACAAGCTTTTCGATTTGGGATTTAAGGGCCCATTATACACTCGCTTTAACAACCAAAGTAGAGATTACCAAGTACTCCATAGGCTAGACAGAGCTATGGTCAATTTGACTTGGGCCAACATGTTTCTTCATGCAACTTTGATCAACGAAATTCGGATTGGATCCGACCATTGCCCTCTTGTGCTAACCACCACAAAAAAACTGCCCCAAGCACAGAGAATATTTAGGTTCGAAGCTAAATGGACCTTTTATGATCAATGTGGCAAAGTGCTTGAAAAAGCATAAAATAGTGGTAGGATCAACAGCCTAGACTCAAAGTGGGAGAACAAAATGTTAGAAAGCCAACGGGCCTTACAGACATGGGCTAAGTTGAAAGTGTTGAACTTGAGGCAACAGATTTAGAATCTCCAAAATCGGCTTTGGGATATCCAAGCCATGTTGCCCTCGTCGAAAAATAGAGCCAAAATATGCAAACTTCCAACGAACTAAGAAGATACTGGGTACTGGAGGAGCAGTATTGGAAGCAATGCTCTAGAGTGGATTGGCTCAAACTTGGAGATAGAAACACTCACTTTTTTCACCAATGTATGTCAAACCGATGGAAGCAAAACAACATAGTAAAGTTGCGGAAGGATAATGGCAATTGGCTGGAGAATCAAGGAGCCATCAGATGTTATATTGATAAATTTTTCCACAAACTATACTCCTCAAATAATCCTACAATCTCAAAAAACATAGCTAAATTTGTTCCAAAACTGATCTCGAATGAATGGAGGATCAGATTGGATGTTGAGGTGACCCTAGAGGAGATACGCCAAGCTAATTTTCAAATGTGAGCCTCTAAGGCTCTGGGGCTGGATGGATTTTCAAGCTTATTCTACCAACAGTATTGGATGGTGGTTGGCAACGACCTTATCAACCTTGTCTCTGCTTTCTTTAGTGAAGGCAAGATGCCATTAGAGCTAAACAGAACACTCATTCCAAAAATCCCCATCCTAATGCACATTTCAAATTTTCGTTTCATTAGTTTATGTAAATTTTTTTTTATAAAGTTATATCAAAGATCATTGCTAACAGACTTAAAAGTCTTTTGGATGATATTGTTTCACCCATAGTTTTAAAAACCGGACCGAACCGGCCAGTCGGACCAAAAAATCGGTGAACTAGAGGTCAGACCGGTCTGATTTTCTGATAATACCGGAATAGGAAATAAACCGCCCAAAAACCGGTGAACCGGCCGGTCGGACCGAAAAACCGGTGGACCCAAAATCGGTGAACTGGTCGGTCGGACCGGTGAACCAGTAACTATGTCACATGGATCAAAACGACGTCGTTTTATTTATTTTTTTGGATTAAAAATGAGAATAAATAACACTTATTTATATTAATAAAAAATATAATATTTTTAGAATATATATTGATTTTATGATATTTATTTTTAGATATGAATATTCGATTAATAGTTTTATAATATTTTATTTTTGATATTTATACTTTATTAATTTATTTAATTAGAAAATTATCATAAATATCTTGTATTTTAATTTTATTTTAAATTTAAGTAGACTCATATTCTATTTTTTATGATTATACTCATTGTTTGTTATTAAAAAATGAAAAATTATAAGTATTAATTATTATTTTATCAAATCAGAATTGACCCACTGGTTCAACCGTCGGTTTTTCGGTTGGACACCGCTAAACCACTAACCCAGTCTTCTCACCGATTCAATAACCGGTTCGGTTTTAAAACTATGGTTTCACCTATACAGACTGTTTTTGTGCCTAGGAGAGCCATACAGGACAATATACTAATAGCATAAGAGGCCTTTTATGCCTTGAGGAGACAATATATTGGGCACAAGCCCTTGCTAATGAACTCTTCTCGCTAGAGGAAGGACTACTCGAGAGGATTTCATCTATGGCCACTGACACAAGCTGGATCCCACCAGCAACAAAGGTGGTTAAAATTAATTACGATGCATCGTATGAGATAGCAAGCAACAAGGCGAGCATTCTAGCTATTTGTTGCAACTCGAGAGGGAAGATTCTTCATGGCGGGCATTCCAGCTATTTGTTGCAACTCGAGTACTAGCCTCTTATTAGACAGGGATTGCCAAGAAGTAGCTTTTGTTAGAGAATGGTCTTTTTATTTAGCTTTTATTTCTTGCATCTCATGTACAAAAAAACAACATTATTAGTGGCACTTTTTTGACTTGTGGAATTTATTTCTCTATAAAAATTCAGTGTAAATAATCAAACAACGGCACATATGCAATCTGCCACATCTTTTTTGAAGGATTCACATACTATCTCTACTGACTTATTTTTTGTAAGTATTAAAAAAAAAAAAACGTTAGCTGCTCTACTGCCCCAACAAGCCAAAACATTTTGGTTTTGGGTTCTCAAAATTCAAAGTAAGGTTGTCAGAATCGGACCGGTCATTGAACCGAAAACATTAGTAGATTAAAGTTCAATTTGTATTTGAACCAGTATTTAATAATATATATATTTATAAAAGTAATTGAAAAAAATAATATTTATAAATAGTGATTAAATATTAATTTTTTTAATTTTAAGGATTAAATTGAAAATTTTGATCAAATTTAGGACTATATTGAAATTATTAGTTAAAGTTAGTACTTAAATTATAATTTAAATAAAATTTGAAGTCAAATTATAATTTAAATTTTTTGGTCTGACTTAAATTGGTCCAACCGGTCTGATTTTTACTAATTTTAACTAATTTTTGATTGATTTTAATCGGTCTGTCCACTCCCCAGTTTTAAGGTATAGACAAGACCGGACCTAAAATAGGTCACAAGTCTAACCGATTAAATTAGCTGATCCAATCCAAGTTTGTTAACACTGATTCAAAGCAAAATAAGTAACCTACAAAACTTACCCACCGCCTACTGGAAAAAATAACAATTTGAAGAAAGCATCCTTCAATCCTTGCTAATAAAAATATTTGTTACATACATATTTTATAAATTTGCTATATGACTACATATAATTAATAATATAATCATTTAATTAATAAACAATGACAGGTACCTCTAACTGAAATTATTTTTTTCGGTTTGTCTACATTTTTTCATTAAATTTGTATAACATATCCAACAAAAAGTGATAACATATAATATTTCCTTTTAAAAAACAAACCCCAATTCCAAACCAAAAAAAAAACAAAGGAATAAGACCTAAAACTTAAGGCCCCCCAAACCAGGCATAGGCGCACAGGACTCTAGATTTTGAAAACCAAAAATGGGCGGGCTTTCCTTTTTGTTATCTCTACTACAATTCCCCTCCTCACCAAGTCACTATCACCCCGCAACCCCAAGTCCTCTTCTCTCGCCCTCTCTCTCTCTCTCTCTCTCTTTAGACGTAAGAGCTAAAAGGTTGGGAGTGAAGACTGAGGAGTGAGAATCATGGCAGAGCAGGAGAACTGTGCCCGCATTACTCGCGCAGCCAAGAAAAGGGCTGCCGCTGCAGCAGAGGAACACGAACAGCCGGTAGAGAAGAAGAAGCAGCGGGTGGTGCTTGCGGAGTTAAGGAATTTGTCTAACGTTGTCCGTCTCCCGAATCCGAGCTCCGAGGCTGAGTCGCAGAAGCAGAAAAACAAGACAGTGACTTCGAAGTCCAAGAAGGCTATTGTACCTAAGAAAGTCGACAATGTCTACAAGGAGGTCATTGATGCTGCCAAGTCCGATGATCCCCAGATGTGCGGGCCTTATGCTGCTGAAATTTATGAGCATTTTCGCACGATGGAGGTCAGTAAACAGGCAGACAAGTTACTTTTGTGGTCTGAAAATTGGTTTTGTTTTTCGGATACGGTCTCATTGATTGTTTGCTAACAGAAAATTGTAGAAATTACAGAAAGATTTGAGCTTTTTCTGATATTAATTTACATGTCCAACTGAAGAGGTTTTAAAAAATTGACTGATGTTTTAGGCTGATGTAAAGAGAAGGCCTTTGCACGATTACATGGAGAAGGTTCAAAATGATATTAACCCCAACATGAGAGCTGTTCTGGTGGATTGGTTGGTGAAGGTTGCAGATGAGTGCAAGCTTGTCCCTGATACTCTCTATCTCGCTATAAACTATATTGATAGGTTCCTCTCTGCGAAGGCTATCAATAGGCAGAAGCTTCAGCTACTTGGGGTTTCTTCTATGCTGATTGCCAGGTAAGAGACTGAATTCCTTCTCGTATTTGCATACGGACAATTAATGGTATTGTCTGTTGTCTAGTTGATTTGCTTACATATCTTTGTTTTGATTGAAATTGGTAGAAAGTATGAAGAAAACCCGCCAAATATGGAAGATTTTTACTACGTAACAGATAATACATACACCCGGAAAGAGGTAACAGCTTCATGTCTTGTTTCGTTTAGTTTTTATGTTGGAATTGTTTGTTTTGCCCATCATAAATGCTGCCCATGGTTGTTCTACAGGTTGTGACAATGGAATCTGACGTACTCAATGTCCTGAAATTCGAAGTGGGCAGCCCTACAACAAAGACATTTTTAAGGTAATAAATCTGTCAGTAACTTGTTCTGCTCACAATTGATGTTCACAAGCTGTTCATATTACTCAAAATGTGCCGATCCCTTTTTGCCCTATTTCTTTTTTTTTTTTTTCTCTGTTTGGCAACAGGAAGTTCACCAGGATTGCACAAGAAGATTACAAAGTACGCGAGACATCATCTCTTTAGTGTGTATGCATTGATTAGTGTCTGGAACCTGTTTGGCTGATAGCAAATATTTCCCCTTTTACAGACTCAGAATTTGCAGCTCGAGTTCCTTGGATACTATCTCGCTGAGTTAAGCTTGCTAGACTATTACTTTCTGCAATTTTTACCATCCAAGGTGGCCGCCTCTGTTATTTTTCTTGCAAGATACATTACACGACCAGAGATCTATCCCTGGGTATGGCTCTCATTTCAGATGACTTAATTTTCATTCATATCCAGTTTCACAACCAATTGCTGATTTAATTTCTCTACAGAATTCGGCCCTTCAACGCTGCACAGGGTATAAAGCAGCTGAATTGCTGTCATGTGCTGTTCAGATACATGCTTTGTATTCAAGCAGGAGAGGCCAAGGACTAGACGCTGTGAGAGAAAAATACAGGCAGCATAGGGTAGGCCTTTTGTTCATTATATTCAATTTTTGCTTCGATTTTTTTCAGTCATGTGGCTTATGGCGTCTAAACTTGAATTTTTGTAACAGTTCAAATGTGTTGCAAGCATGCCTTCACCTCCGGACACACCTCCTTCCCTTTTTCAAGTTGTTCTAGACTGAAAGGAAGTTTGGCTCTCAATGGTTTTCGGGCTATCGCAATTAGAAGAATTGATCATAATTTTGGAAAGACTTAAAAGGGAATGCCTAATAACAAAGACACGACATTAGCTAATGACTGAGCTCATCAAAATGACTTAACCTGCCATGCTCTGGACCTTCAGGATTGGTGCCTCTTCTTGGTGCTCATGTCACGTCCTTGCATTTGTATTCGCAGTGCAAATGGCAATGCCAACAATGCATCTTGTCATTTTTGAACTCAACCAGAAAATTTTGTAAATATGAATACTGTTTTTTCGATTTTGCAAGAGTATCTGTTGCTGCTAATTTGAAATTTGAGATTGTTGGGGTGACAACATTAGCCTTCATGTACATATTCAAGTGCGTCAGTGGCGTGTAGCTTTTGTGATTTGAAGTTAATGCTTGGGAAGCAGCTTTAACAACTCCATTGATTACGCCAGCAGCAACTGGAATCCATTCAAAATGGAAAAAATGGTAATCAGTTCAGGCCCATCGCGACAAAGAAAGCAATGACTTAAAACGAACTTTGAAGCCATATTCGTTTACTTTAGGTGGAAAGTAGACTTGCACCAAAATTATGTAGTGAAGTGACATCATTTTGGTAAATCGAAAGGACATTTGGCATAGTGAGACGTCCTCATTAATAGTTTGGTCACTTATGATAAGTTCAGATGGCTTTTTTTATTTTTAATTTTTCATTGTAATATGGTTCTGATGGGGCTATGATGAGCATGAAGGGTCACATTTGTTAAGGGCACACGGGCCAAACATCTGTAAACAAAAAATAAGTTATACTCCCTAATTTTTCAAAGTTTGGTATATATATATATATATATCTAACTTAGTAATTGCCAATTAGACATAAATATCAGAGTGCCTATTTTGAGCTTCATCTGTGCAATGGTAGATCATAAATCTAAACATGAAATTGCAAGTCACAAGTAATTGACGGCCACTTCTCAATTGCTGACTTTTCGATTGGTGTCCGTGAGAAAAAATTTGTTGGCTTTTGTTTGCTCCATGTTCCAGTGTGATACATGTACGGCGAGCGACATTACCAATGTGTTTGGAGTGAGTGAAACGGCGGAAAAAAAATGAGAAAAGAAAAGAATATAAAGAGAAAATAAAGTTATTTAAAGTGATAGAAAAAGTAAAGAGAATAAAAGTATGGTAAAAGAAAAAGTAAATAGTAATTTGTGAGAGAAAAAGTGAAGAGAAAATAAAATTATTTGAAGTGGTAGAAAAATAAAAAGAAAGAAAGTATAGTGAAAGAAAAAATAAATAATAATTTGTGAGAGAAAAAGTAAAGAGAAAATAAAATTATTTGGAATGGTGTAGAAAGTAAAAAAAAATATATAAAAAAAATAATAATTTTTTTTTTCTTTCTCTCCTTCTTTTTTACTTTTTATTGCATAACAAAAACACCCTAGGATTCACTTTTGTTTTGGCCATGGACTATGATCCACAGGCACAAATACATGCAGTCCAATTTAACCGAAGGTTCTCAGCATATCACCTTCCATTAACTTTTTTTTTTTTAAATTACAGCACCAAACAAATTGTATTTAAAAAAATTATCTGAATATAGCTACATTTTTTTTTTATTATAAAACTATGCTTTTATTTTTTGTAATAAAAAAAATATCTTATGATGTTTTTGTATAAAAAATGAAACGTAATTACAAAGAGAAAGACATTGTTACATTTAAATAAAAATTTTTAAGACATAATCTTCTAATACCGTAACAGTATCTTTTTTTAATTTCCCCTGGGCTCAATTTTTACTTCTAAAAAGTAGTGGGGCTGGGACGACTCTACTTTATTGTGGCTGGCAAGTCACTCATAAACAATAATTCATAACGATTCTTCCGCTCAAGATTTTTTTTTTTGCACACCTACAACTCTAAGACCTGATAATTGTTAGAAACGTTTTAAGTGATCCTATTTCATACGCTTCCTAATCCATCCTTAGCCATAAACATAATTTTGACAACCTGCAACAAGAAGATGGGCCACCGTGGAGCGAGATTTGGGAATCAAATGTACCTTGTATGACTCCAGAGCCTCTTGATTCCCTCTGCCCAAGGCTTTCTGATCAATGGGAAGAACCATTGGTCTTTTTTTTTTTTTGTTGCGCATGATTTGACTACTCAAAACTTTCTACTCTAAGCAAAGATTACCGAGCCAATTTCCATTATTTCCCTTACCAATACGTTTCCTTGTGTTCCCATATTCTTGCCCATCATAAGTTTCATGAAGAAAGTAAAAGGCCAGTTGGATCCTTGCTATACTAAGTACTAACAACGAAAAACAGAAATAAAGATAAAACGCTGAAGAAAAACTCTGAATTCTACACTCTGTTTTAGGGGAGAAAAAGGTAGATTTTTTTTTTTTTCTGGGGTCTACACTAGATAGCTATAAAAGAGTAAATTGACTAGTTTGCAAAGCCGACAAACACTAACCAGACAAAGAAAAAATGCACAAGAGCCAAGACCTGCATGCTCTTATGCTAAAGTTGGACCCCAGTGTGACCTTTATTCTGGGGACTGAAAGCGAGAACAAAAGCAGGAAGCAAAAGTTCTCGTGATTTCCCAAGAATATATATATATATATATATATCTATATATATCTATGTACTCATTTTTGTTATCTTGATTAATATTTTAAATAAAATAAAATTAATAATTTTTATAATAAAATTAATAATATTTATAATAAAAATTAATAATTTTTAATTTATATTATAAAAATTATACATTTTATTACATTTAAGATATAAATTAATTAAGACACAAAAAAAATTGAGAGAATAGATATGTGCTCACAAAGAAAAACAAAAAGTGTGTTGGGGAGTTGTGTCCCTGGTTTGCAGGGTGTACTCAATGCCACTTCTATTATTTCAAGTACCCTTTTGTGCATCCTGCATGTTCCCTTGCGAAACAAAGCGACTCAACTTTCTTTCTCTCCAAACCTTTTTCTCTTTGATGCTCCATATATAGCTCTCTCTGTGTCTCTCTCTTTGCCTCTTTCTGAGAGTTTGAAGAGAAAAATAATGCATTTTCAACACTCCATAAATTTTGGCATGTCGCAGAAGCTACTGGGGTTGACTCTTCTTGTTTCGCTCTTGGTCTCAGCTGGAGAAGGAGAGACAATGGTCGTTGTTCATGGCATACACGACCACCCACCAATTGGGCAACAGAAGCAACAAAGAGACCAACAGCAGCGGCAGCAGCAGCCGCATAGTTTAGGACATCCATTTGATGATCTCATTTCAAGCAAAAGAAAGGTTCCAAATGCTTCAGATCCTCTTCACAACCGTTAAGTTTGCATATGTATAAACATCATGGAAAATTGAAGTTGCAAGGGAAAGAATATAAGGACTAGCAAATGGGAAATGAAGACTTTCAGTACCATAAAGTGGAGGCTACGGTACATTTTGTCAATCATAATGATCGTTGTGGAATTGTGGGGATGCTACATTTTCTGCTTGAATGTTGCTACTATATATCTGGTTCATTTTCAACTTCATCTTTATTTTATTGGAACTTGATCGGTACATCTTTTTTGTTTCGTTCTGTATACAATTGTGCGCTGTATAAATATGATGAGAAATCGTGAGATTAACTTGTTTTTTTTTGTTCGAAAATTTTCTTTTCCTTTTAAATTCGTTGTTTTGTAATCAACAGACTTGTTATTTATTGGGTAATTTTGTGTCAGATTTCCTGCTGTCTATGTTTTTCAATGCCAAAGCAGGCACACTCTAGACTTTGCTTCACAAAGGAAAAATGTCACTTCTTGGCAACTTGCATTCTATCCCGTTCTCTTCTTCAGCCTTATTTTCTCTTCACATTATTAAGATCAGTGACATTTACCTAAGATTATAATTGGTTTGAAGAACGTCTCGAGATTCAGGCGATGGTAAATAATATAGATTCAGGCGATTGTAAATAATATAACTAGTAAATACATTCCTCCTCATGTGTCCAAATTATAACATAATTCTGATTGAATTTTAGCTAAATCATGACTATTTACATTTATGACCATACAATAGTTTGCAAAGTGCATGCTTTACTAGCGTGGCACACTGGCATTTTGGAAAAGGGTAAAGAGATGCACTAAAGTTGGTGGTCTTGGCACTCTAGGACTGTGTTGGGAAAAGTGGGAGGCAATTAAGCAACACATCTGATAATTGGCGAGCATTTGGCCATGCCTACATTGTGGGTGGTACTTGGGAGTTAAAAGTCAAAACCATGTTTTGTCTGGGTAAATGATAGGTGATCGTTTGCCTTGTTTTAACGCACAACATAGTAATTTTATTTAAAGTTTTATTATCTAGTTTAATTTAATTTTAAATAACAACAATTCATTTAATGCTATTTGATAGTTTTTATTTTTTAAATTTTAATTATGTAACAACTTATATCAACTTTGTTGCTACCCAAAAGCTGTTACCTGTTATTTTCCTTTTATTTATTGTGACACTCTAACTTACACGACTAAGAGAAAAATAAATTTCAATGTTACGTATACAGAAATTTGTATATCGAAAGTATACATATTTATTAAAATAATATTTCTTCTGAACTGTTGTAAAGAATTTCATATGATAACTGTACTTTACGTTTTGGAATAATATCTATATAAATGTAAATTTTAATTTTATAAAAAAGTAATATTTTATTGCTCGGTATCCAGCTCGCTGCATTAAGCTTGGTGCACTTAACCGGGCCATTAGTTAATTACTTCTTCCCTTCTCTCGAATGTCCAAGACTCGCATAGTAGATTAAGGTGAGATCATGCTATTATAATGTCTTAGGGGATTGAAGGTTAATAAAAAGGTTCCGTACATTATTTTCTAGCAAAATGCATTGAGATCGATTGTTTTAACTGCCCAACAAAAGGGAAGCCTTGGATTCACTAAAAGTACCAAGACTTTAGCGTTTTACAATATTACATTATTGCTGATGCACTACCTTGCTCAGAAAAAAGGCTAATACACCACTAGATATCCGCTTTTTTTCTTGCCCGTACGAAGGCCAAAATTAAAAAAAGAACATTTTCTTCCATATTTTTGCATTCAATCTAGGAAAAAGATTGGTATACATAAGAAATAGATATTGGGACTAGTAACAACTATGATAATATGTATCACGTTTTATCAAAAAGTGAATTTCACATTTGCTGCACGTCGTTTTATTCTTGTTATGTCATATTGTGTGCCTTTTAAGCCGAAAGCTTCAAATTTCAAAAAACCAATTTTTTTTTTGAGATGTGTGGCCCACATATCATATTATTCCTATTCTCTTCTATACATTTTTTTTTTCTGTTCACGAAAGGGAACTCTTTAATATAATGATCGATATTTAAACCACTTTTGAATAAATATATAGCCAAAAAGAGAAGGGGGTAAAACAAAAAAAAAGAAATAAAAGGTTAATGTATAACCAAAGAAAACCCTATGTATAACAGGAAACAAACAAACATTTTGGTATATAAATAAGCAGACATAATTTCATAACCAGAAAGAAATAGCTATAGCATGTAGAGATTCCCCATTTTTTTTCATTTCACGGTTTGTTATTATTTATATTTTATATTACAAGAATCGATTAATGGTTCGTTGTTCTTTATATTTTATTTTGTAAGAAGCGAAAATCAATTCTTTCATCCAAAATTAAAACTTTAAGTGATTCTGTCATTAGAATTTTTTTTTTTTAACAGCCTATCATTAGAATTTGTGTCAAACACACTCACACACACATGCTATATGCTGCACATAATGAAAGGACTTGGTTATTCTTTTCATGGGGACATCAAATTTGGCAATTATCCGTTTGGAAACCTTTCTCAGCGGCTCACACTCCCACACATGCTATGCTCCATGTAATGAAAAGGAAAAATAAGAAACACATTAAGTAATTTAATTTTAAATAATAATAAAATAATCATTCGTTTTATTTAATAATTTATTTATTTTTTTAAAAAAATTTAATCATTCAATATTACATATCTATTTGTTATTATTTAAATATTATTATTTAGTATTTTAAATAAAAAATAAATTAAAAAGGCAAAATGTGTTATGTCATATGTGCAGTGGGTCCGTCAACAATCGCGAGGGAGTTCTCAGTCCTTGAAAGAGGTCGTCGATCGTTTAATGTGCTGCGGATAATCATAAATCAAAGCCCTTAATGGCCTGTTTGGATTAATTAAAAAAAAAAGATAAGGAAAAAAATAATTATTATTTTATTATTTCTTTATTTTTTTTCACAATTTTCTCTTTTATCTAAATAATTTATTTTTTTCACAATATTTTCCGTCATAAATTATTAATTATTTTTTTAATCATTTTTTCTCATAATTTTCTTTTCTATCTAAATAATTTATTTTCTTTATAATTTTTTCTCTCACAAATTACTATTTATTTTTTTCTCATCACCTTCTTTCTCACAACTTTCTCAATTTATATAAATAATTTTATTTTTTCACAATTTTTTTTTCTATTACTTTCTTTTTCATACCATTTCGCTCAATTTAAACACACCGTAAAAGAAAGACGTAAAGTGCATAACGTAACTCGTGATCTCCTGAGATTCGATTACCCGGCGCCCTTTGCGAAGAAGTTTTTTTTGTATATTTGGTTTAATTTTTATAAAAAAAAAATTATTGCAACACATAGGAAGACATGTAATAAGAATACAATGATATAAATTGTCTGGCCTTTTGCGAATAAGCCTTTAGGCATATTTGGTTTAATTTTTATAAAAAATTAATTTTTATGAAAACATATAATGAGATACGTAATAAATATGCAGTGAATATACTATTAAATTGTAAAATATGTATTAAATTTAAAAAAAATAAAAAAAATTCTTGAATACTGTTAAATAGATGCGTGCTTTATACGTGCTCGTTGTGCGTGTCTGTGTGATCAAACTCTAATTTTTATGAATTATTCTAAACTGAGGGTGTATTTTTCCAAAAGAAAATACTAAATAGTTTCATTTAAATAATATTATTTAAGTAATAATAGAGTAACAATAAAATGAGATAAGTTGTTAAATGATTGAAATTAAAAAAATATATAGATAAATTATTAGATATTATTAAATAAATTACGTGACTATTTTATTATTATTTAAAATTATATTGTATAGTAAATTTTTTTAAAATATAATAATAATAATAATAATAATAATATATTATTATTATTATTATTGTTTAATGATAAGTTTTCATTTCAACTCGGTGATCCTACAATACTGCCGATGTGCGTGCATTTTTAGTATCGGAGAAGTTTCGGACTTTAAGGATTTGTCTGTAGGATTTGCTCCGAAGGTTATCAATTTTGTATAATTTTATCAATATTTTGAGTAATAATAAAATAAAGTAGTAAAATGTATATTTTTATTATTATTTTGCATTTATCGATATAATTTTACAAAATTAAAAATTAATAGCATTTTAATACATTTGTGGGAGACAAATCCACTGGATAAATCCTCTTATTACAAACCAAAACTCTTTTGGCTTTTAATATAAGTAATATTATATAATTTTAAATAGATAACAATAAATAATTATTTAAATTCATACTTAATAATTTATTTTTCATAAATTTAGTTATTAACAATTTATATTATTTTATTATTATTTTATAACTAAATAAAACTGCCAAAACATTTTCTTTGGTGTTTCGGTTTATTAATCGTAATAGATCATAAATACCCTCAAAAGTGTTCGGTATGAGTTTAGTACCCGCCAAATCTACGGCATATATATGTAAAAATTAAAGGACTTGTGTCGTGAGGGTGCGCCTTTAGGTGGTGAAATCCAATGGCAAATCAACGATTTTTCTTCTTTGTAATTTCACATTGCAGATTAGCCGTTTGATCATATTTCCCATCGACGTATATTCTAATTTATTCTTTTTTTTTGTCAAATTCTATTTTATTAAATAGCTCCTCAAGCTTCTTCGGAAATGTCGTTGGTTGCATAAAATTGGGATTTTTTTTTTCATTTTTTTCTCTTCAAAAATTGGGTATAAAATGGAGTTGAGCCCGTGTCCGACAGGAACATTGTATTCATTACACACAATCGCATACCCGAAATTGGGATTCTTGAACTTGCTCACATTCTTTCTTTATCAATTTTGTTGGTCTTTTTTTGAATGGCCACGTAATCAAATCAACATTTCCTGTGGATAAATTATGTCTTTATATTGACATGTGAGGAAAGTAGTAGGAGTCTTGCTGGCCACATTGGTTTCGTTCAATGCATGTGTAATGGGGCTTGTTTTGGCTATAGTCTGCAATTCTTTATCCTTCAAACGAGGAAGTTATTGATGTAGTTGCACTTTGTCTGGAGTAGTAATTTGCCTGCGCCAATGCAACATGATCAGGCACCTTAATTCTTTCACAAGCTTTTTGCATGGTTTCATATATATTGAATGCTCATGCTTTTTATTTGCTCTGTTTCTCCCCTCGAAGGGCAAGTTTAGTACGACGGACATGTTACTATAATATGACCTGATGGTCATTGATTCAAATTCTAGAAAGAACCTCTTTGCTAAAAATAAAAGGAAAGTTGTGTACATTTATTTTTCTCTAAACCCACAAATGTAGGAGGTTCGTGCACTCTACTTTGTTGTCTATTTTTGTTTCTCCCCACAATCTGTTTGCTTGATACGAAAATGAGTTTTCTGTTTGTTGTAAACAGCTGAGTTAGTTGGAGGGGGAATTTTTAATTGATGTTAGGATAAACAGAAAGTGATCATATTTTGGTATTCCTGGTCATTGACATTGTTTTCAACAATAGTTTTTCTACTGATAAATTACAAATAGAGGGAATTTTGAGCCCTCTCAGTTACCCAGCAAGGAATTTTGAACAATTAAATAAACCCAAGAGGTAAAGCTCTCTCACAGCATGTGCCCAAATAATTATTACTTAAAAGGGATAGATAATGGGTGGACCAGCTCTCTAAAAGCCATGGCACCTCGTAAGGATGAGGTTTATATCTGTCTGCCGTCTGGGGCAAAATCTATGAGTTGGGGGGACATGCTCTAGGACAAAATTTCTTCTTCTATGTTGAAAATCAGGAAGAGAAAAAAGAAACAGAAAAAGAAAAGAGAAGAAAAGAAAAGTTTTATATCTCAGTGGTAGTTGATGTAGCCAATCAGAGGTTTCCACTGGTGGGCTGCTGCCTGATTGAGACAAACAGTTAATAGCAATGCAGTATGTATGAAATGCCATCAATTGGTTGCAAACAACCATTGATCTGCATTTATGCTATGGCCCATGCTTTTTTTTTTTTTTGACCATCTTTTAGGCTTCTAAAGTAGTCATGATAGAAGCTCCACCTGCCCCTTGAAAACTTTGGCGGTAATAATGCTGTAATTTGCAATTCTTGGGAATGCTACATTGTGGTCCTCGAAGCTAAGCTGCAAGTAGTTGAAAAGTTGAGAGTGTTAATGTTTCTTAAATTCAAAATACAAAAGCTCTGGCATTTATCAAATATCTTATACTTCCATCCAGGGGCGGATTCAGAAATTGCTCTCAGTGGGAGTCAGAATTTACAACTACTTGTAGAAATATGTGTGTGTATATATATGTGTGTGTGTGTGTCTGTGTGTATTCATAACATTAATTTTACTTTTTTCCAACACAACAAAGAATAATTTTAAATTCACAATATTCTTATTAGAAATGTTCATATAGAATTATAATTTTCAGATTTTAAATGGTTTACAAATTTTGAGTATTGTTTGAAACTTTTTTTTTGCAAAATTTTCGTATTTAATAATAATTTTTGGAAAAAAAAAAAGCTCACTTGTTTAATACAAGATAGATACACCTTGCATCAAAATAAAATTTTCTTTTTTTTGATAATTAACCTTATTTTTGACATTCATAATTAGTACCTGTTGTGGTCTAAATTACAAAATTTGAGGAAATTTTGTTAAATTTTAAAAATTTGTGGGGACAAACAAAAATTTCTAGTGGGTGCATACCCCAAAACTCTTAATAGTTATTATAACAAATATTAATCTCAGTGGGGGCAATTGCCCCCACTACTAAGCGTGTACATCCGGCCCTGCTTCCACCCTAACATTCAATGAAGGCTCAGTCTAATAGAAGTATAAGATATTTGATGAATGCTAGAGTATTAATGTTTCTTGAATTCAACGAACAAAAGCTCTAGCATTTATCAAATATCTTATACTTCCCCCCTAACCTTCAATAAAGTCTTCGTCTGGTTGTGCTTGGCACAGGTTGCTGATTCTTAACCTTGTCTAGTGTCATAAGTCTCTAATGCATTAAGAACACGAGCAAATTAAGTTTTTCTTTCTAATATCGACAGACACACATTTACCATTTCTCAGAAGTCATACCTTATAAATATGAGAGTTTCGTATTGTGTTTTTTTTTGTTTTTGTTATTTTAATATTGACAGGGCAATGCCTGGTTCAAATGATGTTTCTTGCTGGGACAGAAACGCTAGTGGTTAGGAGCGAGGTAAGCTTATGGTGGATACCTAGGCACCCAGAGATGACGAACGACATAGTAAGCAACAAAATGCTTCGCAGTTCTTTTGCCTGATCGTGGGGGAGGAGATATTCAAACCCCTTATAAACCTTTTTTCAATGCATAAGGCTTCCACACTTGTTTTCAATAAGTGGTTTCCGCGTCTTGAATCCGTGACCTCTTTTGCATTCTTTGTTTGGAACATTTAAAAATGAATTTAAGAGGGCATCCAATCTTTAGAGATAGAGAAGGTCGTGAACCTTTTCTCTGTCGTATGCCTACTTATTTTTGAATGATTTCCAGTTGTTTTGGTAAACAGAGATGGATTGAGTGCATTGAATGGGCTACTGTTGGGCATGTCTTTGGAACTGCTTTTTATAAGGCTAAGCCCTTGGAGGATTTCTCTACTTTGTGACAAAAATTTAATTAAACTCCTCTCCCATCTGAAAAGTGAACCTGAAGCTTTGCTTCCTCCTAGTTTTCTTTGTGTATGAAGAGGATGGATACTTCCCAGTTCCTACTGCATCAGAGGAGCCTCTACATGTTGACCGTAGTGCTGTTACTTTCACCAGAAAAGCATCTCTGCCAGAGAAATGCACATTAAATCGGGTAATAATTTAGTAGAGCACTGTTATATGGGTATACAATTTTTATTATATAATTCGGTCATATTGTAACAATATACATACTTTTTGCAACAAAAAAATAATGTGTAAATTTTTATTACAAAAAGTATAATTGCTATTGCAAAAAATATGAATATTGTTACAATATAACCGAATCGTTTGATAAAAAAGTATGAGCATGAACATTTTCTGAATTTAGTAATGCTACTTCTTGGCTGTTGGCTCTTTTATTTATGTTAATGCCTTTTTTCATTTTTATATTAATGTAAAAGCTGCCATTAATGTTTGAAGGCAATACTTGCTTGCTAGGAATGCTTTAATTGTTTATGAATTTAAATTTTACCTGCATCTAATAATTTGATTGGACTGCATTGCTTTTCTAGAGTGACGCTTGGTAAATCTGGTAACCCTATGTAATGTCAAACCTTTGTTACATGGATTTGATAACTAGGAATCCTGTAATATATGGTACTTGGCGAAACTATGGTGGTGTCCCCCTATTGCAATTGTTCTGGGATTCTGAAGAATGTTGACATCAGCTGGAAAATCAAATGTACATAGGGAGCCATAAGAAAAGGAGTATTTCTATGTGTATATTTGTTATTTATTAATTAATTTATTTTGTTAAATACATGGCTACTTGGTTTGAATCCTGATCTGATATTGGTTGAAGGTTGTCGTTTGTTTGACTCATTGGTGGCAGGAGAACTTGTTGTCAATATCTATAAAAACAGGGTGGGCTTGGAATTTAACCCCATAGACAGTTTTAAGTAAGAGAATCCACTTTGATTAGCGTAGCTGAAAAGCAATGGACTGCTGTTGAAGCAAGGACTGCCATGTTGCTGTTGTCTCCACTTAGTATAATGGCATCCTCCTGATAAAATATTATGCTTTATTTTGGACTGCACACATGGATAAAGTTGTAAATTGCTTCCTTCGCTTCTACTATAAATGAACTCAACTGAAATCTGTTAGTTGTGAACATTTCAGATTTCAGTTGAGAGCTAGGATAGACAATAATCTGTCTTAGGCCATGGCAACCATGAGCTATTATCTTGCTTTCCTCTTCTCAGTTGTTCTTTTCATCAAACTTCTATTCCATCATACCAAAAATCTGCCACCAACTCCTTTCTCTCTTCCAATAATTGGTCACCTCCACCTTCTCAGGCTACCGCTCCACCGAGCACTAGAAACTCTGTTGTCCAAATATGGACCAATACTTTCCCTTCGATTCGGATCCCTACCCATGCTTGTTTTATCTTCTCCCTCAGCCGTTGAAGAATGCTTCACCAAGAATGATGTGATATTTGCAAATCGCCCTCGATCTTTACATTTAGGTCCTTTGAGTTACAACTATACCACATTTGTGTTTGCTCCATATGGCCATCTTTGGCGAACAGTCAGGCGCTTTGCTGTCTTGGAAATGCTCTCTCAGAACAGCCTCCAAAAGTCTTGTGCTATCCGCAATGAAGAAGTTTTTAGCCTTCTCCGCATATTGTCTAAGGTTTCCAATAGTCGAACAAAAATTGTTGACTTGAATTACTTTCTCACACTGTTTTCAATCAATATAAATATGAGGATGGCTGCTGGAAAGAAGTGTGTTGAAGATGAGGATGCAAATGTGGATTTGGGGAAGCAATACCTTGTGAAATTCAAAGAGTTGTTTCTTGCAACTTTGCCAATGGATTTAAATGAATTTTTTCCAGTTTTGAGATGGGTTGATTATAATGGGGTAAAGAAGAATGTAATTGAGTTGCAGAGGAAGAGGGATGAATTTTTGCAGGATTTGGTAGATGGTGTTCGACGAGAAAAAACAAGTTCCCATTCAACCACCCTCACCGCTGTGGGGAATAGAACAGTGATTGAAAGTCTACTGTCCCTGCAAGAATCAGAACCTGAATTCTACTCCGATGATATTATCAAGGGTATCATACTGGTAAGCAGTTTGTAGATAACTTGTTTATGTGATGTTTGACTACCTTTTCGTTTGTTGCATAATTGGATTACAATAGATCTTCTTCTGTTTATGTTTATTGCTAATTGAGCATGTAGGGATCCTACCTAAAAGAAGATTTTCTTATGCTTATTTGACATCACTCTTGTTTTGACCAATGGAAAATTTTGTAACAATTATAACTGCTCTGCTGATTAATGCTGTAGGATTTTTTTTTCACTGAAAAAAGAAAGCATTTTTTTGTTATTACATAGAGTTTGAAAATCAATTCGCTTGAGTATCTTTACAGAGGCTGGAAGAACCGATATACTATGATGCTTAATCAAAATTTCTCTCAATATTGAAGAAATTGCTGGGGATCCATGAATAAAATTATATAGTTAGATGGAGTTGGAAAAATTCATATTGCAATAAAATATTTTCTAGTTCATTTTATACACGTACAATCAGATTTCTCATTGATCTGCTCTTAGGACATTTTGTGAATTTCCAATGTATGGAAAATTTTGACACCTATTTCTTTACTCAATTTGGTTCATTGTAGTTGTAATGCTGTTTGCTGCATAAACTACAGCATGGATATACGATTACGATTATAAATGCAGAGTATTGGGTGTTATTGAATTTTTAGACTATGCATTTTTGTTATGAACTCAATCTTTTGATGGTCATTGGTAGCATCACGAATAACGTGTTTCGCCTTTCTGTAAGGCTTTATCGTTCGGCTTTGATTTGCAATTGGAAAATTTTGATGTTCCTATCCAATGTTTCTAATGCTCATTAAGACTCAGACTAATTAACTTGAATGTCCTCTTGTTCAGATAATGTTTATTGCAGGAACAGATACGTCAGCTATTACCATGGAATGGGCTATGTCACTTCTCCTGAATCATATGGAGGAACTGCACAAGGTAAGAGCAGAGATTGACAGCCAAGTAGGCCATGTCCGCCTGGTAGATGAATCGGATCTTCCAAAGCTTCCGTACCTCCGCTGTGTAGTCAACGAGACCCTTCGGTTGTATCCTGCAGTGCCACTTTTATTGCCTCATTATTCGTCTCAGGACTGCACCGTTGGGGGATACAATGTGCCGCGAGGCACGATTCTGATGGTGAACGCTTGGGCCATGCACAGGGATCCCAAGTTGTGGGAGGAGCCAACCAGGTTCAAGCCAGAGAGATTTCTTGGTATGCAAGGAAAAAGAGAAGAATGTTTGAGATTTATTCCATTTGGAATAGGTAGAAGGGCTTGTCCAGGTGCTAACATGGGTTTGCGGACAGTAATGTTGGCAGTGGCGGCTCTCATTCAGTGCTTTGATTGGGATAGAGTTGGGCAGGAAATGGTGGACATGAGCCAGCGTGATGGACTCACTCTGCTTAGGGCCAAGCCCCTGGAAGCAATCTGCAGCCCACGCCATTCCCTGACTAGCCTCTATTCCTAACTTACGGCAGTTTTGGACCTTTTTAGTCTCTTACATCATGAATTATGTTTTCGTGCGCTGTATAATTTAAGAGGTCTTTTAAGTTTTAAGGTTGCAGCTTGCAATTACATACACTGTATATATTTCATGCGCTGTCCTTTTTTGTTGTCAATATCTTGTGTAAACTGTAAAGTGGAAGTTCCAATTATGAGTTTATAGAAAAAAGAAAAAAGAAAAAAGAAAAAAGAAAAAGGAAATGTATTTCCAAAATATACTAAATGGTATACACTTTGAAAAGATCATCCATGAGCTTAAACATGTTTATATATATATATATATATATTATATTTTCCAACTTGGAACAATGGATAAATTAGTGGACTATAAAGTATAAAAACTGTTTCTTCTTTCTGCTGGAACCTTTGCCTTTTTTTCGTCTTCTTTTTTTCGTTGCTATCATCAAACATCCAGCTGCTTAATCGAAACAAAGCAAAGAAATTATGTAAAATTAGGCTAATATACTTCATGAAATGTTGATAATCTAATGTCAAACTAAACATCCAAATAATAAATGGAAAAAAGATACATAGACAGAATGACGTCATATACAATAAAAAAATATTTTTTTTGAAAAAACATGCATAACGAAAGGGCTCGAGTTGTCACTTTTTCACTTGACATTCCTAGATAGAGGGCCACATGTTTGGCCTACATAACGAAATCATTTAGCAAAGTTGACTTGATGGAAACCGATAAATTTCCATTCTGAGATATAAATAAGGCGGGCCAATGACAATGAAAACATGATCTAGTATTATAACGAATGCTGTCAAACTGGTCATTGATTTCACTCCTACCGTAGTCCTATAAAGGCGAAACAATGGTGAGCCATTGGCTATGTACCTTTGATTGTAAGTGACAAATTGGGCACTGGGGTCGAATCTGAGTCAAATTGTTTTGGATCTTGTGACATTAGTTTTAGATGGAATTGGAATGTATTATATTGCAATAAAATATCCTCTAGTTCATTTCATGCCCTTAGAACTGACCTTTCTCATTGTCTGCTCTCAGCACATTTTTTTGACTGAATTTCTGATGTATTGAAAATTTTAACTCCTATTTCTTTACTGAATTCGGTTCATTGTAGTTGTAATTTATTTGCTGCATAAACTGCAATCCACACGATTACAATTATAAAAGCAGAGTATTGTGCACTATTGAATATGTAGACTACGCATTTTTGTTAGGAACTCAATCTTTTGATGGTTATTGGTAGCAACATGAGTAACATGTTTCACCTTTGTGTAAGGCTCCATCAATCGGATTTAATTTGCAATTAGAAAACTGTGACGTTCCTATCTAATATTTTTAATGCTTTTATATGTGCATTTGATACATAGTATAATTTAGGACAATATAAGATATGTTAATCTTATCTCATTATATAGATTATAGAATATAAGTAGTCTATCATATACTATCTTACAGTATACTATTTACTGAATGCACCCTTGAAAACTTAGACTAACTAACTCGAATGTCCTTTTGTTTAGAAAATGTTTATTGCAGGAACAAATACATGAACTATTACCATGGAATGGACTATGTCGCTTCTCCTGAATCATATGGAGGAACTGAGCAAGGTAAGAGCAGAGATTGACGGCCAAGTAGGCCAGGGCCGCTTGGTAGATGAATCAGATCTTCCAAAGCTTCCGTATCTCTGTTGAAGCATATTGCTGCCATTTTGCATTGTAGCCGCAATTGGCTTTTTTTGTTTCAAGATTTCTTTCAAAGTTTGAATGTCAGTCATGGTAATCGGTTAGAATCTGCTAGAGCAGATCAGTTGAAATAGTTATCCACTTTATTTTGAGTGTAACGGCTCTCTAGAGCTTAGTTTGGATTTGTTTTTAGCGAACTTGTTAAGATATGCTTGGTCATATCTTTTTGTTACCTATTGCCCTTATTGAATTTGAATTTGAATTTGAATTTGCAAAAAACTATAACTATAATATAATTAATAAAAATTGAAAGAGAAAAAGAAATAACATCCATTTAAGTTTTAAATTTTTATAAATTTTTATAATTGAATCATAAATTTTTTTAACTTTTTCAATTGAATCTTATATTTTTTATATTTTTTATAATCTAATTTTTCTGTTAATTTAACCAATAAAAATATATTTGACATAACAGATCTGAAAGATATTTGATTTAATAGTCAAATATCTTTTTAACAGTTAAACAGATAAAATGATTCATTTATATAAAATTTAAAAAGTATATAACTCAAATAAAAAACAAAAAGTCAAAAGTTCAATTTTACAAATTTATAAAAATTTAAAATTTAAATAAATATTATCTCAAAAAAAATTTTTTTGTTAAAAAAGGTCAGTTGTTACCGTCAATGATTGCCTCAAACCCCAAATGATTAATTGTTGGCAGCGCTTATTCGGTGCTTTGGTTGGGAAAAAGTTGGGCCGGAAATGGTGGACATGAGACTGCGTGAAGGACTCACTCTGCTCAAGGCTAAGCCCCGCGGAAGCAATCTGCTGCCCACGCCATTCCCTGACTAGCCTCTATTCCTAGCTTTGGTAGTTTAGAGTTTAGACCATAGTTTTAAAAACCGGACCGGTTATTGAACCGGTGAGAAGACTGGGTTAGTGGGTTAGCGGTCCAACCGGAAAACCGGCGGTTGAACCGGCGGGTCAATTCTGATTTAATAAAATAATAATTAATACTTATAATTTTTCATTTTTTAATAACAAATAATGAGTATAACTATAAAAAAATAGAATATGAATCTACTTAAATTTAAAATAAAATTAAAATACAAGATATTTATGATAATTTTTTAATTAAATAAATTAATAAAGTATAAATATCAATTAAAATTTTGATAAAAATTCTTAAAAACTTATTTTTCAATGTAAATTATAACATATTACTTAATATATGAAGTTATGAACAACGTTAAATTATTATATACAGAAAAATATATAATGAAAAGTAAAAAATTCTTAAATTGTACAAGAAAATACTATATAATATTGTTTAGTATTATGAAAATATTATTTTTATCATTCACACAATAAAAAGATAAAAATATAATAAATTTTAGTATGTAAATATTATGTAAATATTATTGTTGATGTAATAAAAAGTTAAAAAATATATATAATTTTTACTGTATAAATACTGTTTATTATTAAAAAATATTATTTTTACTGTTTACACAATAAACAATGAAAAAAATAATTTTTTATTATTTAATTGTCTCGGTTACTGTTCATTTTTTACTGTTTATTATTAAAAAAATATTATTTATACTGTTTATACAGTAAAAAGTACAAAAAAATAATTTTTTTATTACTTAATTGACCCGGAAATTATGTATGTGAACCGGCCCGGCCCAGTGCCCGGGTCACCGGGCCGCCGGTCCGACCGGCCGGGCCGGGCCGGGTTTAAAAACAATGGTTTAGACGTTTTCAGTCTCTAACATCATTGATTGTGTTTTCGTTCACCGCACGATTGAGGGTGCCTTTAAGTTTTTTTTTTTAAACATAAAAAATCATTATATTAATATCATTTGAAATTATACACAAATACAATACAAAAATATCGAAAAGACTTGCAACAAGTAAGAATACAATATGACTAAATTCATCATGACTAATATAATCAAATAGGCGATTTACTAACATTGCAATTACATACACTTTATATAATTGATGCACTTTCCTTGTGTTATGTAAATATTGTGAGTAAAGTGGAAGTTCCAATAATGGGTTAAAAAAATAAAAAAAAAAAAAAGAGAAAAAAATTCCATTCCAAAAATGTACTAAGTGGCATGTACTTTGAGATGATCATCCATGAGCTTAAGCATGTTTTTTTTTTTTTCTTGTTAAAAAAAAATTATAATTTCCAACTTGGAACAATGTTTAAATTAGTGGACTATAAAGTATAATAAATTGTTACTTGTATATTTGCATTTTTTTTTTCCCTATCATCTACGCACAGGGATGTGTCTCATTGGCAATTTTTTTTTTTTTTTCTGAGCAACGTCTCATTGGCAAGTTGGTCCCGCCCTGGATAAGGATCCACCCGCCTAACAGGGCAAATCTAGACCTAAAGGACTAGGCATGGAAGGCAGGCAAGGAACCTAGCTAAGGTTAGAAAAGGAAAGTAAGCCCGAAAGTGGGGCAAACGGTGAATACTGGCCAAAAAAATTCTGCAACAAATGCTATAACTTTATCATGATCTAAGTGATAAAAAGCTTTGATCCTCTTAAGTAAAGTTTTAAATTCGATTCTTGTATACAGAGAAAACGATACTGAAAAAGCCACCTCTAATAAAGAGTCCGATAGATATTTGAACTAGATTAATCGAAACTTAGTGAGCTTCCTGTAAAATTAGATAGCAGAGAAAGCTCAAATATTCTCATTGACAATGATCAAAATATATACAGATGGGTGAGTAAATTACATGATTTACTAAATCTGCTAAATAAGGAAAAAAAATATAAACCTAATAAAGAAAAGATTTACAAATATCCTGAAGATAATTCTAAATCAAATCGTAGAGATTGAGAATGAGATTGACATAATATTTCCAATATCCTCCCTCAAGTTGGAGCATGAAGATCACGAATGCCCAACTTGCATAGAAGAAAGAGGAAGCGATCCCGTCCTAATGCCTTTGTAAACAGATCAGCTAATTGATGTTCAGTAGGCACGTAGTGTGTGAGAATTTCATTTTTCTGCAATCGTTCTCGGATAAAATGACAATCAATCTCGATATGTTTAGTCCGCTCATGAAAAACTGGATTAGCAGCAATATGTAAGGCTGATTGATTGTCACAATAGAGGGACATGGGTTGCAGATGTCGAATAGTAAGGTCAGCAAGTAAACCCCGCAGCCAAATTAATTCACTTGTTGTCGAGGCCATGGAGCGATACTCAGCTTCGGCGGAAGAACGAGAAACCGTGGATTGCTTCTTAGATTTCCAAGTGATGGGAGCATCTCCAAGAAAAATGAAGTATCCAGTGATGGATCTCCTAGTCATTGGGCAACCAGCCCAATCTGCATCACAATATGCCTTAATATGAAAATCACTAGCAGATGGAAAGAAAATTCCTTGGCCAGGAGAATTCTTCAAATAACGGAGGATATGGAATGCAGCATCGAGATGTGGTTGACAAGGCTTGTGCATGAACTGACTAAGAATCTGGACGGCATATGTGATATCAGGCCGCGTAACAGTGAGATAAATAAGACGACCAATCAGCCGACGATATTGGCTGGGATCCTTCAAAGGGTCTCCACATTCAGAAGACAAATGATGTTGTTGCTGAATAGGGAATAATGCAGGCTTACAACCTAACATGCCAGTTTCCTCCAAAATATCAAGCGCATATTTTCGTTGGCAAAGCATGATGCCTTTTTGGGAACGGGCTATTTCTAAACCCAAAAAATATTTAAGATTGCCAAGATCCTTGATATGAAAATTTGCGTGAAGATATTTCTTGAGTTGCTGAATCTGGAGAGCATTATTACCGGAAATGACCATATCATCAACATAAAGTAAAAGAGCCAGAAAACAAGTACCTCGGATAAAGGTAAATAAAGAATGATCATGCTGGGATTGTACAAATCCAAAGTGTCGCAAGGTAGTAGAGAATTTGTTAAACCATTGTCGAGAAGTTTGTTTCAAGCCGTATAAGGATTTATGGAGTCGACAAACACGACTATCTCTTGGAGAGATGTAGCCAGGAGGTGGTGACATATAGACTTCCTCATGTAAGTCACCATGAAGAAATGCATTGTTGACATCCAATTGATGTAATTCCCAATTCTTTGATGCGGCAATGGCCAAGAGACATCGAACAGTGGCTAACTTTGCAACTGGCGCAAATGTTTCTGTATAATCCAAGCCTTCAATCTGTGTATAGCCTTTTGCCACTAATCGTGCTTTGTACTGTTCAACAGAACCATCAGCCTTATATTTGATTTTGAAAACCCATCGAGAACCAATGGCTTTCTTTCCAACAGGTAATGGTTCCAAGGTCCAAGTATGATTCTTTTCAAGAGCAGAAATCTCCTGTTTCATGGCATCACACCACTTGGGATCCTGAACAGCCTGTGAAAAGGACTTAGGCTCACTGTGAGAGGATATGGTTGCTAGGAAGGCTTTATGAGTGGGAACAAAACGCGAGTAGGACAAATGACAGGAAATGGGATAGGACTTACCTGAAGAAACCATATTGGACGTTGGTGATGATGCCTTCTCTACCCCAGTGAGCTTACAAACATAGTCATTAAGATAACCAGGTGGTCGTCGTTCTCGCTGCGGTCGTATGACAAGAGTTGGGGCGGGTTGTTCCTCATAGAGTGGTAAAGAGGAAATTAATTGATTTGAGGCATTGTGATCAGCGGAATCGCTTGAAGGTGTAGCAGAATTTTGTGTGTCAAGAAAAGAGGATGTGACCATGGGTTCTGATTGAGAATCTAGTATTGGCAAGGGAATTACCACACTAGGATTGCTTGGGACATTTGATGTTATGAAAGGGAATTGGTCCTCATAAAAAATAACATCTCTTGATATGAAAACCTTACGTAAGTCTAAGTCATAGACTTTATATCCCTTTTGGCCCATAGGATAACCAATGAAAACACAAGGACGTGAGCGAGGTACAAATTTATCCTTAGACCTATTGATATTGTGAACATAGCAAAGACATCCAAAAACTCGTAAATGAGAATATGGTGGAGGTTTGGAGAATAGCATTTCATAAGGACTTTTACCAGACAACCTTGGAGTAGGAGTAAAATTAATTAGATAGGCTGCTGTCAACACACATTCACCCCAAAACTTGATAGGTAAATTGGATTGAAACCGAAGAGCTCGAGCTACCTCTAAAAGATGACGGTGTTTACGCTCGACGACTCCATTTTGTTGTGGGGTATCAACACAAGATGTTTGATGAATAATACCATTAAGCTGAAAGAAAGCCAACATGGGACCAGCAGTAAATTCTAAAGCATTATCACTCCTAACTTGCTTTATTGTGTGATCGAATTGAGTTTTGGCCAGGGCATAAAATTGAGTGAAAGAAAAATAGGCATCAGATTTTTGTTTGAGAAGAAAAACCCAAGTATATCTCGTATAATCATCAACGATAGTAAAAAAATAATAAGCATTAGACAAGGATGGAGTTTTATAAGGTCCCCAAATATCACAATGCACTAAATCAAAAGGAGACTCAGATTTACTAAAACTTAAAGGAAAAATATTGCGAGTTTGTTTAGCACGATGACAAATATCACAACACTTACTAATATTTTTGAAAGAGAAATTAGATAAAAGAGGAATCATAGACAAACTATCAAAAGAAGAATGACCTAGACGCTCATGCCATAAGATTGGTGTGGAGGGGAATGTGGCAGCAATGAATGGTTTTTGAAGCTCACGAAAGTAGTACAAGCCATCACGTAATTCACCCACTCCAATCGGTTTCTTCGAGGTGAGGTCCTGCAAAACACAAAAGGTAGGAAAAAAAGTTACGGAGCAGTTAAGGTCTTTTGTCAATTTGCTGATGGAAACAAGATTGCACTTAAAAGAAGGTATGTAAAGAACATTATTTAATGGAAGGTTGGCGATTTTGGCTTGCCCACAAGAGTGGGTAGGTATGGCAGACCCATCAGGCAATCTAACTGGTGATGTATTATGAACATGACTAATATTAAAGAGAGTAGATTGATCAAAAGTGAGATGTTCTGAGGCCCCAGTGTCCAAAATCCAACCAGAAAATTCATGAGATTGAGCAACCTTACCAACAAAATTGGCTACATTAGGATTTGCATTAGAGGGCAACAATGACATGAGTTGATCATACTGTTCTTTTGTGAGAGTAAGACCTCCACTTGTAGGCTGTGTAGGATCTGAAACCATAGTAGTATTATTGGCTGAAACGTGAGTTGTACGTCCCTTGTAGGATTTTCCTTTGACATGCCAACCTGGTGGAAAACCCACAAGCTTGAAACACCTTTCTTTGGTGTGTCCTGGTTTGTCACAATGCTCACATCTTGGTTTAGAATCTCCTGAATAAGTAGAACTCCCTTGATAGGGCCCTCTTGGTGTGCCTCTTGAATTATTATTTTGTCTTACAATGAAAGCTGCTGCCTCCAATGGTTGTGCTCGTGTGGTGGAAAGAGTTTGTTGCTTTTCTTCTTTGGTAACAAGAGCATAAGCCTTGTTGATTGTTGGAAAAGGTTCCATATTTAAGATTTGTGATCGAATGATTCCATATTGATTATTCAATCCTATGAGAAATTGATGGACATTTTCTTTTTCTTTTTCTGCAAAAATTTCTTTCATTGCACCACAAGTGCAAGGAGGAATAGTTGAGTAAGTTGCTAATTCATCCCATGAACCTTTCAATTTTGTGTAGTAGGCTGCCACAGATAAGTCTTTTTGTTGCGCAAGACAAATTTCCCTCTTTAATTCATGGATGCGAGGGACGTTTCCTTGCGAGAAACGTTCTTGCAAATCTGTCCACATCTCCTGGGCTGTATCTACATAAGCAACACTATCATGTAGTTCAGGAGTTAAAGCATTAAAAATCCAAGAAATTACCATGGAGTTGCATTTTTCCCACATCTGCACTTCTGCCCCATCACCTTTCGATTTTGGTAGTGATCCATCAACAAACACAAGTTTGTTCTTGGCTCGAAGAGCATTGATCATGGCTCTCCTCCAAGTGGGATAATATTCTCCTTTGAGGAGACATGAAACCAAGATGGTTCCTGGGCTATCTGAAGAATTGAGGAAATAAGGAGAGGAAAAATCTTGATCTGACATAGACTTCGATGTTGAAGTCTTGGAGATGGTAGAAGAAAATTCTTCACCCATGATGAAGGAAGTAACCAGGCTCTGATACCATGTAAAATTAGATAGCAGAGAAAGCTCAAATATTCTCATTGACAATGATCAAAATATATACAGATGGGTGAGTAAATTACATGATTTACTAAATCTGCTAAATAAGGAAAAAAAATATAAACCTAATAAAGAAAAGATTTACAAATATCCTGAAGATAATTCTAAATCAAATCGTAGAGATTGAGAATGAGATTGACATAATATTTCCAATACTTCCAAACATCAGAGTCGCACATCAACATCTATTTGCGGAAACTAATAAAGGAGCCTTCACTTCACTTACTGCCTTAGAAAGGAAGAAGCTTCATTTAGGTACCTACTGGTGGACTAAAGTATACGAAATTGTTACAATGTTACTGGTATATGCTGGAACCTATGCTTTTTTTTACGATCATATACAGCGCAGGGATGCGTCCGATTGGCAAGTCGGTCGCGTCCTCGATAAGGATCCACACCACCAAACATTTTCATTTGAACTTTGAGTCAGTTGTACCGAAATCCTGGAAATCCTACTGCGATAACCAAGCAAGAAAATGGCATGCATACTATTCAGGTATCGAGCACACTCTCAAATTTCATTTAGTCAAATTACTTCCAAGGCTAGGGGGACAAAGAAGCTGTTTTTTCTCCATCATAATGAAAACAACACGAGAAGGCAAATATTGATTTAAACACACACACACACGCACACACACAAAAAGCTTTACTCTATTGAAAAGCATCAGAGACTTCTTGGCTTTATCATAGCATGCAATGGATGAAGCATGCGGCTGGTAAGAGCCAGAGTGTCAACATTTTCTTCAACTTCATGTCGTAATTTCCACTCAAATTCTTGTACTAGCCTGCCAATTGATGTGCATCCAATCAGCATTGCCTGAAGAGCACCTGCGCACACCCTCTTTCCGGCTCCGAAAGCCATAGTTTTGTGCAAGTCCACGAGATCATGATTGCCATCAAGGAATCTCTCAGGCTTCCACTCTTCAGGGTTTTCCCACCGATTCTTATCCCTATTGCAACCATATATATTTATAGCAATCTGCATACACAACAGCATCAAGCCAAAATGTATGATCAATGTTAATTGAAAGAAGTATAAATATATTTGACGACCAACCAATTACCTCCATTCCAGCAGGGACACAGTAGCCCCCTAACTGTGTATCTTCATGCACAAATCGCAAAGGTAAAACTGGAACTGGACTGTGCTTTCGAAGAGTTTCATGAAATACAGCATTCAAGTACGGAAGTTGGGGCAAGTGTTCCTCCTCAATTTTCTTAGATCCGCAAACATTTATGATTTCGCGATACAGTTTATCCTATAGTACAAAAGCATTAATCAGTCAGGAAAATCACATTACTCCTATCCCCGAAGATAAAAATATACAACTTAGTTAATGAAACAACCTGACAGACAGGATTCTTTGCAAGTTCATTCATTGCCCACTCTGTAGCAACCAATGTAGTATCGGCTGCCTCAATAATTGGCTCCCAAACTAACATACGAATTTGAGCCTCTGTAAGTGTTTTGTCTTCGGATAATAGTAAGTCAAGAAAACAGTTTACTTCCTGTTCCGAGCTTGCTTCAGGTTAGTGAAAATATAAATGTTGAAAAGGAATCCACCGCTGGAATGCTCACAAAGAAAAATACCTGTCCTGAAGCAATCCGTTTCTTCTGCTTCTTGATAAGAGCCGTCATTACAGCTTGCCTGCGAAAAACCAATCGCTGGATTTTCATTTCAAATGCCCGATTAGGAATCCATCTCAAATAGGGGAAGAAATCTCTCCAATCCACTTCAATGGCACCTTCCATTTGATCGAGGACTAGAACCCTGAAAATCTCCTCCCTCGAGAAAGAGATCCCAAGTTCCTCAGAATAAACAGATTCCACATCCTCTCCCAAAGCCTGTAAAAATTTTTCAATTGCCTTTCAAAATTGCAGATGACTTGGCAGCTAGATAATCACAATACCTTTTGTTTGAATCTATAATTAGAAGAAAAAACGTGAACCATATGAACTGAAAATGAAAAACTTACTTCTTTCATTGCTAACCCGAAAAGTTCAGACTGAAATATTTCCCTGAATTCTACATCTTGATAAGGGTTGGCGTTGAAATGAGCGTGCAATTGGCTCGAAACATTATTTACCAGGGTGTCCCTGTGGCAACGGTGACGTTTCTGGAAATCAAACGCTAATGAACATCAACTGTCTTTGGACAGCAATTGTGTTTGTTAAAGTGCATAATGTCTAATATTAAGAAAAAATAAGTTTATAAAATAACTTATAATGAATTTGAATTTTCATTACTTCTAATTTGAACTTTAGTAAGATATGAGACCTATAAACATTATTCGACAGTGGTAATAACCCCTTTTGGGAGTTAAACTAGCTAACCTGAGCAATCGATCCCAATAAATTGGAAATTGCATATTGTTTCACCATCTTGTAAAACTTATCATAATCACTTGTAGCGACCATACATTTATCTTGAGTAAGTAGAGTCAAGGCCTTTGATAGTTTTCTCGTCGAGATGGATGAATATCTAGTCACCATGGCCTGCAAAATAACAATTAGGCAAGTATGGATTTCCCGTTGATCAATCTGTTGTATCCTTTAATGATCGGAACAAATATTTTCAGGAACAAGTTGCATTCTACATTTCGCAACAACTAAAACTAAAAAACGAGAACAATCATTACATTTACAAAGCTGAGTCGACAATGTCGATATGTAGTTAGCAAGACATTCTCCAGAACAAGAAACGTAGCTAAACAATCGGGGCCTATGGTCTTGTCGGGCCCACATTGGCCTAAGAAGCCATTACTTCCTGAGCGTGATTCCGTGGACAGAGAAACTAAGCCACAGGAGAGCAGGAGACAGAAGAAGTGACATATAAACTCCACATATTTAAAAATAATTCTTTTTTAAAATTTTGAACTATTCTGCCAAAAAATCCACTAATTTTCGAAAATAATAATTATTCTGTAAGATCCTCTCGCAAACTTATTCTAACTTTTTTTTGATAGAATTTCTTTGTCAACCACTTTTTCCTTACTTATAACTTGAAAGCAAAATGACGTTGTACCAGATTGTGATGAGAATAGTATAAAATCACAGACCAAAAAGGAAGGGTGCGACTAAATGCACTCAAAACGGTACACCGAATCACACTTCAACCAATGTTTATTATTTTATTTTTTAATATAAATATAAATTTAAATGAGTGTTATTTTAAATTCTAAAAGTTAAATTTCAAATTTTATACCTAATCAGGGAGTTGTAGGGGCTAAGTAAATCTTGTTGTAGATATGTATTTTATTTTTCTTTTTATTTTTTTAAGTTTTCCATGAAATTTGTGTATATGCACAATTATAATTGGATCTTTGCTTCCACGTCGTAAGGATAAACAAAGTGAACTAAAATTGTACCTCTTTGGCAACTTCAGTTGAATTGAGAACGACAATGGTGGAAGCACCGGTTTTGATTGAGTAGATTGGTCCATAAGTTTCAGCCCACTTAGTGAATGTCTTGTGGGGTTTCTTCTCCTTCAGCTGCAGCAGATTCCCTATCACTGGCCACCCTGGTACTTCTGTATCAAATTGAATATTCACTCCTCATTATCTTAAATCATTTTAACCATATTTTAACGCAAAAAACCAATTGACCTGTTGTAGAATCAATGGTATACCTGGAACAGGAGGAAGATTGGAAGATGCTTGCCTTTGATTATTAGGGACGAACTTTTTGGACACCAACACAAAGAAGATAAACCCACACACGGCAGCAGCAAGGGTGGCGTAGGGCATCGACTGGGAACTTTGAAGGATGCTAGTTAGAGTTTCCATTTGAATCTGCAATGGGAATATTTAATGCGTAGTGCCTTTCTGTTGCGTACACTAATCTCTCTGTCTCTATATATATATGGTTGTTTAAGATGCTCTAATTTTTTATATCCCACAAGGGACAGTTGTTTAAGATACTGAATACTGAAGATGTCCAAAAACAATCCAAGTCTGGGTTTTCCTGCACTACAAAAAGAGTATTAATACATGTATAAAATTTTATTATTTTAATTAGTATTTCGATTGCAATATAATTGATAATTTAGTGTTTAGATTGTAATAAAATTAACAATTTTTATAATAAAATTAATAATTTTTAATAAAAATTTAAAATTATTATTTTTTATTATAAATATTATTAATTTTATTTCTTTTAGAATACAAATAGAGACAACACGTACCAATATTTTCATTTGTGAAAAAGTACGCCACTTAGCAATTAGCATTATTTAAAGGGCAAGATAGTAATAACATGGAGACAGGGTAGAGGGTAACTTTTTTTTTTTTTCAAAAAAAAAAAAAGTAGTACCATGGAGATGGTTTATTTTTTTTTATTTTATTTATTTGTAAAATTCATTAACATATAATTAGTTCATATTTATTATTATTATTATTATGTACCATCGAATAGTGTTCGTTTTGAAATTTATATGCTTTTCGGCTTACTTTGATGCCCGTGGATATGATAAAAAGAGAGCAATGCGGGTAACGACAAAATGTCATAAAAAAGAATAATGGTTGGGCACAAGCCAAGAGATGCCGGTTGCCATGAGTTTTTGTCGGTTCTTAAATTCATATGCTTTTCGGCTTATTTTGATGCCATGCCCGTGAATGCCAAATAAATATAAAGTTTAAAATTATTATAAATTATATTAAATAATTATATTTTATTAATATAAAATTTTATATTATTTAACACGTTTTTTTGACGTGTATTTTGTTTGATTTGCACGCAATGTAAGAAACTTATACTACAACGAGCTAAATGCATAAGTAAAAGGCCAAACTGCCTCGTAACAAGCGTAGACAAGAAAAAAAAAAGTTTTAGTAATATGTCAAATAAATCTCATAACTCAAGCTGATACGTAAGGAATTTTTAAAAAATGTTATAAGTAATGTGGAATCTCTGTGTTTTGTTAATATAAAATTTTACACACTTAAACAGTGGATGAGAGATAAATAAAGTGCGCACAATGCCGTAAAGACAAAGTGTCGTAAAAAGGAATATGGTTGGGCACATGAAAAGAGATGCCAGTAAATATTATCTATATATAAAAAGGAATAATCGTAAAAAGATGCAGGCAAATTGATCACAAGTTAGCATTTGAACTGGCTTAATTAGCAGCAAGAAAATCATTTTTTGTTAATTAGAATGTTAGTTGGTACAAGTTACAACAACTGTAGCATTTTACAATTTTATAAATTATACATTTATTTCTTAAAAATTAAAATCTAAGATTTCAAAAAAAAAAATAAATTTTAATTACGTGAATTGTGCGACAACATAAAAAACATGTTAAAAGGTAGAACAACTCTTGATGCGCCATTTGCTTTCTTTTCCCTTGTCGTGTTTTGCTTTTGATTTTTTTACATTAGTTCCAACTGTAGTTCCTAGAGTTAATATCATACGCCTGCCCCACCACATGGGCAAGGGAGATAGCACCCATCCTCAAAGACATTACTAGGATCCTGAACCCGATTTCTAATATATTTTATTCTTATATACGTTGAGAAGTCGATAAGGGAGCAGATTGGATTGCAATTCAGTCTAATAAGGGATCATGATCCTTGGACTGGAAAAACAATCATCTTGAGGACTTTTACTGAATTCTTTGTATCGACTCTATTTAGTTTGTCTATAATTACTATTTACAGTAAAATAAAAAAAAATTATACAGCGAATACATGGGAGGTGTCGCCCGTCTTTGATTTGTTATCTTGAAAATAAACTGCCTGTGTGTTTCTTGGCTCTACCCTCTTGACAAGGCCTTGGAAAGCGTCCACAATTAAGGTTGAACATAAAAACACGCTTAATGCCAACTGCGAGGGGCAGCCGATGGAGGATATTGTCTTATGCTTCAACATATAAGATGGATTCTTACGAACACTTTTCTACCTAATCTTAATACTGTATTTGGATAAAATTCTTGAGGGAGAGAAAAGTGAGGGAGAGGAAAGTAGAGGAGAGGATCATTAGATGAAAAGAATATTTTTTATTCTCTCTTGTATTTGGAAAGAGGTGATGAGACGGAGAAAAATTATAAATTCTTTTATTTGAAAAATGGTAGAAAGTGGTGAAGAGAAATATAAAATGTATTAAAATAATAATTTTATCTTTCATAATAAATTCTATTAAGATATTTGTTTAGGTAAAATTATAATTTTTAAATTATGTAAAAGTAATTGAGTCATTTAATAAATTTAGTAGGAGAACTAACAACTTTCCTCCTATTTTTAAGAGGATTGGTTTTAGTGGGGTAGGGAGAATTTGGGAAATTAGAAACTTTCCTCTCCTCCACTTTTCAAACATTTTTCAAATACAATAATTTACTTTAATTCTCTCATTTTCCTCTCCCTCTCCCCACTTTACCTCCTTTTAAACACAGTGTAAGTAGACGTATAGCCACGAATTTACTAGAAAGTGAATGAAAAAAAAAAGTATAATATGATTGATAAAAAGTAATGATTAGAAAGTTGTGAGAAAGAAAATAAATAGTAATTTGTCATAAATAAAGTAAAAAATAATTGTTTAAATGGATAAAAAATAAAAAAAAAATAATTAAAAATTTTAAAATTTTCTTTTCTTTTTCCTTCTCTCGGAAAGTAGCCAAATGTTATGAAAGTGTTTTATATATATATGCCAATGTGATTTCATTCCAGTTAAGTCAAACTATAATTTTATTAATTTAATTAATTCTAAATAGGAACTTATTTAAAATAAAAATATTAAAAATTGAAGATCGATTTGAGAACTAAAAAAATTTAAAAGTTTAAGCATTAAAAATCTCAAAAAATTAAAACTTCTTAATCACTTAATCCAATTAATTTCAACCCGCAAACGAAATTATTAATAGTGAAAGTGGCAAACCGACTTAGTTATGCCACTACGTATTTACCGCCACTATTAAACCTAGTCTAAGCAAAGTTTTTGCTGCATTATCCAGCATTTAAAGCTTTTGTGGGCCCCAGTGGTCGGCCATGATGAATAATTTTCTTTTTTCTTTCCTATCTTGATATACGGTACAAACATTGTCAGAAGGGTCATTGTCATATAATTATATAATTTATAATGTATAAAAAATGTGTAATTAATTTAATAATTAATTTATTTTTTAAATTTAATTTATTTTTATAATATAATAATTTAAATTTTTATGTATTAATTTTATATTTATTATTATGTGTTTATTTAATTTTTCTCTTGTTAAAATTTTAACTGTCTAGTATAGTTGATTATCTCTAATAATGTGTTTAGATTTGTAAAAAAGAAAATTAAAAAAAAATTATTATTTAAATTGATGAGAAAGTTGTTAAAAAAAATGTGAGAAATAAAAATAAATAGTAATTTATAATAGAAAAAATTGTAAGAAAATAAAATTATTTGATTAATGAGAAAGTTGTGAAAAAAAATAATGAGAAATAAAGATCCATAGTTATTTGTGAAAAAAAAATATTATGAGAAAATGGTATTGTTTGACTTGATAAGAGTTCTTATAAAAAAAATTATAAAAAAATAATAAAATAATAATAATATTTTTTGATCAAAATTTTATTTTCTTATAATTTTCTCACAAAAGCAAATAGAAGATCACTTTCAGTTCCTATTTGGTTTAATTGATTGTTTATTGAGTAGTATAATTGATTTTTGTTATTTATAATTGAAATACAATTGTAATTTTAATTAAATTAATTTTTATTTTTTACTATTTAAATAATAAAATCATTATTTAGTGCTTTATATTTCTATTTTATGAAAGAATAATATTATGAAAAAAATTTTCTACAAAAATTATTTTATCACAAGCTGTTTATCCAAACTGTAGCATCAAACTGCTTTTGTGAATAAGTTGCTGTTTAGGGAAGTTACCAGCAAAAACCGATACTCAAAAAATATTTATCAAACACAATTTTTCATACTTTTTTTAAATGAACAACAAAAAGTACTCAAAAAATTTGAACAAAACACTCTCTTAAACTTAGATCTCTAGATAGAATAAAAAAACAAATGTTGTCAAAAGAAATATAAATTATCTCAAACTTGAATGACAGCGCAAACAGAGCCAGTGTAATGATCAAGAAATCATCTATAGAAACACAAAAATCAACGATGCCAGATCCACTCCAAAGCGCGCTGATTTTATTGGGGAAACTTCGACATTACAGCAACATTTTGTGTCAGCCCATCAAATCAATGGGCAATGTTAAAAGGGATCAAATTGCAAGAAACGCAGGGAGATAAGGAAGATACGCCAACTCCTAGCTCGAATAATATCACACAATCCAAGTCTCAAAGCGCTTCAAAGCCGGTAGATCCCACCAATCGTGGAAAGGGACAAGTGGAACTTGATTAGCAAAGTGTTCATGCTAAAAATAATTTAAATTAGAAAATTTTTATTTTAATTTTCTTTTTTAAATGAGTATAATTTATTTATAATTTTATACTACCCAATAAGTATGGTCTATTTAAATAAAAAAATTAAAAATAATATTTAAATGGTATTAGATTATGAGTTAATTTTACTCACTAAAAAAGAGAGTAAAATTAACAAACACTTTTAAATTAACTACTTAACACACTGTTAATTGTTTCCAATCCAACTAGCTAACTTGGGTATGATCCAATCTCTACGGTACGAGTTAAAAAATATTTTTGCCAAAACCTTTCAAAGTCAAGTTGAAGAAAAAATTACATATGCCAACCCTAAGAGATTCAAATATGATTTTTCATTGGCTTCCTCAATGTCACTTCGTAATAAAAGAATTAAATGAAATTTAGTATAGACAATTGAAACATTTTTGGTTATCTTCAATTGTTGATTTATCTTTTCAGTCTGCTTTAACTATTTTCTTTTTTTATTTTTATCTTTTTAACCATTCGGTCGTAAAAAAAGAAACAGATCATGAAAACAATTGATAATATAAGGTCAAATTAGATGAGGTAATTTCTTCCGTTTGTTCCTGTTTGGCAGTGGGAATAATAACACGAGGGTCCTGACATTATCGTGCCTAAGTGATCTGACTGCGGATTGGATGTGTTGCGAGCCTTTCAATGAATGCAAAGTTTTTCTCTGTCTTAAGACGGATCATGCCTTTAGTGACCTGACATCATCATGTTTCTGATCTTATGGCTAAGTTTAATACTTTACTTTTTTTTTTTCTCTCGCCTCTCACATTTTACTTCCCCATCATAACATTTCCGTCTCTCCCAGTTGTAGTAATTGTTCCCTTTACTGTAAGTTGCAACTCCCCAGCTACTTGCGCTTTTCTTCTCAGCTTGGGCAGAGCCAAGATTCGGACAAAATTTCATCTCTCCAAGAACATTTTTAGGGAACATAATTTACAAGTTGCACGGTGAAATAAATAGAATAACAGTTGGATCCCTAATTTAACTGAGATGATACAGGTTAGTGTTAAAATTTTTGTCTGTTTCACTATCACTATTATTGCTACGTGACACGCAGATCCTACAGGCCACTAGGCCAGTCTTTGCTATACTGAGGTGGAATCGTAGGCAGCTGCCAGTTGAAATTTCAGTGCGGAGTCAAGACATGTTTTGTTTTTATCTTAACGTAAAGCTTCAGCTTTTGTTTTATAGAAAAAGTTTAGAAAGACCAGGGCAGGGGACTGAATGGGGTGACGCGACTGCATGTGTTCCGCACGGGCTTGCATTTTTTTTTTTAATGGCCTGCCATTTTACGGATCATATAAGAACAAAGAAATATGTTTATATGCAAGTAAAAAATTGTTATACAGTAATTATATTATAATAATTAATATATTTTTGTATAATTGTAATAATAAGATGTATAACGAAAAAATATTTTTATTTTTTATAATTCATATTTTTTATTATAACTATACAAAATATATTAATTATTATAATATGATCACTGTATGACAATTTTTTTGTATATCTATATAATGAAACTGTAAAAAAAAAACTCCAACTTTGTAATAACTTCAATATGAATTTTAAGGTTTTTTATATTTTATGTAATGTTAAATGAATTTTATAATAAAAATAACACATCTTCAAGTGAAATTAATTGATCCTATCAAATGTGTTGACGTGGCTACTGATTATTTTTTTACATAAGCGAAAACTGCAACTAATTAGTCTTTTCATGTATCTTCAAAAATTTTGAAAAAAAAATTAAATTAAAATATAAAATTAAATGAGTGTACTTTAAAACTTAAAATATAGATTTACATAATATATGTTAAAATAAAAAAAATATTTTTTTCTTAAAAAAATTAACCTCATTCTACTTAAAATAAAACTAGTTACATTTTTTTCGAATGCTTCCTTCCTGTACACAACTTTTTGTGTTTTTACATAACGTAGGTATAACTGCAAAAGATGACCGGATTCTATTTTTGTGACAACTAATTTATATAAGTTGGTGCACTCAAAAGGTCGAGAAAATTTTGAAATTTTTTTTCCTATTAACACTTTTACGTAGTAAATTGTTACTGCCGCTTTTCTCACCACACCAACAAATAAAATTTTTGGGCCTCAAATTTTTTTAAAAGTTTAAATAAGTAGAGGAAAAGCTTAATAGTAATATAAGTCTTTTTAGATTTTTATATTTAATTAATAAATAATTTTATATTCCTTAACATGTCTTCTTAATACTAATTAAGGCTAATTAGCACATAAGAGAGGAAATTAAACTGGCTCAAACCTATATATAAAATGCCAAACTATTAGTATAAATAAGAGAGTAAACTAAACTTTTATACTATGATAAAACTTAGAGATTTAAGATAATAAATTTTGTACGTATTTTATTGAGAGGGATTACGTTAATTTATATAAAAGGTGTGAACACAAAATAAAAAAAGAGATACTGAAAAAATAATTACAATAATATCAAAAAAAATATCCACAAAATCTTTTAAGTATGCTATCACATATTCTGACATGATTATTTACACACTAAAGAAGAGCCCGCGCGCTGCATAGATTTTAAATAATTTAATATAAAAAGTTTATCGTTTAAAATATTTTAAAATCATTCTAATTGTGGTTCTCAGTTGTTTGAATAGTTTATAAAACATATAAATTTGATAAAATTGAGAGCGTATTCTGCTGTGCACAAATTCTTTTGAGTTAGGAAATTATACCTGTTCCAGAAAATACAACTTATAAACAGTAAACTTCTAAAATTAAGATGCAAAAATTATATGTTATGCGTACATAAATTGACTCAACCTATGGTGTTCCATAAACATTGAACTACCATAATAAAGACGATGAAATTCTAATAAGTCCAAAATCATATTAAAATATCATTAATGTCACCATATTCATAGAAAATTCAATAAAATAACCAAATTGGTTTTGTCAAGTTCTGCATAAATTATAAAAAATAACAATGAAAATTCGTAGGAATGTGATGACAAATAACTTTACGCACTGTCATAAATTTTATGAACAACATCTTATCAAAACATTTATGATATCTTGACAATATTACTTGCAAAATCAAATCTAAAAAAAATTTCAAATCAGAGGTTAGAAACAAAAAGCATTAAGAGTAAACAGAAATTTAAAATAAACTCAATTCTTAATTTTCAATTGCTTTTGTTGGTCTCAAATCTTAGATAAAGGATCATATAATACTTATGAAGAAGAATAATAATAATATATGAATGTAAAATTTAAAAAGTAAGAAAAAAGAACAAACTTTTCAAAGATATACTCGTGGTCTGCAATCTTGAAATTAAAAATATAGATATATGAATGTAAAATTAGGATTTCTGAATTAATATTAGGAAAATTATCAAAAGAAAGAGAAGAAAGCATTGAACTTCGCTATAAATCATTTGGCAAGAAATGCTGCCATTTGGTGTAGAACCAGCGGGCCAAATTCCATATCCTCTACCGTTGCGAAGCCATTCTTATGACATTTAGCATAGCCATCATGTAAATCATTTTGTCGCAATTAGCATTGGCCTTATATAAAATTGAAAAATTAATAAGAAGATTTAAAGAAACTAAATGCGATGAAATGACATTTAAGAAAAATGGGAAATTAAATGCAAAATTAAATAGGAAGGTTAAAGAAATTAATTGTTATAGAATGACGTTTAAGGCAAATAGAAAAGTAGATGGAGATTAAATAGGAAATTTTATGAATTTAAATGTGATTAAATGATATAGAAGATTTCTACAATTTCTGTAATAAGAAGCGGTTTAAGGAATTAAATTTGTAATAATATTATGTTTATGCATCTAAAATTAAGAGTAATAATGAACAGGAATTGACCAACATAAAGGGAATTATTCAAGGAAAAGATGAAATGAAATTAAGGTAATAATCTAGTGTAAGGAGGAAGATTAAAGGGAAAGAATCACTTACTAATAATAAGTTGAATGATTTAAATATGGTAATAATGAAGATAAGATTTTTTTGCAAAATTAAGAGTAGAAAAGATAGAATTTAGCTCATAAAATGTCAGGATTAACTCATTAAAAATGAAAAATTTTAAAATTAAAGAGAAAATTAACACATTACAACTTAAATCAAGAAAAAGCTTTTTCTAACTTTCTTATTTATACTAATTAAATAGATTCTAACACCCACAATCGAAACCATCGCTGCAATAGGAAGAGTAATCCGAAAATGGAGATATCTCAGTGGTTCAACGTGGCCCTACTATTCTTCTTCTTCTTCTTCTTTCTGCTTGTCTTATACAAAATTGGAACCCCAAAAAACCTGCCACCGAGTCCACCGGCTCGTCCAATCATCGGTCATGTCCACCTGCTAAAGCAACCGGTTCACCGATCTCTGCAGCAACTTTCTGCAAAATACGGCGACATCTTGTTTCTGCGGTACGGGAGCCGTAAAGTCCTTGTGATTTCCTTGCCATCGGCAGTTGAAGAGTGCTTCACCAAAAACGACGTGATATTCGCCAACCGCCCACGCTCCATCGCCGGAAAACATCTCAATTACAACTCTACAACAATGGGTTTCTCCTCTTACGGTGACCACTGGCGCAATCTCAGGCGCCTCACAACCATTGAGCTCTTCTCCAGCAGCCGTCTGGCAACGTTTTCGGGTATCCGCACAGAAGAGGTTCGGTCACTGCTGAAGGACTTGTTTCAGGACTGCTCAGATGGGGAGCGGATTAAAGTGCAGCTGACTTCACAGCTTACGGAGCTTACATTCAATATAGTGATGAGGATAATCGCTGGAAAGCGTTACTATGGAAAGGACACTGATAGTGAAGAGGCTAGATTGTTTCATGATCTTATAAGGGAGATGGAGTCGCTCCGCGGTAGCGGAAATCTAAACGACTACTTTCCGGTGCTGCAGTGGGTGGATTTCCGAGGGGTGGAGAAGAAGATGAAGGCATTAATGAAGAAGATGGACAGGTTCTTACAGGACCTGGTAGATGAGCATCAGAGAGCAAGCAGTGAGTCATTTCCTTCAGGAAATTCACCTGTTTCTAACAAACAAAGTAGGAACATGACTTTGATTGATGTCCTGTTATCGTTGAAAGAGACCGACCCAGAATTCTATTCCGACCAAACCATCAAAGGTGTTATAATGGTAAGAAAACTAAGAATGCGTACATATGATCTATTGGCAATTTCATGATTCTGACACAGAATAATTTCATTTGATTCTTCATATATACCTGCAGTCGACCCTGACTGCTGGAACTCAAACATCGGCAGCGACAATGGAATGGGCGATGTCACTTCTCCTGAACCATCCGGAAGCAATGCGGAAGGTCTATTCTGAGATAGATGCCATTGTTGGACCAGACCGTCTGTTAGATGAAACGGATGTGCCAAAACTAAGTTACCTGCAGAACGTAATCAATGAGACATTGCGACTCTTTCCACCAGCGCCACTTTTATTGCCACACGAATCCACTGCAGATTGTACCGTTTGTGGGTTCCATGTTCCCCGAGGCACAATGCTGTTAGTCAATATTTGGAGCATGAACAGAGACCCCAAAATATGGAAGGAACCAACAAAATTCAAGCCAGAGAGATTTGAAGTCGGAGAAGGTACTGAAGGGTATAAACTGCTGCCATTTGGGGCCGGAAGGCGAGCTTGTCCCGGAGCCGGTCTGGCCAAACGAGTGATAGGCCTGACACTGGGTGCTTTGCTTCAGTCCTTTGAGTGGGAAAAGATTAGCAAAGAGGAGATCGACATGGCAGAGGGAACAGGGCTCACAATGCCTAGAGCTCACCCATTGGAGGCACTGTGCAGACCTCGCGAACACATTGTCCACCTGCTCTCCACGCTATAAATTGTGAAGCGTGTGACGATTATTATCACCTGACATTATTGCAAAAAAACAAGAAAGTGTTTGTATCGTTTACAAGAATAAGAGTGAAGGATTGTCTATGGTGTTGTATGCCTTGCAGTTACAGGATTATGTCATCTTGTAATATTAATTAATGGAGTGTCACTCTCCAGATTGCTGGATCTTGATTTATCCAAGGGAATTCTTAGCTCAAGTGAAGCACGCCAATAAATTTGAACTGGGAAAATTGTCTAACCATTGCCATAAGCTGATCCCGGCTTCAGCTTCTCTGGAAACCACTTAATTGTCGTGGAAGTTTGCTTGCAAGAAGAAATAAATAAAAAAGGATTTCACTACAGTCGACTAATCTTGCAAGAGGGGTACTCTTGCATAGTTTTTTTCACATCCAAGTGGCTAAAAGCTTCAGATTGCAGAGGATAGAAATCCACTAGATGCAATATGTTTGTGAATGAGTCCAATTATATAGTCACAATAGTCACATCAAAAGTAAGAGACGGAGTCAACACAAATATATACAGATAAATTGTAATTTCGTATAGACACTACTAAGTGCAGGCACATACACCTCTGCAGTGTCCATTAAATGGGCTATGTCACCTCTTCTTAACAAGCCTGAGGCACCGGAGACGAGTTGGACGATTACATTGGTCAAGATTAGGGATGAATCTATAAAATATTTTCAAGAGGATAAAGCAAATTCATAAATTGAGAAAAAAAATGTTTAGTAGAGACAGCTTTAAAATAGAGCGAAGACATTAAAAAATTATGTGACAATTTTAGAAAATTGTAAATAGAAATATATATTTAAGAGGGCGAGGGTGTTAATTAAAATAAAATTATGTGAAGATTTCAAAAAATTATATAAAAAGTATATACATTTCTCTCATATCCAACCTAAATTCGTTTATGCACTAGTAATCAAGACAATTGGAATCCAAGTAAATGAATAAATGAATTTTTCTTTAAAGGCCGAAGGATGGTACTTTTTTTTTTTTTTTTATGAGAGAAAAAAAAAATCCACCATCATGAATATGTTGGATTTATAGGCTGAAATTGGAGTAACTTATGTTTTGGCATCTCGTTCAACCACTAGCAAAAAAGTAAACTCACTAACTGAGTACAAATGAAACGAAGTGAGACTTTACAACTGGAGACCGTGATAATTATTAAGTCATGATCTTCTGCTGCATCACAGGCATTCCTCTAGAAAGGGCAATCTAACACATTGGTTAGAAAAAGCGCGGTCGCAGAAACTCAAATTTAAATCTCTATTATAAACATACGTCGACTTACCACTAAATTATCATTTCGAGTGTTTGAAGATTAGTACTTGAATGCTTTTATTTTACGTTTCAACAAAAATTAAGAAAGAAATAGTGAGACTAGTATAGTTGTCCATAAAAGTAAAATTTTAAGTGAGATTGAGTTTCAATTCAACTTAATCAAATTTTCAGAAAATATGAATTTTAATTTCAAGGAAAAGATACCTGACTCGAGTGCTCAGGTCAGGACCTTTTTAAAGAGGTCATAGGGCCCCTTGCAAAAGGAAACAACTATATTGTCTCCCATTGGTTAGAAGTGGCCGGCTCGGCCGGCTACTTTTTACGTTAATTTTAATGTATATACCAAAAACGAGTAAAACATATAACGTATACCAAAGAGGTACAAGTTAAATGATTAGTAGGCTTGAATGGGGGTGAGGGGGTGTGAGTCCATAGTCAAGATCGATTGCTAGACGAACAAAGATTGTCCGAGGTTGCCATATCTCCAAAGAAGATTCATAAAGGAGACATTTAGAATGTACCCGGCAGCCCGACTTCTAGCGCCACACTAATCATCTGAGGATTGGACAACTGGTGTTTACCAGCACAAAGTGCCACGAGGCACCATGTTGTGGATCAATGCACGGGCTTTTCTATGAGATTCGAAGAGTAAGGGAGGACCCAACAAGTTTCAGGTCAGAGAGGTTTGAAAGTGTCGATGCTGAGGCCTTTGGGTTGGGCAGACGGTCGTACCCTCGGACTGGCCTTGATTGTAGTAGAGTGGTGGGCTTGAGGTTGGGCTACATTAATTCAATGCTTTGGGCCATGAATTAGACATGTCTAAGCTACAAGACCGACGTTGATTCAGATGGTAAAGGTTTGAATTCGATTAATTAGAGGTCTCAGTTCCGAATCTTGAGAATGCAGCCACGTTAAATACCTATTGAGAAACTTTTACCGTCTTTCAAGATCTTACCTGGGTCGGTCCAGATTAGTCAGTCAGCCCAATGAACTGAATATTAAGCAGTTTAGACAAAAAAAAAAAAAAAACAAACAAAGAGGAGTGGGGCTTCCATATCTTTCATGAGCCACCTTCTGAATAGTCTCAGTTGATTTGGCAAAACGCTATTGGTGTCCGCTGGCCTTCCGCATGGTCTTCTTTGGATATATATATATATATATATAGGTTAATTTCTTTGGATATTTTTTAAGCAATCGCTTTTGGCCTCTCTTCTTCAAAAAGAGAGAAAAAAAAAAAAAAAAAAAAGCTCTAAACCAAAAGTATAAAAGAGAAAAGCTACCATTAACGCACTTGGAGAGACGTCGACGAGGGCTAAGTCAAAACAATTGTCATGAATACATAATACATTACTCAATGTACTGTAACTAGTTAACCAGTAATTTTTTTCTTTATTTTCCTTTCACCCTTCTCTTCTATCATGCGTTTTCTCGAGAATATGCACCCGTATGTGCAAGAACGTAAGATTGTACATCATCCATAGACAATAATTAACTAACTTGGCAATGACTTAGCCCTAATCAAAATTAGGGTAAAGATTACTTTTGAATGTCACTTCTGGACAATTAAAAAAATGTAACCGCTTGTTAGTTTAATATAATGGTATTATATTTTATTTTATTTTTTTAATAGAAAATGTGTAAATTTTATACTTTTAAATTTTAAAATAATAATTATTTAATTTTAAATTTTAAATTTACTTTTTTTTACATTTTATTAATATAATTACATTAAATTAAAAATTAATTATATTTTATTAATAACGTATAATGTAAATGTGTGAATACATGCGTGCAGAACCAAGCTTAAGATAGGAACGGTGGTTTTCCTTCTCGAGCTTCATTACATTTTCAGACAAAAATTATCAGAAATACTGCTTGAATGCAATTACCTGTATTTAGTTTGCAATCATCTGAATTTTAAATGTAATTAAAATAAAAAAAATTATTATTATTTTTTTATATATAAAATTTAATTAATTATACATTAAATATAAATAATTATATTAAGACACAATTTTAATTTTTTTTTTTTTTTTAAGTAATGTAACTTTTTCTTTCTTCCAATATTAAATGGCCCCACGCGTCTATCTCGCTCTTACGTTTCCGCTTCCCCCTTCCGATCGCTCCGTTCTCTCCTGCCGAGCCAACCAACCAAAAAAAACAAGAAATAAATAAAATAATAAAAAAATTCCTTATTCCTTGAAAAAAACAAATGTCGGAGTCCGAGTCCACCACTACCGCCGCATCGCCGCCGGGCGAGGACTCAGCTACGGGAGAGCCGCAGTCGCAGAAACAGGAGCCGAGGAAGCCGACTACCAGCTCTTTTAACCTGAGCATTTGGCCGCCGACGCAGCGGACGCGCGACGCTGTCGTCACGCGCCTAATCGAGACCTTATCCACTTCCTCCGTCCTCTCCAAGCGCTACGGTACAATTCCTCAGGAAGAGGCGGACGCCGCCGCCCGCAGTATCGAGGAGGAGGCCTTCGGGGTGGCTAACGCCGCTGTTTCCGCCGAGGACGACGGTCTCGAGATCCTCCAGCAATACTCCAAGGAGATCAGCAAACGAATGCTCCAGACTGTCAAGTCTCGATCTAGTGCTGCCTCCACGGTTGATAATAGTGCGTCGGAGACGGCGAGTCCAGCCGTGCCGCCCCCGGCGACAGAGGAACCTACAGTGGAAGTTTCCACTTCCGTCGAGACCGAGGCTTAATCTTGATAGAGCTTGTTACATTTATATGGTATGTTTGGGGGAATTTTTAAACCTTTTTTCTTCATTTTTGTTGGTGTTCGTTATGCTGAGATCCGGATGTACTTAATTATGGATTCTCTGATGATTATATGACATTGTAATATGGTAATCTAGGGTTTCTTTCTTTTTTTTTTTTTTTTTTTTCTTTTTCCTTTCATTTTGATCCCTAGAATATTGTGTTTTTACGTTTTCGGTTCCTATGACATGATACCAGTGAACTCTGAAACTCAAGTATCAAATGATTTACATTGAGCTGAGCAAAATGGAAGTTGTGGAGAGGTCTAAATTTTGTGCTTGTTGCACCTGTGATAACCTACAGATTCTTCTAGCTATTCCAAAGCCCATCATATGTCATATTATGGAACAATCAAAAACACAAAGGAAAAACTGTTAGCTTTCAGAATGAGTGGGATGTGGTAAATCCAGTTATATCTGGGCTGGCACTGTGCAATTTGTTTGTGATATTATGGAAGCTGTATATATTATGCAAGGAAAAACATTGGAGGACATAGAAGAAATGGGCAGAAAAGTATCAATAATGCAACTGTAAGACATATTTGTGCAACAACGTTGATTTTTTGTGCAACAATAAATAACGTGATAATTTCTTATTGCACATTTTACTAGTTTTGTTGCACAAATAATGATAACCGTTGCATTATTGACAAATTTTCTATCCACCAACCTATGTCCTCCTAATGGAACTCATTATGCAATAATATGTATTTAACTTCCTGGGCATTTCAGAGCCCTTCTTGTTTTGCTAATTTGAGGATCGGTGATATGTAATCATAGAACAGAAGTTTAGGCCTGCTTCTTGGCATCTAAAACCACGCTCGTACGATAAAAACAAGGTGCCAATAATGATTTTGCTGTTTTAGTTTACCTAAGTTGAACTTAATTCTTCTATCAAAAAAAAAAAAAAATTCATTTTAAGTCTTGTAGCTTCCATTGTTCCTGTCTGTCATTGATAATTTTAATTTTGTTTCAATACAGTCTAGGCTCTAGGGAATACCTGCTGTCCATGCAAATGATTTATCAATCAAGCTGCTGACCTTTTTTGAACACTTTCTGTTCTGTCGTCTGTAGCCCTTGGTTTATCTTTCGCGCTCGGTGTGTTTATTAATGCATTGTGTCTCGTGTTTTATCAGATCATTGAGTGCATGTTTAAGAATCTTCATCATCCAAGTGCAAAATTCATGAGCATCACTAAGATTGCAGCCAAAAATTTTTCATCTTGTGTTATTTTGTGTGTTGTGGTTAAGTCTGACCTTCAGAGCAGGGAGCTCTCTACATTTTTCTGTCTAGGATCTTAGTGTCATCAACAATGAGGGCGGCTCTAAAATGCAATTTAAATAAGGGAGGCTTTAGTTGAGTCTTAATATGAGAGTAGAATGACAGTGCTAGTAAGATTTACCCCTATAAGGTGGGAAAGAAAAGTTGGCTACTGGGTTCCTCCAGTCTATCATTCGATAAACATGACAATGTGTATGGATTGTAGAATATGTTATCCTTGCTGCATCATAATCACGCCCTATATTTGTCACGCTCTCTCCCACTCTGAGCAGAGGTGTAGGAGTTCTAGTCACGAGTCAGTTTACAGATCTTGGAAAAGAATGTTGATTGAGTTCGCAACATTCCTGGCTGCTGAATAGTTGCAGCTCTGTGTCACAGTGCTTTTGGCTAAAGTCACTAGCTTTGCTTAAGAGGCATTTTTGTTGAAGCCTTTTGTTTGGTATCACTAAGTTCTTCGTCATCGTCATCATCATTGGTTTCTTTCCAAAAGCTTCTCTGTATAAGCCTTTTTTTATGATGACTAAGTTCTTTCATTAGGCATATTTTCTTTACGAGAATGGACTTTTCTCATTTCTTTATCTGGCCTCTTTGGCTTCCACTCAATAAGCAGACGCTAAGATGATGCTTGGCTGTATATGGAATGCAGAACTCTTTTTGAGAAGCTAAGCTTCATGTTCAAATTGCAAGTTTGGTGCTCTGTAGTGGTTCCGTGGTTTCTCGGCTGATCAATTTATTATTTTCTAGAGACTTGTTTGCAGAGTTGAGACTTGTCTTAATAATGGTTTCTTTGTGAGTTGTGACATGATCCGCCTATTGAACTAGTTTATTCTTTTGTTTTTCTCCAGTTTTCTCCAACTTTTGCCTTTATTTTCCTGCAATTTAATGTTCAACTTTAGTCGAAATCATTTTTTGGCAGTTAGTTCCCCTTTCCCCGGCGTCAGTACCCCTCTTGGTAGCGAGAGTACCCCATCATGCTAGTTCTGGCCTTCGAGGCAGACTTATGTTTTGGGCTTGTTGGAGATGTGTTGCCATTATTGCTGAGCGACTGCCTACTTTAGTGAATCATGGGCGTCTTATTCTTGTTAGATTAGTCGTAATGCTTCTGGATATACGTGCTGGAAAGACGAATTTTTAGGCATTGTAAAATCATTTTATTGCTTTCATCCTTCTTGTGTCATTTTTTAACTGATCTCCGGATATCTCCGATTCATGTTTCATATTATACTTTCAACAGCTTGACTACGTGGCCAAAGTATGCATTCTATTCAATAATAACTAATAAATTATATATTTTTTAAAATTTAATAATTTATATCACTACGTTTGACGTGGCTGACGGAGCATTGTCATAAAAGATTATTCTTCTAAGAGATCTTGGAGTAGCAGAAGGAAGCTAGTGGAATTCAATGCTACGAGGAGGCTTCCCTTTTTGCGCCGCACTTTTTGTCCCTACTTGTAGGGGAGAGCACGGGTGTCATTTACTGGAGTTGGCTGTCTCTAGTACTTGATAGCATAATGGTTTCACCGTGTTCGATGGTTAAAAGAACGGCAGAGAGGGGATCCATGTGAATGTTTCTTCATGCTTAATGAAAGCCCTTGCAACCCTAGAATTAAGTTAAGCAAGTTGCTCGCTGCTTGTCTGGAACTGGGTTGGCTTTGCCCATGCGCCTCTGTCGCTGTTCCCCTTTTCTTCCTTGGTTGTCTAATTTTCGTTGCGGTGGACGGATTCCAATGCCTTCGCCCGAAAAAGAAGTGATAGAGCCTTGAAAAAGTTGTGCATTGACCAACTGCTCATCTGTTGACAATTTATCAGCCAAGAGGCCAAATTGGCAATAGAAAATTTTGGCACCCATACGATTCATATTAGTCTACCATATTCAAATTAATAAATATAATTACTTACTAATCAAATATAACCATATTAATATTTGGTGTAAGAATCTTTGTGTAAATTTTATAGTAATATTCATCTAATTTTATATTTTAATTTTATTATTTCAGTTTTGTTGTCTCACATTTTATTAATGTGGTTACATTTTATTAGTAAAGAGTTGCACTTCGTGCCACAGTTTTGCATGGTGCAGAAACCAAACTCAATTGGAAAACACAATATCGGTAGTTGTTTGTTTCCTCTGTTTGTATCTACTGCAACAACGAAAATGAATTGCCATTAGTGGCAGGATCATGTTTGCTTCAACACTTAGTAGGATAACACTGCATGACTTCATATAGTTAGTTTTTTTTTTATTCTCATAAATTTTATTGTTTAATAATTTATATTATTTTATTATTATTTAAAATTACTTAAATGAACCTAATGAGTTTTTGCTAGTTTGTAATCACACTTTTAGACGATAAGTTCCAGGTAATCTCTTATTTCTGGTGCTGCGATGGCAACATTTAAGTCAGCACAATGTAATATTCTTTTATAATGTAATTAACTTTTAACAGCAGCACGACTTTCTTAAACAGCCGCTCCATGTTCTTTTCCCTTGAAATTCTCGCTAGGTATATTGGTGATGAAAGCATGCTTTCTATACTTTGTTCAATGCGACGCAACATTGGCCTCCGTTTGAAATAACCCTTTGTCGTCTTTTACTTTCGTATAATAATCACATTATGTTTGACAAATAGGATTTGACCGAGAAATTGATCTTGAATATGTGGCCGGAAGCCGCCCAGTCAGTAGCTGCCCGTGTCACATGGGACGGATGCATGTTTGAACTGCTGTTCTATAGTTTCTCCTCATCATCATAAAGAAAGAAGGAAAGGGAAAACCAAAAGATGCCAATTTATATGCTTCTGCATGCATGTACTTCGTAAGAAAACAACAAATTGCATAGAAACGTAAACCATATCACTATACCACGTAACAGAAGGGCTAACGAATTACATCTGTCCTCTATAGGTGATTAATTGTCTAAAAGACAATCCACTCTTTGAAGGGATGAAAAAGGAGTAGAAAAACCAAGACAAAAAAAAACAAAAAAAAAAGGGATTCAAAATTAACAGTTTCAAGTGTAAAGAAAGAAGAAAGAATGAAGTTTTTCTTGGTCTACAGCCTAGTGGCTAGAGAGCCTATACTTGGGAATTGGGAGAGGGGTATGAGGATCAATCGGGAGTACGAATTTCTGCCTGATTTAGTCGCTCGGGCCAGACACGCCCTCTGAATGAAGGAAGTCTACGATTGCTAATTAATGACCAGGGCCTTCTTTGCTAGGCCCAGATGCGAGCCTTAACATCAAGCTTCTAATTGCTGAAGGCCGACTGCTCGAATTGTTTGCGGAAAATGAAGCAATACCAATTGATTCACCTCCATTCACCTGCCGGCATCCGGCAATACCGGCTTCTGTCGTGGAAGGAAAAGCTCTGCCATGGACTATACTAATGTGCACCGACAGCATCATCAGCACCATTAAAACTGACACAAACAAAAGGCGTCGATTCATCGTCATTCTCGACCTCGCTTTCTTCAGTGAGAGTAGTTTTATCTTCAGCTTCAATATGGGTTTATTAGTTGGATTTGCTGCGTCTCTTGCGGAAGGGCAGTGGTTGTTGGTATTTGCTAAGCTGTCCAGACACCTATTTATACAAAGAATTTAGTAGTTAAGGACGGTGAAGTGAAAAGGGATTTGTCAAGTGGTGGGTCATCGCGAGATTATTTGACTTTGCATTTGGCAAGCGTGAGAACTCGTGGAAATTGGTTGGATGGATGAACATCTTTTACTCTGAAAATGTTGGTGCTGTTTCAATTTGACTTTGTGCAAAGGGTCTCATGTGCTTTGCGCGTTAGTCACCCAAGAAATTAGCAAGAAACCGGACTGCGTTACATGTGTAACATTTTAAGTGTTATTTGAAGGTGGGAATCTATTTATTTTTGCATGGTTTCATACGTTTCTGAATTCTCATCCAAAGCGTGTGTTTACATGTGAAACTCTTACGAGATATGCGAGCACCTTCGCACTCAGAAAAGGACACCTGTGGCCTATGCCACAAGTTCACGTCCAAAAGTTCCCTCCGGTTCGTTTGTTTCTCTGTTTCTCTTTTGGGAAACAAAATTAGGTCCCTTATGGAAACTACCTTTCTATCAAATGCAAGACGGTCGGGGGAAGGGGTAGGGATACTAGAGTATTTCCTTGGAGTTCTCTCAATATTGGCACTTTTCCCTTAAATTAGGAGGATTACTATATCACAAATTTAATTAATAATTTGTAGTTAATTACTTTTGAGATGTTTGTTTTTGTTTTTTTACTTGTGTAGTTAGCTGGAGAAGCTAAACATTTCTATTTGCAACCAATCTGTGGTGCAGTATGGTTTTTGACTTTCTAATTTCATGGGCCACAAATCAAATATGTGAGCTTATTGGCTGTCGAAGCAATGACAATACGAATTTCAAAACTTTCATTCTCAACAATCCTTTCCAAACCACCTGCTGTGTCCCGGGAATTCCGTGCCTTTGCTCGTGTGTTTACAAACAAAAGTGATTCAGGAATAAAGGTCAGTGGCGAAGGTACCTTTCATAAAGTGGAGTTAAACGTACATTTCACCTTATATAGTTTGAGAGAGACTGATGACTCTTGTTGAGTTGGATACTCCTCTATAAATTTAGCATAACAGTTGATTCCACCGTGTGATATAATTAAGATAATTTTTTCTGACAGAACTGTAAGATAATTATTTCTACTTTTCCATTCCGTCTAACAAAAAGGTGATTCAGGAATGGGTAGCGCAAAACGGAGACCATTCAACCTTTTGAATGTTGCCCATTGTCGGATTCCAAGCAAGGCAGCTGCCGCCTGCTGGATGCTTTCGATATCATGTTTTCAACCTATTGCTTTTTGTACGGAATGAAAAGTATTTCCCTGCCCATGCCCACCGTTACTCATGCTGATCGTCAACTTTTCTCACATTTTCTTTTTATATACAACACATATAGTTTATACTACATAATTTTATTTTATATTTTTTTATTTTCAATTAAATCACATTTAAAATTTTATTTTTATTCATATTTAAACTAAGTAAATTACTTAATTTATGTTTTCAAATGATCCAAGTTAAAAATTTCTCTGTCAAGTTTTAACTAGTACTATTGTACGTGATATCTCACACTTACCTTTGTTGACGTGGACAGATTGCAAATTCTAACATCATCAGCATATATCTGACAAGAAGAAAATTATATTTTTAAAAGAATAAGTGTTTAAATTGTTAACTTAGTTAAATTTAATATACAATTAATTAGATTGTAAGTGTAATTAATTATAAAAAAATTTATATTTAATTATATTTACAATCTAATCGGTTGTATATTGAATTTAATCGATTACATTCAGACAATAATTTAAATATATATATATTTTTAAAATATAACAGTATTCATATAATTAGCTATGAGTTTTATTTTCAAAATTGCAAGTTTGGTACCATGAACCCCATCAAAAAAATTAAAAAATCAAAATCAAAATGACTAGTCACATTTTTTATTCAAAATCTAAACGTCTTTGGAGTTTGCTGGGTGAAATAGTCTCTCCTACCACAGAACCAGTATTTAGTCAAACAAAAAAAAATTATAGCCGGATTTGTCTACCTATTTTATTCCTTACCGAGACTGCAAAAATTCAAATATTTCGGAACCCAATAATACCCATTTTTTCTCCAACAACCCCACTCGTAGGGTATTAGGTGGTATAATGTCCAACAAGTACTTGATAGATGCCGACACTGTAAATCACGTGTCACCAAAATGTAATAAGTTTGTAGTTTAAAACAAAGAAAATACACTAGCATCAACGTTGAATTCCAAGATTGAAATGCACGAGTTCTCGAATTGTTTTACTCAGATGATAATTTCTAAGGTTACACGAGCATATTTTGGGAGCTAGAACAGCTAGCAAGAGCCAAGCAAGACAGACATTGCCTTTCTGACAAGAAAATAACTTTTAATATGCCTTTTCAAATTAATATTTGAAAATAAAAAAAAATAGTGCCCAATAATATGAAAATAGTAGAAGGCCAACAAATCACATTGTACTTCCCATTGAGTTAGTTATAAAATGAAAGTAAATTTTATTATTTTCATAAATTCTATACTTCATTTTTAGAGTTAAAATTTAAAATTTTTATAAATAAAAGTCTAAATTATTATTATTATTATTATTTTTGGTCTCAAGTCTAAATTATTAACTGAAGCGTTTTTGACAACCTCGTCAGTTAACCGGGCGCAATAAAAATTACACTTCGATACACAGACCAGTTTGAGATTCCGAACAACACTTGTATGGTTGACAATTTGGGCTGTCCGCGATCCCCAATTGGAACCGAGCGATTTAGCTTAGAATCCGCAGTTGTTGCCTGATCAGGGCTTTTGTTTTTTTGTTTTTTTTTCTTGTGCCGATCGGGCCTCATATTAGCAAGCTAAAGCTTCTTTCTGGGCCGGTTATTGCGCCCGGTAAAATGGCTTGTCAGTGATTATTGTAAGCCCAGAAAAAGAAACCGAAGACAACTTTTGCATTTGAAGAGGAGATCATTAGTGGGCTTTTACATTTTGTTTTTTGGGTGATTTTCTATTTTAGAGATTTCATAATTTAGTATTGAGAATGGAGATTATGGGGTTTATAAGATTACAGAGAATTTCTCTTATTTTGTATCTCAAAGTCTAGTGAAGTTCTTGGTGGACCAAAAAAAAAAAAAATTGTGAGGAACTTTCTGTTTTTGCAAAGAAAAGGAAGCTTAGAATAATCAATATGATCAAGAATTTTTCGGGTGTTTTCACATTGGAGATAGAATCATGCATTTCAAACAGACACAAAAAATAAAATAAAATAAAATATGATTCCAAATGGAAGCATACTTTGCGCCTGTGATGCTTTGGATGTGTCAATTATTTTTGGCGTCACATGACCTCAATCCAATCTTTAATAAATCTACTGCATCAGCCCTTTTTCGACATTTGTTGCCCACTGCTAGGGTCTATCTATGCAACAAATATTTTGATGACAAAAAAGGGTCAAGTCTCAATGCATACTATATAAATAGTAATTCCTTAAAAATTCTTTACAAAATTTTATATTCTCAAAAAAAAAAAAAAAATTAAAAACACAATCGAAAAATCATGTTATTGTGTGCCAGACTGCACTATTGTGCATCGGATTGCACTATCGTGCGGCGGACCCCTTTTGTGCCTCCACCACGTCATTTTGCGTGCGGTTTGCTCGTCATTCTTGTGCCGTGTTTGTGACCTTGGTGGTTTTTGCTTCTGATCATTTTTTCTTGATTGACTTCTTGGTGGTGCTTTTGGTCTCGACCTTTAGATGCGGGTTTCTCTGATGCTGCTGAACGCGGGGTTTCCTCTGCTGACTGAATTCGGATGCCGTCGTGTCTCCCGCCTCCTCGTTTAGCCTCGGTTGAATGTAGGGGTAGGGAATCTTTCCATTTTTGACTCTGGCTAGCTTTTTATAGTTACTGTTGGATGATGTTGGTCGTGGTCAGGAGTCGAGGCTTTGGGGAGCAGTTGCCGTTGCTAAGCTTCTAGTGTTTAGCTACCATCTGGAGCGGCCAGCCAGGGCGATCCATTGGTGCGTTGAGGCGATGGAGGCCAGTCTGTTAGTTGTTGCTTTTCCCCAGTCTGTTTACTTCGCATTTCGTTGCCTGTACTCTTCGTCAGTGTCTCGTTGGTTGGGACTTTGGACAGTCTCTTCTTTGGGCTTCCAGCTTGTTTGGGTATGGCTTCCCCTTTTTAGACTATATGCGTGGGGTTCTAGGCTGCACTTTGTGGGCCTTGTAGTACATGTTCCAGGTAATAAAAGTTTGCCTTTGATTAAAAAAAAAAAAAACACAAAGAACAAAATAGTTAAAAGCCTTCTTTTACTATTAAAAGTATAAATCACTAGACTAAAAAGATAGATGTAGTCTTTAAGGAGATACTTTAATAGTTATAACTTAAAATTTTTATTTTAGAAATTTTGAGTTCTAATTATGGGGTATAGAATTTATGAATATGGAAAAAATTACTTTAATTATATAACTCATAAACTAACATGCATTCTAATAAGTTAAAAAAAAAAAAAAAGACTTTGTGCAACTTAAAATACAACCTGATCATAAAAAGGAAAAAAAAAGTCATGGTTTTTGTATAATTGATTAAGACATTCTATTAAAATTTATTAATATTGTATTCAAGTTTTAATTCTTCTATTCTTATTTTTCATTTGTTCCACCTTCTTGAAAAAACATAACAGTCCACGACACGAATCAATAATAAATCAACAATGTGAACATGTGCAAATAACAATGTCTCTTGAATTGTTTCCATTTCAACTGATTTTTTTTTTTTTACAGGAAAAGATTATCTTACTTGTGGGCTAAAGTCATGATTATCATCCGACTTCGATGTTAACAATTTTGTAATTCAATATTGCACCTTAATATAAATCTCCATTTACTAGAGGTAGATGACAACAAGAAAACTCGAGTTGAATTATAATGGGAAGAAGTGCACCAAATCACTGTTAAACTATCTTCTCTAGTGGTCATTTCATCTGATTTATACAGATTCTAACGTGGACATTTCTCATTTACTCTCACTCGATCGGGATCAGCAATTAGTTTTTGAATTTCACTATAAATTTAACTTTCGAGAGTCGGGCCAAATTATAAGTTTGTGTTGAGCCTCTGAAATTGCCATAACTCTCGAACATTGGCAACCGGTTTTGCTGGTCTGTAGTTTTCGACGAGTGTAAAAGGGTGTCTAAGTGCAACACGTTTTCGCATTTATGGGATCCGAAAAATTGTCCATATACATAATCTTCCATTTGTTTTAACTAAGAGGCTGATGAATTCCAACCCGTAGCCACCAACTGTCTACAAGTGTGCTTAAAATAATTTCTCAAGTTGCTATCCTCCAATTCTCCTGAGCTCCCTGCCAAAGAGTTTATTCTACGGCATCTGAAGGGGTATCTCAAGATATCCAGATTCCAATTTTTATCTTGTTTAACAACGTGGATAAGACATTTTCTATCTTAATCAAAAAAAAAAAAAGAATCTCATTACATAAACATAAAAATTAGAAACAAAATAATGATAGAAGTCTACTATTTAAATTTGAATCTTTAACTGTATTAGATTTACTATTTAATCAATAGTTAAAATTCAGATAATAGTCTATATCATCAATTATGTCTAAATTTTGTGTTAATAAATTTTTTTTCGAAATAAAAATTATACCTAGATAGTAGTAGATACCTCAGGTAACAAATTTGGACATATTGCTTTTTGTTTTTTTTTCCTTCTCCATCTCTTTTTCAAACAGAATTGAAGCCATTGCTGCCTTTGCTTTGCACTCTTTCATTTGATTTCACTATAGTCAGAGTGATGAATTAGCATCAATCTTTGGGAAGTACTGGCTACCCAGGCACCCACACTCGCTTTCGTTATAATATGTGTAGTGCGGGCGGCTAAAGTCGTCGCTGCCTCTCCTTATGTTTTTTGATTCATCAAAAAATGAGATATTACCTATACTGAAGGTTGTATTTGTATAACTCGTTTATAAGACTTTATTAACATTGATAATATTATTCATTATAACCCTAAACCTTATTTAGATCTTTTTTGGACGCTTTAATAACTACTAAACCAATAATAAACTTATCATTTTACATAAACTCTATACCTCATTTTTAAAATTAAAACCAGCTCCTCTAAAATTAGAAGTCTAATGACATTATTAATGCAGAAGAGGATACAATATACTTTGTGCCAAAATTGATTGTTCTGATCATTCAAGCACGATTGTATGGGTGAAGATTAAAAAAATACAATTGGATACGCAGTTTATTTGCCGACATTAATAATTTGTTTTTTAAATTATTTTTTTGAATTTAACCATTTAACGACTTATACCCTTATAATCACGCCTAACTTATATTAAGGCTACAAACGAATGGAGTTGAAACAAGTTTTGTTAGACTCATATGTCGATTCGTTTATTAAACAAACCTCAAAATAAGACTTAGTGTCAATGTTATTTAATAATGAGTCAAACTCGAGTCGAGTTTACTATTATTAAGCCGAGTCCAAGCCGAGCTTACTATTATCAAGTTGAGTTTTCGAGTTTGTAATGAACTGTGTCATTAAATTTATAATATTAAAATTTAAAATTTAAAATTTTATTATTATACATAAAATAAAAGGACAACAATCATTTATTTAAATAAAACTAACTAATTAAAAATTAAATATTTAATATTAATGTACTATTGTATATATATACATATATATGATATAATTTAAAAAATGAGCCCATGAAATTATTTTTATAACATAATAAATAATTTTTTATTTATTTGATAGACAAATTTTTAAACAAATTATTCACAAGCCTAAATTAAGTGTTCATAAGTCTAATCGAGCCAAGCCTTGTTTATTAAATAAGTTTTAGATTTAAACTCTAACTGACAAAATCTTACAAGCGTATAAGACCGATCTTAGTAAAGAAAACTTGGTAAATACTCCTGGTATTGAACCTAATGGAATAAATGATTGTAATCTAGGTTATTTGAACAGAAAGTTGATGATTGTAAAAATTAATAAAAAGCAAAACTATTAAATTAAACAATTTAACTAATTCAAAACTAAAGGCAATTTAATTAAAAGTTCAATACAAGATAGAGAAGGTACTAGGGTTAGGGTTTTCACCTAAAATAGTCGAATTACATGAATTTTGTGAATTAATAATTTAAATGTCAATTTCTTTTTTTTAGTCAGGTTCTTTGTCAAGTAATTTTAATCATATTCAATTTATTTGTGATCTTCTCTCGAACTCACACAAATATAGATTAAACTCATTAAGAATAAAGAATTTCTAATGACATCATATAAATTTATCTCAAGTCTGACTTAAAATTCATATATTTATCTATTTAATACAAGACTATGTCTTATCTGTCGATTTTAGTACAAATCCTATGACTACTTTTATAGTAATCAGACACAAAAGCATAATTAAGAATAAAATAAATAAATCAAATCAAATTCTCAACATATAATTACAATTAACTCAAAAGAACATCTAAGTATTCACAAAAGTCAAATAATTCAATTCTAAATTAGACTACATCTATTTCGCCTTAATTTATAGTTTTAGCTACTTATACTAAAAATCAAAGAAAACTAATATCTAACATCATAGGGTTTAAAAGAATAAGAAGGGAAAAGAAAAGAATTGAAAAACTAGTGTTCGGTGTCTTCGTATTCTTCCCTTGCTCTCCTCTCTTCTCTACTTTGCATTTGTTGCTTTGGTCTTACGTTAAAAGAATAGCCTCTTAACCTCCCTCCAATATTCTGCAATTTAGATATTTATATACCTCGTAAACAATAAAGTTAAAAACTCTAAAATATTCAAATTTGAGTCGGAAAAGAATTAAGAAAACTTTGGATAATTTTATCCCTGTGATTTCTGAGCCAATTCTCAATCCATTCCAAGAAAAATCTGAATTATGTTAAAATAGTAAAGTTGTAACTCTATCTCTTAACTTCGATTAAGGTCTAAAATCGTCCAATTCTAACTTGTGTATAAGAAGTTATGGCTAAAAAACCGAACAGTGTGTAAAGTTATAAAATTCTACCCAAATTAAATCACAAGCATTCTACCTAAGTTCTCCAAATCGGTTTTCCACTCAAGTTTTAGTTTGGTTCCTTCCAATTGGTCATTGAGAATTACTTCAAATACTCCAGTTGTTTCCATTCGACCTATAAAATATAAAATAACCATCTAAAGTAAACTCTGATAAAATTTATAATATTTAGATAAATAATTCTCAAATTATGTATAAAAATATGTGTAAAATCTATATAAATATTGAACTTATCACACTTATATATTGCTCATTTAATTAAATGAATGAGATTAAGTCAAATTCTTACCAAACAGAGTTATAATATTTTTAATAAATATATCGACTCACCTAAGATTTTTACTTACACTTACTAAATATTTCCCATAACATATCAAAAACATAAAATTAAGATTGAATAATACGAATCATTGCATGTGTAATTCTCTCGCGTCTTCTTGCTGTTATCAGTATTCTTTTGGTATTACCTTTCTTGTTCCTGGCGTTAGATTCTTGCACACCCTCGTTTGGGAGCCACGCGGCAAAAGGCAGCTACACTAAAAAATGAGGAAAAAAAAACAGAGAGAGAGAGAGAGAATAATAAAGGACCAGAAGAAAAACAGCCGATAAAGCCAAAAACATGGGTGGCAAGATTGACAGTTAGCACCCTAATAACCCGAAAGAACCAAAGCATAAAAAGCAAAAGACAAATCCCACCGAAATCACACCAATAAAATAGCAAAACCATAATCCCAGCACCCAACCAAAAAGGAAGGACAAACTCGTCAATTACACTGATCAGAGTAAACAAATAAAGGAAAACACATTCATTTCTCTGGCTGTCCTTTTCGAAAAGCACCAAACTTGAGGTCACATTACTTCCCCCACATCCCGCACCCACCACCACCACCTCCAGCCCCAACCTGCCTCCTTATTTTCTCTGTCTCATTATCTTGATTTAATTCCCCCCACATGAAGCGCCCGCTTGAGTGTGAGGATCGGAACGGAGATGCTCCGGCAGCCGGAGACGGTATTAAGATGAAGAAAGTGAAGCAAGAAGGCGGGGAAGGAGGACAAGAAGTGGAAGAAGAAGGAACTGGGTTTGTGAATTTGGACGACAACTTGCTGTTTGAGGTGTTGAAGCATGTGGATGCGAGGACCCTGGGCAGGGCCGCCTGCGTCAGCAAGCATTGGCAGCGGACCGTCCAGGACGAGCGGCTCTGGGAGCTGATCTGCACTAGGCACTGGGCTAACATCGGCTGCGGCAACCAGCAGCTGAGATCTGTAGTCCTTGCTCTCGGCGGGTTTCGTCGCCTCCACTCTCAGTACCTCTGGCCTCTCTCCAAGCCCCAATCGGCTGCCTCCAGCTCTTCCTCTTCTTCTTCTTCTTCGTCCTTTTCTTTTTTGTCGTCCAAGGACAAGGTCCATCTATCCTTGTCTCTGCTTTCGATTCGGTACTACGAGAAGATGAAATTTCAGTAACGGAGGCCGATGGAATTGGATTTAGTATTATGAAATTCAATTACATATGAGAGACTACGTCGTAGTTATTATTAACGTTTTTATATTTTTAAGTCTTGTCTTTTTTTATTGTCTTTTCTAAATTAGGCCTGCGATTTTCTTGTTTTAATTTTTATTTCTTTTTTTCTTCCCCTTCTTCGCCTGGCTTGTTGTACTTAATCTTGGTTCTTACTAATTAGAACTGTACTATCTGCAACTTTTAATGCAAAATGAATGGATTGTGTTTACCATTCTCCTTGTAATCTAAGTCCGTGTACGGACTTGTGTGTTTTTGGTTGATAAAGATTAGATTAGATCAGATTGTGACCGATTTTTAAATTCGAGATCTTCAATTCTGAACAATTAAACTATAGCTATTGGTGATTAGATTTGATCTGTTGTTGTGAAAGCTGAAGCTCCTGGGAAGGACGATTCCACATAGTTATATTGGCAGTCGGTAGTGCTGCTACTTTCCTTTTAAGAGATATGAAAGGGAGCAGCATTAATGAGGTTTTATTGGCCGAAGCAGGCACGTCTTGACTTTTGTGTTGGAACCTGTACTATACAAATGGCTGTGTTTTTGTCTTTATTTTCCGTGTTTTCCCGTTGGCTTAATGCAATTGACCTGAATACTTGGAAATTTTGCTATTGAACATTTTTTTTTTCCTGCCAAAATTCGTTCTGCAAAATTTATTTCTTGGTTTTACTTTTGTCAGTATGTGACATGTGGTGGTGTCTGCAAACTGCAATTGACCGCCGTTGGACCATGTATTGCACGAAAGAAATAAAATAAATAAATAAATAAATAAATTCTCCTGTGGCGGAATGGGAAAAGAATAAAAAATTGATTTTTTTTTTTTTAATTTTTTCTTTCTTTTCGTGATCAGAACCGGTGGTTTAAGGGTCAATATGGGCGAGGTTCATGCACTAATCCCGGCTCTTGCTCCCAATGGGCATGCGTCCGGAATCCAGATGGTGGATAAAAAAATTCGATCTATTGAAGCTTTTAGGTCCAAGCCCAATACGCAAACCCTTTGCAAGCGTCTGTGCATTCGGACAAATAATTAATAATTTGAGAGTGTAATTGTGCCCTGGAGGTTTCTGTCATTTGAGGAATAGCCTAATATAGTGATATTAAAAAATTTGCGTCAAAATTTAAAACATGTCAAGTTTGCAATTGATTAGATGTAGAAAAAACTAAAAAGGGAATTGTGTTCCCTGTAGCAATTTACATGCCATAAGCTCTTTAATAAAATTAAAAGAAAACGCTTTTCTTTTTTTGACAAAATAAGCTCACTTTATCATTTTTAAATAAGTTAAATACATTAAACTCTTAGTAGCTAGTTTGGAAGTTTTGTGTTTTACTCTCTTGTAATTTTAATTTAGATATTAAACTCTTTTATAATTTTTAATATTTGTAATTTACCTCTTTAACTAAAGTTCTGTTAAATCTATTAATAGAAATTGACTAAAATTATATCATTTTGTAATTGTTAACTTTTATTTCTCTTCTAAAATTATATAAATATATTATATATCTCTCAAATTGAACTTTAGTGCATATTTGAGGTGCATTCCACGTTACGTCCTTCACAATCTTTGTTTTTTTTTTTTTTTAGTGTACTGTGTATGTTGTTGTAAAGGTGATTAAGGCAGTATTTATGGTCAATTTCTACATAAAGATATGATGAAATTCTCATGATCATAAAACAATGTAGTTCTAACATATTTTTATTAATAAATTTAACGAATTGCTATCAGGAGGTAAATTTTAAAAATTAAAAACCACAAAAACATTTAATGCTTCAATTAAAACTATAAAAAAGTAAAATACAAAACAACTCAATCACAAGAAGAATGCATTTAACCCTTTTCAAATTGTTAGATGGCAAGTGGCCAATTACCATCGATTTGCTTGAAAAAAAAAAAAAGAAAAAGAAAAACCCAATTTAACTGTTACAAAAGACAAAATAAACTTGTTCAAAAAAAAAAATCAAAATAATTATAAAATTTCCCTGCTCGATCGCATTGACCAAACCATATGGAATCCAGGGAAATTTGAAATCAGCTGTTTGCCTTTCACTCCTTTCTCTCATCATTCCAATTGTGGTCATATTTTAGCAGCGGGATTTCATCCGTAGTAAACTCCCCGCATACATAGTTTGAATAAAAAATTTGTAGACCTCATATAAAAAGGAAATGGGAAGGAACATATTAGACCTTTTGTTAGATTTCTTTGTCCATTTGTAGTGATCGGGCGATTAAATAAAGGAATAATGCATCCAAACTAATGAGTAATGTTTTTTTTTTTTTTGTAATTAAGTGTTTATTTTTTTATTTTTTTTTTTTTGTAAGCAACCAAATTCTGAAGCACCAAAAAAAAATTTTGGTAAGTAAGGTGTTCTCAATGATATTCTCATATTTATTTTTACGCAAGCGATTAGGCAGAAAAAAAAGCCCATTTGTCTGGTCGGTGGGCGGAATTTTAGAAGGCAAAAAAGGTAGGAGAAAAGTGGAAAGGAAACACCGACGAACGTTGTCAAACGACAAGATTTTCAGGTTTTTCTGTTGGATTGATTTCAATCTGTTGGCTAGAAGCCATAGTTCAATGCACCACGTGTTTAATTGGGGTGCCTTCCAAACATTCTTCCTTAACAAATCTAAGTTTTTCCACCACTAATATTATTGAATTATAATTCAATTAGTACTGAAATGAGTCACAACCGGATCCAATTAACCATTCAGGCCTAATTAGTACATTAGAAAAGGCTTCCCTTATGTCGCTGCATGCAGACTGCAAAGCACTATATATTGGAGACCAGGCAGCACCCATCGTCAACATCAAGTGACACAAAAAACTTGCAGAGAACATTAGCTCTCAGCTCATCGATTCATTTTTTGAACCTTCAGTGAATTGCTATTCATGGCTGGAAGTTTCAAGTCCTTTAGCTTCATTGTTCTTTTGCTTATTGTAGGCTCCAAATTTTCCAATTCGGAAGCTCGTCTTCTAGTGTCTGCAGGCTCACATGAGCATGGCTCCATCAACAAAGGGATTGATATTTTCTTTGATGGGTTATTTGGAGGGATTAAATCCGGCGGTCCAAGCTCCGCAGGTGGCCACATGTACGCTGATGGGGAAATTCTAGGAGAGATCAAGCATTCTGGTCCAACCCCTGGTCAGGGAAACTATTACACAACCAGTAGTAGTGCTGAAATTCTTGGAGGAATCAAGAACTCCGATCCAAGCCCTGGCCAAGGAAACTCTTACACTACCAAGGCTACTCAGACTCTTGGAGGAATCAAGAACTCTGGTACAAGCCCTGGTAGCGGACACTAAAATCGGCCACCACCATCAGCGGCTTACTTAAGTGCCTTTTGGATTTGTTTGATTCATTTGATTTATTCAGTTTCTTTGACTAGAATTTATTAATTTCTAGAGTTGTGTAATGCAGAACCAAATTACAATAAATCTGTCTCATTTTGTAAGAATCTTACGAATGAAAATAATGTACTACGATTAATCGATTGTTTTTCTTAGTTTTGCATGCCCTCCACGCAACTGCGTATGCTATCTTCACCGCATATTCCCCATATTTCGGCCAAGATAAATGTAAAATTAATTTAACGGGTTCGAAGTCTATAAGGACCATTGTTTGCGCTATGATGTTTCTCATGTTTGGATTGGAATTCAAGGAAGGGAAGATAGTATAAGAAAGCACTGTTATATTTTCAGAGAAAAAAAGATGCTCATAAAAGTGCTCGAATACAATTGTCTACATTTAATATGCAACTGTCTGTATTTCAAATGCAACTGTCTGCATTTCAAGTACAATTAAGTATAAGAAGAAAAATATATTAATTTTTAGTTGCACTTAAAATTCAGACAGTTATATATTAAATTCGAACAGTTGTATTCAGACGCTTTTTCGAATCTCTTTTTCTTCATAAATCTAATTTTTTCTAAATTCAAAACGCTCATTTTAACAAAGTGTTTTACGCAAGACTTCTACACTATAGATATGGGAGCTAAGTCATAATAGAATATCCTTACCATTATTGAGAGACTTGCCCTTTAATTCAAAATATTGATTATCAACACCAAATGTCTAAGTGCCTGACCATTTGGATTCATTATTCTAGTCGAGCTGAGGGATGAACCTACACGGGGGCTAGAGGGGAAATTGCCCCCTTCCTCCATGCAAATTGCCCTCTATTCTCCTATAATTACTCAGTTGCCCTATGTAAATTGCCTCCTTGCCGCCTCTCTTCCCTAATTTGTCGCCTTGCCCTATGTAAATTTTTTAATGCATAAGTTTTTTTTTTTTTTTTTTTTTTTTTGTTTTTTAAGTTTTCCTGACTTTCTATTTATATATATATTTGTTCTCCTTTAAAAAATTCTCCCAGATCGAGGTGCACTACATAATTTTTTTTTTGGCACATCGGAACGGAATTTTTTCCTCGTATTTTACTTCAACTATATTTTAATGCAAGCCATCATCAAGTGATCCTTAAGACCTATTGATCAAATCAACTCCGTCATTTGATATGCGGTAAATTCTTTATAGGAAATTTCCCCTGGGCCGCGAATTGTACCCCAAAGCACAATATGTTTTGAAGGTAAACACCCATATAACAATTTGACGTCATGCCACTTAGAGGTGTACTTGGATCCCTTTAGGTTGGTTTGAGATTTATATTTAAATCAAAGCAGTATTTTTTTTTTTTTTTTGGACAGACAAAGCATTAGTTTGAAAATGTTCAAAATGGCAATTGAATAAAATCAGTTAAAACCGCAGCTAAATTGTTAAAAGTAGTTTACTAATTACAAAATATATTCAATCCATTCTTAATAGTTTTAATTAGCAGTTTCACTTTAGTTTTGGTTGAATTATTCGAGTTGAGCGGATTGAGCAATTTCTCTTATACCCCTAACGTTACTCAATAACATCAATGGCTTAGCCTACAAGTTTGATGACTTTCTTTGATCAATCCGCATTAAGATTCGAACTCTTCATGATTGAAATTAAGAATTTAGTTATTCTATCATCAGACCACGTAAAATGATTACCGTACATGACATATATCTTGTATGAAATGGTCGCATTGCGTTATACAAAATACACAAAGAAGTAATTAATGATTTGGATTGCACTAAGGGAAATTATACGTGGACATAAAAAAAATAAGAGCTAAGAGAACGACGCGTCACAACGGGTGGGTTTATTTTTATAATAAAAAACTTAAATTTTGCAACAAAATATGAATGTATTTTTCATCTATTTTTTTTCGTTGTAAAAGTTGCAAAGATAAAACCGTTCGTTATAATATATCGCTTTCCTATCTCTTATTTTTCCTTCTATACAGTGAAACTCTTGCAGCAAAGCTACTTTTTTCTGAGAGGCACTAGGCGGGCACTTTCAGACATTTCTAAAGGCAAGGCAACCAGTAAAAGGCCAATACTTAAAAGTACAAATTTGTAGAATTAATTACAAGAAACTTAATACTTATTTATGTTTTTAGCATAAACTTTATTTTTATCAGCTAAATTACTGGATTTTGTGTTTAGTAATGAAAACAGTACGCCGCCAAAGATCATTAATGGATTCAAATTTGAAGAAAGAAAAAAGATAATAATGAACAATATTGATAATTGGTACCTCTATTGCTTTCAATCATTTGCTTGCTAGTTGTTATGGCGACGAAATCAGTCTTTGAGCTCTTCTAAAAATGCAAAAAGTATTAAGTTCGAGCCTTTTCAATTAACAAGCGCAACCTTTTTTTTTTTTTTTTTTGGGTTATTTTGGTTACATAAGCTGGCACCTTAATTTAATAGAAGAAACATTCTACCTTGGGCTGTGGCCTGACGCAGTCTTTGCTAGGATTGACGGCAAGTCGGCAACTGAAACGACATGTTTGTCATTAGACACGTGTCTCACGGGGGCCTTTGCCTCTCATTTTCCCAGTCAAATCTTTCTTCTCTGATTCGTTGCAAAGCAAAATCTTGGTCTTTTGCAAATGCGTATAAAACGGGATCCAACAATGTTCTAGCTTTTCACAGATCCTATTGAGGCGAATTTTGCCTGAACAATTTTATCACAATTTTTTTTATTCCTTGTTATCTACATTCCTGGTCTATTGTCGATTGGTCATCCAATTCCAATGGCCAAAAATTTCGGGTCTGTTTGCTTCTTTATTGTTTTTATTCTTCTTTTAATCCCATTGGTTTTCTTGTCAGATGCCCGCCTTGCCAATGTTGTAGAGTCGCCCGGTGCTATGAACAAGGGTCTGGAAGTGATTAAAACCAGAGGTCCAACCGCTGGATGGAAAGATCGTTTTTTTAAAACTGTTGACTTGGGGTTGAACAACTCTGGCCCAAGCCCTGGTGAGGGGCACTAGCCAGTTTCAGGTCGCCCCTTGTCCACAATTGTCTTTCAGTCTTCTCCAACTTACTGGCAAGTTTTCCTTGTAACTTATGAGAATTAGCTGTCTCTCCACAAGCTCAAACGATCTTCTTTTCCAATAATCTAGTTTTACACAATTAGCATTGAATGTGATCTGAAATTTGCCTAGCTATTGAACATTGTGAAAAAATGTAACTTATAACAGGATATATCACATTTAGCAATGGATATTTTATTTGATCATAATAAATATGCAGCTTATAAGACTTATTTTTATGAGCTTGACTATGTATTATGGTATTTTATTTTTTGAAAGTCAATAATTTTTTCACGAGATTATGTTACATCAGTGTAAGCCTACCGCATTATTTCCACTGTGTTGTCACCAAATTTTTTTCTCATTTTTATTTATAATTCATGTCAAAATCACCCCGCTTTTATGTTTCGGATCTAAATTTCCAATGACCAAGTGTGACCCCTGTAGAATTTAACAATAGTGAGATTCAAACCAAAAAAACTATAGTAAGATTCAAACTTGAAACATGTGAGTTCGTTTTCACAGCCACTTGACACACCCATGGAACCGAAAGAAGTTATTGCCAGAATATCACACGGTGAAACCATGTATTGAAGTTAATTATGCGAATGGGAACAAACTTAACACTGACTGCCTTCAGAGGTGGGAGTTTTGTGGACCATTGCTCAACTTTCGACGCTTTCCTTTTGTTCGTTCTTTGACAGCCTGCAGCAGACCATTGGACAGGACAACCCAATGGGCTGTGGGCTTGGGATCTATTTGTCCTGCTAATCTGGTATTTGTTTCTGGCTGCTGTGCTGTTGATTAAGCAAAAAGACGTGAACCTTTTCACTTTCAAAAGTTGCCATACAGGCAAGCAAACCAATCATTCCTTTTGAAACCCCCTCTTTAGAAATGCATAAGAAGGGCAAAGGATTAGTTATTTCAGATTATGAGCGGAGAATTAGTCATTGATGACTAGTGATCAACTAAATATTTCCATATGGACAAGTTTCATACGTCGTGGCCATTTGAATTGGTGTATACACCAGCAATTGAAGAAGAACCTTAAATTTTAGGGGTGATTGGCTTTGGACTGCAAAATCCCGTTTCTAATTGAGGGCTTGCTAAAACCTAAAAGCTATCTAAGTGGGCCTACGAAGCCTTTTATGTCCGCGGCATAGGTCACAGGTACATTTTTGATCAAAAATAGGCATGTTTTTTTTGGGCACTGTTACAGTACCGAAAGATTCTGCCCAACGATTTTGCGTGAATGCAATGGTGCCTTCATTTTTACAATGATGCCTTCATTTTTTTTAATTCAAAATGTTTTCATGTATTTCTATTTTTTGTTACAAAAAATATAGACGCCGCTACAAAAACTTACCGCATCATTACATTCAAATAAAATCATCAGACAATTTTTTTATAATATTGTAATATTTTTATTTTTTTATTAATTAACTCTAACTAAAATTCAAACTCGAGACCTACGATTTCAAATACAATTTCATTAATACCATTACAACTAATTAGACATTGTAGATGACAGAGGGGCCTACGTGGGGGTCAGAGATGAGGAGACGAGACCCTTGCTAGTCCGTAAAAGAATCGGATCAATTCGCCCATAAATGGGCTGATTAAAAACAGAATTAAAGTCCAACGCCTCTCCCACCCACCGGTAAAATCCCCGGCCGACGAGGCTCGACAGGTATGGGGGTGTGCCCCCGAAGGCAGAGTTGGAACTTCAGCACCTCGATCTCCTCTTTTTGCTCTTTAAGGACGTTTTCAGTTGTTGACCAAAGGTACGTGGTCGTATTTAAAAATTTACAGTATATATATGGTTTAAGGCCGTGCACTGTGTAGGTTTTATACAATGATCAGGTAGTGATAATATGTGTATATTGTATTTGATTGCAAATGGAGGCTGAAATTAGAGTGTCATATGCTTTGTTAATTTTTGGGAAAAAATAATTATATGTAATGCATATTTTTTAATCCATTTAAAGTGAGCCCAGATTAAATAATATATTATAATGTTTAGGTTATCGAATCTTCTATATATGTTAGATATGATATATGTTAGATGTGTAACCTGGAAGCTCATATCTATTAAGAATACATTTTATTAGTTTTGAAGAATACATGGACAAATAAATATATGCTTTGATGGGATACTAATATATCAAAAGAATAACTTTGATGGACAAACTAAGAAACAAATAAAGAAAAAATGATCATAAAAGACGGAAGGTACCACTAATTCTGGGTATATGGATTCTCTTCTAGCTTGTCTACATAACATACAAACTAAGAGTCATGATCAGCTTAAGATGGCTAAAAGTATTACAAAGTTTGTTCTAAATTCTGGACAATGAATACATGAAAAATGAAAAATATAAGGTTATGTACAATTGTAATTAATGTTAACCTTTTTAAAATTGGCTAAGTTGTGATGTAGTGACCAGCAACAGTAAGGCTTAATTTGCCCTCATGAAATCTATGTAAGAATGCTTGATCCACAGGATACGAATCTGCTTCTTATTGATGCCAGTTTGTACACCCATTTAATTGATTATTGTTTTTCAGTGTGGTTTTTTTAGAGATTGAGTTAGCAGAGCCTGCTTCACCATAATTTCAGTTAAAAGCAAAATCAGTGACCATAGATTCTTAGGCATGTTTGGTTCTCTAAGGTTAGGTAGGCTGGGAAAACAGTAGAGTGAGAGAGGAAATGACTACATCTATGTTTTTTAGCAAGGACTGAGTCCATAATTTAGAAGGGGTCAAGACCCTACTTCAGAACCACGTAAAACAGTTAACATCGATCGAAGGTAACTGGAACAAATGGGTTATGCTCAAGATGGGATTGTGCTAGCTTTATGGCAACGACGTAATATTTGATGTATAAATATTATTTTTTATTTATGTACTTGTTGTTAAAAGTATAGATTTTTTTTTATTAATATTTATAATATTTATAATTCTAATCTGACTCAAAATTCAACTTCTCTTATTTTCTTTGTTAACAATTTATACGAATAACATTTCTTAAAAAATAAACCCCTTTATAATAAAAAAAAAATTTGGTTGAAAAAAAAATTATTACTAAAAAAAATAAAAATTGACAGTAATAAATATAAAAATTTAGCAAATAGCAGAAATAGAAAAATAAAAATTAAAAAATTAATAACAGAAAATTGACAACATTTTTAAATAGATCTTTAAAATTTAAATTAAAAAATAAACTAATTTTGTATTATTTTTTGGAGGCGAGGCCCAATTTTATGGCCTAGAGGTAGGGCCCGGCTGTTGTGCCCTTATCATTATCAACAACCTTGCAACAAATTTCTGTCCTTGTCTATGGACATCGAATTTTTGGCACATAATGTAATATTTTTGACGACAAATGAAGGTTTGAAAATTTTAAGGACTTTAACGTGTGGGGTTCATGTTTCTCGCAGCAACATAACTAGATGTGTAGCAAACATGATAAGATGTACAAGAAGAACAATAAATATGTGCAACAAGAAATCAAAGAAGTGTACCACCTTATGTGTAGTTTAGACGATAATTCGATTGTCCAAAGTGCAATATAAGGATAGATGTACGTTTAATTCTATACAGTTTTAAGAGTGACTAATGACCTTTATTGAGGTGTGAGGAGTTTGCTCCTTCATGAATCAATATAGCGATTCAACCTATTGTGTGATGTATTAGTGCAATCCCTACTTTCTTATTTTTCAAACAAAAAAAAGTCAAAAAAGTGTAATAACAATAATAAAAGTGCATAGATGTGTACAATTTGCTTAATGTTATAGTTATTGTTGTGTAATAATGGGGATAGTAGGACACAAACGTGTTCAATTTACTTAATGTTACCGTTAATTGTTTTTTTTTAACACATGTTTATGCATTTTATTATATTTTGTGCATATCCTTTCTTCTTTTACACTTTTTTTTCTCTTTCTTTTTTTTAATTATTTTTGTCCCACTACTTTTAAAATGAAATGCACCGTTTTAAAAGCTATTGCCTAATGTGTGTGTGTGTGTGTGTGTTTTCTTTTTTTTTTTTTTTTTTGTTTTGTTTTGTTCATTTGCATCTACAAATCCTGATGGTATTCACATTTGAGTTTTAGCAATATTTTCCTGCTCAATATACTTCAATTTTTTTTTTCCTTTTGACAAAGTGAATATCCATTCAACGACTGCCGACACTGCATTCACCATGCTGTAACTTTCAAGTTTTACTACCCTATTCTTGTTCTGGCTTCTACCTTATCAAAATCCCCACCCTTTTCTTTTCTTATTTAAAAAAAAAAAATGCATAGCAGTTTACCATGCAAATTTGAACTTCTTTATGCTTTTGCATTATTATTTATTACGTTCATTTTCCATTAATCTCAGAAGCAATTGAAAGATGATGGATTGGAAAGCAATAGCAGCACCGAAGCATGGACACTCTAAAAATAAGTGATATTGCATGTTGAATACGCATTCGATACGGATACGGGGTGAACACGCAGTAGATACGTGTCTGACACGGTTAAAAGTGTCTGTAAAAAAGGATTTTTTGAAAAAAATTCAGACATGCGTTTAGATACTGAAAATATAAGTGTCTGATACATCATAAATATGTATGAATATTTTTATAATTATTTTTAATAAATAAAAAAAATTATAATTATAATTTAATACTATCAATTGTCCATAAATTTTGAGAGACTCATATTTTAATTTATTTTTAATTTTAACAAAAAAATTAAATTGATTACAAAATCTTATATCTCTATTGCAATACTTCACAACAAAAAATAAAAGAATCTTGCCACATATTTTTTGAATAAAAAATTTCTTAAACCTATAACAATTATATAAATATATTTTTAGATGAATAAAATTATAAAATTATTCAAAAATATCTATATAATACACAAAAATTTTATAAATTTAATTATATATATATATATATATAGCGGTATTTAAGTTATATCCATATCTTAATATTTTTAAAATTAATATATTACTATATCTGTATCGTACTACATCTATATTATTATTTTTGTATCCACGCTACATAAACTAGCAGGCATTTTTTTTCTAAATAAATAATGTTACAGTGTCTGCTTACTCATTGTTTTTTTGCTAGCCAACGTATGAGCTCAATTAAGAAGGCAGGGTGATGTGAGTAGCCAGGATTGCCTAAAGGGGTTGACTGTTGGTCTTCACCGGGATTGCCTAATGATGTACGGAGTAGACTGGAGCCATCCAAATTAAAGCCGCTGATTTGTCGAAGTTTTGGGAAAACTCCATGGACCACTAGGTGGCTGATTTGTGGAAGTTTTGGGGTCTCCCCTTCCTCGGGGTTGTCTAATGGTCCCAAAGACGCATAGAGACTTTAAAATGAGTCATTTAAGTATTGAATATACTATCATATATAATATAAATATGTGTTTAACATGTTAAAAAGTGTTTGTTAGATAAATTTTTTGAAAAAAGTTGGATACAGCTTAGATGCACTTAAAATATGTTAAGAATACATTTCTAACACATTTCAAATACGTTTTAAAAAAAATTGAAAGATGAATGGCCTGTCGCCTTCAATGGCTTACAAAGACAGGCCATGAGATGGCGACAGACTACTCTCTCTTCCTTTTCTCTTTTTTGTTTTTTTTTGTAAATTCAAATTAGAGGAGAAAGGAAAAATTAAAATTTTTTTTGTTAAGTTTATACTTTCTTGTGTTGAGACATACTACTTATTGTATTATAAGATCTTAAATATACTTAAAAAATATATTTTATAAAATTTACTTTAACAATAAAATTAAGTTAAATCTAAAATATAAGTTATAATTTACATTTTATTTTGAATAATAATATTTATCTACATTTTTATGTGCATATAAAAGTATGTATATATATATACACACACACCTGTTCAAGTCATACATGTATTCTAATTTTTTAACATTGATGTGTCGTCGTATCCGTATCCGTATTCATATTCATCGTGTATGTGTTTGTGCAATTTAAAATAGTCCACACGTTATAATGGAGTCATCCAATTTAAAAAAAGAATTTTGTTTTGAAGTCAAAAAATTTTAGAGTAAGAATTTATTCTAAATGTAATAAATAGTTAATTTTAAATAATAATTTTCATATTTTATATAATAAAAATTTAATATTTAAATTTTTTTATTATATAAAATATAAATATTATTATTTAAAATTAATTATTCATTACATTCTAAAAAAATTCTAACTCCAAAATATCGTAACTTTTTTTTCCTTTAAAAAATTGCTAATTTGTCGAACTTTTGGGGAGGTTCCTTGGACTTTATGGTCCATGATACTACCAATTGCTATCTGTCAAGAAGTAAAAAACAAAAGGTAGTCACGTTCCTTGTGGACGAAAACAAAACAAAAAAAAGAAACAAAAGGCAGAGGTGGCTAGCAGCAAGTTAATTAGAAAACAATTTGCATGACAATACAATAATAATTAAAATAGTTAAAACCAGGGTTCTCTAACTAAAAGATTTTAAGATCGAATCTTAACTTTTAGACACACTATCCCATGCACAACTTGCATAAAAACTAAAAACTGGTAAAATATTCCAAAAGACTGTAGAACACAGCCTACATAAAAACCGGTAAAAAGTATAGCGGCGTGTTATTTCATGATTTTATACTATTTACTAGTTCTCATGTACTAATTTTTTTCTTAAATAGAAAAAAAAATTTATTAAATGTATCAGTTGTTAGATAATTGAATTGAAATCGATGTAAGTTTATTTGTTAAAACTTCATTTAACAACTCTAAAGGGCCGACCCACTATCCAAGTACCAATGAAACAGAACGTAAATCTGCTACTGAAATTCAGGCGAACTAGTTTTCTCTCAATATTATGCATCATTGCTTACACCCGATACAATCTTCAGTGTAGGTTTGCCAGGAGGCAGCGTAAGTGTAAGAACTTAAACTTAAGATTTACAATATAAAAATATACTAATTTGTTATTAATTCACCATCCCAAATAATATTCTCCTGTACATTTAATTCAAAAAAAATGTACATTATAATATTCAAATTACTTGCACATATTCTTTATTTTCATACACATTTAAATTTTTTATTAAAAAAAAACTATTTTATTTCAGTGGGCTAGAGTGCCGCGGTAGTCAAGACGTGACTGAGGCGATTTTTTAAGTGCCTTCAGCAATCACCAATGAAGTTCGTTTTTCAAATCTTCAGGGGATTTCCTCAGTTCCTTCCTGTTTAAGTTCTTGATTTTCCAGTTACAGTTCATATTTTAAATCTTAAATAGCAAAAAGTCTTCTCATTTCCCATAGAGACAGGTCTTCTCACGCAACTGTAAATTAAAGAAACAATAAATTGTAACGAAAAAAAGTAGGTAGCCAAACTTTTGGATCTAAACGTTTGAGCATACTAAAATAAGAATAAAAAAATTAAAAAATTTATTTTTAAAAGTTAAGATTTAAAAATAACATTAATTATATTTAAAATAATATTAAATATATTTTAAAGTTTAATTTTAAAAAAATAAAGGAGAACCTGACCTCATGTTTGGATCAAAACGTACGGTCATATAAACCTTTGAAGCCGTGTAGATGAGGCACGTTCTTGTCCTTTATATTCTCTCTACTTGTGTCTTCAACATTCGTTAGTCCTGTAACTTTGATTTCCTTGAAATCCAATATGGGCATCTCTTATTTCCTGTTTGCTCTATATTTATCGTCAGCAATTCCCTTTTCCTCTTCCAAGTTGTCTTCTACTTTGATTGGCGGGTGGTCTCTCTCTGTGGAGAATCCTGAAGATTTGTTGATTTCAGCCAGTGGGGTTTTCTCCGCCGGCTTCTACCCTATCGGCGGAAATGCTTATTGCTTTGCTACATGGTTCAGCAAGCCGTCTTGCAGTTACAATTGTACCGTTGTTTGGATGGCTAACCGTGACTTTCCAGTTAATGGCAGGCGCTCAAAACTCTTGCTGCAGGTAACTGGGAATCTAATCTTAACCGATGCTGGGGAGTCTATAGCTTGGTCCACTGGCACTGTTTCCCAATCTTCAACACAGTTGCATCTTCAGGACTCTGGCAATCTTGTCCTGAGTAATATGGAGGGTGTTGTTTTGTGGGAAAGCTTTGATTTTCCTACGGACACACTTCTTCCTCTGCAGACACTTACAAGAGACAGGCGGCTTGTCTCGTCAAGAAGCCGAACAAACCGTTCTTCTGGTTTCTACAAGCTCATCTTCGATAACGATAATATCTTTACTCTTCTCTACGATGGTCCTGACACTTCCAGTAAGTACTGGCCATACCCGTGGCTTAAAAGCTGGGAAGCTGGGAGGTTCCCATACAACAGCTCCAGAACTGCTTGGCTTGATTCATTGGGAAAATTCACTTCATCAGATAATTTCACTTTCCTTGCCGCAGATTATGGAGTGAAACTCCAGCGAAGATTGACACTTGATTTCGATGGTATGCTTCGATTGTACAGCAGAGAAGAGGGCAGCTTGACCTGGTATGTTTCATGGCAAGTTTTATCTGAGATGTGCCGGGTTCATGGATCTTGCGGACCCAATAGTACGTGTACCTATGATACCAGTTCTGGTAGAAGATGCTCTTGCCTTCCAAGGTTTAAGATGAAGAATACTGCTGACTGGACATATGGTTGCGAACCCGAAATTGAGACCTCATGTGGAAATGATAGCGAGATTAGTTTCATTCAACTCACTAACACTGAGTTTTATGGCAATGATTATGGGTATTACCCCAATTACACCATGGAAATGTGTTGGAAACTTTGCTTGCAATCCTGCAGCTGCAAAGGGTTCCAGCTCAAGTATATTTTGTATGAAGGCAACACTGTTACTGCTTGTTACCCCAAGGTATTACTATTAAACGGACAACGTGCGCCAAATTTCGAAGGAGATGTTTATGTGAAAGTTTCCAAAACCAGTTTCATTCCTGATACTAAGGAGGTGGCGTCAGGATTGGAGTTAAATTGCAGGGGCGAAATTGTCAGGCTTTTGAACAGAGACTATCCAAAACCCCATCAAAATGGCACATTGACATTCATTTTATGGTTTGCTGGAGCATTAGGAATTGTTGAGATTATTGGAATCCTTCTGGCTTGGTGTTTCCTGACCAATTCGCACAAGGCCTCGGGTGAAGCTGAAGCTGCCCAAGGCTATCATCTTGCAGCTACTGGCTTTAAAAGATTCAGTTTTACCGAACTGAAAAAGGCAACGCGAAATTTCAGTGAAGAAATCGGAAGAGGAGCAGCGGGAATTGTGTACAAAGGCATACTGTCAGATGATCGTGTTGCGGCAATCAAACGGCTCCATTTAGCTAACCAAGGAGAAGCCGAGTTCTTGGCAGAAGCAAGGACCATTGGGATGCTTAATCACATGAATTTGATAGAGATGTGGGGTTATTGTGCAGAAGGAAAGCATAGGCTTTTGGTTTACAGGTACATGGAACACGGATCCTTGGCCAAAAATCTCTCTTCCAAAGCACTTGATTGGAGAAAGAGGTTCGAGATTGCATTGGGCACCGCGAGAGGGCTTGCTTATCTGCATGAAGAGTGCTTAGAATGGGTTTTACACTGTGATGTCAAGCCCGAGAATATACTCCTCGACTCTGACTACCAGCCGAAGGTGTCAGATTTCGGCTTATCAAAGCTATTAGACAGAGGCAATCCAAAAAACTCAAGCATCTCAGGGATCAGAGGGACAAGAGGTTACATGGCTCCTGAGTGGGTTTTCAATCTGCCAATCACTTCCAAAGTCGATGTTTATAGCTATGGGATCGTGATATTGGAGATGATCACCGGAAAAAGTCCGTTAACGGGAGTTTATGCCAAACAAAGTGGTGAGGAAGTAGAGCAAAAGACATTGGTGACATGGGTGAGGGACAAGAAAAATGCCGCCAACGACAAGGCATCATGGATTGCGGAAATTAGAGACTCCGAGGTGGAAGGTGAATATGACCAAGAAAAGATGGAGATTTTGGTCTCAGTTGCACTACAATGTGTGGAGGAAGTCAGAGAGGCACGGCCCACCATGAGTAAAGTCGTGGAAATGCTTGATGCTTTTGCTCTGCTTCATGCAAATCATGAGTAGCGGCAAATTGTCTTACAACTATTAGTCTACCAGTGTTTTCATCACAGTCAGTAGTTGCCTTGTGAGCTTTGGGAAAATGAATTGAAGAAGATTGCTTTAGAACATTGAACACTTGGTAGCATTGGTTTGAAGGCTTTCAAGTTTCTGTTATGGGAATTGGAAACTAGCTGCTATAACCGGCTGTTGTTCGATTGGATTCTTAAATGATTTTGCTAGTTTGGTTTTGTTATAGTTGTAAACTCATCATGGAGCATGGTATGTAACCGACAAAATCCATGTCTTTTGAATTTGTATCCAAGTAATTGACTTTGAGATATATAATATGAGCAAATATACATTGTACCGAACGATATTTTAATTGAAATTATGATTGATGTTTTTGAAATAAAATTGATAATTTTTTAAATGTAAAAATAACAAGTATTTTAAAAATACCAGTTTTCATTTTAAAAATATCAATCGCAGTTTCAACCGAAATACTGTCTGAAACAAATACACATTAAATACTAACATTTTCTCATATAATATATTAGTTAGGTACTTGTTTGTTTAGGCAATAAATAGTAAAATAAGTATGGCTGCTTCGTCATCAAGCATGACTTCAATGAGTCAATCTTTGTACGTACATTATATATGTGAATTGAATACAAAGGAGGTATGTTATAAGAGAGCCTCATAATCTGTCTCACTCTGTATTTTCAGCTTCCCTGCATCTCTGCTTTACAATTTTCTGGTTTACTTTTCTTTTTTTAATTGTTTTTTTTTTCCTTTTGTAACTTGTAAGCTTTGCTCTTTAGTAGCACAGCTTCTTCTTTATTTAAGGAGACTGGAAATGTTATCTCCACTCCAAAGAAGAGTAGAAGACAGGTAACCCTGCGGCTCCCTCTTTCCAAATTGCCTAGCAAAGAAAGAATTCCTTATTTCCTTATGAAAAAAAGTTAAAGAGTCCAAAGATTTTTGTTTCATCTGTAATGTAATAATCAATTTAATTTTAAATACTAACAATCATAGTTTATGTAACAAAAATTTTATTACTTTATTTTTAATTATATAAAATATAAATATTATTATTTAAAATTATAAATTTATTATATTACGAATATTATTTTTTCAGGCTAGGCTAAACTAAGGGCGCCAAAACGGTGCTCTTTCCTTGTTGGCCATGAAGACTTCCACGGTAGTAATGGTCAACGAGGTCCTACCGACAACAATTAATTAGTCACCAAATGAAATAAAATAAAGTAAACTTTTAACTTTACTAGTTTTTTTTTTAGGAAAAAGAATATGCTCAGAAGAAATATTATTAAAAGAATTTTTTTAATACAATAAATTAGAAATTTTCTATAACTATTTAAATTTATTGTACAATAAAAAAAAGTTACTGATTTTTTTTTTCTCTTTATTGCACTTTTAATCAATGTAATTATATAATGAATTTATGTAGCTGCGTTACGAAAATCTTTTCTAAAAAATTCATCTAGACATGTAATGGATTCTTTTTAAGTATAATACTCATAATCATGGATGACATAATAAGTTGATTTATTTGAAATTAAAAAAATAATAAAATAAATTTATATACAATAAAATAATAAGTGAATTATATTTATATAAAAAAATGAGCCAAAATAACAAACACGTAAAATAAATAAATTTATAAATAAGCAATATGGGTATGCAATCTCTTGGCAATCAATTAAGTGTAAAAAAAGCTGGGTTTTTCTTTTCCATCCTGTCTCTCACTTGTTTTTTCTTTTTATTCCCTCGTCTTTGAAAATTCTCTTTTTTATTTTTTTTATCAGTCCTTGAACGTGAAGGTTTAAACTTACGTTGATGGAAAGGAAATCTCTCTGGGAGATTTACATTAAGAAGAAGATCGATTAACAAAGGGAGGGGAACATTGTAGCCCTACATGGAGACGTGTGCCGTAGACTACTCTGTGTTGTTCTTCTTTCTTTTTTTTTTCCCAACCAGGTGGTCCATTACTATATGTATGCAATAAGAAAATTCTCCTTCTTTCAATAATTTTATATTCTTTTTCTAGAATTAAAATATGAGATTTTGAAAATAAAAGTTTAACTTTCTGATCACTAATAGAAGTGTGTGCATGTTAGTTTGGATCAATTTGACACATATGTTCAATTTAGACCATTAGTGGCATATTTTTTTGTGTGTCCTTAGTCTAGATAGTTAAAGGAGAGCGCTAAGGGCATATGAGGGAAGGGAGTGGCGAGACACCAGCCTAAAGTTCAAACACCAGATTTAAGAATTATATTAGTAGCAATTTAAACATGTTTAAAATTGCAACCAAATAAGCATAACAATAAAACTAATCAAATTTTCATTAGGGTTAATTTAGTCAGTTTGACAGGTTGAATAATGTCTATGAAAAAAACAAAATTTTCAAAGATTTATACAAAAAAAATTGTATAAATAACATGGATAATATTCTTTTCTAAATAAATCATTGGAGAAAACTAATTATATTTAAACACAAGTGTAACAAATGTCGGATTTTTTCGAATGATTGCGTATCTACAAAATAAAATTTTGTGTTTCAATATTGTTAGGCGGTTGGTTCAGATTTGACTACTTTTGAATTTTCAAAACTGCAATTTTAACCATTAATATATATAGTTTATTTAAATTAACATAATCAATCCGCTATTGGAGGTTTCCCAACTTTAGTTTGATTTTGACCAAATTGATGGAGTCAGCGCATCAAGTAATTTTATGTATACCTCTAATCACTTACGTATCTTGAAACAAACTATTTTTTTTTTTAAGAATTTATTAGAGACTAATTAGATCATGAGTTATAAAATAATATAATTTTTCTCATATAAATTTCACACTTATTTTTAAGATTAGAATTTAAAATCTTTAAATAGAAGAAAAATATTTTAATGAGGCCCACACTTCACTAAAGAACAAACTTATGCAAAATATCTAAGAAGAACAGAAAAGAGAGTGGCTGGAAAATTGCAACAGAACATAGCCTCCACTGCTAGGACTTCACAGCAACTGTCAAAAACAGATTTTTGAATAAAAGTTTCCCTCCGTGCATATCCTGCAATGTTCCAAAGCCAATCGTCAACATAGATTAATAGCTGTATTCATATCTTTAGTGTCTACAATTTGCCTCTATTGATCATTTTCATGGAGCAGAGCAAAAGCATCAAGCATTTCCACGACTTTACTCATTGTGGGTCGTGCCTCTTTCACTTCCTCCACACCTTGTAGTGCAACTGAAACCAAAATCCCATCTTTTTTTGGTCATATTCCCCTTCCAACGCGGGGTGTATAATCTCCGTAGTCCATGATGCCTTGTCGTTAGCAGCATTCTTCTTGTTCCTAACCCATGTGACCAATGTCTTTTGCTCTAGTGATAATCTTATGATAATCCCATAGCTATAAACATCACTTAATTGACAGATTGAAAACCCACTGGGGAGCCGTGTAACCTCTTGTTCCTCTGATCCCCGAGATGCTTGAGGTTTTTAGGTTGCCTCTGTCTAATAGCTTTGATAAGCCAAAATCTGACACCTTTGGCTGGTAGTCAGAGCCTTGGAGGATATTCTCGGGCTTGACATCACAGTGTAACATTCTAAGCACCCTTCATGCAGATAAGCAAGCCCTCTTGTGGTGCCAATGCAATCTCGAACCTCTTTCCCCAATCAAATGCTTTGGCAGAGAGATTTTTCACCAACGATCCGCGTTCCATGTACCTGTGAACCAAAAGCCTATGCTTTTCTTTTGCACAATAACCCCACATTCCTATCAAATTCATCTGATTAAGCATCCCGATGGTCCTTGCTTCTGCCAAGAATTCGGCCTCTCCTTGGTTAGCTATATGGAGTCGTTTGATTGCTGCAACACGATCATGTGACGGTATGCCTTTGTACACAATTCCAGCTGCCCTTCTTCCGATTTCTTCACTGAAATTTGGCGTTGCATTTTTCAGTTCAGCGTTGCATTTTTCAGTTCTGCAAAGCTGAATCTTTTAAAGCCAGTAGCTGCAAGATGGTAGCCACCTGAGTCCTTGTGCGAATTGATCAGGAAACACCGAGCCAGAAGGATGCCAATAATCTCAACAATTCCTAATGCACCAGTGAACCATAAAATGAATATCAGTGGGCCATTTTGATGGCGTTTTGGATAGTCTCTATTCAAAGGCCTGACAATTTCGCCACCGCAATTTAACTCCAATCCTGAATCTACCTCTTTAGTATCAGCAATGAAACTGGTTTTGGAAACTTTCACATAAACATCTCCTTCAAAATCTGGTGCTTGTTGTCCGTTTAGTAGTAATGACTTGGGATAACAAGTAGTAACAGTATTGCCTTAATACAAAATATACTTGAGCTGGAACACTTTGCTGCTGCAGGATTGCAAGCAAAGTTTCTTACACATTTCCAAGGTGTTATTGGGGTAATACCCAAGATCATTGCCATAAAAATCAGAGTTAATGAGTTGAATGAAACTGATCAGGCTATCATTTCCACATGAGGTCTCAAATTTGGGTTCGCAACCATTTGTCCAGCCGGCAGCATTCTTCATCTTATACCTTGGTAGGCAAGAGCATCTTCCACCAGAAGTAGTGTCATAGGTACAAAGACTATTGGGTCCGCAAGATCCATGAACCATGCATATCTCAGACAAAACTTGCCATGAAACATACCATATTGCGCTGCCCTCTTCTCTGCTGTACAATCAAAGCATATCATCGAAATCAAGTGTCAATCGTCACTGAATTTCAACTCCATAATCTATTGCAAGGAAAGTGAACTGATCTGATGAAGTGAATTTTCCCAATGAATCAACCCAAGCAATTCTGGAGCTGTTGTATGGCCACCTCCCAGCTTCCCAGGTTAAAAGCCATGGGTATGGCCAGTACTTACTGGAAGTGTCAGGACCATCGTAGAGAAGAGTAGAGATATTATCGTCATAAAAAATGAGCTTGTAGAAACTGGAAGAACGGTTTGTTTGGCTTCTTGACGAGACAAGCTGCCTGTCTGTGGTCAGTAGCTGCAGAGGAAGAAGTGCATCAGCAGGAAAATCAAAGCTTTCCCACAAAACAACACCCTCCATATTATGAGTACAAGATTTCCAGAGTCCCGAAGATTCAACTTTGTTGAAGATTGGGAAACAGTGCCCGTGCTCCAAGCAATAGACTTGCCAGCATCCGTTAAGATTAGATTTCCGCTTAATTGCAGCAAGAGTTTTGAGCTCCTGCCATTAACTGGAAAGTCACGGTTAGCCATCCAAACAATAGTACAATTGTAACCACCGCAGGACTGCTTGCTGAACCACATAGCAAAGCAATAAGCATTGCCGCCGACAGGGTAGAAGCCGGCAGAGAATACCCCACTGGCTGAAATCAACAAATCTCCCGGACTCTCCACAGAGAGACACCAACCGCCAATCAAAGTAGAAGAAAACTTGGAAGAGGAAAAGGGAATTGCTGACAATGAATATAGAGCAAACAAGGAATAAGTGATGCCCATATTGGATTTCAAGGAAATCAAAGTAACAGGACTACCGAAGTTGAAGACACAAACTGAGAGGATATGTAAACGTAAATAATATTATTATGCCCCATCCAGGCGGATCCAGGGATTTACAATTTCTTGTTTCTTTCGTTTGAAGCTGCGTAAGAAGACTTTTTCTATTCAAGATTTAAAAAATGAACGTCATTGTAAAATCAAGAACGAAAAAAATAGGGGACTGAGGAAATGGCATCGGTTTGTTTCTTTACTTTAAAGTTGTGTAAGAAGACGTTTTCTTTATGTAATTTTTAAAAAAACGAACGTCACTGGAAAATCGAAGAACGAATCAAACGGTAGGGGGCTGAGCAAACTGCCTCAGTCCCGCCCTGGGTACCAACATAACTTGAAATAAAATAACTTTTTTGAAATTTAGATTTCTTTTGTTTTGACCGAAATACTGCAGGTGCGTGGAAACTAAGAACATGTACAAGTAATTTAAATAAAATGTAAGAGGGCTCGTAAAAAGTTCAAAAACTTGAGATAATATGCTTGTTGTCCTTTTTACCAGTTTTCATACACACCGTATTTAGATCATTTGTACATTCAACTAGTTCTCATGGGTTTTTTTTTTTTTTTTTAAGTCTCAATTTAAAAACTATTATTTTATTCCAAAACGGGTTTCTTGGGGTCTGAGGCCGGTAATGGTCCTTAATGAAGCAAGGAAATAACTAGTTAGTTGTTACCAGTTATCTCTACTTTTTATTTTTTTAAGGGTGTTTGAGTTAATTTTTAAAATGATACATTTGTATTTTATTTTTAAAAAATAAAAAGTATGTATTTGCTTAATTTTTTCAAACTGCTATTTGATTCTACTAATTTTTTCATATAATATTTTAAAAACAGCTAATTGAAAAATAATTTAAAATTACTTTTTACTATTTTGTAACTTATTTTTCAGTTTTTAATATTAATAATAATTCATATAGATTAAAATACCCTCAAATAATATTTATATAAATTCATAATTTTTTTAATTACTACTTGAATATGATTTATTGGTAGTTATTAAACTTAATCAATATTTATATAAATGTAACACTTTTATTTTTTAATAATTTATAAATATTTTTTTACTTCAAATTTTCATTAATATTGATATTTAAAAAAATATTTCGAATATTATATTTTTTTATTATCTAGTAAGTATTAATATTTTTTTAAAAAAATAAAAATTAAGTGAGAAAATTCTTAATATTATTTATAAAATATTTATTCTAAAAATAAAAATTATAAAATATAAAGATAATTTTGTTAATATAATTTATTAATATAAATTAAATACCTAAATCAATTATTTAATTATTTAACAGTAACAGTAAGTATAAAATTAACCAAACACTTCATTAATTTTTTTAATAATCAGCAGCAAGTAACAGCAATCAACAATCAACAATAAGTAACAACAATTAATAGTAACAACCAGTAATAACAATACTGAACAGGTAAGTCAAATAGACTCTTAATTGTTAGCACATACTATTAGGTAGTTTCATAGACCATAAGGTCCATGGAGCCTCCCCAAAATTTCTACACAACTATTTTAAATTGGATTACAGAAGCATTACAGCTGTTGCAAGTATCAAAAGGAAAACTTGGGACAGCAAAGCAATATAATCTAATCTTATATTGCATCCATAGATGAGAGCACTCTAACATAAAGAAATATGCAAAGTACCTTTTTTGTGATAATTGATTATAATATCATGGATACTAATCGAGCCTTACTCTGAATACTGTAGAGTGGGCCGGACCACCAACCAGAGGAGACTCGACCAAGCCTTGTGAACTACAAGACAGAAAAAAGTTACGAAGTGGCACTCCGATACTTAAGTTAGCAGAGAGTGGTGAGATCAGGGATCAAGGTAGTTAAAGAGTATAAAGTTATTACATGAGTTTAGAAGTATTATTAGAGAGTATAGAGAATTAGGTGGATTCTAATTGGCTAGACCCATGTAGGGGAGTTATGAACTTTGACCCTGAGCCAACCCCTAAGTTTGGGTTCCTTCGCTTGCTTTCTAAGGAGGTTGTGGGTCTTTGGGTCTGGTTCTGTAGGTAGATAGACTTTGTCTATTCCTGATCAGATACTTTAAATTAAAATTCATCTTTCTTTTTCTCCTTTTTATTTTTTTGGGTCAGCAAGTTTAGTGATTAGGGGTGCTCCATTAAAGACTAAGGAGAAGATGAATTGTCATGCAGAAGTTTGAACTCTTACCTTGCCGGTTGGAACAAACATGCTTCAACCACTTGGGCAAAACCCGGGCTCCCCTTTTTCGTTCTTTTTTTTTTTTGTCCTAAAAATAGGAAGATAAGGGTTGTGCCTTACAATCCCGTCAGGAATTATTGTCGCTGCTCCCGGGGTAATCTCTGGACTGTTTGGATGATTATAGTATAACTCAGTGCTACAAAGAGAGGAGTATGTTTATTCTCACCAAACGCCTTAACAGCTTTCGAACTTAAGATCTTTAATTTGATAACAATCGACACTTATTACTAAATCACAACGATTGATAGTCTTTTCCATTCCTTCATCAAGGGGGAAACACACATCCGATTTTGAATGTCTCGCCAGAACTGCAGCCTGCCAACCTGGTTTTACATGGTTAGGCCCATCGCACCAAACTTTCATTTTACGGGAAACAAAAGCCCGAGCCCAGTTTCTCCGAAAATTTCGCTTCTAAGCAATCGCGAAGCAACACGTGTTCACTAAATTCTCTTTCGTCAGCCAGAGTAAAGATGCTACAAAATTTTGAAATTTTCCGCGTGCATTGTTTGCCTTCAGATTTTTCTTGCTTGTTCTTCTTGTATCAGGATGAACGACACTAGCTAGTAGTTCTCTACATTTTTATAGACTTCACATCTTTTACACTGTGTTTGGATAAAATTCTTGAGAGAGAGGAAAGTGGAGGAGAGGATCATTAGAGGAAGAGAATATTTTTTATTCTCTCTTGTGTTTGGAAAGAGGTGATGAGAGGGAGGAAAATTATAAATTCTTTTGTTTGGGAAATGATGGAAAATGAGGGAGAAAAATATAAAATATGTTGAAATAACAATTTTATCTTTCATAATAAATTCTATTAAGATATTTTGTTTAGGTAAAATTGTAATTTTTAAATTATATAAAGGTAATTGAGTCATTTAATAAATTTAGTATGAGAACTAACAACTTTCCTCTCATTTTTGGGAGGATTGGTTTTGGTGGGGTACGGAGGATTAGAGGAATTAGAAACTTTCCTCTCCCCCACTTTTCAAACATTTTCCAAACACAACAATTTACTTTAATTCTCTCACTTTCCTCTCCCTCTCCCCACTTTCCCTCCTCTCAAACACAGCATTAGGGATAATACTAAAACTTTTAATATAAATCTCTAGGATTTATATCTTTTTTCCTTCATATTTTATTGAATTAATACCTAAAAAATGCATCAACTTTACAATTTGTTTTTTTTCCCAAATCTAACAAGAACTAATTTTTTTTCAAATATATCACGTACTTTGTATTTGAATCTGAATCTGGCACCTTATTAAGATACTTTAACGGAAACTATTAAACTGCTTACAAAGCATGCAACGTGGCATTAGAAGCCACTACGTGGAGCACATGACACTCAGAAAAATTTAAAATAAATACATTTAAAAAAATAAGGACAATTATTGATAAGTCTTTTTTTATTTTTGATTTTTTAATGCCACGTGGCCCTACACAACTTACCATCTAACTTCTAATGTCATGCTAATATGTCATATGACCAGTTTAATGGCATTTGTTAAAGTTTATTAAGAGCATGTTAAATTGAAAACTAAATGTAAAGTTCATGATATATTGCTAAAAAATATATATACATATTATTAATATTAAATTTGAAAATTTTTGAAAATTCATGCATTTTTTTGGGTATTAACAGTATTTTATTTATGGAATTTTGAGAATTCTCCAAATTCAAACTTGATACACTTAAAGAGAAGTTTAAATTCAATGAACCATGCAAGTTTGGTCGTTTAATGTTTGATGGTTAGCTAGTCACCACCGAAAAAGAGCAAAACTTTAAAGCAATCGGATATATGCTATCAATCAAATGTATACTAGTAGTGCTTCCTTGCCTTCTCTGTTATTTTTTTTTTTTTTTGGTCAACATGAATACATAATGATTATAAGTATTTGCATCTAATGTCTTTTATTTGGGGTAAGCGCTAACGAGAAAACTCTAACTTAAGTTAAAGCAGAGAGAAGTACACTATATTACCACTAGGTTACTTTTTCCAGTAGCACAAATTCAATCACTTCAAACATTATATGCGTGTCTTAGATCATTTTGTGTAGCAGATGAATAAGTAGTTACCGACCAATTTCTCTTGCCTAACCAGTTATTGGTTGGCAGAAGTGAGCCGTGGTTTCGTTGGGAAATTTGATTGACAAGAGTCGTTCACGATTCGCCTTTTTTTCTGGCACATTAATAACTGTCCTCTTCAAGTCTCCACTTTCTAGCAAGTTTTAGCATGGCAATTCAATTGGGCCAATTATTCTGTTTACTACTTTGATGATGGCTAAATAGGTGTCCATGAATGGTGGTTACACTCAGAGGTGGCAAACCAACGATTCAGTCAGATTTGAGTTTAGGTTAATTCATATCTTATATAATTTGAGTTTCCAGTTTTAGGTTACAACCTCCAGTTTCGGATTTATCAAATATCGGATCATTTGAATTTTGGATATATCAAGTTTGACATTCATAGAGACTCGCAATAAAATCCAATCATAAATGACTGGAAGCTTTGGTCTTATCTTTTCTAGAAAACAAGAAGAAGTAAAGAACAAGGGCACTCAAGGGAATATTGTCCAACAAAAAGCTTAATGATCACTTGATTGCTAAGCAACAACCACTTTCTTGAACTTGAAATATATCTCCAATTTCTCAACATGATTGGAATAAAAAGGGAATTAATTTTCTTTTAGATTCCTAAATTACAGCCAATAAATAAAACAAAAGTGATTGATTCTAAGGGGGGCCAAAAAGAAAAAAAAAACAGCTAGCAATTTATAGAAAAATAAAGTTAATTTTTCTATTTTCATTTGTGGACACTTAAAATTTAAATTATTATTTTTTTGGACAATTTAGATGAGACCCTTTTCTTCTACCACAAACAAAACCCTCCAGGAGGTGTACCCATCTTCTTCCTCCCACTGACTGACTGACTGTACACTACCAAAATTATTACTTTTGTATAAAAGCAACAACTAAATCCCACTTGATTAAAACAAAGATCTTTTCTTTTTCTCCTTCTTAATCACTTTTTTTTTTTTTTTTTTTTTTCTGATGCTCAAATCTGTCCCATTGCTATCCTGTCTGGCTCTGTGTCTGGCTCTATCTCCGGTGCTTGGCTAACTTGAGGAGAATGTTGACCATTGACCAACAATTTAGCATTGCCAACACTAATTACTAAATCCCATGTTTGGCTACTCGATCCTGCTAATCCCAATTCGCTTAACAACGGCGTTCCTTATTACAGCTTCTGTTTGGAAACACAGACCACTCTGCTCAACCCCGGACATGTAATTCCTCACTTCCTTCCTTACCATCTCTTGCATCGTCCTTAAGAACTCTGGACTGAAGAACTGCTTCTCGTACCCACCAAAACCGACGTTGTCATTTGTCATCGGAGCTTGCTGTACCTGCGATGGAAGTGGTGTCGGAGCTGGTGTCTCTACAACATGGGTCGGATTCGGATTCGGAAAAGGATTTGATCCCAACCCGGAACGAGGAGTTTGATTCGAAGCCTCGCTTGAAACGGATCCGGGCAGAGAAAGGCTAAGCAAGGTGGCAGGATCCGTAGTCGACGAAGAGGCGTCAATAGACAGACTTGTCGGGACAAGAGAACGGGTTCTGGCCAAGGGTCTGTAGACCGGAGAGGAAACCACAGCGGGTAAGCTGGAATCGCTCAAGTCGGATCCGGATGGGCTACTCGGGTTCAATTGGAGACCCGAAACATTGGTGCCCGCACCGACGCTGGCGGATCTTTTGAGAGGCTGTCGTGTCTGCGCGTCGTCGCTCCAGTCCTCCGACACGGAGGAGCATTTCCGCTTGAGAGTGGAGTTCCAGTGGTTCTTGATGGCGTTATCGGTGCGGCCATTGAGGAGGCGAGCGATGGTGGCCCACTTGTTGCCGAAGCGAGCATGCGCCCTGGTGATGGTCTCGTCCTCTTCAGGACTAAAAGGCCTGTGCTCCACGTCAGGGGACAGCTGGTTGCACCATCGCAACCTGCAAGACTTTCCCGATCGCCCGGGGATCGATTTGCTTATCAGAGACCAGTTTCTGGGTCCGTAGTTCTGGACCAGCCTCTTTAACGCCTCGTCTTCTTCGGGACTCCACGGACCCTTGATCCGATCCGCGTCCTTTCTCGTTGTAGACGCCATGGATTGTCAAGGCGGAAAGAAGACGCTTTTTGGTGGCGGTGGTGGTGGCGACGGTTGTAGCAGCAGTGGAGGCGGTGGCCTCACCTCTAATTGTACAAGAGAACAGAGTTAAACTGGCGGAGGACTGGTGTATATTATCTATATATATATATGGAAGGGATAACTGGTTGAAGTTTAGAAGCCGGTTACAGTGACCGGTAGTAGCCGTTGAGAGTCGAAAGGAATTATTCGGGGGGCAAGGCAGTTGCAACTTCTTTACAAGTAAACAGCTGTCAAAATGACACGTGTCAGCTCATGTTCTCTTTCCAACTTACACGTTACACGTATAATAAACAAAATAAATAAAATAAAATAAAAATTCAACTCCCCCACCATCCCAAAGGACCCAAACTCTATCTACAGTCAACAAAAATTGGCTTTCTCTGCAGATTTTGCTCCCATACGGCTCTTCAAGTTCACACGTCCCCGCAACGGCGCAGCAGCCCACAAAAATTGACAAATATCTTATAAGATTAATTGGATTTCTTTATTTTTTATTTTTTAATAAAAAAATTATTATATTATTAATATAATATAATTTCGTATATAAGATCGATGCGAGAACACTGAAAAGACTTACATGAGGTAAGAAAAACAGACGGTCGGAAGGGTGTATAACAAATAGCGTCGTACGGTTGGAGGTGGATCGAAAGCAAGGGGGAGGCGATGACTTTGACCCAGACAGGCTGGAAAGCATTTAGCTGATGGAATTTTTTATTTTGATTTTCTTTTTTTTTTTTTAAGATGGAAACTTACTTAAAAAACGAGAGCAGAAAACGACAAAAGTTGATACGGGAAAGAACAGTACTACAATTCTGTCAGTCCAGCCTGTCAACATGGGCCCACTCCTCCAACGGCCTACTTTGTTTCCATCGCCACGTGTCCCTCACCCTCCCACCCCGGTTCTGAACTGCCAAACCGACTGACTGTCTTTGTCCCACTGTTTCCTGCTGCTACCCAATTGGAAATGAAAATACGTAAAAAATTTATTAATACTAAAATTTATTATTTTTTTACATAATTATAATTGATTTGTTTTTTTAAATAACGTCATTTTTATTTTCAATAATTATTTTCCATTTTTATCAGTCTTATAATTGAGACTATAAATATCTTATTTTTTATTTATTTTATCTTAGTTTTAATATCTTATTTTCTCGTATTTTATTTTATCTCATTTTTCATTTTCAATTTAAATTCCCTTTTTTTTGGCTTCTTTTTTTTTCAGGTTGTTTCTCTTATTAAATTATTTCTAATAAATTAATTTAAATATCACGTTTATAAAGCTTAGAAATTTAAGCACAAAAGTTTTTATAGGACAGTGCCGTTAATTTTAGCATCTCAATATCTTAGTCATTAATTATCACTTAACTACAATGACAAAACTTTTTGTGGGAGAAAACTTTTTCTCAACTTCTCAAATATAATATTGACTATAAGATATCAATACATTAGTATAATATAATACATACTAATTAATAATTTCCCTTGTTAAACTACAATGTAAATCGACCGTAACATGATGCTTGACGAATTGAGTTTTATATTATTGAAATATTGTAATAGTAGCATGTATTAGTGGATTAATGTGTTTACATATTTATTAATTGGAAACATAATCATAGAGAAACTTATTGCCTATTTATGTTGAATAAAACTCTTAGTGTAGTTGATAGTTTTTTTAATGCAAGTAAAGAATTTTTATTACTAGTGAGATTATTTTGTCTCGTTATTTATTGTTTTACTAATCCAACAACCAAGTAATTGGTGTTTTTGTTGATATGCTTGAAAATTCAATTTGCATTCATATTGTCTTTATTAATCTGTTAATTAATCTTGCCGTAAGCATAAGTGTTAGTATTTATTAGTTGTCATTATCATTCTATGCCAAAATTTCTATTTTTTAAATTTGAACCTACTTAACTTTCAAAAATAAAGTTAAAGAATCAATAATTGCTAATTGAAACTTTAGCCGGCTTTTATAATTATTACATACTGTAAATAATAATATAGAAAAATTTTGTGACTGTAAGTTTTAATAGTCATAAGTGACTCTCAGTATACGACGCGAAAGTCAATATATACGATACAACATGTCAAAAAAATTATATAACTCGTGTAAATATTTACAAAAAATTTTTAGTTTTTAATATTTGTTCATAGGAATACAAAATATTTTAAAAAATTATATGATCAGTATAAATAATTATTAAAAATTAAAAAAAATTTCTTCTATTATTTTATATATTTTATTCTTTATATAATATACTGACAATTATTTACAGATATCAAATTTATAACCACAAGTGCTGGTCCTCGTAATAACAACAATCATTAGTACGTGAACTGGAGCGCATAATGGAAGAAATGGGGCGAACGGAAAAAACGGAAAAAAGGGCGAAGAAAGAGGAATTGTCCCTGTCTGTCCTATATATAGCCACTACACCTAGAGCCATGCAGTCTGAGCAACGCGGAAGACAGCTGTATCAAAATCAAGCAGCAAGACAGCAACGCCCCTCCCACCTCCTTTTCATTTATATTTGATATTGAAATGAAAAATGTGTTATAATGTGGTAACTGTATTTTAAATTAAAAGTAATTTTTTTAAGTTTTAGTAATTTTTTTTAAACGAAATTTTACAAACGTAATAACTCTCAAAATTATAATTTCACAAAAGTATATTAAACATACTTTTAAAGAAAGTGATAAAACTAACTCTACTAATTTAAAAATTATAAAATATTTAAAATTTAAATTTTTTTACAACTTTTTTATAATTATTACTAAACAATTTGTAACTTTAAATAACAGTATTTTTAATCATAGCATTTTATTCACAGCACTTTTATTTACAGTACTTTATCTCACAATATTACCAAACAGACGTTTCATTAATCTCACTGCGGGCCAAGACACAACCGCTCTCACGTGCCACGACCACCCACCTCTCACCCAACCCAACCCTGTCCCTTTCCCGTACTACCACGTGACTCCCTCCTCCCCGCACGAGTGCACCTCCATGTGCGCCCTGCTTCCGTCTGCTCATCAATTCCCTTCTGGATAAGTACGCACAAACTTTTATGAACATTTTTTTTACTTTAAAGAGAATTATACTAAAACTCATGAAATAATACACACAATCACTGGTTATACAGACATATATTTAATTTTACAAAATAATTAGACAAAAATTTGAATTTTTTTTTTAATTATTAGACTACAACTATAACGATTTGTTGGTTAAGCATTCACATGATAAATAAAAGCTACTATCACTTACGTCTCCTGCATTTCTTTTTTTTTTTTTTTTTGAGTCAAACGTATTATTGAGGAAAAATTATCAAATCCCCTCATTCTCTTTGTACTATTCAATTATAATTATTAAAAATCATTGAAAATGAAACTTTTATATTGTAAAAAAAGAAATAAAAGATAGAATTGCTTTTAAAAAATTTTGTTACAATGATTCATTGAAATTTTTTCTAATATTCTTATGTAATTCAAAATATAAATATATTATAAATCATCAAATTATAATAATTTTGGAGCAAAGATTATATCTTTCTTGATGTTTATGCAATGCATTATAGATTTTTTTGAAGATAAATTTGATTTGCAAAACTTTTTGAGTTGTTGTGCATATTGACAAAATTTGAAAATTCACAGCTTAAAATGACAATAAGAAAATCGGTATATCAACATAATTGTTACATCACCTAGAAAGGGCAGCTATAAATTAACTTAAATTGAGCAAATTTAAAAAATATTCAACTCAAATGGGGGTATAATTAAAGTTGTGATTTAAATTGACAAAACTCAAAAAAAACAAAAAATTGGCAATCCAGCTTTGTAGTTATTTCATTCAATTTTCATAATCTCACAACAAACGCTGAGTTTTTACTTTTTCTTTCCCCCTTTTCTTATCTTATTCCTTTTCTAGTAGTCTGCTCTGTTGGTTAATTCAATCAGGTAACTTTTTTCGTACCTAATGAGTTCGTAGATATGAAGCTCGTCTAATTCTTTAGAAACATTTCCCAAATCATCTAAATCATCATCTAATTCTTAGGGAAACATTTCCAAAATCATCTAAATCATTGTTTATCGGTCTCTCTGTTTTTTTTTTTTTTCTACTAGTTGGTGTGATTTAGTGGTATAATTGTTGACATTTTGTTTTATATCAATGATTGAAATTCAAACTATAATGCCAAGTTTCCAACAATCCAAAATGAAATCTGTCCGTCTCTCTTTCTTTGTTTTTTTAGGAAAAAAAAAATTATAAATATCCGAGAGTTAAAAAGAAATTCAAAGCCAAAATATCTATTCTCCCGTTTATATCCCCAAAGAACAAACCAAAGGTACTTTCTTCAGTTGCGCATCACAGAATCATTTGTGTTCATAAGGTGGGTTTACCAATTAAGAATTCAATTTTTAATATATTTTATTATAAATTTAAATCTCATTAAATATTATGTAAATTTTTTATAAATAAATAAAACATAAATATAAATCTCTTATGACTTGTAAACATTTCTAATTTTTGAGGAGACGCTCCTCTTTCAATAATAAAAATGTGCACGCTCGTGGCGTCCTTTTTACAGCAAACAACAGAAGCATTGGATTCCCTCACAATCATGCACTGTTCAATAATTTTTTTCCGGACGAGTGGGCACTGACATATCCCTGCCTTGGAAAGTGCAGCCCCTGAAGTGCACAGTAATACGGTCTAATATTCCTCCAATTAGACAATGATTTAAGGGACGTGATTGCGATTAGGGACTTGAATGACGCACATGGTGTGGAAGGAAGGAGGATGTTTCCTCTCATTCAAGCTCAGGATTTAATTATCCATCATTAAATAGTGCCAAATGTGATCCAGATTGCATGCCAATAGTTTAGCACAAGTGGGCTTATTAAATAAGAGATTAGGAAAGAAAATATTAATGTCGCTGAAAGTTTGCACGCATGTGGTAGAACAATAAGACCACGAATCAGAACCCTTAATTTGCAAGCAGAAATCTGTTTATATCCAAAAAAGATACGGTATCATAAGAGCATAATAACTTAATTAAAGCAATGAAGTCACCAGGAAGGTACATTGACCACTATCCGCACCATGAATGCCCAAGTTGGAGCTAAGAACTAAGCACTCGGTGGTCGGCACTCACTAGCATGTTTAATAAATATTTGTTAAGTAATATCTTCAAGGACTTGGAGTTCAAATTTTGAGATGGAAATGTCTATATTTGATCTTTTTTGAGATGGAAATGTCCAAATATGATATTTACTATGCAAGTAAACCTAGAATAGAATGATTCATGGTAATGGGATATTGGGATTATAGGAGGAATACCTTATTCTTAAATTGCACTTTAAAAAAAATACATTCTTGTTTATTATTTCATAAAGGGAAACACCCAACACATTCGATTCCTATGTGAAAAATTGAAACGATTTTTCATTTTGAACCTACATACCTGATAAAAATTCACTTAATTTCTTACCATCAAGAGGAAGGGGAAAAACTCCATTTCTTTTGAATAATTGATACGCCACAACCCCTTGTAAACCAGCCTTCACAACACAAACACGTAATCCTATTTTTATAATAGATTGACATTAAAAATTGATCAGATTTTAATTAAATTTGAGGAATGTAGAAAAAATTTGTTCCAAATAGAGTATTTTTAAGGTTGCTAAAATTAAGATTCCATCTAAAATCGATTTGAAGATATTTAAGATCGGAGCATAAAAATAAATCATAAGTGTGACGGGTAAATTTCGAGCCTGTAACAGTTAGACTCAAAAATATAGAAACAAATTACAATAAAAAAAAATTGTAAAATAAAAAGAAATTTATGTGGGGTCGATCTCTGGGTAGATCCTCCGATTAATGCTACTGTGTAATTTAGTCAAGGGCCGTGAAGGCTTAATCTTGACCGAGAGATGGTGAATTTCCACAGCGTGAACTTGAACTGTAGGAAATGGATCCCACTGAGGGCCGAGGCTTGATCTCAAGTGGATTAGTTGAACTCCGGTGAGGGCCGTAGGAGGCTTGATCCCACTCGGACTATATGGACTTCGGTGAGGGGCCGTAAGAGGCTTGATCCCACTCGGACTGGATGGACGCCGGTGAGGGCCGTAGGAGGCTTGATCCCACTCGGATTGGATGGACTTCGGTGAGGGCCGTAGGAGGCTTGATCCCACTCGGATTGGATGGACTTCGGTGAGGGCCGTAGGAGGCTTGATCTCACTCGAACTGGATGGACTTCGGTGAGGGCCGTAGGAGGCTTGATCCCACTCGAATTGATTGGACTCCGGTGAGGGCCGTAGGAGGCTTGATCCCACTCGGATATTTAATATCTTGGGTTTTTGATCTAGCGGATCCAACTTAGTGGCAGCTAGAGAGCATACACCCAAAATATTTAGAGAGAGAAAGGAAGAGATGCAAAACTTTAGAAGATGAATGATTTGCTTTGCTTGGGATGGTTTGAAAGGCTTTGAGGGGATCCCTATTTATAGGGTTTTGGGGGAGGATGGATGCCAAAATTGTATGACTTGGATTATACATGGCAAGGGCCCTCTTTGGTGGTTGAATTTTGACATTTTGCAATCAAATGGAAATTAAAATTTCCATATGATTCATCATGAGTAGGATCCTACAAGGCAAGGACCCTCTTTGGTGGTTGAATTTTGATATTTTGCAATCAAATGGAAATTAAAATTTCCATATGATTCATCATAAGTAGGATCCTACAAGGCAAGGACCCTCTTTGGTGGTTGAATTTTGACATTTTGCATGGTCATCAACCAAATGGAAATCATCATTTTCATATGCATGCACTTGTTGCTTTCATGTAGGGCATGCATTGATTTTTTTTTTTTTTTTTTGGTGTTTACAAATGCCCCCACTTCAAGGGTCGGTAAGGAAGAATTTTATCGTAATGATCCGAACCGAGTCTTGAAGTCCAGTTTGAAACTTGAGATGTCTTAATGAACGTTGAATGTTGGAGTCTTCTATCTTTGACCATGCCTGCTGTTGTTGGATCGCAATAGGAATCCGATACGATCTTGAGAAGGTTAGCAGCCCAGCCAATATAAAAATTGAAGTCTTGGCTCCAGGTGCGTTCGAGCTTCCATGGCTGGCAAAGGCTGGCAAAGGTTCTTTGAAGTTCCAAAGCTCTGGTGAGGATGATCCAGTAGGCAAAGAACTTGAACCTCCCCAAGAGGAAGGCCCAGGACCTTGGAACTTCAAGACCGGCTCACAGAGAGACTGACTGTAGTGATGATTTCCAAGTCTGCTTCGACGTAAGGAGAGTAGTTGGAACTTCCCTGTACGTCGCTGCATCCAAAGAAAGATTAGGATAATTGCAGCTTCTCATCCCTCTGTGGTAGATGTGAACTAAGGAGAGTAGTTGGAACTCCATGACACCGATGGCGTTGGAGACTGAGTTTCGAGGATCCCTCGAAGAAGACTACTCCCTCTTTTCTTAGCTCGTGCGCCTTCAACTTCTTGATCGAAGAACTTCCTGAGACAAGTGCAGAGACTAGCCATTTTTTTTTTTGAGAAAGAAGAGCTGAGGGGTGAATATTACAACTCGGGCATGCAGGATATATATACAAATAATAAAGAGTTTTTTTTTTTTTTTTTTTGAAAAGTCAAAAAAAAGGTATGCAGAATCGGGTAGGGCCATCCACGTCCCTTTCCTGCATAAGAGACAAAAGAGGCAGCGGCTGACGCGTGTCACGAAAGTCGTTACCGTGTGTGGCAGAAGTCGTTGCCGTGTGCTGCGGAAGTCGTTGCCGCGTGCTGCAGAAGTCGTTGCAGAAGTCGTTGCACCTTATCTTGTCGGCCGTCCTAGCGGGGCCCGAGGCGCAGCTCCAAGTCAAGCTCGACCTCGTCTGGTGGGCCGATGATGTTGACGTCGCTTTTCGGCTGGTTGATGCTGCCGGAATATTCTGGAAAGAGAGGCAAAATTTCGCCGGAATGACTCCTTTCTGCTAGAAAAAGTCCTCCTAAACTTAAGTACCTAGGAGGGATGAACCCTTGGCTGACTCCGTGAAACCACCAGGACCAGTATGTATGCTCCCATAGGCTACGGCTTTGATGAACGTACTGTGGAGAGACCATTGCAGTGGTAGAACTTGGGCCGGCTTTATTTGAGGGTGAAGCTGTACTGGTGAGATCTACTATAGGAACAACAGGCTGTGCTTTGGAAATACCATCTCTCAGCGCCACTGTTTCCCTATGTCTCCGATTCTGGAACCAAAAATATACATTTTTTCCTTCGACTGCCCCTAGCGGGCGAAGTCGTGAGACAAGTTGGAGAATCTGTGTAGAGTTAGGGACAATACCTCCATCGTTGTAGAAGACTTCCTCCAAAATTTGCAGTTGTGCCATGGTCGGTTGCCACCTTGTGCGAGGTGACCTTTCTTCTCCCTTGTCTTGAGGTTCTGCAACTGGTTCCATCTTTCTTGCGGCAGAGGAGCAAAGGTCTTGTGTGTGGTGAAGATCGGTTGAGACTGATGCTGAGTTTCAGACTCAAACCCTCCGTTGCTTTTATATTTTTGGGCCGTTCACAGTTTATACTCATGCGGGCCAGGAGTTTGGTGAACTGTAGTGTCGCCTTTTATACTCGTACGAGGCAGGAGTGTTGAACTGTGATGTCGCCTTTTATACTCGTGCGAGGCAGGAGTGTTGAACTGTGGTGTCGCCTTTTATACTCGTGCGAGGCAGGAGTGTTGAACTGTGGTGTCGCCTTTTATACTCGTGCGAGGCAGGAGTGTTGAACTGTGATGTCGCCTTTTATACTCGTGCGAGGCAGGAGTGTTGAACTGTGATGTCGCCTTTTATACTCGTGCGAGGCAGGAGTGTTGTGTTGAACTGCTGAGCTGTTGAGCTGGCGAGCTGGTGAGCTGTTAAGCTGCTGAGCTGTTGAGCTGCTGAGCTGTTGAGCTGCTTGGCTGTTGAGCTGCTGAGCTGCTTGGCTGTTGAGCTGCTGAGCGGGTGAGCTGTTGAGCTGCTGAGTTGTTTGGTGAGCTGCTGAGCTGTTGAGTTGGTGAGCTGCTGAGCTGTTGAGCTGGTGAGCTGTTTGGTGAGCTGTTAAGCTGATGAGTTGTTAAGCTGCTTGGCTGCTGAGCTGCTGAGCTGTTGAGCTGCTTGGCTGTTGACTTGAGTTTTGATTCAGGGTATAGGCTTTGCCCCCGAATCTGGATTTAGGCTATGAGTTGGAACTTGGATTTGGGTTTTGAGCCCGAGTTTAGATTTGGTGAATTTGGGCTTTGGGATAGGGTTTGAGTTTAGGTTTTTTGGACCTGGATTTTGAACTAGAATTTGGGTTCGGGCTTGGATTTTGCCCCCGAATTTGGATTTGTTGGGTTTTGAATCGGGGTTTGAGATCTGCCCCCAAATCTAGATTTGGATTTTGTGGAAGGGTTCTGAACTTGCACATAAGTTTCAGACATTTTCTTTTCTTTTTTTTTTTCCTTTTTTTTTTTTGGCTTTTTTTTCGTGCTTTTTTTTTTTGCACCTTTTTTTTTTTGCTTTTTTTTTGTTTTTCTTTTTATTTCCTTTTTTTATTTCTATCTTTTTTTTTTTTGCCTTTTTTTTTTTTTTTTTTTTACACAGTAAATTTTAGAAGTTTACCGTTTGATCAAACCAGGTCGGGATGCGTTGACAGCATGCAAGCATAATTGACGTAGGCTTTTTGAACCAGGTATAGCCCGTTCCAGTTGGAAGTGAGCTTGTCGTAGAGTCGGTGCTTGTGTCCCTCTACTGGTCCAGTTGGATGAGAACTGTGTCCATGCACGAGTTTGTGAACCTACGTACTCAAGTAGGATGATTAATGCAGGTAATTGAGCAGTCGTCCTTTTACTGGTGGCGATAATCTTGTTCATCTTTAGTGCCACCGATGCGCCGGATTCCTGCCTTCTAGAGTTGTGTTGGTGTTGGCCATTTCACGGCCCATAGGCCATGAAATGGCCGTTGTGCCACCAACTTTTTTTTTTTTTTCTCTCTAAGGAGTAAAAGATGGGAGGTAGAGATGTCCCACTGGGCGTGCCAAAAATTGTGAAACTGTAAATTTCGAGCCTGTAACAGTTAGACTCAAAAATATAGAAACAAATTACAATAAAAAAAAATTGTAAAATAAAAAGAAATTTATGTGGGGTCGATCTCTGGGTAGATCCTCCGATTAATGCTCCTGTGTAATTTAGTCAAGGGCCGTGAAGGCTTAATCTTGACCGAGAGATGGTGAATTTCCACAGCGTGAACTTGAACTGTAGGAAATGGATCCCACTGAGGGCCGAGGCTTGATCTCAAGTGGATTAGTTGAACTCCGGTGAGGGCCGTAGGAGGCTTGATCCCACTCGGACTATATGGACTTCGGTGAGGGCCGTAGGAGGCTTGATCCCACTCGGACTGGATGGACGCCGGTGAGGGCCGTAGGAGGCTTGATCCCACTCGGATTGGATGGACTTCGGTGAGGGCCGTAGGAGGCTTGATCCCACTCGAACTGGATGGACTTCGGTGAGGGCCGTAGGAGGCTTGATCCCACTCGAATTGATTGGACTCCGGTGAGGGCCGTAGGAGGCTTGATCCCACTCGGATATTTAATATCTTGGGTTTTTGATCTAGCGGATCCAACTTAGTGGCAGCTAGAGAGCATACACCCAAAATATTTAGAGAGAGAAAGGAAGAGATGCAAAGCTTTAGAAGATGAATGATTTGCTTTGCTTGGGATGGTTTGAAAGGCTTTGAGGGGATCCCTATTTATAGGGTTTTGGGGGAGGATGGATGCCAAAATTGTATGACTTGGATTATACATGGCAAGGGCCCTCTTTGGTAGTTGAATTTTGACATTTTGCAATCAAATGGAAATTAAAATTTACATATGATTCATCATGAGTAGGATCCTACAAGGCAAGGACCCTCTTTGGTGGTTGAATTTTGACATTTTGCAATCAAATGAAAATTAAAATTTCCATATGATTCATCATGAGTAGGATCGTACAAGGAAAGGACCCTCTTTGGTGGTTGAATTTTGACATTTTGCATGGTCATCAACCAAATGGAAATCATCATTTTCATATGCATGCACTTGTTGCTTTCATGTAGGGCATGCATTGATTTTTTTTTTTTTTTTTTGGTGTTTACAATAAGATCTTAAGATTCTACTTAAAATAAAAAGAAAAAAAAACCTATAACTAAAGAAAAATAAAAATTAACTAACAAATGGCATGTAATTCAATAATCTAACTTTAATCACATACAATGTATCGATTCAATAATTAAAAAAAATGAAAATATGATATTCTTAAACTTTGATTAGTGAAATATTGAAAAAAGTAGAATCAACTGTTAATGATTTAAATATCATTAATCTATTTTTTAATCTTATCATCATATGTAGTTGAATAATATTTCGTGTTTACGTGTTTATATATGTCAGCATGCATTATTCTCAGCTTTTTTTGGTTATAGAAATTTTTAATATAATTTTGTTTATTATATTTACTTGCTGCTTTCGATAAAACAAAACAAAATTATATATAATTTTTTATATGAATGATTACAAATGAAATATTTTTAATTAAGTAATTATTGAAAATTTTTTTCAAAAATAAAAGAAAAATATTTGAAATTTTATAACTTTACTATTTTAATAAGATTTTATCTTTGATACCGTGTAATCTTATGATCATACGTGTAATTTTAACTGATCCTACAAAAAATGATCTTTTATGTTGTGTTTAGATTATTAGAAAGTTGTTAAAAAAAAATAAAAATAAAATAAAATAGTTTAGATTAATTAGAAAGTTATGAGAAAAAAATGATAAGAAATAAAATAAATAATAATTTATGAGAGAAAAAATAAATATTTATCATTTGAATTGATGAAAAAATAATGAAAAAATAAAAAATTATAAAAAATAATACAATAATAATAATATTTTTTAATTAAAAATTTTTAATTATATTTTCTCATCAAATTCCCTTGAAATAAATGTCCATTATAAAATTTAGACTGTTGAAAAAATATAAAATTGTAAGGTGCCCAGAAGAGCCACGTAGACAATCAAATGATGGACTAAAACCTCAGACGGTGCCCAACCAATGTCATGTACCCAGAACAGCAACGTAAGAAACGTTAGAACGGGCCCCAGAGTCGGTACTAAAATGTCTGTTTACGAATGACGTGGCTAGCAATGGAAGACTTTTCTCAAAGTATTTTCCTTTTTTTTTTTGACACGCCTAACTGCAGCATTTTGCCGCCCTTTTGCATGGAGAGTGATGTTACATACCCTTTTTTCATAGTCCAACTTTATTTATTTTTTTTTAATGTCAAAAAAAAAAAAAAAAAACTTTATTTATTTTTTTAAAATTATATTTAAAACATATTTAATGTTATTTTAAATTAAAAATATTAAGTACACATATTTATATACATATTCAAATATATATAAATATAATAATTGTTTTTTGTATTGCATTAACAAAAAAATTTTTTTACAAAAATTTCATATAATATTTGTAGTTTATTTTTTACGATAATACTTATTTAAATATAAATTTTAATTTTTTATAAAAAAGATATTAATGATGCGTGGACCTATTAGGATCCATTTTAATTGTAAGTGGTTTACTCTAAAACTTTGTTTGGTTTGTTAGACTTTAAGAGGAAAAGAAAATGGTTTGAAAATAAACATAATCATTATATCATTATTTTTTCACAATTTTTTATTTCTTACAATTTTTTTATAAAACCAAATAACATAATTTTTTCACAATTTTTTCTCACATAAATTATTATTTGTTTTTCTATCAATTTCTTTCTTACAACTTTCTCATTAATCTAAACAATTTAATTTTCTTATAACTTTTTCTCTCACAAATTACTATAATTTTTCTTTCTCATCATTTTTTTTAACTTTCTCATTAATTTAAATAATTTTATTTTCTCACAAATTTTTTTTTACAATTTTTTTCTCATACTTTCTCACAAATCCAAGCACACCTTAAGAGACTAAACCTTGATTTTCTAAAACTTTTTTTTTCAAAATTTTTTTGATGCAGTATCGTAAAATTGTAAGGATAAATTTATGTGATTGTCCGACTTTACTCTTTTTATAATTGGTGTGCGGCAAAGCCAGCTAGAACCCACTTCACGGAGTTCAAGACAACCATTTCTCGCAATTCGGAACGAGGCATTTCTGCGGGATCCACCAATGCCTACACCGCATGGTATTCTCCATGCATCTATCTAGCTATGATAGATTGAGCAAATACTTACTCAGTTTATAGTATTATTGTTTAATTTAATAATATTTAATAATTTATTTATTTATTTTTAATTTTTAAAATTTGATTATTCAACTACTTATACTGTTTATTTTTACTTTAATTTTACTTAACCTACGTCTACCCAACATTTCTCTTCAGTTGAATCTATTCTCGCTGTTCAAATTCTGATCGGTAATGCTGGTCGAAAAGAATCTAATAGTGACCCGGCCGGACTTTAATGGCAGGAGCGTGTGCTTCTGGATTGTGGTCAATAGGCTTTTGTCATGAGCCTACCCATCTCGTTTTTACTGCCTATTTTACTGCTATCATTTCTGACTTCACCATGTCTGATAATATTATGATATTATCCCTTTAATTTTTTACAGACGAAAAGTTGCCACGAGAAGCTGGGAAGGGAGTGCTCCTGGGCACTCGAATTAAATCTACCACTTGATGTGGTGGTGAAAGGAAGCGAGAAAATTCAGTTTCCTCAACTTCCCTGACGCAAGTCCAAAAAAAAGAAAAAAAAAGTCATGTTGGTCATTTGGACTAGCCCTAATAAATAGTTGCCACTTGCAATTTACAAACTTTACCACGCAATCGTTCAAAAAATTTTACCACTCAATTGTTTGAAAGAAAATAATTCTGATGCTACAAAATATTTAACCATGTCAAAGATTTTATTTGTAACCTAAAATCTACTCCATAAATGAGAAAGTTTATAAATATTATAAGTTACATATTTATATTTTGTTAATATCGAATTTGATACTCTTTAGCACACTTCTTCATACATGCTAAGTTTAATTAACATATGAGAACATGATGTCAAATTGAACAAAAAAATCAAGTACTATGCCTCTTCACACCGAATTAAATTGATTAAACTATATATATGGAAAGAATAGACCCACTGAGTGGCAATTTAAGATAAGACAATGAATTAAACTTTAATATCATGACTGATGGATAAGTTTGATTGATGACATTGATATCATTGTAAATTGAAGAGATGCAGGTAAATTTGAGATTCAAAGATATTATTTGACAAACCAAAATGTTTTGCATGAAAATACTATAAACTATATAGAAATGTATGAGATTTGTCGTGGGTGAACTAATTCTTTCCAATAGAGTTAGGGTCGTGGGTTTCTGTGGTTCAACCATAACGTACGTTCCAACCCAATTTTAGTAATTATAGGATCCGAAGACCATGAAGCTTGCTACATTGACATTCTCAAGCCTCAATAGAGATTGGTAAGGTTATTGGTGTCACGGACAAGTTTAGCCACTCGCCCAACGGCCTATAACCTATACCCACTAAAGACAGGATCCAGAGACGGATATTTCAATGCAATAATGGTGGTCAAACTACCAACTTTCAGCGCCGATAGCACTTTCAATACGTTTTCTTTGCCGGACACTTTCCGCGTTGAAACTTCTCTTAATTAGTCATTTTCGATTTGATTAGTTTCCCTACAAAGTTTTCTCCCTTCGACGCTGTACTAGAAAAATCTGGCTGAAGTTCAACCTATCAAATCAATGTTCTCCTCTATTGATAAAAAATAATGCCTAGATTGAAGATAAGATTAGCCTTATTATGCGCATCACTAGTAACATAATAAGATACAAAAAAAAAATATAGACAAAAGAATGAGGAAAATAAGGAACTCAATGACCCATTTGTGACTCTCGTGCAACAATTTTTAATCAAATTGGAATGACCGAGAAGGGCCCGCAAAGAATTGACTGCTCAAAATGAGGTGGGAACCATTGTAAGAAGAATGTTGTTATATGGTAATGTAATTTATAATACGTAGAAAATATATTATTTATTTAATAATTTATTTATTTTTTATTTTAAATTTAATATTTCATGTCTCCACATATTATTTATGTGCCTAGTTGCTTTTTCCTTGAGAGAATAGGAGAATGAAGAATCGTCCGATGAAGAACCACTTGATGCGGGTCTCCCTTTTTTTATGTCATCCAACTGGTTTGATGTCATGTGTCATTTGTCTCCACTTATATGTACTCCCCCTTATGATTAATTATTAATGTTGTGTCTTACTAAGATAACATCACTATCCATGTATTGTATATTAATCACCGAGTGGATTACAACTAACAATGATGTTCAAAGGCAGTATTATATTGTATTGTTAGTAATAATAATAACAAACTAAGCAGAATGATTTGTTGAAAAACACGCATATAAAGTTGTGTCTCCATCAAGTGTTCAATTTCGCAACTATATGTTCTTGAACATGGATTTTTTTTTTTTTTTTATTAAAAAATGTTTAAGGGTGGAGGGGCATCACCATCGTAGGTGGCTATAAATTATTATAAATCTATAATAAAATTTAAATGTTACTCATCTATAAAAAATTTTAATAACATTTAGTAGTATTCAAACTCGAAAATTAGAGATTAATTGGTGTAGCAAACCTAAAGAGTTTCGGATCACATCAAGATGGGCTAGGTCCTGAAGCCACTTGCTGGTAGTTGACGGCTAAAACACGGCATTGCGGGTCAAAGGATTGGCAAATACGGGGCTGACTCAAATCGTATTGGAGAAGAGAGAGAGGACAAAAACCAAATTCTTTGAGAAACGAATGAAAAAGATCAAACATTACTGCTAAACGTACCCGGCCATATTTTCCAATCGCAACTCATCATCATTTCCACCTCAGGCCTTTTTTTTTTTTTGTGCTTCTCTCTCTCTTTCCAATCGCCCTTTTTCTTCTCATCAGCAACATAACTAGTGATAAAGTATATTAATAGAGTTATTTGAACTCTTTCTTCCAGGTACATGACACAAATTCTAGTCCTTTTAAACTTAAAAAAAAAAAACATGTCAACAACATTTATAGTTTACAGCTCCTCCTAGACAGTAGCTGATATATCCAATTATTTTTCTAAAATATCTCAATCACAAAAAGTATGCTCTAAAGTGATGCATCGAAAATATGACTCAATATATGAGAGTAGTTCAACAATTTCTAAAAATTGATTAAGAAAAAAAAAACAACTTTTAAATGAAAAAAGATACTTCATCATTAACGCCAATAGTGGGTTCCGTAACAAATTGTTTTCTTCTAAAGTATCTCATTTCTATTTGTATGAGTTTAACTCATCCTAAAAAAAAAAAAAAAATCTCGTGCAATGCTCTGCACGATAGACCGTCCGGTCGGGTTGTTCCAGTCCTCCTCCTCGTTCTCCAAATCAGCGATAAAGTACATCATGTCGGTCCTCGTCGATAGTTCAAACACGAACTGTTTATTAAGCACGTCCTCCGCTCCATTGGCAGTCGAAACGGGCGGCCACCGAGATAACTTCGCGTGGCTTTAGCGTGCGGGTAATATTGGAATCCTTGAACTAGAAGAGCTTGCCTTGTTTCAGAACGAAACAGCATCGTATAAGATTAGGAATATTGACGGTATTCGAGGAATGTATACTTATGAGTTATGACAGAGGAGGTCACATAAGATTTAACGTGCTTTATAACAATTTTTCATTTTAGCTTCCAATCAGTTTCACTTTTATAATTAAATTAGATGTAAATGCAAAAAAGATTTAAAAAAATGTCCATTTTACTATGCATTTATAATGATTTTGTTTATAATTATAGTGAAAAAAATATAAAATAAATAATTATTATAATATTGTATCACAGGTAGCTCTCGTGTATAATAGTCTTTTTTTTTTTTTTTTGTCATTTGATGCGAAGAAAACAAGCAAACAATGAAAGAGACTTCAAAAACAAGATAAAGGAAGCCCCTGATCCTCTGCAGCGCATCGATGTTTAGCTCATCAATAATTAGACATCAACAACACAACAAGTGCATCTAAATTACTGTAACGGGCGTAAATTTCAAAGCTGAAATAATTAAACTCAAAAATAAAAAAATAAATTATAAATAAAAAATTGAAAGAAAAGAAAATTTACGTGGGGTCGATTTTCGTGATTCTTCCAATTAGCATTCATTTATGACTCCTGTCAAGAGCTGCACGAACTTGATCTTAACAGTAGTAAATTCCACAACTTTTTCTTGAATTGGGTAGACTGAAATTGGATATGATATAGACATTTTGATTAGGTTTAAGAACCGCAGAGACTTTATCTGAACCGATCTGACTTAATTTTACCGAGAGTCGAAGGGACTTATTCTCGGATGAATTGCTTGAACTTTGCTGAGGGTCGTATGAGATTTAATCTCAACCGAATTTGTAATAATTTGATATTTTTATATATATATTCTCATAAATTTAGATCTAAAACGATCAGAGAATATAAACCCAAAAATAACCTTAGGGGTTATGGATGATAATTTCACCCGTACTCGTTGGGAATTACTCGTACCCGCACCGACGGGGATGGGGTCAATCAAATTTGAACGGGGAACGGGGTGGGGATCCCCGTTCCCCTGAATTTTTAACGGGGACGGGGACGGGGACGGGATAGATAGTCCCCGCCTCATACCCGTCCCCGTACCCGTCTCCGTTCCCACCTGTAATTTAATTTACTTTTTTTAGCCTTAATATAATATTTATACAAAATTAATTATAGGGATATTCTAGTAAATTTACACCAAAACCTAACTTAATCTTTATTTTTCCTTATGTTCTATTCTTCTTCCTCTCCCCAGCAACCCGACGGTGAGACTGAGAATCCAACAGCATATCTCAGATCTTTAAATCCCGAAACACTTCCATCAATATCTGAAGTAACCCAAAATTATTTGTTGAAAAAAAAAAAACAATCATCAGTGGGAAACAAGCAACCAACGACGCAGAGCATAAGTACATAAAGCATGAGTTTTTTTTTAATTTGGGGGTTTCGGTAAGAGAGAGAGAGAAAAAAAAATGGGACAAAGATCAGTTGAAGCAGGGCGACGTAGTTGATGAAGAAGAAGATGGAGACTTCTGATATATTCTAAGAAAGTAAGAATACCTATCTCTACATCCTGATTAATTGATTCCTTTGTTGATTGTATTTTTTGTCCTGCTCCTCCCTTCCCCTATCGGCTCGCTGAATTGAATATTGCCTCCTATTTCTCTGTTTTTTGGCTGTGTTGGCGACGCGTAGAGGAGGGCCAGGAGGCTGTCTCTTGCAGGGAAACTGAACCCCAAATTGTCCATGAATTTAATTATCTCCTGTAGGACAGAAGAGGGAAATGGTGTAGCAGTGAAGTAGGTCCTTTCTTTTTTTTCTTTTCTTCCTTCCTTCAATGCTTGTTTATTTACAATTTCGGTTAATTTGCTAAGTTTTCATGCAGATCCTCACATGATCTACACAGTATCCACCCAAATTGTCTATACTCAAATTCTGTTGGCACATAATTATCTTTATAACTGAAATGCTAAGTTTCCAAGCAAAAATTTTAATTCTCTACACATACCCAAATTGTTCTGTTGGCACACAATTATCTTCATGACTTAATTTGTTGGAGGTTAAATTGTTTCACCAATATATTTCAACTCAAGTAATTTTAATAAAGGGAAAATGTGAAGGAAAAAGGCCTACTGGTAATTGCTGCTGCATTAAATTTTGCATTCGTGCAAATGTCACTACAGGCATTGGTATGTTATTGTTATCATCCATATATACCTCTACATTGCTCCTTTTTTGCAGGCAATCCAGTCATTATTTGTACAAAGTATTTCTTTTATTGTCATCTACAAGAAGTGTCCTTTAATTACTTAATACGTTTGATGTCTTTTATATCTTTGTGCAGTCAGTGTTTTATCCCAGTCAACTCTATTCACATATTTTATGAGTTTAGACTTATCCAATGGCTGACGGGCAAATAGATTTTGGAGATGAGGATTTTTTTTATCTCAAATTTGTATTTTATACAAAAAAAAAACTGCTGGTTTGTATATATTATGTATATGAACTTATTCCCTTCGGCCAATGCAATTCATTGCTCAAATATAATTGGGTTCTTCTTGTTATTCACATATGTATGTACAGGCTTTGCATTGAGTAGAGGAGGGGGTCAATGCACTTGCTGGAAGGAGAAAAAGAGGAGTGATTGAGTAATTTTATTCTTAAGACTATCATGGAAACAGAGTAAGCATTTACTTTTATTTGCTAGATACTTGTGAACTTCTATAAGATACTCTCTAACACTCATTTTTATCATTTTATTTATATAGGTTAACATCAAATACAATGGATGAAAATAACTGTTAAGTGAAGAAACAACTCCTGCAACAAATGAGACCCCAAATAAAATTGTATCACAAGAAAATGACATATGTGCTGTACCCCCAAAGAAATCTAGACTTAGAAGTGTAGCATGGCAGCATTTTACGAAGCACGAAGTCAATGGAAAGGAGAAGGCAAAATGCAATTACTGCGGTAAATTTTTAGTTTCTGGTAGCAGCAGTGGGACAAAGCATCTATTAGATCATGTCAAAATTTGTCCACTTCGGCAGAGAAATGATCCATCACAACAACACATTGTTGCTAGTTTTCAATCAAACAATAAGGGGACAATTTCTTCCTATAACTTTGATCAAGATAGTGCAAGAAAAGAGCTCGCTAAGGCAATCATTCTACATGGATATCCCCTTTCTGTAGTGGAACACATTGGGTTTAAAAGATTTGCAAATGCTTTGCAACCTGTGTTCACTATGCCTTCTAGGCTGTGAATAGTGATATTTTTAAAATTTTTGATATTGAGAAAGAGAGGGCCCAAAGGCTAATATTCAACAATGAAAGTAGAATTGCTATCACTTTAGATATGTGGACATCCAGTAACCAGAAGAGAGGATTTATGACTATCACAGCTCACTTTATTGATGATTTTTGGGTTCTACAAAGTCAAATTTTGAGGTATACTTTTTAACTTGTCTTGTCAAATTATTAATTATTACACTTTTAAAAATATTAATTTTGTATTAATATTTTCAATATAATTTTTATAGGTTTGTCTATGTTCCTTGTCCGCACACTAGCAATGTTTTATCTGAAGTGATGATTGATTGTTTGATGAGATAGAACTTGGATCACAAATTATCCACAATCACATTAGATAATTGCACAACAAATGATGCTATGATTGAGATTTTGAGAACAAGATTGGATGAAGATGACTTATTGTGCAATGGTCATTTCTTACATATGCGTTGTTGTGCTCATATTTTGAACTTAATTGTCACAGATGGCTTAAATGTGATAAAAGTGGGCATTGAAAAGATTCGTGATAGTGTAGTTTTTTGGACTGCTACACAAAAAAGAAAAGAGTGATTTGAGGAAATAGCAAAACAAGTGAAGGTTTCAACCACCAAAAGCTTGATTCTTGATTGTCCAACTAGGTGGAATTCCACTTTCTTAACACTAAAAACAGCAATTTTGTATAAAGAGGTTTTTTCCCAATTAAAAAGGATAAAAGAACCTCATTATAGTGATTGTCCAAGTGAGGAGCAGTGGAAGTTTGCAAAAGAAGTTTGTGAGAAGTTGAAATTGTTCAATAATGTCACCGAGTTATTTTCTGGGACAAAGTATCCAACTGCAAATTTATATTTTCCCAGAATTTGTGAGATCAAAATGGCATTAACAGAGTGAAAGTCTTCTCCTGTTGAAGTGGTAAAATCAATGACACAAAATATGTTGGAGAAATTTGAGAAATATTGGAGTGTGATCCATTTAATCATGGGGGTTGCCTTTGTGTTGGATCCAAGGTATAAAATGTCTTTAGTTGAGTTTTATTTTGATCATCTCTTTGGCTCAGAAAGTGTTATCCATGTGGCTAGAATTAGACGGTGTTGTTATGACTTGGTAAGTGAGTATCAATTGCGAAATTCTCAACCAAAAGAAGATGATACAGTTCATGTGGACTCATTGTTTTCTAGTAGCAGTGGTAATGTCACTTCTGGGTCTACTTTTGATCAGTATTTAAGGAAGAAAAAAAAAACAAAAAATTGGATCATCAGTTAAATCAGAGTTGGACTATTACCTTGAAGAGGATGAGGTGCCATTTGCAGTTGATTTTGATGTTTTAAATTGGTGGAAGGCATATGGATTGAAATTTCCAACATTGCAAGCTATTGCTAGGGACATTTTTGCTATTCTTGTATCTACGGTAGCTTCTGAATCAGCATTTAGTACTGGTGAAAGAATCATAAGTCCTCATCGTAGTAGGCTACATCCGGATACAGTGGAAGCAATTATGTGTACCCAAAATTGGTTGTGGTCTGCTGAAAAAAGGGGTGAGTAATTTAATTACCAAATCTTATTTTCTTAACAAGTTGAAATACTGTTATCTCATTTTATTTTCTAACATGATATTAAAATTAGTTTGGACGGTTTTTGGGTCTATAAAACTAAATTCAGGTACCAGATTATTCTATGAATGCCAAACTTGGCTCAAATGAGATGGTTTTTTTTTTTCTAATTTATCTTTGAACTGCATAATTAATTGAATTTTTTTTTCCTATTATGAAGGTGGTATGGTTACAGTTATGGATGAAATAGCAGATTGTGTTTTGAATGAAGATATTGGTATAGATGAACCAGGTATTTTTCTTCACTTAAAGGTTATAATGATTTTAGTTGAATTAAAGGAAATTGGTGAGAAGATGGATTAAAAATAACACTTTTAATGATTCTAGTTTTTTTAAATGTTATAATTTTTATATTGTTGTTACACTAATGCAGTTCAAGAAATGGAAAATTATGTTACTGAGTTAACAAAGTGAGAAGATGCTAGAGACTGAAGAGGAAATTGGTGCCCTTAGTGCTTTCCTCTTATTTTCTTTGTCTTAAACTTTGTTGTAATATTTGCAAATGATTATTCTTGAACTATAAAGCATTTTCATGTCTCATTGTATTGTTAATTAGGTGTTGAAATATTGATCCTTTATGCTTTAGATTTAGATTTGAGGGCTTATTCTTGTCTAGGTCCATTGGTGGCTGAGCATGGAGTGGAGAAAGGCTTTATGTGGATTGTATAGCACCACTTGTCATGCATAATAGTAGAACCTTTCTTCTTGTTATACTTATAGGGGATGAAAGAAAGGAAAATAAAAATGCCCCGCCCGTTGTTATGCCATTTTAGGGTATTTGCTTGCTTACTTGGTACTGGCAAGTGGACATCAAAAATTAAAATCCCTCCATTTCATTCATACCAATTTTTTACGCGGATTTGCTAGTCAATGAATAAATATAGCCCGTCAAGCAATTTTGAACCCTGCTAATTGTAATCTAACTGAAACTTCCTGCTAAACATTGCACGTGATTTTTTAACCATAACTACTAAGCTTATTAATGTCACCAATCACATCATTTTGTTAAAGGCTGGGATGGGGCGGGGACGGGGATCCCCAATCCCCGATGGGGACGGGGACGGGGATTCAAATCTTATACCCGCCGGAGACGGGGACGGGGACGGGGATTGAATTCAAAAGCGGGGACGGGGATCGGGGATGGTATCCCCGCCCCCAACCCGTCCCGTTGCCATCCCTATTAGGGGTTAGCCATTTCTTTTCTGAGAGAAAGAAGAGCTGAGAGGGTGAGTGCTGTGAATCCGACATGCAGGATATATATACAAAAAGTTAACTTTTTTTTTTTGAAAAATTAGAAAAAGGATACGTGGAATCTGGTGGGTCTACCACGTCCCTTTTTTCCATAAGCGACATAAGAGGCAGCGACTGACACTCGTCGTAGATCTCGTTTCCGCGTGCTGTAAAAGTCGTCGTGCCTTATCCTTGTCAGTCGTCCTGGCAGGGCCCGAGACGCAGCTCCAAGTCAATCCTGGTCTCGTCCGGTGGGCCGATGATGTTGATGTCGCTAGAGCCTTCTGACTGGTTGATGCTGACAGAATATTCTGGAAAGAGAGGCAGGGTCTCGCCAAAACGGCTGCCTCCTGATGGAAAGTTTACTCCTGGATTGGAGTACCTATGAGGGATAAACTCCTGACTGACTCCGTAAGACCACTAGGACTAGTAGGCATACTCCCACATGCTCTGACTTGGATCGAAATAGCCTGGAGGGACCATTGCAGTAGTAGAACTCGAACCTACTTTATTTGAGGCTGAAACTGGACCAGTGAGATCTACTATGGGAACAGTAGACTGTGTTGTAACAACAGCAGTTCTCAGCGTTGCTTTCTATCTGCTTCTCCGATTTTGGAACAAAAAAAAACTACATTCTTTGCTTTGACTGCTTCGAACGAGCACAACCGTGAAGCAAGTTAATAAATCTGTGATGGGTTAGGAATAGTACTTCCATTATTGCGGAAAACCTCTTCCAAGACTTGTATTTGTGCCAAAGTTGAGTGTCATCTTGTGTGAGATGACCTATCTTCTCTATTGTCTTGAGGTTCTACAACTGACTCCATCTTTTTTCCTAAAAAGGAGCAGAAGCTTGACATGCGATGAAGATGAATTGAGACTGAAGGAGAGACTCAGACTCAAACTTACGATTGCTTTTATATTTTTTTGGATTATTCACAGTTTATACTCATGTGGGCCATGAGTTTTGGATTGGGCCTTGTGTGGTCGTTGTCGTTTCACCTTTTATACTTTTGTGGGTAGGAGTCTTGGACTGGGTCCTGTGTTGTTGTTGCTATCTTGCTTTTTATACTCGTGCAGACAGGAATGTGTTGTTAAACTGTGATGTTGAACTATTCGCCTTTTATACTCGTGCGAGACAGGAATGTTGGACTTGCTGGTGAGCTGTTCACCTTTTATACTATTGCGACGCAGGAGTTTGAACTTACTGGTGAGCTATTCGCCGTTTATACTCATGCGAGAGAGGAGTATACTGCAGTTGATCGCCTTTTATACTCATGCGAGACAGGAATGTTGAACTGTGCTATCACCTTTTATACTCGTGCGAGGCAAGATTTTGGACTGTGCTATCGTTTTTTATACTCGTGCGAGACAGGAGTTTTGGACTGTGTTGTCGCCTTTTATACTCGTGCAAGACAGGAGTTTGCTGTTGGATTGTCGAGCCGTTGAGCTAGTGAGCTGCTGACTTGGATTTTAATTCAAGGTTTAGACTTTACCCCCGAATCTGGATTTGGACTTTGAGTTTGGACTTTGAGCTGGAGTTTAAGTTTAGACTTTCGGATTTTGAGCTGAAATTTAGGTCCGTGTTTGGGGTTTTCCCCTGAATTTGAATTTGAGATTTTGGGCTGCAATTTGGACTTGGGAGTTTGACCCCGGGTTTGAGCTCGAGTTTGGATTTGTTGGGTTTTGAGTCGGGATTTAAGATCTACCGCTTAATCTGAAGTTAGATTTTAGAGATGAGTTCTGAACCTGCTCGGGAGCTTCGAACATTTTTTTTTCTTGTTTTGATTTTTTCTTTTATTTTTGAATTTTTTTCTTTTTTTTTTCCTTTTTTTTTTGAATTTTGAATTTTTTTCTCTTTCTTTGCTTTTTTTTTTTAAGTAATACTTTAAAAATTTATTGTTTGATCGAGACAGGTCGGGATGTGTTTTTGGGTTTGACAACATGTAAGTGTGAATTCATGGTGACTTTCTTCTGACAGATTTGTAGAAACAGTGATCTAGTTGGCTGAGGCCACGTCTTCTCGATCTAAAATGATTTTATTTTGGTCTATAAGTTTCAAGATCAGCTCCTTTAAAATGAAACACTTCTTGGTTGGATAGCTGACTGTGCAGTGATACCTGCAGAATTTCAAATCATTGACCCGATCGTTCTGATTGGGTTGCTTGCACTCCGGTAATTTGATCAACTTAGCTTCCAAAAGTTGATCGAGAATGTCTGGAACATCAGAGTCAAGTAATGGATACTTCTTCTGTTCCAACTCTCGCAATGTCGTCTTACCTTTTTCTTGTTGTTTCGGTTGATTTGTCGATGCTGGAAGACTCATTTTCGCTTTCGCTCTAACTTTTATCGGTGAAGTATTAACGGCCATCACTTCCTTGTCCCCATGTTGGCCTAGTTGGATGAGAATTGTGCCTCCGGAGGTTTTGATGCTTATCTTCATGCCATGTACACGAGTAGCCAATTCCTCGAAAGTTCGAGTTTTGATGCCCTGCAGAATGTATAGCAGTTCCCAGTGCATCCCCTGGATACACGTTTCTACTGCAGAAGTCTCTGTCAGACGATCTTTGCAATCTGAGCTAAGAGCCTGTCATCTGTTTATGTATTTCATGATGGGCTCTCCTTTCTTTTGCCTGGTGTCGGTAAGCTCCATCATACTTAATGTTCAACGGGTGTTGAAAAATCTATTGAGAAACTCTCGTTGCAGCTGCTCCCAACTGTCAATTGATTTTGGTTCAAGGTTTATGAACCAAGTAAATGTAGTTTCTTTGAGTGAACGAACAAATTGTTTCACTAAAAGGTTACCGTAGGTTCCTGCATTATTGCAAGTTTTGACGAAGTGAGCGATATGTTGTTTGGAATCACTTCGTCTGTCGAATTGTTGAAATTTGGGCGATTGGTAGCCCAAAGGCATGTTGAGATTTTCGATCCACCTAGTGTACGGTTTGACGTACATTTGTGAACCTTGAAATGACACACTTTGTTGCAGGTGGATTGATTTACTATCATATTCTGTAATTGTTGGGCAGATAATGAAGCGACAGAATTTACAAGCAGTAGCTGTGTTGAACTACCTTGTTGCTTTTTCGCAATGAAGAGATCAGTTGGCGTTGCTTCTGGAGTAAAACTAGGTGGATACGGTTGCTCCTTGTGGGTGTCAGGATCGGCTTGGATCGGAGCCTTTCCTTTGAGGCGAGCAATCTGTTGATCTTTTTTCTTCCACAACTTTGAGCAGTTGTAACATTCTGCTTTCCAATTCTGAGATCCTGTCTTCCATGTTGGTTGTGCTTGTCATTGTGATTGCGACAACGTCGATGTGGATTCCTGCTAATTTTTTTTTAAAGGAACAAAAGATGGGAGGCAAAGATGTCCCACCGACCGTGTCAAATTTGTGAAATGGGACCCGTACAGTTTCGAGCCTACAACAATAAGGCTACGAAAATACATGCATAAATTACAAGTGAAAATTTAAAATAAAATGCGGGTTCAATCTCTAGGTAAATCCTCCGATCAATGCTCTTGTGTGGTTTAGTCAAGGGCTGCACAAGCTTGATCTTGATCGAAAGACGTTGAATTTCCACAACGTGATCTTGAACTGTAAGAAATATATTCCACTGAGGGTCGAAACTTAATTTCAGGTGGTGCTGAAACTCTGATGAGGGCCATAGAGGCTTGATCTCGTTCGGAATGGTCTAGTTCCGGTGAGGGCTGTATGAGTTTGATATCAGGTGGATTGATTTGACTTTACTAAGGGCCAGGGCTTGATCCCACTCGGACTATTTAACTCCACTGAGAGCCATAAGAGCTTTATCTAAGATGGATTGACTTTACTGAGGGCTGTACGAAATTTAATTTCAGACATATGTTTAATATTTTAGTATTTTAGATTTTTACTCTCGCAGATTCCGATTTGAAGTAACCGGAGAGTATAAACCTAAAATATACTAAAAAATGTGTATGACAAATATTTTGGGATGTATACATGAAATTTCTCCCATAATGGAGTTAGGGGAGTATATGTTTGGTATACAAAAACGTAGGGAAACGGAAGGGGTTTTTAAAATGAAATTTAGAATGAGAATTTTGTAAACATAGGAGTTTGAACCCGTGACCGAAGGTTTGGAGGAATGATGTTTTAGCTAATTAAGCTAACTTGTGTTGTTACAAAGGCTTGGCTCATTACCAATTTATAGGTAATGAACTATCCAATGGGACAAAAAAGTTTAATTGGATGGCCACCTAATTGTGGCCGACCTTGGACTTGGCCGGCGCCAACCAATTGTCGGCCATTTGACCTTTTTTTTTTTTTTTACTTTTACACTGTTATAGGGTGCAATTTACTTGAAAGTCTATAATGTTTTATTTTCTTCATGAAAATTCAAGGAAGAGTCCAACTCTACCAAGCATTTCTTAAGCCTGTTATACAGTGTCCAAAACAATCACACTCTAAGAAGAAATAGATACTCAAGTAGTTAATTCACTAGCAAAACAATTGGGTTGCCTAATATGTAATTCGCCATGCTATTCTCTTAATCTCTATACTTCATGTTTTGATTATCTTTATTTTATTTTATTTTTTTGTGTAAGAATAGGAGATTGGTATGACTAGATGGTTACGACATTTTTAACTTCAGAAGATGTTTAATCCCACTAAATATGAATCCATTAGCCAATTGAACCACACGAGCAGTGGTTAAGATAAAAACTATGTCATGCCATTAATCTTAATTTTGGAGAATACTACACGAACAAGAACATTTTCAATGAAAATACACAATAAGAAAAAAGGAGAGCAAAAACTAGGTTTACAAAACAATTACACATGTAGACAATCAGGCAAAATCCAACGAATTATAGTGCACGCCACAACAATTGGGATAGTAATTAATAGATTGTTGTCGATTTGAGCTCAGTACCTCTCATCTCATCACTTGCTATTGTAATCGACGATCTTAGAATCGGTCCAAGATTTGGAGTGCTTAAATAGAATTGACCTATGTCGAGAAGATATCTCGTATAATTTTACATTAGATTGACTAAAAAAAGAAATGTTAGGGAAGAATTCAACTGACAAAAGAAAAATACTTGAGAGACGAAACCTACTAATTTTGAAACTTAAGGTATGATTCTGTTTTGTAAACCATCTGAAAAAATCAACTGATTTAAGCGTTATCATTGATACTCCTTCTTTGTTCATGATTTACCCGTCAAGTTTGAGAGAAAGCATGCAACTCGCATTTGCAATGGTCAATTTATTTTTTTATTATTATTATTATTTGGATCAATCAAGGGCCAATTTATTTTATTTGTTTTAGTATATTAAAAAGTTTATTAATTTATAAATTATACAATAAAAATAATTCTCTTCTCTTATAAGTCTTATCTCTCATTTCTTAAGATTTGAACCTAACGGTTTAGGAGAAGATCTAATCTATCATGGGCTTGCTGCTTGAACAAGCTAGTGGGGGAGCCGGTTTTGCGGGAAACAAAGATTGGGCCTCATGGGTATCCTATTATGTCCGTTGGCCCACTCCCTCCCGAGTTTCTGGTCTCCACAGGTCAGCCTGAAAGAAGATGTGCGCTGGATCCATTATCAAGCGTATGGGTTGACCATTAGTCTGACTCCATACCACTAATTATTGTAGTCCAATAATGAGAAGGTTCATTTTGTACTATGCCAACTATGGTTCAAATTTTTCGTTAAAACATTTAGTAGGTTAAATGTATGACTATAAATGCATAATTATAGGAATGATTTAATTTGATTATTAAGCAGCACAAAATTTGCTCTTTTGTGAATTCAATTTTATTGATCAATTTAATGTGTAATGTGAAAATATACTCTTATTTTCAATACGGTAAGTTATTACATTATTTTTTTATTTTATTAACCAAAAAAAAGTTAGAATTCTTTCCTTTTTTTTTAAAAAAAATTGCTTTTGTTCTTTTTGGTGAATAATTTTACTTTTTAAATTTTGCTACCGTATTTTTTTTTTCTAATTTTACTTTTTTTTGTTGTATAAAAATTAGCAAGTTATACTTTCATGATCCTGCCAATTCTACGATCATATAAAAAAGGGCCTTCGGGACACCTAATAGTCTATTCTAGTTTTTTTTTTTTTCTTTTTTTAATCTTTCTTTCGAAAAACGAAATGTCATTGTACTTCAGATGATGTCTAGGAGGCGTTTTGCCTATAGATTTAACTTGCAAATACATATGTCACCAAACGGGAAGTTAGTCTAGACTCGGATAACCACGTCAAAATTTTCAATTTTAGTGCTGCGTAAGACAGAAGATAAATAAAAAAAATGCCAAGAAAGTTCTACAATCATACCCGAGGAAGAAAATAAAATTAATTATTAATAAAATATAATTATGATAATATTTTATGTAAGAATTCTTTTTTGTAAAAGAAAATTTTTTCAAGAAAAAGGTTTTATTTTTTAGTCCATATTCTGTATAATTTACGGTTTAAATTCGAAAATATTATTTATTTAATTTTAAATTTTAATTTTATTATTTTATATTTTATTAATATAATTACACTAAATTAAGGATCGTATCTATTTTATTACTGCGTATATTGCGGAAGACTGCGGCTAGCTTCACAGCGTGGTTGTCAAATTGAGGTCGAAAAAATAAGTATCCAACCAATTTTCAAGTCGGCTCGAACAAGGGGAGGAACCAAACCACTTTTAAGAACTTTTACAGTCAACAGAAACCACACCGCGACAGAGGAAGAGAGCGCATAGAACAGAGGCCGAAGCTCGAAGGGATGCTTTCCTTGGCGCTTTTGGTCCTTACAGCTCAAGCAATCGTGTATACCGACCGACAACAAGCGTCCAAAAACATATTTATACTCGCCGGACAGAGCAACATGGCCGGCAGGGGCGGCATAGTCAACGACACCGAGACCGGAAAGTCAACGTGGGACGGGATCGTCCCTCCCCAGTGCCAGCCAAACCCATCAATCCTCCGTTTAAGTGCGGGCCTCTCTTGGGAAACAGCCCACGAGCCCCTCCATGCCGACATTGATTACAACAAGACTAATGGGATTGGTCCGGGTATGGCCTTCGGCAATGCGGTTTTGACCAAAGACCCGGAGTTTGGGTTGGTGGGTCTGGTGCCGTGCGCGGTCGGGGGGACTACCATAAGCCAGTGGGCCAAGGGAGGTTTTCTTTATGAACAGCTGGTGAGGCGGGCTCAGGCGGCGTTGGCGACCGGTGGGGTTCTAAGAGCGATGCTGTGGTATCAAGGGGAGGCTGATACGGTCGACAGACACGATGCTGGGGCTTATAGGGGTAGATTAGAGAAGTTCTTCATCGACCTTCGATCCGATCTGCCGTATGCTAATAATGAGCTTCCAATATTCCAGGTACGATCGCATCACATACCAGTTATGTCTCTGTGTCTGTTAGCTGTTTCAATGGGTGCCAATTTTCTTCGGACAATTACATAACTTAAGCCTTCTTTGGAACAAGGGATTTCCCTCAAAAGGGAAGGAATCAAAGGGCATTGAGTACACTTCCTTTGTTTAGGAGCAGGGGAGGGCGAGAGGAAAGTGGTGGAGCCCATGGTCTCAGTTCTACCAGTATTTGTTCCCCTACTTTGGGGGAAAAGACTCGGACAACCCATTTTCTTTTTCCTTTTTAATTTTTTTACGTAAAATTATCTTTATGTCTCCCCTTAATATTTTTTAACTTTTTATTGTTAGATTTAAATTATTATTATAATACTTATTATTTTTTTACTTCAACTTGTCACTCATTTTTAAAGACAATATTTTTCATTTTTTTCTCTCATTATAATATTTTTAATTTTTTTTTCTTATTCTGTATTTTTGCTTCTAATATTCATTTTTTATACTTTCATTTATCTCACATTCCTCTCCCCTCCTTTTTTTTTTTTTTCCCCCCAAATAAAGGCTAAGTGGAAGGGGTTTTGCACAAATTCATATTTGGGTGAGTAAATAAGCAAAAGTGGAAATTTGGTTCTAGAATAAAAAAATAATTTAAATAACGTTACTAATTTTAAAAAAAATATATTAATGGATTAGTAACATGAAATTGTTGTTAATCGATGAATTTATAGTTTATGTGACGAAATTCACTTGTTCTACTTAATATTATATATATATATATATATATATATATATATATATGATAAAAATCACTCAAGTTTAAACAATATTTAAAGTCTTTGTGACAAGATTATTGACCGGATTTGAGTGATATTTGTCGCCTAAGTGTTAAAATTTATTTCTGTCTTTGTCAGGTAAGTATTAAATACTACAAAAATTTAGAGTAATTTTTACCACACAAGAGTAAAATGTTGATTGAAACATATGAATTTTATTATATCACTTGTCAATGCATCAATTAATAACAATTTAATGTTATTGACCTACTTATTTATGTACTTATTTTTAGGTTGGGGACCTTATTTGAACTTTTTTCTTGTTGGCCAAATTTAGACATTCCAATAGTTGCTGGCATAATTATAAACTTATCCCAACAGATTTTTCAATTGAGATTTCATATATAAATTAAAAGAAAAATACTTAGTACGTGTGAATTAAACAAAGTTTTGTACATGGTTGCTGGCTTCAATTACGACTTGTACATGGTTTCCATTAACAAAGTTTTGTATTTTTCTATTGTTCAAATTACACCAAAGTCATAGACTTAAAGATGCCATCAGGGGCATCTAATTTAGATGCAGTAAACCTTTTTGAGATCTAGAGGCAGTCAACCTTAATTTAGGATTGTAGTCAATATTTTAGTAGATAACTTGCTGATGAAACGACCATGAAGTGTGAGTATTACGCTTCTTGTACACCTTGGCAGGCAGCTCAACGTCTTCCCAGGATTGCAATAAGAAGAAACCACCGCGTTGTAAATCGTAGTACGACTCCTCTTGTCGGCTTAACCTTTGAATTTCAAACAAAATATTTTGATAGTTTTAACATAATAAAATAAATTATTCTGAACATTAATTTAAGTAATCATTAATTTTATTAACTAAAAAAATAATCAAAGATTTGGCTATCAGCATACTCTTTTTTTTTTTTTTTTTTCTCCGTTATACAGGACCACATCCCACAGGCTAGATTGCGGGTGAAGGTAATTGTGTGATTTGATTAAATTTTTTTGAATTGACAGGTGGCTCTAGCATCAGGGCAGGGGCCGTTTGTGGGAACTGTGAGAAAAGCTCAACTGGGACTTGACTTCAGCAACGTGCAGTGCGTTGACGCCAAGGGACTTCCATTAGAGCCAGGCAAGCTGCACCTCACCACGCCGGCTCAGGTTAAGCTTGGCCACATGTTGGCTGATGCTTTCCTTCAGTCCATGGAAACCTCGAATTATTCAATACCCACTGGCAATTATTCTCCTACAAGATTTTCCAATTTCGTATCGGACTTGTTTTTGATTGGTCCGTTACTCGTATCCCTGCTTATGTACTTGTAGCCTGTAGGTTTAAAAAAAAAAAAAAAAATTTTTTTTTCTTTTCTTAATTTCAAGCTTTGAAATTTTAGCTGATTGATATATTTCTTGAAAAAACAGTAATAATTAAAATTCACAAAAGGGTGCCTATTTTTATTTTATTTTTTTCAAATAAGGAAAAATATTATTAAACTCAATCGTTTTATCTCGGCCTTTTATCTTATGTTTTTTTAATCCTTTTTTTTTTTTGGTTTTTTGGATGAGCTTCTTTTTGCTGGCAATCTTATTGTCATCAAGCCGTAAACACAAAAAGAATGCAAGTTTTATATGTTTGAATAAGTAAATTCATCGTCTAGTTTCGTTTTTTTTTAACAAGAAAAGAAAAAGAAGTCCCATCACAAATTGTTGATCATTGTACTCGCGGAACAGAGCTGGCCTTGTCTTTGACAATTGCTTATAATGCAGCTGGTGAAGAGAAAATTAAGCCTCTTCTTATTAATGGGGCATATTCCTTGTTTAGCAAGTTGAATGAGATTTTATGTTCTGAATCTGATGGTGATGCCCGCGGTGATAGAACTGATGGCCAAATTGAAAGTGACCAATTAACAGCCCTACGAGTATGTGCTGATGGCTGAACAACGCTCGGCCTTAGGCCATTTTGAATTGAGTCTTTCTTCTTAAGCAATCCACTTGGGCAGTTTTGCATAATGTAGAACCTCTACCAGAAGTCGGTTTGAGCTTAATTGGTTTTGCCGATTCCAACCTCAAGATATGAAATAGCTTTAGGACTAAAAAAAAAAGATATGAAATAGCTCACTAGTACACAGATTTTATCTAACTCCAAAATTTAAATTGTATTAGACGCAAAAAATTCAGGTCAGAAGTACAAGGCTTTATGCCCTATGCCCCGTCTCATAAGTAGCCCATCAAAAATAAGATAGAGCAGAGTATTCAATTCAGTTAGAGTGGTTGAAGGTGTGTGTTTTCAACTAAAAAATTCAGAATTCGAACCCAATTTTTTCCTTTAGTTGCCCCTTCCCTAACGATCAACTATCATCTCCTCTACAAACCAAAAAACCTCACTTGCCTCTTCTCCAACAATGAGCTATCATTTCCTCTACGGACTAAAAAAAAACAAGAAAATAAGATGGAGCAGGCACCTTATCGCCAGCAATGTGCCAGCAATGTACTACTTGCGCAAAATTGGCACTAGGAGGTACTTGCTGGCACCTGAGGGTGGCTCAGTAAAGAGAAGAGGAGGTGAGTTAGACGGATAGCTTGAAGTTTGCATGGAAGGAGCCTAGTGTTAAGTGACTAGAGTATCCCTTTTAGTAGAGTGCTCTCCTCTCGTTCTTATACTTACCTGAACTTTGGTGATAGTCTAATGCTTGACAAGACCCCTGCTTGATATGTGATAGACGGTGATAGATGATGTGGGCTTGTTAGAAAGGTATCCTGAACGTCGAGGAGCCCGAGGTGCCTCATGAGCCACCTCTGTGCAACTTGTTTTGGGCCATTTGTGGGCCTTTGACAAGTTGGGTAGTCGGGCTTGTACTTAGGTGAGAGGCCCGAGTCTGCCATCAAAGCAAAGATATCTATTAGAAATGTCCAACAAAAAAGTGTCAAAAAAAAAACAAAAGAAGTGTCAAACAAAAAAAAAATTGTTTTGCAATCTATATTTATAATTCAAGAGGTATGTTCAAACTAGATACTTTTATATTACAAAATCAAAGTATTTGAAATTAAAAATTGTTGCCCTTAAACAAAATTCATAAGTATATATATATATATATTATTTAATCCTTTCGTTCTGACGCCCACTTGAGCACAAAAGTATACTACTTGTAAACAAGGTTTAGACTGCTATTAAAGTGTGTAGACCTTAGTCTCCAAGAAAATATTCTAGTGATGAAGAGTTTAGATACATATTTTAGAAGTTTCAAATTTAAATTTAAGAGAATCTGAAATTTATGAAATACATACATATTATATAATTTATGGTCTAATAAATTTTTTTTATAAACGAAAAATCACTATCTACCTATAAATAATAAGTGTGATAAAACAGTTTTAACTTCCACATCTTTATAAAGATTTATAAAATAATTATAATTTGCCATTAGACTAAAGAAAGATTACATCCTTTCTATAAAAGAAGTTAGTATTTCAATTTCACAATCTTCCTAGAAAAAGAAAATGAAATTTTTTGCAAAAAAGTTAATATTTGACAAGAGCATTGAAGTTGAACACTTCTCTAATTGGCAGCATCCATTCTTTTACGGCACACCTTTTGTCCCGAGTAACCTACAAATATAGGTGTCAAAATGGGTTATCAAATTGAGTTTGGGTTGGGTCGTTTCGGGTTTAGGTCACTTCGAGTTGGGTTACTTATGAGTCAAGTTATCTTCGGGTCATTTTGGGTTGGGCCACTTCAGGTTCGATTCGGGTTCGGGTCAACCCACGGGTTGGCTAGGTCATCAAAAAAGATGATGTGATATTTTTTATTAAAAATTTTGAAAATTTCAAAAATTTTATTAAAAACTTTTAAAAATCAAAGAAAATTATATAATCAAAAAATATTTAAAGAAGTTTCTTTTAAAACATTTAAAAAATTAAAATAAAATTTAAAATTGTATAAAAAAATCTCAAAATATTCTTAAAAAATTTATAATTAAAATTTATATTGAAAATAGTAGAATTTATATTTTTTATAATATAAAATATACTAAATTTTTTTATTTTATTTTTTTATTCTCTTAAGAAAAAAAAAAGTTCGAGTCAGACAGGTAGGGTTAGGGTTGGGTTTGGGTTTGACTCAAGATTTTCAGGTCATTTTAGGTTTGAGTCATTTTGAATTAGACCATTTTTTGGGTGGGTTCGGGTCATACTTTTTAAGACGGGTTTGACTCAACCATCAGATTGAGTCAGATTTCGACACTTCTATTTACACATAATTGGTAAAGCGTAGAGCCCAAATGCCCATTTTTGTGTTTCTTTATTAGGAAAAGTTATGCCCCCTCCCTTGTTCCCCCTACTGGGATGTTTCCAAAGAAAGATAAAGGTAGAAAACAAAAAAAGGAACATCTACATTCCCTGAAGAGAAAACACAACAAACATCTAAAAAATCAACGCCTGTTGATTCAAGTAACTGAAGTTTAGTTCATTTTAAATAAGGTTTTGGATTTAAGTCATGTGCATTGAGAAAATAGTTGCTATGAGAGATTTGCTCATTAGTGGATCTTTTGCAGCTTGAATTAAATTAGTCAATGTCTAATGTAGTTTTAGAATATCGAGACTTAAAACTAAAAAAGAAAAGTTACCTAGACACACAATGATAAGCAAGAATGTTGGTATGCGAGATTTGAACTGTTAGATTATAAACCATATATTGAATTTGAAAAAAAAAATAAATTATTAAATTAACTATGTATTTTTTACATGTCGCAGATTACGTAATTATATAGCCGTATTTCTTTTATTTCTCTTCTTTATTGCTTCCCTTTAGCTTGAAGGTTTAGTCACATTATTTACAACCTTGTGATCGAGGTTACCCCTTCAAATGCCCATTTTCGTGTTCTTTATTTCTCTTCTTCTATTTTACTTGCTTCCAATTCTTACTGTGTGGGCCACCCGAGGCAAATAAGAGATGGTAAGGCCCAATTGTCCAAACAATTAAGTTTTCAACAGTGGAAACTACTATTTGTAAGAGTAGCCGATTGGTTGACGAGCCCAGGAGGAACTTTGGACTGGGGCTTCGTCGCCTAGCGAACCACTAAAGGGTAGTCTGCTACTTTTGCAGCAAGACATCACACGGGTGCAATGGCCCCATGGTTTACTGCGATAGTTTTATTCTATCTTTGGCGTAAGCCTCCTTGCATGAAAAAAAAAAAAAAAAAAAAACTGCTATTTGTAAGGAACGCTAGGTGTTTGTGCACTCAGATACATAATTAAATACACTATGTTTTTTTCTTAAAGAAAAAAAAAATCTTTGTTGGTGTATCAATTCATGAAAATATGATCATCTAAGAAAAAGAAAATGGAAATATATATATATAGACACACACATTATTTCTGTGCGTTGCACGGGTTTTGTATATATTTATTGAGCACTAATATATGTTTCAAAATTTAGAATCTCAGTCAGTGTCTCGATTAAAACTAAAACTAATATTTTTGAAATAATACTGATAGTTTTTAAAAATACAAAAATAACAAGTGTTTTAAAAATTACCAGGATTGTTTCAAAAATATCAATTTTAATTTCAATCGGAATGCCAACAAGAATACTAAATTTCGGGACACCAACATTTTCTCATATTTATTTTGGATATAAAAATGCACGTCTCCAACCATTGCAATTTGTTTGACAGCAAAGAATTTTTTATGCAGTCCAAATTTGATATTTAATCTTTCCAAAATATGCAAAATCCTAAAAAAAAAATGAATTCAAGATGTAAAAAATAAAAAATTTGTTAAAACATCTTATAAAAAATATAGAGAAAGAGAATAAAAGAAGAATATAATCGTGAGATCTCAAATGTTACCCACCAGAAGAGCAAATCAATATTACTAAAATTCAGTTGCAAAGAATTAACAATAAAAAAAATTGGAATAATAGATAAATTGATTTTCTCTTACCCCTTAATCTCTAAAATCCTTAAATCTTAAAAAACCAAATGCTCATAGCTGATGCAATTCTATCAATTAAGTCAAGAATAACGATTGAAGAATAGTCCTCCTTTTGTGGGGAAAAAGAGTGAGAGGGGAGGTAAATCATAAATGAAATATTATGAAGAAAATAAATTGCATTGTTATTTATCTACTTAATCATATGCATTTGTCTCTATGAAAGAAATGTTTGCAAATGTATGTGGCTGAGTCAATACATTAAGGTAATGCAATTTGCAGAAATGTTAGCAAATAGTATTGCTTCAATCCACATGATGATGAGCATTACATTTGAATTGTCCTTTTGGTGGTACCATAGCTATCTCTACCCGTTGCACTCTCGTTTGTCAAATTCAAAATTTATATTTGCAGCTTTTGCCATCGTGGGATTGTTTCAAGCTAATAAAACCATTCATAAAGACTCAGATGACGGAAGAGAATGAGAGAGAGGGGGGATACTTGAAACCATTCATCTCAAATGGCTGCACCAGATTTCATGGTTTCAATAGCCAATCATACTTTCATTTTTACCTACGATCGAAACATAGAAAAGGTTGTAGAAGTTTACCGTAGGTATCAATACATTGTATTAGTTCATGGAGCTGTGATATGCAACAACAAACACGTTGTCTTCCTAAATTGAATATTAGTAGCACGTCAAAATTACTCACCAAAAGAGCTTTTGCCAAATGGTTTCTAGTTGCGAATGACAAATGCAAATTAATTATCCAAAAGCCATCAAATCACTCTTCCTGGCTTTCCCAATTCCATGAATTACAAGGATCTGCAAAGAAAAGTCTCATATTATGTATTTGTTTTGATTGGTACGAATGATGATGTAATTAACTTAATTGTATAGTGGATGAATATTGTATGATCTCTCTTATAAAAGGCAATAATTTTTGCCTTATGTGAATGTGGCGAATAATTAATAGTATGGAAATTTGACTATTGTTTTGTAATAATAATTTATTTTACCGTAACTGATGATTCATTAGCATTAATCATTAACTTAAATAGATGTAATTATCTTTTTTTAGTTTTTTATGTGATTATTTATAGCAATTTTTTTTAATTACCATTAAAATTTGCTTCAAATAATATTATTAGTAAAATAATAAATGATTAGCATGAATTAAGAAGAACCTTTAGCTAAACTTACCCTTTATAATATTGATATCAGATTTAGATGTTATATTTTAAATTTTCAAAGATCAATTTTGGAAGTTGATGTCCATTTGTCATCGTAAGCAAAACTGTGACATTTCCTAAGAAAGAAAAAGGTCGAAAACAAAGAAAGGAACTTCGACATTGCCTGAAAAGAAAACACAACAAACAGCACCAGGGCAGGGCAAATGAAATAATGGACGTGTTCCTCAATAGGACAGGCAATCTTGCTAACCACTGGAACAAAACCATGGCCATGGCAATGGCCAAGCTACTGCCATTGCTCCTCTCCCTGTTGCTTTCTCCTTATCTAAGTGTAGCAACAGGCCCTGCAAAGGACATCTTTATCCTGGCAGGCCAAAGCAACATGGCCGGCAGGGGCGGAGTGGACAACGGCAAATGGAACGGCTATGTCCCGCCTCAATGCAGGCCCAGTCCATCGATACTTCGATTCAGCGCCCAGTTAAAGTGGGAATTAGCGCGGGATCCGCTCCATGAAGACGTTGATGTAGGCAAAACTTGTGGGGTTGGGCCAGGGATGGCATTTGCCAATGAAGTCAGAGCCAGTGGCCAGAAAAATGGCGTGGTTGGTCTGGTCCCTTGTGCGATTGGTGGGACCAAGATCAGGAACTGGGCTCGAGGGACGAGATTGTACATTGAGCTGGTGAGTCGAGTCAATGAGTCTTTGAAGGACGGCGGAAAGGCACAAGCGATGTTGTGGTATCAGGGGGAGAGTGACACGGTGATGAAAAAAGATGCTGAGGCTTATGGGGGGAATTTGGAGAAGCTCATTTTGAACTTGCGTTCTGATCTTGGCATCCCATCCCTGCCTGTTATCCTGGTATCCCGATTTTTTGTGTTTTCTGTTCTATTTTTTGTCCATATATAAAAGTACAAAAAGTTCTGACTGTAATTATATTATAACAATTAATATATTTTATATAATTATAATAATAAGATACACAATAAAAAAGTAATATTATTTTTTTAATTTATATTATTTTATTATAATTGTACAAAATATAGTAGCTGTTATAATATGATTATAATATGATAACTTTTTTTTGTATAGAGTTATTTTAAATTTTGAAATGGGTTAGGAAACGTCAAGCCATGAGAGCGTAACGAATTCATACCAATCAAATTATATGTTCGGTTTCAATGGGAATCAATTAAGAATCCCTAAAAAAATTATCTCTTGGTTTCTCTCCCCTGTACAACGTCCACTGATGATCTTGTAGGATCTTGTAGAACAGTTCAAAAGAAAGAAAAATTTTTTTGTTTTCATACTAGTGATTTTAAAGTAATAATAAAATAATATGTCTTTAGATAAATAAACTTATAAAAAGAATATAATAAATTTAAATATTATTAAATAAGATTATGTTACTATTTATTATTATTTAAATAGAAACATGTAGCTTTACTCTTAAAAGTAGTAAACTTTCGTGTACTTGCCCAATGAACAATTGGCAATAGGTGGCGCTTGCATCGGGAGAAGGCCAATTCGTGGAGATGGTGAGAAAAGCACAGCATGAAATCAACCTTCCCAATGTGATGTGCGTAGACGCCAAGGGATTGCACCTCAAAACAGATCACCTGCACCTCACCACAACATCTGAAGTTCACCTCGGTCTGATGTTGGCTCGTGCCTTTCTTACTTCTTTTGGCCTTAATGCTGTGACTAATTAATAATAATATTGTGCATTATATTGGAGCTGAAATGATACATTGTGTTTTTTCCTAGTTGGAACACTCTTTTAAAATGTTTTGGTTTTGTATTCGAATATTAATAATTTTGTTCTGCTTTCATAATCTCGCGGCCTTCTTTGTAATCAAAGAAAAAAAATTGATACATTGCTGGTTGACATTTACGTTGGGAGCAAAGTTTCTGTCATCAATTATATCTAAGGCAGAAATACAGATTTTACCTACTATATATATATTTTTTTAGAAATTTCATCGAGAATATTTTTTTTCTTTGGAATTTTTTTGAATATAAAAAATAATTGCGTTAATATCATTTAAATCTGTACATAGATTAGATGTGAAAGCGTAAAAAATCTATACAAAATAAGATTACTACATGGCCAGGTTGGCTTGCAAGTGATACGATCAAAAAATTACTTACATTTTCACAAACCCCTCTTCCAAAAGTATATACTGAACTACAACTAAATTTACTCAAAACAAAATCTTAGATAGATCTAATTCAACTGGACAAAATTATCAATAACAGTATCCACCGTATTTTTGACAAACCTATGATGAAAATCCACTGAATATATCCACCTAACAATTTTCTAAAATACTAAGCTATAGACATAAAAATATACACAAACAATACAAATCATCCATCCCAAAATAATCCAACAACAGCCTTTCCTATTAGATCCAAGTGTAGAGGCGGTAGCAAAGTGCTGCAACGGTAGGAGTGGCGGAGACATGGGCGACAACAGTGGCAGCAGAGACAACATCAATGGATGTGGCATCGGTGGTGCCAGCTTCAACAGTAGCAGCGCAAGTTGCTCCAGCAGAGGCGGCATCGAAGACGGCGGGGACAGCGGTGCCATTGGTAGAGACGACAAAAATTATGGCAGACCTCATAGGGACCTAGATCAGATTGGGAAAGCCGTATGTGACTTTATTGAAACCGGATTTAAAGAGATGCAAACCAAAACCACCATAGTAGTTGTAGGGAAAGAGAAAGAAAAAGGAGATAGCAGATGGAGAAGAGAAGACCAAATAGAGAGGGAGAAGGGAGAACCAGATGCAGAAGAGAGAGAAAAGGAGTGGGTTGGAGAGGGAGGAAAGAAACCAGATGGAAAGTAGGAAAAAGGGAAAAGGAGGAGGGCAAGGTGACTAGCCGGCGACAGTGGTTAGAAGCTGTTGGAGACACAGAAAGAGTTTTAGATAAAGAGACAGATTGATTACATTGCATCTCTTTTTTTTTTTTTTTTTTTAGAATTTATCATTCACATTTTTGCCGTCAACTCGTTCATGTTTTCATAATTAACTCTTTTCAATTTTTTTTTTTTTTGTTAGTTTGTCATTCTTATAAGTGGCGATGTAATTAACATTACATCATCCAACTTAGATGCTATGTCAGCATAATATGACGAGGTAATATTTAATAATTTTTTTAATTTTTTTCAAATGTTGTTTTTATTAAATAATACAATAATTATAATATATATTAAAAATAAATTTGGAAACCGTTAATTTTCCAAGGATAACGACATGCTGGCCGCTGGGAGGAGCCACCGTTTGCAGCTAACTTGGCCTTCTCTAACTTGTATTTCTTAAACTTGTCGATCCGATTCATCGTGAACGTCTTCTTGCAGCTCATGTTCTTTCCTTGAGATGCAGAATTCTGATCTCACTTCAAATAGTAGTCAACTATATATATATATATATATATATATGGTAGAACCAGTTGAATGTATTTTCATTTTTCAAATAGGGGTTCCTTTGTACCTTCTTATGCTTAGTGCAAGCACAAATAATTTGGTCCTTTGTTTTTGGTAAAAAAAACTGAGAAAATAAGGATAGTTCTTCCACAATCCCCGTATGTGAGGATTATATTATTTTTTTTGTAAAGTGTGTGACTGAGTTACTGTATTAGATCTAAGGGAGGCCAACTCCGAGTATCCAATAAAAGTCACTAGCTCAAAATCGAAGGGGACAGCATATTTCTAATCCCACTTTACGTTGCAAGCATTCGAACTTTGATTGAATAATCACCTGATAAGTGACTTTGCCGTTTCAAGTTTTAACTACACACAAGGTGGTAATTTGACCTTTTGATTGCTTATGGAAACAGTCATGTTTTGGGTGATCCAACTCTCCTTTGTGTTGCTCGTGGTGGCCCAATTTGGTTTCCAAGCTCTCCTTGGAAATCTTTGTTTTAGGAGGTGGGTCTGGCAGGTCAAGGAAGCGTTTTCCACGGCGAGTGGGAGGGCTACAAGCCACCCGCAGTCAGATCCAAACCCAAAATCATGAGGCTCAATGCTGAAGACATTTGGAAAATAGCCGGTGAGCCAATCCATGCCGGCATCGACATAGAAGGCCCGTGGGGTGACCGGGAATGGCATTTGACCACGAGGTCCTAGCAAAACGTCCAGGAGTTGGAGCCATAGGCCTGGTCCCATGTGCAAGAAATAACAATCGCATTGCAAATTGGGCCCGTCGAACTTATTTCTACAGAGAGATGGTAAGGCGAGCGAATGATTCATTGCAGGTTGGTGGGTCAAGTGGGTGATATTAAGGGGACAGTGACACCATTTTCCCGGAGGACGCTGATGGATACAAGCAAAAGAGACAGAATTTCTTCACAAATCTGCTGGCCCCGATATGTCGTCTTCGCTAAACATATATTTTTACTGTTTTTTTTTTCGTATAATTAATTGATAATTTTAAATTATATAAATTTATTTTATTATTTTTTATTTAAATATATCTCACTTGGTTTTTTAGCATCTCTAAGTATTGGTACAACAACATAATATTTTATGTAGCATTTCTTTGGTTGATTTTTGTACGTAGCTTTTTAACCATTCCTCGAACCCATGACCTTGGCAAGCATCAGGATGCATTGCCGTAGAGGCAATAAGAGGCTGATTGCATGTAGGCAATTTTTCTTTTTCTTTTTTTTTCTCCGATCAAGTGGAAGTGTATGTAGTGTTTCTCTCTCTCTGTTTTTTTTTAATCCTTTGTATGTAGCTTTTTTTTTTTTTTTTTTTTGTCTTTTGGGATCAATTTGACTACTAAAAGCTGAAGTCAAGAAACTAACACAAATGCATCAGAAAGAGAGGCCTCTATTCGAACTCCCACTAGATCACTGTGACAATTGGTCTAAGCTTTGTATATAGCATTTATAGTGCACATACTGTACGGACAATATTAATTGGAATGTTATGTATACAACATTATAATGGTTAGAGTTCAAATTTTTATTTTATAAGTTTTGAATTTAAATCTTAAAAGATAAAGGGGTAGAATTTACAAGAAAAAAGTATTTTTTTTTTTTGATCTAGACTGCCCAGTATCTAGTTTATTGGACTGACTAATCTTAACTGACCTGGGTAGGACCCCGAAGGACGGTAAAGGTCTTCCAGCAGGTATTTAACGCAGCTGCATTCCCAGAACTCGAAACCGAAACCTCTGATTAAGCGAATTCAGATCCTTACCATCTGAAACAGCGCCTATTGAAAGAAGTATTATTTTCATTATATATTTTATGGTCTAATGGTCCGCTTAATAAACTAAAATAAAAATGGATTGGGACTGAAGTGGGCGTGGGCCAGATGGCTGCTGTCACATGCTTTAATGCAATGGGCTGGGGTTTTTATTAAGTCCCGGTCACTGAATACTGAATAGGCTTTGTGCCTTGATCCAGCCCTAACAAGTTTCGACGGGTCGACGGGTTTTGTAGATGTGCATTCAAGCTCGTGCAAGCACGCACTGTTTAGGTAAGGAGCAAGCAGTGGGAAAACAGTTTTAGTCCCCTCTCAATATTTAGTCCAATTTGCACGAACTATTTCTTGCTTGTTCCGGGCATCTAAATTCTAACGCCAACCCCAAACCCAACCTTTTTTTTTCTTTTCCCTTTTATTTCACTAATAAGTTTAAAAGGTGAACAAGATAACTCTCCTATTTACATAAACCTCATACTTTTTTTATGATTAGAATTCAAAATATTGAAGGTAAGAAGTTTAAATTTTATCTTTCTTAAGGATGTCAAACTTAGCTATCTTTTTCATTTTAATAGGTTTTAACTAAAATTTGACTGATAACAACTTCAGTACAACTAAATTGGAGCTCATTGATTCCAAACCCCACTTTCTTTTGTTTTGTTTTTTTTCATTAGGACCAAACCCCACTTTCTGAATGGCACAAAAAAAACCAGAATTGGGAATACTGTCTGAAAAAACTGGATGAAGCAGTGCTCTTATAATGGCTAAAGAGTAGCCCACTCCACTTATACCGGTTGGCAAGCAACCACAGAACAGCTATTCCTTATTATCAACCCCTTAAAAAGTCCAAATAACATATTCCAATCTCTTGGACATTCTAGGTTGCCCAGAATTGACCCCCAGAGATCCTTCATGTCTGATATCCCTCCTTGCTAACAGTTTGTTGCCGCCAATTTTAAATGACCTGGCTTCGATTTATCCAATTGGACACGCATATTGACTAGGGACGCTTTTATGTAGCCATGTCCATATCTTTGTGCTCATTTAAGGCCTAAAAGTCCTTACAGAAGTTCTTATGTTAGCTAATGTTAGCTACAAACGACCATCTGATAACACGGCCCCACTATCAAAAGAAAGATCTGTATGCACTGCGCAAAGGTCGAAGAAGAGGCCCATCTACCCCACCTCCAGGACCACTCTGCTCCCATTAAAGCCCTGCTACTCTTCTCTGTCCTCCTTGGCTTTTCTTTCGGTCTTTTCTTTCTTATAATAATGCCTATTGCAGCCTCTTCTCTCATGTATAAAACCCATAATGCATCTTTTCTTTAGTAACCAATTATTATATTGTACGTCTTGAGATAGAATATTGCAAAGAGCTCATTGTAAAACTACGAAACATATTCGTTAAATGTGTGCTTGGATATGACTCTATTTCTCTCGAGAAATTGTCAAAGATGGGCTCACCATAGAATAAGCAATCGCTTTTGAATTCAGATCCTTCAACAACTCCATTATTGGCTGTTGATTTTCACAAAATTCGCAGCAGTTTTTTTTTGGTTATTGCCCATTGAAATTAGACCCATAACTTTCGGACCAAAGATCATACAAACGCTGACTCCTAATTGGACCACGTGCAGTGGCATGGCATAATTGGTTTTGGCTAAAAATAATAAAGCTTCTCATCATGTATCTATTCTCCCCATTCAACACCAGATCATGTTTCTTCTTTCCCTTTTTTTTTTTTTTCGGAATAAAAGGGAGAACTAAATGCAGACAATGTCATGGCCTGGCAGCCTGGCAGGTGTGCCTCAATACCAAGTTTGGCATTTACCCGAGATGTTGACAAGCTAATGGCAGGCACCCAGTTGCCGAGCCCCAACAGATACCATCGGATACTCATCGTGTGGTGCAAAAGGTGATCAACTAGTCCTGCAACAAAACCTGGAAACCTGAAATGTAATATCTGCTCCGATATCTTTCTTGGTGGGGAAACAAATGTTTTATCCTTAACAAACAATTATACCTCTCACGGGTGGAATGTGGCTTTCCTGCCAACTCATAGTAAGGAAGATTAATAGAAGAACCCCATTACTCAACTCTCGTTTCTATCATATATTATGATATCAGACTCTCACAATTGATAAGTTCTTATAATTTACCATGTAGGTGATTTATTGGGGTGAAAAATGATAATGTTTTAAATTTGGTTGTTTCCATTCAGATAATATACATACACATAGTTCCTAGTAATTATTCTTTCTTCCTTACAATAAATCTGATCTGAGGCTGTATGAATACATACATGTATGTAGGGTCATGGGAGATCAATTGAAAGCATGTTGTTCAAAATGTATTCTCTGCCAGCCAGTTAATGGGCCGTCAACTTTTGGAAAGGTTTGCATTATACACCATATAATAAATGACTGCCACAACTGAATTTATAAAGCAAAATCAATTGCTTCTGCGGATACATATACTAGATCCAACATCCAATTGCAATTATCCATTTATTCCGCTGTTCCTTGCCCAATCCACTATAGTTAAACAAAGCCAGAAATGGATATAAGTTTTACTAAACAGTTTAATTTTAGCTAACAATAAAGTAGTTACGTAATTTATTTAACAACATATAATAATTTATTTATTTTGCATATATCATTTTATTACTGTCTAAATATTATTACGTAATATTTCTCAATTAATATTATATGTCAAAACTGTACCATAAAAAATTCTCCTATCTTAACTTAGTTAAGGAACAAGAATAATTACGGAACGGGGAAAAAATTGGTAAGTGGAATTTTGAAGTTTCGATCCCCTTCATTGAGATCCAGGATGCAGCTAGCTGGTTACGACTTAAAAATATCGCATGCATGTGCCTATCAGCCTTCAGTGTTTCGGATATTGAATAGCGGGTGAACTGTACATAGGCAGATTAACCAATTTTGGAACAATGACCCCTCTGGATCGAAGCAGTGAAAATAGTTGTTAATGTAGTCGTACTCGAGGTAGAAATTAATGGTCATTTACTACACATGTAACTATCTTATTCAATTATTGTAAGTCGTACGTCTCTGTCAATCCTATAAACAAAATCTACTAGTTGACAATTTTTCTTCGTCTTTGTAGTTGCCCTGTGAAAGGAAAAGTTGAATGGATGCAATAGCTGACTTTCACTCAAGCAACACATCCCCTGCCTGTTCCCGTGACCATTTCCAATATGATCCCATGATTGGTCTGAGGTAGAATTGGAGAGTATTACGTAAAATTAATTAAGAGAAAGAGTACTTAAACATATTTAGTAAAATGTGCAGAAATTATTATAATATTTAATAATATATTTATTTTTTTAAAATTTAATATATTTTTTATTATTTAATAATTCAAATTACTGCTTATCATCTCACTCTTAAGTTGCATACCAAAAGAGTCTTTCTGAATAATTAATCCTAAGAGTTAGTATTGTTTGACAAATATGAGCACTGTTTTTTTTTCTAAATAAATGAATAAAGAAAAGTATTTGGTGAAGCAAACGCAGGATAATTAAAATTAAAATGATATAAATCAATAATTAAATTAAAAAAATAAAAAAAAAACCTCGCATGTTGTGGTATAGCTGGCTAAAGGCACTTGCTCTCAAGTAAAAGATCCTGAGTTCAACGTTGTCTGGTAAAAAACTTGAGATCAGGATGCATGGGTGCTGCAAAACTTAGGTCCCTCCCAGTGCGAGCCATGTCGTTATCATCCATATTATTCGCATCACCAAATGGGGGTTAATGTTCTAAAGTAGGGCTGTCGAAATATCACCCTCACTCTTCTATTTTTTTTGACCAAAACAAAATGAAAACTAAAAAAATAAATAAACTATTTTATCTCATTGGATGGACTTTCTGTGTACATGTGTCTTTCTTTCTTAAATAAATTAGGTGGGATCACTTGGACTCTATGTTCACTTAATGAGTATAGGTTAAGTAGATCAAAATGATAGAAGCCAATTGTTAAATTAAAAAAATAAAAAAATATATATAAATTATTAGACCGAATGAATTTTGTGTTTATGTATATATTTCCTTAATAAATTAGAGTGTACAACTTTAGAGCACATCAATCCTTCCCTGGGTCAAAAGAGTGAATGAGCTTTGAGGAGTTTAAAGATGGTGGGTGTCCAGAAAAGAAGAGAAGATATTCACTGGAACCAATTATAAATCAACTCTTTCATCTGATGATCATCATTCCATATTATTGTCTTTTCCCTTTTCCTTCTTTTTGGGGGGTTGAAATACGCTACTGTCCATTGTTCCTAACTATCAAAAAGCAAAGAGCGAAAAAGATAAACAAAGACATTACAAACAAAATCAAAAGATTTTGTCCCCCGATTTCCACATTCCTTTAACTTTAACCTTTTTTTTCCTTTTATGTATGACTGTGTTTTTTTTAACTTTCTCAGTGGATCTAATTGCGTCTAAAATCTCTTTTAATCTTCTCTTATGGCTCCTTTTAGTGGCTAAATGAGGCTTATTCCTGTACTTTCTTTTTATGTCCTCTTTTTTTGTTAGTCCACAATCCCCACCACCCCGACCCCAAGGCCCCAAAGCCATTTTCCATGGTATATATATCTTTCTGCTATTTTGAGCCATCACCACGCACCTGTACTAGACGATTCTGAGTATTAGTTTAAATAATTATCAACTTTATTAATCAAATGTGTAGAAAAAAATTCGACTTTCATTACACCTATCTTTCCTTGTCCCTTTATTGAAGTTTAATCCTCTCCACTACTTAGAAAAAAAAAAAAAAAAACATCTTTACTAGAGTGACAAGTCGTTGCAAAACGACACAATCAAGCTTAAACAAATGTTCTCTGTATTGATGAGTGTGAGTGACTTGAACAGCTGTACTGATTTCCTTTTCATTTTTAGATTTAATATGTTTAGGCGTCAGTTATCAAACCAACAACATCCAAGTTACAAGTCAATACCAGCAGAAATGAGCATACTTTATATATAAGACAATATATCTGCTCCGACATTCACGGGAAATCAGAAAATTTCTGATTAATTGAGTTTAGTAGGTTGAGAAATTTAATAATAAATTTTTAGTAAGAAAATTTACAAGCTTGAGTTGAGTAATTTAAGAATGCAGAATAAAGCCAAGTCATGATTCCCTGCTATTTTTTAAAGTGCAAATGCAGCCACATCTAATTGAAAGACATTTAAGATTGCATGCAAGTGAAAGCTGTCTAACAAATTCTCAATACAATTGCCTTGGTTATGTGCATATAGTACAGTAATTACTTGTATACTTAATCTCCTCTCCACTGTCCAGTCCTATCCTTTTGAAGAAGCTAGAAGGTGAAATAACATGAGACTGGAAATCAATGCTGAAGAGGGGATGCCTTTCCCTGTCAATGTATAGTTCCCTATTGACTTTTTCCCAGTTGAGTTACTGGAGTTCCCTATGGCAATTGCTGTACGATATAATATTTGAGTACACTACTGACAAAATTCAGTTTTTGTTTATATTTTCAATTGCAGAGGGAATGGAAACGAAAGCTATGAACCTCAGCATTGTCTATAGAAATCTCAGTGTTGAGCACTGTTTGCTTAAATGGATAGGAGTTGTACTTTAGTAGGAACAGTGATTAAAAGAGAAAAACAAAAAGGGACAACGCAGTTATAGGGCTACAGCAGGAAAGGTTCTCCTAATCCAGTCTAATTAAAATTCATTGAACAATATTTCAAATATAAAAAATTTAAAACTTCACACGGTTATCGTTAAAGAATTTTAAAGTGATATAAATTATTAGATGATTATATTCAACAAACATAAAAATAAGATAGATTATTAAATAATATTAAATAAAATTATTATTTAAATAAAATTCGTGGTATTACTGTATCAAAACAACGGTCAAACAGACAAATGAGTAAAGCACCCCTAACGAGGTCAAACAAAGTGGCATTAGTAACGAAATGAAATTAACTAAAACCTCTATGTCTCCAGTGGCCGACCATATGCTTCTCCTTTCACATGCATCCAAAAAAATTCCCCCCCTCTCCCAAAAGTATCTCCTATATTTCCACTATGCGTTGCATTCACATATTTGGGGACTATTTAGAAACTTTAAATTTAAATTTAATAAATGAATAAGGTTATATGCATAATCTTATTTATAGAATTTATATATTTTACATATGATTATGATCACTATGATAGAAAGACTTAAGTAGACAAAGTTTTGGAGATAACAGGAGCAAGACATATGGTACGTCAAGGTCGCTTCATTGGGTTGTGTTCATGTTCTTCGTTTCCTACAGGATAAAGTGCCAACTATCTCTGCTTCCAAATCCCATTTTCGGGTGGAGTGAGAAAGCAGAGATTGTAGGCAATTTAACTTGCACATAAACAGAACACAGATAATTATTACCCGTACAAAGCTCAAAAGCTGGTCCATAATCCATAAACGGGACAAAAAAAAATTAAGGGGAATTTAGCGAGGAACGCTGAGAAAATCTGTAGTTGCATTGTTTAAGCTCTGCATTGCTGCCCTGCTCTTCTTGGACAAAGGCTCTGGCGAAGAAGAAACAGATGATGCCACAGACCAAGAATCGTTGGATCTATCTGAGCTAAACGACACATCTATTACTCCGCTTGGGCTGCCTGGAATGGAACCAAACTTACGTTTGTTTGATTGGCTTAAATGGTCACTCGATGCCAATTCCACTATCAGCTTACTGCAATCTTCTATCTTATCCTGTTAAAATTGTTTATACCCAATCAAAATTTTCGTGATTCAGTAAACGTACAAAATTTCTGATCCAAATAATTTAATGGCAAATGAACTGAGAAAAGTGATGAAGGAAAATGGCTGTGAAAGCTGAAAGGGCGCCTGACCTTGTCAATTCCAAGAATACCCAATAGCTGGCTTCGGTATTCAGCTCCGAGGCAGGGCTCTACTCCATTAATGATGTGCAGCATTGTAGCAGTGGCCATTACGGAAGGGAGATATTGCAGAGACCTCGAATCTGCAGCCATTTAAGGAGCAGAATGAATTCAATATTTGAGACCCCAATACCAAGAATGAATGACAAGATCCGATCTTTGTCTAAAGATTAATTCAAGGAGCCTGATTTATCATCAACATAAGTTTAAAAAGAAAAGTTTCCGATGGCTTGCCTGAGATGACCAATAGGACAATGCGCTCGCACCTCTTCAGAAATTCCCAACAAAGATAGTCCTTCAAACCAAGCCTCCTCGTAAAGTAATCAAGAAAAGAGATTGCAGTTATAGGATTCATCTTCCATTGAAGAGTGGACAGCACCAGAATCTCCATTCTCTGGATTGTTTTCGCCTCAAACACGAATCTACAATCTTCTACCTGGATAAATTGAACAAAGCCCCATTTGGAGAATTAAGTATTAATCTCCATTCAAAACAACAATTTCAAGAAAAAAAAAGAAAAATTGCCATCAAAATAAGGCCAATATATAAGCAACCTGAAGGTCCAACAAAAGGGGAACGTGGGTCTCCTCCATCTTGGCAGCAAGGGAAAGACAAGCCACAGCAGCCAGTTGGGTCATCCAAGGTTTCTCTGCCTGGACATGGAAGCTAAACAGGAACCTATCCAGATAGTTCACAGCCAAAACTGCAGTTACCGCAGTGAAAGAGTAGTGTGCATTGACCTTCAGCATCCAATCCACAGCCTCACGGCGAGCCCCAGCCAGAAACTGATTGCTATCTACTTTTTCGCACAAATGATTTCGATCTTCTTTGGCTAAAAGACAGGAAAGTTCCTCATCGTCCCAACACAAGTCACGTTCCAGCAACACCGGAACAGGAACCGAGTTTCCGAGATTATTGTCATTGATGTAATATCTCTCCCCTTCTCCTTCTTCTTCTTCTTGTTCTTCTGTAAAATAATCCTCTGTGCAGTAAAGGGCATCATTAATCAGAAAGATAGAATCTTTTTGGTACTGTGATTCTTGTAACAACGGATTTGATTCATGCTGATGATTTGCCATCTTCTTACAAGAAGAAGAGGTTCAGATTTTGGTTCATTAAATGGTTAAGAAAAAGAAAATTAATAGAGATGAAGGACCTAAAGGCCCAGATTTGGCCATCTCGCTTTCTCTCTCTCTCTCTCTCTCAATCTTGATGAGTGAATGAAAGAAAGAGAGAAAGAGTCGAAGGAGAATGGGGAAGTGAGCAGTGGTCCAATGGCCAAAGGATTGTTTGTGTTTTATATTTTTTTTTTTTTCTTTTTTGTGTTTTTCCTGCTGGGTTTCGAGCTGGCGGGTCTTTTTTTATTGGGAAATGTTTGGAAGACTTGCAGAACCTAGGCACGGTCAAGTGAAATGTGTTACAGGAATCGTTCAAAAAAATGTGTTACAGGAAAAAAAAAATTAAATGACTAATCTTCGGTTAGAACATATTTGAGTAAATAGTGATAGAAGTAATTGAATGATCAAATTTCAAAAAAAAATAAATGAACTGTTAAATTTTTTTAAATGTATTTAGTACTTATTTACATTTCTTAAGTGTGAATTACGTGGTAGTGTTGTATCCTAAGGACAAAAAGGTTTAGACGAAATGCACAAAAAGAAAAATATAATCAAAATTATTAATTACAAGAAATATTATAAAAGTTATTAGTCTTATAAATATTGGACTATAAATGTACAATCTAGTTGAGAGAGAGAATCGAATTCATGAGGATGACCATATGAGAAAGAAATAAATATCTAAGTTGACTTAAAAATTTGAAATGATTCAAAATCTTTAGGGGGTATAATAAAACAGAATGGTAAAAAAAAATTATGTAGGAGACCCAATTGAATTTGAATTTAAAGTTTTATTGTTGTTTTGATCATTCTATTAATATATTTATGATTAAGCGAAAGAATCATGATTCGTTTGAGTTATCATTCCACCTTATGCTTATTAAGTGTATTCGCGTTGGATTAACAGACTTAATAGATCACTTTGTGTAACCAATTCTCAATTTATCTAATCAAGGTCATCAACTCTTAAAATGGATCGATGTCTATTATTTGTCTAACGCCCTCAAAAGACTTCTATTAAGAGTTCCATTTCACAGATACATTAAATGATAAATGGAGAACACACACAGTAAAATAGACTAATTATTTTATACAACTAAATTATTACAGTTTATAATAAAAAATCAATGAAAAACATATTTATTTGTATTTCAAATATCTATTATTCAGTTATACAAATTAATCGATTGATTGTTATGCGTCTACTCTTCATTTGTAATTTTTCAGGTCTGTGTGTATATTGTTCTTTCCATCAGAGTATATGTGTGATATACGCGGCAAAAAGTGAGTCCCACTTGTTTTGCTCGCATGGCATTTCTCTCTATTCTCACATCTCCCCCAATCCAGAGCATGTTCCCCGTTCTTATAATTCTCCGGCCAATGGAAGCCCTAAGCTCTACTGGCGAGATCCATGCCCGTTTCTTCTCCATAAGCTACCCTCTTTAATGTTTGGCAACCCAATCTGACGGAGCTCTTGTTTTCTTGTTGGTTTAATGAAATTCCGGACGTTTTGTCTTGTGTCTATCATCCCTTTCCAGCCCTGAATCGCGGGCCATGCAGCTCGAGTAAACACGTGACGATCGTCGCACGGCAATTCCAAGCCCCACAATACTCTATATAGATTTTGGGCAAATTGGAACTTGTCAAAACATTAAAGTCCGACCATTTTATGGTGTGAGTAGGCCATACGTGATTTGTGTTTTTTTAAACGCAGTAATAGTCTTGATGTTTAGTTGATGTTAAAAAACCAAAAATATATATATATATATATAGACACGTAATAATAAAATAAAATTGATATGTAAAGATCTAAATTATTAAATTATGACAAAAAAGTATTAACTATATCTCTTTCGTACGACACAAATTACGTGTCAATATAATTATATTTAAAAAAATAAAAATAATACGAATTTAAAAAATACTGTAAAAAATACACAACGCTTCAAACTATATTTTTACTAGCAATCCAAATTTTGTAAGAGAGTTAAACTTCTGGCCTTTTTTGAATGGCATTATCACTGTGGTTCTCAGGGTAGATTTGTGTTCTGTTCCTAATTCCGGTTATTGGGATTTTGTTAAACCTTTTTGTTTTTCCATTTTTCTACATTTTGTTTCTTGTGGGGGACCGGAGGCTTGTGAGAGAGAGAGTTGTCAATTGGCGCGGGCGGGATGGCTGGCAAACACAGAACCCGACGCTTCGAAATAACTTCTGAATTCTGATCCGCAGGACTTGATTGATGGACAGAAAGCAAACGAATTTTTAACTTTTACAAAGAATAAAGTACTTTCAATTCCTTTAATTGACTTACGTTACCTATTATATATTCCATTAACTTTATTTTTTTAATAATTAAATGTGCTATGTTTTCTAAATCACCGCATAAGTTGTCTGTCAGTTGAATTACATTTAAAGAAAACTTTAAATAAGTACGTAATAATAAATATAAGATTAATAAATAAAAATTTAAATTATTAAATTATAAAAATATATTAAATTTTAAAAAATAAATAAATTATTAAATTAATTATATATTTTTTTTATAATGTAGATTGTATATTTGTGTATTTATTATGGTTAATATAATAAAATATCACTATTTTTAAATTTTTTTACAAATTTAGTATAATTTTTAAAAAATTATAAATTCAGTACAATTTAATTTTTTTTAAATAAATTTAGTACTATTTTTAAAAATTAACAAATTTAAAATGGTTTAATTATTTTTCAAACAAATCTAACACACTGTCAGTTAAAAATAATCGAATCTCTCAGTATGCATATATCACATATGATATTTAAGGGGTTTAAACTGTGTTAAATTTAGATATAGACGTGTCAAATGTGTATATTAAACAATTCTGTTACTATTAACTAATTATTTTTAACTGAAAGTGTGTTAGATTTGTTAAAAAATAATTAAATTTTATTAAATTTATAAATTTTTTAAAAATTATATTAAATTTATTAAAAAAATATAAAAGTGGTGATTTTTTTAAAAATTAACCCTATCTGTTATGAACGCGCTGCATGGTCACATAATGATTAATCACGTGAACGATAAAACCAATTGCGTCACTTTTGATTCTTCTTAAAATGGTTAAAAAAGAAAAAGACTACGGTGTTTCAAATATTGACTCCATTCGGTGAATCCATCTAAACTCTCGATTAGAAAGTTACCTGATTTGAAAATAACTTAAATTAAAATTAATTCAAAAATTTAGGATGAAACTCAATTTGATCTGCGATTTGATTTGTTACTCTACTTTTTTTCTTAAGAGAAAAAAAATATATTATAACATTTAAATCATAAATTTTATGTTAAAAACATAAAGTATATTATTTTCACTATAAATCTTACTTATAGTTTGAAAAATTTATAGATTATTATGAATTTTCATATTTTATTTTAAGTTTTAAAATTTAATTTTTTTTTATTTTATAATTTTTGTTTGATTTTTAAGAATTTTTTTTACATTTTTTTGACTTTTTAATTTTCAACATTTTTCATAAAAACGCCACGTCATAAAAAAATGTGTCATACCCAATACGGGTCAACTAAAATTCAAACGATCTGAACTCAAAATAATTCGAATATAACTTAATTCAGAAATAATCTAACATAAAATGACCTAAATTTAAGTTATTCGACTTAAATATGACTCATCGACCCATTCTTTTTTGGTACCTCTAAAAAGACTCTTCCTAAAGGTGCCATAACAGTCAATTAAGCATATAAGGGAGTTCTTATTAAATAACATTCCCAATTTGTTGTTTAAGATATAGTACATTAAATAAGACTACTGCTAATTAATTACTATTATAATTTCTTGACTTCATTAAAAAAGTCAAGCAACTTGGTTATTTGCGTGCTATATCCTTCCAGTGCACTAATAAATAGCTGCAAGTTGTGAAATTATCTCATACCGGTTTTCACCTCTTGTATTTTCTTCCATTATAAATAATAAATCTTTATATTGGTTCATTCTTTTTATAAATAAAAATTAGAAAGCCAAAAGCAAAGGAAAAAACAGTCCCTGCATAGGAAAAGATTACTATTAATAAAACATGCCAAAACAGCCATCGTTGAGATGATAAAGGACCTTGCTTATGTGTAAAATAATCAATAGTTTAATTCTTTGTCAAACTAAGTGGTGAGACTTAGGTTCATTTATTTGTTGAAAAATAACTTATTTTTATAAAATATTTGCAGGAAAAAATATTTACAGTGAAAATAATAATTTTTTCTTATCACTCACTTAAAGCACACTTTGTATTTTTCTCACAAAATAATTTCAATTCAGAACAAACGTAAATTGTTTTCCTTGAAAATTTTAAAATTTTTTCCAATTTTTCCCTAAATTTTATGTTGTAAAATATTTAACATGAAATAAATACTAAAAAATGAGAAAAAAATTTTCTTGTAAAATATTTTACTGTAAATAAACACACCCTCATAGCTTTGCAAATTTATGAATAATCTAGTAACACTTGTTGAATTCTTAAAGTTTGTTCTCTCATGAATTCAATGAAAATGGTTTGAGTTCCATCATAATTCTTTCGACTAAGAGTACGTTTGATACACAGACTAGATAATACGGTATATGATAGTATAGATTAATATAGTATAAAATAGATTAGATTACTAGATTATATTATATTTGCTTGTCATCAAATAGTATAGAATAGTTGTCCTATTTAATATTTGGATGATATGAGATAGAATAATATATTGTATTAAAATTACTTTTTTACCCTTAGAAATAATTGATTTACATTTACTATTAATTTTAATATTTTTATTAAAAATAATTAAAATTAAGTAATGAACTTAATATTTATTTTATATGTTATTTTACATTATACTGTTTATAATTTTTCAATTTTTTTATAAAAAAATATTTTTTTAAAATTAAGCATTAATTTTATTTATACAAATAAATTTTAAAATATAAAAAAATAGATTAATATTTTTTTAATTTTTTGAGGAAAAATTAAATAAATTTTAAGTGATAAAATTTTAAATTTATATGAAAAAAATGAAAGAATGAGCAGGAGAGAGAGAGAGAGAGAGAGAGAGAGAAGAGAGAGAGGAAGGGAGGAAGGAAGAGAGAGGGAGGAGACAGAAAGGAAGGGAGGAAGGAGGAAGGAGTGGAGAGAAAGGGAAGAGAGAGAGAGATGAGGAGAGAGAAAGGAAAGAGGGAGGAGTGAGAAAGGAAAGAGAGAGAAGAGGAGTGAGAGAGAGAGAGAGAAGGAAAGAGAGAGAAGATGAAAGAAAAATGAATTTTTAAAATTTTATGTTAAATTTTTAAAAAATATTTAAAATTTATGTTAATTAAGAAAATATTTTAGTAAATATATAATTTATTAATACTACTTTATGATGTGAGATAGACTAACCTATCAGAGTTAGAGAGATAGTACTATCTCGTATTCATGAAATAAGAAGCTCACACTAGTATATATTATACATATTTTATTAATCAACAAAATATGAGTTAAGGTGAGATAATTAACTATTAGTCTATCATATCATATCTTATCTCATGAAATAAAAGCACTCTAAATCGATAGGTTGGCACACTACTTATCCATTTTATCTACCAAAAAAATAATAATAATAAAACATACCAAAACAGGTGCTTTTTATATCCTGGAACACTCATCATCGTTACCTATTATAGTTATATCAGAAAACACTTTATATATAGATAAAAAAAAATAGTGCACATGTAGCCTTTTTTGTAATATAATGGTGGCCCTTTGGGAATGTAGGAAATGTATTTTTATTGGATTGGTTGCATTTTTTTTAAAAGTAATTTGTTTAAAAAATTTGGTAACAGGGATAACGTAAACTGCGAAAAAAGAAAAATCAATTGAATAATTCACTTTATGGGTATTGAATGCGAATGAAAATTATTGCTGAGACAGTACTGAGCTTAATAATAATTAAAAATGATAATTTAATAGTATTTTAGTGCGTTTCTTTCAATATTAATTTGAATTTAATTTCTTACACATGTGCTCTCTCCTGATAAAAAGTTAAGTGATCATTGAAGTATTTAAAGATTATAGTGTGATAATGAGTTTAAATTTATTAATACTGTAATTAGACTTGTGAGAGGTTTTAGATTTAATAATATTTCGATAATAAGTTTTCTTTATAAAAAAGGTTAAATGAAGACATTAAAAATTAAAAAGTCGACCTCAATCTAAAAATATGATAATTGTTATATTTGTAAAGTAATTTTTTCGATATAAATAAAAAAAAGTACTGAAATGAGCTGAGTATAACCAAATTCTTTCACCCAGATCTTTATAATCACGGAATTTTAAAACGGAAGAAAATAATGATATTCAAAATGATTAAGCCAATCGGGTGCAGTAAATCTCCCACACGACTGTCCGGAACAAATCATGATTTATATTTCGTCCATGAGGGTGGAATCTCGAGAAGGTGCTTTAATCATACAAAACTCGTACAATTGTTAGATGGAGACACGTAATTAATTATAATAAAAAATATGTATAATTAATTTAATAATTATTTATTTTTTAAAAAAATTAATATATTATTTATAATCAAATAATTCAGATTTCAGATATTAATTTTGTACGTAATATTAAGTACTTACATAATTTTTCCCCCCATTAAATAGCGAAAACAAACAGCGAATACGAAAAGAAATTTTCCTGACTTGACAAAACAGTCGAGCTAATAAGTAGCAGTAGAAGTATATGCTAATCAGTTTAAATTAATTTCATACATATATCCTCATTAAATTGTTAGTAGAGGTTTAAAAATTTTTCAACCTGTAACTAAACCAATAAGAATACAATCAATCAAATTGTTATTAATTGTTGTCAGTTGATTTAGTCAGTTTTACGGTTTTTAACCATGTTTACGGTGAAAAATATATTTTCAAAGCTTTGCCAAAAAAATTATATAAACAATATGAATAAGATTCTATTTCAGTAAATCATTCGAGAAACTCAACTCTATGTAAATGCAAAAATAAATAGATTGAAGTTCTATATTTGGTTGGGTTTTTTCGAATAGTTTGAGTCTATAAAAAATAATTTGTTTTAATATTATTGTTTATTAGGTAGTCAGTTTGATTTTGACGGTCTTTTTAATTTTAAAAACCACAACTAAACTATTAAGGGTTTGTTTGGGTTAACTGTTGAATGTTACTGTTACTGATTGTTATTACTGATTACTACTGCTGATTGCTGATTCCTACTTGCTGTTACTGATTGCTGATAAAATTAATGAAGTGTTTGATTAATTTTATACTTATTGTTACTGTTGAATAATAAAATGTCTAATTTAGACATATAATTTGTGTAGATATATCATATTAAAAATTTTATTTTTATATTTTAGAATAATATTTTATAAATAATATTGAGAATTATTTTACTTAATTTTTAAATTTTTTAAAAAATATTAATTTTTATTAAATGATAAAAATTATTATGTTTGAGATTTTTTTATAAATATCAATATTAAAGAAAATTGAAGTGAAAAAAATATTATTTAAGAATACTTTAAAAAAATTATAAAAGTTATATAGATACTAATAAAATAAATTAACATATCTAATATATGTGTTGAGTAAAAAAAAATAATAGTAAAATTTTATAAATATTCTTTAAGGGTAATTTAGTTCATATAAATTATTATTAATGTTAAAAAATGAAAAATAATCCAAAAAGTAGTAAAAAGTAGTCAGGAGCTGCTTTTCAATCAACTGCTGTTAAGAAGTCAAATAAGGAAATAAACATAATCAAATATTAACACTAAAAAGTTTACCAAACGCTTATCTTCCTACTTTTTGAAAATGAAACGCAAATACACCTTTTCAAAAGTTAACCCAAACACCCCCTAAATATGATTTGCTAAAATTACAAACTAGAATCAATCCCTATTTGGTGGTTTCGGCAAATTAGTTTAGTTTTCATCGATTCAAGAGAAAAAGGGAATATATCAGTTAAATTGGGGAATTTTTAATCTACTCACACTGCAAAACAAGTTAGTTATCTAAATTGGAGTATCTAAATCTAACATACTTTATTTAATTTTTAAAATTTTGAGTAATATGTTTATTAAGTTTTTAAAATTAGCAAATACTCAAATCAAAAATTTTTTATTTAAATCTAGTCTACTTTGTTTAAGTTTTGAATTTTGAGTAACATGTTGTTTAGATTATTAAAATTACGTAAAATACTCAATATTTGAATAACATTATAATTCATTAAAACAATTACTCAAATAGGGTTTTTTTTATTCAAATATATTCTATCTTATTTAATTTTTGAAATTTTATTAATGTATAGAATTATATATTAACTCTAAATTTGAATAAGATTAGGCTTCATGTTTGCAGCTATTCAAATCAAATTTTTTTTTATTCAAATCTGCTCTATTCTATTTAAATTTGAATAAGATGTTTCTTAAATTATTAATTATGTAGAATAGTTTAAATTTAGATAACATTGGTTTTCATGAAGAAATTACTCAAGTCAAATATGTTTTACTCAAATCTAACATATTTTATTTAATTTTGAAATTTTGGGTAATGTAAGTAGACTATACTCTCATATTTTGTAAATACAAATAGAAAATACCGTCAAAATTGACAAGAAATAATGTATTCAGCTCTTTTCATGTTGAGAAACAATTATTTGATGTTTTGCGACGATGGACCAAAAAAAAAAAATATATATTTGATATAAGTGCATTTGGGTTAGGTCGACTATTAACTAATCGGTCCTAAGTTCAAATCCGAGTGATTCCTTCTGAATTCTTGTATGTAACTTATCTTTTCAAGATATTCTTAAATCTCAATCTTTGTTTTCAAAATTAATGGTCTTATATACACCTAAAGTGGAAGTTAGGTTAGTTTTCTTTTTCTAACATGCACCTTTTTGTTTTCATTAAGAATTCTATTAAATCATCGATCAGTTATATAATAATAATAGTTGTTCCACATTCCATTCTGAAAATTAGAATTTGAGACTCCTATAATAAAATTTTGAAATTTTAACTATTAGAATATCTCTTAAGTGATAAGATATATTCTTTCGCAAGTGTGCTATTATATGTATGAGAATGACTACGTAGTCGCAAGATTTTCATAGACCCAAATGAACACAAAATAATTTTATACCATGTATGAAGTGTTTTCTATTACATTGATAATCTTTTATACAACATAAAAGAAATTTTCATAATTTATATTATTTTACTAAACATTTTTTTATCTATATTGTATAAATTATTATTTGTATAATACAAAATACTGTCTATCTAATATAAAAACATATTACCTATTCATGTCTACAAGATTGGCTCGTAAAAAATTTCTTGGCATTTAATTTAATTCGCGCGCCATTTAAAGGAATTGGGCATGCCACTGTTTGGTAATGCTTGTACATGTCCACTCCGTTTGTCAGAAAGCGTGGGAATTCCACTTTGTCCCATTAGGGAGTTTTTATCAGAAAGCAACACAAGGCCTTGCATGCTTCCGTACATCCTTCATAACGTGGGCAAAGAAAGATTGATTGACGTAAATCATAAGTTGCTAACCATTATCTTTCTGTTTACAAAAATGGTTTAAAATAATTATACATTTCATTTTAAATTATCCAAACAATTAGATCACTTTAATTATACTTTACTTAAAAAAAATTTACCAGAGTTTTTCCTTGGAATATATCAAACAGTGGTGCATGTAAATTGATAAACTAAGCAAAAACTACACCTCCCAAAGTCCATTATGCATCCCTTTTTTTGTACGTAAAAAAGATGTCACTCTGCAGTGCAGTGCAGTAGATTTCTGCGCCATATGATGATAGTGTTTCAGCAGAGCGAACCACTGAAAAGGGTCTGCGAGCTCGCGATTGTCTGCAGTTTTTAAGCTCATTCTTTTATGTCAATTCCCTTTGTGCCTTTATGTTGCGTACACGATGATTGTAATAAGAAGGCAAATCTGGTACTGTGCGTGTTGTTTAGCTACAGGGACGCGTGTATAGTTTTTAATTTTCTCTGTTGCTGTGCTTTCTTTTCTTTTATAAGAAAAATTACATAATTATATAATAATAGATACAAAATTAATACATAAAAATTTAGATTGTTAAATTAAAAATATATTGAAATTTTTTACAAAGAAGATAAATAAATTATTATATTAACTATATGTCTTTTATATAATGTAAAAATTATGTTTCTGTGCAGTAGAGCTTTTCTTTTATTTGCTTTGCTTTTCTCTTCTTTTCTTCCTCGATTTCCTTTGAAAAAAAGTTAGTGTCCGGTGCTGTTTGGTGTGTCAAATTTTTGTCTTAGTTAAAATTAAAAATATTATTTTTAAAATAAAAATTAATATTTTTAAAATACTTATTATTTTTATATTTTAAAAATATTAGTGTTTGTTTAAAAAATAATATACACAATTTATCTAAGACAAAAATTAAGACATTTTACGAGTAATATGTAACTGTACTCATTTCCTGTCATAGGCTCGACCACCGATGAATTTAGCTAGAGAAATGGAGAGTACTGTGATGATATAAAAGAACTTACCGACTACAAGAAATCTTAACCGATTCAAATTAATATAAACAAATTTACATTAAAATTTACTATTTTATTTTATAAATATCTTCATATGTTGTATGAAATGTTTTTCAATTAGTATTAAATTATTCTGAATGTATTTGAAATCATAATATTTGAGTTTGTATAGGATTTTCCATTAAAAAAAATGTTGTTTGAGATGGGAATCATTGGAGGGACTGGAAGGTATTGCGGATGGTAGAGTAGAGATGTTGGTTTCCAGTCCATTCCCCAAAGCAGCACTTTTGGGGAAAACCGAATAAAGAATTTGCCAGCGTTTCTGTATACTAATTAAACACTCAAATCACACTAACTAATCTTTTTGTGTTTTCCTTTTTTTTTTTTGGGGGATATCCATTGCATAATTTTGATGATGTCGGCAACATCCCATTAAGAAATGTCAAAGTTTCTAAAAAAAATCCAGCTGTTTGGGTCCCTATGGTCAAAGGAGAGACAAATACAAAGCTCGTTCTTCCTCACAAAGAGCATGAAACAACACAAAGCAAAACCAACTTTATTGGAAGTCTTCAATTACCACCTATAGCACAACTGCACCAAGCAAGGACCCTATTCCTAGACCCCCACCTACATTGTAGCAGAAAAGACCAACAAAATGCATCACAGTCCTTTCAAGTTTTCAATGAGCGAGATTTTGGTCACCTCTCTGCCGAAAGAGTTCTTTGTTTTTTTTTTTTTGTTTTTTCCTTTTGTTTAGTAGGCATGAGCATTTGGGTCCATTCGATTTCTCCAGCTCAGTTTTAGCCAAAACTGAAATAACAAAATCTAACCAAGAGTCAAAACAGATGTGTAAACCAAACCGAAAATTTGTTTAATGTAGGTCTGTTCTGGTTGCTGCTGAGAAATCTGTTCCCTCCCACCAGACTCAATTTTCTGACATTTTCCAATTATTATTGCACAAATGCCAGCTAAGAACTACTCAACAAACTTATTTTTTCTGCTATTTTGGCATTAAAAAAAATCAAAATATAAACATTTCATAAGGACAATAATAATCCATAAAACAGGTTCTATTTTCCAATGATTATTGCACAAATACCAGCTAAGAACTACTCAACAAACTTATTTTTTCTGCTATTTTGGCATTAAAAAAAATCAAAATGAAAACATCTAAACAGGTTCTAAAAGCACCCTAACTGTGCATTCCAACCTAAGAAAATTACTAAACTATTAATGTGCATTCAGGTCTAGAAATGGTCTCAATAATCTTTTCAATCCTCAAGACTTCAAACTCAAGTCAGAGTTCATGAAAGTCATGAACAATCATACTTCATGACGGGGAATAAGAAGGCAGAAAGCAGGGGCAAAACCTCCAACAAACATCATTTTGGGGTCAAATTAAACCTTCACCCTGGTTTCTTGAAGTACGTTTTCAATTATACAAGCTCATCTAAATGAAGTTGATCACAACCGCTGGACAGTCCAACCTGAAGAGAATAATAGATACCATCGAGGTGGTAGTTAAGTGATAAATTGACATATTTATATCCTTACGACCTGAGTTCGACTCTCTGTTTCTGCACCGTCCCCTAATAAATAACTGAGTAGTCGTTGAGGTGGCTAAAGACTGTGACACGACGATGAGTTTCATACTTAATAATCGTTATGATCTTTTGCGGCAGAGTCACGTTCGACCTCACTGATACTTGGGTGGTAGATCTGCCCTCGTGGGAGCGATTGAACGAGGCAGTTTCAAACGAGAGTTATTACAGCTTCAATTCTCAGATTTGATGACCGAGATACTCGTAATAAATTTTTTTTTATAAAAAAAAAAAAAAAAGAACAATTTAACTACCGAAAACAATCTCAAAAGTAACCGAACGGAACTAGAAACCGAAAAAACCGTCAGTGGTTAAGCCTGAAACCGTTTGGTTTAAAAGCCGAATTACCCGCGAACCGTATGCTCACCCCTGTGAGGTCCTAGATTTAGCTAGGCCGTATAATGTCCTATGTACTAGGAAAGTCTATCATGAGTCTGATGGTCTTTGAGGTGGGGGGTGCCCGCGTGGATGGGTAGTCTATCTCGATGGAAGATTTTTCTTAGTTGTGGAGCCCTCATCCAAAATAGTCGCAGCCTAGTCTTGTGATCATATATGTTTGTCCCCCCTAATCATAGCACACCTTAGTTGCAGTAATAGGCCCTTCTGGCCTTATATCACAACCCTTCCATTATTTGCTGGATGGCAAACACAGAAACACTGAAGATTGTAACTTGTAAGTCGAAAAGCCACAGCATGATAACGAGGAGTTGACCATACATATCTCTATACATATACATTTGCCATTTGCCCATGACTTGCAGCTTTTCTTCTTTGAGGTTTACCCAACAGCTTTTTTGTTTTTTTTTTCCCCTTTTTTTTTATCTAGCATGTTAAAAAAAAAAAATTAGAAGAATTGATCTCATGACTTCATTCATCAATTTGAGTATAGCCCATCAAGTAAAAATTGATGGACTAGCATTGAATTTCTTTACTGGCTGTAACTATCAGTTGATATTAGAAGCAAACAAATCAGTTTATTGTTTACTAAGATATACCCAAGAAGGCCTTGAACAAACTGCATAAAGCTCAGATGGCTCATAAAAAAATGGATAATCCCCATAGGAGCGCTCACAATCGAGATGTCCATGCTTCAGTTGCTATATCTTTGATGATGGTGTTTGCTTGTGCCACGCGTGCCCTTGACTACTCAAAACCAACGTAAAAGGAAAAGAAAAGAAAAAAAAAAAAGGGGGAAAAGAGAGAGATCCACGTTTTCAACATTAGGCACAATATAGTATCCCGAAGAAGATTACAAAAAGGAAAAAAAAAAATCACATCTACTAGGCGTCTTGTAACGTAATAGTCCAATAAGCCAAAACTTCGATTGGATATTTGGATATTTCACAAACGACCAATAATAGCTCTTGCCATTTTGACCAATTGCAACCTAAAACTCCCCCAAGCAATAAAGACAGGAAACTTGCCCAGCTCGACTCTTTTGACTCCTCAGAGTCTGCCCTCAAGAACCTGATTCGTGAAAGATTAAGTATATTACTGTTCAGGGAGTCCTGTTCCTCCCAAGCATCGGCCCTTTTGGAAAGGACTCAGCAATCTCAAGCAACACGTCGGTCAAAAAAGTCACAGGATCATGAGGGCAGAAGTTGAATGGCAAGTCACCACAATGAGACACCAAAAAGATCAAGATCCCATCCAAAAGTTGAGGGAAAATTAGAGGATATACTGTTCTCCAAGCACCGTATCTAGCACTAGCTATGATGCTTTTTGACTGTGGTCATGCCTTTCAATACTAGACACTATTTGTGTTTGAAGCTCATCCGCATTCACATTCCATTTACCTACTTCCCAACTAAATCTTTGTCGTCGTAGAAGTCTGGAAACAAGCCACTGATATGTTTGATGCCAGACAATTTAGCATGCTGGAAACCCTTGCAATCAACCAACATCTTGGAAAAAGCTTACTCCTGCCAAATGGGTAAACGGCAAATATTCCAAAGCCAACAAAAAAGGACAAGGCACAAGTCAACAGAATGGAGTCCTTTTCAATCATTTTCTTTGTCCCCAAATGTTAACAAACTTAGCGGCACTAGTCAAAGATTATCTACTGCATTGACAATCGAATTTGGGAGTTATGTAATACATTGTACTCCGGTCACTCAAAATCAATAGACCATTTCTATGTCAAAAAAAAAAAAACATCAATAGACCATTTCTTTGTTCATATGGAAAGATCTTAAACTATTTAATATTCAAAAATATCTGCAACAACTAACATTGTCCTCCGGTCACTCAAAATCAATAGACCATTTCTCTGTTCATATGGAAAGATCTAAACTATTTAATATCCAAAATATCTGTACTTGGGACCGCCACAATTTTTAGTTTGAGACACCGTATTTCCTGCCATGTTTAAAGTGCTTTTTAATGAAACTTTCGGCGCAGGCTGGGTACTGATCTCGGATGTAAGCTCGCAGACATTTATGATAAGAGAAGTCTATGCATTCCCCATCAGTTCTTACAACAAACATACACCTTTGTCTTCTAAATTGGGGGTGACGATCAACCTTCAGTAACAGAAGCAAAAGAGCAATTCAGTTAGAAACCTGGAAAATGCTAGAACAGATGTTGGAATAACCATTAGACATAGCAAGTTTTGGAGAAGACACAACATATATTCAGTTAGGGAACTGGAATTAAAAAAACATAATAATAATCTCATACAGACAAGCCAAACATTTAACAGTAGACTTGATTGGGTGCTAGATTTTTTGTTTTGCAATTTATAGATTGGCAAATTGCCCCTAAAGCAGACTTAAGTATGTGAATTCAAGCATAAATCTGCAAAGGAAGAAGTATGATAGTGTAAAAAAGTTAAGCAAGGCAGCTGAAGCCTAATATGAAAAAGTCCTATAAAAAAAAATTTACTCAGTAACATTTACTCGATAAACATCTCACCACAATAAAATCAAGTCCACATCCAATCTTATCTTCAGAGTTAGGATGATAAGCAAGAAGCTTCTTCACCACAGCTTCCTCATCTTCAGCTGTTAGACATTCCCCATCTTTGTACCTGGAGAAAGAGATTCAGTAAAATAAAATAAACTTTCCCACTCCTGCAATGTTAATATGAATCTTATGGAAATTTTGATGCAGCTCAACCACATATGTAGTTTCTCACAACAAGGCAGTGGTCATTCCATGCATGTGAATATATTTAACGACTTACACGCCACATTGTGTTGTTCAACCCCAATAAAATTTATTAGAAGATTGACTGCATAAAAAGTCCACATATGGAGTACAAACTCAAATCCACCATAATGCTCCAGTTGATGGATACCAATAAAATGAATGGGATAATAAAGAAGCCTGCTTCATCATTACGTTCAACACTGTGAACAATTTCAATAAGTAAATGAGGAGTTTGTTTATAAATAATCAGCCATTTATGGCCCAGATTACCATTAAGAATTTCAAAGAGGAACAATGAAGGATAGTAAGACCTAGAGGGGTATATGCAACCACCCCATCCCACCCCCCTCCCACACCCCCAAAAGAAGAACCGCATTCCCAACGTGTGCTGTTAAATATGCGAACAAACTTACCACCTCCCCCCACAAAAAGAAAGTCTTTTTGCTTTTGCCTCCTACAAAATACTCGTTATTGTAGCTCCTGGTAAGACCTGTGGTAACTTATTAGATAATGGTTAGTATTCTTATTCACACAAGAAATCCAAATAGGGATACAACAATTAGACCTTGTCACGAGTTCAGTCAATGAATTGATCTACAGACCTCCTTTTACAAATCAAAGAATGCACGGAACTCCACACATGAAAAATTGTACGGTTATGTTGGATTCCAATCAACAACAGAAGTTTGCTTTGAAACGATGCATTAAGCACTAAAAGCAATTTTGAGTTCACTTGGGGTTTATGCTTGTTTATTCATTTGCAAAAAGTTTGACAATCTATCTACTCCCTACTTGTTTGGATGCAGCTTCATGAGCAATCTTTGCTCAAAGAAAGAAATCAGAACATGCTTTCTCAAAATCCCACCCTATCCTCATTCCAAGGGATGCCTGAATTATTTGGACTAGAGCACCAAAATGCATAATCGAGAGCACTGTTATTTTCCAACGTACCTCTTTCTAGCAACCAATGCGTGAATCTCATTTTTGCTTCCTATACTTCTAGGAGGTGAAGATTCCTAAATTCAATGGATCACTAAGTATAACAACTCGATGAAATTCACGGGGACAACTTTTGAGCCACAGGATGCTTTGTACCACACAACAAGATACAAAACATGAGGAACCAAATTTGGCGCTCTATTGCTCAGAATTAAGTTGTCAAATGGCTTGCCATGAAAGAAGAGGCCCACATCACAGTAAAATCCATTTCCTTTTAAACTCAAAAGACTTATAGAGAGCAGATGGTTGTAAACAAATTACAAGATTAAAGAGCCCACTAGGGATAACTATCACTAAAGGCTGCATTAGAGCTTAATGTAAACATATTCAACGTATAATGTATCATCATGGCTCATTTACACACTTATGAGGCTTTTGGGTTGCGGGATTTCGTGACAGGTAGAGCCCTACAAGTTCAAAGGCATCTCTGCCATTTCAATCCATATTCCAGAAAGCATTGTAAAACCTCTAAAAACTGTAAGAATCCTAACTGGGTTGAGCAGGCAAGATTAAGAAAATAACAAGTTTAATAGGGATAGAGGAGCACGAGACAAAACAAAATGACTGAAAAGTAAATTGGAAGACAGTTGAATCTACCTTCTTAAATACGAGATGACATTAACTCCAACAATCCCAAAACCCGTAAATTAGAACACTTTAACGAAATTCTCCCTTGTTCCTTGATAACCGATAACCCAGCCAGCGCTCTCCGAAAGACATTATAGCACCATTTACATAGTCCATAAGCAAATAACCCCCAGCACACAAATCACAGAAACTACAAATGAAGGAAAAGTTACCGAAGACGAGGTTAAATTGGCTAAAAACTTTTAAATTGGTCGGAACATTAATTGGAACAAAGCCGAGACAGCTTTATAGGACTCAATGCAACAGTTTTAAGAAATGTAAGAACCAAGATTGTGTCCCCAGAACAAAACACAAGCAACACAGCAAAGGTAAAACAAAACGACATTAATTGCATCGCACCAAGAACCCAATTCAACTAAGTGTCATCGAGCATTAAAATTTACTAATTCAATCAATAAAAATATTTTCTTTAATAAAAAAGAATAAAGAAAAAGCCAAAAGCAGAGAAGGCAACAGAGAAAGACCTATTAGAGTTGATGATTTCCTTCGCGAGCGTAACAATGGGCTCGATATCTTTCAGAATCTCTGCTTCTTTTTCTTTCCATTTCCGGTACTCTGAATCGTCCCAAGTCGTGTGCTTAAGCGGGTCCCGTGCCTTCAAAGCTGCCGCCGTCTTCTCCACAGAGGACGTCTTCTCGTGCAGCAGATTAGACTCCGTAGCGGCACACCATGGTCTTCGAAGCTGCGAGAGGATCCCAACGCCAAGGCGGTTGTGAAGGCGGAGCAGGGAAGCGCCGCCCCTGAGGAATGCTGCTGCCATTTTTGGATTTTTTTTATTTTTTTTGGCGTTCCAGTGGACGGTGGATGCCGGAGGGACTGAGTTGCCCAAGTATGAAACGTGGCCGCGTGTGCAGAATTAAGGACGTGTTTGTTGCGCTTTCTTTTAGTGGGAAAGAAAAAAATTATAATTATTATTTTTCACTTTTTTCTACACTTTTTCTCTCAATTTTCCTTATATATCCAAATAATTTATTTTTTTCATTACTTTTTCTCTCATAAATTACTATTTATCTTTTCTTTCTTTACACCTTTTTCTTACAACTTTTTCTACTTATTTAAATAATTTATTTTTCTCATTATTTTCTTTTTCTTTTCTCACTTTTTCCCACCGTTTTTCCCAACACAACAAACACAGCGCAAGTGTAGTGCGCTGCTGGGCCGCTGGCCCAAGGCCACCCAGCCTTGCCTAGTTCGTCGTTGTCAATTAGTTTATTACTATGATTGCTTTTAATTTACGTGTCTTTGATACAAGATGCGGAGGGGACGTGGGGGGATGGAAAGCACATTAATTTTATGTGTTTGCAGCACAGCACATTAATTTTAATTGTTTTGTATGTTATGTACTTTAAAAACATTGTGTAGAATCTAAATCACATTTTTTTCTTCTCTGTTTTTTTTTCGTCAATCGCCACTTCATCCAGCTATTAGTTTTTGAGCACTATTATATCATTATCTTTTAAATGATTATTTCGTAATTGTCACTATATGATATGATAGATAAATTATACGACACGATAAAAGAATTAGAAGGAAATTATACAATATGTCAAAGGGAAAAATACAATGTGTATAACCAGTCACTAAAACAACTTTTTTAATAGCTGATTACACGCGTCGTATAATTTTTTTAACATGTGATATAATTTATTTCTAATTTATCAGTCATATCGTATAATTTATTTATCATGTCGTATAATAACAACTACAAAACAGTCATTTAACAAACAACTAAAAAAATTTTCTGTTAATTTTTTACCTCTGCAGTCATTGGCGGATGCATTAATACAGTTGCCTACCATGAAAAAAGAGAGAATATATTTTAATATAATTTATTTTAATTTTGATTCAATGTCCACTGAAATTAGAGCTTTGTCTCTTCTAAATTTTATGTATACTCTCTTTTATATATATATTTTGTATATGTATATAAATTTTATGGCGTGACAAAAATTTTTAGATCTATTATTTGTTGAAATAATTAGTAGTTATTACCTTAACAGTTAGTAGAAAATAAGTTTTATTGCTTGCACTACGCGTAGTTGTTCTTCTATACTTATGCTTTTTGGTAATTCTAAATTATCGCAGAAAAAAATACAACAATATAATTTTTATGTGACATTTTCCTACAGTAATCAAGGACCAGAAATTATAGATAGAATATGTATTTCTAAATTTTTTTATCACAGAAAATAAAAGCTGTCCTAACAATTCAGAAGAATTTTAAGATAATTAAAATTATATAATTAAGGAAAATTGTCTCATTCAGCTAACCATCCCCAAAAAAAAGGTGGCTGTGGGTGTGTGTGGTAGTAACTTAAGAAAGAGATGGTTCTTTAATGATCAATTGGTATCTGTTTTGTCTTGAATCATGAAAAGAACACTAATAATAAAGATTTAAATTTTAAAAGCACTTCACTCTCCTCTCCTTCTGTTTGGAAAAAAAGGGGAAAAAATTCATTAGATAAATTTTTCTCCTCTACTTGATTGTCAATTTAACATATATAGTCTTTCAAAATAAATACCTCCCATTGATGAAGAGTAACAAAGAGGAAACAAATGCTAATGTAATTTTTTTTTTTTGGGTGAAGTTGAATTTTGGGTCTCCCATTTCTGTTCTTTTATTATTTTTTTTAAAGGAAAAATAACTAATTTCATTCAACCTAATAATATAGAGAATAATGGGTGACGACTGACGAGGGAAGAGGCATGCGGTAAATTTGGCAATTTAATGAGCAACACTGTTAACTTGCCTACTAATATGTAAAATAGCAAAAGAATTGAAAGCAGCAGCCATGCTTTGGATATCGGCAGCAATTTGACCAGCGTTTATAGAGAGATCCATAACAGATGATTGGATGACTTTGATAGCTAGCAGACAGTCAGATTCTTCCATAATTTATGATAAAAATAATATTATTTCAAGTATAATAATCTTCTTTTTTCTCTCTTTTTTTTTTTTCCTTTCTTTAATTTTTATTATGTGATTAATAACTCACACAATAATAATAATAATATTTTTTTAAGTAGAGTAATATATATGACAAAAATAATACTTTTGAAAAAATATATTTATTATAAATTATAATTTATCTTCAATTCACACATTTACACATTTAAAATTTTTTTATTTATTAATACATAAGATATATTTTTATAATATTAGTTTAGATTAGTTGTTGATAACAACTGCTAATGTTAATTTAACCAAACACTATAATTTCATTTTATTCATTAATAACAACAATCAGTAACAGTACTCATCAATCAGCAACAACAATTAACAATTAGTAATAACAATAATAACAGCAACTAGCAATGGTAAAACCCAACACCCCCTAAGATTTTTGCTGAAAAAGACCTTGAAATATATTTAGTGGGAAATTAACTTATCTCTCTTTCACTTTCCTCTCCCTAAAAAAACATTTTTCAAATATAAATGCTTACCCTTTCCCTTTGCTTTCCTCTCTCTCTCTCCTCTTTTTTCCCTTTCCCAAACACAATGTTAGAGTAATTCTGTAGATCAGTTGATGGTGAAGTGGAAACTTCATTCTTGAAATCGTCGTACAGCTGCAATGCCGTGTGGATAACTTGTATAGGTAGTTTCTTGCCTTGCATAAGCCATAGGTTGCTTGATTTCCAAATAAACCAAGCGTGCGAAACCTATTTCTGTTCTTTTATTCAGCTTAATAAAGTTCAAACAATCCTTTGTTAGGTAAGTTTAAGAGGATGACACGTTTGAAGAATGTCCACGTGATCCAATAAAACATTAGGCAATGTGAATTTGTGAATGTTACAAAACGACTTAATTGATGTTCAAATAAAACAAAAACAAAAACAAAATAGATTGCTTGAGTGTACAATGTTCATGCCTCAATACGCGCGAGTAAGAGGGAATACCATTTTGTGGTTCAAAACGAGCGAATACCATTTACATTGCACTAAGGTGTCACATGGGTTTCCTTCGAGTCAACCCATCTAGAGAGCACGACATAGCCCAGAGAAGCATGTTAGCTATTATTTGCAGCAACAAATTCAATCAACCAAGTATAAGCTATGAGATATAGACTCAGAATACTGGCCGAAGTAATAACTTTAATAGTAAGTTAATGGCTTTGTTCTCGCATTAGCTCAAGTTTGAGTTCCCGCGGTGTAGTCTCTTAGCTAATGCAAGTTGTGCATGTCCGCCGCATGAGTTTCAGACTCGTTAACATCGAGGTCTGACGTGGAAGCGACACATTCGATTTCAACAGTACTTGAGTAGTGGGTCTGTCCCTATAGCGATAGTTGAATTGGGCATTCAAAAACAGGTGTTACTTTAACTCAAGCCCACAGATGCCATAACCGATACATCCGTGAGCTTTTTTTATTTATTGACAAAAAAAAAAAGATATAGAGTTAGAATAGATGAATTATGTGTATAAAATTTCAATTTTAATTATCACGTAATTCTTCATTTTCTACAACATTTGAAGTTTAGATATATTAATTAAAAATGTGATTAATTGTATTATAATTACTATATAAACCCTTTATCTTCTTTAACATAACATTTGAAAGATAAATGTTTTATATTAAAAAATAACTAGAATGGAAGAAGAAGAAAAATGTCACCTGCCAATCGGTTACATCATAAAACGACAAAAATGATGTCACCAAAAAGAACAAAACAATAAGGGTTAATTACTAAAAAAATTTACATTTTGGGATTTCTTTTTTGTTACTTTATTAGTCAGATTCACAATTTTACTAGTTTAATTTTTTTAATATTAAATAATATCTATAAATCTCAAATTTTACTAGAAACTCAGACTATTAATAAAAAAATTTATAATTATTATAAGTTATATTATAAATTTATTTATTACCAACATGAGATTATATTCTTTTGACACTTACAAATTCATTTCTATTAAATCTAGGATATTATTAGTCTCTTATAGGGCTGAGACAATTTTGAATTTCTGGTCAGAAGCACTAAGATTAATCATTAATCAACCAATGTGCATGTTGAATCTACCGTGTACAACCCAATTTTATTGGAATGCCAAACAAATTAACTTCATGTATAGAATTAATTTGGGAGATAGATAAAAGAGCACCAATTAATCCATTACGCCATCCATTTGTAATCGGATCAACGAGTCATTCCCCTATATATTGGTACCCAAAAAATTAATTAGTTTTATATGAAAAAAAAAAAGCAAAATTAACTCCTTAAAACAATAGAGTACACTTGTGAAGCTGAAATGTTGAAATGGGAGCCTGGGGGCCTAAATACAAAAACCGGAATGCTTATTCAGTAGCTGGCACCTATGTTTTGTCTGTAAAATTTGATGTGAATGGTTGCGCCAAAGGATGACCATGGCTTGCTGGTTTTATTGGATTAACTCGGGATAGTAGAGGTCATTGGATTTTCAGTTTCTCTGGCTTCTGTAGAATTTTCCTGGCAATTAGAGTTGAACTTCTTGCTATACTTATGGTCTTAAAACTAACATCGAATAGATCTTTCATCATATTGTAATTGAGTCTGATTCTCTATTTTCTCTCAAGAAGATCATGAGAGATGAATGGAAAAATGATCTATATAAACCTTTTATTTTTGATTGTCTTATTCTATTGCGATTCTAGTGAGATATTCATCTCGAACACACTATTAGTCTTAAAAAAGGAAATTTTAGCGTAAATTTCATGACTAATCTTAGTGTTTTTAACGAGACTCATCCTCATATTTGGGAGTATCCTCGTCCTGGTATTTGTAGGTCGCTTCATGCAGAAGTAGTGGACCTATGTCTAGGGGCGACGACACTACCTGATGTTTGAGTGACTTTTATTCTTTTTCCCTTTATTTCCCATTCTTGTAATCCAAAAAAAAAAAAAGCAATTCATGATCAGTTAAAATGGAGATCAATTGAGGACCAGATTAAAACTTCACTAATCACATGCATGGACTAACTATGTAGGGTAAAAAAATCAATCTAAAAGACTTGCATATTTACATTGAATCATCGACGAATTTCTGTTTTTTTTTTTTGAGCAAAATTGACAAATTGCTTATCTCTATCAATATAGGTTCCAAAAAAAATTTTTACATTTGCGTCTTTGGTTCAAACTTTTGAGGGCTTGTAAATGAGACATGTTGTCGAGATAATCTTCCGGGCTAGTTACAATATGATTCTACGGTTTGTATAAAACTAAGAACACGAGATCAAATACATGCAGAAGATTTTTTAAAATGCTTAAATTAATAATTTTGAAGAGTTTAGTGCTTCTAATTTTTACCCAACTATAATCAAGGATTTAACGATAAGAAAAAATGTTAGTGGTTCAGGTGTTTTTATTTCGAACAGTGTTTCGATTGAAATTACGATTGATATTTTTAAAACGAAAATTAATATTTTTGTAATACCTGTTATTTTTATATTTTAAAAATTATGAGTGTTATTTCAAAAATATCATGTAATTTCAACCGAAATACTTTCCTAAAATAAAAATACCCAGAAGAATATGTACGCTTGCGCTAAGGACAACTATCAAAATTTCGGCAGATGCCATGTCACTAATTCACTATTAGTTTTAGAATACCAAAATCTGAACTTTTTTAATTGTGAAAAACAAATTTGAATCTTTTGATTTGGGGCCAGCTGAGAAACATATTTTCCAAAATTATAAAACATTCCGATTGTAGTAACTATATGGTATTCCAATTTCCTGATTTCAATGAAGATACTTAACAAAAAGGAAAGCACAAGCATCAAATAAAATCTTTTGAAAATTGAAATTCCAAATTACTTTGTTAAAAATTGTTCAAATTTTAACGATAGAATAGCCCCAAACTACCGGTTAGTGTAAACATTTCATTAATACTTACATCAAATTTGTCAAAGTCATAGACAGAAAAATGGAAAATCGGGACCACACTTGTTGCCACAGATGACTTTCTGGTTATTTTCTCTTTTAAAATCTACAAATCAAGTTTATCCAACCAAACTCAAGGTTCTCAGAACCGGACCGATCATCGAACTGAAAATATTAGTGGGTCAAGGTTCAACCGGTTGAACCGGTCGAACCAGTATTTGAACCGGTATTTAATAATATATATATGTATAAAAGTAATTATAAAAATAATATTTATAAATAGTAATTAAATATTAATTTTTCTAATTTTAAGGATGAAATTGAAATTTTTAATAGATTTAGGACTAAATTGAACTTTTAAATTAAAGTTAATGCTTAAATTATAATTTAAATAACATTTGGGGTCAAATTGTAATTTATGAATTTTTTAATTTTATTGGACCGGTCCAACCGGTCCGGTTTTCACCGATTTTGACCGGTTCTTGACAGATTTTTTTCCAGTTTTGATCGGTCCGAGTCACCCTTCAAAATTTACTAAAACCGGCCTAAACTACCGACAGATCTCTGATTCAATCGGTCCGACCGATCAGTCCGATCCGATTCTGACAACAGTGACAAAACCACATCTTTTTAAACCACATCGCATTCAGGTTTTAAAGTTCTTTGTTATTTAATACAAGTTGCCACCCAGTACATTTACCTTTATAACGTTTAATTACTTGTCTTAAAGAGATATATTCCACATATTAGGCCAGGATTTCATGGAACAAATGGAAAGATCATTTCGTTTTTCAAAACTATTTAGGATAGAGAACAAAAAAAAATTTCAAAATGATATCAACTATTATATGATGAAATTTAGAAAAATAAAAAGAAAGAAGACTTTTTATTTTTATTTGATTTTAAAATATTAATAAAATAATATAAATTATTAGATAATTAGATTTATAAAAAAAAATTAAATACAATTAAATGAGTGTGTACTATTAATTTAGCGAAACTTAAGGCCATGTTTGGCTATTTTTTAAAAGAAAGTTAAAAGAAAAGAAAATTTTAAAATTTTTTATTCATTTTTTTTAATTCATTTTCTATCAATACAAATAATTATTTTTTTACTTTTTCTCTCATAAATTACTATTTATTTTTTTTCTCACAACTTTTTAATCATTACTTTTTATCAATCATAATATTATCATTACTATTATTTTCTATTCATTTTCTTTTTCATTTACTTTCTATTTAATTTCTCGCTATCCAATCACACTCTAAGGAAAGGAGAAAAGGAACAATAATGCACAAGGTTCAATTTCATACACATACATTGATACATAGATAAAATACATATATTATGACGAGTTTAATTATTTTTATAATTATAATTATTTTATTTTTAATAAAAAATAATGTGATAATTTTTGTATTATATTTTATTATAAAAATAATTAAATTGATTGTAATATATATATTAAATATGTGTACTAGCGTATAAATGTCAAATTTTTTTTAATGGAAAAAGGGAAAGTGATTCCAAGTGGACAATAACATGCGTACGATCATAAACTCAACTTCCCTTACACACCACGTAAAATTTGGATCGTCATAAAAAATCGAAAGCGTGTGATGAAAAACCGGTCGGATGGTACAGGGACGAACGTTCGAAAGTGGAGAGTCCACAGTAAGCGCCCAGGAAGCGCACCCTCTGCATGCTAATCCCCCCGTAGTGGAGAAGAGTGGAAAAACTCAAGAAGACTATTCCACTCAAAAGGCATTCAAAAATCAAAAGAGAAAGAGACGGCTTTTAAAAAAGGCAAAATAAAGCTCACCAGAAAAATCTTTTAAAAGAATAATTAATTAATTTAAATTTTAAAAATAAAAGGACAGAAAAAGGCAGATTGAAATCCGATTTCATGTCCATCTCTGAACATCTGGAGGTCGGAGTTACGTGCTTCGCTGCGGTGGCGCTCACAATAAGGACGTAATAACATCTGTCGGCTGCGAATCTCGACCGTTCGTTCTCCCTGTTCAGCGTTGATGGGCCAGTCTACATCCACGGCTGCAGTTCCTAGCCGCCGCGAATCCAACTTCAGCCACCGTCCTAAGGCCAAATCAACGGTCTACGTTCCGCCGATTCAAGCCGAAGAGTGGAACGAGTGCGAATTCGTCGATGGAGCGCCGCGTGACTATACCTCGGATCTGCCCGACGAGTGCTTAGCTTTCATTTTCCAGTGGCTCGGCTCCGGCGACCGGAAACAGTGCTCTTTGGTTTGCCGCCGGTGGCTGAGGATAGAAGGGCAGAGCCGTCAACGGCTGTCTCTCAACGCGCTGGCGGGCCTCCTCCCTGTGATTCCTTTTCTATTCTCGCGATTCGACTCCGTCACCAAACTCGCCCTCAAATGCGACCGTAAATCGATGAGTATTGACGACGACGCGCTCCTATCCATATCGATTCGTTGCCGGAACCTCACGCGCCTGAAGCTCCGCGCTTGCCGCCAGCTCACCGACGCCGGCATCGCAGCTTTTGCGGAGAATTGTAAGTCGCTGAAGAAGCTTTCGTGTGGATCTTGCACCTTCGGAGCTAAAGGCTTGAATGCGGTCCTCGACAACTGCGCATCTCTCGAAGAGCTGTCGGTGAAGCGGCTCCGCGGAATGACCGACGGGACGGAGCCGGTTGGACCGGGAACGGCCGCGTCTTCCCTTAAAACTATATGCTTAAAGGAGCTTTACAATGGACAGTGTTTTGGACCGCTTATAATCGGGTCAAAGAATCTAAGGACCTTGAAGCTTTTCAGGTGCTCTGGTGATTGGGACAAGCTTCTTCAAGTGATTGCGGATCGGGTGAAGGGGATGGTGGAGATCCATCTTGAGAGGATTCAGGTCAGCGACGTCGGCCTCGAGGCAATCTCCGGTTGTTTGGATCTGGAGATTTTGCACCTCGTCAAAACTCCAGAGTGCAGCAATACAGGCCTTGTCTGCGTCGCGCAGCGGTGTAAGCTGTTGAGGAAGCTTCATATTGATGGATGGAAGGCCAACCGAATAGGCGATGAAGGGCTGATGGCCGTCTCCAAGAACTGCCCTAATTTGCAGGAACTGGTGCTCATTGGTGTCAATCCCACAAAGTCTAGTCTTGAAATGCTAGCTTCGAATTGCCTGAATTTAGAGCGTCTGGCGTTGTGTGGTAGTGACACTGTTGGTGACGGGGAGATTTCTTGCATTGCAGCCAAGTGTGTGGCGTTAAAAAAGCTTTGCATCAAAAGTTGCCCCGTCTCGGATCATGGAATGGAAGCACTTGCTAGCGGATGCCCCAACTTGGTTAAAGTGAAGGTGAAGAAGTGCAGGGGCGTAACATGTGAGGGCGCAGATTGGTTGAGAGCAGCTAGGGGATCGCTAGCGGTGAACTTAGATAGCTGTGAAGCTGAGCTTCATGATGCCAGTGCTAGTGATGGTGGGGCGCTGGATAATGCAGGTGAATTGCCTCCAGCTGCAAATCAAATAGTGGAGCAGAATATTCCATCAAGCAGTGCTACTCGATCATTGTCATTCAAAGCAAGATTGGGGCTTTTGAGTGGGAGGAGTTTGGTGTCTTGCTCATTGAGAAGGTGGTCTGGTGGTGGTAGCAGTTCAAGAAGCTAATAGCAATTGAGAAGTTAATTTGATTAAGAACTCAAATCAAGATTGCAGAAGCGAAAACATGTGGCTTGTGGCTTGTGGTCAGGCGTCTGTTTGCATTATTTTGACTTGTATTGTTTTTCTGGTTTGTGGAAACCAAGATCGAACCCTAAACCTGATATTAAGAATTCAGGTGACACTACCACTAGACCTTATGGCCAGTGGTTTTGACTTGTATTGTTTATTCTCTGTTACGTACCTAATTTGATTCTGTGTGCTGTTATTGCCTTCCCCATTGAATTTTCACCGTCAAAAAAGTAATGTTTTATGCTTTCCAGTATCCTTGCTGTTGTTCTATTTGATTTCATGTTTATTTGGTAGTAGCTTTAATGTTGGGACAGTGATATTGACAACTAGTATGGGCTCACAATTGTTCATGTTGATTTACTAGTAACTTTGGTTGGAAGATGTTAAGCGCAGTAAGGAGGCATTATATTTTGGACTTGGGAAAATACAATTGTATGGTCCTGCAGCTAATGTTTCTGATTTAGCTAGAACCTACTATGTCCAGCTGCTGCATGTGCACCTCAATCCATCTCAGTTTATATGTTCGTGTAAACTATGTCGGTTGAATCTTTGTTCTTAGACTACGATTGACATTTATTTATCTATTTTTGTACTATCATGGATGAGTTCCATAGGTAGTTTATTTCAGTTTTACAAATTGCCTGGCTCTTTCTTTTTCTCCTGCTAGTTCTAGTATCTATATATGCTGTTGCTGATGCTTCTGCACATACACCTCACAAACAAAAGCTTTAGTAAAGACAACATAGTTGTGTGAAACATTCTGGTGATCCTTAGTGTGATAACCATCTGCCTGAAGTGTAGTTGTTCACTTTATTTGCGATATTATAATTTTCATTGCCTTGCCTTTCAGTCTGTTGTCAGTTGCCGGTTGGTAACTCGTAGGTTAACACTTAACAGTCTGTTAGGTTACATTACCCACATTGGGGCCTAATCCTACAGTCTGTTTTACAAAGTGTAGGAAAAGAATAGCCACAAATCCAGCACATGGTACCAGAAGGAAGCGCTGCAATGATCTTATCATTTTGGCTGTAGTGAATCAGCCTAAGAACATTGATGGCTTGACGGGCGGCTTCTCGAATAATGCAGTCATAACAAGGGTTGCAATGCCAATTTTGTTCGTCTCTTTGTCTTTCTTGGAGTGTTGTTACTCAACAAAAGGTTATGGTTTGATATTGTTTGTATTCCTCTCTGGCAGTCATTTGCAGCTGCCTTGCATCAGGATTGCAATTTGTACATTGTTTACTTCTACTTTGGCTTCTACAGTCTACACAAGTTTTGTACGTTCATGTCACCTTAAGTGCAACCTAAAGTATAGTTTATATTTAGTGTAAGTCCATGATTCCCGGCCGTTTTGTTTGTGCCTTTGTGAGCAAGTCCAAGTTCCGTGAGAGTACATTGGCTCTGTATATTCTTGACTTTCATTTTTTTTCCCAATAATATTTTCTCATCATTGGAACTTGAACTGAGTCGTTAAGTTATGATTGTGGTTTTAGAGAGTAACTATTCTCTTGCAAATTTAGTTTTATATGGGGGTAAGTTTATATTTAAGTTAATAACTTTCGATTAATACGAAATTAGGTCAGTAATTATAAAATTGTCTAATTAAAGGTATTAATAACTCAAAAAGTCCATAAATAGGTCAATTGGATGATTTCTGTCTACCACATCGTTAATTACTAACATGGAGTTACACGTGACATCTGACGTGGCACAAATATACCAACATAAAAAAAGATGCTGACATGGCAGGTCATAGATAGGTCAATAATTTACAGTCATCACCTTTTTTTCCAAAAATAAATTTTGAAAAAATATAAAATTTTGAAAATTCAAAATAAAATTTTAATTTCTACAAAAATCTCAAAATTTTAAAATTTTAATCAAAAAAATTTAAAAATTTGTAACAACTGAAAAGTATTTTAAAGTCTAAAATTTGAAAAAAAAAACTTCAAAATTTTAAACAAGAGACCGAAAACATTTTTTGGAGGTCAGCCGAAGACGTCGTTGAACAAGAGACCATCGGCTCCATGACCAGCTTGGTGATCGTAGTCATTGAAAATAAATTATGAGATAGATTATGAATCAGATCTGAGGCCGAAATTACTAAAAGAACTGTTGCTACTGGGGCTCGAAGTGGAAGTCCTAGACCAAGATTCCATGAAAATCATCCATCGATAATAGTTAAATCACGGAGAAGGGAAAAGCGATCTTGCTGGCGGTGCTGGCGGAATAAGAGGAGGTGGTAGTGGAGGTGGATGCTAATAGTTTTTGTTTTTTTTTTTAATTTCCAAATATTTTTTCTATTTTTATATGATTTTATTTTTTAATTTATTTAATATTTTGATATTCAAATTTTATTAAATGGTTAGATTTTTTAAGATTTTTTGTCTCATTGATTTTTCAAAACTTTTTTGAATTTCAGAATTGTGTAAAATTTTTGAGTTTTTTTTTTTAATTTTATGAAACTTTGAAAATTTTTTATTTTTTAAATTTTTAAACATTTTTGTGATTTATTTTTAAAATTTTTGAGATTTTTATTGAAATTGAAATTTTATTTTAATTTTTTTTGTATTTTATAAAAATTTTTAGGTTTATTTATGAAATTAAAAAAAATTAAAAAAAAATTACGGATCCATTCTTGGGAGAGAGAGTGGTTTTAAAAGATGACTGAAAGTTACTGATCCATCCATGACCCGCTACGTCAGCATGTTTTTTCATGTTAATATGTTTGTGTCACGTCAGATATCACGTGTAATTTCATGTGAACAACTAACGGCGTGACAGATAAAAATCATTCAATTGACTCATTTATAGACTTTTTACGTTGTTAATGTCTTTAATTAGACGATTTCATAATTACTGACCTAATTTTATACTAATAGAAAGTTATTGACCTAAGTATAAAGTTATCCCGTTGTATATGCATACAGGCAAGTTTACTGAATGGCAATGTGATGTCATTCCACCGAGTGGCGAAATTTAATTTTCAAAAGTATGGGTGTGGTATTCCGTACCTTGGAAAGCGGATGGTAGCTTTTTTTTGACCGAAAGCGGATGGTAGCTTAGGAAGTAAGTATACATGCACTTTCCTTTCCCTTGTCAAGTATACTATACATGTTTGTTTTTGGGCCTTTTTAAATGGTAACTCCACACCACTTGTTAAACAACAAATTATTCAAATGACAAATAGGCCAATCGTGTCAACTATTTAGGTAGTTAGTCTTCACGAGTTGCAACATAAAAGTGTAAAGCATATCCATTCTGATTGACTCAAATTGTGCTGAACCAAGGCTTAACATATCACTCTCACTTTCTTTCCAAATCAGTTTCTGTACTCAAGCACAAAGGCAATGTAGTACTCTATTCTCTGTCGGTATTTATATTATAAGTAATTAGAGTTAAGTTATAATTGTAAATTACCAACTAATGCATCTGAATATCTATTTGGCTTGCTTAGGATCTTCGGAGACCGCTGGACTGTCACCTGCACTAAGATCGTGAATTTCAAAGTAACTAAACTACAGTGAGTAATCTTGATATATATAATGCGTTAGGTTACCTTACTTGCTTATCTATATTATTTGACATAATTTCTACTTAATATCTAAATAATCACTTTTCAAGGATAAAACTAATAAACTATAGTCTGGGAGGTAAGCTTTTAATAAAATGAATTAGAAACTCTAAATAAAGGAGATTGACTTGCTGTATTTAATTATTGTTATTCTTATGTATGTCTGTTCCTTATGATCTTAACCACTTGAGAAATTATTATTGTTGATATTTAAAATATACACAAACATGCTGAGTTGAGACAAGTTACTAAACACTCAACTACTAGAGGCTGTAGTACACAGTGTGTATACTGAACTTGTATTCGTGATACACCTCAATAGGCAGGTGTGACCGCCATTGACCATGACGAAAGAGTGACAATTTTGACTGACTAATTTTTATGAAATGTTTATTATTATTAGATATGCCTGTTGCTTTATTCTCTAATTATGTTCGTGAGATATATTTACTTGATCTGTGATTTGGAGTTACACTTGTATTCTGTTATCTATATTTGCTTGCTTGATCTATTTTGATTGCAACTGGTATAGTCTCTCTCCTGCTTATATGTATCAAGTTTATTCACCAAGATATCTATATATTTCACTCTTTATCTTTCTAACGTTTTCAGGCTTTGAGTCTCGAGTTCCTATTAAGCGACCAAAGCGTTCCTAGAGGCTGATAGGGGTACTTCCTTGTATAAATGTATTTAAATATGTAATAGACTCTATTAATATGGTTTTGCTTATAGATAAGTATATATTTTTTGGTTTGTGATACTGCCTAGTTTGTTGAGTCGTAAATTTTTATATATTTGAGCATGTACTATTTTTTATCTATGTTAAACACTTGTTTTATTACAGTCTCTATTTAAATTGAGATATCTATTTTTGTCGTTTTCTTAATTTAAGATTTGAGATTATCTCAAAGTGAGTCCTCCGTTCAAGAGAGTCGCGCCGTCGCATGTCCCAAGTTGGGACGTGACAAAGGTTTGTCTTGTCAAACTCTGGATTCTGATTGTCACACTAAGATACTTTCAGTGCAGGTCAATGAAGCTCTAAATGAGCATCATCGCAAGGCAGAACGCTTACCCTGAGCCTAACACAAAGGCATGACAATTTGGAATGAAGTGTGGATGGGTTTACAAGTGTTACCTTGAAAGAAGAAGGAAAATGAAAGATCTTGGTGCAATGGTGCTTTTACCAGGCAAATAGTAGGTAGGAAATTTCCTTCTTCCATGAGAGGTTTATTTAAGCTAATCAGTAGTGGTATATGGTTCACTTTTTCTATTGCAGTTTGGTCATATAATGCCTAGCGTGCAAATTTCAAAGAAACCGTCATCAGCTCAGCATCTTTCGGTCAGGTTTCTTTATTAGACCAACAATCTGTCTTCTTCCTCAAAGATCCATCCCGCGTAGCTAAAAGTAAGCCAAAAGGCATGGCCTTGTGCGAAGGAAGAAGATGGCGCTATCAAATCCACATTGACCCTATTTGCCGATCTTTTTACCTTTTTAGGTTTGTTGCGTCTTACTCCCACCAGAGTGGCTGTGACTTTACCTCATTACTTTGCTTGTTAGTTTTGGGTTAAATGCATTTAATTCTACGTGGTTTGATTAGCTTGTATTTTATTTTCTTATAATTTTAATTTAGATAATAATTTTTTTTGTATATTTTAATTTTGATAATTAATTTCTCTGATAATAATTTATTAAATCGATTAATCGAAATTGGTCACAATTATATTATTTTATGATCGTAAGAATTTCATTATATTTCACGTAAAAATTAATTATGAATACTGTTTTAAATACCTCTATATCAACATGTACAGTACACTAAAAATAATAAAAATTATGAAGTAAATAATGTGAAATGTAGTTAAAGTACATACTAAAATTCAATTTAAAAAAAATATGTGACATATTTTTTGGTAAAGAAAAAAAATTACAAAACGATATAATTTTGACTAATTTTTATTAATCGATTTAATAAATTACTGTCAGAGAGATTAATTATCAAAATTAAAAAATATAAAAAGATATATTACTTAAATTAAAATTATAAAGAAATAAAATATAAAATAATTAAATCAAAAAAAATTAAATACATTTAACTTGTAATTTTGTCTGAAAGATATTTTAAGAGAGAATCGGAGTTTCTTGAAATTGAATACAGTGACCAAAATTTATGCGGATGTTGACAATTCCTAACAGGGGATTCACGATGGACCGTGGAATTCCAAGTCCCTAGGCAATTAATTAAAAGGTGAAATTGGATATCGTAAAAGAAATGCTCTTTTCATGAGTGGGATTGCTGTAAATGCATTTGATAGAACTCCGCCTTTCATATTTTCCTAACAAAATAATTGGGTATAGGGGTTTTCTGTTTTTCATGTTTTTTTTCTTGTTTGAGTCCTTATCTTGCTATTGTCGCTCATTTTCATGTGATAATCATTTGCATGTGCTTGGACACAATCATTTGTGATTTCTGTTCCTCCTGTCGTCGCTGCTGTGGTTAGACCTTTTACGCCTGGTTAAAATTGCTGCGTCCTTGATGACAGTGGTGCACACAACCTCAGCTTTAATCGATATTTTGCATGCTTCTTAGTGCTTCTCTACCTTCCTGATTGCCTCGGACTTTAAAGGCAACGGTGATATCAAATTAAGTTTATTATACCGTACGGATACCATTAGGTTGCCAAATGCCAGTAGTCAAACAGTATCTATACAGCTTTTAATTTATGCAACAAAACTCATATTTTGTATAATTATAACTAAATAATACGAATTGTAAAAAACATTAATATTTTTTTATATCATTTTTTATTATTACAATTGCACAAAATATATTTTTAGTTGCACAAAATATCAGTTTAAAAATTATTTAGCCACAACTTAGTATGACCACCTATCTTTTCCGTGGACTATTTCCCGTTTCCTTTCTTCATTCTTCCTTTTAATCTTTAACAAGCATTCATTGGATTTCCTACTTTTTACGTGGTATGTTCCGTTCCCAGACACGGCACGTAATAATTAACATATTTGATACAAGTCTAGCTAGGAAAGCATCGCAGGTTTGATTAACAAGGTATGGACTGCAATTAGCACAAAATGTACGTTAAGTACGGCACGGCAAGCAAGGCAAAGCTTTCTATAGATAGAAGTTACGTTCAAGTTAAATTGATTGAAGTAGCAAATTATGTTATTGATCAAGTTCCCCTGTAGAAGAGTGGAAGTATAGGATGATATTCTTTTTAATTCTACTTTATAAACTTTTACAATTGAATCTTAAATTTTTTAATTTTTTCAATTGAGTTATATACTTTTCATATCCTTACAATCAAGCCCTTCCTGTGCAGGATCATCCGTCAAACAATTTAAAACATACTTTAACCACATGAATATGAATAAAAAAAAAAAAGGCATAAATGTTATTTCTTTCTTATTTCTTAGTTTTAGTACTTTTAAAAAATAATTAAACACCACATTTAGGATTTTTTTAATTAACTTCCATTTGGTCAAAGAACATTTTAGAAGGCTCGACTAATTGCTGTTGACAGAAAAAATTTAATTGTAAAAAATTTGAAAGATACAAAATTTAATTGAAAAAATTTAAAAGTTTAACACTTAATTATAAAAATTCATAAAAGTTTAAAAATAAAGATAATATTATCTCGTACAAGTACCAATCAAACTGGAAAATGACAAGTGAAACAGAAACATATACCTTGAAGCGACTGCATAAATTTTCTATCAATGGTACCCACATGAATTTTCTGTTTATCCTAAACTGCTTCTTGGTAGCCTACCAAATCAACTAGGAATACCTTATATTAATGCATCCATGATTGGCCAAGATGATGCACTTGCAAAACAAGTATATATATGAGTAGTCAACAATTGTAAATGTAAGTTTATCAGGTCAAATGATGACGATACCTTCCATTACGATTCTAAGCATGAAAGCAAATTCCAACCATTGCTCACTTTGGGGACCTGTTGAAAATTTGATTGAAGCCAAGAAGCCTGGTTTGCCGTCAATTTACCTTCTTTTCTTTCTCGGTTTCTGGCTTCCTGTATAATATTATCTGACTGAGAATTGCGCCATTCGTGATAGCACCAAGTGCAGAGCCCATAACAACTAGAGAACAATTAAGGAAAGCACAACAGAATGAGCATGAAGATAAATGATATGCAACGTAGAGCACTCCTGTTCTGGGCAAACAGGGAAAAGGGGGCAAAATGGCGGCTAGTGTCGGTTAAATAGGACACAGCAAATAGTTAAGGAACGGGAAAAATGGGACAAGGATACCACTTGTTGGAGCTTTTTCTTGCATGCTGGTAAAAACTCTAACTGGAAATCAAAGAAGGGGAAAAAAAAGAAAAGAGTCAGGTTAGATCAATTATACAACTGAATACAAAGATTTCTACTTTCTACAAACGATAGTTTTGGCAACTAACTCACCGATAGATCCGCCAAGGTTCATAAAGCATGTTATAAAGCTGAGTTCTCCAGTACTTTTGTTCTGCACAAAGAAGAAAAATTTAATTTCTACCTCAATAATAGTAGCTATAACATTTTTAGCACTCAAAAAGCCGAGGGAAAAAGATTGCTCATCGAATAGCAAGTAGAACATACTACACTCCACTATGAGAGAATTAAGTTTTAATAACTAGAATTTTTGTGTTCTGCTCCTCCAACGATCTAAAGTCTTCGTGTTTACATAAAAAGAAGACTGATTAAGCAGCTCAGAGGCAACCAAAAAAAAAAAAAAGACCACTTTAAAAAAGCAGACCACCTAAACTATGATGTGGTTTGGTGAAGATGGCAGCCCCCATTGCACGCATAAGAGCCTAGGGATTTTCTGATATCTGCTATGAGAATAAGCTATGGTCTTTCAGAGTACCTCCTTGCACATGTACAATTGACATTAATACCAGCATCTCATGGTGAACAAATTGTGGTTGCATAAATCCTATGATCACATAGAATCTGCCTTCTCAGAAGGCAGTATCTCTCAGTCATCACTATATAGTTACTGATTTACTCAATCAAAAAGAATTGCAAACTATTTTATAAAGCCCCAGGTGCAAAATAGATTTGGTTTTTAAACATTGTGAAATATGATATATGCGCATGAACTGATTTAATAGGTAAATATTTTCATAGAGAGATCATTTAGGAGTTTCCTCTAATTAACAGCAGAAATAACCAGTCACATTCCAACTTACAGAAAAGTTCTTCCATATCTGTGGAATCCTAGCAAAGAGAAAAATTGCATGCTGAGATGCCTGCAATGAATATTTCCTCGCATTATACTTGCCACAACAAACAGATGAAAGAATAGAAAGATGGTAAAAAAACCATCTTGAACATTTTGTCACGCATATGCAATTGTGTTATTATCACCTTAGAAATGGTGAGAAGAAGAACCCAAAAGCAGGCTAGATAAGAAAAAAGGTACTCACATATAGAGCTTCAAAAAGAAGAGGATCAATTTGACCAGCTAAAATAGTTGGAGCTATGGCACAATATCTGAAAAGACATAGAAAGGAAAACATTGGCTACATTCATATTCATAATTCTTCTAACTAGAAATTTTGGAATGAGGAGGAAGCAAGATGTACATTAAAGGCCTGATCCATGCCATGGTACCCATAGGTTGAGAAAAGTTGTAGATGATAGCAACTAAAATTATTGCTGCAAGGCAGAAGTTAAAAAGGACTGAGCATTAGAAACAATCAAGCCAATAGGAACACTCACATTTAATTGGTCCAAAAGACCCAACTAAACTGGAGTTATTAGAACTTTAGTACTTTACCAAAGCTTAGCATACATTGAATAATGAACTTGATCAAAAAAAACTAATATGATCATAATAATTATCTTGTTAACAACAAGTCTATCGAATATGAAGCACACATTGATGTGATGGAATACTGTAATTGTGCCTCAGTTCTCACTGGGTCTGGCCAAGGCCCATGAATTAACAGAATTTGATTGAAAACTAAGTATGGAGCACAGAATATATAATAATGTTTGATTGCAAGATATTAACTGGCAATTTTTTCTTTTGTGCAACATAGATGATAAAATTTTTGTTCCCTTAATTTATAACAATTAGTTTGTACCCCCAAAAATTCAAGTATGCTTTATAATATTCCAGTTGTTGAACAAAACCATGCAATGGGTTTCACCACAAACATCTAACCATTTGGAATGAGCATCAGCACAATAATTTAACGAACATAACCATCCATTAAAAACAGTTCATAGGATCGTATTCATCACGACAAACAATTCAAGATCATTAACAGAAGCAAAGCCTACGATGGAAGCTCGCAATTCAAATGGCGGTTCATTGAGAGTAATCACACATTAATATTAATCATTGATTTGGGCTGTACCGTGAACTCATCATAACAGAGTCTATATTATAATGCTTTTCTAATGCTTCTTTTCTTTTTTTTTGAGGGGACAAAAAAGAAGCACTCAACTTCATTACATAGCAAGTCATTTGAATTGGCAGGCATGTAATCCATAATTCCAACAATTTGATAGATCCAGAAAATGAAAGGAAAGCAGGATGGAAAAAGATAAACATAAAAGTGAAAAAAAGGGAAAACCTTGGATCAAAAGAAAAGCCAATTCGCCATAAGCGGAGAAGGGTAAGCCTTTGTGAAGACAATAAGCCAGTGCTATAGTATAGCCCACCACTTCAAGCTCAAAGGCCACAACACTTAGCCCTCTAACGCTTCTGTGCTTCAAAATCTTCAATATCTGCCCACAAACAAAAATTTGGAAAAAAAATCAAAAATAATCTATAAAAAAAAAGCAATTAAAACTAAATCCTGATCTTACGAGAAGCACAATTACGAGAGCATTGAAAGAAGAATTCTATAGAGAGAAAAAAAGATGGGAGGAGAGAGGGTGGGGGGCCTGACCTGAGGGAGCTTGACGGTGGTGGAGGCGGCGACGATGGCATAGCCAAGAAGCTTAGAGATTAGAGGAAGCAGACAGTCTCTGCCGGGGAACTCGCCGTCGCGCAGAGATCCGATGGCGCAGCTCAAATCTATCCCTAAATACTCCATTCTTGATTGGTGTGCGTGTGTGATTGCTTCGATCTCACTTCTCAGTTTACAAAGATGAATGGCAGCTTTGGCTAAAGAAAGAGAGAGGGAGGGAGGGATTTCAGATTGTTAATTAATTAATTTATATTTGATTTGAGGCCCACTGCATTAACTAATTGGTCTATCAAACCAAACCAAACGATTAATATAAAAAAAAAAAAAAAATTAATGCAAAAAAAATTAATAAAAATTATTTTTATTTTTATTATAAGTATTAAATAATCTGTCGTATAAAATAATTTGTTGATTGTTATATATTTATTTTATATTTGTATTTTTTTGTGTCTAACTATGTTGACCAATTAATTTATTAAATTAAATGATTAATATTTGTAATAAAAAATTTTCTTATTTTATTATAAATATTAATTAATTAATTATACAAAATAATTTTCTAACTGTTACATATCTATTTTACATCTGAGTGCACCTATGTATTCTTTTTTTATTTTTAGTTGGATCATCTAAATATGAACTCAAGGTATTAGAAATCGAGATTACACATATTTTAGTTCTAAATTTTTATAAATTTTTTTAATTTAATTTTAAACTTTCTAACTTTTTAAATTGAATTTTAAACGTTTCAGTTCTTTTACAAATTAATACTTCCGTTAACAAAAATTAGTCAAACTGTTAAAATTAATCAATGACTAAATGGAGATAAATAAAAAAAATTCTAAATACGATTTTTTTTCTGTATTTTCAAGTTTTAATATTTTAAAAAAATAATTGAAATATTTAAAAAATAGCAAAAAATCTGTACATCAAATTTTTTTTTTTAAAAACAGCAAAAATCAAAAAATTGTGATAATGGGGTATTTTGGATTTTTTTATTTTTTATTATTTTTTGCCATTTTAAATATTTTTTTAAATATTAAAATGAGAAAATACAAAAGAAACCATATTTATGATTTTTTTTATTTATCTTTACTTGGTTAACGATTAATTTTAACGGTTTAATTAATTTCTGTTAACGGAAATACTAATTTATAAAAGAACCGAAAGATTTAAAATTTGATTGAAAAAAATTGAAAAGTTAAGGATTAAATTGAAAAAATTTATAAAAATTTAAAAGTAAAATGAGTATAATCCCATCAAAAGTCATTTATCACCGGTCACAGATCGATTGCTCAGAAAGATTACTTAATTGTTTATTTAATGGCTTTTATATCTTCATTAGTTCATTAACCTTTTTCTTAGCATGGCTCACACCCTATTACAATTATTTTGGTTAGTTATAAACTTATTGTTATATATTTAGGAAGTATAAATATGTGATTAATTGACTATATATAATCAATAATTTTAATGGTTTCGAGTTATCTTTTCTATAATATTCCTAACAAATAATTAATCGTCTTCTAATTAATTATATTGTTTCTATTGTTTCTCAAAATTGGATTAGTTATCACTAAGTATTGCTCACTAGTCATCAAACTTAAAATTTAATATTAGATTTAACATTCAACCTAAATCTAACTTAATTAGCTAAATTACTATCTCCAACTGAAAAAAAAAAAAAAAAACATGCACACACCAATGTTATTAAAATTGAACTGGACCGGTCAGTTTGACAGAGTTAATCAGTAATTGGTTTCTAGTCCGATTCGGTTTATCCCTTAAAACTGGACAATTTAAGAACCAATTAAAAACCGACGAACCGGATCAATTCAACCGAAAACTGGTGAACTGATCCAGATTTATTTGGATGGGTTAGAATCCCAACAATAATGTGGCAAGTCATCAAGTTGCCATGTGTTGTGTGAAGGAGAAAGAAAATACTACAATAATTTCTAGTCTTCCTCCACCTCTTATTCACGCCCCAGAGTTTAGCCCATGATTGTCCAACCACCAAGCCAACTCCTCTTCTTGTCTTTATATGTACAATCAATTCTTTTATTACTTCATCAGGAAAGCGCAATCCATAAGTTTGTATCTTCTTCTTCTTGTTTATTTTTTTGAAAATTTTCTTAGTTTATTGATAATATTACAATTTTAGAAACATAATCTTGTTATTAAGAATATAAAAGTAATTTATTAGTTTACTTTTATTTGATAACTTAACATTAAAAAATTGTGATATACTAATATTTTTTTATTTTATATTAAATTATGAATAACGTATAATTATATCTATTAAAAATCATGTTAATATTTACAAAATATTTTTTTTGGAACAAAAACATATTATTGAATCTCTATCGATATATTATATTAATAAATTTTAACATATAATAAATTATATTAAAATTACTTTTTCCTTAATTACCTACCTATCTTTATTCTTTAATATAGTAATTAATCTTTTAATTTTATCATATTTTGAATTATAAATTAAGCATAAAAATCTCCCCGAATATAATTTTATAATATGTATAAAACTTATATTTTGTATATTATTATACTATACTCATTAATATTTTTAGACAATGCATATTTTATATATACATATATATATATATAATAGTAAATACTGATTTTACTAATTCAATTCCAGTTAAAACGATTGAATTTTAAATACCCAAGTATTCTAATTCTACGATGGATCCGCTTCTTACAACTTTAGCGCACACACATGCACACTACACAGCCAAGGGAAAATAAAAAAGGGCCAGAGTGGGTCACCCGTCTACTCCGATTTCAGATCAAGTTATTAAATTTGGCGGACCAATATAAATAGCAAAGTTACCATAAATCTGGACCGTTTAACAGGCCCCAACATTGCAATGTTTTTGAGCCCAACAGTGCCATCGACTCCATTGACATATATTTTATAAATCATTGCAATGCCCGGGTGCTCGTGGATCAAATTAATCAATTTTTAGAAACATTCTACCTTCGAGCTGCCATTGGTGACTCTCCATAATCTCAAACCATCACCAGTCCACCAATTGCCCAAACCAATCTGCTTATTGCTAACAATTTTTTGTCTTCAATTATTCATTCATCATGTTAGATAAAAACATCGTGATAATATGTGGGTTTCAAATGCTTTGGAAGAAATACATTTTCATTGAACAGTATATAGAAGAAGTACGCTAGATGATGTCAAAAATGTATACACACGAGATAAAGCCTTGGGAGTTCAAAAACACTACCTTCGCCTTCACTTCTCAAACTAAACTCATCTTAATTTATCACTTTGAGGTTAGAAAGCATTGACACGGTTAAAAGAGAGCGAATGTCTTGTCTTACATATGGTGGGCATAAGAATACATATACGCATACAGTGTTATGAATAGTTAGATAATTAAATTTTAAAAGAAATAATAAATTATTAGATACTATTTAATAGATTACGTACTACTCGAAGGTCCCTATAAATTTAAGTCAAGTAATTTTGCTCTTTGTGATTTTTTTAATTGCTTAGATTTTGCTCTCTGTGATTTTAGTTACTTAGAGTTTGGTTATCACGTGATTAGCTTGGTTGCAATCTCGCCAACCGTTTGTGCAATTGGTTTTTTCTTTTTTTAATTCTTTCTCGGGCGTCCCCAAAGGACTGTTTTAATTCTTTCCGACTCTATTTGAAAAGCAACGGACGAGCGAATGAATTGAGGGAAAGTTTGAAAATAAAAACAGTAATAGTGTGGTTTATCAACTTTGAAATTTCGCGAGACCTAAATTTAAAATAGGTAAAAATCAAGATTCGGCACTCTACAGTTTACACGTGCTCCAAATTATGTCCACAATAGTCTTTTCCTTGAATTGGTCCACTACGTTCTTTTCTTTAACTGTTTTGATCCTTTCATGTGAAACAGCCTTTATTCCTACCATGTGCCTCGACGCGGGGATAAATATTTTTAAAATTCTAAACCTTTAGATTTTTTTATATTTGAGTTTTAAACCGTTTTAACATTTCATTTGAGTCCTAAATCTTTTAATTTTTTACTATATCAGTCCTTTAAATTACGAAAAGTAGTCAATCTATTAATAAGTGAGTTTAATTTAATAAAAATCATTTAAAAAAGCTTAAATACATGAGTTAAATATTTTTTTTATCAACAAAATATGCATATTAAATATTTTTTTAATCAACAAATATACGAATTAAATAAGCAACATGTATATTTTTTTATAAAAAAGACATTCAATTCATATATTTAATCTTTTTTAAATAATTTTTTGTAAAGTTAAAATTATTTTTTAATAGATTGATCACTTTTGTTAAATAGAGGGACTAATTTGGTAGAAAATCAAAAAGTTTAGGACTCAAATGAAATGTCAAAAAGGTTTAGAACTCAAACGTAAAAAAATTTAAAGGTTTAGGACTAAAAAAATCCTTATCCCCCTCGACGCGTCATCTAAAAAAAAAGACTAATACACGATGAGTTGTACGCCACATCATCATCTCTTTGATGATGTAATATTTTTAAAAATTTGATTTCAAAAAATTTAATAAATTTCAGAAATTTATAAAAAAAAATAAGCACATGTGAAAAATTATCTATGATGACGTGGCATCCAACTCATTAGGTATTAGATGACCCACGTAACACGTGGCAAAGATAATGATTTTTTAGGAAAAAAGAGATCAAAACTGTTAACTGAATGAATTGGTCCCGGAAAAAATTCTCTTGTGGACATAATTCAAAAAATGTGTAAACATCAAGAACCAAATCTTGATTTTTGCCTTTAATAACAAATTTGATGCAGCCTTTCTGTCCATAAATTTTTTTCCTTATTTTTGTTGTGTAGATTTTCATAAAACTTTGACCGCTAGATGCACCACTACAAAAAGGGGATATTATTATGAGAAACGTCATGAATATCTTGCAAGTGATTGAAGTGTAAGGAGTCCCTTGTACATACATATGCAGCAGACATATAAAATTTAGCATCAGTGTGGATACGCTATCGGATGAGGCACGGCAACAAAGGTTTGCACCAATGGAAGATCGTTGCAGGGATGTTGCCCTATCCAAAGAGATAATGGACAAAAAAAAGTTTAATCTCCGCACAAAAAAAAAAGATAATTTCCTTTTTTAGAAATTTATCATAAACTTTTTTTTGGTAATATATCACGAACTCTTTAATTGGTTCAAATCTATTATATAATTATTTTATAGTAACAAATTTCGTATCTATTTCTAAAATTTCAATCTTGAATTTTCATTTTTAATTCAAAAATAAAAAATTTATGATTTTTTTAGGAGATTTAGGGTTGAAAATATTGAAAATTGATAAGAAATTGGTTAATAATATGATAATTTTGAAATTAATTGAAGAGTTTGTGATATATTTAAAAAAAATAAAAATTGATGATAAATTTTTAAAAAAGTTGAAAAATTCATCATTTTTTTTTAGTTTAACAAAAAAAAAAAGGAAAAAGCAGCAATTATATCGTAGTTGGCGAGGACGGTCCAACCGCGACGATGTGCCGTTTCACAAAGAATGGGATTGCTCTTTTCCCTTGTCAATTGCAGCTGTCAACCAACTGACCTGCCTGCCTGGTGGGAGTGCCATGCCATTCCCATCCCGTGCCCCTCTGTTTATTTATTTATTTATTTTTCTTTTCTAAAAGAAAAATTGAGCCAATTAATATACAACCTTTGCATTCGGAATGAAAATGTTGGGAACCGTTCACTTGATAACACATTAATTCATCTTCTAATATATTTGCAATCTGCCTCTTTGATTCTCTTTCTTCTTTAATTAATTAATTTCGACTAAAATTTAAATTTGAGATTGTATACGTTTGTTTTTCGAGATTTTATGGTTAGCAAAGCGACCTTACATCAAATGGGCTATAATTAAATGTATAGGCCTGCGGGAAATTGTGCAATGATAAAGCCGGCACATTTGAATAGGATCTTTCCTGGTGGGGTATCTACACAGTTTGCCCCAGGAGATGTTGTTTTCATATTTGGCATCAATGTCTCAAAAAATCACTAGACACTTCATTTGTGTTTAATTTGGCATTCAAATAAGCCAATATTATTGTACAATTAAACATTAAGAAGTACTTCCAAGATAGAGACAATACCAACAAGTGCATATGTCTACGGTGGGCCATGTTGTTTTTGGCTAGTGTGTGCGTGGGGTGGCAATATCAATGAACCTACGAGGACCACTGTTAAGATTGCATTGCAGGTTATGTTAAAAAAAAAAAAAGATTGCATTACAGCTTTCATCTTGACTAGCTTTTATGCACCTCTATTGCATTGCAAGTTTAAAGTTGTTGAAAATGTTTTTCTTTAGTGCAAGCTAAATTTTAAAATTTCAAACAATGTTTTGGAATAAATCAAGAACAATTAGTTAATATTTTAGATTTCAAAGAGAGATTAAAAATATTGTTCTAGAAGTTATATAATAGGTAAGTAAGAGAGATGAATCAATAACTTGTAAGAGGAATAAAACATTTGTTATTTAATGTCTTCAGAATTCATGAACATAATATTTTCGGATACAAATTCACAAAGCATTATTCCTTTTAGTGATAGAATTTGGATGGTAATATTGGAGACATTGAGTTTGAGTCAATAAATTTTATTTAGTTCAATTGATTTCATAGTTTCTATTGGTACAAAATTTGATCATACTTTGATTAATTATAGTCAAGTTGGAAGATTATGTCACTAATAATATCTGAATTATTTAGAAATATAATAAAATGTGGATTGATTTGCTAAAAAAAATGTAAATGAGAAGATATGAAGTCTGCTTGCGCTCTTAAAAATTCGTTACTGTCAATGAGCAAAATGGGCCAAGTTGCAATATACAGCTTTTATCAACTATCTTTCCAAACTTTCGTGCTTATATTATGGTGGCGGCGACACATTGGCAATTTGTTTTTCGAAAAAAAAAAACTATCGGCTTACTGTTTGAGTGGTGATTTGATTGGCAATAATTAATGACGAAATTCAATAGGCTATCTGAATTTGAATTTTCTTCAAAATTGCAAGCAATTTAAAATATTTTTAATTAGAATTCACATTATATTATTATGATTGTTATATTTATATTTAAAATTTTTATTACTAATTACGATAATGCATAAAAAATTTAAAATGTGCTTGTATCTTTTTTCTTTTACATAAAATAAAAAAATATAAATGATTTTTTCTAAACTCGTTTAGAAGGATCACACTATATTAACCACGTTCAGATAATTTTACGGTTGGAATTTATTTCTCCCGACAATTAGCTAGATTATTACGTCATATTTAGCTAGTTGGGCTAAGTTATTCTTCAAATAAGGACTAGCCTGGACAACAAGAGGCTCCATTTGAGTAGACCTCCGTGGGAAGAAGAAGACAAAGAAAGGTTCTTTCAGCAACTAGGAGAACTTGTCTGCGGAAAAATTGGCAATGCCACCCCACGCCCTTCAGTGGGACGTGCTTCCATCTAGGAAATAAAGCACATCAATTAAACTGCTGCTTAAATTCTAACTCGAGGGAGTTTCGATGTAACAGAAAAATTACTTTATTATGATTTGGTAATTATATTTTTATATTATATAAATAATTTTTTTGTTAAATAAAGAGAAAACTGTGTATATCAATACTTATCTAGATCTTGAAAATAATCTCTTTTTAAAAAAATATCCCTAAATCTTACAAATGTGAGACCACATTAGAACACTTTTTTATTTTTCTAAATTTAAAATTGACAGTTCCCCTTCCCCAACCCCACTCTAAATGAGTGTTAAATTGAGCGTGCTTTTTCCACGCACTAGTTTTCTCATGGATGCGCTTGGTTATAACCAATTTCTATGGTTGGTCCATTTCAATTATTAAATAATTGTAAGTCTGTCTGTGACTCTTAAACTAGGAGTCCTCCTCGTCTAGTTGTTGGCTCATTCTTTCTTTCTTTCATTTCCCTTTCTTTGTTTTTCTTCCTTTTCTTTCTTTTTCTGTGTGTGAGTGTATGTGGGTGTGTGTGACAATGGAAGGGGGACTTCCAATGCTTAACTGTCTCTTACAGCACACTCTAAGAAGCCTGTGTTCCTGCTCAGATGCTTCTTCTGCCAAGTGGGTGTACGCAGTTTTTTGGAGGATATTGCCTAGAAATTACCCTCCACCTAGGTATGCATGTAGATTAATTAAATCAACTGCTGACTTTCAACTACAAAATCACAATGTGCATTGTTGAGTGTCTACATGTCACACATTGCCTTTTTGCAGGTGGGATTATGGAGGCACTGCGCTTGATCTCTCCAAAGGAAACAAAAGAAACTGGTAATTCAGTTAAATTCTGGGAAGAAGCCCTTCATGTCTTTCAATTTGTGTTCCTTATTTTCCTTTTGTTTTTTTTTTGTGTTGCCAGGATTCTTGTTTGGGAGGATGGCTTCTGTGACTTCTATGAATGTGAGAAAGCGGGAAGTGGGTACATGAAGGGCAGGTTCGGAGCAGATGTCTTCTTTAAAATGTCTCATGAGGTCTATAGTTATGGAGAAGGGTCAGAATTCTAATAGCCCCCCACAAATTGATTGATTACGTTTTAGGTAAAATTTTATTAGCGAATATTGGATGTGTTGTTTTTAATTGCAACTGCAGATTGGTGGGTAAAGTTGCAGCAGATAACAGCCATAAATGGGTATTCAGAGAAAATCCAAGTGAGAGTGATCCTAATTTCATCTCCTCATGGAATATGTCTATTGAACCTGTAAGAGAAATCAGTAGAATTTTCTACTTTAAGTGAATCAATGCAATTGAGGGCTGTCCATCCGCTTCCTTCTAACATTTTATCCCAAATTCAATTTTTACTGTATACAGCAGCCCAGAGCATGGGAGTTTCAGTTCAGTTCAGGAATTCAGGTGCTTTTTTTTTTTTTTTTATACATAAAAGAAATCTACAGAAACTTCGGCAATTTTTTTTTTCTGACAAAAACTAAGTAAAAGCTTATTCGATATTTGCTTGATTTTTTCAGACAATTGCCATTATTTCAGTCAGGGAAGGCATTATTCAGTTGGGTTCATTTGATAAAGTCTCTTTCTCACTCTTGCTAAATATTCTGTTTCTGTCAGTCTTTCAACTGTTTCCAATTTTCTGTCCATTCAAAACAACTTATGGCAGTTGAATTTCCCAGATGGCGGAAGATCTAAATCTGGTGATCAGTGTACAAAGGAAATTCAGCTATCTCCAGAGCATACCAGGAGTCTTTGCCATACAAAGGCCATACCTGCCAATCCAACATCCCTACATTCTTAAACCCGGCATTCAGATGATTGAAACCCAAGAAGAAGCTTTCCCAGTTGATGACAAGCGCTATGTAGCTGGCTTGAAGAGATTGTTTGATGACAAATCCTATGATTCTCCCGTCAAGTCCATCAACCTGGGCTGGAATAGCCCACAAAACGGCATTTCAGGATCACCCATTTTGTCAATGCCACCTCTCTTGCCACCAAGCCTTGGTGCGTTGCTATCAAAACTACCCTCCGTTCTAAATTCCTACATCGATACTGAAGATCAATTAACTGACACAAAAGTGGAGACTTTACGTCATTTAGATGCTGTTCAAGGACAAAATCCTCAACCAATAAACCCCAGCTTAGAATCAGAAGATGGGGCTGCTGTTTTTGGGCCTCTGGTGAAAGGAGAAAGTTAACTAAACCTTAATTAATTAGGAGGCCCAATTGTACTTCTTGTTAGTTACCACTCCAGGTCGTTCGCTTTTGCACCAAGCTGCCAAATAATTTACTAGTGAATAATGTATTGTTGTTTGAGACCGTTCAGTATCCAATCCAACGGGTTAACGTGTTGTTTTATCAAATTTAGGTTTTTCCAATGTAAATTAAATGAAAATAGTTTCTGGTTTATGAAATAATCAATGGTTTATTCTTGGCTTGCTCACATTTCTTGAACTTGCATCATATTTCCAGTTCACATGATATTATAGGTTTCACAAATTACCAAAAGACTCTGTGTGTGTTTGACAGAATAGCAAGTTAGCAACGAGGAAAACAGCTAAAAATGAAACGGTAGAAGGACGTACGAGTTCAAGTGCAAGCCCAACTAAAACAGGATTGCCGGGATACTATTCAAATAAGGTGTGCATGATTGAGTTCTTTTATGAGTATTAAATATAGCTGAAGTAATTAGAAGCGATAATTTCTAATTGAAAGATTTGAACTTTAGATATCAAATTTTTATTTTATCACCATCCATTTTTGATTCAAAAATAATAATAATAGTAATAATTGAGTGCCCTTATTTTTTTCAACAAGACAATCCCTTCAAAATAGTAATAATAATAATTGAGTGCCCTTATTTTTTCAACGAGACAATCCCCTCATTAAGGGCACGAATGGTGCGGTTATTTTTTCAACGAGACAATCCCTTCATTAAGGGCACAAATGGTGAGGAGGCATATTGTGGGGTTCAATACCAGTGGTGTATGCTCCAATCCTTAGGGCAGTGGTAGTGGTAGCGAAATTATTGTGGTTTGGTCCCCAAAATCGAAATGAAGACGAAAAAGGACAATAGATGATTGAATTTTGGATCAAGTTCTTCTCTGAGACATGGATGATCCACCCCGACTCTACCAATGGTCCCCAGATTCAGCTTTTCAACTTTATTAACAGGAATGAAAAGGAGCTATAATTTGGCATCAATTGTAGCAAAAGGCATGAATTTAGCTAATAGCAGCATTTTCTCATAACATAGCAATCAAATGTCCCAAAATTTATTGAAATCGTTATCAAGTACCCTAACACGGAATTTCTTGTTTGGCTTTTTCTTCTTCTTACTTTTTGTTGGGAATTTTGAACTGTTCACAGTTCAAATCACCGATGTGTATGGCTCTGTTAATGCTATTGGTAGGGCCCCTCAAAGCATGAAGTAATGTACTATAGTCTCTCATAGCCATGGGATTAAAATCATGCTTGTAAGCAGGTGTTTGTTACGTAATTATACTAAAAAAATGTAATTTTTAATAGTTTTCAATCTTGAGTAGGCTGTGGGTACTAGGCTGAAGGCGCCAGTTATTTGCCTTTCATTTCACTTGTTCTTGGTTCTGTTCAAACCTCTAGTTTGCTTCTCCTTTGGCTTTGTTTGACTTGTTTGTTTTCTTGGTTTTTCTAATTTTGTACAGTTAATTGGCAACTCAAAGAGGGGTTTTTTTTTTGTCAGAAACAATTTAAAATCGTTGTTTTTTTTAGCAGCATCTTACGCCGTACTAGTCTGGCGATCAACTTTTTATGGCTCCCCAAGAATAAACATTTGGGTCTGCCTAGGCATAACGAGCACAGAGTCTTAAGTCGAATTCATATGAATATTTTTTTTAATTTTTTTTATAAAACTAAACCGAAGATGTATATAAATGTTAGCTTAAATTTAAAATGTGATTATCATTTGAGGTGGTGAATTAATGTAAGTCAATAGGCTTTCACGTTATGAGTTTTAGATTCGAGTTTTTGTTTTTATACTCTCTCCTAACTTATATTGAGAACTGTTTCAAGTATAAGCAGTGATGCACAATATTAGGAAACGACTTGTTTGCCTGGATTTTTGTAAGAGAATCACGTTTGATTTCATTGGTACTCAAATGGTAAGTCGGTTTATTTGAGGTTGTTAAATGAGGTTTTAACAAATTCAAGTTGCCTTGACTCCGATTTAAGGATCCGATAATTGATACATTTGGTAAGATCTTTTTTTTATATTTTTTTAAAAAAACTTAAATGTGGTTCAAATAATATGGGTGAAAAAATTAATTTTTTTTTAATAATTAATAAACAAGTTTGCAACTATAAGGTGCAAGTTTGGAGGTCCCAACTCCTTCCCTAAAAATTTATGAATAGAGCAGGAAACGGTCGAGATGCAGGACCCACGCTTGAAGAAAAAAAAAGTGTTCCTTTGAGATTTTTTTTAAAAAAAGGATTTTTCATTAAATTTTAATTAATATTAAATAAATTTAATATAATATTAATTATATTTAAAATTTAATTAAAAAAACGAAAATTTATTTTTTTTCCAGTGAGACCCACATCTGTGACCATGGACTTTGAATCTATAATGGAGCTCGTATTACAAAAGGATAAAAGTTGCTCGTGGCATTATGCTGTGGCAGAAAAAATACAATTTATTATTAATAAAATATAATTATATTAATAATTTATGTAAAAAAAATTTTTTTTTTACAATTAAAAAATTTTATTTTTTTAGTATACATTATGTGGGATATATATTTTTAAATTTTAAAATAATATTTTTTTAGTTTTATATTTTAATTTTATTTTTTTATATTTTATAATTATAATTACACTAAATTAATGACTAATTATATTTTATTAGTTGTGTCTAATCACACTATGAGACCCTACACTGTGGTTTTAAAATCAAGACCATCACAAAATCATGAACGGAAACAATCAGAATCCACAAAAAATTTTCAAATTATCATCTTGATGACTGTTCAAGTCATTATATTAAGCCACATCTTCTATAAAATGATAAATATCATAACGTATTAACAAAATGCACGGCACACGGTTTGGTTGTCGTGTGTCGGGAGTCTCCTCTTTGTCGTGTGCCGGGAGTCTCCTCTTGTGCCGTCAGGATCTTTGGACGTCGGTCGGCTTTTTCGATCCTTTGTGGGTGTCGTGTGCCTCCTGTGGGCTTTGGTGCTCCACTTGTGCACTTTTGTTTGTGGTGGGGTTTTCTCGTCGCTTTCCTTGCTGCGTGTTCCTCAGGTAGTTCTGTGATGGTCTCTTGTTTCGCCGTTGAAGATGGCATTTGGTTGGGATTGTTAGGGTCCTGTACAGGTGAATCGTTTGTTGTAGCCTTCACTTCGCTTGCGACCGCGTCGGCTTCTGGGGTTCCCGATCAGGCTTCGTTTGGGTTCTCTTCCTCATCTCCTCAGTCCATTCTAGTGATGTTGTTTAGCTCCTTGTTGCGCCTAGCGTGTAAGGCTTGCGGCCGGTTTTCGACCAGTGTCGCGCTGTCGACGGTCCGTAGTGACTTGCTTCGCCGTCTTCTCAGTGGTGTCTATGATCGTTATCGTTGTGCGGTGGAGGGCGAGATCCTTCTGGTTCCTGCCTCCAGTTGGATTGGGCTTGGGCTCGACTTCTGTGCTGTGCAGGCCTTCTGTTACCTGCAGTTATGGGCTCAGGCTTGGGATATATTTGGTCTGCCTGACATTGTAGTAGATTGGTTTGTGGTTTTGGTGGAATGGGTCCAATGGATTGGATCTTTAAGAGTTTATTTTACTCTTTGTATATATGGGCTGTTATATGATGTGTTTGGGACCCTTTCTTTGTCTGACTCTATGTACATGTACTTATTATGTTTTATCTAATAAATTTTCTCTTTGGTAAAAAAAAAAAAATATCATAACATTATAATATTAACCATTTTTTCTTTTTTTCTTTTGACAAAAAGGAAGGGATCATACCTAAACCAAATATTAAATGATAGTTTGTTATTTTAGTCATTTTTTTTAGGTTAATATATAAAAATATCACTAAATTTGTTGGAAATAATAAATTTAATACTAATTTTAAAAAGTAATAGTTTATCTCTCTTTAAATATTTTTGTAACAAATTTAACACGCAATTATTTTATATTAACAGAGTCTGTCAATTTCAGTGATAGATTTATAGCAATATATTTATTTCGTTAACATGATAATTTTATAAATTAGTATCGTATTATCGAAACAAATAAATTTTGTTCAATAAATTTTATAGTGTGCCTAGATTTGTTGCAAAAAATTCAAAAAGGGGGTAAATTATTATTTTTAAAATTAATATTAAATTTATTATTTTAGATTAAATTAATAATATTTTTGTATATTAATTTTTTTATAAATATAATTTATTTATAATTTTATAAAATATAATTTTTTTTTAATTTTAAAATAAACTTGATCTATTATATGATGTAAAATTATTAATTAATTTTATTTAAAAAATAAGTGTGAGTCAAATTAAAAATTTATATATTGATACCAAACGGGGCCAGGTATCCCCACACACCTTGTTGCAATAATCGTCGAACAGCCATGAAAAGGATCTCTGAAAAGATGTAGATCTTTGCTCATATCAAGACCCGCCCTTGCCAATCCATCTGCAACAGAGTTGGCTTCCCCCGAATCTCCCATTCTCGATTAAGCAATTTTCTATAGCATGAAATGAGAGTCCAATGCGGGTGGGAAGGGGAAACATCCTGCAACAAAAATTGCATAACAAGTTGTGAGTCAATCTCCAACCACACCTTCCGAAAACCCGAATTCCAGGCTACCTCAAGGCCGCTCAACACTCCTCATAATTCTGGAACATAGGCATTCCGAACACCAATATTTCGGGCAAATCCCACAAGCCATCTCCCCAAATGGTCCCTTATAACTCCCTCTGCGGCATCGCTCTCCGGATTACCTTGAGAGGCCCCTTCAGTATTGAGTTTCACCCGCTCACCATCAGGATATTTCCAGCTCACAAGACTGATTTGATTATGCCGAGATTTTTGGACACCAACAGCCAATTGATGTGCAAAATTAGTCTCTGTACAAAACTTAGCAATATACCTCGAGGAATAAAGCACAACCAAGGGAAGTACCTATCATTTCTCCGTTTCCATATGCTCCAGGCAACTAAGGCAAATGACTAGGCAAATGCTGCAGGCCAGCCACAAAAAGGATCCAAATAATATTTTTTTAATATAAACTTTTTCCTTAACATGGCATGGGCATTGCATTAGTGGATTAATAAGTTGTTAGTTGTATCTAAAGATATCCAGTTGTTAGAATTTAGACTTTTATTTTAAAGGTTTTAAATTCTAATTTAAAAAAAAAAAGAAGTATTGGATTTAATGAAATAAAAGAGTTACCTCATTGTATATATCATGTTCTATAAGTCTCTTAATTCAAAAAAAAAAATTGTTAGTAGTTATTATGGACATGTTTAGGTCTGTTTGTCACAAATTGCCTGGTGTTGAGAGCTTTTTTGGACATTGGTGGAATTTTCAATTTCAAATTAACCAATGCCCTTCTGCCCAAAAAAAAAAACAAAAAACAAAAGGAACTCCAACTACTTTAGAATTCTTTTAAGAGAGTTTTGGTGCCAAATTAGTAAATATCTAGTGTAGAATAACTTTAGATCTAACTGGAATCTAAGTTAGGTACACCGATGCAAAAACATCACTTGTGACATATTATTAGAAGTGTTCATAATTCGTATAATTGAACCGAGTTTTAAACATTCAAACAAAAAATTCTATTGTATTAGATACATTTTCTTTTTCAATAAAACAGCGAAAGTCGATAACACATTCAAAGTTACATTTTTCATGTTCATTTTACGACAACAGGCTCATTGCACATTTGTCGCTTGTTGAGCAAAATCAGCAAGGTAATTTGATCAAAAATTGGATACCATACTGAAATGGACATTAATAAAGGGGAAGGTACTGAGAAGAGAAATGTCATTTATACCTTGTAAAATACAAGTACTGTTGAAATGACCAACCAAATAATGGAAGCCACAATGATGACAGCATTTTACATAAGAAATTGGAAGCTGAGAACAACCAATCCATTATTCAGATACAATATAGATAAATAGGAAGCAACACACATTATCAATATCCCAATGATGTTTCTTAAATCATCCAACTTTGGTTACTTCAATGATGGGGTAAGATGCCTCCTTGGCAATCCCACATTTCCCTTTCGGACTAGCAACATTTCTCTCCAACCTGATGTAACCTTCTTCTCCCCACTGGCCACCCCATGAGTTTTTCACAATCCAGTAATCTTTATGGTTTTCTGTTCCATAGCCCACAACTGTAACACCATGGTCCAGTTGTTTACCACATCTTCCCGTGTATATTCCCTAAAAGATAAATTGGGAAAAGACAGTAAATTCTATTCTGACTCTCCCTTTGTAGGAAAAAAGAAAAAAAAAAAGAAAATAAGAAAAACAGAGAACAACATGAAAATGAAATGAAGATTACCGAATCATAAAATTGGAAGCCCGGGTCACTTGCTGAAATCATAACACTAACTGGCTGGTCAGCAACTGCCATTTTCAATGACTTCTCGTCGTTAGGGGAAATATCTTCATAAGTCCCAATGCTAACAACCTTGGCACTTTTCTGTAGAAAGCAAAAGGCCAGAATTGAGAGAGACTGATAAAAAACATCCTTGGCCTGTGGGTGCGTGCGTGTGGGCTTTTTTTTTTTCTGCAAAGAATAACGAAATCAAACCCTTAATTGGTCACACATCCTGTCGCGAGCAACATAAAGATAATCTTCTTCCGAGTCAATGCCACCATTTTCGATGATGAACTCGTAGGCATAGTCCATGTGACCCCCTTTACATCCTTTATTTATGAAGTTGTAATCACAGTCCATTAACTCTTGCTCAGACAGAGAGATGAGGTAACCAGTAACGATCGCATTAATCCCCTCCACAGCTGCAATTGCTGAGAATGCCCAGCCGCTCGCTTCACATCAAATTTGCTGTTACTCAATTGTCATAAGTATTAAAGAAGATAAACAAGATTAATTAACTTATTAATCTCATGTTCAGTGGACCCAATGCTGCTGCTTCATGGTAAAAGAATCTAGGCTGCTTTTCTAGATATAGTGTGGCCAAGTTATTGATTTTTTTTTTCTTTTTTTTTTTTTTCGGTTACAAGGCCAAGTTAAAAATTAGGGGCCAGAGGTCTCAGACATAATGGGGCCAGAAGCCTCCTAGTTGTACAAGAAAAATAAAAAGAGACGAAGTTTCTGGATTAGTAAAAAGAATAAATTATTTCAAAAAAAAAAAAAAAATCAATGTTTAGGCTAATAATAAGTATGTTTAAAATAATTTTACTAAAAAAATATATTTAAAATAATATTAAATATATTTATAATTTAATTTTTTTTTATAAAAAAATTGTACTACTATTTTGTAAAACTATATAACAGAACCCAAAATTTGAAAAAAAAAAAAAAAAAAAAAAAAAAAGAGGAGGGCAGCACCCCGTTCAACAAGGGGTTTGGCCCCTATGGCTATCAGACACTCTTCAGATAGCCGAGCTCAAAATAAAAAGAAAATGATGTTTGGATCGCGAAGCGGAGAGTGTTGGCGTAAAGAGGGGAAAGTAGACAGGATCTCATGATGATAACACATTTTCTATTTTTTATTTTTTAAAAATTTGAGACTTCTCTAGAATAAGCTTAAAGTAAAAATGAGAAAATATGAACTAGGTGCCGTTAATTAAAAGAAACAACTATTTTGAAGCTATTAAAATAAATAGCTCATTTTTACACATGTGCAGTGTATCAATAACTTTCTTAAAAATGTAATATATATATAGAGACACAGGATAATCTCTCCTGTGGCCCTCATTCGCGTTTTTCCCGTTGGTGATCAAGACCCAAAAAAACATCTATAAACACACTTAAAATTTTAACTGAACCAACAAACAAAGGGAATTATGAAAGGCAAATGTTACATATACACATATTTTATATATATATATATATATATATATATATATCGATACATACATATAATATAATAATTATTTTTTACATTATTTTAAAAAAATTATATAATATATACACTTTATATTTTAAATAAACACATATTTAAATAAAAATATAATTTATAAAAATATATATATCTCACCACATTTTCCTTGGTCCTTGACTCCAACAACGGCACCCTCCGTCCTCCAATCCACGAAGTCTGGCAAAGAATTTCCGACACGTGGCGCATAACGGTCGCTCGACTTAGACACCCTCGTCTTACCTGGAACACGGCCACCTAGGTACGTGGACCGGTACTCCTCGTTGGTCAAGTCGGCGAACCGGTTCAACCCGACACTGTAAGTCCGGTTCTCAGAGTTATGCTCGTCAATGAACCTGAGATTGTCTTTAAAAATCTGAAACCTTATTTCCTTCTCTCCCAGCCTGTTGTATGCCTTGCCATGCTTGGCAAGCCACTCCTCGTAGATCGCCATCACCTCGTCATCTGTCCTCCAGCTCGACATGATGCCATGGTTTTGGTCATAGGATGCGATCCACATGTCCAAGGCGGAGGTTAAAGTGAAAACGAGAAACAAGAGCATCGGCATGGCTATTGTGGACCACATAAACAGACCCATTGTTTGTCTCTCGCTTAATGTTTGCTGGGAAAGTAATGGAGCGGACACTAGACGATTACTGGTGCTTGGTTTATACAGGCATAAATGTAAAGTTTGTACTTTTAAAAAAATCTTATTACATACCAGCGACCGCTGGTGTGAGCGGTAGAGACTCATTATCGCTTAACTAGAGATATCGAGTTCGAGTTCTTGAGAATGTAGTCGCGTTAAATACTCATTGGAAGACTTTTGAAGCTCTTCGGGATCTTGCCCGAGTCGGTTCAAATTAGTCAACCTATTAGGTTAAATACTGGACGGTTTTAGACAAAAAAAAAAAACTATTACACACAAATACTTAAACAGTTAACAGATAAATTGTAATATATCGACTATTTTGTATAACTAAATGATTACTATTTATAACAAAAAAATTGATAAAAAATATGTTTATTTTTATTACAAATATTAAATTTTTTTGTTATATAAATCGATTAATTAATTACAATATAACTATTTTCTATTTATAATTTTTATGTCTATTATTTGTTTTTAAAATTCGCAACTAATTAGATGAGCGGCAACAATTAAAGGTTGTGTTAGCATGTAGTGATCCTGCAAACGTTCAAGTGGCCCTTCCAAGCATGAATATATCTTTGTCTAATTAATGCACAAAAAGACAAAGTATTCCATGGAAATCTTTCTTGCCACTTATGGCAACAGATCCATAATTCATAAAGCAACTAAGTCAAAGAAAACAAAAAAAACCATACTCTAGACCATATAGCTAGAAGACGAAGGATTGGGTTGTTGGAATAGTTGATGAAAATTAAATTTTCATTCACTGCTAAATTTAAATTCTGGTGTGCACTGCAACTAATTCTTCTTTATCGTAAACTTCTAGCAAAATCTTAGAAGGTATAATTTTATAAAGGGACATATAGACATGCAATGATATGAGTTGTTAGATAATTATATTTAAAAAAAAAAAGTCAGATAAATCGTTAAAAACTGTCAATCTATTATTCCATGTTACCAATAAATTACCTAACAGTATTCTTTTAACCTTTATTTGTCCATAGCTTGATCAGGAGTTTTCATCTGAGGATGGTAAATTGAGAGAAACAATTGGTGTATAGGGATTATTGAATGCAGTTCGAAAAATTCTTATTATTTGTAACAAAATATTCTCTACTCATATTTACTAGACATAAGCTAAACACCAAACTATATTATTTTAACGCATTTATCTTACCTAAAATTAGTCAGTTTAGATTAAAAATCTAGTGAGTTTATTACAACAGGTTGTTTTTTAAACTAAAATTTTTGAAATTTTGTCGACAGAAGTTGCGATGGGGATCATAGGGGCGTGATATTAATTTAGAAATTCTAGGGTAACTGGTTAAAATGTGATGGGATAAACAGTGTTTGCATCATGTCTGACATAACATTCGCTTCACCCACACAAATAACCAACAAGCTGCTCTTTTCTTATTAAGTAATATTAAATGACATGGCTACAGTATCAGATGATTCTACTTAAAATTAATTTTTTATAACGACGCTTATATATTTTATAATAAAAAATAAAAATACATAAAAATATTTATAAATTATAAAAAATTAAGATATCATTGTAAAAATTAAGACAGTCATTGTATTTAAATAAAATCATAGAACACATTTTTTCCTGTGCTGTGCTGTAGCATTTCAGAACATCAAAATGCATGTTGACGGACCGATGGAGAGATGATGACCGAAGGGCCAAGTGCGTCAGTTTAGATTACGACAAAAAAAATGTTTGCATGATAATGAGATTACTGTAGTTTTCAGGTCCACTTATTGTAAATTGGTTAATATTTAGTAGGATTATTTAAATTTAAAAAATAAAATAAATTCTTAAATATTATTAAATAAATTATATAATTATTTTAATATTATAAATAATATAGATATGTAATAAAACTGGAATAAATAATTAAATCTCTCCCCTACAAGCCATTGGCCCATTTGACAATGTAAGAAAGCAACGCTTACCCAACGCATTGAAAAAGGAGCCCCATGTGAGTATGTGACAGAGGGACGGATGGCGATGGGCGTAGGGGCATCATATTTGTTTTCTCACGTGTAAATTTATAGTTAATTTTTCTATAAATTAATTTTTGGTCCCTCCATGTTAATGTTGTTCTACGATTTTTTTTTGTTTTCATATTGTTTAAAGTTATTACCATTAATGTTTTGTATGAAAAAAATCTAGTCTTCATTCATTTAAGAAGCATTATTATTTTTTTAAAATAAATTATGGATTATAAAGTATGAAAAATAAAAAAGAGACATATATGTAAGTCTTATATTTTGAGGAACATGCGTCATAGTCACATAGATTAATGTTCTGCTAAAAGCAGATTTATACAAGAGGACGGGGATGAAAAATCTTAATTCATAATTTTTTAAAGGGTTAATATAATATTATTAATTTTGTTTAAAATAATAAATTTAATTTTAACTTTATAAAATAATGGTTTACCCTTTTTTTGAATTTTTTTATAAAAAATCTAGTATAATATGAAATTTTTTGAATAAAATTTATCAATTTCAATAATATGACACTAATTAATATGATTATTATGTTATTGAAACAGATATATTTTTATAAATCTGTTATCAAAACTAACAGATTCTATTCATATAAAACTATTACGTGTTAAATTTATTAAAAAATATTATAAGAAAAATAAACTGTTACTTTTTAAAATTGATACTAAATTTATTATTTTAATCAAAATTAATGATATTTTTATATATTAATTTTTTTTAAACATGTTGACCATGCCGGTTAGAATAATGAGGCTCAAAATTCATTCTGATCTAATCTCGAGTCCAAAATTTCTTATCCAAATTTAATAATGAACATTAGAAAAAAGGTTTGAAGAAGATCAAGTCATGTGTAATGATTACTTAAATATAATGAAAATACTAAATAGTAATACTTATGTAGTAATAAAGTATTATGAACTATTAGATAATTAAAATTTTAAAAAATAATAATAAAATAGATAAATTATTAAATATTATTGGATGAATTACATATTTATTTTATTGTTATATATGATTAAATTGTGTAACGAAGCTCTACATATAAAAAGATACTTTTATAACATTTCTCATAACATAACAATCAACTATCCCAAAAAATTAGTGAAATCGTCGTCAAGAACCAACACGCGGAATTTATTTTTTGGCTTTTCCTTGTTCATAATTTTTGTTGGGGAATTTAAACTGTTTGCCGTTCAATCACCAACAAATTTAATTTTTTCTTGTTTGGTAACTGAAACCAAGTATGAAAATCAAATCGAAACATTTAGTTATATTAGATTGGGAACTGAAATTTTGATTAGCTAAAGTTAGTTAATTGAAAATTTTTATTTAGTTTCAGTTAATTATTTTGTTAATCAAATTCAATTAAAAATTTTAATATTCTAACTTAAACGTAAAAGGAATAAAAAGTAAGGTATAAATATCATTATATCTAAGTTAAATAAGTAATTTTTAAATCAAATAATTTAATTTTTCTTTATCAGTTTGGTTAATCGATTACAAAATTCAGTTCCATCAAATAAAAATTTCAACTCAAATTGATTCGATTTTGTTGATTAAATAAAATTTTCAAAATTTTTAACATCCTGCTTATGTATTAAATAAATATAAAGCAACCAAGGAAATCAAATCAATAACCCATTAATTTTCACCTACCCTTTGGAAAAGAAGAGATAAGTCCCCCACATATCCCGTCCGACTTTGTTGTGGCTGAGATTGTGACCTCTGCTCCCATGAATCGACAGAAGATGTATCTTGTTGGGCGGAACAGTTCAAGCGCTTTGCTCAGCTTTTGTGCAATCAGTGCTCTTTCCTTTTTAGCTGCCAGATTGGACTCTCCATCCACACATCCACATTATCCGACGGCTTCATATGCAGCCATGTTGCTTTTTTTTTTTTTTTTTTTTAATCTGATGGAGGGATAAACTAGGAATGGCAGCCAGAAGGATCGGAGGTGGGGATGACATTCCCAATTCTTATCCCTGCTTTTGAACCCAATCCCCGTCTTCGGAAATTTGAATTTTCGTCTCCATTCCCGTCAAAGATCGCCGGCCCCTGCCCCATTCCCGCCTTTAATTTAGATTAAAAAAAAAAAAAAAAGGAGAAGTTTAAGATGGGAAAAGGAAGAACCACTGACATAAGTTGTATAACAACCAAATAGAAAATAGAGCAGTCTTGTATGGAAGCAAAAGGATGCAATTCTCAAAACAAAACAAAGTAGCTAATAATACATATTTGGATTACATCAAAATAATGTTAAATTTGTGAACCAAATAAGGTAAGTGTGTGACAGTTAACCACAATCAGCAAATAGAGCCAGAGATTGAGCAATAGGATACAGGCAAAATAAACTATAAACCAAGAGTACAAAATGAGTGCAGTGAGTACCTACCTAAAAGCAAGGAGAGAATAAGCAAAAGAAGCCCCAGACGTGTAGAGAATCATGAGTTTGCACCAATGGGGATACACAGGAAACAAGCAAATTGCCAGCATCAACACAGGCCCAAAAAATGAGAGAAGTGTCTTCCATAAAGGATGTTGTTCTACAAATGTCCAAGCAAAAAAGGTATCGTTGTCTTAAAAGACTTGCTCCTACAAATACAATCAAAAATTAACACTTTAATGCCACTAGATATTGGAAAAGTTCCCCTAAAGTAAGATAAACTATCCCTTTCACCTCCAAGATGGTCCAATAATCTTTTTTTTTTTTTTAAAAGCCAGAAAAAAAGGATTAAAGCTGGAAATATCTAAACTATTCTTTTTAATAAGCTCAAATAATGTACATAAGCTCTATTTTGTTTTTTTAACTGAAATACATAAGTTCTATTATTACTTCTTTCAACTAGAACTGATATGTCTAGAACACCTCTCATTGTTTACATGCAAAGGCGAAGCTTATAATCATTATCATCAAAGCAGAATGTTTTATTCTCATCTGTAGCCGTGAAAAATGTGCGAGAGAGAGAGAGAGAGCTAACCAAGATTTGAAGAAGAAATTGAAGATCGCGGAACAAAGATGTGCCGTTGTGCCACTATAGAGCCGTCCAATCTCCACCGTCGAGGAACAAATAAGTGCCGCCGGAGAAATTTTGAGAAACAATTTAGAGGCGTAGTCGGGCAAAAACGCGGAGAGGAAGAGCGTAAGGAAAGTGAAAATTAAAAAATTTAGGTTTCAACATAAAATTACTAAAATATTCCTATATATTTTTTATATAAATATTATATAAAGGATAAAAATGTAAATTAAATTACGGATGGGGAACGGAGACAGGTACAAGGCAGGGACAGTCTATCATGTCCCCGTCCTCGTCTCCGCTAAAAAAATGTAAGGAACGAGAATTCTCATCTAGTTATCCGGTCAAATGTGATTGACTCCATCCATATTTGAATGGATACAGGTAATCTATAATTAGTACAGATAAAATTATCAGAATAAACTCATACTAAACGGCTATAGAGCGTGCCAAGAGACTCCACCAAATGTCTTCCAACAAAATCTACAGAAGGTTCACCCACAAGAGGACAAACAAACATAGCGAAGGCTTCTGATTGATCAAACGACGAATTAGCCATGTTGCTTTTTTAGATGGAGGCTTGGATGGAAGACAAAGTGAAAAAAACACAGGCATTCACCCCACCGTCCTGAATGAAATTTCTAGTTTGTGCTTTGATTTGATACTTTTATCTATGATAAAATAGTTAAAGTTGATGAACATATTCAAAATTACATTTTCATGTTCATTTTAAGACAACAAGCTTATTGCACATTTGGCGCTTGTTGCTCTAAATCATCAATGTAATTTGATCACAATATATTGCACATGGAAATTGGATCCCAGAGTGAAATGGGCATGAATAGAGGAGAAGGAACTGAGAAGATAAATGATGTCATAGATACAAAGTAGAATATAAGTAGAACCAAATCAGCATAGTGTAAGATATATGACAGATTAAGAAATTTAGAGAGTATGAGGTCATTAACTTATAAATAGTACTTTTTAAGATATTTATAGAAAATTTAGTGGATTTTTAACAACTAAGAGAAGTGAAATTAGGAGAGATGTGACCTTTATTGATGAAGTGTTTTGTGGGATCCGGAGTTGGTTCCCAAACAATCCCTCAACATGAGTCTTTCTCCAAGAAGTTGTGGAAGAAGTTGTGTTTATTGGGCCTCAGTTGGTGGATTTTGGGCTTGGATTTGTGCTTATCAAAAAGATATTGTTTTTCGTAGTTTGCAATCTTGAATGGGCTGCGGATGCCATGATAAAGGCGGTTGTTATTTGCCCTTCATTTCACTCGTTTTTGTTTCATGGTTTTGTTCAGTCCTGGAGTTTGCTTCTCCTTTGGCTTTGTTCGACTTGTTTGATTTCTAAGTTTCTCTAACGATTTGTACAGTTTGCCCGTACCAGTCTTTTTGTCGCTCCACAAGAGTAGACACCCACGGCCAGAGCGGAACAGTCATTGTGTCAAAGCAATGGAAAGAAAGGCAAATCAAAGCAATCAAGCTCAACATTCCTAACCAACTAATCCTTGCCAATGGAAGTGTACATTGGAACTTAAGAGGTTCCCCAAAGGTCAAACCTTTATGTGGAAGGCAGCTTGCAACCTTCTCCGCACGCAAGAGAACCACTGGAAGAGGAAAGCGGTCGTCAATGGTGAGTGTCCCGTTTGTGAAAGTGCAATGGAGACAGTGGAACGCACCCTGTTTTTCTGCAACCATGCAAGGGCTACTTGGTTTGCAGGTCCGCTAGACTACAAACTTGACTCAACGGGTTTTGGATCCTTCCTACAATAGTGGGACAGAATTTCAGAGTCATTGACTTCCTCGGGTCACAAACAAAATTTGGATGTCATAGCTTTGTCATGCTGGCACATCTGGAAAACTAGAAATGAAGCGTGTTTTGAGCATATTACAGTGAACCTAGTCCTCACAATAGATAAAATCAATAGGGAGTGGGCAGAGATACAGAACTTACTATCTGTCATGCCATCCCCACCCGCTCCACGAGACGCTGTTTGGTCCCCACCTTCGCCTGGTAGAGTGAAGATCAATTGTGACGCTTCCTTCAACCCAAACGCTGGCTTAACTGGAAATGGGGTCATCTGTAGAGATGCACATAGTAGCCTGGTCGAAGGGCGAGCTCGACAGAAGAGACTCAAGAGGCCTGAGCATTGAGAGATGAAGCCCAACTCGCCAGCTTCTTGCGAGTTCCAGGAACACTATTTGAACAAACTCCATGTTGATTTACCAAGCCTTTGTGAGCCCAAACAATGAGTGTTCATAGGAGATATGGCCGATTAGATGAGATGTAAAGCGAATTGTAGCCTCGCTAGTCAATTAGCCCAAATTTAATGTTGTTCTACAATTTCACTGACTTTTTTTTTTTTTTTTTGTTCTCATATTGTTTGAAGTTACGCATCAATGTTTTTTCTTAAGAAAAAAATTTAGTCTTCATTCATTTAAAAAGTATTATTATTTTTAATAAAATAAATTATTGATAATAAAACATTGAAAATTAAAAAAAAAAAAAAAAAAGAAGAAGAGACATATATGTAAGTCCTATTTTTTTTAAGGAATTTCGGTCAAAGATTAATGTACTGCTAAAAGTAGATTTATACAAGAGGACGGGGATATTAAAATCCTAATTCATTAGTTTTTTTTAAACATGTTGACCATGCAGTTTAGAATAATGAGGCTCAAGATTCGGTCTGATCCAATCTCAAATCCAAAATTTATTATCCAAATTTATTAATGAACATTAGAAAAAAGGTTTGAAGAAGTTCAAGTCATGTTTGATGGTTACTTAATAATATTTAGGTAATAATAAGGTGTATGGGTTATTAAATGATTGAAAATAAAAAAAAAATAAAAAAAATAAATTATTAAATATTATTTTATAAATTATATTATTATTTTATTATTATTTATAGTTAAAATAAGTACTGAAACTCTAAATATAAAAAGATATTTCTATAACATTTTCTCGTAACATAACAATCAAATATCCGAAAAATTAGTGAAATCGTCATCAAGAACCAACAAGCGGTTTGTTGTTTGGCTTTTCCTTGCTCATAATTTTTGTTAGGAATTTAAACTGTTGGCAGTTCAATCCCCAACAGATTTAGTACAACACATATATTCATACGGAAAGGTGTATTGCTCTGTTAAGGCTATTGCCAGGGGTGAGGGGTCCCAAAGCGTGAAGTATTATTAGATATGTTAAAATTTAATTTGAATTCGATTTGAAAAATAGTTTAATCTGAAATAATTCGAATTTAAAATAACTTAAAAATTTTGGATCAAACCTAAATCTAAACCAGATTATCCATCTGATGTGAATTTTTTTTAAGGGAACAAAAAAATAAAATAAAAAAATTTAACATATTTTATATTATAAAAAGTGTAGATTCTACTATTTTTAATATAAATCTTAATTATAAATTTTTTAAGGATATTTTAAAATTTTTTGTGCAGTTTTAAATTTTATTTTAAAATTTTAAAATATTTTAAAAGAAACTCTTCAAATTATTTTTTGATCTTATAATTTTATTTAATTTTTAAGAATTATTAGCAAAATTTTTTAAATTTTTAATAAAAAATGTCACATCATCATTTTGATAACGTGACCAACTTGTGGGTTAACCTGAATCAGACTCGAACCTGAAGTGACTCAACCCAAAATGACTCAATCCAAAATGACTCGAAAATAACTTTGACTTATAAATAATTCGACCTGAAGTGACCTATACCGGAAGCGATCTAATCTGAACCCAACCCGATGACCCATTTGACAACTCTATTGTAAATATAGTGTTTTCTTGTTCGGTGAACTAAAATCAACTGTGAAAATCAAATCGAAAAATTCAGTTATATTAGATTGGAAATTAAAATTTTGGTTAAATAAATTTAATTAATTGAAAATTTGGATTTAATTTTACTTAACCATTCAGCTAATCGACTTCAATTAAAAATTTTAATATTCTAATTTAAATGTAAAAGAATATTTTGGACGTATTTTTTAAAAAGTAACGTATACTTATCATTATATCTAAGTTAAATAAGTGATTTTTAAAGATGTAATAATAGTTTATTAACTTTTATTTATTATTAATAGTTGTATTAGTTCTACATATACATATATAAGATATATCATTTCAATTTAGTTTAGCTAATCACGGTTTTTTAAGACTAAAAATCATAACCGCACCAAATAATTTACTTTTGATATGTCGGTTTAGTTAATCGATTCGATTAAATAAAAGTTTAATTCGAATCAATTTGATTTTATTGAGTAACTAAAATTTTCATAATTTTAACATCCTACTTACCTATTAAATAAATATAAAGCAACCAAGGACACCAAATCGATAACCCATTTTCACCCACCCTTTGGGAAAGGGAAGATAACTCCCCCACAAGTATCCTGTCCAATTTTGGTGTGTCTGAGATTGTGATCTCTGGTCCCATGAATCCACAAAAGATATTTCTTGTTGGACAGAACAGTTCAAGCGCTTGGCTCAGCTTTTGTGCAATTAGTGCTCTTTCCTTTTCGGCAACTGCATTGGACTTTCCATACACCCATCCAAATCATCCGACAGATTCATATGCAGCCATGTTGCTTTATTAGTTGGAGACTTGGATGGAAGACGCGCCTAAAAAAAAAGACATTTACGCCAGTGTCCTGAATAACATTTCTAGTTTGTGCTTTGACGTGATACTTTTATCTATGATAAAATAGTTAAAGTGGGCGAACATATTCAAAGTTGAGCGCCCGTATATATTTTAGTAATTTTATCCTGAATTTTATTCTAAAAAAAAGTACTTTCATTATTTTTAAAACAAAAATTAATATTTTTTAAATTTAAAATAATAAATATTTTAAAAATATCAATTTTCGTTTAAAAAATAACATTACTAATTTCGACTGAAACAAATCCTTAGACACAAAATACTAAGACGCCAACTTTTTTTTCTTCAAAGTTGCATCTTCATGTTCATTTTAAGACAACCGGCACATTTGCCGCTTGTTGCGCTAAATCAAAAAGGTAATTTGATCATAGTACATTGCGCACGGAAATTGGATCCCATAGTGAAATGGATATGGTTAGAGGAGGAACTGAGAAGATAAATGCCATAGACATCAAGCAGAATACAAGTAGAACCAAATCATGAAAGCCACGTTCGCTTAATGATGACAACATTTTACACAGGAAATTGGAAGCTGGCAACCAATCCATTGTTCAGATGCAAATATAGATAAATAGGAAGCTATATACATTATCAGCATCCGAATGATGTTTCTTAAATCATCCATCTTTGGGTATCTTTAATGGAGAAATGAAGGCCTGCAGCATGACAAAGTCAATGAGAAAGCATCAAGCACCTATATGATTTTGTTTTTCTTTTTCTTCTTCCACTGCTCTTATTTCCACACCGCCCGCTGCTTTGAGGCCCAATCTTGTGCCTAAGCACTGCTTTTTCGGCCCACGGCTCCATGTGCCCAGTGAGGCTTAGAAGCAATGCGCCTTGTTGCCTTCACTCCCAATGGATTGTCCTTACTCTGTTGCATGAGTTCACATCAGCAAACCGAGTGGATGCAAAAACAAAGGTTAAGGTAATGAATGTAGGAAAGACGTGGAGAAAGAAAAGCAAACGTAGGACTACAGACAAACACCATAGCAGCAAATTAGGAAGTTATAGTTGCTCTTACCATCAGACATGTTCCTTCATTGACATTGCAGATGGGATAGTCACGTGGGCAGCAGCTATAATGGTCGTCACAGCAAGTAGCACCCTCAAGGGGGCAGCATCCCCACTCGAAACAATAGTTTGCATACTCAAAAACGCAGCAGCAAGTATTGCTCTCAGGGCAGGAATAGTAATTATCACATACACTCTCAGGCGCTGCTGGAGATGGAGGGGATGGACCTGGATTTGGAGGATTCTGTCCCTTCTTGATGGGGTAAGATGCCTCCATGGCAATCCCACATTTCCCGGACTGACTGGCAATATTTCTCTCCATCCTGATGTAACCATCTTCTCCCCAGCTTCTACCCCATGAGTTCTTCACGATCCAGTAATCTTTACCGTTTTCTGTTCCATAGCCCACAGCAGTGACGCCATGGTCCAGTTGTGTGCCACATCTTCCAGTGAATATACCCTAAAAGAAGATAAAGTGGAAAAAGATAGTAAATTTGATTCCGGCTATCCCTTTCTAAAACAGCAGCATTATCTAAGACTTTGGAGAAATTGGGTCACACATATGCAATTTATGAAAAAAAAAAAAAAAAAAAGAGAGAGAGAACAATATGAAAATGAATGACAATTACCGACTCATAAAATTGGAAGGCCCTGCCACCTCCTTCAATGGCAACACTAACTGGCTGATTAGCAACTGCCTTTTTCAATGCCAGCTCATCGTTAATGGGAACATCATTATAATCATCGATGGTAACAACCCTGGCATTTTTCTGTAAAAATCAAAAGACTGGTATTGAGAGACTGATCAATAAACTTAAGCAAGACATTCATCAATAAACAATCGTGGCCCGTGGGTGAGTGTGTTTCCCTGCAAAGAATAAAGAAATCAAACCCTGAGTGTGTCACAATTCCTATCGCGAGCAACATAAGGATAATCCTCTTCAGTATCAATACCACCATTGTTGATGATGAACTCAAAGCCATAGTCCATTAGACCACCATTACATCCTTCATTATAGGAAGTATCACAGTCAACCAACTCCTGCTCAGATAGAGAGATGAGGTCACCAGTGACGATTGCATTGATCCCCTCCACGGCTGCAACTGTTGAGAATGCCCAGCAGCTCCCTTCACATCAAATTGGCTATCAGTCTATTTTCATAAGCATAGAAGAAGATAAACAAGATCCTTTCAACAACCACTTGTTACCAAGAAGGTTGATGCATAATACCATCAGTGCATAAATATCTTACCAACTTATAAAGTATAGTGCCCCATTCAATATCATGGCAGGTCAACTTCAAAAATTGTTTTATCATATTTATGTTAGATTACCCTGTTTTACTCATTAAGCAAGGACCAAAATCAGATAAAAAATTGGGTAGCACTGGGTTTTTCAACAAGGCAACAATTTCACCCATATTAGAAAGCAGTTTGAGGCAACCGTTCAAAGTCATTCCTATGCAAGAGAAATGGCGACCAAAAAAACAAACAAAGAAGATAGAGGTGTTCTGCAATAAGGTAACACATGCTTTATCCTATCTCGATTCACATTTGTTTCGCTGCCTATGGAAACAACTTATCCTCTATCAATTTTCCATGATGAATATGAATATCAATAAAGAATTCTTTCCCCTTGCCCAGTAGAGAGAGAGTGACGACCAGAATATGGAAATTAAAGGCTAGAAATCGATAAAATAAAAGACAGAAAATAGTTATTTCCTTAAGTGGATAGGCTTCTAATAAACTACAAGATCTTAGTTGTCTTTGATTGTCTGTCACACCACATCATCATCCCAGTGGTAAAATTTAGAATAAAGGTCTCACGTTTTAATAATGGAAAGCCAGAAAGGGAATTGACTACAATAAGCCTCCTAATGGCCCAAAAAATAAGTATACGGAAGTAAAATTAACTTTTGATACGACTTCTTAAATTATTATGTACAACATGCAGAAAATATCAAAAACCAAAATGAAATAACATAATTGACATTAATCCAACCAAATAGGAGATTATGTAGAGTAACTCTCTATGAACCACAACTAATTCCACATTCGTAAATTGGGAAATTCAGATAAACCAAGGTTTACTAAGAAGAACGGAGAAATGTCGACCTTATCAAAAGTTAGGTGTAGATATAAGCCCATAATAACAATTCATTAATTTTACTTTGAGTGGACCCAATTCAGCTGCTTCATGTTCAAAGAATGTAGGCTGCTTTTCTAGTGTGCCCAAGTTATTATTGAACAAAGACAATGAATCTACTTTAAAAAAAGGAGATGTTAGGTTGCTGTCGTCTTTAACTCCGCTTGTCTTAATTGTCTTGATTACAAGCGATGGTTCGCACTACTTTCCTGTATAAAAGCTGGATCACATGGGGCTAAAAGTGGTCGGCACAAAACAAAAGCTGGCGAGTTCATCCGCAATTTACGTCTACGGTGGGTCCACCCACCCAAAAGATTGATACTCTTCCCCGTGATTTCCCTTTTGTAAAACAAAGTGGTATCGAAGTCATCTTTCCAAGAAGAATTGATATTTTGAATGGAGTATTTTAGTAACAAATAACTAAACAGTTTTATCTAATAGTTTTGATGATTTATTAATTTTGTATTTTTATATAAATTCAATCATTCAACGATTCATAACACTTTATAATTATTTTAAAATAATATAAATTAAGTAAAGTAAGTGACACTACCAAATTTTTTATTTTTAAATTTGAGTCTAAATTAGATCAAAGCTAGTTAATCCAAAAAAAGAGCATATATATATATATATATGTGTATGTATGTAATCACCCATATATATTGCAGTGGCCACCGCCCAAAGAATCTTCCGACCCATGAAAAAGCCATGCCATATTATGCTATCAAACCCAACATAAAATATTTGTTCATTGTGATCGAAAACCAAAAAGGTCTAAAAAAAAGAAAATTTTGATTACCTCCTAATCGTTATATAATCAAGATACTTTTTTATGAATTAATTGCTTTAATAAATTTATTAAAAAATATGTTGCCACCCACAAAGACTATCGAGGGAAACCAAATGCTACGCAAAAAATAAAAAACTAAAAAGTGGAACAAAATATTGCCGAGCCAAATTCAATTGATTACTACCAATTAATGATATGATTGCACCGAATCCAAACCCATAAAGGTTATTTAACCCAATTCCAAATTCATGGATGAATCACCTTCCTTGCCAAATTGACCCTAGTAATAACTTAAAAGTGGTTATCACACATACTAAAATTAATCCCACAAGTATAATTTTCCTACTTCCATAAATTAAATTTCTTTAAGACGGAGCATCGAGGTCAAATCAGTAGAGCACAGCAGATACAAATTTTTACCCTTAAAAAAAAAAATAAAAAGCAGAAAAAAAATTTCAAGTAACAGATATATATATATATATAAACGCACTTAAAATTAAAACTAAGCAAACTGGGTTATGAAAACTCACCACAGCTTCCTTGATCCTTGACTTCAACGACGGCACCTTTGGTCCTCCAATCGATGGAGTCCGGCAAAGAATCTCCGACACGTGGCGCATAACGGTCGCTCGACTTAGACAGCCTCTTCTTACCAGGAACGCGGGCACCTAGGTAAGTGGACCGGTACTCCTCGTTGGTCAGGTCGGCGAACCGGTTCAACCCGACCCGGTAAGTCCGGTTCTCGGAGTTATGCTCGTCAATGAACCTGAGATTGTCCTTAAAAATCTGAAACCTTATTTCCTTCTCTCCCAGCCCGTTGTATGCCTTGCCATGCTTGGCAAGCCACTCCTGGTAGATCGCCATAACCTCGTCATCTGTCCTCCAGCTGGACTTGGTACCATGGCTTTGGTCGTAGGATATGATCGACATGTCCGAGGCCGAGGTTAAAGTGAAAAGGAGAAACAAGAGCATCGGCATGGCTATCGAGGACGACCTAAACAGACCCATCTTTTGCCTTTTGGTTTCTGTTGCTGGGAAAACAATGGAGCGGACGGACACTGGACGACTACTGTGGAAATAAAGAGCTGGTGGGCGCTTGGCTTATATAGGCAAAAATTTTATGCTGGTATTTTTTTCGTTTTTAAAATTGGCAATAAATTAGGTGAGGGGCAATGGGTAATTTAAAAAATAATAAGGAAGATAATTAAAGGTTGTTATTTGTGGGAAATTAAATTAAAATTTTTTGAAATTTTTTTGGGATAGGGTCATAGGTACCATGTGGATGGGTTTTGATTGGTTAAGAATGAGGAAACAGACCAAACCCCATAAAAGGACCGTGCTTGGTAAATTGTTGCTTATCGGCACGCTCTGGTTTTGATGGGCCAACCGGTCAATCACAAACAGTGTGCTGTGTGAGGAAATTACGAAACGAGAACTATTATCTGATTAAAAAAATTTGTCAAAAAAATTTTTAAATTATAATTTACTGTATTTATTATTTAGTACCATAAATTATAAGTGTAATAAAAAATTATTATAAGTACTCGGGGGACTTATCCAGAGGGCTGGGGGTAATTACGACTCACAATAGGCCACGTGGATCTGACTTTTATTGGTTTATGTAGGTTGGTTCCTTGAAGGAGCTGGAGACCTGGAGATACCTGGACTGCTCCTATGTCGGTTCTCAATCAATGGCCCACCACTGTGTACTGTTTTGTTGAATAAAGCTTCCTCAGGCTCCGTCCCGACCTTGATGAGTAAAAAATTTAGCTTCGTCCGATCGAAATAAATCTTTATTTATTAATAATGTGTTTGTTTCGCGTGAGAAAAAAAAAATATTGAGAAAAAAATTATTTTTTATTTTTTATTATCTGTTTATTTATTTCTCATTTATTTAAATAAGATTTTTTCTTAAATTTTTTTTTTCTCTTTCATTAATTTTTTATCACATATTTCTCATATACTTAATTTTTTTCTCACTAATTTTCTTTTTTTTTCATAATTTTATTTTTTATCAATTTTTTACGGTCTAAATACACAGTAAAGAATCAGTCACACTAAAGAAATTTGAAATTGATCCAATACCAAAAAAAAAAAAAAACACCAAATTAACGACTAAGCTATCACTTTGGAGCTAATTATGCTTAATTTCGTCCCCCATTGTTATTCACTTTTTATGAACCCTTCTTCTTTTTTTTGGGGGGGATATTTCTTTTGATGAGCTGTGTTCTTTTCTCTGTGTTTCCTTCACTAACCAACCCGTTTCAATTTGAAATAGGATAACGTTGTATGACTTCATTTAGTTACTTTAAATTTATTTAAATAAAATCCACATTTTTTTCTTTGAAACAATGTGTCGAGAAAAAGGAAAAAATAAAAAAGGTAAAAAAACCCCACCAAAGAAATAAAATCAGACGAGAACAGCAATTACAACCAGCGTGCCGTAACAAAACTCTTGTTGGTTAGTCAACGTACTCAACACAATAATTCATATATCGGGGTGTGACATTAATTTAAGAGACTCTAGGATAATCGATTAAAGTATGAAAAAGAACAAAAACGATTAAAGTATGTTGGTATGTTGTTCAAAAAAAATGTTGGCATAAACAGTGTTGCATCATGTCTGGCATTCCCTTTACCACACAGGCAACATTGTTTAATTTATAGCCGAAATTTCTTTTTTCTTTATTAAGAAATATCAAAATGTTAGTGGAGTGATCGAGACACCATGACGGAAGGGCCAAGTGCATTAGTTAAGTGAACGACAAAAAAATACTCAGCAGAACAATGAAATTATTATTATTATTATTATAATTTTCGCTTTCACTTATTATAAATAATTGAATGCCTCCCAAACAAATCATTGGCCCATTGGACAAGCGAGGGACAGCGACGTTTACCTTAAAGCGTTGAAAAAAAAGCTCCATGTGGGGCCTGCGATGGATTCCATTTGAATCTTTAATCGTGTTAATTAAGAACGGACAAAACCAACAAAAATTGGTGATGCCATTTTTGAGTTTGATATGGAAAATTACATCGGATTAAACGAGGATCGCGCAAAGTTGTAACTGTTGTGTACTAAATTGAGATATTTTTCAATTGTGTGGTTTGAGCAGCAACATGAGATTTTTCTCTTCTTTCGGCAACATGGGATATTTTTTTGTATTGGATATTAATTGCAGCGACAGATGAACGCACTTATTTCCATAGCTATAAGGAAACACGTGTCCCGTAAAGATAACTCTTGCACAGATCATTTTATTAAACAGAGCTCGAGTTTAATTGGTTATTTATTCTTGGAACGGTCTCTTGTAGCTTTGTAATCTTTGTTCGGTGGGGATAGGTAAAGTATTGTCTATCTTCAACGCTAGTGTTTATTTTTTCTACCCCGATGTAAAAAAAAAAAAAAAAACAAACCTCACTTCCATGGGTGAAAAGGAAAAAGGGTTTCCCTGCCAATCGCTCTCTTCATCATTGGCTAGAGGAATTCATTTATATGGAGTTATGGATTCGGGTTTTTATTAAAATATTATATAAAATTAAATATATATTTAATTTTATACTATTATACGAAAACAAATAACTTTTTATGAGTATAATAAAATATATTTCACCTATTCAATATTCATTCTCATGCTTACATAGATTTTGTACATAGATTTTGAATTGAATCCTTTTTTAGAAGAGATAAAATTTTATTACTAAACTTTTTTTCGGTCAACTAGTTTAATGACTAGAAGAGCTTGATTAAGAGCAAGGAGAGATGGAATGAGCTGGCAATCGAGAGTTCGAATTCCTGCATAACTAATTGAAGTTACAAGTTCTAACTACTCGAATAAGTGCTTAATCTCACTTTACCGCTAAACTAGTTACTATATTTTATAATGAATTTTATATTAATTTATTACAACACAACACATAAGGGCCGGCGGTAATTACCCCTCGTCCTAAGCATATTTGCTTATGATTGTGGGTACCGTCCCCAATCTTTTATGTTTTACACACAAAAAAAAGTCTCTCTTTTCGTCACAGCAAGTTTATTTTTCTACAGATATGATGGCATCACGGCTCGCCAAAAGATGATTTGTGAGCAAAAGCATTGGGCGTTGATAGTCAGCATACTAACCACGGCTGCGCAGATCAGTAGAAAAGAGAATGCTTGGCACGGAGCGCAGAAGAACTTGCCCAAATAAACATGTTGCACAAAGTATAATCAAATAACAATTATAGTTCTTTTGGGACGGATTTGAAAAATCAAAGAGAATTACATTCCGTAAGTTATTGATTGCCGATGGCTAACATATCCAACGAGACTTGAAAAAACGATATCCCAAAAGAAAACAAAAACAAAAACAAAAAAGAGAACGGTTTAGGATGGACTCTTTGATGCCTTCGCAATTTGAGAGTTCACATTGCTAAGGAGCCAATCTAAGAAATCTTAATTATTCTGTTTTTCAGCTTGATGTTACATTTGTTTTTTGTAGTTTTTATTTTTTAATATATAGAATGCTATGTTTTTCATTATCATCATCTTTGTCAAAGGTGTCGTTTTCTTTGATTCCAATTTAGTCAATAACCTTAAGCAAGGGAGATAAAAACAGGGAAAGAATTAATTGCGGGACTGGTCATTCAATAATCAATGGGTGAGGATGCGCGCACAAAGATTCTAATGATGCAATCGTTATCAAAGGATATTCAAGGGGCTATCTTTTTCTGTAAGGAAAGGCCCAAAGCCTATTGGAATTAATGTTGACATCCAAATCAAAAGGGAAATGATGTCTTAGCAGGATATCTGATATTCTGAGGAGAAGCCCTTGAACTAATCCGATTTTGTGGGGGAAGTCCCACAGATTAAAATATGAGTATCACTGTATAATTAATTTTTAACAAGACATTATATAATAAATATGTAGTTTATTCAATAATATTTAATATATATTTTTTTCTTAATTCAATAATTCAATTACTTATATTATTATACGACTAGATATGTCATAATAAAATTGTACTTTTTAAGAACTTTTTTTTACATATTCTCAATTGACGTTATGAACAATAAGGAAATCAATAGAAGACTAATTAAACCAGAAGGTATGAGAACCAAACATAAAATTTGAGATGAGAGTCTCCCCAATCTAGCCAATAATATATATGTAAAATTCAAAGTTCCTCCCTCCAAATATAGTGCACAATCAGATTGTAAACAAATAAATAATAAAAATAAAAAATAAAAAAAAAATAATAATGGTTGGCAGCCGCCAACCTTGAAGGTTGGCAGCTGCCAACCTTTGCCTTTAATGCCACCAACCAATTGGTTGGTGGCAGGCATGGGGGAGGCCTATAAATGGCCTCCCCCCAATTAGAAAGAAGCCAGAAGCAGAGAGAAGAAAAAGAAGAAAAAAAGAAAAAAAAAGGGCAGCGAGGCGCAGTGCAAAAAAAAAAAAAAAGAAAAAAGAACAAAAAAAAAAGAAAAAAAAAAGAGAGATAGTAAAAAAAAAAAATCGAAATATTACAAATTCGGCTGTGATTAAGTCTCATACGGCCCTCAGCAAAATCCAGGCAACTCATCCGAGAACAAGTCCATTCGACCCTCGGTGAAATTAAGTCAGATCAACTCAGATCGAGTCTCTACGGTTCCTAAACGTAGTCAAAACATCCAAATCAGACACAGTTTCAGTCTATCCAGTTCAAGAAAAAGCGGTGGAAATTATTTCTGTCCAGATCAAGCTCGTGCAGCCCTTGACGGAGTCAAAAGAAAAAAAAAAGGAACACTAATCGGAGGATCTACGGAGATCGACCCCACGTAAATTTTCTTTTACTTTACAATTTTTATTTGTAATTTATTTTTGTATTTTTGAGTTTAATTATTTTAGGCTCGAAATTTACGCTTTACAAATTTTTGGCACGCTCGGTGGGACGACTTCACCTCCCATCTCTTGTTCCTAAAAAAAAAAAAAGAGGTAAAAGGGGAGCCGAGAAAAAAAAAAAAGTAAAAAAAAAAAATAAAAGTAAAAAGTAAAAAAAAAAAAGTAAAAAGTTAAAAAAAAAAAAATTAAAAAAAAAAGTAAAAGTAAAAAGTAAAAAAGTAAAAAGTAAAAAAAAAAGTAAAAAAAAAAAATAAATAAAATTTTACAGGTGTTCAACACATCAAATGGCACCGAAAAGGAGTACAACTGCTGCCACAAAAAAGAAGGCAACGGCTCCATTGCCTGCATCAACTACCCTACCTGGGTGCGCAGGTCCAGAAACCCGGGGACGGATACAATTTCTTGCCGTCCAAACCCGACAAAATGTCGAAATGGAGAGTCCACAGCTTGCACAACAGGATCTCTCCCCTGACTCTCTTGCCGCATGGAGGAGTCGATCACCCACCCCGATCGAAATCGGAGGCAACACGACGAAGCCTGCTCAACAAAATCCGACTCACACAGAAGAATCAGAAGAGTTTTCTCCCCCAGTCTTTCCCGGAGCCTCATCTGTTGCCGTCATGATGACCAACACAATCAGCACAGAGGAAAGAATTTCAGAATTGGAGAACAAAATTTTACAGCTGATCAGAGTCGTGGAGGAAAAAGATCAACAGATCGCAGCTCTCAAAGGAAAAGCCCCGATCCAAGTTGATCCCGAAATCCGCGAGGAGCAACCATATCCACCCGGTTTCACTCCAGAAGCCACACCAGCCGACGTCTTCCCTGCAGAAAAGCGACCAGGTAGTTCTACACAGCTGCCACCCTCAAATTCTATAGCTTCGCTATCTGTTCAACAATTGCAGGAAATGATAGCCAATACGATCCGACTGCAACAAGCTACATCCTTCCAAGGATCGCAGATGTACGTCAAACCGTACACCAGACGAATCGAAAGTCTCAACATGCCCTTGGGCTACCAACTGCCCAAATTTCAACAATTCGACGGACGAGGCGATCCCAAACAGCACATCGCCCACTTCGTTGAAACCTGCAACAACGCAGGGACTTACGGAGATCTCTTGGTGAAGCAGTTTGTTCGTTCACTCAGGGAGACCGCTTTCACCTGGTTTATCAATCTTGAACTAGAATCGATCGACAGTTGGGAACAGCTACAACGAGAGTTCCTCAACAGATTTTTCAGCACTCGAAGGACGGTAAGTATGATGGAGCTTACCAGCACCAAACAAAGGAAAGGAGAGCCCGTTGTCGAATACATCAACAGATGGCGTGCCCTCAGCTTGGATTGCAAAGATCGCCTGACGGAGACTTCTGCCGTAGAGATGTGCATCTAGGGAATGCATTGGGAGCTGTTATACATCCTGCAGGGTGTCAAACCCCGAACTTTCGAAGAACTGGCGACCCGCGCACATGATATGGAGATAAGCATCCAAACTTCCGGAGGCACGTTTCCCATCCAGTTGGACCAGCAAGGGGGCAGAAGGGAGATTAAGAAACCCAACAGCTCCGGAAAAGGGAAAGAAGTGATGACTGTTGAAGCCGCACCAGTAAAAGTGGGAGCTAAAGCCAAGGTAAATCCTCCGACCCAAATAACTCAGCCAAAACAACAGGAAAGGCGGAAGGTGACATTGCGAGAGCTGGAGTAGAAGCAGTATCCATTCCCCGACTCAGACGTCCCCGACATTCTTGAACAGCTCTTGGAGGCAAAGCTGATCGAACTCCCAGAGTGCAAGCGGCCGAATGAAAAGGATCGAGTCAGCGATCCAAGATTCTGCAAATATCACCGGATAGTAAGTCATCCGACGGAAAAGTGTTTCGTCCTGAAGGAGCTAATCATGAAGCTCAAAAGGCAGAATAAAATCATTCTGGACCAGGAAGGCGTAACCTCGGCAAACCAAACCACCATCACTTCAAAACCATCAGAAGAAGTGACACACCATAAGGAGGAGCCGCTCGACAACAAAAAGTCGATAACAGAGAAGGTATATGAAGCTCTCCAAACCCTTCTCGCTAACCCTCAGCTGTTTACCGCTTTGCAAACAACAGAAGTATGGCAAAATCAAGTCGGCAATACTCTTCAGACCTCAGCTGAACCTCTGCCATCAAGTAATTCCAGCTCGACGGAGTATCAGGCGGACCAAAATCACATCGGATGTTACTCTGCTATCTCATTTTCAGAGGAGGATCTCCTGCTGGGGTCCAAACCCCACAATCGGCCGCTGTATGTATCAGGCTATGTGAAAGAGCAGAAGGTTCGACGTATTCTGATCGACGATGGCTCAGCAGTCAATATTATCCCAAAATCCACCATAAAGGAGCTCGGCATCGGCATTGATGAATTATCAGACAGCCGCTTGATGATTCATGGCTTTAATCAAGGAGGACAGAAAGCAATTGGGATGATTCGCTTGGAGCTATCTATCGGTAATCTCAATTCTAGCACTCTATTTCACGTGATTGATGCACGTACCACATATAAGATGTTGCTAGGACGACCGTGGATTCATGGAAATGGAGTTGTGCTCTCAAGCTTACATCAGTGTTTCAAGTACTATAATGGTGGCGTTCAAAAGGTCAATGCTGACTTAAAGCCGTTCGATGATGCTGAATCACATTTGGCGGATGCAGTCTTCTACACTGACACAGACAATCCGGAGATCATTCCGTCAAAAGCTACTTGGACTGGGGGCATCCACAGAAAGGAAAAAGCTGTCGAAGAACCTGCCAATGCCCAACCCCAGGCTCCAACAAATGAAAAGCTGCCACAGCCTGCTGAACTTCATCCAAAGGATATTGCATCTTCAAGCTCCACTCCAATCCTACGCTATGTGCCGAAGTCACTACGCTCAGAAGGTCAACCCCCTTTCTCTTATTGTATTGATCCTAAACAGGAGCAAGGACATAGCCAACCCAAAGCAAAGGAGCTGCACAACCTGAAAGAGACTTACACTCTGCCGATACCAAAGATTGAGCCGGTTTTGTCTTCAAAACCATTAAAAGGCTTCGTCAAACCACCCACGGGGGCAGTCCAAGGCGGCTCACTTCCAGAAAGAAGAACACACGAAGGATTCGATCCTAATGCATACAAGCTTTTGGCCAAGGCAGGTTATGACTTCTCAAACCCGAGCACAATGGGTACGCTGCCATCCACACATGGCGCTACTTCTCAAACATCACAGTCCCGACCTGGCTTAGGCTATCAGGAAAACTCACATGTGCGGATCACGCTAAAGAGCCGAAGCCGAGCAGCTGATACACGTGCCATCACCACCACCACCAAACAGGACAGGCTTATCCTGTCAAACAAAGAAGGTGAAGTCAGAGGTTCTGCATTTCATGTCACAATTAGCGAGGAAGCTGAGTCTGACTCATCAGATAGTGAAGTGAAGGAGGCTCCCCCGGAACTTGAAGACGGTGGCCAAGCAACTGTTGATGAACTCAAGGAGGTCAATCTTGGCTCTCCGGAAGATCCTCGACCTACATTTGTAAGTGCTTTACTTACTGCAGAAGAAGAGCAAGAATATGTTCAGGTATTAAGTCAATACAGGGACGTGTTTGCATGGAGTTACAAAGAAATGCCTGGACTTGACCCAAAAATTGCGGTGCATCGTCTAGCAGTAAAGAAGGGTGTCCGTTCTGTCAAGCAGCCACAACGACGGTTCCGCCCGGAACTCATTCCACAAATCGAGGAGGAGGTGAACAAGCTGATCAATGCCAGCTTCATCCGAGAGGTCACCTACCCAACGTGGATTGCCAACATTGTCCCAGTAAGAAAGAAGAATGGACAGTTGAGGGTATGTGTTGATTTTCGTGATCTTAACAAGGCCTGCCCGAAAGATGACTTTCCGTTGCCCATAACGGAGATCACAGTCGATGCAACAACGGGTCACGAAGCATTGTCCTTCATGGATGGTTCTTCAGGCTATAACCAAATCAGAATGGCACCAGAAGACGAGGAGTTGACAGCATTCCGCACCCCAAAAGGTATATACTGCTACAAAGTTATGCCGTTTGGATTGAAAAATGCTGGCGCCACTTATCAACGTGCTATGCAAAAAATTTTTGATGACATGCTGCACAAGATTGTAGAATGTTATGTTGATGACTTAGTTATAAAGACTAAGAAGCGCAAAGATCACCTCGAGGATCTCAAGACGGTGTTCGAAAGACTTTGGAGGCATCAGCTCAAAATGAACCCTCTCAAGTGCGCATTCGGTGTCACATCAGGAAAGTTTCTTGGGTTCGTGGTGCGCCATCGTGGAATCGAAGTTGATCAGTCAAAGGTTGAGGCAATTCAAAAGATGCCTGAACCTAAAAACCTGCACGAGCTGCGAAGTCTACAAGGAAAGCTAGCCTACATTCGCCGTTTCATCTCCAATTTAGCTGGGAGATGTCAACCTTTCCATCGGTTGATGAAGAAGGATGTCAACTTCGAGTGGGACGAAGTTTGCAGCAAAGCCTTTGAAAGCATAAAGAAGTATCTTTCCAATCCACCGGTCCTAGGTGCTCCAATTCAAGGAAAGTCGTTGATTCTCTACATTGCAGCACAGGAAAGATCTTTGGGAGCCTTGCTTGCACAGGAAAATGAGCAGGGAAAGGAAGTTGCTCTGTACTACTTGAGCAGAACACTAAATGGTCCGGAGCTGAGTTATTCGCCCATTGAAAAGACATGTCTAGCACTGTTCTTTGCCATTGACAAGCTGAGGCACTACATGCAAGCTCACACGGTACGTCTCATTGCCAGAGCTGATCCTGTCAAATATATCTTATCCAGACCAATCTTGTCAGGACGACTTGCCAAGTGGGCAGTAATCCTACAAAGCTACGACATTGTCTACGTGCCTCAAAAAGCAGTCAAAGAACAAGCTCTAGCAGACTTCCTTGCAGATCACCCTGTTCCGTCCGATTGGGAGTTCACAGATGATCTTCCAGATGAAGAGGTCTTTTACATTGAGACACTGCCACCATGGACGATGTTCTTTGATGGTGCAGCAAGGCGTGATGGTGCTGGTGCCGGTATAGTGTTTGTCACTCCTCAACGACAAATACTACCATATGCTATCATTCTCGGTGAGTTATGTTCAAATAATGTTGCTGAATACCAGGCTTTGATCATTGGTCTTCAAATGGCTGTCGATATGAAGATTCCAACTATAGAAGTCCATGGAGATTCCCAGTTCGTCATCAACCAACTTACAGGATTGTATGACGTGAAGAAAGAGGACCTTGCGCCTTACCATCAACGTGCTCGACAGCTAATGGATGAATTTGAAAGCATCACCTTGAAGCATGTGCCTCGACGAGAAAACACTCAGGCAGACGCGTTAGCTAACCTGGCTACTTCTCTTGCAAAGTCAGAAATCCAGGCTACAGTTGTTGCTGTATGTCAGAAATGGATAGTGCCACAAAAGGATGATGAAGAAACTACAGCAGCCAACGCTGTATCTGTACGTCTAGCGGAGGAAGAGGATTGGCGCCAACCAATCATTGACTACCTACAGCACGGGAAGCTGCCCGAAGATCGTCGTCATAAAACAGAAATTCAACGACGAGCTCCCCGGTTCATATACCTCAAGGATGCTCTGTATCGAAGGTCTTTTGATGGAGTTCTACTTCGCTGCCTAGCCAATGAAGAGGCAAAACAGGCTCTCACTGAAGCACATTCTGGTGTTTGTGGTGGACATCAATCAGGGCCTAAGTTGCACTTCCAACTCAGAAGGATGGGATACTACTGGCCAACCATGGTACGTGATTCAATTGAGTTTGCTAAAACCTGTCAAGCTTGTCAATTTCATGCGAATTACATACATCAACCACCGGAGCCACTCCATCCAACTGTCTCATCCTGGCCCTTTGAAGCTTGGGGTCTCGACTTAGTGGGGCCCTTGCCAAAGTCATCCCTGGGTCACCTGTACATCCTCGCTGCAACCGACTACTTCTCAAAATGGGCTGAAGCCATTCCACTTAGAGAGGTAAAGAAGGAGCATGTTGCCAATTTCATTCGGACTCAGCTGATCTATCGCTATGGAGTCCCTCGATTTATCATCACTGATAATGGTAAGCAGTTCTACAACAGCTTAATCGACAAGCTCTGCGAGAAATTCAAGTTCAAGCAGTACAAATCATCCATGTACAATGCCCCAGCAAATGGCTTGGCCGAAGCATTCAACAAGACCTTATGCAACCTGTTGCGGAAGGTAGTCTCTAAATCCAAAAGAGATTGGCATGACAGAATTCCGGAGGCATTATGGGCGTATCGTACAACTTACCGGACTCCAACACAGGCGACGCCATACTCACTTGTCTACGGTGTCGAAGCAATACTGCCGTTGGAAACACAGATTCCATCCCTACGCATGGCTGTTCTGGAAGGACTCACACAGGAAGAGAATGCTCGCCTACGTCTGGATGAGTTAGAAGCCCTAGATGAAAGGAGGCTCGAAGCACAACAGCAACTTGAGTGCTACCAAGCCCGGCTCACCAACACGTTCAACCGCAGGGTCCGCCCTCGATCTTTTCAAGTTGGAGATCTTGTTCTTGCAGTGCGACGGCCCATCAACATGAAGCATCGGCCTGGTGACAAGCTTACTTCCAAATGGGATGGGCCATACTTAGTGCAGGAGGCCTACACTCACAACGCTTACATGCTGTCAGACCAAGAAGGCGTCCGAATCGGCCCAATCAATGGTAAATTTCTGAAACAGTATTATGTGTAAATATGTTAAAAAAAAAAATCAAAAAAAAAATCAAAAAAAAAAAAAAGAAAAAAAATCAAAAAAATAGAAAAAAAGAAAAAAAAATCAAAAAAAAAAAAAATGCGAAGTCCCGATCTGAAAGACCAAGCGAAAGTCCAAACCCAAACACTTGAGCCCAATTCAGAGTCAAAACCCAAACACTCAACCCAAATCCCAAAAAATTCAAATTCAAAACCCAAACACTCGACCCAAGTCCAAAAATCCAAGTCTAGAAGCCCAAACACTCGACCCAAATCCAATCCAAAGCCCAAAACCCAAAAATTCCAAGTCCCAAACATAGTCCAGAACCCAAGTTCAAAATCCAATCCAACTCCTGGCCCGCATGAGTATAAACTGTGAACGGCCCAAAAATATAAAACCGACGGAGGGTTTGATTCTGAAAGTCAGCATCAGTCTCAACCGATCTTCACCACATACCAAGACCTTTGCTCCTCTGCCGCAAGAAAGATGGAACCAGTTGCAGAACCTCAAGACAAGGGAGAAGAAAGGTCACCCCGCACAAGGTGGCAACCGACCATGGCCCAACTGCAAATTTTGGAGGAAGTCTTCTACAACGATGGAGGTATTGTCCCTAACTCTACACAGATTCTCCAACTTGTCTCACGACTTCGCCCGCTAGGGGCAGTCGAAGGAAAAAATGTATATTTTTGGTTCCAGAATCGGAGACATAGGGAAACAGTGGCGCTGAGAGATGGTATTTCCAAAGCACAGCCTGTTGTTCCTATAGTAGATCTCACCAGTACAGCTTCACCCTCAAATGAAGCCGGCCCAAGTTCTACCACTGCAATGGTCTCTCCACGGTACGTTCATCAAAGCCGTAGCCTATGGGAGCATACATACTGGTCCTGGTGGTTTCACGGAGTCAGCCAAGGGTTCATCCCTCCTAGATACTTAAGTCTAGGAGGAATTTTTCTAGCACACAGGAGTCATTCTGGCGAAATTTTGCCTTTTTTTCCAGAATATTCCGGCAGCATCAACCAGCCGGAAAGCAACGTCAACATCATCGGCCCACCAGACGAGGTCGAGCTTGACTTGGAGCTGCGCCTCGGGCCCCGCTAGGACGGCCGACAAGATAAGGTGCAACGACTTTGGCAGCACACGGCAACGACTTCTGCAACACACGGTAACGACTTTCGTGTCACGCGTCAGCCGCTGCCTCTTTTGTCTCTTATGCAGGAAAGGGACGTGGATGGCCCTACTCGAATCTGCGTACCTTCTTTTTGACTTTTCAAAAAAAAAAAAAAAACTTTATCGCATGTATATATATCTTGCATTCCCGAGTTATAATACTCACCCCTCAGCTCTTCTTTCTCAAAAGAAAATGGCTAGTCTCTGTACTTGTCTCAGGAAGTTCGTCGATCAACAAGTTGGAGGCGCACGAGCTAAGAAAAGAAGGAGTAGTCTTCCTCGAGGGATCCCTAACGCCATCGGTGTCATGGAGTTCCAACTACTCTCCTTAGTTCACATCTACTACAGAGGGATGAGACACTGCAATTATCCTAATCTTCCTTTGGATGCGGCGATGTACGGGGAAGTTCCAACTACTCTCCTTACGTCGAAGCAGACTTAGGAATCATCACTACAGTCAGTCTCTCTGTGTGCCGGTCTTGAAGTTCCAAGGTCCTGGGCCTTCCTCTTGGGGAGGTTCAAGTTCTTTGCCTACTGGATCATCCTCACCAGAGCTTTGGAACTTCAAAGAACCTTTGCCAGCCTTTGCCAGCCATGGAAGCTCGAACGCACCTGGAGCCAAGACTTCAATTTCTATATTGGCTGGGCTGCTAACTTCTTCAAGATCATATCGGTTTTCTATTGCGATCCAACAACAGCGGACATGGTCAAAGATAGAAGACTCCAAGATTCAATGTTCATCAGGACTTTCCAAATTTCAAACTGGACTTCAAGACTCGGTTCGAATTATCTCTGTAAAAATTTTTCTTACCGACCCTTGAAGTGGGGGCATTTGTAAACAAATAAATAATAAAAAAAAAAATAAAAAAAAAAAATTAATGGTTGGCAGCCGCCAACCTTTGCCTTTAATGCCACCAACCAATTGGTTGGTGGCAGGCATGGGGGAGGCCTATAAATGGCCTCCCCCCAATTAGAAAGAAGCCAGAAGCAGAGAGAAGAAAAAAAGAAAAAAAAAGGGCAGCGAGGCGCAGTGCAAAAAAAAAAAAAAAAAAGAAAAAAGAACAAAAAAAAGAAAAAAAAAAAAGAGAGAGATAGTAAAAAAAAAAATCGAAATATTACAAATTCGGCTGGGATTAAGTCTCATACGGCCCTCAGCAAAATCCAGGCAACTCATCCGAGAACAAGTCCATTCGACCCTCGGTGAAATTAAGTCAGATCAACTCAGATCGAGTCTCTACGGTTCCTAAACGTAGTCAAAACATCCAAATCAGACACAGTTTCAGTCTATCCAGTTCAAGAAAAAGCGGTGGAAATTATTTCTGTCCAGATCAAGCTCGTGCAGCCCTTGACGGAGTCAAAAGAAAAAAAAAAGGAACACTAATCGGAGGATCTACGAAGATCGACCCCACGTAAATTTTCTTTTACTTTACAATTTTTATTTGTAATTTATTTTTGTATTTTTGAGTTTAATTATTTTAGGCTCGAAATTTACGCTTTACACAGATTTGCATGTAAGGTGGATAAAACATGAAACATACTCAAGCGAATCTTGGAAAGATTATACTATATCCATGCGCACAAAAATAAAAATAGTGCTCTACCAAGGTTATCCCACCAGTGCCCTACTAAGTAGTGGTGTATGTCACTTAAAATCATAACAAAATCCATTTTATGTTCACTAGTATTTCGAGAGTGAGTCTACTCTTACGACATAGTTGAGCGAGGTGTTTAAACGAGATTATTCCGACCTTAAATCACAAATACAATAACCGACAAACTCATAATACATCTTCTTTTGCAATAAAAAAACAAAATCGTAACAAAATATTACAATTCCAATTATCTTGTTTTTTCTGCCAATGGACGACAAAGGTCAATATCCAATTTCTGCGAGATTTATGAGTTGGTCTTTGTCGCCTCAGATCCCCCTTTTTTTTTTTTTTTTTCAGTTAATTAGTTTAAATTAAGATTTGAATTTGAGACATCCAATTGAACTCTAATACCAATTAAATTACTTCTCTTACCATTTTTTAGTGGACTAGTACAAAAAAGTGATGTGATAGGTGCACAATGGAGGCAAAGATTCCATCCAGATGCAAAGCCTGGTCCACTTTATTAAAAGAGCAAGTTGATTCCATGTCCAACGTCACACACAACAACAACATCAACAGCAGCAAACCATGAAATTACTCCCAGAACCGGATCTTTCTTCATCTTGAACATGGAGATTAGCTCATCAAGCGAAGGAATGGGGCGAGGCACTGCACAAGGCACAGAGGCAGCCCATGTGAAAACCACCATCAATTGAGCCGCCACATCGATGGGCCCACGGCCCCAATAATTGGAATTTTGCAGGTCCGCAACGGCTGTAACTAGCTAGCTAGTTTTGGTTTTCCAGACTGCGACCACACCCACGCTCCATGATTGCACATCCCTCCAAGGTCTTTCATCTGTGCCCACGCCTGCCTTTATAGCCTCAAAATCACACCAAACAAGACAACCACGTCATTCAACTGTCCTAAAAATTCTCAACTCTCTGTACTCTAAAGATCATCTAAAAAAAAACGAAGCCAAAGAAAAAAAAAATTAAAGTTTAAAATACTACTAAATATATTTAAGATATGATTACGTATATTTAGAATTTAATTTAAAAAAAAAAACTAAAAAGAGCCTTTAAATGAATTTTGATCAATTTGTTTGTCCACCTATTAAAGTCAATTACAATATATCAACTTGGCTTGAATTCCTGCGGATTCTTCTGTTGTTTTTTTCTTCCACGTTTCAAAAAAACAAACGTATGGGTTTCGGGAATGGGTCATTTGTGTCCCCCCACTTGACGAATAGTATAGTGTGCTTAGGCCCACTCCCTTGTTAGATAGTGGAGATTGGTGGGATCCAGCTTGTAGTTGACAGTTAAGCAACGATTAACCGTTGATCGAAATCGGGTGAATTTGATGAGGTAAGAAAGAGCCCAAAGGCTCCATGACTTGGAAATTGAAATAGATTGGGTGATGCGATCATCCGACTGGCGGCACGTTCGACCTAGTGTAAATGAATGCTATGCACCATCACGTTCAACAGATAATTTTGGACTGCAGTATGCCAGTCTCCTATCTCCATCTCCATCTCCATCTCTAGTTTTTGTCCAAATTAAAGAAGTGGTTATCAACACGTCTTTCTTTTCTTTTCTTTTTTTTAAGATATTCATATTGACCGGTTAACCACGGCTTTTTACATTTAATTGAAAAATCTTCTGTGTAATCAGTAAAACAGGATGTATCCGAGAGCGAAATTGCTCCATGTATCGCCATTATTTGCTTTCAACGCTCATAAAGAGGAAACATAGAACACCAAAAAAACAAAAAAAAGTACCTATTTTCAATCCATTTTCAAAGTGGATGGGAACGGGCCTGTTTGCAATTACCAAATTGATAATAAGGTAAATTCATATTCATGGCTAAGTAAATGAAATGCACACTCAATAATGACTATTGTGACATCACCTCACTTTCTACAATCATGTTTGCAAATTTCAAATTTTTCAATATAATATATATATATATATACATTTCCAATATATCCGAAAAAAAACCAAACATAATCATAACTAATAAAACAGAAAAATATGTGTGATTTCTATTATTAATCCCTAAAAAAATAAAAGGTAATTATACGTTTAGGCCATGAGGATGGAATATACATGCACCATGATAGACCCAAATCGAGGGGCCAACATATGATTACTTTGTTGCAGGCTGGCTTTAAGGAGCCCAAAGTTACAAATTGGCTGACAAATTACTTGCAATATAATATATGATTAATCTTGATATGGGAAAATATTTCAAATTCATTCCTGAATCTTTTTTCTTTTGACGGTGTACTTCTTTATTTTGTATTAGGAAGGTTAAATTTTACAGGGGTAGAACTTCTTTATTTTTGTTTACTTAAAACTACCTTCAAGTTTGCATTTGTAGATTCGACACCCCCAAATTGAGGGGATCGTGAAAGTTTATGCTTAAAGAGTGATCTCTTTCTTTTTTTTTAATTGTTTGTAAAGCAAAAAAGTGAATTATTGTAAAAAATGGAGGTGTGAAAGAGAAATGAAATTCAAATTCTCGTGTTTGTAATGAAGGCACTGCCTTCACCACCTCGACTAACCCGTATGATTAGATTGATATATCTCTCTCTCTCTCTCTCAAGATTAAGCTAAGGCCCATGTACGATGCCCAAAATATTTATTTCTTTTTTTTTGGTCAACAAAATATTTATTTCTAGTAATTGATACTGTGTTCGCCTCATTGTACGGGAGGCCGCCTCTACGCTTGGGCTCATATGTCATCAGTCGGCCTAGTAAATTCGCCGAAAATCATTTTCCTAATAATGGGCCCTTGCCCTATCTTTCCAAGTTCCAGCTCCATTGGCAGTCTCACAAGCAGTTACTTAATTAGACCAGGTTCCAACCGCACTTTTTCGTACAACTTCTAAAAAATCCTTTTGAATAAAAACTCGAAATCCTAGCAACTTTTTTTCCTTTTTATTGAAATTCTAATCAATTCATTTATACAGCAGAATTCGACTGATTTGGTTTAGGTGGTGTTTAATTTTACTGTTATGTTACTGATTGCTGTTACTGTTACTGATTATTAATTACTGTTACTTATTACTATTGTTGATAAAAAAAAAGAAATTATAGCGTTTAGTTAAATCAACACTAACTGTGCTAATTAATTAATAAAAAGATAATTTTAAATATTTTATTTCTATTATATTATTTTTTATCTTTAATTAATTTAAATTAGTTTTATAAAAATATAACTCATATATTCATAAATAAAAACTTATTAAATATGTGAATTGAAAATCAACTATAATTTATAATAAATATTATTAATTTTAAAAATATTATTTTTAATACGGAGATTATGTACTACAAAAATATTATCATTTTTACTATTTAAGTTACTTTTTACACGATAAAATCATTTTACTGTTTACAAAAATAAAAGTTGAAAAAGTTGAATAAAATGATATTTTATTTTAATAAAGTGGGGACTTAAGATGCAGGTAAGAAAAAGATATATTAAAATAAAAAGTTACTTTAGTGTCCACAACCAAAAAATTCGGAAAAAAATATTTTTAATACTTTTTTCCTTTTTGGCCCATTTCAGGGCGCAGCGTCGTTTCCAGTAACGCACAACAAGAATTATAAATGAAGGTTAGTTTCGTAATTATTATTTTTATTAGCAACTGATGAATATAAAAAATAACCTTTACTTGCTTTTTGCATCAGATGCTGTTGAAATTATATATCTACAATTAGCAGCTTGTTGGAAACTTAACCAAATACGTAGAACCTATTTGACGTACTTATTTAGTATTGCTGTTGTTGGTTGCTGCTGATTACTGATTGTTAATTACTATTACTTGTTATTGATTACTAAAAAAATTAATGAAATATTTAGTTAACTTTATACTTACTGTTACTGTTAAATAACTAAATAACTGATTTACATATTTAATTTATATTAATATATTATATTAACAAAATTATCTTTATATTTTATAATTTTTATTTTTTGAATAAATATTTTATAAATAATATTAAGAACTTTATCACTTAATTTTTATTTTTTCAAAAAAATATTAATATTTACTAGATAATCAAAAATATAACTTTTGAAATATTTTTTAAATATCAATATAAATGAAAATTTGAAATAAAAACATGTTTACGAATTATTAAAAAATAAAAGAGTTATGTTTATATAAATATTGATGAAGTTTAATAACTACTAATAAATCATATTTAAGCGGTAAGTAAAAAAATTTATGAATTTATATAAATATTATTTGAAGGTATTTTAGTCTATGTAAATTATTATTAGTATTAAAAATTGAAAAGTAATTTAAAAGGCAGTAAAAAGTAACTTTAAATTACTTTTCAATCAGCTACTTTTAGGATATCATATAAGAAAATAAGCAAAATCAAACAGTAATTCAAAAAAATTAACCAAACATTCATTTTCCCATTTTTTGAAAATGAAATGTAAATGTACCGCCTTAAAAGTTAACTCGAACACCACATTAATTTCTTACTTTTGAGATCAGCAATAACAACAACAGCTTCTAAGTACAAAACCAAACACCCCCCTAGAAATTGAATTCCTATGTGAAAATAAATTGGTTCTAATTAGAATTATTGTTTTGTTTGGTATCACTATTTTGAATTTGCGAGAATCCAATTAACTTGATAAAGTTAATACAATATCCTTACTACTTCACTAGGTTTGTAAGGAAATAAGCAACATATTTCCTAAATTTCGACTTTAAAAAAGAGAAATTCTTTAACTTTAATAATGAGATACACTTAAATGAAATAAGTTATTAAATATTATATTTTTAGGAGAGTTACTAAATCTACTGCATTGTTACATTCAAAATGATGGATAATTTATTGAATTCTTGTGTTTTAAAAAGGATGAGAGTAGACTAGTTAAATGACCGGAGAAATAGAATTAAACTCAAATGATCACATCAATTAGCTTCTATCTGTGATTTTAATTCGAAACTTTCAGTCTTGAAAACGATTTCATAAGTAAAAGAACAACATTAAAACTCGTACATTTTTTCAACAGTTGAGAGATTGGGCATGTATTCTACTATTACAATTCACATAAGTTAGCTTATATCATTAATTTAAATTAATTTTGTGTCATACATCGTTTTTTTTTTAATTTCAAAAATGAAAAAAAAGGGATATATGTCTCACAACTCTTACTAGAGAGTATTGTACTGAGCGCACCGCACAATAAAGTAGACTGTTACACTAAATTCGTAAATGAGCAAACTCTTCGATATTCAGTAAAAGTCACCAATATCTTCTAAAATTGTGCGGATTAGACATACGTTTGGCACCATTTTCACACTCTCGAACCCTTAAACCATGGTCAAGAGATTACTCTGATAAGTGATTTTGCCATTCGAAGCACATGTTCAGTCGTCACTCAGTGGTTCATACATCTTTATTGGCTATTATGTGCATTGCTTTTGCTAATTGACTTACTTTCCCCTGTATTTCAAATCTAAATTAAATCCGCATACAAATCATCTTCATGTAATCATTTGTGAAAGTAATTGGTCCAAAAGCAATCACAGTTTTGTAAACTACTTCTATCAACTAGATTCCCAATCAATTGTTTTGTTGCTTTCCTCTACTAAACGCATAGAAAGTGTTGCGTTGCTTGTGTTTTTTTTTTTTTTTTCACGTTAAATAAAATAAGAAAGTATGGTGATACTCTACAATTTTATCAGAAAGTATTATGTTGGATTCACTCGGAAAAGTAAGTTGGATGGTTATATTGAATCTACAAAGTAGTAAAATTCATTGTATTTAATAAGAGTCACTAATTACTCTTAAAATTATGTAAAGTAAGACGTATATTAATATTATTATTATCCCTAAATTTGTATTTGAAATAGTGTTAGGTCAAAATAATTCGTATATATAATAAAACTCTTATAAATTATTAATTAACTCAAGAATGTCGCACGTGATTTCTTTTATTGTGATTTTGATATCGATAATCAACTACTAATGTTTAGACCAATTATAACCATGGAAAATCTTAGATTATCATAAATATTTATTGACCGTGCATAATCCCCGCCGCGAAATGTCAATCTTCAATCTTCAACTTTAGACCAATAACAATGTCAATTTTCAACCAACAGTCTAACGCATCACATCATTCTTTTGATTTTCTACGAAGAAATCCCGGATTTGTGGTAATAATGCTTAGTTGCTTGATAATATAGCTAACATGACAACTTAAAGTAATTATTATTACTTATTCATCATATTATTTTCCCATTCGAAATATTTTTTTTTGTGTTTCACAATCAATGATAACCACTTAAATTTCTTAAAATTTCTTATACCATGCAGTCAATAGCTATATCTCGTTTTTATGTAATTGCATGATGTCAAACAGGTTATATGTAACACAACACACAACAATTTTGATGCCTTTAAGTTGTCTATGACTTGAACCAGGCTTTCCCTGGTTGGCCAGGGAGGCATGCTTAGCATGTCTCTTTTTGAGTAGGCGGCAGTTCAACCCTGACCTGCTCTCCTTGACTTATTTAATGGGCAATAGAGTATTTATCTTTTTTGGGTATTGTGTGTGTTTCTCAGATTTATTTCTCCTCTCTTTGCTAATATTTAACTAATTAATTCTTAATACTGTACTTAAAAAATAAAAAATTTTCTATGACTTGGACCTTACTAGCAATTTGTAGAGACATGTGTCCTCTGTGAGTTTTATTCCTTGCACGCGAGCTTTCTAGCTACACACAATTTTTTTTTTTTTCTGAGTCTTTCTAAGAAAACTAAAATAGTACAATGTCTCAAAAAATATTAGCCACAAAAAAGGATATATGTTATTGCAATATCTGCCAAGTCGAAATTTCAAATTCCTTTTTGCTCAATTTATCAGAATTATTATTTTAACAAGATTATGTAAGTACGTTTTATAGAGTACAATAATAATTAACAATTTTTCAATCTTTTTTTAAATTCACTTTACCTTATATGGTCAAACAGTTCAAATAACTGTTTACTCAGTGTAATCACATAATTGCATCACTATTTAGAATTTTTCTTTCCATTTTGATATTATCTTATTCTTTTTTCAAATTAAAAAGAAAAAAAAAGTAGAGGTGGGTCTTTTCAGTCTAATTCAAGTTCGTCTTCAAACCATGTTCTTGGTACTTCTGCTACTCCCGAATGAACAATATCAGTGGTCCTTTATGTAAGCATAAGAATGAATTCGAGTACCATGATTCTATTCATTCATTGATGCTCCGAATCACGGTTGATAAGAACGAATTTAAGTACCTCCAAATTGTTGTCTTTCATATAATTGTGTGAATTTATTTGTGGTGTATACCCAATGAAAGCTACCACCCTCCTCTTGCCTGATGACAATTCATCTGATCGTGTCCCCATGGGTGAGAGGTACGAGGGCTGGTAGCTACAACAACAACAATCAAACCACAAAATACCCAATAAAAGTCGTTGGATTTGCATATTCCACCATTTTCATCTAAGAATTAAATACACTGATGTACTATGTTAAGGGGGAAAAAATATTTAAAGTAACTTCGAGTTGAATCACCTTTTGTTTTACTCCTCGAGTATCCCAGCAACGTACGACAACTTCAAGGAGCGTCTAACGGCTCATGAATCTTGTGGGGTGGGGCAAGATCCGCTTATGATTGGAATTAGATTACTTTTAATTCACTTGGAAGTGCCAAATCAATAATTCCTCGTTTTTTGTTATTACATTGTGCCGTGAGTTGTCCAAGGCTTCACGTTACTAAGCAAGCTTCTACATTTTCTCTCCATCCTTTGCATCCCATAATGCGAGTTCCAGATCTGGTTGGACAACCTTAACTAGAAGTTAGTCCAATATTGAAGATTCACGCCAAGGAACAGGAACAAAGAAGTAGGTTATCAAGGATCTGATTGACATAAATTAGTCAAAATCAAAATTTTTTTTTGGTAATCCATGGTTTACCAAATTTTATTATCCCAATCAAAATCAAATTTTATTATCCCGGTCTTTCTATATAAATCCATGGTTTTACTTTCCTACCCCCAATGGTTTGACAATTAGCAAGGATTAAAAAAAGGTTTTTTATACTATTGACATCGTAAGTTGTGAGGTTTGAATTATTTCTTTAATTATCCTATCAGAGGGATTACCTGTTTCCAATTTATATTACTGACCAACTAGTTGTAATTTAGTTGATAAGGGTCAGTTGATTTTTTTGTCTCTCAAATTCCATTGAACTATATATATATATATATATTTACTTACCATGCTTGTCCCTCTGACAAATAATTTATTTGCAGATCAATATTTTGTCTTGAAGGGCTTTTAATTATGTTGTGGAGGACCACTACATAACTCATTTTAAACAAAACACAAGTGAAAAATTCGTTAATTCGTTATGAGTTATAGTTACACATGACTCGGTCATCGGCCATGCGGAGTTGACTTCCATAATGGCTCTCTGATGGTCGTTGAATGTTCCTAATATCAGAAAATATTTGCACCTTGAAAGGGTATTTTAATTGTTGTGGACCTTGTGTTTGTTGTCACTCTCAACATATAGTTGTTGTTCGAATCAACGGTGATGTAATTTTTGACATTGTAGCATGATGGAAAACAGCACCATATCACCTGATTCTTCAACGTAAATCTTATTTCTTCAAAAGATACAGCTGTTTTTTTTTATGCTTTGACTAAAAAGATTTGTTTTTAGACTTTAGACGTTGGACTTTTTGGCTAGCATCGTTTTGGTTCTTTACTTGTTTTTCACATTTCTTTAGCACAATAGACTTTTCTTAAAGTCCACTTGTTGTAAGCATCGGCCGACCGGTTCATGCATTGGCATTCTTCATATGCGATATTCGGGAATTATTCAAGTTCTTTGATTTTAACGTCTGAACGAAAACATTTATTAGTTTTAAATATTCAATCTCTCCAAAAACTCTAGGGGTGGTTCACTCAAAAAAAAAAAAAAAAAACAATAAAGCACGGTAGGGGTAGTTAAGCTTTTCTTCTGACAACAAGATAATAAATTAATTTTTTAATTAATTAATTTTAACTGAAATTCAAAACTTATTGTATAATACATTAAATTTTAGTAGGTCAGTAATTAGATAAAGAATGGAATGTCACCGTATCCGACATATATCGTATGAGGCATAGGAAACAAATTTCAAAATTCAAAAATGATTTTTTTTCCTAAAAAAAAGTTCAATTAGGATGCACATATAGACACTTTTAAAAGTAGATGAGTTCAATTATATAATCACATCAAAGATAAAACGTGGAGAAAACGTATTGTAAGCGATTAATTTTTTTTAATCAAATACTTTTTTTTATAATAAAAATAGATCAAAAAAATACTTCTATTTTTAATATAAAATAATATTTTTTATCTGTTATAATCGTTTATTGTGTCTCTTTTTTATTGGTGGCTATGTATCTTTCACTGTAGAGATAGGCCATGCTATTGAAAATCTGTCGGACAAAGACATCCGACACGCGTTCAACATGAAGCGCAAATATGTGTCAGGCAGCACGTCCAAGTGCTCGCAAATGAGAAATAATCAAGGCGACGACAGCTGCGTTAATTGACTCTTTTTTAAATTTTATAAATATGAGAACTTTCTGTATTGAGATCGTTTTTTCTTTTCCTTCTTTTATTATTATTATTATTATTATTTATTTATTTTTTTTGTTAATATTGGTTGAGAAGATGATGGTGGGTTTAAGAGGAGTCGAAGGGACGGCGAGGGGGTGACAACGAAGATATAATTTAATCAATTTTCTTTGTTCAAAATAGATTTATAATAAAACGGAAGTTACTTCGGTTTTAATTCAAAAATTTGATAATTGATATATTTTATAGTATTGTTTTTAATTAAAAAAATATACAAATTTTTTATTGCACAAACCAAAAAGTATTATATTCTTTTTTTTTTATTTCTTTGCTAATAAGTAAGGTGGCTTTTTTTTCAAAAGGAAGTGAGGAAATTTTTTTTAATAATTAAAAAAATATATTGTCAGCGCATAAGTTATCGCACGTTGAGTTGAGGTCAGAGGTCATCTATTAATATCCTCATTTAACTTATTGCCACCTAAATACTGATGGTCTAAAAGCGGCTCAGTCACAATTCACCTTATGATTGTCGAATTTTAAATACGACATTCAACAATTACTGAATCTTCCAAACCCAACATTGAAACAAGGACATTTAACTTCTTTTACCAAGAAAATTATTAGAATAAAAATTTAAATTTAAATTATTTACATAAAAATATATTAAATTATCATAAAATTATTACTTAAAGTGGTGAAAGTGAGGAGTTTAGTTGACTAAAGGGTCGTCTCACGTATCTTAACCTTTGTTTTTTTTGTTCTTTTTTGGGGAAAAAATACGCGTATCACAATACCTATATTTTTCCGCGTCTGTTAGAAGAAAGATGAAAAAAGGGCTTATTAAGGAAGGAAGGAAGGAAGGAAGCGGCTCTGAAGTTGGAATGGGGAAAAGACAGAGTGAGAATCAATCCCCATGTGACTTCGAGGCAGCTTCTTGGGTGCCGTTATTGACGAACGCTCTTGGGGCCCACCACATCTTCCCTTTCTCACTCCAGTTTAATTGACTTTTTTGTTTTTATTTATTTATTTTAAAATAAATATGATTTTGGCATTGAAAGCTGTCAAAGGTCAACTCTTCCGAGTTCCAAAAAAAACCCCTCTCTCTCTCTCTCTCTCTCTCTCTCACCGCGATTTTGCCGAGTCATTAATCCAACGGCTCATTTTGCAGCTTTAGACCTTTTCTCTTTGTCTCTCATCATTATACACGGTCTCCAACCAGTAATACTGGACCCCACTGATAAGAAGCGGTCAACATTTCAAGACCACGCATGCCACGTGGTAGAAACCCATTTGATCATAGATTTGACTGACAGCTCTCTCACTCTAATCAAATGGCTCACATTGAAAGAGTGTGAGAGAAAGAGAGGAGGGGACCATTTTGTTTGACTCGAATCCCCTCCGCCCCTCGTCCTTTTTATCATCATAATCTTTGTTTCACATTCATCTTTAATTTTGCTTTAAAAAAAAAAAATTTCTGCCTTTTCCTTTTCTGTTCGTTGGAATCTATTTCCCCCTTGTATTAGATTATATATCTCCGGCTGGCTGCCTATTGAGTGTGATAGAGCAGAGCATAGATCAGAATTCTTGTAATTTGTATGGTTGTAAGGGGATATGGCTGTGGACCTGATGATGATGGGGTTTTCTGGTGATGGTTTCGCATCAAAACTACAAGAAAATGCTGTGAAAGAAGCGGCAACCGCCGGAATCCAGAGCGTTGAACAGCTCATAAACCTGCTCAAACAACAGCAGCAGCAGCAGCAGCAATATTACCAAGATTTGTCATCATCAACATCATCTTCTTCAAGCTCCAATCTTGGAAACGATAACATCGAGGCTGTTACAGATGTGGCCGTTAACAACTTCAAAAAGGTCATTTCTTTGCTGGGTGGTCGGACGACTACGAGAACTGGCCACGCTCGCTTTAGAAGGGCCCCTTTGGCCTCCCTTCCTCAACAGCCGGCGCCGCCGCAGCCGCTGAAGCAAGAGGAGCAACCAGAACAGAAAGAGCCAGCTCAAGTGCATGCTGCTGCTTCTGTTCCATCGACTAATTCTCAGCCCACAGAGCCAGCCTCTGCTTTCAGAGTTTATCATCCCACACCTGTTCATCGCCTCCCGCCTCTGCCGTACGGTAACCACCAACAACAAAAGGCTTCGCTTCCCGCGGGGACCAAAAATGGGATTTCGGAGAGAAATGAAAGGCCGGCTGCAATCAATTTGTCTAATACCCCATCAATTTCTGCTGCTACTTCCTTCATGTCTTCTTTAACAGGGGAAACCAGTGTACAGCGTTCTATGTCTTCTTCCGGGTTTCATCAGCTTAACCAACCCAGACCAGTCTCATCTTCTGGAAGACCCCCTCTCTCTTCTTCTACTTCGCTCAAAAGAAAGTGCAATTCCATGGATGATGCTGCTCTCAAATGCGGCGGCTCTTCTTCTGGCCGATGCCATTGCTCCCGTAAAAGGTTGCTAATTTTTTTCATTTCAAATGTCTAATTTATCAAAATTCTGCTGTTGGGTTTGGTCAAGCTTGAAACTTTTCTACACAGACTAACTCTGTTGATTGAATTCAGCAGGAAAACAAGGACGAAAAGAGTAGTTAAGGTGCCTGCAATTAGCAGCAAGATGGCTGATATTCCACCTGATGAGTATTCCTGGAGAAAGTATGGCCAAAAGCCAATCAAAGGTTCCCCTCATCCAAGGTGCTTGCTTACCCTTTTCTTATCCATCTGCTTCATTTTTCCCTTACAATTTGTTTCAAACTCTTTTGACTGTGGTTGATTGATTATCAATTAAATCGATCAAGAATTTATCATTGTCTAAGCCAGTTCAATTTGGTCAAACGTAGATCAGCAATTGCTCCTCTTAAAAGGGGTGACGCAACTCAAGTAGATAGAGTGAGAAGAGAAAGAGTTAGACCTAAGTTGATTTGGTAATTGATAGTTAAAAAGAATTTAGAACAAGAGGACTTTGTCTAGCTGATGCCAATTAAATTTGAAGTTGAAACTTTTTTGTTGTTGTTGTTGTTATTGTAAGTCAGTCCAATTTGGCTAAGCACATAATTGATGTTGGTTGTAATTGTTTTTCGATTTGCCAGGGGATATTACAAGTGCAGTAGCGTAAGGGGCTGCCCTGCACGCAAACATGTAGAGCGTTCAGTGGATGATCCAATGATGCTGATTGTCACCTATGAAGGAGAACACAACCACTCACTCTCAATCACTGACGCCGCTGCTGCTGCTACAATTCTTGAATCCTCGTAAAGTCAAACTCATCAAGGAGGGGCTCGGATGTCTGTCCAAGGAGATAAGGGCTGGTTGCTGGTGTCTAAAATAGTGAATGCCAGTGGACTTAGTAGGATGATTGTTTCCCTTTGTTTTTGGCCTTTCTTTCCCAACTTTGTCTAGAAAATGAATGATAAACATAAACAGGAATAGAATAGAGTAGAAAATTTGTGGATTTGATTTGGTGGAAGTTGAATCATGCAAGTAGTAGTGGGGGTCTTTTTTTATTTAATACATATAAATTTATATTTTTTTTTGATTTATCACGATGGATCTTTGCACGGTTGCCCACTTCATTTTGTTCCCAATCCACTCATATTATATTCCTTTTTTTATTGGTGAATTCAAGGGTTTAGATATATAATTTTCGTTGGGCTATAATTGAGGAAAGTGTAATGAGAGTTTATAAGTCCCGCATAATAAATCGGAAATCGTCGCAAAGTCAATAAGGCCGGTTGGGCCTACTACAACTGTGCCCTGCCCCACTTTCATTGTCAATGTTTTTAAATTCCAATTGGTCTCCGAGTAGGATCACATTCCTGTCCCTCTCTTTTTTTTTTTTTCCCAAATAAGAGGTTAAAGAATAAAGATTGATAAATATACTAAGTAATAATATTTATGTAGTAATAAAATAAAAATAAAATAATATATCTCGTTAGATAAATTATGTGATTATTTTGTTATTACATAAAGTTAAGATGCGTAATATAACTCTCAAAGATTGGATTCTTCCAGCTTGGTCGCAAAGACTTGGATCAATATTGGTCTGGGTTTGAAATACCATGTAATTTCTAAGGTGTCCAATGTCTTCACAAATCACAATGACATTCAGCTTCTGCAAATACCGAAAAAAAAAATAAAAATAAAAATAAAAATAAAAAAACGTAACTAGTTACAAGATGAAGTACAATTCTTTTTCTAACAACAATAACGGTGTTATATTTGTTATAGTATTTACTGTTAAGTTTAATAAATTTGAAGTTCGAATTCCCTTCACAGACAGTTTATTTTAAAGTCGAATAAATTGAGAGTAACTAATTTGTATGATTGAAAGAGATTTGTGTTGATTTCAGTGTGTTTCAACGGATCAAATGGCTCAATTGTTCCGAAGAAGCTAAGCATAGGAGTAAACGTTGGCTTAATTGTTATGCAACCGAAAATCCTTTGATCATGGAAATTTGAGTTTTGACAAATCTCAATGTTGAAAACTTGGGATGAAGTTGAATGTGCTCCTCAATCAGGTTGTCAATGTTTGACTTTACTTTGCATGAAAATTTGAAGATTCTGTGCATTGTTTTTTTTTTTTATTTATTTTATTGGTTCTATATGCATAACTAATTTGTACCACGAAAGTCAATTCTCAATTCTCAATGCACTTCATGTGATCTTCCAAGTCCCTATCCACCTTCTAGTGTAGTCCATTGTGTTTTTGAAGACTAAATGGTCAAAAATAAATATAAAAATACAAAAAAAAGCAACTAAAACAGCTTAGAAAAATAAAAATTAATTCTAATGCAGATGTCAAGGGAAACCCGGGACTGACAGGTGCTGGGGGCTTGGCTCGTGCTATGCATGGTTCGTGGCTTGGTGGATTTGTACATAACATTGGACTCACTTCGGCTTTGGTGGCTGAGATATGGGGAGTTTTTCAAAGTTTAAGGTTCGCTTGGAATGAAGAATATGGGCATATAATTATTGTGACTGATTCAATTTCAGCACACTAGGCTATTAGCAGAGGAGCACTCCCACGCACCCTTATGCTCTCTTGATTTAGAGCTGTCCAGAGGTGTTGCAAAAAAATTGGAATGTTCAATTTGTTTGTGTTTATCGAGAAGGTAATAAAGTAGCTAATTAACTTGTCTTTTACGTAATTATCCAGTGACTTGGTCTGACAATTCTGCAACGTCCCTTGATAGCTTACAAATATTTTTATTTGAGGATATTATTGATGTCTATCACTTTAGAATTATAGTTTATTAGACCTGTGTATTGCCCTCCACTTTTATAAATAATAATAATAATAATAATAAATGAGTAATGGCCTTGGGTATCTTTATTAAATTTTTTTCACTTTAAATTCTCTGGTACAATGCAACATCAAAGAAACTAATAAAAGATCACCTTTAGACTACTTAGAATTAAGTTCTATAACCATCTTTTGAGTGTGATTTTGAAAGACCCTAGCAAAAGACGCAATGGGGTTAGACTTCTCCATTGTGTTTAGTTTCCAATGAATCTATTTTTTATTTTCTTTTTGTTTTTTTTTTGATCGATTTTTTTTTTTCCTTTTTGTTATTTTGCTCGACAGAGCAAGCTGGAATATGTTCAGTTTCAGGCAGTGGATCCAAAAGACGCAACGCAGGTATAATTATTCGGTGCTTTGGTTCGGACGAATTTCGGCCTCTATACACGAACACATAGAGGTCAAAACCAAAAAACCAAAAGTCCCAACATTTTTAAAATTTTTGTTTACGTGGACAACTATGAAATGTCTTGCAAATATAGTCTACTTGGGATAACTTTCTGTAAATCCTAAATTTTCGCAAACTTTCACAATCAAAGTTTTAGATATTTTTGAGCTTTTAAACAAGTCTTAAACTTTTAATTTTTATTTTATGTCAATCTGTATTTGACAGGAATTGATTAAATTGTTGGATATACGGTTTGACTTAAAAGAGATAATATAAAATATATTTAGATATGTACTAAAAAATACAAAAATATGTTTATTTCACCATTCTTCATCTTTTCTTCTACATATTTTTGCGCAAAAATTTTCCTTTTTTTATGCACATTAGGAAAAAATTTAAAATTTTTGCCTTTATATGTAGGAAAAAAGAGAAAATTTTAATAAAATATATACATGGACATATTTGAGGGCGTGCGTGAGATTTTTTATATTGTTTCTGTTCATTAAAATTACGTATCAAATGATTTGACTAATAAGGACTTATATACAATAAAAATTAAATATTTATTACTAGTTTAAAAACGAAAAAATATTTAGAGCTCAATTGCAAAAATTTCCAAAGATTTAGCATTTCCGAAGGATAAATCCCACTGTATTTTAACTTCAAGAAAATGTAAGAATTGACTTTGCATTGAGTAGTTCATCGATCTACCCGAATTATCAAAGTGTTCAAACTAAACCGTATAAAATCATAACGGGTAAAATCTCAAAGGTTGAAGTTTGAATGCAGATGTGAAAAATAAAAAAAAACCTGTCACTTTCAGATTGGATGTGCTTTATTGTTGAAACTCATCCAATTCAATTTAAACCACTTAATCTATAGATATAAAGTACATATTAATTTATATGTATACACATATGATATAACACAAATGATTCTTCATATATACATATAAATAAATTTATGACAAATATGATAGTGAAAACATATATTAGTACGCATATATAAATTTATGTCATATCATACATAATATTTCAACGTAATATTCTTGTTGTAGACTTCAATAAATTAAAATGGAATGATGGCTTGTCTCAATATAAGATATTAGCATTAGTTTGAATTATTCTTCTTTTTGGAAGAAAGTGTGAATCTAGTTAGTCTAATATATAAGCTTATTATCCAAACCGAACTACATCTACCTAATGTAGATCAAGTAATCAACTATCTACCGCTTTGGTGGATTAGTTTTTGATATTTCGATTTCAAAAAAACCATGACAGTCCCCTAGAGACTCTTCAATGGTTTAAAATTTAGGCATTCATTTTTTAGATTTTGGGCTAATAAAAAAACAACTGAGCTTTATGACAGCAAAGAGAGTTATTTTAATTTATAGTTCACGATATAATAAGTCTATTAATTGTAAAAAAAGAAAACAGTAAGAAGAATAAGACTGGACAAACTTTGAATAATGCAACCTTCGTCTTTTGTTAGTGAGTCAATTAGTTGACGGAAAAATTGTTTTTTCAATTTGTTTTTTTTTTTTTTTATTTCTTTTTCCTAGTAAAGATGAACTATAATCATAGTAAAAAGGTTGGTAAAATCACGAAGGAGAGAACTAGGGTCAAACTCCAAATCCCCGGCTAGAAGTTTCAGTTTTCAAACTTTCTTTCCCTTTGTTGCGGAATTTTTGCCGAGATGACAAAAAATTTTTGCTGCTGGCAGGACCATTATATGGTTATGGGCTAGTAAACACAAGCCCATCCCAAACAACATCCAACAACCCTTGGTCTCAAATAGTGGACCAAAACTCAAATGGAGGCCATTAATAACAGAAGCTGGAATACTGGGGGTATGATAACGTGGTTCACATTTTTTAATGGAGGACTGACAGGGGACGTTGGGAGCCCATAAGAGCTTACCTTAGCTGTTGATCTCCTTTCTAGTCTGAAATATATTTTCTGCCCCTTACACCTTTAGGAGGAGGGATTCTCTGCCAAACAATATTGGAGTGAACTTGAAACAATGCTCATGTCTGGAAAGGCAAGAGTAGGGAAAAAAAGAGAGGTGATTCCTGGGTCCCACCCAAAAGTATTTCTCCCATAAATAAGGGAATTTGCTAGCACCCTTTTCTTTTTTCTTTTTTTTTTTTTTTGTAAATGTCAAATTACATTTTTTTGCTCTAATTTCACTTTTTAATTTTTACTTTTTACGGATAAAATTATTATTATAACACAAATTATTTTTTTCTTACTTTTCACTTATTTCTAAACAAAATAATTACACTATTTTTCTTCATATTACACTCTCCTAAGAAGGATAAATTTTTTTTTTCTCTCTTCTAATATTTATTTCTCACATTTTCATTCCTTCAATATTCCTCTCCCCTCTTTTTTTTTCTTCTTTCAAACATTGTGTTAATTTTCCATTTGCCAAAAAAAAGAGAGTATATATTCATGCCTTAAGAGCGACGGAAATGAGGAAAAAAAGAAAAAAACTAGAGTGAGTAAGAAAGTCGAATGCCAAATTTAGCATAGGACAAAATTTTCTTAAAGGGAACTAATTGGTAAATTATACGTTGTTAGATGATTAAAATTTTAAAAAAATTAGATAAATTATTAAATGTTGGTGAATGAATTGCGTAATTACTTTGACAGTATATAAAATTAAGTTATATAGTGAATTCATTTCTTAAATTCTTTTATTTAATAACTCATTCTTTTTTTAGAGGAAACATGTCAAATTGATTTGTTCTTAGGAAACCCTCGCGCAAATGCGCCTATGGCTAGAGCTGCCATAAACTGTCACTTCCCATGCCGGCGCGCACGCAAAAAAAATATGTGCAATTTGTTTGTTGTCTATAGATTTAATGAAGAGCTGGAGCCCTTGCGACTAGTTAGTGCAATCATCCTTTGACGGAACTTAGATATTACTCTTGTTAGACTATTTCCCTAGACTAAAAAAAAGTACCAGAATCCCTAAGGTTATGTTAATAAGATCTTGTAAGATATAACAGATACTCTAAACTTGAGGTTTGGGTTTCGCTTTTCTTCCAACTTTATCTATTGTTTAATTTTCACTGCTTCTGGTTTACTAAGGAAGACGACGTCAGGTTGGCACCACGCAATTGCCATGTCAGCTTCCATTAACAACAACACGAGCGGGACGTAGTCTTGATTGCCATGTCATCTTGAGTTGATCAAATCGGTTGGGAAAAAAGTAGACTTCCAAAAATTTTTTACTCGATATTTCATCCAAATTGCAATAGGTTTTCTATTTTCTATAAAGAATAATGTTATTTTTTGTAGCAAAAAAGTTTGTCCTTTTCTCTTATTACAAAAAATAACACTGTCGTTGTAAAAAGAAAAAGACCTGTTGTAATTCGGACAAAAAAAATTAGGCAAAAAAATTTTGAAAGTGTAATGGGACTCAATCAGTTAAACCTAGACTAATTAGGTCAGCCATACATATGCCATTTTTAGGTTCAACCTAGTTTCGAATGTCTTCTGAATCTTTGGTGTGTTTTCTGCATTTTGGCGTCTGTTTGAACTAATTCTTACAGCACGAACCTGTTTTGATATGTCTTCTAATCATTTTTGCACATTTTGTTAGCTTTGATCTCTATTATCATTATGGAGAGATTTAAGGTTTCACAAATTTGTTCTTGGGTCTCAAAAGATGTTGAACTTTCTCATGGGACACAAGTTTTAGCATGTCATTAGTGTTAATCTTCCAAAACCCACTCAATGAGAAGACAAGAAATAGAAAAAATCCTCAATTTCAGAAAAATTACAAAAGAAGAACAACAAAATCCTCAATGTGGTATTAGTGACTTGAAGACTAACAAAAAAAGAATTCCAAAATCCTCAATTTCAAAAGACCTTGTGTTCCCATAATTGAACTTGAGTTTGGTTGTATGGCCATTACAAAAGAGGTATGTGATCTATCGACATCATCATCAAAGTTTAGATCCCACAAATTCTTTGCAGTCAAGGAAACCAAACTAGAATTTGGTGATGGGAAAACTGATATTCTGAAATCAATTAAAGATATCGTAGCTCTTACTCTGTAAATCCTTAAAATAACTGAATGAACTTTTCAACTGTTTCATTTTTGTCTCCTGAAGTGGGTTTCGAAAGATTGAACTAATAATGCGCCAAAGATTGGGTTCTATGAGGAAGGTTAACATCTGTTGGGACCAAAGAACATAATTGATCCTATTATGGTAACTATGAATATAGAAAGCTCAAATTTTTCCGTGACAAGAATCAGAGAGATCAAAGCTGAGAAAATATGCAAAACCGAGTAGTGGACATATCGAAACATGATGCAGACAGGTGCAGTTAGTATTAACTCAAACAAACCTTAAAAGAAAAAAAAGAGAAAAATTAGGAGGATATTAAAAATAGTTATAGAGTAGCCATAGATAATAGAGAGTTTTTTTTTCGAATAAAATTTTTTTTAAAAAAAATTAAATTAAAATTTAAAGTAATACTAAATAAATTTAAGATAATTTTAAATATGTTTAGAATTTAATTTAAAAAAAAATAAAATTCTGTTATTTTTTACAGATTAAACTAATTTTTATAACTAATTTATAACTATTTTTTATATTTTCTTAATGAAACTATATATAAAAAAAAAAAAGCAAAGATGGCACGACAGAAAACCTCAGAAATCACTCTGGATTGTCCAAAATTGGTTCGAAAATGATTGAACCGATTGGCGAAAGGTTGAAGCAAATTAGTCAAAAGCAAGCTAACGTGACTTCAAATGGGTCCACAAGCTTAGGACCGTTTAACGTGCTATTGAATTTCCTAAATGGCATGTTTGGACTTATCTCATTCTCATCAATGAAGACAAAGACAATAATGTGCTTGACGAAAATGTGAACCTCATTTGGTGAAGAATTATATCTAAGTGGAGGTTTCATGTTCTTTATTTTTTTTTTAAATAAAAAAATTCATAATAAGTATATCAATTATCAAATTTTACAAATTAAGACTGAAATAATTTTTATTTATATACCTTATTTAATTTAATTTATAAAAAATTATTAAATACTCAAATATTATTAAATTTAAATATACATTTCTTAAACTGATTGCAGTTATCATCGAATTTAAAGTTAGTTGCACTAAGTCAACAGTCAATTTAAATAAACGCAAAGGTCAAAATTTTTAGAGCATTGAGTACATCGCCTGAAAGGCATGCCCGAGTGCTGCCCGACCGTCAGTCCCACCAAATTGAGTGTCATTACACTTCTAAAATTGGGTATCTGTCTGAATATTTTTTTATGTAGCAAGATTATAATTTTGTATAACAAGATTGTTACTTTGTGCAATAAAAAAAATATAAAAAATACAGATTTTTCTTATTACACAAAATAACAATCTTGTTGCACAAAATCATAGATTTGTTGCACAAAAAAATATTCGAGCAAATAACCAATTCTGGAACTTTAATTTTTTCCCACCAAATTAAAAAAATTAAAAGAATGGAGCAAACATTCAAGGGCTATTTAGTCATTTTGGTGTATTTGGTTGTTTCAAATTCAAGTAGGAATTTATACCGCCGGTCAGAGAATAAGGATAATAAACTATATGTTAAATAATGGAAATATTATATAAAGTACTATTATGTAATCACGTAACTTATGAGATATAAAAAATACATATATAATTAATTTAATAATTTTTATAATTTAATAATTCAGATTGACATATAATAATTTTATACATATTATTATGTATCTATATAACTTTTTTCTCCAACATAATATTTAAGGGCCAGATAATATTATAAATAAAAACTTTTGCGTATAATGAGAAATTTGTAATTATTAATCAAATTTTTTTTTATGAAGGACACCACTAAGTGGTTGTAGTTCTAAGAAATTTCCACAACTATCATATATGATGTGATAGAAAAAATTATACGACGTGTTAAAAAAATTATATAATGTACAACCGGCTATTAAATTTTAATAACTGGTTACAGGTCGTATAATTTCTTATAGTATGTTGTATAATTTTTTTTCTAGTTCCTTTACTACGTTATATAATTTTTTTATCACATCGTATATAATAGCTACGAAAGCTACCTAAGAAAGAGAGTAATTACATGGACACATAAAAAATAGACGCGAAATCAATGCACTGCAACGAGTGGCTATATTTGTGCAACAAGCCTCATAATTTTTGGAAAAAAAAAAAAAGTTGAAAAATGTTTTCAATTTTTGTTGTAAAATTTAAGTTGCTTATTGCAAAAGTAAAGGTGTTAGGTGCAATGTATCGACTTCTGCGTTTATTTTTATATGTGTTCGCATTTTTTCCACCTAAAAAAACAACCATTTAACTTTTTCTTTTTCTAAAATATTGAATGATTATATCTTATCCTTTAAATTTTAATTTTGATATCTTAAATTTTTAGTTTTATTCGTATATGCATTGCTCAAATTTTAAAAAAAGCTAAGACTACATAGGCACTCATTATGCGTTTAGATTTGCAATTAATCCAACGATTTAATTGTTTTCATTTTTTCTCAAAGTAATTGTAATTTTTTATAATTTAATGATCTAAATTTTGCTTGTCAACATTCTAGCTACTTTTATGTATGTTATATAGCCATTTCCTTTTAAACTATGTTAAAAAAATCTTTAACAATAATTAAATGAGTGGTAAATCATAATTGAGAAAATCGAATAATTATACGACGTATAATCAACCATTAAATTTTAATGGTTGGTTACACGTTATATAATTTCTTATGACACATTATATAATTTCTTTCTAACTCTTCTGTCACGTCATATAATTTTTTTTCATTACATAGTATATGATAGTTACGAAAAAGCTGCTTAACAAAGAGAGTGATTACATGGATGCATAAAAAATTGACGCGGGAGTCAACAAATTTCAACAAATGACTTTATTTTTGCAACAAATCCCTTAATTTTTATAATGAAAAAAGTAATTGAAAAATGCTTTCAATTTTTGTCGTAAAATTTAAGTCGTTTGTTGCAAATATAAAGCTGTTAGTTGCAATATATTGACTCCCCCTATTTTTGTGTAATTTCTTGTGACACATTATATAATTTCTTTATAACTCCTCTGCCACGTCATATAATTTTTTTCATCACATAATATATGACAGTTACGAAAGCTGCTTAACAAAGAGATTGATTACATGGATGCATAAAAAATTGACACGGGAGTCAACACATTTCAACAAATGACTTTATTTTTGCAACAAGTCCCTTAATTTTTGTAATGAAAAAAGTAATTGAAAAATGCTTTCAATTTTTGTTGCAAAATTTAAGTCGTTTGTTGCAAATATAAAGCTGTCAGTTGCAATATATTGACTCCCCCTATTTTTTTGCATATAAAAACAACCAGTTAGCTTTTCCCTTTTATAAAATATTGAATGATCATATTTTATCTCTTAAATTTTAATTTTGATATCTCGAATTTTTAGTTTTATTCCTATATGCATTGCTCAAATTTTAAAATAACCTAAGACTATATAGACACGCATTATGCGTACTAATATGTAGTTAATCTAACAATTTAATTGTTTTTCTCAAAGTAATAGTATTTTTTACGATTTAATAATCTAAATTTTGCCTACTAATATTCTAATTAATTTTATCTATGTTATGCAGGTTTTTCCTTTAAAATATGTAAAAAAAAATCATTAAAAATAATTGAATACATGTTAGATCATAATTGAGAAAATTGAATAATTATACAATATGTAACCAGCCATTAAATTTTAATGGTTGGTTATACATTGTATAATTTCTTATAGCAGGTTTTATAATTTTTTTAACTCTTCTGCCACGTCGTATAATTTTTTTTATCACAACGTATATGATAGCTACGGAAGCCATTTACGAAAGAGAGTGATTATATGGACGCATAAAAAATAAAAGGAAGAGTCAACGCATTACAACAGGTAGCTTTATTTTTGCAACAAGTCTCATAATTTTTGCAACGAAAAAAACGGTTGAAAAATAGTTTCAATTTTTGTTACAAAATTTAAGCCACTTGTTGTAAAAATAAAGCTGTTAGTTGCAATGTATTGACTCCCGTGTAGATTTCTTATACGTCTCCCTATTTTTCCGCCTATGAAAACAATCATTTAGCTATTTCCTTTTATAATATATTGAATGATTATATTTCATCTTTTAAATTTTAATTTTTATATCTCGAATTTTTAATTTTATTTGTATATGCATTGCTCAAATTTTAAAATAAACTAAGACTACGTAGGCATGTATTATGCGTACCAATTTACAGTTAATCTAATAGTTTAATTATTTTCTTTTTTTCTCAAAGTAATTGTATTTTTTACAATCTAATAATCTAAATTTTGTGTGCCAACATTCTAACTACTTTTATGTATTTTATGTAGCTTTTTCCTTTAAAATATGTAAAAAAAATCATTAAACATAATTGAACATATAAATCATAAATGAGAAAATTGAATATTTTACTATACTTTCAGATTTCTTTAGCAATTTTTTAGGGTTTCATTTTCTAGAGGCTCAATTTACTCCTTTTTCCCGTTTGCCTATCTTTCCCGATTCATTCTATAATGTTTTTTGTCCCAGACTTTTAAAGTTTCAATTTACCATTTTGTTCCTTCAATTATTTGAGATATCAATATTTTTAATCTTAAACCTTTAAATTTTTTTACATTTGAGTTTTAAACCTTTTTGACATTTCATTTGAATCCTAAATCTTTTGATTTCATACTAAATCAGTTCTTTAAGTTAAAAAAAATGATCAATCGATTAATAAATGAGTTTAACTTAATAAAAATTATTTAAAAAAGGTTAAAAATATGAATTAAATATTTTTTTCATTAATAAAATATGCACATTAAATATTTTTTTAATCAACAAATATACGAATTAAATAAGTAACATGCATATTTTTGATAGAAAAAACATTCAATTCATATATTTAATATTTTTTTAAATAATTTTTTTGTAAAGTTAAAATATTTTTTTAATAGATTAATCACTTTTAGTAAATAAAGGGACTGATTTGATAAAAAATTTAAAAACTTAATTCTTAAATAAAATATGAAAAAAAATTTAAAATTTAAATATAAAAAATTATAAAAACTTAAAATTAAAAATATTAATATTCTTCAATTATTTAATCCCCACCATTCATATGTATTTTCCCGCCCCTCCATTGTCCTTTCCCTCTACAAACTTATTAATTATTTATTGTTTGTCACCTCATTCACGCACATGTCGGGCAATAATCCTCGGGTGAGGTACTTTTTCCGAAATCTTTAAGTATTGCCATTAAAACTCAACTATTAGTAATAAGTGAGAAAAATATATTAAATAACTATTGAGCTATCACATTACTGATGTTTCGTGCTCATTAATGAAAAGGCCCGCGCACTTTGGAATTTTGTGCCTTTCTTGCGACAAAGGAAAAGCCATTGGGGCATGGGGATTACTTTTCCCCTCGATTAAATGCCCCCATTCCTTCAGTCAAATAAAAAAAAATCCCCCCTTTCCTGTTTTCTCGTGAATGATTGCAAAGCAGCAAAATCGAGAAAGTAAAAATTAAAATTATAAAGCAAAGGCACCTCTCTCTCTCTCTCTCTCTCTCTCTCTCTCTCTCTCTCTCCTTTCTTTGCTCTAAGAATTTTTGGGTTTGCAATTTCTCAACGGCTGCATGATGTGTAATTTTATGTAATGCAAATAATTTTATATAATATATAAAATATTTTATACTATACAAAAAATTTTTTACATAATAAATAAGACATTTTTTCAATTTTATATTATACATGTTTTACATATTATATAAAGTATTATTTATATAATATAAAATATTTTGCATATAATATGAAAACATTATGCATCAATTTTGTTTTAGAAAATAAATCTGTCTAACCTTTTGCTAACAATCTATCCTTTCTTTCATACGTTGTTTTGGCTTTTTAATATGTCGTGTAAAGTAATGGTCAGAATAATGGTAATTGATTTGGAAAGCGGCAATAGGACTCAATAATTAGGAGGTGATGCTCCCGTATCGAATGGCCGCTAAAATTTAAAAATGTGAGGATAATGTCTTCAATTACGTTTAAGCTTATGTGCTTCACGACTGGAATTTGCTTTGTCCTTTTCTTTTCGGTGGTCTTTATATTCTTCTGTCTTTTGCCTTTTGCTTTTCCTTTGCTTTACCGACAGAATTTGCTATGTACATAACATAATAATTTTTAGGAAGATTGTAGGATGTTACTCCTATTTTTCATTTTTTTAAAAAAAAAAAATACACTTATGCTTTCGTTTTACATTCCTAATACTACTATTTGATGTATGGCTCAATCTGCCAAATGCCAGCGACAGATATCAATGTTTAAAATTAAATTGACTTTCACCATCAATTTTCACGAATTTATAGTTGTTTTTTTTAGTTTGTGCCTAGCAATGACACATTAATTTGTGCTTATAGCATTAAGTTGAAAAAGCAGTTCTTTTTAACCTCTATTTTCATTTTTCTAGTTCTTTTCCCAATGAGGTGGGTGTATATTTATGTTCAGAAGCACATTCCCAATATTGGACTTCATTAGATTCCCAAATCGTCTCCAAGCTAGTTTTGCCTTTTTTTTTTTTTTTTTTTCTACGTTGGGTTTGACTAATTTAATTTGAATATTTGTTAGACTCTTTATTGAGGTCCACTCTCTTAACGCTATTTTTTCTATATATAAGACTCGAATTTAAAACTTTATTTAAACAAATATAAATTCTTTATCACTTAAATTAACGATTATTCATTCCCAATTAGTTACGTTAGAGATAAACCTACTTATGTTCTCACTAGAGAATTAAAATAGAGTATTCCTCAAAAATTAACTTGCGATACTGTTTAGAGTTAATGACTAATACACACACATAAAAAAACCTAGAAAGCGTCATAGTCCAACGTGTAGGGCGCTTAGAGTATTGTGAATTAGAAGTGGTGCCCACAGTTCTATAATTTTGCGACTTTGTGTCGAGGGATCTAAAGTGACTGCATAATAATGGTATATATTCTTTGTTTGAGGCAACCCGTAGGTTTAGTCTACCACTTAACTCTAATAGGATAATCAAAATTTTTTACATGAATTTGAATATCTTTAAATAGTTGAATCACAAAGTGCTGATAATGCGCCTTTCTTATTCTCTCTTGCTAAGCAAGTCTTTCAAATACCATAGAAATGTCCATTGTTTGTTTTCGCTACATCTCTATTGGAGACAAATAATGCCTGAACTGGTACAAAATCCTCCAGCTTGATCTTTGCTGACTCTTGCCTAATTAGCATTGATTATAGTTTCCCATTATTGCAATGGTTTATTTTCAAGGTAATTTAGATTTCACTTCGTGTTGATGATAGCCTTTTTTGGTCGAAGTTGATGATAGCCTTTGTGCTGTTCGCCTCTAGGCTTTGGCCAGCTTGTCGGAAAAATGACCTCAGTAATCGATTCTCTAATCGTGGATCAACCCAAATTTTAAGCAAATTTACCACATTGATTAAGTATAATTTCCTGGCCTGATTTATTCCGATGTTTATAATTTATAACCCCTTATAATAATTACAACTTATGTTGGACATTTGCTTTCTTGCAACTAATGTGTTTGGAGTGCCAAGAAATGAGAGAAAAGGAGGAGAAAGGAGGAGGAAGAAAATGAAAGTGAGAAGAAAATAAAATTATTTAGAGTGCTTGAGAAAGTTAAAAGAAAAAAGTATGTGAAAGAAAAGGTGAATAGTAATTTGTGAGAGAAAAAGTTTAGAGAAAATAAAGTTAGTTAGAGTGATAAAAAAAGGTGAGAAAAAGAAAGTATGATAAAAGAAAATATAAATAATAATTTGTAAGAGAAAAAGTGAAGAGAAAATAAAATTGTTTAGAGCAGTGTAGAAAGTGAGAAGAAAAAAAAATAAGAAAGAAAAATAAATGATAATAATTATAATTTTCTTTTCTTCTTTAGTTTCCTTCTTTAATGTGCAGAATTTTAATATTTTAATTAGTATTTTAAATGAAATAAAATTATAATTTTTGTAATAAGACAAATAACGTTAATAATAAAAAAAATAAAAATTTTAATTTTTATTAAAAAATTTATTAATCTTATTATATTAATATATTTATTAAAATATTAAAATTAGGTATATGTATTCGTACGCTTTGCTTTTCGCTAGTCGGATTTAATCATTGTTTTTTCCATCTTTCCTTCGCCTATTTCTCTTTGGGTTTTATTAGGCAGCCATACGTTTTTTATTATAAGTTATATTGTAATAATATACAAATTTTTTAAAATAATATGTATATTTTTTATAATAAAAAAATAAATTATAAATTTTTATTACAAAAAATATATATATAATTATAAAAAATTTATATCTTATTACAATATAACTCTAGAATATAACTACTACATATGGCTGCCATCCTTTTCCGTTTCGCTTTCGGGGAGATTATTAACCCTGAAAATGATTGTACACTGAAGCAAAATATGTTACTGGTTCCCAAGGGTCCTCTTACGTGTTGGCAGCACCTTTATTCCACGAGCATCTATTCAATTAAGTGCAGGATCCCGCTACGTTGACGGAGAAAAGAAGGCACAAAAGAAATTAAAATTTTTTTTTATATTAAACTGATTTATTTTTATAATAAAATACTTAATTTTTATAATAAAAAAATAAATAAAAAAATACTTATAAATTTTATTATAATAACTTAATATTTTATTATACAAATAAACTAACTGATTATATAAATAAATTTCCTCATCTTCCACTGGTCCACCTTTTCTCCGTCTACTTACATTTATCCTCAAGTGCATGTTCCGTTTTTGATCAGACAGCTGGAAAGAAAAGCAAATTCCTGCTTTTGCCCGCTTTAACTTTGCTCTGATGAAAGTCGCCCGAAGCTTTGTTTTTTTCCCCCATTTCTATGCTAAAATAGTCGACAGATGATAGAGGTACAAGTACAATAATTTATTTTTGGTTAAAACAAGTACAATAATTTAGTTCTTCAGCATGGTGCTCCATCGACCAGTCAATCTCTGCTAGTCAATCCACAGTTCGAGTGCTTCAGAGAGGGTCCCCTTTCTTTAGGCCTTGTTTAGATTTCTAAAAAAATTATATGGAAAAAAAAAATTATAATTATAATTTTTTATTATTTTATTATTATTTTTTTAAATTTAAATAATTTTTTTATAATTTTTTTTTACAAATTATCATTCATTTTTTCTTTCTAACATTTTTTTCACAATTTTTTTATCTAAACAACTTATTTTTTTACAATTTTTTTCTCATAAATTACTATTTATTTTTCTTTCTCATCATTTTTTTTCTCACAACTTTCTCTATTTACCTAAATAATTTTATCTTTTTACAAATTTCTTTCTTATAATTTTTTTTATACTTTTTTGTCAATCCAAACACACTATTAGATTAAGGGTGCGAGAGCTGATAATCACAATAGCAACAATCAACGAAAGAATTTAGGATTTATGATACAAAATTTTAGGTGTAAGGTTACGTTTTAGGCTTAAATTTTTTTTGAAAAATTATTATTATATTAATCTTTTAATTTTTTAAACAAGAAAATACAAGAATTTTGAGGATTTTGACTGAAGTGTGCTCGCTTCATCCATTCAAATAAATTGCACGACAAAATACATCAAGCATGTATTTTAGATTAGATTTTTTTTTTTGGATTTGCATCAACATAGTGAGAAACTATATTTCTAATGATATCCGCTTTTCCAGAACATGCGGATTATTTATAAACTCATATTTGTATTGTTTGCTGATGTCAACTTGCTCGCATCACATCCAAAAAGCTGAAGCAATCACGCCAATAATGTAATCGGAATTGGTTTTTTCTTTTTTTTCGGTGATAAAATGGAAAAGTAAAGTTATATTTATTGTCTCAAAGCATAGCATTGTGATTATGTATTTATGAGTACAAAATAATGAGTTGGTTATATTTTTCACGTCAGTGGTAAATTAACATTACTAATCAACCTTAATCAATTTAAACTTGTAATTTTTATATGGATTCAAATTTCTTTAATTAGTTTAACTACAATCAATTTTTGATTTCTATCAAACGAAACTCAATTTCTTACTTCTCTGATTTTTGCATAGAAAAGGAAAATGTGGAAGTGGGAACAAGAACTGTGAATAGAAAATGGAAAAAATTTTGCAAGAGAGATGAGACGTCGTCAATATGCAAGCCCTGAAAAGCCTCAGAATTGAAGTTGCAAGCTACCAATAGTTGTGCTTTTTCCCTTTTCCTATCCAATGTGGATCCGCTCCAAACTGCAAAATATATGTAGCTATATCCAAACTTTCCTTGCTTTTAGACTAACTGCAGTAATATTCTCATATTATTCCCATATCCTGTCGGTGCATCACTCCTCCCTTGGTTCTTTATAATAATAATATCGGTAATGTTATCTCACTAATTAAACCACAATTATTTTTTCGAGAGTCTCATTATGCAGGAAAAAAAAAAAGACGTGAGACAAACACATAATAACAGATTAAATTTTTGTGCAATGAAAAATTTGTTTATTTTTGTTATAAATATAATTGTCTAATTATACAAAACAATAGATCGATTGTTATGCATCTGTTTTACCTCAGTTTTTTCTGTGTCCATACACATTTTCCATTACCGAAGAGACGGTAAATAGTTCACATGCGATAAATGTGGAAGGAGAATTTGCATTGCAGCAAGTAATTAATTAAACAGTGAGCAACCTAAAACCTTATGCTGCTGTAAAAGGCCGAGAATATGCTTCATATATTAAAATTGATCGGTTATCACATTCTATAAGTAGTGATCATCTGTTAGCTTCAACCTACCTCTTACAATTTTCTGAAGCAAAATCAAGCTTCGTACCCATGTCTCCAATTTCCCTTCTTTTCATCTTAGTTCTACAAAGCACGTATTATTCCTCTCATGTTCTAGCCCAAAAATGTCCCCCTGCCCCAAGATGCCCTATAATTTCACCACCGCCGCCGCCTCAACCTTTCGTCCGCCCTCGTCGGACGCCTCTTTATCCACCTACATTACATCTTCTTCCACGCCAACCCCCCACCAATCCAGGACCCTTGGCAAATAGAGCTAGGATTCTCCTCATCACCCAGGAGCTTAAAAGAAACATAACATTTGATCCTTCCAACTACACTGGCACCTGGGTTGGCAACAATTACTGCCTCTTTAAAGGGTATTACTGCGATACCGTGCCGGATAGAAATATTACTGGGTTAGCCGGCATTGATTTCAATGGTGCTAATTTTCGCGGTAACCTGAATTTCTACCGCTTCATCATGAGTCTGCCGGACATCGCCATATTCCATGCGAATTCCAACAACTTTAGCAGCGCTATTAATACAGGCTTGCAATCGTTGCGCTATTTCTATGAGCTTGACTTGAGCAACAACAAGTTCGCAGGAGGATTCCCTCTGAACGTTCTGGGAGCCTCGAAATTGAAATTCGTGGACATCCGGTTTAACGGCTTTCTCGGTACAGTCCCCGATTTGGCGTTCAACATTGACACCGATGTCCTTTTCATCAACCATAACGGGTTCAACCAGAGAATCCCCGACAACTTTGGCAACACTCCAGCACTCTTTGTCACCTTAGCAAACAACAAGTTCGTAGGTTCAATTCCCAGGAGTATTGGTCGGGCCCGGGGAACACTGAACGAGGTGCTTTTCTTAGGGAACAGGCTCTCAGGTTGTCTTCCCTACGAAATTGGCTACTTGAACAAGCTCACCGTGCTGGACGTTGGCACAAATCTGCTGACGGGTCCAATCCCACAATCTTTTGGGTGCCTGTCAAGTTTGCAGTTCCTGAATATGGCTCACAATCTGTTTTACGGGCCAATTCCAGAGGTCTTGTGCAGGCTGCCAGGAGCTTACAATTTTTCACTCGGCTATAATTACTTTACCCAAGTTGGGCCAGCATGCAGGAGGCTGATCTTTGCAAGGAGACTTAATGTTAATTTTAATTGCATATTGGGCCTTCCTAATCAAAGACCCGCTGCCGTGTGCGCCCGTTTCTTTGCGAGGCCTAGGAGTTGTGCTCGTCCGGATACTTTCTCCATTCTTCCTTGTACGCCTCCTCCTGGAAGGTCCTTGAAAGTTGTGGAAGAAGATGAGATTCCTGAGCTTCCACGAACCTACAGAGCACTTTCTCCGCCTTCTGCCAGGTGATGGCCCTGGTGGTCTTATTATGTATTATTATTCTCGTCTTTCAATAAGGGATTGCCAATTCTCTCATCATGTTGCTGGTGCTGTGTGTAAATTTACTGTTTCTGGCTTGTTTTCTTTTTATTTGAGCATGTACTTTCCTTTTGTATTGAATGCAATTTGTAAGTGCTGGAAATTGATGGAATTGTCGTTCATTCTGTTTAGTTTATCCTTTTTATTGAGAATAAAAGGTTAATTTTTGTTGCCCAATTTATCGAATGGAAAAAAAAGTTAGTGAGTGAAGAAATTGTACTTATTGGATAAATTTTTAATTTTAAGTAATAATATTCATATTTTATATAATAAAAATCTTATCATTTTATTTTTTATTTTTTTAAAATATAAATATTATTACTTAAAGTTAACAGTTATTATCTAACTACAAATCTGAATTGTTTATCAAATTCTCTCAAAAGTCAGAAGATTGGAGCGCAATTTTGTTCCATGCTTTTTGCAAGCAAAAGTTATCCTTGATGGGCTTTTTCTTTTTCCTGGATTGAGATCGGACTAATACTTGTTTATTTGCCTTCAGTCATCCCAAAAGAAGGTAAATAATTGGTCTGCCTAGCAAGTTAGCTTGCTAATGCTTAGCACAGGCTAGCCCTGGCCACTTTTAGAGGATTTCATCGGCTCAGCCGGGCTGTAATTGGTCGTATACGTTGTTTAGCGCACTCCCCCTTGCGGGTGGCGTTTATTAGGCCGAGCCACCGAGCCAACCGAGCCAACCAAGTAAACAATATATGAAAGGATGGCTAGGTAGTAGATATACCCCACCAAAAGCCGACACTAAGATGCAAAATATATATACATATTTTTATTAAAAAATCTGTTGAATTAATTTTTGTTATTCTCTTAAATTTTTTATCATCCTTTTGAAATTAAAATCCAAAACTAATTTAAGTTCACAAATACTCGAGTTATGCAAAATATTTTTCCATTACTTTGTGTTTATACTTTTTAGATTCTCTTTTCAATCGAGAGGCTTATTAGGTATTTTGGGTAAGGGAAACGATTTTTTTCATCTCAAATTTTCAACTCTAATAGAATCTTCGAGTCCCAAAAACGCAGTATTCCTTCAAAGAAAATTACGGATAGCATTGCATTATCCTGCTGTATCTGTATCACAAATGAATATTTCGATAAAAAAAGAAAAGAAAAGAATAGTTGTAATTACAATAATTCGCAGTCCAAGTACACAGTATCATGATCAACACTAGAATTTTGTTTCCGAGGGCCAAAGCAAGTCAAAATAGTTCTGATCGTTTGAAATGTACGCGAGTTGCATGTGGTTAAGCACAAGCATGTGGTATCAAAATGAAAGAGAGACCAGCACCTGGTGCCAGCTAGACCCAACTATTGCATAAGCAGTCTAGAGGAAATGGAAGGGAACTGGAATTGAGTCACAAAAGTGGCTTGAAAGTTCGATAAGGACTCAACTCTTCTGTAGCCCAATAAAGGTTCCTTTTTACTAAAAAAAAAAAAGAATAATAATAATAATAATTTTTTTTAATAATTGTTACCTCATTATGAATATAAAGTTTTGAGTCACGAAAGCAGCTTTTCTATAAAAAGAGATGTAATGTTACATAGATCTAATCTATCCAACCTCATAGAATACATACAATTTTTTACTTTAATTGAAGATTGAACATATACTGGATGCTCCATTTCTCTCAAAATAGTGCATCACAAACAAGGACATCTACTACTGCATATACTTTAAAGCCCCTTGATCATGTCAACAATTTCTTGTCAAATCTACATCATCTGCTTTTAAGTGTTTAACACATATACAAATAGAACTTTTCCAGCAGGGTAACCCCAATAATGCCAGCGGCTATGTTGTGATACAGCTATAAGATTCACATCTCTTTCAAAATCAATTTGTTTGTACATAATTGAAATAAAAGAAAAAGATAAAGCAAAGGGATCATAAAGAATTTGTAATGCCCTTTTTCTGATTGAAATAAGAAGTGGATGGTTAGGTGAAGCTAAAAAAAAAATAAAAATAAAAAATAGGAGAAAAAATTTTAGACGATATTCTTTAAATATACTTTAATGCTTAAGATTTAAAATTTTTTTTTGGAGGTTTTCAGTTCTAATCTTGAAAAAGGGATATGGGGTTTATGAGAATGGGGAGAATTACCTCACTCCATTATATAAATTACGACTCAACATTCAACAGACTTATTAATTGACAAAAAAAAAAAAAAAAAGAGAAAATTCTGGATGATTCAATATGTCGCATATCTTATCATTGCCACTGTAAGTTCGCTTCCCTGCTCAGGACACTTGCTCTTGTTTAATTACCATCTCTGAAGCAGACAGAACATAAGAATTGCATAGCTCAACTTAGAAGAGCTAGAGAAGCCTGAAACATTATGCGCACCAAGTTCACAGTTTCACCTTTCCACTTAATCGTCATCACTGTTCTAATAGTCAATCGCGTAGAAGGTTGCAACCATGAAAATCACAAGAAACCCTTTACAATTCAATGTCCTAAGGCACCACCTAAACCTCTACTTCTTAAAGCAGAAGTCCTGGCATTTGCAGACCAAAGGCTTGCTGTGGCATATCCTGTAATCCAGAAATTTAAGTCCATAATCACCTCGGATCCTCTTAACATCACCAAGACCTGGGAGGGCTCGGACATATGCAACTACAAAGGCTTCTTCTGTGACAATCCCCCAGATAACAAGTCAGCAATAGCTGTTGCCTCCATTGACTTCAATGGATTCCAACTTGCTGCCCCTACACTCGACGGCTTTCTCGATCAACTTCCTGATATTGCACTTTTCCATGCAAATTCCAATTTCTTTGCTGGCACTATCTCTCCTAATATCGCCAAGCTTCCCTATCTCTACGAGCTTGACATAAGTAACAACCTCTTCTCCGGTCCTTTTCCGACAGCCGTTCTTGGCATGGAAGGCCTAACGTTCTTGGACATTCGCTTCAATTTCTTCTCCGGGTCAGTTCCGCCACAAATATTTACACAAAACCTTGACGCTCTCTTTCTCAACGACAACAATTTTATGACCAGGTTGCCTGATAATCTAGGCAGCACCCATATTCTATATCTCACTTTGGCGAACAACAAATTCACGGGTCCACTTCCAAAGGGCATTTTCAAAGCGTTTTCCTCCCTGAACGAGGTTTTACTCCTGAACAATCAGCTATCAGGATGTTTGCCTTACGACATAGGCCTTCTGAGAGAGGCTACAGTGTTTGACATTGGCACCAATCTGTTGACGGGTCGGTTACCCTTTACATTGGCCTGTCTAGACAAGGTTGAGCAGCTTAATTTTGCAGGTAACCAATTGTTTGGCATGGTGCCAGAGAAGGTCTGCCTGCTTCCGAATTTGGCGAACTTATCATTGTCCGACAACTTCTTTACTCAGGTGGGGCCTTGGTGTAGGATTTTGATTGCTAAAGGCGTGCTTGATGTTAGAAATAATTGCATTCCTGACCTCCCATTCCAAAGATCAGTATTTGAATGCGCTGATTTCTTTGCTCATCCGAAGTTCTGTCCCCATATGTGGCCTTATAATCAACTTTTTTGTAACCCCTTCTCTAGTTCTGGTTCTATGATTCCTGAGACGGCTCCATCACCTTGAACCTTTTTTTTTTTTTTTCCTTGTGATATGTATTTTGGGATTCTTACAGCGACACTGTGAGTGTTGAATCCATATTCCCTTTGTCATGGAGAATCGGAATGCAACAGAGAATAGATGCTTTCTCAAAGTAAGATGGTCCCAGTTTTTGTTCACGCGGAGTAGGGCCGCATACTCCCAATCGACTGTGAATTGCACATTTATCACCTACTAATTTACTATTGCAACCAATAGAACCTACTTATAATGTGTAAATTGTAATGCTTGATGCACGGCCTTCGGGTCACTCTTCTAGGCATTGTTAGGCTTTGATGTGCACTAAAAACTGCTCAGCATTGTATTATGCAGGGTTTTAGACTTATTATTTTTATTCACTTTTTTTATAAATATAAACTATTTACAATTTTACACAACATAAATATATTTTATAATTTTATTTTTATTTCAAATTCACCTCATTTAAATTTTTGGTTGAAGTTGAGTTAGTTAATGTATGTGGCCTTGCTTTTTCAAAAAAAAAAAAAGAGTCTCTATTCAGGAAATTAAGTTTGTTTTCATTAGAAATTTTAGCAATTGCGTCATGGTAGATTCTAGTCTCTATGTGTAAATTTTGAAAAGATGAACGGCAGCTTTATCAAAAGGCCTATCAAAGTTATGCAAACTTTAATCCGTGACGGTCACTAAGAAGGTAGATCCACTCTTTGTCCTTTTTTTTTTTTTTTTTTTGACCGAAACGGAAAGCTAACGTCAAAGCGTCGAAAATATTTACATGAAATATGATAGGAAATTGACACCAATAACCTACATAACAAGCGGTCAAACTGATCATTGATAATCTGGGCACAAAACACGATACTATTAATCAGACTGTGATTAAACTTACGTAATTCTGATGGAGGAGAAAAGGAGAGAGATGGCCAGTGGATGAGGTCTAAGGCCTAAGGCTTAATTGCCCGTCATTGCCAACCAGCAGAGTGCAACTTTTAATAATTGAGAAAAAATTTAGAGAAAGAGAATTTCTTTTAACTATCAAATGTTCTTTTTGAGACCTTAGTCCATTTCAAATTATACCACAAATTAATTCCAATAAAATGTCTTTGGAATTAAAATACGCTCTCCACTTTATACGCGTGCTGTCTCCAACTCTCTGTCACCCGTGGACGGATAATTTCGCAGGATCCATCATTGATGTGAAGGCGCAACAACAATGAACACACCCTTATCTTTTGTAACAAAGTTTGTTTTTTCTTTTCTGTTTTTTTTGTAGTTGATAACCTAACACGGTGGAGAAATGAGAGAGTGATTGAAATTGAAATCTCAAGTCACTCAGTTGAAAGTTACTGTTCTTAATTATCTTAATATCAAAGCAATTTGATTAGTAATAATGCAAATATTTTTATTTATATTTGACCGTGAATTATATAATAAAATAATAATTTCATTCTTTCTTTTTAGAATTAAAATTTCAGAATTTGAAGATAAAAAATAAAATTTTTAACCTCTAGCCTGTGACAAATTATTGTAGTTTAAATTTTAAAGGTTTTTTTTCCAAAAAAAAAAAGGGGCCACACATGTGGATAGCGGCAGGATGATTCCGATATCAAGCAAAACATCGATATTCTTGCTTTTTCGTCGGCCGTGGTCCAATGTTTTGGGTTTGTGCTGGATGGCAGTGGGTCAGTGCTTGGTATAGACCAAAACGATCTAGTAACCCTGTGGACTGGCCCGCACGTGTATACAGTTAGCTCCAGGCCAAGCTATCAGAACCATTTTAGCAAAAGCCTCATTCAGTATGTTTGACAAATCACAAGCCCAGTCCAGTGTATTGGAAAAATTGAGGTACAATAGTTACGTTAGAACCCTTTTCAGACACACTGTCAAATTCTATTGAGTCAGCGGCAGCTTCAGTATCGTAAGCGGAGAATTATCTCTTATGCAATGATGTTCGGAAATGCCTAGTACCAGTGGCAAACAAAAAAAAAAAAAAGGAAACCCTTCTCAAACAGTCATTAAAGAAAACCCTCCTCAAACACCAAAAAAAAAAAAGTATGGATTAAAAAAAAAAGTTACGTTAATAGTGGAGAATTAGGCATAGACAAAGTTGTTGGCAGTATTGGTCAAATCTAAGACTTTACATTCACCATCTTCCCTGCTCTAATTGCTTCTTTGTAAAAGAAAAAAAAAAAAAAAGGGAGAGAGAGGTTAAAATAGCTGCTACTTTTTTTTTTTTGACATAAAAATAGCTGCTAGTAGACTCCCTTTTCTAGGCTTTTCAATCCGGAGGCTGGGTTCTAATTAAGAAACTCTAATTTTGCTTGTCTCTTTTTTTTTTTTTTTTTAACAATCTAATTTTGCTTGTCTGACCACATATATATTAAAAAAATATATATAGACCACAGCATTGCTTCCTAGCGTCACAGAGAAAGGATAATCTCTAGTTGAAATTGAAATTAGATAGCCGTGTGCCTTGCCAACTGTCATCTTTGATCATATTTGAATTTGATGATGGATTCATTATAGTCGTGAAACTCATAATTACATGTGTTGCCAGGCCTAAAATCTTGGGATAATTGTCCTCACGAACTCGCTGAGCGTTGCATGCCCAGTTGTTAAAAAATCATTTCATCTGGCTCGTATTTCGCGTGGCAGCACTCGACCAATAATCAAAACGATAGGAGGCATCCCTTCTTCTTTTTTGTTTTTTTTTTTAATTTTTTTGGATTCAGGATCCAGAAAACCAAGAGACATGCGCTGTTAGCAGGTATAAGTATACAGAAAAACTTTGTGATTGCAAGGCTTAATGGTTCTAAGTGGATATAGTATATGATGTGTTAGATAAAATATATGACACGACAGAAAAATTATAAAAAAAATTAAACGATATATCAAATAGAATTATACGATTCGTATGAACAGTTATTAAAAATTAAAATCAGTAAAATCACTCTTAACCGTAATCGCTCCTTTCCTATGCTCAAGAGGCACATAACATAAATAGTTTAATCACTAAAATTTTATTTATAACTATTTACACAAATCGTATAATTTTTTTAACATATTATATAATTTTTTTAAAATTTTTCTGTCACGTTATATATTTTATTTATCATATTTTATATTACAATTACTTACAATTTGTAAATCTTACAGTTACATAATGGACTTTGTAAGTATAACAGACAGCAGACGGCGGTAGATTAACAGTGGTTTATTTTGTTCGGTAATCTACGTCAACAATAGTTAATCTATATATCACCCAGCTAGCTAAATCGCGACTTAGCTTTCGCAGGTAGTGGCCTCTCCTGCATCATATAACAAACATTATCAACGGGAGACAAGTGTTCCTCTCCTGGGAATGAGTACGTCTTTTTGGACTAAAGGAAAATAATTGAGCTCTAGTCTCCAACGTCAAGTCAGGAAATGTTTTAGATAAAAAGCATCCGACGCACGTAAAGAAAAAAAAAACAAAATGCACCCTTTCGGCTGGAATTTCTTTCTTTTCTTTAACAACAAAGTACAAGCCTGACTGTATCGCGGTAAAATCATGCACAATACGCAAACAGTTAATATAGAGCGTTTAAATTGATAGAAAAAGATAAGAAAAAATAAATAAAAAATATAATAATAATAATAATAATGTTATAATTAATAAAAAATAATGAGAAAAAAATAATTAAAAATTTATAAGAAAGTAAATAAATAATAATTTATGATATAATAAGTAAAAATTAATTATTTAAATTAAATTAAAATGAATAAAAAATTTTATAAGAAAACAGTACAGTAACGATAATATTTTTTAATTTTTAATTTTTTTATCATTCTCTTTTTTATCCAAATTTCTTCAATCCAAACAGGCCATTAATTAAATTATATCAAATTAATATGTGTTCACCGTATTATTTTTACTGTACTATCATATTTTTCTTTATTTTTTTGAGCAAAAAAAATCACTTTATTATTATGTGAGTTATCGGATCTTTCAGACGAAACTGGTTTTTGGGCCGTTGACATCTCCATTCAATCTTCCCGATAAGCAGAATTTACTATCAAAACACTAGTGGGTCTGAAATGAACCTCTCAACTGCTTAATCACGGTATTAATGAATTTTAAATTCAACCACTACGTGTCACAAGAAATCCTTTCATTTAAAGTGAAATATAAACGCATGGATTCAAATTCGAACTAATATTAAGAAAAATACGTCGGATCATTACAACACTGCCGCCTCTAATAATCATTTCCATATTTTTCTTGCGCATTATTTTGGGGTGCTTTTAATTTGCAACAAATTCATTGAATCATTCGTATGGCGTGTCAACATAATTGCTACTTTACTTCCTGTTAAGTTCTTTGCCTCCCTTCGGAAAAATCTTTTCGTTTTATGGCAAGGATTGTTTCCGACGGAGGTGGCCATGCACATGCAGCATTTCCTTACAGGTACCTTTCTCCATTTATCCGCCGTGGAAATGGAGTTAGGATCATTAACATTTAACATAGCAGCAATAAAGAAGTAAGCACCACTAACTAGCAACATATTTCCAACAATAAGACTTATTTTTTTACATTTAATTTTATTTAATTTTTTATTTATTTGTGAAGTTAAATAAAATTTAATTAATTTACATTTTTCATTACTCTTGTATTACTTGGTTGAGGAATGTTTTTTCAATTTTTTAAGAACTTACTAATTGATCACTATTATGTAATTATATAATTTACAACACGTAAAAGATATATAATTAATTTAACAGTTTATTATTTTTTTTGTTTCAAATTTAAAATATTTTTTATAATTTAACAAAATAAATTTATACATATAAACTTCATGTTTACTGTTACATCTCTACTCTACTAAGCTTTTCCCATCTTAGTTAGTCTTCCAGTGTGAGTTTTCACACAGTGTATCATTGTAACATAAAACTCTTGAATTGAAAGCCGAATTTCAATGGTCCCAAGAAGATCTACAGTCTCTTCCCCCTGGACCCATTATCCCACATTCCAGAAACCAGGCAGTAACTGCAAAACTCACATGGCACCCTGCAAAGCCCAAATAAAAAAAAAACAATAAAAAATTACCGGTTCAGAATAAAACTGGTGGTCAAATTAAAAATATTAGTGGGTCAAAATTCAACCGATTGAACCGGTATTTCAATCGATATTTAATAATACATATATGTATAAAAATAATTATAAAAATAATATTTATAAATAGTGATTAAATATTAATTTTTTTAATTTTAAGAATAAAATTGAAATTTTTAAAGATTTAAAATTAAATTAAACTTTTAAATTAAAGTTAATGCTTAAATTATAATTTAAATAATATTTGAAATCAAATTTTAATTTATAAATTTTTTAATTTTATTGGATCGGTCCAACCAGTCTAATTTTCACCGATTTTTATCAGTTTTGACCGGTTCTTAACCGATTTTTTTTAGTTTTGACCGGTCCGAGTCATCTTTCGAAATTTACCTAAACCGACCCGGACTACCAGCCGACCTCTAGTTCAACTAATCCGACTTATCGGTCGGATCCGAGTCTGACAACAGTAGCCAAAACTTCACATAAAAGGTTTAAAAGGCGATAAAAAATGCACAAAAAAAAAAAAAAAAAAAAACAAAGCAATCAAAAAGCCAAAAAAAATAAGAAAATTAAACAGAGGCCCAATTGAATTCACACGTCAGACAGGACCAGGGTCCTTCATCGTCTCCTAAATCACTTCACGTGATTCTGACGTTGCAGTCCGACAACCTGCTACTGTGCTTTGTCCCTTACCGCCTAGCCTAGCTCTCGTCGATCAGGACCATCAAATCACCTATCTCTCTCCTCTTTTCTGGAGTCTCAGGCCGTGGCCCTGGCTCTCCATTAGCGAATGATATGGACCAATGAACAAGAGCAATACATAGAGAGAAATGCAGAGCTGAAGAGGGTGGGAGGCGCGGTTTCACCATCAGCAAGCTACAATGTTCAATGTAATATTGTCAATAGCCTATCTTTTGCTATCCTTGTGCTTCACAGTCGCTGTTTCTCGTTCTCCTGCTGCTGCTGCTTCTGCTTCTTCTGCTAACTTAACACGACCGCTGCCTGATGATGCTGCTGCGCTACTTGCCTTCAAATCCAAAGCCGATTTGAAAAACAATCTTCTTCCATTTTCCCAAAACGCAAGCTCTCATTTTTGTCAATGGCAAGGAGTGAAGTGCTTCCGAGGCAAAGTGGTCCGTCTCGTCCTCCACGGCCTAGATCTCGGCGGCGTCTTCGCACCCAACACACTGACCCGGCTCGACCAGCTTCGAGTCCTCGGCCTCCAAAACACCTCCCTCGCCGGACCCATTCCCGATTTGTCCAAACTCCTCAATCTCAAGTCTCTCTTCCTCGATCACAATTCCTTCTCGGGTTCTTTCCCTCTTTCAGTCCTTTTGCTTCACAGACTCCGGATTTTGGATTTGTCGTATAACAATCTAACCGGGTCGATACCCGCCCGACTGGCTTCTGTGGACCGCCTCTACTACCTGAATCTCCAGCATAACCGTTTCAACGGAAGCGTCCCTCCGTTGAACCAGTCCTCACTGCTGACCTTCAACGTTTCGTACAACAACCTCGCCGGCGCGATTCCGGTGACAACAACATTACTTCGTTTTGGGTCTTCGGCGTTCTCATCAAACCCGAGTCTTTGCGGGGAGATTATACACAAAGAATGCCGTCCCAGTTCCCCATTTTTCGGTCCGATGGTGGCGCCACCACCGACACTGCCGCCAAGGCCGCCGCCGCCGGCGGTTGCGGTTGGACAAAGCGAAGAGTTACACGGAGTTGACTTCGTACAGCAGAGTTCCAAGACGAAGCACAAAAGAACTTCGGTGATAATTGGGTTTGCCTCCGCGGTTTTCGCTCTCGTCGGTTCTCTGTTCTGTTTTGTAATGGCGGTTAAGAGAAGGAAGAATCAGATGGCCGAATCGAAGTCGAAATCGACGGCTGTTACTGCATCTGATGGTGCTGGGCCCATTGCGGCCGCAGCTGCGATGCAAATAGACCAGCAAGAGAACGAGTTGGAAGAGAAGGTGAAGAGAGTGCAAGGAATGCAAGTGGGGAAGAGCGGGAATTTGGTGTTCTGTGCGGGTGAGGGGCAGCTTTATTCGCTGGACCAGCTGATGAGAGCTTCCGCGGAGTTGCTGGGCAGGGGCAGCGTAGGAACCACCTACAAGGCAGTGCTGGACAACCGTCTGATCGTTTGCGTGAAGAGGCTTGATGCGGGTAAATTGGCGGGCACAAGCAAAACTGATTTTGAGCAGCACATGGAATCAGTGGGTGGACTGAGGCACCCAAATTTGGTTCCGCTCAGGGCTTATTTCCAAGCCAAAGAAGAGAGGCTCCTCATCTATGATTACCAGCCCAACGGCAGTCTCTTCTCGCTCATACATGGTAAGCAAGTGCCTACTACGTTGCTCGATAAGCGTTGTTACTACATTCGCATACTAAGCGTGTCTGCGTAGTCAATCTGATCTCTCTTTACTTTTTGTGTATCTTAGTCTGAATTTCTGATTAGACCAGGCGTATGCATTGATTACTTTGCAGGTTCAAAATCAACGAGGGCAAAGCCACTACACTGGACTTCATGCTTAAAAATAGCAGAGGACGTAGCACAAGGCATCTCCTACATCCACCAAGCGTGGAGACTTGTCCATGGAAATCTCAAATCTTCTAATGTCCTTCTCGGCCCAGAATTTGAGGCTTGTGTTTCTGACTACTGCCTTGCCGCCCTTGTCATTAATGTCGATGCATCATTATTAGTATCCGAGGATGACCCGGATAACGCAGCATACAGAGCTCCAGAATTGCGCAATTCATCGAGTCATCAAGCAAGTGCTAAATCGGATGTTTATTCGTTCGGAATTCTACTGTTAGAGCTAATAACCGGGAAGCTTCCATCGCAGCTTCCAGTTTTGACGCCAGATGATATTGTCAGTTGGATCAGGTCTGCTAGGGAAGATGATGGGGGTGAAGACAATAGGCTGGAAATGCTTCTTGAGGTGGCTATGGCTTGTAGCCTAACCTCCCCCGAGCAGAGGCCGACTATGTGGCAAGTGTTAAAGATGTTACAGGAGATTAAAGACACTGTATCAGTGGAAGATGGTGAATTGGACCTGCACACTGGGTTGTCCTAATTATCATCGTCGTCGTCGTAAAATTAGTATTAGTAACACAGACTGGTGAAAAGTAGTATTATTAGAATTATTAGAATGTTGCCCTTTGCGGTGCTAGCTATCTTCTTTTTCATCCCGGCTTGGATAACAGTTTTTTCCTTTTTTTTTTTTTGGTTGGTGTTATGAAATGCAAAGGCATGTATTTTTTTTTTTTCTCCCTTATTTATTTGCCTAAATGATTAATTTTTTGTCCCTTGGAAGTAGTAATTTTGGACAGCCTTAATTGGGAACAGCTTGCTCTGGAAAATGCTGTTAGGTTATGTGATTTTGTGAATCTGAGGCTGCAATGGTAAATTGCGATGCGGCTTACAATCAAGCCAATAAATAACCGGGTATAAGAGTGGTTTGTCGAAATGTTGGGGATAAAATGGTTTTGGGCTGCATCTCAATCCAATAGTTCTCGTCAGCTTTAGTGGTGGAAGCTCTAGCGTTGAGAGATATTGTGAGATTGGCCAATTTTCTTGGTGGAGTGGTGGCTGGAATAGAACGGATGCACTCTTAATTGCAAACACCTTTGAGCCAAATCAAAAAAATCCTCGTTGAGAGATAGGCTGCCAATCATGGAGGAATGTAAGCATATTTTGGTTGGTTGCAAGATTGTCATGTGAGAGACAGTCGTCAAGTTAACACAGTTGCTGATTAGATCTGCAGAAGCTCGGATGTGTCCAAATTATTTGGTTCTTTTTCCTTCTATGGAGCTTTGTAATCTTCTCAATTTGAATGTAAAGGCAATGATTTATTAATGAAATTAATTTACTTGCTAAAAAAAAATAGCATCGTAAATTGGAACTCAATTTGGCAGTTTAATGGGCTTTGCAGCAGTTCGAGGCATTGAAGAAAAGTTATCAGCATTATACGTTTCATCCTACGGCTCAAAATCCAGCCTAAACAGATGACTGACCAAGTAGATTTTAGCTTGAGCCCAGATATCTGTTAAGATTCAACTTTTGAGGAATGCCAGCAAGTGTAAGTTAAGAAGATGATCAGACCAACGATCTTTTGTCTCAAAGGCTTATTAATAGAGAAGAAAAAAAGAAAGAAAGAAAGATATTAAACAACATCACATCTGTTCATCACAAAGTCATCTATCCAATGGCTAGAGCTTAGCCAAGTATTTACAATCTAAAGCCATCTTCTCCTTCCTCTTTTCTTTATCTCTCCATAACTCATTTTACCAAACCTAACAAAATCATAGATCTTTATACTGATGATCAAGAGGAATTTTCTAATTATTTAACTAGATACTTTTTCTTTTTTCTTTTTTAGGAAAAAAGAAAAACCCAACAAAAGAAAATATTTTGATTTTTTTTCCAAATTAAGTTTTTGTAGGAAAAAAAATTCAAGTTTGGAACATAAATTGGAAAAAGAAAACAATAAGTTAATGAGCTTGGATTGGATATCAAGAAAGAAAATTTTTTTTTTTTTTTTTCCAATCGACTTGTTGTGGGGGAAAAAAATTCAAAATTTGGAATAGAAATTGGAGGTAGAAGATGACACACGTACTTGCTTTGTAATAAACTTAAAGAATCTTTGTGAAGAATTTTCTTTTTTTAACTCTGATTTGGGGTTCGAAGATGTTGGTAGGAAAAAAATTTTGCTTTTGGATGAAGATTGTGATGATTTTTGTGGGTTGGATCTTGATTGCTTGGATTTCGATGATGGGTCTTTTGATTTGTCGGTGATGGTGGTGGTGGTTCTCCCATCCATACCTTGATTCTATTGCTGTTTTTTCTTATTTTTGTGTTTGTTTCAGTTTTGTGTGGCTCGACAAAAAGAAGATAAGCAATTTTTTTAATTTTGTTTGGGATATTTTACATGTAAGCAAGGTTGTCAGAACCGGACCGGTTATCGAACCAGAAACATTAGTGAGTCAAGGTTCAACCGGTCGAACCGGTATTTATTAATATATATATTTATAAAAATAATTTAAAAAAATAATACTTATACATGATTATTAAATATTACTTTTTTAATTTTTAAGGATTAAATTGAAAATTTTAATAAATTTAGGACTAAATTGAAAGTTTTAATAGGACTAGATTGAAAATTTTAATTAAATTTAAAACTCAAATTATAATTTAAATAAACATTGGGATCAAATTATAATTTATAAAACTTTTATACCCGGTTTGAACCAGTTGAACCGGGTCCGGTTTTTGACCGGTTTTCACCGGTTTTGACCGGTCCGAGTTAAGGGGTAACTGTAGCCATAAACCGGTCCGGACCTTTGGCCGGTCACCGGTTGAACCGTTCGGACCGGCCGGTCCGAGCCAGTTTTAACAACATTGCATGTAAGGGCATTTTAGACCCTTTTACCCATTTATAATGATTTTTTTGCAATTAAAAATAATTTTTACCGACAGCCACTTAACGTAATATGTTTCTTGTAACCGCAAATAAAATTTGATATGATTTTTATAATTTCTCAAATTAAAAGATGTCAGTTATAAATATACTCTATTTTAAAAATGATAACTGTAAATTACCCCACAAATATATTCATTATAGCGTTTAGCCTTTTGAAGGGCATTGAGCAGCGCCCTATAAAAGATGATTGCAAGCATTTGTCCCTGTTCAACCATTCTTCTAAATATCTGCACAGCAGCATTTGTTTCTGATAGAATAAAACTGCATTCCATTGCTTAACTACTACCCGGGGCTTGAGTCCTTTCACTTTCATCTTGTTTACTAGCCTAACACCCCATCTCCAAGTTTGCCTTTTCCTACCAGCAGCAAATAATTCATTGAGAATGCCCTAAGTAAGACATTGAAGTGAGAAACAATCAAATTCATATGACATGGTAATCCAATTGAGCACCATGTCCAACAAATCTTTTTGAATCCCCAAAAGAGTTCACCCCTTCTCAGCCTTTCCCATCAACCAAATTGCATGTTTGCAGACTGCTATGTCTATTCGGACCCAACACTTTCATGTTTTTCACTATAATTAATCATCACCAGTCTCATCATTCCACAACAAACCATCTTCTAAACTAGATTCTACACTGTGAATCCCACTGCCAATTTCTTGTTGCTCCAATGCCCCTGATGTAGGATCAGTATCAAGAAGAAGATTATTGGTTGGAAAAATTGAAATTTATTCAAATTATACAGAAACAGTACTAACACACAACAAAAATAAGAACAACAACAGTGGAATCCACCACTGGCCAGATGGAATCCACCACCAACACTCAAACAGAGTTTTTAATCTTTTTCTCAAAACAAATCACTGCTTTTTCACAACAGAATAGGAGTAGTATTTGTAGAAAAACAATAAAAGATTTGGCAAATATTATTATAGAAGGATAAAATCTAATTAAGTCTTTGTCAAATCCTATTGGGTCATTGTCAAATCCTATTGGGTCATTTTCAGTATTTATTATTGTCTTAAGCATGCTTTCTACTGTTTGTCTTTTTCTGAAATTGTGTTCTACAAATACTACTCCTATTCTGTTGTGAAAAAGTAGTGATTTGTTTTGAGAAAAAGATTAAAAACTCTGTTTGAGTGTTGGTGGTGGATTCCATCTGGCCAGTGGTGGATTCCACTGTTGTTGTTCTTATTTTTGTTGTGTGTTAGTACTGTTTCTGTATAATTTGAATAAATTTCAATTTTTCCAACCAATAATCTTCTTCTTGATACTGATCCTACATCAATTGGTATCAGAGCAAACTTCCGATCCAAGAAGCCACCCAAACTGCCATATTCCAGTCCACCCGAACATCCATAACCCAAGACCCAATTTGATAAAAAAAAATAACAAAAAAGAAAGGAAACAAAACCCAAACGAAGAACCTGCATTCTGTTCTCCTGCAGCTCGCCGGAAAGTGACCGCCGGCCACGCGCCGCCGCTCGCCGGTCGCCGGCCGACCACTCGCTGGAAACCGAGACCCACCTTTTCTGGTTCGTTGTTCGCCGATCTGTCCATTTCCGGGACCCACGCGCCAGAATCACTCCGGAATCACGCCGGAGAAGCGCCGAAAGCCCACTGCTCCACACCCCGCCGCCGCTCGCCGCCACTTCGTTCTTCGTCTCCGACGACCGAAACCCGTCCAGACGGAGTCAGAGCCCTCCGATCTTCCATTTTCGGCCACTGGAAGGTCTGTTCCTTGGCTTTCCGTCGCCGACCAGCTTATCCTTCTTGTTCTCCGCCGCCGTTTGCACGCGTCAGAGCCGTCCACAGCCTCACAGACGCTACCCCGACGCCAGCTCGGCCTCCCCTGGTCTTCCCCGACCAGCCCCAGAGCTTGGCTTCCATCGCCGACCGGCGTACTCCTCTGTCCCGCCACCGCTTGCTCCAACAGTGCCGTCGTGCGTCCCCGTGATCAGCAGGGACAACCCTCAACTCAACTTTGTGATTTTGTTTCCTCACTAATTTTTCTGCTATTATTATATCGAAGGCAGATTCCAAAGGTGACTTAAAGGAGTTTCACATATGGATTTCATCGAGGACAAAGAAAACATTGGTTTGCTCAACAATTAAAGGGATTTGTCTGCACCAATAAATGTTTCGGTATGGTCTTTCTTTGATATTGAAAATTCCACTAATATTTTGTCAGTATTATAAATTAGTAATTTTGTGTTGGGTTCCATGCAAAAAAAAACCTGTTCAAATCTTCCAGTTTACCTTGCATGTATTTTGATTGGTTGTCCTTTCTTTATTTTAATTTCTTACCCATCTTACTGTTGATTGCCCTTCCTGTTCACCAATCTGTTCGCTCTCAATATTGACCGTCTGTTCACTACCATTAATGTTTACCATTATTTATGCCCATTTATTATCTTGATCTATTAATGCTGTTCTATGATATTTACCTTACATTGTAATTTGTAGTTTTCGTGTGCATCAGCATCATTTTATAAACGTTATTACTTTTTGTGATAAGTGTCTATCTCAGTATATTTGAAAAAAAAAAAATGGTAAGCAACAAAGAAACCGAAAAAACCTCCACTTCCCAACCCCTAAACCCACCAAAAAACCAAATCTTACAATCCCAAATACAAAATCTCATCAGGGCAGTCCAGCAGTTGACGAATCGAATTGAACAACTTGAGTCTGTTAGGCAATCTCATGAGTCACCGCAATCTGCGGAAGGATCTATTCATGCCCAAATATCCACTCCTGTCCCTCATGGTAATCAAAGAAATCTTGTTACCCCTAGACCTACTGTCAGATTCCCACCTGAAGGAAATATTCCAACTGCATTTGAATCTAGACAGCCTGTAGGTGAAGGTCATAATTTTCCCCAAGACTATCCCACAGACTACCATTATACCCCCAGAGCACCTCGTAGACCTGAACATGGCCACCCAATTTTTGATCTACCTGAGAGAGGTAATGAATTTGGTAGAAATGAAAGATTCCCCAGACAACCACCTCTACATGGTCATTTAGACTATCATGATGTCACCAAACGAGTCAAACTTGATGCACCTGAATATGATGGTACTTTAAATCCCAACGTATTCATGGATTGGTTGGATAGTCTAGAAGATTATTTTGAGTGGTATGACATGACAGATATCGAACGTGTCCGTTTTGCTAAATTAAAACTTGTGGGTGCTGCAAAGAAATTTTGGCAAAATGAACAACGTAACATGGAACGTCTAGGAGAACCACCAGTCACTCAGTGGGCAGTTATGAAAATGAAATTGAAATGAAAATACATTCCCACCTTTCATAGGAGTCAGTTATTCGAGCAACTCTTAAATCTAAAGCAATTGACTTCTAGTGTGACTGATTACATGTCCAAATTTGAAGAACTCCTACTTCGATGTGAAATGCATGAAGATTCTTTTGTCACTGTCGGCCGATTTGTTAATGGTCTTAGGTATGACATCAAAAGAGAAGTTTCCCTCACATTTCCTGACACTCTCGAAGAAGCTAAATGAGGCAAAGCAAAAATATTCCACTTATGACAAGGAGTTTTATGCTGTGGTTCAATCACTTCGTCACTAGAGGTATTATTTGTTACCTCAAGAGTTTGTCTTGTATTCTGACCATCAAGCATTGCGCTATCTGAACTCCCAAAAGAAACTAAACTCTCGTCATGCTGCTTGGGTTGAGTTTATGAACGAATATTCTTTTGTCCTCAAACATTGTTCTGGTGCAGAAAATAAAGCTGCCGATGCTCTCAGTCGTGTTGTTTTTGTTCTTCAGTCTTTAAGTACTCATGTCGTAGGATTTGATAGGTTGGTAGATGAGTATCCTCAGTGTCCTGATTTCGGTATCATTTTTCATGCTGTTAAAGATGGTGATCGTCGTGATTATGTTGATTTTGTCATTCATGATGGTTTTCTTTTCAGGTCCAGTAAATTGTGTATTCCTCGCACGTCACTTCGTGATTTCTTAGTTTGGGAGATGCATGCAGGTGGATTAGCTGGACATTTAGGTAGAGATAAGACCATTGCACTTGTTGAAGATAGATTTTATTGGCCATCATTAAAGCGAGATGTTTTTAGGATTGTATCACAGTGTTGCACATGTCAAGTTGCCAAAAATAAAAGGAAAAACACTGGTCTGTACACCCCTCTTCCCATTCCACATGCGCCTTGGAGAGATGTGAGTATGGATTTCGTTCTTGGTTTGCCCAAAACAGCTCGTGGTCATGATTCTATTTTCGTTGTTGTGGATAGGTTCTCTAAAATGGCACATTTCATTCCATGTAACAAGTCCACATATGCGTCTCATGTTGCTAAATTGTTCTTCAGGGAAGTTGTCAAATTGCATGGTTTACCTAGTTCCATCGTGTCAGATCGTGATGTAAAATTTGTCAGTTATTTTTGGAAAACACTTTGGAAACTTTTTGGCACCACGTTGAAATTTTCCTCTGCTTTTCACCCCCAAACTGATGGCCAAACTGAAGTTGTCAATCGTAGTCTGGGAGATTTGCTTCGATGCCTTGTAGGGGATAAACAGGGTAATTGGGATTTGATCTTGCCTACTGCTGAGTTTACTTATAATAATTCGGTTAATCGAACTACTGGCAAAAGTCCTTTTGAGATTGTGCATGGATATTCCCCTCGTACACCTGTTGACCTCATTCCCCTTCCCCCTGATATCCGTTCATCTGAGCCTGCTGAAAATTTTTCCCGTCACATCCATGAGTTACATGCTGAGATACGACGCAAAATTGCATCAAGTAATAGTGATTATAAGCTTGCTGCTGATGTGCATCGTAGGGCTATTGATTTCAATGTAGGTGATTATGTCATGGTTCGCATTCGACCTGAGCGTTATCCGAAACACTATTTTAAGAAACTGCATGCTCGAGCCATTACCCCTTTCCCTATTGTTCAGAAAATGAGACCTAATGCATACTTACTTGATTTACCTGCTGACATGAATATTAGTCCTGTTTTCAATGTTGAAGATTTATCACCTTACCGAGGCACTTTCGAGCCTCCTGTTTCTTCTAGTCTCTCTACAGGTCCACTTGTGCCCAAGCCACCAGTCCTCCCACCACCACGAGATGTGATTGATGTTGTTCTTGATGATGAGCTGGTTGCTTCTTCCGATGGTGGATTTCGTCGTTTTCTTGTCAAGTGGAAAGCTCGTCCAGCATCAGATGCAACTTGGATCACTGAGACTGAGTTCCACTCCCTGGACCCCACCTTGTTGTCTCAGTACCTACAGTCTCACTCGCCGGAGTCGAGTTCTTTTCAACCCAGAGGGAATGATGCAGACAGGAAAAACAATAAAAGATTTGGCAAATATTATTATAGAAGGATAAAATCTAATTAAGTCTTTGTCAAATCCTATTGGGTCATTGTCAAATCTTATTGGGTCATTTTCAGTATTTATTATTGTCTTAAGCATGCTTTCTACTGTTTGTCTTTTTCTGAAATTGTGTTCTACAAATACTACTCCTATTCTGTTGTGAAAAAGCAGTGATTTGTATTGAGAAAAAGATTAAAAACTCTGTTTGAGTGTTGGTGGTGGATTCCATCTGGCCAGTGGTGGATTTCACTGTAATCTTCTTCTTGATACTGATCCTACATCAGCCCCATTGCCCCATTGCTGAACCCAAAGATGAACAGAAAAGACTTTTTCTGGGGTCTCACAATAGAGAACAAATTTCAGAGAAAATAAGCATACATCTAATCTAATCTAACCCCAAAAATTGAACTCCTTCATCCGGCATCACATTTAGCAGACAAAATAGGAACCACCAGAGACCATATATAAAAAATGATCAACATGAGAAACAAACAGCTGCAGAGGGTAATTTATAGCTGAAATTAAATGCCCTGTTATGTTTGAGGGATGTTAATAATTAAACATGCACTCGCATATCTCTTCTAAACTGACGCAGAGGAATTTTTTTTTTTAAAACAATTTTTATTTGGAATTCCAAGGCTACTCTTCATCTTCCCATATTCTATTGTTTTTTTTTTCTTTTTTAAAAAATTAAATTTTCCATTAAAACACGTAAAGTGAACGCCTTTCTGTGGAGAAATAAAATAAAAATGACAAAATATAATATTAATAATAACACGAAAAGCCAGAAATAGAAGAAAGGAAAACAGAATCTATTACTCACGATGATCATCCAGATAAAAGTTAACACTAAAGAAAAGAAAAATAAAAAAAGAAAACATCCCAAATGCAACCTAATAAGCTCCTAAACGAAACGCAGCCTAATCCTCATGATTCTCCTTCTCCTTCTTGTTCTTCTTCTCTTCCGCCTCCGTCTTCATCTCCCCAGCAATGCCCCTGCACTCTTCGCCGGTCTTCCCTAGCCACTCGTCCTTCCAAGCCAAACAAGCGGCCTCCCATTTCACTTCCACAGTTGCAGCCATCACCGCTGCAAAAGCTACACAATCAAAAAGCCTCGGCCCCATATTATTGTTGAACTGTTCACCATCCTTCAACCCAAGTTTTTTCCCGTCTTCGGGATTCATTTTGACGATGAAAGTTCCCCCTTTCGCAGCAGCATCATTTCCTTTGACCTCTGTTGATTCAGCTTGGCCAAGCCCTTCAGAAGCCTAAACATGCGCCCTATCTCTCTCACTCTCTGTGTCTGTCTCTCTTAAGGATTTTTGAGGACTCAGATATGAGGGTTTTGCTCTTTTTTAGGGGTTTAGTTCTTTAATGTTTTTGTTACACTCAGCGTGTCTTTATTTTTAGATTCAAAAAAATTAAGAAAAAACACGTAGAAGTCTACGCTTTGTGTAACTGACTAATTTATTTATGTAAAAAAATAATTAATTTTTATAATAAAATTTAAAATTATTTTTTTATTTATTTTTTAATAAAAATTAAATATCTTATTATACAAATAAAATAATAAGTTACAAAAATAAATTCACGTATTGACTCTTACACCTATTCTCTCGCGTGTACGTAATCAATCCCTTTTAAATTTTAAAACTTTGTGTCGTTTTGCCTTTCCTGCTATCTGTCTCCAGGTGTTTTTGTCCGTATTGATGAACGCACTCCACTTAATTTGTGTATCCACCATGCATCCAATCCTGCCTCTGTTTTCCTATGTTTTTTTTTTTTTTTTTAACAGGGTGATTAGCTTGTTAACAGTTAGTTAAAAGAGAGGTTTCTGGTCTAAAAATACTGTGAAAAATGTACAGCACTTAAGGGTAAGCTCTGATAAATCCTTCACTTAGATGAATTTTTGAATGAGGTAAGTAGGGCTGCAAACGAGCCGATACGTTCGTTAAAAATTCGGTGATTCGGCTCGATAAGAGCTCGATTCGAGTTCGTTCATTTACTAAACGAACGATACACGAGCCTAAAAGTAAAGCTCGTTTAATAAACGAGCCGAGCCTGAACAGGGGTAGGCTCGGCTCGATTCAGGTTCGTGAACAGCTCGTTTAAAGCTCGTTTAGAGTTCGACAAATATATCATTAGTAATTCGTTTAATATATATCGTTATAAACTTATTTAATGTATTAATAACACTTAATTGTATTATTTAACTTTTAGTATAAATAGTTATCAATTTAGGGTTATATCTGTTATTTCATATATAGTTATTTGAACAAAATTTATACGTGATTAGACTGTAAGTAAGTCAATACTTTCGCTAAAAGTTTGGTGACTTAATCTGGTAAAAATTTGACTAAAACTCATTCGTTTAACTAAATAAGTGATACATCAGTTTAAATTCAAAACTCATTTAATAAATAAACTGAGTATAAGTAAAAATAAGTTTAATTAAACTCATAAATAGTTCGTTTAAGAATTTATCTGCATAATAATTAAAAAAAACTCATTTATTATGTTATAAAAATAATTTCATTAAACCCATTTTCAAAATTATATATTACATATATTTACATTTATACATTAAAATTGAACATTTATTTTTAATTATTTAATTTTATTTAAATAAATAGTTTTTATCCTTTTATTTTATATATAATAATAAAACTTTTTAATTTTAATTACTTTATTGGTTAAATGATACAGTTCGTTAAAAGTTCGAAAGCTCGGTTCGATAACAGTAGGCTCGGCTCGAGGCTCGGCTCGTTCGTAAACAATACTGATACCGAGCCTCATTTTTAAGCTCGTTTAATAAACGAGCCGACACCCGAGCCTGGCCAAGCTCAGCTCGACTCGGCTCGTTTGCAGCCCTAGAGGTAAAAGACCTTAAGAGCTAATGACACTAGGATTAGGTTTGGATAGATTTTTTATTAAAAAAAACGAATTTCTAAAATTTTGTTATTAGTTATTATAAGCCAAGTAAACTTCATATAGATTTAATTCTCCCAAAAAAAAAAATTCAGGTGAACGTTTGATGTAAATATAATTAATCGATATCGACTGAATCAATTACTTGGAATTTATCTTTAATTTAAAAATTTTATACCAAAATTACTAGTGAGAGTAATTACTGGTAAGAGTAAGAATAACCCAGTAACTAGAACAAAATGAAGCCAAAAAATTACCACAAAATTAGATTAATTTAAAATTCATTAGATTTACAAAATTATATTAAAAAAAATAACCCTGTAAAGCCAAAAAAAAAAAAAAAAAAAAAGCAAGAAAAAGAAAGAAATTACTGGTGAAAGTAAGAAAATAACTCAAATCAGAGAATCTGGGAAGCACCTGGAGAGTCAGAAGAAGAAGAAGCCACGCAAAATTTGAGAATTCAGAATTGAGAATTGAGAATTGAGAATTGAGATTTGAGAGACCCTTTGGCTCCTGTAATGCCAAACTGATACCCAAAATGGACTCTACGGACTCGGAGATGGCAGACGCAGCTGCCGTGCCACCTCCGCAGGAAGAAGATCCCAACGACGCCGCCGCCGACGTTAGGGAGTTACTGGCATTTGCCCGCCTGCTCATTAATCAAGGAAAACCTTCTCAGGCTCTCCAAGCGGTGACGACTACCCTTCCTTCCATCTCCTTTATTAGCTGTTTATATTAATCTTCATTCTTTATCATCTTTTCCGTTTCTTCTTCTTCTTTTTCGTCTTTTCCATTAGACATTAATTCTGAGTTACCAATTGTTCTTCGTTCAAACTGATAAAACATGGAGTTGTGCATGATCTTCAAGGATTCTTGGGTTTATTATCCAAGATGGTTATTTTAGTTTTTCCTTCTTTTTTTTTTTTTTTTTGTTTTTGGATTAAGGAATTTGGATTTTTTTTCTTTTGGGTTCCAGAAAGTTAGTTTCTTTGATAACAATGGACTTAATTTTTTCTCCTCTGTTTCTTTTATGAAGTCTTAGAAGCTTGTGTCCGCCCGTTTCTATCTAATTTACGTTGCAATTCTGTTTTTTGGTGAAATTAAGATTCTTTGGGACGTATGTTTTGATGAAGTAGATACACTGGCATGTAAGGTTTAGACATGGAAAAATAGCAAAGTTCTGTATGGTGTGCACAAATGATGAATTACTGTCATGATAAATATCGGCAATTAAAGAAAAGGACTTTAATAAACAAAGGGAGTAGAGGAGAAGTTTTTAGAATTGAAATTGCGGTCAAGTACTTATGCAATGACTTCAACAGGCGGTTATGGCAATGCGAACACAAGGCGGGGACAAGGCTGTTTTTCAATCCTTGCATCGTGCTCGAGAGCTTTACAGAAACAGACTTCAGGCGAACACTGCTGTTGATCAGCTGGCTTCTTTGTTTGCTGAGTGTGCAATTGCTGAAGCCCAGCCTTTGAAAAGTGATCCGACACCAGCCACTATGGGCACTTCATCAGTTTTAATAGATGTTAATGGAAAGTCTATACTTGCAGAGACAGGCAGGATGCATATCGTGTTGGATGCATTTTCTGATGGGAGCAGTTTCATCTGTTTGCAATGTGGTGGTCTTGTTAGTAACCATCGGAAAGACGAGCACTATGCATACTGGTGCACCAGGCTCTAATGTGAAGTGGATTCGCTCTTCTGTTGGTACACTGCTCTCTAACACATTTGGATTTTGCATACTTTGTCCTACTTCTACTGCATTTCACTGCATAACTGTTCTTGAGCCATGGACATTTTCATCACCCAATATGCCAAATGTGGTCAGAACAGCATTCAAATACCTAGTTTATGTGGGAGTTGGAAAAAGAATGGATGCCCGAAACTCTATTTTCCTACACAAATGTTTATACTATGTTACTGCTGTTGTAGAGACTATATCATAATATGATGATAGTAATAACAGCAATTCATGGATCAAATGATTATCTATCGTGATTCAGAATCCTCCTTAAAGCCATGATCCTATAAACTCTGGTAGTTTTCCTTATGTGTTTTTCTATCCAGAGGCTCCTTAGTATTGTAGCAGTTAATTTTGGTGTCTTTGCTGGCAAATTTGCAGATTTGCCACTGCCAACACTCTTATCCAAATATGCGTATGCATTTCCAAAATTGGCTTTTGCTTTTTAGACAGAAAACATCTACAATTTTCAGAGTAATGCAATTGTTCTCATCCCAGGTCCATGGAGGTTTCTTATTGGTGTAATTTCCACTAAGTGGGGAGAATGAAATCAAGTCATGCGGGCAGGTTATGACGTCCAATCTCGGGAAATATCACTATGTAGTTAAGCTTGCTGCATCCATTTTTCAGGCATATAAACTTGTAAAATTCAACTCAAAAGAAGAAAATGCTGTCTTCTGGGGTAGTTGTTCAATACATGCTTTGGGTGATTACAACGACACAAACCTTCCAGAAAAGCATTAATGGTCATTGACTGCATGAGCCAGGGCATGACTTTCCAGGTTCTAATGTAGATGACATATTTTGGCATATCAGTTATGCTTTAATGATCGAGAAAAAAATTCAGTTCACTAAGTTGTCCATCAAACCATTTGTGGTCTATTTGGATTGTGCGATTTTGATGAGAGAAAATTATGAGAAAAATGGTAAAAAAGTAAAATTTTTATATTCAGATTGTATAAAAAGATTATGAAAAAACAAAGTTTATACATAAAATTACAAATATGCCCTAAGTGATGTTGGTCTAAATATGCCACATTTCAACTAGTGACAAAAGTTTAACACTTCTCAAATATTAAAGACTGACAAAGGCAAAATTTTAGATTTGATATTTAAGAAATTTTTGTTGTCTGAGTACAATGAGCACAAAAATTTGAATCCCCCAAGTCTCTTCCTTTCTGAGTGGCATTGTAATGATTTTTAAGCCCTATCCTATCAAAAATTATTACTGATAAGTCAGGAACATCTTCTTGTTGTTGTTGTTGTTATTGTATAGTTATTGCAATTATCATTAGCCAAATCTACTACTATTTTGGGTAGACACATTTATTTTTATAAAATGATGGTTGAAATGCTACAGAATCAAATCCTCTCAAGAAAACCAATACTGTGATTACACACTATAAACATTGGAACAAATTTGCCAGAGGAACTTACAAATAGAAAAAGGAAGAGGAAAAAAAAAAAAAAGAAAGAAAAATCAAACTGGACATTTCTTATGATTTCTGTGATCTGTTATGAGGGATTTCTTCCCTCATCAGAGTGTTGTTATTGACAGATATACACCAAAACATTTTGAACACCTGAAGTAAGATCCTACTTTTTTGCAGAGTATTGCTAGTTTGCTACCGGCACCATCTCCTGCCTTTACGTGTCTTTTGGTATATCTTTAGATGAGCAGTCGGTAGAATCACTTACTTTACAATATGCTCCCTGTGCACTAGCCATAGCCAAAAATTCGAAGATTTAAGAATCTACTGATTTCAAAATCAGCTCATCCAGGACAACTATAAGCAGAGCTCCTCAACAACCACTCCCAGCACACTGCACGAGTAGAATGGCGATAATTAAGATTCCAAAGTAGCTTTAAGCGTTTGGGTCTTTCATTCGTAAAAATGGTCTTGCTAGTAATGCTACATTATCGTGTGGCTATCACAGTGGAGAGAGCTAATTATGAGTTAAAATACTAGGCAGCCAAGGCACACTTCTGATGTAGCTACTTCTAAGAAGGCTGTGACTCTAGTCTAGCAAAGAGAACTACAAGTACAGGCACAGGTGGAAATGGAGTAGGGCAGAAGATAACATCGAACAATATATTGTTACCTGCGCTTGTTTCTCCTGTGCTCCAGGGTGGGATGGGATCATGCTTATATGCCAAAGATGAATTGTGGACACGAACAATTTGATGTATAGAGAACATCAGACCCCACGTCGTACAGCCTGTAAACGAGGGTTTGCCCTCATAAATGTTTCATCACTCTGCCTGATTAATTCAGACAGTCTCCATGGCTTCTGCCACTTCCATTTGAATTGTAAAAGCCACTGGTGATGACTTCTTTTCCACCTCCATAGCTTCCCACCTTGTCGCAGGGCCGCTGGTTTTCTCATTGGCAATGGCCCAAGTGGAACCATCTGCAAAAGCAGTAAATGGATGAATTCAGATGCCACTATGCTTATGAGGAATGAAGAGGAAGGATACTAACTTTTCTTGTTTGATCTATGAATGATGCTGACTCTCTGACAGAACCATTGGCAATTCCTGGCGTATATTTTAGCTGCTTCTGTGCTGGAACGGAAACTGGAGACAAGGGACCATTCATATCATCAGCAACGTGTTTAAGTGAATTCTGAGTCTTCCCTTGTTCCTGTACGGTCCAAAAATTTAAAGTCGTCAAAATTTCAGAAACGAGGACAATTATTAGTTTGCACACATTCACATTTCAATTTAAAGTTTTGGCTTTGGGGGGGGTGGGGGGGACAAGAAAAAATGTGGGAGGGCTTGATGAAGCTGCTTGACTAATCACAATGTTATTAAGTAGAAGAATCCCAATTTAACTTCAACTGAGTGCTAGCCCTGAAATCTTGAGGATCTTTGGTATATTTCCTGGAGATCTAAAACTGTTATATAGTGCAGAAGATTCACTAGCAAAGTGGAGTAATCTTACAGTTGCTGATGTGGCCAAAGGAATTGCAACAGCTTCCTCTCTCAATTTCAGTTCCTTCTCTACTTCCTTTCTCCGTGTTTCACTTTGTCGGAATAGGTTTACAAGCTCTTTAAATTGTTCTTTCATTTCTGTCATTTCCATTTCCCTCTCCCACAATTGGCACCTGTTCAGAAGATGCAAAATTGTGCTCTATCATAACAACTGAAGGATAACTTTATATACAGTTTTTTCGGTTAATCCATATTAAAGATGTGTCAACACGTTTAAAGAACGATAGCTAGCAGTATAAATAAAATTTTCTCTAATAGCATAGTGTCCTTGGATAGATATGTGCTTCCTGCATATTTGGCAATAGAGTAATCACTGGTAAGCTACATTCGTTTTGTTCTTCTCTTGGTAGAATGAGTTTTGTATGTTGAAAGTTTAGGTCAGAAAGAAAACTTGTTAGGGGGATGGGGTAATGGTTAATGAGTAAAACTAGTCAACTTCTGTTAGCAATATAATCATAGATTCTCTGGTGTAAGAGAGAAATTGTTTCCTGATCATGTCTGTTGTAATTTCGTACATATTCATCCCACGTTCGTCGCTCTGCTGCCTGTTGTTGAAGAAATAGATCTGAGCTCCATAGAATGTTAAAACACTTCTATGGATGCTCCCATATAATAGGTAGACAGAGGCATATAAGCCAGCTTCATAGATTAACCGTTGGCTTTTTTCATAATTTGCCTTGTTGTTTTAGGGTCAGGTAGGATCTTTGATCAAAAATCATGAACTGATCACTTGCGTATGCAAGTGTGAGAGAAAGTCTTAGCATCTCTGTCTATGCTGAGCAAGATCCAACTCATTAAATTGATGTTTGAGTCGCAGGTAGTACTAATATGGCAAAATAACTCCATAACTGCATAAGGTTGCACATAGTTTGAGAAAAACACCTCGTATCTGCAAGAGAATTGAACATGTACTGGAGCAAGTTCTTTGCATCTCCCATTGAACGCAGCTGATTCCAACGTCCACGGTTAGTAAAGGCACGCTCACGCTCTTCTGCCTCTGACAGTTGTGAAGCCATTGCTACAAGTGAATTAGACGACATGCTTAACATACTCTCAAGTGAAGATATTCGGGCCATTCTGGCATTTGGTGACATGGAAGAAGCCCTAATAAGCAAGAAAAACAACATATGATGACACCCATTTGGATTATTGCTCTCTTTGTTGCTTAATAGCATCTTATCTATCAATAAATGGAAGCACAAAGGAAGAGAACTGGGGTTTAGTGAAATAAATTAAGTTTTAGCGATTCTCATACCTGGCAAAGCCATTTTTTACTCTTGGACTCAGCCCCTTCGAAGCAAACTCATCTACTTGCTTCAACATAGCAAGCTCTTCAGCCAGGGCAGCTCTCCTGTAATTTACAGTTCAGTCAAACACAGCTATAAAGGCTATTCAATGCTCAGAATTTCTCAATTTATGATTAAGTTCATACACTTGGCTTTGCTTCTCATATTCGAAACGAACTTCATGCACATTCACCATGACTTCTAGCTCATGATCTAGCCAACGTTGTAAGGATTTCTCATTGGTCTACACATGCAATTCAAGTTAGAACAATTCCTTCATGAAGAAAGCCATAATAACACATGGTGAAAAGAGATTCCAGGTCAGTTACCTGTCCATTTACTCCATTCCCGTTGCTGACAGCTGGTACATGGACTATTATCAGTAATTCAATTTATAAAAATGAAGAAACAATTGGGTGATTAGCCCTATTTTCAAGATAAAAATTATTGGACTTGAGAAAATTAATGATCGACTGCATTACTGGTGATGATGACAGTTTGAATTTTCAATATTCAATATTCAAGCAAAAACACTATGCATACCCGAACTATCGCGAACAGAAGATTTGCGAGCTTCAAGCAGCTCTTTTAGCCTCTTTGTGGCCATTGCAGCCTCCTCTGTCTTTCTCTGGAGAACCTGAAACAAAGAAGTCTGTTCTGATAACCAGCTGTATGTTACCTCCATTACATAGTAGCCAGTCAGACAAGAATCTTAGTCTAAGTTGTGTACGTAAAGAAATCATTCAACCCAAAAGTTAAGCTCTTGGGTGAAGCCAATTCATGGATCATATATTTACTCCAACACACCATCACGTGCAAGGCCATTGGGGTCAAAGCACCAACAAATGCACAAAACACAGGCTCTCCTTTTGCAGAAATTCACAATCCACAGTTTTATTGAAAAAATCGGGGGCAGAACCATGTCAAGAAATCGTTCAGCCCAAAAACTTATGCTATTGATAAATACGTTTACTCCAACAATGTACAAAGAAAACTTGAACAATAAATAATTTCAAATCTTTTTTTTGATCTGAAAAATGGTGGCCGAGTGGGCAACCACTCTGAGGCCAGGAATGCTTTGACGATGATCTTTTGGAAGGCCATGCCAAGGGGTTAAAGTCCCTCCCAACATGTGTCCTGACTAGGTTTTGAATCCCTGACATTACAGGTGAAGTTTGCCTAGCGGCAGCCCAAATACCAACTGAGCCAACCCACGTTGGTAATAATTTGGAATCCTTGATGGTTAGATTGAAGTATTATATGAATGAAAGTTCTATCTGCTGGTCACTTTAAACATTAGGTTCTTTGTAAACCATGCTGAACAGATCAATAAAAGTGCAAGCAACAAAATCTAAGCTCACCAACTTCTGGCGCTGGTTTAAAGCTTGCAGCTTATGTCTCTCGTACTCATTTCTTCTGCCTTCTTTTCGTAACTGCATTGACAATTGTATACTGAGCAGAGGGAAGTACATACAAATGGATATTTGTAAGAACTATCAGCAAGATTGTTTGGCATGTTTATTGCCAACATGAAGTCCACCTAATGGCCGAAAAGTAGTACCTGCAGCAGCTCCTTTTCCCTGGAGGCCTTCCAGTGTCGAAATTGTTCAGCCTCTTGTTTCATTCTTTGTTGCAACTGAACCTACATGGCCCAGATGAGAGGGACAAAAGGAAAATGGAATAAGAAGATAAATAAGAGAACATTAATGGCATATACCATACAACAAAACACGGTAACGAATGGATCTCCATAGTATATATTATACCTTTTGTGCTTTTATAGATTGAATTTCATCCTGCAAGCGCTTTGCAGCTTCGTCACTCTTTTGCTTTTGCTTTAAGAGCTGAACGTGGCTTTCTTGTTTCTTCTTAAGCTCCAGAATCTAGGTAGAAGCAACGTATGAGAATTACTTACAATCCAGACACAACTTCAGAAAGAAAAACCATGCAATGTTCAAGCAGTCACCTGTGTCTCAAGAAATTTTAATTTGTGGGCATGAATATCTTGCATTTTTTGTGTCTGCCCATCAGAGCCTGCTGCAAGATTTTCAATTTCAGCCAATAAACGGTCCCTCTCTTGCTGCAGCAGTAAAATAGTTATATGATCAAAAATTCTCCATCTATTTTCTGGAGTTAGTTATGACAATTTGTGAGAATTCTTTTTAAACCTGCACAATTCTCTTTTCATCCTCTAGTTCCATGATTTTCTTCCCAAAGTGTTGCTTGAGTGCTTCAGTATCAATCCCACCAAAAAGTTTCATCTCGGACTGCACAAACAGCAAATGCAAGAGAAAACATCAAAGACAAGTTCATTTTAACGAGTAATAATTACAATAATGTGGAAATATGGCTACCTAAAAAATGAAACCTTGAATGACGACTACATAAATATGTATGTTATGTGCATTCTCAGAAAATCTGTAAAGATGTTACAGTACTGGAACCATTTTCATCTGTGGCGACTCTACTTTCCGTTATTTCTCTTGTAATCTTTTATGACAGTAATTTGATATCGTTTCATGACAGTAATCTCATCCATTTAATGACACAGATCTCCAATCTCCATCCCAAGATTTTGTTCTTAGACTTTACAAATACAGGTGTGAGACTTAAGTCTTGCAAATTGACCCAAAGATATTCTTACCTTAAAGACTTAAAAAATTCAGTTATTAGATGAAGAAAATATGCATGTTTCTTCAGGAAAACTGGAAGAAAGTTTAACCTCTTTCTCCTCCAAACGTCTGTTCAACTCATGTAACTCTTTATCCAGCGAATTCTGTAGAAGCTTATGTTCCCACTCTTTTGCTACTTCTTCATCAATTTCTCTGGAATCACCTGCTAAAATGGACCAACAATACTCTAAATGCAATTGTTACAAAATTGGTCAAGCATGGATGCTTACCAAGTTGAGCGACAAGAAGGTGAAAACAAAGAATGATGGTCTGATACATGGTGAAATAGATAAAGGAAAAGAGACAAGTTTGTTTGTGGTGATAAAGTAGTGAACCTCAGGAGTCTCACCTGATAGACTTTCACCCATTTGATAATCTGATGAGTCTATACTCTGCAGGCTCCTTTTAAGTCCATCACTTTTCACAGAACGAGGACTACCATCCTGAATGATCAAGTTTCAAATTTACATGTATTAGCTTATCATTAATATGTTAAGAAGATACTTAGTTTAAACAGTTACTCATGGTTCAAAATTTCATATGTACTAGCAAAACCTAGTACACATTGACAACAGGAGAGGAAAGCATTATCTACATGTATCTCCAGAATAGTTCTCATCACATACCAGAGAATCTATTTCACGATGCTCAATAGCAGGGCATCTGCTGCGGTATTCATGAAGCTCTCGGCAAAGATCCTCATTGGCAGCTTCAAGCCAAGCAATCCTTTCCTTAAGAACCTGCATAGACAGTTATCCACTAATTTCTATAGCTCGTGTAGACCACACTACCTAGGAGTCTAACACAAAATCTTTAGTCTGCTCTACGGACGGTCAGGAAATGTCAGAAATACGAAATACAAGCACAAACCTGAACTTCCTCAGATGAAGATCCTCCTCTAGCACAAAGTTCTGCCTGCAAATATTCTAGCTGTTGGCGCATTTTTACCATTTCACTGGACATCGGATCTCTGTTGACCTGTAAAGGATTTAAACATATGTAAGACTTTCATGTAGCATTATAAAGGCTTCCTATGTAAGATTTTCATGATGCATAATAAAAGCTTCGCCTGTAAGATTTTGATGAAGCATCATAAAGGCTTTAAATGTAAGACATTCATGAAGCACTATATATTTCAAGCATGTTGAACAAAAAAGTGAAATGGAAAGATATCATCTGGAGAAACTTACAACAGGCTTATTCTGAATATTGCGAGCACGATTCGCGTACTTCAAAGTGTTGAGGGTTTCCTCAGCATTAATATCAGCAGGACTAATGCAAGCTAATCGAGGAAATTTAAGCTAACATTAGAGAAACATGAAAAAAAAAAATCTGAAAGGAATCTCTGACAGAAGTAGAAGAGAGGCATGGAAGTCAATTATGCGCTGGGGGGGGGGGGGAGGGAGGGCGGAGAGAGAGAGAGAGATACCTATCATCACAGTTCTGCTATTACCACCAAGTGAGTCCTACCGAAACATTAAAAAAGAAAAGGGTGTTAGCACAAGGGAAGAAAAAAGACACAGAAATTTTGAAAATGTTCAATACGACTAAACAAAAATAGTGCCTTAATGCAACTATTACCATGTGACTAGGTGCAGCGCAATGCTCAACTTAAGACCTGACATTTTTTGGGAATTAACCAATATAGAATGGAACTTGATAGAATTTATTCATTTTAATTCTATTCATCTAAGCAAACAGTCTGATTCCATGAAGCTTAAGCTTAATTGAACACAACTTAGCAGTGAAGAGGCAAATTCAACAGTCCTCAAACATGTCATACACACCTGCAAAAGACGAGTAAGTTTGCTGTCCCTGTAAGGGACATGAACACCTTCCTTGCGCTTTTTTTCATCGCCAAGTGCACTAATAACATTACCAAGTGCAAGAAGGCCCTTGTTTATGTGAACTCCTGTTTGAATATAAAACTGCTCACATATTTTCCTGTTGCAACCGAAAAGAAAAGTCACATGGGCTAACTCATAAGCAATGCAACTGACCTTCCTTAAAACGCAAACCATCGGAACCAGTTCTCTTGGCTCTCTCTGATCCAGCAAGATCTACTAAGTGCAATTTTGCACATAGATATTCTTCATTCATACCCTCACTAGGACTGCTCTCACCTGAAAAGTTTGGACTAAACTTCCGCATTTGCTCTAGGGTGATGGTGAAGATTGCGTGTGAACGACTACAAAAAAAAGTTACAGAAAAATGATGTGTGATAAAGGTCAGTGGCATGTATTCTGGCTTAACATCAAGAATATGCTTTAGATGTCATGTCTACGATGCCTTCAATTTTGGATTTACTATGAAAAACTTATAACTATGATATTAACCAACAAATCAGAACTCAAGTCTGCAAATAAAGGCTCTGTCAGGGAAGCTTAAGCAGTCACGTTTTTTTTTTTCCATATCCTGCAACTATACGAGCAAGCAATGACGTGCTATATGTAGAACAATACACGATACACAACAGTGAAATAAAGCTCGTCATAAAATTGTGCCATGGGTTTGATCTTCAAAATATTGATCTTTTTTTTCTCTTAGCAATATCAACATCAGGTAAAAATGGTATCCTGGTGCCAGGAACCAGTCTGATGAATGAAATCTATGTAAATTTATTAGACCAAAGGCCTATTACAAACATCCATTCATTAGAACACCACTGACAAATGGTATAAGATATTAATTTAGAAAAGGAAGGGAAATGATCTCATGCAATTTTTAGTCTTATGGAGGAAGAAAAATAAACTTGTTGTAGGCATTCAAGTAAGACACCATTTTTTGCAACTAAGAAAGCTCCCTTTCTACCACAAGTTTTTCCTCAACGTTATTGAGTGCTCCAAGAGGATGCATGTCGATACTTCCACAGGAAAAATGTATGTGTCCAAAATATATTCGCAGAAAAATGCACGCCCCACCTTGACTGATTGTTCATGTTTGTGCTTCCTGTTGCCCTGCTCAATGATCCTTGCTCCAGGCATGCAGCCATCTCTTTAAATGAACTAACACTAACTTCTGTAGATCCTGCTAGAGTTATAACACCGTTTGACGTTTCTCGAATTTGGATCGGTGGTTTTCCGGGGACACTTACTTTGGCTGCGTGGCCATTTGCAGTATCAGATTTGTTCAAAGAAGAGGGATCCAGTAAATCTCGCACTTCTTCTTTTAGAATCTGTCAAGTCAAAATCTTTTGTTTAGATGCTTGCACATATGATAGAAACATGTAATGAGAAAATTAGTCCCAGTCCAGGGCAGAGGTATGAATGAAACTTGCTAGAAAATCCAATAAATAGTTAATAGATTTGCAACAAATGAGGGCGCTAGAATTACTTCCTCTTTAGCATTTTCAAAGGTGGAAGCAACAGGCAAACATTGCATTTGACATAAAAGTGATCATTGAAGCCATAAATTTGTGCTTGCACTGAAATCTTAAAAGAGAAATGCCAACACAATGATGAATGGGCATGCTTTAACAAACCTCAATGAAAGAAACATGCAGTTGGAATTCAGCTTGATGCTTTAATGTTTCGATCTTGCTGAACAAAACATTCATGACTTGAGGAATTATTCCTGTTTGGCCATCATCTTTGAAGCCAGTACCCATTGTATATGTCTTCCCAGATCCCGTCTACAACAAAGTGAAACATAAACAAGGGAAGAAGAAAAACAAAGGCACGTGTAGGTCTAATCCCACTTAGAAGTTTTCAGTGGAACATAAAAATCTTACCTGCCCATAAGCAAGTACAGTTGCATTATATCCTTGGAATAACCCATCAACCAGTGGAGTGACACATTCTTCAAACATGGCAGACGCGGGAGAACCAGTGCTACCATAAACATGATCAAAAGTAAATGAATGCATGCCTATCTGCACCTGCACAGCATCCAGTACCAATAGATGTCAGATATTTTTATTTAAGGAAAAAAAAAAAAAACCAAAGAATTGAAAGTAAGCCGAGCATTTAGAATATGAACACTGGGGAAGGGAGGAAATAAAGAGATTATATGCACACACAAAATTAATCAATTAATGCTCTTTTATGCTATTTTGTTATTTCCAAACACTTGTACTCTTGTATGTCAGCGCATGTCCTTAGGGTGCTTAAAATTTCACTATGGTGTCAACAAGATTCTCCAACAGAAATTGCAGTTGGCAATTGGGATATATAAGACTACAGATATAATCAATTTGCATGATCTGAAAAGTTACAGAGGCCTTGGCCAGGTCTCACTGTCGAATTTGTTTACATTAAAAAAAAAAAAATTACAGAAATTTAATTAATAGTAAAAACCGAGCATGTTAATGAATCAAAACTCACAGATTATTGAAAAAAGTTTTAAAAGTTACAATCAATGAGGCAAGCAAGCCACCTCATAATTTTGATCATCACTTTTAAACGGAAAACTCTGCTCACCCCCAAACCCCAACCGCCATAGTCAAAAAGAAAAAGAAGAAACCAAAATAAAAAAGTTAAGTTGATCAGAAAATAAATGGAAATTAATCCTCAGAGGCATATGTATCTAATTAGTCAATCTAGTTGCCATAGTTTTTCTTTTTTTCAACAGAAAAGAACAGTTACTGCAGTCACCGACAGACTCATCTCAATCTCCAAAAGGCTTTCCCAAAATCCAAAGTAACATGTTCAAAAAATTTGCCAAAACGCTATGATATCAGAAAATGTAGTCAATTATATCGCAGTATTAACAGATGTAAAAGTGAGAATGGCAGATAGCCATTCAAGTGTTACATTTTGCCATCACAAATAAAAAATTTCATGACCCAATTGTGACAACTGTCAAGTCATGGTAATGTCAGGAGACGACCGACTGACTTCTGATCCAAACAAAGACTGGGAATGGCAAAAGCTCTTGAAAGTCAAACATGCAGGAAAAAAAAACCCAGATTTCTGATTTAAAGAAAGTAAACAGTAAGTCCTCAGTTTACTAATGCTCAAGATCCGGATCTCTAAATACATAAAGACTCAATCTTGAAGGCAATGAAAGCTGGAAGGAACAAACTTGACAGAACCCTTTCATTGACAAGGCACAGGATTGAACAGGACAATAACTTTTTTTTGATCCCATGTTAGATTATTGGGTGAGAGTGTACCTGAGGCTTCCCGGAGACCACAGTGACACAATCTTTACACCCTTGAGTCCGCTCATCGGCGATGAGCGGTCTGATATGGACTGCAACTTTTACACAACAATCCTCTGCTGCTGCTGCTGCACCAGCATTAGTACTAGCAGGGGAAGGAGGGGCTTCCATAGAGAGAGATAGATAGATAGAGAGAGAGAGAGAGAGAGAGAGAGAGAGAGGAACGAAGTCACAAATTTAGGCCGGAAAATTACAAAGTTAACTCAGAGAGCTAAAAGGGTGTCAACAAAATCAGTTTGTTTCTCAAGAAAAGCCAGTCTCATTGTCTAAGAATTTGGAAACAATTTAGGACAAGAAAGGGATACAACAACAGCAACAATAACATGACAGCAGAAGCTAAAGAGAAGGTGAAATGGGGTTATTTTTTTTTTAATTTTTCGCTTCTTCCCAATAGAATGTAGACTGTAGAGAGAGAAAATATGAAGGTAGGGGGCTTGTATGTGCGGTCTAGAGAGAGAAAGAGTGGGGGAAGGGGTAGTTGGGGAATTCAGACGAGAAAAAAGAGTGGGATATTAGAAGGCAGTAGCAGCAGTGGTAAAATGGAGGGAGAGAAAAAAAAAAAAAAAAAAAGGTTCAGAGAAGGTAACTGCCAGGACAACAACCACTATCATTTTCCTTAGGCTTCACTACTACAAAATACAGCAAAACTACCACCACCAGCTACTTAGCCAGCCAGCTAGCCAGCCCACACCCACACCCACACTTGCGCGGTTGTGTTGGTAAAAACTTTTAAGACACTCTTTACTTTTGTTTGCCCTTCTATCTCTCTCTCTCTCTCTCTCTCTCTATCTATCTATTTTTTTAAGGTCAAAAAAAACTTTATGACAAATAGAACAAACAGTTGGCACACGATGAAATATTATTAATTATAAAAATTATATTAAATTAAAAAAAATAATTAATTAATTAAATATAATTAAATTAACTGTTCATATAATCAACCACTTTTTACCTTGCAACTCAATGGTCATGTCCCCTCCCTTTTGCGTCTCTCATACCGTTATTTGGGTTTTTTGTTTTTTTTAACCATTTTAGGCAATCCGCCTATGAGGCATCAGGGCATGGCAGCAACCTTTTTCTTTTCTTTTATCCTAGCTCTTTAGTTGAATTTAACTACCTAAATAAATAAAAAATGAAAATGAAAATGAAAATAAAGAGGAAAAGGGAAATTTCATGTATTTATGATGTTTATGTTTCATGATTGTCTCCAGAACATGGAGGATCCACAAAAGGGAGGTAACAGCACATAAGCCACGTGATTGTCTAGTCATTATGCGATTCTAAGAAAGAAGTTCTCCACACCGAGAACATCTGTAGGTGCGCGCCTGTCTTACCTTTTTTTTTTTTTTTTGACATAATAAAAATCGTTGTATTAATATTTATCGAAGTTATACACAATATTTTTGTGACTTAGGTTTCCATTGGGAACACATTTCACAATTGGAGATCAATTTAGTACAATCCTATAAATATATGGGTTTAGATCTTTAAAGTGTATGCCTTTAAACTTGAACACTCGTATTGAAAATTTGAAGTGGGTTATTATTTTTGTATATACCACATTTCTTTAATGTGGTTATTTATCTAGTTGCAATATAAGTGACACTGGAGAAAAAAAAGGAGCGCTGACGTAAATAAGAAAGCTTGTCTCAAATTTAAGTATGACATAATGGGAAAAAAAAATCATTTCAACATAATCAATAATATATTATGGTTAAAAATGCAATGATTAATTTAATGAATTTATAAGAACAAAAATTTCTGGGAACTTACACTCAACGTATTATGGAATTGGAAAAAAAAACCAAAAAAAAAAAAAAAAGTTCCCCACTTGAAAGGGAATTCATTGTTGACAAATTATAGTGATTATTGGTCCTTAAAGAAATATTTTAGCATTCATTAACATTTCTTGGTCTTGCGTTTGAATTATGATGATTCTATTTTTATTTTTTAACTTTTTGATCTACTTTGTAACAAAAAAAAATACTTTAATGATAGTAAATATGCATATTAAATGTCTCTAATTTAATTTGAGACGGAAATCTATGAAAAGTACACGATGAAAAGTTGAAGGAAATTTTAATTATGTTGGGCAATCGAGCCATTTGATATCAGTAATAGTCCTATCACGGGGTAAATAACAAGAAGAGGAACCGCATTTTATTTTTCCGAGTCTAAAATTGGCTGTACATGTAGATTGTATTTTTCGGTCGTCCGTGACCGTGAATCATGAAATGGCACGACGGAAAGTGACCGGAGTGTGGGGCCGGTAGTGGGGGATGGCGAAGGAAATTAAAAGGGAGAGGACGGAAAGATTAGACCCCCACCCTCACATTGGACACCGCCAGCTGGTGCTCTTCCTTGCCCCTCAACTCACATGGCCTTGTTTACTGACTTGTATGAGTCCATTGTGGGCCCCCACGTTAAACTCAGAGCTCTTTTGTGGTCCCCATCCCATTTATGCTTTTTCTTTTTTTTTTTTTTCTGTGGCATTATTTTGGGTGTGTGGATGCTGATACTCTCAAACAATGATTTTTTTTTTCAAAAAAAATTAAAGAGACACAATAATTAGATGGAGATCTAAATTATTTAATTTTAAGTATTAGTTATGGGGTTAAAATTGAGTGATGTAAATTTATATCTAATCTATACGTCTAATTCACAAGTCTATCTAATAATTTTTTTTTTTAATAAGTTGTGCATTCTAGTGATATTCTCTAACATGCAAAGGAAAAGAGACCAGCTCATTTTTAGATGTAAAATCAAGATACCCCAGCAATACACAGCACAGTTCGAGTCACGTCTCTTATGTTATGTCTCAATAAAAAAGATTTGTTATAAATTATGATGATTTCAAGGTTTGGACTTTGGACTTTGTCACAAAAGGCTATTAAAATATAGCAGTTGAATCCCAGTTCGATAGACCTCAATTTCAATCAAATTACGCTTTCCTACCCAACAGTATTCTCTTCAAATAGCATATAGAGTCGTATCTTCTTAGTCCTTATTTGGACATGATATTTTCAGTGTCTGGTACACAGTGAATGAATGAAGTGCACACCCAATAGATTTGATTTTTTTTTTACTACGAGGCCACATGATAATATAGTTATGAATACAATTTGGACATGGTCAAATTTCATTCGTTTAACTAACGAGACTAGCTGAGACAAGTTGTTTATGTTTTGTGGATTCGAATTTTAAGTTTTTTTATGAACAACTAGTTTAATATCATATTATTAACCGAATAATTAAAATTATAAAGTTATTGTTATAAATAAAATTAAATTAATAAAAAATATTTACTTTAAAGTAAACTAATCTATTCTCAAAAAAAAAAAAATTAAAATAAACTTATCAAAAAAATTGATTTTAGTGTATAATTGCAAATATAAATGGGAGTGTCAGTGCACAAAGTTCTCATATTGTTTAGGGAAGATTTACCATTATTTTTGCAAAGAATTTATACGTTTGACTTGAACAAACTTATCAAATATATTATAATTGCAATCTTGTAAAACGAGTTTTAAACGAGTTATTTAAAAATTTTAATTGAATTGAGTATACCCTTAATCAGACTTGATTCATGATATCAGGTTTTGAGCGAAATCTTATCGAACCAAGTAATCGAACTTTTAATAAACATGCTTTCTTGTCTATAGTCCTAAACATGATATAACCTTCTACTTGTTTAAACTTATACTTCTAGTTTATGAGTTCAAATTTTTTCTAATAAAAGTATTTTCTCTTTGAAGAACTCAATTTACACAATTTGCTCATACATAAATCATTTCTAATAATATCTACCCATTCTTAGGGTTTTACGTATTTATTTGGCCTTTTCGCCCGGCGAGTTATTTTGTAGGCACCGTCGAATTCCTATCCTCGATTAGGAAGCCTTCTAAAGAGCCCAACCCCATAATAAACCAATACTACTTAACGGTGCAAGAAATCGGTGGTTGTTCAGTTGTCGGATTGTTAAGAGGTTGCAAAACAAGTGGTTAAAAGTAGATCAACAAGCTCAATCAATGAAAATCTTTTGCATTTTATTTCATTTAGAAAATAAATTGCATTAGTCCTGCCTTCTTTACGTGATTTTTTAGCGTAATTCTCTTTGACAAATTTGTAAGGCCCTACCCTATTTATTCATTTTGATAACACAAAAAAGATAAAAAGAAAATAGATTGCATTAATTAGAATTCAAAAGTCCAACTCATGGTAGCATACCAAATTACAGTTACGTTTTTTTTATGATTAAAGGATCAAAAATTGAATAAAAAATAAAAAAAGCAAGTAAAAAAATAAATGAACAATCAAAAATTGTCGTGAATAATCTCGGATGTCTTTATTTACCTCTAATGTACTAGACAACTACTGGTAGATTCATTAAGTTAAATGTGTTTCTATGAGGTTATAAGTTCAACTCACCATATCATAATGGAGCGTGCCAAAAACTTTTAAAGTGGGCCGTAGGTAGAGCATAATTTCATATTTCCTTTCTCGTTGCATAACTAGGGAAAACTAACTGTACTAATATTGGTGGATCCAGAAAATTTTCTTAGAGAAGAAAATGTTACCAAAACCTGCACGCATATTTAAATAGAATTGTACTTATGAAGAAAATATTACGTATCGACAAATTATATTTTAAAAAAATGATGTCCACCATATACTTATAAAAGTATAATGTTTTATTAAATAAGAAGAATTATAGTAATTCGACTGCTGTATACCCTATGCAATATTATTTTTTTCAACTAATAAAAATTTATTCAAAGTATCAATTAATTATTTTCAATTTAGCGATAAATAATTTAAAAGATGCATTTTGAAATGTCATTGTGATTTCCATAGCTGCACAGAAGAATGGTTTTGATGCACAGTTTTTAGTTCCTCTAAAAGTTTTTTATGTTTCAAGTGACAATTACGTTGAAGATTATGCTAACAACCCAGAGTTTGCCCAAAAGTTACTCTTTATCATCAAAAAAAAAAAAAAAATCTAAATTTTGTGGTTGAAATATCTGATAGAAAATTAGACAAACAAAATTTGTAGAGAATAAATAACAAAGAATAATATCACAAAATAATGTACGTCCACTAAAAAAAACTAAAAATTTGTGAAACTTTTGAGGAATAATTTCAGAAAAAAAATCTTTCTAATCCAATTTTCAAAGGAGGGGGAACAAACATTAATTTTAAGTGGGGGCAAATATGAAAATCAATATATGCTTCTTTGCGAATTTTGGCACTTACAAATGAATGCATCCACCATAGCATACCAAATCTTGAAAAGAAGTGAAAGAAAAAAACAGAAAAATCAAAATCTTGAAGAATTTTTCACTCTTTCATCTAATAGTTAAATGAACCAAAACAAGAAAAAATGGATTTGGCTGGTGACAAAAACATTTTAATTTTGGGGCTAGTTTTGTGCCTTTGGTGCATCTCTATCCAAGTGGGTAGACTGCAAGTTAAGCAAACTGGTGTGTAGTGTGGACATCAATTTCGATCAGCAACTGTCTAACTGCTTTATTCACAATGAAGAAAGGGAACTATACACAGAAAAAAAGGAAAAAAAAAAAAAAGGGGCTGACGCAAAGATCCAAAACTCACGTTTCCTTTTTCTCAACCAAACTCTCCATTCATTGGATTTTCTCCCAATCTGACCGTTGGCATAGATGCAGACCAAACAACAACTGAACCAGAGGCCCCCACGTACCAGAAATTAAAATTGCAATGGCCAGTGGGGTGTTTGTTTAGCAACACAAGTCCCTTTAATTTCCCATGTTTTAGAAGAACCCATCTTACCAACAACCTCTAAAGGAGTTTTAAGTAAACAGACTTTTAGTACGTTTGTTTCAATGAATATATTTATGACTATTTGACTAACAAACGGAGTTGAACATTTTGTTGTTTAGTGTCCCTGTCTTCAATTTTGATTTTTGAGCCTTGGATCCCTGAGTTGCATTTTGTTGTTTATGAGTCATGACCATGAGTCACGCTCCTCATTGATCAAGACAAAAAACAAAACTTGTACATATTTTGGAGCTATTCTGGTACATAAACCGTATTAAGAGAACAGGTGCATTCATATGTAGTCTTGCAAATCATTTGGCCCAAAAAAAAAAAATGTGGCGTTAAGCACGTACACATAGTGTTATCAAAGCAAAGTTCTTTTATGGGGAAATTTTGATCAGACCATGTTCCCCAAATTGGGGGTCGAGGACTGGAATGCCCATATCTCACATTTATTTAACTTGAAATAGGCAATGAAAAAAAAAATATATATATCACTCTTGGCTTATTGATTTTTTCTATCTCTATCTTGAATCAAAGACGATCATGATATATTAAATCATGGTATTCATCAGGTCACCTGGTACGCAACATTTTGCCTGTATTTCAAGCCAAGCCACTGTGCTTCCAAATTTCATGTTTCCTTTAGGCCACAGTATGCCCTTTACTCAAGTTTTTTCTTTTCTGTCTCTTTTTTTTTTTTTTTTTTTTTTTGAGGGTAGAACCCATATTAGGTAGCTACGTTACAAGAAAAACAAACCCCAACAGTATCATTAAAGAGAATGGAGAACATGTCAGACAGTGGTTCCTTTAGGATATTAAGGCTCGTCTTCTGATTAACAGTATGTGAAACAAGTTAGTCAGTAGCATGGTTCCCTTCTCGATACGCATGCGTGAAACCCACGTGTAGTTAAGGCCTTACTCAAGTTACTGCAACTGAACAAGCATCCTCCATATAATTAGGCCATGAGGGAAACGCATGTGATGGGATAAAAACTGGATTCATATTTTAACCAAAGCAGTAAGCTTTTTTCCTTCCGATAATTTTTATGGACGGAAGAAGAACTACCTTGTGTGTAGCTGTAAATATTCTTTATTCCCCAATCTCCAGCCGCCCCCCGATCCTTCAATTTCAATACATCAGCTTTTCTTCTTGTGCTTTCTAGCTCTACCCCAACCCATGTGTGAAGAGCTTTGCATCACATGCTCTCTGACTTCGCTTTACATAGCAATCCATATGCCCAATCCATGCTTTTTATCTAAGTTTCCCTAATCTTTCTGTGCCCTTCCATTCTGTAACTCTCACCACTAGCTCGCTAGCAAGCAATCCCCCAACTTATATATTAATTTACCTAGAATTATTAACCCCTTTAATTAAAAAGCTAACTTGGACTATGTTACGGTCCAATCGGCGCAGTTCAATGCTAATTAAGTGTACTTATTTTATGAGTACTCAATGGCATTATATCCAGGTTTCATCCATGGAGAAGATATGATTCTTGTGGCATAATCATCGTACGTGGTGGCCCTCTTGGCAAACTCAAAGCGAATATGTACATGCAATCCATTTAGTAGCGTGCGGGCTCCTTTTGATTTTTGTCTTCCATCATCGACTGTCTAGCGCCTAAAATCTGCTAAATAGTACCTATATATATATATATATATATAATAAAGTGCTTAACATAACATGTGTTATTCTTATCCCTTGGGGCTACTCCAAATATTGAAAAGCGTTTGGTTTGCAGAGATGCAACATGTGAATGGTCGCACTAGTGCAGTGCTGATGATGCGCATGGGTCTAAAGGGTTTGGACTTCTTGTGGTGGAGATGTCTACTTTAGGAGTCACAGTGACTAGTGGGGTTGGCCTATAGGCGTCCCTCTGCAGCAATTGCTTATCTATTAATATCCAAGTCATCAATCACATCAAATTGGCGAGGGGTTTCATGATTGGTAGGTAATATGGAGAGTCCCACGACCCGAAAAAATGCCCCCAGCTCATTAAAGGGAAGGGACCATGCATGGCCGATGGCCGATGACTCCTCAATTTTCACTTTAACGAATTACTTTTGTTCTCAACATCACAGAGTTTGTGCGCAAAATTGCTGGGGCTATTAGTCCGTCAAAGACTCAAAAGGTGTTCAGTATTTGGCAACAGGGCATTTAGTAGAGGTTTGAACTAAATTTTCGGCAGGTCTCGTTAGGCCATGTTGCGGCAGAGGTTGAGCCATGCATGAAATGGGCCTGGGCCATTGAAGTAGGGCACTGTTTTTTTTCTGCAAAAGTCGAAATACCCTCTAATGTTCTGCCCGTCCATGTGAACTTTTGCCAGGCCCGATACCATCATATCAGCAAAGCATCAAGAACATAAATAATACATACGTAAGTGTAATTCTGAGAACATTAATGACGGGGGGCGTTACAGCTTTTGCTCCATAGGAGGAGCACAAAAGACTTATCTGAAGCGCTCCCCCAAAATTAGAGGGCCCTCCACAAAAATAGCTTTCTGTGGCTCCCCTATAGAAAAAATCTATAGCTCCCTCATTATGCTCTTTAGAGCAATAATGGGTTGGTACAGCAATGCAGGAGAATGTCTTGGCCATTGAAATTAAGGTTTGAAATTTAGGAAATGTTTCTATTGGAAGAGAAGTATTTATTTTTGTTATAAAGCGGTTGCCCACTTTAACTATCATTTAATAGATAAAAAAAAAGTCTTTTAGAAACAATAAACCTGTAACTCGAATGTTAGTGGTAATATATTAACAAAATAAAAGTCTTTTAATCTCTTCAACTTCTCCTCTTTCAAATTAATTAGTTTAAATTTAAAATATTTTTTTAAAAAAAGCTTTTTTAGAGAAATGATTTTATATGCATGACAATGGAAGAGTATGCTGTGCCACAGGGCTAACGGGTCAACAACTCTAGTATTAAGCTTGGTGGAAGATCAGCAATTTTCAATTTCAATTTTGTTCCGCAAAGGACTTCCCAAGCAAGTTCTTTTTTCACATCATTAGGTCTTTGAACCTTTTCGAATGGTTACACAAACTAGACTAATAATCCTATAATTTCAGAGCCATGCTCAGATATACTTTGTTTGGAATTTGAAGAATAAATAGGAGTAAGATTAACCGGCTTGGTAGGTGGAGAAAGAGAGAGAAAGAGATGGAAAAGGACTGTTGACCTACTTTCTGGACTTTATTGAAGACGCAAACCTTTTTTCACATGGTATATAATTTGATTCAGAATAACAAAACAAAACTAAAAACTTTTTGGGATTATCATGATTGGATTTGATCAAAACGACAAAAGAATCCCACTAATTTTTTTGAGTAAACGATTAAATAAACATCAAATCAAGTATATTAATGGAACTGGACTGCTTTTTTCCTTTTTCCTATACAATAAGAATCCAAATGAATGATCATCTTAAAGTAAAGTAATGCCGATCACATAAGTACATAATTATGACTAATGAAACATTAATGAAATCATAAATTAAAGCACAAAGTGAAGATTGCGGTGGGTCGCAGGGATTTCAAAACTGGGGCTCTTAAATTTACGTAAAGCTCCCAACTTTTTAAGCAAAATCACTAGCTAAAGGCCAAAGCTACTGTCTCTGTACGCGGCAGAGACAAGAAGAGCATATCGAGGATCGATAGTCAAAAACATCCTCGTACCCGTACGTCATGTCGGGAGGCATCGCTCGTGGTCGGCTCACGGAGGAGCGAAAAGCCTGGCGTAGGAACCATCCCCACGTATGTGATCCTATCTTTTTCCCTTTTCCTTAAAAAATTCTTCTATGTGTGTGTTTTGTTTTGTTTGTTTGTTTGTTTTTTTTTTTCTTTTTTGGGTGAACAAGATTCCTCTGTTTAAATGCATTTTCGTGTCTGATCATCATTTGTTTGCCTACAATTGGTGGGGTTTTTTGTTGTTTTCAGGGTTTTGTTGCCAAGCCTGACACTGCTGCAGATGGGTCTGTGGATTTGATGTTTTGGAAGTGCATCATCCCTGGCAAAGCAGGGATTACTGATGCTTTTTTTTTTTTTTTTCCTTTTCTTCATGCCTTCCTTCTCCGTGAGGAAAAGTTGGCATTTTTTTGAGAGAAGATGCATGACTAAAGTTTTGATTTTTGAATTTCTGCTATCGAATGTGTTGTTATTATAGAAAGTTATATCAATTTGAGTTTGAAGTTAAAAGATTGCAGGACTTCATGTTCACTTTAATGTTAGCGTTTATTCATGTTGTGCCTAGTCATTTCATTGGCCTTTGCTGTAAGGTTTGCAAGAATGATCATTTGTTCACGAAATGCAAACAATGGTTAGGTTAATTACATATGATGTTCATGAACAGATAAGCTGCTGCTTCGGTTTAGGTAGTTCATATTTTCTATTCATGTAAATGACGACTACTACTTTGGAGCAATGAGGTTCAAGTGAATGGAGACTTTTGGCATTCGTGCGGGCGATGAGGATTTATGTATAAGCTAATGGATTCGCTGATGTTGCCTGCTTACCAAGTATCATTGATTCTGCAATTCAACTTTGGTTGCTATGCTAGTGGAACTTAACAACATATCTTTTGGATTAGTGATGATTGGATTGTACACTGTAATCTGATGCTGACTAGTGGGGCATCGTGTATTTGTGTGAACAGTGCTAACAATCCTCGGAACTTTGCAAACTGACTGGGACGGTGGCTACTTCCCGCTTACACTTCATTTCACTGAAGACTACCCAAGCAAACCCCCAAAATGCAAGTTCCCACAAGATTTTACTCACCCTAATGTCTACCCTTCTGAAACTGTATGTTTGTCTATCCTCAATGAGGACAGCGTAAGTGATAGGCATTAGTCTTTTGTATCAACCCTGAGTTGCAAACCTTTTGCAAAACTGTAATCAACCATGAGTCTTACAGGGCTGGAGGCCAGCCATTACCGTGAAGCAAATTTTGGTTGGCATTCAAGATTTGCTTGATCAACCAAATCCTGCTGATCCTGCACAAATTGATGGGTATCAGCTGTTCATTCAGGTTTTAGCAATTCATGATACGTTTGATACTTCGTTTAAAGATATTGGATATCCATCCAAGCAAACTGGATTTGACGTTTTGGGGACCTTGCTGAGTATAGGAGACGAGTGCGACAACAGGCCAAGCAATATCCAGCTGCTCTTTAACGTTTATTTGGATCAATTCGTTTGTAGTGTACACTCCTTCTCATGTGTCGAAGGCTCGTTACAAGATAGAGTTATGATAGTGGCAGTAATTGACAATTAAATGCAGCTATGCTGCCCCGCAAGTTAAAGTATCTTCAGTTCATGCTTTGTCATGATATTGCTAAATTACCTTCCAGCAACAACTTTGGATAAACTACTTTGTCGATTCTTCTGACAAATGAACTTCATATCTCTGGTGTGGTGGGGGCTATATCCAGAATGCAGTGTGATGTTTTAAACTTGGTAAAAGCAAATACCGAGCATTTGAAAACTTTGGCTGGACCATGATATAAGAAGATGCCATTTGACTGATCTTTTCATCTCCCTGTAATTTGTCGTTGAAAGTATCATGGCAGTCGAAGAGTGCTTTTGCCATTTAGAATTACACATGGAGACCTTTTTTTTTTTTTTTTTTATTGTTATTGCTGCTTCTCCAGTTGAACCAGAATCATTGATTTGGTAAAAGATGGTCCCTCTAGTTGTGGTGTTTCACTGAAAGAATGGAAAAGAAACTAAACGTTCTAGGAAGGGAAGAGGCCTTTGACAAATACTAGAAGATGGAAAATATAAGTCATTAGCCATATGTATATTGAGAGTTCTCATCATTGCCTTATGGAAGTTCAGTGTTCATCAGTACAACACAGCCCTCCACTTGAAGGTGTGGCGCCTTCGAGGCGTTTCTCACATTTGTACATTCTAATATCTTTAATCAGAGCCTTCATATCATTTGAAGACGACCCATTTTCTTCAACTGCCTTCCTGGCTAATTCTGCCAACTTGTTGGCTCCTTTCCTCATTTCCTCTGCTTCTTTCGTGTCATCCATGACCTTGCATACAGCCTTTTCAATCTGGTGTCTGCTTATTATTGGTGATTGCTCAGTTGCCCACACTTTCCAAGTCTCATTGCCGACTGGGACTCCAACTTTAAGCACTTGGGTTATCAGCTTCTCATTATAGAATTGCTCTGCAAAAATGGGCCAGGTGACTAGGGGCACTCCAGCACACAGCCCTTCCAGAATGGAGTTCCAGCCACAGTGAGTTAAAAACCCTCCAATTGCTGGATGCTCTAGTATCCGCACCTGCGGAGCCCAGCCCTTTACAATCAGGCCCTTGCCGCTTTTCTGAATTGTTTCTTCAAAACCCTCTGGAACCCACCATTCCTGCTGTTCATCCTTGTCATCTTTGTTGTTGTCAGGCTCATCGTTAGAATTTAGGACTTTCCCTACGACCCAAATGAATGAGTGGCCTGAACGTTCAAGCGCACCGGCAATTTCGGATATTTGGCTCGTGCTGAATCTGGTCAGGCTTCCAAAACAGATGTAAAGAACAGAGTTCGGTCTCTCGGAGTCAAGCCATTTCAGACAGGCATGTCTACATGCAGATGTTTGGTCCCCTCTTTCCATTTTATCTTTGGCCTCTCTATTGAGAAGAGATGCAGGACCGAGGTGCCAAGCCTTTATTCCTGTGGTTCTCGTGAAATGATCAGCGTAGTCTGGCTCTAACTCGTAATAGCTGTTCATCAGCACTCCAAAGCTTTTCCTCTCAGCCTCCTTGAGCGTCTCAAACAAAGCTGAGAATTCAGTTGTGCTTTTAACAATATCCGGCAGCTGCGATCTCGTGAGTTTTACTTCGTCAGGCAGGCCAGGAACAATGAAAGGTTCGGTCTCAGAAGTAACGCCATTGTGAGGCTGGTAGCGATCAATGCTGTCAGCCACGCAGAGATTGAAGAATCCGCTTCCGCTAAAGGCAATCCTTGGAATTCCAAGTTCCATGGCCACTTCCACGGTCCACGGGAACAGATAATCCGAGGCAATGCAGTCGGGGCGATGCCTCAGGAACAGCCCTTTGATTTCCGGTTGGAGCAAATTTATGCCGTGAAAGAGTCGTTTGGTGGATTCTGGGGTTGGCGCGGAGGTTAAATTCTCGCAACCTTCGGGAAGGCCGGCTTCTTTGTAAGGGAAACGGAGAGTTTCCAGGGAAATCCTGCGACCGCATTTGGCGTCCCGATCAATGGTGTCCTGGAAGAGAATGGCGTTAGTTGTGGTGGTGATTATGGTGACTTTTACATCATCATTGGCGGCGGCGAAATGCCTGGCAATGTTTACCATTGGCATCATGTGGCCTGGTGCCATGTAAGGTAGGAACATCACATGAATCTGTTTTTTATCTCTTGAACCCATGAATTAATAAAAATATGATTCTAAATTGTAGAGAGATAGGGAGCTTTGGTGTTGGGCAGATCGATAGAGATTCAGTTCGGTACCTGATTGTTGGTGCATGAAGATTATCTTATTATTTTTGAGCGTGAACAAGTGAACAAAATCTGGTTGAGATCCGGGTGGTTGGACAGCTGTTCTCTCTCTCACTCTCTCTGCGTGCTCTGTTTTTTTTAACTGATTATCCTTTTTCACACGCTCAATTTTTGGGAGGCTTTGGGTGTGGTTGCTGATTATCCTTTACTTATTAGTCTGTCGGGTGTTAATTATAAGGAAAGAGAGTTGGTGCAAAGATGCCACAAAAAGTATAGAAAAAAAGTTTGTGTCCTTACATTTTGTGTTTTACTTTTTATATTAGTTGAAATTGAAATTATTATTTTTCAAATAAAAATTAATATTTTTAAAACAAATGTTACTTTTATATTTTAAAAATATCAATTTTTATTTAAAAAATAACAGTCCCAATATGAGACAAAATTTGAAGCAAAATCATCGAAATATGTATATGCGCTCAAAAGTATATTGCACTAACAGCGACCCTCAATCCAATTTAAAGTGGTTGAGCAACACTGCCAATGCCCCCAGATAACCCCCAAGGGTTGGGCGTGGTTTCTTTGCTTTGATTAACGATGCCTGATGCCAGAATCAGACGTTCAAGCACCAATATGCATTCATGCCAATATTTAAAACTAGCCAATTAATTACGAATATTAAAAGAATTTTATCTAGCAAATCAATCATTATCAAAAATTTTATATAATTAAATAAAAATAAAAAATTTGTATTATTTATTGTTATTACTCCTAATTATTCAATTTAGTTCAATAGTATTTCAAATTATTTTGAACTTTCATGAAATTAAGATTTAAATTTAATGAATATTAGTAAATCTGATTTTCTGATGAGATTGTTATATTATCTTAGTAACAATTAGTTATGGTTTGAAACCCATTTTACTTAATTGTGATCTAACATGTATTGTAATTTATTTGATTCATGTTAATGATTATTCGTATATACTTAAACTCATTCAAGCGTAATTAATGAAAATAAAAGAAAAAAATTATGCAAAAAGGAAAAAAAAACTCCGACATTCTTTTTTCTTTTAATATCTTAAGGAGGAAATTTTATTTTTTTAATATTCATTTTTTCTAAAAAGAAAAATAATATTCAAAATTCAAGTTTCTTTTTGTTTTTCTTTTTAAATAAAGTTCAAATAAAATTACATTTTTTAATAAATATAATAATCTGCGCATAATATAAGTCTATTACTAATTCAATTAAAATTAAAATTGTCAAGTCCTTGAAAAATATATTGGACTGGATGATAATTTGAAAAACTTGTGCCCTACAGCTTGGTTGCGAAAAAAATTGAGCATGCAATATTGGACTATAGGTTATACAAAAAGTAATTCTCATTTCATATAAATCTCACTCTGTCATTCTCAAAATTTAAATTCAAAATTTTTAGAATATAAATTTGAGCTCTAACCGATACAGTGTTCTTTAAAAGACTTAACTAAACCAAAACACAGCCTATATCTACAGGATATATTGTTTTATAAACAAAATAATTAATCTTTGATAGAGTTGTCCTTTGCAATTCCTCTATACTTCTCAGTTATTACAATTTGTAGTTACACACAAGTTGTTCTTAATTTCCATTTTATGTTTTATTATTATTGAGATTCGTTTAATGTGTTTTTATGTTCAATATGGTTAACGTCAAACTATTTAAAATTATCAAAACAATGAATCGTAGCCACAAATAATTATAGCAGTTTCATTAGTCTTCACTCTCTTCTTGGTTAGCTATCATGTTAAAATTAGTCAAACTGTAACTATACTTAAAAATTCAGCTCAGACTAAATATAGAAAATAATTATTAATTTCATTTAAATACTTTCAAAATAGTAACATAAGTTGATATAAATTTTTAAACAATTAAATTTATTAAAAAAAATAAATTATAAAATTTTATTAAATAAAATTATGTAATTATTTATTATTATCTATTTGAGTTATGCAATGTTACTTTCAAAAATATAAACAAACTCAACCCAAATCATGACACCCTTAACAAGAAATACCGAAGCAAAAGCCGTTTTATGAGCGGCATTCCATTTCGTTAACGATGACGCAACAAAAGTTGCTTGAATGTTGAATTGTTGACATTAAAAATTTGAGCATATATTAAATGAGTGCCATTACTGAGATTCACATATTTTTTGCCCAGCTCGGACGCAGAGTCCTTTAAAAAAAATTTAATTTTTTTAAACAAAAATTATATGATGTGTATGACAGTATGAGATCTAACTAAATATACACGTAATTTGAATACTACATATAAGAAATTGTGGAAAAGTGCAAATAAAATAGTATTTTATGGTTTTAGAATTTTCACCTGTTGTTGTACACATTTTATTTGACCTATATACGCATTATGTTCATTCTTATACACTATACATAATTTTCTTAAAAAAATTGAAAAAATATTTTTATTTAAAAATGACATCGTGATGACATCACCCATAAGTCGGAATTCTGCCCTGGCAATGTTTTCCATATGGAAAACAATGGAGCACCAGTTTTTTTTTTTTTTTTGTCTGATTGTAATAAAGTTTAAAATTTTTGTAATTATCATGATATTTTTTATAACAAAAAAATATATTTAATTATTTTTTATTATAGAAAATATTAAAATTGTTAAAAAATATAAATATCATTATGTTCGAATATAATTTCAAACAAAAAAATTTTTAGTGCTGTAAGAATGTTGTTTGCATATTGAATTGTTGATTGCAAATGGAGTCGACCGCACGGTCAGATAAGCAGCAGACGCTTGAACACCATTATACTGACCTTTGACCCATTCCAACCGAAAGCAGGAGAGGAAAATACGGTTCTTTCTTTTTCTTATCTTTCTTCTTCTAGTTTCGTTTTCTTCAAAAAGAAAGACAAAAGAAAATTCCTCTTCGTTGAAGGCTTCGTAGAAGCGTGCAAAATGCATTTTCAAACAGACTCCGAGAGTTGTTAAATTGGAAGTTGGGCGTCTAATCTTTAACCAACTCAGGAAAAACAAAAAAAAAACAAGAAGGAAAAGCTAAAAGAAAAGGCAAAGGTTCTCATCTTTGATCCATTTGTTACTTTCCTGGAGAGCACCAATACGTGTGTTTATTTTTATTATGCTGATTAACGTGTTGAATGCAAAAGTATTAATATTTTTTGTAACAAAAATTAAAAAGATATTACTTTTATTATAAATATTATTAATTTTATTATAAAAATCATTAATTTTGTTGTATTCAATATACTACGTATAAAAAATTAAACACAAACTTTTTTTCTTCCCTTAAAAGATCCATTTAATTCTTTCAGTTGCGTGGTTTATTTGTGGCCCAGAAACAGTAAGCATTAAGAGCCTGCCATCATTGATTTTTGGTTTTTCAAACTTATCAGGATTTTGACAAGGTGCATGGTAAGAGATCTAGAAACAAAGACCACAACTTGAATAAAATTTCTATTAGCTGTACAAGGAAGACAATTTGTTAGCTTTTTTCCACACTTTCATGATAAAACATTGGATGGCTGATACTGAGCATCCCCTCCACAGATTTTGCTGGATGGTGACAGGGTCTGTAATGTATGACACAGATTTTAGTTTCCTAGTATTGAGCCTGCAACCTTCCTACCATCCAAAAAAAAGGCATTTTGGGGAATATAATTTGAACTGAACCTCTTGAGAACCACCTTCACAGGAACCCAAAAAAAAAAAACGTGAATGTCAGAAATTTTTAGTAATGCTTGATGTCTTGTTGCTGCAAAACAATGCTTGGAGATCTACTATCCAAGACAATTTCGAACAAATCAGCCTCAGACTCCTCATCAAAGTCAACCCCTCGGTTGTTGTTAGTGCCATTAAGGTGGCTACCCTTAGTTGTACTTCTGTCTAGCCATTTAGAGTCGATTCTTCCCATTGAAAACAGCTCTTTACTGTCCTCATACCCCAAAGAAGGGGAATTTGCAAGTGGGCCTATGAAGCAAGGATTTGGGGTTCTTTGAGCATTAGCCGGGGCATAGCTGAAGGCCCTTTGCCCGAAATTGACTAGCACGATTATGTCATTGTTGGCTGCAATGGTTGGATAGAGGGGAGTCCCAAATTCCTGTGACTTGCAGTGAAGATTATGTATAAGCTCTGAATCTACCGTGAAAAAGACTTTCTTTTGCCTAGGATCAAATCCACAACCAATTGTTCTATCGATCTTCGCCCATTCTGCTTTTTCTGTTTCAGGCATAATTTTAACCCCTGGAGAAGAAAAAATTGGTTAGATATAACTACTTAAAGGAATAACTTTTTGGTGCAAAAACGATCGCATCGAACAACCTTATCTTGGGCCTGCAAATAAGCCAAAGTCTTATTTATTGGGGACATGTTAGTTAGTTAACGTGTCAATAGCTTCACACCTACTCCAAGTACAGCCAAGAATGCCACAACCAAGGGTCCGAAATTAAAGATACAGATACTTGTCCATTAATATGACTCAAAGTTTATGTGGTTGACTTCATCACATTACATCTTTTACTGTTATTGTATTGGAAATATTTAGCTCAAAAAAAGACTCTTTTATTGCTGGGTTGTTAGCTTTTTGTTGCTAGTGCACAAAATAAAATCCGGCAAAACAAGTTCAACACATTAAAAATTTGAAATTAGTTAATCCTTTTCCAGAATGACAATGTGAAATTTTGATTTTGGCAATAAAATTACAAAAAGGAAAGGGAAAGGGAGTGGAGAATTTACCATCAAGATAAACGGAGCCATTCGAATTGAATCCAATGGAACCCGGATAGCCTCCAGGGAGTTTCAGAGGAAGGGAGCTGCCAGAAGTGAGTCCCAAAGACACCAAAACTGCTTTGTCTTTGCCATCATCTTTATCAGCCAACTTCAATTCCTCAATCTTGTTAATTCTATCACCGCTACCGGCACGTAGTAAAAATCCTGATGAATTCTCTTTAACATTACAGTTGTCTGGAATAAGTTTAGTCTTTTCTCCTTCCTTAGCCTTTGCAACAGACTCGCGATGATCGCATCCGTGACAATACATGATTGTGATCTCAAAATAGGCCTCTTGGGGAAAAGCTGAAGTCCCCAGAGGAGGCCCTGGCAAAGGCAAAGAGGTTCTGATCACAGAGGCAGCAGACATAACAGGACTATTTACATTAACCTTCTTTAAACCCGGGTTTAGCCTAATCTTTTGCATGAAATCGGCTGATCCTTGGCACACCTCCCAGGTTATCTCCGGCTCTGCTTTATTTCCATAATAATAATCACCAGCTGCACACAATCCTAACAGTGATGACCGCGTCGATGGAGATGATGATATGTAGCCTCTGAACGCAAATCTCGACCACCCATTCTCAACCGCGTCTGTGATAAGAGATGGATGATCAGCCCAATTGAACAAAGATTTTGTTGACACCCCACGTCGGGAGACATAATAATTCCCTCTGATTTTGCTGTCTGATTGAAGCTGATGGCGATTTAGGCTCCCTTGGTGAAGCCTTCCGTTCCCAGGTTGCAAGTTTCCAGCTGGGGTTCCCGTCGAATCACGTTCTTTGAAACCAAAACATCGCCAACTTAACACCAGGAGAAGGATTGCCATAGCTACAATACACCCTGCCGCCAACAGAATATGGCTCCAAACAGACATTTCTTCTCTCAATTTCCTATACAATTTGCCGTTTTTCTGTCTTTGAAGATTGGATTAAACAGGAAATTCCTGTAAAAGAAACAAGAGCAAGAGAAAAAAGAGCAAAGTTTATAACTTTACCGTGAGGAAGAAGAGACAACAAAGGCGTGGTGGTAGTGCGTGGACTAGACTGGTTCAAGAAAGGCAGGAAGGGCGCCTGGTGGTCAAGGCTGAGGCAAAAGAGTGAGAGAAGTAAAGAAGCTTACATTTTTTGGAAGATGGCATTAGTAGACTCTTATGTCTTTCCTTTAGGGCCCCCCATATTTAATTAGCACAAACTGCAAACCGACATTAGATCTTCATTAAAAAACGTGTACAGTGAATTAATTCATTGAATTTGAGAGAGAAAGGGATGCATATGCATAATTGTAAATGGTAAACACTTCTAGAATGCCAAAGGTCCCAAAACTCGCTAAATTCTATGGGTTTTGCTCGAGGGACACTGAGGGACGAGAATAGCGGACAAGACGGGTGTTGGGGGATGTAAAAAAGCGTTAAAAGGTAAGAGCTTTACTATACGTAGGTATGTATGTAAAAATTATATAATTAATTTAATAATGATATTTGTTAATTTTATTTTTTTTATACTGAATAGAACTAAGTTATAATATAACAATATTTAAATATTATTTAAAAATTTTTTTATTTAAGTAGATATCACTTATTATGTGGTGTAAAATCGTAAATAAATTATATTCACTTAAAAAAAAGAATTAAAATAAAAATTCTTTTTAAACTCATCACATTTTTTACATTTTAATAATTTAAATTATTGTATACTCATTATATTCTCGTTTATGTGTTGCTATTTAACTTTTTTGAAAAGCTAAACAAAGGAATAAAGATTTTGTTGAAGGATATGCTGTTAGTTTATTGTCGATTGACAGTTAATCTTTCTTGTTAACCGTGTTGGCTTCTTGTCAGACGTCGAACAATCGAATTTTCATTCTTGTTTGGGCTTTTATTATCGAGCATCTATACATGCGCTTATTTTTCGTGTGTCTATTTTTCGTGTGTCTATGTTAACATATTAAATAAAATAAAATTAATAATTTTTATAATAAAAATTAAAAATTTTTATTTTTTATTATAAATATTATTAATATTATTGTAATAATTATTTAATGTACCAATAAACACAAAAAAAAAAAAAAACACACACACACACACACACAAACATTTACACTATTATTATCACATATGTCTTCATTGATACGGGACGCAGAGGCGAATGAAATCTTTATAATTGTTATTGCACACCTGTTATTAACGTTACTAATTGCCATCATGTATTAAATCACCACTTTAGATAGTAATATAATAATAATTTTATGTATTTTCTCTTATATTTATTTGGGTTTAAGTTTTCTCACTGTTATCTGACCTCGAATAATAAGTATTTTTAGTTTAAAGTGTGATATTGAAATTCAAATTCGTCAACATTAAAATAGGGTGTAGAGGAGATTCACTCAAATTTAATAGTGTTCAAGTGTTGAGTCTATCAATAAAAATAGTTAAATGAGAATGTCAACAATACAAAAATTAACCTTAATTCAAACATTAAAACAGATAAACTTACGAACACTTTCTTCTTCTTGATAAAAAAAAAATTATAAATGAGCAACAATATTATGATAGTACGATTTAATGTAAGCCAGCATCGGCTCCCATATCACATTTTTAATTTTGTAAAACCAATAGAGCTGATTATGACAAATATAATAACGGATAAAACCAAAATTTGAGTTAGGAAAAGCAGCAATCCACACAGCAGTCCACACAGTCATCCGAATGAGCCTGATCTCCCAAGAAATATTCTCTCTGCTGGGATTGGTAAATAACTCAGATGTTTTTTCTAGTAACAGGTTAAACCAGAATAGTTTATTTGTTTGTTTTAAGAGAAAGTCAAAATTTATATTATAATCAAAAAGTTAAAAATTAAAAAAAAAAATTGAATTCTTAATCTCTTTTTAATATGATACCAATAAACCACTTACTGTAAACAACTAATTCACTTTGTTCATCAGCGGAGGAAAATTAGGCACATAAAAAATTTGTCTTACTAGAGATGTACCCTAGAATTGCAAAAAGCTGCCTACCAATCTTAGGATCATACATTTGAGGGGACGTCTGATGGGTAAGCCTAAAGGTCGACGTGGGGGCGTTGATTTTTATTGGGCTGCTTTTGCTCCTTTTTCTCCAAGGAAAATACGCTTCAAAGAATCCATGGTTAAAACATATTATATTTGGTGGCCCGGACGCTTTGAAGTTTTGGCTTTGGCCCCCACGTTGTTTCTAAGATTCATAATTTCATGGATGCCCTTGTAAAATTATGTCTTGGGCATCTCCCAAATGTAAAATTCCAATTCTTCCTGAAAGTGGCCATGTGATGCTAATTTGTGGGAAATTTTGGTTTCCTTTGGACACCAAATGCTAGACGCGAGGATGCTTTACCAAACAGCCATGTGGAATAAAGAAGTAGGTAATTCATATTAATGTCATAGCTCTATGTTGTGATCTTAGAAAAAGCATTTGTTGAAAGGAGAGAAAATTTATAGTGCTATAATTCCTGAAATGGTTACCACTACTTGACCATTTTTTTTTCTTTGTTCTAATGGTGACAACATTACCATAAAAAAAAATAAATAAATAGAGAAAAAAAAAGGGAAAAAAAAGTGACCATAGTTGTTAGTGATTACTCTTCTAGTGCACCTCACTCTTTCCATGATTGTGAAATTGATCGATTAAATTTGTTAGGAAGCATCCTGAGTTTCTTGGAAGGAAAATTAAATACTATAGGTGCAGCTGTGCATAATTAAAAATGATTTGGAAGTCGTTATGAGATGTCTGGATGTATGGTCTTGCTGGCGATCATTATTATTATTATTATTTTTCCTTATCCAAGTATCAGCATCACAAATTTCTTCTTTGGTTGAGATTGCTTAGTATCTAATCCATTGAACTGATTAATTTATATCGATTCAAGTAGAATTTTGAAAGGCGACAAAAGTTTTTTAATAAATGTTTAACGTAACTATATTTTCAAATTTAAAACTTGAAAGCTGTAATTATACCATCTACACTAACACTTACTGATAACATCACAAATTTTTATTAATATTAACCAACCCGGAGCCCACCCAAAGCCCCCTAAAGAGGGTTATTTAATTCGTTATCATTCATCCCCTGCACCAACATTAAAAAAAAAAAAAAAATTTAAAGCACAACGTCAGATTAATAAACAATAATTCTGTTTGGTAGTAGTTGAGTAAAAGCACATTATCATACTTCAGTAGATAATTACCATAATTCAAGGGGGAATCATTACAGCGCAAGCCAAAGTTCAAAGGGTCCTTATTGTCGCAAAGACAAAACCGAAAAACACCCAAAAATATTTTAATGTATTTTTCTGTTTGATCAAAAATGAGGAAAAATTTTGAATACAGCAATCCTCGTCTTTGTGTAACCCCACCTCCCCCCCCCCCCGGGGGCCAAAAAAAAAAACCCTAAAAGGGTACTAAAAAGTTTTTAAGAGAAGGAAACAAGGATTATTTAATTAATTTATAAATACTAAATAACAATCGTTAGAGAAAATATCAACATCACTTTTAATGAACCTAATAGCTAAAGGCCAATGAGGGCACATCCTCTCCTCTCCTCCCATATTAGAAGCATTATGATGTGAACATTACATTTATTATAAATACTCATATAAACTATAATTTTGAAGAGTCTCATTACATGACCAGAAGATTTGGTGGTCAGAATGTGACCATAATGCAACCAGCGATACTTTTTGTGCAACAACAATAAAAAAAAGTGTAACAAAAAAAATAGTCTTATTTTTTTGTTGCATATTTTAACATTCTAGTTGCATAAAAACTGCTGCTGGTTGCATTATGGCCATATTCTGGCCACCAAATCCTCTGGCCACTAATGATTTCCTAATTTTGAAATATGTATTATTAATCTATTTATATTTATTGCATCATTAATTGTACTTACGATCCGCATACTAACTCAAGCATTGGTGTGCTAATGCTAGACCCCTGCACCCCTCTCTATTTTGCAGTGTCTAGTCCAACTCTCTAGAACCTCAACTAGGTCGGATCAACTCTCCCTTCGGGATTTGACCAATCATCAATATTTAGATATTAATAAAATAATAATAAAATGATAATTAAAATTTAAAAAAAAAATTATTAGTTATAACTATTTTATTGTGTTTAAAATTAAACTGCTTAATAAAACTCTATTTATTTATTTTTTTTGTTTTTTTTTCCTACATACATTGGAATACTGAATGCAGAATATTTGTGCTGCTTGAATCATGCTGCTGACGGACAAATTTCCTGTACTCATTCATTTACAGAGAGTGGCAAACAAATTTCTTGGCATCTGCAATGTCTAACAGGACAATGTTTAAGAAAACATGCAGCTGGCCATAAAGTTCCTGTTGGTGCTATGTTTATCGCCTCCTTTACATTCTCCAACGTAGAAAGTTTCAAACTTGAGTTGATGGAATACTATTTTGAGTGAATCAGAGCCATTGACAACCAATCTTTAAATTAAAAACATATATACTACGTAGTGCTGGCCTTGGAAAGCCGACTAATTTGATGATCACGACTAGAGAAAAGCGAAGCACGACAATGTGGCAAACACTTTTCTGCAAAAAGGGTAATATGTGAAAGCAAAAAATGAGTTAAAAAAAGAAATGGGAAGACCCACCTTGTGAACATCAGTTGCAAAGTAATTGAAGCCATTTGTGACAAAATAATATATCAAACATTCACCAGGCAAAACTATCTAAGTAAGAGCTCATTGATCTAGTTTGTCACTCCTGTCTCAGACAGGGGCTAGTAGAACGCAATCATTGTCTATAAGGTTTCCCTTGTGAGAAAATAGTTTGAAAACTAACTTAACAATAATGCGAATTATTATTTACATGCATGTTTTAGTTTCATACACATCAAAATTGTCATCTTAGATTTACAAATCGTTATCTTAAGAATTGAAGACAACATTTTGCCTGTATGCGACCAAAATGGATATAGTAATTCCCCAGAACATTAAGTTAAGATTGCATCAGCTGAAAATTAGAAATTAGAAGATTTTACGTAGGGCATACTCATATATGTTCACACATTTGTAGAAAATCTTTTCCTTTTTCTTTTTCACAATTTTCATTCGCATTTCTACATTTACCTCTTCTATGGAAAATTTGCAAAAAAAAAAAAAAAAAGGAAATTGTGTTCATTTTTATACGTGGAAATATACATTCTAATTTGTCAACGATGTTGAGGGAATGAGAATTTATGGAAAATTATGATCTAAGGGCATTAGACTCAGCTCAGGTCGAGGCAATAAGTTGAAGATGATCGATTGAGGTTTAATAATTGAAAAACAAAACATGGTTATGGAGGGTGGGGGGTCTCCTCATAGAGCATTTCGATACCTAAGTCAGTATTGAAAATTAAGAAAAAAAAGGTAATTTATAGAGAGAGTGGTGTATGAACGTTCTATGCATAAGTTAGGAGATGATCCTCATAAGAGGATAAAGAGCCTCCTATTTATAAGGTCTACAAAGGCGCACCAATGTATGGACCAATAAGACCCGTGGAACTATGATGCATATGAACTTAGGACAAACAAACTGATGTAATAATGCACATGAGAGGAGATAGGCTCTAAGATCTGAAACTCAAATGACCCAATTTATTCCTTTTCAAGAGTAGTATCCAAAAAATAATTCATGAAGAAGACTAAAATAACGATGAGAGTTTAATTTCTATAGATATCTATTTGAAAGAAAATTGTATTACATAATAAAGGACCTTTTTATCAAGGAAAAGTACAATAATAGAAAACGTTTAAGAAAAACGGTTTCTCCAAGGTCTTGTAATTCAAAGGAAAAGATAGAAATCCTCCGCCAGATGCGACGTTTTCCAAGAAATATAATTGTCAAAAACTGGGAAAACTGGTTTCCTTTTTTATTTTTTTTGTTTGAAAAATTGATGATTTGAGAATATTCTATTTTCTATGTTTTATTTATAGACAATTTTCCAGAAAACTGTCATACTTTACTACAATTGAGCAGGACCTTGGCATCTAGAAATAATTTGATGGACGCAACTTAGACTCGCTATTTCGATGATCAAAAGTCATCTTCTGAAGATAATCTCTTTGACAATAAAATGGTGAAAGCTACAGGCTATTTTTTGTAATCATTGTTTTTCCTCATAGTGATAGATCTGGCCCATCACAGCTTTGGGTAGCCTTACTAGGCGACCCAACAAGAGTCTGTCAACAGTTCATAAGAATTAATTAATAGCTTGGATCCAAAAAAAAATTAATAGCTTTCCTAGGCAGTTTGCTGGAAGCTTGCCCACAGGAGCTGGTCAGGGAGCTCGCGGTTAACACCCGAGCAACTAGTCTCTCGAGTTCTTTACTGACAAACACCTTTCACATTTATCACGCATGAGACTCTAGTCTTTTCAAACATTAAATTACTGCTAATAGACAAGGAAGTATAAGATCCTAAGGACTCTTCTTTGAAAGAGGATCTCTCTTACTCTAGCTCTCATAACCCTTCAGGCCACATCTCCACTCTCCATATCACAGACATACACTCTCGTAAGCATTATTGTACATCGAGGGAGCGCCCACTTCAGGAGCCTCCCCATCACAGACTAATATTGAGGGATTCATCGGACCTCCTTAGTCTCCTTAAGATCCTTTACTGACTTGACCGTCAGAGTGCTTACGCCGACAAATTCCCTACCCAAGCATCACTGTTTTGTAAGTTTACATGTAAAGTCCGACGATAGGCTCACAGATATGAACAACCATCACTTAGTTTACATATACCAGCCAAAATACAGAAGTTTGGAACACAAAGTTTTGATATGTATGTTAAAAAGTCTTCACACATCGGAGGACAATCTAGATGCCCTACTCAGAAAAGGGCAATCTACATGTCGTGTATGATTTTTGGGTTATGATTTATGTGGACGTTTAAGAATGTCAGTGCACTCATTTAAATATTTTTGTTGATACATAACATAATGATTAAGTGGACAATCACTTTAAAAATTTAAATAATTTAAATATTAAATTAACATAAAACCCTTAATAATTAGTATATCTGCATATTTACGCAATACATTTTTTTCTAATATTTTCAACTCAGTTGAATGATTCTTCAAGCCAATTGTTCCGTCTAGATATAGTTTTTTTTTTTTTTTTCCCCCAAAGGCAACCAAACGGTTGAGAATTTAATTGACACTGTTAACTTGACGGCCTCTCGATTTTGAATCTCTAGACAGAAGGGAGATCGCTTTCATTTGTGAAAATAAAATTAACATGAAAGACATCGAAATAGAAAATGGGCCGTGTTCAGTATGACACAACTTATTTATTTTGTATGACTTATGTGTCTTCTGTATTGTATCGCATTTTGGTTAAATATTCAAACGTTTAGATCGGTCCTCATGTCATGTCTGACTAATCTTCATGTTTAACTCGTATTGTACTTGTGCTAGTTATGGTGCTTACTTAATATTGTTTTTTTTTTTTTCCTGAATATTGTATTATACTATAATCTTTGAAAGATAACAATTTTTTTACATTTTAAAATAATAAAACTAAAGACACAATTAAATTCGAAAGATTTAAATTTTTATGGTTATTTGATATTTAAAAAGCTAACTTATATTTTTAAAAATAAAAAAATTTAATATTTTTAATAATAAAAAAATATATAGGCCGTACCTAAGCCCATTGGCGTCGTGTCCAGGCACGAGCCCATCATGTGTCATGCCCGACATCACAGGCTGAAATTTCTTAGTCTAGCCCAAGCACAAATGACAGTCCGTTCCAGCCACAACTTTGATGCCTTTTTGGTTTTTTTGCACGACTTTGACACCTCTCATTGCAGGCTGTCGTGCCGTGACATGGCCCTTGTCGAATCAGCCAGGGCCGTGACGTGGTCCTTATCGAATCATTTTTTATTTATGCTGATCTGGCTTGAATTTAATTATAATCAAAAAAATTATAAAAAATAATTACTAATAAAACATATTATTTATTTATTTTCATTTCTTATAGATGCGTCTCGTAACAACAGCCAATTGTTAAAATTTAGATTTAATGTGACCGTCTTTAATTTTGGATTTTTGAATTCAACTCTTAAAAAGAGAGTATAAGATTTTAGGAAAAAATAATAATTATATATATATATAATTTTTTAGTTCTAAACTTTTATATTTTTTTATATAAATTTTAAATTTTTTTGATATTTCATTTGAGTTTTAAATCTTTTAATTTTTTACTAAATAAGTCCTTTTATTTATGAAAAATAATTAATTCATTAATAAATGAATTTAAATTAATGAAAATTATTAAAAAAAGTCAAATAAATGAATTAAATATTTTTTCATCAGCAAATATATACATAATATATTTTTTTAATCAATAAATATACGAATTAAATATGTAAAGTGCATATTTTTTTAAAAAAAAATAATTAGTGTATTTAACCTTTTTTAAAATAATTTTTATAAGGTCAAAATTATTTTTTAATTGATTGATCACTTGTCGTTAACAGATGGACTAATTTAGTAAGAAATTAAAAAATTTAGAATTCAAATAAAATTTCAAAAAAGTTTAGAATTTATATATAAAAAATTTTAAAGATTTATAACTTTAGAATTGTATATCAAGATATATAATTTTTTAATCATATATATATACCAAAAGATTTTTTTACTCTTTTTTTAATAATAAAAAAAATTATCATAGATGTATTGACTATCAAATTTTTGAATTGGGATTGAATTAACTCTTTTTGAGCACCTCACTTAACAACTTTTATAAGGGCTAAAATGAGTCAAAACGTGATTTTAAATCGATTATGACGGTTAATCGATTGAGGTAAACATGCCAAAGTGATAAAAAAGACTTTTTCAGATTTAAAAGTATTAAAATTTGACTCGATCTAATAAATTAACTCAAATTTTTTATATAATTTTAAATTTTATTTTAATTTTTTAAAAATAGTTTTAAAATATTTTCTTCAATTATTTTTTAATTATATAATTTTTAAAATTTTTAAAATTTTAATAAATAATATTACGTTCTCATTTTTGATAACATAATTAAACCGTGAGTTGACCCAAATTCAAACCAAAATCAAAATGATATAACCTAAAATAATTCAACATACCAAATTTAAAGTGACTCAACTTAAATTTAGCCTGATAACGCATTTTAACACCTATGCAGATACTAATCGGACTTGGGAGTCCACATTTTAATTCTCGTCTAATGATCCTGCCGAGAATCAGAATAATCCTTTTTCTATCAATCATATTTAGCCATTGTTTGAGCCTTTAGATTACAAAGAGGCAAGATTGTGCTTTGTGCAATAGCAATGGCAATTGCAGTGGACGCCTCTCCTCTACTATTGAAACCTAATCTTCTACCCCCAAAGCCAGCCTTCCATTTCTTTTCATCTTCTTATAATCATGCCATCTGTCTCAAAGTCAAACCGCAACTCCCTCTCTCTTCTTCAAAGCCCCTCCTAAACCCTTCCTCGACGCTTCCATCCCGAATTGTAGCCACCGCCGCCGCCCCCACCGGCCACGCCGTCTCCGCCGCGGCAGCCACCTGCGAGGTCGACATGGTCAGGAACAAGGAAGGAATCTACGCTCCCAAACAGAGCAAGGTCGTCGTCCTTTGGGACCTCGACAACAAGCCCCCGCGCGGCCCGCCGTACGCCGCCGCAGTGGCTCTGAAACACGTGGCCCAGAAGTTCGGCGAAGTTGTCGACATGTCGGCTTACGCGAATCGCCACGCGTTCATCCACCTCCCGCAGTGGGTGGCGGAGGAGCGGCGGGAGAGGAGGCAGCTGGACATTCTTGAGAGGAAAGGACTGGTGGGTCTCTCCCAGCCTTACGTCTGCGGAGTCTGCGGCCGCAAGTGTAAGACCAATTTGGAGCTGAAGAAGCATTTCAAGCAGCTCCACGAGCGGGAGAGGCAGAAGAAGGTGAACAGAATGAGGTCCCTGAAGGGCAAGAAACGGCAGCGTTACAAGGAGAGGTACATATCCGGAAATAGTAAGTATAACGAAGAGGCAAGGAGGCTGCTGACTCCGAAAGTCGGGTACGGGTTGGCGGCCGAGCTGAGGAGGGCAGGGGTTTATGTGAAGACCGTGGAGGATAAGCCGCAAGCAGCGGATTGGGCGTTGAAGAGGCAGATTGAGCATTCAATGAGTAGAGCGGTTGATTGGCTGGTCTTGGTATCCGATGATTCGGATTTTTCGGAGATATTGAGGAGAGCTAGGGAAGCGAATTTGGGGACGGTTGTGGTGGGGGATAGGGACAGGGCATTGGGGAGATATGCTGATTTGTGGGTGCCTTGGATTGGGATTGAGAATGGGGAAGTGACAGACAAAGATTTAGTGCCGAAGAGACGGAGCAGAAGTGAGGAGGATTTGGAGAGTGATGATGGAAATGGGATGTTTACTGTCACTCATTTTGGTGATGAGGATATTGCTGGTGAAGCCAGTGATTTGGAAAGTATGTTTGATGTGTTCGTAGAGGCACGGTCTGAGTTGAGTGGTGCGCGGATTTCAGCGTTTTCTGAAGGGGAAGACGAAGAGGAACAAGATTATGTAATGTGGGATAGTGAGGATGAGGATATTGATGAGGAACCGGGGTACCTTTGATTTAGCAGATGGGAGTTCTGGTAATGACAGGCATGTGACTGAACTCTTGCTTTTCAGGGTATTTAGTTTTCTTGTGGATCCTCGAGAGTTGAATATAAAGGCTATGCATTGCTGTTTCAAAATTGGTGGAGGAGATTGAGTTAACGGAGTAGTGCATGTGGTACTTCACAAAATTCATTGCCGGGTTGATATGAAAATGGTCTTTCCTGGATTGTATAGCGTAAATTTATGGTAGTAGGATTGTTTATGAAGACACAAAAATGGTCATGAAATGAATATATGACTTTATGTTTGTGCTTTATCCAATTCTGAATTTGTTGGAATAGTGTTGCTTTTGAACGCAGCTGATTTTTGTGAGTTTTAGTGCAGATTTTACTTATACATCCATTTAAGGCATTCGTATGTATCGAGTGACGCCTAAATATTTTTCCATTCTTAGCATTGGTGTTTAAGATAAGCACCATTTTAGCCTTAGTTACACCTACACCTACTCGTAACCTGTATGATGGTGGATACATGATTGTTAAGTTGCTTGAGATTTTTGAGTTGCTGTTCTGGTGCACTTCTCTCTAAATGCAGTTTCATTCAGATTTCTATGTTGGCATAACTGCACATGTTATTTCATCTAGAGTACTTGAATTTTAGAGATTGATCTTGTGTAAGAGGTAACTTAAACATTTATCTGGAGGATGTGACATAATTGGAGAACTATCTAGTATGTCTGCACTGCTGCAGCAGGGTTAATATGTCTGCTAAACTGGCTTGTGAGAATTCCTGCTATTGAAGAGACTGGACGAGGACAAAATCATTTGTTTTGGTTCTTTGTTGCATATTCTGAATAATGAGGTGAAATTTGGGAGCATAATTCGTTGCTCCTCTTGATTTTCTTGGGAGGAATTAGCATGTTTCTAAAATCATTCTCTTGGTATGTCTTAGTCCTTGGAGTTTTTTTTCAAGCCATGAAATCTACTGATCTTTTGGTCTTGTTGTGTTAATTCATAGCATCAAAGGGGAGCATCCCATGTTACATAGCTCACCATGTATACTGATTAGTTATACTGAATATCTCAGTTTCCAATCATAGTTTATATCATCTCTAAGTCAGCTGACTTGGCAGAGGTTATTTATCCTGTCATTCCTTTCTGTGTTCTCTTCATCCCCATGCAACAATGCTCATCTTTTTTTTTTCTGCAATCTGTCCTTTGATAGCTTCTACGCCATAGTTGAGAGAAAAGTATCATAAATCCAGTAGGTCTGAACAGATGCAGTATGAGTGGAAAGCCAAACGCTATCAATTGTTAACCAATCGAAATAATAGTTTTAACATTCTGCAATCTTTTCTTTTTGATAGTTTCATCAATTGGTAATAGTCTTCGAGTCTTCTGTTATCATTGGTTGTGTTGTGGATTTTTAAGTAATTGCTTTCTTTCGTAACACGGCTGGTGATAAAGTGATGTCATTGTTTTTCCTGGACAATTCAATGAACCTAAAAAATGCTGCACTGGTCTCTGCTTCCATGGTGGCAGATGAATCTTTCGAAGGTTTGACTGTAGTTCATGGCCCCTGACTTCCATCCATTCTTTTTGTTCCATTTGAATTCAGGACCTTAAGCGTTTTACTGGTATGGAGGTCTGGTACACAGTTCAATGAACTTCCACTTCAATTAAGAATTCCTTGCCTTATAGATGACTTGTAGATGGATGTTCCAGTAATTATGGTGTAAAAAATTTGCATCAACGAGTTTAGGATGTTTGAACGTTAAGGATCTCAGCCATTAGCAGCAACTAATGACATCCCATCTGACATTCCTGTTTTCTTATCTATGTTGATGTTTTATTTACACATATGGAGTTGGGATCAACTGGCCTTTCTCAAACCACCTGATTCTGTTCTTTCCGAAATTCAGTGATCTTGTATGAGTGCAAAAAATGCCCATCTGCTTAAAACTCCTTGGATGAGTGCAGCTGTAACATGGTCTGGACTGCAATTTTTAGACCAACATTTAAGCAGCAGCAAGATCAATGTCTTAGATTATTACAGACTGGGAGGTAAACGAAACAGTCAATCGTTTAAGCTGTAAATATATGAAGGCTTTTTCTTTCCTATGTATGTTGATTGATTTGGTGAAGGTTGATAAATGCTAAGTGATGGACTGTTGTGTTTAGATCTCCTTGTTTCCTTGATATTGCCTTTTGTCCTCTATCCCTTTATCAGTGAATTGAGACCACATCCTTTTCTTTTGGTACAAAACCACGTCCATTGTTGTGACTGGAAGACAGTCATAGTACTGCTATAATTCAATTGGAGTCATTTATTCGGTAGTGGAGTTCATGTGTGGATTCAGTATGCTTCCAATTCATTGAAAAGTCTTGCTGCCGACTCATTTGCCAAGTTGGCCAATTAAGCACAATTTGGGTCACTACCGACCAACCGCGGATCATCATCGTATAGAATTCATTAGATGCTTTTGATTTTAACTTGCCGTTCGTATACTTTTGGAGACTGTCTGATTTAGTTGGCGGCTGTTGATCAATACTTGATCGTTAACAGTTAAAATTGATAGTCAAATTATTTCTTTTTTTCTGTTTTTTTTTGGTAAAAAAAATTGAAAAGTAAAAGTAGTAACTCATAATTCTATTAAAGAAGATAGCGAGATTAAACCCGACAAAGTAAGTTAGACTGGTGGGGAGGGTGCTGGACTCACTGAGGCATCCTGGAAACTCAACTTAATTATTGGATCATTCGAAACCCTACGAGTTCGCATATATTTAGTCCTGCTACGCGTCTTAGCCCACTTGAACCCAAAATCTCATAGTCTGCACGTTTGGTGTGTTACTGCTATGTCACAACACACATAGTAGTTAGTCAAATTAATTCTATTTGATTGCTAAAAATTGGTAACAGTGTTCGTGAATGGCTTTAATGTAATAACAAACAGCTAAACTAAAACTCGCAAACTCTTCCCAATATGAAGATTAAAAAGGCAACAACAAATCTTATATGTGGTGAATAAAGGCCAAACTTTGGACTGTTTAGTAGCTGATTTTAGACTTCTCCATCTAATTAATTTCGTAAATTGCGAGTGTGGGTTTTGTATTGCTCTCTTATTAATAAAAAAAAAAAAATGATAGTTAGAGAACTCGTGTGACAGTAAAACTAGATTGAATTGGCGAGCAGGATCTATATAATAAAAAAATTATTTATTTTCTTAAAAAGAAATGTATTTTTTGATGAAAAGATTCTATTTTCTTTTTAAAATTTTAAAATTTTAATGTGTAGAGCTTATATGTTAACTTATCTCCTACTTTCATCCCATCTCGTTTTCTCTACTCGCAAAACCACGTTGTTGCTCTTATTTGGTCCACTCTTTATTTAGAGTTGACATAACAAAAATCTTCCATGGTTATCGCCATAACCATATGCAATTCTCAACACTAAAATCGTCATAATTAATCACAGGACTAAGAGAGAATCAAACTTTATTAACCAGTGTAATTAGTTCGCCAATTCTCGTTTCCATTATTTCCACCACCACCATGAAGTGTCATTGCATGGACGGAAAGTCATTTCGCGCCACGTCCATCCGCCACGGACCCCCGCCCCTCAGGGTTGTCGTCCAACTCTCCCTCCCTCTCTCTCTCTCTCTCTCTCTCTCTCTCTCTCGCTCCCACAAACCAGATTCAGGATTGCCCCTTTCAAACAAACAAACAAACAGTTTTCACCTAGTTAATTGCATCAGCTTGCTTTGGATTGATGACAAGCAAAAGGATGAGAACTTTTTGTAAACAACAAAATAGGCGACTCAAAGTGTTGGCGTGCTGGAGGTACAAACCATCCACTTCGGCATTCTCATCTCTTCAGTCTAAAACGCCCTTTAATAAAAGGATTTTGTCCTGTGTGGCTCCTCGCTCAAAAAATATCATAACTATTTAGTAATCTCGTGTTTGAAAAAACACATAGTTACTTTTTTGATAAGTTTATAAGACATTATTCATCCTTTGCCAATTGTCATTCCATTAAAAAGAATTATATATAAAGATTGAGCCAAAATATGTCAATCTGAGTTTGTACTGTAATGTTGGAATCCCTCCCGCTCCTCACATAAGGCGTTGTAATTAGTTAGGTATAAGGCACTCTTTCTCATACAACAATTTCTTATGCTAACATCTAACAACTAATAACAAAAAAACAACTAACAATAAAAAAATATATCATTATGGAAATATTTAGAAATTTAAAATTGTTATTTATATTTATTTTGGTTAACATTGCATTTAATTTTTTATTGTGCGGTAACCTCACTTTTACCACCAAGTTTTACCGAGAAAATTAGTTATGAGTATGGACTATGGAATAAAGAGATGGGACCTAATACGTGCACCGAGCTTTTACCTCGAGTATGTACATCGAGTATTTAAAAATTGATGTCATATATATATATATTTTAAAAAATTAAAATTATTTAAATAGATATTACTTTAAAATAAAAGGTGTTGATATTATATGAAATTCTTAAAAAAAAATTTCAAAAAAAATGTTTTTTATTAATATAACGTAAAAATTAATTATAATATTTATGTGTATACAAATATATGTATTAATGTGTATACAAAAATGTGTACAATAAAGAGATAACATGGGAGGTGATGGACTTTATGTCGGCCAATTTTGGATTCATCTTTATCTTAAAGGAAAATCAACGTGGCGGCCGTGCGCAGAAGACAGAGTAGCAGCCATGTTAGGGGAACCTTTAATTGCCTCCTAAACTCCACGCCTTCTGCTTCGCATATATAAGGAAACGCGGAAACGCCTTTTGGTTTTCTATGTATGTATGTTTTATGTGTTGCAAACATGGAAGGAGAGCTTTGTTCAAGTTCGACAACCTCGGCGACATCAACAAGCGGAGAGAAGCGGAGCCGACAACAACAGCAGCAAGAAGACAAGCCGTATCGGGGCATACGGATGAGGAAGTGGGGCAAGTGGGTGGCGGAGATTAGGGAACCCAACAAGAGGTCTAGAATTTGGCTTGGCTCCTACTCGACGCCCGTCGCCGCCGCCCGTGCCTACGACACGGCGGTTTTCTGTCTCAGGGGACCGTCTGCCAGGCTTAATTTCCCGGATTTGATGTACCAGGAAGACAACGAGCCGCGTGACATGTCGGCTGCTTCAATACGCAAGAAGGCCGCTGAAGTTGGGGCTAAAGTGGACGCCCTACAAACAGCGCTCCACCACCCATCAGAAAACAATTCATCGAATCCGGTAATTTCAGAGAAGCCCGATTTAAACAAGTACCCGCAAAACTCCGGCCAGGAATAGAAGATGCAGTTTTTCAGCGTAATTTTCTGTAGGTTTTTTTTTTTTTTTTTTGCTTGTCTTGATTAATTATTATTATTATTATTATTATTTTTCGCTTTTTGAAACTGGCAGCTTAGCGATTAGAAGAGGGGAAGGTTAGGGCACGAGCGGAAATAGAATCCATCCATATGGTCGGAGATAGACTGGAACTTCTTTGATTAATTAGTTTCCATATATGTGTTTTTTTTAATGATCTTTTCATCTGTGCCGGAAGAAATTAGAGTAGTTTCCGGTGCAAAGGTCACGAGGCAAATATTTGGTGTGTTAGAATTTTAAAAAGGAATATATAGAACCATAAGAAAAACTCTGCAGTGCAACGAGAACTACTCCTTGATGTTTTAGGAAACAACATGCTATTCTCGGTCGAAGATCTCCCTAGTCTTCCAACAGGGTTCTTTGATTTTGCTCCCTTTTTTTTTTTTTTTTGGGAAAACAAAAATGTCTATTATTTAGAGTTACATGTACATGGTTAATAATTAATATCACTATGTTTTAAAATTTGGACTATCAAACTCGAAGATAAAATAAGAGTCTTGTTTGTTTTTCTATATTTCTATATTTTATTATGCAGTTTAACATTTATTATTAACAAAGTAGCATACAATCATCTAATCTTTTTTTTTTTTTATCATTTTATTACTATTAACACAACCTAGTATTTTCGATTTCTATATAAGATCAGTATATGTTTTGAGTTGCTTAATAAAAAATCAAAGGAGATAAAGAGATGAGGCAAGAAGAGAGTTGGGCACCAAGAAAAGAATGGCTTCCCTTGTGACGTGTTTGAGTGTGAGAGAGAGAGAGAGAGTGAGAGAAGCGTGTGGTCCACTCAACCAGGAAGGTTGTTACCATCATGGAATGGTGCGGGAAGCTTAGGATGGTGTGGGAAGCTAACGAAGGTTGTCCGCTGGCAGTTGATGGGGCCATGAAATATGGGCGGCGAGTGGGTTTTTTACGTTTTTCTTTTTGGATTTTTCTACGATACAGAATTGAAAATTTGTGTATGGATGAAGAATACGTGAGGAGATGACATGTTTCCTGCTAATTTGGGCTAGTGGGTTGTAAATCGGTATTAAAATATTTTTCATTTAAAAATAATAAAAAATTGTGAATCTAATTTGTTTCCGCTTCTCTTCCCAACTAGGCACTGTCTCCTCGTTCTCTACCTATGGTGCAGAAATTTCTGCACCGTAGTTTGGCCCTTTTTTTTTTTTTTTTTTTTTTTCCCTCATTGCGTATGAATTAGGTAATTGGTAAGTTTTTTTCGTTCTTATAAATCCTACAATCAGTATTAGAAAGTGAGGTTTATAGGAAAAAAAAACTTAAGTTGTTAATCACTATGATATCCCCTTTTCAGTAATTTGGATTGGTTATAATGAAAAAAATTAAAGCACAAGATAAATTTTAATTATTTAATTTGTGTTTCCGTCCCATGAATTATTAATGGTAAGCCAACTAGTTTTTCCCTTATCATTATTTCTATCGCCAATTTTTATATTATTGTACCAGTATTAGATCCCCGGGGATAGGCAGATTTATCTTATTTATTGACAAGAGTATTTTTGGTTGTATTTTATTTAAATGAAGAAAGTAAAAAACTTAAAATATGAGTTTTATTTTTAGAAAAGTAAAAAACAAATTTGAGAGTAAGTTTTTTCCATTTTAAGAAAAAGGGAGAAAATAAAAAAAAAAACTTAAATTTTTAGTATTTTTTCTTTTTAGGAAAAAGGTAAATTTGGATATATATATACTCACAAAAATGAAAAAGAGGAATTTAGGATTATTTTTGATAGTAATTAACTTTTATTTTCTTTAATTACTGGTATTTGTGTTTTGTATATTTCGCAGATATGTAAATAAATATTAACGCGAATTGTAAAATGCGTGATTTCGTGTTTAACTTTTTTTAGAGACTTAAAATATTTTTTTTTCTTGTTCGTGCGTGTGTGATTATTTGTTTAACTTTTTTCGTAGTGCTGGCCGAGGCCGTCAATATTTGCTTGAATTTATTTGGTCGGTTGCACGGTGTCGGTGGCTATGATTTCATTTTTGCGACTTGTCAATTAATCTGGTTTGCATGTCCCATTTAAGCAAAGTGCCTATCTCTTATATATGTCTACTATGACGATTTTTAGGAGTCCAATTATTTGGACGGGATTGGAGGAGGCCAACTGATTAAAATTTGAGTTTCCTACTAAAAATCACTAATCCCTACCTCTTATATACGACATAACATGTAACAAACCAAACAGAAATTGCAATTAGAAGATATCGCATTTTTCGTTATTTCGTTGCATAATTTTGCCAATCTTATTGTGCATTTTTGTTGGTTTTATTGCATATTGAGTGATTTTTTACTGAAGTTTCAAATTTTAAAAAAATAAGTATTTTTCATAATCAGTTAGCTATCTCAGCATGACGTTAGCCGTGTGTGAGCCCATCCACCAACTTTTATTGATTTGTTTGAATTAGATGGTATTATGGTAATTTTCCCATGGATTTACTCAAGAATGTTAAAGCATCCCTCGGATTTGCATCTCCATCTTCTTGAAACACGGGTTTTGGCCACCCCTTTGCCATAAACTTATAAAAATTGCTCGTGGATTCCACTGCTATTTCCAATTAAGACTTGTGACGAGGGAAAAAAAAGAAAAGAAAAAGAAAAAAGATGGGGAAGAAGATAATTGGGTGAAAAGTGAAAAATTTACGGTGCTTGGATAGTGTGAATATATGGGGATGGGGTTGAGGAAAGGAAAGTAGATATTTTTTCTGAGACCCACCAAAGAATTTTCCCCAACTAATGGATAGAAATACGGCGTTTCCTATCTTGAAGCAACAATTTTTTTTTATTGCACCTACTCTTTTTCTTAAAATTACATTTAAAATTAGAAAAAAAGATAACACTGAAGTTGTAGATTGCCTTATTTCCTGGTAGGCAAATGACGCGCCCAAATTCTTGTTTTTTTTTTTTTTTTTCAAATTGGTCAAAATATCTAGTAAATTCTCTATGTTGGTCAAAATATTTTCAAATTATATATTACCAAAAAAGGTAAAATTAGTATTATAACACTTATTTATTCTTTTTTACTTTTTATTCCTTTGCAAACAAATAATTTGTAACTTTCTTCTTCACCTTACCCTTTCCCAAACACTGAGAGAATGGAATATTTTCAATCCTCCTACTTTTTATTTCACTCACTTTTCTCTTTTCCGTTTTCTTTTCCTCTAAAATTTTATCCAAGAACTAAAGAAAGCAAAAGGCGCGGCCTATAAAACAAGGGATGGTCCCTAAATACTTGAAAATGGTCTCTTGGAAGAATTTGACATGATGTATGACTAAGTTCATCTTATCTTAAATTGGGTGCTTGAAGCGGTACTTCTTAAAACAGTTATGTGATGAACTAGTGAACTGCGACCAAATTAATTAATGGGGTTATATATCTCACTCTATTGTGCGACTATCCACCAGGTTTGTTTTAATTCTTAAGGAAATATCAGGTTGAATTTTTTAAATATGATCAAAGTAATATGTGTTATCAAATAATTAATTTTAAAAAATAAATTATTAATTATTATTACATAAATTACCCGTAATTATTTTGGCAGTACGTAAAGCGGAACTCTAATTCTTATTTGTTTTCTATGGCTGATGGGGTTCCTTTTTACTTATGAATGAAAAAGAATACCTACTCGATTGCATGCTTTTCAATGGTTTCCCTTTCAGCTTGAAACGCCTTTCGAAGGCAAATAATTACATGTCACTGTAGCCAGGTTGTCAGCCTCGTAGAGAGGCCAAACTTATGATGCTTGGTAGCCGACATTAGTTCCAAAAGAAATTAAAGAAGCGAATAAAGCATCTGTCTCCAACCTACAAAACTTCCTAGTTCCTAGCCATCAAAGTTTATGCTGAAGATAGAGAAGCTCCTAAATCCAAGCATTGGCAGTTAAAAAGTGTTAAATAGTACCATACGAAAGTGGAAGTGTTATTCCTTTTATTGATTTAGGGTACTGGTAGTTGGATTGGACTATATATTTACTTAAATATAATCATATACTCTTATTCAATTATATAGTCTAATTCAATTTTGTTAACCATGTATGGAGAGGAGATAGGGGTGTAATAGTGGAGGACGAATATATAGGCTAGGAATGTAATTAACTACAATTTTACTCCGGCCCAAATCATCAACCATAACGAAAGCTACAAGGTGCTAAAGAGCATGTGAAAACCTTTTTATTTTTGTCTTTTTAAGCAGAAACAACATGTGAAAACCTTGGACTTGGAGAAAGTGAGAAAGGCGCCAGCACCGAGCCACCGAGTCAGTTCCAACCTACAAGGGAAAGTGGAAGCTGAAAAAACAGGAAGGTGTATACAACCATATTGGCCAGTTAATTGTTTGAAACATCTACTGTCAGTTGCGGTAGTAGACTGATCAAACATCCCGAACGTAATGAATGCTTACAGGATTGTCACATAACATAAACGAAGCAATACTGCAACTAATTAAGTGTTTTATGACGTTTATATGTGTTGCAAAAGATGAAAAGATTGCCGCTATAGGTTTTCATTGACTTTTTTTTTACAAATGTTGTCCAAATGTTGCTTTAAAGAGCGTGACTAGTGTTAAAGTGACATTTTTAAAAAATGTTGTTATGGTAAATATACTGACATTTTTTAAATTTTCAATATCATATAGTCTATTATGACATATATAATTGTCATTATAAACATATTTAATTGTCATTACAAACAGTAACTTTTATTGATTATAAATTTAATTTTGTGTTTATAAAAGTTATAATTATATAAATTTGGCACCTATTGTTATATTCAAATATTACAAAATTTTTTATTTGAATGGCCATTAATTGTTACCTCAAACAATAACTTACACAAAATAAATATAACAATAAATTGATTAAAATATTATTTTTATTAATAATAATAATAACTTTTATTGTGCAACCTAAACCAAAATTACAAATCACATATGAAAATCACTTGGAACTCCTTCCATACATCCAAGACTTGAAAAAATAAATTTACACAAAATTAAAACAAATAAAAGTCTTCATATTTTCTATCTTCATTGCTCTATTCCTATCCAACTTTTAAGTGTCTTCGGTTTGGTCCTACACAAGGCAAAAAATATAAACTTTTGATTAGTCCATAAATATATAAACATACAATATTAAATATATCATAACTTCAGACCTCTTTTTCTTTTCTTGTCGTTAGTGAACAAAGGAAACAATACTTTAATTAATAAATTAAGTTATGCAAGGGACACACCAGTTTAAAAGTGTGTGCATCATTCGTCCTTCTCATATTTCCCACCGCTTGCATTTTTTTCCCTTAAATTCTACCAATGGTTGACCAACAAAACAGATAAAGAAATAAGTGAACAAATTGAACCACAATCAGTATTACAATGGCAAACATCAATAGAAACTCACTTGGAAAAACGTCCCAATTTACCTTTGCCAAGATTCTTTGCCCTTGAAACTGTAATTATCTTGTTCCCTCCCGGATAGTAGAAGTACACCATTGTTTCAGAGTTAAATAACTCGTTTTTCGTCTTAAGAATGAAATCACCCATTGCAATTACCTTAAGACCTTGGGTGGTTCTTGGGAAGGTTTGAGGAGGCTATACACACACACGCATAAACTTCAAAAAAAATATATGACGATCCAGTTACTTGGATAGCAGAAAATGACCAAAATAAAACAGGGAAAGAGATGAAATTTTTGAAAAAAAAATACATACAAAGCTTGCCTTTTGAATCTTTTAAATTAGTTATACACAAAAAAAAAAGACCATTGATTTATAGTGACGTTTATAGAATAATTTTGACACATTTAATGGAATAGTCATTTAAATGTCATTTTAATTCTTGTTAGTCACATTTATTAAAAACGTTGTTGTAATAATGTTGCAAAAGATCTTTTTTGTTGTAGTTAGGAGTGTAGTCCTACCCTCTTTAGGACCTAAAGGACTCAATTTAGTTCTCATCGATTAGATAATTAATCTCTAAAACATCTGAAATGAATATGCAATGTCGACAAGAGTTTCCTCTTTCCAGGGATTCATTCAATCGTGGGTTAGCTCAACATTACATGAATCACTGTAGGCATAACTCTTCTACCTCACAAGTTCAGTTATTTCTTTTCACGGAGTGTAGTGCAGTTTGGTTTAATAAACAATCCATTGTACCAACCACATTTGACCCACAAACGATGCCATTCGAAATCAATATCTATATGTGTCCCTGTCTACAATATGTGTAGGTGAAGGTTGTCGTGTTGATAGTCATGGATAAAGCCAACAAAAAATCTGGAACAAATCTCATAATAAAAGCATCTTGTAAAATTAGCAGATCCTCATCTCTTACAATTAAATGTTTTGGTACGTGGTAAGATATTTTGTGGCCAAACACAACCCCGTTACAAATATCCTTAATTTTTTATATATATATAAAAAATGAGAAAGCAGAGTAATACTACATAATTTTAACAAAGAGTATTGCGTGAAATGAAATAACAAATTCTATAAGTGTATATTTAGCATTGTTAAATACTTCAACTGAAACTCAAACTCAAGATCTTAGACCCAATAACGGGCAAAGTTTTTTTTATTACTAGACTACAAATTCGGTGATACCCATCCCACATATCTTGAAAAAGAGCTCTGGCATCATTCTGATACGATTAAGTAGCAAAAGTCCGCGACCGTAAATCTAATTGACGAGTGACGACCAGTCGACCACAACTGCTAAAGGCCATTTGAAAACTTCAAATCGTGTCACCATTCTGGTTCCAACAACTTGCCAGCCCAATCCCTTGCAACAAAGCAAATTGAGGCCCAATACCCAAGTATAGTGAATATGAGCCCAAACTTACGGCAATATGGCGGGCATATACTTTCGCGCGCAACACCATCCATTGTTTTTTTTTTTTTAATATCTAATAAAAAATTTGACTTATTTTTTTGAGTACAAATTACTCGTAATCTTATATCATAATAAGTAAGATATATTTAAAATAAAAAAAATAAAAATATATTTATATGAGGTAAAATCATAAGTTAGTTATAATTAAAAAAAAGTTGTTTGGTTAAATGATGAAGGGATTTGTTTGTATCATAAACCTAGGAATTTTAATTCCTACTAACGCTTTCAGTTGGGTTAAATGTACTTTTACTGCTGGTAGGAATAACTTTGTGACCTTGTTGGCCTTCGGGAGTATGCTCCACCAATGGTTTATTGTCGAGGCCTTTGCCTATTACGTGCGATAAAGTGGTACAATTTTTCTTGATAGGGATATAAGATGTTACCCTTACTTTCTAAATTATTAATAAAAAAAATTCACACATTTGTCTCATGGTCTTTGTTATAAATCTAAATATTTTAAATTAAAATAAAAACACTGTTAGGGGTGCAAGTAAAGCCGATATCTTTCTCCATGCATAAGTTTCGTTGTTTAGGGGGACATGGCTGGTGTACCTGTCCTTAGGGGTGTTGAATTTTCATGTTATTCTATTTATTTTTCCTATTGTCATTAAAAAAACGTATTCTTAATCGGGCCAAAAAACTATATTCCTAATGTCTCAATAAAAGTTTCTTCAAGATTGAATAACTGTTTGATTTTTTATTATATATATGCTCCTACCTCCATTCTACAATATATAATGACCGTATGATTTGAAGGTCCATTTTCCTATGCTACTTTCATTTCCGTGTCCATAGGAGATCAATATTATAAAGTTGAAATTTCGCCCAAATATTTTCAAATAAAAAAGAAACAGGAAAAAGAAAAGAAAGAGAGGCAAAACCTTCCCACAGCTCTGTTTTTAAGAAATATATTTTGATAGCTAAGTCTCATGAATAACATGTGGCCGTTCCAATTTTTAGTCAACCTTTAATTTTTCAACAATTCTGATCCATGTCTTTCCCGGCATCCATAGTTATGGTTCAAACAGTTGATGATAATATGTTAATTGTTAATTAATCGTGCTACTTTTCCTTTTGTAAAACCATAAAATCCAGACACTAGTGACGGGTCCAATCCAATTCCATTCTTTTAATTTTCTTAATGTGCTGTGTGGGCTCTGCTTTATTTTTGCTATCATTGGATTTCGAAGAAAGTTTTGGACGCACATAGAAAATTGCATGGCTCTCAACTCGGATGATGGCCTCTAGTTCTACATCTAAAACACCATTCCCCTTTTTTTTTTTTTTTTCTTTTCAAACAAAAGTACTATTAGAAAGTTGGACTCTATGTCCTTCGGCGGGATGCTAAAGGCAAAGCCCATAAAATCCAGCTTAACTGGACTCTTTTTCAAACAAGAAGGGTAAAAAACCACCAGAGGTGGCAAAGTGGGGCACATAGCACCAGGGGTTTGTGAAATTGGAGAGTGATATTTTGCACATTCCATATCAGGCCGATAGATATTGTTGTTTTGCTTTGCCTTTTTGTTTTCCACTCATTAAAAAATTTATTAAGATATAAATTACACAATAAAAATAATTGTGATATTTTGCATATTCCATATCAGGCCCATAGATATTATTGTTTTGTTTTGCCTTTTTTTTCTCTGCTCATTAAAAAATTTATTGAGATATAAATTACACAATAAAAGTAATTGTGTCTATTTTTATAAATCTCATACTTCTTTTTCTAAGTTTTAAACTTAAAACTTATATATATTTATATAACTACAAGAATGTCTGTTAAAATACAAACTGGTTGATAATGTAATGAGGAAAGAAGATGAGATAGTGACATTTGGACTTTATTAGTGGAGTCAAAATTTAACTCTTTGAGTTTGTGCAAAACAAGCACCGCAAAGAGGTGTAAAAAAAAAAAAAAACATAAGAGAAAAGGAAAGTGAAGAGAGAACGTACATAAAGGAAAAGGAAAGGTGAAAAAAGTTTGTATAGTGAGGATCTTTCAGTGCCATCAATTCAATTAATTGTGCTTGGACTGTCATCCATTTGCTCTCAAAACAAAAATCCCTTTCTCTGCACATTTGCACCCACTTTCCCATACAAGACATGACAATTTTCTCACCACGCGATCATGTTTCTCATCGATACTTCTCTTTTTAATTTTTTTTTTTTTCTCTGGCTACCTTTTCTTTGCTGTCTTTCTCGAGAAAAAAGAAAAAAGAAGGGTGGACAAAGCAACGAGAATTACACTGTGGAACCATATAAAGTCATGAGCCTAGTATATGTAAAGATGCCCCATCTAAATCTGGTTGGGAATATATTTCAATCCAAACAATGATGCCTGCCCACGTTCACTTTATTTGGCAATTAAAGGGTCAGTAACAAACATATCACTTTCTTCTATCAATTTCCAAGCTAAAAAGGCTTCGAATGCAAAAGGAGGAACTAGAGTATAGAAATATAAAGTGATTAACAAAAGCAGGTGAAGATGACCCTCCTCTCCTATCTAAAGTAATAGTTTAGATAGTGATTTAATGTGTCCTTTTTTGTATTAACCTGATTTTGATTTCTATTTTTAGCGTTTGTATTCTTAAATAAAGGATATATGTTGAGAGTGTGCTATTAAGTGTAAGATTCATTAATATTTCAAGAAGAAAGAGACTTACTTAATTCTATCCATGTTTAAGTAGTGGATTCACCCTATTGAAACTGATTAAAATAGACTTTATTAGGTACTATAGTAGTTACACTAATCTCAACTAATAAATGTTATTGTTAACATAGAGCAAATCCCTTTTTTGGTTAAAAAAAAATTGTCACTCCTCCTTTCCTAAACGTAATTCACGATTAACCGGCAAGGACCCACTTGAGGGACACGTGTCCAGACATTCTCTGCCACCGACATGCTTGCTAGCAATTAGTCTAGCATGGTTGGATAAAGCTCCCTGATATTTCAAACGGAGACTAGGACTTTTCTTTTATATGGCAGACTTATGCTAGTATATGACCGTCTTTAAAACTGGTATGTAAGACCGCATTGGCTGATAGCAGATCGGCGTTCAGGATTAGTTGTCGCCGGTCGGGGTAAGGTTCCACTGATGACAACAGGCCATAGCATTCCGGGACGACGTGCTTTATGGTATAATAGCAAAATTTGTTAGTAGAATGTACCTTGGTAATTGAGACCAAAAACAGGTATATATTTCATTTGTGAAAATTTACTGTTCCTTGTGCAACACATGTTAGAACCGGAATGGGACTTTATAAAAAAGAAAAAAACGATATAATTACTTTAAATTGTATAACAATATCATTTTCTAAGGGGCAAAATTTGCCCTCACTATTATGTAGTAGAAATTACAGTAAACTCTCTCATATGACAAAATAAAGTATGGTTAAAATTTTAAATTGGTATTTAACGTTTGGATTATTGTCTAATTATAAACATAACGTTTTCTTTGTGTAAAATTAGTCTCCAATATTTTTACTATGAAATAATTCAGTATTTTTTTGTTATCTTACTATTTAATTTACTAAGGAGTACATCATTTACTCATTGTGCTATCAAATGGCCTCTTAATAAGATGTCATATTATTAAAAATATGGTAGCGTAATATTTTTTTCTTAATTTTTTCTTTTCTTCCCTATTTTTGAAAAAAAATGAAAATAAAATAAAATAAAATGTCATAACATCATATTTTTAATAACATTGCACCATATTAAGATGTGGTCTAATAACATGATGAGTAGATGAAGTACTCTTTAGTAAATTAAATAGTCAAATAATAGAAAAATATTAAATTATTCTAAAACAAAAATATTAAGGACTGATTTTACAAAAAGAAAATATTGTATATATAATTAGACATTAGTCCAAAAATTAAGTACTAATTTAAGATTTTGGCTTAAAATATACTTCACAATAATTTATACTATTGAAGTCGAGTTTTAACAAAGTTTGTGATTTTAATGTTCGGGAAAAAGTCATTCTCGATATGTGATCATACACATTACTTAAGAGAGACATCTCTAAAATTTAAAAGACACAATTTTTTAACTTTTTTTTTTTTTTCATTTATCAAATGACATTTTTGCATAATTTATGATGTGTAATAAAATTAAAATTAATATATAATAAACTTATTAACAATATATAAAATGAATTTCTGTTTTTTTGTCTGCTTCAACTTTCTCTGCTTCTATGTATCATAACGCTTGCATAATTTTAACTTTAAGGATCATCGGTTTGATAGAGAGGAGGGGATATGGCCCATAAACACGTGCAAATGATGGCATTGTCTTCCCATAATGATGGATTCCCACCGCTTCTTCCACTGTGTGGGATCCACTATCCCCTCCTACCTTACTATCATGCAATTACACAGAACCCTTGACTTCTCCATTTTCCCTCCCTCTTTAATTTAGCTTTGACCACCACATCAATGGCACCAAGCCAAGCCAAGCCCAAGCCAACAAGAACAATCAACCACTCTTTACCCACCCCACGTATTTTCATTTGCGTTTTCGTCTGCCTGCGTCAGCCTGTACACGAAGGAATGAGAATGAAACACAAGCATGAATGTCTAGATATTAAAAAAACAAATTAAATTGGCGGGAGCATATATAGGATTCAATTGCGATGGCTTTTCTTCCAAAATTTTTGTAACTTGCTTTTGTTGATTTATAGCCGAGGACCTGCTCATAAACAATATTATCCAAGGAGTATATATATATATATATGCTTTTACAATATGTTTATGAATATACAAACATGATATGACGTGTTTGCTGAAAAGTAATGTGCAATATCGGCATGAACAACCGCACTGTTACCCACAAAAAACAAACATGAATAGGAAGTAAATATAACCCTCCTTAGAAAATGGATCTTCTAACTGAGGAGGGCCCGATTGTCTTTATTCGAGAAATAGGATTAAACCCCATTCTGTTCTGTTAACTACCGTACATTAATTTGATCATCTATTGTAAATCGAGCAGGGGGTCCTTTTACGTTCCACAATTAAATTCAACCTTTCCAGAAAGAACAAAGGACGAACAATAATCATATGATAACTAGCAGCTGGCTTAGACAATGTAAGTGGGAAAAACCTAGATTAGGTGCAAAATAATGATTCCCTACCTAACTAGGCCAAGATTTATGAGGGAAATTTTATATGTTAATTGTCGCGATAGCAGTGGATCCTCTTTATGATAAAGGTTGAATAAATACGTCAATAGATAATTTCTGATCTTGGCCAATAGGTGCGATAATCAATAAATATGTTATGCACCTTGTTTTTTATTTAAAATAAAAAGGTGAAGGGTGGCTAGTGGATGTCAATGTTGTAATCAGCTAAGAGATACGCTTAGTGTGTGACACCAAACAAATGGACTAACAAAGCGCATAATCTAGTTTTATTTCAACATTTGCTATCATTATTCCAAGCATTCTTGTCAAGTTAGAATGACACCTGGCCACTAAAATTTGATCTCCCCTCAAAGATATCACTTTCTAGTTTATCTTTCCCCTTTAGGTGCTAGTTAGAAAGTGTTTTCACCCTCCTTCAACTTTTTGCTTGACCCCATGCATGAATCTCTAGAAGTATTCCCTAAAGCGACCAACACATTTTTTTTTTTTTTGCTACAAATGGATCGATTGGCTGCTAATTAATGAAAACTGGAGCAATTATCTGTAAGACACATTGAGAAGAAGAACTAAGGAATGGAATCTGATTTCCTACTATGCACAAATGATTACAAGGTTCCCAACACATTGATGTCACTATAAATAAGTTCAACTGCTTGTTCGCTAACTATGCCATTTATTCATAAAACAATAAATAATAAAAAAATCCCTATAATGCATATACCCAGGGGAAAAAAAAAAAAAACCCATCCATTTTGACGTGTGCAGATTTATATTCTTTCATTGGTAATGACTCTTTCATAATATTTGCTCAAAAGAAAAAGGACTCTCATAATAAGATAATTAAGAACAAACAACTAGTAATTAATATAAATAAAAATTCTACATGTCTGTATTTTAAATAATACTAAAATAGTCATATAGTTATTTTGTAAAATTTAACTGTTTATTTATTTTATTTATTTAAAAGAAAAAAAAACAGATCAAAGTAAAAAATTCATGTGCATAAACCAACACATTCTGACAGGTGTTCCCAATTCTCAGCCGGACATATTTGACTTGATCGGGAGATGATAAAAGATTCTCCTAACTCTGTTCTGTTAACTAGCCAGGTCGTCGGGAAAAAAAAAAAAAGATTGCATGCACAAGGCCGAATCTGTTACAGTTCATGGTAAACACTAAGAAACGTACAAGAAAGAGACAAATGACATCCAAGAGCTAGCGATGGACAAATCCAAAATAAAGGCATGCATTTTGTCAAGTGAAACCAGCCAGGAGTTTTTGGAATGAGCTGTTTAATCAATAAATCACGACAATGTCCCAATGTTAAGCTAAAATGTCAATGGATTTTGAATTAGGGTGCCATTACATCTCTAAAATTGGATATCTATCCGAATATTTTTTTATATAACAAGATAGTTATTTTGTATAACAAAATTACTATTTTGTGCAATAAAAAAAATACAAAAAATACAAATTTTTTTGTTGTATAAAATATCAGTATTATTTCATAAAATCACTGTCTTATTATACAAAAAAAATATTTAAACAGATATCTAATTTTAGTAGGCTAATTTTTTCCATTGAATTATTGTTTTGCTACCATCAGCTTGCAGTACTGCACCGTATATGCAATTTCGAGGGAGAGAGAAATAGAATGGGTGACATCAGCCGGCAACCAAATCTGTATGTTTGACTCCTTGCGCACCGGAAGACTTTAAAAACTAACATCTCAAGCAAAATCCGTGGTGACTTGAAAGTTACAAAAAATGTTGTGACTTTGACAACAAAAATTATAATTTTCTCAAGATGTAATTGTTTAATACATAATGTCATATTTTTTTAAGGCATATACAACTTTTATTTACAAAGTTACAATTATTTGTTCACTTTTTATTTTTTTAATAGATAACAAGTAAGTAAGAAACTCTCAAAATTTTGAGACATTAAGTTTTTTTGAAATAGTTCATAAATTCTAAAAACTTTAAAGTATTAAACTTATGAGTTCTTTCTACTTATATATTATTTAATTTTTTTTATTTTTAATATAAATTTTTTTAACTATACAATTCACACTTAAAATCATACAACCCGTGTATTCATGAAAGTTTCTCAAATTAACAAAAGTTAGATGAGGTCGAGTCTAATCCACACAGTTAAGCTGGCTGCCAATATATTTGCTTGTATGTACCTCGCATTGGAGTGCCTGTACTGCTACCTGTGAATGTAATATTTCCCAGTGGTGGAAAACGTGATCCTATTGTCTACTGGAGGCCCCTCAAAATTGTCAAATTATAACTAAGTTAAAAGTAAGAAAAGTTAATATTTATTATAAGCTATGTCACTTATTGTTTATTAATATTAAATTTTTTAACATATTTTTTTGATCCGATTAATATGTGGCATAAGAAAATTGAAATGAAATGCATCAAACTTATAGAATTGAACCAAATTAACGAATACAAACAAAAATGATAAACTAAATTTTAATATAACGTCAAATAATAATTATTGGATATCAAATCTTATCAAAAAGTTTAAGATAAAAGTAAGTAAATTTTACATTTATTATAATTCATATTATAAGATTATTATATATATATATATGTAAACATTAAACTCTTTAACAGTCAAATTACCGATGTAACTGCACAAGCAATGTCTATGTTGAAAGCAAATTCCCCAAATCTCCGCTGTAACAAAACTTTACAACCCGATATTTTCATTGAAGCTACCAAGGTTCACATCAACTTTTTATCCCTGGAACGAAGGATTCGTGGAAATTGGCCAGTTATGCATGCACGAAGTTACACTAGAGTCACGCCTCAAAGAAAACCTTGTGAAGTTCACATGCACGAGAATGTTCCATTACCTAACTCTAGAAATTGTTGACGTACCCGACGGAAAATGGAAATTTTTTGCTGAATTTCACATCCACATTTCGTGGTTCATCCCCACAAAATCAGTGCAAAGAAAACTGGTCAAGAATCCAAACTGAACAAGGAAAATCTTGTCCGAAATCAGTTGCTGCCAAAAGGGCATGATATATACATAGCATGCGGCACATTGAAGTCAAGATTCTTGCAACCGATTCGGAAAAAAAATTTGAATGATGACCAGCTATTATCCATTAGATGTTGGTGGAAATATTAGCATTTTTAATCAAACGTGAAATGATTGACAACTTGTCATGACATGTTATAAACTATTAAATTAAACAAGATACGAAGTCAATTTGGAGAATTGAAAAAAAATACCCAATTTGCACTGTCTATTAAGAGTTGTGAAGTTGAGAAACAACCACAAATAATTCAGATAATATCACAAGTTTACGTGCCTATTAGGTTAAAAAAAAAAAGGTTATTTTCTATTCTGTGACTCACAATTCAATTGACTTTTTATCACATAACAAAAATTTAGTCAATAATTTTGGGATTGCTAGTCCATACAGGGCCCTAAATAGTCAAGAGACAAGAACAATCACCGTTTCTCTGTCTCAGGAATACCAACTAACATCTTCCATGAATTTTTTAGTCTATGTTGCTTTAGACTGAGTCCTTGGATATGTAGAGGAGGTTTGAGATTTTCTTTGTCTTGAGTTTGTGTTTGAATATGGATTTACTCCTTCATCTTGTTTAGGGAGCCTGGTTTTTACGGAGTACTGTTTATTAGCTTATCTTGATGTATCTATCATTTTTTGGGTCCGGCTACAGGAATGTAGTTCCTGTAACCGAAATGGAAACGCCTTCATATATATAGGTCCCATATAGACTTACAAACTTTCTCACATTGCGTCACCATCGCGCATTTGTAATTTTTTCCTTACATTTTATAGAAGTGTCCATTCAGAAGAAAGAAAAATTCACCGTGGCAAACATTATGGTAAATAGTAAGTTAGAACAATGATTCTTGATGGAACCTGTTTATGGGTCTGAATCTGATCATCACTTCGTCGACCCATCACACGTGCTATGCTCAATCACGATTCAGTCCAATCTGTCCGTGATTGAAGTTATCAAGCCGGATTCCATTTTCTATGCTGAGTTTCAATCAGAAATTCCAAACTCAATCATATTACACAAACGAATCTACAACTATAAATGATTATTATCCTCTCCTCCACTTATTATTTTATATTACGTATACCGATTGTCAGAGCCCATATATAAACACAGACTAATACTACTGCTATGATAGAAAATTGGATATAAGAAGGGGTGGGGCTCGGTGGTTTGGTAGTTTATAGCATCTGGGAAATAGAGCTACAGTTCCCAAAGAAAAGGACCTGGATAATATATGGCATTCACTCAGATTTAGATTTGGTATTCACTTGTCTTCGTGCATATCGTCTGGGCGTGTTGGAATTTCGCATCCAATAACAGTGCCTTAGAAAAAAACCTGAGAGACATAGAATAGATGAGGTGGAAGGCACGGTTAATAATTTTTATCCCCTTATTTTTCCTATAATAAGAGATCGTGTCTCTCACTTTGTCCACTTTCTGCATTTCTTTAGTGGCATCTCTCTCCCTCTCTCCCTTTCTCTCTCTCTCTCTCTGCGTGGTTTGTTTTTTTCAACATTCTCTGCCAAGTTAATGCCGACGGCATTCACTCAATTCAAACTTCATGTCTTTTAAAAGCGAAAAAAAAGTTCCATTTTGAAGTTTTGGGATTGGAGGAATCTTTCCTTATTCCCCTCCTCTTCTCTCACTCTCCACTTTAATTGAGAAAAAGCTTGAGAGAGAACCCAAGAGGCCACCGAAAAGCATGAACAACTTATCATGAAGGCAAGAAAAATAAACGACCCGATTAGACTGGCCAACACACACGCATAAACACACAGACTCTCACTCACTCACACCCACACGCCCACACAATCATCCTCTCTCTCTCTCTCTCTCTCTCTTATGATACAGGATTTTCTTTTTGACATAAGTGGAGAGGGGCACTTAAAATTTAAACTTTGATAGACAAAACTTAAACCATCTAAAATTATTTTTTTTAGATAATAAAAATGAGAAAATAAGTGTTACTTTATAACCTTTATATTTAAATAGGTACGAAGTAATCAGATAGTTATTACAATTATTTGATAAGATTTAATTTATAATTATTTATATAAATTTAAATTTTTTTAATTAATCTAACTACATATTTCCTAAATTGGGTTATTCACGTTAAAAAAAAAAAAGGACACTTTTTGTGATGTAATTCCGAGAATGGAGCCTACATCAATAAAGTGAGCATATATCTACTTAATTACTAACTTAGGCCAAACTAGCTTGTGGTAATTAATTCTCTCTCTCTCTCCCTCTCTCTCTCTCTCTCTCTCTCACACACACCAATTGGTGCTTTTTTCATGGGAAAATAACTTTAATGAAAGAAAGAAAAGAAAAACCCCAAGTCAACCTCGCCTCATGATTTGGTCTTTGGTTCTTCTAAGCACCACCTCACATCCCACTCACTTTAGCGTCGTCTATATAATTGCCACTCCCTATCATTCAGTCCTCCACCATGGGAAGCATGAAGGTGCATCAGTTGGCACGTGGATTAATCTGGGAGCACGAACCCCCCTCCCTCACCCTTGCCTGCAAACGCTTACGCCCTCTTGCTCCCAAGCTAGCCAACACCGATACAGTTTCCTCTTTCGACCTCAAGAGCTTCATTAGACCAGAGAGTGGCCCTAGAAATCTTGGCTTTTCTGACGACAAGAAAGACTCGCCTCAGCCTCAGCCTCAGCCTCAGCCTCAGGTGATCATTCTTATGTCCATAGCATCTATATGCCTCTACTTTCCCATGATTTTTTTTTTTTTCCATATACTTCAAGTAAGTGAAAATTTGCTTGTCAATTGTGTTAACTGAGAGTCCTTTGGCATCATATGTTGAAATAGTAATAACGATACACTAACTAGCTGATATTGTCCAACTGATTACGAAGTTTGCTCAAGTGGGAAGTGGGAGTTAAAATTCTGCCTCTTGCAATTTCCTTCCCTCAATGTGTTATGAGTTGTGACCCTTCTCAAGACAAAAAAAAAATGTAATAATGATACACTTCTACAATACAAGTACAAGGTGGTTGATGAGCAAGGATTGTTGAACGCAGGTGGAAACGCACCCAGGAGGAACAAGGTGGAATCCGACTCAAGAACAGATAGGGATACTGGAGATGTTGTATAAGGGAGGAATGAGAACTCCCAATGCACAACAAATAGAACAAATCACAGCACAGCTAGGCAGATACGGCAAGATTGAAGGGAAGAATGTGTTTTACTGGTTCCAAAACCACAAAGCCCGCGAGAGGCAAAAACAGAAGCGCAACAGCCTTGGTTTAAACCACAGTCCCAGAACTACCCTTGCCCCCATTACCACTATATCACTGGAGACTAGGGCGGTATGACATTTAACTTCATTAATTATCTTTTCAATTTTCTAAACTGCTACCTAAAGTAGTTGGTTCACTCGCTGGTTGGAGTTTCATCTCTTAATTGTACTATGGACTTTGATCTTTTTACAATCATTAAAAAAAAAAAAAAATCTTTTGGATTTTCTCTCAAAAAAAAAAATGTAAAGGAAAAAAAGAATATGGGTATTGATAGTGGTGCTTAACTAATAACTACTCCTTATATTAAAAAATTGTGCAGGGAGGAGTGGAGAGAGAGGAGGATATTCCATGCGCGTACAAGAGGAAGTGCAGGAGCTGGGGATTTGAGTGCTTGGAATTAGAAGAAAGCAGCAGAACCTGCAGAGATCATCAGGAAGGAGATACAACAACTCTGGAGCTTTTCCCATTGCACCCGGAAGGCAGATGAAGGTGGTGTTTTCTTGATATATAAAATTCGCATGATCATATTATGTGAACATGATCTTCATCTCTGCTTAATTCCAATGTTGTTGCTTTTCTTTTTCTTTCTTTCTTTGTTCCGAGAAAAGAAAGAAAAGACAAGGCTTGTCTCTTCTCTGTGGTAGTTTGTACTCTTTTTCGTTCTGACGACTTGGAACCAAAGAGCTCTTTGTCACTCTTTATTCTCCATGTCTCCCTATTGGTCCGCGCTGCATTTTTCTGCTAGTGCAATCCTTTTACTGCGGTGAAGGGCAAAAAATTCAACTTTACCGTGGCAAAAAATTCAACTTTACCATGTACATATTTAAAAATTTAATATATCTTTTATAATATAACAGTACATATATTCTGTGTGTCTAAATTAATAATTATTATTACCATAAAAGATTTCTCAAAAATAAAAAATGTTGAGAATTGAGACATATATAGCAGCTTTCAAGTTAACAGAGAAGTAACCTATGGACACTGAAGTCCACGCATCTACGTTTCTATCCTTAAGCCTAGTTTGAGATGCAAATGGGAAAAGGGACAGTGTATTCCTGTTCCTCCACCGATATAAATAGAGAAAATAGAAAAAGTTGGTGGGAGGTAATTTAGTAAGCAGATTACATCTACGTGTATATTTTATACAATAAAAATTATATTTTGTATAATTATAATAATAAAAAATAATAAAAAAATATTATTATTTTTTTACTTCATATTTTTAAATTATAATTACACTAAAAATATTTATATTTACACAAATTAAACTGCACGTAGATACAGTATATCCACAGCGTCTGTACACATAACAGCGCCATAGAGAAAAATGTGATCAGTAACTAGCATCTTTTCTTGACCGTATAAAAGAAAAAGCATTCCGAATGTAGTCATCGCGGGTAATGATATAAAGCGGCGGTCGTCCTTTTTTTTTTTTTTTTTTAATCTTTTTGTGGATATTAGGATTTACTCAATCCATTTTCATAAATTTTAAATAAGATTAAAAATTGAAAACATCAAAAATAAATTTCTGAATTCTTAATTAAGGTATCACCTCAAAATAACTGTGGACATTGTGGACGTTCAAAGTCAACTTTAAGAAACACTTATCACTGAAGTATCTATGCTTTTGTTGTGTTTAAGGAAGAGACGATATGAAATCTTTTTTACTCGACGCAAATCATATTTTTCTCATAGTTAATTATTCGGGTCAGAAGCCCCATCCATAGGGGACGAGAGGCCTCTCATTTTGGAGGGAGGTGGTGCCCCTTGTTCTGCCCTTCTAATTAAGGGGATTTTTTTATCTTAATTTCTATGGCCGGGGGATTTAGCCCCTTAATAGAGTTCTTTGCTCGTAGCTTAAACAGGGCTAATATACATATAAATATTCAAATTCTGGCTTGATATATAGCGCACAAAAGAACCACTCAAAGTCATACCTCAATTGTCATTTGTGCCTTGCTAGAAGAATTCATAAAAGAACATACATATCAATTACCAAGAGAATGTAGCTAGTTATATGTATACACATAAGATAACAATAAATAAGATAATATAATTACACTTAAATAACAATAAATAAAAATATAATTTTATTTAATAATATTTGATTTTTTATTTTTTTATTTTTTTACTGAGAGTGATTAACAGACATGAATTTTTGAAGGGAAATTTGATATCAGCCTAGTGTTCGGCGGGAAAGATGGCTCTTATTGAGAGGGGTAATCCTTTTGGCAGCGGTGAAGGGGAAAAAAATCAACTTTACATATGCATACATAAGAAATGAAATGAAGTAGTATAGGAAAGACACATAATTCTAGATATTTAAAGATTTATTTCTTAAAAAATTTAATATATCTTTTATAATATAACCATACATATCACCTGTGCGTCTCAGTTAATGCTTATTATTGCCGTCAGAGATTTCTCAAAAATAAAAAATGCTGAGAATTGAGACATATAAAGCAGCTTTCAAGTTAAAAGAAAAGTAACCCATGGACACTGAAGTCCACGCTCCTACACTTCTATTCTTAAGCCTATTTTAGGATTCAAATGAGAAAAGGGACTGTGTATTCCTGTTCCTCCACCGATACATACAGAGAAAAATGTGATAACTAGCTTCTTTTCTTTGCTCTAGAAAAGAAAAAGCAATCGGAATGCGGTCATCTGTTTTTTTTTTTTTTTTTTTTTGACATTAAGGTACTGAATCCATTTTCATAAATTTTATTTAAGATTAAAGATTAAAAGACTCTGAAAATAAACTTCTAAATTCTCATTGAGTAATAATATATATTACGAAACTTTTATCACAAATTTTTACGAATTAATCTTTTTGTGATGTGACAAGGATTTTTTTGTAATTTTTACTTTTTTTTTAAAATTAAATTTTAAGTAGATTTAATGTTACTATAAAATTTAAAAAATTTTGTGAAATTTTGTAAAAAGTTTTCATAATACTTATTTTTATTCATTCTTAATTGAGTATGTGTCACCCCAAAAACAATTGTGGACACTGTGACCGTTCAAAGTCAACTCTAAGAAACACTCACCGCTGAATTATTTATGTGTTGAGCATGGTACAGATCTAGAGGACCTTTCTGATTTTTTTGTCGCGAGTAACTTGTAAATTGGAATAAATTTTTAATTTTTTTAATTATATTGATATTTTTATAATAAAAATGGTAAAATATACTTTTTTTTATATTTTATCAATATAATTATAAAAAAATTAAAATTTTATTACAATTTAACGCATTCAGACAAAAAAAAAATAGAGAAAACATCCCTACTTTTTCCTTTTGTGTTTACAAGTTTTTGCTGCATTTAAGGAGGAGACGATATAAAATCTTGTTTCACATGACAGAAATCATATTTTTCTCATGGATAATTATTCGGGTCAGAAGCCCCAATCATAAGGGACAAGAGGCGTCTTAGTTTGGAGGGAGGTGGCGCCCCTTGTTCTGCCCTTCTAATTAAGGGGATTTCTGACCTTTCTATGACTGGGGACTTAGGCCCTTAATAAAGCCCTTTGCTTGTAACTTAAAAGGAGTTAATATAGACAAAAGTATTCACAAAAGAGCCACTCGAAGTCATAATTCAGTTGTCAGTTGTGCCTTTCATAAAGGAACATACATATCAACTGTCAAGAGGAAGTGGCTATATATATATATATATATATATATATATATATATATATATATATATATATATCTTAAGATTATATTGCTACACTTAAATAACAACAAACAACAACATAATCTCATAAGTTTTTGTAGGGAAATTTGATATCAACCAAGACTTTGGCAGAAAAGATGACTCTTATTGGGAGGGTTGGCACTCAGTCGGTACAACAAAGATTGAGAATAAAGTATGAATTGTTAAACGAAAATTTTGTTGTTTTAAGAAATTATCAGAAGAATAAATAGAAGAATTATTTATTATTTGCCAGCTTGCGGCATAGGAAATGGTGGCCTCTATTCGTAAGATATTTTCCCACTTAAACAGCTAAAACCTTGTTTGTCCAGTGGAGAAGCGACTTCAACTACTAGTTGAGCGAATATTCAAAATTCTAAATTCCATTCTGACAATTAACTTTTCTAACCACCGAATATTATACTTAAATGTTAAATTTAGTAGCTTACTAACCAGTTGTCTTAGAGTAGCTGGTCATCGGTCCTTATGATTAATTGAGAGGCAGCTGTTGGATTCCTTACCTCTTCATTTTTCTTTGCTAGACTGTTGCATTCTCTTAAAGACCCAAAAAAAAAAAAAAAAAAAATTTAATGGTCAGCAGACTATGCTTAATAGTTCTTAAGCAGTTAAACCAGATTTTTCAAAGCATTGAATTATTGTCTTAACCCAACATATAGTATTACTTTACTTTGAACTTGGTTTTCTCACATATGAAATAATCATCGATCATTAGAGTTATCTAATCCCATACAGTCATCCAAGAAAAATCTATGTGACTACTTTTTCTTTGAAAAAAAAACTATATAATTGCATTTTGAAAATAATTCAAATATTGAGTTTGAAATAAATTCCTTGGATGAATCTAACCTAATAAGTTGTAGAATCTCTGATATAAGAGAAGCTTAATCCACTAAATAATGGAACAGATTCAACTGCCTTCATCCAAGAAAGATTAAATCATGATTTGAAAAAAATAAGTTTTTTTTTGGTCGAAAAAGTGTATTTATTTCTTTGTTCTAAATTTGGTTGGACCATTTGGATTGACTTAGGCTAATGAAACGGAATGGATCTTAAATCCATGATTCCGCTTGGATCTTTTTTTCGGTTAGATTTAATTGGGCCGGAATATTACCTAGCGTGTTTGTGAGAGTAATATAATGGACCGAATGGGCCGGATTCTCACACCAGCGGAATCTACAGCTATTCTTTTTTAAGTCATCATGCCAGGCTCTCTTTGTTTGACAATTTTTTTTTTCAAAACAAAGTCTTCAACGTTTGGAACATGGGGAAATAGTGTATATATCAATGGAAAACTATTTTCAAAGATTACTATCATATTATAAAACAAAAATATTTTATTTATAATATTTTAGACAACTATATTTGATCCTAATCACTGGGTATATTTTGATGATCATTAAATTTAAAACTTAGAGTAAAATTTAAAGTTTAAATCACATATTTTATATGAAATTACTTTTCTCCTAACTTTAACTAGACTAAAAAATTCTACTATATTTGATCGTTATTCACCAGTATAATCACTGAACATGTAACTTTACTTATTATCTCTCGGACAGTAATAATTGCTTCACAAAGAATTGACAACTGAATAGATTTCATATTATCAGTTATTATACTCTGCTGCTCTTCGCTGCTGAGTTTTTGGATGGCCTGAATTAAAAATGAACACATTCTTGCCTATTTCGATTGTTATCAATAAATAATAAACCATTCCCGAACTATCAATTGCATATTTTAATCAATTTTATCTTTCCATTTAACCAAAGAGAATAATAGAAAACTCACATTCACAAATTTTCTGTTTTGAGATGAATACTTTTTTCATCAAAATTGTTTTGTTTAGACAAGTCTACCCCCATCCGCCTCTTTTGTTTTTGTAAAATAAACTTGGGTTAGAATCACTCTGACTTAGCTCGAGTAGCGAACTCAAAATCTTAGAGGGATTTGAGGGAGAATATGAGAGTTTGGATCCTCCTCTATAATACTACCAAAAAGGCAAAGATGTATTTGTTGTGTGCATCAATTTAGCTAAAAAGACTAACTCATATTTATCTCCATCTTAGCTACTAACCAAATCGCCCAAAGGAAAAAATAAATAAAAAAAATAAAGCGTCAGACTAACAACGTTTATTAAGCAACATGGTAGACATAACAAGATAATAAAATAATTTTTTTATATTTAATTTTATTTATTTGTAAGAATAAGTGAGATGTGTTTGGTAAATATTTTTTTGTTTCTCTTCCTTGTTGCTTCCTTTATTTTATTTTATTTTATTTTATTTTTGATCAATTGGAGACAACTCAGTTAAATAAATAATAAACGAGAGAAACTAACTTTCGTACAGTCGTCCTTGTTGCTACCCTTTATCCCTACCTAGTTATTAAAAAAAAAAACTTGGGTCGGAACTGTACCGAGTCCTGACTTAAGAAATCGGTGGGAACTGATAAGTGCCTGGCTTGTAATAAACGTTGGGCCAAGCTTCCTGGCGCCGCGACCCATTAATTCCATATTTGGGCCCCTAGAGATGCTGGATTCAGAATGAAGCTCGGCTGGGCTACAAGTAGGCTCATTGAAGAGATAGAGATTTTATCAGTAAGCGTTAGTGCGAATGGTAGGGGTACGTCACCGTTTAATCAGAAGTCTCAAGTTTAAATTTTAAAAAATGTAATCGCATTAAATATTTGCTGGGAGATTTTTCTCACCCTTTAAAATCCTGCTCGGGTCGGTTCAGATTAGTTAGTCCATTAAGCTGGACACTAGACGGTTTCAGACAAAAAAACAAAAGATGGAGATTTTTTTTTGCATGTTTATCAGAGATCTCGAGTTCGAGTTTTTGAAAATATAATCATATTAAATATTTATTGAGAAACTTTTACTACTCTTTAAGATCCTATTCGAATATGTCTAAATTATTTAATTTATTAAATTAGATACTGAATAGTTTCAGATAAAAAAAAAAAAAACTGCCTAGTAGCTTTTATTTGGACCCCTTGAGACGTCCAAAAAAAAAAAAAAAAAAAGGGGAAAGCACCATACCTCTCACTTTTTTATGTATTTTCCGTAGAAAATGATTGATTTTGAGATTTCAATTCACGTTTTTATAAATCTTTTCCTCTTTTCGCCCTTTTATTCCTTTTCTTTTTTTTTTTTTTTTTTAGTTACAGTCAAAGATTACTACCGGGTTCAGATAAAGCCCCTATGAGCCTACCAAAGAAAGTTCTAGCCATGGTTCTCTACTGTTGTTATTAATTTTCTTTCTCCTTAATCAATTTTAAGTGACTATATGATTCTTCGAAGATCATTTTGATATTTGTTTCTCTGATAAAGCATTGTAATATATAAAAATTTTTATTTTTAAATTACATTTTCTGAGATTTATGGAAAAAAAATTTAAAAATTAACGTGAAAGTTTCAATTAAAGAAAAATATATTTAAGTATGCATTCATTAATTTTGGGATTCCCATATCTTTTCAATTTTCAAATTAGATATTATCAAATTAAAGAGCTCACGAGCTTCATCTGATGTTGAAAAATTTTAAAATTTTAATACATTAACAAACAAATAACAGACAAATGAGGTAATTTTTTTTAAGTGAAATCAATTCAATCATTAAACATAATTTTCGGGTGTTTGGTGAATTAAACTCATGTTAACATCGCTTTTTTTTTTTTTTTAAGATACATGTTAATATACCTTGAGAGACCATTCTCTATTGCAATTGACTAAAATTAATTAACAAATAATAAATAACTATTAAATTTTATAGATCACAATAATTATCATTTGAAGATAAAAATATAATAACTGAATTTTGAAATGTTAATACAATTGAGACACTGTATTATGTATACATATTTTTTCTTAACTTTGGACAAATTTTCCAACATTGCTTGCAATAATTTGCTCAAAATGGGCATGCGTGTATTTGTCTATGTAATTTTTTCTATTTCCATACATATAAATTTGCGTGTTTTTTTTTTTCACTAAGAAGTTCTTCAAATAATGAGTTACCAAAAAAAAAAATTCTTTTCTTATAAATTTTACACCTTATCTCAAAATCTGAACCTAAAACTTAAAAAAAAAGGTATAAATTCTAATAACCAAGTTTCAACATAAATTTATTGTTTTATTTTGCATTTCTAATATAAATTTTATCATGTAATTTAATATTAAATAATATTAATATAATTATATAATTAATTTAATAATATTTAATATTGTGTCTCGTACTACTTGGAAAGGAATTATAATGGCTGGTTGGTCCTACATTTTTTTTCTCTGATAGTTTGGACAATTGGATCAGCAGGTGCCTAACCATAAATAAGCGTTGGCTTAATAACCAATGACTTTTATTCCTTTCCGGCTGCTGAATTAAATGGGGTGCTAGAAATGACTTCTTTTGTAAAGGAAAATATTCTAGTCCTCAAGCTCTGGTGCGCTGGATAGGCTCTCTCTTTGTGGATGTGTGCTCTGCTTTTGTGTTTTTAAGTGAGGAGCTTCTTTCAATCCCTCGTGTTAATGGGTTAAGCCAGTCGCTAGTGGGGTTTATCAAATATAATATGGATGGTAGTTTGCAGGAAAATTCAGGTCATGCGGTTTTGGTGAGATTTTTTGTAATTCCACTAGCTGACTTACAAAAATGTGATTTTGGAGACTGACTCTTAATCTCCAGCTAATTGGGGTTGTCTCATTATCTTGCAACACTACTGATCAATATTTATTTTATTTGAGATAGAGATTAAAACTTACAATTTTATCGTATATTTAGAGAATGAACACTTGCCCTGATTTCTTTACTAGACTAGGCCCTCTAGATCTTTGAGCGATACTTTTATTGAGTGCTCGTTGCCTGCGCTGGTGGGGTTTCTTGATGACATGAACATGGAGTAATGTCTTTTTTTTTTGGGAGCAACTACATCAACCGAGCCCCATCAACCGAATGTTATACTCACTGACGTGTATTAACATGTGGCACCTTCATAGGAAACGAGCAATCGATGTAAGTCGTCCAGCATGTAAATTGGTATTTGCCTCCTTGTTGTCTCCCGAAATGGAGCCAAAACTTAACTTTATTACCTTTTTGCAACAAGCGCCTTTGGCCCTTTTTTTTATTTCACAAATTCGGAGCCATAAAAAAATCACCATGTATATTTACTCCTTTTTTCCCTCTTCAAATTAAAGGTGGCAAAAACTGATCCGACCTCGATCACTTGATTTAACCCACTTGAAATTCGACTCGACCTGACTTATTTTGATTAAAAAAGTTAATGACCCGTAACCCAAGAAACTTGAAACCAAAACAACCCAAAACTGAATAATTCAAAATCCGAATGACCTGAAACTCAAGTAATCTGAAATCCGAACAACCCGAAACTTAGGTAATCCGATTAACCCGAACCCACATTTCCAACAATTTATACACATAATTATAATGTGTTTCTTACTAATTAATTGTATATTATGTTAACTATAAATATTATTTGGTATTAATTATTTGATATTATTAAATAATTAAAATTTAAATTATTCACATTTTGATTAATTATTTTAAGTATTATGATAAAACATACAAACATAATTTTTGAGTTTGGTAAAAAATAAAAAATGTTATAATGGGTTAATCCGAGACCTGCTTGAATCAAACCCGAAAACTGAAGTAATCCGATCCGAAATAACCCGAAACTTGAAATATTTGAGACCCGATAAACCCGAGACCCGATGAATCTGAAACTCGATAAATCAAAGACTTGAATGACCAGAGACCTGAAAAATCCAAAACTCAATGAATCCGAGACCCGATAAATCCGAGATTCGAATAACCCGAAACCGATCCAATCTGCCTATTTGCCACCTCTACTTTAAATGCATTTAAATTTAATTAAGTTAAATGCAGGGAAAATTTGTCCCTTTTTTTCTCATAGATAGCATAAAGTTAACTATTAGTTGGTTTTCTTTATCATGCAGTGCCTTCTTTTATCATTTTCACTCTTTATTGTATGATAAATTCGAAAATTGAGTGGAATACAAAGCACATTGACAATAACAAAACTCTCACGATTTTGTAAATATTTTTTATTCACTTAATTCTCAAGATTTTTAATATCACTTATCCGAATATTGGCCACTGAGAATTTCACCAAAAATTTTTCTAATTATGTTGACAAATTACTTATCTAACTTTTTTTTTAAGGAGGTACAATGTTAAGGAGGTTCTTGTCAATCTCCTCCATAGTTTGGCTAATGTTCTGTAGTTCAGCTTCAACCGGCTTTACAACCTAGCTTTGAGTCGCACACGAGGCGGAGGTGGTGGCGGAGACCAAAATAGTCCAATTCCAGCAAAGCGTTGGGCTATCGCTTCTAGACTTGTTGGATTCGCCCCAGTATCTTGTCGGCTAATAGGGCCAAAAAAACAGACTGTTAAAGTTGTTACCGATCGTGAAACCATAAGTCGTACGCAGGTACAAAATTATACTCCAACCATTTTTCGGCATTGTTAATCATATAAGAAAGCTGACCATAACGGAAAGGTTACTTACGTTCCAAACCCTGATCCAGCACCAGTACTTGCCATCTGAAAATGCAGAACAGCTGAAGAAGGTGTCATGGCCAGGAAAGTCGAGAACGTGGCTAGATTCGAAGAACTCTAGCGTGTAATTAGGCATGCCTCCTGATTGACAAAAAAAATTAATGGTATGAGAAGGAAAATTAGCATTTCTCTTTTTTTAACTAAATTTTGAATAGTATAACACTGAACACTAAATTTTGTAGTTTTTGTAATCACCTTGACATATTAAGTGATTTTACGAGCAAATAAATGTTGTCCTTTAAAATGTACATATTTAGTGATTTTTACCAGCAAATAAATGTTGTACTTTAAACTGTACACTACAATAACCTAGTTGATCCAATAATGTATTGGATTGCACGTTTACAAGTGTGTAAGTAAATTTGATTATTCGGCGAAATTGTTTTGTTTAAAACCAAGTTCCTACTCTTTTGTTTTTTTCTTTTCTTTTTAACAAATCCCTCTTAGTGTTTTGAAACTCACAACTTGGACTGGTTAACCTTACCTCTAGCATGATTTCATGGGCAATAAAAAACATCAGAGAATGGAGGTCGTGTCCACAAGTCCAAGTAGGGAATATATAAGATTTAACGTCCTATTCCTCTATAGAAATCATGTCTGCAAAATGTATCCGTCCTACCGAACACGCCTGCTGCCACTACCTCTCCGCCCCTCCATTCTGTAAGAGGCTACGGTTGCCTTGATTTTTGGCCAAAATCCCGTTTTCTAAGCTGTCATATAACACAGCTGACAAAGATTGCCCAAAGATTGCCAACAATTTCTTCAAACCCAGTAATTTCCCTTGCACCTGTTAATATTTGCATACAACAAACCAACAGTTTTCCCACTTCTTAAATCTATTGTCACAAAATTCTATCCCCCAGTCTATTTATTATTATTACTGCATTACCTATCTCCGGCTACAAACACAAAAGAAAAAATAAAATATGCTTTCTTAAAAAATATTTTCAAACAAATCCCAAATTAACTATACTAATCAAACCTTTCCTTTGTACTATTATTTCACAGGGCCTTTCATTCCTCCATCTTTTCTTCATCATTACAACTCTTATAAATAAGTCTCTAATGCTTCAACATTCCTTCCACGAGAAGCTCCTGTAATCTTGATTACTCATGCATCTGGCTCAAAGACATAATTTATAAAAATTTTTGCTGCTGGCCACATATCCTCAATAGTACAAGTTGGGATAACTAACCATCTGTCAACCTAACATTACTATTCTTTATTAAGGGTTTAAATCATTTCTTCATACTTTGCCACATTACTTTGAAAACAAACTTGAGAAAACCTGTTGTATCTCGTAACCAAAAAGATTCTAATTTCTCAGTAATTGTTCCTATAATAGGTGTATCACATTATCTTCAACTTCTTACATCCATTCTAGAGCGTCATTGATAAATTAGATGTTTATGAACAAAAAACACATGGCTATCACAACAGTGAGACTACATAAATTGGTGTAGATGACAGGGAACTCAGGTTATAAATTTTTTCCTAAAACTCTTTTTCCTGAATGCTACCAACCAACCACCACCAATAGCATCAGCAATTGTACCATAAAAGCAACCATCTAATTAATATATTTAAAAAAAACAAAGTCACTTACCCAAAATCCTCCTCAGAGATGACTATTGCATTCCAATGCTATTGTAGGGAGATACATAAATATATATAAAAGGAGTTCCACAGAGATGCATGCACTTTAAGAGACTTCAAAACAAAAATTAGGGGAAGTAGATAAGTATTACTTGATCAATATGAGCTAAATATTTACAGTAAAGTGGAGAGACAGGCTGAGGAATTGATGGGAAAACAACAACACCAGCCTGCCTGTGCATGGTGGTTTTGAAGGTCATGCGTGCTCACACGTCTTATATAATATCTCGAATCAACTGAAAGATGTTGAAATAGCCACTTATCAAAAAAGAAATACTGATTGTATCCAAAACCTTTCCAATAATAAAGTGTAATGGCGTGATAGCATTCATATGCCCGAAACCTTTCCCCTGCTGGACGCATCCTTCACATTACAGGGAATAAACACGAGAAAATAGGTTCCAGAAATGTTTTTCCAAATATGCCATTGCAACATAAGATTTTCAAAGATGATAACTAGTTTCTCTACATCAAGAGCAAGTTCCAAAGAGGTCCATCCAGAAGAGTCATGTGTATTCTCTTCACCCGCTTTCAAATTCCAAAACAAACTTTGACAAGGAGACAACTTCCAGTCCCTTTGAGATTAATGAGTCAACTTCAATTCCCTTGTAAATTAATAACAAATTTCAAGGAAAATACTTACCCATAATCCTCTCAGCTTTTACATCTAGGAACACAATAATACACTCTCAATCATTGATAAATAAAAATTAAAAAAAAAAAATTTGGCCTTGCATTTGCAAACTTCACAATGATACTAAAGATAAGAGCAGCTAAAATAGGGACACGTGAAGCATATGGGCTCCATACAAAGAGACACGTGGAGACATCAACAAGAAGAAGTTATGTGTTGTTACTGTTGTAACCCCTAGCAGTTGATATGTGTTGTATTTATTAGTTATTTTAGTAGTTGACAAAGCCATGTATAAATACGTGAAAAGGGATCATTGTCTGTGTGTTGTAATGTTTAATTCAAAATCTTAATCAAGTATCTTCAGTCTATTCTCTCAAATTTCCTTATTCTATTCTGCAATTTTCACTCTCTCTTAATCTCTCGCCTTCTCCACTGAATTGACCAGATTCAGAGTTGATTCTCCATCAATTTCTAAATTGCCTATTTGGTTCCCCTATTATTTTAAATTCCCCTGCAACACACAACAAATTTACCTACAAGGGATGGAGTTACTATACATTCTGTTCAGTTGCAAGCATAACTTAAAGATTTCTTGCTATCATCAACGCCCATATAAAGAAGGATCAAATTGTTCTACAAAAATCTATAAAAAATTAATTAGAAAGTATACCCGACAGACTCTACATATTCTATACAATCATATCAATGAAAATTAAATTGCAAAAATGAATAACACCACAAAAGAATATGTTTTTCAAATCAATCACTTACGATTTCTGCTTTTTCCCTAAGTCGATGATTTTTCCTGGCATCTCTTCAATGCATGATCACATCCGGGGTTACCCAGATCTGCATCTTTCCCACGCCTTTTCTTCTACTCCACCTCTTTTGCAGTTTCCTCAAATTCTTTCTGAATTTTTGAGGTCGTCCTACTTGCCGTTCAAAATGGCGTTTTGCAAATCAATTTGATGTTCTTCCCTGCTTTTCGGAGGGCTTTTATCTGCGCGACAATGAAATTCAATTTTCTTTCGACTCTGGTTTTCGGGGACAAACTTTTGGAACTTAGAAAAAAGTAATTTGCCACGTTTGTTCCTCTGTTCCATGTAGATATATTTTTCATTTGCTCCATGTCACATGCGTGCACGACTCAGTGCATGGCCTGTGTTTCTTAACCTTTTTCCTTTTTTTTTTATCGAGGGATACAAGGAATAATGTTTATCAGACAGTGGACTGTGCTTTCTCATTCTTCTTTAGTAGTACCAAAATAATTTGACATTTAATAATTTATTAATTTTTTTAAAAATTTCAATTATTTAATTTATATGTAATTTTTTTTGGTTATTTAGTATATTTTTTAATTTATTTACCAAAGAAAAAAATAATAATTGTTGCGTAAGACAGCCAAACTCGTGGAAACAAATTAGATACGCCTTGGTCAAAAAAAAAAAAAAATTAGATACGCCGCAGCGAGGAATCCCACGTGCGCATAGCCCACGTTACACGTGACTTTCCCTTCGCTGATAAGAAACACCGCTCTACGCAGAGCCGTCCAAACCAAAACTGCTGGCCATCACCCGCGGGACATCAAAAGATCGAACGGTCCACGATCAAGGTCTACGAAGACTCTGAACTAGGTTTTCTCTTCTTCCTCCAAACGAACCTCCACTATATAAACATCACATCCTCAACCACTCCGCCGGCGCGGTGCAGTTTCGTTCTGCCACCTCCCACCCTCCTTTAAAAAAAAAAAAAAAATCCAAAAAAAATTTCTCTTCCTTCCGCCACCTCCGCCGTCTTCCGGCCGTTTCCGGCGGGTTCTCTCACGATTTTATCCCCTCTTTACCCTTCCCTCTCCTCTTCGTATCTCCATATCACCCTTTAAAAATCCCTAAATTTCCAATTTTTGTAGGTCTAGATTATCAGTTCAGACTCCCTTTCGAATCATCTTTCTGTTTTTTTTTTTTTTTAATTTCTTTCTAGGTCTATTTTTGAAACAACAAGAGGAGAGGGAGAAAAGAAAAAAAATAAAAATTTAAAAAAAGAAAAAAAAAAGAGAGAGAGAAGGATCCAGAAGGTTCGTGATTTGAGATGGCGCAGATTCAGGTGCAACACCAGGCGGCTCCCGTGGCGGCGCCGAGCGGAGCAGCGGCGGCGGCGGCTGGTCCTGGCGCGATTCCGTTCATGCCGACCTCGCTGTACGTCGGTGATCTTGACCTGAGCGTGTCTGACTCGCAGCTCTACGATCTGTTTAATCAGATTGGTCAGGTCGTTTCGGTTCGGGTCTGTAGGGACTTGACTACTCGGCAATCGCTCGGCTACGGCTATGTTAACTATAGCAGCGCTCAGGATGGTTAGTTTCGTTCTTTTTTACATAATAATGAGTTATTCTTTGTAATTTTCTCTTCTTATTATTATATTCTGTTATCTTGTCGACTGGGTTATGTTATTTGCGTTTTGTGGGAATGCGAAATTCTATAGTTTGCCTCTTTTGCGGGAAGTTTAACGGGCAATTGGAAGGCAACTTTTGTAATTGAATTGTGTGTCTTTGGGATTCTCTTGCGTTGTAGCAGAAATACTGGTTTTTTTTTTTTTTTGGATACTTCTGGGATATTGTTGAAGGCTGTTGATTGCAATTTCAAAATTTAGACCCCATTTCTGCAACCTCTGACATTTTAATTGAGGCTAAAAGGGAGGGGAAAAGGAGGGAAATGACAATGATGCAGTTTACTGGTCTTGACAATGATGAATTAATTATTTTTTATGCCTTTTTTCCTTTAAAAGACGATTGTCTAATGCACATGTTTTGCAATGCTCATTCTTTTTTTTTTTTTTTAATGGGATGCTAATGGCTATGCAAGAATTTTTTTTGTTAAACCAGCACAAATTTTTCACATGTGCAGCGGCACAGGCTTTGGATGTACTGAACTATACTCCACTCAATAACAAGCCCATGAGGATCATGTATTCACATAGGGACCCCAGCATTCGGAAGAGTGGCACAGCAAATATATTTATTAAGGTATTGGGATCCACTGGTGTGTTTTCCCCTACCACTCCATTTGTTTTTAACTTACCATTTTGATTGTTTCAGTTAGATACTGTTATGATTTTATAGGTGCTGAAGGTCTGTAATCATGTTTGCCATCTGGCTTCATTGTCCTTGTTGTAATCTTGTTTTATCACATTGTTGAGTTTATGTTAACTATTTCGTCTTCCATTGTGTTTTGGCTGCTGCAGAATCTGGACAAGGGTATTGATCACAAAGCTTTGTATGATACTTTCTCTTCATTTGGCAACATCCTTTCTTGCAAGGTGGCTACTGATGCTGCTGGTCAGTCGAAAGGCTATGGTTTTGTTCAGTTTGACAATGAGGAATCTGCTCAAAATGCGATAGATAAACTAAATGGCATGCTGATTAATGACAAACAAGTGTATGTTGGACAATTTCTTCCCAAGCAGGAAAGAGAAAGTTCTTTGAACAGAACAAAATTCAATAATGCCTATGTCAAAAACTTGTCTGAATCGACAACAGATGAAGATTTGAAAAACATTTTTGGTGAATATGGAACAATCACCAGTGCTGTTGTAATGAGAGATGGAGATGGAAAGTCCAAGTGTTTTGGATTTGTTAATTTTGAGAATGCTGATGATGCTGCTAAAGCTGTTGAGGCTCTCAATGGAAAGAAATTTGATGACAGGGAATGGTATGTGGGGAAGGCCCAGAAGAAATCTGAAAGAGAACTTGAATTGAAAGCCAAGTTTGAGCAGAGCATTAAGGAAGCCATGGACAAATACCAAGGAGTGAATTTGTATATCAAGAACTTGGATGATAGCATCAATGATGAAAAACTAAAAGAATTGTTCTCTGGCTTTGGGACAATCACTTCATGCAAGGTATGTGAATATTTTTCCCTTATATTTGAAATCAGCACCATGGTGTCCCGTATCTTCTTCATTATGGTGGTCTTGTCAGTCATTTTTCTACTGACTGAATATACAGGTTATGCGTGACCCTAGTGGAATTAGTAGGGGTTCTGGGTTTGTCGCTTTCTCTACTCCTGAAGAGGCATCACGAGCTGTAAGTTCTAATCTTTGTGGTTGTTGCAGTACTTGGTCTAAATTTGATATGTTCTTATCAATTGTGGTCAGCTTGCTGAGATGAATGGAAAAATGGTGGTTAGTAAACCTCTGTATGTGGCACTTGCACAACGGAAGGAAGAGAGAAGAGCAAGGCTTCAGGTTTAATCTAGATTTTGCTATTATGATGTGTGTTTATGTTATTGATGTTATATTTAGCCAAGTGCAATATAACATCCCAATGCAATTTGCCATGCTTTTGTTCTTTGCTAGGTTGAATTCTTTCTTCCAGAGTTTTCCTTTTTTATTTTCTAACAATATTTTTAAGGAAATATATGGCCTTCAGAATAAACTGTCTAGCCCACGTAAATTACATGATTATGTCTAGGAATATCATAGATAACTTAGATCCATTCCAAATTCATCAATATTGTCTTGATAAGGATGGTATATTATTGGGTATAGACTATGATCTGGATCCTTTCTCTTTTCACTGGGGTGAATGTCTTTAGTTACTTTGTTGGCCAACACAGTTGTACGTCAAGGTTAATATTTTCTGTCAATAGGCTTGCGGTCCAATCTCGCTTTTACCAATTTCTTTGAAGGCGTTTGTTCCATTTCTTTGTCAAAGATGTAATAACTATACACAGCATCTGGGTTCATTTTACATTGAAAAATGGCTGCTAAAGGGAACTTATGAAATTTGGCTTCTAAGTTCTTTATTGGGAGATGCAGTAATAACGGTAGTAAGAGGTTACTGATGTTGTTTGTAACTGCTAGTATTATTTCTGTTTTTTGCTTTTTTTTCCCCCACCCCCCTTGTGCAGGCACAGTTTTCACAGATGAGGCCTGTTGCTATGGCACCTCCTGTGGGTCCTCGTATGCCCATGTACCCTCCCGGTGCTACAGGTCTGGGTCAGCAATTTTTGTATGGGCAAGCACCTCCAGCCATGATTCCTCCACAGGTAAGCTTTCTATATTTTAGTTTCATCTGCACAATTTGGTCATTCTGATAGATTGGCAGATATTGATGCAGCCTGGCTCTGTTCATGTATGAACGTACAGTTGTTGGTTTATATTTGAAATGGCTGCTCATTTTTTGGCTTGATCCCCCATCTTCATTTCTTCTCTCAAGGCATGAACGCGTGGTTGAAATATCTGCGTGCTCATTTTGATTTATATTATAGCTGTCAAATGTTGTGTGTAGAACTAGTTACAAACATCATGGTCTGGAGGACACTTCTAGCCAATTGGCTGTGAAATTGGAAATGTTGTGTAGCTCTCAACTTCTAAACTAGGAAGAAGGTTTCACCAATTGTTGAATATGAAAATTTGATGCAGAAGGTGGTTTCCACTGTTCTTGCAGTACACAAGCACTTGTATGTACAATTAGTTGGATTGCAAATTATTTGGTAACTACCATTGCAGACGAATACCTTTTTGATACATTGTGTAGACTAAAGCTTTTTGTGAATCTATCCAAACCAGTGATCTATAACAGGCTAAAACTTTACCCTGATGCGTTGGTTGCTGCTTTCAGATTTTAAAACCTTATCAAATTGATTTAGAGGCAGTTTGGAATTATCAGACTGGCATGTGTTGTAAATGTACATTGTAATTTAGAAAATTTTGGCTCATTTTATTTGCCCATAAGCATCTGTGGCACGGGCTCAAGTCTTTAATGGCCTATAAACACTCTTTTTCATGGCTCATGCTCCGTGCTAGAAATTGCAAGTCCTTACCTTGGAGACTTAACAGAGTAAAGGTCTGATTGGGGAGGAATGTTTAGCAGCACTGAGGTCCCTCTCGAGCTTCATGTGGTAATGGGATGTATTTCCTCCCCTTGGTCGGCAGTACATCTTCATGCTTGGGTTATCTTTCGACCTAATCAAAACAAACATGGACTGATTAAGTGGCCTAACAGTGGATTTCTAGAGTTTTTTTTTTTTTTTTTTGGCTAATTTTAATGCGGTGTGACCTGCCTGGAATGAAAGTCGGAGTTTCAAGCTCAGTGCTGCTCAGGTTTGGTTGTGAAGAGTGGAAGATTGACAAGGAGGGTTTATTTGAAAATATTTCTTCCAATTAAACTGTGTTCGCCCTAGTGAATTTTAGGCAGCATTTGGACTAATTGCCTGATCACCTCTTGTCTGGTTTTTTGATTGGATTATAATATGGAATACATAAAGATAGAGTGGATGGATTTTTTTAAACTCCAGTAGAATGCAAATGACTGTGATCTTTTTTTCCCCTTTTTTGGCTAGGCACTAAGCTTTTTCTTATTTAATGTAGCAGAGTTTGAACATCTTCGAAAATTAAAACAATATGCCATTGAGGTTGGGAGGGTTGTCCTGTAAGTTTGGTGTTATAATCTGTCACTCTGTGGCATGGGTGAAGGATAATAGAAAGCTTATGTTCTATTTTACCTGCCATTTGTTTTAGGCTGGATTTGGCTACCAACAGCAACTTGTTCCTGGGATGAGACCTGGAGGTGCTCCCATGCCAAATTTTTTTGTACCAATGGTTCAGCAGGGACAGCGCCCAGGGGGGCGGCGTGGAGCTGGTCCTGTTCAACAGACTCAGCAGCCAGTCACTTTGATGCAGCAGCAGGTCAGCACAAATGTGGCATCTTCTGACGCTTTCTTGCCATTTTTTTTTTCGTCATTCTGAAAAGATTTATGCTTGTTGCAGGTGGTTCCTAGAGGACGAGTCTATCGGTATCCTCCAGGTCACAACATCCCTGATGTTCCAATGACAGGTCTTCATGGAGGCATGCTTTCTGTTCCCTATGACCTGGCTGGCTTATCAATTCAAGACGCTTCAGCAGGACATCCAATGCCCATTACGGCATTGGCTACAGCCCTTGCCAATGCAACTCCTGAACAGCAAAGGACGGTATGCTCGTTCTCTTTCCATTGATTAGCTTTCATATTCCCGGTACTTTGTTGAGACCAAAGTTAATTTTATTTCTTTTTGGGTTTCTGGTTGTGTGGCCAGTTGCTGGGGGAAAGACTATACCCTCTGGTGGAACATTTGGAGCACGATTCTGCAGCCAAGGTTACAGGCATGCTCCTGGAGATGGATCAGACTGAGGTTTTACATTTGCTGGAGTCACCGGATGCTCTGGAGGCAAAGGTTGCTGAGGCCATGGATGTCCTTAGGAGTGTTGCTGCACAGCAGCAGGCAAACAACCCTGCCAACCAGCTTGGCTTGCTGTCCCTTAATGACAACCTGGTCAGCTAATGTCCCGTGGATTTAAAAGGAGTGCCTCAGAGCTAGAGTTTTGTTGACGGAGAGGGCACTATAGTTTTTCTAATATTTGTTTTCTTGATGCTTATGGTGGTTGAAATTTGCAACTTTTTGGGATAATCTCTTCATGCTGTGCGGGATTCTGGTTACTAGAACACAATATTTAAGAATTCATTTCGTTTTGCTTGGAGTGTTTTGTTTAAAGATATAACCTGAATTTTTGCCCTTGTCTTGCCTGAACTTTTTAATATGGTATGCCTGTACTTTTAAATATGGTATGGTTATCCTGATTGTTGTCGGCCAGGGTTGAGAAGGTAATGCTATTCAAATTATTATTTAGTGAAGATGAGAAAGAAAATGATTAGAAAAAAAAGTTGTGAGAAAAAAAAATGAATGAATTTGTTGTTTGGATAGATGAAAAATGTGGGAAAGAAAATGATTAGAAAGTGATGAGAAAAATAATTATATTTGAAATTATTAAATTATCCCTATTGTTTTTAGTGATTTTTTTCTTGGATTGTTTGACCCAATTGTTGTTTGTGTGTTGGGACGACGGGATAGGTTATTTAGGTAATTTTATTTATTTATTTTTATTTTCAAGTTATTTAATTTGTTCGGTCTCCAGTATCTATTGCTTTTGACCATGGCAGCGCATGACTCCTAATTTCCATCAGTTTTCTAAGATTTTAGCCAAAGAAGTGAAATTGTATTGGGAACCGGAATTTTCTTTTCAGTGCAATTCTTCTGGGATGCCAAACGGAGGGTAAAGCTTCAATAGGGTGCAACCGTCCATTAGTCCAAGGATGGTGCGGGATTGCACATTTTATGTAACATACGTTGCTGTTGGTTATATAATACAGGGGATGGCTTGCGGGTCAAAGGCATTCTCATTGTCTCTCCTACCGTATCCACCAAATCCTTTTGATCATCTCGACGCCCACTAATCTGACCAAACCTTTGAACTTTTGACCTAGAGCTGCCGAACTTCCATAAAATTTTGAGAATTTATGTTAAAAATTCAACACCTATGGTCCAATTAATTTTTAATAGATCAAAAGAGTATAGATTGTTCAGTTGTTTATATCATCTACCATTCTAGTCAGAAAAGTTCATTCTACATTGGGCTTTGTTAAACATTGAAGACCTTAAGGTTATATTTGCAAGATTAGAGAACAGAAATTTCAAGTGATGAAAGAAGACTCTCAACTATGTTATGTAATGCCTAATGTCAATGAATCTCCCACAGGTAAACCCAACAGTTGCCAAGTCTCTTACCAATAACTTGAAAGCATGTTAAATTTACCTATCAAAAGAAATTAAAAGAAAGGACAAAAAAAAAAAAAAAGTCCATATTGCTTGGATCTATGGGCTCTATCAGGCTCATTGTCTAAATTTTTAAGCATAACATAATACAGATTAAAAAACAAATGAGTTGTGCCTTGACATAGTCCAAAACAATTATATTTTTGAGAATTTTACAAGTCTACACATTTCATAAACGCCAAAGTTTGGGACTTGGAGGTCCCATATCCATAACATTATATTATTAGTTTATTATTTTTTTAAAAAAATTAGATTAAAAATTTAAAGTTTAGTGTATATCTTTTAGATGTGTACTTTAAATTTTAAAATAATATTTATTTATATTTAAATTTTAATTTAAAAAATTTAAATAATGGCGCAGAATTCGCTCGACACAACTTTGACAGTGTCCAAGTCGCACCCTTTCATAAAAAATACATAGTGGTTGATTAAATCGTACCGGGAATAGTCAAAGCCATACGAACGAAAAGCATATTCCCGTTGAGCAATGTACATCTTTTGGTAAATTTATCTTAAATTTTATTTTGATTATAATTATAATTAATATTTTTAAAATAAAAATTAATATTTTTTAAATATTTATAATTTTTATATTTTAAAAATATTAATTTTTCCTTTAAATATATCAATCACAATTTTAAACGAAATAAAATTTAAAATAAATTCACCTAAAATACTAATTTTTTTTCCTTCTCATTTTCGCTGAAAATTTTTCTGTCCCCGTCCACTCACCCACCCATTAAACCCCTTTTGACCATCTCAAACTATTAACCCCTTCTGCCCACTAGTCTGACAATAATTTCATATTATTGACCTATTTAATTTTATTTATTTTTTAAATATAATTTATTAATAATTTTATATTATGTATATTTATTTTTTATATTAAATTGACCTCCTTAATTATGTAATATATAATTATAAGTAAACTAAATATTTATCAAATTAAAAATCTCCAAATCTAAAACATATGTTAAAAGTTAAATGAATCTCCTACAAGCAAGTTCTTTTCCATGAACTTGACAGGAAGTTAAATTTACCTGTGAAAGAAAAACAGAAACAGAAAAAAAGAGCTCCATTACATTTTAAAAAAAAAAATATTCAAATTAATGTCTAAATGCAATTATCTTTATTTAGTTTACAATTATTTAGATTTCAAGTGCAACTAAAACGAAAAAAAAATTATTATCATTTTTTTTTCATATAAAATCTATTTAGTTGCACATCAAATACAAATAATTATATTTAAGTAATATTTAGATTTTTTTTTTCAGATAATGTAATTTTTTGCGAAAAAGAAATCTGGAGTCAACTTTTCCGTGTTCCAGATTCTGCAGCTATAAAAAAACCCCAAAGCATCCGAGCCGGACCAGGCAAGACAGAGAGAAAGAAAACCAAGCAGAGCCCTTGTAACCATGAGTCCAACAATAGTAAAGCACGTCTCAGAATGCTTCATCAAACCCCAGACCATTACAGAAGAAGCAAAGCAGCCTTGGCATTTGACGCCATGGGATCTTGCCATGCTCTCTGTGCACTACATCCAAAAGGGCCTTCTCTTCGTCAAACCACCGCCAAGCAATCAACAAGACTTCAATATATTGGATCTCCTGGACAAGCTCAAGCACTCGCTCTCTCTCACACTCGTCCATTTCTACCCACTAGCTGGCCGGCTCGTAACATCAAAAAGTGAAGACCCAGCTTCTTATGTTGTATTCGTGGATTGCATCAATAGTCCAGGAGCCAGACTTATTCATTCGGCGGCGCTGGACTTGACAGTGTCGGAAATCCTTTCTCCAACTTATGTTCCCCTGGTCTGTCAATCATTTTTTGACCACGACAGAGCACTTAACCACGATGGCCACTTCAGATCTTTGCTTTCCATTCAAGTGACTGAATTGGTTGATGGGGTCTTCATTGGGTGTTCCATGAACCACTCTATTACTGATGGGACATCTTTTTGGCATTTCTTCAACACATGGTCTCAAATCCACAACAAAATTCCCATTTCTCGCCCACCAGTGTTGAAGCGCTGGTTTCCAGATGATTGCGGGCCTTTCATCAATCTTCCTTTTACCCACCACGACCAGTTCCTGAGGCCATCTGAAGCTCCTTTGCTTAAAGAGAGGATCTTTCACTTCTCATCAGAATCCATTGCTAAACTCAAAGTCAGAGCCAATTCAGAGCACAACACCAACAAGATTTCCTCCTTCCAATCGTTGTCTGCGTTTGTCTGGAAATGCATAACACGCGCTCGCAATTTCCCAGACGATCAAATAACCAGTTGCAGGCTGGCTGCCAACAACAGGTCAAGATTGAACCCACCTCTATCTCCGGACTACTTTGGGAACTCCATTCAAGCGCTGAGAGCGGTGACTACAGCTGGCGAGCTGCTAAAGAACAACCTCGGATGGGCAGCGTGGCTGCTGCACGAGGCTGTGGCTGATCAGACAGACAAAAAGATCAGGGAGCTGCTTGACTCGTGGATTAAATCTCCCCTTATTTACGACCTTCGCCTGATGTTTGATCCGTATAGCGTGATGATGGGGAGCTCGCCAAGATTCGACAAGTACGGCAACGAATTTGGATTGGGAAAAGCTGTGGCACTTCGCAGCGGATATGCTCACAAGTTCAGCGGCAAAGTGTCGGCATACCCAGGACACGAAGGCGGAGGAAGTATAGATTTGGAGGTGTGCTTGCCCCCAGATCAAATGAGCGCTCTTGAGGCTGATGAGGAATTCATGGACGCTGTCTCTTTGCCTCAGCAGCCAGCTAGTTTCCGTTAGGATTTATTTCTGTCTGATTTTGAGCTCTCGCATTTCTCCTACGGTTTGCACTTTAAGAGTTCATGGATGCTGGCTCTTGTTTGCACTCTCACGAACAATGAGCAAAAATGTAATGCCTATCCAGGTGAATAAAGGATTTCCAAAATTTTCAAAGTTTTGTTCCGTAGAAAGAAAGATCATTCCTTTAATTCAATGTCGCTTCTGGGTGTCCACCAACTTCAATTAAACCAATCATTCTTCACCACTTCGATTAATCATTCTTCAGTGCTTCAATTTAACCCATCATTCTTCAACTTCGACGTTCTCGAACGAAAATGACCAACCGTACAATTTTTTTTCTTTGGTTCCCATTAGCATTCATTACTGCCTGTCCGACGGTTGATGAACTGTTTTTGGGGATATTAAATGAACCTTTCCGCAATGAAATATTAATAGGGCCATGATTTTCCCTCTTTTGCTTATGTTGCAGCACTTGTAATCACCGATGGATTTAGGAAAATGTTTTAGAAGATATAAAATGGAAAAAATAATATCAGTTATTATGAAAAATAGATACGGTAATTATTTCCTTTGACTTTTCATGTTTTAGAACTTCTGAATATTTTTTTATTTATTATATTAAATATATTTTTTTTTATATAAGTGATCATAGTGACTTGATTCTCTTCAAACTCTTTTTTCTTTAATGTTCATTATTAAGTTTGGATAAAAAATTTGGGGTTTCAAATTAGATCAAAAAGATTCTTGACTTGAGTCTCATTTTATAACCCACATGGTCAACATGTTTTTATTTTTTTATTTATTTTTGATCATTTAGCAGCCACGGGATGAAGAGAGGAGTGAAAGATCTCGAGTTTAAATTTCAAATATCTTAATTAAGTTTAGAAAGCTGTAGTCTCTAACCATTTTAATTGTATATGAATTCTCAAAAAACAGAAAAAATGACATGAGTTAGGGTCTTTATATTAACCTCTTTATATTACATTTCAGCAGCACACTAATTTACGACATACACTCCCCAAAAAATAAAGCTTACATATTGTCTTTTCTTTTTCTTTTTTTAATATTTTATGATAAATAATTTGTTTTATTCAAAAATAATAATACTTTTAAAATGACAGAGGGCTAGATTTTGCCATTAAAAAAATTATACGAATGAATCTAAAAACATTATGGAAAAAAGCAGTAAAACTGTGGGAAAATATTAAAATTGAGAGGGCAAATTTTAATTTATGAAAGATTAGATATAAATTTACACATAAACAATATAACTCTACTATACAGTTAAAAATAATCATATATTTTATTTAATAATATATAATAATCTTTTTTAATTTTAATAATTTAATGATATATATCATTTTTATGTTGCCCAGCACATCCACCGAATATTTCTCAAAAGAGTGTAATTACGTGTTTCGAGACTTTTGTCCTGAGATTTTGTGTCGAACGAAACCGCAGCTGTTATTTTTAAAATTGCGACTGATATTTTTTAAATATAAAAATAACAACTGGTTCAAAAATATCAGTTTTAATTTTAAAAATAACAGTTTCAGTTTCATTCAACACATAATTCAATACAAAAATCACCGGCCTACCAATATCTATCCTTTTCAAAATTACACGGGGAAAAACAACGCCAACAACCACCAACCCTTGCGGCGCGCCCACGTCCATCCGAATTGACCATCATTTGTAAGTCCACGGAGAAGGCCCAGGCAGGCTCCAGCTGGAAAAGGACACTGGCAATTTCCCATCACGTTCCTAAGTTTCAACGGGGATTCATACACTTTTTTTTTTTTTGACCCAATGGAAATCATACAGTTGACTGATCCAAAATGGTCTAACTTATTCAGCAAGTAACACATTTCAAAGGACAAGGGCAAGGTGTCTGAGTCATCTTGGGGCAGATTTCAGTCGGGCAACGGTGTTGAGTCACTAAGTACATATTGGAGGGGGATGAGCCATGGGTCACTAAGTTTTGAAAATTAATTTTTGTTTCAGAGTTAAAATTTTAACTTGGAAATAAGATAGAGAGTAGCTTCACCAGATAATTAGTAATGAACGACGTGAAATTAAAGATGAATCGCTGTTAATAACACCAGCTCATGTTTGTATATATTCTTATTTAAAAAATCTACAGTGCCCACCAAATTTGATAGATGCCAAGTCTAATAAGGCAATGATCCCGTCGTTTTATGGGTTGGTTGTGGATATTTTCAATTAAGTATGGTTGGTTGCTTGAAAATTGCAATTGTTTTGATAAAATATTATAATATATATATAAGATTGTTGACTGCTGCTTAAGGCTTTGATTGGATTAAGAGAAAGTGAGTAGAAAAGAAAATGAATAAAAAATAATACAGTAATAATAATGTTATAATTGATAAAAAGTAATGATTAAAAAGTTGTGAAAAATAAAATGAATAGTATTTTTAAGAAAAAAAAGTAAAAAATAATTATTTGAATTGATAGAAAATAAATAAAAAAATAAGTAAAAAAATATTTTTTTATTTTTTATTTTTTTTATTGGAAAAAGGGCCAAACAGGGCCTAAATGTGCAACAATTACAAATTTTGACCATTGAACCCCGACGTATCTTGCACGGTGAGTTGATATATATGAAAAAAATCTATGGTGCCCGCCAAATAGGACAGCGAGTGTTCCTTCCCAACGTGGGCTTTTGCTGAATACTGCAATCATGTACTGGTCCGCAGGCCTGCAGCACCTTGTTGAACAGATTGTTTGGGTTGGATTTGGAATAATATCTCGGCTGCATCCGGTTATCAACTGAATTTGACACTATGTCCTTATTGGTTTTTGCCCGTCTAGTGCAATATTCAATTGTAGTTTGATCTAGCCATCATGCACCTCACTTGTCACTCCAATAAATTCAAAATCATGTACGATGTATAGGCCCGTTAATTACTCCTCCAAAACAAGAACGGGATTACACGGATAAGAAAGTAAAGTTAAAACAGATGAAAACAAAAAAAGAAAATAAAGTTAAACCATGTTCGTTATTATTTTTTTAATTAAAAAAAGGTGTATTTTGCATTAATCGGAAATCACTTTTTGTCGCTCATGTTCAATCTCCTCCCATAGAAAAGAACTATCACTTAAACACTAATAAACTCAATCAAATTTTCTTACACTCAATACAGTGTTAACGAGTTTGAAATTCACTATTACATTCTCAATATAAATTCCCAACAAATTGAGAGCCAACATCTGTAAGGAGAATTGAACGTGAGTCAATATGAGGAGAAGTATATCATTTAAACTACTATTTCAGATGGGTTAAAGTGTATTTATCATACACTTTGACAATATTTAAAAAGTAATAATTTATACACATAAACATAACTAGTAAAGATTTAGTGGGTGTTTGGCGTGGAAAAGTTTGGATGGGATTAGAAATGAGAATGTCTCGTTCTCATTCTAGTTATTTGGTTGATAGCGATGTGATTTATATTTCCTTAAAATTAGGAAAAATATTCTTGTAAACGTAGGAATGGGTGTTACCCATATCAATCTGATTTCCATTCTAGGAGAGAAGTTGTGCAAAAACAAGTATGCAGGAGAGGAAGAAAAAGAGATGCAAAACAAGGTGTTTGCCGCGACAGCTCGGAGACAGAAGGAAAAGCAATGGGTAAGCAGAAGAAATGAAAATTCATCGTCAGATGATTTGAATAATTCCATTCGGATTTAGTATTGAATGTTTGGTCTGCTAATCTCTGTGTGTGTGTGTGTGTGTGTGTGTTTCTGTTGTGAAAATGGAACAGCAAGAATCAAGGTCCATGAGCTTAGACAGAAAACTAAGGCAGAGCTCGCTCTCCTCCGCATCGCCAAGGTTACCGGCAGTGCTCCTACCAAACTCTCCAAGATGTAGTCTCTCTCTCTCCATCTTTCTTTCTCTCTCTAGTAACATACACACCCACGTACTTACATAGGCATCTGAGAAAAGATACAAATACCCACAAAAAATATAGATATAGGAGTAGATATATTATAATTGTTGACTTCATTTTTATAACAAATAATTTAAATTTTATAATAAAATATAAAAATATTATTTATTTATTTTTTTTGTTGTGAAAATTAAGTGGCTTGTGACAACAATAAAGCTGTCCGTTGCCATATGTCTACTCTCGTGCCGCTTGTTTGTTCGACTATATTATTGGACCCATTTATGAATGGATTGGTTCACATAAATAAGCATATATGTATTTATCTATTTCATTGGTCTATTAGTTTATGGAAGTGTGTTATTGTTAAGCCGATTTATGGATTTAGGAAGTGCTTCGTTTATGACGTAAATTAATGTGCTGCTAAAATGGATATATATAAGAGGTCAATAAAAAGACCCTAACTCATAATTTTTTAAACGGGCTTGTTAATCATACTCTTTATATTCTTTTTTTTTTCAGTAAAAGTTTATTAATAATTTTACATTATATAAATTTATTTTTTAATTTTAAGTAGATCTCATTTACTATATAGTGTAAGATAGTAAATAACTTATACTCATAAAAAAATGTGAGTCAAATTAGAAAATTTTTTTGGTTAAATGTGTTGAATGTGTAGGTTAAAAAATGAGATTCAAGATTCAATATGATCTAATTTCAAATCCAAACTACATAATGAAAAAAGGGTTTTAAGAAGATCAAGTCATTATGATTACTTATATATAAAAAATATATTTAACAAAATAAATAAAAAAATTATTTAGAAGTTCTAAAACATGAAAATTCAAAAGAAATAATTTTCATATTTATTTTCATAATAATTAATATTATTTTTTTAATTTTATATCTCCTAAATTTTTTTTTTTAGATCTGTGACTGTGCTCATCACAAGTACTACAACGAAAGCAAAAGAGGGAAAATTGGGCCTTTTAGAGTTTCGTTATGGAGACGTTCATTTAAATTTAAAAAAAAAAAAAAAAAGTGTTCATCAACAGTATGAAAGGTAATGAATGTTGATGGGAAAAAAAAGAAAAAATTGTACAGTCCTTCATTTTCATTCTAGGAAGGCGAGGTTGAAGAATGATGAGTTTAATGGAAGTTGGTGGACCCCCAGAACCGATACTTAATTTAAGGAATAATCTTCCGGAATGAAACTTGAAAATTTTGGAAATCCTTTGTTCGCCTGGATGGGCATTGCATTTTTGCTGACTGTTCTCAAGACTGCAAACAAGAGTCAGCATCCGCGAACTCTGAAGGTCCAAACTAGTATGGCTGCTGAGGTAAAGAGACAGCGTACATGAATTCCTCATCAGCCTCAAGAGCGCTCATGTGATCTGGGGGCAGGCACACCTCCAAATCTCTATTTCCTCCACCTTCATGTCCTGCTTATGCCGACACTTTGCCGCTGAACTTGTGTGCATATCCACTTCGAAGTGCCGCAGCTTTTCCCAATCCAAATTCGTTGCCGTACTTGTCGAATCTTGGCGAGCTCCCCATCATCACGCTATACGGATCAAACATCAGACGAAGGTCGTAAATAAGGGGAGATTTAATACACGAGTCAAGCAACACCCTGATCTTTTTGTCTGTTCGATCAGTTACAGCCTCGTGCAGTAGCAATAAAAAGACCCTAACTCAAAATTTTTTTTAAGAACGCATATTCGGACCCAAATTGTGCAGCCATACAATTCTGCCATATGCGAGAATCAAGGTCCTACGAAAATGTAGTTAAGGTAATTGAGAAGAGAATGAAAATAATTGACAAAGAATTATGATTTTCTCAAAATGAGGAATGTGATTCCTTAATTAAGGGAAAAGTGAATATTGGAATTCTTATGCTATATTTATACAAAACAAACATCCCTTAAGTTGTAGATGACACTCATCTAATTTTAAATTTTAAAAAATACTCTAAAAACATTATGGGAAAAAAACAGTAAAATTGGGGGACAAATATAAATTTACTAATGGAAAAAATAAAGGACTTAACTATATAGTTTAATTTTAGATAATATTAATTAAAGATAATAACAAATTTCATCTAACTATATCTAAAAATTTATTTATTTATCTTTTTTTTAGTTTCAATTATCTAAGGATATATATTATTTTGATATTATTTTAATTTAATTTAAAAATTTTCACTAATTGTTTTTCAAAAATATACATGGGAAACAACGTGCAACTAGCACCATCGCTCGCGGCACCCATGACCATCCGAATTGACCACCATTCTTCACGATGCGTTTGAATTGATAGAAAATGAATAGAAAATAAAATGAATAGAAAATAGTACATCATTCCCAATGATGTGTTTAAATTGATAGAAAGTGAATTAAAAAGAAAATGAATAAAAAATAGTACAGTAATTATAATTTATGATTAATAAAAAGTGATCATTAGAAAGTTGTAAGAAAGAAAATAAATAGTAATTTGTGAGGAAAAAAGTAAAAAGTAATTATTTAGATTGATAAAAAATAAATAAAAATAAATAAATAGAAAATACTTTTATTTTATTATTTTTTTCTTTGAAGCCAAATAGGGCATAAGTCCATGGAGAATGGCAGGCCTAATAAGGCAGGCTCTAGCTAGCAAAGGACACTAACAATTTCACATCACGGTTTTACGTTTCGGTGCGGAATTAGACAATTGAATGATCCAAAAAATGGTCAACTCATTTAGCAAGCAACTTATTTTTGTAGGGCAACGGTGTCGAGTAATCTTGGGGCAGATTTCAGTAGCACAATGCCCAAATAGTGAAGACTCACTAATGCCCAGTTTGGATAGATGGATTTTGAAGAGAAAAGAAAATGAAAAAAAATCAAACATTATCATCACTGTACTATTTTCTCACAATTTTTCTTGTCTATTCATTTTCTATCAATTCAAATAAATAACTTTTACTTTTTCTCTTAAAAATTATTATTTATTTTATTTTTCACAACTTTTTTATCATTTTCTTTCTCACAACTTTCTATCAACCAAACAATGGATTCAATCCATTTTCTTTTATTTTATTTTCTAACAACAAATCTAAACATAGGGTAAGCTCTGATTTTTAAAAGGAAAAAGCTATTTGGCTGCATATTGGAGAACTAATAAGTAGTTGTTATATACAATGTAATAGAAAAATTATAAGAAATTTATACGATGTATCAGAGAAAATTATATGACGTATAACCAACTAATAAAAATAAAAAATTTTAGTTACACGTCGTATAATTTTTTTTTCTGTAATATTGTATAATTTCTTTGTAGTTTCTTTGTTATATCATATATGACAGCCACTTAATAACTTTTTAAAAATAATTACATAGTGGTGTCTTTTTTAGAAATAATAATTACTATATTAGAGGGGAATGAAGGATGAGTCATTAAAATTTGAACTTGGAAATGAGATAAGACTAGCCTTACCAAATAATAGTGATGAATGACTTGAAATTATAGATGATCAAAGATCTAATAGAATCGTTATTAATGGCATCGGCACATGTGTATATATATATATATTATTATTACAAAAATCTCCAGTGCCCACCAAATCAGATACATGCCAAGTCTAATAAATTGGTTGTAGATATTTTCAATTAAGTATGATTAATTGCTTGCAAATTGCAATTGCATTCGTATAATAGTATAATATGATAATATGCAATATTTTTTTTTTTAGTCAGATTGGTGGCTAGCCTACTGCCTTACAAATTAGAAACGTGCAATAATTACAAATTTAAACGTCTTGGCGATTGAACCCCAATGCTATCTTAGACAGTGAGTTTATAAATATATATATATATATATATATATATGTAAAAAATCTATGGTGCCGTTGAAAGGAACCGTAAATTTCGAGTCTCAAACAGTTAGATTTCGAAAATACAGATACAAATTATAAATGAAAATTTAAAATTTATGTGGGGTAATCTCTGTGTAAATTTTCAGATTAATGCTCATTTGTAATTTAGTCAAAACTACAAGAGCTTGATGTTGATAAAAAGAAAATGAACTTTCATAGTTTGATTTTGAACTAAAGAAATAAATTTCACTTAGGACCGAAACTTAATATCATATAGATGTCGTAACTCTAGTGAGAGTCGTAAAAACTTGATTTCATTGGAATGACTTGACTCTACTGAGAGCCGTATGAGCTTGATTTTAGGTGGACTAATTTGACTCTGCCAAGTACTGTAGGGATTTGATATCAGATAAACTAGTTTGACTCCACTAAAAGTCGAGACTTGATCTTAGATGGGCTAAGTCAACTCCGCTGAAGGCTACAAGAGGGGGGCTTGATCTTAGGCGTAGTTAATTTGACTCCACTAAAAGCCGTAGAAGCTTGATTTCAGATGGATATTTAATATTTTAATATTTTATATTTTTATTCTAACAGATCTCACTTATTGACGACTAGAGAGTATACACCTAAAATATAAATGAGTATAATTAATATTTTTGATTTTTGATCTGTAAGATTTGCCTCAATAGTATCCAGAAAGCATGTGCTCAAAATACAAAAACGTAGAGGAGAAAAAGTTTAGAAATGTTTTGGAATTGGAAATTGCTTCCTCTCCTTCGGCTATGCTTTGTTTTTGTCTGTGTTACTTGAATATTTTGGGATGATCTTGTACCTATTTATAGGCACAAAAATCATACTGTACAAGATTTTTTTTTCTTCCAATTGTCAGTAGCCAATCTTTTGAAAATTTTTTCCCTCTTCAGAGGTTCGCAACTGATATATAAATCTTTTTTTTTTTTTTTTATAAATGCCCCCACTTCATGGTTTGATGAGGCGGAATCTCAAGACGCGATTCGAACCAAGTCTTGAAGTCTAACTTGAAACTTGAAACATCTTGAGATTTTTAGCCATAACTAGTTTGACTATTATTTGACTTCCATAGAATTCGATATGACTTTATGGATGTTAACTCTGCAACCAATATAGAAATTAAAGTTTTATAATTTTAGTGAGGATGATCTAGCAGATAAAATATTTGGACCTCTGCATGAGGAAAATCCAATACTACAATACTTTAGGGCCATCTCATTGAGAGATAAACTGTAGTTATGATTCCTCTGTATGTCGTAACGTAAGGAGAGTAGTTGGGACTTATCCGTCCGTCACCATATCTGCGATCTCATGAGGATGATCACAACTTTTTTTTACGTTGTGATAGATATGAACTAAAGAGAGTAGTTGAAACTTCATCGACCATGATGACGTTAGAGGTTGAGATTCGAGGATCTCTCGATTATTTCTCTTTCTAACTTTTGTGTCTGCAGTTTCTTGATTAAAAAATTTCTTGAAAAAGAAAACACAAGGACTAGTCATCTTCTGTTTTTAGAGAGAAAGAAAAGCTGAGTGATAAGTTCTGTGATTTAAGAATACATGCAATATATACGCAACAAAAGCTACATTTTTTTCGATTTTTTTTTTTGTGAAAATCCTAAAAGAGGACATGCTGGATCAGGTGAGACCATCTTTTACGTCCATTTCTTTCATAAGAGATAAACGAGGCGGTGACCAACGCGTATTGTATAAGTCATGGCAATAATGTGTGTTGTAAAAGTCGTTGCATATTATCCTTATCAGCTGACCACGTAGGGTTCGAAACGTAGCGTTAAATCAATTGCATCCTCGTTTGACGGACCAATGACGTTGACACTACTGAAACTTTCCTTCTAATTGACATCACTGAGGTATACTGAAAAAAGAGGCAAAATTTCATCAGAGTGGCTTCCTCCTGATGAGAAATTTCCTCCCGGTGAGAAATTTCCTCCAGTGCGAAATTTTCTTCCAGATTGAAGTACCCATAAATTTTAGAATTATGTTACATATGAAATCATCTCTTTCTCATTATAAAAGTACAATTATACTTTACTAAATGATTATTTTTTTACTTTTTTTAATTATATTTGTAAATTTCAGGTTATCATTTTTTCATTCATCCAATTTTTCATCAATGTTAGTGTTTATAATTATTTTAATTTTTTATTATAATTTTTTCTTTTTTTTTTCACATTGTTTTTTACACAATTATGTAGTTTTTGCAAGTTGAAAAAGGCAACGCAAACTGAAACTCCAAGAAAAAGAACAAACAGCCTTTCAAGTCCAATTTGCGTCCTTAATTGTAATTATGGATAATTTGTAGTCTAACAGCTTTATAGAAGGATTGTCTTCGAAGATCAGAAGAGATCGAGGAATTAGAGAGTTTCTAGTGTGGAGAAAAATGCCTTGACTCTTGAATCTTGATGACATTGATCCATATATATATATATATATAATTTCTAATCAACATGTTAACGAAATCTAAGATATATATATAGATAGAATATGCACAATTAGGTTCTTTTTTTTTTTCCCTCCCAAATCCTTCTTTTTCATAAAATAAATTTAATTTAACTATCTATTTTGTTAAAAATTTAAATTAACCATAAAAACAAAATAACTTTAAATTTTTGAAGAGAACAAATTAGGTCTTATTTTATCTTTAAAAAATAATACTTTGAATGTCTTTCTATTTTTCAATTTTAAATAAAACACAAGTAAATTAAATTTTCAATAAGCGTGGGTCTAATAATAATAATATGATAATATATAAGATTTTTATTAAAGAGCCCACCAAATTGGAGAGTGAGTCTTCCTTCCCAATGTGGGCTGAATAATTCAAACATATATTGGGCCGCAGGCCTGCAGCACCTTGTAGAACAATTCCTTTGGGTTGGATTTGGAATAATCAGCTTTGCACATTTTCTCGGCTAAATTGGGTTGACTGAATTTGACACCATGTTCTCATCGGTTTTTGGCCGGCTGGTGCAACATTCAATTGCAGTTTGATTTAGCCAGCATGCATTTCACTTCTCAATCCAATGAACTCAAAATCATGTATGATGTAGAGGCCCATTAATCACTCCTTCAAAACGAGATAGGTATTACAAGGAGAGAAAAAAAAAAATGAAGTGAGACAACAATTTGGCTAAATTGATTGAAGGTATTATAGGTCTGAAGTTCAAATATTAGACTTATAGTTTCACTATTTCTTTTTCAATCAACTAGTTTTCAACTCCTAAAAGATAAAAAAAAAGAACAAAAAAGAATGAAAAAGAATGAAAATTTTTTTTGACATGAAAAAAATTAAGTTAAAGCTTGTTCATTATACACTTTGACATTTTTTTTAACAGAAAAAAGATTTATCGTGAGTATAACGGTAATCAAATCTACAGGCCGGGACCAGAGTAACTTCTAATTGTTTGAATCTCGTTCAACCACCTCCAAGAGATAAACCTACCATATGAGTACTGTTGGTTCCAACGGGCCTCCTTACGTCCCACTATAGTATTAACGAGTTGTAAACTGACAACCGCACTCTTATTAAACTCAATTAATTGAGACGGGCGAATTCACCCATGCTGATACTCGAACTTGAGCCATAGCGAGAAAAAATACGTCAAATTACTACCAGACTGCTATGTCAAGTGATCTACTTTGACAATATTCAAAAAGTAATAATTAATAAACATAAACTTATGTACCCTAGAAAAAGATTACATTTCCGCATTCATTGTTGTAATTTTATTACGCAAATAGAAGTTTCAATTTATAAAATTTTCATTGTTCATTTGTTTGTATTATAATTTTTTTTTGTCTCACCGGATTGAAGGAGGGAATTTAACTCACGATCAATTTTGAAGTTTTAATCTTAAATCTCACCCCCATTTTTAATGTTGGTAGCTGCTAAAGTATACCTAGTGGTTAGTTTTTGTATAACCATTAAATTTAATTTTTTAGGTACATATAATAATTGCATATACTAAAGCTTGAAAATTTAAGTATATATCATCAATTGGAACCGGTAAAATTTGGTAGCTAGAAGCATTGAGCAAGAGAAGAGACGCTCATGATGTTAGGGATAAATATTTTTTTAGTCCTAAACTTTTAAATTTTTTTACGTTTGAGTCCTAAACCTTTTTGACATTTCATTTGAATCCTAAACCTTTTGATTTTCTACCAAATTAGTCTCTCTGTTTAACAAAAGTGATCAATCTATTAAAAAATAATTTTAACTTTACAAAAAATTATTTAAAAAAAATTAAATATATGAATTGAATGTCTTTTCTATAAAAAAATATGCATGTTACCTATTTAATTCGTATATTTGTTGATTAAAAAAATATTTAATATGCATATTTTGTTGATGAAAAAAATATTTAACTCATGTATTTAAGATTTTTTAAATGATTTTTATTAAATTAAATTCATTTATTAATAGATTGACTACTTTTCGTAACTTAAAGGACTGATTAGTAAAAACTTAAAAGATTTAGGACTCAAATAAAATATTAAAAAAATTTAAAATTTAAATGTAAAAAAACTTAAAGGTTTAGGACCTCAAAAATACTTATCGTCGTGATGTTAGTAAAGAAACAAAATGTGCAGAAGGGATGAGTGAATGTGTAACAAATATAACAATGCACGACAAGTTGATAAAAAATGCAATGATGCCGTGTTGCAAATTCTCCAATCCATGATGTATATTTTGTTCTATTGGTTGCATATCTAGTGTTTTTTTTAAGGTCTGTTTGTCTGTTTTAAAATAATTTGTTTTTACAAAATATTTATAAGAAAAAATATTTACAGTAAAACTAATGATTTTTCATTATTATTTATTTAAAGTACAGTTTGTGTTTTTTCTAAAAATTTTAAAACACAGAAAAAAAAAGTTTAATATGAGTGACATTATAATGATATTAACATGACATCACTCTCATAACTTTCTGTCCCAAGGTCTCAAGTAATCTGATAGAACTCAATTAGAAATTGTCTTCAATATGATATTGCATATATATATAAGAAAAAAAAAACATTTGTCGCCTTTGAATTCTTTCTATAGATAATATTACCATGGTTATAAATTTCCTTATTAGGCATCATTGCAAATATGGGCTTGGGATGAAATTATTATTATTATTTTTTATAATTTCAGTTTTGCCCAATCTAAGTGGAACTCTGCATATTGTGGTAACTTTCTTCTTTTGTCAGCCATCTTACTAGGGCAATTTTTATGATGCTTTCATGATGATTTTGGTTGCTGTGCACCTGTGGTATATCATCTATGTGCACATATCCTACCACCACACGAATGTGGTGTGGTGCATGCACCAACTTTGTCACATAGGCTACTTATTATTCTCTTGGGTAATCTTGTTTGATATTTGTATTCATTAATTATGAGTCGTTGTTCTATTGATGATAGTGTTTCTAGCTCTTACATTTGTTGTGTTGGGAGCGTCACGCCCTCACCTTTTGGTCTTCCCTTTCTAAAAATTCCTCATTCTTCTTCTTTTTTTTCCCTTTTTCTTTTCAAATGCTTTTCGAATGCTATGTAGAGTTGCCCACTTCAATATGCTTCTATCTTAGGTATTGCAGAATTTTGTTAAGTTCACATTATCTCGTCAATTTAAGGGTTGGAAAGCTCGATGTTTCTGCTGATTTGAGCTCGATTTCGAGACTCTCTTTTAAAAATCCTTGAAGTTTTATAATTTTGAGTCTTACAAATTGTAGATTTTTCTGTGCTTTTGGTGCATTCGGACTTCCATGGGATACAGAATTTGCTGCTAGGGGGCAAAGGGAGACAAGAATGCGCATTGCGCAAAGGGTCAGTTTTTTTTTTTTTATCTGAGTGGAGATGGTCTACAGAGTTGGTGAGAGAAGATAAAATCTCAAAATTTTCAATTAGAAGTCTCAATTACTAATTATCTCAAAAAATCTAAAAAATAAAGAGTCGATTGTGTTATTGTGACAGTACTATTTTTATACCTCAATCAATGGCTAATAATTTTAAGTAAAATAATTTTTTAACATTCTTTGCTTTTGTCTTAAAGGAAAAAAAAAAAACAAGGAATACGTACCTTAATAAGGGTGATTGCTATTTTTATGTCAAATTTAAATTCTTCTTAATAAGGGTTAATTACACTTCATAATCCAGACGAGAATCATGTGATCGTGGTCTGAAGACATTGGCAAGTTGTAAATGAAACGGTACGCTACAATGAGGATACACCTACGGACTATTTTAATAATTGCTCTGAATTTGTGGAAACCCTGTCACTATAGATAGCTATGACGGAAAGGGGCCTTTTTTTTTTTTTTTTGTTCAATGAATCTCCAATCGGTGCCAGCCGAGTGCTGCCATACATGTCTTGCAAGTGAAAACTTGCCCAATGGCGGTATCTTTTATTTTTTCTTTGTTCCCCCTTCTCTTCCCTTGTTGAATGAGTTCAAATCTTTGTTTTCTTTAATGTAAAACTTGCCCCTTGTTCTCATCATTTCAGAATTTTCGTTTGTTTTTTTTTTTTATTCCTTTTTATCAGTTGTATTGCTAGCTAAGATGAGTTCCTTCCTATGGCGCTTTACGTGTGATAATGTCATTTGTTTGCCGTCTTTTGGTTTGATTTTAGTATCCAAAGGGCCACATTGCGCAATAATAAATGGCATGGGATCAGAAACAATGTCATCTTTGGTGGAGATGGTTTATTTTTTCTTTGTGGGTTATACTTGTGCCTGCCATTCGAAGTCAAGACATATAATCAGTAATCTTTGGGCTGGTACTGGTGGTAGCTACGAGGCAATCTTTCTTCCTTCCAAGTTCTTATTTATTACAATTTTGATGTTAACATTTACCAATCTCCTTTTCTCAACGCCCCACCACCAAATTGAAATTAAAAAAAGAAAAAAAAAAGCCTTTCGAATGTGCTTATAATTAGTATTGGAAGAAAAAGAGTTGTCATGTGAATAATAATCGCAGTCACATATCCGACTTCCACCTCTACTCATATGCGCTCACACATGCTGGTGCATATGTGGGTCATCCCAGTCCTTGCATTCTTGCAGACCCATTTAAGGGTTCATGATTTTGAGCCTTGCTCTGTCTCTCCCACAATTAATTGATTCAATAACCACTCACCCCACTTTTTAGAAAAGTTGTTAACATATTAAGACTTCTGGTGGAGTAAAATTCCATGATTACCAACAGCTAAACTTATTTCTTTCCTTTGCTTGAGGGCATCATTTAATGTAGACCCTGCAACATTTGCCTTGCCCCGATCATGTCTGGCCTAACAATTGAAGTATTCTTTGGTTATAAAAGTCAAATTTGGGATGCTATTTTATTTGTTTATTTATTTATTTAAGATTGGCCATGTGAAATGTGAAGAACCTATACGGGATTGAGACCCTCACCTCACCCAATGTACGATAGCCTTTGGCATTTTCTTTTGGCATAGTTTGGGTCAACAAGTCTTCTTCATTGTCGAAGGCATTGAAACGTTTCTAAATACGTATTCACCCCTTGAGTGGGGGGAGAATAATAATCAATCTTATCTTGCTAAATAGGTCATTCATATAACTTTCCAATGTGCCATTACGCAAAGGATTATCTAAGCACCTCATGCGGACAGGTTAGGGTCCATTAAATTGTTCTGGCATAAAAATAAAAAAAAACCATAGAAAAACACACGTTAAGATAAGAAAAGGGCAAAGCAAGGCAACCACCTTTGACAGTTGAGAGAAAGAGAAAAGAAAATCAAAGAAGAGGCACAAAATAGGGGACAAAAAAATACTAGAATAAATAGGCCCACCTTTGAAAAAAAATTAGTAAAATTCTCATGTAATTTATCTAATAATAATTTATATATTTTTCTTTTTTGAATTTAAATTATCTAATATTTTATAATAATTTGTTACTATTTTATTATTATTTAAATGTTGTTACTTAAATATTATTATTTAATATTTCTCTTAACCAATAGAAGGGTAGGAAAAAGGGGATTGACTGATATCGGAAGTTGAAGCACAAGGAACCTGCTGGGATACTTGCAAGAAACTTTAGGGGTATCTACATTCACACCTTCTTTTTAAGCAAAGTTAAAAAAAAGTGTTGTTGCATATGTCGGGAAAGATTAACTCTGTGTCATGTACACAAAGATTATGGCAACAACAAAGAAACGTCTAAATTATGCCGACAAAGGCACATTCCCAATTTACCCACTTGAAGAACATTTTACATTTTGATTTTTGGGTCGCCGATCGCTCCTTCTTTTTATTGAAGACAATAATTCTTATAGGCCAGAGATTTTGCTTTTTTCACATTTACATATTAAATATATTATTGTTATTATTTTGTTTTTGCATATTTTAAGGGGAGAACAAGTACATACACGAAAACATGGTCAAAAGCAATCAGATTTGAGGGGACGGAAAGGAAATCTAAGTCATCGAATAGTGGGTCCCGAGTACTTATAACAATGGCACGTTGACAAAAAGTTTTGTTTTCTTTTGCCCACAAGTCACAACTCATACACAGCTCAGCCTTTAAAAATTCAGTCCCCCTCACAAATTGATTACTTAGATAGATGAGAGAAAGGCGTGTGACCACGAAACGCATATGGCAGTCCGTTCGTGGGGTAGAAAAAATTAAAAAAAGTCTAATTTTACAAAATATATTGACGGGAATTTAAATTCAAAATTTGTGGCTTGGTACTATTAAATTATCATTTAGATTACACAATTGAACTTTTCTATTTTTGCAAAAAAAATAAAAGGGCACTTGTGTAAATAGAAAATCAACCAACCATTTTTGTGGTTTAATACTTAAAAAAGTTTATTTGTATTATAAAACTTAAAGATTTGAATTCTTATCAAAATATTTAATAAAATTAAATATATATTTATTCTTATTTAATTGTAAAAGTAATATGATGACCCTTACTAAATTTTGAGACTTTATGTTTTCAAAAATTTAGTGTAGTACTAGACAAAGTAAAAGAAACATAATTCTCTTTTTTTTTAGATTAATAAAATAAAAAAAATAGAGATAACACTCCATAATTTTACTAAATTAAATAATTAACGTCCGTCAGTTCAAGTGGTAAGAAATTTGATTTTTCTTAAGTAAGATCTTGAGTTTGAATTTTGTGTATAGAGAAAATAGGCGTAGGGAGAATTTTACTCCCTTTAATAAGTCCGCTCAATTCAAATTGGATTAATCAGAGTCTAATAAATTTTTAAATATCAAAATTTCAAAAAAAAAAAGAAATATTTATTATTCTCGCCTACCATTTGAAAAACATATTGGAATACAAAACCAAGGTTGCCCTTCTGTGGGAAGGGGTCATTCCCTATTTACCTTTTTTTTTTCATTTCCTTAAAAGTAATAATCTAAAGAGAAATTATAATTAATAATTACCATTTTTGTACTTTGTTTTCAAATCTATACCCTCAAAGTCTATAGAAGGAAACAATATACAAAAACAGATTGATATTTTATGAATTTAGATAACGTTGTCAGATTTAGAGAGAGAGAGAGAGAGAGAGATGCATAGAGAGGGCTTTGGCCAATAAGAGAAAGAGAGCCATTTGGTCAGAGAGCCAGAGCACAGCCAATTGCCTGCCTAGTTTGTTTGCTGCCTATTTGCTTGTTTGTTTTCCTTTTAAATTTCAATTTTGTTTTGAAAACCGTTCTCTCTCTCTCTCTCTCTCTCTATATCCCTACCTACGGTTCTACTTCTACCTCTGTTTGCGTTCTCCAATTAGCCATTTGCCCATTTCATTTCATTCTCATTCACACACACATACACCCAAAAGTCACAAAAGACACTCTTTTTCGCTCTCTATGTCTCCATCTCTGTGCTGGGTTGTCCCGTAAATTAGTAAATTACTGTCTGTTGTCCTCTTTTATTAATCTCTTCCTTTTTCTCTCATTGCCTTCCCCATCTCATTGTTTTTGCTCGTATCCTTCCCTCAAGCCTCTGCCTTTCTTTCTCTCTCTCTGTTTGGTAGTGGGGGTTTTCTTTCTTTGTTTCTCTTTCTCGAGAAAGGGACAGAAAATATCGCCGGTGAGAAAACACAGGCTTCTTCTTCTTCTTCTTGTTTTTCTTTTTCTTTAGTTTTTGAGTCTAATCCTTGTGTTCTTTTGGGACAGATTGTTGGATCGGTCGGGTGTCTTTTTTTTTGGTCTGTTTTAGATTCTTGGGTAAGCTCCTTTTATGTTTTTTTTTTTTAATTACCGTTTCTGTCTCTTTAGCTCGATCGGTTAAGGATGATATGGTTAGAGAGGGTGTTTTGTCTGATTTTATACCCATGCTATGTCTTTTTTTTCTTTTGGGTTTCTGCTCTTTGTGTCCGTGTTCTATTTCAATTAAAACTGTAAAGAAATTGTCTTTATGAAGGTGTTTGATTTTGCTTCAAACTTCAAAGTTATTATTATTTTTTTTTTAGAAAAAAAAACTTGAATTTTAGATTTATATTGCTTTTTTTTTTTTTCTCTTGAAAAGTCTTTTGTTGATAAGTGTTTTCTGAAAGTTTTTTGGTTGGGAAAGCATATGGGTAGGAGGCGATTTCCAGCTTGATGCAGCTTTGGGTTCCCCAGTTTGACCATGTTTGTGGTTGGTGGTAGTTTCAAAGTTTTTTTCTATTTTTATTTTTTCTCTTTGCTTGTTGCTGTTCTCTGTATTGCATCCAAGGATGTCTTTGATTAATTTTTTTTTTTAATTGGAAAAGTAATTGGATGACTATTTCCCAAACCATGCCTGCTACTTTTCATTCTGGCTGTGTGTTTTGTTTTTTTTCTTTTGTTTGTTTATCCTGTTCTGTTCGGCTACTTTTTTTTTGATTGGGCCGCCGGGGGTGTGGGGGTGGAGAGCGAAAGCTTTCATCTTTTGATTGTTTAAGACTTGTATGTGCTTTAGAGCTAGATCTTCTGTACTGATGGGTGCCTTGCTATTATGCTGTATTTGATTTTAATTGGTCTGTTTTCAATGTTGGTGAGTTTCATTTTAATGGAATCGGTGTTCCCAGTTGTTGGATTACGGTCAGATATTTAGGGTTCTGATGCTGGGGAATTTATGTAGATTTTGTGCAAAAAGACTTTGTGTTTCCCACCGGATCTTGTTGCTAGCAAGTATTGATGAATAACAACGGAAACAATGGAAAGTTGCATAAAATTATTTGTAGGATCATATGAAGCTGTCCATAGATATCAGGAGAAGATGTGAAAGTGAACATGAACAAGAATAATCCTTGCTTCTCTGTTACATTGTGGACTTTAAGTGCTGTATGGGCAACTAGATGATGATCCTTACAGTGACTGAAGTAGATGGATTTTGAATTTTTTTATGCATTTTGAAAAAGTTTGCCCCTGACATTGTCGTAATTACTTTCACTAAGTGCAAGTCTTGTATTATTACTTTTCCGGGTTCTTTCTGGCTATCAAATTTATATATTTTTTTTGTTGGTAAATTTATCAGATCTGGAAGAAGTGTTGCCGTTTGCATTAGAATTGTCAACTCTTGTCTATAAGTTATAGGGGACATTGTTATCAAATATCAACCTAATGCAAGGGCAGAGGAGTATAATTGGATCCTTGCCAGAAACCTTGGACCTTGAACATGGATCTACATCGGGTAATGCTTCCATAGATCAGCCAATGTACTGGAATAACATGCGAAATCCCTCAGAAAACCGACAAGCAGACTATATGCTGCCATCTGGTCACATGAACAGCATGTATGTAAGATCTGTTGATCAACAGCAACAAAATTTGAGTGGATGGAGCTTCGGTGGACCTAGTTCTAGTGGTGTGGAGCATGAGACAACTGGTGAAGAGGGAAGAAAAGACCTTGGGTGGTCATCTTCAGCAATTTCTTGTGGTGGAGCTGGCTCCAGATTAGAAGAAAGGCGATATTTATCAGCAAATGTTGTTCCTCTGCACACTGTTAATGTGAACCCCCAATTCAGTCAAAGTTCCAATGGCAATGCAGTTCCACAGAATCTCAATTTGAATGCATTTCCTGGTCAGAGCAGTGGTAACTGTCAGTTCATGGAAGGCTCTAATATGTACAAACCTAATGGGACAGAAAATGAGCGTATTCCACCTACTGGTGGATCAGATACTCCATTGTTTCCTTCTGGAAGTGCTGGATACTTAGTGGAAGAGAATAGCGACAGAACTGGTTGCTCATTAGATCGTCGCCCTTGCAAAAGAAAGGCTGTTGAAGGAGATATTGGACAGTCCTCTGTAAGTGGAAGTTCAAGCTTCTTTCAGCGCGCAGAGAGTAGTCCCTGGGCTGGTGTTCCTGCCCACTATAATGTGAGCAGCAGTTTGAGCATATCTGCTCCACAGGTGAATCCCAGACTTGCACTAGGTGTGAGAGGACTAGCTTCCAATGGCAGTTCCGATTCTGAGGTAGTAGGACGTTTAAGCTCTCACCGAAATTTCCGTTTGAGAATAAACCCTTCAAACCAAGAATTTGTGCCCCCTGCTCTATTTTCTACTGGAAGTGCTGGTAGGCGTTCAGGCATACCATCTACACACCAGTCATCCAGACATTTTCCTGTTGATCATTCCTTGAACTTGAGGCCATCTCCATCTCCAGCAGTAGATGGTTCAGCTCCACAAAACCAGCCACTTCTTGTAGCTCTCCCGGCCTTGCCTCAAAATACACAACCATTTAGGTGGAATGAAAGCTCTAGCTCAGGACCTGGTGATTCAATGAGTTCTACTGCTCTGGGTGGTGCAGAGGAAGCCAACTCAAGAAGTGTAGTGGGTAATGTACGGGACCCTTCCGTAATTGTTCCTGCTACAGAATTGAGAACTTTTGTTAGAAATCCAGTCAATAGTAACGGAACCACTGGAAATACAAATGTTCCTGGAAATGTTGCTTCTACATCTCAGGCTGTTTCAAATCCAAGTCTTCATCCTTTATTAGCCCCAAACTGGATTCCTCATCACAATCCTTCAAGAAATTCACGTAGACTAGCTGAGTACGTTCGTCGTTCATTGCTTTCTTCTGTTGGTAGGGGACTTGAAGGTCAGAGCAGTACACATTCTCCACTGCATCCAGTTCCACTAGCCTCATCAGAAGAGACAGCAACTTCATCTAGAACTAATAGCCAAGGGCTTCACCGATCGCATGCAAGGTCTGGATTGTGGCTGGAGAGACAAGGTGATGGTGTACTGGGAATTCCGTATCCAGTGCGAACACTGACTGCTGCTAGGGAAGGAAGAAGCAGGCTTGTGGTGTCTGAGGTCAGTTCTAGAACTCTGATACTAATGCTTTTCCTTGAAGAATGTTTAACACGCATTATTATTGTGCTCTTTCTAATCACTACTGGTTTTAGCATGGTTATAATATTCGTTTTAGGGAGTGCTGCTTATATGTCAATGCTGCTTGCGTATGGATCAGAATTTATAGAACATTATTCAACATAAAAACTCATCCGCTTTTCTTGACAAAGGATATTACTTTTACCTGAGTGCTGAAGTGTCTTATGTATAACATGTTAGGTGCCTTCAACATTACTTCACCAAAGTGACTGGGCAGCATAGATGCTTTTGTTTTGCTTTAACTCGAGCCTGTTGCATTATTTGAACATTTTACTTGAATTATTCCTAAATTTAATTAGTCTAATTGTTAATTACCCGCTTGTGGCATGAACATGGCTTTAACAAAGTGACTAGGAAACATGGATACTTTTGTTTGCTTTAGCTAAAGCCTCTTGTATTAAAACGTCTTAGGACATTGTACTGTCGATGAGTCTAATTGATAATTTATCGTCCCGCGTGCTAGTTATGGCACATTCGTGTCACTACATAGTTTGTGGATTTCAAGGCAATCTCTTTCTTCCTCCCCCTCGCTCTGTGATACATGTTCTTGCACTAGAAATTCTTCTTCGGCCGGATTCTTCTAATAACAGTATTGCTTCCAGTTGGTTTCTTTTTTTGGCTCTCTGGGCAAGTAGGATCAGACGAATTTGTGCAATTACTTGCCAAACACCTTCTGCGACAATAGGAAAACTAGGGAAAAAAAACTTTTAATACCACCTTTTCTTGTTGTGCTCCAAGACTCTGGTGCATGCTAGTCAGTGTCACCAGCACATATGAATATGTGAAGTAGCAGTTTGTTTCCTGCTCAATACCTATAGTTGCATGCAAGTTCCAATTTCCAAATACCCTTCAATCAAGTAAGAGACTCAATTGGATTCCCAACTGTCTCATTGTTATTCATTTTATTATTAATTATTATTTAATATTGTCTTATTGTTGTAATATTCAAAATCATGAGCTAAGATGACTCTAATGCTCCTTTTTTCCATGCATAAACTGAACCAACCATTATGATAAGCACAGAGATCAAAGCTTCTATAAATACGGATGCCCCCAATACATTGAAACTTATTGCCTATGGATGAAAGCTTCTATACACCTTTTCTGCAGTTTTTAGTATTTTGTTTGGAGATTCTATGAGCTCACATTGCTTATTATCTTCCTGTAGCAGATTCGCAATGTCTTGGATCTTGTGCGTAGGGGTGAAAGTTTGAGATTTGAGGTTAGCCTTTTGGCCTCTATGGTGTGTATGAGTTGTATGCGATTACATACATGTCAAGTGGGGTGTTACATGGGGCAATGGGTGTGTGCAGATAATTCAATTGTTGCTTCATATCTGATTTGATGTGAGTTAATATCTGGTAAATTGAACTAGGAATTGATATTTGAGTGTCTTATGTTTAAAAAAAAAAAATGGTTGGAAGGTTTTATGGACAGATATGCTGGGATGTCGCAATTGTAAAAGACATCACTTGGTGATCAAAATGAAGAAGCCTCATATAACGACTCGTCATCACCTCAATAACGTTGACTTTGCATGTCATCTAAATTCTTACCTCCCTGTTAGTCCCTGGTTGCAAGACAATTGACAATCAGTTGGCAATTTGTTCCTAAACTGGTCACCAGGATATGCCGATGATTATGCATAGCCAATTTCTCCCATGTTGCCTAATTGAACTGGGCAGAATGACATAAGCCTTTTGCACCAAAACACTCTTTGTTTTGTTTCAAAATTGACAAAAGAATAACAAAATTTTCATTTTAGTTGGGATGGATAAATATCATAAGTTCTCTAAGGAGTGCCTTTGACTACTTTTCTGCTAGTAGATATTCGTCTGGTGTTTGACGTGTCCTCTTGCTAATGTTTCAGGATTTTATGATTCTTGACCAGTCAATGTCATTTGGGATGGCTGATGTTCATGATAGGCATAGGGATATGCGGCTTGATGTAGATAACATGTCTTATGAGGTAAAATAAATGAAAAATTTCTTTGAATATGTACTAACATTAGCAATTCGTTTTATCAACTGTTCGTTTAAGGCAATTTTTCTGGGAATTATAGGAATTGCTGGCCTTGGAAGAACGCATTGGAAATGTCAGCACTGGATTGAGTGAAGAAAGTATTCTGAAACGATTAAACCAGAGGAAATATTCCATTGCAGCAGAAAATGAGGTGGAGGCAGAACCATGCTGTATTTGCCAGGTAGGAATGTGATCCCGTATGCCATTTGTTTGCAGATGCTTGCATGTTCCATTTCATAAATTATTGTTTAATGCGTTGTGTTCCATTTCATAAATTATTGTTTAATGCATTCAGGAGGAGTACAACGATGGAGAAGATCTTGGAAAGCTAGACTGTGGACATAATTTCCACACAGATTGCATCAAGAAATGGCTGATGCTCAAGAACTGGTGCCCCATTTGTAAAATGACGGGGCTTGCTACATGAGAAAGGACTTTCGACGATACCAGTATTTTAGATGATTTTCAGATAGATAGCCGGAAAAAGAAAACAAATTTTTCTTTTTTTTCAGGTAGTAGCTCTTTTGGATGACTGCATGGCACCGATGACAGAAGGGGCATTCATTTTTGCATTAAAAAAAATATTCATAAACAAGGGAAGTGGAACACAATTCGTTGGTGGACACTGCAACTGTCGAAAGAAATGGTAGTGCAGTATTGGTTTTTGAACACAATATTTGTTATTGGATTGGTAGTTTATAATTGTCTCTTGAATGCAGATGCATTGTGCTTTTCTTGTTTCTTTCTTCCCAACTTGTGTTTTGTAGTTTCTCTATGGATTGTTGCTCTATGTAGGGTGTCTGTCCTGGTTCTTGTTGATCACGAAAACTAGAAGAGTAGAGCCCTCAAGCTTAGCAAACAAAAATGAGTGGCTTACCGTTGGTGGCTTAAAATTTAGAATTTAGAAACTTCTATAATAGTACAATTAAGTGCCAAGTGTCCTGTCCTGAAAGTACATAGCTGGTGGCTTGGAGTTGTGTTTTTTTTTTTTTGGGTTTAATCAAAATGGTAGACAAGTTGTTCACCACTCCGTGCTGGGTAGGCCTAGTTATAGGGGTAAAGCGTTCCCTCAAAAGTTTTTAAAGGTGTTTCATACTTAAACTCGAAGAGACCTGGTTAAGGGAGAAAGATCCTTTGTTATATCATCTCACCTCCTGTGGGCAGGAGTTGTGTTTTTATGATGCCATGCTATGAAAGCCAGCGGGAGTAGCCCAGTACGTGAACTGGAATATGTATTAACATTGCAAATTGGGCCAGTTTGTTAGGATTGGGTTTACTCAAAGTTAGCTTAAGATTAATATTTAAGCTATATTTAATATTAAACGTCTCGAATTTAAATTTGAGTCTAAATTAATTAATAAAAAAAACAACACGATCAAATGAATAGAGAATATGTTTTTGGCCAGCAAAACTCTGCATTGACGAGGAGAATTTTGTTGTTTAGAGAGAGCATGACCTCACTATTTTGAGACGGACGACCCGGTGGGTTTGGAAAAAAAGAAATCAGTAATCAGTCAGACAGCTGGTTTGATTAATTTATAAAAAAAGGGAAAAAAAATGAAATTGGTAATGAAGACTGATTGATTGTTTTTTAGATTTTGACTTTGAAATATAAAAAACCTATGGTTTCACTTTAAAATTTTGATTAATTTATAATTGCATTTTAAATATTGTTCAAACTTGAAACTGACTGATAAATTTTATTTAAAATTTCAATTTATTCAAATAAAAATTTGATATATAATTAGTCCATATATATATATATATATATATATCAACTCTAAACATCAAACTGAAATTTTAGTTAAAATATACTATGTATAACTATTATTTTGTAATTATTAATGAATTAAATGGTATTTATTATAAAATATCGATTCAACTCTCAAATTGATTAAGTATTGATGCTCCGCATTTTTTTTTATTCCATCAGCACTTTGATTCCTTTTTTTTTTTTGTGGTTGAAATATGAAAAAGTAAGGGTACTCTCTATTTTTACTAAAAATAATTATGCTAATTTACTTGCAAAGTGAATCAAGTTTTTTACATTAAATTTACTAAAGAGCCAATCTTTTTTTTTTTTTTAATAATTTTTCTAAATTTACACTAACTGATTGAAGGAAGAAACAACAATTGAAGAGATCAAGAATTTAAACTTTTGACCTTTAACTTACTAATATAATGTTAACTTATAAATTTTCGGCTACTAAAGAGCAAATCTCATAAACTCAACAAACACATCAATTGCTCACCGAACCCCACAGGATCATCACACATACGTTTGGGACTTTGATTCTTGCTAACTGTTTTCCTAATTATAAAAAAAAACAAACACAGAATATACATACAAACAAAACACATAAAATTAATATTTTTTTTTATTTTTAATCAATTTTTAATATAATTTATTTTGTTATTTTATACTATATAAATTTATTGTATAATTTTTTAAGTTTAAATTAGGAGTGAGATATTAAACCTACGTGAGTGGCAAATATCTTAAAGAGCACCATTATATAGTTGTTATTAAGTATTATTAAGTGGCTGTTTTGTAACTGTATATACAAAAAAATAAGTAAAATATACGACACATTAATAAAATTATACGATTAATTACACACGTCATTAATAAAATATATTTTTTTAATGACGAAATATATGTGTCGTATATTTTCTTATGATGTCATATAATTTTTTTTAATATTATATATTTTACTTATTATATCGTATATAACAGTCATTAATACAACCACTTAACGTACGATCAAAATTTTTTTCCCATCTTAAAATACTAAACAGCGAACACATGGTACTAAAAAACCTCCTTTTTAAGGAAAAAAAAGATAATAATAAAGAAAGCTTAATCATGAGGGCGGGAGATTAATCAAATTTGATTAGAAGGCATTTACATAAAACTCCTTCCCAATCCCAAAAGATACAGAGAGAGAGAAGAAGAAGAACCAGACGAGCTAAGACTAATATAAAAAGTGCATCTATTAAATTCCCATTTGCTAATCTATCATTTTCCATTTGATTTATTTATTGTGTTTTCGTTGATCAATATCCATGGCGGATCTGTACAATAATAGGGCTCCATCTCCGGCCACTGAGCCCGAAGAAATCTCCACCTTCCTTCACCATCTTCTCAACAACAATCCTTCTTCTCCTCCTCCTCCTCCTCCGCCGCAGCCGGAGACCGCCTCCGCCGCGGAAATGCTGGATCCACATCGCTTCGGGCGGTCGGAGCGGGAGGAGTGCCGAGCCGGAGGAGGTGGAGGCTCCAGCGTCAACTTCTCCGATCCCGGCGGTTATTTCGCCAAAGAGAATGTGGAGAATGCGGTCTCCTCTTTTAGTTCGAAGTGGCGAGGAGTCTCTGTGGAGAATGACGCCGGCGACTTCAGTTGCGATAGCGAGGTATTCAATTTTTGAACAATTTTTCGAACTCTTTTTTTTTGAAAGTGTAACGAATTGTTTTGATTTTTCGAATGCTTTGATGATGATGGACTGCTGATTGGATTTAGAATGGAGCGGAGGCGTCGGAGGTGCCATCCGATAGAGTTCGGCGACGGAGTTCTTCTAAACGAAGCCGAACAGCCGAGTTTCATAATTTATCCGAAAAGGTAATTTGCGGAGGGTGTGTGCGTGTGCGTGCACGCGTGTATTGCGTTCAATTATTAGATTTTTGATTGTTGGTTTGTTTTTAAATGTGTGAATTGTGAACAGAGGAGGAGGAGTAGGATTAATGAGAAAATGAAAGCCTTACAGAACTTAATTCCGAATTCTAATAAGGTAACTTTGGCGGATGACTTTTCTTAGCAATGTGCTTCACTGTGAGTTTGATGTCAATGATTCTGTTGTTTTTCTTTGTGTGATAGACCGATAAGGCTTCGATGCTGGATGATGCTATTGAATACTTGAAGCAGCTTCAACTTCAAGTACAGGTGAACACTCTTCTTCATTCAAAGATTGTTTTGACACTGGCGTTGCAGTTGCAATCGGCCGCTTTTTTTTTGTTTTTTGGTTTTTTTTTTGTCTCTCCTTTAGTTCTAAGCCTTCTGTTTGTGCCCCTTTTTTTTTTTTTTTTTTAAATATCTCTTGTTGCAAGTTTATCTGGTTCTAAATATTAGACACTGTTGTCGGGGGTGATGGTAAGGGGCTTTGTTGGCTTAGTAACTTTACATAAGATTTACGGAGAATAAATGGATGGAAGTCCTGTGTAGTGGAGCTTTTTGGTTCAAAATAATAAAACAGCGACTTTATGCAAATACCCTGAAGGTCTCTTCAGGACCACCCTTTAGGGTCACCGCAGTTTAGTGATGCTGACCACAACTAAAAGATGGTCCCTTCAAGGGTTGGAGTTAGACTTGGCCCGCAGACACTGTGATAATGTTTTGAATGCTAAAGGAGAAGCATAGAATTTGGCTCTTTTTTTTTTTTTTTTTCCTTTTTTGGATGTGTACAATTTGATATCTTGATCTGTTTCTTTTTTAAGCATACAGATTGGTAGGTAGTATAAAAGTAACAAGCACCTTGTTCAGAACATGCAGACCTTCGTGGATTATTAACTCATTATGACATGTTGATGAATGTTTTTCGTGATGATGTTATCAAACATGAGGCATTGAGGCGGAATAGATGAGAACAATTATAACGAAACAAGCAGAATGTGAAATTTTTGGTACCAAAATTTTATTTTATTGTTTGGTATTCTATGTTGCAGCGATCATATGGAATTCAATTGATTTAATAACCTCTGGACATTTGAGATACAATTTGTAGAGCCTTCATACAATTTTGTAGCTGTGTCAACTTAGATCTGTTGTAATGTACCAATATATCATGCCCAATTTAGGAAAGGTATCCGTGCCCAATAGGTGAGTTTAAATAGTTTGAACATGGTTCGCCTCTTGCTGCCATATTATTTCTTCGAATAAAGAACTCAATGTACTCAAACTTTCCTAGTGTCAGTGTTCCACCCCTGCAAAAGAACTTCTGATGGATGATTTTCGATGTTAGAAAACAATGACACTTATGTGTTCCCTTGAGGTGCAAATGACATAATCTATGATGGAAAGTGGACTCTTGATGTATCACTTCCTGGGCCCAGTAACCAAAAAGCAATGACCCCCCTGGACAGCTAAATCTCTCTGCTTCCAGAACTAAGCATGATGGGTCATAGCAGATGGAAAAACCTCTCGCCCAATTGTTCTCATTGTCTGTTGAGGATACAAAATTTCCTTCAGTTAGCTTTACTGACTGATTTGTCTATTGACTTACAACCAGATGTTGCTTATATCAACTTTTTAATTCTAAAATGTTATGGATTTTTCATCAAATATACTGCTGGAATGTTAGTGTGTGACCTTATAGAATGACTAACTGCAAAATTAGACCTGGCATGGCATTCATCAGGATAACCATAGAAAAGAGGGAGTTAGCTGCCAACCACCCCTGCTCCCTGGCCCCTCAAAAAAAAAGGGAAAAAGATGGAGAAGAAGCAAGATATAACTTTTCTTTGTAAGAGGATTCAATATTAAGTCAGTGAGATTGTTTTGCAGATGCTGACAATGAGAAATGGATTGAATTTGAACCCGATGTGCTTTGCTGGAGTAGTACAGCCTTTGCAGCCACCCCTATCAGGATTGAACTTTGACGAGGGGAATATATTGTTAAATGCCAATGCAGCAACAGGTGCATTTTCTGCAAATGAAGAAAGTTCAGTGCATACTTCTCATAACCTCCCAAGTCAGTGCATTATCTCAACTCAACCAATTGTTATACCTTCGCGAACAAACATCAACTCTCCGGACACATCCTTTGGCTTTGATTCGTTGGTTCAGGTTCACCATGGGCCCTTAAGTCTCTTCGCAGCTTCCAAGGTAACTCCAAAATCATCCTTTTTCGCCACTCTTTTGGGATTAATGCCTCACAGTTATTTTCATTGTGAAGGAGACCTGTGGAGAAGGCACACCCCAAAGGCAACTCGGTATGAATCAAACTGTGAAGACCTCTTTATCCAGTATGCCCTAAATCAGATCTTATTCTTTGAGGCTGGATCAATACGTGTCACCAAATCACAGTTTTTTTTTTTTTTTCCTCATAAGCTACCTATTGTCGCTCAAAACCTGCTGAAGCCACTTAATATCAGGTTCTGTTTGTTGTACGTGGCAAAAGATTCATATACATGTGATAACGAAACTGTTGACACACATTAGCTTCAATCAAAATGTTTGTCCGAAACTTTTCAGACGTGAATTCAACGGGAAAGGTTTTTTGGGTTGTATGACCAATACTCCCATTTTCAGGTTCTTAATTAGAAGACTGTGTGCGTAGTGGAGGGTATTTTAAGTTTTACCATCAGTAGTACGTCGAAAAGCTCGATATTTTGGCGAAGGGATAGATGCATGGGCCCGGAAGGGGCCTAAGCCTGAACGTAGCGCGGCCATGCCCACCCCTAATTAAGTAGGAGCATAGTTGTAATTTTATTTATTTTTTCTAATTTTGTTTTATTTTTTCGTTCCACACACTCATACACACAAGTTTACTTTTAATTTTCATTGAAAAAGTCATAATAAGGTTTTGATCAGTAACTTTAGGAAGAAAGCTGATTTGAACGTTCTCTACGTTGTCCTGTGGATGATTCTTTCTCGTTTTGAAAAAGCGTTGCTGTTTATATCATTTAGTACACAAGTCACAAAGATATTTGAATGTGGGCTAGTTTATTCGTAATATAAAGTTATAGTTTCAAGTTCTTATTAAAGAGTTCATTGAAATTAAATTTATGCTTGACTCTTTAATATTATTATTAAAAAAGTTGGTGATTCTTATTAGATATTATAAAATTTGATCGTCTATAAATATGATGAAATAGTCCAATTACTGTAAAGTACGCTCAGTACAATTTTTCTTGACAGATATTAATAAAGCTAATTGTTTTTAGTTGAACTTTTACATAAAATAAAAAATTTTAGACCTAGTGCACACTGGGTGCGGAATACTATCATGCGCCGAAAGAGTGTTATGGTGCACTGGGCGTTTCCTTCATTCTCATTTGCGCTGTCATTGTCGCTTGTTGACGTTTGTGCTCCCTTGTGAAGCATTGTGCCCTTCGTGGGGTTGTTGTAGGTTTTCGGTTCCCGTCGTAAGTTTTGTGGTTCAGTTATGTTTCTTTTTGTCTGGAGTGTTAAGTTTCGGTTGGTGTTGGTTCGGTGAGCTTCCCCCGCCTCACCCCTTTGCTATGTCGGGTGGGGAAGGGGTTTTTTTTTGGCTTGAGGGCATTGGACAGTTGTCTGAAGTCCTGTGGCAACGTGGTTTTCTGGTCCCAATTCTAGTCTTTTGTTCAACTCTCTATTGCGTAAACGTCTGGGTGTCTACGGCGGAGGTTTCTTTCAGTGTTTTGTATTGAGCTTCGGTAGTTCCGGCAAGCATCCAATAGTTTGCTGTGGTTTTACTGCTGTTAGCCCTTCGAGCTATGCCGTCTTCCCTAGTTGTCGGGGATGCACTGCAGTGTGTTCGACGGTGCGCCTGGAATCCTCCAGTTTCTAGGATGTTGTTTGTGGGCTTTGGGCCCGTTTCCTCTATTCATGCAGGCTTCCTCTCCTCTGGACTTTGGGCTTAAACATGTTTTCTTCCTGGCCTGCATGGGTGCTGCACGTCCTAGGCCTAGGTTGTGGAGGGTTTGCTTTGTATAGTAGAGTGGATTGGTTGTTTGGTTCTTGTATTGCTAGCGTGGGTTTAAGTTGGACTAGTTCTTTATGTATCTAGTTATGTTTTTAATTTAATGGATATTTGCCTTCTGATCAAAAAAATTAAAAAAAAACTTTTATATGAAAAAATAGATAAATACTCGGGAAAGTTGCAAGCATTTGTTTTAACTTGCTTCAAAAAGTTTATTTTCGTGGTTCATTTTTATTTTTGGTAATAACACCAGTTGTAAATTTTAGGGGAAAAGTCAAATTTTTCGTATCAGCGTGTTGAAAAGTTTTTAGATTGAAACTCGTTTGTTCTTCTTCTTCTTCTTCTTCCATTTTTTTTTTAAAAAGAAAAAAATTTCAAAATTGACACTCGGTATTTTTTTTAGTTTAAATTGGACCTTTATCGTCAAATCTGTTCACATTGATTATAGATAATTAAAATTAACCCTTCATCAACCAGAAAAAAAACCCTTCACATTAACTCTCTCTAAATAAACTTGTTGGCCTTTTAAATATTGGAATCGAGACTCTCAACCTTATGTTTTTCCCTTTTCAAGTTATCATTAAAAAAACAAAATCACTATCTCGAGACACATACAGATAGAAATAATTAAAGTAAGAAGCCTAAATTGGTCCTAACATTTAGAACTTGTTTAATTATAAACATAATATTTTTCTGTCAGAATTGATTTCCAACGTTTTTACCTTCGAATAATTCAGTTTTATTTTTTTTGTTGCGTGGCCATTAATCTTGCTAGCGTGCGCATCACCCAATAGCCGTGCCAACAAATTACATCCTAATTATATGATAGCGTAGTAATTTTGGGCTTTTTTATTAATTTACTGAAAATATAGTTTTTTTATTTAAAAAATTTTTTAAAAATGGATGATATCGTTGATTTAATATGATAATTTTTATATCTTTTAAAATGAGAAAAACAAATTTTCAGTAAATTAAAAAGAAATCAAGAATTGCCACATCGTGGTATGGCTAGTAGTTAGTGATGGATACGTCAGCAAGGTTAACAGTCATGCGATGGAAAATGACTGAATTATTCAATAGTGAAAATATCGGATACCGACAAAAAAAACAGTTGTCTATAATTGAATAGGAACTCAAATGTTAGGAACCATTTAGGGTTTTTTGGCCAAATCATAACTTACTAGAAATAAGACAAAGGCACAAGGAAGCCCTAAACTGAATACCCTCTCGGCGACCTGATTCATTTTTACTTCAGTTTCTGCATACTTAAGACTTATAATTCAATTTAAATAGTGACTAATTACATCATCGACCGTCTATTTGTTGCCGTCTCTCTCGAGAGATAAGCAGACCTGGAGTTCAAAGACGTTGCTGTTGGGGCTGATTCGTAGAATTTTTGATCTCAATACGCTCGATCTGTTGTTAACAAAGACACCTACTCATGCAGTGATTCTATGGGAAAATTTTTCATTTCATCGGAGAAAGAGGGACGCACTAAGGGGCGGATCTGGGAAATATTTTGAGAGAAGGCAACATTGCACGTAAAGAGAGACGTGAGTATAAAAAAATATTAATTAATATATATATATTTTTTAAATTTAATTGATGGCTATATTATTTTCTTAAATAAATAAATTTCACTTTGAATGTTGATTAATTATTTTTAATTTAGAGATAAATTTTATAGAACATATATTAGAGAATTTTAATTACATAGTTGCAAAAGAAATTTAAAAAAAAAAAAACCTCAATGTTTTTGGTCAAATATTCATTTTAAAATATTTGATTAAAATATAAATGATTAAGAACTTAAAGAGATAAATAAAAAATAACAATATTACAAAATATTATATGTTGGTCAATAAACCAAAATTACAGAAAAAGATATGAGAAATTTTTAAGAATATTCTTCTCTGTCTAATTTTTTTAAATAAATGGGGGCAAAATTTAATTGTGAGTGAGGACAAATATAAACATGAGTATAATATTATTGCTAAACTTTGAATTCGAGTGACCTTAAAGAATGGATCCGCATATGGTGTATACATATTACCTTAACTTTATGCACATTATATGTTTTTCGAGAGAAAAACAAGCGACGTGTGGAGTTCGATGCTGTCAGTCACTGCATCCAATGAATTTATCTACAAATTATGTACATGTAACGGCACTTACCGAAAAAAAAAAAAAAAACCTATGTTGTTTCCCATTGGAAACAAGTTTCTTATGACAGACACAATTTCAAATGGTTACAATACACAAGCTTTAGTCTCGTCGCGGGGCTTTGGTCCCCTCCCAAAGTGCCATACATGTCATTAACATACGAACAAAACCACACACGTATACGTGGCTGTTCGAAAAAAACTCCCAAAATAATGAAGTATTGCTGGATCGTCCAAATGTATAAACTATAAAAAAAAAATTACCTAAAATTCCAAAACAAGCCAAAGTTCAATCCTTGGTCTATTCCTAAACCATTTACTTGGATGACTTTGACATTCTTTCCGTGTAGATATTGAATTTGTTTTGACAGGTACAATGTCAATATGGGTCTGAGATTATGTCGAACCAGTCAAATTTGCGCACAAGCAGAAGAAGCCAACGCGGTTATTTTATGCAAGTGCGTCGTAGGGCCTGCTGCCTGGATGTAGTCTTAATGAAACACTCTATTAGTTAAAGAACGTAAATATCAATCTATTTTGAATGTCAGATCCCAAATAATGGGAACAGTTGCGCAAAAATAATAAAAATAAAGAGTTATGCTATTTTGTCATGGGATAAGTTATGTGGAAGTCTTAAATTTTGTAATTGAGTTTTAAAATTTTCTAATCCAAAGCAATCCTAAACCATATAATTGCATTCCATATGATTTTTTTTTTTTAATAAGAATTGGTCAAATTGTTGGATACATAGTTTAAATTAGCGGAGACCGTACAAATAACACCCAAAATACGTCTAATAAAATATAGAAATACGTATGTGCGAATTTTGTTAAATTCCATCTTATTTTCCAAGTATACAGGGTAGAAAATCTAGATTCTTTCCACATAAATTTGGGAAAAATGAGAAAAATCTAGGGTTTTTACTTTCTATTTGTAGAGTAAAAAAAAGAAAATTTAGCGAAATATGCACATGAATGTGCTTTTAGGTTATATTTAATAGTTTGACTAATTCTTGTCAAAAAAAAAAAAACTTATATAGAATGAATCAATGAAAATTAAATGTTTAGGACTGCTGGAAAAAGTGTAGAACTCAATTGCAAAATTTTATGAAGGGATGGATCTTGCTGCAAACGTGGGCGTCCCGCCGCCGCCGCCGCCGCCTCCCCGCGCCCGCACCCCCCCCCCGCCCCCACAACAAACCAACTGAATAATATGGTTTCGGTAGGCCAACGAGCCCCTGCTTGGAGCCTGGCCTAATGGCCGTAGCCCGTTCTCCCCACTTTTCACCCAAGTTCTTTGGGTCCCGAGTTCGAGGCGTTGCCTCAATCCTTCCATCTCCTCCTCTTTTTTGTTTGTTTGTTTGTTTTTTTTATTTAAATTTCCTCCCCAATCCAAATGCTTCGGTTTGTTTCCATTTTTTTTTTTAAAATTTCTTTGACATCTCATTTGCAATGTATTTATTAAAATTAGTTTTATTTATTTTTAAAATTATTTCAATAAAATTTTCTTATACTCATATTAACACTTTTTTTAAAAAATATTTTTATCTTTGAATGATTGTTATTAAAAAAGAAAAAATATTTAAAAATAGATAACATATCCAAAGATGTATTTGTTTATAAATTAACTTTAATTTCACCAATTATAAAAGTTATAGTAAATATATACATTTTTTATAACGAACATTATAAAAAAATCTATTATACAATTATATAAGAGATAAATAATTAAATAATTAAATTATGACTTATATAAAAAAAAATTATATTTCCTTGTATATAAAATAAAAAATTCACAGAATATAATTATAATGTTTATTATTTAAAATAATTAATATAATTTTTTATTTTTATTATACATATTATTTTTATTATTGTATATGTATATATAAAATTTATCATCTTAAAAATTTTTTTAAATCCGAGTTTTGGACTCTTAGAGTGTTTATACCTTTTTTCTAAATTAAAAAGTTGTTGGCCGTGAATTATATAATAAAAATAACTTTTCTCATTCATATAAATCCCTAATTTTCTTTTTCAGGATTGGAACTTAAGATTGTTAATATGAAAATTTTAAATTTTAACAATTAGGGCGTCTCTTAAAAGACATTTATATCTATTTTTTTGCCACGCCCCTTACTTAAAAAAAATAAAACGTAAATTTTGTCCTTAACCATATTAATTAATTGACGGCCTAATCACAATCGGCAATATCGTACTTGCCTTCCGGGGGATCGAGAGTTCCAAATCAGTTGACAGAACAAGAAATTGACAATTATTACCAAAAAATACAAAAAAAGAAATTGACTAAGGTATTGCTTGTAGTTCATTTCTATGGAGTTGGAATTGGAGGTCAGTTAAGTGTCCTTTGTAAAGTTCTTGATGTGGGGCGTTCTTACAATAAAACTGATCAGCCGATTTTGGGTGGGATGCTGGCCAGATCACCAAAGGCAATAGAAACCCAAGTTACGGGTCTTGTGACATACAAGATTGCGCTCACGGTTAAAGAACGTTAGGGTAGGGCACGATACTAGCATTCTGATGTTTAAATTAGTAAAATGAATAATAATAAAAGATTAAAATATTTAGAAGATATGAGATTATTATATTAAAAATAGTATACATTCGAGTATTTATAAGTAACTCAAAAGACTCTTATTAGCTAGCTGGCAATAAGTGTGTTTAAAGGAAGTGTATTTTGTCTAGTAAGTAAGTTTTAGACATTAGATTCGAGATCCAATTAAAAATACCTATCTTTGGTCTGGGCCTTGTCCCTTTAGTGTTGGATTTGGGTCTTGTCCTTATCAATAACATTTTGTGCCCAACCACCAAATCAAACGAAGAAAATTCATGTAAACCATTGTTGACTGCAAGAAATTTTGAAATGAAAAGGTCGTAAGCTTTGAAGAGGTCAGAGCTTTAATTTTGATCAAGTCATCATCAACTGCTCTATTCAGTTTGCCTGGCTACTGGCACCATGCTATATATATCTACATGTTACATAATTAATAGACAAGCAAAGCAAGATTGCGGTGCACTAATCATAATCAATCTGATCAAACCTCAGCAATATTCTTCAAAGGCCTTCAGGAAGAAATGGAAAGCCAGAGCTCTACCTCACTTGCTGAAACTCAAAACCATGCTCTCTTCAATGGGTTCGGGGCCCTGCTCTTATTCACTGCCCTCGCTAATGGAAGAAAAAAATTAGATGATGATGATAATGCCGACGACCCAATTCAAATTCAAAACACAGGTTTCGGTTTAATGAGCGCTGTTGAAGGAAGCAGATCGAGGCGTGCAGGTTCATCGTGATTAAGCGAAATATAGATACCCTTAGCTGCAAAATGGATTAGAATCACTCGTACAGTGAGGCCAGGATAATTAGGATTAATCATGTACAACTTCATCATTCTAGCATAGTGGAGAATTTTTTTTTTTTTTTTTTAAATGGGGCTGTTATTGTATTTGATATTCATGAGGAAAAATCTCATGAGATTTTTTTTTTCTTCCCTGATGAATAACATAAAATTGCAGATAGCCAAATTCCTTGAACTAGAAAATATATATGGAGTGTAAGGACCAAACATTGGTAACAGAAATTAAACTGCTATTGGAGTCACAAGGACCAAACTTGGATTTATTAGGCAACCCCCAAATTATTCGCATGCCAATCTCTCTTTGTAAGATATCTGTAACTGTTGATGTCTTGAAGTGGGATGTTTTCACTCACGCAGTTGTGTCCTTGAGTTTATGTCAGCATCTCGGAGCAAAAGCGGTTAACCTTGTTAGGCCATAGTTGATGAAGCTGTAAAACTCTCCAAGAAATTAACTGTCCATGCACAGGAGAATCAAAGGCCTGAAAAGCTCCGGGAGGCAACAATTTTAGACCATGAACCATGCCTACCTGTGACCTGTCCCTCCTCCATCCCTGCTCTCAGACATGGTTTTCACCAAATGTTGTCATGAACTTGCGTTGATCATGCAGAATTAAGTGTGTGTGCTCGCCTAATAAGCCGGGTTAATTACTTGATTCCATCTTTTCCATACTAGACAAGAACAATTTTCGGATGTTTTATCTGCTCAATGTTCAGTCAGATCAATGTTGCAGCATTTACATGATCAATGTTTAGCTTTTGCCTTTTTTTTTCCGCCTTCTTCCTTTTTCTTTTGCCTTAGTTTAATATATAATTCATATCGTAAACTCTCCAAATAATTTAAGCTTTTGACTTTAATAATTTTTTGACATAGTATAGTTTTATAATCAAATGTTTTATATTCAAATTACACTATCTTTACATTTAATTATAAATTTTTATAAGTATGGTGGATTTATATTTCGTTCATCTTTTTCAAGCCAATGAATTTTTGTGTGAGAAGGCTTTTTAAATTTTAACATATAATTTATATCTTAAACTTTCTGATAATTTTTTTTTGTTGTTCATTAATTTAAATTTTTGTAGTACAATGATTTACAACATCTCTTATTTATTTTGGGAGGTATTTTGGGGCCCAACCCAATATACCTGGCTAGGATTTTGTGGACACCCACTACAAAATGGTCCATTTTGTCATGCTCTTAGAAAAAATATGGTTCTGGATTAATCATAAATATAGCTAAGCTAAGGTGTTCTTGTCTTTCAACATTTTTTGTCATCAGTATAGAAAATTGTACAGCTAAGGGGTCAGATTGAGGTGAAGTGGGAAATCTATCGTCTGCGGTATGCTAACACCTGCACCCTAACACTATAATTTATTATTTTTAATTTATTATTTTTTTTTAACTTTCATCGACAAATCCGTTTAGTCGTTAATTAGACAACAAAAAACTACTTTTTCTCTTTTATAAATCTTAAATCCCCTCTCATAAAGTTTGAATTTGAGACAAGTGATGACAATTATATCTGTATCCGGGAGCAGTCACCCGAACCCATCCTAAAGGAGGTAAGTCAACTTAGTTCAATTGGATATTTGGAGAAGAGAATAAGCGTAATACCCAAATTTTCTTAGCAGGGGCGCATGCAGGGATAGAATTGCTACCCTGCACCCGTATCTGTCCCAAGGCCGCCTCATACTCAAAATGCCCAGGCAGCTATGCTGCCCATGATGTACAAAATCAATTTTCCTCTCCTTCCCTCTTTCTTTTTTTTCTTTTTATTGATAATTTTTTTTTATAAATTTTTTCTTTTGTTTTTAAACATTAAATTGCAATCAACGTTTTTATCTTTTGAAATTTGATGCTCTATGTTTTTCTTTTTGAGAAATGATAAAAGAATGGATGAAAAGTTATGGAGTTGATGGAGAGGGAGAACAAGAGAAAAGACGAGAAAACAAAAATGTTTGTAGACTCAGTAATTTTTTTAAAAAATGTATGATATAAATAATAATTAAAATGGACGTGAAACATGACTAAATTTTAAATATATATATATAAAAAGAAAAATTTGTCACACTCATCCAACACTTTCCTTGGCAGCACCCCATTATGTTATCATCATCGGTCATCAGAAAAACTTAGTGTCCAACATCGATCGTGTGATTTAGTGGTGAGGAATTTGACCATGCCTTTGTGAAGACATGGATTTGAATTCTGTCATGGTTGTTTTGTGGAGTTAAGCATACATTCTGACTCAAGGTGTCTCGAATGGCCTTGTGATAACTTTTTCTGGGCTGTCGTAGTATGCACCCTTAACAAGTCTAGACATAATGGCCTGCATTCTACCTTGAGTAAGATCAGACACAATACTCTTTGATAGTTCTGCAGGACTCTATCTCAACTTATCTATTCTTCTTTACCAAAAAAAAAAGGATGAACGAAAAACTTGGTGTCCTTTTATCAATTGATTCTCTCCGGTTTTCTGACTAAACATGAATGCATGGTGACAAAGAGAAAATTAATGCAAACTCACCAATTTTGACCAATAGGAATTCAAGTCAATATCCAACATAAAGTAAAGGTATCTGTAAAGTGTAAAAGCGTAGAAAATTTGTCTCATATTATTTTATTTTTTTACATAAGAAAACAAAAAAAAAATCAATTAATTACGAAAGAAAACAATATTATAACTATTTCCATCCAATAAAAATATCATCCCAATAACAGGCTATTGAAGAATAATGTCATTAGCATTACAATTAACGTTTGCCTTAATCAGAAAATCAGCGCATGAATTCACTTCTCGTGATATATGTTAGAGCATCACCGACCAATTTCGAGGACAAAGAAATTTAACATCATTCAATAACCTAGAGAAAAGATGAATCTGACTAAACTGCTTGGAAATCAATTGCCAAACCTCAAGTAAATCAGATTCAAGGATCACATTTATGTAACCTAGTTCCCAGCCAAACTCAAGACCAAGTCTAATGCCAAATAGTTCAGCCGTTATATTAGTAGTGAAACCTACACACTCTATGAACCCACTTTTCCAATTCCCACATGCATAACTCACAAGACCTCCGAAGTCGGCTCTACCTGGGTTGCCTTTAGAACTCCTATAAATATTGATTTTTAATAGTGTTTACAAGTGGAAAAGCCCATGATACCATTCTAAGAGAAGAAGAACTATAAGTAGATGTCTAATATATAGAAATGAGGTGCGCACTATTGTTCACAATCCTCTAAAAAAGCACATTCATCAATTAAATTCAGAACAGATGGTCTCGTTAACTTATTTGAAACATTGTAGCCATCTATTTTATATTTAATGAATGTGAATTGCAAGCAAGTACAATATGATCAGTTGCCGCTAAGGCGTTGAGTACTGTTACAAGTATGATAAGAAATTGGTCAATGTGACTTTTTGCTCCTATGTATGAATTTTACTATTCTATTTTTCTTTACAGCCTTTCAGCCTCCCTTTTGGGAATACAAGAGGTATCTTTGAACTATTTCTTTTGCTGCAGATCGATGGGTATACTCATTGAATGAGGTGAAATTAAAAACCACATGGGTTACCAAACACTTGAAGTGAAAGGGACCCCACTTAACGATGGTGGCACCACTACTTGTATACTACTGGACTTAATCATTTTCAGTGAAAATCATGGCAACTTGGGAAATTTTTGTGGGATATTAACATCTCGTATCTCCTATTTTAAAGGCATTAACAAGCTGCACATTGGGTTTTTGTGTGTAACATTCTGTACCCCAACGTTTAATTTCAATAACAAATCACACTCTCTCTCTCAAAAAATTGAAATAATTATAAACATGTCATTATAAATGACATAATTAGACTAAATTGTCCCTCAACGTATACAAAGTAAACAAAAAAAAAGAAAAAAGGAAATTAATTGCTTAATATGTTGGGATGCTTTATTTTAGTGCATCAGAAATAAGTCAATGCACGTATTTTGGAAATTTTCTCTTGGTTTTTTTAAGTAGCAGTGTAATTATTAGAATGCATTAGTATGATAATTAATTACTTTATACTCTTTGCTAGTTCTTCAATCTATCATGATTAACACTAAATAAAGGCATTTCTTTTGGTTTTGTGGTTTGTGGTATGTTGCTAATTTTTTGTTATGGTATGATATAAATTTTTATGGCTACTAAAGATGGTTGGGGCACTACTCAGTTAATGGGTTTAGCTAGGTGTTGAATGAGGTTGTTAAAGAAACATTGGAATTTTGAATGGTTAGGGGAGACCCCTGTAAAGGCATTAAAAGCACACTATCATCTACCATTCTAATTTTCGTATTTTTCTTTTTTTAACCTTGTTTCTTCATTTTATAGATATTGAAGGGCAATTTAGTCTAATTATGCTATTTATAATGATATTTTTGTAATTATTTCAAACTTTTCTAATAGATTGTGTGATTTATTACCGAAATTAAACGTTGGAATGCAGAATGTTATACTTAAAAAACTGGGGTTACAGGATGTAAATTTCCTAATTTTTATATACAAAAGCAAAAATTTAATTTTTTTTATTTTTCCCCCGCTCATATAAAAAAATTTGGAGTAACTCTTAAGAAAAATGTACACTTTGTTAGTCAATTCAGTTTTATGTTACAATTAGATTAATGGATCCGCACATAGCTTATACACATCACATAGCTTATACACATTGCACATTATATCATGTTTTTCAACAAAAAGAACAAAAAAAAAAAAAACACTTATGTGAAGTCCATGCTGTTAGTCACTGCATCCGGTGACTCTATCTATAAACTGCGTCTATATAACGGCAGTTATTAAAATAAAAAAAAATTTTAAAAAAAAACTATGTTGAGTCCCATTAGAAATAAAGTTTCTCACGACAGAGACAATGTCAAATGGTTACATACGCAAGCTTTTAGTCTTGTGGTGGGCCTTTGTCCCCTCCTAAAATGCGATATTTGGGGATATATCCTTTATTAGGTTAGAATTTTTTTTAATTTGATGAATTTAGATTAGGATCTTTAAAAATTATCAATGTAAATAAGTATCATTAAAAAACTTGCATAATCAAGTCAGAAACGTTACTCGAGTGAAATATTTTATTAATTGATAACATGAATTTATACGTGACATATTAACTGATACATGAATTTATACGTGGCAGTTACCATCACTCATTTTCGCTGATTAGGTGCGCCAGTTCATTTCATATTACCTATGTGGCATAAGCTAAACTAAAAAAAGGAGACAAGGCAGAGTACAACTGGAGAGAGAGAGAGAGAAATGTAACAGTGGCCGAAGCAAGAGGCACGCGAACTGGGGAGGGGAAAAGAGGAAAAAAGCTTGGAGAGTTTTCCATCAATTCTCCTGCAAATGCTGTAGTCTTTGATGGAATTTTCTTGCGTCGGTTCTTCCTTATGTAGCTACTTCCCCTCCTCCACGACCACTTCCCCGTACGGGGAGCGTCAACCACCACTTTCAGTTCCATTACTATTATTCCCAAGTAACCCAAGCCATAGATTCGCATGTTACTAACGTTCACCGCCCACAAATTGGTTTCATCAGTTTCTAAAGGATGGTGGGTTTTCAGATTTCAGACTGAAAATGAAAATAAGAAAGAAGAAAAACAAGATGGTGGCAAATTGGCAATGGTGGTGGTGACGTTCGGTGGTGGTGGTGGCGGTTGTTGAAATTTAGGATTTTCTGGAGGAGGTGACTTACAGTGACCTACGGTGTGAGAGAGAGGGAATTTTTACTGTTTTTTTTTTTTTTACTTTTTTGTTTTTTGTTTCAAAAAATTTTTATTTTTCTTTGTATTTTCTATGTTTTGTTGGTATTTTTTTTCCATCTTTTTTGTTTAATTAATGCCACTTAGGCAATAGTAAATGAATAGGCATGTCACGTAAGTGAAAATTGGTGATTGAGATTGTTACATATGAGTTCATGTCATCAAGTAACGGAATATTTTACTAAAGTAATGTTTCTAACTTAATTATACAAATTTTTTAACAATACTGACCTACATTAATAATTTTTAAAATTATTAACTTAGATTCATTAAATTAAAAATTTATTAATTTAAGGATCTCACTAAGTGAATGGGAAAAGAAGACAAGAAAGAGATTAGGAAATTTTTTCGTGCAACAAACAAATTTATTTGTGCAATAAGGTTCTTAATTTCTACAACGATAAAATAAATAAAAAAATACTTTCAAATTTTATTATAATAATTCAACGTCTTATTACACAAATAAACTAATTAATTGTATAAACAAATTTTTACGTCTGTAATCTGTCCATCTTTTCCCCATCCACCTACATTTATCCTTAATTTAGTGGAGAACTTATCCCCTCTATATGTCATCAACAAACGAACAAAACCATACACATGTACGTGGCTGTTCAAAAATAGCAAATAGTGAAGTATTTCTGAATCGTCCAAATGTCTAAACTATATATAAAAAAAAAAAACCTGAATTTCCAAAACAAGCCAAAGTTCAATCCTCGGTCTATCCCTAAACCATTTTCTTCGACGACTTTGACATTCGTTCCGTGCATATATAGAATTTATTTTGCCATTTACAATGTCAATGTGAGTCTGAGATTATCGTTGAACCAGTCAAATTTGCGCGCGAGCAGAAGAAGCCAACGCGGTATTGCTATGCAAGTGCGTCTTAGTGCCTACTGCCTAGACATAGTCTTAATGACATACTCCATTAGTTAACGAACGTAAATATCAATCTATTTTGAACGCCAGTATCCTAAATAATGGAAACAGTTGTGCAGAAACAATAAAAACAAACAGTCATACTATTTTGTCACGGGTTAGACCTGTAGAAGTCTTAAATTTTTGTAATTGAGTTTTAAATTGTTCTAATATTCAAATCAATCCTAAACCATAAATTTGCATTCCATACGAGTTTTTTTTTTTTTAAGAATTGGTCAAATTGTTGGATACATAGTTTAAATTAATAGAGCTAAAACCCAAAATAAGTCTAAAAAAAATACCAAAATACATCTGTGCATATTTTGCTACATTCCATCTTATTTTCCACATATAAAGGGCAGAAAATCTAAACTCTTTCCACATAAATTTGGGCAAAACGAGAAAAATCTAGGGCTTTTGCCTTTTATATGTATAAAAAAAAAAAAGCAAAATATGCGCATGAATGTACTTTTAGGTTATATGTGGAGTGTTTTTTGATCTTTCTTAAGTCAAATTACATATCTAATAGTTTGACTGATTCTTCTAAAAAAAAAAAAGACTTATATGAAATAAAAGTTAAATATTTAGGACTATTAGAAAATGTATAGAATTCAATTGTAAATTTTTTTAAAAGTTTAGAATTCTCAGAGGGTTTTTACCTTTTTTTTTATTAAAAAGTTTATTATATTGTAAGTTATACAATAAAAATAATTTTACTTATTCATATAAACTTTATACTTCATTTTTCAAGGTTAAAACTTAAGATCATTAAAATGAAAATTTTTAAATCTTAATTACTAAGAAGTCTTCTAAGGAACAGTTATATTCATTTTGTCATCTAACTTCTTACTTACAAAAAAAAAAAACGTAAATTTTCTCTTTAACCATATTAATTAATTGAAGGTCTAATCACAATCGGTGATGTTGTAATTGCCTTCCGGGGGTCGAGAGTTCCAAATCAGTTGATAGAATAACAAATTGACAATTTTTACCAAAAAAAAAAATGACAAAGGTATTGCTGGTAGTTGATTTCTAGGGAGTTGGAATTGGAGGTCAGTTAAGTGTCCTTTGTAAACTTCTTGGTGTGGGGCGCTCATACAATATAACTGATCGGGCCAATTTCGAGTGGGATGTAGGTCAGATCATCAAAAGAAGATAGAAACTCGACTCGGGGTCTTCTTGACTTATAAGACTAAGGGCACCGCTAAGGAGTGTCGGAGTAGGACTTGAGATTAATATTTTGATATCTAAGTTAGTAAAATGGATAATAATAAGGGATTAAAGTATTTAAAGGTTATAAAATTATTACTTTAGAAATAGTGCATTTTTAGGTATTTATAAGTAGTTCGAAAGACTCTTAATAGTTGACAATGAGTGTACTTAAGAGAAATGTACCTTGTTTAGTAAGTGAATTTTGGACGTCTCGATTTAGATCCGAATTTGGGTTAGAAGTTCCTACCTCAAAGTCTGGTCCTTGCCCATGCAATCTTGGGCTTGGGCCTTGTCCTTCTCCATAACGTTCTGTACCCAACCACCAAATCAAACGAAGAAAATTCAAGTAAACCATTGCTGACGGTCAGAAATTTTAGGATGAAAAGGTCGACGCTTTGAAGAGGTCAGAGCTTTAATTTTGATCAAGTCATCATCAACTGCCCTACTCAGTTTGTCTAGCTACTGGCACCTGCTATATATATCGACATGTTGTTTAATTAATAGAAAAACAAAGCAAGATTGCTGTGCACAAATCATAATTAATCTGATCACAACGTCAGCAATATTCTTCAAAGGCCTTCAGGAAGAAATGGAAAGCAAGAGCTCCACCTCACCTGCTGAAAGTCAAAACCGTGCTCTCTTCGATGGGTTCGGGGCCCTGCTCCTATTCACTGCCCTCACTACTGAAAGAAAAACAATAGATGATGATCATGATACCAACGACCCAGATCAAATTCAAAGCAGAGGTTTCGGTTTAACAAGCGCTGTTGAAGGAAGCAGGTCGAGGCGCACAGGTTCATCGTGATTAAGGGAAATACAGATATTCCTAGCCGCAAATGGGCTAGAGCCACTCATACAGTGAGGCCAGGATAATTAGGATTAATCATGCACAATTTCGTCATTCTAGCATAGTGGTGCATTTTAAAAAAAAAAAAAACTGTAACTGTATTTGATGTTTACGAGGAAAACTCTCATAAGATTTTTTTTTCTTCCCTGATGAATAAGATTAATTTGCAGATAGCCATATCCTTGAACTACAAAATATATCTCGAGAGTAAGGACCAAACATTGGTCACAGAAATTACACTGCCATCTGGAGTCATATGGACCAAACTTGGATTTATTAGACAACCTTCAGATTATACTCAATATCTCCTCATAAGATTTCTCTAAAAGTTTTTCAATTTAACGTAATTTTAAATAATAATAAAGTAGTCACGCAATTCATATAACGATATCTAATAACTTATCTGTTTTTTTTTTCAAATTTTAATTATGAAACAGTAATATCACTTTGTTGCTACCCATAATTTCCCTCTTTTAGTGCTCATGTCTTGTATTGGGATGTTTTCACTCGCGCATTTGTGTCCATGAGTTTATGGGAGCATCTCGAAGCAAAACCGTCGTTTAACCTTGTTAGGCCATAGTTGATGAAGCTGTGAATTACATTAAAACTCTCCAGGAAATTAACTGTCCATGCACAGGAGAATCAAAGGCCTAAAAAGCTCCAGGGAGCAACATTTTTCGAACATGAACCCTGAATACCTGTGTCCTGTTCCTCCTCCAGCCCTGCTTCCAGGCATCCTTTTGCATGAACTTGTGGTGATCATGCAGAATTTAGTGTGTTTGCTCGTCTAATAAGCCGGGGTTAATTACATACCTCCGTCTTTTCCATACTAGACAAGAACAATTTGGATGTTTTATCTTCTCAATGTTTAGTCAGTTCGATATTTCAGCATTTACGTGATCAAACCTCAATTAAATATCGATCCCCTCTCAACAATTTAAACTTTTGATTCAAACAGTTTCTTGACATAAAATTAGAGTATTAAGATCAAGTTGTTTTCATTAGTATACTTAAATAAGAATTCTGTTTCACTAACTCGTGTATATTTCTAAATTCACTGTATTTCATAAACTGCATGTCTTCCTACCATCCAAAAATTATATAAAATTTCTATATCGATGTACAATAGTGTGAAAAAAATTTAACAAATTAGAATACTTTAAGCCCTCAATTTTGTATTGGTGGCTTGATTGGAGACTCGAAAATAGCAATGTCGACGGCCACTACACGATTAGTATCAATTCCTCTTTTATGGACTCTTCTTTTCCTGACAACTTTCGTTTTTGTCCAGGTACCTTGCCCCTTTCCTTTTTTTTTTTTTTTTCAACTTCTCTAACCCTTTTTTCTCCCTTCATAACGGTTTAATTTTGGATTCACTAATTCCTCTGTCTATAAATTGGGTAGAAGAATGATTAAATGATGCCAGAGACGAAGCCTCCTCGAAGCCCCGTGTTATGAGTGGCAAACTCAATGAGGTTGGATATCATTGGTTTTACTGAGGGCAACTTTTTTTTCTTCCTTCTTTTTTTTCTTTGCCAAATTATATAGATAGATGTTTTGATCTAATTGTATGATTCATACTTCCGGGAAGAGAAATTGGAAGAGGGTATGCAAACAGTGACCCACAAGGTTTACTTTGATATTGAGATTTTTTTTTTTTTTTTTTTGAACAAAGGGAAACGTTGTATTAATAATAAACGAACCCATACATAGATCCAACGCTAAGGCGCCGGAAGAACCTGCACAAAGCAGGCATAACAAACGGCCCAAATAGCCTACAGCTGACTGGGTCACAAGGACCCGAAACTAACTGAACACGAGATTCAGTTAGACGAAACCCTCGATCGAGGGTACAAACCGACACAAAATAGGACCCATCTGAGACCGAGGTCAAAGACAGACCTATCTCGATCGGAGGAAGCTGCAGAACGCAGCACAAACCGCACTTAGGCGGACCTATGACAGGAAACGACAGGGTATAATCAACAACAGTATCCCACGAAATAAACCTACAAATAAACATATCAAACAGTAACAGTAATAACATAGCAGCACAGGAAACTACAGCAACAACCAAACACACCCCAAGGCCTAAACCAAAAGCTAGTAACAGGGGGATCCAGATGCAACGGTGCTCGTCGGCGGCAATGGATGGGAGGTCGGCGGAGGGGGCGGCAGCATGGACGACGGCGGGGCCAACCCTGGGAGCCCTAGACGCAGGCCATCCAATAGTGGAGACGACGTCCATGGTGGCCCTGGTGGCTGACGGAACGGCGGGAACAAAAGCAGCGCCGAGAACTAGAGCCGCTACAGTGGATCCAGCGACAGCCTCAACCCCGACGGTGCAACCAACAAAAGCCCTGTTCCACAGCAACAGCGAGGACCCAGGGGGCACCGAAATGGGTCTCCGGCACTGAAGCTCCCCCGCACACGGCGGGGGACTCAGTAGCGCGTGTGCCGGCAACAACGATCGAGAGGGGGAGAACAACGCCGGGAGCGTGGGGAAACCGGATCCGGCAAAAGGAGGGCCTGTGGTGTGCTGAAACGGTCTAGATCTGCAGAAACCGAAGGAGGTATAAAAGAGAGGTGAGAGAGGAGGAGGAGGAGGAAGGGGGGAAGGAAGTGGAAGGAAAAAGAACATTGGTATACATACATTTGATTAAAATTCTTTCTTTTTTTTTTATCTTTTTGTATCGTATCTGCTACAATTTCTTTTAAGGCTGAAGATTAGCATAAGTCTTTCAAGATTCTCTAATTTGATACATAATTTTTTTATTTGTTTGTTGAAATTTTCTTGATTGCAGAAAATTTAAGGAAAAGAAAATACATTTGTTTGTTTGTTCAAAAATAGCAAATAGCGAAGTATTCCTGAATCGTCCAAATGTCTAAACTATATATATAAAAAAATACCTGAATTTCCAAAACAAGCCAAAGTTCAATCCTCGGTCTATCCCTAAACCATTTACTTCGACGACGACTTTGACATTCTTTCCGTGTATATGTTGAATTTATTTTGCCATGTACAATGTCAATGTGAGTCTGAGATTATCGTCGAACCAGTCAAATTTGCGGACGAGCAGAAGAACCCAACGCGGTTATGCCATGCAAGTGCGTCTTAGTGCCTACTGCCTAGACATAGTCTTAATGAAATACTCTATTAGTTAAAGAACGTAAATATCAATCTATTTTGAACGTCAGTATCCTAAATAATGGAAACAGTTGTGCAGAAACAATAACAACAAACAGTAATACTATTTTGTTACGGGTTAGACCCTATAGAAGTCTTAAATTTTTGTAATTGAGTTTTAAATTGTTCTAATATCCAAATCAATCCTAAACCATAAATTTGCATTCCATATTAATTTTTTTTTTTTAAATAATTGGTCAAATTGTTGGATACATAGTTTAAATTAACAGAGTTAACACTCAAAATACGTTTAAAAAAAAATACCAAAATACATCTGTGCATATTTTGCTACATTACATCTTATTTTCCACATATAAAGGGCAGAAAATCTAAACTCTTTCCACATAAATTTGGGAAAAATGAGAAAAATCTTGGGCTTTTGCTTTTATATGTACAAAAAAAAATGGCGAAATATGCGCATGAATGTACTTTTAGGTTATATGTGGAGTGTTTTTTTTATCTTTCTTAAGTCAAACTATATATCTAATAGTTTAACTAATTCTTCTAAAAAAAAAACTCATATGAAATAAAAGTTAAATATTTAGGACTATTAGAAAATGTATAGAACTCACCTGCAAAATTTTTTAAAAGTTTAGAACTCTTAGAGGGGTTTAACCTTTTTTTTTTATTAAAAAATTTATTAGATCGTGAGTTACACAATAAAAATAATTTTATTTATTCATATAAACCTTATACTTCATTTTCCAAGGTTAAAACTTAAGATCATTAAAATGAAAATTTTAAATCTTAATTACTAAAAAGTCTCTTGAAAGACAGTTATATCCATTTTATCACCTAACTTCTTACTTAAAAAAAAAATAAAAATTTTCTCTTTAAGCATATTAATTAATTGAAGGCCTAATCACAATCGGTGATATTGCACTTGCCTTCCAGGGGTCGAGAGTTCCAAATCAGTTGATAGAATAAGAAATTGACAATTTTTACCAAAAAAAAAAAAAATGACAAAGGTATTGCAAGTAGTTGATTTCTGGGGAGTTGGAATTGGAGTTCAGTTAAGTGTCCTTTGTAAACTTCTTGGTGTGGGGCGCTCATACAATATAACTGATCGGGCCAATTTCGAGTGGGATGTAGGTCAGATCATCAAAAGAAGATAGAAACTCGACTTGGGGTCTTCGTGACTTACAAGACTAAGGGCACCGCTAAGGAGTATCGGAGTAAGACTTGAGATTAATATTTTGATATTTAAGTCAGTAAAATGAATAATAATAAGGGATTAAAGTATTTAAAAGTTATAAAATTATTACTTTAGAAATAATGCATTTTTAGGTATTTATAAGTAGTTCGAAAGACTCTTAGTAGTTGACAATGAGTATACTTAAGAGAAGTGTATCTTGTTTGGTAAGTGAATTTTGGACGTCTGGAGTTAGATCCGAATTTGGGTTAGAAATTCCTACCTCAAAGTCTGGTCCTTGCCCATGCAATCTTGGGCTTGGGCCTTGTCCTTCTCCATAACGTTCTGTACCCAACCACCAAATCAAACGAAGAAAATTCAAGTAAACCATTGCTGACGGTCAGAAATTTTAGGATGAAAAGGTCGACGCTTTGAAGAGGTCAGAGCTTTAATTTTGATCAAGTCATCATCAACTGCCCTACTCAGTTTGTCTAGCTACTGGCACCTGCTATATATATCGACATGTTGTTTAATTAATAGAAAAACAAAGCAAGATTGCTGTGCACAAATCATAATTAATCTGATCACAACCTCAGCAATATTCTTCAAAGGCCTTCAGGAAGAAATGGAAAGCAAGAGCTCCACCTCACCTGCTGAAAGTCAAAACCGTGCTCTCTTCGATGGGTTCGGGGCCCTGCTCTTATTCACTGCCCTCACTACTGAAAGAAAAACATTAGACGATGATCATGATACCAACGACCCAGATCAAATTCAAAGCAGAGGTTTCGGTTTAACAAGCGCTGTTGAAGGAAGCAGATCGAGGCGCGCAGGTTCATCGTGATTAAGGGAAATATAGATATTCCTAGCTGCAAATGGGCTAGTCACACATACAGTGAGGCCAGGATAATTAGGATTAATCATGTACAATTTCGTCATTCTAGCATAATGGTGCATTTAAAAAAAAAGAAGCTGTAACTGTATTTGATGTTTACTAGGAAAAATCTCATGAGATTTTTTTTTTCTTCCCTGATGAATAAGATTAATTTGCAGATAGCCAAATTCCTTGAACTACAAAATATATCTCGAGAGTAAGGACCAAACATTGGTCACAGAAATTACACTGCCATCTGGAGTCATATGGACCAAACTTGGATTTATTAGGCAACCTCCAGATTATACTCAATATCTCCATATAAGATTTCTCTAAGAGTTTTTTAATTTAACTTAATTTTAGATAATAATAAAGTAATCACGCAATTTATATAACGATATCTAATAACTTATCTGTTTTATTTTTTCAAATTTTAATTATGAAACAGCAAATCACTTTGTTGCTACCCATAATTTCCCTCTCTAATTGCTCATGTCTTGTATTGGGATGTTTTCACTTGCGCATTTGTGTCCTTGAGTTTATGGGAGCATCTCGAAGCAAAACCATCGTTTAACCTTGTTAGGCCATAGTTGATGAAGCTGTGAATTACATTAAAACTCTCCAGGAAATTAACTGTCCATTCACAGGAGAATCAAAGGCCTAAAAAGCTCCAGGGAGCAACATTTTTCGAACATGGACCCTGACTACCTGTGACCTGTCCCTCCTCCAGCCCTGCTTTCAGGCATCCTTTTCTCCAAGTGTTGCATGAACTTGCGGTGATCATGCAGAATTTAGTGTGTTTGCTCGCCTAATAAGCCGGGGTTAGTTACATACCTCCGTCTTTTCCATACTAGACAAGAACAATTTGGATGTTTTATCTGCTCAATGTTTAGTCAGATCAATATTTCAGCATTTACGTGATCAAGCCTCAGTTAAATATAGATCCCCTCTCAACAATTTAGATTTTTGATTCCAACAGTTTCTTGACATAAGATTAGAGTACTATGATCAAGGTGTTTTATATTTGAATTACTGTGCTCACATTTAATTATAAATTTTATTTTATTTTTTTTTGTTTTTGATTTGTGATGTTTAAGGATCAAACTCCAAATATAAAATTAAGAGTTCAGATAATTCTATCGCTAGATCTTATGACTAGTGACTTAATAATAAATTTTTATAAGTATGACAAAGTTATCTTTCATTTATATTTTTAACCTAGTGAAATTTCATGTAAGAGTATGTATTAGAGCTTAATCTATAATATATATCCTAAACTTCCCAATAGTTTAAAATTTTGACTTCAAATAATTTCTCAACATATTCCTTGTTTTGTGAGGTATTATGGGGCGAAACCCAATATAACTGGCTAGGATTTTGTGGACATCCACAACAACATGGTCCATTTGGTCCATGCTCTTAGATAAAAATAGGTTCTGGATTATAGTTTGTGGACACCCACAACAACATGGTCCATTTGGTCATGCTCTTAGATAAAAATAAGTTCTGGATTATAGTTTCTTAGTTTGGGCTATTCCCTCCTCTGTTAACACCCACCTCCCCCGCCGCCCACACCCCCCCCCCCCCCCTCCCCCAAAAAGGTTATAAATTAATCATAAATATAGCTAAGGTGTTCTTGTCTTTCGGCATCTTTTGTAATCAGGAAAAAAAATTGTATAGCCAAGGGGCCAGATTGAGGGTGAAGTGAGTGATCTACCGTAGACGGTATGCTTACACCTGCTCCCTAGCACACTATATTCTTTTTTTTTTTTTTTTTAAAGGGCTTTTATCAACCAACCCAGAAAGTCATTAATTACCCAACAAGAAATAGTTTTTTCTCTGTTATAAATCTTAAATCCCCTCTCATAAGGTTTGAAATTGAGACAAGTGATGACAATTACATCCATATCTGGGAGAAAACGCCCGAACCCATCCTGTCGGACGTAAGTCAACGTAGTTTAATTGGATAGTTGGAGAAGAGAATAAGCGTAATACCCCAAATTTTCTTAGCACAGGCGCATGCAGGGATGGAATTGCCGCCCATGCTACCTGTATATGCTCCATGCCTGCCCGATACTCAAAATGCCTAGGCAGCAATGCTACCCGTGATGTACAAAATCAATTTCTCTCTATTTTTTTTGAACTTAATTAATAAGTTTTTTATTTTGTTTCTAAACATTGAATCCACGTTCGTAGAATTGCGGTCAATGTCTTTTATCTTTTTGAAATTTGGTGCCCTATTTTTCTTTTTGAAAAATGATAGCAGAATAGATAAGTGAAAAAAAATAATACTGCGTGATTTTTTAAAAATATATTATAAAAATAATAATTAACATTAATGTGAAATATAACTAAATGTTAAATGTATTAAACTTAAAACTAAAAAAAAAAAAAAAAAGAAAAATCTGTCGCATCCATCCAACACTCCCCTTCGCAGCACCCCTCTATTTTATCATCATCATTCAACAGAAAAACTTGGCGTCCTTTTAACGATTGATTCTGTTCGTTTTCTTGACTGTACATGAATGCAAGGTGACAAATGCGCGGTCACCAATTTCGACCAATAGCAATTCAAGTCAATATCCAACATAAAGTACTAAAGGTGTCTGGAAGTATAAAAACATACGAAATTTGTCTCATATTATATTTTGCTATACAATTTTGTTAACCTGTCACCAATATTTGGTTTTAAAGAGCTATAAGTAGATGTCTAATATAGGGAATTGAGGTGCGACAGGCACTGTTTCACAATCCTCTAAATAAGTACATTCATCAGCTAAATTCGGAAGGGATGGTCGTGTTAACTTCTTCGATCTTTTATTTAGTATTATTTATAGTCATCTATTTTATATTTAATGAATGTGAATTACGAGCAAGTCCAATACGATTAGTTGTCGCCAAGGCGTTGAATATTAGTGTATACAAGTATGAGAGGAAATTAGTCAATGTGACTTTTCGGTCATGTATTCAAATTTTAATGACTTTATTATTTTTTTATAATTTTTCAACCTCTCCTATGAAAATTAAAAAAAAAAAGAAAAAGAAAAACCCCATTGTGAGGGGCCCTGGGAATACAAAAGGCATCTTCGTGTTGTTTCTTTTGCTGCAGATCGATGGGTATACTCATTGAATGAAGTAAAATTAAAAACCAGATGGGTTACCAAACACCTGAAATGAAGAGGACCCCAGCTATTGAAGGTGGCACCACTACTCGTATACTTTTGGACCTAATGATCTTGGGTGAAAATCATGGCCAATTGCTCCACTGAACTTGGGAAATTTTTATGTACAAAAGCACAAATTTAAAATTTTCAATTTTGCCCGCACTCATACAAAAGAAATTTGGGTAACTCTCAAGAAAAATGTATACTTTGTTAGGCAATTCAATTTTATGTTACAATTAGATTAATATGTGATGGCTAATATTATACTTAGTTCTCATTTGAGAAAAAATGATATGAAATTTTTTATCAGTTAGGAATGTTGATCAACAATTTATTTACATGCATAAAATAGCTAATAAAACAAAACTCAAAAACTTCTTAAAATTATTTGGTAAATAACATAGCTAATAGTTACAAGAGTTGTTATTTAATCACATAATTGTTTTGATAGTGTATAATAAGTTGATTTTGTGGGGAAATTTTTAAATATACATATATATATATATATATATGTGTGTGTGTGTGTGTGTGTGTGTGTGTGTGTATACATATATTAAATATTTGTAGCTAGGTATTTAACATAATAGTTATTAATTCCTTAATGATTAATGATTTTTGGCAATATTTTTATCATATATTGGTTAATTGTATGGTTATTGATTTAATTAATAATTAAGGGTCATCAATATTCTTCTCCATTATGATAAAATAACAATTAAAGAATAAATATTTTTGGAAAGCTTAATATGAAAACTTAAATTAGAGAAAGAGTGAAGATATATTCTTTTTAAATACATATAATTTAAGTAATGATTGATGTCCAAATTTATAGCATAGTATAAGACAAACAAATTTTCATAGCATATATTAGCAATAGCAGCAGAAGAAAAATAAGATACTAATTATCAAATTAAAAAAGTAACAAAAATACAATAAATAAATAATGAGACATTAAAAATCTCAATTATAAAAAAGAAAGTAATGGAGTAAAAATGTATGCTAACGGTCAAACTTAACAAAAAATTTTCCATAACCAATTTCCAAGTTATTAAGTTGCTTAATTTCGAAATATCATCAATTTCTTCATTTGTGTTAATGACTAATGGCTAAAAGAAAAACAAGATACTGATGTTGAATCTGAAAAAAGTAAGTGAAAGAAAGTAAATATGAAAATGAAATATTGATAGTTCGAATTATAGAAAAGAAAGTTTCTTATACAAAAATTTATATTCACAGTCAAAAAGTATAGTAATGAATATAATGAATAACAAAAACTGAAAATAATTAGATAAATTGGTGATTTTTTTAAACATAACAATTTCAATAATAAAAAAATAATTAATTAACTAATATTATGCAAGAAAAAAAAAACCCACACTGAATTCGCGCGCGCGTGTGTATATATATATATATATATATAAGAGCAAAAGTTTCTCCTACAATCTAAAAGCTTATTTAGTTTACGTGACATGTTTCCTACTTTTTTGAAATTTTAATATTTTAATTATTTTTGTTTTATAAATTTAATTAAAATATATTATTATGATAAACTCAATACTTTATTTAAATTTTATGTAACCACTACTATTTAAATCTAATCCAATTCTTTAGTTAATCTAATCTAATTCTTTAGTCCGACTCTTGAATATAAAAAGGTATTTGTATCAAAATTAAATTTCTCTAATTTTAATTTCATTCAACTGCTACTTATAAGAACCAATCTATCTCAAATATGATAGTTATGTATCTTCATATTACCATCAACTAAGCGGAAAGATATATATATTATTCAACCGAGATAAACAACTTAGATAAATATTTTCTCTATTTGAGATGAACTCTTATTAAAGATCTTTTCAAATACTTTTCTTCGTCAAAATAAATTTTGAAACTCTTTTTTTCATTAGCATACTTAAATAAGAGCTCTGTTCAACTAACTCATGTATATCTCTAAATTCACTATCTTTCATAAATTACATGTCTTCCTACCACCGAAATATTATATAAAATTTTTATATCGATGTACAATAGCGTGAAAAAAAAATAAGAAATTAGAATACTTTAAACCCTCCATTTTGTATTGATGGCTTGATTGGAGACTCGAAAAGAGCAATGTCGACGGCCAGTACACTACCTGGCCCCTTTCCTTTTTTTTTTTTTTTTAAATTTTCAACTTCTCTAACCCTTTTTTCTCCCCTCGAAACGGTTTAATTTTGGATTCACTGATTCCTCCGTCTATAAATTGGGTAGAAGAATGATTAAATGATGCCGGAGACGAAGCCTCCTTGGAGCCCCGTGTTACGAGTGGCAAACTCAATGAGGTTGGACATCATTAGTTTTACTGTGGGCAACTTTTCTTTCTTTCTTCTTTTTTTTTTTTTTTTTTTTGCCAAATTATATAGATAGATGTTTTGATCTAATTGTATGATTCGTGCTTCCGGGAAGAGAAATTGGAAGAAGATATGCAAAGAGTCACCCACAAGGTTTACTTTGATATTGAAATTGGTGGCAAACGCATTTGTATACATACATTTGATTAAAATTCTTTTTTTTTTTTTTTGTATTGTACTTGCTACAATTTCTTTTAAGGGTGGAGATTAGCATGCTATTATTTCTTTCAAGTTTCTCTGATTTGATACGTGATTTTTTTTGTTTGTTTGTTGAAATCTTCTTGATTGCAGAAAATTTAAAGAAAAGAAACAAACAATAAAGTAGGCTACATACTGGAGATTAGTATGTTATTCTATCTTTCAAGATTCTCTAATTTGACACATAATTTTTTTTTATTTGTTTGTTGAAATCTTCTTAGTTGCTAGAAATTTAAAGAAAAGAAACAAATAATAAAGTTGATGTTGATCCAAGAAAGGATTTTATAACAGATATTAACAAGATTCTTAAGTGTGAGTAAGTCGATTCATAATTATTATAAATAATCTACTCTCCTTTTTCTCTCTCTCTCTTTTTTTTCTTTTTATTTAATTGTGGTTTCAATCTTATTTTACTAGTTATTTTTCTATATCAGGGTTATATAAGTTGGAGCTGCTGCAACTCCATTCACATCCCAGAAGTATTCACGACTTTGTTTGAGTCTCCTCTCTCCATCAGCTTCCCTGTGCTTTGCGTTAGTTTTCACATTATTGAATTTCGATCCAGATTTCTGCTGCTGTTATACTTCTTCACCGAATATATCTTATACTTTTGATCTAAATTCCTGATGTCTATAATCTTTCCATGTATCTCACCTTTTGGCTTGGGATTTTTTTTTTTAAAAAGAATAATTTTAATTTTAATTGAGTTTGCAATTTGAGCATTGCGCCTAATATTTTGTTTTCTTTTTATCATTTTTCTTAATAAATGAAGGTTTTTGAAAATTATAATGAGATAAATTAAAAATTATGACATAAATTAAAGAATCCGTACATTTTATGAGACTTGGAAGTATATATATATAAAGTTCTAAAAATGTGCTTCTAGCCAAAATTGCTAGGTGATTTAATTGATACGAGGACGTCTGATTTTAAATTGAATAATTTTTGTAATTATTTGTCATGAAATTTTGTTTAATTTTATTAATATTTAAATGATAAATTTTTTTAATAAAAAAAATTATATTAACATAACAATAATTTTTTGATCTAAATCTTTAAATATAATAACTATCATCATTGCAAGTCACCTTTTATGACGGAAAAAAAATATATTCACACCGATGTAAATGTTGGTAGCGACATTTGAGTACGACCCTAAAATAAAAAAACATGCTCGATGTGGCACAATCTTCAGCCACTAATGGGTCCACGAAGCAATAATCGTCTGCCCAGATGGCTTTGTGATGCATTGATGCTGTATGTATGATAAATGGGTCATTTTTGAGTAGGCAAGAATGTCATGTCAATCACAAATTAACGTGAAAAATTGAATTTTGTTGAGGAAAGATGAAACTTTGAAAGGACCAATCTAAGCAAAGAATCGATCGTTTGTTGTTGGTAAAAAAAAGGCACTGGACAACAACTTAAACCGGAGGAACCGGTTTAGTTTTTTTTTTTTTTTTTTGTTTGGACTTAATAGAATATATTTTTTGAACGACTCAACAATTGAATTTCTAAAGTTTGAATTATATTTATCAACCCAAGATGAGATGTAATTATATTTTTTTTTTGGTAACTACGATGATATGATATATATATTTTTTAAAAAATGTAAACAGAATCGATAACTTTTCTTTCTTTTTTCTTCTGGTACATGGAGGGCATTAAATTAATTAAACTCGAAAACAAAGAGAGCAATCTAAGGAGGTTGGTAACCGAGGCCATTGCATCCCAGCTGTCCCTTGGAACAAAAGAGAAACTAATGGTGCCGACGGATGATGAACCGAATGCAAGCCTCTTTCTAAAGAGAAGGCGTGAGTGGCCAGCCAATTGGTCAAAGCTATTTTCCTCTCGACAAATATGGGAGATTCGGACTTTACAATTACGTTAATCGTATCTTGAGATTCCTGGAAAAGATTGAATTGAGAATGAGTATTCGACACTACTTGCCGAATAAACTCCATGGCAACCTAGGATCCACTTAATTAACACGTTTCTCCGTTCATTCATCGTGATATAATAATAAGTACTGAATATTTTTAAATTAAAAATTTTAAATTTGAGTGATTGGTTGTTAAAATGAGCAGTAAAATTAAATTTAAACTTTTATTAGTGTTGAGATATCTCGTAAATATCTTAATTCTTTACGATCTTTAAGCTAGTATACTACTATTTGACAGGATGCAGAGGTATTATCCTTCCTCTCCTATTTTGTGACAAGAAAAAAAAAAAAAGAATCGACTTCAAAATACACGGTTAATTATTAGACAGAAGAAACTTATTTTTCTCAATGGTTTTTGACCTCCAGGCACTACACTCATTATTTTTCTTTTCTATTTTTATTTTTTTCAATAAAAAATCCATCCACAATTATTTTTCTTTATTTTTAATAAAATTAATTAGGACATTCTTATTTGAGATTTTTTAATGTTATATTTAAATTTTAATGATTATATTTTTTTTCTTAATCTTTCCCTCTCTTTCCTTAAAAAAAAAAAGTTTTCTACTCCTACCGAATATTAACCATCAATTAAAAAAAAAAATACAAGTAGGTGCAAACAAATCCAAGATAACCATTGCTCTCGAGACATCAATATCACAACAAAATTTCATTAATTAAAAGGACGAGTAGTGGACACTAAACCCCACTAATTTTGTTTAAATTACTGGACTCTTGACTAACACACCACTCTGAATGGAATAGACTATTTTAGCATCAAATTAATAGACAATGTCGAAATCAAAAATAAAAACGAAAAAAAGACTATATTAGCATCTAATTTAATTACACACAATCCCAAATCTTGTTGATTGGCAATTCCTAGATCCTTCTTTCTAGAAGTCCCATCATGCCAGCTTGCTTGCCGCCCTTCTCTCAACGCCACTTGCTCACTTTGGCACGCACTCAGTTCACTTAAAATTGCCTTATTGTTGTGATCATTACATTTTAGCACTGTTGGAACACTATTCTGCTTCCTGTCTCTCTTTCATTCTTCCTGGTTTTTGTCTGTCCGCTGTTCTAAGTTCTAACATATGTGTGTAAGAATAAGATTGCTAGCCAAAGATTAGAGCTTTGAATGAGAAAAAGCAAGAAACAGCAGAGGAGATGTCTTATTCTTTCTTGAACGATCAGCTGTCGAAGAAGACATCAATTTTCGGTTTGCGCTTGTGGGTTGTTCTTGGAATCTGTGTAGGAGCTGCCTTTGTTCTTGTTCTTTTCCTTATATCTCTCTGGCTCACCTCGAAACGCAACAAGACCAGCAAGAACGCTTCTTTGTCTGCAGTCAAGGCTTCTGTTAACAACCCCACAATCCCAAATGTCTGCAAAGAAATCCAGGAGATCCGGATAGACCCGAGCCACCCAACTGCCGATGGGAAATCCCAGAATCCGGACCCAGTACCGGAATCTGAGTGCGCCCTGGTTCTGCGGCATGAAGAGGAGACCAGCCCTGTTGGTGGGAGAAACAGAATTCACATTGAGATAGGGAAGGACCATCGGATTGCGTACCCGGAACGAGCTGGTGGATCGGGTCATGGCAGCGGGGAGAGCCGGTCCGGACCTCGCTCCGGTGATCAGGCCGTTCCTGCCATTTCGGTGCCAGAAGTTTCGCATTTGGGGTGGGGCCACTGGTACACTCTCAGGGAGCTTGAGGTCTCCACAAATGGATTTGCTGATGAGAATGTGATTGGGGAAGGCGGGTATGGGATTGTCTACCGCGGCATTTTGGAGGATAATACTAAAGTTGCTGTTAAAAATTTGCTCAATAACAGGTAATGAAAAGCTCATTATTATTAGTGCTTCTTTTTTCACGGGATTCACCTGTTTTCTGTGCATTGTTTGTGGGATCATCTATAGCACATTCCGTTTAGGAGTCCAGTTGGGGCCTTTTAAAGCTTTGCTGAGTGTGCTAAGTAACTTCATCGTCACCTTTATAGCATGTCCCTTCTCGTGCTAAATGGCTTTGTTGTTTGGGAAACAAAGAGAGCTTGCAGCTTGCCAATGTTTTTAAAGTTGATTGCTTTGATGTAGGGGTCAAGCTGAGAAGGAATTTAAGGTTGAAGTTGAAGCAATTGGACGCGTACGGCATAAGAATTTGGTGAGGTTGCTTGGATATTGTGCTGAAGGGGCTCATAGGTACTTCACTTTGCAATTCATGACCTTATGCACTTGATCTTTTCGGTTTTTTTTGGGTCAAATCTGTAATTTTATATTGTGTTGTCTGTATATCTTACTTTTTGGAGTAATTATGTCTTTAGATGAGCATTTATTTGGCTGCATTCCAGTGGTGTGGTAACTCGATGTCGATGTTGGTGCAGGATGCTTGTATATGAGTATGTAGACAATGGAAACTTAGAACAGTGGCTTCATGGGGATGTTGGGCCTTGCAGCCCTCTAACATGGGATATTCGAATGAATATAATTATTGGAACAGCTAAAGGGTAATGATCTGAATTTTGAAATGATTAATTACAGAGTTTCAGTTTTTAAAATCATTGGATAACCATGTTTGAACTCGATAAACATTATAGGCTGACTTACCTGCACGAGGGGCTTGAGCCTAAGGTTGTTCATCGTGATATCAAGTCGAGCAACATTTTGCTTGATAAGCAGTGGAATCCAAAAGTATCAGATTTTGGCCTCGCAAAACTCTTGGGCTCAGAGAGGAATTATGTGACGACTCGTGTAATGGGAACATTTGGGTTGGTTAAACTTCTCGAGCTAAATTTATCTTAATGAGCTTTCAACTTGATTTGTGAAATAAATGATCTTGATCCAGCAACATGGAATGTAAACTATGTTCTCCTGTTTGGCAGTTATGTCGCTCCGGAATATGCCAGTACTGGCATGTTGAATGAAAGAAGTGATATCTACAGCTTCGGGATCCTTCTTATGGAGATAATTTCTGGAAGAAATCCAGTTGATTATAGCCGTCCTCCAGGAGAGGTTAGTATTTCTCACCAAATATTTCATTGTCTCTTGTTCAGTTTGGTAAATATTTATGAAGCTTTTTCTCATACAACTATTAGTTAACCTACATTTCAGGTGAACCTAGTTGAATGGCTTAAAACTATGGTTACTGATCGGAATGCCGAGGGAGTTTTGGATCCTAGGCTGCCAGAGAGGCCTTCTTCGAGGGCATTGAAGCGTGCCCTTCTAGTAGCTCTGCGCTGTGTGGACCCGAATGCTCAGAAGAGGCCAAAAATGAGTCATGTGATACATATGCTTGAAGCTGATGAGTTCCCCTTCCGAGATGTAATTTCAAACTTACGCCTCCAACTAATCATCTCCTATTCATAGATATGTGCACATGTTTCTAGATTTTTCTTTTCATGTTACTGTCTTGATCATGAAATTACTGCTGCCTGAATTTTTATGGTTTCGGTTATTCAAGGGTTCAAGCGAGATGAAGTAGTTTTTGTTTTTTTCTCCTTCCCATTTTGGATTTGCGGGGATCTTCATGACAGAAGGATTGGTGTCTCGACCAAAAAAAAAAAAAAAAGAACAGAAGGATTGGTGCTCCTTGATAACCTTTCCGATTACATCCCCTGCAAGTTGCATTCAGAAATTGATACTATCAATGCCTCTCTCGTGCATTTTAGGCATATATATGAGCTTGATTTCATAATGTTTCCCTTATGTTCATCTTAATCACTTACTATGTTGCCTTTCTGCTCGTTGAAATCAGGACCGTAAAGCTGGAAGAGACCACGGACGATTTCCTCATGGTGGTGTGCGGATGGACAAGCATATAAATGAATCGGGTGACAGCAGTGGATATGAAAGTAATGCTCAAACCAACAATATGTCATTGTGGAAGAAGCAAGAGTCTGAAGACAAGTGAATTGCTTGGCCAGATTCTTGTTTAACGTTAGGGTATTTCATGTACCTTTTCAATTTAGAGCTGGCATGTCCAAAAATAGTCACTTCACTTGTGCTATGCTATGCAATGTGTGTATTACATTGAGCTCTCACTAGTGTCTTTCTCCAGCTTTATTTTGCCATGCTCTGTATTCCATTAATGTCTAATTGGTGAAGCGCTGTCTCTTTGCCAACTCGGAAGAAATATGAATTTTGTTAATTCTTTGACTGTATCTGTATTGTACCACCCCCATTCAGCTAGTGGCGGCCATTTGTTCCATTTAGTGTGCTTAGTTGGTCTTAACATGTAATGTAAGCAATTTTCTTCTAATCTAAAAGATTTTATTGGCTTTTGTCCCACCGACGCTGAAATGGAAGCGCAAGCAGAATTATAGCAACTCCATAAAGGCTGCTGCTGCTTGATTGAACAGAAACTTTGTTTGTTTCCAACTTGAATTCCCATGATTGATAACTATTAAGACCAACGAAAAGAGAAAAAGGAACCGGAATTTGGTGGGAATTTATTTGGACACTTGGGTCCAGCAACTCACATGCCACCAACATTGTGGCTTTTCCTCTGCAAGCCTCCTGGCTTTCAAGGCTGTGGGGCCCTTAGTTTGACAAGAGAAATCTTGATAGATACAGGTGCCTGCGGGGTATACGGAATTCTAGGACCCACTCTATTTATTCTGGGTCTGGTCTCAATAGAAAGGTGTGTACAAAAGACCAAAAGAAGAAAAAAAAAAAACTTTATTATATTGACATATAATTTTTTTATTACATATATATGTATATATTTGTATAATTGTGAGTATTTTTATGTAATTATAAATAAAAAAAATGTGTAACAAAAAATAGTAATATTTTTTATATCACTTTTTATCGTTGTGGTTATATAAAATACACGTGTAGTTATAAAAAAAATTACATGTAGAGATAATAGAGAAAAATTATATGTCTATAAATATTTTTTAAAAGAAAAAGAGAGAGAAAAGAAAAGTTGTGTACAGTGTAGTAGTTTAACAACTTTCCAGATTTGCTTGCCTTTTTGTTCTCTGAAGTCTTAAGCCGTGAAAGCCACGTAATCGCCTTTTTTCCATTTGCACTTTTGGTTGTTTTGATTTTTTTTTTTTTTTTTTGTTTTTTTTTTTTGTGTACTGCTCTATTGATTATGCATTCCAAGATTTTTTTTTCCCCACTAGCGTTTGTTTTTTTGTCCACGGGATTAGACAAGGAATGGAGAAAACAGGGTCGAAATCTTGACTCTTATTTTGACAATAAATCTATAGATAAATTAGACTATGGTCTTGTTACATAGTCGAAGAAAGTGATTGGAAAATTTTTTTTAGAATGTAATTTGTTGAATTTATTATACAATTATCTTGATTACAAATGTAACTAAATGGTAAGAAAAAAAATTATTATCTTTTTATTACACAATAAATTTAACTGATTGTATTTTTATAAAATTCTCCGATAATTTCTTATCCTGCCATAAAATTTTTCCCTTGAACTAAACAGTCTGTCCATTCCAAAACCGTCTCCATTTTGTAATTTTTTGCCCACCTGTCTGAAGGTCTTTGCCCGATCCAGGCCACATGTTAAAAATCTGATGGGTTGTAAGCCTTGTTTTGAAGATGGGCTCCAGCCTCAAGTATTTGACGGATCTATTGGGAAAGTGTTTCCGGAATTTGGCTGGTTAAATTTGAAAAATTTTTGATGTCAGACTTGTTATAATGTTCGTGCAGGGAAGTATAATTCATGAACATATAGATTCTTCATAGAGTATGCCACCCACTTTTGTCATTCTATTGATCGATACTTGCAGTGCCATTTAAATGGATGACAAAGTATGAAAACTAAAGATACAGTAAAGAGCAAAAAAAAAAAAAAAAAAAGAAGATTAGATGCCACCATTTTGTCATTCTATAGTACTGATTGGAACTTGTAATAGAGATTCGAGAACTAAGTGTCTTGATCACAATCTGAGTCAACTGTCCGTAAATGTGAACAATGTGCAACAAGACTACGCAACGTGAATTTTGTTTGTCATCAGCTTGCCGTTAGCTGAAGACAAATTTTGGGTTTTGGTGGGGAGGAGGAGAGAATGGTAACTCACAAAGTCAATCTGGTGGATCGCGGTTTAGAGGATCAGCTGGCCCCTATTTTAATAAAAGCACTGCCAAAATCCATAATAATTCGAGAAATGGACGGACATGATTGTCAACAGTAAAGAAGCCCAGGAGAAATATTCACAACCACGACTTCTCAATTGTAATGAGTTCTTTTTTTTTTTTTTTTTTTTGTAATTTATTTTGGAAGCTTCCATCAGCTTGTTGTGTCAAATTTGGATCTTTCTGTTTCATTGAAGCTGTAACAAGCATTTAGGTTGGTTTAGTTTTGCAATCTCTAAGAAATTTGGGTTTTGAGCAGAGTTTTAGCATGTTTGTATGGTTAGGATTTAAGATAAAATTTTAGCACTGTTTTTTAAGTCAAATAATTACCGTATAAATCACACTTAATCAAATAAAAGATACTGATTTTTGTCTCAAGTACATTCTCTGCTCTCTCCTCTTCACGCCTCTCTGCTTCCATTTTCCTGCTCTGTGTTAAACTGCATTTATTTTTTTTTTTTTTCTCACTGAAATTTCGTTTAATTTTCTGTTGTTTTACAGGCTATCAGTTTCTGATTAGGGGCTATAACCTTGAAAGTTGAAGGTCTGATACTTGAAGGCTACAACAGCACTTGATACTACGTGGTTGTGTTGATCACTCCATTTCAAATAGCCACAGACCACATCAGGTGCATTTGCATCAATCTCTACTGTCACGGAGAAATCTTGTTTCTAATATTTTTCAGCGAAGGAAAGAGTACTTGGGAATACTGTGATTCTCATTCCTTGACCAGGAGGAATCTCTAGATTTGCAAGGTAAACAGCCTTATCATTTTCCACATTTGTCACAACCCTGTTGAAGCTTTTCACTGTGGGAGGGCCAGTTTCATTGGTAAACATGGCAGCGAAAGAAGGGTAATTTAGGTCCCTCCGTTTTGGGCTGCAGTTCCATTGATTTCGCCTGACCACTGTTATCATTTGCTCTTTATTGTAGTTGAGGCTGCATAGGAAGTCAACATATTCCTGAAACCCCATGACATAGACGAGTCCAGGATTCATGGCTCAGTTTGGGTTTTATATGCCCTGCCCCAAAATCTAAAGGTGTTGCTGGAAGGCCCGTAAAAGCTGTAGGATTATTGGAATGAAAACAATACGTGGACGTGGGATTTCGTTCGCTTCCGATGCGGGTAACCTGTTAAAAAAACAATTTTTTATTAAAAAGTAATTTTTTTTAGCAATTTAAAAAAAAATTAACTAAAATTTAGGATAATACTAAATATATTTAAAGTTTAGATTTTGAAATTAAAAAAAAACTCAAAAAAATAAATGAAAAAAGAAAACACGTCTCAGAGGCTCTTATTGAAATTCACCAAGGTGCTAACTGTAGCAAATCCTTGATAGTTGATACCCTTTTTTTTTGTCGGTCGATTTTTCCCAAGACATCAGGAATTGTCTGATGTCTTTATGCCCATGGTCATGGCCACGATTCGATTTATTGCTTTAAGCTTTGCAATGTTTAAATTAGCATTCAAACTTGCCGCTTCTCCCCATAATCCACGCATTAGATATAAGTAGATAGGTTTCGTATCCATATGAGGGCAACGCTAAGGGGACACATCAACACAAAACGAATTAACATTGATTTGCCAAAAGCCCAACGATTATCGACTTCTTTATGGTTGCTGTTAATTCCAACTTTTTGATGCCTTGTGATTTTTAATGTTATCACGAACTTTGACTTTTATTGGTTCAAAAGAGAACCTCGTCTTTGTTGTTTTTACTTTTTTTTTTTGTGAGTTTATAATATTATACTGAATAAATTTATTTTATTATTTTTTATTTTAAGTGGATTTTGGTGTTAACTAATAGGTGAGATATAATAAAAAAAAGCAAGTCAAATATAAAATTTCCTAAATAATAACCGCAAAATAAATACATAATAAGATAAAATGAAGGTATGTAAACATTAGAGGTGTTCAAAAAAATCAAAAGTTTTGATTTACTGACAAAATTGAATATAACCCAATTGATTTTATAATTGGTTAATCAAACTGAATAAAAATCTAAATATTCGGTGCGATTTCAATTTTTAATATTAAAAAATCGTGGTTAACCGAATTGGACCGAAATGATATTATGCATATATATATATATATATATTCATTCTAATAATGAGAAAAAAATATTACTAATAAAACAATTAGTAATATGTAGATATTAATAAAATAATATTATATCTTAAATAAACACTTATTTATCTTATATATAATGATAATTATAAATTTTTTTAAAAAAATTATATTAGATTTAATTTTTTTATATTTGAAATTAGAATTTTAAATTTTTTATTAATGAATTTGGTTAACCGAACAATTAACTGAAATTGAACTAAAATTTTCAATTAACCAAATTTACAATTTAAAAATAATTTTTAATTATACATAATTAAAAATTTCGTAATTTCATTTCAAAAATTTTTATGATGATTTGATTCGGTTAACCATACTTTAAACACTTATGATACTTATAGAAAATGGCCATGATGGGAGCCGATGGTGCGCCAGTGGGACCCACGTGCAAAATTTTTTTTGAAGAATTAAAGTATAAAATAATGCTAAATATATTTGAAATGATATTAAACAACATTCCAAAATTTTCTTGTCGCCCACCGTTGGCCATGTCCACAGCCAGGGTCCCTGGGACTCAATTACACATGGAAAAGGTTTGCGACCCATGCAAATTTGCGAACTATTTCATCACAGGCAACAGTAAAGAGAATTTATTGTTGATTTAATGTAATCATATTGATTTTTTTATGAAAGTTTTATTTTTGATGTATATTATGTGATATCTATAATTTAAGTTTTAAAGTAATATTTATTTAATTTTAAATTTTAATTTTGTAATTATTATTTTCACATTTTTTTTAATATAGTTGTACTAAATTAGTGATTTGTTGTATTTTTATATTAAGTATGACTTCACAGTATGGTTGCACAGTATGAATCATCTAGACACATGTTTCACATATGTTTTAGGACAAATGAAATTCTTATATATATATATATTCCTACTGTCATTGGAACAAATCTTATGAGTTTTGTCCTGTAACAATTGGTAGAAAGGAAAACGTTAGATGCCCAGACATTCTTGGCCACACTCATGGCCAGAATGTCTGGGCCCAAGAGAAAAAATTTGAAAAACTTTTTTTTAAAAAAATCAATATTTAAGACTATCACTAATTATATTTATAGTAATATTAAATATACTTAAATTTTAAATTTTTTCTTAAAAAAAGAAGACGGAGTATGGCCATACATTTGGATGAAACGTATGCCTATATAGCGACCCTCTTATATAAATGTATTAAATGTGAAATGATTTTCTTGAATGGAAGAAAGTGTTTACATGACTTACTATAACAAACTTTTTGGTGAGAACATCGTTCTCCGTCGCCCGAGCAATAAGGTTATTTGTCAGTAACTCGGTATATAAGAATTGTGGGGTCAACCCCAAATAAAGAGAGAATAAATAATGGAGAGAGAGAGTGAGTGGGAATAAAATAAGAAAAAGGAAGAATAAAGAATTGAGAGAGTGGGAGACAATGGAGAGAGAAAAAGAATAAAGAAAGAAGAAAAAGAAAATAAAAGGAGAGAAGTGGCCGGCTGTCGTGGAAAGAGGAAGAGAGAGAAAACAAATTTTGGAAAAACCAGAGAGAGAGGCCGAGAGCTTGGGGAAGAAGAAGAAGAAGAAGAAAAGGGAGCAATTCCAAAGATCCAACGGTGGATCTTGCTCCGATCGAGCCCATTTTTCAGTATGTTCATCCTGGGAACGTGCTCTACACATCCAACGGTTCAGATCTTCCATTAGTCCCTCCGGGTTCTACTGTAGTTCCACCATTTGGTGAGATTGTTCTCGTTTTCTGGTAGCATATCGTTTGTGTGATGATATTGTAGAGAATTGGTGAACCAAGAATGTGTTTCTTGATGAATTTCTAGTACGTATAGGTGAACTCTGGTTGTGTACTGGAAAGATTGTACTGTGATCCCATTACTTAGTGGAAGTTTTGCTGGACTAGCGTCCCGTGGTTTTTCTCTCCATATCGGGGAGTTTTCCACGTAAAAATTCTGGTGTCTCGATATTATTATTTTTCTGCTGATTATTACTGCTTGGTTGGTGATTGTTGGTACTGGTGAAATTAGTATCTTGTCTATTTATTAATCCGTAGGGAAAGAGGACAGATCCGGGACCGGGGCCTGTTTGGTTGCTGTGTTGATATCAGTAATTATTGTGATCATATCCTTTCCCCAACAGTGGTATCAGAGTTTTGGGTTCTGTGTTTGAGATTAATTAAATAGAAGAAGGTAGCACCAGCATGTTTAAATTGACAGCCTCCAATTATTCGATATGGAAGCCGAGGATGGAGGATATTCTCTTCTGTAGGGATTTGTATGACCCTATAGAAGGAGATAAAGCCAAGCCAACAGACAAGGATGCGAAAGAATGGGAGAGACTGAACAGAAAAACTGTCGGTATGATTCGACAATGGATTGATAACAGTGTGTTTCACCATGTGTCTCAGGAGACTAATGCGAAGGTCTTGTGGGATAAATTAGCCAGTTTGTATGAACGGAAGACAGCTCAGAATAAAGTCTTTCTTGTCAAAAGACTTGTGAATATGAGGTACCGAGATGGTAACAGTATGGCTGAGCACTTGAACAACTTCCAAGATCTGGTGAATCAGTTGACAAAAATGGGGATCTCACTAGATGATGAATTGCAAGCCTGCATTCTTCTAGGTACATTACCTGATACCTGGGAGACATTGGTGGTAGCACTTAACAATTCAGCTCCTAATGGCAAGCTCTTGATGCTTCCAGTGAAAGAGAGTTTGTTCAATGAAGAGACCAGAAGGAAAGAGCAGGGATTCACTTCTCATTCCGAGGCACTTGTTGTAGAGAGACAGGATAATCAGAGACAAGGAAGGAGTAGAACAAGAAACTCCAACAATCCTGATAACCGTGACAAGTCAAGAGGCAAGTCTAAGTCTCGGAAGTCAATGAGATGCTATTATTGTGGAAAGCTCGGACATGGCATAAAGGAGTGCAGAAAATTCAAAAGAAATCAGTCAAGAGACCGAGGTGAAGAGAAGAAAGAAGATGCAAATATAGTTGCAGCTACATCTGATGGGGATGTTTCTATTGTGGTCAGTGATGAGTGTTGCATTAATTTCACATCCCAGGATTGCACTTGGGTAATTGATTCAGCGGCTACATACCATTGCACGTCTCAGAGAGAGTTCTTCACATCTTATCATGGTGGCAGTTATGGCCATGTTAAGATGGGAAATGGGGCAGAATGTCCAATTGTTGGCATTGGTAGTATATGCTTGGAAACCAACACTGGCTGCAAGTTGATCCTTACTGATGTGAGGCATATTCCAGATGTACGACTCAATTTAATATCCACCGGTGTTCTTGATGATGAGGGCTATATCAGTGAATTCCGCAATGGCAAGTGGAAGTTGAGCCGAGGTAATCTCCTGATTGCAAAAGGGAAGAAAGACTCTCTGTACAGGACAGATGCCAAATTGTGCAAGGGGGAGTTGAATGCAGTTGGTGACTCCTCAGTTGAGTTATGGCATCAGCGGCTTGGTCACTTGAGCGAGAAGGGACTAGACATTCTCACCAAAAGGAAAGTCATTCCTTTATCTGGTACAACCCTTAATACTTGTGCTCATTGCTTAGCAGGCAAACAACATAGAGTTGCATTTCAGCGATCTGTTTCACATAGGAGATCACATGTTCTTGATTTGGTTCATACTGATGTTTGCTCCATGGGTGATAGATCTCTTGGTGGGGCATTGTATTTTGTCACTTTTATTGATGATCATTCCAGGAAGGTGTGGACTTTTCCGCTAAAGTCCAAGGATCAGGTACTTGATGTATTCCGACACTTCCATGCTAGTGTTGAGAGAGAAACAGGGCAGAAGTTGAAAGCTGTTAGAGCAGACAACGGTGGTGAGTACCGAGGTCCGTTTGAGCAGTATTGCAGAGAACATGGCATCAAACTTGAAAAGACGGTTCCCAAGACTCCACAGCAGAATGGAGTAGCAGAAAGAATGAACCGGACTATAGTTGAGAGGATCAGATGCATGCTCTCTCATGCTAAACTTCCTAAATCCTTTTGGGCTGAAGCAATGAGAACTGCAGTCGACTTAATCAACCTTTCTCCTTCAGTTCCTCTTGATGGGGAGGTACCCGAGAAGGTGTGGCAGGGGAAAGATGTTTCATATGATCATTTGAGAGTGTTTGGCTGCAAGGCATTTGTTCACATTCCGAAAGATGAGAGGTCTAAGCTTGATGGGAAGTCAAAGCAGTGTATCTTCCTGGGTTATGGGCATGAGGAATTTGGCTACAGGCTATGGGATCCAGTGGATAAGAAAGTTGTCAGAAGCAGAGATGTGGTATTCATTGAAGATGAGTTCTCTGGGGATCCTGAAAAGGCTCAGAATGCACAGTCAGAGATCAGAGACATTATAAATGCCAAGGGGAAACAACCTTCCACCACCCATGATGCACCTGAGGTAGATGCTCAAGAGGCAGATGATGCTACACCCGATGCATCTACACCTGGTGATCATGATGTTGAAGATGTGCAACCAGATCAGATTCCACAGGCACCAGCAGTGGCACCGCAGGAAGTGAGGAGATCTTCCAGGCCACG